>JAWPNB010000013.1:31132500-33632500 GCA_033996785.1 Trichosanthes truncata
AACAAGATGAGATCTGCAAGCCCTAAAAGTACTAACAGTCCCCCCCCAAAAAAAGAGGTGTGATATGAAAGGAAAAAATAAAAAATAAAATAAAAGTGAGAACTATACTTGGACAGAGGAGAGGACGAACGGCGAAAAGAACAGCAGACGCCGACGAGATCTACATCTTTGGCAGAGGAGAGGATGATTGGACACCGACGAGAAGAACAGCAGGCTCGACGTCGGCGAGAAGACCAGATTGATTTGAGGAAGGGAGCGCATCGACGACTTGGGAGTTGGGAGACGGGAAGACGACTTGGGAGACGAGAAGTGAGATCGACACTCTAGCCTCTAGGTTTACAAACCTTTAATTTCTGTTTTAATATATATATAGATTTTTGGTTCAGTTCGTGTTGAATCGAGCCAAAAAATGGCTAACCCGAGAACTAAACCGAAAATTCGGTTCTCCCTAAATATTAACCCAACCCAACCCAAAAAAAACCCTAACCCAACCCAACCCTATAAGGGTTGGGTTGTCCAGGTTTTTCGGGTCATCGGGTTTTTTGTACACCCCTATTTGCTATTGTTAAAATAATTTATATTTTAAAATAAAAAAATTTGGCAATAATATATAAGTGATTTTAGACAAAATTACTTTAAATGATTCTCAAACAACATGTCTTTCAAGTAATTTTTGATCAAACGATTAAATGTAGAATTGATTTTGAAAATGACTACTATTTCAACCTATTTTTGGCTTAAAATTATGAGAAGAGTTTTCTTTTTCATTCTGAAATTTTTTGTCACTCCCTCCCCAACTTTATTTATGTCTAATCATTTTTGCTCTATCTCTAACTCTTTTTTCTTTCTAATTTTTTCTAATCTCTTTTTGAGGTTTGTCTTTCTCTTTTTTCTAACTTTATTTCTCTTTAACTTTTTTTCACCCCAAAATTTCTATTTTTTTCCTCTATTTACCTTTTTTTTTCTTTGTCTAAAATATATGTCAATCAGTCGATGCTTTTTTTTTTTCTAGCTAGGCAATAATATATAAGTGATTTTAGAAAAACACAAAATTACTTTAAATGATTCTCAAACAACATGTCTTTCAAGTAATTTTTGATCAAACGATTAATGTAGAATTGATTTTGAAAATGACTACTATTTCAACCTATTTTTGGCTTAAAATTATGAGAAAAGTTTTCTTTTTCATTTTGAAATTTTTTGTCACTCACTCCCCAACTTTATTTATGTCTAATCATTTTTGCTCTATCTCTAACTCTTTTTTCTTTCTAAAATTTTCTAATCTCTTTTTGAGGTTTGTCTTTCTCTTTTTTCTAACTTTATTTCTCTTTAACTTTTTTTCACCCCAAAATTTCTATTTTTTTCCTCTATTTACCTTTTTTTTTCTTTGTCTAAAATATATGTCAATCAGGCGATTCTTTTTTTTTTTTCTAGCTAAAATTTGACTCTTTTCTCTTTCTAAATTTTTGTACCACTCCCTCAAATTTGTTTGAAAAAAAAAAAATCAATTTTTACCCCTAAACTTTGGGAGTTGTATCAATTTAAACCTTAAACTTTCATAAGTGTATCAATTTACACTCTTTGTTAGATTATGTTTGAAAAACGTTAGTTTTCACGTGTGCAAACTTATAGTTCTATCAATTAAACTCCTAAAATGTCATAAATGAACCAATTTAGACTCTCAATTAAAAAATCATCTATGCATCAATTCACACACGTGTAAACTAAGAGCACATATGTAAACTAACGTTTAGAAGTATATTTGATATAATTATAAGTTTACACACATGTAAACTAATACTTTTCAAACAAAATTTGACAGATGGTGTAAATTGATACACCTATTGAAGTTCAGGGTTTTAATTGATACAATTATTAGTTTAGATTTTTTCTTAATACAATCCTCGAACTTTAGGGGTATAAATTGATTTTTGCCCAACTTTTTTTTCTCTAAATTTTTTTTGCTCCTCTCTCTAACTATTTTTCTCTTTGCTAGATTATAAAAAATACTCTTGAACTTTGTACCTCATTTCAATTATACCCCTAAACCTTAAAAAGTTATATTAATGCCCTTAATTTTTCAAAAAAATTCAAAAATATCCTTACCGTTAAGTTTTAGATGGAAAATGTACGTTTCTTGTTCTTGTATCCTTACTATCTCTGCAAATTCTTCCTCCATGTGACGTCAATGGAGCAATGGGTATAAAATTATATGCTAAAGGCTCCAAAAGAATTTGAGATTTTATTATTTTTTTAATTTAAGAGGAATTTCAGTCTCCAAGTGGAGAAATTATTTTGTAGATAAAAGCTGGGTAGTTGGCATGGACACAACACAATCATAATCATAATGTAACTCCTACTTTATCAATGAGCTTCGTTTTCTTCGAGCTCTCATTTGAGTTTAACGGTAAGGAAAGTCCTTCATACTTTTCCATTGCCAAAGATGTGAAAAGGCGAAACCAATAAATTATAATTGTCTTATTCCTCCTACCGAACAAACAAAGAGAGCAAGGAAAAAAAAAACTTCTATTTTCATGGAGGACGGATTTGTAGAGAGAGAGGAGGAAGAAGAATAAATATTTTCTATCCAGAACTTTATGATAAGAATATTTTTAAACTTTTTAAAAAAATCAAAGATATTAATGAAACTTTTTAAAGTTCGAGTATTATTGAATTTCCCTCTCTAAAATTTTGTACTCTCTAACCTTTTTTTCGCTCCTAAATTTTTATCTCTCTTCTTAACATTTTTTCATCTATTTTTTTTAACTCTCATAAACTTTACTAATTTTCACTCGCTTTCAACTTTTATCTTTTTTTTTTTTTTTGTCTCTATCTAGCTTTCTTTCTCTCTAAAATTTCTCTTTCTCCTACTCCCTCTCTAATTTTTTTCTGGCTCTTTATAATTTTTGACTCTCATTCTCTCTTAACTTCTCTTTTTGCAAATGTAATGCCATTTTTAGTAATTTGATAATTCTAAAATTATTTTTGAAAACAAACACTAACAAATTAAAACAACTTTTAATTTGATTAAAATCGCTCGTGGAATCAAACATTAAAGTAATTTATTATTACACCTTTTACAAAAGTAATTATAATTAAATGATTTGACTAAAAATACCTATTTAAAGAAGAGTACTTACCTATGAACTACTACCCATAACTATTTCTTTATTTTATTCAATAGAAGAGGGAGGGGGAGTAACAAGAGAGATGCTTTTTCTTTTTATAAAAAAAAAGTAAACCAAGTAAAAAAAAACTTAATGGTAGACAACAAAAAATTTCTACCACCCAGTTAGGACATGTTTGAGAGTGATTTTGAAATAGTTAAAATCATTTTTTCTATATTTAAAATCACGCCAAAACATGCTCTTAATTATTCAAAATTAATTTTTATGGTATGAAAATCACGTTTAGAAATGTAAAATCAAACATTAAATTAATTTTGAATAATTAAAAGTATGTTTCGAAATAATTTTAAACATAACAAAAGTGATTTTAACAATTTCAAAAGTGCTTTCAACCATGCCCTTAGTATTTAGTAGAGCAACATGGAAGTATCTTTCTATTTTAAAAGAATACTACTTAAAAGGCGGCTATACATGTGGTCTTATGAAATTTTCACAATTGGCTTATTTATTATCGGTACTATTATTATTACTACTTTTGGAAAAAAAAGTTCTCTGTGGAACTCCTTTTGCTCAGTTCCTTTTGCCAGATCTCTACCCACCGAAAAAATTATTGAATAAAGATGAGCACCTCATGAGAACCATCAAATATGTATTCAAATATTTGCATGTCTCTTAATAATCATTAAATATATACTTATCAAGTATTATTTTATTTTAAAAAACTTCCAAACTGGTCTTATAAGCAAGAATTAAATTGTTGAGGTCTTAATTTTATAAAAATATTGATAAAATGTTGGTGTCATCACGTCGATAAATATTTCTAGAAAAAAAAATTAATTAATAAGTAAATATTTTACATTTTTTAAATAAGTTAACTTATTATTAATATTATCTTCACATTATTTACATTTTATTATTATTTTGTTTATATTTTATCAATTTCTTTATGGTAGAATGGAAATATCGATTTATCCCTTAAGTCGATGGTGAATTCATGAACATGTGAAAATGAAATATCAACATCCCATACGAAATTTAATATAAGTATTAAGTTATAACGTTATACTTTGTATCCTCTCCCAAAAATTGCCACGTGGCCCATGCAATAAATAATTGCGAAATCTTCACAGTTTCACATCTTACTTGTAAGTTGCATTGTAACGTATGGTCTTAGTGACTCTCAAGAAACCTTTATTTTTCATCAACTCAAACCCCAAAAAAGAGGAAAAAAAATCATCTACAGAACAAGATAATAAATTAATAACCAAGTTTACCAAATAACTTGACTTTTAGGAAAAGAAAGAAAAAAAGAAGAGAGAGACTTGTAGAGTTAAAAAAAAAAAAAAAAAAAAAGCCCGAGAACATTGGCCAGCTGGATGTCAATTTTTGGACTTTGTAAGATAATGAGTTAATAAAAAAAAGCAAACGATTTCATTGCCCTTTTGAGTGTCTCCTCCATTTCTCCAAGGAATTCGAATCATAAACCTCGATGAGTAAGCTTTTTGAAGATTTTGAGAGCTGAATTCTTGTGGGATTTTGTTGCTTTTCTGATACACTCTTGAAGGGATTTCTGAATCAGAGGTTTGTTTCTTTTAGGCTGTACTTGAAAAGTCTTTTCTTCCCTTTTCACTGCCTTTGATTTTCTTTTTTATATGTTGATGACTTTGTGGTTGTGGTTTTATATCAATAGTTGAAGTTCATTGGTCTATGGGTCACCATCTACCTTCTTTTTACCTGCAGGTCTTGGTTTCGAACGGAGAATAACGCAGATTTGGGTTTCAGTTTTTATATCTGCAGGTCTTGGTTTCGAACGGAGACAAACGCAGATTTGTGTTTCAATTTTTATATATATATAAAGTGTACTAAGAATTAATATAATATATATTACCATTTTCAATTCTTTGTACACTTTTTAGCACCAATTAAAATTTTCTTTTAATTTCATTTTTTAATATATATTGATATATATAATTTAATTTTTAATTTTGTATTATATATATTATTTTAATTCTGTACTAATATATCTATATATATATATCTATATATATATATAGTATTTTAATTCTTAGTATACCCTTTTTTTCCGTAAAGATTAAAAACCTTTGAAAGCGCAATGTAGGAAAATCAAACACTAGTCATTTGAGGAGAAATTTTTAGTATACTTGGAACCGGTTAAAATTGAGTTTATTTTAATATTTTCCTCACATATACATGCATATACAAATATATAAATACTTTTTGAATCTTTAGTAACTTATTTTAGAAAAATTATTTGCATAAAAAAACTTAATTCTACTTTAAATTTTTTTTGATAAATATTTCAAGTTTCATTCTTTTTATATGGATAATTCTATCATGAGTTATTATAATTTTGTAATGAATATTACTCAATCTAAATATTATATATCAATGCATTTAAAATTATATTTATATGAAGGTTAAATTACAAGTTTAGTCTTTGAATTTCTAAATTTGTATCTAATAGGTCTCTAACGTTTAATTTTGTGTCTAATTAATCATTCACCTAATAAATCTATGAACTTTCAATTTTGAATCAAATAGGTCTTAGACATATTCAAAATTTTAAAAAATTAATTGTTTCATTAGATATAAAATTGAATATGTGTAATTGAACCCTTCAACTTTTTAATTTTGGAACTAATAGATACATTAATTTTAAAAAAATGTCCAATAGAACCTATTAGACACAAAATTAAATTTTATGTCTAATATAACATTTAATTTTATATAAAATTTAATTTTTAAAATTTTAAAATATGTAATTCCAATTTGAAACTTCCTGGATCTATTAAACACAAAACCAAAAATTTAGGAACTTATTAGACACTTTTTAAAGTTCAAAGATCATATAGATATAAATCTAAAAGTTCATGGACTAAATTTTACCTTATATGAACTTGTGCCCCCGACATAAAGTTCTGGATCCGCTACTGGCGGCCACATTGAATATATATTTTTTCTCCATGATTCTTGTGAAAATTTTGTTGTATTTGTACTAATTGGCAAAGTTTTCTTGATTGGATTATAAATCTATTCCTTACATTTTGAGGGTTTTTTCTAGTTGTAAATGGCTGTTGTTTCTGCTTATTCATACAAATCATAGGGAAGGTTTAGCTCTTGACATTTAGATTATTAATTGCTGGACCTTGTTCTTTGAGGTATTATTTCAATATGAAAAAAAAAAGTATCCGTGCATTAATGGCTGATGCCTGAATGGTCCCCCATTTCTTTCTTCTTTTTTCTTTTTACCCTTTTTAATTCTTCATTTGCAGTTGTTGTGACAATTGGAAGTACAAACTAAAGCATGGATGAGAAGGGTGGAATCAAGAAACATATCACTGAAGTAATTGTCTCTTTCTATGAGTGGTTGAATTTTTTTAACTTGATTTCATTCTTGTTCTTGAATTTTGCTCGCTTGGACAATGTTCTTCATTTTTCTCACTTTTGTTCTTCTGGGCCTGGTTGGGATTCTTGCAGTTAATAGGTAATACTCCAATGGTATATCTAAGTAAACTGGCTGATGGTTGTTTTGCTCATATCGCTGCTAAGTTAGAGACGATGGAGCCGTGTTCTAGCGTTAAAGACAGGTTTAGAGTCCTTCTTTATTATAAAAGTTGAGGGCCTGTATGATAACGTTTTTGGTTTCGGTTTTCCATTTTTTTGAAGATTATAATTACTTACCCTTTGCTCTGGCTAAGATTTCATTGCTGGTTTTAGAAAGCGAAAAACTTAAAACAAAGAAAAGATTAGTAGAAATCATAAGTTGAATGTTTGAGAACACTAAGAACCAAAAATAAAATTGTTATCAAACGAACCTAATTAGTGTTTCCATCAAAGTATGAGGGACTTTTTGAGATATGAAGTGTACAAGTTTTCGATGTAGGGTCGCACACAGTATGATTCAAGATGCAGAGGATAAAGGCCTGATTACACCGGGAAAGGTAGTATAAAATGCTTCATTTCTTTCTCTATCATTTGAAATTAGGCCACCACTTGAATTGGCAATACATTTTTGTGCTTGGTGTGATTATAAGGCCTTGTAAACCAAATTGCTAAACTTGAAGTCATATATTTGATCTGCTACCTGATCTGTCTTATATATTCTTTTTGGTGGAAAAAGAGTGTCCTCATCGAGGTCACAAGCGGTAACACGGGCATTGCATTGGCGAGCATTGCAGCTGTGAAGGGCTATAGACTTATTATAGTTATGCCAGCTTCGTATAGTCTTGAAAGACGAATTCTGCTTCTAGCTTTCGGAGCTGAGCTGCACATCACAGACCCTGCAGCAGGGCTTGAAGGCCTTCTACAGAAGGTTGATGAGATAATGAAAGTCACACCCAATAGCTATTTTCTGAATCAAGTTGAAAATCCAGCAAACCCAAGGGTATATTTTGTTTTGGTTTGTGATCTCTAAAAGATATATGACTCTCTTTTTTAAATATGAATGAGTGATTTTGCTTTCATTTTTGTTCATTAGATTCATTATGAAACCACTGGGCCAGAGATATGGAAAGATTCGGGAGGAAAAGTCGATGGGTTGGTCATGGGGATTGGAACAGGGGGAACAATAACTGGTGCGGGGAGTTTTCTTAAGGAACAGAATCCAGACATTAAGGTTCCCTTGTTAGTTTGATGCGCTAAAACACGACACTATCAGATCGTTTGGTAACATTCTCATTGCTTATTTCTTGTTTCTTAACAAAAACTAAACATAAAACAAGAAATAAGAACGTTACCAGACGAGCCATTGTTATTCGAGAGATCAACCTTTATATATGGTGCAGGTTTATGCAGTGGAACCAGCAGAGAGTGCAGTGCTAAGTGGAGGACAACCTGGTGGGTTCCCATTCTGAAGCAAATTTCGTTACTTTGGGCTCTTCAATTTTTTGGAATGGTTTACCAATTCACATTTTACTGTTTCATTGAACATAAATATCACAACACTACTATGGACTTGTTGCTTCTCTTTGAAGTGCTTGTTTTAAGGTGATGAAAGTGATTTTGTGAAAGAGGATAGGATTTAATAGCTTAAAAATGGTTTGGAAAGATCTTTTTTGTTATTGTCATTTCATTTATTTCTTCAACATATTAACTTAAAACTATATCACATTTAAATCAAGTAGCACTTGAAAGAAAATGATAATATATGACACAATTAATTGATAAAACATAGAGAAAGATTATATGAAAACAGCAAAATAAGTTTTTATTTTTTGTTATTGCTTGTTTTAAAAACCATTTCTAAAAGCTACTCTGCCAAATAAGTTTTTTTACATAAGAAAAAACTACTTTTTATTTTTAAGAACAAAGGGATCTTCTTAAACCTGACTTTCAAATCAACCCCTTATTTCTCAAAGTATAAACAAGCAGAAAAAGATGGCATTATAATGGTTGATTCTAAATCTAACCAAGAGAGCTTTATCAAATAATAAATCGCACTTGAATGTCGTTTGATGATCATATGATGCTAGCGTCTCTGGATTATTATCGAAGTAAAACTTAAGATTTAACTATGATATTATTGTTGGGTCCATTACAATTTACTCATTGGTTTTTTTTATTTATGCTGCCACATGATTTTTAACCAAAGTTTGTATAATAACATTTTTTTTATGATTACAGGCAAGCATCTCATTCAAGGAATTGGGGCTGGCTTCATTTCTCCTGTTCTTGATGTCAAAATCTTTGATGAAGTTATTCAGGTATACCTTGAACATATTTGTCCAAAGCAGTTCTTTCAATTTGTTCTCTATTTTGCAATATTCTTTTAGATATGATCTAAACAATTAATGATTATGATGTGGTACTTTAAGATTACTCTTTTTTTCTTTTTGAGTTCAACAATGTGTGGGGAGGATTTATCAAAAAAAAAAAAAAAAAAAAAAAAAGAAACAATGTGTGGGGAGGAGATTCGACTCTTTTTACCTTTTGGTCGAGGTTATAATATCTTAACCAATTGAACTATATTCAAGATTACAAAGATTAGGCTTTTCCCTCAAACTTATAAAACAAAATTGAAGCCCTTATACATCCGAGGTCCAATAAACCAATAGTCTCTTCATCTTCTCCCACATACGTTTGACCCTTCAGTTGGCTCTCGACGTCAACCCAATCTCCTGCATTGATTATTTGGTGGAGTTGTTGTAACTTGCACTTTGATACCATTTGTTGATGCCAAATGGACATTCTTACCTGAAAAAATAGCTCTAAGAGGTGAAAGTTTTTTTTTTTTTTTTTTAATAAGAAACAATACTTTCATTATCATAAGGGATTTACAAAAAGATGGGGGAGATGAGATGTCCCCACACACCAATGGGTTAAAAGAAAGGCTCCCAACTGAATATTTGAACTAAGCTATAATTACAAAACAATTTAGAAGTAGACCAAGTAGATAAAATTGTCCTATAGGAGATTGAACCATCAACTTTTGGAATGTTAATAAATGTTTTATCCACTAAGCTAGGCTCGAATTAGCAACTCCTTCCTCAACTAATATCGAATAATGGAACACATATGATGATTTAATGTTTTCTAACCTACGGTTTTGTTTTCCTACTTTCTCTTCTAATATAACATTCCAAGTAGGCAGCAATATCCTTATTATTTGAGATAGTAATGCAAATTTGGGTGTGTTCAGGTACCAAGTGAGGAAGCAATTGAAACTGCACAGCTTCTTGCACTAAAAGAAGGCCTCCTAGTATGTTACCATATCTATGAGATATTTATTTGATGTATTTTTGTGAAAATATAGACTTTTTATTATTTATTTATTTTTTTGGCTTGAAGTTGATGACTTTTTTTTGTTGTTTTGTTTTCTTTTGTAGGTGGGGATTTCATCAGGTGCTGCAGCTGCTGCAGCAATAAAAGTTGCAAAGAGACCAGAAAATGAAGGAAAACTCATTGTTGTAAGTCATTTTTTACTTTCATTTGCAAATAAAAGATAAAATCTATGCTACAAAATTATCAACATATTTGAGTTTGAAATATTTTTGATTTTGTGGTCCATTTGGTAGGTCATCTTACCAAGCTTCGGCGAGCGATATCTCTCGACGACACTTTTTGATTCCATCAGGCACGAAGCAGAAAACATGACTTATCTATGAGTTGATCGATTTGAAATTTTCACACCTTCTGTGCAATCAAGTATTGGGATTGGAATTCACTGTTTCAATAAAGTTTGGTTGATGGAAAAGTGATGATTTGAATAATATCCCACCACTACTACTAAATTTGGTTAAAAAAAGTGGAGCAATACAATGTGGTTTTTGCTCTGATTTTGGCCTTCAAATACTATCAAGTTTGTTTGATAATAAGTTTGAGATTTCAAACGTTGATATAATGAGATGAAGCCAAAAAATGGTTTTTTTTCCCTTCATAACAAGCATCGCGTAAAATTTCAAATAACTGATTAAGAACAAATATGAATGATGATACCTGAGTGGTTAGAATAATTGTTTTTCTCTTAAATATAAACTTTTATTTGAGTGTTAATTAGCTTGTTTTTTAATCAAATAGATTAAGGCTTTGTTTAGGATTACTGTAGCTTTGAAAATAATTGGTGGCAATTGTGCTTTTAAAAAAATCATGTCATAAGAAGCAAATTAGTGTTTAGTAAATTTCAATTTTAAACATAAAAAAAGTAGGTTGCAACGTTTGATAAATTCAAATGAAATTGCTTTATCGAAAAAAAATAAAAAGTTTAAACTTCATTTCCCTTTCTAAAATCTTTCTAAATAAAAAAAAAAAATCATTTTTGATTCATAACTCTTTTAGCATCCCTCTTATCTATCTCTTCATTTCAAAACCTATCCTCCCTTTGATTTCAAAGTCCAATATCAAGGTAAATTTAATATAGTACAAATATATTAAAAAAAACAAACCAATCAATAAATAAAATTAAAAAAAATTAGATAAAAAATCCCAAAAATCAAATACTGTAACATTCAATACCTTTAATCTAAAAATATTTTGACTCAACTTTTTTATATCTTTGAGATGTGGGAAAGCACCATGAACAATTTGGAGGGAAAATGGGATGAAAAAAAGGAAAAAGAAAATGGTAATTGAAAGAATATATGATGACGACCAAACACAAACAAAAAGTTTAAACAAAAAAAAAATCTAAATTGTTGACGATGCAAAGTAAATTACGAACCTTATGTTTTTACTTGCAAATACATGACAAAGTTAGAAGAATTGAAAAAATATATATATATATAACATAAGCTTCAATACATGACAATGCCAGAGGAATGAGAAAATCATTAAAAAAGTTAAAAAAAAAAAGATGCCTAGAGATTTTGAAAATCAAAGGATTTAAAAAGTGATTTTATATAAAATAAAAAAAAAAAACTATATTATCAAACACTCAAAATCAGGATTTTTTCAAAATTGATTTTACCTACTTCCACCACAATTCCAAACAGAACCAAACTGTTTGACATTTAATTTTCCAAGAAATCAATCAATTCCTTTAAATCTTAAGGATTTGACACTAGTATTTTTTTTTTCGCATTTTGAGTTTTTAATTTTCAAATCTGAGATGCTTCCAGGCTTAAAAAAATGATCTTTGTGAAAAGAAGATCTTCAATTTGTCACTAAAGAAATTTTCAAAGTGTTGAAAGTGTATTTTTTTAACTTTTCTCTATCTTCTAAGGATTTATTCAGTATACCTTTTAGTTTAAGCACTTGTTGAAAGAATATTTTCAATAAAAATATTTTTATCTTATATTTTTTAAAAATATTTTTAGTAACAATATATATTTTTGGTGCATTATATTTAAAAGTGATTCTATTAATTACAATTATTTTTTTTCTTACTACATATTTTGAAGATTTTTAATCACCTAAAATCATTCCAGAAGCTATATTAAATACACTTTAATTTATTAATTTTCCAAAAGTGCTTATAGAAAAATTAATTTTACTTAAAAAGCTTTTTTTTTTTCTAAAGTTATTCCAAACAGACTATGAAATGATAAAATATCACATCTATTATAGAGTACTTGATTGGACTTGTTTAGTTTCGAGTTTAATCGTGATATGGTATAATCTAATTGAACTAATTTATGCTATGAAATAACTATTGAAAGACGTAATATTATTTAATTTGTCAATTATATGTCTTTTAATTTAATTTGAAAACATTTATTTTGTTTAGTTCAACAATTGCAGGAGAGAGATTGCACTATATATTGAGCTTTGGAATAAAAATAAACGTTTTATTCATTAAACTATATTTGGATTGACATTTAAAGTATCATTAAATTTTAATGGCTTATAATGTCGTGGTTAATTTTAAAATGATCCGGTGACCATTAGTAATTTGTTGAATAGCAGGTGCCACATCATAATATCTTTCTATAATTTCTCCTTTTGCACTAAAACGATTTTGCATTAATGAAAAACTAAAATTAAATTTTCAAGTTTCTAATTTCTTCTCGTCTGAATCATATATTTTCAACTAGATAACCCATGCATGTGAATGTCTTAAATTAGGCTTCCACCTCTTATGTTACAATTAGAGCAAAATACACTTTTGGTCCCTGAGGTTTAGAGTTGGTGTCTAATATGAACCAGGATGTTCCTGCTTTACCTCCATGACCAATCACGCACTCAAGAGCCAAACAACTACAATTGGCTTTCAATTCCCACATACAAACAATGGTGAATTCAATTAAGTAAGGTCAAGAAACGAAAAATGAACAAAAGCTCTATACATTCTGTCAGATGATGCTAGAAGAAGAATATATAGCTTTATGTTAGGAAATTTACTATTGTAATTTTGCTAGGAAGATTTATTATTTTTAGGTGCTTATGTTTGGATCAAGTTATGACTTTAATTAGAGTTTTATTTTATTATTTATGTGAGTTATTTGGAAAATCATGTTGAGGGGTAGATTAGTCTTTTACCTAATTAGCTAAACTAAATAGGTTAAAAAACTGGAATTTCACACTATACAGGGACTTAGTTTTTTGGGAATGAAATTTTCTGTGTTTGATGATTGAGTCTCATCATCCCTTTGCAATTTTTGAGTACAGAGTTGCATGTCAGGAACAATCAAGTAGGGCTGATAAGCTTGCTTGTGGAGTGTTCAAACCTTGAGCGAGGAATTAGTTCTCATTGTCTCTTGGTCATCGATCAAAAGGTAATTATATCTAGTCCTCTCCTTGGGATTGAATCAAATGGATCAAGGTTTTAGAATTTGATAATTAGGGTTCACATAACCAAAGGTCCTCATTTCAAAATTCTTGGATTTTCAGATCAATGTCTACTTGTTCCTTGAAGTTTTAAAAGGGATACTTTAGTCCCTATGGTTTGAAAAATTGTTCTAAATGGTCCCTACAGTTAAGTTGACCATTAGTTGATTAATAGAAAAATGATGTGGCATGTTGAAGTGACAATTTTTAAATGAGGTGTCAAAATTTATATTATTTTAAGATTATGTAGTTATTTTTCCTTTTCCCTTCATCTTTTCTCTCTTCCCTTATCCTTCTCCTTCCTCTCTCTATTCCTTCTTGTACTCCTCCCACTGGTTCTACTCTTATCTCCACCGTGATCATCCTCTTCTCCTCTTTCATTCCCTTTTGTTACACCACTTCTCACAAATCCTCATTCTTCCCTTTGTTCACAAACAACACAGTGAACAATTTTCTTGAAAAGTTTCCTATGAAAATGTCACAATCCTCCAAATTCCAATCTCATCTCTTTTTAACCTCTCCTTTTTCCCCCATTTCCTATGAAAAATTTCTCATTTCATTTTTCCTCAAATTCCCACTTTCCAATCAAAACCAAAACCACAAATCGTTCCAACTACAAATCCACGTCTCCAATTTCTCCATCTTGACTCTCTCTTGTTCATTCTTTAATTTCAACTTCATTGTTCAATCCATCTAATCTCCAAAATCCTTTTCCATGGTAGACGGAGCTTTCGTCTAGTATTTCGTTGCATGAGGAGAGAGATTTGAGCGAGTTCTCAGAAGATGACGAACGAGAAAGCTCCTACGACAGAGAGAAAATTGGAATCGAACAGGAACTACAATGTTTGGTTTCGAGTTATGGCGGAGGTCGCAACGGAGGAAAACATTTGGAATTTAGAAACAATTTAGTTTACAAGGTGGTGATATTTGGTTTAGAAATTTTTGAAGTTTAGCAAAAATTTGGGTTCGAGTTAGGAAAATTGGAGACAAATCTCTGAGAGTTTGAGTTTGATTAAGTTAACTGGGTATTTTGATGCGGTTAGAAAATTGCAGAAGGAAACTCATTGTGTTGTTTGTGAACAGAGGAAAGAATTGTTTAAGTATATGTTGAACAGATTGTTGTTGTGCCGTGAGTACCACTGCCTTGAAAGAAATTTCGGCACGACCTTGATGCTAAATCATTTTACTGGACGTGCACTCGTTAATGAAGGATTGGAATCAAGACTGAGCAATACTTGAAAATTAGAAGAATATTGAAAAATCAGAAGAAGAAGATTAAAAAATCAGAAAGCACATTGTGTTTTGGTCTCAAACGAACCCAATAAAAGGAAACCAATTTTCAGATCTATATTATTCAATGAGAATAAAACGTTTACGTTTTCATATCTAAAAATGTTTTGAACGGTTACAAATTAAAAGCAATCAGTTTTAAAAAAACGTTTTGGTTTTAAGAGGAAAGAGAAATAAAAAATTACTTTCTTTTTCACGCAAGCGCGTTTACTAGAACCTGAACCCGTCCATTCGACCGGATGGAAGGTTGTGGCACACGTGTGGGGAGGTATTTTAATACCACTATAACCACTTTTACCAACTCACATATAGGCTATATTATATAAACTACTTCCACTTCCTTAAATTTTTCAATGTAGGACAAATGCATTCCATTTCCTATGTGATTTTTGGGCCCAAGGCCCAAGTCATTCCCAAAAATCCCCCACGAATGACTTGGAAAATAAAAGAATAGTTTCCTGAGCAAAGAAAGGAGAATAAACTTAAGCATCAATATCTTTCGATTTGAATTGATGCATAGTGAAGTAGTACAACAACCTAATTAAATAAAGTGAGTTACCTCTTGAAATTTCAATAATTATGGTTGAGACCCCCACAACACGTTTCAGTCCTTGTGTTTTATCTTGATTCTACAAAACAATAGTATATCTTGTGCTTTTTATGGCCATGCACATAAAACCTCGGGTCGCTGTGAAAGCTCTAGAAAGAGATCCTTATACTCTTTCATAGAAGGTGGCCACACCTTCATAATCACGTTAATTGCTTCATCAAGTTTGTTAGAGACAAACCACTCAAAACTGAGCTATGAAGACTTTCCAGTTGTCCATCAAGTCCATATTTGGACCACCCAAACAAACTGGGCTATGGATTCATTTCAAGGATTTTAAACCCATACATGTTGAAGACTTTAGAATTACTCTTCTTGTTAGGCCTTTGGTGAGAGGATCCACTAGGTTTTACTTAGACCTCACATATTCCAAGGAGATAAATCCACTCTTCAACATTTGTTTCACAACTCCATGCCTTAGGCTTATATGCCTTCTTTTACCATTATACACACTGTTTTTGGCAATTCCTATAGCAGCTTCTGAATCGCAATGTAAAGAGAGAGGTACAGACGTACCAGCCCCCCACAATAGTACGTCTCCAAGTAGTCTTCTCAACCATTCTGCCTCTTGCCCTACTAGCTCTAGAGCTATAAAATCTGATTCCATGGTGGATCGTGCTATGCACGTTTGCTTACCTTATTGTTATATGTTACCTAGTTTGCATCACAATATCCTTCTAACATTGCAGGATACTTGCTAAAATGCAAACAAAAATCCATTGTACCTTTAAGGTATCTTAATAAATGATGAAGAGCAGTCCAATGATTATTATCAGGATTATGTGTATATCTACTCAATCTACTGACAACATATGCAATATCAGACCTAGTATAATTCATCAAAAGCATAATGCTGCCTATAATTTTTGCATATTCAGATTAAGAAACACTATCACCCTTATTTTTCTTAAGACTCATACTAGCATCATAAGGTGTTCTTACAGGAGCATCATTGAAACAATCAAATCTCTTTAACAATTTTTCAATATAGTGTGATTGACATAACAAGAATTCATTTTTGATTTTTCTTATTTTAACCCCAAGTATCACATTAGCCTCACCTAAATCTTTCATTTCAAATTGAAAAGATAAAAAGGACTTGGTATTATTAATCACATTTAAGTTTGTACCAAAAATTAGCATATCATCAACATACAAACATATAATCACACAATCAACACCAAATTTTTTTGAATAAACACGTGTATTAGAAGAATTTACTTTAAAACCATCGTTTACTAAAGTTTTGTTAAATTTCTCATACCATTGTTTGGGAGCTTGTTTAAGGCCATAAAGAAATTTTTTAAGCTTGTATGCCTTGTTCTCTTGACTAGTAATTACAAAGTCTTCAGGTTGTGTCATATATATTTCCTCCTCTAAATCACCATTAAGGAATGTCGTTTTTACATCTATTTGATGTATTAATAGACCACGAATAGCTGCAAAGGCAATCAAAACTCTAATAGTAGCTATTTTAGTCACAGGAGAATAAGTATCAAAATAATCTATACCTTGTTTTTGTGTATATCCCACAACCACTAATCTAGCTTTGAAATTTTCAATTGATCCATCTAGTTTAATTTTCTTTTTGAAAATCCATTTGCATCTAATAGGCTTATTACCTTTAGGTAAATCTACCAAGTCCCATGTTTGATTCATAAGCAAAGAATCCAATTCACTCTTAATTGCTTCTTTCCAAAAATTGGAGTCTACAAAACTTAAAGCCTCTTGGTAGGTTTTAGGATCCTCATCTATTAAGAACATGTAAGCAAATTGATTGTCTATCTTATCTGAATTTTCTACTATAAAAATAGTTAAAAAGTTAGGTCCAAAACTTTTATCAAATTTTTGCCTCTTACTTCTTCTAGGTTCAAACTCATGCAAACTATCAGAAGTAGATGGTACTGGTATAGATACCTAGTCATGTTTTGAGATATCGACTTTCTTATTACTAGCTGACTCACTAACTACCTTCAACATGGGAAAAATATCATATAAAAATACAACATCTCTATATTCACAAATTGATTTATCATTTAAGCACATAAATCTATATGCAGCACTATTTTGAGCATAACCAATAAAAACACAATGAAAGGTTTTAGATCCAACCATAGGTTTCTTGAATGTTGGATACGCTACTTTAGCTAAGCACCCCCATGCTCTCAAATAACTTAGGTTAGGTGAATAACCTTTCCACAGTTCATATGGTGTCTTATCCCGCCTTTTGTGAGGAACCTTGTTAAGAATGAAACACGCAGAAAGCACAACTTCCCCCCACATATGGTCAGATAACCCGGAACTTAGTAACATAGCATTCATAATTTCTTTTAATGTTCTTCAGCTATGCCATTTTGTTGAGGAGAATATGGTGCAGTAGTTTCATGGATAATTCCATTTGATTCACAAAACTCTTTTAGAGATTTATCACTATATTCACCACCTCTGTCGGATCTTAACCTTTTTATCTTTTTATCCAATTGATTTTCTACTTCAGCTTTGTATTTCATAAACATACTACTTGCTTCATCTTTTGATTTTAAGAGATAAATTTTTGTATATCTAGAAAAATCATCAACAAATGATATACAATAATTTTTTCCACCACGACTTGTAGTATTTTAGAAATCAGCCAAATCACAATGAATTAGTTTTAGTAGTTTTGTACTTCTAGTTGTGACCGGCTTAAAAAGATTTTTGGAAAATTTAGCTTCTACACATACAGAGCATTTACCAATTTTATGCGATTATGATGCATTAATAAGGTTTAAAGATTTAAGCCTCTTAATCGATGCAATATTTACATGTTGTCTTAATCTAGCATGCCACATATCAATAGATTCAACGATATAACCAGAATGGGAAGTACTTTCATTTATCAAAGCAGTAGTAGCAACAGTGTTCAAAACAAATAAGCCATCACCTAAATACCCTTTACCAACAAAGTCACCATTTTTGGTGATGATAACCTTGTCAGCCTCAAACATAAGATAAACTTTTTCCAAAGGTAAGTTATAGAAGAACCTTCCCTTTTTCAAGTACTCCAGCAATGGTAGAGTTGCCCATGAACACACACTCGCCCTCAACAAAATCCTGGTAGTCATAGAAGAGCTCTCGGTTTGAGCAAAAATGTCTCGAAGCTCCGGTGTCGAGAATCCAGTCAGACTTGTTCTCCACTAAGTTGGCTTCTACGACCACAACATCAATGATGTCATCTTGCTCAGCAAGGTTGGCCTGTGGAACAGGTTTTTGATCTGGCTTTCCTTTCCTCTGGTTGCACTGATAGGATTTGTGTCTAGGTTTTTCGTAAACATAACAAATTAGCTTGGACTTCTCAATTTTTTCATTGGGAGCCTTAAATTGATGTCCATTCTTTTCTTGTGTTCTATCTTTAGTAACCTGTTTTCCTTTGTTCTTAAACCTGTCTTTTATTGCAACAGAGGACTCAACAAGGTTAACATTAACAAAATTCAATGATTGAGAGTTTAGCTTATCTTTCTGCCTGTTGGCTTCTTCATTGCGCATATGACATATAGTTCTTGTAAGGTCAGGTCCTTCTTTTTGTGTTTCAGGTGGTTGCAGTAGTCACTCCAGGAAGGAGAAAACTTCTGGAGTAGTACATTTGCTTGAAGAATTTCACACATCTTCATGCCTTCGGTCAGTACATTAGCCACCAGATTTTCGTGCTCATGAACTTGCTCCATGACTAGTTTATCATCCGTCATTTGGAATTGCAGCCATTTTTCGACGACGTATTTTCTTCTTCCTGCATCATCTCTACCATATCTAGATTCCAAAATATCCCAAATTACCTTTCCAGACTTCTGGATGACAAAGAGATCGAACAGAGAGTCGGTCATGTGGTTAAGGAGATGGACAGAGACTGTCTTGTTGTCTTTCTCAAACTTATCAGAGTCGCCATCAGTGAGCTGTTTCGATTGGAAAGAATCAACATCGAAAGCAACAATGGACTTCTTTGGATCTGCAATGTCAGCAACATTAGTGCATTTGGATTTGTCGGAGATGAGGATGTAGTCGACCTCCAGTTGTTCAAAAAAGATTAAAAGCTTTTGTGACTAGCGACAGTAGTTGGATCCATCTAGTGGTTCCAATTTGGACAAATCTAGCAGCACCTTTCTTGATTTGATCATCAACATGGTAAATTTCTTTCAACTTGTTTAAGTATATGTTGAGCAGATTGTTGTTGTGTTGTGAATACCACTGCCTAAAAAGTAATTTCGAAACGATTTCGGTGCTAAATCATTTTACACCGATTGTTCCCCAAGGTTAACACAACACCGTTTACGGATGTGCACTCGTCAATGAAGGATTGGAATCAAGATTGAACAATACTCGAAAATTAGAAGAAGATTGAAAAACCAGAAGAAGAAGATTGAAAAATCAGAAAGCACACTATGTTCTAGTCTCAAACGAACCCAATAAAAGGAAACCAATTTTCAGATCTATATTATTCAATGAGAATAAAACGTTTACGTTTTCAGATCTAAAAGCGTTTTGAAAGCTAACAAATTAAAAGCAATCAGTTTTAAAAAAATGTTTTGGTTTTAAGAGGAAAGAGAAATAAAAAATTACTTTCTTTTTCGCGTAAGCGCGTTTACCCAAACCTGAACCTGTCAGTGCGACCGGACGGACGGTAGCGGCACGCGTGTGGGGAGGTATTTTAATACCACTATAACCACTTTTTACCAACTACATATAGGCTATATTATATAAACTACGTCCACTTCCTTAAATTTTTCAATGTGGGACAAGTGCATTCCATTTCCTATGTGATTTTAGGGCCCAAGGCCCTAGTCATTCCCAACAAGAATGAGGATTTGTGAGAAGTGATATAACAAAAGGGAATGAAAGAGAAAAAGAGGATGATCATGGTGGACATCAGAGTAAACCCCACTTAAGGAGTACAAGAAGGAATAGAGAGAGGAAGGAGAAGGAGAAGGGAAGAGAGAGAAGATGAAGGGAAAAGAAAAAATAAACTTTAAAAAAAAGCTACATAATCTTAAAATAGTATAAATTTTGGCACCTAAATTAAAAATTTCCACGTCAATATGCTACATCATTTTTTCGTTAGTCAACTAACGGTCAACTTAACTCCAGAGACCATTTAGAATCATTTTTCAAACTTCAGAGACTAAAAGTGTCTTTTTTAAAACTTTAGAGACCAAATAGACACAAACTCTAAACCTCAGGGACAAAAAGTGTATTTTGCCCTACAATTTACAAATGCATATGATTTGCTTCAAACATTAACTCAACAATAATGAAGGCAAAAGTGAGGGGCTTATGTTACTTTGGAAAAATAGTTTGAACGATTCTCTCATTTTCTAAAAGCCATATAGATGTTTATGTTAAGCTGAAAAGAAATGGTGGAGATTTTGTTCGGGGTACACATAAGCACACACGATCAAGTAATACAATTGGTAAGAATTACTGAGTATCGAATACTCAGGGAATTGGGTAGGTTCAATCAATTAATTATTATACTTACTCGCACCTAATTTTATTTAGGAAAACTAAATGCTAAAATCATCAAACAATAAAAAATTAGAGAAATTGACAAAATAAAAGAATTCAAATGAGGTGGAGCACAATTAAAGAGGCCAAATTTATGACATCAATCTCACCGATTGGACCACCGTTTACATTAATGGGTTCTTGCAATTAATTAAGCAATTTACCTGAGTCTAAAGGTGTAATTATCAAGGAATCCTCCGTCGTGCTCATCCAATTCTCAAACATAATTAATGTGTCCGTCTCATTAATTAATTAAGTTTGGCATTAACGAGCCTTATCGGAGATCATAATTGATGCTCTTATCACTGTCGTGTCCAAACATCAATTATTATGCAATTAAGCTCTAATTTATGCACTATTTGTCAAGCAATACATAAATCAACAAATCAGCAAATCATCAAATCATTGATCAAGGGATTCAAAGTATTAAACTTATTGCATAAAGGTAGATAAGCGAAATTAACTACAAAACCCCCAATTAATCTCAATTACATGGTTAAATAGCTTGATTAAGCCCTAAACTCCACAAACTAATCGATATACATCACAATTCAGTGTATTACAACCACAAGCCAACTAAAACTAATCAATAACAACAGAGAAATACAGGGAAGACAATGGCAAAACCCGTTACACGTCGATCCATCGCTCCCGCTACGATCTCCACGAACCTCGAACGTCGAATCTTTAATAATTTTTCTCGAATTTAGCTGCAAATCTCTCTAAACCCTCTCAAATCGTAGATTAGGGTGTAAAACCCCCAAATTGGCTCCCTTTTTCGTAATGAATCACTAATTTTAACTTTGGAAATTGCAAAGTCGAGACACTAGGAACAACGTCTCGATGTTGTTCAAAACGGCAACGTTTCCCTTATGCGCACGCAGGTAGCGTTGAGATGCTACAAGTAACATCTCGACGCTAGGGATGGAACTTGACTCCTTCGTATTTTTTTTGTAGCGTCAAGACGCCATAGTACAATGTCTTGACGTTGGCTCTCGGATTGGACACCATTTGTCTAGCGTCTAGATGCCATTTTCAGGGTCTAGACGTTATCCTCTCAGGATTGCTTACCCATTTTTAGTCCATTTCCATCCTTAGCCTTAATTTACAACACTTTTTGCTCCAAATTCAATATAGTTGCTTCAAGATGATAATATCCGCTCCATTTTCTCTGTTTTCTGAAATATAAGAGAAATCCATATAAAAACTCATATTAAACCCAAAACTAGCTAATAAATGGGCAATAATATAGCACTAAATTAGTGCTATCAAATACCCCCACACTTAAACTTTTGCTAGTCCCAAGCAAAACAAAATAAAAACAACGCTAACTCAACAATCACAAGCAACAACTCCAATGTCAACCTTTTAATTAGCTTGGAGATCAAACTAAAGAATCACAGCAAACACATACTGTCAATCAAAGAAACTTGAAATTTTATCATCTCATCCCTTGCAACATATGTGTACAACCTTTTGTATCTAGGTCCCTGATAACATGCAATTATGCTATCTTATTTTATATTATTTTAGCTACTTTGTTATGATTTGGTGTGCTTTGATGCCTATTTGTGTATATTTTTGTAGAAATGGAGCTTAAGGAGCAACCCGGAGTGTTTGGGGCTATTTTAGTCATATTGAAGGTAAATCAAGCTATTTTGGAGAGCCAAGAAGAGAAGAGATGTTGAACAAGCTATTGGGGCCATGGGGATGGCGTTGCAACACCCATTTGTAATGTGCAAACCCGAGAGCTAGCGTTGCAACACTAGAATCACACTGGAATGAGAAGCTCCATTCGTAGCATTGCAATGTTACCCCTGCGCGCAACATAAAAAAGACAGTGTTTTGGACAACATTGCAATGCTATCCCAGCCTTGCAACACTGTCATGACAGACATTATAAGTTCTTCGCACTCTCTTCATCCAAAGGGAGGCCAATTCGATAGAGAATACCCTAATCTTGATTCTAGAGCGTCTTGGGTGGATTTTAGGAGGATTTTGGAGCTTGGGTTCGTGGTGGATCGCCTCAGGAATGCAGGATCGACATAGACCTAAGCTTTCTTCCCTTTTTCCTTTATTTTTAGTATCTATATTAGGTTGTGATTAGAGGATTTCTGTGTTGTAATTGCTGAATATGTGTAGTTAACTCCCTAATTTCTATGGGTTATTATAATTGTCGGACCATTGCACTTAATTTTGCTTAATTTAGTTTGTGATTGTGGTTTAATTAAGTGTTTATGTTCATTTATGCATTTTAGCCTTAATGCCCTTAGATTGTGTTCGTTAATTAATTGAGGTTGGACTAGGTTAAGCTTGACAGAGGATTCCTAGTTAGCTTAATGCACCTTTAGTTAGCTACCCAAGTGATAGCGGAATAAACGATTAATTAATTGTAGTTAGTGCTAAAGATTAATTAATTGTGCACTGTCTAATTGATTAGTGACTAAGTGGAGGCTCGACAGAGATAAGCTTAGACTAGAACTAGATGCATGACTATAGATTAATTACCTGAGTAATAGCCAGAGTAATAATTAATCTATAAAGGTTAGTGATGAAGGGTCGTAATGCCTTGTATGACTTAGCTAGCACTGAGGGACACCTAGGTTAATTAATTAATACTTGAGAATTAGAGGAGACTAATAGGAGATTCCATGACCTTAGGCTTCTAAACTTATGAATTAAACGCTTGATTGTGCCTAATTGTTAGCTTAATTAAGCAAGTTAAGGTCCAAGAATGCAATCAACACCCATAGAATTAATTCCTGAATTGTGTTACCATTTATCTTGCTTTCTAGGGTTAGTTATTATTTTCCTCTTTACTCTTGCTCTCTGTTATCTAAATAAAGTATGGTGAGATTATTCACAACACTTAATTGAATTAAAAACCAATCTCTATGGGATACGATACTCGGTACTCTTGTGCTGTTTTATTATTACTTTGATCATGTGCGCTTGCGTGTACACCGATTGGTCCTTACTAACTCGAAAAGGGTTATAGACTCCTCCACTCATCTTTTCCATACACTGGCCCTAAGATTCAATCATCTAGCTCACTTACACAATTCAAAGGTAAAACTTAACTACGATGCTTGAATTTATTGGACATCCTTCACACTTAGTCAAGGGCACTAGCTTTTGCACATCTACTACAGAGACCCTTACCTAGAGCACTCGCTCAATGAGTGGCCTGATCACAGAAGAGACAACCCTTTTTACCCTTAAGACATTAAGTACAACACTACTTCTTTTCTTTCTTTTCTTTTCTTTCTTTTCAAACTCTCTTTTCTTTTTCATGCTTTTTTTTTCTCAAAATTTTCAAATTTTCCACTGCAGGCAAATAAACATTAAACTCCTAAGTTTAGTGTTACCCACAAACGTGCAAGATCACCTTTTAATCAAACCTTAAGCATATTGGGGTGACAACGAATTTCTAAAGACTATAACCCTGTTCTAAGCTTTCACAACCCAACATAGGTCTAAAGTACTCCTCAAATGCATGGGATGATTAGAAAAAATCTTAGAATTCCTCCAAAATCCAGAACATGCTCACACAATTCAATAACTCAATTAATCATGCTAATTAAACAGGAATCCTAAGTCATCTTAAACACAACTTGCAATTACACGCATCAGCTTACTCAAGCACACACAAATTACCATAGAGCAATAAACCAACTCTTCCAAAACTAACATCTCAGCAGAACAGCAAAGCACATCCCCCCACACTTGAATTTTACATTGTCCTCAATGTCTTCAATATCACAACTGAGCATGCTTAAGGACACAATCAATAAAGGGAGAATGAAACTGCTCTGAAAGTGAAGAGGTCCATTGTTGGCCAATAATCCATTATGCAACGTACGAGAGCACATCTGAATCATGAGCACCTACACAAGGATCAATAAGTGGGAGCATTAGATAAATGCATTACTTCTACACTAACTAACTATTGCAAAAGTAAATAAAGCAAGCGAAGAGAATTTGATGCTTGACTGTCTCCAAGAATCGAATTTTTTTAATGTTGATTGCTAGACGGTGTGTTAGCATGTCTTATTCATCTCTCCAAATTATCTTCTCAAAATGTCTTTCTTCCACACCACAATAATGCTTTATTCTTTGCACATTTACTTTGAATGTTCTTCCCTCGCTATCCATGAGTTCAACTGCACCATGCAAAAATACCTCTTCGACTGTGAAAGGCCCTGGCCACATCGATTTAAGCTTTCCTGCAAACAAACGCAACCGTGAGTTAAACAAAAGGACTTGCTAACCCAGTATAAAGGAACAGTTATGAATCATCTTATCGTGCCATCTCGTCGTCCTCTCCTTGTACAACTTGGCATTCTCGTATGCCTGGGTTTTGAACTCCTTTAGTTCATTCAGTTGAAGAAGGAATTGTTCTCCAACTTTCTGTGGGTCAAGGTTCAGCTTCTTGATTGCCAGTACGCTTTGTACTCTTAACTCCAATAGTAAGTGACAAGCTTTCCCAAACACCAAACAATACAGTGAGGCACCTATTGGTGTTTTGTAGGCCGTTCTGTACGCCCATAGAGCATCGTCAAGCTTCAATGCCCAATATTTCCTGTTTGTCTTCATTGTCTTCTCCAATATCTACTTAATCTCCCTGTTAGAATTTTCAGCCTGTCCATTAGTCTGAGGGTGATAAGCTAAAGATATCTTGTGTTTAACACCATACTTAGTCATTGATAACACTCAATTATGAGTGTTATCTAAAAAACCATGCTTATTGCTTAGAAAGCGAGGGTTTATTGTCATATTTTATGTCATTTAGAGTGACTTTAAGTAAAAACAAGCTTAACATGTGTTTGAGAGCATGATTTTGTAAAAATAAGAAAATAGGTATAAATAGAGTCATTTTTGGTAAGAAAATGTTAAGTTTTGATGTTTTTGTGCAGAAGTGTAAAAATGGCCCGGATGCAAAAGCATTGCAAGAACATTTGGAGAAGCAGAGATTTGACTAAGTACAGAGTCATCTAAAATGCGCCAACATTGCGACAACATTTGGAGAGCAAAAGCAGAAATTTGGCTAAGTGTAAAGTCAGAAAAATGCTACCATGCGGCAACAAAGTACCCAGAGAATTGAAGCTGTGAAATTGCGCCCAAGATGCAGCCGCAACTGGACCTAGTCGACAGAAAGTGATATTATCAACCATACCAAGGGATATTGTCGACCATACCTTCTCACACTAATCTCGACAGGAAACCTAGGCCTCGAGGTCTATAAAAGGCGGCTTAAACTTCATTTTCAGAGGAGCTCGGAGTTGGGAATTCTTCTTCATCCCAAAGTTTTGTCGTTTTCTCTTTAGTTTTAGCCGACACTTTGAGTCTCCCCTAAGTTATGTTCCTATTCCATTCGGACTCCAACTTCGAAAGAAAGAAAAGTAAGTACTTGTTCTCCTTGAAAAAGGTTGAACAAGTTAGAAAGGAAGAACAAGCTTAGGGTTCTTATTGCTTTTCATCCAAGTTTTGTATTTCTTTTATTTTTCAGTGTTGTACTTGCTATTTTATCTTTATTTTCAGCATTGTAAGTTTATTTTTTTCCTTTGAATTCAATTAGTAGTTTCTTTAATTCAATTTCATTTAGTTCTTCCTTTGTTTTCATACTTCAAAGTGTATTCAATTTCATTATTTCAATGAAGTGTGTTATTTCTTATTCTCGTTTCTTCTTTATTTTCCGCACTTTAGTTTTCTTTCCGATGAGTAGCTAAACTCCTTGGAGGGGATTCAATGAAGTGGATACCCTAAAAAGGATATAAGCTCCACCATGTAATTTTAACAACTTTGCTTAACATTTAGCATTGTTTGCTTTTATTGAGTTTATGTTTCATTTATAGCTTAAACCGATCACTTGAGTTAGCATAGTTTGTGTGAGATTCAATACTGAAAAGGTTGGATCAAACACGCGTTTTCATAAAAGAAATCTAGGAGAAGAGTCTAGAAATAGAACTTTGCTTTTTGTACCTAGACATAGGACAAGAACCTCTAGAATCTTTTGAGTTGTGTTCTTTATTTATCTAAGTTAAAATTAGACATAGACATATGTGTTTAATTGATTAGGCTCCTAAAAGTACTTAGAAAAGGGCTGAATAGGTATTGAACTTGATTCACAGTGTTAAGTGTTGATTAGGATAGGTTGCGGGCGCATCTTGGTATCATTTTGTTTGTACCGTACAGAGCTCGAAAGAGCCAATTTGCAGGCGCAATACAACAATCGCCAGATGTTCTTCGCCTAGTTGAGCAAAATGCTGGCGCATGGTGGGTGCATTTCCTCAGGGTTGAACCAAATTTGAATCTTCTGCTTTCTCATCATTGTTTTCTTGCCCTTTTCAGTTTTAGTTGTTTTTACAAAAACCCCCAAAATATCTTTGTTTTCTTGGTTACATTCGGTTGCAACTTGTGAGCAATTGTGTTGTTAATTGGAGAGTTTTTGTTAGTCGTTCTCTTTGGTTCGATACTTGGAATACTCTATATATTACTTGTTTTGACAGCGTACACTTGTGCTCTTTTGCGTTAGCAGTTATCAATCATCAATGAATTAAGCAGTTTATTACAAAAATGAGATCCCTCATCACTAATAATAGTCCATGGTGTTCCAAATCTAGTGAATATGTGCTTGTGTAAGAATCTTAATACAACACATGCATCATTAGTCTTAGTTGCTATAGCTTCTACCCAACAACAACCAAGATATATAAATAACCTTTATAGGACGGGAAGAGACCTATAAAATCTATAACCAACACATCAAATAACTCAACTTCGAGAATAGGGGTTAGAGGCATTTCATGACAATAAGAGATGTTACATGTTCTATGATACCTATCTCATGTTTTCATAAAAGTATAACACTCTTTAAACAGGCTAGGCCAATAAAAACCAAATTGAAGCACCTTTGCAGTTGTTCTTGTCGGACCGAAATGCCCAAAATATGGAGAAGAGTGGCAGTCAAGCAAGATTTTGCCCACTTCCTCCATAGGCACACACCTTCTAATTGTCTGATAAGAACATACCTTGAACAACAACGAGTCATCCCACAGGTAAGACCTCGTTTCATGCAAAAAATTCTTTCTCCTCTGAGCATTCAAGTTAGGTGGGAGATTCCCAGAAGCAAGATAATTTACAATAGCTACATACCAGGGAAAAGAACTGCTTACAATTGTTCGTGGGAAAGTCATCTTTTATAGGAAAGGTTTACATGTCTGGCTCATGCTCCATTCGGGACAGGTGATCTGCCACCACACTCTCACATCCTTTCCTATCCATGATCTCATAGTCAAACTCCTACAACAAAAGAATCCACCTAATTAAATGAGGTTTCAAGTCTTTCTTATTACACAAATAACGAATGGCAGCACGATTAGTATGCATAATGATCTTTGAACCAAGCAAATAGGGCCTAAATTTAACAAATGCTAAAATAACAACAAGCATATATTTTTCAGTAGTAGTGTAATTCTGCTGAACACTATCTAGAGTTCTAGTTGCATAATAAATTGCCCTAAAGAACGAATCTCTACCTACCCTAGGACTACTCCTAATGCATAATCACTAGCATCATACATGATCTCAAAAGGTTGACTCCAATCAGGTACTACAATCACAGGTGCAAAAATCAACATTTCCTTAAGAACATTAAATGCTAGCATGTAATCATTATTAAAAACAAAATGGAGCATCTTTCTCAAGCAGATTACATAGGGGTTTAGTAATTTTAGAGAAATCTTTAATAAAATGACAATAAACCCTGTGTGCCCTGGGAAGCTACAAACTCCCTTAAAGTTCACTGGAGGTGGCAGCTGCTCGATGGCTGAGATCTTAGCTCAATCCACCTCCAATCTCTTTGCAGACACCTTATGGCCAAGAATTATACATTCCTTAACCATGAAATGGCATTTCTCCCAGTTAAGGACAACTTGCACTGGGCTCACCCAAGGAATATCAAATATAGTAAAAATAATTCCTACATCTAATAATTTCATCACCTCATTCTCATATATGAGGATTATTTGGTCTTTATACTTAGTTATTCTTGTTATTTATCTGTGTTATTAAATAAAAAGGCTAGCAAAAAGTTGGTTTGAATTGAATTATTGTTGAAAGCCTTTTAAATTAAGTAAATGGAGAAAAGAAAGTAAAAAAAAATGAAAACCACACTTACTTGATGTTTTTGTGTAGGAATTTGAAAAATGCAACAAAATTTCAGTTGCACTGGTAGATCTGGAAAATGATTGAAGCAGAATTGCAATTGCATTTCTACACAAATCTGGAAAACGCACCAAACACAAGACCAACATAATTTTGGGGATTTTATGCCATTCTTCTCCACGAATTCAGTATGGCAAGTTGACCAAAGTTGCGCATGAACAAATATGACCCATAAAGCTTATAAAAGAAGGAAGAAACAGAGACAATGGTGTTCGAGTTTTTCTCATGCAAGAAGAATCTCTCATTCTGTTGTTTTCATTTTTATTTTGTTGCTGTATTTTGTTTGTTCTAGACCAGTGAAGTTCCGAAACTTAATCCTTCCTCAACGAAAGTTAGAGATGATAAAGACCCAATCGTCTTTGAAGAAATAGTGGTTGTGTCGATTAAGCAAGGAGTGAAATAGGTTTCTTTATTTGTTCTTCACGTTAGATTCTATTTTGTTCATTTCAGTTCATAGGAAGTTGTAGTTGTTGTTTATCTTTTCCGTTGTAATTTCTTCTTTAAGTAAAACAGTTGTTGAAGTTTGTTGTTAGTATTTTGAATTAATTTGTCTTCTTAATAAAATCAGTTTGCTCTTGCACTTGATATTCTGGAATTTTCTTTGTCTTCTACTGCTTTACTTATGAATCTTCAATCATTCAACTTACTGTTTTTCACTCTTTTCATGATGAGCTAAGTTTTCCTTAGGGGTTTAAGTTCGTGAATGCCCTAGAGGAAATATGTAAAACTTAAAAGCACATATAATCTAGCTAACGCTTGAACTTTATTTGTTTTTATTGAGTTTAATGTTGGGTAAACCTAGCTAGCTATATAGTGTTGCTTGTCAAGCTTAAACTTAATACGGAAAGGGTTAAGGCAAGCGGATGTCACAGAAGCAATGAGGGAAAAGGCTTAGAAATAAGTCCTGACATCGATCTTAGACATAGGGCGAAACTCCAAAACCACTAGAATTGTGCACGAAATTATCTAAGTTAGATTAGCCATAGAAATATAGGTTTAATCACTTGGCCTCTTACAGATTTTGAAGCAAAATTGAATAAGAGTCAAATTCGGTTTACTTAGTCTTCTTGTTAGCTACTATCGAAATTGCATTTTAGTTGCATTTCTTTTCAAAGGAGCATGAGTAACTTGAATTCCCTTTATCATTCTTATTGATTTTTCAATTATTTTCATAAGTAGAAATACCTCTCCACATTTTTATAACTTTGGTTACCAAAATTGCAATTTGAGAACAATTTTTGCTATATTGTGAATTTTGTTATATCCGTTCCCTGTCGGATTAACTCCTTGGAGTACTTTCAATTTTATATTACTTGCATCGACAGTATTCACTTGCACTGGATTGTAGCTTCATTTTTAAACTAAAAATATTATCTTAAAGTCCCCACATTTCAGTTTGATCAAAGGGATGATACCTTTAATATCACTGATTGACCATCCTAAGGCAGACCTATGTGCACACCATACACTCAAAAACTTTTTCTCTTCTACTTTATTTAACTCAGCATAAATAATTACGAGAAAAGTAGAAGATCCACCTAGGAAAGCATAACATAGGTGAGCATGCAATTGCTTCAACTCAAGAGGGGGGGTATCAACTTGTGCAAAAATAGACACAAAAATAATTTTCCCCTCTTTACTATGATCTAAGAGTGCCTCAACAACATCATCACAAAAGTAAGCATGCTCTGAATTCAAATTCTCAGATAATTTACCACATACATCAAGCATGCCAATCTCATACTTATCAGGAACAAACACTAACTCTACACACTCATCAACAACAATGTCCACAATATCAACCATATGGCATGTACCAACCTCGTCCAGGGTGTTTCAATGCCTTAAACATGTTGAACACTACTTGTTCATTATCCACTTGTAGAGTTAGAGTTCCTGTGTTCACCTCAATTAGAGTGCGTCCTGTAGCCAAAAATAGCCTCCCCAAGATGATAAGGACCACGGCATACTCCTCCATGTCTAGAATCACGAAGTCTACAGGGAAAATAAATTGATCAATCTTAACTAAAACATCCTTTAAAATACCTTTTAGGTACGTTAGAGAACGATTTGCTAATTAAAGCACGATACTTATCGGTTTAAGCTCCGTTGTGCCTAGTTTCCTAAAAACACTGAGAGGCATCAAGTCAATGCTTGCCCCTAAATCACAGAGTGCCTTTTTTTAATATAAACACTACCAATAATTCAAGGGATAGTAAAACTCTTTTGGTCAGTTATTTTCTGTGGTAACTTCCTTTGAATGATTGCACTGCATTTTGCATTCGTCTGCACTCTTTCATCTTTACCAAATTTCTATTTATTTTCTAAAATTTCATTCATAAACTTCTCATATTTTGGTACTTGTGCAAGTGCATCAGCAAAAGGTATGTTAATGTGTAGTTTCTTGAAATGCTCGAGAAATTTGGCAAACTCATCATGTAATTTCTTCTTTTGAAATCTCTTAGGATATGAGATTTTATTAGGAATAAAAGGTACATAATCCAAAAACTTCCCTAAATCAAGTCCTTGGAGTGCTTTCTCCTTTTCAACCATCCCCTCATCAATATCCCATTCTTTTTTCATGTTGGGCTCGTCATCCATCTTCTGCTTGGGTTTCTTTAATTTCTTCCCACTCCTAAGTGATATGGTTGTACATTCCACAAGCGGGTCAACAGGAAAAACATGTAATTTACTTTTACCTTTCTGTAGGCTATCCAAAGTGTCGCCATCTGATTAATCTTATCTCCCTAACCTTGATCACAACATCTTTGCTTTCCACCTAAACATGCACTGCAATGGCCGCATCACTCATCGTGTGAGAAAAACTCCTTGTCTTCTCTATAAATCTTCCCAAAATATCCTCAAATGGGTTTCTCTTCTCTTGAGGTTCTGTAGACACTACTCCTGAAGCAGGTTGCACTACATTTCCATTAGTAACACAAGAGAAATTCACTTGACTTTTCTTACCTCGGCGGTCTTAATGTTACTAGGCTTCGCAGTCTGAAACACATTTGCAACCAACACACCCTGTGCTCACTACTCCAACGTGCTCGGGACTAGGCTTCTTAACAACTATCAAATCATCAGAATACTTCTTTGAGTCTGTCCTTATCAGCATGCTCAAAGCTCTATTTAACGTTTCAACGTGAAATTTTAATGATCTCACCTCATTGGCTTCACAAACCGCCTTCTCTGGTGTATAAGTCTTTGATGGCCACTGGTAGCTCGTGATGGCCAACTCTTCCAACAAGGCTTGCGCATCCTTAACTGACTTTGCTAGAAAATTCCCTCCAGATGCAGTGTCAAGGGTAATTTTATTAAGGCTAAGCAAACCATTGTAGAAAAGTTGTACGTAAAGCCAATCGGGATATCCATGTGATGGACACTTCCTTAACATATCTTTATTGTGCTCCTAGGCTTTGTATAGTTGCTCATCCACTCTTTGCTTGAATGTACCAATTGCGGTTCTGAGTTTTACTATCTTAGCAAGGGAAAATAATTTTGTAAGAAACGTCTTCATTAGCTCACTCCAAGTTGATATGCCGCCTGGGATCAAAGAATCAAACCAATCTCTCACCCTTTTCTGCAAAGAAAATGGAAACAAGCGTAAATTAATAATATTAGAATTAACACCATTAACTTTTACCATCCCACTGATATCTAAAAATGTGCGCAGGTGATGGGATGGATCCTCTGATGGATGCCCTTGAATTGCACTGTCTTGAACCATTTGATTGAGACAAGATTTAACTCGAAATTATAAGCACAGATGGGTGGGTATGCGATCTCCAAGTAATCTACATATAGATCTGGCAAAAAATAATCCCAAATTGTCTTGTTCTCCTCATCCATGCGTAAACAAAATAGATCAACCACTCTATGAAGTGTCTTGCAAATTTAAAAACATGCAGAAAAACTCCAAGAACACAATTAATCACCTTATAACTCCACAAAATTGCCATAGATCACCCAAAACAAAGAAAAACAAAAATAAAACGAATTAATGAATAAATAATGAACTCCTAAATTAAAATCAAACACTTTCAGTACATTATTAATTGAATTAAACTCCAATTCCCTGGCAACGACGCTAAAAAATTGTTCGGGGTACACGCAAGCGCATGTGATCAAGTAATATAAAATTGTAAGAATTACCGAGTATCAAATCCTCAAGGAAATGGGTAGGTTCAATCAATTAATTTTTATACTTACTCATGCCTAATTTTATTTAGGAAAACTAAATGCTAAATCATCAAACAAAAGAAATTAGAGAAACTGATAAAATAAAAGAATTTATATGAGGTGGAGCACAATTAAAGGGGTCGAGTTCAGGACATCAATCTCACCAATTGGACCACTGTTTACATTAATGGGTTCTTGCAATTAATTAAGCAATTTACTTGATTCTAAACGTGCAATTATTAAGGAATCCTTCGTAGAACTCATCCAATTCTCAAACATAATTAATTAAATCACGTGTCCGTCTCATTAATTAATTAAGTTTGGCAATAACGAACCTTATCGAAGACCTTAATTGATGCTCTTATCACTGTCGTGTCCAAACATCAATTATTATGCAATTAACCTCTAATTTATGCACTATTTGTTAAGCAATAACATAAATCATCAAATCAGTAAATCATCAAATCCTTGATCAAGGGATTCAAAGCATTAAACTTATTTCATAAAGGTAGATAAGCTAAATTAACTACAAAACCCCCCAATTAATCTCAATTGCATGGTCCAATGGCTTGATTAAGCCCTAAACTCGACAAACTAATCGATATACATCACAATTCAGTGCATTACAACCACAATCCAACTAAAACTAATCTAACAGTAAAGTTGAAGGCTTATTACCTGTAAAGTGAGACTAATGGAAATGGGTTAAACCTAATAGGATAAAATAGACTGCGAGTAAATTTTCTCACTTGTTGCCATACTGAAGTCTGTAAACGTTATTTAATTTATTGTTGCATATGTGATATAAAAAAAATGAATGTTTAGAATTCTTTTATGAAAATAAATCTTAGATAATGCATCTACAAAAATTAATCAGATATGTTTATTTTCAAAGATCAAAAGCAAAAGGTTTGCAAAATTGTAAAGGTTTATTTATGAAATGAATTTTACCATTAGATCTGTGAATATAAGATTTGATAAAAGTATCAAAACCTATGACTTTAGATAAATATTAATGAAGCTTGTCTAGACAAGAAAATCCTTAATTGCCTAGTGAATTTTTCTCATGTTTTATGTTGATGATATTTTACTCATTATGAATGATGTAATATTTTTATTTAACATAAAAAGTTAACTAAGTAACAAATTCCAAATAAGTGATTTTGAATGACTCGGTATATTTTATATGTCCAAAATGGAGTTTTTAAGGACAAAATATTAACTTCGTCTCATACATCTTATATTGACAAAATTAATGTCAAATATTTGATTTTTATGTCTAAGAAAGAGTATCCAAATACAACCTCAAATGTTGAGAGTATATGATTAATTATCTACTCTAAGTAGGAGACAATTAATGCATAAATGAGACTTACAATTAATATATAGTTGGTTAGCATATATCAGTTAAACAAATGGTATGACCATTGAGTAGAAAATTAAAAAAATTCTCAATCTATGGATAATGAGAAATTTTGTGTATGGAGTAAAAGATTTGATCTTTACAAGATACACTAGTTTTTGCAAAGATTTAGGAAATCTATGTTAAGATAAATTTTACCTTAGGTGGTCGAGTATGATATACAAGTTAAATTGTTTTGTTTGTGAAACAACAAAAGGACATGTATGACTCAAATAGTTTCATGAAGATCTGAAAGGTGTTTCAGATATGATTTAGTCTATCCTATTTGTTGTGATAGAATTGGTACAAAGACTAATATTAAGGAAATTAGAAAACACCAACGTATAGAGAATCATATTGAGAGAGAGAAAGCATCATGGTAGTGACTAATGACTTTTAATGGCAGTTGTTTGGTTCTATATAAAAAGACTCTCCAAGCTAAAGTGTTTGAGGGTCACCTAGAATGTCTAGGATTACGAGACATGTCTCATAGGGTAGGGCAAGTGGGAGAACATGTTGGGTATAAAGTATGCCCTAAGATACATGTCTTGTCAGTTTTAGTGCAAATGGGAGATTGTTGGGATTTATGCCCTAAAGTCTCATAATTAATAATTTATTTAATAATTAATAATAATTTTGATTATCTTATTTACAATATAATATTATTCATTATATGAAAAATCCAAGGTTATTAGTGTAATCTTGAACAATATGTGGTTGACATACGATAGGATCATATTTAAGAAATAACCTAAAGGGTCATAGTATATGGATAAGGTTGGGTGCCTTATCCCAACCTTATCTTGACAACACCATTGATACGACCCACTTTGTAATAGTTACAAATGATTTGATTCAAATCGTTCATGTGGAGACATGTGAGTAGGGGTATCTTATACAATGAGTTTGCGTGAAATATTTAATCTCTCTTTATAAATCCGTTATTTGAGAAGATTAATATTTCATCAGGATGATCATATGTGACTCAATCTTAATCCTAAGTGAGTTATGAACTCCTGCCTATGAGGGCTTGTCCTTTGATTTGCATGGGTGAGAGTGGCTTTTGTAGCCGATTCAATATGCCTACCATTTTGGAGACTTGACCAAATAGGGAGCTGGGAACATAATCTCACAAGATGGAATTTACTCCTTCCCATATAGGGTAAGTAGATGAGTAGTTCCCTTAAGTACTGATTTCGAGACTTGAACAATGGGGCCCCACCCTCTCACTGGCTCGAGAGGGACTTAGTTTATAATTAGATTATAAACAGACTTTTCATTAGAGGATCAACGGTACTTAAGGTGCAAGATGTAATGATATGGGGTAAAACAGACTTTTGACCCAGCTGTAATGACGAACAACTCGTGAATGATCGACTTGCATGTAATGATTATATCTATGGGCACAACTTGTCCTATAGTGCATAAGAGTGCAACTCTAGGTTTATAGTGGAGTGACCTATAGTTAATGAATGAAAATTAATTAATTAAAGAGTTTAATTAATTGATCTTGTATCATTGGAGCTTATAATCTGTAGGTCCATAAGGTCCTCTTGCTAGCTCATAGTAACACTTAAAGATCAATTTAGTTGAAAGAAAAATTTGAAAATTTGAAAATAATATTTAATATATTAGATATATTAAATATATAAGAGGAAAATATATTTATTGTATTTGATACATTAAATATTAAAATAATTAATGTATATTAGATACATTAAATAAAAGATATTTATAGAATTTAAATAAGATTCAAATAAATAAATATCGTAAGAGATTTGAATGAGATTCAAATAAATATAAGATATATTTTAATATATTAGATATTAAAATATAATATTTTAATTATGGCAAAGATTTTTCGTGGGTCTCTATAAATAAAACCCTTGGGTTGAGCCATTAGATACAACACACATCTCTTTAATAGAGAATTAAAGAATTCTGTCTAGATCTCTTCCTCTCCAATCCCTTGTGGATTTTCTTTCAAGAGGCTCCCACAAGCCTGAGTCCTGTGTTCGAGTCATGGCTAGGAAGACTTTGTGGAGGAGATAAAGACATGCCAGAAATATCTCCATATTTACTCCAAGTAAGTTTACCTAATCTTATTTTTTAGTTTAATTTTAAATAAAATCAAAGACGATCCAATGCTTCCACTGCGGAGTGAAACGTTCATTCCTTCAATATTATGGCCCCGAACTCGAGTGGAGCGATGCTAGGTTAGGAAAATTGACTAATTCGAGGTAATTATGGACTAGTTCTACAACATTTGTGAGAATTTAAGTATTAATTTCAGTTTATTACAGTGAGTATTATGGCTTATTGACTCTTGTGTTTTTTCCTAGCTTGCTCTTCTTTAATTGGTCTAACAACTTAATCGATTTAGAGTTTGCTTTGCTATGCTAGAAGTACGCGTATGTGTCCTCGGTCTCTAGCTTAATTAGAGTAGTAAAAGGGTTGGTGGCTAGTCGATTAGTTAAGTAGAGTTGCTTAATTGTATGTATATGGTAGGCCCTAGAGTCAATTCACATGTAATAGTTTAATACAAAGGACCCGTCGTCTTAGCCTATTGCATTCTGACCTATCCCAAGTCTTAGAACCCCAGTTCTTTAGGGAGGCTCCTACGGTGTCCCGAGGAGGCTAGTCGGTCTTAAAATTCCTTTAATATCCCATGTTTAGAATAATTTGATGATCAAAGTTGCAAAATGAATCATGATTTACTTTGAATTAGCACTTTAATTAATTTATGAGTTCCCAAGTTATTTCCCCTACTTTCAATATCATTGCATGCATTTAAATTCAACTTGTTTTAATTTCCTTGCACGTTTTAATTTCCTATCATTTTCAATTCTTTGCATGAAAACTCCCCCATTCGGTATTTCAATCTAAAGAGAGAAAATGAAAATAACCAAAGTTATACCTCCCTGTGTTCGACCCGACCACTTTTTACTGTAAATTGTGGTTGGTTTATAAATTTATTTGACTGTGTGACGAACACTGTGAAATATCCCTACTTGTATTAATATTTCTAAGAAAGGGATTGATATTAATCCTTTTTGCATGTTTTGTAGGAAGAATCTCGAAACAACCTTTCATGCTCTTTGGAGTTGCAAGTTCTCAAAATGACTCACTATTTCTCCAATTTATTCGAGCTTTTTAATATTTGTAGGGAGTCATGGAGCCTGGGTAAGTTTTGAGATTGGATGGCAGATCACTTGGATGAGTCAGAGCTGAGAAAAGCCATAATTGTCCTATGGATTTGTGGAATCACAGAAATTGGGTTCTCTCGAGTGGACATACACAAAACTAATAGACAATCACTTGAAAATAGACATCTTCAGTGGGGAAAAGAGATTGGAAGTATATGGATTTTTCCACACCTCTAAATTGGAGAACCATTTGAGTCAAGCTTGTTGGGGAGGAATTGACTGGATCGTGCGTGGCTCTGAAGGTTCTTTGATCTGTGCTGGGCCTCAAAAGATCACCACAAAGTGGAGTGTAAAGTTATTAGAATTGAAGGCCATTCTCGAGGGTTTGAAGATGTTACTTTCTCAGTTCATCAGTTCCATTCACCCAATTATTGTTTAGTCGGATGCTGGTGAAGTGATAACTCTGTTGAACAAATTCGCCTCCATTTTTACTGAAAGCAGGAATTTAGTTGATGAAACAGAGGTGGTGGCGAGGTTGGTGGGCTTGGTTTCGTTCTCCAAGTGTCCTTGATCATGTAACACAACCACTCACCATCTTGCAAGTTTAGTCTTCTCCTCTGTCTGTAATTTTGGGTCCAATCGATATTCTTCTCCTAATTTGGGATTCGGTGGTGTCTTTTGGAATTTTGAAGTCTCATTGTGGGCGTCCTCTGTGTTAATGGAGGATGATGGGTGTATTTACTGTTGTTGGTCATTTTAATGGAATTTCTCTTTTAAAAAAACTTTTTCAAAAGAAATATTATATTGTAAATAGAAGGTGTGGGTTCGAACTTATGACTTATATAAAAGTATAGATGCTATATTCAACTATGTTAAGGTTGACACAATTGTAAACTAGAATTACTAACCATACTTCTTACCATGTTTATTAATGTTTAATTTTCTTTTGATTATATTTTACAATTTTATTTTGAAGAGCCAAACATTATGTATTGTGCAACAATACATTTTCTTTTAAAAATAACTTGGAGATAGACCAACTTTGTTTAGATCCTATACTATCATAATATTTAACATTTCTCAATGTCTCATCTTAATTTATTTTTCAAATTATTTCTCTATTTATCCTTTTATAAATTCCAAATGCATTTAATGCTTCATTCTTATTATAAAGCAGAAAAAGATGCAGGTTTCTTATGGATGGAACGTTTGAATCAAAATCTTTATATTCGTGCTATATTCTAAAAAAACAAAACAAAAAAACAAAAAAACAAAAAAGAAAGAAAAAGAAATAGAAAAAGATACATGTAATGTGAGTAGCCATCAATGGAGGCAAAATATTTCGAGCCATTTAAGCATACTTTTGGTAGGCACATATGTTGGTGTTCATCATCTTTAATAACCCAAATTTTGACTCACCAAACAATTTAAAGGCAATAGTTTATTTCCACATGGTAGGCACATATTTGCAGCATTTTGTAAATTGTTTGCTTATTGGTTTTACTTGAAATTGCTTAAGGACAAACAATAACTTAAGTTTGCAGGTGTGATGATTTTCATATTTTACATATTTTTAGTACTTTTACTTAAGTTATTTGCATGAATGCATAATTATAAGTCTATAATTATTGACAAATGGATATGAGTTAAGCCGAAATCAATAAAAGTGGTATGTTGAGAGAAGAAATATGAAATTAGGGAAAACAAGTTTAACTTTGCTAATTTTTGGTGTTTTCTACAGGAATTTTCACATGACCAAAATTGCAAGTGGAATTGCAATTGCAATTCCTCCAAAGACAAAATTTTGAAAAGATTTTTAGCATATTATTTTGAAGATTTTCTCCATGATTCGAGGCTTTGAGGGTTTGATTATTTCCTAAGACATATTTCGTGCAAACCCTAACCTTTGGAGACTATAAATAGAGGAGAAACAGGTCACGAAGAGGAGAGAGACGTTCTCCATGCCAATTTTCTACTCTCTACATTTTTGTTGGTCGATTTAAGGAGAGAAGAGTTGCTGCACCTAATTCGATCCAGAACCATTTGAATGTCTGGGATTATTACAACCCAATTCTCCTTGACAAAGGTTGAGTTGGGTTAGATCGAGATTGGTCTAAAGTTCTTCTTCTTCAAGTTTCAGCATTTGCTTTTGTTTTTTGGTTTTAGTTCCAGTTTTGGTTATCATTTACAACACTTTGATTTTTAGTTTTTCTTTCTCTTATTTCAGACTTTGAGTTATTTGTATTTGTTCTTATATTACAACAAGTTGATTTAATAAAATTTTTCATTTAGTTTAATTCCAGCAAGTTCTTTATTTCTTTAAAGTTTAGTTTTTATTTTTTTTGTTGAGTACGTTATTTTTCTCTTCACAACAACATAGTATTACAAAAGTGAACTTGCTGAGCATCGAAGCTAAACTCTCTTAAGTGCATTAGATGGGATAAGCACAAGGAGAGTTTGGGTTCGAATGTTTTATGGAGAAAAATAACTGTTCAAGTTTTATAATTTTGAAAAACTAAAAGTTGTGTGTAATAGCACTTGAAAGTTTAAGAAAGCTCTAAGTATCATCATCAAGGGATTTTTAACATAACATCGAGAAAAATAATTTGCAAACTCATTTCTGAAACATGATTTTTATGGCATGTTTGTGTGACGGGTAAAAGAAATTATTTTTTTCCCCAAAAAGTGTTCTCAACAAAAGTAAAAAAAAAAAAACACAAACAACAAAATACAACGAACAAGACTAGAAAAGCAATAAATTCTAACCTAACGAAACAAAACTAAAGAAAGCAAATAAATCCAATCTAATCAAAAGCAAGTAAAGATAAGGTTGAAGAAATAACTTCCCGTAAGCCTCGAAAGCGATGTCCTCACGAAGAAAGTGTGTTGCTCATTACGGAGGATGGAAGGGAAGTCATGAAATGTGGGTGCAATTAGGTTTAATTCCTTTCAAATGGCCAAAAGCATGTTTGAGTCCCTCTTTTTCATTATTATTTCTTATATTAAAAAACAACCATCCCAAATATTGTTTTACACTGGTTACCTAGGTTGCAATTTTTGAACAATCTTTGTGCTAACTTTGAATTTTGTTGTATCCGTTCCTTGTGGGATCGATACTTTGGAGTAATTCTAATTTTATTACTTGTATTGACAGTGTGCACTTGCACTGGACTGGAGCTCTTTAAAACTAAACAAATCTTTCTTTTAAGTTCCCACGTTTCAGTCGATCAACTATTCTTCAATTCATTTGCAATTTGTTCCACCCGAATCTCCAAATTTTGTAGATATGTGGCTTGGCTTTGTATCACATCATCATTATTTGTCATATATTCCTTCATGATTTCTTCAATGCTAGGCTCTTTTGGAATCACCTTCCCTTGGTGGGCACACTGGAATTAATGTTGATTTGCAAAACTGGCTAGAAATCCATAACATTAAGAATCAAGATTATAAGGTCAATTCTAAAATAAATGATTTCCTTTACAATAAACACATGAAATAGAAGAGATATGGTTAACAGGAACTATGAAATTTTCCATAATTAATGTGTCAAGCATGTAGCTTAATCATGAAGCTTGTGTGCTCAATGCTGCAATGACATCTACTTCCATCCTAGGATTATCTCAAGCAATGAAACCTTGCATTGTGCATTTCTTCTCTCACCTTCGCTCTCCCTCAACCTGCAAAACAATGTGAATAAGAATCAGGCTTTCTCTTAGAAAGAGGATAGTTGAGATTACAATCTAATCACAATCTATATTGCAAAATTAAATTTTGTTAGTAATTTCGTTCCCCGACAATGACGCCAAAAACATGATCGATTGAAAATGTGTGGGTTGTAGAAGAAAACTTTTAATAAGAAAAAGTCTTCAATCTAGTGCAAGTGCACACTGTCAAACAAGTAGTAATAGAAAATATTCTAGAGTATCGATCCCACAGAAAATAGATATAACAAAATTCAAAATATAAGCAAAGATTGTTCACATAAAGCAACCTCGGTAACCAATATAAAGATAATTGGGAAGGTCGTGTGTTGCTAGAAAAGATAAATAACAATAATAAAGAAAAGGGATTCAAACATGATCATACCTTTTTTTAATAGAAGTATGGCCTAACATGCAATTGAAAGCTTAACTCAAACACCAAATCAAAGTAAATAGGGTTCAACTCCTATTCGACCTTAATGGAAAGATCTTTAGAAGCCTAAGCAATTAAACTGATATGTCTATGACTAATACAAACTTAGTTAAATCAAAACACAACCCTCTTGGTCTTAGAGGCTTTGCCCTATGTCTAGGGTAAAAAACAAGGGCTTATATCTAAGTTCATTTCCTCTATTGCTTTTATGAAAACCAAATCTCACCTAACCATTTCAGTATTAGATTCAATTTTTGTATGTTCACCTAGGTGGCCAAGCGAGACTCACAATAAGAAATTAAATTAATAAAAACAAACAATGCTATGAAATTGAGCGAAGTTACTTTTACATATTAGGCCTTGCTTTCTCTCTCTAGGATATTCACATATTCAAATCCCAAAGAGAGGTTTAGCTCATAATAAAGGAAGAAAATAACAAAACTTGGGACGAAGAAGGCTTCATAATAAACTTGAAGAGAAAAATAACTTACTCAAGAAAAGAAATAAAAAATGAACTTTAAAGAAATAAAGAACTTGCTGGAATTAAACTGAATGACAAACTTTATTAAATCAACTTGTTATAATGTAAGAACGAAATGCAAAGAACGCAAAGTATGAAATAACAAAAAGAAAAACTAAAAATCAAAGTGTTGTAAATGATAACAAAAACTGGAACTAAAACCCAAAAACAAAAGTGAATGCTGAAACTTAAAGAAAAAAAATTTCGAATCAATCTGGTTATAACCCAACACAACCTTTGTCAAGGAGAATTGGGTTATAACAATCCTAGAATTTCAACTTTGTTGGAGCCATTCTATAAGAAGCCTTAGAAATGAGGGTTGTTCCTGGCTCGAGCTTAATGCTGAATTCTACCTCTCGAACTGGAGGTAACCCTGGAAGGTCTTCAGAAAACACATCAACGAACTCACTGACCACTGGTACCGAAGCCACGTCAATCTTTACACACTCGGTGTCAGTTGCACTGGTCAAAAGAGCCCATGCTCCCTGGATCCCTTAAACTTGAAGCTTGCTTTTGATAATGGTTTGATCACTACCTTATTGCGGTGGCAATCGATGTTGGCAAGATTCTCAGCCAACCAATCTATCCCAAGGATAACATCAAAGTCAAACATCTCAAGAATTGTTAGTGTCACATCCAACCGATGATCTGACACTAACACCTAAAAGACCCTAACCTTGTCCTTAGCTACAAAGGCTACCCCTCCTGGGGTGGAAACTGACAAGTTATAACCTAGTGGCTCTAGTTCTAATTGGGTTGCCTTACAAATGTATTAGATATAAAAGAATGCGTAGAGCATGAATCAAACAACAAAAAAGCGTAGTGCCTAAGAATAGGCAACGTACCTGTCGCTACGAGTTGCTTCAAGTTAGAGGCTCTGTACTCAAGACAATCTGTCGCCATATTCCTTGCCTTACCACATATGAAGCACGTTCCAGTGCCCGCTAAATAGCGCCCATTATAGTTCTTCCCACACCTCGCACATAGGGGCTTATCCTGGCTAACTATTTGCTAGCGACTAGATTACCGGCTCTGCCCTGAGTTCTGTTGTGGCTTGGAGAAGGCTCGATTATGCTTCCTCTTTTTCCCTAAGCTAGAGCCTTGGCCATTCAATACCTAAGGCATGTGGGTGCATAAATCAAGAAATGCAACTGCCTGAAGGCTCGCTGTGTAAGTTGTTGGGCAAAAGCTGCTACGATGCCATGAATCTCGTCTCTCAGTCCCATGATGAAGTGCTCTGTCTTCTTTGCTTTCGTGTCCACCAAGTTTAGAGCAAAATGGGATAATTTGGTAAACTCCCGCTTGTACTCCTCTATTGACATGTGGTCTTGTTTCAAGCTTAAGAATTTTGATTGCTTTCTATACTTGGTGACTACAGGGTAGTACTTCTCAAAGAAAACTTCCTTGAATTGTAGCCAAGTGACTAGTCCCTTGCTAATGTCAATTGACCTCGACGCATACTCCCACCAGGGAAGAGCGTCCTCCTTTAACATAAACTTCATGCACTGCATGGGCCAAAAAATTGACTCCATTGAAGCTAGCAACACTTCTGCTGTAGTTGGATCCACTGCCTGTCCATCAAAGGGAATGAGATCATACTTTTTAAAGTCCTTCAGATATCATACTTACTCAGACATACTCCCATGATTCAAAGTCGCCTAGCCAGTCTGATTGGAGACTGCAGTCCGAATAAGTGCCTGTAGAGTCTCCATTGTTAGGATTATTGTAGTTGCTTGCATTGGGGACACTGGCTGTTCTGGTGCCTGATCATTTGGATGATCACCAACCTGGGGATCTAGGGCAAGGACTTGACCCTTACCACGTCTTTTTCTTTGAGGAGACACAAGCACTTGCTCAATTTCCTGCCCCCTACCTCATCCTGTTGAGTTTCTTCTTCGTGGAGCCATAATTTATCATACACAACCAACTTAAGGTTAGGCTATATTTTTGTCTACAAAAGTCAAAATATAGGACTTAGATTAACCCCAAGCAACTACCAAAACCAATGCAATTACTTTCATACATATCATGGAAATAACATTTATTGTACATCTCATGCTTGGTAACTAACATACATGGTGGTGACGAGGCATTATTCTTGTGCTTGGATATGGAGAATCTGGTGCTTATGATATAAGTGAGTCTACAGAACCTAAACCCTAGGGCTCTGATACCAACTATAACGACCTGACTTCCTCTATAGGTAAATCCTAAGGATCGCTACTACAGGCATGAAAAGTAAAAGCTTTTGAGACATAAATAGCAGAAACTCATAGAAATCAAATAAATTTTTTATTAAATAGCAGAAATAAAAATCATGATAGAGTTTGGGATCCCAACAAAGAATTAGTAGAAAAACTGAAAATGAAATAAAAGCATTGAGTAAATGAAATAAGTCAAAACATAAGAAAACCTTAACTAGGAATATAGTTTATGATTCTAAAGAGGTTCGTAGCTAACTCCATAGCCTCGCCATGCTGGATGCCCTCACCACGCGCCTCGTAGGTCTATGCACCGCCTAAAAAGAGGAGTAGAGTAGCATGGGTGAGTATAAAAATGCTCAGTAAGTAGCCCCACTTTTAGGGCGAAAACTTCAAATACATATGCATAGTCATAGTATTACAACATGTGGGGTCTTGATGTAACCTACACATTTTTGTGCCATTGAGTAGAAACCTTTGTCTGAAGCATAGTAACTTCCTGTCTAAGTGAACAATTAACCTATCCCCAAGCTAGACCAACTACGAAGGAAGCTATCACCTTTCTCTTTCCTTTTCACCATTCACGATTTCAAACACCCACCAAAACCCATCTCCTTTTTCTTCTTTGTTCTTCACGACAACAAGCCATCCCCTCACCCATCATCTTCATCATTCTTCAACTCCTCGTCAGCGTTTCCCTCAGCAACGAACCAATGAGCAAATGGAGGTGAGATCGTGAGCAAGGGCGTGTTTTTGACGAACCGACCTGTGGCATGACGTTCTGGCGTGTTTTTCCTTTGTTCAGCATGATGTTTTGGGCATTTTCGACACTATGCAACCATGGGTGGGTCTCCATTTAGCATGTGTTGCGTTTCCGTCGAGCATAACAGTGGCAAGTGGCTTTTTTGGAGTCAATTTGCGGCATGTTCAGGGTGGGTAAGTATTTCGGCGACGGTTCAAGGTGGGTTTTGGATTTTAAAGTGACTTTCAAGTGTTGTTTTGTGGTTTGGAAGTTAATCCATTGTATTTTGAACTTGATTTTAGAACACCCATTGCGTTTGAAGGTCGGCTTGTCTAAATCAGATTAATTTGACATCAAAACCAGCAAGCCTAGGTGTTATTTTGGTAAGTTTTGAACCATGCTTAGATGTTAGAATTAAACACTAATCTTTTTTTTTTTTTATTGTTGTGTAGTTTTGGACCAATTATTCAAGGTTCGAGGTTGGCGTTGATTGTTTGATTATTTGGGCACTTTTCTCTTGGTCTCCTTGGGTATTTTTCCAAGCATAAAGAACTAAGTCTTGGGTTGAATTTTGGTTTATTTTGATTGTTGGAAGTTTTGGTTAAAAAGGTTTTAATGCCAAGCATTTATTTTCTTTGGAATTATGCTATGCGGTGTTAAAGACTTCTAGAAAGAGTTTGGTTCTCTTTGAATTTCTTAATTATTTTTGCTAATAAGGTAAGTAGCCATATTGGATTAATTTTTAAGCATTGGTTATGAGCTTGTGTAATTTTGGAAGGCATGGTTGTTTATAATTTAAAATTTCTCTCAAGTATTTGATTTAACATGTTGGCCATCAAATGGTCTGCTCAGTTAATTTTGTCAAGTTCGGATCTACTTAAAAATGTATTTTAACATGTGGATTAGAGGGGTCTAATTAGAAAATGACCAATTATGAATGTATTGCTTTTAACAAGTTTAGAGAGCCTCAGTTAAGTGCATGCTTATTTAAGTTATTCATGGTTGCTATTGTCAATTGTCTTCTCCTCATGTTATGCATGTTTTATGTAAGTTTCCATGAGGTCTTATGTTGGGATGGACCTAGTATTGCTGGAGAGTTGCCAACTAACCTCCAGTGGCACTGTGTCTTACAAGACTGACCCACGTAGGAATCATAGTTGGTACACTTTTAGAGTGACTCCCCTCCATATTCAGTGAGTGTCTTTTCATGAGGTACAATGTTGGGAAAGGTCTAGCTCCAATAGAGTGTTGCCAACTAACCTCTAGTGGTGATTGATCTTACAGGACTGACCCGCACAGGCACCATAATTGGTAATTAGGCACACTTTTTCAGAGGTACTGTGTTGTGAGAGGCCTAACTCCACCAGAGGGTCACTAGCTAGCTTCTAGTGGCATTTTCCCTTACAGGATTGACACACATAGTATCATAGTTGGTTCAGTTTTGGGGATAGGTTAATTGTTCACTTAGTTAAAATGATCTCATGTTCTCATATGAGGATCCTAATGTACCAGAACACTTTACAGTGTAACTCAGTTAGATACAATGTTTTCATGTCTACATTTAAGGCTACTAATGTATCAGAACTCGAATGAACAAGCTAGACATGACTCACATGTTTTAAGTTTCATGACTAATGTAATGTTTGCAGCTTCAACCCCTCAAGTGAGGCTACATACTGAGTATTTTTATACTCACCCATGCTAATTTACTTTCCTTTTCAGATGGTGCATAGATTTATGAGGCGCATGGCTAGGGCGTTCAGCTTAGTGAGGCTATGGAGATAGCAGTGGAATAAAATGCCTAGGATCTTAGAGCTATCTTTTAGTTCATAACTTTTCTTTGGTTATTCATTCATTTATTTATTTATTCAAATGTTCTTCATTATTCAGTCTTGCAATTAATTATTCGTTAAGATCCCAAACTCAAGTGTCTTGATTTTTATCCAGTTCTTATTTAATGCAAAATTTCTTTTAGGTTTCGTGAGTTTCTACTTTACTAGTTTCTAAAGTTTATGTTTTGCATGCATGTGGTATCGATTCTTAGAAAATCATGTATAAGTAGTCGGGTTACAGGCAATACTTTCGTGCATAACATGGAAATAATATTTATGGCACATTTCATATTTGGTAACTAACATACCTAGCGGTGACGAGGCATTTTTCTTGTGCTTGGCTATGGAGAAAATTGGTGCTTACGCTGTAATCAAGTCTACAGAACCTAAAACCTAGGGCTCTGATGCCAACTGTAACGACCCGACTTCTTAAACAGATTTCTTAGGGTCGCTACTACATGCATGCAAAATATGAACTTTTGAAAATAAAGTGGAAGCTCATGTAAACCAAATAAAACATTTCATTAATAAACACTAATCAAAAGTTAAGATACTTTGCATTCAAGATCCTAATAATCATTTATTTACAAAAGTTAATGAGTTAATAGCATTTAAATAAATATAAGTCAAAGAGTAAAAAGAATGGAGCATAAAACATGAAAACATTCTGTCTACCTTGCTCATTCGTATTCTGATACATAAGAGTCCTTAACTGAAAACATGAAAACATTCTGTCTAACTGACTTACACTATAAAATGGTTTGATACATTAAGAGCCTCATATGAGAATATTCAGTCTAAGCGTATAACTAACCTATCCCAAAATTGAACCAACTATGGTGCATGTGCAGGTTAGTACTGTAAGGCCAAGTGCCACTAAAAGTTATTTGGTGACTGTCTAGTGTTGGCACGCGACGTTAGTCTAATATCTTTCCCTTTACTTTTCTTTTGGTTTTTAGGAGTTTTGCTATGGACTTTATTGTTGTTTATCTCTGTATTTAGACAAGAATGGTTGTATGTTTTAGAACTTTGTTGATTTTGTAATTGAATGATTGTATTTACATCTTTTATGCATCTCGATTTTATTGCTTAAACCTTTGGTCATGGTTTTGCATGTTAGGCTACATTTAGCTCGTGAGAGTAAATTTTCCGTAGAACAATATATGCATGACTAGATTTAGTTTATTGCACGAGAATGAGTAAATTAATTCTAAAAGCCTTAAGAGAATCGTCTAATGTCATGTTTAGTAATAAAAATAGATCAAGAGGTTGATCTATTGCTAGGCATGAGTTCAATTGAGCTCGAGAGAAGATATTGATCATGTAGTAATTCTTGGCTTAAGATTAATTGCATGAAATCAATTCTTTATCTAACAAAGTTGTGACTTAAATTAATCAACCATTAATGTTTCTTAAAAATTGGGTCCAACGATGTAAATTTTAGTTTAGATTTTATTTTCCTTTGATTCCTAATTTTTGTTTCTCTAAATAAAATTGGACATAATTAACTATGGTACTTAATTAATCTAAAAACTTTAATCCCTATGATCGACCTTGACCACTATTATTGCAAACTTTTAGAGGTCCGGTTTATAATTAACTATAGTACTTAATTAGTCATAGTCATATATGCATTCCAAATCAATCATACTCCATATCTAAGACTTCAAGGAGTTATCCAATTAGGTTGCTTACCTCAAAATGTGATTACAAGCCAAACTGGTCCTTGTCTATAACAATTCTTTCCCAAACCTATAAAATTCGTCAAGAGATCAATACTTGGCATTGACAACATTTGAACTTTAATTTCAAAAATGACGCGAGGCCTTAGTTTTTAATGGCTCAACTTACCCAAAACCACCTCAAACCTTAAATTTGAGTTCAAACCTACATACAGAAAATCTCAAGGGTCGGAGCCTTAACACACAACATTTAAACAAGAGTTTGAATGGGTTTAGAACAAGCAATACCCATTGAACCATACCAAAAAATAGCCCCAAAAGCTTGCTGGTTTTGACTTTACTTGGGTTCGATTTCGTTTCTCCGAACTCCAAAAGCAATGGATAACCTGAAATTAAGTCTAAAGATTCATGGATAATCTCCAAATCACCAAAACAACCATGAACCAAGCTGTAACCGAATTTTATCTCTCAGATCCAGGCTTGTCGGGCTATGGATATTAAAAAAATGCCGTTTTCGCGAGTGGAGGAGCAGTGGCGCATGGCTAGGCATCAAAGCGGTGGTGGCTGCTACAGACAAGGAGCGGCATCAACACTTTCTCTGGACAGCGGCGACGTGATCTCAGTTCGACAACATACAACGTCGAATCCACGGTGGCAACGACTACATGCAGAAATGGAGCAAGACCCACGACTCCCTAACTTCGCACGAACGGCGCGACGATGGGCTACAACGACGATGGCTAGGTGTTGGTTGGAGGCCTGCGTCGGCGAGAGAGGAAGGAGAAAAAGAAAATCGTGAGGTTGAAGAAGAAAGATGGATATAGTGTTGGTGGGGCTTGCTCAATCGTGAAGGAGATGAAAATTAGGTTTTTAATACCAAATCAAAAACCTAATTTCAATCTTTCATTTCCAATTGTGCCTCTCTTCTCCATTTTATTTTCCTCTCTTCTTTTCTATAAGTCCAAAACCCAAATTTAACAAAACAACCCTATTACCTTTGTCAAAATTAATTTGGGATCATCCAAAATAAACACAATAAATTGAAATCAGTCAAATTAAAATTCCAAATAATTCAAATAGTGAAATTTTTTGACAATACCTAGAGTTGCCAAACATCGCACCATCAGTCAATCCAATTGTCTTATTTGTTATCCTATGACAATTTAGCCAAAGTTCAATTACATCTTTGAACTTTAGACTATGCTTCTATTTTTTTTTCTTGGGTTAATAATATTAATAGAATATTGACTTGTATGTCCATCAGTCTGTCCAACTGTCTTGTTTGCTATACTATGACAATTTAGTCAAAATTCCATTACATCTTTGAACTTTAGACTATGCTTCTATTAGTTTTTTGGTTAAAATATTAATAGAATATTGACTTGTCTATCTATCATACTATCCAACTGTCTTGTTTGTTATACTATGACAATTTAGCCAAAATTCCATTACATCTTTGAACGTTTGACTATGCTTCTATTATTTTCTTGGTTAAAAATATTAATAGAATATTGACTTGTATGTCCATTAGTCTATCCAACTTTCTTGTTTGTTATACTATGAAAATTTAGCCAAAATTCGATTATATCTTTGAATGTATGACTATGCTTATTATTTTTTTTTTTGTTAATAATATTAATAGATTATTGACTTGTATGTCCATCAGTCTACCCAACTGTCTCGTTTGTTATACTATGATAATTTAGCCAAAATTCATCTAATGAACAATGTCACGGTGGAGTTCTGTTAATGGTATCAAAAACATATACTAAATAGAAACATGATTCAATATTTATATAGACTTAGATTAAACTTTGAACTTAATTTACTAGCTTTCTTAGTTTTAAATGGCCATTGTTTCTGCTAATGGCTGATGCCTGAATGGTCCCCATTTCTTTCTTCTTTTTCTTTTTACCCTCTTTACTTCTTGATTTGCAGTTGTGACAATTGAAAGTACAAACTAAAGCATGGAAGAGAAGGGCGGAATCAAGAAAGATATCACTGAAGTAATTTAGTCTTCTTATGAGTAGTGGATGAAAATTTTTAACTTATTTTTATTCTTGTTTTTGAATTTTGCTCACTTTGACAATGTTCTTTCATTTGTCTCTCTTTTCGATTCTTGCAGTTAATAGGTAATACTCCAATGGTATATCTAAGGAAAGTGACTGATGGTTGTTTAGCTCGTATCGCTGCTAAATCAGAGACGATGGAGCCGTGTTCTAGCATTAAAGACAGGTTTTGAGTCCTTTATTATAAAAATTAACGGCTTGTATGATAACGTTTTTGGTTTCGATTTTCCATATCTTAAAGTTTATTATTACTTATCCTTTGCTTTAGCTAAGATTTCATTGCTGGTTTTTAAAGCCAAAAACTTTAAACAAAGAAAACATAAGTAGAAATCATAAGTTGAATTTTTGAAAACACAGAGAACCAAAAATAAAACCGTTATCAAACGAACCTAATTAGTGTTTCCATCAGAGTATGAGGGACTTTTTGAGATATGAAGTGTAAAAGTTTTCGATGTAGGATCGCACACAGTATGATTCAAGATACAGAGGATAATGGACTGTTTACACCAGGAAAGGAAATAAATGATGCTTCATTTCTATCTCTATTAATTGACATTAGGCCACCATTTGAATTGGCAATAAATTTTTCTACCTAATGTAATTGTAATGCCTTGTAAACCAAATTGCTAAACTTGAAGACATATAAAATTTGATCTTCCTTGTGTATATTTTCCTTTTTTGGTGGAAAAAGACTGTCCTCATCGAGGTTACGGCCGGTAACACGGGCATTTCATTGGCGAGCATTGCAGCAGTGAAGGGCTATAGACTTATTATCGTTATGCCAGCGTCGTATAGTCTCGAAAGGTGAATTTTGCTTCGAGCTTTCAGAGCCGAGCTGCATATCACAGGCCATACAGTAGGGTTTGAAGGCGCCCTAAAGAAGGCTGAGGAGATAATGAAAGTCACACCCAATAGTTATTTTCTGAAGCAAGTTGAGAATCCAGCAAACCCAAAGGTATGTTTTTGTTTTGATTTGTGATCTCAAAAAGATATATAACTCTGTTTTTCAAATATGAATTGAGTCATTTTGCATCCATTTTTGTTCTTTAGATTCATTACGAAACCACTGGGCCAGAGATATGGAAAGATTCAGGAGGAAAAGTCGATGCGCAGGGATTGGAACGGGAGGAACGATAATTGGTATGGGGGATTTTCTTAAGGAACAGAACCCAGACATTAAGGTTCCCTTATTAGTTTGCTGCCTTAAAATAAGATACCATCGAATCGTTTAGTAACATTCTTATTTCTTGTTTCTTAACAAACAGTCAATCTATAACAAGAAATGAGAACGTTACAAAACAGACCATTAGTATTCGAGAGATGAACCTTTATATATGGTGTAGGTTTATGCAGTGGAAACAGCAAAGAGTGTAGTGCTAAGTGGAGGACAGCCTGGTGAGTTCCCATTCTGATTCTTTTGGGCCATTCAATTTTTTGGAATGGTTCAAAATGGTTTACAAATTCACATTTTATTGTTTGATTGAACTTAAATATCACAATACTACTGTGAATTTCTCTTTGAAGTGCTTGTTTTAAAGTCATTGAGGGTCTGTTTTGATTGTCGATGAAAAAAAGTGTTTTTTAAAAATGTTTTTTTTTTAAACATTTTTTATAAAAACAATTTAAAATTAAAACACTCATATGTTTTATTAGATTTTCTAAAAAGTGTTTTTATACGCATGTTTGTTTGGTTTTTCTACACTCAAAATGCTTTTACTAATGTCAATTACCATAAATGGCAACTATTAAACACTATGAACTAAAAAGTTCAAATTTGTATTTAAAATACTATGACTAGCTGACCATCGCTGACCATAGCCAGAGGGGTCGCCAAAAAAGGTTGTCGAAGGTGACATGTGGTCGCCGGAGATGGTCATAAGCAAGGCATTGGTCGCCGACGATGACCTCTAATAGCATACATAAGTGTGCTATTTATAGGCTTGATTTTACGCTAGTTTTGCTATGATCGTGTGTGCTTTCATGTGTTTTTATGTATATTTCTCAGAAATCGAGCATTTGGAGCAAAACCGAAGAATGGAGAAGTATTTGGATGAATATGGAGCAAATTGGAGCTATAATTGAAAATCCAAGTGTTGAAGAGAAGGAAACAAGCTTGTGAACCCGAGAGTATAGCGTTGCAACGCCACTTCAGCAGCCTTTCAGCCTTGGAGACCATCGTCTTAGGGTTGCACCGCTATATAACGCTACTCAGTAGATTTTTTCCTTTTGTATAAAATTCGAAGGGACAGCGTTGCAACGCACCCCTAGCATTGCAACGTTGTCTCGATGTCTATAAAAGAAAATTATTCATTTGAGCCACCGGAGCCATTTTGAGAGATCAAAAACCCTAATCTCGATTCAAGCACTGTCTAAGGACCTAAAGGAACCTTTGGAGAGCTAAGGAGGAGACTCAAAGCTTGAGATCGTAGACATCACATCGGAGACGAGTGTTGGCTCGCAACCTAAGTTTCTTCTCTATTTCTTTTCACTTTCTCTTGAATTTTGGAGTTTTTGTGTTCTGTACTCATGTTGTAAATTTGTGTTTAGACCCTTGCTTGGTTGTAGTTGTTGAACATTTGGTTGATTTTTAGTTTAATTTATATATTGACATCTTTTATGCATCTCTTTATATTGTCTTAACCTTTGGTCATGGTTTTGCATGTTTAACTAAATTTAGCTTGAGAGAGGAAGTTTAGTTGTAGAACACTAGATGCATGACTAGGTTTAATCTATTGCACGAAAGTGAGTAGATTATTTCTAGAAGCCTTAAGAGAATCGCCTAATGCCTTGTTTAGTAATAGGAATAGACCGAGAGGTTGATTTATTGCTAGGCATGAGGTCAATTGAGCTCGAGAGAGGATATTAATAACTTAGTAATTCTTGGTTTAAGATTGTTAGTATAAAATCAAATTATTAATCAATTCAAGTTGGGCTTAAGGTAATCAACCACGCATGTTTCTCAAAATTGGACTCCAAACCATGTAAATATTAGTTTAGATTTTATTTTCCTTTGATTTTCAAAGTTTTGTTTCTCTAAATAAAATTAGGCGTGAGTAACTATGGTACTTAATTAAATCTAAGATCTTCAATCCCTGTGGATGACCCAGGCCACTACTATTGCAAAAAATATTTAGAGGTCCGATTTTATAAATTTAATCTTGATAGAGCCTTCGACAAGCCCTCTATCAACCGCTGGTTGCTAGAGATGGTCATTGACGGTTACCGTTGGTCCTTGAAAATTGTTGTCGATTGTCAAAAATGGTTGTTGCCGGTTGCTGCCAGTCGCCAAATTTGGTCATTGGAAGTCATCATCGGTCGCCGGCAACAGTCGCAGAGGTGGCCGCCAGCGATGGTGTTGGGAGAAAATAATAATATAATAATAACAAAATTACTAATTTGCCAATGGAGATGAGATTCATCTTAATATTGGGCACAAACTTGACATCATGCAGCACCAATTTATCTCCACACTCAGTCTTCAAACTAACATCTCCAATCCCATTAGTCTTGGATGTTCTACCATTCCCCATCCTCACTAGGCCATGATATCCTCCTGTAAAGAATGTGAACAATATCTTGTTTGAAACTATGTGTACAGTAGCTGCGCTGTCTAAAATCCACTCAGATCAATTACTACAACTCTCTGTGTCACTCCCAACACAGATTAAAGCATCCTGCACTACATTTGCCTCCTATTTTTCTTTCTTTTCTAGATCCTCTTTCAACTTTGTACACTAACTCTTAATGTGACCTTTCTTATGAAAGTAAAAGCATTCTATCTCTTTATTCCTATAATCCCACTTCTTCCTATTGCTACTATGAGTACTTTCCTCATTAATCTTCTCTTTACCCTTAGTGTCTATTACCCTTAGTCTCTATTGCTACTCTGAGTACTTTCCTTCTTAATCTCTGATAGCATGTATTTATGCTATCTTATTTCCTATTATTTATGCTAGTTTTGTGATTATTTTGTGAGCTTTTATGCCTATTTCTCTTAATTTTGTAGAAACCAAGCTTGAGGAGCAAAACCAAGTATTTGAGAATATTTTGGTGGATATTGAAGCCTTTTGAAGCTTAATTGAAAATTCAAGAAGATTAAAGATGTTATTTGAGCATAAGGCACATTCTGGAAGATTCTACATTGAATCACGGTTCCAATGCATCGAACCGGAGGTCATTCGGACACCCGAACGAAGAGATATAGCAAAAATGGTCCATGTTGTCTGCAGGGTAGCGTCGAGACGCTGTCTATAGCGTCGCACGCTACGAAAATACAAAAAACGTTGTTTTTCGCTAAAACACGAGCGGAATTGAATTTTCTTGCAGCGTTGAGACGCTGCCTCGAAATTTTCTATAAAAACCTCATTTTTTCGCCGTTTTAGGAGGCCAATCCGAGAGTTGAAGCCCTAATCTCGATTCCAAGCTAAAATTGAAGGTTTAGGAAGCAATTGAGAGCGTTTGTGGAGCATTTTTTGAAGATCCAAAGCTCGAGGGACATGGAGATCACGACGGGAACGTGGGATTGACCATTGTTTGCTAATTTCTTCATTTTTCTTTAGTTTTAGTTTCTATTTTGTGGCTGTAAATTAGGAACTTAGAGATTTAATTGTATGAATATTATTAGTATCTTTGCTCCTAATACTTGGGATTTTGATGTACCCATTAGACTTGGGATTTTAATTGATTAAGTACCTTGATTGAATGCTTTTGTTTCATTCATGCTTTTATGTATTTAATGCTTATAATTTTTTGATCAAAGATTATTTGCTTGATTGGTATGAATTTGTGCTTGAAAAAGTATGGTTTAGGCTAGAACTTAATTGCATGACTATTTGTAAATTCTTGCATGAAAGTGGAGAATTCTCTTAGAAGCCCTTAAAAGAAGTTACACCTTGCATGTTATTAAAATCTAGATAGAGATATTAGATTTATAACATTGCATGAGAGTTAATTGTGCTTGAAATAGTCAGTTAACACCCTCACTTCTTGGCTTATGGAATATTTGCATGACAAATCTTGGTAGTTTTCGCTGTAAGTCTAATTAGTGAAATTGATTCCTAGGATATCTCTCTCCTATTGTGTCTCCATTTATCTTTTGCTTTCTAGGTTAGATATTTAGGTTAGCTTGTTTGCATTTGATTTCTTTCTCTAAATAAAGTTAAGTGAGAGTAATTACGGTACTTAAATGAATTAAGAAATCCAATCCCTGTGATCGACCCTGACCACTATTATTGCAAATTTTAGAGGTTTAGGTTTATAAATATATTTGATAGAGCCTTCGACAAGCTCTTTATCAATCTCCTATAATCCAGTAGTGTCTATTGCTACTCTCTACGAATTTCCTTAGCTAAGGCTAAATTACAAACACATAAAATTTTTAGAGTATTTTCTTCTACCGAATTAGACACTATTGTCTTCATCGTTTCCCAACTATCAGGTAAAGAGATTAATAACATAATATTATTCACGTCATCAGTAAACTCTATTTTAACTAATTTCAACTAATTTATCAAAGTGATTATCTCATTTATATAAGAATTCACAGAAGCATCCTCAACCATATGCATATTGAAAAACTTCCTTAGCATATAGATTTTATTATTTGTGAAGGATTTTTAATACCTGTTTGTGAGCGCTTCCATAAATTTAATTGCAGTTGTCTCACCAGCTACCTGACTAGCCACGTCAATTGACAGACACATTCTTATCGTGGCAACTGCTTCTTCATCCAAAGTCTCCCAATCTTCATCATTCATACCTTCCGGTCTCTTTTTCAAAGCCTTACCCAATTTTTTTCATCAAACTTCATGACTCCATCAAAACTCGTTGGCTCCACATATCCCATGAATCCTAAACCAAAATCTCTAATACCAATTGTTGGGAGAAAAATAATAATAAAATAATAACAAAATTACTACAATATTAATTCTCCCCTTCCATAGGATAAGCCAACCAAACAAGAGTCACAAATAATAATAAAGAGAGATAGGGAAAAAGAGAACGAGGCCGAAGTTTATATCGGTTCCCCACAAACTTGAGACTACGTCCAGTTTCTGCAACTGCAGGTTCTACTAAATGAGAGATTACAAGAAACCTCAAACTTGCGCCACAAACTAACCCTCTAGCTTGGGATATGTACTTAGTATGGAGAGAAAAATACACTTCATATTATTCATAAGGAAGACTAACATATATATTATTCATAACTAAAGAATGTACAATTACTATAAAGGACATATATACGTAATAATATATATATCATAACAATCCCCCTCAAGCTTGAGCAAATATGTCAAACATGCCTAGCTTGTTGCAGATATAATTTATTGTTGCTCCATTTAAGGCTTTAGTAAGGATATCTCCCAATTGTTCTCCAGTTTTCACATATCCTGTGGACACCAACCCTTGTTGAATTTTCTCACGAATGAAATGACAATCTATTTCAATATATTTAGTCCTCTCATGAAACTCTAGATTAGACACAATGTGAAGTGCAGCTTGATTATCGCACAACAATTTAGCTGGCATAGTAATGCTAAAACTTATCGCAGTAAAAGATTGATGTATCCACACTATTTGCACACAGAATGTGCCGTAGCTCTATACTCTGACTCAGCACTTGAACGTGAAACCACATTCTGCTTCTTACTCTTCCATGATACCAAATTACCTCCTACAAAAACACAATATCCAGATTGATCTTCTATCTTCTTTAGATCATGCCCAATTAGCATATGAAAAACATTCAACTTTTGTATGACATGATCTTTATATAAGATTCCATGCTCAGGTGCAGCTTTTAGGTAGCATAAAATTTGTTCTACTGCAGCCCAAGGATCCACGGTAGGTGAAGACATATACTGACTTATAACACTTACTGAATAAGCAATATCTGGTCTTGTCGTTGTTAGATAATTCAACTTCCCAACCAATCTCCTGCATCTCTCATAATCTTTAAATGTTTCTCCTTCTTTGGTGAGTTGCAAATTAGGTATCATCGAAGTACTACATGGTTTAACTCTTAGTTTTCCTGTTTCAGATAACAAATCAAGTACATATTTCTGTTGCGAAAAATAGATACCTTTCTTGCTTCTCATCACTTCAATATCCAAAAAATACTCAGTGTTCCCAAATCCTTAGTATGGAATTGACTCTTAAAGAAATTGTTCAAATAAGATATACCGATGTATCATTCCTAGTGATAATGATATCATCGACGTACACAACCAGCAGAGTTATACCATTCTCAGATCGTTGATAGAAAACGTAATGATCATATGTACTTTTCTTCATTCCAAATTGCTTGATCGCTTGACTAAACTTGCCAAACCATGCTCGTGGGCTCTGTTTCATTCCATACAATGATTTTTGAAGATGACAAACTTTATCACTCTCCCCCTGAGCAACAAACTCAGGTGGTTGCTCGATATATACTTCCTTCCGAAGATCACCATGTAGAAAAGCATTCTTGATGTCAAGTTGATGCAAAGGCCAACACTGAGTAGCAGCCATGGAAATAAGCAATCAAATAGAAGTGAATTTAGCAATTGGAGAAAATGTGTCAGAATAATCTATCCCATAAGTCTAAGCATAGCCTTTAGCAACAAGGCGTGCTTTCAAATGTGCAATTGATCCGTCAGGGTTAACCTTAATTGCAAACACCCATTTTCACCCAATTGCATTTTTTTTCTACTGGACGAGGTACTAAATCCCAAGTACCATTACCATCTAAAGCATTCATCTCTTCGATCATTGCATTACGCCAACCAAGATAAGATAAAGCTTCATGAACAAAGTTAGGGATAGAGGTAGAATCAAAGGATGTAAGAAAAGATTATGTTGGTTTTGACAACTGGTGATAATAAACAAATAAGGCAATAGGATAAGTACAAGTGCGTTTACCTTTACGAAGGGCAATGGGAAGCTCATCAAGTGTTCCTAGATTAGATGTCGAAGAATCTTCTGGTACAGGACAAGTGTCTAAAGGTTGTGGTGGTGGCCGTCTGGAGTAAACTTGAGTAATAGGTGGACAATTGGGGATAGATACTGAAGGAGGTGGAGTAGGGAGGGAGGATGGAGAAACGATCTCATAGATAAATAGGTCATCCTCCCCCTGACATGGACTTGACATTGATGGGCTTAAAGGGCATATCTTCAAAAAATGTAACATCTGGAGAGACAAGATACTTGTTAAGACTAGGGCAATAACAACGATATCCCTTTTGAACTCGAGAATAACCAAGAAAATGCATTTTAAGAGTTTAGGATCTAACTTGGTACGATGAGGACTGACATCTCGAGCAAAACAAGTGCAACCAAATATTTTTGGTGTAATAGGGAATAAGGATTTTGTTGGATAGAGAACACGATAAGGAATTTCACCATGAAGAAAAAAGTAAGGCATTCTATTAATCGAAAAACAAGATGTGGAAACTGCATCAGCCCAAAAATGTTTCAGAACCTACATTTGAAAGGATAATGCTCTAGCAATTTCAAGTAAATGCCGATTTTTTCTGTTCAGTGACCCCATTTTGGGATGGAGTGTCAGCGCAAGAAGATTGATAAATAATCTCATTTTTACACAGTAAGATCCAAGCATATGTAAGATCCAAGCATATGAAAAAAATATTCACCAACATTATCAGTTCGAAAAATTTTAAGAGAGGCATTAAACTGATTTTGAATTTCAACATGGAAAGTACAAGAGAGAGTAAGTAACTCAGAACAATTTTTCATTAAATATAACCAAGTTAGACGAGAATAATCGTCAACAAAAGTAACAAAATATCAAAATCCAGTTTTGGACACTATAGGACAGGGACCCAAACATCATAATGAATTAATTCAAATGGAGCACTAGCTCGTTTATGGACTATATTACTCGAACTAAGACAATGAAATTTGGCAAACTGACAAGACTCACAATTCAACAAAGACAGAGTGAAATTCTAGATGAATTTTCTTTAACACGGACAGAGACGGATGACCTAAACAACAATGGACTTCAAAAGGAGATGCAACACTAGAGTAAGCCATAGCTTTTGGTATATGCTGATAAAAAAATGTAAAGGCCTTCAGACTCATATCCTTTACCAATAATCTTCTTCGTTATACAATCTTGAAACAAGCAATAGCCAGGAAAAAATGAGACAAAACAATTAAGGTCACGAAGAAGTTTACTAACAGAAATCAAGTTAAACGAGAGTCAAGAAAAATGCAAAACAGAAGACACAGGAAGAGGGGGTGTGAGATTCATGGTGCCTGATCCAAGAATAAAGGATGTTGATCCATCTACCAAAGCGACAATGGGAAAAGGTGCAGGTGACAAAGAGGTAGAAAATAAGCTAGAATTACCTGTCATATGAGTTGTGGCACTAGAGTCTATGACCCATTTAGTGGAGGATGTAAGGAGACAATGCTTCTTATTACCTGATTCAGCAAGAATTGCAATAGGATTCGATGAAGAAGATGCTTGTAATGATTCTTGGTACAACTGTAATTTAGCGAACTCGTCTGCAAAAATAGTAACCGACTTCTCAGATGTATCATTGGTGGAAGCAAGATGAGCAACTTGAGGCCATCGACCTTTATTCAACAATTTTCGAAAATCACGTTTCATGTGACCAGGCTTATCACAATAGTGACATATCATATCTTGTGAAACTTATTGTCGATTATTAGAACTAAGTCTCTGAGTGTTGATGTTCATCTCTTTAGTGACCTTAGGATCATTCCGACTAATGAGAGCACTGTTGGACTGAGGAGCAGACGAACCGTATGAAAGATTTTTTGTATAGAGGACTCTACTAAAGGCTTCGTCTAAAGAAGGGATCTTGGATCCAAATAGAATTTGTGATTTAGCCATCTCATATTCTGGCGAAAGTCCATTCAGAAAGCTCATGACACCCATCTTCTCTCACTGAGCTTGTTGAACCTTTATATTCATACTAAATTGAAGTAATGTATTAAGTTCTGCACATGTTTTCATAACTTGCATAAAATAGTTCATAATAGATTGTTCTTTCTGTTCTACATGAAAGAAGACTGTGCAAACTTCATATATTCTATTGACTTGCTCTTTTCCTGAGTATAAGAACTCTAAAAACTTGAGCAGGTCCTTCACAAAATCACAATGATTCGCCAAGCCAACAACCTCAGTCTCGATTCAATTCTTGATTTGAATGTACAATCTAGCCTCATCACGAAGCCAGGCCTTCCTTGTGTCACCCTTTGGTGCATCCTGATCAATATGATCATCTATCTCTGTACTTCGCAGATAAAACCAAATTGTTCGACTTCAATCATAGTAATTAAAGTCATTTAACTTGTGTTCCGTGATTTTTGACGAAAGAGGAACCATATTAGAGACCACCACAGGTTTCATCTCAGCCATTAATTACAAAAAAAAGGCAGCAAATAAACCTAATAGACAAAAACAGATTTGGACAGCAAGAAAAACAACCTAATCTCACGCGAATAGCATAACCCGAGACCAAAAAGATCTGTATCATTGAAACAAAGTAGACAAACTGGCCGAAAATATCAACTCGAGAAAAACCCAGGCAGCAGAAAGTTGAACGACGGTCTCATGCACCCTCACGTGCTAAAGCGTGGCGGCGGATGCAGTGGATTCCAGCGGCGCGTGTGGCTCATGTGGGGCTATTTCTGGCGAAGTGCGATGGTGATTTGTCTCTTTTGACGGCAGCGCTCCTCCTAAGGTAGGTGGTGTTGACAAACGGCCACTCTAACGTGATGACCTAAACTTCAAACCCTAACCTCACTTGGAACAGAGAAAACCCTAATTGCCAATAAAAAATTCTAAAACCCTAGGCTGTCTCTAATACCATATACTCAATATGGAGAGAAAAATACACCTCATATTATTCATAAGGAAGACTAACATATATATAGGTACGCAAGGAAACCCTAAACAAAGAATGTACAATTACTATAAAGGACATATATCCGTAATAATATATATATATATCATAACAGGATAAACAACAAAGGAAAAACCCTCAACCTAAGAGAAAGCACTCCTTTTTCTCTCACAAAATCACTCACTGCCACATACAAAAATCACACACTGTGATTTTATCAACAACCAAAGAAAAGGTTGCTCACACTCTCGATGAAAAAAAACTTTCCAGCTGCAATAATGCATATATATATGTTGCTGTTGTAAACCTAAACTCAAAATGGGCCAAGGCCCATTTGCCTTCAACCTTGTGTGTGTGCGTGTCAAACAATGTAGTTGGTTTGGCTCCAAACTTAATAGATGGGTGGTAATTATGTGAGAGTATTTTGGTCATTTTCATATATCATGAAAATTTGGGAGAGATTTTAAATTAAACACTTAAAACTCCTGTTTCTAAAAGTTGATTTCAAGTGTTTTACTCAAAATAGTTTATTTGTCAAACTCCTTTTTTAAAAAGTCATTTTGAGTGGTTGTCAAACACTACAACTTTTATTAAAATGATTTTTTTTTTTAAAATTAAACACTTAAAAAGTTAAATCGGACTTGAAAGTAATTTTGTAACAGAGAATAGGATTTAATAGTTGAGAACGGTTTGGAAAGATTTTTTTATATTAAACGGGGCCTAAAAATCTGTGACTTCAAAATCAAGTAGTGCTTAAAAAGAAATGATAATATATGAAACAATGAGTTGGTAAATCATAAAAAAATATTATATGAAAACAACAAAATACTGTTTCTATGTTTTTTGCTTTTGCTTGTTTTAAAAACTGTTGTTAGAAGTTACTCTGCCACTCTGTTCTTAATTAAGGTTTAAGTTGAAGTAAAACTTTGCAATCTTCTACTGGATATGATTTTGCAATCCCTCCTAATTGCTTTACATACTCGAGAAGGATCAGAACAAGACAAAAACTACACAAGAAAAGCAATAAGCAAATTAGTTAGAGGTAAAACAGATACATTTTTATATTTTTGAAACTGTTATGTTTTCCTACTTTATCGTCTAAAATAGCATTCCAAGTAGGTGGCAATATCCTTATTTAACATGACTTATCTATGAGTTGATCGGTTTGGAATTTTTACACCTTCTTCTATGTAATCAAATATTGGGATTGGAATTCACTGTTTCAATAACCTTTGGTTAATGAAAAGTGATGATTTGAATAATATCCCGCCACTACTACCAAATTTGGTTAAAAAATGGACCAATACTATGTGGTTTTTGCTCTGATTTTGACTTTCAAATGCTAGCAAGTTGTTGATATTGAGATGAAGCCTGTTAAATGGATCTTTTTTTTTTCTTTTTTTAAACCACCATCGCGCAAATTTTCAAATAAATGATTCTAGAACAAGTATAAATTGTTGAGATATATATATATTTGTTTTTTTTGAAGATCAGATGAATTGTTGATAATTGAGTGGTTAATGTACTAAAAATAAAATAAAATACACTTGAGTGGTTAATTAGAATCATTTGTTTTTTCTCTTAAATATAAACTCTTATTTGAATGTTAATTAACTTGTTTTTTAATCAAACAAATTAATTATTTGTCTTTTAGCTTGCCAATAATAATCAATCAAATATTTTTTTTCGAATTTTGAGATTTTAATTTTCAAATTTGAGATGCTTCAATTCAAGGCTTGAAAAAGGTATTTGTTTTTATAAAAAAAAAAAGATCTTCAATTTGTCTCCAAGTTTTCGAAGTGTTGGAAGTGTATGAATTTTTAACTTTTCTCCATCCTCTAAGGGTATATTTGAAATACTTATAGTTTAAGCACTTTTGAAAGAATATTTTCAATAAAAATGTTTTTATATCTTACATTTTTCTTTCTTAAAATGGCTTTAGTAACAACTTTTTTTTTTTTTTTGTACTATAGTCAAAAGTGAATCTATTAATTATAAATATGTTTACTACATATTTGGAAGATTTTCGGTCAATCTCTTTAAAATCATTTTTGGATAATTTACCTTTCAACTTGTTTCTTCAAAAATAGTTTTTAAATTAATCCAATTTTTTAAAATATCTTTTATTTATTAAGATTATTTATTAATATTTTTTTAAAGAATACTTTTGATAATTTAAAATCATTTAAGAATCTATACTAAACACACTTCAAATTGTTAAGGCCCCGTTTGGTTTGTGATCCGGAAATATTTTTCGAAAACAAAGAATTCAGTCGAAAACAAAAACAAATTTCTTATTTTCATTATATCTGAAAACACGTTTGGTTCCAATTTAAAAACTTTAAATTTGAATTCAAAATTTGAAAACTATGTTTGGTTGAAATTTGAAAATGTAGGAAAAGATTAATTGTGTTTCATAGAATCAATTCTTTAAGAAAAAACTAATATAATTATTTCTTACTATAGCGAATTTGAACTTATTATTGCCGAAAAGGAAAAGGAAGATTGTGGAGATGCAAAGATAGCAGAAGGAGAGATGGTTAAAAAGATTTTTGATTTCTTGAAATACAAGCGCTAAAATTTATAAAATGAATAAAACTTTTCCAACTAGAAAAATGAAAAGAAATTATTTCCAGTAAGAGAGAGAAAAAAAATCATTTATTGAAAATTATTAATGTTTATACAACGTTGTGCTAACAATCAATAGTATAATCATCTCTAAATATTTTCAATAACTTTGGTTTGTTGATCTTTATTTTTTTGTGGTTTTTGTAAGAAAAAGTCATTCATAAAAATTTAATGATAGATCCACTTTGTAGATAGAGGTATGCTTATGAGTTTTGAAGAAAAAAGATAAATTGTAATATTCAATTTTATTGTTTTGATGAAAACCATGTTTTTTGAGGAGTGTATCTGTTGTTTTCATAATTTTAAGAAACAAAGAAAACAACAATTTTTCGTTTTCAAAAATATGCCATTTTTGGAGTTGTTTTTTAAAACTGTTTTTGAAATTTTTTTTTACCAAACGCATTTTCATCATTTTTCTTGTATTTTTTGTTTTCAAAAACATAAAAATGAAAATGGATCACGAACCAAACGGAGCAAATTTTTTTGGAAAGTGCTTACAGAAAATCAATTTTGTTTATAGAAAATATTTTTTTTCAAAGTTTTTCCAAACACACTATAATGATGAAGGATCACATCTATTTATAGAGTTCTAAATTGAACTTGTTTAGTTTTTAGTTTAATTGTGACATGGTATAATCGTATTGAATTAATTTATGCTATGAAAAAAAACTATTTAAAAGACATAATATTATTTAATTTGTCAACTATATGTCTTTTAATTTAATTTGAAAACATTTATTTTTTTTAGTTCAACAATTGCGAGGTCAAACTGATCTATTGACTTTTGAAATAGGAATAGATTTTTTACTCATGGAAAAAATTCTAGTACTTCCGTGGGATGGAAAATTTTCCATACTACAATTTATTGCTTGTCACATCAATATCCTTTAGAAAATTATGTGGGGTCAACTAGTATTAAAACATAATGTGAACAAAGGGAGTATGGTACTCCCGAGTACTAGAAATTTTCCCTTTTTATTCACTAAGCTATGTTTGAATTGACTAATGATTGACAGGCAGTGGCGGATCCAGAATTTTTATCCAGGGGGGCTTAATATAAAATTCAATAAAACTAATTTATAAGTACTCAATTCCGAAAATTCATAAAAATTCGTAAATGAGCTACACTCTTAATTTACGATATTTTATATTATGAAATCGTTGCATAATAACTTCATTATCTATCTTATCAAATAAACCTTTCTCAACATATGCTATAAGACTATCATTCATCCATTGGTCTCCCATCCGATTACGCAGTTGAGTCTTTACAAGACTCATAGAAAAAAATGTCCTCTCTACAATAGTCGTTGCAACTGGTAAGATCAATGCTAGAGTGAGCAACCGATAAACTAATGGGTAGACTTTATCTTTAGCTTTCATCACCATTTTGAGTGTAAGATCACCAATACTTGTTAGTTCAACAAACATATTATCTGAACGCACATCAATGATGTAATTTTGAAGTTGGTCCTCAAGAACAACAAGTTCAGTAGTTGAAAAATCTTTAGGATAAAATTGGGCAAGACATATAAGTTTTTGTCTATCAAAAGCAGCAAATGAATTGCTCGGATTTAGGCATGCCACACAAAGAAGCACTTCAGTACTTGTTTCAGTAAAACGATTATTCAACTCCTGAAGTTGCATATCAATAGCTGTATAAAAAACCTCAACACGGTAATGGTGCATATTTGTGATTTCTTGAGATTTTCGCCTTTGCCTCCCTTGAATAAAAAACACATCATCCATCTTAAGTATTAGAATATCATGCTTATCACAAAAATTTGAAACTTCATCTAGCAATGAATCCCAACCTGATTCCCTCATTGATTGTAATCTTTCTTTACAAATTTTGACCAAATTCATCGCATTCACAATATCTTGATCTTTTCTTTGTAGTGCTTGAGACAAATCATTTGTGATTCCCAAGATAGTTTTCATAAGATGCATATGAAAAACAAAGTCAAATGACTGAATTGAATTTATTAGAACCTTTGCTTCATATTTTTGTTCAGAATTTGACCCATCATCCACAATTGTCTCAAACACTTCACAAATTGATGAGAACATTAAAATAAAACTTAATAGAGTATTATAATGTGACCCCCATTATGTATCTCCTAGACGTTTAATCATTGTTTCCTGATTTAATCCTCACCCACTTGACAATTCACCATGATTCAAAGCTTCAAAAGTTATAGTCCTATGTTTTTCTCTTAAAATATCTCGACGTTTTGCTGATGCTCCAATAACATTGACCACATTTGCAACTAAAAAAAAAAGACCAGTAATCTCTACATGATTTTTTGCAATAGCTACTAAAGCTAATTGAAGCTGATGAGAAAAACAATGAATATAAATGCACATTCATTTTCTCTCAAAATTAATGCTTTCAATCCATTGAATTTTCCTTGCATATTGCTTGCTCCATCATATCCTTGTCCTTGCAAACTAGCTATGCTTAATCCATGTTTAGAAAAGAATCCATCAATAGCTTCCTTGAGTGATAGAGAACTTGTGTTAGTAACATGTACAATACCTACAAATCGTTTAATTACATGTCCTTTGTCCACATATCTCAACACAGTTTCCATTTGCTCCTTTGAAGATATATCCTTCGATCATCAATTAAAATTGAAAATAACTTATCACCAATATCTCTTATGATTCCGTCAACAATTTCTATTGCAATACAATTCACAACATCTTTTTGGATATCTGGTATAATCAGTTTCAAGTTTTCAGGAGCATTTCTCAAAGAAACACCTTCAATATCCTTATTATGGTTGCATAACCATCGTAGGAGCTCAAGAAAATTACCTTGGTTCTTTGAATCTCCAGTTTCATCGTGTCCACGAAATGGAAGACCTTGTCTTAACAGAAATCGAGCACAATCAATGGTTGCACCTAATCGAGTTCGATTTTCAATTCTTGCTTGGTTAGACATCTTATTAAAAAAATGTTTCAATTTATTGTTTTTGCTTCAAAAGAACTTCACATTTACCCCAAGCTTGATTATGTGCACTATTTGGTCCTCCAACATGAGTTTGTAATTTCTCTTTTTTCTTCCAATTTGAAATTCCTTCACCAACAAAATGGTCACCTCCATATTGTTCTCCAACTTCTAGTTTGAATAAATAACAACATAAACAAAATGCAGCATCTTTTGAAATACTATATTCCAACCAATTAGGATATTCAGCAAACCAGGCTGGATTGAACCGTCTTGATTGTAACCCAAATTTCTTCAACAGAAAAATATGATTATGAGGCTGGCGAGATCCTTTATGTAAATATGCTCTGTGAACTTGGTCTCGAATATTACAATTGTAATAAAGAATTCTAGTTCTTAGTCCAGGATATGCTGGTAAATCTTCTAAATATACTGCAGTGAAATATCTATCAGAACTACTATTACTTTTCTTCAGTGGAGACGATGACTCCATCGATTTTCTTTTGTAATACCTCTCCATTTAGATTTCAAATTAAATCTACAATACAATAATACAAATATAGAAAATAAAGAAACTAAACATAAAATAAGAAAGATAAAATTAAATGTATAATTTATACGAGTAATTGAAACATGAAAACTAAATGTATATGAGTAATTGAAGTATGAAAACTAAGCGTACCTTAGAAAATTATTCTCCAAATTCTCGACTTCTTAAAATTGCCAGTAACAATTAGATTTGAGAGATGACAATGTACATGTATGTAATTGAAAAAGTTTCTTTTAGGTTTAAAACCCGATAGGGGGTGGCTACTGTTGGGATTTATGCCCTAAAGCCTCGTAATTAATAATTTATTTAATAATAAATAATAATTTTGATTATTTTATTTGCAATATAATATTATCCATTATATGAAAAATCCAAGGTTATTAGTGTAATCTTGAACAGTATGTGGTTGACATACGAGAGGATCATGTTCAAGAAATAACCTAAAGAGTCATAGTATATGGATAAGGTTGGGTGCCTTATCCTGGTAACACTATTGATACGGCCCACTTTGTAATAGTTATAAATGATTTGATCCAAATCATTCATGTGGAGACATGTGAGTGGGGGTATCTTATACAATGAGTTTGTATAAGACTGGACCACGAAATATTTAATCTCTCTTTATAAATCCGTTAATTGAGAAGATTAATATTTCATCAGGATGATCATATGCGACTCGATCTTAATCCTGAGTGAGTTATGAACTCCTGCCTGTGAGGGCTTGTCCTTTGATTTGCATGGGTGAGAGTGACTTTTGTAGCCGATTCAATATGCCTACCATTTTGGGGACTTGACCAAATAGGGAGCTGGGAACATAATCTCACAAGATGGAATTCACTCATTCCCATATAGGGTAAGCAGATGAGTAGTTTCTTAAGTGCTGATTTCGGGACTTGAACAATGGGGCCCCACCCTCTCATTAGCCCGAGAGGGACTTAGTTTATAATTAGATTATAAACATATTGTTCATTAGAGGATCAGTGGTACTTAAGGTGCAAGATGTAATTACAGGGGTAAAACGGACTTTTGACCCAGCTGTAATTACGAACAACTTGTGAATGATCGACTTGCATGTAGTGATTATATCAATGGACACAACTTGTCCTACAGTGCATAAGAGTGCAACTTTAGGTCTATAGTGAAGTGACCTATAGTTAATGAATGAAAATCAATTAATTAAAGAGTTTAATTAATTGATTTTGTATCATTGGAGCTTATAATCTGTAGGTCCATAAGGTCCCCTTGCTAGCTTACAGTAACACTAAAAGATCAATTTAGTTGAAAGATAAATTTGAAATGTTCAAATTAATATTTAATTTGAAGTGTTCAAATTAATATTTAATATATTAGATATATTAAATATAAAAGAGGAAAATATATTTATTGTATTTGATACATTAAATATGAAAATAATTAATGTATATTATATACATTAAAGAAAAGATATTTATTAAATTTGAATTGGATTCAAATTAGGAAATAAATGTCGTAGGAGAATTTTAAAAAGTTTGAATATGATTCAAATTGTTTAGATAAATATATTTTAATATATTAGATATTAAAATATATTATTTTATTATCTTCCCTAGACCACTATAAATAGGACCCTAGGGGTGAGCCATTGTGTATTCTGAATAACACACATCTCCTAAATAGAGAGAATTAGAGAATTCTCTCTAAACCTCTTCCTCTTTAATCCCTTGAGGATTTTCTTTCAAGAGGCTCCCACAAGCCTTGATCTTTTGTTAGAGTCATAGTAAGGAAGATTTTGTGGAGGAGATAAAGACCCGCCAGAAGAATCTCCATGTTTATTTCAATGTAAGTTTTTGCTTAACCTTATATATTTTGTGTTTAATTCTAAATAAATCAAAGACGATCCAATGCTTCCGCTGCGGGATGAAAAGTTCATTCCTTCAGCTATATCATTTGAAAGTGGTGAAAAACAATATTAGGTTTAGAGAATTATGGTTTGAATATCCCACCAATATATTTTCTTCTCTATTTCCATTTTTTTCCTAATTGAGATATTTATATAAAGTAATTTTATAAAAATAAAACTTGAATATATTACAAAAGAGATACTATTTCAATCTAAAAGGAAAAAAGAGAATTTAAACTTATTATATATAAAGAAATTTAGAAAACTTTAATTGAGCCACATGTATAGGAAAACTTTTTTTAATTGAGCCGCATTTAAGGAAAGAAAGGCCAAAAATGTGAAACACACAATTTTAAAAAAATAAAAAACAAACAAACAAAAAGTATAGCAAAACACGATTTTTTCTTTAAAAAAAAAAAACCAAAATGAACATATTGACTTTTTTTAATTGAGCCCCCTGTAATGAAAGTAAGGCCAAAAATGTAAAACACAGAGTTTTAAAAAAAAATAAAAAACCAAATGTATAGGAAACACGATTTTAAAAAAAAATTGAACATATTAGGGCTTGAACTCAAGACACCAGGGGGGCTGGAGGCAAGTAAACCATTATGTCATTGGGCTTTTTTAGTTTCTACATTGGTTTCAGCTCTATATACTATTTAAAGTAAAAAAATTGAGGGGGGGGGGGGGGGGGGGTAAAATTTTCTAAAAAAAAATATTATATCGTAAATAAAGGGTGTTAGGTTCAAACTTTCAACTTATATAAAAGTACAAATGCTCTAACTATTGAATTATGTTAAGGTTGATACAATTGTAAACTAGAATGACTAACCTTACTTTTTACCATGTTTATTATTGTTTAATTTTGTCTTTTAATTATTTTAAAATTTTATTTTGAAGAGCCAAACATTATGTATTGTGCAACAATGCATTTTCTTTTTAAAAAAAAAATTGTAGAAAGGCCAACTTTTGTTTAGATCCTATATATCTATCCTAATATTTAACACTTCTATTTGATGTCTCAACTTAATTTATTTTTCAAACTATCTCTCTCTTTATCCGATTTTTATAAATTCTAAATGCATTTTAATGCTTCATTCTTATTATAAAGTAGAAAAAGATGCAGGTTTCTTATGATAGATGGAAGGTTTGAATCACAATCTTTATATTCATGCTATATTCTAAAATTTTTTTAAAAAAAAAAAAAAGTAAAAGAAAGAGAAAGAGATACGTATAATGTGAGTAGCCATCAATGGAGGCAAAATATTTCGAACCATTTAAGCATTCCTTTGGTAGGAACATATGTATGTTGGTGTTAATTGTCTTTAATAACCCAAATTTCTCTCCCATACATCCAACCATGCAAAAATTTTCAGCCTCAATGTAATGGCCTCCTCAAATAATTTCTCTATGAAATGGGACTTTAATTCTTGAACTTTAATTTGTAACGATTTAATACTTTTAATTTTGTAACAATTTAGTCCTTGAAATTCAATATGTAACAATTTAGTTTTGTATATGTTCACACATGATTTCAAAATAGAAATAAATGAGACACGTGTAAATGAATTTAATTTGTATTAATTTGAATGTAATGGAGTATAATCTCTAATATTTATCATCTAATTCTTTCTCTCTCATGTACAAATATCTTGAGGGCTTTGCAGCTTGTTCTTGAAGGTAGATTTGTCTCAAGGGCTTCGCAGCTTGTTCTCGAATGTGAATTTATCTTGAGGGTTTTGTAGCTTATTTTTGAGGTTGAAGCTTCAGTCAATGTTTAAGAACTTGAAGTCTTCAAGTCTTGAAGAGTCTTTGATCTTCAAGGAGTGTTCAGCACCCTAAGACTTCCAAGAGTGTTCAGCACTTAAGGACTTTAGAGAGTGTTCAGCACCTAAGGTCTTTCTGACTTTTTCTGCTTTGAATTCTCTCTGAGTTCTCTAGAGAGTCAATTTTTGAATCATTCAAATGGAGGAGAGTTCCTCTATTTATAGAACTTTTCATGGGCATTTGGACTTCGGCTTTAATGGCCTGTGGGGCCAACCATCGTACTTGGGCATTTTTGGCTTTGGGCCTAACCATTTGGATTTGAATTTTGTTTAACTTTGGGCCAAATTCCATATGATCCAATTTTGACCAAATTAAGTTTAATTATTTAGTCACATGGTCATAATGAAGACATGTGACTTTTTAATTTTAGAATTTGCCAACTTTTATCTTCAAATTAAATTTGAGACACGTGTCAATTTATAATTGGTCTCAAATGTAATTATTTGTAATTTTGCCATTAATTTGGCATAATAACGTGACAATTGAAGATTGGCCGAAATTTCTCATTCAACAAATGCCCCTTTTTCGAGATTTTTGCACAAGTATGTGTGGTAGAATTTATGCTCTATCTTAATTCCAAATTTGGGACTTGGGGCAAGGTTAAAACTCTACCCAAATTTTAATTTGAATTTAGAATAGGATTTAGAGTACTACCCAATTTTTGTTTGGGATAAAATTTGGACTATGCCCAAATTTTTGTAGGGTTTATGGAAATATATTAGAAGAGTAACTTGTCTCACATCGGGAATGTACAAGAAAGTCATGAGCTCCAAGTACTATAAAATGAGTCTATGGCTTTGGTTTCAAATTATCCCAATTTGAAATACTTTAAGCATGATATACTAACTCTAGTTAAATGAGTGGTATAAAGCTTTGAGGGAGTGTTTCTTTGTAATTGGGGTTAGGGAAAGAATTTTGTGTGATTGTAAGAATTTTTCACATAGTAGAGTATTTCTTTCTGTTCATACTTTTCTCTTTGGTTTTGGAGTTTTCCACGTTAATTCTCGTGTCTCTTATTTTGTTGTTTTCTTTTTTAATTTCTTAGTTATTTTTCTAATTATTTCTGCAGTACAAGTGGGGAGTTTTTCCCATCAAATGGTATCAGAGCTTTAGGTTCGTAGTTTCTTTAGTTTCTAAGCATGCTCTATGGTTGCAGCATTGTCTGAATTTCCACATCAGAAATAATTTCTTGAAACAAGCTACAGCTGGTATTGTGAATAGTGTGAGTTGTTCACTATTTGCAGATTCACTAAGAGTGAAGTAGATATGTCAAGATTTTTTAGTCCATTGAAGATTGACATGGAGAAATTTTAGGGAATGATGAATTTAGGCTTGTGGCAAGTGCAAGTCAAAGATGTGCTGATACAATTTGGGTTACACAAGGCTTTGAAGGGAAGATCGAGTGGTAGTGCTTCTGAAAAGTTAAGCAGTGATGGTGGTCCAATGGAGTTCAGTGGTGGTTCCAGTAGAGGTTCTAAGAAGCCCAACATGAGTGATGAAGAATGGAATGAATTAGATTTGAGAGCTGCAAGTGCAATCATACTAAATTTAGCTAAGAATATTCTTGCAAATGTGCATAGAATGTCAATAGTCAAAGAGCTTTGGAAGAAGCTTAAAGCAATGTATCAGTCAAAGAGCATCTCAAATTGGTTGTACCTGAAGGAGCAGTTTCACACTCTACGAATGAAGGAATATATAAAAATCTCAAATCATCTGAGTGTTTCATGGTATTAGAGAAAAGAAGGCTGAAGAGTGACATATGTATTTCACAAGAGGATTCAGCACTAGTAGCTAACAATTGGAAAAAAAAGAAAGACTTCATGCAAAAGAAGGGTTGCTGGGGATGCAGATAGTCTAGACACATTAAAAAAATTGTCCTAATCGAACAAGTTCGTCAAAAGGCTCTAGGTCGGATGCTGACGTGGTCTCGCTCGTCAGGGGAAATGGTGACTTCCTCTGAAGACAGACAGAATTCATCCTCATAGTATGTCCGCTTTGCCATGATAGATGATGTGATGTTAACGGTTCCACAAATTTGCACATGGGCATTGACTTGGGGGTTATGCAAGGTGTGTGTGGTGGAAGTTATGTCGATGGCTAAAGAACTTTTTGGTGAGCCAAGTAGGTGGAACTTGCACCATGAATTTTAGCAGGGTTTATCAACATGTGACTAAGAAGAAAAGTCTTGGAAGGTGATATTCCAAGTGGTCTACTTTTATGATGGAGTAGGTTATAGTTCTCTGAGTTGAGGATTATGATTTTTAGTGAAGACAATTGGTGCGGTAGAAGCTATGAATTCTTCAAATATCTTGCCAATGTGAAATTTGTAGGATTTTTGGTAATATATTAGAAGAATACTTATCCCACATCGAAAATGTACAAGAAAGTCATGGGCTTCAAGTAGACAAGGAGTCTATGGCTTTGGTTTAAAATCATCCTAATTTGAAATACTTTAAGTCTAGTGTAACTCTAGCTCAGTGAGTGGTATTAAGCTTTGAAGGAGTGTTTCTTTGTAAGTCGGAGAGAGAATTCTGTGTGATTGTAATAATTTTCTACAGTTGAGTGTTTCTTTCTGTCTGTGTTTTTTTTTCTAGTTTTGGAGTTTTCTACGTTAATTCTTGTGTTTCTTTTTTTTTTTTTTTTTTTGTTTTCTTTTTTAATTTATTAGTTTTTTTTGGGTTAAATTTTTCTCTTTAGATAAAATCGAAATTCTACCATGATTTTTATTTGGATAGAATTAATTTTATCAAATTTTGACTTGAAATAAAATTTGGATTATGCCCAAATTTGACAACAAATTCTCATGAAAATTTGATTCAAATTACATCAAATTTTTAATTTATCCAACTTAATTTTTTTAATTTGAAGTTGAACCATTTTGAATTTGATTTGCAAATTGATTTGAATCAAATTCCATACTTTCATAATCCCATTGGATTTCAAATTTGAATTATGATATAATTTGAGTCAAAATCCCTAATTTGATAAGGATTAAGGGATTTGATTTGAATCAAAATCCAAATCAAATTATGATTTGAATCTAAGACCCCCTTCTAGAAATTGGGATAAACTATACTTCCATTTTTTTTTTTTTTTTTTTTGCAAATCCAAAGTCTAGAGAGCAACTCCATGTATCTTTTTCAAAATTTTCTTTTTTTCTTTTTATTTTTTCAATTTGTTTGCAAAGATGGCTTTCATCTTCCTTTTCTTTTTTCCTAAAGTTTGCTCCAGTGCCTAACGTCAGATTGGAAATCACATATTTACCATCTTTTTTTCTTTTAATTTTGTTTTATTTGCCTACATAGCAAGCTTTCAGCACCTTTTTTTTTTTTTTTTTTTTGTCTTTTTTTCCTTCTTTTACACTTTTCCTTCTTTTTTTTTTTTTTCATCACGCACTTTTTTTTTGTCTTTTTTTCCTTCTTTTTTTTTTTTTCATCTTCTTGATGTGCTAATAACCGCTGGCTTTTTTTTTAATTTTTTTTTTTTATTTTCTTCTTCGAATCAGACGCCAACAACAGGGTAAACTTCTCATTTCTTCATCTTCTTCCCGATATGGACACTTAGTTCGCTGGAACCCATTTTTTCCTCTTTTTTGTTTTGCTTTTCAACTCAAGGGGTTTTTTCAATTTTTTTCCTTTTTTTTTGTTTTGCTTTTTTTTTTTTTAACTCAGGCTTTTTTTTAATCTTTTTTGTTCTCTTTTTTGTTTTCATTTTTCTTTTCTAATTGAATTGACATTACTTTGTCAAACCTCTCATTACAAAAGGAGAATACATTCATCCACCATAAAAAAAAATGTAAATAGGTAAGTGATTTGATTTTAAGATGTATCCTCATATTTTTTTTGTTCTAGATTTGCGGGTACAATGCCCTCCCACATTAGCTCAGATACACTTATAGAACCCTTGCGACCTTGGGTGCACTTGCAGTCACCTTTATCCAACCATTGGCTCGGGTTCACACTTGTAGGACTCTCGCAGCCCTGGGTGTTCTTGCAGTCATCTTTCTCCAGCATTGGCTAGGATACACTTGTAGGACCCTAGTGGCCTTGGGTGTATTGGCAATCCTCTTTGTCCAGCATTGGCTCAGGTACACTTGTAGGACCCTCGCAACCGTGGGTGTACTTGCAGTCCCCGTCCTCCAGTATTAGCTCTTGCAGCTTCGACACACTTCAATCCTAGCTCGGGTACACTTATAGGACCCTCGCAGCCCTGGGTGTACTTGCAACTACTGTTCTCCAGCATTAGCTCTTGTAGTTTCGGTACTTTTTAGTCTTAGCTCAGGTACACTTGTAGGACCCTCACGGCCCTGTGTGTACTTGCAGCTATCGTTCTCCCACATTAGCTCTAGTAGTTTCGGCACTCTCCAGTCTTAGTTCGGGTACAGTTGTAGGATCCTCGCAACATTGGGTATACTCGCAGCTACCACTCTCTAGCTTTAACTCTTGTGGCATCAGCACTCTCTAGTATTAGCTCAGGTATACTTGTAGGACCCTTGCAGCCTTGGGTGTACCTGCAGCTATCGTTGCTCACTCATCCACCTAAAAGACAAATTTCAAGGTAAATCATATCTCTCTTCTAATTTATCTTTTTTTTTTTTTTTGCTACAAGTTTCTTTGGTATTTTCTTAGTGATGTCACTGTTGATTTGAAGTGAAGCGAAGCCTAAAGCCTCCTAATTTGGCAAAGGAACGAGCGATGGAAAATGGAGCCTCCTAACTTGGCGAAGGACTGAGCGACAATGAACGAAGCCTTCTATCTGGGTGGAGGAGTGAGGAACGACAGACGGAGCCTAACTTGACAGAGGAGCGAGCGCCAGTGGTGAAGCCTCTTAACTTAGCGAAAGAGCGACCGTTGACGGGCGGAGCCTTTTGACTTGTCTGAGGAGTGAGTGACGACTGACGGGGCCTCCTAACTTGACAAAGGAGGGAGCAACAACAGATGAAGCCTCTTGACTTGGCAGAGGAGCAATAAACAAAGGACGAAACCTCTTAACTTAGTAGAGGATCGAGCAACAACGGACGGAGCCCTGACTTGGTGAAAAAATGAGTGACAGAAAACAGAGCCTCATGACTTGGCAGAGGATCCAATGACGACGAACAAAGTCTTCTGTCTTGGCGAAGGAGCGAGTAACAGCGAACAAAGCCTTCTATCTTAGCGAAGGAGTGAGTGACGACAAAAACCTCAAAACTTGGAGAGTGGGTGAAACGTCGAACTTGCAGGTAAAGTGTCGAACTCGTAGGCAAAACATCCAACCTAGAATAAGTGGAAAACTGACCTTTGGAAAGAGAGAGACATCGAACTTGGAGGAAAAATGTGGAACTTGGAGACATAACGCCATACTTTGAATGATAACCCTCAATCCTTGAACTTGAGTTACACTCAATCGACCTTGAACTTGAAATGAGTGAACTCGATCTTAAACTTGAAGTGAGCAACACTCAAACTTGGACTTGAACGGATTGGAGCCCCAAATTTGAACTTGAAGCAAGTAAAGCTCGATCTTAGACTTGAAGTGAGCGACGCTCGAACTTGGAATGAGGTGAGCGAAGCTAAAGCTTGACCTCTAAGAAAGTAAAGCTTCAACTTGAAGGTGAAGCCCAAACTCGAACTTGAAGGGAGTAAAGCTCGAACTTTGACATGAAGCAAGTGAAATTCGAACTTGAACTTGAAGCAAGTAAATGATGCCATGAACTTGAGGTGAGAGACGCCCGAACTCTAGGGGAGTGAGCTACGAACCGAACTTGAGGGGAATGAAGCTCGAACCTAAAACGAGTGAAGCCCTCTCATATGCATCCAACTTGCAACATCTCTTTTCATAGGGATGGAAACACTTTTTTTGGAGACTGAACTTAAAGTTTTCTTTTTCTTTAAGCTACCTACGTACCCTTTGAGTTAAAGGAATCAAGTTATAGCGTAGTTCAAAGACCTTTTTTTTAGTCGTTCACCTTTTAAGCTGGTGTAGGCTAGGAGCATCATGCAGTTTAGGCTCTTGCGACAAGGAACTTTTACATTTTAAATGTCCCTATCGTCATCATGGTCTTGATCAGATCCTTCGTTTGTAGGATTTGCTATAATGATGAGATTTTTCTTCTCCTTCAAGGAACCCTCTGTATTTATGAGAACATAGAACTTCCTTTTCATACGTGAAGGGGCAGTACTATGAATCCTGTTGTGGTTCACTTTATCGAACAGTTCTTCCTCTAAGGTGTTCATATTTCTTTCATGTTGATTGCTTGTTAAATTGAGGCGACCAGAAACAGATGTTGAAGATTGATCTTTCTTTGATGTGATGATGCTTAGCCTTTGGTGTTAGGATTGATGCCCTAAAGCCTCATATTTAATAATTTATTTAATAATTAATAATAATTTTGATTATTATATTTGCAATATAATATTATCCATTATATGAAAAATCCAAGGTTATTAGTGTAATCTTGAACAGTATGATCATGTTCAAGAAATAACCTAAAGGGTCATTAAGATGTCATTAAGTAATAATTGTTAATTAATGTTGAATGTGGTGTTTTATTACCACAAGAGAAATTTAATTTCTCAAACTTTACTACTAAAAGGTTCATATAGTATGAATTATGTTTTCAAAATTGTTTGAAAATACATTCAGCTGAAAATAAGAATCATTTGTATATGTTAAAATGTTTACATTTATCATACTGCAAAATACTAAGATATTTAGGATTATAGAATTCAGAATAGAAAGACATTTTTTTTTTCTAAAAAACGATACTTGACTTTGGCATTTAAGGTTGATTAACATCAACTTGAATGAAATGAAAAGACTAGTAAGAGGTAATTCTCTAAAAGTTAGAATTAATTACTTTACCTGTCTGTAGATCTTGCATTTCATGCAAAATACTCGTTGGAGCTTTATTAGATAAGGCTAGAACGCCAAAGAATACTTTGGGCTTACACATTATGACCCAAGTGGTCTGGTGAATGTAAAGGTCAAATAAAGTCATGAATATTTCGTCACTCTAGTTGATGATCATTCAAGATACAAGTATCTTTACTTAATAAACATAAGTCTAAATTTTATAAAAAGTTCAAGAAAATTAAGTCTAAAGTTAAAAATCGATTAGATAATTAAATCTATCAAGACATTATGATCAGATCATAATAGAAAGTACGTGAACCTTACGTACTAAAACTAATTGATAGAAAATGAGTTTTTATCCCAATTATCTTAATATCAAATACAATTTTGTGAAATTATGCTGCAAGAGGAGAAACATGACCTTGTTAGACAAAAGAATTTGAAGAGAATGATAAAAATTTTAGGAAGAAAAACTTTAATACGAAAAAAAAAGTTCAAAGTGAGGGACAAAAAATCTCAAGAGCAAAAAGCTATAGCAAGAGGTAAAAGATTAGAAATAAAAAAAAGTTATAGAGATACAAAAATTATAGAGAGATGAACGAAAAAATTTAGAGATAAAAAAAGTTATTTAGAGAGAGTTAAAACCATTGGAGAGAAAAAAAGTGAGAAAATGCATAAAAATGTTAAAAAGAGAATAAAGACATAGACATTATAAAAACTTTAGAGAGAGAAATTTGACATTTTTTAAATAATGATGGATGATTTCAATGGTGACGGTTTTGAAAATACATATTTTTTTATGGAAATTAATGAATTTTTTATAAAAGATGACGGTTTTTACCAGTCACAAAAAGTAGGATTTTTAAAAAAATATGAAATTATAGTTATTTTGAAGACAAAATCACTTGGGAATCACCTCTCAAGTGATTGACATGGAATTACTTAAAGTGATTTTAGATGTTTCCAAAATCACTTTCTTATGATTGCCAAACATCACAATTTTGAAGGAGAATTGATTTTGGGCATGTCAAAAGTGATTTTGGGCATTCCAAAATCACTCCCAAACATGCCCTAAATAGTCAAGGGTGAATTTGGTTGGTGATCTGAAAATAAAAATTTAAAAACAAGGGATTCAATGAAAACAAAGTGTATTTCATGTTTTTAGATATGTATTTGGTAGTAGATTTAGAAATTTGATTCCAATTTAAACCATTGTTTAAAATGTGTTTGATAATATATTTATAAACCATAAAATTAATTGTAGTTATCAACTAAATATTAGATTGAATATAAATTATTATTAATTAATTTATGAACATATATTTATGTTATAAATTTGTATAACTATTATTTTACAATATCATATAATTTATAATATATTATATTATACATATTTTAATTTAACACAAATGAATTGAGTTTATAACATGAAATATTACATTTATTAAAGTTTTTATCTTTTTTAATATAATTTTGCATTTCAAAATTTGGATAAAACATAAAAGTGTTGTTTTAAAATTTTTTACTATTTAGATCACATGATTCAAAAACAATTTTTAAAAACATGCATATTTACTGAACTCAATAAATTTAAAAATATAAAACAGATTTCAAACTACCTACCAAAAAAACTTTAAGATTTTCATTATTGCTTTTCCAAATGGGCTCAAAGTAGATAAGCATTCACAAATGTCACCCAACTCGATTGGTGATTGCAATTCTTGTAGGGGCCCACACCCTTTTAAAAAAAATTCTTTTTAATTGATTATTCCTTTCTTTCCCTTTTTAATAATTTTTTTCTTTTTTTATCTTCAAATTGCGAGAGTTTACTTAAGATGATTGTTGGAGTACTTAAAAAATAATAATAATAATAATACTTTTAGAGAATGATTATGTTTCAAAATTTTTGTGGTGTTTATTTAGATAAATAAAAGTGATATTAGACCTTCTACAAATATTTAAAAAGGACTTTAAAGGTAGAAAGTATAGACACTATTTTTTTTATATATAGTTGTGTCAAACACAAATTTATCCAGATACATGCCCAACATGCTAAAAAAGTTATATTTTTATTTTTATTTTTGTAATTTCAAACTTGTAGGACAAATATGTAATAAGTCTGATACATCAATTGATTGACCTAAAAAAAGAATTATGATAAAATTTGAAGGGAAAAAAAAAACTATCCCAACCAATTACTATGCCTAATACTAGCAGCTCATTCCTTATCTTGAATACAGTCCTACAAAACCCTTTTGAAAGACAACAAATTGTGGGGGAGGTCCACACTACTCATTGCTATACTACAAGAACATTTCTTTTCTTTTTTTATTTAATATTAAATATACATGTTTTATGTAAGTATTAAATACAACAATATATACACACAAATTCCTTTGAATAAATAAATAAATAAATAAAGTATCTCAAAGTATTTGTGTTTGACTTTTTTTTTTTTTTAAATTAACATGTCGTTGTATTCCTGTCATATCGTATCTTGTGTTTGTATTCATGCTTCTTAAATTTGAAGTGTTTTTAACGAAAAACATCTAATTAATGCATCTTTAAAAATTACTTGTAAAAATGTTTGATTTAAAAGCACTATTTAATATTAAAATTTAAATAGGTGCATTTTTTATCTTCTTGAAAATGTTTACAATATATGATAATAATTTGAGGTGCTAGTCATATAGTTTTTGTTTTTTTGTTTTCGTTAAAATTAAAAAAAAAAAAATCTTTAAAATTTAGTGGTGGTTCAATTTATCCTCAAACTTGAAAAGAAATTATTATTTCCTAAACATGAATATGATTATTATATATAGTACTTGATGTTACCACCATTACCTAAGTGATGGCGTGGTGGACAAAGGTTAGCTGATTTAGTGCGAAGTGAGTGAAAATAAATAGTCGAACAATATAGATTTGCTTGGTGACTTGCTCTATTAAAGATTAGAGAGAAAATGTTGCACATTCTACATTGTTACTTTGTTTTATCCAACCGTCTATTTTCTTCTATTATTTGTTAATCATTTTGTGCCAAATAACAACAAAGACTACATAAATTAGAATTTTTACTTTAATAATGTAATTAAAATTTGGGAAAAAAACGATTTTCAACCATGTACCTAACTCATTTTTAAAGTTCAGTTAAAGTTTGATCTTCAACTCTTTTGTTGGTTGAATTTCATAAGCTTTACTATTATTCTGAAGTAATTTTCTTATCTAATTTTGAAGATGTATGCCAAATTGAGTATACCAAATTGAGTATAGTTTAGCGATAATTGACATGTACCATCGACCAAGAGGTTAGTGATTCAAATCTCTCATCCCCAAATGTTGTTGAACTCAAAAAAGAAATGAAGATGTATTAATTGCACAACTTATTCAAGTTTAGAATTTAATTTGATGAATATGAAAGTTTATTAAAATCGAAAAATTGACCGAAGTTAAGATTTTAAAAAACAAACTGTTAAAAAACACATTCGGCCCCTGTACTTCATTGAAGTAACCATTTAACCACTACACTTGATGTAACAAATTGATTCTTGTACTTTTAAATTTGTAATGATTTAAAATTTTAGTATGTAACTATTTAGTCCCTCTAATTAAAAATTTTTAACGATTTAATCCGTATATCTTTTTATTATATAACCATTTAGTCCAAATAGTTTGTAAGCACATTTGGCCTCTAAGGGATTGTTTGAGACACAGAGTTGAGTTATGAAGTCTGGAGTTAATTCATCTGTAAAGTTAATAAATATATGTTTGGGTTGCAGAGTTATTTAGTCTAGGTTAGGAAGTCTGTGTTTGGAGTGCAAAGTTATTTAACCTAAAGTTATTAAGTTAGGAGTTTCTGGTGCAGATTTTTTTAACCTGGAGTTTTGAAGTCTGATGTTTTGTTGGTTGTTTTTGTTTTTTTTAACTTTTTGTTCAACCATTCAATTAGACATACATTTGCCCAATTTTTAACATTCAATTGAGATGTTAACTTAAAAAATTCACAAATATTTTACAATTTCTACATGTAATATTTGTAATTGAGGTAGATAAAATAATTTTGTTTCATACCAACAACAAAATTACAATATGTTTTTACATTAGTGGAATATGTGAGTGGAATATGCACAAAAAATAAGTAGGCCAACAAGGGTCTACATACATGGTCCACAAAAAAAAAAAAAAAAAAATTGAATGCCCAACAAAAGGCCACACCCTATGTTCCATACAATATCTATACTATATTAAAAAGCAAAAATTTCTGAAAAATATTTTTAGACCAAAATATCCCATTAAATTTTAGTTAATTACATCAACCAAATTATCATATTCCAATTTAATTTCAAATTCAAACATCGACAACAAGATAATTTGATTAAAAAAGAATTTGAATTAATTCTTATTCTTAATTTAAAAAGAAATGTAATTTGATTCAAAATCAAATCAAATTAGAAATTCAATCTAAATTCCCTTTATATAATAATCTAATTTAATAATTTTATTCAAAATGAATATCCGATTTAATTTCGAATTCAAATAACAATAACGAGATAATTTGATTCAAAATGAATTTGAATCAAAATTCTTAATTTGATAAGCAATATGATTCGAAATCAAATCAAATTTGAATTTGAATCTAAATTCCCTCTATAAATAGCACATCTTTTTTCAGGTCTAAAACTCACCTCCAATTGTCATCAAGTATCTCTCTTCTTTTCTTTTCTTTTTTTAATTTTGTTAGCCTCACGTTTTTTTCAACATTTTATACCAGAAACGAAGATAAATAATAACTTTTTTTTTCAGGTCTAAAAGTAGCAATCTCTAATTTTTCAACAAACATCTCTCTCTCTAAGGGACACAATCAATTATATTAGATTAGTTGTTAACACCTAATTGATATATTTGTTTCAGTTATAACGCGATTGATATTTGTATCGCCATAATCATGGGTAAGATTGCTTCAATTTTTCTTCAGAGTGTGCTGAACGACTGATTTAGATTTTTAGAGAGTTAGTGCGGTTGAAAATAATGGAATATATGATGATGGTAATGACTCTTTGGGTGATATAAGTTGTGTACCTCAATAGGGTATAAAGTGAATTTGAAATGGAAATCTTGATCCATAAAATTTAAGTGAAATTTTTGTTCTTCCAATGATTGTTAGATTTTTATATGTGTGGAGGCTATATGATTTTTTGAATGTGATCATGAATGATGTACATGACTCATACCTATGTCTTTTCTTTTGATTTTGATTGTATTTAGTAAATAATTTGATCATTTCTTGATTACAATCTTTGATGATTTCTTCAACCATCACATACTTAATTTAAGATTTAAGATAGGTTTCAGGGAAGGAGATGAGTAACGAACCCCAAAATTCAAAATTCCATCTTAATATAAATTACACATTTTGTTCCTATTATTTGAGCTTAATTTCGATTTTGTCTTTATGATTTTGAAATTTTCAATTTAATTCAATACTATTTGTTGGAGGCTTTTCTATTAAGTCTGTTCTTCCCAGTGTGAAATATTGATATATTATTTCATAAATGCAATTGAACTTAATTTGTAAAGATTTTGATTCAAGTTTTTATGAGTGAAAGATATTTGTTGTAATGTTATTGTTGTGTTATCATAGTTCCTATAATTTCTTCTATAAAATAGTCAAGTCTATAATAATAGACACATACTCTAGACGATAAAAAGTGTACACTTATATTTGCCATAGGTTTTTAAGTGATTTTTGGATGATAATTTTGTTTAGATCTTCAAGTTCAACAATACATAAAAATCACTTTTATAAAAATGATATGAATTGAAAACACCCTGGCAAAAAATACTTGAAAAGTTTATTCTCCCATTCATTTTACTTATTTTACACTAAAAATTACATGGTATGTACTACTTTATAAATTAAAGTTGACATGTTTAGTTTTTTCTTTAATATTTGATTAAATACTTTTTAAAAAATATCATTAATATATATTTAAAAACTTTGAATAACACGTGTAATACACGTGGTGTTAAACTAGTCCAAAAAAATGTTGATTCAAACAAAAAGGTTGATAGATATTTTAGTCACAAGTGGTGGCTACATAAATAATTTTTTCTAAACTCAATTCAACTCTTTTCCTCCTCTCTATCTGCTTCTTCTTCCTAATCAAACAATCTCAACAAACAACAAAGTTTGATTGGTTGAACCTCTAAAAAAGTGTTTTTCAAAAATGCATTTTATTTTAAGCATTTTTTTTATAAAAATAGTTTAAAATTAAAACACTCATATGTTTGGTTACATTTTCTCAAAAGCGTTTTTGTACAAAGTTTGTTTGGTTTGCTTTATACTCAAAATACTTTTAATAATGTCAAATTACCATAAAGAACGAATCTTATTAAAAACACTAGAAAAGGTCATCGAAAATTTTCGCCAACAGTAGTTGCCAAAAGTTTTGGCAATCACTAGCAACCACACCGGAGACGGTCGCCGACAGTGAACGGATATGGTCTTCAACGATTGCCGTCAGTCGTCGGAGAAGGTAGCCGACAATGGTCATCAGTTATTGGATTTGGTTGCTGGCTGCCGGAGAAGGTCGCCGATAGTGGCCACAGTCGCCAGAGAAGGTGGCCGTCGGTGGCATCATGTTGCGAACAGTGGCCGCCGGTCATTGGAGAAGTGAGGGTGAGAGAGGGAACAAAAACGCTAGGGTTACTGTTCTCAACCCCACTAAGTTGGTAAATTAAAACAGTGATAAAATATGTTAACAAGCCAAAAGTTTGGTTGGCTTAAAAACCCAACCCAACTCAACGAGTCAAACACCTCCTAAAAGGCTGTTTGAAGCACTGAGTGAGTTATAATAACATGAGTTATAATAGTCTGTGGGTTATAATAGTCTGTGAAATAATATAATATTATTTAAAATGCAGAGTTGTTTAGTCTTGAGTTATAATAGTCTGTGTTTGGGATGCAGAGTACTTCACAGGTTATTATAACACATGTTATTATAACTCTTGCCCCAAACAGCCCCTAAGTGATTTATTTATATATGTAAAAAGAACGACCTATTAATTATTAACAAAATTTTACATAGTAGAGAATAAATTGTTACAAATATTAAATTACAGAGACTAAATTGTTATAAACTTAAAATACAAGATTTATTATATACTAAAGTTCATAGACTAAATCTACTTCAAAGAAAATATAGTGATCATAAGCACCTTTTAACTAAAAAATAAAAATTTCTCCAAAAAATTTAGAGATGAAATAAACCCAACCACCATTTCTAATTTAATTTCAACAAAGTAACTTTAGAGGTGAATGTCAACAAATAGCTCTCGAAAGACGTCTCCTTCCATAGAGAATACAATTTAAGAAATTTATGGTGGCAACCTACTTAGAATTTAATATTCTAGGTTGTCCTGAGAGATAAATCAAAGTGCAAGCAATCAAAGTGCAAGCAAGTTGGTCCAAACACTCACAAATTAAAAAAAAAAAAGGAAAAAGAAAAAGAAACTAGACAGTTGAAGAGTGAATAAAGGGACTTTTTTCCCCTAAAAAATCGCATATTACATAATAAAATACCATCTATGAGGGTGAAGGTGGACTAATAACGATAATTTCGGAAATCAGAAGAAAAATAACGACACATTTGGGTTTTTAGTCCCAAATCAATAATTAATCCAATCAAGATTCCTATTAATGACGTCTTAATCAGAGATAAATATTATAATCGAGTCAATGGAGACGATGGATAGCACTTAAAAGGCATTACAAAAAGCACTTCTACCGAAACAACATAATAATATATGCAAACTTTGTTTTTTATTCATTATAAAGAAAGCACCGCTTTCATCCGCATTCACCATGATCACGTTAATCATAACTAGGACCATCTTTCAAATGATGGTCATGCCATCGACATATTCTCCAGCATATCCAAACATTACTCCACAAATAAAGTACTTATTGCTATTTCAAAAGTCGATAATTCGATCACTCACTTTCGCCATGATTGAACTAAAAACAGAAAAAAAAATCATATGCAAGACCCATTATCTATATCTTCTCCAAAAATATGCAACCAAATTCAGGGCCACTGAGGGTCTGGCATTATGAATCAGAATGAGTCCTTCAAATATGGAAGGCCAATGTATTGACTGCATATCAATTATCAACATTCAAGTATCAAATCAGTAATACCCAATTCTAAAAATCCAAATTCTATCATCACCAAGCTCCATCTAGAAATGAAAATATGCTGAGACTTGTATTCATTCCTTGAAAATTTTGGCAGCACACTCTTAGAATGTCATTCAGATACAGTTTGAGCATCTAATAAAGATAAAAAATATATTTGCTTTTAAATTCTGATTGACTGGCAGTCTATTTTGCATAAAAACTTCTTTAAACTCTTTCGAGAATTGTGATCGGGTGACTTTTAAGAGTTAAAACTAACATAAAACTATTCACAAACTCGTGATTTTCAATAATAAAATAAAGCACAACTGGTAAGGTCAAAGGAAAGTTACCTCATAAATGAAAGATTTGAAATCTTCACACCACATTTGTAATATCATATATGAGAATAAAAAATCAATTTCTATTGTACTAAAAGACTGCATATGTGAAAGCAAAGTATGAGAAACTGTTTTAAAAGTAACAGTTGAGCATGTTTTTCCTAAATTTTGTTATTGAGAAACATAAAACAGTTTTTAAAAACGACCCCTGTGAAATCTTCAAGCAGAAGCATATTTCTCCAGTCTGCCACTAAGGAACTTAACAGAAAAGATGAAATTTAAGCATCACCCAAAAGGGAAATGGGTATGAAAATGGAACACTTTTGATTTCAGAATCCTATGCCACTACCAGAGATCCACTCAGTTCAGAGAAACACAGAATAGAATATATATATAATCTCAGAACTTTCAGCTACATCCATTCATCAATGAGAACAAACTGATCAACAGAACTATATTGGAGAATGATGATGCAAATGAAATGCTGATGATTAATCAATTCAGTCAAAACTATGTTATCAACACATTGTAAATGAGTGGTTTTATTATAAATTATTTTTTACAATTATTCTACCAAATTGACCAAAGGGAGCCACTAAGTACACTATCAACCGCAGATCAAACATATTTCAAGAACCAAAAGGAGAAATAAAGAGAAAAGAGAAAGCCAAAAGCACTTACAAATCCCCCTTCTTCAAGATTCAGACCTCCATAAATCAGCCTCCCATGGACCTCAAGTCTTCTAATGCCGTCTTAATTTGTTCCTGAACCAACTCCAACCTCTTCGAATAAACCTCCAGTTCCAAAATCTGCTGCTTCCTCCACCTCTCATCCGCCATTTCTCCTCCACCACCGAAATTCATTGAAGATCCACCGAAGCTCAATGGAATCGGATGCAAAGCCAATCCACTGAACCCTCTGCCTCCACAGAGCCCTCCTCCCATGGAACTACTCAACAATTCCTTAAACAATGGCGACAGGCAGCTCCTCACCGTCTCCTCGATCAATCCTGCTACTGCTACGTTATTGACATTATCGTTGTTGTTGTTGTTGTAGGTACTGTTTTTCTCTTTATTCAAATTTTCATTTGACGAACGCGGCCCGTCCATTCTCAATCCCGATCCAGGCCGTGAACGCTTCCGCGATTTCGGAGTAGGGGTCGGTTTCTTCTCTGCACAATTCGCCATCATCTCTTCGTTTCTAACGTCCATGTAGTTCGCATACGGAGTCGGAGCAGGCTCGTCGTCGTCCAAAGCGTTGTCTTCGACTCCAATTCGGCCGGTATTACTCCAGATCTTGCGAGAGATCTCAAACGTAGCCTGATCGTGAGGGCTTTTGAAATTGAACTCCTTACCAGAGCTTAACTTACCAATAACGTTGCGGTACTTCTTCTTCAACCTCCGAAGCTTCTCGACGAGCTGGTTCTTGTTAAAATCCAACTGTAATTTGGACTTGATCTGGTCATAGAACAACGCCGTATCGTTCTGATGATGGTGAGTCGTACCACGCTGTATCGTGTAATCCAAAAACCCCTGCAAGAGCTCGATCTCATCCTCGTCGGTCCAGAGGCGTTGAAACAACTTCCTGGACTCATCCAAGGGCTTCTTCTCGCCCGGCAAGGTCAAAGGCTCGGCGGAGGCGGTCTCGAGGCGCTGGCGGATCAGATCGGAGGAGGAGATGGAGGCAATCGAAGGGGGAGGAACAACGGAGACGGGACGGTCGGTGGTGCCGGGAGTGGCGACGGTAACAAGGGGGGAAACGGAAGGGACAGCGGCGGCGCCGGCGGAGGAAGTGGAAGGGGAAGGTTCGTCGTTCAATTCCTCCTCCTCTTCGTCGTCGTCGTCGTCGTCGAGGGATTCCTCGTCGTCCTCGAGGTCTTCGTCGGGGAAAACGGCGTCGTTGCGAGGATCCATGAGAGGAGAGAGAGAGAGGAGAAGAAGAGCGTAACAGTTATGAAAGATGGTGGAAAAAGGAAAAGGAGGGGTGGTTGGTTTTTGGAGTATTGGTTTGGTTAGGTGTGTTTTTTTGGTTCACGAGGTTTGATTGAATTTTGTTGTATTGGGTTGGCGTGTGAGAGTGTGGGTTCGATGGACTTGAAGGCCGCCTAACTTTCTATCCTCCACGCGCTTCTCTTGTCTGTGTTTCTCAATTTACCTAATGCTTTTCCCTTTCCTCTGTGTACTGTTCATAGGTTGGATTTAATTTAAATGGGTTTCGTCCATTTTTTGAGAATTAACCAGAGAAATGACTAATTTTAAATCGTACAACTCGAAAAATAACTTAAAGTTTTTAATTATGGCTAAACTTTTTTTTTTTTTTTATATAATCTTCACTATTGTTTAGGATTATAATATTTCCAATATAGATTCTATAAATTTAAATAAACTAAAATACAACCCATACGAGAAGAGCGAGGTGTAGATGGCAAAATCAAAACTAACAAACAAGTCTAAATGAAATCTCTAATAATTTTCTTTGAAGAAAAACATATATCTAACCATTTCAAATTGATTGCTAGCCTAACTATACGTACTAACCACTATTAAAAATGGTAGTTTTGAATTTGATCAATGATGATAGTTTTAGAATAATAAAACAGTAAAAATAGTGCCCTAGATAATTTTCACTGTGTATATATTCATTATTAAATTTGCAAGTTAGAAGAAAGGAGCACTAGGGCTTTCTTGTATTTCTTTCTAATTTATTTAGTTTCTATTTTTGTTCAAAGTTGTAGTTTCTGTTTTATTCTTGAATTCTTGTTGTTAGTTCATCTTCAAACTCTAAGGGGGCGTTTGGCCCCCTGGTTCGAAATTGGAACCTTGGGGAGTTTTGAAGTCGGAATCAGAAACATGTGTTTAGAGTACAGGATTCTGAACCTTGGGGTTGGGCAATTTTTTTTTTCCTTTTGCTACTTTTTTTTTTTTGGAGTGGATGTTTTATGAATTGTAGAACCCCTTGTGTAACATGGATAAATTTTTAAGGGAATTTTGAATTAAGCATTTAATTTATGCTATAGTTTAAGTATAAGAAAATTGTTTCCAATAATCAAAACATTGATTACCATCAACAAAATGAGAAACATAACATGACAATCTTAAATTTTATCATTTTTTCCATGGATTGACACACAAATTTTAAATTCAAAACAATAGTTCACAATAATGACATTAATCCTGATGTTATAAGTTAAAGTAGTTAATGAGAAAAAAAATACATGGTTCATAGAAAAATGAAAATTTGGAACATAGAATTACATAGAGAGCAAAATTTTCATAGTTTTTGTAATTTTAATTTGATTAAATTAAAAATAAAAAACATTCTATAGGTTATTTTAAAATGACTAAATCAAAAATCAAATAATGCATATTTATGTTAGTTTAATATAAATAAGTTCAAAATGAATATCATATGCCAAAGTGAGTTTAACTTAGCGATAATTGGCAAATACCTTCAATCAAGAGGTCAGAAGTTTGAATCCTTCCATCCTTAAATATTGTTGAACTAAAAAAAAATATATACATTTATTTTTTTTAGGTGTATGAAATTTGAAAATTAAATGCTTTCTTTACTATAGATAATTTAAAATTAAATATTATTCATTTTATTTTAATAAATTCAAAACAAACTACCATTTATTTTTGTTACTTTCTATATGTTAATTTGAAAATAAAATATATATTTTTTAATTTTTAAAATATTTATATGATTAAGTCATCTAAAATATACTTTTTATCTTAAAATTATATATATATATATATTAAACTATTGTTAATTAAATATAGATAAATGAAAAGCATTGTGTGAAAAATGAAGAAAGAAATGGTGGTACACACCAAAATTATGATAAAAATGGAGAAAAAAATAATGGATTCCAACCAACTTTATAGAAGAAAGAGAAAGCATGGGTCTTGAGAGTGTAACCCATGGGGTTGTGATTACAATAGGCCAAATGTGGTTTTGGGTTTTGAATCCAAAACCACCCAAACCGAAAACAAGGGGGCTAAACGCACCTTAAGTGTATTTCGATTTCTCTTTATAATGAAGTTCATCTTTATTCATTCAAGTCTTTCTCTTTACTTTTGTACTTTTACTTTCTTTTCCATCATGAGTTGAGCTCCTTCTTGGGGATTCAAATATGTGGATACCCTAAGTAGAAAGTAAGCCCCACCTTGTGCATAAGCAACCTTGCTCAACACTTAGCATCATTTTCTTTTTATTAAGTTTAAGTTTCATTATTAGCTCAAACTGATCACTTAAATTAGCATACTTTGTGTGAGACTCAATACTGAGAAGGTTGGGTTGAAGACACGTTTTCATAAAAGCAATCTAGGAAAGTTACCTAAAAATAGGACTTTGTTTTTTATACCTAGACATAGGGCAAAAATCTATAGAGTCACGAAAGTTATTTGCTCATTTATCTAAGTTCAATTAGCCATAGAAATATGTGCTTAATTACTTAGGCTCCTAAAAGCACTTAGAAAAAGACTGAATAGGTGTTGAACTTGACTCAGAGTGTTAAGTGTCGATTAGGATAGATTGTGGGCGCATTCAAGTTGCATTCTACTTGAACTGTACAAAACTTGAAAGAGTGAGATGCAAGTGCATATGGGCAACAATCATTGATAAACCTCGTCTAGTTGAGCAATTTGCAAGCATATAGGTGGGCACATATTTCTTTGGGGTTAAAAAAGTTTTGGATCCCCCTTCTCTCATTAGTGTTTACACTTCGATTTTTATTTCTACTTTGTTTTACTTACTTACTATTTTACAAAACCCACAAAATCCTCAATTATTTTTTGTGACCTTGGTTGGAAGCTTAGAGGAGGTCCTTCTTATTCTATTTTAATTTTTGTTAACTTTGTTCCCTTGGGATTCAATACTTGAAGCACTCTTCACTTTTATTACTTGGTTAGATAGTGTGCACTTGAACTTGAGGGAACATCATTTTTAGCAAATTTTTTATTTTTCAGTAAGGATTGTGACCGCAATTCACCTTTGTCCCAAAACTCCGACCCTTGTTTTGTAAGTTTTTGTAGGTTAGAGCTGGTGCATAAGCAAAAGGCCTCACCCTTTTGATATTGAACCTGAGATAGAGAAAATTTTCAACTGGTGCCGTAAGGAGCAAAGGAGAAAAAGAAGAGAGCAACGAGAGTTGAGCGCATATGAACATGAAAAGGAATATGCTTTGCTGGAATTTGCAATAGATCCACCTGGAGTTGATCCTCCCGTTGATCGAAATTAAAGAAAAGTACAACCCAATAATGTCCACAACAACCAACAGTCCCTCACAATCCCAACTTTATTGTAGAGGAACGAGATACAGCGATCAAGGATTATGCATCCATAACCTTTCACAACTTAAATCCAGGAATACTAGAGCTGAACATTGAGGCAACTCATTTTGAGTTGAAGCCTGTAATGTTTCATATGCTCTAGATGATAGAAAAATTTGCAGGGATTACCAAATGAGGATCCTCTTAAACACATCAAGCATTTTTTTAGGATTTGCAACTCATTCAAGCTGACTAGAGTATCCAATGAGACATTGAGATTGAAGTTGTTTCCTTTTTCTTTGCAGGGCAATGCAGAAGCATGGTTAGACTCTTTCCCACCAGATTTGATCACATCATGGGATGAGTTGGTAGAAAAATTTCTTTTGAAATATTTTCCACCAACTAAGAATGCTCAAATTCGAAGAAAAATTACCACTTTTAAACATGGCCCTAATGATGGCGTGGAGGCAGCATGAGAGCATTTCAAGAAGTTATTCAGAAAGTGTCTACATCATGGCTTGTCAGCATGCCTTCTAATAGAGTAATTTTACAAAGGAATGACTTAGGCCTAAAAACCTTGGCTAATGCCTCAACGAATGGGTCCTTGTTGAAAAAGATAATTAACGAGGCAAATGAGATTCTAGATGCGATTGTTTCTAACAACAAACAATGGGGAGGAAAAGACACATTTCATAAGAAATATTGCAGGAATTCATGAAGTTGATGCATAGCAACATTGAGTGCACAAATCTCAGCAATGAACAACACACTGAAGAATTTCACTATGGGGAATCGGCCCCTATTGTTGCTTTGAATCAAATTTCAACTCCTACTTGTGTTTATTGCAACAAAGGTCATCTCTTTGACAATTATCCTTAAAATCTGACATTTGTGTGTTATGTAGGGCTGAAATGGTTGAATTCTTACTCCAATACATACAATTCAGGATGGAGGCACCATCCAAACTTCTCTTAGGGAGGATAGAATGCGAGTAGTTCAAACTCTAATCATTATGTGAGACAAGAATTTCCACCAGGGTTCAACAATCAATCGCAACAAACATACATGCAACAAAAAAATGTTGCCGCAAATGCTGCTGCAATCTCCAATGCAGAACCCTACATTCGAGAATCTCATGAAGGAATTTATGACTAAGAATGATGATATCATTTAGAGCCAAGCAGGGTCTTTGCAAAATCTTGAAATATAGGTTGGGCAGTTAGCAAACGAGATGAAGAACAGGCCTCAAGGAGCATTGCACAGTAACACAGAAAATCTGCAGCGAAAAAGAAAGAAACACTGCAAGGCAATCACTCTTAGAACTGGGCTTCAATATGATGGGAAAGAAATGCTAGTGGAGTAGGAGGCTCCAACCACTTTGAAGGATTCAAGAACACAAGAAGAAAAAAACCAAGAAAAAGAAAAAAAAAAGTGAAAAAGAAGAAAATGCAAGGGATGTGACTGTTGTGTGATTTTAAGTGCTTGCAAATAACCGCAAGTGTATGGTGTCAAGTTTTAATATAGTGATACAAGTATCGAGCTATTGTCTCCACAACGGTTGGTTTTCTTTAGATTAATTAAGTACCATAGTTACTAATACCAAATTTTATTTAGAGAGTCTAAACTTTAGAGAGAAGAAAATAAAACTAAACTAAATTGATATGCTTTAGAGTCCATTTAGAGAGACATTGGAGATTGAATTAAACATGAAGCACTAACTTAATTTGACTAGGAAGAGTTATAACATGCAACACTATAAGCCAAGAATTTCTAATTTATCTAATTGACATTTTCAAGCTCAATTGGACTCATCCATACTAATAAATCACCCTTTCAGTCTATTTTTACTACTTATGCATGGCATAAGCGAAATTCTGTAACGACATCTAATAACAAAATATTCATTCTCATGTAATACTACCTTATTAGTTATGCAACCACATCTTAATTCAAGTTCTACTCTTTCAAGCTAAAACTCAAATTCAAAGAACTAACTTTGGCCACAAGTTAAGAGTATAAACACAAAGATTGCATAAATAACATTACGATATACTGGAATTTGATTTGAAATCAAAAGTAAGTTCTACAATCACAACTATCCAAGAGTCTAAATACTCAAATTAATACAATAAGTTCAGCTTAGAGAATCCTAAAATTGAAGAAAAACAAAGTAAAGGGAAAAGAGAAAAACTGGACGAGCTTGCCATACTCGTTCCCGTCGTGATGTCCCGGGATCTCGAGCCTTGAGTCTCCTCCGTATCTCTCCAAAGTGTCCTCTAGGTCTCAAAACTATGCTCCAATTGAAATTAAGATTTTTGTCTCTAAAAAATGGCTCCATTTTTCACGAATGAAATTTTTTCCTCTTATACTATCGTGACAGCGTTGCAATGATGTCCTTTAGAATTAGATAAAATAGAACAAAATTGTGAGTCTGGTGTTGCAACGTTTTGCATGCAAAAATCTGGTTTTTGAGGGCTGCACATATGGTGTTGCAATGCCATTTATAGCGTTGCAACGCTATGCTCTCAAGTCTCTTTGCTTTTGCAACTTTTCTCCTTGTCTCTTTAGCTCTCCTTTAAGCTCATTTTTGTCTACAATCCACTCCAATTCAACGATTTGGCTCTAATTGCTCACATTATGCAAATCACAAGGTAAAAGTATCAAAGTTCACTAAAAATAGCACACAACTAAGCTAAATCTAAGCCTAGAAATAGCACACTTTGTGTACTATCAAACACTGCCAAACTTAGATTTTTGGTGATGCTCGAGCAAAATAGAGTAGAATAAAAACATGAAATTTTAATGCAAGACTAATGACTCTAGACTTAGTAATCCAAATAAACATACAACAATAAAAGAAAAACTTTAGCACACCCCTTTATTAAGCACTTTAAATTTGAGCTATTTCTTCCCTTGCGCGTGTATGTGTCGAACCTTTTTTCTATAAGTTTTTACTAGCTTTAGACAGTTTTGCAGAGTCCTTAATTTGTTTTCTCCTACACTGGCCCTAAATTCTAATCTCTAGTCTCCCCACAATTAAGTATGCGATCTACTTAAGCATATTTTTTACAGGGGTTACTAACCCCGAAACTTGTCTTTTTCTTTCTTTCTAAGACCCTAGCTTTCACACTTCCACTATAGAGACCCTTACCCAGAGCTTTTGCTCAATGAGTGGCCTAATTAATCATAGTGGAGGTAGTTCTTTTGATCAAGCACCATTTATTGATAAAACATGTGAAAAGTTTCTTTAAACATGCAAAAAATCAATAAGGGCAATTTTTCACTCAACAGATTTCAATCACAAACCGTCATGCAGTTTGAATTTTAATTAGTTCTTAAGCTTGTCGGGGTGACAACCTCTAGTCTCAATAATACTATCCTAAGCATTCAAACATAATAGACAGTCGGTTATGTGCTCAATGTGTTGCAAGGAAATCTAAGACAAATTTAAATATATTCAATTTCAGGGTATGCTTTTAGAGTTCATTCCATTGACAAAAAAAGTTATCTAGATTACTTCCTAGGTTGTCCTAATTAGTCATCATGCAATAAAATCCATCCAAACATGCTCAAAGATATCAAAATAATTATGCTCAAAATCGGGACCACAAGTATTGCCCACCCCCAAACTTAAAATTTACATTGCCCTCAATGTAATAAGAAAATTAAAGTATATAAAGACAAAGATTAAAAAAAAAAAAAAACAAGTGAATAATACTAGCCTGATAATAGGTAGAAGCTTCTCCATGAGATATTCCTGAGATAGGACGAAGAGAGCACCAAAACAATCGAGGTCCTGCAAAATAGGAACGAGATTTAATTGGCATTCTAACAAACCTAAACTAGGAAGGAAAAACAAACAAGAAACTCAAAGGGAATGAAAACTTGGGTTGCCTCCCAAGAAACACTTTCTTTAATGTCTTTAGCTAGACGAGGCTCATGTGGTGTGTTGTTTTGGATCGTCCAAGAATATACTTTCCAATTGCGATGCCATATCTACACAATAATTTTTCACTCATTGGCCATTTACTTTGAAAGTTTGTCTGTCACTGGTTTGTAATTCTAATGCTCCATGTGGAAAAACTTCTTTGATTACGAATGGGCCAGACCATCGAGTCTTTAATTTACGTGGAATCAACTGCAAACGTGAGTTAAAAAGAAGTACTTGTTGTCCAGGTAATTTTCGTTTGTTAATTTGTTGGTCATGCCATCGAGTTGTTCTTTCTTTTTATAATTTGGCGTTCTCATATGCTTGATCTTGGAATTCCTCAATTTCATTTAATTGCAATAATCTTTGTTCCCCGACTTTTTGGAGATCGAAGTTCAACTTCTTGATGGCCTAGTAAGCTTTATGTTCTAACTCCACAGGTAAATGACATGCCTTTTCAAACACCAGGCGATAGTGTTAGGATTTAACATATTTGCAAATTTTTTTATTTTCATTTTTAACAATAATGATAACATTTGTAAATTTTAATTTAAGAAGTTGATTTGTTTTGATTAATGGTATGTTTTCATGATTATATGTATTTGATATTAAATCAATTCCGTTGCACATAAGCTCGAATGGCTGACTCCATTCAGGTTCAATTATTTTGGGGGCTAAGCTTAGTGCATCCTTCAACCTGTTAAAAGCATTCAAACAGGAGATCGAGTAGATTCGAGCTGCTGTCCAGCAACTTCCAACATTGTTTTGGGGTAAGTTTTATGTGGGTATTTTGTTTTCCAACTAAATTGAGGCTAACCTTGAGTTGGCATTTAATTGGTACATGTATTGGGAGTTTTATGCCCTAAAGCCTCGTAATTAATGATTTATTTAATAATTAATAGTAATTTTGATTATTTTATTTTCAATATAATATTATCCATTGTATGAAAAATCTAAGGTTATTAGTGTAATCTTGAACAATATGTGGTTAACATAAAGGAGGATCATGTTCAAGAAATAACCTAAAGGGTCATAGTATATGGATAAGGTTGGGTGCCTTATCTTGGTAACACTATTGATACGGTCCACTTTGTAATAGTTATAAATGATTTGATCCAAATCGTTCATGTGGAGACATGTGAGTGAGGGTATCTTATACAATGAGTTTGTATAAGACTGGACCACGAAATATTTAATCACTCTTTATAAATCCGTTTGAGAAGATTAATATTTCATCAGGATGGTCATATGCGACTCAATCTTAATCCAAGTGAGTTATGAATTCTTGCCTATGAGGGCATGTCCTTTGATTTGCATGGGTGAGAGTGGTTTTTGTATCCGATTCAATAAGCCTACCATTTTTGGGACTTGACCAAATAGGGAGCTAGGGACATAATCTTATAAGATGAAATTCACTCATTCCCATATATGATAAGCATATGAGTAGTTCCCTTAACTGTTGATTTCGAGACTTGAACAATGGCGCCCCACCCTCTCATTGGCTCGAGAGAGACTTAGTTTATGATTGGATCGTAAACAAATTGTTCATTAAAGGATCAGTGGTACTTAAGGTGCAAGATGTAATTACAAAGGTAAAACGTACTTTTGACCCAACTGTAATTACGAACAACTCGTGAAGGATCGACTTGCATGTTGTGGTTATATCCATGGACATAACTTGTCCTACAGTGCATAAGAGTGCAATCTAGGTCTATAGTGGAGTGACATAGAATTAATGAATGAAAATTAATTGATTAAAGAGTTTAATTAATTAAATTTGTATCGTTAGAGCTTATAATCTGTAGGTCCATAAGGTCCCTTTGCTAGCTCATATGAACAAATGAGGGTCAATTTCGATGAGAGAAAATTTTGAAATGTTCAAATTAAAAAATAAATGCCGTAGGAGAATTTGGAAAGGTTTGAATAAGATTCAAACTAGTTAGATAAATATATTTTAATATATTAGATATTAAAATATATTATTTAATTATTTTTCCTAGACCACTATAAATAGGATCCTAGGGGTGAGCCATTATGTGCATTCTTCACAAGAGAAAAGAACTCTTGAAATTGTCCTCTTATTCTCTCTCTATATTTTCAAGAAGGTTTCCACAAACCTCTTTGGTTCTTTGTTCGAGTCATAGCAATGAAGACTTTGTGGAAGTCTTAGAGTACAAGGAGAAAAAGACTCACTAGAATATTCTCCATATTATTTTCAAGGTATGGTTTATGTATAAATTTAAGTTTATATTTTAATTCTAAAATAAAATCAAAGTCGATTCCAATACTTTCGTTGTGGGTTTAATTTTGATTATTCCCTTCAGATAGGGTGATGTACCAATTGGAATTTTGAATGTTGTGCGATACGCCCATAGTGCTTCGTCTAATTTTTGGGCCCAATCCTTCCTGTTAGTTCTAACCGTCGTCTCCAAACTATGCTTAATTTTCTTGTTTGAGATCTCAGCTTGACCGTTAATTTAAGGATGATATGCTAAAGAAATCTTATGCTTAACTCCATATACCTAAAAAGCATTGACTCAAGCAATTTATTGCAAAATGCGAACCCTCATCACTAATTATAGCCCTAGAAGTGCCAAACCATGTGAAAATATTTTTTGCAAAATTTGAAGACAACACGTGCATCATTCTTTTTAGGGGCAACTGCCTCAAACCATTTGGAAACATAATCTACAACAACCAAAATGTATAAATAGTCATGGAAAGAGGGAAAATGACCCATAAAATCGATACTCCAAACATCAAATAACTCTACTTCAAGAATATGAGTTAAAGGAAGTTCATGGTGTCTACAAAATTTTCCCAGTCCTTTGGCACCTATCACATATCATAACAAAAGTATAACAATCTTTGAATAAAGTTGCCCAGTAAAAACCTGATTGTAATACCTTTGTAGCAATACGAGTGATAACATGTAATTATGCTATCTTATTTCCTATTATTTTAGCTAGTTTTGCTATGATTTTGTATGCGTTAATGCCTATTTATGTTCAATTTACAAAAATCGAGCTTGAGAAGCAAAATCAAGTGTTTAGGAGTGATATGATGAATATTGGAGCCTTTTGGAGCCATATTGAAGATCAAAGAAGAGAAGATGTAGTGTTTTGGCAAAAGAACTCAAGGGAAGAGCATCTAGACGCCACATTTGAAGTGCCAAACCCGAGAGCAAGCATCGAGACGCTGTCCTGTAGCGTCTCGACGCTTAAAAGGCGTGCTCCAGCAGTTTCTGTCTGAAGCGTCGACACGCTCTCTATAGCATCTTGATGCTACTCAGTCGCACGGGCATAAAACGCCATCATTTGGGTGTAGCGTCGAGACACTATCCCTAGCATCTCGACGCTGCTTCGATAAAGGTATAAAAGTATCATTTTCTCTTCGTCCAAAGGGGAGGCCATTTCGAGGGTTGAAGCCCTAATCTCGATTTCATACGACAATTGAGGGTATTAGGAGCATTTGTGAGCGTTTTGGATTGAATTTGAAAACCTTGAAACTCGATTTGAGATTGATCATCTCGAGAACCTAAGATCATCCTTCATTTGCATTTTCTTTCCCTTTTCTTTTCAATTGTAGTTAATATAGTAGCTGTAATTAGGGATTTCTGTGTTGTAATTGATGAATATGTTTAGTTAGCTCCCTAATTTCTATGGGTTGTTGTAATTATTGGACCATTACACTTAATTTTACTTAATTTAGTTTGTGATTTTGGTTTAATTGTGTCGTGGGCCTAGCTTCATTTCTTGTATATGGATAAGGGCATAAAGTTTAACTAGCTCCCAAGTCACAGAGAGCTCGTCCTAATTCATTTCCTCCAGTAGAAACAAGAATAGTGAAGTGTTGGGATTTATGCCCTAAAGCCTCGTAATTAATAATTTATTTAATAATGAATAATAATTTTGATTATTTTATTTGCAATATAATATTATCCATTATATGAAAAATCCAAGGTTATTAGTGTAATCTTGAACAATATGTGATTGACATACGAGAGGATCATGTTCAAGAAATAACCTAAAGGGTCATAGTATATGGATAAGGTTGGGTGCCTTATCCTGGTAACACTATTGATACGGCCCACTTTGTAATAGTTATAAATGATTTGATCCAAATCATTCATGTGGAGACATGTGAGTGAGGGTATCTTATACAATGAGTTTGTATAAGACTGGACCACGAAATATTTAATCTCTCTTTATAAATCCGTTAATTGAGAAGATTAATATTTCATCAGGATGATCATATGCGACTCGATCGTAATTCTGAGTGAATTATGAACTCTTGCCTGTAAGGGCTTGTCCTTTGATTTGCATGGGTGAAAATGGCTTTTGTAGCCGATTCAATATGCCTACCATTTTGGGGACTTGACCAAATAGGGAGCTGGGAACATAATCTCACAAGATGGAATTCACTCCTTCCCATATAGGGTAAGTAGATGAGTAGTTCCCTTAAATGCTGATTTCGGGACTTAAACAATGGGGCCCCACCCTCTCATTGGCCCGAGAGGGACTTAGTTTATAATTAGATTATAAACATATTGCTCATTAGAGAATCAATGGTACATAAGGTGCAAGATGTAATTTAGGGGTAAAACGAACTTTTGACCCAGCTGTAATTACGAACAACTCGTGAAGGATCGACTTGCATGTAATGATTATATCTATGGACACAACTTGTCCTACAGTGCATAAGAATGCAACTCTAGGTCTATAGTGGAGTGACCCTAGAGTTAATGAATGAAAATTGATTAATTAAAGAGTTTAATTAATTAATTTTGTATCATTAGAGCTTATAATCTGTAGGTCCATAAGGTCCCCTTGCTAGCTCATAGTAACACTAAAATATCAATTTAGTTGAAAGAAAAATTTGAAATGTTCAAATTAATATTTAATTTGAAGTGTTCAAATTAATATTTAATATATTAGATATATTAAATATAAAAGAGAAAAATATATTTATTATATTTGATACATTAAATATTAAAATAATTAATGTATATTAGATACATTAAATAAAAGATATTTATTAAATTTGAATTGGATTCAAATTAGGAAATAAATGTCGTAGGAGAATTTTAAACGGTTTGAATAAGATTTAAATTGATTAGATAAATATATTTTAATATATTAGATATTAAAATATATTATTTAATTATTTTCCCTAGATCACTATAAATAGGACCCTAGGGGTGAGCCATTGTGCATTCTTCACAACACACATCTCCTCAATAGAGAGAATTAGAGAATTCTCTCTAGACCTCTTCCTCTCCAATCCCTCGTGGATTTTCTTTCAAGAGGCTCCCACAAGCTTTGGTCCTGTGTTCGAGTCATAGCTAGGAAGACTTTGTGGAAGAGATAAAGATCCGCCAGAAGATTCTCCATATTTTCAAGGTATGTTATGCTTAACCCTTGTATTTTAATTTAATTCTAAATAAGTCAAAGACAATTCCTATGCTTCTGCTGTGGGTTTAATTTGATTATTCCCTAATTTCTATGGGTTGTTGTAATTATTGGACCATTGCACTTAATTTTACTTAATTTAGTTTGTGATTTTGGTTTAATTGTGTCGTGGGCCTAGCTTCACCTATGCCTAATTTCTTGTATATGGATAAGGGCATAAAGTTTAACTAGCTCCCAAGTCACAGAGAGCTCGTCCTAATTCATTTCCTCCGGTAGAAACAAGAATAGTGAAGGATCCTGGATCTTTTTCTTTGTTTGGGATCATTTTTCTCAAAATGGTACTACACTCCTCATTTAAGGATACTACCTTAAATTCCTCAAATATTTCTCTTCCTGTTAGCACATCTTTAAGAAATTTCATATAATTAGACATTTGCCTCAAAGAATCCACCAGGGGTATGTTTATATGAATTTCTTTTAAGATGTTCATGAACTTTTCAAAGTGAGCTTCTTCTTTTTTTCTTTTTCAGCCTTTGAGGAAAAGGTGGGAGAAGTGCTTTAAATTCAAGAACAGTGGCTGGTACACCCTGACTTGTCCTTGAAGGTTCAGTTTTAGGTATAACCTCAATTTCCTCATTCTCTACTCCTTTGGTCTCAATCTGTCCTTCTTTCTTCTCTTCTTCTACTTGCACAGCAGTGTCCTTCACTTTCTGTTTTCTCTCACTTACCTCAACTTTCTCAACTAATGGCTTCCCACTTCTCAATTCTATGGCTTGCACTTGCTCCCTCTCCTATCTTTTTCTATTTTCAGTTTTAGAGGGAAGTTTTCCTTGAGGCCTTACCCTTAGCTCATTAGCTAGTTGACCCATTTGCAATTACAGATTTCTTAAGGAAGCTTGCTAACTTTCAATAAGAGCATCATTTTTTGCCATGTATTCCTTCATCAAGCTTTCAAGAGATGTACTTAGAATATGCAGAGGAGGTACTACTTTTTGCTACTATTGGGGCATAGGTTGGTGATTTCCAAAGGCCTGATAATTCTGATGCCCAAACTTGGTGCAAAATTCACCTTTTGCTGTACTTGGGCATAATGATATTAGCAAAATTCTAGCCTCATCAACCACTAAAGTTGGCCTATTCATTTCAGGATTTGGCTGCTGTCTATTCTCAAGTTTTGGTAACTGTTGCTCTAAAGGATCCCTAGGGAGTTGTAGATCTGCCATAGTTGCTCTTTGATCTCTCAACCTCCTCCTAAAGGTCCTTTCTATTTCTGCATCTAAAATGAACTCTAACCCATGATGTTCATTCATACACAGTCAATGTACCTGAAACAAAGAAAATCAACCTCAGTTAGTGATCGGTTGTTACACGCAAGCGTATGCGCTCGAAGTAATATAAAATGGTATGTGAGTACCAAGTATTGAATCCCACAGGGAACAGAGTAACAAAAATATCGTAAAGAAAAATGTAAGGAAAATTGCAACTTTGAAAACTAAATTGCAAAAATAATGTTGGGTTGGTGTGTTGGTAAAAAGAAAAATTGTAGAATCTAATTGCAGAATCTAAAAATGACAATAATTGAAATAACAAAATTGCAGAATTGAATTGCAGAATTTAGAAATGGCAATATTAGATAGTGAACTACAATTTCAAAAGGAATTTGGATAAAGATGGGGCTCAAGAATGTCATTGCCCTAAGTCGTAATTGCAAGCCAAAATTGCAATTCCAACCTACTCCACACTCAATTGTAAACCAAAATTGCATCTCCTATTCACCTTGAATTTAGGGTTTTATGAGGCTAAGTGAGTGACTTATATGTCTATAGTCCCTCTATCTTAGATTATTTGGTTCAACAATTTTATGGGTTTTGGAGTCCTTAATCCCTATGTCTAGGGTAAGGAATGACTTATGTCTAAGCTCTTTTTCTCCATTATTTGTGTGAAATCCGCTTATCACTAACACCGTCAGTATTAGATCTAAGCTTGAGTTGCTACCCTAGTTGATCAAACTAGGATCTCAACGGAAATTTATTCAACACAAGCAAACAATTGAGATGTAGGCTTGGTTTTTATTGAAATTTTGGCTACAATTACTTCTTAGGGAATTCTCATCCTTGAACCCCCTAAGAAGTTTAGCTCATAATAAATCTATAAGCAACTAAACTAAAAATTAACACAAGCTCCATGTAGAAATAAAATTGGCTACGATATTACTCTAGGAATAAAGCTTAAGGGAAATTAAAATTGTTTGTTACATTAAGGAAATGAAAATTGTTACTGCACTAAAGAAACAAAAAATTTCTTATGTATGAACAATACTTTATTAAAGAAAATTGTTGCTGAAAGTTACTTAGTTAAGGAAATGAAAATTGTTGCTTCACCAAGCAATACTTTGTTTTTGAATAACCCACACTTAAACTCAATGATGAATGTTCAACAAACAGAGAATAAAAAAAGAAAAACAGAGGGGAAAAACTAAGAGAAAACATAGGAAAGTTTTGACTAAAACCCACGAAATAAGCTCCAAAAATGTCTCCAAAATTGAATTCGAATGATGAACAAAATGATACTACCAGCAACTTTGGTAATACAAGAAGAAAATTAAAAAAAAAATAAAGACAAAAACTGAAATTCTCAGCAAAACATAAAGCAAAAATCTGCAAAAAAACAGAGGAATGTTCTTGAAATAAACCCACCACTAAGATTGAAATTACAACTTAAAATGAATACAAGAAGAAATCAAAAGGAGAACAAAGATTGTACTTCAAGAACTCTCCATAATGCAAGTAGAAAACTGAAGAAACTAAACTCGAATTGAAATTCTTGGCTGAAAAACAAAAAATACAGTACTTCGATAAAAACAGAGCTTCGAAAAAAAACCCACGAAAATTCACTTCTAAATTCGCCTACAAAAACCTATTGATAGCTCCTCCTCTTCTTCCCCATTTATAGGCCTTCATTAGGGTTGAAGATTGCCCAAAAATCGTGCTCCAATTCCACCAATTTAGGCGGTAATTTGGTTTTCCATATATGGGTTTCTTTACTTGCGACGGGTCTTTTTTTTTTCTTTCAATTTTCATACTTTCCTTGCCATTCCTTGCTGCTCAGAATTCAGAATCTGATTTTGCAATTTCCATAATTTATGCAAACAAGATCAATTTACTTAGAATTTTATTCCACATGCCATCATATTCATTTCTTCCTTCAATTTAACAATCTTCCAACTATTTTCAATTGATCTTAAGTCAAAACAAGAATATTTTAAGCAATTGGTAGTTAAATAAGCCTTAATTCTAAGGCTTATCAGTTAGTTTTTTCTAAAGCTCAAATTCACTAAAGATCAACTCAAACAAAGTAAAAATCACACTCATCCCTAACAACAGTGCCAAAAACTTATTACCTTAGCTAAAGTGGAATTAATTTTGCAATAAAAACTCGTAATGTGTAAGTATACATAACCCAATGCAGCAATTGATAAGTAATTTAATCGTTTTCTCATAGATTAGTTTAGGAAATTCACCAAGTTTGAGATCAACATTTAATGAATTAAAAAGGTAACCAAACAAAAACAATAAATGATGTCTCTCAAAGGAGTAATTTAAACTAGACAAAACAACAACAAACCTTAAAATAGCAGGTAAAAGAAACAAGAACAGAGAGCACAATAGATAATTGCACTATAGAAATAAAAGCAGGATTAGATTAGGGGTTCACTATACTGTATTGAGACTAGAATGCTGAAGCAAAACTTATGCAAATTTATACTACACATCAATCTAACACAGAATCTTCCCAGATTTCCTAGTAGCTAAATTCCCATTTAAACTACTAAAATTTACTCCATGCTTTTGTGTGCATTAGGTGGGTGATTATCCCTAACCTACCCATTTCACTACAAGCTTACTTGTAATCAGTCCTAATGTGATTTGAAGTAATCGATTTCCTATTCTTTTGACCAAAATGCAAGAAAACAGTAGATAAATAAGTTGGCCAAACTCAATCCATACATTAACATGAAAAACACTTCAAATCAGTACAAATAAACATAAATTCAACTCAGCTTAATGCTCTCTACAATATAGAGTTCCCTACTCCTTGCCTAAAACTATTTAGCTCATAATGACAGAAATAAAACTACTAGAAATCCCATTACAACAGTCTAAAAGTAAAACATCAAAGAAAAAGAAGAAGAACAGTAAGAGGAGAAGAAATTTTCAACAAGGGAAGCTTCTAAAGGACTCCCTCCTTTTTCTTCAACTCCATTTTCTCAATGTAGATGCCTTTTTCAGCTGTCTCCTCTCCCTTTCCGTAGCTCATTTCTTTTTCCAACTTCCCTTTTCAATTCCCAAAAGACCAAGCTTAAATACTCCAACTTATCCATCAAATTTAAGGCTGATTAGACAACTTTGATACATAGGCAGCCTCTCATTGGTCCACCTCAGTCCACTTGGCTCTAATTTTTGACAACTCAATTAATGACAAATTCTAGCACGTGGAAATCAAGTGGCTTCTTATTGAAGAAATGCTTCCTCAAAGCTGCTCTCTCGACCATAATTCATCTTCCATCTTTTCACATTTACTTTGACTTCCACCTGAGACAAAATTGAAGAGTAAGCTCACAATTTACAAGAATTAAGCCAATTATCAAGACCCATAAATTAACTCAACCAAATAAGCAAAAACACATTTACTTATGGACTTTACCAACCAAAAAACTACTAAAACACCTCAAACAAGCAAGTTTAGTGAGGGATTTTATGCAAGAATAACTCTTCTATGAAGAGTTATCAAACCCCCAAACTTAAACCATTACTCGTCCCTGAGTAATGCCATATGAATATGCACCCTCTTGAAAAAATATGGACTTTCACCACCAACTCACTATCAAACAGCAAGCAGTTCTCATCAACTTTCAGAAATTAGCTCAAATAATGGTGGCTCAAATTTTTCTAAAACATTCGTCAGAGCTCAACTAATTCCAATACACTCTCCAAATTTACACTTGACCCAACATAAGCTGCAGCTCACACTACCTTTTAAGCTTACTGCATTAACACCTCAGTCCTAAACTCACTGTGCAACTCCATTCTGAGTTTGGAAATAAGGCAAACCCCCAAACTTGAATGGTACAGAGGTGAACTAAAAAGCAAAGAGTCTTAAAGGCTTTTCAATTTATAAAGTATGAAGAGCAAGCTCTCTGGAAGCACTAAAGAGCAAACTAGAAGGCGGTTGTTAGACTTAAACTAAAATCTGAACCAAATGCAAATTAAATAATGAATCAGAAAAAAAATTGAGCTCATTTGGAATGATTTAGAACAAACTGAGCACATCAACATAAGATAATTTATCCTATCACAACAACAGCTTGCTTTTGATTTTAGATTTCCCACAGATAATAGGCAAACATGTGGTTACAAAGCATTCACTAAAAATAGAAAGAAGTGGAACTTACTACACCCTACAAGTTCAATAAAGTTGAAGCAAATAAAAACGAGACATAAACATAGATTAACCAAATGCAAAAGATTTCATAAAACAGAAAGTCCGAAAGATCATATTCCTTCCTATTAGCAATGTCCTAGTTCTTTTCATTCTTCATCTCTAGGGTATTGGCATTGTTTATCTTCCTCTTCTTCAATAGGTGGAGATGGAGAATTCCAGGGCTGCAACAGGGTGTCAGGGAAGTGTGGGAATGCAGAATAAGTGTAACGTATGACATTTAGGTACTAAATTAAATTGGCAAAAGGTTACAAGTAGTGGTCGGGTCTCAATTTCTTTTGAACTTAAAAGTGAAAGTGTGCTTATTGGTTTATTTGGGCTTTGGAAAAAAATAAGAAGATTAGGTGAGGGTAAGTTGGTCATTTTGCTTAAAATATAGTTGAAAAAGAGGAAAACATAATAAAGCAAGTAATAAAAGGAAAAGAAATTAAAAAAGCCCCGAAACCTTTTTTCCATTCTTCTTCTTCATGACAACAGCGAAGGGGAATGGGGTTTCCAAATTTTCCTTCGCTCGACCACTGAACAATGCGAGAGGATTTACCAGCGAACGACACACGGTGGCAGCGGTCAATTGACAGCTACGGCGACTTTCGGTGAGTGCTCATCACCCTTTCCTTCATGAATTTCTCTTCCCCTCTCTTTTTGCACGTCTCCCTCTCCTGATTTCCCTCTCCCCCTTTCATTTTTCTTTTTCTTTTCCCTCTCTTAGTCGTTCGGTGGGAGAGGAAGGTGTGGGTATTGGAGTAACAGCGGTGGCGAAGCAAGCAGAGGGGTCAAGTTGTAGTTTACGACAGGTTTGTGTGTGGGCAGCAACCGTAGGGGCTGTTTTTGGGTGTTTTGCGGATCGATTTGGGGTGGAAAACACTCCTTTGACTGTGGATAAGCGTGTCGACCTTAGTTTATAGTGTACTGTGCGTTTAAATGTTGATCTAGGTGCTGTTTAAGTAATTTTGAGTCAACTCAATGTTTATCGAACTCTTTTTGGGCTACCCCATCACGATTGGAATTTGAATTAGCGAGTTTAGGACACTCTGAGGGACATATTAGCGGCTGTTGCTACTGCTAGGATAAGTTTTAAATGTAGGAACCCTTATGAATTGTCACTCCTTGGGCTAATCGAATCGTGGGTTGCTGACCACTGTTTGTGAACTGTTATTATGTAGTTTGAGGCAATTGTATAAAGTTAGAGGTTGATCCGGGCTGTTGTAGTTGCTTGGCGTGATTTCCCCATTTTTTGGGGTAAGTTTTTGACTCTAAGGGTTTTAAATTCCTTTGTGTCCCTATGTTGGGTTGGAGAAGATTAGAGATGAATTAAGATTTTATACTAGCATTTATATTATTTTAATTCTGTTTTAGGAGAAACTAGTAACTTCTTAAATGAAAGAGGAGTTGAAGGCTCTTGTACTAACTTAGGAGGTAAGTAGCCTAGTTGAACAACTCTTTGATGCTTGGGATATGAGGTTCTTGGACTTTGTAATGCATGTATAGTTGAGTAATTGAGCATGTTCCTTTAAGTATGCGTTCTAGCGTGTCGGTCTTTATATATCATGCTTAGTAAACTTCTCAAGTTTGGGGTCACGTTATTATACCTTGACTTGGTGTTTAAAAGGGGTTCCACAACTGTTGGGTTAGTTTGCAACATTCATGACTTTCGAAAGGGCTCGGTCATTTGTTGTGTTCTTGTAAGTGGTTAAGCTAGAGCAACTTTTTTAGAGCTTGGTTATGAAGTTGGGTTTTGGAACCCATATATGAGCATGTTGTGTTTTCTCTATTAAGTATGAACGTATGGATAGTGGATCTAAGTGGAATGAACATAAATGTTAAGGCTGCCTAAGATGTTGGTTAGTTGTGGAATTCAAAACGCATGAGCTAATGGACTAAATGGTTAAGTGGTGTTTGCTTGGAATGTTTGGATGGCTTGACTGGTTGGAAAGTTAGAAGCCCCTAAAAGTATATAATGCTTCAGGCTACTATCCTTGCTCCTTGTGCTAGAATGGTTCAAGACGACTTGCAATACTTAGCATGTTATAGTGGGGCTTGAATGTGAATGGGAAGAATACTGACTGTTATGGATCGACGACATGGTTAGGAGTGGTTAGCCTCGAAGGCAAACTGCTAAGGGCAATATGCCGCTAGCGTACGTAGGGGCATAAGTTAAGTGAAGGTCTTGTTTAACCATGTTTCCCTAGTATGTTCGTCATTCAGTTCGTGTATACAATTATGCTTAGGATCCATGGGTGGAGTTTTGAGTGAGCTTTGCGATCCTTTGGATGGTATATCCCTTGATGATCTAAGTCTATTGTGACTGAACAAAAGTCCGTTAGGCTAATATTACTTCCATTTCCCCATGTGGTCTAAAGATGTTTTGAGATGACATTGTGATTAGCGTGAGGGTTGCTTTCCTTCATCGAGTTTTGTTAGCTTAGGGGTGCATCCCCATTGAGATTAGAGTGAGGGTTGCTTTCCTTCACTGAGCTTTGTTAGTGTAGGGGTGAATCCCCATTGACATTAGTGTAAGGGTTGCTTTCCTTTACCAAGCTGTCCTAGCATAGGGGCTAATCCCTATTGTGATTAGCGTGAGAGTTTCTTTCCTTCACTGAGTTATGTTAGCTTAGGAGCAAATCCCCATTGAGATTAGCATGAGGGTTGCTTTCCTTCACCGAGCTGTGTTAGCTTAGGGGCTAATCCCCATTGAGATTAGTGTGAGGGTTGTTTCCTCCACCGAGATGTGTTAGCGTAAAAGCGAATCCCCATTGTGATTAGCGTGAGGGTTACTTTCTTTCACCGAGTTGTGTTAGCTTAGGAGCGATTAGTGTGAGGGTTGCTTTCCCTCATCGAGCTGTGTTAGCGTAGGGGCGAATCCCCTTTGAGATTAGCATGAGGGTTGCTTTCCTTTATCGAGCTGTGTTAGCGTAAGGGCGAATCCCCATTGTGATTAGCGTGAGGGTTGCTTTCCTTCACCGAGTTGTACTAGCTTAGGAGCGAATTCCCACCGTTTCGGCCATGAAGGTTGAGTTCCTTCATTGTGCTATGCTTGTTTTAGGAGAAGTCGACACCTCGTGCAACTCATGGTTTTGGCACGAGAGGGAGTGATTGGGGGTGGGTGAGTGAGTAGCTAGTAGTGTTAGGATTTTTGCCCTAAAGCTTTTTTTTTTTTAATTAAACATTTTCTTATTTATTAATAAAATAATTTATTCTTTTATATTGTGTATAACATTATCCAATATTGTGTAAAATTCAAGGTTATTATTGTAATCTTAAACAGTATGTAGTTGACATACAGAAGGATCGTGTTCAAGTAATAACCTAAAGAGTCTATAGTATATGGATAAGATTGGGTGTCTTATCCTGCTAACACTATTGATACGACCCACTTTGTAATTGTTACAAATGATTTGATCCAAATCATTCATGTGTAGACATGTGAGTGAGGGTATCCTATACAATAAATTTGTATAAGACTGGACAACGAAATATTTAATCTCTCTTTATAAATTCGTTAATTGAGAAGATTAATATTTCACAGGATGATCATATGCGACTCGATCTTAATCCAGAGTAATTTATGAACTCTTGCCTGTGAGGGCTCGTCCTTTAATTTGCATGGGTGAGAATGGTTTTTTTGTAACTCATTCAATATGCCTACCATTTTGGGGACTTGACCGAATAGGGAGCTGGGAACATAATTTCACGAGATGGAATTCACTCATTCCCATATAGGAAAAGTAGATGAGTAGTTCCCTTAAGTGCTGATTTTGGGACTTCAACAATGAGACCTCACCCTCTCACTGGCCCGAGAAAGACTTAGTTTATGGTTGGATCATAAATAAATTGTTCATTAGAGAATCAGCGGTACTTAAGGTATAAGATGTAATTATAGGGGTAAAACGGACTTTGACCCAACCATAATTACGAACAACTTGTGAAGGATTGACATGCATGTAATGATTAGATCGATGGATACAACTTGTCCTACAGTGCATAAGAGTGCAACTCTAGGTTTATAGTGAAGTGACCTATAATTAATGAATGAAAATTAATTGATTAAAGAGTTGAATTAATTGATTTTATATCATTGGAGTTTATTACGTAGGTTGATAAGGTCCCCTTGCTAGCTCATATGAACAAATAGGGATCAATTTTGTTGAGAGAAAATTTTGAAATGTTCAAATTAAAATTTAATATATGTGATATATTAAATAAGGAAAAATATATTTATTGTATATGATACATTAAATATCAAAGAAAATATTAATGTATTGAGATTGATTAAAGAAAATATATTTATTGAATTTGAATTATATTCAAATAAGAAAATAGATGTCGTAGGAGAATTTGGAAAGATTTGAATTTGATTCAAATCGGTTAGATAAATATATTTTAATATATTAGATATTAGAATATATTATTTAATTATTTGCCCTAGGTCACTATAAATAGGACTTTAGGAGTGAGCCATTTAGTGAATTCTACACAAGAGAAAGAAACTCTTGAAATTCTCTTCTCACTCTCTCTATTTTGAAGAAGGTTCCCACAAACCTTTTTGATCCTTTGTTCGAGCCATAGAAGAGATCAAGAACACCAAAATAATCTCCATATTATTGAAGTATTTTATGATTAACCCTAATAATATTATTTAATTCTAAATAAACTCAAACTGATTCTGAAGCTTCCGCTAGAGTTTAATTAGATTATTCCCTTCAATTGGTATCAGAGCAAGGTTGGAGATTTATTTAGATTTTTTTTATGGTGGGTATTTTAATTTATCATATATGTATTATGTGATGGTTTGCTAAATTGATTGTTTAGGCTATTTGGCATTAGATTTATTGCTTTGATTAAATATTTGTAAAACCTATAACGGTTAGAGTTTTATGTATTTTACTTATATCTACTACAAACGTTGCCATACAAGTTGCTTCAAACGAATGAATAACTCTTTAATTTGTTGGAAAATTAAGTATGTTTTCAAGTCTTTCTTGAAAATCGATGACCTGCTACCGACATTCTCCATATTTTCTAGTCTTGTGAGGATGTATGGGGCCCTCTCTCTAAACGCACAATAGACGAAGATAAAGTTGAACATGGGCTTCTGAAACTTCAAAATTTTATATATATATAAAATTTTGTGTGTGTGAAAGTTCAAGCAGCGGTGAAGTTTAAACTTCATGTTGTGATTCATGAATGCACCATGTCGGGTCAAACCATCAGATTTATATATATTTTTGAAATTGACAAAAATTGTTGATTATCTTACCGGTGTTTTTGGATGGACGTCACATGAAGTTCACCGGCGTGGAACAGAGGACTCTTCTTAGTGGCAGCTCATGGTAATCCCTAAGGAGATGAATTTAGGGTTTCTAAATCCTAAATTGGAACGACACGAGATATGAAAAGATATTAAAGACTAAGATATGTCTTAGATTTAAATTATTGTAATTTAAATTATTTTTCAATTCCTTAGGATATGCCAAATATGCTGATCAATTTTGCTAGTTTTATCTTAATTATGCATTTGATGTATGTTTTAAATTGTTTAATTATTGCATAAAGTATGCCATTTAGATTAAAATTCCACCATAGGTTAAGCATGATCATGCATCTTAATTAATTTTTTAATATAATCGTTATATTTGAAAATTTTGAATAGATTGTTTCCTAATAGAATCAATATGTTTTCCTAATTAGTTTATATTTTTCATATCTTTGAGTATAATCGTTATATTTTGAAATTGATTGGAAAATTAAAATTAGGATATTTGGTTTCTTAATTAGAATGCATATTTTCCTAATGAGATTAGGGTTTCTTTTTTAAAGATATTCTTGATAATTGTTTAAATTTTTTTATCTTATTCTTCTAATAAGATTAGAATTTAGATAACTTTTTAATTTTGTTTTAAAATGGTAGTTGTTTAAGATTATCCAAGTGAGTTAGTTTTAATAGGATTAAAAAATTTATTAATTCACTTAAGTTCATTAATCTAGTTATTGATAGTTAATGAAAGATTAATGAATTTAAAATAAAAATTGACTATAAGGGAACTCTGACTATGGAAGGTTCTGTCTAGACTGGGGTATTTAAATTTACCGAAAGGGAACACCTCTAACTGGGAACTGACCTGAGAGTTGAATTAGTCAAATTTTATTTAAATATGTTGATAATGTGATTAGTTTCTTTTAAAGTTTAATAAACTTGGTAATTCACATTAAAATCAATCTAACCAACATAAGGGTTATGGAGGATAGATTGGGAACTTAGATAAATGAGATTAGCCTAATTTGTCTTAGTAAGAGAAAACTCTATTTCAAAATAGTAAGTGGGACAAGGATATGTGAGAACACATCCTATGGTCTCTATCATTGATTTACAACGTGAGATCCATGTGGGGCCTCGTGGCGACTTTTGGACCGTCCCCCTATAGAAGGTGTTTGCATGGGTCAATATCAGGGTAAACCTCCTGACCTACCCTACAACGACACTTGTTAGGATAAAATTATAGGATTTGAAATGATGAGTCACACTTACAAAAGGCTAATTAAGGTTGTTAATAATGTCCTTAACCAAATTAGTGGTAACTGAATCTTATAAGAATATGAGTTATTTTGGTATAATGTTTGGTTGAGATTGTATCAATTTAGTGAAGGAATACTTGACCTACCCTACGACGACACTAGTTCTAAATCACTAAATTACCATAGCATTAGAAATAATTTTTTGGGTTTAACAAACTACTTGATTTCTATGCTAAAATTGATTGGATAATGTTTGCATGTTTCTTGATTATTATCATTTTTATTTTTCCAGAAAAATGTCTAGCTCTTTAATCTCTATTCTAGATACTGAAAAATTGACTGGTGAAAATTATACAACTTGGAAAAATAATATCAACACTATACTGGTTGTGAATGATATGAAATTCGTTCTAATTGAGGAATGTCCTCAAGAACCCGCTGCTAATGCTGCACAAAATGTTCGTGAAGCATATGATCGCTGGATCAAGGCCAATAAAAAGGCAAGAGTTTATATTTTGGCTAGCATAACTGATGTTTTGAAAAGCTGGAAAGCATGACGACAACATATGAGATGATGAAGTCATTGCATGGAATGTTTGGACAACCTTCCAATCAAATTAAGCACGATGCTCTCAAGTTCATTCATAGCGCGTGCATGAAAGAAGGGTTGTCCATGGGAGAACAGATTCTCGACATGATGGTCCATTTTAATGTTCCTGAAATGAATGGAGCCATTATTGATGGATCCAGCCAGGTCAGTTTTATTCTGGAAACTCTTTCCAAGAGTTTTCTTCAATTCCAAAGTAATGTTGTTATGAACAAAATTACTTACAATCTCACAACTCTTCTAAATGCATTGCAAACTTTTGAGTCCTTAATGAAAAACAAAGGAAAAAGTGGAGAGGCAAATGTTGCCACTTCTAGCAAGTTCAAATTTAGAGGTTTGACCTCTGGAACTAAGTCCGAATCTTCAACTTCTGGAACTAAGAATTGGAAGAGAAAAACCAGTGAGAAGATGAATAAAACAAAAACTGCTTCAAAAGGAAAAAGAGTCAAGGTAAACAAACCTGCAAAAGGAAAATATTTCCACTGCAATGAAGATGGGCAATGGAACAGAAACTGCACTAAATACCTAGATGAAAAGAAGAAGTGAAAAGAAGGTAAATATGATTTACTTGTCTATGAATCCTGGTTAGTGGAATATGCTAAGTCTACCTGGATAATTGATTCGGGAGCCACTAATCATGTTTGTTCTTCTTTTCAGGAAAGTGACTTGTGGGAGCAGTTAGAGGATGGAGACATGATCATGAGAGTAGGCACCGAGGAGGTCGTGTCAGCAATAACCGTTGGAAGCGTTAAATTATTTTTCAATAGTTTTTATTTACTTTTAGAAAATGTATATTTGGTTTCTAAGATAAAGAGGAATCTCATTTCAGTTTATTGTCTTGTTGAACAATTTCATTCTTTAAATTTTTATAATAACAAAGTTTCTATTTCAAAAAATGGACTTGAAATTTGTTCTGTTTTTATTGAATATAACTTATATGTGCTAAGACCGTTAGCATGTAAAACGCTTCTAAACACTGAATTATTTAAGATAGCTAAATCCAGAACGAAAAGAAAACAAGTTTCTCCAAAAGATGATACCTATCTTTGGCATCTAAGATTGGGTCACATCAATTTAGATAGAATTGAAAGATTAGTAAAGAGTGGTCCTCTAAGAAAGTTAGAGTTAGACACTTTACTAGTCTTTGAATCCTACTTAGAAGGGAAAATGACTAAAAGACTTTTTACTGGAAAAGGATATAGAGCCAATGAACCCTTAGAACTTATACATTCAGACCTATGTGGTCTGATGAATGTTAAAGCTAGCAGAGAGTATGAATACTTCATCTCGTTTGTAGATGATTATTCTAGATATGGGTATCTTTACCTAATGCAACATAAGTCTGAAGCACTTGAAAGGTTTAAGGAATACAAGACTAAAGTTGAAAATTTATTAGGTAAATCTATCAAAATGCTTCAATTAGATCGTGGTGGAGAGTACATGGATTTAAGATTTCAAGACTATTTGATAGAAAATGGAATAACATCCCAACTCTCAGTTCCTAAAACACCTCAACAAAATGGTGTTTCAAAAAGGAGAAACAGAACCCTGTTAGACATGGTTTGATCTATGATGAGCTATGCTCCACTACCAGATTCTTTTTGAGGATATGCAGTAGAGACTGCGTTGTACATACTGAATGTAGTTCCATCCAAAAGTGTCTCTAAGATACCTTTAGAACTGTGGAAGGGTCGTAAAGCTAGTTTACAACATTTCAGAATTTGGGGATGTCCAACACATGTACTGAAAACAAATCCAAAGAAATTGGAATCTAGTTCTAAAGTATGCCTATTTGTAGGCTATCCCAAAGAGACTAGAGGTGGTTACTTCTACAGTCCTGAAGAGAATAAAGTATTTGTATCGACAAATGCTATTTTTTAAAAGAAGACCATATGAGAGATCATAAACCTCACAGTAAAATAGTGTTAAATGAATTAATTTCCAATGAAGCTACTAACACATCAATAAGAGTTATTGATAACTCCATTACATTTGAAAGTCAGATACATCTATGTCAAGAATTGGGAACGCCTCATTGTAGTGAGAGGTTTTTGAAACAACCTAACCGGTACATGGGCTTAACTGAAGCTCAAAATCTCATAACTAATGATGACATCGAGGATCCGTTGACTTTTAAAAGAGCAATGAATGATGTTGACAATGATGAATGGATTAAAGCCATGAACCTCAAAATGGAGTTGGTATACTAAAATTCAGTATGGGAACATGTAGATCCTCCTGATGGGGTAAAAACCATAAATTGCAAATGGATCTACAAGAGGAAACGAGGAGTAGATGGAAAGGTACAGACCTTTAAAGCAAGACTAGTGGCAAAAGGTTATACTCAAAAGGAGGGAGTGGACTATGAGGACACTTTCTATCTTGTTGCCATGTTGAAGTCTATTCACATTCTCTTGTCTATTGCCACATATGTTGACTATGAGATATGGCAAATGGATGTTAAGACTGCTTTTTTGAATGGCAATCTTGAAGAGAGCATCTACATGAATCAACCATAGGGGTTTGTAAACCAAGGTTAGGAGCAAAAGGTTTGCAAGCTTAAAAGATCCATTTATGGATTAAAAAAAGCATCAAGATCTTGGAATATTAGATTTGACAATACAATCAAATCATATGGCTTTGAGCAAAATGTGGATGAAGCTTGTGTATACAAGAAAATTGTCAAGAAAATAGTAGCTTTTCTCGTCCTATATGTGGATGATATCCTACTCATTGGGAATGATGTAAGCTTTCTTACTAACATTAAAAGTTGGTTAGCTAATCAATTCCAAATGAAAGACTTGGGAGAAGCACAGTTTGTTCTAGGAATTTAAATTATAAGGGATCTTAAGAACAAAATGCTAGCCTTGTCATAGGCGTCTTATATTGACAGGATTCTTGTCAAGTATTTGATGCAAAATTTCAAGAAGGGCAATTTGCCTTTCAGGCATGGAATTACATTGTCTAAGGAATAGTGTCCTAAGACACCTCAAGAAGTTGAGGATATGAGACAGATTCCCTATGCCTCAACTATAGGCAGTCTAATGTATGCCATATTATGTACAAGACCTGATATATGTTATGCAGTACGGATTGTCAGTAGATATCAGTCAAATCTAGGACATGATCACTGGATTGCAGTCAACACAATCCTCAAGTATCTACGAAGAATGAGAAATTATATGCTTGTGTACGGAGCTAAGGATTTGATCCTTACATGATACACTGACTTTGATTTCCAAACTGATAAGGATTTGAGGAAATTTGCATCAGGATCAGTGTTCACCCTATGTGGAGAGTAATAGTGTGTAGATGCATCAAATAAGGGTGTGTTGCAAACTCTACCATGGAAGTTGAGTACATAGCTGCTTCAAAGAAGCTATATGGCTAAGAAAGTTCTTAACTGATCTGGAAATAGTTTCGAGCATGGATAAGCCCATCACACTTTATTGTGATAATAGTGGTCATGTGGCAAACTCCAAAGAACTCAAAAGCCACAAAAGAGGGAAGCATATAGAGAGAAAATATCATCTTATTAGAGAGAGATTGTGCAAAGAGGAGATGTGATTGTCATGAAGGTAGCTTCGGCAAACAACTATGTTGATTAATTTATGAAGGCTCTCCAAGAAAAAATGTTTGAGGGTCATCTAGAGAGTCTAGGTCTATGAGATATGTTTACCATTTTCTAGGGCAAGTGGAAGAAAATGTTGGGTATATGGTATGCTCTAAATCACATATTGTAAGTTCCACTAGCTTTAGTGCAAGTGGGAGATTGTTAGGATTTGTGCCCTAAAGCTCGTTTTTTTTTTGTAATTAAACATTTTCTCATTTATTAATAAAATAATTTATTCTTTTATATTGTGTATACCATTATCCAATATTGTGTAAAATCCAAGGTTATTATTGTAATCTTGAACAGTATATAGTTGACATACAGAAGGATCGTGTTCAAGTAATAACCTAAAAAGTCTATAGCATATGGATAAGATTGAGTGTCTTATCCTGGTAACTCTATTGATACGACCCACTTTGTAATTGTTACAAATTATTTGATCCAAATCATTCATGTGGAGACATGTGAGTGGGGGTATCTTATACAACGAGTTTGTATAAGATTGGACCATAAAATATTTAATCTCTCTTTATAAATTCATTAATTGAGAAGATTAATATTTCACAGGATGATCATATGCGACTCGATCTTAATCCTAAGTAAGTTATGAACTCCTGCCTGTGAGGGCTCGTCCTTTGATTTGCATGGGTGAGAATGGTTTTTTTGTAACCGATTCAATAAGCCTACCATTTTAGGGACTTGACCAAATAAGGAGCTGATAACATAATTTCACGAGATGAAATTCACTTCTCCCCATATAGGAAAAGTAGATAAGTAGTTCCCTTAAGTGCTGATTTTGGGACTTAAACAATGGGGTCCCACCCTCTCACTGCATTGCAATGCTACTACTGTACACTTGAAGAAACGCCATCATTTTGGACAGCGTTGCAACACTGTCGTGACTGTAGCCTATATCTTCATTGCTTTGTTTCCAAATCAAGTGAGGCCATTTAGGGTTTTAGACCCCCAATTTTGATTCCTACCCTTTTAGGACCTGTAGATAAGGATTGGAGGTGTTCAAGAGCAAAGTTTGAGGCTCGGGAGTGCATATTTCAAGGCGATAGTCAGAATTTTGGTGTCGATGGTCTTATCTATGTTTTTCTTCCCTCTTTTCATGTATTTACTTGCTGTTAATTAGAGGATTTTGCACTATTATTTGAATATGTTGGGCTAAATTTCTATTTAGGGGAGTAGAGCACGATTAGGTTTGGTTTTATGTTGTAACTGACAATATTGTCGTTTAATTTTACCTATCATATTTCATTTAGTTGGAATGGGCTTAATGCTTCGTATTAATTGGTCATTGATATGCTGAATTAGTCCTAAATTGAGCTCGACATAGGATGTTTAAGTTAGAGTTAATCCAATTAACGCCCCTAGATTGCCATAGTGACATAGGAACAACAATCGATGGGTGAGGCTTAATATGAGCGGGCTTAGTCTTAATTAACTAATCAATTCATGCTAAGGACACCTAGGTAAGTGATTAGTTAAGCGTGTTTGAATGAGACCGATAGGAGATTTCGATCAGTTTAGCTCTAGGTCTATGAAATTGGCAAGGCGAAATTAAATGGCGGATTAAAATTCTCATAAAATCAAACTAACAGTGCTCGATTTCCCTAAATTCCCCTTAATTGGTACCTCTCCCATTTATCTTGCTTTCTAGGATTAGAGTTTATTTCCCTCTTTGCTCTTGCTTTGTGTTATCTAAATAAAGTAAAGTGAGACTATTCGCGGTAATTAATTGAATTAAAAACAAATCCTAGTGGATATGATACTTGGTACTCTTGTGCCGTTTTATTATTACTTCGATCACGTGTACTTGTGTGTATGCCTGATCACTTATTTGATTTGATTTAGATTTAGATTTTTATTATTTGATTGTATTTTTTATTTTTTTATTTTTGCTATTTTCATGTTTTTCCTCTCCCTTCACCCACATCAACCATTCCTGGTCTTATTCTTCTTCCCCACGACCTTCACGCTCAGAGTTCTTCCTCAAGAAGAGGGCATCCATCCTGAAAAATCGTTTTCTTTTTTAGTAAATTTTACATCACTCCATCATTATAAATGGGGGGAGATTTGAGAGTTAGTGGGGGGAGGACAGTGAAAGGAGGGTTGGAAGGATTATACCAACGTTCAATTGTTCTCTTCAAATCATTATCATTGATCATCATCTCCAGCGAGGTCCACAACCATTCGGCGACTAGCACCTACGAAACTCAACAGCACTTCAACGGCATGCGAACCTTTCGACGTGCACACAGTAGCAAGCCACCGGACCTAATGCACATCGATTTCTAGTGAACACCCACAATGCCCGGTGAAAGCTGAAGACTGTCGACGACACTCACGACTTCGACAAGTAGATCTGAGAACCAAAGGCTTCTCCCTCCTTGAATTTCTTTGGTAAGTGAGTTTTGGTGAGAGAGGATAGAGAAACTTCCTCTCGTTAATTTCCATTTGGACTTATAACTTCTTGTATTCAATTTCCAATCTGCCCCTAACTTCTTGCTGATTTTCAATCATACCATAATTATGGTTTAATTTTAAATTGATAGTTGTTTGTTTAAACTTCAATTTAATCCAAAGCATGTTGTTTAATTCCTAAATTTGTCCATAGCCCGTTACTTAATTTGTAAATTGGTCTATAACATGTTGTTTGAATTTTAAATTGATCAATAACATGCGGTTTAATTTCAATTTTTCAATAGCATGTGGTTTAATTTCAATTTGACCAATAACAGGTTGTTTAATTTGCAAATAAACATGGAAATAAATTAATTTGACATGCTGATTTAATTGTCAATTTGATCGTGCTTAAACTTTAATTGTTATTTAATTGCAATTAACTTGAATTGTTGTTTAAATTACAATTGGTTTGTTAAGTGACCAATCAATTGTATGTTTAATTTTTCCATATCATGTTGGTTTAATGTCAAATAGTCCTTGAATGGTTGTTTAATTTTATTTTAGTCTTAATTGTTATTTAAACCTTAATTGTTATTTAAATTTCAATTAATTTTTGAATGGTTCATTTTCATCATTTGATTGTTTAATTTGCAAATTGATTTATGGCATGTTGCTTAATTTGCTATTTGATTTGAATAGCAAATTGGTTTCTTTCATTTTGATTTGAATTGAATTGAAAATTGCTTAAAATTTTCTATTTGATTGTTTCATTTGATTTGTATTGAATTGGGAGTTTCTAAATAAAATTTCGATTTAATCTTAATTGATTTATTTCTAAATTTATTTTAATTTAGGTATCCCAACTAAAGTAAAGTTTTTATTTCGTTCAAATTTAGATTTTCTAAATAAGATCTCAAGTTGTGAAATAATTAATGAGTTTGAAATAAAATTTGATTATAAGGAACTTAATGTTATGTCTAGACCGAGGTATTTAAGCTAACCAAAAGGGAACACTTCTACCTAGAACTGCCCAATTAGTCAAAATTTATTTTGTCTCATTGAAACTTATTCAAAACTAAAGTTTTGGCAACAAAATTTGAAATAAAACAAGTTTACCGATTTCAAAATTGGATTTCTGAAATAAGATCCCTCCAATTTCTCAAAATTACATATGTTGGCAACACAGTTTGAAATAAAACAGGTTTGCCTCTTTAAAATTGGATTTATGAAATAAGAACCCTCCAATTTCTCAAATATGCATTTCGGTAGCAAAATTTGAAATAAAACAAGTTTGCCTCTTTAAAATTGGATTTCTGAAATAAGAATCCTACAATTTCTCAAAATTGCATTTCGGCAACAAAGTTTGAAATAAAACAAGTTTACCCATTCCAAAATTAGATTTCTGAAATAAGAACCCTCCAATTTCTCAAAATTGCATTTTTGCAACAAAGTTTGAAATAAAACAAGTTTGCCCATCTCAAAATTGGATTTATGAAATAAGAACTCTCCAATTTCTCAAAATTACAATTTGGCAACAAAGTTTGAAATAAAACAAGTTTGCCCATTTCAATATTGGATTTCTGAAATAAGAATCCTTCAATTTCTCAAATTTGCATTTTGGCAACAAAGTTTAAAATAAAACAAATTAGCTCTTTTTAAAATTGGACTTCTGAAATAAGAACTCTCCGTTTTTAAAGTTCTTTTCATAAGTAACTTGTTTTTTAAATAAGGAATTTGTTTTGAAATATCAAAATAAATTTCAAGTTTTTCTAATGACCTTGAGCCACTCATAGTTATTAGTTCATATTTTACTTTTAAAATGTGGATTAATAATTGTTGGGACATTCAAAATAAAACACAAAAATATTTTTCTTGGGACTAATAAAAAAAAGGATAATTTTAAAATAAAATGTTGTAACCATTTTTCTAAAATGAGTGTTGTAGGGGTGCTAAAACCTTCCCTACACTCAATTGACTCCCAAGCCTAATTTCTGGTTTCATAGACCAACTTTTTTCTTTTAAAATGGGTGACCAATCAGACCCTATGATGATTGGTTTCGACTCTAAACCTCTCCTCTCGAAAGAGACTCCCAGGAAAGGATGTCGGCCGCTCCGCGTCACGATGACGTTGCGACACTCTTCATAATGTCAAACGACAGGAGCACTCTATCTCTTGACACAGTATTGTCATGTGTTGTTGGAAGTAGCCTCACCTTTACGAAAGAGAACTATACATGTGCTTCTAGTTTGAGATAGGAGGCATGCATGGTTCGAGTTTTAGTTTTTGTGACTCTCCACTGAGCTCCCTCTATTCCAACAGTTTAAGAGCTGAATTCATTTAGGCTTCAGAAGGTGCAGCTGTCATTTCATTATAAGTAGCATGGAGGAAAGATTCCAAGCTGAATGCATCATTGATAGTCTCGAAGCTCAAATCAATCATCTTGACTCTTACTATTGTCTATTTTTTGTTGGAAATAATAATTCGTTGTGTATAAGAACTAGGCAACACTAGCAAATATTATTACAACTCAACTGGCAACAAACAATTACAGTGTAAACAATAGTACAGACACTGTATGTAACAACAATTTCAAAACTCAAAAACAAAAGATAATAAGTAGACGAGGCACACTTACAAAGCATTGTCCTGAAGACAATTATTCGCTCTGCACGGGTTGCAAGAAGGCTACAGCGATCGTCTCAGTAGGATACAATGAGTAACTCCGATAGAACAGCAACCTTGAACTACTCGGATATGGCAGAACTCTTGGATACTTACTCTCAACTTGACTCAAGATTAAAGAGAATAAAGAAAGGAGAGAAGAACTCTTCAACTCAAATAACGCTCAACTTGACTCAGTGTGTTAAAAGCTCTAAGACAATCAACAGTAAACTCAAATGGTCTATTTACTTCCAGCAACAAGCACAAAGGTTTTGAGATTTTAGAGAAGTCTTTGATGAACCTCCTATAAAAACCAGCATGTCCTAAAAAACTTCTCACACCTTTAACATTGGTAGGTGGTTCTAATTTCTCAATAATCTCAACCTTGGCCCTCTCAACCTCAATCCCTCTTTTTGAAATCTTGTGGCCTAGCACTATGCCCTCTCTCACCATGAAATGAAAATTTTCTCAATTTAAGACCACATTTGTTTCCTCACATCTCTTTAACACCTTCCCTAAATTGCTCAAACAAGCCTCAAATGAATCTCCAAAGACTGAGAAGTCATCCATGAAGACTTCCATGATGGACTCCACCATATCAGAGAATATGGTCATCATACATCTCTAAAAAGTGGTTGGGGCATTACATAGTCCAAAAGGTATTCTCCTAAAGGCAAAAATTCTATAGGGGCAAGTAAAAGTGGTATTTTCTTGATATTGTGGGGCTATGGTGATTTGGTTATACCCAGAATAACCATCTAAGAGGTAGTAGCAATCTTGTCCAGCTAGTTTATCCAACATTTGGTCAGTGAAGTGTAGGGGAAAGTGGTCTTTACGAATGGCTTTGTTCAGCCTCTTGTAATCCATGCATATTCTCCACCCTGTCACTATCCTAGTAAGAACTAGCTCATTAGCCTCATTAATTACTACTATCATGCCACTATTTTTAGGCACACATTGAATTGGACTAACCCAATTGCTATCTGAAATAGGGTGTATGATTCCATCATCTAGCCACTTTATGATTTCTATTTTTACAACCTCCTTCATGGCTGGATTAAGCCTTCTTTGTTGCTCCACATATTTGAAATTTTCGTCTTCCATGTTAATTTTGTGCATGCAAAAAGAAGGACTTATACTCTGGATATTAGCCAAAGTCCAACCTATAGCCCTCTTGTATTGTTTCATCAAATCTAGCAACATCAATTCATTTTCAGGCAATAAACTTGTTGAAATAATAATGGGAAGAGTTTCTTCCTCACCTAAGTAGCATATTTTAGATGAATTGGCTGGGTTTCAACTCAAGTGTAAGGGGTTCTTTAATGGAAGGCTGCATAGGTGGTGTTTTCCTTTCTCCTAATTCTAGAGATTCAAACACTCTTATAAAACTAGAAACTTTAGCGAAACTCTCACCATCCCCTTCTAAATTGTTGCTTTCTAAATCTTCTATTGTAATTTCTCCAAAAGATTGAACATAATGCTTTAGCATTTCCAGTTCAGTATTCTCTTTAATCGCTTCTTCCAACACCTGAATCACAGAACACTCCTCCACATCAGTTGGGTACTTCATTGTATCATAGATGCTGAATTGAACTTGTTAATCATTCATTTTAAGAGTGATTGTTTCCTCATACACATCCACTACTGTTCTTCCTGTCTTAAGGAAAGGTCTCCCTAAAATTATAGGCACTTCTCTATCTGCTTCATAATCTAAGATTATGAAATCAGCAGGGAAAATGAATTTATCCACCTGAACTAGAATGTCCTCTATTTTTCCTTCAGGGTAGGTTATGAACCTATCAACAAGCTGTAGAGTGACTATCATGGGTCTAGCTTCACCTATGCCTAATTTCTTATATATGGACAAGGGCATAAGGTTATACTAGCTCCTAAGTCATATAGAGCTCGTCCTAATTCATTTCCTCCAATAGAAACAAGAATAGTGAAGGATCCTGAATCTTTTTCTTTGTTCGAGATTTTTTTTCTCAAAAAGGCACTACACTCCTCATTTAAGGATACTACCTTAAATTCCTCAAATCTTTCTCTTCCTGTTAGCATGATAAGAGGGCCTGTCGAAGGCCCTATCAAATAATATTTATAAATCAGGCCTCTAAAAATTTGCAATAATAGTGGCCATGGTTGATCATAGGGATTGGAGTTCTTAGATTAATTAAGTACCACAGTTAATTATGCCTAATTTTATTTAGAGAAACAAAACTTTAGAGTGATCAAAAAGACAAATAAAATCTAAACTACTATGTACAAGGTTGGAGTCCAATTTTTGAGAAACCCAATGGTTGACTAAATTAAGCACACTTTGTAGATAAAGAATTGATTTCATGCAATTAATCTTAGGCCAAGAATTACTAATTGATCAATATCCTCTTTTGAGCTCAATTGAACTCATGCCTAGCAATAAATCAACCTCTCGGTCTATTTCTATTACTAAACATAGTATTAGGCGATTCTCTTAAGGCTTCTAGAATTATTCTACTCACTCTTATGCAATAAATTAAATCTAGTTATGCATCTATTTTTCTAAGGATAAATTTACTTTCTTGAGCTAAATCTAGCCTAACATGCAAAACCATGGAAAAAGGTTTAAACAATAATATTGAGATACATAAAAGATGTAAAAATATGCATTCAATTACAAATCAACAAAAGTCTAAAACATACAACCATTACTTGTCTAAATACAAAGATAAACAACAATTGAGTCCATAACAAAACTCCTAAAAATCAAAAGATAAGAAAAGGGGAAAAGAGAATAAACTAAGGTCGCATGCCAACACTCGTTTTCGATGTGAAGTCCACGATCTCGAGCTATGAGTCTCCTCCTTAGTTCTCCAAAGGTCTCCTCTAGGCCCTTAGATAATGTATGAATCGATTTAGTGTTTTGGTCTCTAAAAAATGGCTCCATTTTGACGAATAAACATTTTCCTTTTATAGACATTGAGACAACGTTGCAACGCTAGAGGCCCTTTTGACGAGTGAAAAATTTTCCTTTATAGACATCGTTACAGCATTGCAAAGCTATCTCTCGAATTTTATAAAAAAAGGAAAATTTCAATTTGGCTGGCGTTGCAACGCTGTAAACAGTGTGGAACGCTATGCTCTCGGGTTCAACGCTATGCCTTCTAGTTTCCAATGTTGAATGGCTGCTAATGTAGCATTGCAACGCTATGCTCTCTGGTTCAAATGCTGTGTTCTACCTCTTCAACACTTGGATCCTCAATTATAGCCTCTAATTGCTCTAAATTCGTCCGAATACTCCACAATTCTTCAGTTTAGCTTTAATTGCTCGATTTCTCCAAAATATACATAAAAATTCATGAAAGCACACACAATCATAGCAAAACTAGCATAAAACTAAGCCTAGAAATAGCATACCTTTTCCCACTATCATAGCACATCTTTAAGAAATTTCATATAATTAGTTATTGTCCTCAAAGCATCCACCAAGGGTATGTTTATTTGAATTTCTTTTAAGATGTCCATGAACTTCTCAAAGTGAGCTTCTTCTTTTTTCTTTCTCAACCTTTGAGAAAAAGTTGGGGGAGGTGATTTAAATTCAGGAACAATGGCTGGTACACACTGACTTGTCCTTGAAGGTTCAATTCTAGGTATAACCTCAATTTACTCCATGCTTTGTGTGCATTAGGTGGGTGTTTATCTCTAACCTACCCATTTCACTGCAAGCTTACATGTAATCAGTTCTATGTCATTTAAAGCAATTGGTTTCCTATTCTTTTTCTCAAAATACAAGAAAACAGTAGATGAATAAGTTAGCCAAACTCATTCCATACATTAACATGAAAAACACTTCAAATCAGTACAAATAAACATAAATTCAACTTAGCTTAAGTCTCTCTACAATATAGAGTTCCCTAATCCTTGCCTAAAACTATTTAGCTGATAATGACATAAATAAAACTACTAAAAACTATTGAAAATCCCATTACAATAGTTTAAGAGTAAAACAACAAAGAAGAAGAAGAAGAACAGTACAAGGAGAAGAAATTTTCAACAAGGGAAGATTCTAAAGGACTCCATCCTTTGTCTTCAGCTTATTTTCCAATGTAGTTGCCTTTTTCAGTTGTCTTCTCTAGCCCTTTCCGTAGGTCCTTTCCTTTTTCCAACCTCCCTTTTCAATTCCCAAAAGACCAAGCTTAAATACTCCAACTTATCCATCAAATTTAAGGATGATTGGACAACTCTGATACATAGGCAGCCTCTCATTGGTCCACCTTAGTCCAGCTGGCTCGAATTTTTGACACTTCAATTAATGACAAATTCTAGTACATGTGAATCAAATGGCTTCTTATTGAAGAAATGCTTCAGCAAAGCTGCTCTCTTCGCCATAATTCATCTTCCAGCTTTTCACATTTACCTTGACTTCCACCTGAGACAAAATTGAAGTTTAACCTCATAATTTACAAGAATTAAGCCAATTATCAAGACCTCTAAATTAACTCAGCCAAATAAGAAAAAACACACTTACTTAGGGACTTTAGCAAGCAAAAAAACTACCAAAACACTTCAAACAAGTAAGTTTAATGAGGGATTTTACGCAAGAATAACTCTTCTATGAAGAAAGGCTGCAAAATATTCCTGTTGTTAGCATGAAAAAAATTCTCATGATACATCAAACATGGATGGTAATAGGTCGGAAGTGAGTTATGCATGTGATTCCCTCCTTGGTTATGGCTTTTGTTGTTCACATAATTAACCTACTTCACATTTGAATCTGACAGAGATGTAATTGATGAACTGTTCCCTAGGCCTGTCAATTGAGATAAAGCATTAGTTAGAGAAGCCATTTGTGCTTTCAAAGCACTTACCTCACTGATGGTAATAGGTCGGAAGTGAGTTATGCATGTGATTCCCTCATTGGTTATGGCTTCTGTTGTTCACGTAATTAACCTACTTCACATTTGAATCTGATAGAGATGTAATTGATGAACTACTCCCTAGGCCTGTCAATTGAGATAAATCATTAGTTAGAGAAGCCATTTGTGCTTTCAAAGCACTTTCTTCACTGACTTCATAGATGCCTACCACTGGTTCTCACATTGATCGTTCAGTAGGCCATTAATCTCTTCCAGTAGGGTTCTTGCCTCAACCACTATTTTGGACAGAATAGTCCCTCCAACTATTGTATCTAATATGGCCTCGGTGTTTCCATTCAGCCCATTGTAGAATAGCTGAATTTGCAGCCAATCAAGGTACCCATGCTGTGGGCACTTCCTCAGGAGGTCCTTATATCTTGCCCAGGCTTCAAACATTTGTTCCCCCTCGTGTGGCTAGAATGTCCCAATTTCAGTTCTGAGCCGACAGTCTTGGCAGGTGGGAAGAATTTGGACAAGAATGTTTGGGCAAGATCATCCCAAGTGGAGATGCTCTATGGCTCTAAGCTATCCAACCAATCACGAGTTTTGTCCTACAAAGTAAAAGTAAACAAATGTAAGCGAATAGAATCATTAGAAACGCCATTTATCTTAACAGTGCCACATAGAGAAAGAAAAGATTTTAAGTGAGAGTTAGGGTCCTTTGTAGGATATTCTCTAAAGGGGTTGTCTCTGGCCATCTCAATCAAGGCAATTTTCAGTTCAAAATTATTTGCAGGAATAGGTGCATGGGCTATCCTCGAGCTTTCAGCAGGGAATACAAGTTTAAAGTAGTCTCTGATAGCCTTTTGCTCATCCATTTGCTCTTTTTCCATTTGGTCGGTTGGATTCTCTCTCTGAGCTCGACGGTTTCTAATACAAGTACGTTCAATCTCAGGATCAAAGGGCAATAGATGACCTCTAACCCTAGCCATACACTACGAGAGCCTAATCAAAAGAAAATAAAATACTAGTAAAGAGCATATCTAACTATAAAAAGTAAATATACAACTAAACAAAATAAGGAGATTTTCAAAAACTCAAACAAAAACAAAGAAACTAAAAGAAAATTACACCAAGCACCAAAAAAAAAAAAAAAAAAAAAAAAAAAAAAAACTAAAAAAACTAAAAAAACTAAAAATCACAAAATACACAAATATACAAAATTTTACACTCTAAATTAAAATCTGGAAATTTCACGACGATATTAATTAATCTAAAAATACGCAATCCCTGGCAACATCGCCAATAACTTGTTTCGTGTATTTTTTGTGCTCGCAAATAACTGCAAGTGTACGATGTCAAGTATAGAGTATCGTCTCCACATGGATTAGTTTTCTTTAGACTTAATTAAATACCGTAGTTACTTTTGCCCAATTTTATTTAGAGAAACAAACTTTGGAATTAAGAAAATAAATATAAATTACACTAAATATGTACATGCTTTGGAGTCCAATTTCGACAGACATGAATGATTGATTAATTAAGCCCAACTTTGAGTTGATTAAAGAATTGAGTTATTAACAACGATCCTAGGCTAACTATCCAATTGATTCTCTTAAGCCCAATTGATCTCATGTAAAGGAGCAAATCAACCTCTCGGTCTATTTCTACTTCTAAACATGACATTACGACATTCTTTTTAAAGCCTCTAGCATTAACCTACTCATTCTTGTGCAATAGATTAACCCTAGTCATGCATCTAATGTTCTTAATTAAATTTACTCTCTCAAGCTAAAGGTATAAACAATTGAAATAAGATGCATAAAAGACGTCAATCTATACTACAACTCAAAAACCAAACAAAGTCTTACAACATCAAACCATTCAAATCTCTAAAACATAGATAAACATTGCATAAGCTCAGTCCACAAAAATCCTAAAACTAAAAGATAAAGAAAAGCGAAAAATAGCATAAACTGAGGACATGTGTCAACACTCGTTCCCGATGTGATGTTCACAATCTCGAGCTTTAAGTCTCCTCCTTAGCGCTCCAAAGGTCTCCTCTAGGTCTCAAGACGCTGATGAAATCAAGTTTAGGGTTTTTGGTCTCTCAAAACGACTCCCTTTGCACGAAACTAAAATTTCCTTTTTATACACCTAGACAACGTTGCAATTCAACGTTGTCCTTTCGAATTAAATAAAAAAAGGAAAGAATATTTGGGGCTGACATTGCAATGCTTTAGACAGGCATTGCAACGCTATGTCTGCTGCATTCCAAGGTTGAAGGGCTGCACATATGGCGTTACAACGTTATAGATAGCGTTGCAATTCTATACTCTTGAGCTCAAATGTTTAATTACTTCTCTTCAACACTTGGATCCTCAAATATAACTCTCAATTGCTCAAAATTCACCCAAATGCTTCTCAAAACTTTGGTTTTGCTTCAATTGCTCGATTTCTACAAAGTATACATAAAAACACATGAAAGCTCCCCCATTCATAGCAAAACTAGCAATAAACTAAGCCTAGAAATAGCACTATTTTGTGTGCTATCACATACCATGGGGCTTTAACTTTCACTTGGCTTGTAAACAAGCCAAACATTATAAGCATACGTTTCGAACATTCTTTACCATTCTTGACCAGTAGAAGTGTTGGGCCAACATGTCTAAGGTCTTCTTGTCTCCAAAGTGTCCCATTAGACCACCTCCATGAGCCTCCTTTGTTAGCAACTCTCAAATTGATCCACTAGGAATGCACAACATGTTGTCTCTAAACAAGAAACCTCAAAACAATATGTAATGTTCATTAGCAATACCTTTGTTATGGGCCTAAAAAATTTGTCCAAAGAGAGGGTCATTCTTATACAATGGTTTAAGGTGCTCAAATCCTAAGATTTTTGTGTCCAAATTAGAAAAGAGTGCATACTGCTTGGTTTCATAGAGGGTGTATAAAAGATGTGGAAAAAGGTAGAATTTTTGTGAGCATGCGTTGACAATGGAAGTAAGAAATGTTGATTTTCTCATGCAAAAACAAATGTAACTATTCCTACTCTGTGTTGAGCACAAGTGAACACTCAACGCAAATAAGTAATACTTGGAAAGTATTTCAAGGTCGAATCCACAGAGACTTGATATTTTACACTTTTTATTTACAACTTATTATTGCAGAAGTGGTAACAATGAATAGACAATTTCAAGGCACAACAAGATAAATTAACAAACACAAGAAGAAAATTACAAAAGAACTTGCAACACAAGGATGTAATGTTAGCTTAGATGCACATAACAATACACTGGATAAGAAAGTGAAACAGTGATGTAAAACAGGGTTTGGCTCAGGATTCCTCTACTATACATTACTTCCTCTTTGATTGGCATACATGTTTTCATTCTCAACTAAGCATGGGCTATGACTTATCCTAGCACTTTCACGAAGGATGCTAAGCAAACTATGTCATCATATGTATATGATTGACACAGTGATCTCTCTCCCGACCCATTTGAGCTTACAAGTAGTTGTTTTATTTCTAAAACCCCCCAGTGAGAGACACTATTGCTTCTCTTGGACGTTCCACACATTCTCACCCTCTCGGTGTTCAAACATGCTAATAGCTCACTTCAGTTGGCCAAACGGAAAGAGATAATGGAAGAATGATAATAGCCAAGAGAAAGTTGAAACATAGACATGTATTCCATACCAAAAATCAAAAGATTAGATAATAGATTCTTTCATGAGCCAAACTTTTAAAGATTTAACTACTCATACATGCAACATAAAGGAAAAACATAGCAAAAGAAATGAACTCATATGCAATGATTTATAAAGAAGTAGAGAAATACATTCACTTGTTACACAGAAAATGCAAAAGAAAGATGAACAAGAACACTATGGCATTGGCGGATAAGGGAAGGAGACACCGGTCGACACTATCTTATTCTTCTCCGGCGAACAACAACATTTCATGGCAAGAAAGTGAAATTTAAACTACTTTCTACTACCCTAAATTCTATTCTACGAAAAACTAAGAAGAAAACTAGGAAGAAAAAGGTCTCCAAAAATTCCTTGCTCTCTTCTATTTATATAAGATTTCAGCCACTGGAAAGTTGCCACGTGTCTGCTACTATTGAGCACCATTTTGTCTGCAGTGTAGGCATGTACGTGCCACATAATCAGTTGAAAGATAGCTTAATTACTTTATGTGTGCGCATCTTTGCACTGGAATCTTGCTAACTTGCACTGTGTTGACCATGCTTGAGTGCATACTTCTCTTTGGTGTTTTAGGATTCCTTTTCTTTAAAGCTTACACTGGCTTCTATGCAACTCTTCTTTCCTCTTGCCTGAAGGAATGAACGTTTCACTCTACAGCGGAAGCATTGGATCGTTTATGATATTATTTAAAATTAAACTAAAAATTAAGGTTAAGCAAACTTACTTGGAGTATATGGAGATGTTTTTATCTTGTCCACAAAGTCTTCCTAACTATGACTCGAACACAGGACCAAGGCTTGTGGGAGCCTCTTGAAAGAAAATCCACAAGGGATTGGAGAGGAAGAGGTCTAGAGAGAATTCTCTAATTCTTTATTGAAGAGATATGTGTTATCTCTAATGACTCAACCCAAGGATCCTATTTATAGAGACCAAGAGAAATCTTTGCCATAATTAAAATATTATATTTTAATATCTAATATATTAAAATATATCTTATATTTATTTGAATCTCATTCAAATCTCCTACGATATTTATTTATTTGAATTTTATTCAAATTCTATAAATATCTTTTATTTAATTTATCTAATATACATTAATTATTTTAATATTTAATGTATCAAATACAATAAATATATTTTCCTCTTATATATTTAATATATCTAATATATTAAATATTAATTTGAACACTTCAAATTAATATTAATTTGAACATTTCAAAAAAAAAAAATCAACTAAATTGATTTTTTAGTGTTACTATGAGCTAGCAAGGGGACCTTATAGACCTACAGATTATAAGCTCCAATGATACAAAATTAAGTAATTAAACTCTTTAATTAATTAATTTTCATTCATTAATTATAGGTCACTCCACTATAGACCTAGAGTTGCACTCTTATGCACTGTAGGACAAGCTGTGTCCATAGATATAATCATTACATGCAAGTCGATCATTCACCAGTTGTTCGTAATTACAGTTGGGTCAAAAGTCTGTTTTACCCCTATAATTACATCTTGCACTTTAAGTACCACTGATCCTCTAATGAACAATCTGTTTATAATCCAATTATAAAATAAGTCCCTCTCGGGCCAGTGAGAGGTGGGGCCCCATTGTTCATGTCCCGAAATAAGCACTTAAGAGAACTACTCATCTACTTACCCTATATGGGAAGGAGTGAATTCCATCTTGTGAGATTACGTTCCTAGCTCCTTATTTGGTCAAGTCCCCAAAATGGTAGGCATATTGAATCGGCTACAAAAGCCACTCTCACCCATGCAAATCAAAGGACAATCCCTCATAGGTAGAAGTTCATAACTCACTCAGGATTAAGATCGAGTTACATATGATCATCTTGATGAAATATTAATCTTTTCAATTAACGGATTTATAAAGAGATATTAAATATTTCGTGGTCCAGTCTTACACAAACTCATTGTATAAGATACCCCTACTCACATGTCTCCACATGAACGATTTGGATCAAATCATTTGTAACTATTACAAAGTGGGTCATATCAATAGTGTTGCTAAGATAAGGCACCCAACCGTATCCATATACTATGACCCTTTAGATTATTTCTTGAACATGATCATCTCGTATGTCAACCACATACTGTACAATATTACACTAATAACTTGAAATTTTTCATATAATGGATAATATTATATTGCACATAAAATAATCAAAATTATTATTAGTTATTAAATAAATTATTAATTATGAGGCTTTAGGGCATAAATCCCAACATTGCCTCCAACACAATCTACAAAATTTAATGCTAGAACCCTTTAATGCAAGAAAATGTATTTTTTACTTAATCATTTTACTCACTTAAACGCATACAAACTTAATAGTAGACTTGGTAAAAAGTGATGTAGAAATGTTGGCTAAGCAATTATGATCTAGTTTTAGGATCTAAATAACTTGTATTCTACAAGTTATCACATACCTCCTAGAAAGGGCATCTGCTACGACATTCTCCTTACCCTTTTATACTTATCGCATATGGGAACATTTCAATAAACGCTAACCACTTAGCATGCCTACGGTTTAGTTCATCTTAACCCTTAAATTTTTTCAAACTTTCATGATCCATATGAATAACAAATTCTTTAGGCCATAAATAATGTTTCCAAGTTTGAAGAGCTCTTACTAAAGCATATAATGTTGGAATTTATACCCTAAAGTCTTGTAATTAATGATTTATTTAATAATTAATAATAATTTTGATTATTTTATTTGCAATATAATATTATTCCATTATATAAAAAATCCAAAGTTATTAGTGTAATATTGAGGAATATGTGATTGACATATGAGAGGGTCATGTTCAAGAAATAACCTAAAAGGTCATAGTATATGGATAAGGTTGGGTGCCCTATCTTGGTAACACTATTAATACGACCCATTTTGTAATAGTTACAAATGATTTGATCCAAATCGTACATGTGGAGACATGTGAGTGAGGGTAATTGCACATTTGATATATTAAATGAGGAAAAACATATTTATTGTATATGATACATTAAATATTAAAGAAATTATTAATGTATTAAGATACATTAAAGAAAATATATTTATTAAATTTGAATTAGATACAAATAAAGAAATAGATGTCGTAGGAGAATTTGGAAAAGTTTGAATATGATTCAAATTGGTTAGAAAATTATATTTTAATATATTAGAGATTAAAATATATTATTTAATTATTTTTCCTAGGCCACTATAAATAGGGCCCTAGGGGTGAGAGCCATTTGTGTGCATTCCAAATAAGAGAAAGAAATTCTAGAGAATTCTTCCCTCATTCTCTCATTCTAATTTCAAGAAGGTTCCCACAAACTCTTTTGATCCTTTGTTCGAGACATAGCAAGAAAGACTTTGTGGAAGTCTTGGAACTCAACCTCACAGGAATTGGAGCACAAGGAGAAAAAAAAAACCCTCCAGAATATTCTCCATATGATTTTCAAGGTATATTTTGCTTAGCCTAAATTATTTTAATTTAATTCTAAAATAAAATCAAAGTCGATTTCAACGATTGCACTGTAGGTTTAATTTGATTATTCCTTTTATAGAGTTCCTTATCATATGTAGGGTACCTCAATGTAGCTCCACTCAATTTATCACTAAAGTACATCAACGGCGTGCGTTCTTGAGTGAGAATCGCTCCAATACCTACACCACTTGCATCACCTATCCTTCAAAGTGGCGAAAGATAATAAATGGACTTGACATAACCTATTCCTCAAAGTGGTGAAAGATCACTCTTGTTTATCTCCCCAAACAAAAGAAACATTCTTTTTAACCAAATCATTCAAGGGTGAAGGGTACTAAAGTCCTTAATAAATCTATTATAAAAACTGGCTAACTGGTGGAAACTTCTTACCTCCTACACATTGGGGTGTAGACCACTCCTTGATGGCTCTAATCTTTTCCTCATCAACATCCACACCTTTGCTTGAAATGATAAATCCTAAAAAGTTAACTTTTTCCAAGCAAAAACAACATTTTTGGAGGTTAGCATAAAGATTTTCGGTTCTTAAAGTTTCCAACACACTTTTTACACGTTCTATATGTTCTTGAAATGATTTAGAGTAAACAAGTATATCATCAAAGTACACTACCACAAACTTACCTAAGAACTTTCTAAGAGCATGGTTCATTAAACAGATGAATGTGCTAGGTGCATTAGATAATCCAAACGACATAACTAGCCATTCATACAAACCAAACTTAGTTTTGAAGGCGGTTTTCCACTCATCCCCTACATGCATTCTAATTTGGTGGCAATCGGATTTCAAATCTATTTTGGTGAATAAACAACATCCATGAAGCTCATCTAACTTGTCGTCTACCCTAGGAACGGGATGTCTATATTTGATGGTTATCTTGTTAATGGCCCAACACTATACACACATCCTCCATTTCCTATCTTTCATAGGAACTAAAAGAACCAGGACACTACATGGTCTAAGACTTTCCCTTACATATCCGAGGGCAAGAAGTTCATTCAATTGCCTTTGAATTTCTTCCGCTTCCTTAGGGTTAGTCTTATAGGTGGGACGATTAGGAATGCAAGCCCCGGGAATAATATCGATCTTGTATTCAATCCCTCTCAATGAGGGAAGTCCCTTAGGAAGTTCTTCAAGAAAAACATCTTCAAATTCCTACAAAAGTTCAACAAACTCCCTAGACAAAGTAGGTTCAAGTTCCTTGGTGAGCAAACATGGTCCCTTACATATTGACATAAGAAAATCATTTTAAGAAAATAAAGCTCCATGTACCTCACGAGCCCTTGCAAATAAGTATTTACCTTTGTGATTGGACTCATCCTTATTGCTTCCCTTTTTCCTTTCCTTAGACTTGATTTCCATCTTTCTCTCTCACGTTTCATTTAGTGAACCAACATCTCTTATGAAGATAGAGGGAAGTAATGTAGTTTTCTTACCTTGGTGTGTGAAGGTGTATCTTATTCCAATAGGGAGACCGCAACTGTGTTCCTTCATTTTGCACCTAGGTCTTGATGATAGACCAGATTTTAGTCTTGGTTGAGGTGCTTTAATCACAATGGGTCTTGCCTGCTCGAGAGATTTACATGTGCCTTTGAAAGTAGAAATTGTAGTTGCAACTTGTGTCACATACTGCAAATTGTCATCCTTCATGCTCTCCTTTTTGCATTCTTCTTCATTAGTATTTCCTGTAAGCTGGAATAAGTGAAAGCAATGCATCTAGTATCCGGAGTACTTTCGATGCCATTTGCTGTGAAACTGCAACTGCATAGCTCACTGCAACTTCCTTGAGTGGTTCCATCTCTTCTTGAGGTTGTTCTTCTTTAATCTTTTCTCTCCCTTCTAGCTTCTTAGTGTTTACAAGTGTTGGAGTGCTTTATGCTTTTACTGGGAGTTTGTGATCCTTATCTTCGAATTTACTTGGTGTCACCGCCTCACATTCTTCTTTTTCTTCTTGTTTTGAAGTCTCTGTATTGTTGAGCAATATTTCTTAGGACATGTTCTGCAATTCATTTGCAATCTGTTCCACTTGGATCTCTAAGTTTTGTAAAGACGTGGCTTGGCTTTGCATCACAACATCGATCTTTGCCATGTATTCCCTCATGAGTTATTCAATGCTAGGCTCTTTTGGAATCATCTTCTCGTGTTGGAAACACTGGTGTTGATGTTGATTTGCAAAGCTGGGTAGAAATCCACAACATAAATAATCAAGATTATAAGGACAATTCTCAAATAAATGACTTCCTTTACAATAAATACAAGAAATAGAAGGGATAGGGTTAGTAGGAGCTATAGAATTTCTCATCATCAAAGTTTCCATCATGTAGCTTAATGATGAAGCTTGTGTGCTCAATGTTGCAATGATGTCTACTTCCATCTTGATGATTATCTCAAGCAATTCAACCCTAAGTTGTGTCTTTCTCCTCTTGCAATTGCTCTCCCTCAACCTGCAAAATAATGTAAACAAGAATTGGGCTTTCTCTTGAAAAGAGGATAATTGCAATTGCAATTTGATTGTAATCTGTGCTACAAAATTAAATTTTGTTAGTAAAGTCATTCCTCAGCAACGACGCCAAAAACTTGATCAAATTGAAACGTGGGGGCTTTAAGAAAGGATTTTTAGTTTAAAAACAAAACTCCATTCCAGTGCAAGTGCACACTATCGATCTAAGTAATATAAAACTAGAAGTATTCTAGAGTATCGATCCCATAGGGAATGGACACAACAAAATTCAAAAGATAGCAAGAATTATTCTCAAATTGCAATTTCGGTAACCAAGGTTATAAAAATGTTGGGTGGTGTTTTGCAAAAGAAAATAATAATAAAAAAAATAATAAGCATGAAAAAGGAAATTCAGGTTGCTCATGCCCCTTTGGAAAAAAATGCTACTAAAATGCAATTTCAATCGTAGCTAACACAAGAAAACTAAGTAAACTGAATTCGACTCCTATTCAATTTTGCTTCAAAATCTTTAGGAGGCTAAGTGATTAAACCTATATTTCTATGCTAATCTAACTTAGATAATTTCGTGTACAATTCTTGTGGTTTTGGAGTCTAGCCCTATGTCTAGGGTCGATGTTCAGAACTTATTTCTAAGCCTTTTTGCTTTTCATGACATTCGCTTTCCCTTAACCCCTTGGGTATTAAGTTTAAGGTTGACAAGCAACACTAGTTAGCCGACTAAGTTTACCCAATATTAAACTCAACAACAGCAAACCAAGTTTCAAGTGTTGGCTAGATTGATTATGTTTTTAAGCTTTACATCTTTCCTCTAGGGCATTCACTAACTTTAATCCCTAAAGGAAAATTAGCTCATTTTGGAAGAATTGAAAAACAACAATTTAATTGCTATCAAACTCATAATTAAATAGCCAAAATTAAAAATTAAAAAAAAATCCAAACTAATAAGGCAGACCAAAATAATATTTATCAAGAAGTGAGATGGAGGAAGAAACTCTATCAATTTTCCAAAGTAAGTAAAATTATAACAAAATAGTAATAACACTTGAAGGGAATTCAAGATACTCTAGACTAGAATTCAAAAGAACAAATGTGCTTGATGTGAATATAATGGAAATCAATAAACCTCAGCATCAACTAAATTCAACAAACTCACATGAGGGAATTGAAAAACAGAAACTAAAAAATGATAAAAATGTGAGAACTACTACAAACTCATGCATTCCTTGCTTCAATCGATCCAAATACCCATTCAAAAGCAAATTAATCTTGACATCCTCTAACTTTCGTTGAGGAGGGATCAAACTCAGAATTTCATAGAGCTAGGATGAAGAAAAACTTGTTAAAAAATGATAGAAAACGAAGAACAACTGACTGTGGGCGAGAAAAAAAACCCATTCACATTTTTGGTTTATTTTTCCTTATTTTATAGGTGTTGGGGGCTAAGGTTTCCATCTTTTCTCTTCTACAACTTTGGTTCAACTTGTAGGCATGAATTTGGGATGAAGAATCTTCCAAATCTCGCAAAAATTTCCATAAATCTCGTAATTTTCATGATTTTCGCGTTTTCCAAATTTTCTAGAAAATACAATTGCATTTCAATTATGGAATGCAATTGTATTTTTGTGCTTGTTCACCATCTTTTTTTTCTAAAGAAATGCAATTGCATTTCGAAAGTGGAATGCAATTGCAATTTTGTACTTGCTCCAAATGTAGCAAAAACAACAAATTAGTTTAATTTCTATTCTCTATTCAACTTCTTTCCTCTTTTTTATTATGCCAACAAGCTTTTATGAATTTAACTAATAAACCCTATTTTTAGCTTGCTCGTCATACAACAAAATACACAAAAATGACAAGAACAACCTAGTTTAGGGTCAAAGAATCCTCATAAATGAGAATTATCAGTAGCCATCATATCTTCTTGTTGAATTGCCAAGGCCTTCCTAAAAGCAAGTCTCCCTTAACATAGGCACAACATCATAAAGAATGTCATCTTTATATTTTCCAATAATTAAATAAACAAGAGCTTGCCTATTTACCTTGATATCGACATGGTGTAATTTCTAATCTCAATCAAGAAACAAGTGTGGTGCTTACCACATTGGTGCAACTCCCATTGTCTATAACTAGGCCACATGGTGTATTCTTGACAAGGCATCTAGAGTAAAATAGGTTCTCCCGTTAGTCCTTTAGGTGATCTTCCTTGGCCAAGGTACTAAGTGCTCTCCTAGTTACTAAGGTTAAGGCATGAGGGTCGTCCATTTTCTCCTCATTATTAGAGTGGCTTCCTAGGTGTTCTTCCTCCTCTTCATTCTCAACTTCCTCTTCTGAAATCCATTTCCCCTCCCTCATGATCATCACTCTTAGATTGGGACATTCTCGGTTAATGTGACAAATTCCTTGGCACTTCCAACATTTAAGCTCTCTAGTCCTAGCAGGGGGTTTTCGGCCACTTGCTTCCCTTTGGGGGAAGTCTCTCCTTTTTGTCTTGGTTTCTTGCTCACTGATAAAGGACTTATCGAAGGTCCTATCAAGATTAAATTTATAAAATTGGACCTCTAAATATTTTGCAATAATAGTGGCCAGGGCCATCCACAGGGATTGGAGTTCTTAGAGTAATTAAGTACCATAGTTAATTATGCCTAATTTTATTTATAGAAACAAACTTTGGAGTGATCAGAAGAAATAAAATCTAAACTACTATTTACAAGGTTGGAGTCCAATTTTTGAGCAACATAATGGTTGATTAAATCAAGCATAACTTTGTAGATAAAGAATTGATTTCATGCGATTAATCTTAAGTCAAGAATTACTAAGTGATCAATATCCTCTCTCGAGCTCAATTGAACTCATGCTTAATAATAAATCAGCCTCTCGGTCTATTTCTATTACTAAACATGGCATTAGGCAATTCTCTTATGGCTTCTAGAATTAATTTACTCACTCTCATGCAATAAACTAAATCTAGTCATGCATCTATTGTTCTATGGATAAATTTACTCTCTTGAGCTAAATCTCGCCTAACATGCAAAACCATGGCCAAGGGTTTAAGCAATAAAAATCGAGATGCATAAAAGATGTAAATACAATCATTCAATTACAAAATCAACAAAAGTCCAAAACATACAACCATTCTTGTCTAAATACAGAGATAAAAAACATTATAGTCCATAACAAAACTCCTAAAAACTAAAAGAAAAGTAAAGGAAAAAGAGAATAAACTAAGGTTGCGTGCCACACTAGTCCCCGACGTGAAGTTCACGATCTCAAGCCTTGAGTCTCCTCCTTAGCTCTCCAAAGGTCTCCTCTAAGCCCTTCGACAGTGTATGAATCGATTTAGGGTTTTGGTCTCTCAAAAACGGCTCCCCTTGCAAGAAGCATAAACTTCCTATATAAAAGCAGTGGGCAGCGTTGCAATGCTGTCCCTTTTTCTTTTTTTTTTTTAAAATCGTGGTAGCATTGCAATGCTATAAGTAGCGTTGCAACGCTATGTCTGCTGATCTCCAAGGCTGAAAGGTTGTTGATGTAGTGTTGCAACGCTACAGATGACGTTGCAACGCTATACTCTCGAGTTCACAAGTCTGTTTCTTTCTCTTCAACACTTGGATCTCAATTATAGCTCCAATTTGCTCCATATTCATTCAAATACTTCTCAAAACTTCGATTTTGCTCCAATTGCTCGGTTTCTATAAAATACACGTAAAAATAAATGAAAGTACACACAATCATAGCAAAACTAGCATAAAACTAAGCCTAGAAATAGCACACTTATGCCCCCTATCATTCACATACTTGGTCTTGGGTGGTCTAGCCTCACTAGTTATAGAATCTTTCTTCCAAGTACTGCTAGTGTAAGGTTTAGCATGAGAATTGTGCCTTGCTTGCCTTCTTTTGTTTTGCTTCTCAATTTTGATTGCCAAGTGCAACATCTCCTCCATATGTCCATAGGATTGGAGATATAGTTTATCCACCACATCCTTGTTTAGGCCATTAAGGAAATGGGCCATGGTTGCCTCCTCATTCTCCTCCACTTTCAAGTAGTTTAGCAAGGTCTCCATTCCTTGTAGAAGGCCTCCATACTTTTGGTCCCTTGTTGCAATTGTTGGAGTCTTTGTGAATTGTCTCTTGAGAAGTATTTAGGGATAAACCTTCTCCTCATGCATTCCTTGAGTTCTTTTCAAGTAGATATGTGTGCTAATTGAAAACTTCTCCTATGCCACAACAAATGATCTCGCCATTCGATAGCATAATCTTTAAAAATGAGATATAGCAACACATACCTTTTTTTTCTTCACGGAGGTAGTTGCATCCAAATATGAAATTGTCCTTCTTTTCCAATTGGATATATTCTTTGGGGTTGAATTTTCCATAAAACTTAGGGAACTTAAGTTTGATCTCTCCTAAGGCTCGTTCCTCTTCCATATGCTATCTTCTTGGGTGGTGGTTACTCTCTCCCTTAACTGTGATGTCTAGGTGCTCTAGGAGGTAATTCTTGTTCTTCAAAGTAGTCATCTCCCTCATCTAATTCCATAGAGTCATAGCCTTCATCACCCTGTCGGCCTAATCCCCTAGGTGGTGGGTTCGTGGGGGATTTTGGGAGTTTTATCTTTCTACTACTCATAACCTAGCCTCCATTCTTTGCACTATGGTAGTGAGGTTTTCTAAGCTTTGATGAACCCTCTCTAAACTTTCTTGAGGCATTCTTACCTCTCTTGGAACTTTGACTACACTAGACCCCCTCTCCTCATTCCTTACCTCTCGGTTGTTTCTTCCCACCCTCGATACTCCTTGCAAGGTATTCACCATGACTATAAAACAAAGAAAGTTAGAGAATAATAGCAATAAGGGACCTCACTTATTTTTGTTTTCTCTCCCTCACAAATCACCCAGCCACTCATGATTACTTCTCAAGGATGAAGATCTTCTTACAATCACACAATTTAAGTTGGTAAAGAAACCATGAGTGTACAAACTTGCTTTAGCCGAGCAATTCCTTTGAAACACCAAGTTAGATTGCTTGTGGTGAATCATAAATGGACCAAAAATAAGTTGGAGGTCAAAGAAAGCAAGATACAACAAGGAATAACACAATTAAGAAACCAAAGAAAACTAAAGACAACACACAACAAACATCACTCAAAGACCAATATTTCTAGAATTTAGGTCGAATTTGAAGCAATGTTGCGAACAAATATCACATGAAAATTTTAATTTAAAAGATGATTTGGAAAGCTTAAGAAGTCTAATTTAATCTTGCAAAATTTAAAAAAGAGATAAGTTTTTTGTTTAGAGCGAATATAAGAAAGAATATAGACTACTCAAAGAGTCAATGTTAACTTGAAATTCAACCGATGACCCAAATGTGTGCTATTGGGTTAGTAAATGGCTCGTGCTAGTTTCAAACTAAAAGCATATTTAGATAGTGAAATGTGTTGAGATCACTCACTAGGGATTCTATAGCAAATGGTGAAGTAGAAACGGACATAGCTTCCTCAAAGGCAAGGTGGTCTGGTTGTGTTGCAATAGTTCAGTTAGTGATAGCCTTTGGTTTTTTGTTTGGTAAGAGCCCAATTCAACTTGAATTGGATTGAAACTTATGGCAACTAAAAATAGACTCCTAAATGATTATCTATGTGGGCTTGCAATAGAATTTGGAGTTTTGGTTTGGGTTGTGGGCCACTTCAAATTCAGATTAGTAGCTGGACAAAACAAACAGTGAGCAATAAATTTCAAATTGATGGTACCTGGTGTAGACATAAGGTTTTGGTTCAAAACCAATGAGGAATGTAAGTAGACACCTAAAAGTTTGATTCTTGATAGCTATAAGTTTATTTGGATAAGAGGATAAAGAGGTACGATGTATGGAATTCAAGACATGTAGCATGTAGTATAGTTAACAGTGTATCAGTGCATTATTTGGTGTTAGTAATGATTTTTCAGCAAACAAAGGAGCATTTGCACGTGATTTTTTGTTACTCCAAATTGAATTTAATGGTCTAAAATTGACCTAAATAAGAAAGAAATGCGGATTTCATGAAATAAAATGAAGGAAAGAGTTAGATTTGATTGCAGAATTTTAGGACAGTCACTATTTGGGTACTGTTTTTCCCCCACTTCATATAGCTTTTGCTTACCCTTCATTTTTCTTTCCTTAACAAACTTCCAAATTATATGAAACTTTCCAATCACAAAGTAGACTCAAGGAACTTCACAATGGACACAAATGTGATGGAAATTGAGTTCAGGACGAATAAGATATAAATAAAGATATTTGGTACAATGCTTGGCGTTCTGCTATAGTGGAGTATGAACTAGTGTGATTCCTCTCCACGTTTTCTTAATCAAATGAACACCAAAAGCTTGAAAAATTTTCAGATCAAAAGTAGACTTGAAGAGCTTCATTTGAGACTCAAGTTTGAGGTCATTTGAGTCTCGAAGCATAAAGTTATAAACAATAAATTTAGAAGCATAAAATTTCTCAATTATGTAGAAAGACACTTCTTTTCTTTCCTTTCTTTCTTCCTCTTTTTTATTTTTTCTTTTTTGTTTTCTTTTCCTTTTTTTTTTGTTTTTTTTAAACAACAACAAACTTAAGCAAAGACAAAATGCAAGAAGGAAAGTAACATAGAAGCTTCAACAATGACCTTGGATTAACAAGAGCAATGGTTGGAGCTTAAAGGAAACAAGATGGAAAGCAAGTAAAAATAGATGGATAGATGAAGATATGTCTGATCTAGAGCCTAAGCTCTAAAACCAAATGATACACTCAACCCTACAAGAAGTGGCTTAGGCAACCCTTGTGAACACAAGCACCTCCTAAGAGCACATAGTAACACCTAGTGTGCACACAAGGAATCACTCAGGGGAAAGAAGAAAGAACTCACCTTGAAGGTCAAGGCTTTGGATAAAGAGAACTTGTTCTCAATTCAAAGCGAAACACTCATACAAGTTTGGAAACCAAACTAAACTTGCATGTTCTAAGGGATTTATGCAAGGTAAATAAAAAATGCACCAATGCTCAAGGTTTTTGGCAGCAAAGAAGCAAGCACAATGTTATTTCATATTATCGACTAACTAAACTCTCCAATGTACAAGTAGAAGCCTATTTATAGGCATCTTGACCTTCAACTAAACCTAAACTAAATTAGTTACAAAGCTTTAGGGTTTTTTTTCCTTCCAAATGGGTTTACCTAAAGTACATAATTCCAAACTTGGGCCTAAGAGCTATTACATAAATTACACATTAAGTCCAAAAGAAACTTACAACAAGAAATACAAGAAAACACTACTTTAGGGTTTAACCCTTAAAGAAACCCTATGTAAGCCCTAAACGGAGTTCTTTGCTTTGAGTCTTCCAAGTTGCCTTAAAGCTTCTTTCTCCACTTGTTCTTCTTCCTTTTGAAGCTTGATGTACCAAATGATGAAGTGAATATCTTCTTCCTCTATGTTAAGATCTAGTTTGGTCGTAAGAAGCAAGTCTTGAATTTGTTTATTGATGGAGTCTTGCACCCTCTTTGTAGTGTTAGACCTCCTTGATGCACATCAGAGGACCTTTTGCATCACATACAACAACAATTAGGTGTGCATGAAAAACCTAACCAAACCTCTCAAATCGACCAAAGTCGATGGAAGTTCAATTTCGGTGCGGCTCAAGCGGTCGACTTTAGGTTGGAGGCATGAAGAAAATGACTTAAATCGGTTGGCTTCGGGTTGCTATATAGGTGTGTCGATCCCACTTGAGCCGACTGGTTATGGTAAGTATTATTTTTTTTAAAAAAAATCATTGATGCATCTCCTAACGCTTCCCCTCTTTGCCATGGCCACCGGAGGACCCGACGGTGATAAGAAAACGACCAGAAGCTTCGCCATGAACACCGTCGTTGTTTCCCTCTAAAACCCTTACCCTGACTTGGTTGGAGATCTCCACCTTCTTCCCTCTCAAAACTCCTTTCTCTTTCTCAACGATTTTCATTCTCTCAATACCTTCTAATTTCTTCTTTTATTTTTTTAAGGTTTAACTTTAACTTTAACAATAGAAAATAATTAAAGAATTATTAATTTATTATTTATTTAAACAGTCAAGACATGACACAATGACACACTACACAATCCACACTCACACTCCATAGTCCACAGGCACATACGTCATTTCACTAGACTTAATAAAATAATGATTTAAAAAAAAAAGAAAAAAAGAAGATTGTCTGCACCCACCGCCCAGACTCAAACCACCCCATACCCGACTTGCAGACCCCCACACATGCAGAAGAGTTGAATGTAATCGGGTAACCATAAACCGAATCGACTAAACCATTAGTATATGCAGTTCAGTCGGCTCAGGCGGTTCGACTTTGGTTTTTGATTATCCTTTACTAAATAATCAGTTCGACTCTAGTTTTGCACAGTAACCGAGCCGAACCGATTTCATCTTTATTGTTTTATTTTAGTTTTGATCCTATCTTTCTATTTCTCACTCTAAATAAAATTGGGTGATAATATTCATGGTACTTAAATCCTGTGGACAATACTCTGAACACTCAATCACTATATTAAAACTTGACTTGTACACTTGCAGTATTGCATTTTACGCAACAAATTTTTGGCATCGTTGCCAGAGATGGACGATTATTTAGTTCACTTAATATCATGGAGAACTCACTCGGTCTTACTTTAGAGCTTTATTTTTCTTTTATTTTCTTTTTATTTTTTTATTTGTTTTCTTTTTCTTTACTTATTTTTTTGTTTGTTGTGATTTTTGTTTTGATTCTTTGTCTCTTTTTCTTGGTTGTGTTGATTTGGTGGTGTATGCATTTGTGTGAAAGCCTTAATTTAGTCTTCTTTGAAGATCATGGCTTTTTACAATTATGAGTGGTCTTATGGGGAGTTTCTGACCACCCAACGATCGACAAACTCTTTCAATTCTTACCCGACTATCCCCTTGATGACCCTGGAAATGTTAGTTATGGCTTCTATGAATATTAAGTACCTAATCATTACCATTATGAATCGATGAGTTATGAAAATTCTTTTTATGGTAATTAAGGATACATGCAATTGGACCCAAAACTTTGACTATTCCAACTAAATTGAGAAAAAACTACCCTTAAAGACCTCTTGCAAGATTATAGTTTGGAATCAAGGGTTAGAAGTTTTTGTTTGACAAAATTAGAGAGATTGGATAGGTTAAAGGCTAAGGTGGAAGAAAATGGGTTGCACTAAATCGTATAACTATGCAACTTGAGGATGAGTTGAAACACTTATGGCCGTACATGAGCAAAATGTTTTCGATACACTAAGGCAGGTCATTGTAGGAGAATGTATATAGATAGTGAGGACGAGTTGGAGCATTTTGATACACACCAAGAATAGGTTTGTAAGGTAGAAAAAGATAGTGAACCCACATTGAAAGAAGAATTTTAGGTGATAGAGTAGAGGCTGAAAAGCCTACCCTTATTTATCCCCATAAGCTTCTCTTAATCTTGATCTTTCTTTTTCTTATACTAACGAGTCTAGTTTACCTTATTTTTATTTTTCTCCTTTTATTTCATTAAACAAAAATACCAAAAGTATTTCTCTTTTAGGTGCCCACGAGAAGAAAGTTAGCCTACTAGATATAGTAGGTTATATAGATTCAAAGGGCTGAAGAAAATAGACCATTTTTATGTACCCTAAAAAGAGAAATAAAGTCTAGCTATAGACATTAAATGAAGCGCTTCTTGGGAGGCAACCCAAGTTTATTGCTTTCTTAGTTTTCAATTTTTCGTTATTTATTTTTCTTTTTCTTTTAATTTCTTGCATGTCTTTGTCTTATGTTCCTGTTGATTGATTTTGTAGGAGTTGGATTACCACAATTCTCTTCCATAACTCTAATGACAATATTGAGTTTCTCATCTATCAAGGCAGTATTGTTCACTCTTTTGCTTTCTTTGTCCTCTGCATGCTTTAATAGATTGTGTAGTTTATACATCAAGGACAATGTATAATTTAAGTTTGGGGGTGGAGAACTTTTGTTAGGCCAAGAGTATGATTTATTAGCATGATTTTGATTGAAATTTTTTAACATTTGAGCACAATTTGTATGATGATTCTGTTGCATTCCTAAGATTAGGACGACCTAGGATGTGTTTGAGATAATGATGCTTTGCAATTGTTTAAATATGAGAACATATTCCTGATTTGAGTAAATTAAATTTTTTTTTCTTTGATTCCCTTGCACTTTTAGAGCACATAGTCTACCTATTTGGGTTATATGGTCTTGATATGTGTTGTCACCTCGAAAAACTTTAGGAACTAATTAGTTAACCTCATGATGGTTAGTAGTAATGTTACACTTAGGAGAAATATCATGTCTAATTGCTTGCCTATATGCTTTTCACTCTGTTACTATTCATTCAAAGAAAAAAAAAACTTGTTGTGCTTAACAAAATTATGGACAAAAAGACCTTCCTCTGCTATGATCAGTTAGGTCCACCTATGAGTAAAAGTACTATGGGTAAGGGTCCCTGCAGTAGATGTGTGAAAGCTAGTGTCCAACTAAATTAAAGAAAAGTTCATGTTTGGGGGAGGTCTACCCCAATTTTCAAGAACCCTAGTGGCATATTACTTTCTTAAGTGTAAGGAGACTTAATAATTGGAACGTAGGGCCGGAGTAAGGAGAAAACAAGTTGAGGTTTGTATAAAATTGTTTTGGGCTTGTAAAGAGTAAAATAGAGAGACTAAGTGCATACACATGTAAGGGAGGTCTACAGTAGATGTGTGAAAGCTAGTGTCCACCAAATTAAAGCAAAATTTAAGTTTAGGGAAGGCCTACCCTGAGCTCTAGGCACCCAAAAAAAGGGTAATCTAGATGCCCATCCCATGGAAATTCTAGACCAAACAAATGATCCCTTAGTACCATGCCTAAATAGACATAATCTCGAGAGTCTGGATACCAAACTTACCATTTAACGAAATATTCAAAGGTATTTTCAACTACGTAATTGAACACAATGAAATCTATTTCAAACACTTTTAAAAAGCACTTTATTCATTATTGTAAAAGTGATGCTAAATCTTATCCAAAATAGAGGATGGAGAAGAAGATGAATAGGAATTAAAGATGGAATCCTCCCAAATTTGTTATCTAAATATTGGAATAATTCTTTCAAAAAAAATTGGAATATCTGGATCAATGAGGTTTATTCCTTTCAATTTTAGCAGAGAAAAAATTGATGATTAAAAAACAAAAAGTGATACCTAAATAAGAGAAATATAATAGCAATATAATAATTTTATTGGTCATCTTTACTTGTTGCATAATTATGCTTCATCATCTTAACAGTTAGCACCATCATATAATATAATTTACAAGCGATGTTTTTTATACGGTTATTGTTAAATATACATAATTAATATTCTCTTTTTTTTTCTTTTTTCTTTCCTTTGATAATGATTTCGTTTTACTTTGAAAAAAAAGAAGAAAATGATTATGTTTTTTATTTTTTGCTTTTAAAAATTATACATGTAAAAGTTATTAGTTTTTTTTTTAACTGAATATACATTAAAAACGAAATCAACCAACCACAATCAAGCCCTCTCGAGGATGAGGGATAACATGTCCGCTGGGAAGGAATCTTTCCAGACCAAAGTAAGACCCGAAGAGGAAGTCAAAGCCATTAGATTATGGGTTGTTTTGTTCTCCTCTCTAGGAATTTTACAAAAAGTGTAAGTATTTACAATCAGAGCAAGATGAAAAGCTTCTTCAACAAACAAAACCACTTTGGTTAGGTCTAATTCTAAGCAAGTTAAAAAATTTACCACCTCAGGCGAGTCCGACTCCACTTCCACCAGTGGGATATGCCCTTCCCAATGAAACACAATCTGGGAAAGTCCCTCAACAACAATTTTAACTTCAAGCACCTTCACCAGCCACTTATGAGAGACGAAATAGCACCCTCTAATGATAGGTCGACCGACCCAATCTCTAACAATCCACCTGATGCCTCCTCTATTTTTCTTTTCTAACCAAGCCACATCCACGTTTAGCTTCCACTTTCCTTCTTCCAACGGCTTCCAGCAACTCTTCTTAGCAGAGCATTGCTTCGATTGCAAAACTAGGCCCTCAAATTTCCTATTAAGATGAATCTCCAAGAGTCTTTCCATTGACAACACAAGAGAGTTTAGGTCAACTTGCTCATTATTGAACCGGATTTGGTTCCTCTTCTGCCACAAGTTTCAAAGCAAGATCAGGATGCCCCTCAACTCTTCCTTTGAATTGTTCCTCTTGATACAATCCTAGTAGTCGAGAGGAGTCCACTTTCCCCCTGCCCATGGAGAAAAGGTTGACTTTAGAAGGGAATAAGATATTCCATAGCTTTTTGGCGCAGCTGCACTCCCACATCAAATGGAAAATCGATTCCTCGCAGACCCTGCAAAAAGAACACCCAAAGTTAATGAAAGTTTCCTTCTTGAAAAGGTTAGAAGTGGTAGGGACAAGATCATTAAACATCCTCCAAATAGCTATTTTAACTTTGGGCATTACATCAACTCCCTAAAGGGCCTTCCAAAGGTCGTTCAACTCTTTTGTATTTGACTGAGATGTTGATTGGGCACGGGCAAGGTTCCCTCCTAACTGATAGGCACTCCTCACAGAGAACTTCCCCTTTTCGTAAGAATTCCAAATGATCTTGTCCTCTCTATGCCGCCCACCCAAAGTATTCAAGATATCTTTAGCATCATTGCATAGGAAAGAGCCTCTAATAAGCCCTTCAAACCAACAACCATTAGAATCAACAAGATCTGTAATACGCTTGAGCTTGAAAGACTCGAGGATCACACTCAGTGTGAAGCTTCTAGAATTGGGCACCCAAGGATCTTCTCCAACAAAAATATGTCTCCCATTTTCCCACCCTCCATCTGTACCCTTTCTCAAATAACTCACGCCCCCACAAGATGCTCCTCCAGGTGAGGGAAGGGTTTGAGCCAAGCTCTGCTCTAAGGAAATCGCCCTCTCTAAAATATCTCCCTATAAGGACCCTAGCCAAAAGACTGGATGGGTTCTTCATGATATTCCAACTGTGCTTAGCCAACATGGATTGATTAAAGAAGGTGAAATCTATAAAACCCATCCCTCCGTCTTTTTTGCTAATGCAAAGGCATTTTCAACTTCTCCAGTAGATTTTCTTTTCAGCGTTAGTTGAGCCCCACTAGAACCGTCCGCACATTGCTTCTAATTCGTGGCAGAAGCCATCTGGGAGTTTGAAACAACTCATAATGTAGCACCCAATAAGTTTTTCAAGTATTATTTTGAGTGGAATAATTTGTGCTTTGATCATATTTGAGTACTTGTTTTTTATTTGGGTTAAATTGAGGTTTAGATAGTTGAAAAGGGAAAAATTAGAATAAAAGTTAGTTTGAGGGCATTATTGATTTTGGATTAAAATGGAAAAAAAGAGAAAAAGAAACAACCCATCGTGCAGTAGCCCATTTTCTTATTCTTCTTATTCTTCTTCTTCTTCTCTCCCTCTTTCTCCGTCGATTCCCTCTCCCACCGCCATTCACACCAAGCAGCGCGCCTAGCCATTGGCTGTCTGTCACCTCAACGCTTGGCGTCCACCGTAGTCGATCGATTGTCCACCGCACACCACGCAAGATCTCGCTGCACGAGCAAACCCCCTTCTCTTTTTCTGTATTTCCAAATCTATTCGAGTAATAGGAAGCGATGGGCTCCTCTTTGACCTTCAGCTCCAGCTAGCCACAACGAATGTCATCGCGATGCCATTGCGGTTGATCTCCAAGGCCACCACTAATCAAAGCCCTACACGCCGCCGCTCCTCCACACGCCAAAGAGGAAGTTTTCTAGTACCCACAATCCGACAAGTTTCATATCTACAAGGTAATTTCTGTTTTCGAAACAGATTCAAGGTGATTTATGTTATTGGGTCAAGTTTCATATTGTTTTTGGTTGTTTTTTGCATTTGGAGGGTAACCCATGAACTTTGGACTTAATTTTAGGTTACCTATAACATTTGGGCCTTGGATTCGCGAAATCAACCCAATTGGAGTTAAATTCAACTAACTATTCGAGTTCGAAATCTAAGGAGAGGCCATGGGTCTCCATTCAATGTGGGTAAGTTACCGACATCAATACAATGTAATATTTGATTGGTTAAGGCTGGTTTTGGAGGATAAATCAAGAATTAAAATGCATTGATTGTAGGATTCAATTACAGGACACTCATCGCGATTGGAGGCTATTTTGGGCAATTTTGAGACGTATTAGGCTGCTGTACAACACCTGTTGAACACTGTTTTGGGGTAAGTTTCCAACCCAATTGAGCCTAAACTTGAGTTGGCATTAAATTGGTCCATGTATTAGGACTTTTCATTGAGTTTAAGGACTATTTTTGTATTTTTAAGCTTATCCACATATTTTTGGAATTAATTGAAGGTTACCCATTGTCTGGTGAAACCAAACATTTGAATTTGGAATGTTTTGATACAAAAATTAGAACCTATTTTACTTTTGGGTGAGTTTGAAAGGTGAGATTTTTCACTACTATATCAAGTTGAACCCAATTTAATTATTGAAAATTTGTGGGTGATTTTAGCTTCATGCCATGGTTAATTGTTGGTTGTTGCTTTAAATTGCTAGGTGGTGCTAAGGGTTTAAAAAGGGACTTTCGATCTTGCTTGGAGTATTATGTAATTTTGCCTTTGAGGTAAGTAGTCTAGTTGGATAACCCCCTAATGCTTTGGATATGGAGTTCATAGATCTTGTAATGCATGTCTGATTGCATGATTATAAGTATGTTTCTTTTAAGTTTGTGCTTGAGCATGATGGTTGTTAGATGATATACTTAGTAAATTTCTCAAGTAGGAGGCTTACTTTGTTATACTTTAGCATGGTGGTTATGAGGGGGTTTTGATGACTAGTTGTGATTGGGTTTGCAATATCTTTGAATCTTGATATAGTTTTCAGAGGGGTCGCGACCATGTGTATATTGCTGTAAGTAGTTAATTCAGAACAACTTGTTAAAGCTTGGTTATAGAAATGAACCTTGGAATGCAATGAATGACTTTGAATGTAGTTTCTCTATAAGCGTGAATGTATGGATAGTTGATTTAAACTAAATAAACATAAGTGTTTGGGCTATCTGAGATGTTTGGTTAGCTGCTGAATGCAGAATACTTGAGCTATTAGACTGAATGGTTAAGTAGGGTCTACTTAAGGTATTGGGGTGTTTAACTGAGCACAAAATGCCTGAAACACTTGAATGGTTGGCTACGGCTTAGTTCTCTTGGGATGTTGGATGAGTTGATCGTGTGTAGGATGCTTGACTTGCTGGATTGGGCTAATGGGTGATTTAGAACACCTTAAAGGTATGCAGTGTTTGGGGTCATTATCTGTGTTTCATATATTCAGAATGTTACAGGTGACTAGGCATGTTTAACATGTTTTTGTTGGGTTTGAATGTGGATGGGAGAAAAATAACCGTTATGGTTCCTAACGTGTTCAAGGAGTTAGCATTGGAGGGAACTGCTCAAGGTTATACGTTGCTAGTAACTTCCTAAAAGAGAGAGAAGTTGGTTGCCTTGGTGCTGGCCTAGAAAGTAAGTAGCCATTCGGACTTACTTGTTAGTATCTTGTGTATGAAGAATGTATGTGTGGCATGCTTAGCTTGAATTTTTGAGAAGCAAGTTTCGTTTGAACTTATACTTGAGTCATGTCTACCTAAACTTGTTTGATGTTGAATTTATATCTCTGGTTGTGCTTGTGAACCTGGGGCCAAGTTGTGAATGTGGTTCTAACATGATGGGTGGATTTGGCATGGTGGGTTAGCCTGAAGGTTCCCAGAGTGTTGCGAATGAACAAAAGTTGTTAGGCTAGTGCCACCTACCCTTTTTTCCCCGTGCGAGCATGTGTTCCCAAGGTGTTGTGAGATATGATGGGCATGAGGGTTTCTTTCCCTTTTTTCTTGTGCTAGCTTAAGGGTGATTCCCCCACTGTGTTTAGAATGACGTTTGTTTTCCTTCATTTGGTGTGCTAGCTTAGGGGCGATTCCCCACCATTTCGAGCATAAGGGTTGCTTTCCTTCATTATGTTGCGCTAGCCAGAAGGGGCGATTCCCCCAAGATTGTAGGCATGAGGGTTGCTTTCCTTCACTGTATTAAGGCAGTCTAGGTTACATGACTCGCAGGTATAGCACAACGCAAAACCAGAGAGAGGTGGGCTTAGGGTAAGGTAAGTAGGCACTTAGCTAACTGAAGTGAATGTTTGAGACTGAGCAGGAGCCTGTGAGTTAGGGCAGAGCCCTTCTTTGTACGGTTTTGAACTTTGGACCCTTAAGTGGGCTGCTTACTGAGTATGTTTATATTCACTCTTGCTACTTTTTTTTGTGTCTTTGTAGATGGTGCACATGTTGGGATTTATGCCCTAAAATATTGTAATTAATTATTTATTTAATAATTAATAATAATTTTGATTATTTTATTTGTAATATAATATTATCCATTATATGAAAAATCCAAGGTTATTAGTGTAATCTTGAATAGTATGTGGTTGACATACGAAATGATCTTGTTCAAGAAATAACCTAAAGGGTCATAGTATATGGATAAGGTTGGGTGTCTTATCCTGGTAATACTATTGATACAACTTACTTTATAATAGTTACAAATGATTTGATACAAATCATTTATGTGGAGACATGTGAGTGGGGGTATCTTATACAATGAGTTTGTATAAGAATGGACTACGAAATATTTAATCTCTCTTTATAAATTTGTTAATTGAGAATATTAATATTTCATTAGGATGATCATATGCGACTCGATCTTAATCCTGAGTGAGTTATGAACTCCTGCCTGTGAGGGTTTGTCCTTTGATTTACATGGATGAGAATGGCTTTTATAATTGATTCAATATGCCTACCATTTTGGGACTTGACCAAATAGGGAGCTAGGAACATAATCTCACAAGATGGAACTCACTTCTTCCCATATAGGTTAAGTAGATGAATAGTTCCCTTAAGTACTGATTTCGGGACTTGAACAATGGGGCCCCACCCTCTCATTGGCCTGAGAGGGACTTAGTTTATAATTAGATTATAAACAAATTGTTCATTAGAGCATCAGTGGTACTTAAGGTGCAAGATGTAATTACAAGGATAAAACAGACTTTTGACCCAACTGTAATTACAAACAACTCGTGAAGGATCGACTTACATGTAGTGATTATATCCATGGACACAACTTGTCCTATAGTGCATAAGAATGCAACTCTAGGTCTATAGTGGAGTGACCTATAGTTAATGAATAAAAATTAATTAATTAAGAGTTTAAGTATCATTGGAGCTTATAATCTGTAGGTCCATAAGGTCCCCTTGCTAGCTCATAGTAACACTAAAAGATCAATTTAGTTGAAAGAAAAATTTGAAATGTCCAAATTAATATTTAATATAAAAGAGGAAAATATATTTATTGTATTTGATACATTAAATATTAAAATAATTAATGTATTTTAGATACATTAAATAAACGATATTTATAGAATTTGAATAAGATTCAAATAAATAAATATCGTATGAGATTTGGATGAGATTCAAATAAATATAAGATATATTTTAATATATTAGATATTAAAATATAATATTTTAATTATGACAAAGATTTTTCCTTAGTCTCTATAAATAGGACCTTTGGGTTGAGCCAATAGACATAACACATATCTCATCAATAGAGAATTAGAGAATTCTCTCTAGAACTCTTCCTCTCCAATTCCCTGTGAATTTTCTTTCAAGAGGCATCCACAAGCCTTGGTCCTGTGTTCGAGTCATAGCCAGGAAGATTTTATGGAGGAGATAAAGATCCGCCAAAAATATCTCCATATTTACTCTAAGTAAGTTTGCTTAATCTAAATTTTTATTTTAATTTTAAATAAAATCAAAGACGATCCAATGCCTCTGTTGTGATGTGAAACCCTTCAATTGGTATCATAGCGATCTTTGAATTTTATTTAGAATTAAGGTTTTGTATGGTTGGTATTTTAATTTTATATATTTGATATATGTGATTTGCAAATTGATTGTTTAGGCTATTGGGCATTAGTTTTATTGCTTTGATTAGATCAATTGTAAAACCCAAAAGGGTTAGGATTTGTTGTAATTGTTGAAAAGAAAATCCAAAAGGCTTAGGATTTGTTGTAATTGTTGAAAAGAAAACCCAAAAGGCTTAGGATTTGTTGTAATTGTTGAAAAAATCCTTCAATTCAAATGTATTTCTTGAAGCCAGCTGCTGCAATTGAAAATTTAGGATTTCTAAATCTTAAATTTGGAATTGTCCAATCAAGGAATATATTGAAGACCAAGATATGTCTTGGATTTAAAGTATTGTAATTTAAATTGTTTTCAATTTCTTAGGATATGCCAAATATGCCGATCAATTTTGTTAGTTTTAATTTAATTATACATGTGATGTATGTTTTAAATTATTTGATTGTTGCATAAAGTATGTCATTTAGATTAAAATCCCACCATAGATTAAGCATTATCATGCATCTTAATTAATTTTGAATATAATTGTTATATTTAAAAATTTGATTAGGTTGTTTCCTAATAGAATTAAGATTAATTTTTTTTAATATAATTGTTATATTGGAAAATTTGATTAGGATGTTTCCTAATAGAATTGAGATATTTTCCTAATAAGTTTATATTTTCCATATCTTTGATTATAATTGCTATATTTGAAAAATTAAATTAGGATATTTCCTTTCATAATTGGAATCCATGTTTTCCCTATAGGATTAGGATATTTCCTAATGAGATTAGGGTTTCTTTAAAATAAGGATATTGTGATTCATGCTTTAAATAATTTAAATTTTGAATTTAATATATCTTTATTTGTTTCTAATAAGATTAGAATTTAGGATAATCTTTTAATTTAGTTTTAAAGGGTTTAAAATGATAGAATTTCAAGATTATCCATAGTTTAAAATTTTGAATTTTTTCTAATAGAATTAGAATAAAATATCCTGGATGATCTTTTAATTTGTTTTAAAGGGTTTAAAATGATAGAATTTTAAGATTATCCAGTAAGTGAATTTTTTTTTTAATAGGACTAAAAATATTGCTTAAATTCACTTAGGTTCATTAATCTAATAATTAATTATTAATTAAAAATTAATGAATTTGAAATAAAAATTGACTATAAGGGAACTCTGTCTGTGGAAGGTTCTATCTAAGACTGGGGTATTTAAGCTAACCGAAATGGAACACCTCTAACTGGGAACCAATCTGGAAGATGAATTAGTCAAATTTTATTTAATTTCACTAAGTATGCTCATAATGTGATTAGCTTTTTTTAAAAAAAAATAATTTAAAAACTTGGTAATTCACATTAAAATCAATCTAACAACATAAGGGTTATGAAAGGTAGATTGAGGAACTTAGATAAATGAGATTAGCCTAATTTGTCTAAGTAAGAGAAAAACACTATTTCAAAATAGTAAGTGGGAGAAGGAAATGTGTCAACATATCCTATGGTCTCTATCATTGGTTCATATCGTGAGATTCATGTGTCGTGGCGGCTTTTGGACCGTCTCCCTACGGAAGGTGTTTGCATGAGTCGATATCAAGGTGAACTCCTGAAAAGGATAGGATTGTAGTTTTGTTTCCAATACTTTACCTACCTTACGGCGTCACTTGTTGGGATAAACCTACGGGATCTAAAATGATGGATCACACTTACAAAGAGCTTATTAAAGTTGTTAATGATGTCCTTGACCAAACTAATGGTAACTAAATATTATAGGAATAAGAGTTATTCTGGTATAATACTTGGTTGAGATTGTCTCAGTTTAGTGAATAAACACTTGACCTACTCTACGGTGGTACTTGTTCTAACTCACTAAAGTACCATAGCATTAGAAATGATTTATAGGATTCATTTTTCAAATTGTTTGATTTCTATGCTGAAATTGAAAGGATAATTGTTTGCATGATGTTAAATTATATATTTTATATATTTCAATATTATGTTAGTTTCTCTCATAATTTTTAATTTTATTACTGATAATTCAAGATTGAGAAAATTTTATTACTTGAAAAAGTAACTTAACACTATAATAGTAGTGTATAATTTTGAATTTGTCTTTATTGAGAAATAATGTTCTCAAAACCTATTGCAAATGCTAATCAAATTGTTCGAAAAACACATGATTAATGAATCAAAAGTGAATGAGATAGCTTGTACGTATCTCCTAGTTGACATGTTAGATGTCAAGCTTAGAAGATTTTAAAAAAAAAAGAAAAAAAAAAGACAACAACATATAAGATGTTGAAATCAATAGAAGCTAAATTTAGATACTTGTCTAAATGATCTCGAATTCAACTATTACAAAAATCCAAGAAAAGAAATCAAATGACTGAAGCTATATATAAGGAAATAGTTCCTAAATTAGCCAAGACAATTATAATGAGAGGAATTTTTGAAATACCTCTATGGGAAGAAAGATATAAATGAAAGTAAATTTGATTTACTAGATTTTTGGTAGAATATAAATAATGTCACCTAGATAGTCAATATAAGATCTACTATCAAGATTTATTCTTCATTACATTTAAAATGTAATTCTTGGAAAATACTTAACATGTAGAATAGTTTTGACAAGATGGCACCATGAAACCCATCTCAGATAATGTAGTGGGAGACATTGAGATGTCATTAAATAATAATTGTTACTTAATGCTGAATATTGTTTTTAGTAACCATAAGAGAAATTCAATTTCTCGAACTTTATTACTAAAAAGTTCATATAGTATGAATTACTTTGAAGTATGAAAGTTTATATTTTCAAATTTGTTTGAAAATACATTCAGTTGAAAACAAGAATAATTTGTATATGTTAAAATGTTGACATATACTATACTACAAAATACTTAGATATTCAGGATTATAGAATCCATAATAGAAAGACATTGTTTTCTCCTAAAAGATGATACTTGACTTTGGTAGTTAAGGTTGATTAACATCAACTTGAATAGAATGAAAAGACTAGTAAGGTAATTATCTAAAAAGTTAGTTAATTATTTACCTGTCTGTAGATCTTACATTTCATGTAAGATAATCATTGAGCCTTTATTAAATAAGGCTACAAGGCCAAAGAATACTTTGGGCTTACACATTCTAACTCAAGTGGTCTGGTGAATGTATAGGCCAAATAAAATCATGAATATTTCATCACTCTAGTTGAAGACCATTCAAGTACAAGTGTCTTTACCTAATACAACATAAGTCCAAATTTTTTTAAAGTTTAAGAAAATTAAGGCTAAAGTTGAAAATCGATTAGGTAAATCTATCAAGATATTATGATCAGATCATAGTGTAAAGTACAAGACTCTTACGTACTAAGACTAATTGATAGAAAATGGGTTTTTATCCCAATTATTTTAAATACCAAGCACATTTATGTGAAATTGTACTGCAAGAGAAGAAACAAAACCTTGTTGGACATGGTCACATCCATAGTGATTTACACGTCATTACAAAACTCTGGTTATGATATGCAATAGAGATTGCATAGTAAATATTATTCCCTCCAAAAAGTCTGCGAGACAATTTTGAGATTATCGAAGAGTAGTAAAACTAGTTTACAACACTTCACTATTTGGGAATGTTAAGCTTACATGTTGAAACAAGCCTAAAAATGCTGTATATTTTGAAAGATATGCCTTAGTGTAGGCCATCCCTAAGGAGTATAAAATAGTCTTTTATCTAGTCCTAAAAGAAATAAAGTATTTTTCTGACAAATATTATTTTTAAGGAATTGCAAATAAAAAACCACAAACCTTTAATAAGGTGAGATAGTGTTAATAAATTGGTCCCAAGTGAAACCACTAAATAGTTAACAAAAGTTGTTAAGAATTTAATTACATTTGAAAGTCAAATGGATCCTAGTCATGATTGGATAAGCCTTATCGTAGTGGGAGAGTTATGAGATGAGTCAACCTTCATAAGGACTTAATTAAAGCCCAATTTATCATGTTAGATGATAAAGTTGAAGGCTTATTGCCCTCAAAGTGAGATTAATGGAAAATAGTCAAACATAATAGGAGAAAGTAGACTGCGAATAAAATTTCTCACTTGTTGTCATACTGAAGTCTGTAAACATTTTTTAATTCATTGTTGCATATGGGATATGAAAAATGAATGTTTAGAATTCTTTTATGAAAAGAAATCTTAGATAATGCATCTACACAAATCAATAAGAGAGGTTTACTTTAAAAGATCAAAAGAAAAAGGTTTGCGAAATAGTAAAGGTTCATTTATAAAATGAATTTAAAATTAGATCTTTAAATATAAGGTTTGATAAATGTATCAAAATTTATGACTTTGGATAAATATTAATGAAGCTTGTATAGACAAGAAAATTATTAATTGCTTAGTGAGTTTATTCTCATGTTTTATATTGATGATATTTTACTCAATATGAATGATATAAGATTTTTATTTAACATAAAAAGTCGACTAAGTAACAAATTCTAAATGAGTGATTTGGAATGACTCGGTATATTTTATATGTCCAAAATGGAGATTTTAAGGACAAAATGTTAACTTTGTCTAAAACATCTTATATTGACAAATTTGTTGTCAAATATTTGATATTTATGTCTAAGGAAGAGTATCCTAAGACAACTTCAAATGTTGAGAGCATATGATTAATTATCTACTCTAAGTAGGAGACAATTAATGCATAAAATAGACTTACAATTAATATACAGTTGGTTAACATATATCAGTTAAATGAATGGTGTGACATTGAGTAGAAAATTAAAAATTTTCTCAAATTATCTATGGATAATAAGAAATTTTGTGTATGGAGTAAAATATTTGATCTTTACAAGATACACTAGTTCTTGCAAAGATTTAGGAAATCTATGTTAAGATAAATTTTACCATAGGTGGTGGAGTATGATATACAAGTTAAATTGTTTTTCTTGTAAAGCAACAAAATGACATGTATGACTCAAATAGTTCCATGAAGATCTGGAATGTGTTTCAGATATGATTTAGTATATCCTATTTGTTATGATAATAGTGGTACAAAGACTAATATTAAGAAAATTAAAAAACACCAACATATAGGGAATCATATCGAGAGAAAGAAAGCAGCATAGTAGTGACCCATATGGCTTTTAATGGCAGTTGTTTGGATCTATATAAAAAGACTTTCCATGCTAAAGTGTTTGAGGGTCACCTAGAATGTCTAGAATTACGAGACATGTCTCATCTTTGCTAGGGTAAGTGGGAGAACATGTTGGGTATAGAATATGCCCTAGGATACATGTCTTGTCGGCTTTAGTGCAAGTGAGAGATTGTTGGGATTTATGCCTTAAAGCTTCGTAATTAATGATTTATTTAATAATTAATAATTATTTTGATTATTTTATTTGTAATATAATATTATCCATGATATGAAAAATCCAAGGTTATTAGTGTAATCTTGAACAGTATGTGGTTGACATCGAGAGGATCATGTTCAAGAAATAACCTAAAGGGTCATAGTATATGGATAAGGTTGGGTGCCTTATCCTGGTAATACTATTGATGCGGCTTACTTTGTAATAGTTACGAATGATTTGATCCAAATCATTCATGTGGAGACATGTGAGTGGGGGTATCTTATACAATGAGTTTGTATAAGAATGGACTACGAAATATTTAATCTCTCTTTATAAATTCGTTAATTGAGAAGATTAATATTTCATTAGGATGATCATATGCGACTCGATCTTAATCCTGAGTGAGTTATGAACTTCTGCCTGTGAGGGCTTGTCCTTTGATTTGCATGGATGAGAATGGCTTTTATAGCCGATTCAATATGCCTACCATTTTGGGGACTTGACCAAATAGGGAGCTAGGAACATAATCTCACAAGATGGAATTCACTTCTTCCCATATAAGGTAAGTAGATGAATAGTTCCCTTAAGTGCTGATTTCGGGACTTGAACAATGGGGCCCCACCCTCTCATTGGCCCAAGAGGAACTTAGTTTATAATTAGATTATAAAAAAATTGTTCATTAAAGGATCAGTGGTACTTAAGGTGCGAGATGTAATTATAAGGGTAAAACGGACTTTTGACCCAACTGTAATTACGAGCAACTCATGGAGGATCGACTTACATGTAGTGATTATATCCATGGACACAACTTGTCCTATAGTGCATAAGAGTGCAACTAGGTCTATAGTGGAGTGACCTATAGTTAATGAATGAAAATTAATTAATTAATTAAGAGTTTAATTAATTAATTTTGTATCATTGGAGCTTATAATCTGTAGGTCTATAAGGTCCCCTTGCTAGCTCATAGTAACACCAAAAGATCAATTTAGTTGAAAGAAAAATTTGAAATGTTCAAATTAATATTTAATATATTAGATATATTAAATATAAAAGAAGAAAATATATTTATTGTATTTGATACATTAAATATTAAAATAATTAATGTATATTAGATACATTAAATAAAAGATATTTATAGAATTTGAATAAGATTCAAATAAATAAATATCGTAGGAGATTTGAATGAGATTCAAATAAATATAAGATATATTTTAATATATTAGATATTAAAATATAATATTTTAATTATGGTAAAGATTTTCCTTTTGTCTCTATAAATAGGACCCTTGGCTTGAGCTAGTAGACAACACATATCTCATCAATAGAGAATTAGAGAATTCTCTCTAGACCTCTTCCTCTCCAATCCCTTGTGAATTTTCTTTCAAGAGGCTTCCACAAGCCTTGGTCCTATGTTCGAGTAATTGCCAAGAAGATTTTATGGAGGATATAAAGATCCGCCAGAAATATTCCATATTTACTCCAAGTAAGTGTGCTTAATCTTAATTTTTAGTTTAATTTTAAATAAAATCAAAGACGATCCAATGCTTTAGCTATGGAATGAAACGTTCATTCCTTCAGCACAACCACGAGGTGGTGATGGAGGCGATGACTTAACGAGGCTAAGGAGACACCACCAGAAGTTTCTTTCCCTGTGTTTAGTGTTTAGTTTTACGTCTTTGTTTTGTGCGTGTGGTTGCCTTGTAAATCCGAAATTTCTTTTGTTTCTTATCTCAGTAGGATGCCCTATACTCGTGTTTGTTGGTTGAACTCAACATATTTTTCGTAGTCTGGCGGGTGTTGAGTGGTTCCTCTGGGTCATAGAAGTTTTTTTCTGTCTCTTACAGGTTTTAAAAAAAAATTGGTTTACTTGTAGTTACGGCGTTATGCTGCCGAAATTTCAGGCATAGATGGTGTTACTTAATGGTAATTTTGTGTCTAAACTATCTTGGTTTTAGGGTTGTTACACATAATGTAACCTGAAATTGCTTGCACAACTGCCTTGAGAAGAACCTCCTTCCCTCCCACAGAAAACAACTTGTCCTTCCATCCCTATATGACCTTCCAAACTCTATTTTTAACTTCTTAGAAAACATGTTTCTTGTTGCGCGAATATTGGGAAGGGAGGCCAAGATAAAGACCAAAAGACTTCACAAAACTATCATCAAGTCTTTCTCTAATAACCTCAACTTTGTGTTGATCAACATTCCTGCTTGTCATGAATAAGGATTTCTGCCTGTTGATCATTTGACCAGAAGCTCTTTCCTATCCCTATAACACCTCTTTAATAACCTGACATTCCTGCACTGAATCTTTGAAAAAGAAAACACTACCGTCAGGGAAAAAGAGGTGAATTATGACAGGGCAAGATTTAGTAATTTGAAAACCTGAGATTTTGCAGAGAGACACTTCCCTGTTTAGACGAGCTAAGAAACGTTCAGCACATAAAAGGAACAGATATGGGAAAAGAAGATCTCCTTGTCTCAGACCTCTTGAAGGTTTAAAGCTAACTTTGGGGATGCCATTGACAATAACAACAAAAGTATCTGGCTCAACACAATTTAACCTTTGAGATCCAAGACTAACTAAACCCCAAACTTCTCATCATCTCACGGAGATAGACCCATTTGACGCAATCATAAATCTTGGTAATATCTATTTTTAATGCCACCCACTTTGACTTCCCTTTTCTCTTGCAGTTCAAAGCATGAAAACATTTGAAACCAATATGCGCATTGTCTGTAATGTGACGACTTGGGAGAAAAGTCGATTGCGAAGGGGAGATAATCTTATTGAGCACCTTTTTCAGTCGATTCGCAAGAGTTTTGGCAACCAACTTATAGATCACGTTACATAAGCTAATAGGTTGATATTTGTTTGGGGTTCTTAATTTTAGGAATAAAGGATATCAAGGTATGATTTAAACAACCAAACCTCTCTCCATTATTCAGCACCTTCAGAAAAACCTCCATTGTTTCATCTCCCATAATACTCCAGTATTTTTGATAGAAGAGAGCATGCATACTATCAGGACCCAAGGCCTTTGTAGGGTGCATGTCTTTGAGAGCCACTTCCATTTCTTACCTTGTAAAAGGCTTACAAAGATCTTGTTCTGAGCTTCAGTCATTTTATTCTCAACACAACTGATTATCTTCAGAACATCTTCATTGCGAGGACTAGAGGAGGAAAAAGATTGTTTGAAAAAGTCAGTGGCTATTACACCAATTTTCGCTTCCTCTTCCGTCCATAAACCCCTTTCGTCAAACGAACCACCAATCATATTAATCCTTTTTCTATGAGAGGCTTTATTATGGAACCATTTTGTATTACGATCTCTCCATTTGAGCCAATCTTCAAGGGATCTTGTCTTCCAGTGCCTCTCTTCCTCTTTCAGTAGATTTTCCAATTCACGTTCAACTCAAAGCCACTCCCTTTTTTGATCACCTGTCATCTCGTTACCAATTTCTCTAAGCTCCGATTCTTTTCTGACAATAGCCCCTCTCAACGAACCATTGAGCCTCTCTTTATCCCAAGCCCTCAAGTTTTGGAGGTAATTTTTTATTTTTCTTTTGAGGTACAGCTCCAAATCGATCGCAACACTTTCTTTCCAGACCTACTCGATAATCACCTTGCACTCCTCCAAACTAGTCCATCTTTCTTCGAATCTAGCTGGTCTTCGATTTCTGACTCTATTCTTTCTTTCCTTCTCCATAGTCGAATCTCAAGAAGCAACAATTGAGAGGTGATCGGATTGGAAGAAGTTTAAGTACTCCACTCTAATAATCAGTTGAAACTTCAACATCTCATTGTTAGCCAAGAATCTGTCTAACCTTTCCAAAATAAGATTTCCATAAAAATTTCGATTCAACCACGTAAATATATCTCCCTTAAAGCCCAAATCAAAAAGGTTATAACAATCCATAACTTCCCTGAATGCGTTCATTTGCCACTCTTTCCTAACTAGACCTCCCTCATCTTCATAAGCAAAACAGGATTTCATTAAAATCCCCTCCTACTAACCACGGGAGGTTGCCTAGCTCTCCTAATATTTTTAGAAGCTTCCACGAGTTTTCCCTTTCCTCTATTACTGGAATTCCATTAAAGCCTGTGAAACGCTAGCAACCCTTTTCACCAGTAATGATCAAGTCTATATGCCCATTTGAGAAAGATCCGATATCCACTTTAATGTTGTTCTTCCAAAGAAGGATTAAGCCCCCTCTGCGACCTTTGCAATGCACACTAAACAAACCTTCCATCGAAAAATCATCCTTGAGTTTGCCTTCAACCCCCACTTTACTCTTTGTTTCAAATAGGAAAATCAACTAGGGATTTAAGCATTCGACCACTTGCCAAAGTTTATGGAGTGCCCGGGGGTTTCCCAACCCTCGGACATTCCAACATAGGGTTTTCATGGCATTCAGTAGGGTTATTAGTTAAGTTATAGTTTAATTATAAGGTCCAGTTTGATAACTATTTTGTTTTTGGTTTTTGGATTTTTGATTTTAGAAAATTAAGTCTACAAATACTACTTCCACCTATGAGTTTTCTTGTTTTGTATTTACTTTTTACTTATATTTTTAAAGACCAAGCCAAGTTTTAAAAACTAAAAAAAATAGTTTTCAAAAACTTGTGTTTTGTTTTTGGATTTGGATAAGAATTCAAAATGTTTTCTTAGGAAAGATGAAACTCATTATAGAGAAATAATAAGAAAACAAGCATAATTTTTAAAAAACTAAAAACCAAAAACCAAATGATTATCAAATGAGGCCTAAACTTTTAAAGTTACGTCAAATAGGTCCTTGAACTTTTAATGTTGAAACATTTATCAAGTTTAAGGTTAAGGTTGCATCTAAGTTTGAGGTGCAATTTGATGAAATAGAAAGTTTAGAATAAAAATTAGTACAACCTGACAAAATTAGTGGTAAATTTTGATTTTTGTTTCTAAAAAAGAAAATGTTCAAAGGTATGTGTGTGTGTCTTTAAAAAGTATAAAAAAAAAAAAGAGAAAAAAAATACATCACATTTTTTGGTTAAATTACAAGTTTGGTCTTTTGAACTTTTAATATTGTCTAATAGGCCTTTAAATTTTAAAAGTTGTCTAATAGGTCTTTTAACTTTTAATGTTGTGTTTAATAGATCTTTGAACTAAAAAACATGTCTAATTGGTCTATAAGACCTAAACGTTGAACTTTCAATTTTTACCATAAATTTTCAATTTCATCAAATTACACCCGAAACTTAGTTTAATGTTGCAATCTTAACCTTAAACTTGATAAAATGTTTCAATTTTTATCCTCCAATAAATTTTTGTTTCAAAACTTATTAACAAAGTATTCTCATATGCTTTCAATGAATTATAAAATATGTGTATGGTACATAATAGATAATATTTCAAAAAATAATTATAATATTAGAGCTAAAATTTTGTTAAAATTTGTGAGTTTTGAAAAAGTTATTCAATAGTTAATTTGTGCATTAATCAAACTTAAATTTGTGCAAAATTTGATATTATTGAAATTAATGAGTCTATAGGAATGTTCACATCACATTTTGTTAAAATTAGTAGATGAATTAGCGAAAATCAAACAAAGAGTAGATATTGCAATTTTTAACTAAGTCTAGGATACAATTTGATGAAATTGAAAGTTTAGAGTGAAATTTGATACAAAATAACAAGTTTAGGAATAAAAAATGAATTTTTCCCTTCTTTTTTTAATTCTAGGTTGCAAATGAAGAGATAAAAATCCAAATCAGCCACAAAAGAAGAAATCCGAGTGTTCCAAAGAAAATGTTGGATATATGTAATAAAATACACATTGACATAATATTAACCATTTCTTCAAGAGACAGAAAATGTGTTAATTGAAAGTTAAATTAAAGCTACAACTGCATGATTGTTCCATGAATTAAGGATTTATGAACGGTTGATATTTATTTATTTTAACAGAATAAAAAAGAAAAAGGATAAAATTCAATACAATTGAAATTTTGCCTTTGTTTTCTCAAACACTTGCTCAGCAATAACAGCACCATTCCCATCTGCTTTCTTGATTTCCAAATGAGCCTTCTGATAAAACCCAGTCCCCCTTATGGCATCAGCAATGAAATCATCAAAACCTATTGCAATTGCAGCTTCTGCTTTGGCTCCATAAACCAATCTCTGTTTTCCAAAGAACATGAAAATACCAAGTAAACAAAAAGAAACCAACAAGACGAGCTGATTCCTATACAAATAGTTCCGAAACCGAACCTTAATTCTTGAAAGATGGATGGCCCCAAAGCACATCGGACAGGGCTCACAAGATGCATAGATTTCACAGTCCGAAAGTTCGATTTGACCAAGCTTTTTGCAGGCCTACAGTAGAGGAAAAAGGTCATCGTAAATTGCGTTAAGTCAACAACTGAAAACGAGATAATTTTAGGGAAAAAGTCTATCAAGTCAAAAATCTTTCAAGTGCCCAAATATTTGCAGAGTGCAGACCGAATAAATAACAAAGAAAGAGTCGAGCTCAGATCGATAAAGAGAAATCAATATAAACTCAAATAACATGTATTAATGAGAAGAAAATCAAAGCTTTTTCGAAAAAAATTCAGGTACATGTATGCTAACAGTGAGTAATTTGCATAGCAAATAAAATAACAAAAGGGAAAAAAAAATTCCGAAACTTCGAAAAGATCGAAATTTCAGCTACATCGAAATGATTATGTGAACAATAACTTCCAAAACTTCAAAATTTTGAGGTAGAGGTGAAGATATGTCATACAAAGGAAAGGGACTAAGACGGATATTGTGGGCTCAATAAGTTCTATCAATCTTGGTACTCATATTCTTCCATACTCAGGACCGAGCAAAGACAAAATTTCATGATCAAATAACTTTTTCACTTTCGATGTCAAGATCAACTTTCTTATGCAAAGTACTTCAAGAAAACTAAAGAATGAAGTAGAACATGCATTGGGCTAAAATTTGTATACCAACCTCCCTAACTGCAGTGACTTCAGCATGTGCTGTAGGGTCAGTGTTTTTCAAGACCATGTTGTGACAGCTCACAACTACTTCGTCCTTACGAACGACAACCGCTCCAAAAGGACCTCCATCTCCACACTCAACTCCTTTGTAAGCCTCTTCAACTGCTTGCGTCAAGAACTTGTAGTCCCTATCTTGTACAGCTGGTTTAAACATCAAGACAATAATGGAATCTTGTTAACACTTCATCATAAAAGCTTGGACCATTTGTTCATTCCGACTCAGAACCAAATGATGAACAAAATAAATGCTTGTAGCACGGCAATGGCCAGGTATTAAAGGAAAGGAAACTGTATCTACTATTTAGATTGTACTGCAAGAGAATTCAAGAACCATTTTGCAAAAAACAAAAAGCCCCATACACAAAATTTGACCGATGAAACAGTAGGAAACAAGAGAATAAACCTCAAACCAAAAAATTTCTCCCCTAAACAGAATCTTACTTTCAGACAGGATGATTTTGAACTGACGATCTCAAGTGAAAAATATTACAATGCAAAAATAGATTCTACCAAATCCTTAAGAAGTCATAAACCCATGAAGAAAAGGAATCGAAATTCTAGAAGTTTACTGATCTGTAGGCCAGAGTAAATTACATCAATTTGGACCAATCCAAGACAGACAAGAACAGGAACAATCTTGATAATTATATATAGATATAAAGGGCCCTAAAAGTAAAAGAAAATTTAAATAAGAAAAAGGATCTATTCTCCCTCGACTTTTTATGGGATGAAGGAAAAAGGAAATATTAAAAAAATTATAAAAAATGGGAAAACAAATGAATAAATAATTGGAAAGTGGGTTGTTGGTACCTTCTTGATGACAACCAAATGCAGATGCTACAGAAAGAGTTCCATCTATAGCTTCCACCACTGAAAATAAGCAATAGAGACAAATTCAATATTACAAAACCCACTGAGATCGTTCAATAAAATGAAAGAAAAACAGAATTATATGAATCATATTGCATTAATCTTCCAGGTTGAATCTGCAAGTGCATATAAACCCAAAACCAGTACAGAGAAAAGGGGAAAAAAACGACATCATAAAGATTTAGAATCAGATCCAATAACAACAAAAAGAAAAAGAGAAAAAGAGAGAGAGCGAGAGAAAAGGGAAATATGTAATGTAAAATTAGAAAAGAGTTCATAGTAGACCCGAGTCTGGAAATTCCAAAAGCGGAATAACGAAAAATTAGGAAGCATCATCAAACACGTCTGCTAAAAATTCCAAATCCCAGCTCGAAATTCATCCTAATTTCAGAGATTAACACCAAAACGCTCTTCGATTTCTATCCTCTAAGATCAAACAACTCTCCCCAACCCCCCCCCCCCCCCCCCCCAAAATCATGCAAACATAGAAATAGGCTCCCGATGCGGAATCAGAGACATCATGCAAAGCCAGAACAAAGAATCCAGAGAGATCGGAGAAGAAAAATCCTAAAATCGTGGGATTACAAAAAAACCAGAAAAATTCAAAATCATCCCATTCCTATTCGCATTCGGATTCGGATTCGAATTCACATTCGTGGTAAAGGGAATGCGAGATCATTACAAAAACACAGGGAATAATGGGAAAGCAGGAGAAAGGAGATTGAAAATGAAGAGATTACCAGTAGAAGAATCAGCCATGATCGGGATGGAGAAAACAGAGAGAGTAAAAGTTGGGATCGAGAGAGGAAGAAGTGCAGAAGAGGACTAAGAAATCAAGGTATAAATAATATTTGGGAGGATGGAAGCGAAGAATGAAAAGCTCGAAAGAGACTGTAGATGAAGAGAGAGAGGGAGAGAAGAAAAAGTACGTGAAAATGAAGGATAAAAGTCATCCACCCACCACTCTGTTTGGGGCCATCTTCCATTTTAAAAGCTAAAACTTGAGGTTTCAAATTTTTTCTCATCTAAAACTCAAGATAATTCCCCTGCAAAAAAAAAAAAAAAAAAAAAAAAAAAAAAAAAAAACTCTAAGATAATTCATTTTTCTAAAAGAATAGATTAAACCTTCTTTATTAAACTTTTTGATAATTCCTTTTTGTCTTTCTCTTTTCCTTTTTTCCTTTTCCTTTTTCAATTATAAATTATCTATTTTCAATTTTCAAGAGTTTATCAAATTTGGAATTGTGTCCCTTTGATCTTATTTTCATTTTTAGATTATAGAGATTAAATAGACATAACCTTAGAAAAATAGATTTCTAACTTATAATTTAACCTTTTTAGTTAAAATATCATTTTGGTGTTTGTATTTTGAGTTTCATTCCATTTTAATCGTTGTACTTTCAAATGTCCAATTTTAGTCAATGTACTTACAATAAATCTTAAAATTAGTCCATACAGTTAGTTTATTGTTAAATTTTATTTACTAAAATGGTATTTTAACCTTTTTTTTTTTTTAATTTCATCACTTATTTAAGTTTAGAGTTGTTTAAATAAGTGTGTATAGTTCAACGGATATCCTCGACCAATAGGTGAAAGGTTTGAATTCTCCCACCCGTACATATTTTTTAAATAAAAAAAGTTGAATGGAATGATAAGTTTAATATTAAAATAATAAAATAAAATAAAATAAAAACTTTATAATTTTGTAGGAGAACAAGCAAAATACAAATTTTACAAATTTCAATCACTTTTATAATGGGTAATTTATGAATTTCAAATGGCACGCCTCACACGAGGCACACATGGGTAAAATATCGATTTTTAAGTAATGGAAAGATTCCTTATTTGTAGATTCCGCAGGCTATAAAATTATATAAAACTATTTCTAAAATATAAGAATATTTTTAGATTTTGAAAGCATTGAAATTATCTAAAACTGTTTTTAAATATAATAATATAATTTATAAAATAAGTAAATTATAAGGTATAATTTATAATTATTGCTTAAGAAATCTAGACTAGATTAACCCTTATTAGTTATTTATTTATTGCTTTTTTTTTTTTGAGTTCAACAACATTTCGGGTAGGAGGAATCGAACATCAGACCTTCTGGTCGAAGCTATATGTCAATTACTGCTGAGGTAAACTCACTTTGGCATTTATTTATTTATTGCTAAGTCTTGTATTTTTAATAAATATATAAATAACATTAATAAGTTTCAAATATTAAATACTAAATTTAATGAGTTGCAAAAAATATTATATAATATATATAGTAAATCATCCAATTATATAAAAAATTATAGGGTAAAATACACTTTTGGTTCCAGGATTTGAACTTAGGGCGCGTTTACATACCCACAGACGTACTGGATCAAACATAATCTGAAAATGTGGGGCCCTCTTTATTACGATTGAAAGCGTGTAACTCATCCCATAAACGTAATGACGTGTAGGACCCACCTTTGACACTGTAAATCGTCCCCGCAATTGTATTACACCCAAAAGGGTACTCAATCTAATTGCGGATGTGTCTTTCGTGTGACTCACAACACTTTTTAATAAAGTTTCCAGCATTTGCCCTTACTCTGTCGTCCACATGGTTATTTTCACGCATACCAATGGCTATAATAATTATCGATAATTAACTCTATTACCGTTGTAATCGCATTGATATGTTGTCGTCGGTAACGATATGGACAACTTCGCCAGTAATAGTAATGGTCTCAATTGTAGTATCGCGAATGCCAGTTTATCGATATATTGTTTTACCGTTCCCTAGAGCTCGCCTCTCTTTTTTATTTATTTCATTTTTTGTTAATTATTTTCTCCCAGTATTTTCATCTATTATTTCATTCTAAATCCATGCATGATGTGGAAAAAACAATAAACTTGGATTTCCATTTTTTTTTAAATTGAGGGTGGTCATACAACAAAAAAGAACATCATATTAATAATTATAAAAGAAAATGAATGATGAAGCAAATCGGCCGTCACTCCAAAGATGAACTTACTCGGAGTCGAATGATATGACCATCAATGGCAGCCTTCGGTCATTTCACCTCTTCTTCCAAACAAGCGTGCAACTGAGCCCTTCACCAACACACTGGGGCATTTTCTTCTTCTCCTGTTCGTCCATTGTCTTTGTTTTCCCTTTCTGATCCCTAGGCATGTTCACAGAACATGTTGAAGGGGCTGGTTGGGGTGAGGGCTGGTTTACACTTGGAAATGAACCCTATGGTAATTTGGGTAGAGGGAGAGGAGGTGGCAGCGGTGGTAGGGATGCTGGTTTCTGTCAATAGGTCATATCAAAGTCCACATTGGTCATGAACTCCTCCAACTCAATCTCCTCCTCATACTGACCGAAAGAGATGGTTATGTTGTCTAGCGTGGGAAGGCTTCCCAGGTCTGACTCCCATTCAAATGGGACTAACGAGTATTCCAGAAATCGTCTTCTTATGAGTAATCTATTTTGGGTGAGTGTGTTTAGTGAGTTCTGAATGGGTGGATACTAGGACCTTAGGGTTTATTAATAGGCGAAAGGACTATTGATACCAAAGGTGGCCATTAATGAATATTGACATGCAACGTCCTCTTCCGTCTCTCCAAGCGCCATGATTAACAACCAGTCGCCCCCAAAATGAATATTGCATATTGGTACTAGCATCTGACGTCAACATATGGACTCAGATATTCATGCGTGGTCAATATCAGTAACGGTAGCGGTATTAAAGTGCTTTGGAGGGATAAGGGCAACGAGATGCTCATCCTTACACCAGCGTGTACCCCCCACATTATTCAATGACGGTAGCGATAACGATAACAGTATCGATTCATAGCGATAATGGATCAAGCTGCCAGATTCTAGGGTTTATATTTATGGGGTCTATTTTCCAACCATATTACTCTTTCATCCCAAACGACGATTTGTGCTACCATCCAATTTTTTGCATTTCATCCAATCGATTGCAGATATTACTCAATTACTCTCTATTATTCTGTATTTCGTCCTCTCCTTGATGCATTGTGTTTTAATTTGATGTCTCCTTACGACAGTCTGTCTGTTAGTTGCTTGTTCTGAGTTTCTTCCACTTGCATTACATCATTCAACTTTCCTTGTTTGAATCATTTTGTGTTTTCGTATACGTTCATTATTTCAAATATTTTGCACCTGTGGTACATGCCTGATTTAATGTTGTTGTGGGCGATCGTGTAACTATAGAATCTGTACTATGCCATTAGATATGGATCAACTTAGTATTGGAAAGAATAGGAAAATAAGTGTTGTGGTAAATATATTGGTTGTCATCCTTTGAGAAATATTTGTTGTCTGTACGACCATTTGCTTCAGTCGACCCGCTCCTTCGTTGAAAGTTGAACAGGAACAGTCACTTTGTAGGGCGATGTACCATACTTGCAGTCTTTGGTTCAGGAGAATGATGTCAGCTATGTGACTGAACTTCAAATGGATAGGCGGCCATTCTCTAAGTTGTGTATTATGCTAAGTGAGGAAGGGCAACTGAAAGGGTCAAAGAATATGAGTGTGGATGAGATGGTCGCAATGTTCTTGTACATTATGGCACATCATGTGAAGAATAGGGTGGTTAGTTTCAGTTTCAGGCGATCTAGACAGACAATTAGCAAGTGCTTCTATGAATGCCTAAGAGGAATGTTTCAATGTCAAAAGTTGTTTTGGAAGCAACCTAAGCCAATCCTGGAAAATTCAATGGACTATAAGTAGAAGTGGTTTAAGGTGTGCACCATTTCTTTCTTCTATTTGCATGGATAGACGATTGTCTACTCACTACACTTTGATGTTGTGTAGGGGTGCGTTAGGGCTTTAGACGGAACACACATCAAGGTTCACGTTTCGGAAGCAGACAAACCTAGATACAGAATAAGGAAGAACGAGATTACAATGAATGTACTAGGTGCTTGCTCACCTGATATGCAGTTCATGTATATTTTAGCTGGATAGGAAGGCTCAGTGCACGATGGTCACATTTTGAGAGATGCACTTAGTCGAAAAAATGGATTGAGAGTCCCATAAGGTAACATGTTAACATGCATACCATTCCACAATTATCTCTCATGCGGACAGTTGGTCTAACGATTTGCCTTTGTAGGAAACCATTACCTAGTGGATGCTGGATACATGAACAACGAAGGATTTTTGGCACATTTTAGAGGCCAGCGTTATCATCTGAACGATTGGAGTGATGGGCAGCAACCTAGGATGGCAATAGAATTTTTCAACATGAGACATTCTTCAGTAAGAAACACAATCGAGAGGTGCTTTGGGATGTTAAAGATGAGGTGGGCCATCTTGTGGAGTCCTTCATTCTACCACATCGTAACACAGTGTCGAATCATAGCATGCTGCATGTTGCACAACTTTATACTAAGGGAGATGGCAGTTGATCCTTTAGAAGGTGATAGTGAGATTGACCATCCAGTACCTATGGATGAGAGTTAGAACCCTATGTACATAGGGTCCATAGAAACATCTAAAATGTGGACCACTTGGTGATAGAACTTGGTAAACGAGATGTTCAACACATGGCAGCACAGACTGTGAATGTAATCTGTTTGTGGGGGAGGCTGGACTTGATTGTTTCCCAAATTTTTTCATTGTTTTTTTTCCCATGTACGAACATTAATTTTATATTCATCATGTTTTCTTCATAAAGGCTTCGACATAATACTTATTTCGTGTATACATCTTCGATGCCTCGTCCATACTAATAGCATATTTTAGTTATAGAGAACACCAAGATGGATGCTGGAGGGAATAACGGTACTAGACGCAGAGGGCGTGGGGTGAACAAACACTTCTGCACATCCGCAGAGGACGTCGCGTTGGTTTCCTCCTTACAGGAACTGTGTAACGATAGGTACTAGAAAGCCAACAACATATTCAAGAATGGTTATTTGGTGCAACTGGAGAAGATGATGGTTGAAAACATAGCTAGGTTTAGCTACAAAGAGACCCCCCACATAGACTCATAGTTGTGCACGTTGAAGACAAAATACAATGCACTAGTGCAGTTGTTATAAAACAAAAGTGGGTTTGCATGGAACGATCAAACAATGATGTTGCAGTGTGAGAAGTCTGTGTTCGGTCAATGGGTTAAGGTATGCACACGTCCATACATATTTAATTTTCACTACTCGCTTATTGCTTCAGATTTGTTCACATATTATTAACCTTTGCGAGGAACACCCTAGGGCAGTAGGTTTGTACAAAAAATTGTTTTCTCACTACTACGCATTAGCAGAAGTTTTTGGGAAAGATCGGGCCATGGGCAAAGAAGTTGCAACTGTGGACAATGAAGAAACAAACATTAGACTGGAGGACGTCAACAGTGTGCAATAAATTCAACAACTTCAACTTAAACTTTGATGATATAATAGATTCATACATGCCCTGGAGGAAGACACCGTACATCTTTCTCACAGCCGAGAGAAAGCTCACAGTCGAGGCCTAGCCCAACATCGACATCAACATCAAATGAGAATCGTAAAAGGAAAGGGAGTGGGAAGGATAGTATGGAGCAGCACATAAAGCAAATGGCAAACTCTATCGCCGATGTCACCCCAAAGATCAACGAGCTTATTACAACAGTAACGGTAACCATTCCACTTGCATCGATATCGATAATGCTTTCCAATCCAACTGTAGGCGGTAACGATGGCAAGTCATGTGGGAGCGATATCAGGCGTACACAATTTCGTATCATTAACAGATTCTCATCCATGGGTAATGGTAACCATTTCAATTGCATTAGTATGGATAGTATCTTCACCTACATCAATATCAATAAAGATAGAAAAACTCATGGCGAAGCATACTTTGGTTATTGTATAAAAATTTATCGTACATAAATCGCACATGGCATTCTCAAATTTGTCCTGTAACATTTTCACTTTTCGATTACTTGATTATGTAACCCTGTTCTATTGAATTTGTGATTGTATGCATCAAAGTGATATACTAAAACGTAAACACACTGGTATGAAAATGAAAATACAATTATTATTATTATCCTCGCTCACTATACATGGGTTCATTGCCAAACAGTTCGCAAGCATACTGAAACCTAAAATGTTTCATCTTGCTCTGAACAATGTCGGCAATGTCAGACCTCGATATTAAGGCCTCTAAGAATTTGCAACAGAAGATGCCATAATCTAATGTGGTCAACCTCTATACCCAATCAGTGGACATGCGTCTGATCATCCATGGTGCCCTCGAGAGATGTGGCCTGTTGTCGTACACTTTACAGAAGTGTAGTAGGGAAGGGACCATGTGCAACAATGGCTCTGAAAGGAATGATAGAATTAAACCCACAACGGAAGTGTTACAATCTACTTTGATTTATTAATTAAATAATAAAAATTAAGTTTAAGCAAAACATACCTTGAAAATAATATGGAGATATTTTCTAGCGGTTCTTTACTTCTCGTGTTCCAAGACTTACACAAAACACAAAAGTCTTCTTTGCTATGACTCGAACACAGGACCAAGGCTTGTGGGATCCTCTTGAAAGAAAATCCATAAGGGATTGAAGAGGAAAAGGTCTAGAGAGAATTATCTAATTCTCTATTAAGGAGATGTGTGTTGTATCTAATGGCTTAACCCAATGGTCCTATTTATAGAGACCAAGGATAAATCTTTGTCATACTTAAAATATTATATTTTAATATCTAATATATTAAAATATATCTTATACTTATTTAAATCTCATTCAAATCTCCTACGATATTTATTTATTTGAATCTTATTCAAATTTTATAAATATCTTTTCTTTAATGTATCTAATATACATTATTTATTTAATATTTAATGTATCAAATACAATAAATATATTTTCTTCCTTTATATTTAATATATTAAATATAAATTTGAACATTTCAATTTTTTCTTTCAACTAAAGTGATATTTTAGTGTTACTATGAGTTAGCAAGAGAATCTTATAGACCTACAGATTATAAGCTCCAATGAAACAAAATCAATAAATTAAACTCTTTAATTAATTAATTTTCATTCATTAACTATAGGTCACTCCACTATAGACCTAGAGTTGCACTTTTATGCACTGTAGGACAAGTTGTGTCCATAGATATAATCACTACATGTAAATCGATCCTTCACGAGTTGTTCATAAATACAGTTGGGTCAAAAGTAGTTTATGATCCAACAATAAACTAAGTCCCTCTCGGGCCAATGAGAGGGTGGAGCCCCATTTTTCAAGTCCCGAAATCAGCACTTAAAGGAACTACTCATCTACTTACCCTACATGGGAATGAGTGAATTCCATCTTGTGAGATTATATTCCCAGCTCCCTATTTGGTCAAGTCCCTAAAATGATAGGCATATTGAATTGACTACAAAAGTCACTCTCACCCATGCAAATCAAAGGACAAATCCTCACAGGTAGGAGTTCATAACTCACTCAGGATTAAGATCGAGTCACATATGATCATCCTGATGAAATATTAATTTTCTCAATTAACGAATTTAAAAAGAGAGATTAAATATTTCGTGGTCCAATCTTATACAAACTCATTGTATAAGATACCCCCACTCACATGTCTCCACATGAATGATTTTGATCAAATTATTTGTAACTATTACAAAGTGGGTCGTATCAATAGTGTTACCAGGATAAGGCACCTAACCTTACCTATATATTATGACCCTTTATGTTATTTCTTGAACACGATCCTCCCGTATGTCAACCACATACTATTCAAGATTACACTAATAACCTTGGATTTTTCATATAATTGATAATATTATATTGCAAATAAAATAATCAAAATTATTATTAATTATTAAATAAATCATTAATTACGAGGCTTTAGGGCATAAATCCCAACAGGCTTGAGGCGACTCGCAAGGGCATCATCGTCGATGTATTCGGGCATCGAGTCGTACACCAGAATCTCCCCATTGTTCATGTTCATCGCAATAACATCCAATGCTCGTTGAAGTTGAAAGGACCATAAACGAAATCAACATCTGTCAATGTCAGCATGTAGTCGATGTACTCACAAACCATGTAGTCCATGTAAGATTGGTCGGCACTCCACGCAGACACTTCATCTAGGGTCGCACCAATTATGGATATATATGCGTCATCTGGGGTGTTAAGGTGAACCTATCAATAGAAGAAAATGATTATGACATGCTAGCTTATAGTGATAATACATAAAATTATGTTATCCTACAAAGTACAATAGCTGCAACGTTCGTCACTGTGAATGTATATCCGACGACAACCATGTCTACATCTTCACCGAAGAGATATTGTGTAGTGGATTATGCTGGATCGTAGTACCGACGGTAGGCTACAGGATGTGGAAAATGGGACAATCTGAGATAACGTCTAAAGGAGGCGAGTTATCGTCGACGAGATGATCCATGATGGTTTCCACGTTTACACTGGGCTGCTGCGTGGCAACACCAACAACCTTTTGCCTACATTGATAGGTCCTCGCTTTCTTCCAAGGGGTCATCGGTGGTGTGAAAGCCTTCACCGTAGTCTACTTTCGACCTGTCCTACGCAGTGGCTCCTCCATCGAAGGGCTCTGCATAATGCAGTAGTGAATGAGTAATCCTACATTGGAAGAGCGTGTCAACATTACATTATGAGATAGAGAGTGACACAGAACCTAAATAAAATGACCATCAAGTATGGCCATTGACACCACTGCCAATGTGCATAAGGCATGTGTAAGAGGAAGTGTTTCTTCTGTTGTCGTAATGGGGAACTACGTGAAGTGTGTCTCCGAAGGCTGGTACAACACGATGCTGAGTTTAGGGTTGGAGTTGAATGTGGGTGACAGACTCCAACTAGGCAATATCGGTTCAACGGAGGTCGTGTCATGTACAACCGTGTCGAAGGCCATGGCCTCACCTGCTCCCAGGTGCAGTCTGTCAACATCCAATGGATTCAACCCACTAGGAGAGGCTACACCCACTTCGATAAGGATCCTTCTCAGGGAGTGATAAGCCTTATAATTAAGGCTTATTTAACTTCTAATTGTTTAAAATAATCTTGTTTTGTCTTAAGACCATTTGAAATTAGTGAAAGACTGCTTCAATTTAAGAAATAAATAAATATGATGGCATTTGGGATAGAGTTCTAAATATATTGATCTTGTTTGCAGGAAATATGGAAATTGCAAAATCAAATTGTAGAATCACGATTCTGCAATTTGGACAGCAAAAGACTTCAAGGAGAAAGAAGGAATCTGGCGCAAGAAAAAAAAAAGAACAAAAACCCATTTACGGAAGGGCCAAATTACGGCCTGAATTGGTGGAATTTGAGCACGATTTTTGGATAATTCAACCCTAGGGAGGATCTATAAAAGATGGATGAAGAGAGGCGGCAAGAAAAATTGGGATGGGAGGCGATTTCAGAAATCAATTTTCGTGGGTTTTTCATTTTTTTTTCGAGGCTCTGTTTCCTGGAATTTTTTGTTATGTTTCTGTTTTGGCCAAAGAACTGAAGCTCTAATTATTGGTCTTCAATTTTCTATTTGTATTATGGAGAATTGTTTCTCCATTTGATTTATTTTTGAATTAAGCTGAAGTGTTAATTTCAATCTTAGTTGGTGGGTTTATTTCAAGAACATTACTCTGTTTTTCTGGACTTTCTTAGTCTTCTCTATTTCACCGAGGGTTCAACTTTCTGTTCTTAGAATTTTCCTTCTTGTTTGATGAATGGTTGTGGGAGTTACCCCCTTGTGCTCAGTCGAATTCAATTTGGAATTAATTTTGTGGTTTAATCCAGCATTCAATTGTAAGTTTCTTTTAGATCTTCTCTTTGATTTCATCTTCATATTTTGATGCAAGATTGTTCAATTTCTACACTTTTCTAGTTTGTCCAATCCGACTCAAGTAGCATTTGGGTTGTTAAGACTAACCATCTCCTAAAATTGGTGGAGGTTGAGTCGATTGGAGTGGAGTGAGTTGGATTGAAAAATTATTGAAATGAATTTTTGTATTAGTTGATTCTAGCCTCTGTTTTTCTTCAAGTCAGTTTCTATGGAAGTGTTGTTTTTATTCAAGTTAAGTTTTGTGGGAATGTTGAAAGCTCGTCAAACTAAAGAGCAGAAGGAAGAATGAAGATTTATTTAGTTGCCTTTGAGTCTTTTCTTTAATTCCCATTGAGAATCCTTTTTTTGAATTCCTGGTAGTTTTATCGAAAATAATATTACAAATTGTTGTTTAATTATTCAATTTACACAACTTCTAATATGAACTTTTTCTCAAAAATTAGTTGTAATATTTTTAGTTTTAATATGAGCTAAAACTTCTTAGGGGGTTCAAGAATGTGAATTCCCTAAGAGGTAATTGTAGCCTAAATTTCAATAAAAACCAAGCCTACATCTTAATTGTTTGCTTGTGTTGAATAAATTTCCGTTGAGATCCTAGTTTGATCAACTATGGTAGCAACTCAAGCTTAGATCTAATGCCGACGAGGTTAGTGATAAGCGAATTTCGCACAAGTAATGGAGAAAAGAGCTTAGACATAAGCCAATTCCTTACCCTAGCCATAGGGATTAAGGACTCCAAAACCCATAAAATTGTTGAGCCGAATGATCTAAGATAGAGGGACTATAGACATATAAGTCACTCACTTAGCCTCCTAAAAACCTAAATTCAAGGTGAATAGGAGATGCAATTTTGGTTTACAATTGAGTGTGGAGTAGGTTGGAATTGCAATTTTGGCTTGCAATTACAACTTAGGGCAATGACATTCTTGAGCCCCATATTTATCTAAAATTCTCTTTGCAATTTCATTTACTAAGCTTATCTAATTTGCTATCCAATATTGCCAATTTTAGATTCTGCAATTCAATTATGCAATTTTTGGTTATTTCGCTTATTGTCATTTCTAGATTCTGCAATTAAATTCTGTAATTTTTCTTTTTACCAACACACCAACCAAACATTATTTTTGCAATTTAGTTTTCAAAGTTGCAATTTTCCTTACACTTTGCTTTACAGTATTTTGTTACTCTGTTCCCTTGGGATTCGATACTTGGTACTCACATACCATTTTATATTACTCCGATCGCATGCGCTTGCATGTACAATCCGATCAGGGAGTATGCACTGTCGTCAGTGGAGTGGTCTGATAAAGGGTTCGCAGGCCGTGACCTCGAGGATTCATCCCTAGGAATGGCACCTAACGAACGTGGATATGGAGATGTATTGACATCGTCAACCTTGTCATCAGTGGGATCTACCATCTCTTCCACTCGCTCTCGCCTTACACATAACACAATACTCATACCATGAACCAAAGTCATGTAATCATGTACAATACAATCACGTAGGAAGATATTGTACCTTACATAAATGACGCATCAGATTAGTGATGGTCCTCAACACTGATTGAACCTCACAGAGCATCCATAAGCTCCTACCAAACCTCACGGAGCTCATCCCTGACCTTCTACAGGCTATCCTCCACCCCACCTAGACGGTCGTCAATGAAATGTCCATGGTATGGTCGTGGCGCCTGGAAACTGGATTCACAAGAACTGGACGAGTCTTTCTCCCCGCTTGGACCCAGTATAGTGCTCAGATACTCACATGTTGGCAGGTCCACATTAACTGCAGTGTCAATAACAAGTCCACATCAACTATGATGTCGATAACAGTATCAATCTCTGATTGACAGGTTCATCACGATGATTAACTGACGGGTCATTATCGACCGATGATGCAACAGAGCCTGCTGGTGCATGGACGGGTTCATCGCAACGATCAAATGGCGGGTCATCGCTGAGTGGTGATGCAACAGGGTCTGCTGCTGCAGGAGGGGCGGAAGGGGATGGGCAACCAAGTACTGCAACGCCCACCAGTTTCCTCTCGACTGAAATGTTCCAGTAAACATCATTTGAACTCAAAAAAAACAAAAATTAAACATTATTTAGCTGTTATTGATATGTTACTGTCAATTTATTTAATTGATTAAGACATTGGTAATCTCTTGTAAGTTACAAGTTCAATCTTCAACTCGTCGGAATTGTAATATTTGCAAAGGAAACAAATTGTATTTTTACGTGTATAAAAAATAATTGCTATATATCAAATTTTGGATACAAATTATTTTTGATGTTGACCCTAAATATAATATTAATGTTTTATTTCTTTAAACTATGTTTTTTATCAACATTTTTTTCTTAATTTTTTTTAACATTACATAACAAATAAGACAAAATTTGTGGGTTAATTTCGAGAAATTAATTTGAAGAAATGACTGGATTTGAAAGGGAACTTCTTTACTTTTTAAATTTATTTTAGTAAATATAATATTATTGTTGACCCTAAATATAATATTAATGTTTTATTTCTTTAAACTATAATTTTTATCAACATTTAAAAATATATATATTTAACACTACATAACAAATAAGACAAAATGATTGGGTTAAATTTAAGAAATTAATTTGAAGAAATGACTAGATTTGAAAGGGAACTTCTTTACTTTTTACGTTTATTTATGTAAATTCTTAAATGATTTATGGCTCTTTCAAATGTACTGAGTGAAGGGTGATTTAGATAGGTTAGGTAAATTTGGCTTTTTGGTGCAGTTTGAATTGCTAGGGATAAATAAATAAATTATAGTATAATAATTAATTTTTGCAAAATTAGAGTGGAAAAAAAAATGTAAAATCAATAGGTTGTCAAATGTAGAGAGGACCTTCTTTATATGGGAATACGTGATTAATAACCTTCTACAATAACATATATATATTTTATAGTTTTACAATTAAATATATTTAACTAATTTAACAAGTTTTTATTAAATAATGGAATACCAATTTGTGATAATAAATTATTTGTTGATCTCATTTTAAACTACTAGTGTGCGATCACGTGAGTTTTCTTTTCTTTTTTTTTTTTTTATGTAAATATAATATATTACAAGAAAAACCAATAGTGGACCTTATAGTTTGAGGTCAAGGCACAAAGCGATACCAAAGTAAAATACTAACAAAATCAAAGACTAAGCAAACTAGTTCAGAGACCTAATAGAGAGAATAGACCAAAGACAAAAACTCATAAGAAAAGATCCCAAGGGGATGGAAAATCTACAATCACGCTAACAGAAGATGCACCCGACCAAGTGGAGCAGCAAAGAAAGACATTCAATTGCATAGCCTAAAGACATGGACTCGAAGGTTACATTCCCGCCATAAGTGATAGATAATTGCACACAAGATTGCCCTCCAAACTTGACTATGTAGACGCTCGTCTGCACTAAGATGACAGATCCAAACTAGCTTCGTGACTTAAAAAGAGATTTGGTGAGGGAGCAGCCCCATAAGAGCAACTCACTCGAAACTGACTTGTTGAAGGGGCACTAAAAAAATAAGTGGTCTTGAGACTCAGTTGCCCAACTATAAATAACACAATTTGCTGGGACAGAGGGATTCCAACGACGAAGCCGATCCTGTGTATGAAGCTTATCTTGAACAAAAAGCTACACTATAAAAGAGTGTTTGGAGATGTTCCCTCCAAACCACAGAATGCCTAAGATGTAGCGAGTCTCAAGCACTAGCTATAGAGTGTAGGATTGGTATGGCAACCCTAGAGGGGGGTGAATAGGATTTATTTAAACTTTATAAAACTTTTCACTAAGGTGGGCCCAAAAAAAGAACAAATTAACCCACTTTTAGCCAACAATTAATTTCAACGAGAAATCATGCAAATAAATTCACATCAAATTATACAAGAATTAAATCTAACAATTTCAAACATTATTTTTAAAAATAAATTGGTAAAGAATATGTAAAGATAAAATTATACCAACCAAAATAAACATAAAAGAACACTTAAGTCTATGTAATATAATATATAACAACAACTTAATTGCAAAAATGAAATAAGATAGGAATAGAGAAATTGATACTAAAAATTTTATAGTGGTTCAGCACAACCCAGCCTACTCCACTCCCCAAGCTCCTCTTGGGTATTTCACTAGAACAACAAACGACCATTTCCACGGCTTAGAGTCCAACAGTTACACGTTCCTTTTACGGGAGCAAGAACAAACCTGACCCTTTCCACTGTTCAGGATCAAACCATTACAACCTCTCTTTTTCGGGATCAAGAGAAACCCTTACAATGGATTAGAAGTTGAAGAACAAGATGAAAAAGCTCTCTCAAGAATAGATATATAAAACAAAGCTCACACACGTTGTAAGATTTGTAAGAAAGAATTCTTACAAATTAAAATCCTCAAATGACTATGAAAATTAAAGAAATTGAAGCTCAAAATTTGTTAAAAAAATGATGAAAGTGCTCTCCAAGAAGAATAGAATTTTTCATAATTTTTTTTCCATTTTTTTCAATTTTTTCAAGTCTTAAATATAAGAGAAATGGAAAATTTGACCATTATCTACCACGTGCCATCTTTTGATTGGCTGCAAAAAAATTCAAAATATTAATAAAATATTATCATTTGACCGTTTGACCAATTATACATATATTACAAGAAAAACCAATAGTGGACCTTATAGTTTGAGGTCAAGGCACAAAGCAATACCAAAGTAAAATACTAACAAAATCAAAGACTAAGCAAACTAGCTCAGAGACCCAATAGAGAGAATAGACCAAAGACAAAAACTCATGTCATATGTATGCCATATGTCGTCCTTTCATTGGTCAAAATATTATTCTAATTAAGAATGTCATGTCGCCCTTTCATTGGTCAAAATAAAATAATAATAAATATTTTAAAATTTGACCGTTGGACTTTTTAATTATTAAAAAATTTAATATGTCACGTGTCGAAATCCTATTGGTCCACATTTTGCCATGTCATCGTCCACGTCATCCACCATGTCATCATTTTGACGATTTGAAGGTGCCACATCATCACCACGTCAACAAGGTTAACCGTTGACCTTCTACGTCATCTGCCACATCATCTTTATATGCCACGTGTGATGCCATGTAGGATTTTCCTTCAATTTTGTTTTGTCCATAACTTCTTCATTTGAGCTTCGATTCGGTCGATTCAAGATGCATTGGAATCCTTATTCCGAGCTCTACACTATGGATACTTTAAAATACTTAAATTATTAATAAAAAAATCAAGTTTGTTATCATCAAAATATTAATTAATTAATTTGAGATTAAGAGCCAAAAAGCCAACACACAGAACATACCAGAATATCAAGGAAGCCAGAACACTCAATCCTCCCTACTAGTCTTAGGCTGAACAGAAAGCAGAAAAGCAGAAAAGCTCCACTAGGTTAGATGAACCACACGACCAATGCAAGAACCATCCAATTGAAAAAAAAAGAGACACTTTCGCATATAAGATATTATCAGTATCTAAAATAACTATCGTACTAAACTGCTGGAGAATACGATCTCTCGATAACCAAGGAGCTTGTGAGATTTGTAATTCTATTTTACCATATAAAAAATAAACTTGAGCATAATTCCACTAGTTAAGGTATATACCATTGACCAAGAGGTTAGATGTTTGTATCCTTATCCCCACATGTTGTTGTACTCAAACAAAAATAAAAAAATAAAAAAATAAGTTAATTAAAATATTTAAATGAAATCAATTATGATTCAATTTTACATTAAAGTTTTTAGGTAGTAACTAATAAGCACAGAGACTTTAGGACTAACATGTCCGTGTTCGACACGTATCAGATGCTTTGGACATTTCAACACTTGTTGGACACGTATTGGACACTTGTTAGCATAATAGATGTATTAGACACTAGTTGTACAGAGTCAATATAAGTCCACTATTTGTTAGCTAGACACGTAACACTTGTTAAGTATACTAAATAGACACATAATAATAAACTTTGAAAGTGAAATACATCAAACTCATAATTCTTCTCTTATACATGCATAAACTTATTGACTTTGAATTTCATTCTTATATAAAAATGATACATACATACATACATACATACATACATATATATATATATATATATATATATATATATATATATATATATATATATATATATATATATATATGTATGTATATATATATGTATGTATGTATATTTTAGTAAATGTATCATTGTTGTATCTGTGTCCTCTTGATTTGTAAAAATTGACGTGTCACAGTGTTCATGTCTTGTCGTATCCATTGTTCATATTCGTACTCGTGCTTTTAGGGTAGTACAACACTGATTACTGAAATTTTCTTTTTCATTGCTTAAAACTATCTTAAAATAATACATTTTATATAGCCACATCTATAAATGAATTATTGATTGAAAAAATAAAAGACTTTAAATGATTAATGTATATATTATCACATTTTTAAAACAAAAATAATATAAAAATATAATTTAGAGAAAAATAATCTATTTTTATCTCAAATTCAGTAAGGTGTATCAATTTTATTAAATTGGATCTTAGACTCACATACTTGTCACAATTTTTACCTACAATTTAATTTATGCTCATTCACCTACTAATTTCAATAAAGAGTACTATAAAAATCTCTAAAAACTCACTAATTTTAAAATAGAATGAAGTATGACATAAAATTAAGCTTGATCATGCACAAAATTGACCATTGAATAAGTATGCTAAAACTCAAAAAAAAATAAAAAAAATTTATTTGTTTTTCTCTCAAATCCTATAAATTTCATATTAGACATATATATTTTATAATTCATTAAACACACATGTTTTTATGATTATTCAAACAAAATTTTATTAAGTGGTAAAAGTTGAAACACTTATTCAAGTTTAAGGTAAAGATTGCAACACCTTTTCAAGTTCAAGGTACAATTGGATGAAATTGAAAGTTTAGGCGTAAAAATTGATTTTTCTCCCAATTATTTATTTCCACATCAAAATTATTGATCATTTTGTGATAAAAGTTAAAACCAAAATGCTTACCAAATTTTTGACATGAAACCATTAGAAAATAAATAAATAAATAAATAAATAAATAAATAAATAAATAAATATATATATATATATATATGACTACATCTATTTAAATAATACTTTTTAATCTTAAAAAAGGTATGGACCAAAAAGAAAGAAAATCTTAAAGAAGGTCTTTCGATTTTAAATAATAAAGGACAAACAAAATATAAAATGAGAAGATAAAATTTAGGAAAAATTGCAAAAACCACTCTTAAATTATAGGAGCTGTCATAGCCACGTCCTCAAATTTTCAATTTGATCAATCGACTCCCTTAATTTACACAATTGTTGTAATTAAAACCTTTCTTTTTAGAAGTGTTGAAATTAAAACCTTAAAGATTGCAAAATGCACTGAATTATAATAGTTATTCCAATCAAATCCTCGAATTATAAAATATATATACATATATTATAATCAAACCTGTTATAGGTAATTTGGGACTCAAAATATAAGCCCAATAACAAAAAAAGAAATCAAGAACAAAGCCAATATGAAAAAGGCCAAATGCAGAGTGAACCTAGGAAAACACGGAAGTCCCAAGCCTAAAATTCTAGTTCCCCTGCTCGGCTTCAGCCTTTCTTAATGGGGACGTGTGCCCCCAACCCGTGGTATTTCTGTTCGGTCCAGCTCAATTCTTTCCTAACCTAATTCTTAAAGGGAATGGAGAAAACTTTAGAGGCTTTTCCATATAAATTCTAATTTTGACCTACAGAGGGTAAGCTTTTTCTCATTCTCTAAACTCAAGCTTGTTACACTTTTTCCTCTTTGACTTAAGCATCAGAGTTTGTGTGATAAGCGCCACACCACTGTGCTGTCTTCTTTTGTTTAGGCCACATTTTTTTCCATCAAACAAATTTACCGTTGTTGTCATGTGAAGGTCAGGTGAGATTTCTCCTGTCTGAATTTTTGCAACAACAGTTGGCGCCGTCTGTAAGGAAGAAAAGCTCTACTTGAGAAACCTGCATATCGCAATTCAAGAATGAGCAAAAAGATGAGAAAGATGGATGGCACCTCTATAATCCTCCCTCCCGACAAGGTCACCTATGCCTTGTCCGGAGGAGGGAGAATTTAAAGATAAGTTAGAAATAGAAAATAAAAAAACAAGGGTCGAAAACCAAGTCGAGGCTGACCAGCATCTAATGGCCAAGGCCGAGCCTACGTTTTTACTAGGAGAACAATTTGGATTGGAACAAGCTCCCATAGATATCAAGAAGGAGGAGGCCAACCAGCTCCTCAGCCAATAGGAAGAAGTTAGGGCACACCAGAGAGGTTAACCAATAGAGGAGTTGGAATCCATTCCGCTCACATTCGAGGATAGGTGAAAATATTGGAACCAAGTTAGAGGTTGAACAGAAAGAGAGTCTGATCAGTTTCCTTAGGACCAATGTAGATTTATTTGTTTGGTCGCACAAAGATATACCAGGAATTTATCCTAGCATTGTAGTACATTGATTGAATGTTGACAGAGACTTTAAGTGTAAAGAAAAAGCGATGAGCATTCAACTAAGAATGAACATTCCATATTCCCACGATCCTTCCTCTAGTGATGAAGTCATCTCAATCTCATCAGGAGGAGGGATGATCCAAGGACGAATTGGAAACAACCAATAAGAGGAAACTCGAAGAACCTCACACACTGATAACTTGTAGAAATATAAGTTATTATAGCCTAATAAATAGATCATATGCCCCTAATTCAGATGTTATCAAGGTATTGAAAAGCATCATTCTCTTTATTAGATATGATTTTTATAAATAATCAATTATATCTACGAAGAATTCTTTGGAAGCATAGATTATGATGTTTGTCGATTTTTAAGAAAGTTATGCGTCAAAGAAAGAGAAGAACAAGGAAACGGTGAGGAAACACTCAAAGGTTGTGCATGCAAAATGTCGGTGGAAGTTCAGACACCTAATTGGAACCTGTGGCTTCAAAGAAAATTATTACCACTAAAAAGTTTTGAAGTGACTTAATGAATGACGTGATCGAATCATATTTGACCTCCATGCAAATGGACAAAAGGTGAACGCTAATTGGACCAACAGAATAATGAACAGAGTCAACTTGATCTGAGCATGCGTGAGTGAATTAACAAAGAGGTTACGTGTCTTTTGGCCATTGGACAGCGTTGGATACATATGTTTGAAAGATTGATTCAAGAAGAGGTTGTTGCTATTTTTGTTTGGAAAGTTTGTACTTGATCAATTTTTAGATTAACTAGTTGTCAAAGGAAGAAAAAGAAGAAGATGTCAGTCCTTATATTGCAGAAGAAACATTAATATCTACCATTAAAACAGAAGCTCGAGGATAACGAAGCCTTCATTATTCATTTGACCTTCCTTGTCTTTATATTCTCATAGTAGCACTTTAATGACTCTGATGATATAGATGATTAGCATGTTGTTGTTCTATTTTTAGTTATATTTTGTAACCTTACTTGATTTAAATTGAAGATTGCAGAATTTCATTCTCAGTTCACTTCTCTGTGATAGTCAATCTACTTATTAATAGGAGTAGCTAAATCTCTTCAGGGATGGATAAGGAGGGTATTAGTAAAATGTCACTTGAAATTGCTGAATGAATGTTGGTAATTAATCCTTAGTTTTCTTGAGTGTGTTATGTTCCATAAAAATAATATTCATTTGGCCAACCAAGAAAGGTGAAAGCATGTGTTCATATTGGAAGGGTGAGGCATATGGAAATATCAAGGAAAACAAGAGTGATCTTCATTCACACGATTGTCTTAGGAATAAGATAATTAACTTGTAAGATAAATAGATCGGTGAGTTCATTCTTTATGTTGAGCATAGGAATATGACTGCATAAAGAGCTTAACATTCTTCACGGAAGTATAAGAATAAGTAGGAATCCATTCTTCTAAGGAGTAACAACCAACAAGCATTGACAACATTTTCTATCACACTATACTAAAAAGATCCTTAGCCAGACCTTCTTTCCTTGTTTAGTGAAAGTAATCAGTTACGTATATGTTTAAGCATTAAGCGCATCTCATCGCAATCTGTTTCTAACCAATGCGTTGACATTCAGTTTTCAATTAGCAAGTTTTTACATATTAAGTCCTTGAGGATCTCGACCTCAGAATAATCCCTGAGTATTACTTGCTTGCATTTGGTTTATACTTGGACCTTGCGTAAGGGTGACATTAACTGTATAGAACATTTAACTGGGTGCATATAGTTGTTATATCCTGTGTATGTCTATGCAAGGTTATTAGTTAAAAGAGTCAGCATAGTTATTTTATTCGCAAATCGAAACCTCAACACACACCGTTCCATAGAGCCAAGGCTGAGGTTCCACTTTGTTCATTAAGTGGAAAAAACCAAGGTGAGAATTTACTGGGCGCTGACCAGAGGAATTTGATCAAAAGAAGCAAAAAGACCAACATAGGCTGATGTCGAGGCCAATCCCACTTATCTTGAAGGACTGGATCTTGAAGTTTTGATAGAGCTTGCAGATTGTCCCTTCACCAATGAAATTATGCAGGTAGAAGTACCCAAAATTTAAGAGCATTCTCCTTCACCTTGATCGGATCAACAAGAGAATCATTCAAAAACTTGAAGAAAAAGTTGATCAATTCCGTCAAGGAATTGACTCGACTTTTATTACTCAGTTCTTAGGAGGGAGAGAAAAATGCAAACTTTAGATGCACCTGTTGACAATTAAGTAGAAGCTAAAGGAAAGTTTGCGAGAATACATCGCACGTTTCAACAACGAAGCTATCCAGATTGAAGGATACATTGATGCATGGGGCAACCTTGATTTCCATAACAACCGATCTTCAAGACAGAAGGCTCCTTCGATCTATAGATAAAAAGTGAACCTACTTCTTAAGTTGAATTCATAACTAGGGCACAAAAATACATTAGTGTAGAGGAATTGATGAAATCAAAAGAGACGACAACTGAAAATAGATCTAGGATGGACTGACCACATGATCGAGATAGGGTTGGAAAAGGATCTCAATCCAACTCCAAAATGAGGAAGGTGGAAGACTGAGGCCGAGTCTAGCCTCGACTCGGCCACCTAAAAAATTTGAGAAGTATACGTCCACTTCTCTCTCTCCTGAGAGGGTTCTTGATAAAGAGCTTGTCGAAGGCCCTATCAAATATATTTATAAACTAAACCTCTAAAATTTGCAGTAATAATGGCCAAGGTCGATCACGGAGATTGAAGTTCTTAGATTAATTAAGTACCATAGTTACTCACACCTAATTTTATCTAAAGAAACAAAACTTTAGAGAAAAAGAAAATAAAACTAAGCTAAGTATTTACAAGGTTGGAGTCCATTTAGAGAGAAGATTGGAGAGAATTAACATGAAGCACAACTTCAATTGATTAAGAAATTGTATTAACATGTAGCGAACATAAGCCAAGAATTACTAAATTATCTGCTTGACCCTCTCGAGCTCAAACAAACTCATGCATATTATAAATCAACCTCTCTGTCTGTTTCTACAGCTAAGCATGGCATTAACGACATTCTTTTAACGGCTTCTAACAATAACTTACTCATTCTCATGCAATAGATTATTATTAGCCATACATCCAAGTTCTACAACTAAGTTTACTTTCTCAAGCTAAACTCAATTTAACAAATATAAGCAACGGTCCAAAGATTAAACAAAATAAACAAGGTGCATAAATCCTCATTACGATATACTACAATTCGAAATCAAACAAGTATGACAATACAAATCTAAAAGAGCCTAAAATACTCAAATTAATACAAGAGGTTCAACTCAAAGAATCCTATAATTGAAGAAAATAAAGTAAAAGAAAAAGAGAAAAACTGGACAACGTGTGCCAACACTCATTCCCATTGTGATGTCCTATGATCTTGAGCCTTGAGTCTCATTCTTAGCTTTCCAAAGTGTCCTCTAGGTCTCAAGACAATGTTTCAATTGAAATTAGGGTATTCCTCTCTCAAAAACATCTCCCTGTGCATGAAATAAAAAATTTCCTTTATATTATCGAGACAGCGTTGCAACGCAGTCCCTTCAAATAAAATAAATTCGAAAAATATTTTCAAGGCTGTCGTTGCAATGATATACACAACATTGCAATGCTCTGTGTGTTGTCTGTTGGGTTTGAAAGGTTACATGTAGCATTGCAACGCTATGCTCTCTGGCCTATTTGCTTGTCACTTCTTCTCCTTGCTCTTTGGCCCAAAAGTTTTCCTTTAAGCTTCTTTTTGTCTCTAAAGCGCTCCAATTCCTCGATTTGGCTGTCAATGCTCGATTCCTGCAATTCATGACAAAAAAACATCAAAGTCCACTAAAAATACACAAAATTAACCTATATCTAAGCCTAGAAATAGCACCCTTTTTATGTGTTATCAATTCTCATGGAGATTCAAAACATTTACCTACTCAAATACCCTGGAAAGATGATAACGCACCCAGAGAGAAGAGACAAGAATAAGTATTGCCTCTTCCATCAAGATCATAGACACTCAACACGCGACTGTTATCAATTGATTTTGAACAGATATCTAAAAGAATACATCAATGAGGAGAAGTCGAGGCCGACTAGGGAAGGCCGAGGCAAAGGAGAACAAAAACCACCACGAGAGATCTGGATTATATTTGGTGGCCCAAAAGGAGGAGAATCAAGCTGGAAGAGGAAAGCTATAGCTCAATAAGCTTGGCATGAACCTAAATTTAGAGGTATGTACCCAGTTCATCTAGATAGTATGACTCCGATTTTAGAATTTACTGAGGCCGAGGCAAAAAGCATACATCAACAACATAATGATGCCTTGGTGATTACTTTGACAATTACAAATGTAAAGTCCATAAAATCTTCATCGATGGTGGAAGCTGATAGACGACCTTCGAAGGTCTTATCAAGATTAAATTTATAAAAACCAGACCTTTAAGTATTTTGCAATAATAGTGGCCAAGGTCATCCACAAGGATTGGGTTTCTTAGATTCAATTAAGTACCACAGTTAATTATGCCTAATTTTATTTAGAGAAAACTAATTTTGATTTGGTTCTTTTGTCAAAAATATAAAACTTAACCTATTATGTACAAAGTTGGAGTCCAATTTTAGAGAAACAATCGTTAATTGCAATTCATGAAGCACAACCATGAAATTGACTAAAGAATTGTGAAGCTTGCAACAGTCCTAAGCCAAGAATTACTAAAATATCCAATTGACTCTCTCGAGCCCAATTGAACTCATGCAAGAAGTAAATCAACCTAGGTCTATTTCTACAACTAGACATGTCATTATGAAATTCTTTTAATAACTTTTAGTATTAACCTATTCATTCTCATGCAATAGATTAATCTTAGTTATGCATCTAAGTTCTTAGTTAAATTTACTTTCTCAAGCTAAACTTAACTCAACATACAAAGCTATAGTCAAGAGCTTAGAAGATTGATTCAGGATGCATAAAAGACGTTACAAGCACATTCAATAAATCAAACATAGTTTTATACAATAATGAAATTAACTAAGAGTCTATAATACTCGAATACATTTAAATACAGTCTGTTAAATCCTAAAATTTAAGACATAAAGTAAAGGGAAGAGAGAAAAAATGGATGACGCGTGCCAACACTCGTTCCCAACGTGATGTCCCACGATCTCGAGCCTTGAATCTCCTCCTTAGCTCTCCAATGTGCTCTCTAGACCCCCAAACAGTGTTTCTATCGAAATTAAGGTGCAGGTCTCTCCAAAACGGCTCCCTTTGCTCGTATGTACAACTTGTTCTTCAATCCTCTTTCACCCAAATGCTAAATTGTGCCTCCAAAATGACTTTTTTGCCCTCTTTTATTCTCCTTAGACAGTTTTACCCTTGAGTTCTTGATTCTTGCAAAATAAACACTTAATTGCATGAAAGTATTCGATAATGTTTTTAAAAAGTGCAATAAAATATCACTAAAATGCATCATAAATTACACTTATAAAATACCCCCAAACTTAAATATTTGCTAGTCCTCGAGCAAATCACAAAATAAACAACTGAACAATAGATAATGCTATTGACTCCAACCTCAGCAATTCTGAAGAAAAAGGAATTACACAACAAAGATTCATGATAAGAAGATATTCTCAAGCAGCTAAAAATTGAATTCATTCATTCATTGAGTGAGTGTGTGATAGCTTTTCTTGGTCTAGTCTTTACAACCCCTGAAACAATAGTATTAAGTCCTTCATTGATCTTCCCCCTACACTGGTCCTAAGATTCAATTTTTCAGTTTACTGTCATGATTAAAAGGTTTCACTTTTACCAAGGCATTTACCCATTTACAAACCCCCAAACTTGCTTTTTATTATGTTTACATCTTTTGTTCTCATAAGGATCCTTCAATCACTAGCACCTTCATTCCAACATACTAACACTTTGTGGTGAAAGTAGCTGACTATAGGCACCAGTCACCTGTCAGATTGCCTAAGCGTACTCACATCCTAAGTAGATTTTTCATGCAGTGGAAATCATGGGTGTCATGACCGCCCCTAGTTACTCAATCCACTATTGGAAGTAGGAGTATCTCTCACTTAATTACTTATTTACCTTATGTCCATCGATTTTTCATGCAGTGAAAATCATGGGTGTCATGATCGCCCCTGGTTACTTAATCCACTCTTGGAAGTAGGAGTATCTCTCACTTAATTGCTTACTTATTTACCTTATGTCCAAAAAAAAAAAATCAAAAGGTTTTGCTGGGCTTCCTAGGTTCAAATTATTCTCCTAATCATGCAAGACCACCTCTCGATCAAATCTTAAACCTATCGGAGTGACAACAAATTTCTAGACATAATAATCATATTCCAAGCATTCAAGTCCAGCCAAGAATAAGCGAAGTGCATCAAGAATTCAAGGAAGTCAATGATCCAATTTATCTCTATCTTGCATCCACTCCCTAATCACAAGTCCTACTAATGCAATTGTCTCTGATTCGGAATTAGGTATCATCAAAGATTATCATAGTAGTAGCATACAAATTTAAGCTCATCATTCAGCAAAAAGTCAAAAAAACTCTCAAATTTCTACTTTCAACATATTTAAATAGAAAGAATTACGCAAAGATTTCATCATCATCAAAGATATCAAAATACCACCATATCTGTTAAGTATCTCTCCAAATGCAAAAGATAACCTACACCCCCAAACTTAAAATTTACATTGTCCTCAATGTAGCCCAATAAGATGATGAGCATAATAATACAACTACAGAGAAAGACAACAGAAGGATAATAGTAGCAGCAAACAGGGGTGAAAAGAATAGGGAGAGAAAATAATAATACAATTAAAATAGAGAGGAATGGTGAAAATAAAGATACAGTGAGAAAGAAAGAAAACGATATTGTCCTGAGCAGGTGTAGTGTTCTCATTCCTCCTCAGAGGAAACATAGGGTTTCGGAGGCTGAGGAATCTCCATGTTCATGCCTGCCATCTGACGCATGCACGCATAAAGATGCTAGTGGTGTGCCTCATTGTGTTGAGTGTGGCGTCTCATACGTCGATCTCGTCGATGTTCTCTCTCTTCTTGCTACTGGAATAACTACTCCTGCCTCCTATACCTTTCATCCATAGCAAACATCACCTCATATATGCCCTGGTAACCCACTGGTACAGGTTGTGGGAGAGGTTCTTCCTGTCTCCTCTTACCATGTTTCTGCTCATGTTCATCCCCATCATGGCCTTCTTCATTTCCACCTCTGAGGCCAATGATATAGTTTTTATCCATAATTCCCTTGGGATGAACTAACTCCTCGTAAGGAGTCCAGGTGACTCTTGCATTTCTACACAACGCAGTGATGAGAGAAGGGTGGCCTAAACCACCTGTAGTACTACCTCTCCTCACATGGCGGATGGAATGAAAAATCACTTTCCCCACATTTATGCTCATCCCAATAGCAATAGAAAAGAGAAGAATGGCCCTCTCTTTCGTGACATCGCTCATATGGGCCACTGGCTGCAACTTTGCACAGATAAATCCTAGTTGGAGACATCACTTTCCCCAGATCTATGCTCCTCCCAGTGGCAATACTTCATCATATGCCAAGAATCCTTACAGAACAAATTCTAGTTGGAGACTAGAAAAAGAAGAACATAGGGCTAAACATGAAGTAAAGTTAATCTGATCATAAAAGCAACCACATACACTATTAGGTATTGGAAAAGAAATGAGTTAGGCCAAAAGCCCAACTCCCCGCTTGGGCCTCAACATGAGGTTGAGGACGAAGAACCCACTTCATTTCAAGGGGCATGCGTCTTGCATGCCACTAGCTTATAACACCCACAATTAGCCTAGTTACCTTTTATGGAATCCGAATGGGAGAAGAAATAATATGGTGAGATGGGCCTAATAATAATCGAGCTTAAGGAATAAAGAAAAGAGTTTGGGTTTAGGAGCAACAGAGGATCCCACAGGGTCCTAGATGAGAAAAGGAATTGAGTCAGGCCCAATTCTTAACCATGGCCTAATGCCAAGGCCGAGGCCTTCTTCATTAGCACGGGCATGTGTCTAACATGTGCTCGGCCCAAGACACCCTTAGTTAGCCAAGTTACCCTTTCTTAAGTTTGATTGAGAGAAGGAATGAGGAAATATTAATGCAAGATGAGCCCAATAATGACCAAGCTCGAGAAATAAAAAAGACTCCATGAGGTCCAAGATAAGGAAGGAAATTGGGCCAAACCCAATTCCTCACCTCAGCCTTGATATAAGGCCGAGGCCAACACCGATGACCACCTTATCATCATAATAACGTGTTTCATGCATGTGGCCCAATGCTAGGCACCCACTGACACACTTCTTCACTCACTCCCTGCTCGCCACGTGTCCAAGATGTATTTTATCATTTTTCATCTAATTGGAAGCTTCCACCCATCCAAAAATACACATGTGCAAGGAAAAAACAATAATGGAATGCCACAAGTTGGCCAAACTGTCTCCATGAAATTGATAATAGTCTTTCGAAGAGGAGACAATGAAACCTTAAGAAAGCTTAGAGTCATCTCCACGGAGTTTGACGGGTCATTCTAAAGGATAATCCAAGGCCTACCTTGGAGCAATTAAAACCTAAAAAAGGCCACAACTCTACCCAAATATAAGGCATGATGAGTTATTCTAAGGATAATCTAGGAACACCCCTAGAGCAATTAAATCTTAGAAACCCCAAAACTTACTCAAGATGGCATAATGGATCATTCTAAAGAATATCTAGGGCTTAGAGCTTTTTTCAACTAAGGAAATCTAGAATCGTTCCTACAGAGTTTGATGGGTCATCCTAAGGATAATCCAAGGGATACCTTTGAAGCATTAAAAGCCTAAAAAGGCCACAACGTAACTCTGCCCAAATGCAAGGCATGATGAGTTATTCTAAGGTAAATTCTAGAATTTCTCCAAAGCACTTAAAGCTAAAAGAAAACAGCCCAACAAGGTCTAATGAATAATGCCTCAAAAGAGGTAAATTTAATTAAAGAGTTATATTCTCAAATTGGGTTCCATATGTCTAGTCCTTAATTATTAAGAGCTAAACCATGATCCCAATTAGGGAGTGAGGACTAATGTTATAGGTAATTTTGGACTTAGAATATAAGCCCAATAATGAAAGAAGAAATCAGGAACAAAGCCAATATGCAAAGGGCTTAGAATAGAGCGAATCTAGGAAAACATGGAAGACCAAAGCCCAAAAGTAAAGGGGAGAAGAGAGGAATTGGGTCGAAGCCCAATTCCCCTCCTAGGCCTCAGAAAGGGGCTAAGGTCGAGGCTAGCCTGTTCCTTGGAATGAACTTGAATTTGTATTAATTTTAATGTACTGGAGTACAATCTCTAATTTGTTCCTCTGATTCTTTGTCTCTCATGTACAAATGTTTCCAAGGCTTTGCAACTTATTTTCGAATGTAGACTTATGTCAAGGGCTTTGCAGCTTGTTCTCAAATGTGGATTTGTCTCGAGGGTTTTGCAGCTTGTTCTTGAGATTAAAGCTTCAATCAATCTTTAGGGTCTTGAAGTCTTTAAATCTTGAAGAGTCTTTGGTCTTCAAAGAGTGTTCAATACCTAAGAACTTCAGGGAGTGTTCAGCATCTAAGGACCTCAAAGATTCTCTCTAAGTTCTTTGAAGAGTTTAATTTCTATGCACGCTTGAAATGAAGGAGAGCTCCTCTATTTATTGAGCTTTCCATGGCACGTGGGTTTGGGCTTTAATGCTTTTGGGTCCAACCATTGGACTTGAATTTTCTTGAATTTGGGTTTTATTTAACTTTAACCCAAATTCCAAATGACTTAATTTGACCAAACTAACTTTGATTATTTGGTCAAATGAAGACCCGTGGCTTTTTAATTTTGGAATTGGCCAATTTTTGTCTTCAAATTAAATTTAGGACACATGTCAATATATAATTGGTCCTAAATTTAATTATTTGTAGTTTTTCTATTAATTTGGAATGATGATGTGACAATTTGGGATTGGCCAAAATTTTCCATTCACCAAATGCTCCCTTTTCGAGTTTTAGGCACGTGTATGTGTGGGTGAATCTCGAAAAAGATAGTTTGGAGTCAAAATATAAGTTTTTTTGTTCCTAATCTTGACTCCCATTGACGTGTCAATTTAATCAAAATAAGAATTTGGTTCATAATTTTGATTTTTTTTATTTGACATACTTTTTATGCCAGTTCATCAAAATGTAAATTTGGGTCAATATTTTGATTTTCTTCTCTAGCACAAAATTTTGATTTGAACTTAGTAGAAATTACGCTCTACCTTAATTCAGACTTTAAACTTGAGACAAGGTTAAAATTCTACCCAAATTTTTATTTGAATTTGGAATAGTTTTGGAGTTCTACCCAAATTTTTGTTTAAACTTGGAATGACATTTGAAATTTACTCCAATTTTGACTTGGGATAAAATTTGAAGTATGCCCAAACTTTGCTTTTTTTTTTTTTTGGATAAAATTGAAATTCTACCGTGATTTTTATTTGGATAGAATTAATTTCATCAAATTTGAGTTGGAATAACATTTGGATTATGTACAAAATTTTGACAACAAATTTTCATGTAAGTTTGATTCAAATTGAATTAAATTCAAAATTTATCCAATTTAACTTTTGATTTAAAGTTGGACGAATTTGAATTTGATTTGTAAATTGATTTGAATCAAATTGGATCATAATCCAATTTGATTTCGAATTTGAATTACGATATTGGATTAATTTGACTCAAATGGATTTAAATTTTCATATTCATTTGAGCCATAATCTCATTCTAATTGGGAATTGAATTTAATTCAAAATTCAAATCTTTGAAACGAAATCTTTTTTTTTTTTTTTTAATTTTGAAAGAACCAACACTCCATTCCCTTTGTCTTCACAACGTTTGCGTCAGGTCTTTTTTTAATTTTTTTTTTAAAATGTTGAGACAACCTTCCTTCTTCTTCTTCTTCTTCTTTTTCTACTCCTCCTCCTCCTCCTCCTCCAAGCGACTACAGGCAAGTGGGTTTTTCTTTTTTCTTTTTACTTTTTTTTTTAAAATTTTCACGACAAAAGAAAGATTTTTACGCCCACAATTTTTTTTCCTTTGAATGTTTTTCTTCTTCTTTTCTCTTCCTTTTTTGTCTTTATTTTTGTCTTTCTTCTTTTTCTTTTTCTTATTGAGGGCAACTTCACCTTCTTTTTCTTTTTCTTTTCTTTTCTTTTTTTTTTTTTTATCTTTTTTTCCTTGAGCTAGCACATTTTTGACTTTGCCCCCTCTTTTTTTTTAGGAAGAAACCTTATTCGACTACTCCTCTTCTTTCAGGAATACCATATTACTCATAAACTAGAGTGTGAGAGTTTGACGTAATTCAATTTTTTTTTTTGTAGCTACAACTGTTAATATAAGCTCAGGTACACTTGTAGAACCCTCGCAGCCCTAGGTGTACTTGCAGCCACCGTTCTCTGGCATTGGCTCGGGTACACTAGTATGACTTTCGCTCTCTAGGTGTACTTGCAATCACCATTCTCCAGCATTGGCTCGGGTACACTGGTATGACCTTCATTCTCTAGGTGTACTTGCAGTCATCATTCTCCAACATTGGCTTGGGTACACTGGTATGACCTTCGCTCTCTAGGTGTACTTCCAGTCACTTTTCTCGGGCATTAGCTAGGGTACACTGATGAGAACTTCGCTCTCTAGGTGTACTCACAGTCACTTTTCTCTAGCATTGGCTCAGGTACACTGATATGACCTTTGCTCTCTAGGTGTACTTGTAGTCACCATTCTCCAAAATTGGCTTTGATACATTGGTATGACCTTTGCTCTTTAGGTGTACTTGCAGTCACCATTCTCAGACATTGGCTCGGGTACACTGGTATGACCTTCGATCTCTAAGTGTACTCGCAGTCGCTTTTCTCTTGCATTGGCCCGGGTACGCTCGAATGACTTTCACTCTCTAGGTGTACTTGCAGTCTCTTTTCTCTAGCATTGACTTGGGTACACTTGTAGGACCCTTGTGGCCCTGGGTATACTTGTAGCTCTCGCTGCTCACTCATCCACGTAAGAGACCAATTTCAAGGTAACTCATATCTCCCTTATAATTTATCTTTTTTTTGCTACATCTTCTGTATTTGCTCAATGATGCCACTATTGGCTTGAAGCGAAGTGAAGCCTGAAGCCTCTTGACTTGGCGAAAGAGTGAGTGACAACGAACGATGCCTTCTGTCTTAGTGGAAGAGTGAGCGACGACAAACAAAGCCTCTTGACTTGGTAGAGGATCGAGCAACGACAAACGAACCCTCTTTACTTGGTGGAGGATTGAGCGATGGAAGACGAAACCTTTTGACTTGGCAGAAGAGTAAGCGATGGTGGATAAAGCCTCATGACTTGGCAGATGAGCGAGCAACGATGGATGGAGTCTTCTGACTTAACGGAGGAACAAGTGACGACGGATGGAGCCTCTGGATTTGAGACGGAGGGTCGATGGACAAAGCCTCTTGACTTGGCAGAGGAGCTAACGATGACAGACGGAGCCTTTAGACTTGGCAGAGGAGTGAGCGACGGCAGACGAAGCCTCTTAACTTGGCAAAGGAGGGATCGACGACAGATGAAGCCTTCTAACTTGGCAGAGGAGCGAGCGACGGTAGACGAAGCCTTCTAACTTGGGGAGGAATGAGCGACAGCAAATAAAGCCTCATGACTTGAGATGGAGCGATGATGAAGTCACCAGACTTAGAGAGGGAACGATGACGAAACCTCAAAACTTGGAAAGGGAGCGAAACGTCAAACTTGAGGTTAGAACGCGTACTTAGAGGCGAAATACCAAACTTGGAGATGGAAGATCGTACTTAGAGGCGAAGCACCACACTTGGAACAAATAGAACGTCGTACTTGGAGGTGAAACATTGAACTTGGAGGCGAAGTGCCAAACTTGAAGGCGGAATGTCATACTTGGAGGTGAAACACCGCACTTAGAAAAGGAGAAATGTCGTACTTGGAGACGAAACGTCGAACTTGGAAGCGAAGCACCACACTTAGAATAAGTGAAATGTCGTACTTGGAAGCGAAACACTGAACTTGTTGAGGAAGTGCCAAACTTGAAGGCGGACTACCGAACCTGGAATGAGCAAAACACCAATCTTTGGAACGAGCGAGACGCCAAACTTGGAGGCAAAATTACAAACTAAGAGGTAGAACATCGTACTTTGAAAGACAATGCTCAAGCTTGAACTTGAGCAACACTCAATCGATTTGGAATTGAAAATGAGAGAAGCTCAATCTTAAACTTGAAGTGAGTAACGCTCAAACTTGGACTTGAAGGGATATGAGTCCCAAGCTTGAACTTGAAGCAAGTGAAGCGTGATCTTAAACTTGAAGGGAGCAACACTCGATCTTGGAATGAGGCGAGCAAAGCTCGAACTTGACCTCTAAGCAAGTAAAGTTTCAACTTGAACTTTAAACGGGTGAAAACTCAAACTTGAAGGGAGGAGAGCTCGAACTTAGACTTGATGTAAGTGAAATTCGAACTTGAAACTTAAGCAAGTAAGTGATGCCATGAACTTGAGGTGAGCGATGCTCAAACTCTAGGGAAGTGAGCGACAAACCGAACTTGAGGGGAACAAAGCTCAAACCTAAAGTGAGAGAATCCCTCTCGCATGCATCCAACTTGCAACATCTCTTTTCATGGGGATGGAAACACTTTTTTTTAGGAGACTGAACTTAAAGTTTTTTTTTCCTTTAAGCTACCTACGTACCCTTTGAGTGAAAGGGATCAAGTCATAACATAGTTTAAAAAAAAATTTAGAGGTCGTTCGCCTTCTAAGATCTTGCAGGCTAGGAGCATCATGCAGTTTAAGCTCTTGCGATGGGGAGCATTTACATTTTAGATGCCCATATCGTCATCACGGTATTGATCAGATCCTTTATTTGTAGGATTTGTTATAATGATGAGATTTTTTTTCACCTTCAAGGAACCCTCTGTATTTATGAGAATAGAGAATTTCCTTTTCGTACATGAAGGGACAATACTATGGACTTTCTTGTCATCATTTACTTCATCGAATAGTTCTACCTCCAAAGTGTTCATCTTTCTTTCATGTTGATTGCTTGTTACTTTAAGGCGATTAAAAACATATGTTGAAGGTCAAATGGGGGTGGAAGTTAGACCTTGATTTTTTTCTTTTGTTGTAGCCATACTAATCTTTTGGAAGACTGAAAGTTGAGTAGTTGAAAGCTTGATGTGATTGAAGACAGAAGTCATTTGCTCGACTTCTTTTAAATCATCAACGTCCTCCACATTGATGTAACATGAACTTTCATAATTTCCTTCCTCTTTTCTCATGGGAAGGAAATTTCTCGAGAAGAACTCTTTTAGGGTCATCGGTTGGTGAGGTTGAGAAATTTTTTATTTCGCTTCCTCTTAGGTTTAGGTTTCCTTGAATCTTTATTTCTTTGATGTCTATTATTTCCTTTGGGACTTTGGCAAAACTTGTCTGATTTCAAATTTTGTCTTTGCTTCTTTAGATGAGTCACAAAAACCAAACCTTTGTTTTTATCATCGATGGGTTTGACCACGTCTTGAAGTTTGTTTCTTTGTACCTCATGTTGAAACCAAACAACTATAGGTTCAAAAGTTCCAAATTGGACTAGACACACTCTTTGATCATGAAGCGGACTAGAGTGTATTTGACTGTATGTATCTGTTGTTACTGAATCATGATATGATTGAGCTATTTCATCAATGTCTAGCTCAAATTTTCCCTCTTTAGCTAATCTTAGAATTAGCTCTTTTAGGACAAAGCATTTCTCCACTGTATGACTAATAACTCGATGATACTTACAATACTTGAGATCATCGATTTTTTTTCATCTCTTCTGGTTGCTTACACTCGGGAAGTTCGATCAGTCGTGTATCTAGTATTTGTTCTAACATATCAAGAATGTCAGAATCAGGAAAAGGATAGACTTTTTTCTATCTTTCCTTCAAAGTTAAGCGATACCTTTCATTTTCTTGTTGCTTTTCAACCTTCTTGAGTTTTTCTTTTGAATACCACCTAAGCAAGGTTGTATTGACAACCATGGACTCTTATGAAGTTGCCTCAATGTTATTTCCCTCTTTCTATATGTTAGAGACTAGAAGGCTTTTGTCTCCTCGACTAGTAATTCTTAGCTCCATATCGTGGGTGTGAGTTGCTAGATCTTCAAAGGTGCGAGGCTTTATACCTTGGAGGATGTATATAAGTCCCCAGTGCATGCCTTGAATGCACATTTCGACAGCGGATAGTTCAATGAGAAAATCTTTGCAATGGAGACTCGTGGATCTCCAACAATTTATGTAGTCGACAACGAGTTCACCTTTTCGTTGTCTAGTGTTGGTGAGCTCGAACATGCTAACAATGCATCTTATGTTGTAGAAGTGATTCAAAAATTCCTTTTCGAACTGTTCCCAACTGTCTATTGACTCGGGCTTCAGGTCAGTGTACCAGTCAAAAGCATTTCCCTTAAGTGTTAGGACAAACTGTTTGACCAATAGATCTCCTCGTGTACCACCATTTTCACATGTTTTGATGAAATGAGCAACATGTTGCTTTGGATTGCCCCTCCCATCAAACTGTTAGAACTTTGGTGGTTGATATCCTAAAATTATCGATTCTTTTAGTATATGATTTAGAATACAAGAGAGAACTTTGAGAAGCCCCACCATATTGAGCTCTAATAGAGTTTGTTATCATATCCTGAAGTTATTGGATAAATAGTGTAGCAATCGAAGTAGATTGTTGTGGTTGATCTTATTGCACAACGACCTTCTCTTTATTTCGATCCTTGACGACATGAGTTTGACTTGACTCAGTGAAATTTTGGTTCTTAATTTGACTCTTTAAGTATGCGATTTGAGAATTTCTTTCTTTGATCGCCTTCATCAAGGTGTTGATTTGCTCCTACATCTTTGCCATTCTTTCTTCCATAGTGCTTGTTTCAGTCATCATGACGAACACTATGTCAAAATTGAAATCGAATAAAGGATTACACTTAACCGAGAACTTGTCATTAGTAGATGCCCTGACAATGTCATTACTTCACTCGCAATAATAAAGGCTTCATCTTCTTGCATCCTCAGTTCATTGGAGCAACTATGGGTAATTGAACCCATGTACAAGTTGTTCATACAGGGGTCATCGAAGAAGTCTTGAATGATATCATTTTACTTATGCTTTGAGATGAGAGAGAGAGATGAGAGGTAGAGATGGTCCCACTAGGCGTGCCAATTTATTTATACGTAATTTCAAAAGAGAAATGAGACACGTGAAATGAACTTGAATTTGTATTAATTTTAATGTAGTGGAGTACAATCTCTAATTTGTTCCTCTGATTCTTTCTCTCATCTTTAAATGTTTTGAGGGCTTTGCAGCTTGTTCTCAGATGTAGACTTATCTCGAGGGCTTTGCAACTTATTCTCAAGGTTGAAGCTTCAATCAATCTTTAGGGTCTTGAAGTCTTCAGGTCTTGAAGTCTTCATGTCTTGAAGAATCTTTGGTCCTCAAGGAATGTTCAACACCTAAGAACTTTAGGAAGTGTTTGGCACCTAAAGACTTTAGGGAGTGATCAACACCTAAGGACCTCAAGGATTCTCTTTGAGTTCTTTGAAGAGTTTAATTTCTCTGCACGTTTGAAATGAAGGAGAGAACTATTTATAGAGCTTTCCATGCCATTGTGGGCTTGGACTTTAATGCTTTTGGGCTCAACCATTGGACTTGGGCTTTGTTGGATTTGGGCCTAACCATTTGGATTTGAGTTTTATTTAGGGGCAACAAGAAGAATGTCTAAAGTTAACCTACCCAACTTCAAAAATGTCTAAACAAGTTTTAATTTGCAAATATGGCTAAAACTGTTTTTAACTAAAATCTACTAATTGCACTGGGACAAAAATACCCCTATTGGATATTTATAAGTTATTCTACCTAAAAGAGTGGCTAACAAAAAGCAGTGCATCAAAGAGAGAAATGCGTTGGATTTTTTGAAATAATTAAATCTAGGGATTGAAAATTTGAAACAAAATCTAAGGATGAGAAAGATCGGTGTTATAGAAACAAACTTAACAACCATGGATAAAAATCTAAGGATTGAAAATTTGAAAAAAAAAAATCTTGAATTAAGATAAAATATATAAATTGTAATTTGTTAACTTAACATTATTTTGAATTAATTTCTAGAATCTTGATATGGAAAATTCAAAGACTAATTTCAAAGATGAATATGTGAATAGATAGGTTCCACACTAGTGAATTAACAAAGAAAGTGATGAGCACACTGATAAAGATGATAACCTAGATAAGCACCAGCGAGAAGTATATGTTTGGAAATACATTTGTATTCCTTATTTAACTTAAAGTTGGTAATACTAACCATTGAGCTATATGAGTATGAAAACACGATGCAGTAGTGTGTGAGATCACATTTAGTAATTTCAGTTATGAAACTAATAAAAACGAAACCTAAGATAAATCGCAACAAGAGTATATTTGTAATTTCATCTATAATGTTTTGTTTTAACATCAAATCAGTAACCCTAAACTTTGAGCATTCCTAATTTGAAAATCTGTAACTATGATGTCTGTTGTTGCATTCTCCAAATAAAAACGATCAAATCAATAATATCATACATGATATCAATTATCGATGATTAACATTCTTCTTCTCATATCACATGTGTTAGTTTACTTATTCTTCAAGGATCTTGAAACCTCAATCTTCTTTCATCTTCTTCAACATCATACGTTGCTCGATACTCGACGATCTTTGCTCTTTCGTACTTAAAGCACCTATCATCACTTTGGTTTGCTTTAGTGTATACAATTCTTTTCCTTTCTTTGGATGAACTTGGTATTCTAGATATTGAGGCTTCAAAATAGTTTTCGTTCTTAGATTAGTTGACATTTGTATTCTGGAACTTAGAGTTTTAGATTCTAGATAATGTTTGAACTATTTTGAAAACAATACCTACCATATTTAAACCAAAAAAATCCACCATTTTTTAGGGATTTATTGAATGTCAAATGTTTGAAAATAATGCAACTTATAGAACCCATTTATCACAGTTGTTATTTTGATTTTTATACAATTTATAAGATCCACGTATCAAGGTTGTTTTGAAAGAGAAACGAAACCTCGTAATATTTGGCTTGCTATAGTTATTGCATGTACATATACTTCTATATCACATAATGTAGATGGCTTTATATAGTGATATGATGTGGTTTACAGAACTATAGTAATATAGACTATTATTATTCATTTGCATGTATATAACTTTTATACACAAGTATTTTATGTGTTTAATTATATATATAACTGTAAACATTGGTAATCATTGTGGCATATTTGGTACTCCAAGATTCTATTATAAGTATATAATGTGACATACATAGAACCATATGGTATTAAGAATCTTGCTTAATTGTATATGTTACTTTCAAATATGAATGACAATGTTTTGAGTATATATTTATTTGTGTAATTAAGATGGTTTGAAAAAAATGGAAAATCAAGTTTGATTAGTGGTGTTTGTTGATAGATGATTAATTATAAATAACAGAATTTTTTTTTAAAAAAAACTGTGCATGATATCTTGAATTAAGATAAAATTAATATATTTTTAAATAATTATAAATAAATTTCTGTTGATTTGAATTGTAAAGATCCAAAGACTGAAAATTTGGAGAAAAATCTTGAATTAAGATAAGATTAATAAATTCTTATATAATCAAAAATAAAATAAGGTAGATTTGAATTACCAGAGATTTAGGAATAATTAGTCAAAATTGGTTAGAGAGGCTGTTGGAGAATTTTTTTTTATAATAAATTTGCAGTTAGGAGCTGACTGTAAATATATGTATATACATAGTATAAACGGAAAGAAAAAACATTCACTCTCTTCCCTAAAATTGCGGTAGTCATAAATCCAAATATGAAACATTTTTAGTCTTTTTCATTATAGCTATTTATTTGTAGACATTAGTTACAAATTTTCTTTTATTTAACTTTAACCCAAATTCTATATGACCCAATTTGACCAAACTAACTTTGATTATTTGGTCAAATGAAGACATGTGGCTTTTTAATTTTGGAATTTGTCAATTTTTGTCTTCAAATTAAATTTGGAACACATGTCAATTTATAACTGGTCCTAGATTTAATTATTTGTAGTTTTTCTTTAATTTGAAATAATGAAGCGGCAATTTGGGATGGACCAAAATTCCTCATTCAAAAATTGTAATTGACATTAATTAATTAATGCAATAATATAATAATTAATACTAATTTTAATTTATAATTAGTATTTAATAGTTTATTAATATTAATTTATTATCTTACATCAAATTAATGGATTAAATAAATAAATTTTGTAAAAAATAAATTAAATAAATAGAGTTTCAACCAACAAGCGTGTGAAACAAACATAAATATCTAATTCCTAGATATTGATTATATATCATATCTATCCAAACACGCATATTTAATATCTCAGACATATAAATTATAGATATGTACTTTTATATATTTAGTATTCATATCCATAAAACAAAATACATGATCCAAATTGGCTGAAATTAGGGATAAAATTTTTCAATCTATATAAGATAAAATTAAAAAATTATTACCATAGTAATTTATTTTTGTAAGAAAAACAAAAATAGTTATTTAAAAAGCTAAGAAGAAGACATCTTTATCATTGACATCGAATTAAATTCATTTAATCTATTCATTATACTTTATTTGTTATTCATATTTGTAAGTTTTAGTTTGAATAATTATACAATAAAACTCGAACATTGTATAATTTAATAAAAATTAAAATCTTTGAGCTAGATTATTTTCATAACCATATAAGTTAAAATAACATACCTTGATCCATGATGGAGATGTTGTAAAGGATTGTGTTTCTTACTATTGGCCTTCTATAGAATTTAATTAGGTCTTCTTGATGCATAGAAAATTTCATTTAATAAGGCAGAGAGATGATCAATCTCTAGAGTTTTTATCTTTATATATACATTTTCCATCATAATGTTAATTTGAGAAATTAACTTTTAATTAATTTGTCTACCAATGTAGTAGGCCTAAAACTATAGTGAAAATAAATGTACATAGCCCACATTAATGATTATATTAAATTTTAAAAAAATATAACAATATTTTCAAATAAAACCAAAATGTTTCAAGTGCATTGCATTGCACCACATGTTTATTGACTAATTAAAACAAAACAGTAAATGAATATTTTCAAACCATAACATAAATGCCTAGTACTTTCCATATAAATCACCTCATTGTAGGCATATGTTTGCTGGCTTCCTTGGATTTTCCCCCTCTTTTTGTGGGGTATTTTTTTTTGTTTGGAAACTTCCTTTTGCTTTTTCTTTTTTCCATCTTTTGACAATGCTTATCATTTCAAACACTTATCTTTATCCTTTATCCTTTCTCCTTTCTCCTTTCATTATGAATATTAATCCAATTTTATTTTCACTTTCTCTCACAATTTTAATTTGACTTTTTCAAATACAACTTTAATTTAATTTTCAAGAATAGTTTCAATTACATTTTCATGATTCACACAAGTTTTCGTTATACAAGTAATCTTTATATTCTATTATATTCTCTCTTCAAACTTAAATTATTTAAGTTTATTTAGTGATATATCTATAATTTATGTCTAAACCAAATTATATGCAGTGTCTTTAAACTATGTACCTGGTTTCAATTTTGCATATTTATAATATATAAAAAAAATTATTTAAAAAAATAATTCTAACATTATGATTTTACCTTTAATTATAATTCTTAATAAAGTTTCTAGACTTTTAAAATTTGAGTAGTAAAATATATTTAAAATTATAAAATACATTGAAACTAATAATTTAAATGTATTCATAAAATTGACAAATATGTAAAAAGGTAGATTATAAAAAATTTATATGTAAAATGTTTTCTCAATTTATTTCTAAAAAATATTTATAAAATTTATGTGATTTTTAAAATTGGACTATGATTTTAATAATAATTTTGAAGGTAAGCAGAGAGCCTTAAAAATAGAAAATAAGCATAATTTTCAAAAACTAAAAATTAAAAATAAAAGCATTATCAACCCCGCATGTATAAACAACATAATAAGAGATAGTACCAAACTCACATATTTCCCACGAAGAATAAATGTGAATTAAGGTCCCGTTTGATAACCATTTAGTTTTTGATTTTTGATTTTTGAAAATTAAGCCTATAAATACTACTCACATCCATGGATCTACTTGTTTTGTTATCTATCTTTTACCTATGTTTTCAAAAACCAAGTCATGTTTTGAAAACTAAAAAAAGTAGTTTTCAAAAAGTAGTTTTTGTTTTTAAAATTTGGCTAAGAATTCAAATGCTTCCTTAAGGGAGATGAAAACCATTGTATACAAATTAGGAGAAAATAAGCTTAATTTTCAAAAACCAAATGGTTATCAAACGGGACCTAAATTATGGCATTTTTTATACTTATTCACCAATTTTAACATGACCTAAAACTAATATTAATATTCTTTACTAAATTGTAGATTCTTATCTTTTTTTCTCAACAACAAATTACAGGTTCTTATTACTTTTGGATGGATAAGCACAAACATGAAACAAAATCTTTTTTAGGAAATTCACCTAATTTTCCAAAATTAGCCTTGAGAATTATGTAATTTTTAGAGAAGTATTGGGTTCATGATCTATTATTTTGTCTATATTTTTAAAAACTATTGTTGTTTGGCACACTTGTTTTCAAAAATAATCTTTAAAAAAAATGATAAAAAAAAGAAATCTATTTTTAAAAACATCAACTTTGATGTAATGGAAAATAATATTATTTTAGATTAGCTAAAGTGGTCAAGCATTTATATGATTGTATCTCTCTTCTAAAAGTCGTAGCTTCAATCATGTCTCTTTATTTGTGATGTATTTTTTTTTCAATCTTCACTATTTTAATGGTAACGAACAATTAAAGTGTTTAGAAGTTGACGCCATCCCAACTATCTATATGTATACAATTATATGACATATATGGGGTGTGATGTTAGCTTAAGGTACTATTAATTAACTTGTATGACTAGGATATCATAAAACTAGATTATTTTAACAAAAAAAGTTGTAGGGAAAAAAGAATTTGAATTCCAAAGAGTTTTTTTTTTGTTTTTTTTTTTATACCAATTAGTTGGTGAGCTATTCTTGTCGAATAAATAAATTGATAAGTATCAAAATGAACTTGATAGAAGTATGGAATATAAATCTGTGAAACAAATAAATATAAGTTGGTCTGATAATAACTTCTTTTTTTTTTTATTTCCTCAAATAGTTCGCAATTCAAATTGGAATTAAATATTATTTTATCTTCTAAATTTTCATGTTTATTTTATTTTTGGGCCCCAAAGCTTTAAATATTTTGAATTATTTTAAAGCTTTTTTTTTTTTGGTCCCGAAGTTTTAAAATATATGTTTATTCTTTTTTTTTTTTGTTCAAAAGCTTTAAAATATATTTTGAATTATATCGTAAACTTCTTTTTTCAACCTATCAATGACATCTTTTGTTCATTTACATGATGAATAGATGTCTACATGAACAAGTATTTTAAGCAATATGTGATAGGACACATGTGAACATCCAAGTTGAAATTCATCTATTTGCACTTGACTGTAGTACCCATTCACACCCTACTAGACCGCTGGAAAGACAAGCTCTCTGCCTCGACCTAGCTAGGCAAGTTTCTCTCAATTGTTCGAGCGAATGCCTTCATCTCATCCTCCCAAGGATAGTATCTACCCCCCGCCAATTCCACGTTCATTCCATTGACACCTCACAGTCCATAGTCACCATCTTTAGTGAGAATCACTAAAATGATTAAAGACCACTTTTCATTATTAAAGCTCTGGAAAATTGCAAAACTACTAATCAACACCTCTGTAAAAGGAGTAATTCGACGACTCATATTAGAATTCAAGCTAAGTATTATATCTCTAGATTTTGTATAATTTAACCTTTTCAAAAATAATATAAAAAAGTAATTAAGGACCAACACCTCTATAAAAGGAGTAATATTCCCTCGTTTGATGACATTCAACTCGAAACTCAAGCTGAGTATTCTATCTCTAGATTTTTACTCCATCTACACTCTCCTGTATTTACTAAGCTTGTTTTAATGAACGTGACTACGAAAATGCACATCTTATGTGTCAGCACCAAATTTGCCACCTCTTAGAGCCTCTAATTTTTCTTCTTATCTAGTAAGTTATCCACAATTTCAAAAACAATAGACTTCTCTAGAATCTAAAATTGGGTTTTATAATAAACTTTGTCAATCAATTAATCAATGATTAACGATAAAACTTCAAAATGAAAATGAGATTAACTAAAAATTTAGAGACCAAAACAAAATTCAAATGTGCGTTTCTGAATTTCTTCATCCAACATATATTGTCTTCTTTATGAATAAAACAAAACAAATTAATCTCTCTCTCTCTCATCCATTATATGGTTGGGGGAATGGATGAAATTATGGATGAATTATTGTTGAGAGCTGAGTCATCAACCTTGATCTTTTGGATTCTTCGTATATTCCGATAGGATTCGAAGCCTGGATGAGTGGTTTCTGAGTCATCAATTATGTTACATCATCATTTGCAGTACTTATTTGTCCTTTTTTTCCTCATTACCCTAACGTTTCGCTGCATATATTAATTAAATATCAAAGACTTTTTTTGATTTTGATGTGTGCAGTTCACGGAAGCTTCCACTAAGAAAAAACAAAACCCAGTGGATCAAGAGTTTCGAAAATGTCCGACAACTAGTTCAATTTAGGTTAAATTATCAAAAATATCCATAAACTATGAGGTTGGTTTCAATTATATTTTTGAACTTTAAAAAGTTTCATTTTAACCCTTGAATTTTGAAATTTGTTTCAAAACAATCCTTAAAAGCTTTTTTTCGTTAAATTCATGGACAGAAAATGATGCTTTTGCATTTATATTGTTGCTTATGTAAACATATTTGAACATGTACATTGAAAAAAAAAATCAAAACATATGCAAATACGTCATTTTTCGTCCATAAATTTAACGGAAAAATATTCGAGGGTTGTTTTGAAACAAACTTCAAAGTTCAAGGGTTAAAATAAAACTTTTCAAAATTCAGGAGTATAATTGAAACCAACTCCATAATTCAAGAGTATTTTTGATAATTTAGTCTTCAATTTATCATTGGTTTCAGTCAGCTTCCAACAAGATATGGATCCTCGTCATCTTCAATTTACGTATATAATTAAAACTTAAAATTTCCACTTCATATAATATTTGATACATAAATATTTTACACGACACAAAAGTGTTCTTATCTATCTACTAAAATTTTCTGTCATTTCTTTGAGGCTTTCGTATGGATCTCACATTTCTTAAGGGAATATTGTCAAAATAAAATTTTATCATATTTTATTTTTATGACAGGGTAAGTGGGCCCCACCCCACAAAATTATTTTATTTTAAAAACTATAATATTATTAACTACGTCGCTAACTAGTACACACTAACGTGAGTCTGTCTTATCTCATCCCATTGTTACTTCATCCATTATCATTTATCATTTTTGGTTATCATTAGTTTTAGAAAATCACATATTTGCAAATATTCCTTTTAGGAAAAAGATCGATTTTAATTTTGAACTTGGTAAGTAGTATCATTGTCATCCTAAACTTTCAATTTCATCAAATTATATTTTAAATTTAGATAATTGTTGCAATTTTCACTTTAAACTTTAAAAGTTGTTACAATTTTTACTTTATGGTAGGTTTTCATTTGAATAATCTTTGAAACAAGTATTCTCATGTGTGTTCAATGAATTATAAAACATATATTTGGTATGAAATTGATAGGATCCAAACAAAAAGACGTTAGAGCTAATTTTTTGTTGAAACTTGTTAGTTTTGACATAGTTATTTAATTGTCAATTTTTTGCATTAATTAAATTTAACTTTGTGTAAAGTTTAATTTTCATTAAATTAATGAGTTTTTAGAATTTTTCTACATCATTTTTTTGGGTTAAAATTAGTGGGTGAATTAGTAGAAATTAAATTGAGGGTAAAAGTTGCAACACTTGTATATGTTTTGAGGTCCAATTTGATAAAATTGAAAGTTTAAGGTGAAAATTGATACAACTTACTAAGTTCATGTGTTAAATTTGATTTTGTTTCCCTAATTATAAAAAAAAATGCTACCGATTAAAAAATTTTCAAACAATATTTGTAATTATAGTACAATAGATAATTTAATTATAGCCTATGAAGTATCTTCTAAATGACATGTTTATGTCTCTAAATTCCTTTATAAATAAATAATTTGATAATACATTTACTTTTTGTCTTAAAACTTGTAATAACTTTTTCACGGAATAATCTAATTAAGAATTTTAAAAGATTAATAATCAAATTGGGAATCACCTAAAATACTAAGAATCATTTGGAATATAGTTAGCCTAATAATATTTAGGAAAAATTGAACAAACCAGCCTGGAACTATAGAGTTTGTTACAATCACACCCATAAATTTTTAATTTGATCAATCAGCCCCCTGTATCTTGTTAATTGTTACTATCACACCCATGACTTTTTAATTTAATCAATCAGCCCCCTGTACTTTATTTAGTGTGTTGCAATCAGCCCCTTCTATTAGTTGCTATTAAATTACCATTTAATTGGTTTTCACATGTGTGACCCATGACTTTTTAATTTAATCAATCAACCCCTCTTCTTGTGTTCAGGTACGCCCCTCGAAGACATTATTAAAAGTCTTGTTGAAAACACTTTAAATTTTCAATAGGAAGCACGAGCTGACATGCAAAATCTAAGCAACCAAATCATCCAGCTTACCAATTTAGTGAGGAAGCTCAAGGCCTAGAACTCAGGGAAGTTGTCTGTCCAACCTGAGACGCCCCGCACTGAGAACTTGAGTGCATTAGTGCTGAGGAGTGGGAAGAAGGTGAATTATGAACCCCCTTGTTTCCAAAGAAGAAGAGTTGAATGAAGAGAAGAAAGAGGAGCAAGCATCTCCAAAATCGATGAGAGTTATAGTATTTGATCCTCTCTTGAACCTTAATACTTACATTCCTCGAGCTCCATTTCCTAGCAGGTTGGCGAAACCTAACTAAGATGAGCAAGGGAAGGAAATCCTAGAGACTTTCATGAAGGTTGAGGTAAACATTCCTCTCTTGGATGCTGTGAAGAAGATCCCAAAATTTACAAATTTTTTTTAAGAAATCTCCAACAAGAAGAGCCCAACACAGAAAGAAATGACATCAGGTAGTGCAAACGTGTCAACTTTGTCATAGAGGTCCATGCCTGAGAAGTGTAAGGACCCTGGTATGTTTACTTTGCCTTACATTATAGGAACATGAAAATAGAACATGTCATGCTTGATCTTGGTGCATCTATAAATATCATGCCATTTTCCAATGTTTAAAGAGCTTAAATTGACTGATTTGCATGAGACTAGTGTTGTAATGCAACTAGCTGACTGTTCATTTGTGAAACCCCTTGGAATTGTTGAAAATGTCCTAGTTAAAATGGAGAACTTGATATTCCCAGCAGATTTCTATGTCCTAGACATGGGTAATAGGCCTAAACATTCATTTGCACCTGTATTGTTAGGTAGGCATTTTATAAAAATTGCAAAAACGAATATCAATGTTGATGGGGGGGCATTCTTTCTATGGAGTTTGATGGGAAAAAGCTTGAGTTTCATGTGTTTATGGATTTAGACCATGCTAATGTTGTGTACTCCTTGTGCAAGATGGAAGCTTTTGTTTTGCAGGATGTGCTAAAAAAGAAGAAGTCTAAGAAGAAGGGTGTGATGGTTCTGAGGAAGATGTACCTCGGTTGATTGAGAGAAACAACTCCATCGAGCAATTGACGTTAAAAAATTGCGCTTCCTGGAGGTAGCCAAATGTCAAAATTATACCTACTTTCTTTGTTTTTCTACTTTCATTTTGTTAGTTGTTGCTTGCTTAGCTAGTTTGTTGTTCTTGTAGGATTAAAAGTTGACCCTAAAAAAGGAAGGAGGATATTTTCGAAGGAGGATTCTCCACTAACCCCGCCACCCACCTATGAGCGTTAAATTCCAGGGAGTTTTCTTGTTCCCCTCTCATTTGTCCTGATACTTTAATTTTATTTACATTGTGGACAATGAAATATTTTAGGTTCGGGTGGAGTTTGGAGTTTGACTTAGGTTGGGGGTGGAGTTTGGAGTTTGTCTGTTGAGATTTATTGTTTAATAGCTAAGCACGTTGATTGAGTCTTAAGCATCTGTGCGTCGAACTTTTGATTGAATGTTGAGCATGTTTTTCTTGAATTTTTGAAGCATGAATTGTTGATGAGTTGGTAACATTATGCATGATTAGGACATTCAAGGATGTGCTTTATATAGCCTGGAATTTGCATTTTGTGGAAGTTGAGAATGTGTCCTAATTTGAGCATTATTAAAAAAAAATCCTTGATTTTCTTGCATGTTATGAGCACATCTAACCTACCTCTTTTGTAGTCTTGAAGGCCTAGGGTCACATCACTCCGATAGGCTTAAGGCTAGTTTGGAGGGGTCCTTGCATGATGGTTTGTAGTGCATTACTTAGGGACAAAAAATGTGTTATCTGCCTGCAAGAAAAGGAAGAAGAAAAGAAAAAAAAAGAGCTTAGAAAGAAAGATTTGTGAAAAGAAAACGAACTTGTAATATGTATAAGTGGTCAGGGGTAAAAAAAGTTGCCTGGATTGTGATCAGTTAGACCACCCATTGAGCGAGTGCTCTTATAGGAAAACATCGAATTAAACCCAAGCGGAAGTGTTGGAATCAATTTGAGTTTATTTAGAATTAAACTATAAGTACAAAGGTTAAGCATAAACCATACCTTGAATGTTATGGAGATTTTTGGCAGGTCTTTATCTCTTCCACAAAGTCTTCCTGGCTATGACTCGAACACAGGATCAAGGCTTGTGGGAGCCTCTTGAAAGAATTTCACAAGCGATTGGAGAGGAAGAGGCATAGAGAAAATTCTCTATTCTCTAGTGAGAAGATGTGTTACCTAATGGCTCAACCCAAAGGTTTTATTTATCGAGACCTAAGGCAATTCTTTGCCATAATTATAATGTTATATTTTAATATCTAATATATTAAAATATATATTATACTTATTTGAATCTCATTCAAATCTCCTACAATATTTATTTAACCTATTTGAATCTCATTCAAATTTTAAATATATATATATTTCTTTAATATATCTAATATACATTAATTATTTTAATATTTAATCTATCAAATACAATACATATATTTTCCTCATTTATATTTAATATATCTAATATATTAAATATTAATTTGAACATTTCAAATTAAATATTAATTCGACATTTCAAATTTTTCTTTCAACCAAATTAATCTTTTAGTGTTACTATGAGCTAGCAAGGGGACCTTATGAACTTTCATAAGCTCCAATGATACAAAATTAATTAATTAAACTCTTTAATTAATCAATTTTCGTTCATGAACTCTAAGGTCACTCCACTATAGACTTAGAGTTGTACTCTTATGCACTGTAGGACAAGTTCTGTCCATGGATATAATCACTATATGAAAATTGACCCTTCACGAGTTGTTCGTAATTACAGCTAGGTCAAAGGTCCATTTTATCCATCTTGCACCTTAAGTATCATTGTTCTTCTAATGAACAATTTGTTTATGATCCAACCATAAACTAAGTCCCTCTCGGGCCGGTGAAAGAGTGGAGCTCCATTGTTCAAGTCTTGAAATCAACACTTAAGGGAACTACTCACCTACTTACCATATATGGGAAGAAGTGAATTCCATCTTGTGAGATTTTGTTCCCAGTTCCCTATTTGGTCAAGTCTCCAAAATGGTAGGCTTATTGAATCGGGTACAAAAGTCACTCTCGCCAATGCAAATCAATGGACAAACTCTCTTAGGTAGGAGTTCATAACTCAACTAGGATTAAGATCGAGTCGCATATGATTATCCTGATGAAATATTAATCTTCTCAATTAACAGATTTATAAAGAGAGATTAAATATTTCGTAGTCCAATTTTATACAAAATCATTGTATAATATACCCCCACTCACATGTCTTCACATGAATGATTTGGATCAAATCATCTGTAACTATTACAAAGTGGGTCGTATCAATAGTGTTACATGGATAAGACACCCAACCTTATCTATATACTATGACCCTTTAGGTTATTTTTTGAATATGATCCTCTCATATGTCAACCACATACTGTTCAAGATTACATTAATAACCTTGAATTTTTCACATAATGGATAATATTATATAATAAATAAAATAATCAAAATTATTATTAATTATTAAATAAATCATTAATTACGAGGCTTTAGGGCATAAATCCCAACATGTTCTGGGTAAGGGTCCTTGCAAAGTGGTGTGAAAGTTAGTACCTTTGATGTTTAAAGTGATGCAAGTTTAGCCCATGAGTTTGTTTTTCAGGCACTTAGTAGTCTATTACCTTCTTGACTGTTTGGAGAGCTAAACAATTAGTTCTTAGGGTTAGTATAGGGGAAGATGAATATGAGGATCTGTAAGCCCTAAACTCTCTTTTGATCATATTGTGCTCATATATGATGTTTTGATATATGCAAATTGATATAGGTTGCACTAAAAGATGTCGTGGTAGAATTTGGGAATCTCCTAAGTTGTGGATATTAACGTACACAAAGCTTCATAAGGAGACAGGTTACGCATTGGGATAAGCATATTAAAAGTTGAGTTGAAGTAAGTTAAGGTCATGAGCAAGTTGGGTACACATTAGGTGTATGTTGTGTTGAATAAAAAAGCTGTAATTTCTAATTAATTTAGTTAAAATTTCTTTACAATTTAGGTGGATTGAAAGGGACTTAAAGTCTAAAGAGAGAAGGAGGAGCTGGCCATTTTAGTTACATTTTCGTTGGAGTTTTTTTTTGTTATAGTGGAAGGATGAGCTGTCCAACACTTGTGACTGCAGTAGACAGCTGGAAGCTCTAGGAAGTGGATAAACTTAAAACAGTCATATCTCTCAATCCACTTGAGCAAATTCGATGATTCTTGAGCCAAAATCTCAGAAATCGAATGAAGATTAGGTCTGGAAAATTTTGTGAGAAAATATGAAGAAGAAGGTCGTGAAAATTTAAGAAAACCGAGAGGTATTCCCAGTTTTTCGGCCAGCAGAACAGGGTGAAGAAATCTGGTGATTTTGAGCTCTTGAGGACGAATTAGAAGCTACAATTTTGAGGTAAGTAAGTTAAGATGTTGTACTTGAGGTTTATCAAAAAATATTAGGTGGTTGTTTTGATAAATTTTGAGGAACCCAAGCTGAAACTTGAACCTGGAATTTTAGGTGCAAGAAAAAAAAAATTGCTAGCAAGAGATTGAAGGAGATGTGCTTCCATTTCTATATACCTTACACCCAAGTGTGTATGGTTATTATGAATTGAGTTATGAGACTGAATTAGATATGTTTTTAAGGTGTATAAGGAAAGGAATTAATGTTATTAATTTCTTTTTCAGGGCAAACGGAGATAGGAATAGCTTATAATCCTTGGAACCCTTTTGGTGATTGTGAGTGACTCTATTTTAGAACTATGCTTGACCTTTGTTTTTCATCAAAAGCATAAATGTTGATCATTGAAACATGCTTGACTTACTTTTGTATATTTTTCATGGAGCTTTTAATAGAATGTCATTGATGGCACTTAAGCATGATTTGAATTAGTTTGTAACTACACATTCAAGCATGGAAACTAAATTATGGAAGTATGATTTCCTTTAGAAAATGCCTTGTGTAAATCCACTTGGAAACATGTTTAGAAAGGAAAAGTGCAAATGTTGAGAATTTGTTGTTTGTGTTATCAAAACATGATTTCCAAGGTAATCAAAGTATGCCCCGGTATGTTGTTAACCCCCAGTACTGAAGGACATTGAGAAGGTACTTGGGAGGGAGGAATCATGATTTCCAATACTGAAGGACAAAGAGAAGGTATTCGGGTAGTAACTGGTCTAACCCCAATACTGAAGGACATAGAGAAGGTATTAGGGAAGACCAGTGTGTTCAATGGCATTCCACGTGCACGTGAGAGAGGTATGAACGTTGTTGGTATAGAGATGACTCTACCACAGCTAAGGTTCGAAAGTGGTATCATGTTATGAGTTTTATTGTTATGAGCTTCTACGCTTTTGAAATGTCTATTCTTCAGTATGGTACTACATTATGAGTTTCTATGCTATACATAATGTGGTGACTTAAACCTGTAAATGGGTAGCATGGTTTGATTATGCTTACAAATAAGTGATAAGTTATCTCTAACTTGTAGCTTGTCCATCATTATGCTTCACCTTTGAGCTTATAATGTTTTTTAAGATAGACACTCACTGGGCTTTCCAGCTCACGTTTTCAACATGTTTTCTCTCCCCAGGTAGCAAATGAGTTCCTGGTGCTCAGCCTTGACAAGACCTGTTTGCCACCACGCCGTTTTAGCTCCTTGTATATACACTTTCTTATGTATATAGTTTGTAGTAAAAGCATTTTAGCGGGGTTGTAATAACTATAAAATGTTATGACTTGTTAAAGAACATAGGACTGAAAGTGAATGTGTCTTGCTCATATGTGTATTTGAGCGTTTCAAACTTACTTGTTCAAACGTGCTGTGTTGCCTTCATTTTCAGCTATATGTTGGGATGGTCAGGGAGAGCTAGTAATAGGGTTGATTGTCTCTATCTTTACATCTCTTCCTAGGTTAGGCAAGTAAGCTGGGAAGGGGTGTGACAGGATCCCATAAACCTACCTCTCGCTTGTAAATGCTATATTAGGGAAGCTAGGTGCACACATGCGAGAAATGATAGGAATCATTTTTAATTTTCTCATGGATGGATAGTGCATGTGCAGTGCTTCTTCTTTATGTAAATGTTTAGCTATATTAAGCATTGAGATTAGAGTTGTGTGTTTGCTACCAGTGATTCATTTACTTGCTATTTTATTTATGCCTTACTCGAAGACTAACAAGATTTAGGTTGGGGGTAATTTGATAGGACCTAGAAAGTCCTATTTATTCTCGCTTAATTCGTGCTTCTTGGATATAATTTATTCTCTTAATTGGATATTTTGTAGGTGATTGAGCAATTGGCATGATTTGAGAGTTTGCAGGTGTTCGAAGTTAATTTGGACCAAATCAAAGGTCATTCGAGCAACCGAGCAAGAAGATGGAGTGAGATGACCAAAATGTCCCTGACGAGAGCGTCTAGACGCCAAAACCAGCGTCTCAACGCTCTGCAATTGAATGCAAAAGGCAGAATGTCTTGAAACATGGTAGCTTCTCGACACTGTCCATTGCGCTCGACGCTACACATGCCAAGCATTGAGGGATCAGAGGTCAACGCTATGAAATGCTGGGATTGACACTGATAGCGTCTTGACGCTACCTCGATCTATATAAATAGTTCTTCTCCACTTTTAAGTTGGGATGCTAGACAATCCAGTCGTTTTCTCTCAATTATTCTTCCTTCTTTACTGCTTTAGTACATTTTAGCAATTTTTAGTAGTTTTTTCTTTAATTCATGGAGTTGGAATTCAATTTCATGATGTTCGGCTAGAGGACAACGCCAATTCGTGATTGATGTCGGGTTCCAATGTAACTTTGTGAGCTTTTATCTTTAATTTCTATATCAATTTCAGTTTTAAGCATGTTTTGTCTTTTGCTCTAATGCTAGAACTAGATTGCATGTTTGAACTGACAACTCGAGCATGTTTGAACATTCAATGCTATGCTTGATTTTGTTATCGCTATTGTTTTGATTTCTCGCGCTTATCTAAGTAGCACAAGGTCAACTTCTGTTTGCAAAGTATAGTTTAATCTCTCATGTATTTTGCATGATAGGCTTTAAGGATAAAACAACTTGCTAATTAATTTAGGCTATTGAAATTAGTTAGTAATGTTCTAATCAATTCTCTTTCTTAATGCATTTAGCTTAACAAGTATACAATACTATTGTGCCTAGCATAGATAGTTAATTAAGGGCTAAATCAATGCTAGGTTGAATTGGTCTAGATAGGGAACCATTTAGGGGCTTTTTGGCTTTACCTGAGCTAGTTAGTTGTTTAAACTGATTTTGTTGCTTGTCTGAGACTCCTGTGATCAAAGTTACATACAAAACTCGACATAATTTCTGAATTGGTGTCGTGGTAAGATAGTTTAGTTCTCGTACTTTTATTCTTGATAGCACACAAAAAGTTGTTGTTTCTAGGCTTAGATTTTAGTTAGTTGTGTATTTTTAGTAGACTTTGATGTTTTGGCGTCATGAATTGCAGGAATCAAGCATTCATAGCCAAATCGAGGATTTGGAGTGGTTTGGAGACAAAAAGAATCTTAAAGGAAAGATTTTGGGCCAAAGAGACAAGGAGAAGAAGTGCACAAGCAAAAAGGCCTAAGAGCATAGCGTTGCAATGCTATAAAGAGCATTACAACGCCATACATGTAACTCTTCAAACCCAAACAACACACAGAGCATTGCAACGCTATGTATAGCGTTGCAACACAAGCCTTGAAAATCTTTTCCTTATTTATTTGATTCGAAGGGACAACGTTTCAACGCTGCCCTTAGCGTTGTAATGTTGTCTCGATAGTATAAAAATAAAATTTATATTTCGTGCAAAGAGAGCCATTTTTGAGAGATATAAACCCTATTTTGATTCATACACTGTCTTGGGACTTAGAGGACACTTTGGAGAGCTAAGGATGACACTCAAGGCTCGAGATTGGGGGACATCACGACGGGAACGAGTGTTGGCACGCGTCGTTCAGTTTCTTCTCTTTTTCCTTTACTTTGTTTCTTGAATTTATAATTTTTTGTACCGAATATGTGTTGTAATTATGAGTATTTTAGACTCTCCAATGGTTGTATTTTTTTAACTATGTTTGATTGTTGATTTATATTATTTTGTAACGCCTTTTATGCATCCTGAATCAATTGTCTAAGCTTTTGGCCATAGCTTTGCATGTTAGATTAAATTTAGCTTGAGAAAGTAAATTTAATTAAGGAACTAAGATGCATGACTAGGATTGATCTATTGCATGAGAATGAATAGGTATTAGATGTCGTTAAAAGAATGTCTTAATGCCATGTTTAGTTGTAGAAATAGACCGAGAGGTTCATCTATTACTTTGCATGAGTTCAATTGGGCTTGAGAGAGTCAATTGCATAGTTTTGTAATTCTTGGCCTAGGGTTGTTGCATGTTAATTAATTCTCCTATAGATTTCATAGTTGGACTTAATGTACTTCAATCATCAATGTCTCTCTAAATGGACTCCAAAGCATGTAAATACTTAGTGGAGTTTTAATCGTATTCCAATCTAAGTTTAGGCTTTCTAAATAAAATTTGGCATGAGTAATTACAGTATCAATCCCTATGGAGACAATTACTTGATACTTGTATCACTATATTAAAATTTGACATCGTACACTAGTAGTTAATTGCAAGCATTTAAAACCACGCAACAAGTTTTTGGCGTCGTTGCCGGGGATTAGCGTACTTTTAGTTTAATTAATATTGTGGTGAAATTTCTTGATTTTAATTTAGAGTATAAATTGTTGTAATTATTGTATATTGTGATTTTTGTTTTCTTTGTATTTTTTTAGTTTGTGTAGTTAGTTTTTGTTCGGAGTTTTGTTTTTTTTACAAGTTTTTTTTTGTGCTAGGCTTATTTGGTTTACGTTCGAAGCAAGATATATGACTTACAAGTTAGATGATCTAGACATGGGTATTGTAGACCAAGATGTAACCATCTTTTTTAATGCATTAGATCAATTACCCCAAAGTAGGGGTGTACATGGGTTGTGTTGTGTCAGATTAGGAGAATTTTTTGAACTAACCCAAATTTTTGGGTTGGTTAATCCCCCAACCCGATCAACCCTATTCATGAGAGCAACCTAAACCAACCCATATATTTTCGAGTTGGGTCGGGTTGGGTCACCGAGTTGTTCTTTTTTTTTTTTCTTTTCTTTTTTTTACCTATAAAGAAAAAAGAAAAATGCCATATGATGAAGTTGTGGAATTGGGACAAGCAGACACCAAGTTACAGATATTTGCAAGTAAAAAAAGAGGAGACGGAGCTGGAAAAATAATCGGAAGGGAAGAAGAAGAAGTTGAAGCATTGTCAGCCATGGTGAAAATAAAAAAGGAACAAAGGAGAAAAAAACCCTAGAGAGAAAATGGTTTGTTTCATTTCTATTTTTGGAGAGAGTATTTGGGTCCATTTAAATAGGACCTATTGTACAACTAATTTCACAAAATTATAGGAAAAATAGAATACAAACAAGGCAAAATTACAGGGAATAATTTTACAAAGGAAAAATTAAAGGGAAAATATAAACAGATTTTGTATGCCTAATGTCTCTCACTATGACGGTGAGCAACGTGAAGACGGGGGAACACACACGACAATGGGACTACTAATTGTTTGGAAGCTGCACGGAAAAGGAAGATTGCTCGATGACGAACTAAAAAATTGGAGAGAATCTTGATGGATGATTGCTTGACAACGAACTAAAAATAGAGGGAAATTGGAGAGAATTAATCTCGATGGATGGTGTTGCATAGGAGAGAATAGAGAGATTGAGAACAAAGGGCTTGGCTACGGCTTGAAGTGAAAGGAAAGACGTGAAAGTGAAGCCCCTAATATATATATATACACACACACCCACATATGTACCGATTCGGTTTGGGTTGAACCAACGGTTTGGGTTGGATTGTTCAAGTTTTTCGGGTTGTCGAGTTTTTTGAACACCGCTAACCCATAAAACATGATAATAATGTGACTGATGCTCCATTAGAAGCCAATGAAATTGAAAACTTAGAGTCACCTGCATTAGAGTTGAAATAATTGCTTGCACACCTTCGTTATGTTTTTTTAGGTGAGTTTTCTACCTTTCCAATCATTATTTCTGCTAAATTAAGTAAAGAGGAAGAAGAAAAATTGATAAAAGTCTTGAGTAATCATCGTTTTGCATTAGGGTGGTCCATTAGTGATATTAAAGGTATTAATCTGCCCATAGTTATGCATAAAATCTTAATGGAAGATACCTTTAGTCCATCAGTGGAACACCAGAGGAGTCTTAATCACACAATGAAAGATGTGGTGAAGGCTGAGGTATTCAAACTTTTAAATATAGGGATTATTTATGCAATATCTAACAGCTCTTGGGTGAGTCCTATACAGGTGGTTCCTAAGAAAGGAGGAATGACAGTGGTGAAAAATAACAAAGATGAATTTATCTCCACAAGGACAGTGACGGGTTAGCGTGTGTGCATCGATTACAGGAAGTTGAATAAGGCTACGAGAAAATATCACTTCCCTTTTTCTTTTATTGATCAGATGCTTGATAGATTAGTTAGCTTTCCTTACTATTGTGTTCTTGATGGTTACTCAGGGTATAATCAGATTGCTATTGCTCTAAAGGACCAAAAGAAGACCACATTTACATGCCCTTATGGGACATACGCATTCAGAAGAATGCCTTTCGGACTACACAACGCGTTGGATCAGTATGGCAACCATAAAAGGGGGTGAATAGGGTTTAATAAAACTTGTTTCTAAGTATGCTCAAATAATCTAATTATCAAACTTTTTATAAACAAATAAAAATGATAATTAATGCAATAAGAAAAATAGATATAAAGTATGAAAAATTAATTCAATCCAACACAATAAACAATTAAGAATAAATTAAAGCAGACAATAAATTACTATAATTAATTTGCAAAAGTAAATAAGAAAGAGTTAGAGAGGATGACACTGTAATTTTATAGTGGTTCGGTCAAACTCGACTTACTGCACTCTACAAGCACCTCTTGAAAATTTGAATAAAAACTTTACCGACTCTTTCCATGGATTAGAGCCCAACCACTACACCGCTCTTTTTTCTGGTTCAAGAGCAAACTTGATCCTTTCCACGGGTTAGGATCAAACCATTATAAAGTTTGAAGAAAATAAAGAACACACTTATGAACTCTCTTAATAGAGTAGATTTACAAATTTCTCTCACAAATCAATCTTCACAACACAATAAAACTCTCTCAAGAATAAGATGAAAAGAAAAAATTGAGAGCTTGGAGAGAGAAACATGAGGGTTTTTGAGATTTTGGAGGATTGAAAAATTGTAAAACTTGTTATAGAATTTTGGAGAAGAAGATAATATAAAAAGAGAAAGAAATGAGGTAAAAATCAAAATTTAATTTAGGCCATTGGATTATGGTAAAAGAGAAATGAATTGTAAAGATTAAGAGAAAATAGAAAGTAATATATATATATATATATATATATATATATGTATGTATACATGTATACATGTATGTATACATATATAGATATATGTATACATGTATGTATAGATACATATATGTATACATATATAGATATATGTATACATGTATGTATAGATGTATACATGTATGTATACATATATAGATATATGTATACATAGCCTATATATATACATATATATGTATACATAACCTATATATATACATATATACATATATATGTACATATATATGTATATATAGATAATTTTTTAAAGAGAAACAGGTCAGCAATTGGCAGCACTAAATGCTATCCGTTTTTTTTTAATCTTAAAAACTGTTAGACACAAATTATAATTAAAATAATATAATTTTTTTTTAAAACAAACAAAATCCCACCAAGTGTCACTTCCCCATAGCTCCACGTGTCACTCGGTTCACATTGCTGACTTAGCTGCCGCATCATTATGTCAGGAATTTTTCGTTTAAATTTGTTTTGGCCATAACATTTTTGTTTTAACTCCTATTTGAGTGATTTAAGAGGCGTTGGTGATCAGTGTACACTCAAGCACATGCGATCAAAGTAATAATAAAATGGTATTCCTACCGAGTATCATATCCACTGAGTTAATTCATTTAATTATCGCGAATAATCTCACTTTACTTTATTTAGAGAGCAAGACGCAAGAGTAGATAGAAAAATAAATTTTAATCCTAGAAAGTAAAATAAATGGGAGACACAAATCGATAGGTAATTCTATGGGTTTTGATTGCATTCTTGGACCTTAATTTACTTAATTAAGCTAGCAATTATGCAAAACCAAGTGTTCGATTCATAAGTCTAGAAGCCTAAAATTATGGAATCTCCTGTCGGTGTCCTCCAAACCTCGAGTGCAATTAACTAAATCTTGTGTTCGTCTCATTAATTAATCCTCAATCGGCATTAACGAACCTTCATTTTAAATCTCAATTAATTTTTGTTGTTCCTATGTCACTTAGGCGGACTTTAATTGTCATGCATTGTTTTTCTAAGTTTAATCTACTCTGTCAAACTTAATTAAACTAACGATCATTTAACCCCTATTCCTTGTTTTGTTAAAGGCATTAAGAACCCAATGCATAAATGAACAAAAACACTTAATCAAGCCACAATTACTAATTAATAAAGCAAATTACGTGCAATGGTAAAAAAATTACAACAACCCATAGAATTTAGGGATTTAACTAAACACATTTAGCAATTACACAACAGGAACCCTCTAATTACAACCACTAAAATAACTATAAATGAAAGAAAAGGGAAAGAAAGTGCAAACAAAGGACGATCCCGCGTTCCCAAGGTGATCAATCTCAAACCCGAGCTTGATGTCAATAATATGCATAATAAGATCAATTCTCTTCAACAAAACAACGTACCTAAGGTCGAGTTAACCTAAGCTCAAGCTAGTCTAAAATGTGTCAATCGCCTTCTGGCGGAGGCTAGGGTCGAGCTTGAATTTTCCAAGGTTGAGGTAGAGACACTCTGCACTCAGCTCCATGCAGAATAAGGTGATGTAGTATGGAGTGACATGGTCCATCAAGAGTGCTTCTCTCACCATCTCGACATGGACTTTGAATTCTTAAATATTGACTTTGCCACCTTTCATGATGATTCTTATGCTTTTCCTGATGATTCTGACGGATCCAATGGTGGAGGCAACATGGAGACAAACCATGCTGATGGCGGGAATTAATTTCTTTCTTTGGCTTTTGTATACTAACTATCATGTCTTTACTTTTCTTCATTTATGAAGTGATGTAAGATTTTCCTCTTGAATGAAACAAAGCTTTTTCTTTTACATACTTTTTTTACTCTGCATGTCTTGGAATGACTACAAGCTTGATTTTGGCAACAATGTTTTAGTTAGCCCCCTGTTTCTGTAAGGAGCAACTTTTAGCTTAACATTAGATTTTCGTTCATCATGGTCAGGATATGAAAATTGCCTCAACCTCGGTCATTGACAACCTCGGCCATGGCCATTCATGGCCCTGGTTTCTGATGAACTGAATGCTTATGTGATTTGCGATTTTCACTCTTGTGTTTTGCTTTTTGTTTAATAGGGAGATATATCCCCTGTTTTACCTTTTGTTTAATAGGGAGACATATCCCTTTTGTCTTACTTTTTGTTTGATAGGGAAGCATATCCCCTTGCCTTACTTTTTGATAGGGAAGCATATCCCCTTGTAACCTTTACTTAAGGAGGATTTTCCTACGAAAGAAATCATACTTGAGCACACATAAATTCTTAAAAATGAACTTTCATTGATTGAATTTGTAAATTTTGATACATTTGTATGAATCATAAAAAAAATTGACTTTGGTCCTTTTTAAATTAAAATGTAACATCTTAATTCCTAACTACCAAAAACAAGAGAAGGAATCAAATGAAATTAAAGAAACGAAACTCAAAAACTCTATCATACTAGGGTTGGCCTCGGCCATGTCGAGGTGAAGATGAGCAATTTCCTTTGGTTGCTTGACTTCCTTTAATGTTATACAATAACACTCTCTTGAAGTCTTCTGTTCTCCTCTCACAATTCATGTTTCATGTGGAGTTAGAAACTTCTATAATTGGTGATAAGTTGAGGCCACTGCTCTTAGCTCATGTAAAGTTAATTCTAATTTGTCAGGATTATTTGACCCTTATACTTAACTTATTCATGCTATTTTGTGTATTTTGTTGTGTAAAGAGCTAGCAAAAGGTGGTTTTATTAGAAATATTCATGAAAGGCAGTTGAACTAATTAAGAAGAGAAAAAAGAGCTGAAAAGAGATAGAAGTGTTGATTTTGTGATTTTTGTGCAGGATTTTGAACAGGGCAGAAGTGCAATTGCAATCCATAATGGAAATTGCAATTGCAATTCTTCACATATCTAAAAAATGCAAGAAATTTGGGATCTGCAAGGTTTTTGGAAAATTTTCGAGATTCTTCTTCATGATTCCAATGAGATCAATTTTCCATATTTATACAAAGACAAAGAAGAAAATCCTAGCTCATGAAGCCTATAAAAGGAGCAAAAAGCTAAAGTCCAAAGGGGGGAGTTTTCACGCAAAGTTCTCCCTCACGAAGCTGCTGTTCCCATTATGTTTTTCCTGCTATTTTCTTCTTGTGTTTAGTACCTTCAAGCTTCGATATTCAGTCCAATCTAGACAAGAGTCTTAGATTGTAAAGACTTGACTCCTTTTAAAAAAAAGTGGGATCGAGTTCGATTGAAGAAATGGGTGAACTAGGACATTTACCCACTGTTTTCGTGTAGTTCTTTTAGCAAGTAGTTCAGTCTTGTTCTTCATTCTATTTTAGTTTTTATTGGTTGTAGTCGGTAGATCTAAGTTGCTATTTTTTTTTCTTTTCTATTTCCAATAATTTGAATTCAAGTTGAATTTCAGTTTCTGTGGTATTGTTATTGAAAGGAGTAATCAATAAGAATTAAATTTCAGCTTCAGCCTCAACTTCTTTTCTTTTCAAAGTCCAACAGTTTAATCTCTTTTTGACATAGAGTTTAGCATGCTTGATTCAATATTGTTCTTTTCCTTAAGTAAAGTTATGTCTTTCTTTGGGATTCAAGAATGAGAATGCCTTAGAGAAAGGAATAAAGGCCTAATTGTGAGAGCAGCCTTGTTTACTTCATAACTTGTTTGCTTTTATTGAATTTAATTCTCATTATTAGTCTAGATTGATCACCTCGATTAGTATACATCAATTGAATCTAATTCTGAAAATGTTAGATAAAGTTGGAATTTCATAAAAGTAATAAAGGAAAAAACCTAGACATAGGAATTTGTTTTTGACCCTAGACATAGGACAAAACCTTTAAAACAAAAAGGATTGTGTTTAAAAATCAACCAAGGTTGTATTAGCCATAGAAATATTTGTTTAATCACTTAGTCTTCTAAAGATACTTCATAGAAGGTCGAATAGGTGTCGAATCCAGTTTACATTGCTTAAGAGTAGAGTCAAGGATTGCAATTGCAATTAGGCCGCAATTCCAATCAAAAGGGTATGAATGTGTTTGGATCCCTTCTTTTTATTCTTAACATTTCTTTTTTTTCCACAAAAAAACCATCCCAAATTTTATTTTACATCGGTTACCACAATTGCATTTTGAAAACCTCTCTCTGGAACCATGGGCATGTAAAGTCACCCACGTCTTCCCCATTGGAGCTTTTCCCTTGATGGGATTGCGAACAAGATTCCAATGTTCATGGTCTACTTGTTTTGCTTAATGGGGCATGAATACTTGAGAAATTTTCTATCGAGTGTTTGCCCTCCTTTTGTGTTGACCTTTTGGTCAACCTCATGCTCCTTCTATTGGCTGAGGAGTTGCTTGGCCTCCTTCTTCTTTATACCGTCAGAAGCTTATTCCTATTCAAGTTATTTTTTCAACTAAAAAGTAGGGTCGATCTCGGCCAAGAAATGCTAGTCGGCCTCAGCCAAGTTTTTGAAGCCCGCTCTTCTTTTAGTTGCTTCGAATTTGTCCTCAAATTCTCTCTACTCCAGATAAGGTGTAGATGATGTCATCACTGAAGGAGGATCACGGAAACATAGAAGGCTTCTTCCTCAATTGTTCGTAGGTCGTGGTCCTCGAATCGTCCCTCCTCTGGATGAAGTCGAGGTGACCTCATCACTAGAAGGAGGATTGCAAGAAATATGGTTCATCTTTTTCATTCTCTGACACAATATGCAAACTTTTTGGCAGAATTTTCTCTTCACCACATATAGCACCAACTGTTGTTGCCAAAATCTGGACAGGAAAAATCTCACTTAACCAGATGTGGCCTACAAAACAGAAAAAGACTATACACCAATGTGGTGCTTTACACATAGGCTCTGATGCTTAAGTTGGATCAAAGAATTTTTGTGTAGCAAGAGTTTAGAGAATGAGAAATAGCTTACTTTCTGTATGTTAAAAAATAGAATTTATATGGGGCAAAACCTAGGGTTTTTCAATCTCCTTCACGAATTAGGTCATGAATGAACCAAACCAAATCGAACTGTAGACATCATAGGTCGAGAGCGTGCATGATTCACTCTCCCTTATGGGAGTAGGTCTCCTCAACGAGTGTTGCGTGATTTTAAGTGCTCGCAAATAACCGCAATTGTATTGTGTCAAGTTTTAATATAGTGATATAGAATATCGAGTTATCGTCGCCACAGTGATTGGATTTCTTTAGATTAATTAAGTGTTATAGTTACTAACACCTAACTTTATTTAGAGAATCTAAACCTTGAGAAAAGAGAAAATAAAACTAAACTAATTAATTACAAGAGTGGAGTCCATTTTAGAAAGATATTTGGAGATTGATTTAATCGTTAAACTCAACTTTGATTAATTAAAGAAAAGTAAAATATGTAACAACCCTAAGCCAAGAATTACTAAAATATGAAATTGACTCTCTTAAGCCTAATTGAACTCATGCTTAATAATAAATCACCCTCTCGGTCTATTTTCACAATTAAGCATGGCATTATGGAATTCATTAATGGCTTCTAGCATTAACCTACTCATTCTCATACAATAGATTAGCCCTAGTCACGCATCTAAGTTTTTTAACTAAGTTCACTCTTTCAAGCTAAACTTAATTCAACAAATGAAGCTATGGCCAAAAGTTTAGAAGATTAACATAGAATGCATGAACGGTGTTATGATATAATATAAATCAAAAACTAAATATAGTTCATAACTACAATCATCCAAGAGTCTAAAATATTCAAAGTTACAACATAAGTTCCAAACTAAAACTCCTAAAATAACATAAACAAAGTAAAGGAAAAGAGAAAATTGGACGACGCGTACCAACGCTCGTTCCTGTTGTGATGTCCTGCGATCTCGAGCCTCGAGTCTCCTCCATAGCTCTCTTAGAGTTTTTGTCTCTAAAAAATGGCTATCTTTTCTCGAAACTAAACTTTCATGTTTATACTATCAAGATAGTATTGCAACGGTAGGGGTAGCGTTGCAACGTTGTCCCTTAGAATAAGACAAATTAGGAAAAAATCGTGATTCTGGAGTTACAATGCTAGGCTTCAGCATTGCAACACTCTGCACGCGAAATTCTGAATTTGGAGGGCTGCACATATGGCGTCGCAACGCTATACATTGTGCTGCAATGCTATGCTCTCGGGTCTCTCAGTTTTTGCAACTCTTCTCCTTGTTTCTTTTGTCCAAAAGCTCTCCTTTAAGCTTTTTTTTGTCTACAATCTACTCCAATTCACCGGTTTTGCTCCAATTGCTCGAATTCTACAAATCTCATAATAAAAACATCAAAATCCACTAAAAATATCACAAAACTAACCTAAATCTAAGCCTAGAAATAGCACACTTTTGTGTGCTATCAACGAGGTTCGGCCCAATTCCCTTCTTCTCCTTTCGTTCTCCAGTTCATTCTCTCATGTTTTCTTCAATTTCCTCGGTGTTGGGCCCGTCCAGTATTGGTTTTGCTTTTGATTCCTCCTTTCCTTATTGAGCTTTATTCTTTATGTCCAAAATTACCCATAACAATAAGTATCTAAAAATATGACATAATAACAATTATATTGATAGCACCTAAAATGTGCTATCTATAGGCCTTATTTAGTACTAGTTTCGTTACTATCACCTGCTTATTTGTCTATTTTGTAGGTGTCGAGCAATTGGAGCAAACCAAAGCTCTTTAGAAGATTTGGGGCCAAAAAGGAGCAATTTATGCATAAATTCAAGCGACCAAGTCAAGAGGCGATGAAGATCAAACTAAAAATCTCGAGGAGGAAGTGTTGAGATGCCACTTTGGGTGTCTCAATGCTGTAGTTATAGGCTTTCAAGACATTTGACTGGCATAGGTAGCATCTTGATGCTACTTTTAAGAATTTTGAAGCTTTAGATTTGCACCTTCAAGCCTCGTCTGACGCTGTGGATTGCTCCTCAATGCGGGCTCAACACTGACAACGTCTCGACGCTGTCGCTCAACACTGATCAACGCTTGAAATGTGCATTATCCAAGCTTCGTCTGAAGTGTCTCAACGCTGCAAGCAGCATCTCGATTCTATGAAAACTCATGTGATGTTTTCCTTATTTTGAAGGGCAGCCTCTCAATGCTGCACTTTGGTGTCTCGACGCTACCACGCAATCTATAAGTTCATCACTTTCTCTAGGGAAAACGTATGTTATTTTTAGGACTTTAGTTTTTAGACTACTTGAGAGCTTTTGTACCATACTTTTCATAGAACTTGTTAGACAATTAAACCAAGGATGAATTTTGGTTATCTCATCATGATGAACGGCTAGACTCTACGTTTTTGATTCAAGGGTCGGTTCGAGTCTAATTGTAAGGTTGTGAGGCTTCAGGTTTAGTTTTAATCTCAAATCTATTCAAGTATTCTTTATTTCTTGTCTTTACTTTATGAGCATTTGATATTGGTTGAATTGGCGCTTTGATTGATATTGATTGTTTGATTGCTATGCATGAATTTATGATCCGTAATTGTCATGAATGAGTGAAGTAAGTAGCAAAAGTGTTGGCTCGTGTGTGTTTGATTAAGGTTTTTCCTTGTTACATAGCTTGCATGATAGATTCTAGGAAATAAAGAAGTGAAATTGATTAGGTTGTAGCTATCTCACCTAATTAATCTTATCTTAATCTTTTCCATCGTTCTTAATGTTGTTGAATTAATATGGAATACTATCATGCCCAGTTAATTAGATAACAAGATTTGATTGTGATGCTTTGTTCAAATCATTAAATTAGGGGAACTAAAACTTGTCATGACTTTTTTGAATAAGTAAACTAAATGCTTAGATAGAAAATTTGATTTATTTTTGTAAGTCCATGATCAATATTACAATTGGATGAGAAATGTACCTTGAATTGAAAACCTTGGTAAGATTGAATTTTCTTCTTTGCATTTATTTGTTATCTATTTAATTTTAGTTTTAGTTTTTTTTTTCACAAACCAAAACCCTCTGTTTTATTTTCTGTTCAATTTTATTATGAGAAATTAACTATTTGATTCTCTTAGGATTTGATTTGTTCTACTATTTCTAACTGAATAGTTTAATTAGTTTTTGTTTTGGCAGGCCTCGACAACTCGACCATATATAATATTGTAATTTTTGTTTTAATGTCTTGTTTAAATTAGATTTTTTTATATAAAAAATAAATGAAAATTAATAAAAATATTTTTTAATTGTTAGTCAATTATTTTTAAGAACAAACTATAAAGCATATAAACGAAAGAAAAAAAACTAATCATTTCAAGTTACATTATACTTTATATTGGACAAACTAATATCAAAATGTACATAAAAAAGCTAATATAAAAAATATATAAATTAATATCATTATATATTAATGCATTCATAATTATCTTTACATGAATTTGTGCTCCCAACATAAAGTTTTGAATCTACCTACTATATATCAATTTGTTCAAAATTATCTTTATATATGAATTTAAGCCCCCTAACTTAAAGTTCTAGATCCGCTAACGGTTGACAATTCTATAAATAGAGGTTGCAAAGAATATTTGTAATAAAATAATTCATATATACAATTCAATAAGAGGTCGTTTGTTTGGTGGGAATCCAAGATTCCCATGGATGGGCATCTAAATTACGTCGATTGTTTTGTAGGAATGTGGCCTACGTATTTGAGATGTCCGAGCCTCTAAACCAATTTTGGATGCCCTTTTGGATCAAGAATTTTTAAGATTTCCATGTTGAGAGCATCCTCTATTGTCCTTCATTATTCTTTTATATATTTTTTCTTTATTTCACTTTGTTATATTTTATTTGAAAATAAATTAATGTATTTATGCACTAATAAATGATCCTATGTAATTAACTATATTTATATTTTACATTTAGATATAAAATAAAAATTGAATAATATCTCAATTTATTTTCAATTCAAATTTAAAGTGCAATATTCATTTTATTTTACTTTTCCAATAGTGTCCAAATACTTTTATATTTAGTGAGTTTTCTCTCTTGTACATCTATTGAAATGATTTCTTTTAGTTATGTATTTGTAATTTCTTAAAACTATTACCAACTATACATTCAAAACACACATACAAATCTATTATAAATAAACATTATTCCTCAAAGAAAATATAATTTGACAATGAATTGTTCACACGAGATTTCAAAAGAAATTTAATACATGTAAATGAACTTGAGTTTGTATTGATTTATATGTAAGTGAAGTACAATCTCTAATTAATGTTTATCCTTTGATTCTTTCTCTCAAATGTACAAATGTCTTGAGGGCTAGAAAGTTTGTTCTCGAGCATGTTTGTTGATCTTTTTTGACCGACCTTTCGTCTTGTTGATCTACTTGGATAAGTTTTTGGCTTGTTGATCTTGTTGGATTGGTCATTGGCTTGTTAATCTTTTTGAAGAATCAATTAAAAACTTGAAGTCTTGTGCGCTTCAAATGCCTTCAACTTATCTTCAAAATCTTTAGATCTTCAAAAATATTTTGGTCTTCAAAGTTTTTTAATCTTTAAATTCTTCAAATTTTCAAACAGCCTTCAATCTTTAGAGCATATCCGATCCTCAAAGAGTTTTCAATCTTCTTGGAATTTTCTCTAAATTCTCTGAGTAATGAGTTTTCGGACTGAATGTCTTTGGGTTCTGAATTTTCTAAAGCTTTCTCTTGAATGTCGTTAGCCTTCAAGGAGTGTTCAGTGTTCAAGAGTTTCAAGAGTCTTTTCTTTGCTTTTGAATTCTCTATGAGTTGTCTTGTTTTGCGAGTTTGATTTTCTTGAAATGGAAGGTAGCTCTTCTATTTATAAAGCTTTCCAAGATCATTGTGTGGGTTTGGGCCTTGATGCCTTTTGGGCCCAATTATTTAGATTTGAGCTTTGTTGACTTTGAGTCTAACTTTTTGGCTTGAACTTTGTTAGCTTTAGGCCAAAATCTTTGGGCTTGGACTTTGGGCCAAATTGTTCTTGAGCTTATTTGATCTTGGGTCCAATGCAATATGATCCAATTTGACTGGGCTAAGTTTAATTGATCAAATTGTCATAATGAAGACATGTGGTATTATTTAGAATTTGCCATTTGTTTGTCTTCAAATTTAATTTGGGACACATTGTTAATTTATAATGAGTCCCAAATTTAATAATTGGTAATTTTGTCACTAATTTACAAATAATGATGTGATAATTTGTGATTAGCCAAAATTTCTCATTCAACAGTGATCAAATGAAAACATTGTCAATTATATCAATGGTCTTCTTTTGAAAAAAAATTATAATATTTAATGATAAATATTTTATAAGAATCTCAAACTAATATAAATTAATTTGTTTTACAAAATAACAAATAAAGTTAGTATAAAATAAATTGAAATAAAAATAAAACATTAAATTAATAAAGACAATAATTTATTTTACATACATTTAAATTATGTTAAACTAATATGTAAAAATATTACCTAAAGATTAGTAAGGGAATTATTGGTATAATACATAATATTATGACATTCTCATACACAAATCCTGCAAAAAAAATGGTTATCTGAATATTCCTAGACATTCTTATAAATTATTCCTTAAAAACAAACACAGTTATCTAAAATGTCAGACATCTATAATTTCGATATCTATAATTTCTGGCATCTGAAGATTCCAGTTATTTAGATTTCAAAAAGAAAAAAACAATGGCCTCTAAGGTGTCGTTTGTTTCGTGGTAATCTAAGATTTTCATGGGATGGGCATCTCGATTACCCTATTTGTTTTATAGTAATGTAAAATGGCCAGACATCTTGAGATGTCCGTATTGGAAGTGCGACCAAAGTCCCACATCGGCTAGATAAGGGGAAGATCATGGGTTTATAAGTGAGAGACACTATCTTCATTGGGATGAGGCCTTTTGGGGAACCAAAAGCAAAGCCATGAGGGCTTATGCCCAAAGTGGACAATATCATACCATTGTGGAGATATGTTGAGGGTCATTGTCCCTAACAGTCCGGGCATCCTAGGATGCCCATACATAAGGCATCTGAGAAGATTTTAGCGCCCTCCTAATACATGGGTTTCTAAGATTCTCATGTTGAGGGAATTACCTATTGACGTTGTTCGCACGAGATTTTCAGAGAAATTTGATTCGTGGAAATGAACTTGATTTTATTGATTTTTGTGAAGTGTTACAATCTCTAATATTTATCATCTGATTCTTTCTCTCGAATATGTAAGCTTGTTGATTTTTGTTTAGATCGGCCTGTTGGCTTCTTGATCTTGGATTGGCATGTTGGCTTCTTGATCTTGGATCGGCTTGCTGGCTTGCTGATCTTGGATCAGCCTGCTGGCTTGTTGATCTTGGATCGACCTGTTGGCTTGTTGATCTGGATCATCCTGTAGGCTTGTTGATCTTCTTGAAGTCTTTCAGTCGTTGAATTTTCTGAATTCTTAATCTTGGGTCTTCTAAATTCTCTGGATTCTCTTACTGAACTTGAAGCTTCTGAATTCTGACTCTTGGAGACTTTGAACTCTCTGATTGAATGCTTTGGATTCTGACTCCTCTGAATGCCTTCAAATGAAGGATGACCTCCTCTATTTATAGAGTTTGATGGACCTTGTATGGGCTTGGGCTTGGTTGACTTTGGGCCCAACTTTTGGGCTTGGGCTTATTTGGGCTTAATCCAATCTTTTTTTTAATAGACTTCAATTATTTAAATTTGGCCAAATCCATTTTTAGTGATCTCGGGCTAAATTAGCTTCGGGTCCAACTGCCACATGGCGTAATTTGATTGGACTAGCTTAAGTCGCTCGATGGATCAATATTGGATAGGTGGCATTACTTGATCTGCAAATTTTCCATGTCTTTTAATTTAATTTTATGACACGTGTAAATTTGTAATTGGGCCCAAATTTATTTTACCATTAATTTAAATTAATGATGTGGCAATTTGTGATTGGCCGAAATTTCTCATTCAACAAATGCCCCCTTTTCGAGATTTATACACAAGTATGCAGTGGATGGATCTCGAAAAAGATACTTTAGAATATGTGATGATTTTGACTTCTTTGAATGAAATTTAAGATGTCCCTGAATTTTGGTTTGAGTATGGAATGAAATTTGAATTTGAATTTTATTCAATTTTTGACTTGGAGAAATTAAAATTGGAGTATGCCCAAATTTTGATTTGAGAAATTTTGCCAAAATTATATAGATTTTGGCTTGAATTTGGATTGGAATTTGAACTTGAATCTTATCCAAATTTGACTTGGAGAAAATTTGGAGTATACCCAAATTTTGATATGAGAAATTTCTCCAAAATTATTCGGATCTTGGCTTGAATTTGAAATGGAATTTGAATTTGAATCTTATCCAAATTTGACTTGGAGAAAATTTGGATTATACCCAAACTTTGATTTGAGAAAGTTTGCCAAATTGATTTGAATCTTGGCTTGAATTTGGAATGGATTTGAATTTGAAGCTTATTCAAATTTTGATTTGGGAGAAAATTTGGAGTATATCCAAATTTTGATTTGAGAAAATTTGCCAAATTGATTTGAATCTTGACTTGAATTTGGAATGAATTTGAATTTGAAGCTTATTTTGACCCACTCCATCCAAAATTTAGATTGGAATAGAATTTGGATTTGAGATCTTGATAGAGTTTTAATTTGGAAAAAAAAAAAAAATCTCTATTGAAGGAAACATGAAGATTTTGTAGAGATTTTACCCAAATTTAAGCTTAATTCACCAAGACTCCCAGTAAAATCTGGGATGAAATTTCTTTAAAGAGATTTATCAAGATTTGGGATGAAATTTTTTTATCCTCCCAGTAAAATCTTTGGACTTTTTATACAAATAGAGTTATTTTTTAAACATATTATAAAAAAACGAGTGGGGAGTAAAACGTTTTACAAAAAACGAGTAGTTTTTTTGTTTTATTAGAATGCGTATGTTGAAATCACGTATTCAAGGTCGAATACGTCTGTTTGACAGACGTATTCTTTGAATCCGTCTATTGAGGAGACGCGTTCAGTGCAATTTAAAATAATAATAATAATAATAAATTATCAAAACTACAATAATTTTTTTTCAAACTTTATTGCAACCATCAAATCTAACAATCATTTCTATATAACCATTAATTGTACCAATCAATTTTTAACTACCCATTAATTATACCAATCATTTTGTATACAACATTAATTGTACCAATCATTGTTTAATTATATTATGATTGATTTATACTCATACAATTATTCAACCATTATTTTTTATTTTTAAACACATTCTAAAAAAACTCAATCAAAATTATTATTTTTTAATTATTTTTCTAATACACTTAGTAAATCATTTTGTTATTCTTTAATTATTTTTTTCTCCTTTTTTAATTATTATTTCTTTTTTGTAGGCATTTTCTATTTCCATTTATTTGATGATTTTTAAAATTTTTAAAGAAACAATAAATATTAAAGAAACTATAATATAGGCATTTTGATAGGCATTTTCTAATTCAATTTATATGTTTAAAAAACTTTATCTCTCACACACATTAAGAAACTATAAATATTAACTTGAAATTGGATCAACATATAATTCACTTTTATTTATGAAAGAAGCACGTGTCACAATTTTTGTATACATTTAATTAATTTATCATCCCTCTTTATATAAGTTAATGACAAATGTTTAATTGAAAATTTTGATTGCAATTTGGTTCTTCAATTCCTCAAAGGGTTGTTACTTTTTAGAGAAATTTATGAGAGTAAGAAATTGGAGTTAGATAAGATTGTTGAGACGAAACAATTTTGAGTTGTTGATTTAAACTCAAGACAATACATTCCATTTTTTTTATTAATTTAGATGAACTTTCCAATCTAGAAATTAACATCTTAACATCCTCTAAAAAAGTTGTAGAGCAATACAGAGGAGTGACTCAATCTTCGTTTCCATCTGGATGATCACCTTCATTAATGTCTAGTAGTCGATATATGAACGTTAAATTCTCCAGACATCTTCTACCAAGTGGAGTCATTTGAGGTAAGTTGTGCTGAAAGAACAAACAAACAAACAAAATCAAATTTAATCAAGACAATTTTATAATTACATACATCATCTAGGCAACCCTAAAAAAGATCTTACCAAATAATGATATGATGCTCCTGGTTGTGTTATGTATTTTCTTGAAATCGCAGCATACCATTGGTCGTAATTATGGCCAACATTGTCTCCCATCTGGATTAATTGTCCTTGAATAAGAAAATTTTCTATGCCTTCCCAGATTTCTATAATATGAGCCAAAAATGTTACCCAATCTCGCTCTTGTCTGCCGCGTAGGTCGTATGAGTGCAATTGCATATCTGTATTACAAGGTATAGGAACATACTGCACCCACCCAAATTGTTGCATCACACGTTCTGGAAACTGCCACTCAACTACATGAAAACATATGAGTGGAGCTCTAGCTGGCCATATGTGACTACCGACAAGGCAATATTCTGGTAAGATTTGGAGTAGATGCTTATAAGGCTCCCAACAAATCTGCATAATTTATTGAACAAAAGTTCACCAACATGAACTAAAGTAAAACAATTTTATTAAAAACAATACATAAATGAACTTAAACATACCTGATCAGGCCTAATTGTATCTAACATATATCTGTACTAAACCAATATATGAGTAGGCGATCTGGTAACTGAAAATTCATCGTTCCATCTATAAATATAATAAATTGAATATTAGTGCAACATATGTGAAATGTATGACTGAAGGTAAACTTATTAACCTTTCTTACCGTATTGCCAGTGGTCTATCGCCCAACTGATTCTCGTATCGATGTAGTCGCCTAGGTGCCAGAAAAGGGAATCGATCCCATGCCCAGACTTGTAAAAGTAGCAGGGGCTCGCCCAAATCCTTCGCATCTATCACTGCAGCTTTGCATAGCTGTCTATATAGCCATGCAAGACATCCTGCTCCCCAACTATACATCCCCGCGTCATGTAAATTTGCTAGTAGGGGAAGATACATCAAGTGGACCCGATCGTTAGACTTATCTGAGAAGAGAACACCTCTTATAAGTGACAAAATATAAGCTCGGGCATATCGTTGGATGTCCTCCTCATTGGCGTCCTCTGGTAGATTTGCAAAATTATTAAATTGGGCAGCCAACCAAGGCAAGCTAAGGCGACCTCCTTTCAGTACATTATCATCGGTCGTAACTCCCAATAGGTCACGACAAACATTAGTCCAATTATGACGGATCGATCCAATCAATGCCCGCCCATTAACAGGTAACCCGAACTGGATGGCTACATCTTGTAGTGTGATTGTGCACTCTCCGTGCGGTAGGTGGAATGTGTGTGTCTCCTGTCGCCATCGCTCCACGAGTGCAGTCAATAAATGCCAATCATATTGGATAAATTTGATGCAGGAAACACCATAGAATCCAGATGCTCGTAAATATGGCTCGATGCGAGGGTCTGGTTGTGCAGCCAACCTCCTTAATACAGCTTCTCGACGTCTACAGTGCAATAATGCACCCGAAAAAATGTCTTCCCAAGCTAACTGAGATCGATGGCTAGCTTGGAGGTGTAGAACGGATGGGTCATATGGTCCTGTCGTAATGTCGTTTTCCATCTAATGACATTTAAATAGACAAAATTGTGTTATATGTTTGACACTAATAACATTTAATAACATTCAAATAGTTTAGAGATAATAACAAGTTTGCATTGAATATATACGAGAATCATATATTTGACATTAATGAAAAAAATGTGTTACACAATATGATTTTACATTACAGAATCATCGGGTTCACAATAAGCTATAAACTAATCGAAACGTCTAGGTGCTTGACTGAGACAGTTTCGTCGATTATGTCTTTCCAATCCGCAAACGCCACAACATTGTTTGACTGTTGGCTCTCTCCAATCCATCTCGTTTCGTATACGAGACGTACATGGGCGACCTTTAGCTCTCATAAGTGTATCGTCTGGACGAACTATAGGAAAGTTAGGGTCAGGCCAGCAACTTCTATCAGGGATGGATTCAAACTCTGGCGAATAGCATTTCAAGTAAGTTGGCAACTTGTAGTAATCTTGTAAAAGGTCCACGTAATCTATGCCAAGCTTCTTACAGGCAGCAATGGCATGAGAGCATGGAATCCCATAGGCCTGCCACTTGTTGCAAGCACAAGTTCGATCGTGTATCTTAACCCGATGTGTTGTTCCACCCTTCATAGTGATTGGATCAACCGCAGTTGTGACATCACATTTTCCCAACCGATGATTGTAGACATGAACTTGGTGTGCATTGGCACGTGCTTCCCATGGCACTAATTTCTCAATAGCATATCTACAAGTGGGCATTCAATTGATATTAGAGCATCTCAAAATCTATACTAGTTTGCAATTGAGGAAGTTACCTTGTGAAGTGTCTCCCTTTGTCAATGGCAGCTTCTGCTCGAAGTCTTCTCTTGGCGAAGTATGTCACGGTTCGGTAGAATGTGGATTGGACAATTGCAGCTATGGGTAACCTCCTAGCTCCTTTCAACACACCGTTTATACATTCAGCCACATTCGTGGTTAACCATCTGTAACGATGACCACCATCATGAGATTGAGTCCATTGGGTGGGATCCAAGGAAGTAAAAAATCTCATACACTCCTTATTGGCTAACTCGAGCTCAAGCATGCATAGTTCATACTTTCGGACCCGAAACTTCGAGCCTGCATGGTACACCAGATCCTTCAAGAATTTATCCTTATATTTTTGGTTAAAATTACTTGCGACATGTCGCAAGCAGAATCGATGATGAGCATCTGCCCAACCGTTATCTGCATCTAGAATTGCAGCTATGATACCTTTGTGCCTATCCGAAATTAGACACATCCCCGCCCTATCATGCACTACCTCTGTCCGTAGGTTACGTAAAAACCAACCCCATGTATCAGTACTTTCTTCTGGTACAATCGCGTAAGCAACAGGGTATATGTGACAATTTGCATCTACAGAGGTTGCTATTAACAACTTCCCTTTATACTTTCCATATAGGTGGGTACCATCTATCTGAAGTAGAGATCTACAATGCTTGAATCCTTCAATAACAGGTCCGAATGCCCAAAACACACTGTGGAATATAACCTCCTTGTGGCTCCCCTCCACCTCTTGTAACCTCCACAAAACTTTCGAACCAGGATTAGTCATTTCAAGTATGTTGGTCCACTTTGGTAACAAATTGTATGACTCCTCCCAATCTCCAAAGATATTGACGATAGCTTTTCTTTTTCCATTCCAGACTTTAGAATAATTAACATTGTATCCATATTTCTTCAATATGACTGCCTGTAATGTGCGAACAGTTACAGACGGTTCGATTTTGACAATACTGAACACCTCATACGCTATAAGATTCGAGTCGAGTTGACTGTGATCTTGACTCAATCTTGCATAAACGCAGGAGTGAGGACCAGTGTACTGTGTAATTTCAAATCGACCATGTCGTTTACGACAACAGGCACGAAGTCGCCACGTACAACCATCACCATATCTTTTACACTTTACTGCCCACACGTTCTTGTTCGACTCGATAACGTCAAAATGCTGGTGTCGAAGGATGGAGTAGCTCTTTACAGCATTTTTTAAATCGGTCTTTGATTCAAAAATCATCCCTTTCAGCAATGCATCAGACCCTCTGACTTCTTGTGCAATACCAGTGTCAGGCATGGAATCAATAACATCCATATCTAACTGTGTGAAAAAGGAAGGAATGTCATGCTCGCCGTAAAATTCAACTACTTCTCCGTCACTATCATCGTCATTGTCTGTTTCAACGTTTTCATCATTTGTGGCAATAGGTGGCTCGAAGTTATCTTCCTCTGAATCTTCCAATGCGTCATTGTTCAAATTGTGGACTTCCATACCATCTCTTATTTGTCTTATTTCGGCATGGTTTACAATGTTTGGTTGGGAAATATACAGCTCGACTGTATTTGGAAGTGATGGAGCAAGGTTCATCATGAGCCTAAAATCAACCTCACTTCGTACTGAGATAGGAGCATAGAAAGTAGACCCTGCTATCCCCATACTGCCGTATCTAAAAATTACCTCAACCCCTTCGTTTCTATCTATTGACAAACCACTACATAACCCGTCCATAAATGCGTCGAATTCAATGTCATGCCTAGCACTCATTTGTATAGATGGTCCCACATCATACTGTATACCGTTTGGCCCATGAACAATGTTTCCATTCATATAACACGTAAAACCAACAACATCCATTGTAGTTGTGTAATTAAATCTGATATTCATAAAAGATTCTATTAGTATATTATTTTATATCACTGCATAATCTAATGGTTTAGGAGTTTATGGTTTGGGGTTTAGGGTTATTATTTTAATGGTTATAGTTTTAGGGTTTAGGATTTAAGGTTTACGGTTTATGGTTAGGGTTTAGGGTTATTATTCTTTAGGGTTTAGGGTTTAGGGTTTAGGGTTATTACTTTTATGGTTTAGGGTTTAGGATTTATTAGGGTGTAGGGTTTAGGATTTAGGGTTTAGGGTTTAGGGTTAGGGTTTAGGATTTATTTTGGTGTAGGGTTTAGGATTTAGGGTTATTATTCTTAGGGTTTTAGGGTTTAGGATTTAGGGTTATTACTTTTAGGGTTTAGGGTTTTATGGTTTAGGGTTTATGGTTTTAGGGTTTTGAGTTATTATTCTTAGGCATTAGGGTTTAGGGTTTAGGGTTATTATTCCTAGGGGTTTAGGGTTTAGTGTTTAGTGTTTATGGTTTAGGGTGAGGGTTTAGGGATTTAGGATTTAGGATTTAGGATTTTGAGTTATTATTCTTAGGAATTTAGGGTTTAGGATTTAGAGTTATTATTTTTAGAGTTTAGGGTTTAGGGTTTAGGGTTTTATGGTTTAGGGTTTTAGGGTTTTGAGTTATTATTCTTAGGCATTAGGGTTCTTAGGGTTTAGGGTTATTATTCTTAGGGGTTTAGGGTTAGTGTTTAGGGTTTATGGTTTAGGGTGAGAGTTTAGGGATTTAGGGATTTAGGGATTTAGGATTTAGGATTTAGAGTTTTGAGTTATTATTCTTAGGGATTTAGGGTTTAGGATTTAGAGTTATTATTTTTAGAGTTTAGGATTTCGTGTTATTACTTTTATAGTTATTTTCTTGGGTACTAAAATACAAAGATGTACTAAAAAGAGGCATTATTGCATAATTTATCACAAAATAATAAAATATAAGTAACAAGCATTATTTAGTGTCACAAATTAATAAAGACATATAACTATATTTATAATATACTAAATCCTACATACCAATAGTCACAACAACAATAATATGCACCACTTGTTTCTTATACCACTTTTTTACATTAATACAAATATGTACTAAAAAGAGGCATTATTACATAATTTATCACAAAATAATAAAATATAAGTAACAAGCACTATTTAGTTTCACAAATTAATAAAGACATATAACTATATTTATAATATACTAAATCCTACATACCAATAGTCACAACAACAATAATATGCACCACTTGTTTCTTATTCCACTTTTTTACATTTCTTTCATAACCAATAGGTACTCTCGTATTTGTCATAGTCTCTTTAATCTCTTTAATTTCACGCAAGATTTTTTTTTTTTTTACCGAATCGTGTAAATTTTTTTTTGGATTTTGTACTCATTATTTGTAACAAGTTTAGAAAATACCTATATTTCTCTAAAAAGTTCAAATATGGATAATAATAATTTATTCCAAGGTATATCTACTAAATTAAATATTATATTGTATAAAATAATAACTCTTTATAATAATTAGTTTTTATTATATATTATTCATTAATTATTATTTTTACTTTTAGTTAAATTTAATTTAAAACAAAAAATATAACTAAGAAGAATATTTTTCTAAAAGTAAAATTTGTAAATAGAAAATTATATTACACGTAATGATTAATATATATATATATATATATATATATATATATATATATATTTTTTTTTTTTTTTTTTTTTTTTTTCCAATTGCATTGTTAGTTTAATTTATTTTTATATTCAAAACCCTAAACCATATAATTTTTCTTAAGAAATCCATATAATTTTTTAAAAAAAAAAAATAAACCAGACCATTGCCATTAAGTTTAATGTTCGTTGAATTTTGTTTACTTATAATTAAATTTAACTAAGCCATTTTAAAGATATTATGATATTCCTACATCTATACAATAATTTATTTTTCTTTTAATTATAAAATAAACACTTAGAAGCAAGAACAAAAAAAATCCTTAATGATTAATATATATATATATATATATATATATATATATATATATATATATATATTTATTTATTTATTTATTTATTGCCAATTGCATTGTTAGTTTAATTTATTTTTATATTCAAAACCCTAAACCATATAATTTTTCTTAAGACATCCATATAATTTTTTTTTTAAAAAAAATAAACCAGACCATTGCCATTAAGTTTAATGTTCGTTGAATTTTGTTTACTTATAATTAAATTTAACTAAGCCATTTAAAAGATATTATGATATTCCTACATCTATACAATAATTTATTTTTCTTTTAATTATAAAATAAACACTTAGAAGCAAGAACAAAAAAAATCCTTAATGATTAATATATATATATATATATATATATATATATATATTGCCAATTGCATTGTTAGTTTAATTTATTTTTATATTCAAAATCCTAAACCATATAATTTTTCTTAAGACATCCATATAATTTAAAAAAATAATAATAATAAACCAGACCATTGCCACTAAGTTTAATGTTCGTTGAATTTTGTTTACTTATAATTAAATTTAACTAAGCCATTTTAAAGATATTATGATATTCCTACATCTATACAATAATTTATTTTTCTTTTAATTATAAAATAAACACTTAGAAGCAAGAACAAAAAAAATCTTACTGAGGAGAATCTACTTCTTTTCTAAATTTGCTTTCCACGAATTTTCCTCCTGTATAAAATAAGAACAATCATGTATCATAATAAAAAAAAAAAATAGAAACTTACTGTATATCAAATAAACATAAAACATTAAATAACTTACCCTTTAAATAAAATATAAATGAAAAAATCGAAGACATAATCGATTGAAGGAGCTTGGACTCAAATGGAGAAGAAAGAAAGTCGAATGGATGGAGAGAGGGGAGAAAAGAAGAAGAGGATTCGGAGGAGCCAAAGGTTGGAGGGAGGGAGGAGATGACTGTTCGGATGGAGAGGAGGAGAGAATGAAGAGAGAAGGAGAATTGAATGAATTTTCGGAATGAGTGGTGTGTGCATGTGATGGGTTTTTAATGAATGCTCCAACTAACCAAAATCTCTTTTATCATCAATGCACATTAACAGCTTTCGTCTGATCAGTCTGACCGAGAATATCGCGCGTTTCCGAGGAGAAGTGTCTTGTCACATCCCTGCCACACGCGTTTGAATGGGGTCGTTTGCGATGTGAATGCGTCTCTGGTAGAGACGCATTCTCAGTGATTCCCTGCCAGCGCCTGCCACACCCGTTTGACGTTTGAATGGGGTCGGTTTGCGATGTGAATGAGTCTCTGGTAGAGACGCATTCTCAGTGCCAGCGCGACTATTGACCACGGTCAACCGAAATGTTGACTGAAATTTGGTTGAATGCGTCTCTACAAGAGACGCATTCTAATAAAGACAAAAAAACAACTCGTTTTTTGTAAAACGTTTTACTCCCCACTCATATTTTATAATATGTTTAAAAAATAACTCTATTTGTATAAAAAGTCCAAAATCTTTATGCTCCAAAGTTTCTATATAAACCCAAAATATGGGTCTTCATCAAGCAAGTTATTGAAATAGCCTTCCACTAAGGCGTGCTTGCGATGATCCAACCAACCAGACTCTGTCATGACAATCCACGATCCCAAATGACAGCTATTGTTTCAATGACCGGCAGATCGTGATTTTCAATAAGCAGGATGCGCCGGAGGTTGTGGAGTCGCCATTGTGGGTGTCAAAGCTAGGGAAGTGTCATGGCGGTGTTGAGCATCGTCTGGCTGTTGTTCTTGCCAGTCGTATCTGTTGCTGCGAGTCGCCGCCGATTGGTTGTCGAGTTGGGTGGCAGGTTTGGTTGAAGGAAGAAGCTGCATAAGTAAAAAAAAAAAAAAAAAACGATGAGGAGGAAAATATATATATATATTTCTTATTTTTCTTCATGCAGCAAGGTATATATATATTTTTTTCTTTTTTTTAAATGCCTCACACGTCACATCATCTTCTTTCAATTTTTTTTAATACTTAACCACTATTCATTCTTTTTTTTTGTCGGCTTCTTTTTTTTTGCCATTGATTTTTTTTCTTTTTTTTTTTAAAAAATTTGCAGCTAAGGTGCCCATGACATTTATGAAGTAGGGCCAAATTTGGTGGGTGTGTCTCTACAACTTTTAAGACTTGAGCGAAGTAAACCCTGAACTTGCGAACGAAGCCTTGAACTTGAAGCGTAGTTGGCAGACTTTGAAGAAAAAGAGAAGCGGCGAACTCAAACTTTGAAGATGAAGCAAAGCCACCAGACTTTAAATATCAAGTGATGAAGCCTAACTTTGGAGATAAAATGAAACAACAACCTCAATTTTGAAGATGATGTGACAACCTCGACTTTGAAGATAAAGCAACAACCTCGACTTTGGAGATGAAACGACAACCTCGACTTTGGAGATGAAGCGACAACCTCAACTTGGGAGATGAAGCAACAACCTTCTTGACTTTAGAGATGAAACGACAACCTCGACTTTGAAGAGAGATCGACAATCTCGACTTTGGAGAGAGAGAGAGGCAACCTCGACTTTAGAGAGAGCGACAACCTCGACTTTGAAGAGTGAATATCAACCTCGAACTTGGAAAGAGAGCTGCAACCTCGACTTTGGAGAGAGAGAGGCAACCTCGAATTTGGAGAGAGAGCGACAACCTCGACTTTGAAGAGTGAATGTCAACCTCGAACTTGGAAAGAGAGTTGCAACCTCGACTTTGGAGAGAGAGTGACAACCTCGAACTTGGAAAGAGAGCTGCAACCTCAACTTTGGAGAGAGAGCGACAACCTTAGCTTTGAAGAGAGCGACAACCTCGACTTTGAAATTGTAACCTTGATTTTGAAGATGAAGCTGCAACCTCAACTTTGGAGAGAGAGTGACAACCTCGAACTTGGAAAGAGAGCTACAACCTCAACTTTGGACAGAGAGCGACAACTTAGCTTTGAAAAGAGAGCGATAACCTTGACTTTAAAATTGTAACCTCGATTTTGAAGATGAAGCGGCAAACTCGAACTTGAAAAAAGAGCTGCAACTGCGACTTTGGAGAGAAAGCGACAACTCAGCTTTGAAGAGAGAGCGACAACCTCGACTTTGGAGAGAGAGTAACAACCTCAACTTTTGGAGAGAGAGCGGCAACCTCAACTTTGGAGAGAGAGTGATGACCTCGACTTTGGAGAGATAGCGACGACCTTGACTTTGGAGAGAACGACGACCTCTACTTTGGGGAGAGAGAGCATCCTCTACTTTGGGGCGAACAACAACCTTGATTTTGGAGGGAGCGACGAACTCGACTTTGGAGGGAGCGATGACCTCGACTTTAGAGAGAGAGCGACGACCTCTACTTTAGGAGAAAGAGCGGCCTCTACTTTGGGGAGAGAGCAGCAACCTTAACTTTGGAGACAGAGCTGCAACCTCAACTTTTGGAGAGAGAGCGGCAACCTCAACTTTGGAGAGAGAGTGACAACCTCAACTTTGGAGAGAGAGTTGCAACCTCGACTTGCTGAGAGAGTGGTAACCCCAACTTCGTAGAGAGAGCGACGACGAAGCGTCTGATCTTGAAAAGAGAGTGACGACGAAGCCTTCGAGCTTGAAGAAGACAACAAATCCTACATACTTAAAAGTGGAGTGACGACCCAAGGAAGCCCTTTTGTATGTATTCAATTTGTATCATCCTGTTGACTTGTTGTGTCGCCGCCTTTAATTGGGTTAAGCATCATCAATTTCTTGTGTTGCCCCTAGTAGGGATGAACATCTTCAATTTGCAGTGTCATGCTTCTATAGTCGTGAAAGTCTTTTTTTTTTAGAGACTGAACTTAAAGTTTTCTTTAAGTTGCCTACGTACCCTTCAATAGAAGGGATCAAGTCATAACGTAGTTCGATGATTTTTTTTTGTTTATTTTTTGTTTATTTTTTGTTTATTTTTTTAATTTTACCATTCACCTTTTTAACTCATGTGGGCAAGGAGCATCATGCAGTTTAGGCTCTTGCGATAAGGAGTATTTTCATTCTAAGTGCTCTTTTTCGCTGATTGAGCTACTTCATTGAGATCCAACTCAATCTTCCCTTCTTAAGCCAACTTCAAAACTAATTCTTTTAGGACAAAATATTTTTCCACAGGATGACTGATGACTCGATGATACTTGCAATAGTTGGGATCAACTTTTTCCATATCTTCTGGTCGTTTACACTCTGGCAGTTCAATCAATTGCATCTTTAAAAGTTGTTCCAACATATTAGGAACATCATAATCAAGAAAAGGATAGATTTTTTCTTGTTTTTCCCTCAAAGTTATGTGACGCTTCTCATTTCCTTGTTGCTTCTCAATCCGCTTGCCTTTTCCTTTTGAAGATGACTTGAAATGAGTTGTATTGACAACCATAAACTCTTCTGAAGGTAGCTCGATGTTATTTCTTTCTTCCCTTAAGTTAAGGACTAGAAGGTCTTTGTCTCCCCGACTAGCAATACTCAGCTCCATATCGTGGGCGCGAGTTGCTAGTTCTTCAAAAGTGCGAGGTTTTATACCTTGGAGGATGTAGAGTAGTCCCTAGTGCATGCCTTGGGTGCACATCTCGACAGCAGATAGCTCAGTGAGTCGATCTTTACAATCAAGACTTAAAGCTCTCCATCGATTTATGTAGTCAACAACTGGTTCACCTTTCTGTTGTCTAATTTTGGTGAGTTCAAGTATGCTGACGATTCTTCTTGTGCTGTAGAAGCGGTTGAGGAACTCCTTTTCAAACTGCTCCCAACTGTCAATAGTCTCTGGCTCGGATGAACTGCTTGACTAGTAGATCCCCTCTAGTATCGGCATTTTTGCATGTTTCGACGAAGTGAGCAATGTGTTGCTTGGGACTGCCCTTTCCGTCTAATTGTTGAAACTTCGGTGGCTGGTATCCGCTAGGCATCCTTAGGTTGTCAATCCTTTTAGTATACGGCTTGGAATACAAGAGGGAATTCTGACTAGGTTCACCATATTGTGCTCTAATAGAGTTCATGATCATATCTTGGAGCTGTTGGACAGACAGTGAAGCAATTGAAGTGGAACGTTGTGACTGATCTTCTTGTACAGTGGTATTTCCCTTGTTTTTTACGGCAGGGGTCTGACTTGATTCAACAGCATCCCGACTTTCAATTTGGTTCTTAAGAGAAGCGATTTCGTAGTCTCTTTCTTCAACTGCCTTCAGTAGCATGTTGATCTTCTTTTCAACTTCAGCCATTCTTTCCTCACTAGTGCCCTCATCAGCCATCATAACGAACATCACATCAGTATTTGATGTTTCGCTTGGTTGAAGAGAAGGAAAAGTAATTCTGCCAAACACAAGATTTTTTGCAATGGCGGCATTAGCTTGAGCAGATTCTGTCATGCGTCTCAGCATTTTGTTTGCAACGACAAGTGTTTGACTTTCTTCATGTTGTATTTCTCTGGAGCGACTGCGTGTGATTGGCCCCATGTAGGAGTTACTTGAAGCAGCAGGCTTTGAAGAGACCACTTTGGATGTCATGACTTCTTGGAGAGAGAAAGAGATGAAAGGTAGAGACGGTCCCACTGGGCGTGCCAATTTGTTCGCACGAGATTTCCGGATAAATTTGATTCGTGGAAATGAACTTGATTTTATTGATTTTTGTAAAGTGGTACAATCTCTAATATTTATCCTCTGATTCTTTCTCTCGAATATGTAAGCTTGTTGATTTTTGTTTAGATCGGTCTGTTGGCTTCTTGATCTTGGATCGGCCTGTTGACTTCTTGATCTTGCATCAGTTTGCTGGCTTGCTGATCTTGGATCAGCCTACTGGCTTGTTGATCTTGGATCATCATGTTGGCTTGTTGATCTTAGATCGACCTATTGGCTTGTTAATCTTAGATCGACCTGTTGGCTTGTTGATCTGGATCGGCCTGTAGGCTTGTTGATCTTTTTGAAGTCTTTCAGTCGTTGAATTTTCTGAATTCTTAATCTTGCGTCTTCTAAATTCTCTGGATTCTCTGACTGAACTTGAAGCTTCTGAATTCTGACTCTTGGAGACTCTGAACTCTTTGATTGAATGCTCTGGATTCTGACTCCTTTGAATGCTTTCAAATGAAGGGTGACATCATCTATTTGTAGAGTTTGATGGACCTTGTATGGGCTTAGGCTTGGTTGACTTTGGGCCCAACTTTTGGGCTTAGGCTTATTTAGGCTTAATCCAATCTTTTTTTAATAGACTTGGATTATTTAAATTTGGTTAAATCCATTTTTAGTGATCTCGGGCTAAATTAGCTTCGGGTCCAATCGCCACATGGCGTAATTTGATTGGATTAGCTTAAGTCGCTCGATGGATCAATATTGGATAGGTGACATTACTTGATATGCCAATTTTCCATGTCTTTTAATTTAATTTTATGACACATGTAAATTTGTAATTGTCCCCAAATTTATTTTACCATTAATTTAAATTAATGATGTGACAATTTGTGATTGGCCAAAATTTCTCATTCAACAGACGTTTTTGCCATTCGTTTTTCATTTACGTATATTTTCTTTCATCAATTTTCTTTATTTATCAAATTTTTAATTTTATAATTAAAATAAATTTGTAAATTCGTTCACTAATAAACAATTCTATGAAATTAACTATATTTATATGTTTCATTTATATATAAAATAAACTCTATTTAAATTGTATAATATATATATAGCTCAATTTATTTTCAATTGGAATCTGAAGTGAAATCTTTTATTTATTTTACTTTTTCAACGATAATCATCCAATTTTTTTTTAACAAAAAAATATATCACAAATTTTTATCTCTCAAAATTTTCTCTATTTTGATAATGTATAAATATAATTTACTAAAAAATAATGTTAAGCATATAATTATCTTCTCAAAATAAGTTCAAATATTTCAAGTTAAAATCGAAATTAATATTTCAGTCTAAATCTTTTATAAAAATCTTAAATCAATATAAATTAACTTGTTTTACAAAATAACATATAAAATTAATATAAATTGAATAGATAAAAATACAAGATTAAATAATTTAAGACAAAAATGTTATATACACTCAAATTATATTAAATTAATATATAAATTATCTAAAAATAGGTAAGGGTGTTTTTAAAACAATACATCATTTGAAAACATTTTCATACACAAATCTTGCAAAACAAACATAACTATCTAAATATTTTCGGATATCCTTATAAATTTTATTGCAAAACAAACATGATAATCTAAAAATGTTGGACATTTGAAATTCCGGATATCTAAAATTTCGGGCATTTGAAGATGGCGGACATCCTAATTCCCTAAGACAAACAACCCCAAGAGAATTACATTGTCCCTCTATTCTCTTTATTATCTCTTCTTTGTGTTTTTTTTTCTTATTTTACCCTCATTTTATAACACGTCATCAAAACGAGCGTTTATCATTTTTGTTAAGTTAAAATTAGAATTTTATTTTCATTTTCATCACTTGTGCCATACGTCTTTTATACATTTCATATAGACAATGTCACTAAATTTTAGGAATTAAATGTTCACTAAAATTGAAGTACATGAATCAAATGTATTTTTACGCCCTTACATAATATCTTAGGCCCCGTTTGATAACAATTTGGTTTTTGGTTTTTGGTTTTTTAAAATTACGCCTATAAATCACATACTTTGTGGTAGTCTACCTCTCTTCTTTCCATTATTCATAATATCTCCAAGCCACATGATGATATAGTTATTCCATAGACTTATGAGTTTATCATTCAAGAGAGCCAACTGATTGACTTTTTATCTACCATCCTTTCCATGAGTTTGGATAGATTTTTGCCTCTCAATAACAAAGCTCAAGTAACTAACAATGTCTATCCCTATACTTTCCCTCCATAGTAAATGCAGTGCCTGAAATTCAATCACGACTTGATCCATTCAAGAACAAGCGCTTTACTTCGTTATACTAGATTTAAGGTTGAGTTCAACGATATATGGGGGTGAGGGTTCATTTTTTAGTTAAAATTATAATGTCTTAACATGATGTTGATTTAGTAAAATTGATGTATTGCTCAATATATAATAACATATTTTTATTGTCATATTTATAATTGCATCTTAAATTTTAGGTCTTGAAAGGGCCATTAATAAAAATTTCATTTATGATTTTTGTCCCAATCTAAAAATCAGTTTTTTCATGTTCAAATAGGTATTGATAGTTACATTTTAAGTGATAGCCATAATTATACGACTTTATGGCAAAGGTGGAAATAAAAGTGAAAGTGAGAGTTCCAATATAAGACCTAGCACCATAGCTTCCTTCTTTTTTATTATGCTTCACCATATATAAAAGAAATCACCCCATAGTTAGAGATGTCCATGAGGCGGGGCGGGGCGGGGCGGGGTGGGGGCGGAAAATGGGTTCCCCGTCCCTGGCCCTACCCCCATTTCATTTCCCGTCCTCGCGAAATTTCCCATTTAATTTCACAGGGATCGGGGCGGGGATTCTCTATGGAAATTTCGCAGGGATCGGGTTCCTTGCGGAGAATTTTTCTCCGTTCTTTTTTTTTATCTTTTTTTTTATTTATTTATTCTCAACCATAATAGAAATTATTTCTAAATGAATAATTTTCAATATAATTTCTATTTAAAAAAATGTTATAAAATTTCCTAATAAAAACAATAATGTACCATAAGTAAAAATATTATAATGTCGAAACAACTTAATTTCTAAAAATTCAAATTTCAATATTACAACATAGTCTTTAATTTTTTTTTTTTTATAAAAAAAATAGTCTTCAACTAATTCCTATTATAGTTTTTTTTTTAGAACTTTTCTATTTATAGGTAATACTTAGCGCACGCGCGCGTGCGACACACACACACACATTTATAGGTAATAATTAGCGCACTTGCGTGTGCGACACACACACACACACACAATCTACTCGAGGCGGGAATCGGGGCAATCTACTCGAGGCGGGGAATCGGGGCAAAGTCGAGGATGGGGACACACACACACACACAATCTAATCGAGGCGGGGAATTGGGGCAAAGTCGAGGATGGGGATTCCCTATCTTCGTTTAGTCAACGAGGAAAAAACTCTCCCCACTCTCTCCCTCATTCCCTATGTAATTGGGGATTCCCCACCCCGTTCGGGGTGGGTTGGGCCTCGCTGGTTAAATGGACATCTCTACCCATAATCAAGATTTAAGAAAAGTATAACTAAAAAATAATCACTTTTATGTATTGATCATTCCTCGCGGGAAGTTAAATATTAATACAAATGCAATTAAAGGGCCATGCAGGTTAAATGGACATCTCTACCCATAGTCAAGATTTAAGACAAGTATAATTGAAAAATAATCACTTTTATGTATTGATCCTTCTTTGCGGGAAGTTAAATATTGATACAAATGCAATTAAAATATACAGACGAAAAACTATAAAATATGAAAATGCAATTAATTGGAGTATAGAACATATAGATTTTGGGTTGGCGTGCTCTAGATTTTAGCCTAGAATTTAATAAACTTTTGAAATTTACAATATTTTTTATTTATAAAATGATCGATCAGGTTCATATGAACAATGATAAAATGGTTCCCCATTTGGAGTAATAGACAAGAAAGTACTCATTCAAATTTATTTTTAAATTTTAAAATTTTTGCTAGATAAGAAATGCCACTTTCAAGTTCGGTTCACACTATTAAAACTGTCTTCTAGTCAAAATACTTGGGACCAAAAACACTCTAACAAAGCACTTTAAGCTAAAAACACTTTTATGTCACTCCTAAAACAAGATAATTTTGTAAGTATTTCAGTTTCAACCATGAAAAAGAAAATACATGTGATTTAAGAAATATAGTCATCATCACCACCTGCACTTTCTCATACTCTACTACCTTTTCAAATTCCTCTTTCCCTAATCTCTCTCAAGAGTAATACTACAGTTATAAAGAATAAAAATTTGGCAGAAAACCCCACCAAATAAAATTGAAATAATGGAGGGAAACAACTCAACTTTTATCACTAATAAAATTATATGGTTACTAATGTCAAAATTGTTCCCTGCAAACACTCCCAAATTGCAATTAATGGCTAAAACATTGGTGCCAACAATTCTCCAGACATGGATTACACTTCAAAAGTGCCTAAAACCACTTAAGAATTAAAATTTAGAGAAAGAAAGATGGTATAAAGAAATGATTGAGAGAAAAATGCAGAGGCACAAAAACCCAGCAGTAGACTCATTTCTTCTTTCCAGCCTTGGCAGCATCTGAGGCCTTTGTCTGATAAAAGAAAAGGGGAAATTGCAGCCATATTAAATATAGTGTTATTTTCAGATTTAGAAACTCTAACAAGAAAGAGAAGGATTTACTCACTTTCTTTACTCCACGAATCTTCTTGGCTCTGTTCTTCCTCTCTTTCATTTGCTTCCTTGATTTTTCTACTTTAGTATCGAGTCCATTCTGTAACGGAAATAACACTTGATTTCAGAGAATAAGCCAACTCTTTGTATCAAGACAGGAAAGCTATATTAAAAAATAGTGATCCAAAATTGCAAAAATACAATGATCCATGACCTTTTATCAAACAAATCACGAAAATGACGTGTTTATAAAGTGTGTACGCATCTTGCAACAGAAAATTCAAGTCAATTATACCTCAGCTTAAGCAAATCTTTCAAACAAAGAAACCTGCATCTCAAACATTATTCTCGCATCTTCCCACAACACTTCTTTTGAATCAATCAAGTGAAACCCTGATCCAATTCTCCCTATCATGCCCCACACTTCTTTTGATACATCCAACTGAAATCGAACTATCCAACCCCCCGCCCCACCCCCCCCCCCCCCCCCCCCCCCCCCAAAGTTTTGTTTAGTTTCTATAGGGTTTTATCTTCTTTTCAATCAATTGATGCAATATTGCTCTATTAAAATATCATTTTTTCTCCTTCTTTTTACTTCATCTGCTATGCACATCCTCCATATGACCCAATTGCATCCTAACATGCCCGCAAACCCCCAATTCTATATTTGTCCCGTCTCCAAATCGGAACTTAACATTTATACCGCACCTGCTCAACACACATGTTGCTCAACGCAGTGTCCATAGTTTTTAAACTAGTAGTATTGAATCCATTAGTTAATGAAGAAGAAACCCTAGAAATTAGAACTGGGAGAGATCACTGCAAGCGGATTGTTTGAATCCATTACAACAGCACTGGTTAAAATCTTAAACATTAACTTTGCATCAAACACAGTATATGTGCAGGCAAAGCCACTAAAGAAACAAAAGTGAAAAGAGATGAAAATAACACATTCACACTTCAAAGTTGAAACATGGACGATGGATCAATAACAGAATGCCTTCCTTTTTGTATGAAATCAATTCAAAACATAATAAAGATACTAACAAATCATAGGATGGAAATATTGATAAGGAAGAAGAATTACCCTGATGAGCCTGTACTTGGGCTCGTATTTTTTGGCATTTTCAACAGAATCATAAATCAAACCGAACCCCGTAGATTTTCCACCTCCAAAGTGAGTCCGGAACTTAAAGACAAAAATTGCATTTGCATCCTTCACATCATATATTCTTGCTAACTTTTCCTTCAGCTCTGCCTTCATATCACAAAGACAAAAGTGAAATCAAATGAGTGGACAATTTAATAAGTAAACAATCAAAACAAATCCTCCAATAATTAGACTTGAAACAAAAAATTCATTTAGCTTAACAATGTATTATGGGCATAATTAACGTTAAAGAAAGAAAAAAATCCAACTATAAACTATGACAAATTGGGTGAAGCATGTAAGCAGTTTTATCAAACATACAAAAAGAAATAGGAAAACAAATGCAACGGCTAAACTTATTCATGGTGAAAGCAATCCACAAGCTGCAATTAAACTAAAGCAGAAGCATGATAACTGCCGCAACAAAAATACATGTACCTTAGAGACGTTTGGTCTTCCTGGGTGAAGAACATCAATGATCTGCATCAAACAGAAAAAAGAACAGTCAGAATTAAAACCTAAAAATAGAAGTATCGAGCTCCATTGTCCTGGCGTTGTGGCCTTTAAGAGTAAAACTCAAACTTGCAGGATGTTCTCAACCACTAGAGTACAAAAGGTTAAGAACGAACACCCCTAGAATTCATCGAATACCCAAAAAAAATTTGTAGCATGCTCACGAAACATGTTAGCTCCTAGAGACAAAATGTTTGTGGTGTTTCCAGGATTAAATGGGATTGACACGAAACATGTTTTATAACAAAATGTTAGCAGATATAAATGGGGTAAAGGTCAACAAAAAGAACGAACATCAAAGTAAACAATTAAGTTGGGCTACATAAGAAAACTGGTGTCAAATGGGAATCAACTAAAAGAAACTAATAACGACACGATTACATAAATTTGAATAAGGATCGTTGAATCTACTTTAAAACAAAGGAAAGCGTAATAGAGATCTGAGGTTCGAATACTAAATTGCGCCTTAAGGAAACTAATCCGAGAAAGACTTGAAAGTTTCAGGACCAATATTTTGTTGTTGAGATAACGAAGAAAATAAAAGAAGAGGGAAACTCACGAATTGCTTCCTGGAGAGAAGCCGGTTGGTCATGAACTTTCTGGTTCGTATGGTGACTGCCTTGTCCGCCATTGTTGGTGAGGAATAGGTCGAAGTGAAGCGAAGCGCAACAACGGTAAAGTTCTGCAAAGAGAAGAGACTATGACAGTAACGAAACCCTAGAGCATATATGCTAGGGTTATTGTCATGGGCTTTTCTTCGAAGCCCATCATTCAAGGGCCAGCACAGGGGTTTTTCTTTTTTCTTTTTTTTAAAAAAAAATTAAATTTAAATTTTTTTATGTTTTAGTTTTTTTTCTCTTTATTTTTTAGTGGTTGAATTTCAAACACACTGTTGACTAAAAATTTCAGTCAATCTCCAATTGTAACATCATATTCCAAATTAATGACAAAATTACAAATAATTAAATCTGAGATCAATTATAAATTACATGTCCCAAATTTGAGTTGAAGACAAAAATTGAAAAATTTTAAAATTAAAAGGTCACACATTTTCATTTGACCAAATAATTAAAGTTAATTTCGTCATATGGAATTTGGGTAAAAGTTGAACAAAACTCAATTCCAAATGGCTAGGCTCAAAGCCAACAAAGGCCAAGTCCAATAGTTGGGCCCAAAAGCCATTAAAGACCAAGCCCACATACCTTGGAAAACTCAATAAATAGAAGAGCTCCCCTTCATTCGAAGTGTTCAGAAGTTGAAAATCTCAAAAGAAGAACTTAGAAATAATTCAGAAATAAAAAAATCAAAAGACTCCTAAGCTCTTGAAGATCAAGCACTCTCTGAACTAAAGTCTTGAAGACCAGAAGACTTTGAAGATTGAGAACAAGCTGCAAAGCCCTTGAAACAAATCTACGTTCGAGAATAAGCTGCAAAGCCCTCGAGACAAATCTACGTTCGAGAACAAGCTACAAAGCCCTCAAGACAAATGTACATTTGAGAGAAAAAATCAAAAGAATAAACTAGAGATTGTACTCAACTACATTCAAATCAATACCTATTAAATTCATTTATATGTATTAAATTTCCTTGTTGAAATCTCATGTGAACACACACGTTTTTCACTTTTTTTATAAGTTAAATTAAAAATCCAGTCCCCATGATTTAGAGGTGATCATTGTTCGGTCATCGTCAGTTTTGGGCTCAAACTGATGCCGACCACGAGCATGTTGGTTTTTTTAGTCGACTGTGGTCAGTTTTGAAGAGGATGGTTATGCCGACTGACCGACCACACTAGCAGTCGATCGATTTTGGTCGGTTTTGTGACTCTAACGAGCTGAACAAAAAAAAGAAGAATAAAAGGAGTAGAAAAAAATAAAGAAGTGGTAGGGAATACGCTGTGTATAAGAAATGAGTAATACTAGCAAAATTGATTACAACTTAACTGGCCACAAATAATTACAGTGTAAATAACCATACAAACACTGTATAACAACAATTTCAAAAAACTCTAGATATAAAGACAATAAGTAGTTAAGGCACGCTTACAAAGCATTGTTCTAAAGACAATTATTTGCTCTACACTGGCTGCAAGCAGACTACAATGATCGTCTCAGTAAGATACAAGGACTAATTCTGTAGAACAGCAACCTCGAACTACTCAGATCTAACAAAACTCTTGGATACATACTCCCAACTCAACTCAAGACCAAAAGAAAGAAAGAAATGATAGAAGAACTCTTCCAAATAGAATGTGATACTCCATACGAAGAAACAAGTTGTTATTTACAGGCTAGCAACTTAGCAACTCTCCAAAAAATAAAATAAGAAAAAATTAATATAAACATTGTAACATATGTCAATTGTAACTCAATTGAATAGTCACTTGCAAAATTCAAACATAACTCATCAAATTTAACTTCCATATGTTAAACTTATAAATGAAACATCAATCCTTTTTTATGTTTAAAACCAACACTTTCTTTCACAATTTTACCATAAATCCAACAATCAGCCACATGAAAGAAAGTTTGAAAATCAAAACAAACCATTGAGAGCAAACAAACAAGTTATGCATCAAGATAGGTGTCTTCTGGACTTGAACCTTCCTTAGTGAATATCCATCGAACTTACTGAAGAAATAGTGAAGCCAACTCTAGAACTATTGATGCGACCTAATGTGAACATACATATTCATGCCTAAATTATGCTTTTTTTCTCTCCTTTTTATGGAATTAATTAAATATTTTTGTAGGAAATTGGGAGCAAGACTTATTTTTGGAAAGTATGCAGAATCAGGGTGAAAACGAGCCAAATCGGAGGTCAATTGAACACTTGAGCAAAAAGATATGAAGGATTGACGATTATGCCCCTAAGAAGCGTCGAGACGCCAAACGGAGGCCTCGCTTGACTTTGCAAGGAAGTAGCCTCGGATGCAAGACAACGTTGAGACGTTGTCCATCAGTGTCGAGACGCTGTCGCAACTCCCGCACAGGCAATCCTCTTTCAACACGGGGGCGAGCCGCGCTCAACGCTGCGACGAGACGCTCTCATGATTTCTATATAAGCATTTTTTCTATTTAGGTTAAAAAAAGTTCCAAATTCCAGCCCCCAATCTCGATTTCTCTTCCCCCTTATCAGTTTTGAGAGACTTTCCTTCATACTTTGGGTGTTTTGGGCTTGCATTTTTTCCCTAGAGTTGATGGAAGTGTGTTTCGGCTAGGAGTTCTCAGCTAGTTCGAGGTAATTAGGAAAGGTTTTGCAACATTATGAGGATTTTGTAACTATTTCCAGTTTTAATGTATGGCTTTTATGGTATATTAGCTCTTGGGTATAAGTTTTAGCATGCTCTTTATTAATGGAATTGATGACTCGTATTAATGTAGAGTTTTTCTTTGCTATGCTAGTATTTTGTGGGAAACTTTAATTTCTAGCTTGATTTTAGAAGTAAAGGGATCGGTAGCTATCATTAGTTAAGTTAAGTAGGACTACTTAATTGCAAGAACGAGGTAGGTTGCATGTGGTAGTTTAATTCGAAGGGCCCGTTGGGTTAACCTATAACATTATGGCCTTTCCTGTATCTTAGAACCCTAATTCTTTGGGGAGCTCCTTTGAAGTTTTAGGGAGCCAGTCAGTCTTAAAACCACTCATTAATTTACAATTTTGAGTAATTTTATGATTAGTGTTGCAAAATGGATCCCAATTTACCTTGAGCTAGCACTCCCTTAAATTTATGAGTTTCCTCTACCTCTATTTTGGATTGCATACTTAGTTTAAGCCAATTTAATTTTCGCTTCTGTTTTATTTAATTTCCTTGCAATTTTCTTTTCCTTGCATAAAAATCCCTCCTCTCGATTCTCAAAATCAAAGAAAGAAAGTAAAATAACCAAAGTTCTACCTCCCTGTCTTTGACCCGATCACTATTGCTACAAATTAGTGGTTGGTTATAAATTTATTTGACTGTGCCTTTGACAAGCACTGCCAAATTGGCGCCGTTGTTGGGGAGGCAATTTTTGGTTTTTTTTTCTTTCTTTGGTTTGTGTGTTTGACTGATCCTTCTCTTGTTGTGCATGTTTACTCGCTCCTCACAGGAAGTTGGACTTCAATTTTTTGCAAATATTGAGCGAGAAGAGCGGCGAATTAAAAGGAAAACAAGAGAGAGGAAGCAAGAAGTTGACGAAGATTTCTTCATTGATCTAGGAGAGCTCTCAAATTTAGAAATATCGTCTAAAAAAGAGATGGCAGAACAGACGCTTAAGTAGTTAGCTGCCTCGAACCTAGACTAGCAAACTTTGTGTATCACATATCCAGAGACTCAAGGTGAGTGCAAGCTGAAACCTACCCTCATACACTTACTCCTTACTTTTCGTGGTAGTGTAGGTGAGGACCCGCACAAACATCTTAAAGAGTTCTACATAGTGTGTTCGAGGATGAAACTGTTCGGAGTCACTTATGACTAGATAAATATGAGAGCCTTCCCTTTCTCCCTGAAGGATCAGGCGAAAGGTTGGCTCTATTTCCCCACCGGGTTCGATCACGACGTGGAACGAGCTAAAGAAACTTTGTTTGAAAAATTTCTTCCCAGCATCCCGAGCCACCCCATTGAGGAAAGAGATTTATGGGATAACTCAGATGACCAAGAGACGTTGCATGAGTATTGGGAGCTGTTTAAAAGGTTATGTGCTAGTTTTCCTAACCATCAAATTTCTAATCAATTGCTAATCACCTATTTCTATGAAGGCCTGCTTCCCACAACCATGTCTATGATCGATGCCTCTTCTAGAGAAGCTTCGGTGAATAAGATGCCCACAAAGGCCGAGCAATTGATATCAAATATGACGGAGAATGGCCAATAATTTTGGACTTGAGGCCCTGCACCTACATCCCTTGCCTAGATGAAAGAGGTTAGTGCTCTCAAATCACAAATGTCTAAACTTACTAACCTAGTTAAACAGATTGTTGTAGGTCAGTCAGGTGCGGTGAAGGCATGTGGCCTCTGCTCTATAGTAGGCCATACTACAAATGCTTGTCTTGAACTTCAGAATGGAGGATCCCATGAGGTGAATGCTATTGGAGTGTACACAAGCAACCCTCAACGCAGATATGACCCATACAACAACACCTACAACCCAGGTTGGCAAGATCATCCCAACTTTTCCTACAACCGAACCAAAATTAGAATTTCCAGAGATCCCCATAGCAGTCTAATTCAAACCAGGCTTTGAGCTCAGGTAAGTCCCTTGAAGACATAATCAAGAGTTTAGTTGATAGTATGCGTGAGCTTTTACAGGATACAACTAAATTCCAAAAGGAGAGGTGTGTTGGGATGCAAAACCTTGGCAACCAGATCACCCCAGTTAGCCATTACGGTGAGTAGACTGGAGGCGAGCTAGAGTTCTAGGAAGTTGCCTGCGCAACCTGAAGTTCAGAGGAAGAAAAGTGTGATTGTTGTTGTGCTGCGAAGTGGCAAGTTGGTTGCTAGACCACCTGATACATGAAACACCGATAGGTAATGTGTCTGACTCCCCTATTGATTTGCTTATTGACTCACCTCGTGCGCCGTTTCCTTCCAGATTAGCTCCTTCGAGATAAAAGAAGATTTTGAGAGAATAAGAGTAAGATAAGGAGGTGCTTGACCTTTTTAGTAAGGTGGAAGTCAACATACTACTTATGGAGGCAGTAAAGGAGATTCCAAAATTCATGAAGTTCCTGAAGAAGTGATGTACGACCAAGAGGACTCAGGGAGGTAAGAAGAAAGATGTTAGTAAAAACATTTTAGCTATAGCTTTAAAATCAATGCCTGAAAAATATTCTGATCCTGGCATGTTTACTTTACCGTGTATGATCGAAGGTAAAGAGATAAAGCATGCCATGTTAGACTAAGGTGCATCTATTAATGTTATGCCTTTGTCTGTATATTGAGAATTAGGATTGAATGGTTTGCATGATTCAAGCATTATGATTCAATTAGCTGATCGTTCTACTATTCGACCTCTAGACATAGTCAAGAATTTGCTTGTTAAGGTTAATGATTTGCTGTTTCTTGCTGATTTTTATGTCATAAACATAGGCGATAGGCCTAAGCATGCATTGGCTTCCATCTTGTTAGGCAGGCCTTTCATGAAAACAACAAAAATTAACATTGATGTTGATAATGGGACTGTATTTGTTGGGTTTAATGAGAGGATTGTTGAATTTAACGTTGTCAATCTGGTGGAATGTTTTGATTCTTTTGATTATTTGTATTGAAGTGATGAGATGCAGGAAGAATCGTCCGTTGTGTCTAGAATAGAGGATAGTGCAGGATCGAGTCTGGAGGATCCTGGTTAAGAGGAGAGCTGCAAAACCCGTCGAGCAATCGACGTTTAAAATTTGCGCTTCCTAGAGGCAGCTAAACCTTAAATTTTAACTTTATTTCTCTTGCTTTATGTTTTCTTGTTTAGTTAGTTTGTTTCTTTAAGTTTTTGGCTGGATTTTGCAGATGGGGATGCTTGAACCCTAAAAGTGTGGAAAGGGTTTTTCTTGAGAGAAGGAGTCGCGCGCCACCACCCACCTACGTGTTGAGTATTCAAGGTGAGTTCTTCTATTCCCCTTTACATTTGTCTTTGTTTATTTTAGAATTCATACATTGGAAACAATGTATGAATTAGGTTGGGGGTGGAGGTTAGTTGATTGAGCTGTGATTGAAGAATTGCTTAGCTTAGTTGATTGAGTCTTTGAGCATTTGAGCTCGGACTTATCTTTAGGGTTGATAGTTGTGCGTTATTGTGTTGTCCTTGAGCACTTGAGCTTGGACTCTTGATTGACTGTGCTAAGCATGATCTTGTTGATTTGTTGTTTTCTACGCTTGTTGAAAATCTGTTGAAATTCTTTGAAAATTTTTGAAAAGTTTGTGCTTAAGTACGGGATGAAGTGGGAGCTTCATGCTTGACCATGATGTCTTAGGATGTGCTTGTTTTGCTTGCTAGTTGCATGTTTCAAGGAGCTGAGCTTGTTTTCCTAACTTGAGTTTCTTAAAAAAATTTCTTGCAATTTTTGAATTCCTTGAGTACGAGTTAGCCTTTATAGCATGTTTTCAAATGCCTAGGATAGCTTTATAGGGGCTAGATGTCCGTTGTCACCTCAATAGGCCTTAGGCTAGCTTTAGGGTGGTTTTTGCAATAAAACTTGTAATGCATTGCTTAGGAGAAAAAGATGTGGTTATTTGCCTAGGTCAAAAAAAAGAATGAGCGAAGAAAGAAAAATGCTTAAAAGAAAAAAAAATCTTGTTGAAAAAAAAAGAAAAGAAAAAGTAAACTTGTTGTGTGTTTATAGATCATAGGTGAAAAGAGCTACCCTTATCGTGATCAGTTAGGCCATCCATTGAGTGAGTGCTTCGAATAAGGGTCCCTATGATAGGTGTGTGAAAGCTAGCACCTTTGAGGTAAAAGAAAGCAAGTTTAACCTGGGTTTGTTTAAATTTTAGGCACACGCTCTTCTGTTAGTTCTTAGGCTAGTGTAGAAGGAAGATGGATTTGAGGCCCTTATAAACCTATCTTGTGCTTATAGGAAGCATGTTAGGTTGGCTAATTGCACACACACCTCAAGAATTGCCAATAATTGTTTTTAAATTTGCTCGTAGGTGGATAGTGCGATGTTCAGTGCTCCCAGTGTATGCATTTTCAATTAGCTTAATGAGCATTGAGGATCGAGTCATGCATGTTGTTTCCACTGATTCTTATTTTCCTTTGTTTATGTCTTGCTAGAGGACTGACAAGGTTTAAGTTGGGGGTAATATAAAGAGACCTAATGTGAACATTCCTATTCATGCTTGAATTATGTTTTTTCCTCTCCTTTTTATGAAATTAATTGAATATTCTATAGGAAATTGGGAGCAAGGATTATTTTTGAAAAGTACACATAATTAGGGTGAAAAATAGCCAAACCAAAGGTCAATCAGACACCCGAGCAAAACGATATGAAGGATTGACGATTATGCCCCTGAGGAGCATTGAGACGCCAGACGAAGGTCTCGCTCGACGCTGCAAGGTAGTAGCCTTAGATGCAGGACAACATTGAGATGCTGTCGCAACTTTTGAGCGCACAAGCCTCGCTCTACACTACGGCAAACCCCACTCAATGCTGCTAGCGTCGAGACACTCTCGCAATTTCTATATAAGCATTTTTTTTATTTTAGGTTAAAAAAGATCTAAATTCCAGCCCCCAATCTCAATTTCTCCTCCCCTTATCAATTTTGAGACATTTTCCTTCATACTTTGGGTGTTTTGGGCTTGTATTTTGGCCCTGGGGTTGATGGAAGAGTGTTTCGGCAAGGAGTTCTCAGCTAGTTCAAGGTAATTAGGGAAAGTTTTGCAACATTAGGAGGATTTTGTAATTATTTCCAGTTTTAATGTATGGCTTTTATGGTATATTAGCTCTTGGGTATAAGTCTTAGCATGCTCTTTAATAATGGAATTGATGACTCGTATTAATTTAGAGTTTTGTTTTGCTATGCAAGTATTTTGTGGAAAACTTCAATTTCTAGCTTAACTTTAGTAGTAAAGGGGCCAATTCTATCGTCAGTCAAGTTAAGTAGGACAACTTAATTGCGAGAACAAGGTAGGCTCTAGAGTTAGTATGCATGTGGTAGTTTAATTTGAAGGGCTCGTTGGGTTAGCCTAATGCATTCTAGCCTTTCCTGTATCTTAGAACCCCAGTTCTTTGGGGATCTCCTTCGAGGCTTCGAGGAGCCGGTCGGTCTTAAAACCATGCATTATACAATTTTGAGTAATTCTATGATTAATGTTGCAAAACGGATCCCGATTTACCTTGAGCTAGCATTCCCTTAAATTTGTGAGTTTCCTCTGCCTCTATTTTTTATTGCATGTTTAGTTTAAGCCAATTTAAATTTCACTCCTATTTTATTTAATTTCCTCTCAATTTTCTTTTTCTTGCATAAAAATCCTGCTTCTCAGTTCTCAAAATCAAAGAAATAAAGCAAAATAACCAAAGTTCTGTCTCCATGTGTTCGACCCGGCCACTATTTCTACAAATTAGGCGTTGGTTATAAATGTATTTGATTGTGCCTTCGACAAGCACTGCCAACTATTCTTCTCATTGGTAAATTAAAATAATAGATATCACATATAACTCATCTTGTATCTTTGAGTTCTATACATTTGTGTCCATTTTGTCTTAGACAAAATCTCGAATTCATGAGAGCTTTAGAGAACATAAGCCATTTTGAAAGTTCTCATAGAAGTGACCCCCACTTCTACTCTCATATAGGTGATATTGATTAAGAGTATTCTGTCATTACTCCTCTTGTAAACAAGATATCAACATGACCTTAACATCAACAGATCACACACTGTACAACATCATAGAAATCAGAATAAACTATAAGTTTCTTAGTGTGTCAACTATAAATTTTCCAACTAGTTTGCCCATTGAACCTAGATCTTGGGATCTTTAGTCAACTAGGTTAGGTTACCATCAGATAATTCATTTCAAAGGCTTTAGCCCCATTTTTCTCGATGTATATGTTACTTGCTCTCTTGAAAATCCTTTCGTTAAAGGATCTGTACTATTCTTTTTCGATTTCACATAATCAATGAAAATTATTCCATTAGAGAGCAATTGTCTTATCAAATTATGCCTACGTCTTATATATCACGATTTTCCATTGTATACATTATTCTTGGCCCTTATAGAGGCCGCTAAACTGTCGCAATAAATACATATTGCACTTATAGGCTTTGACCATAATGGAATGTCTTCAAGAAAATTTCTAAGCCATTCAGCTTATTCTCAAGTTTATCAAGAGCTATAAACTCTAATTCCATGGTAAAACGTGCTATACACGTATGTTTTGAAGATTTCCATAATATAGCTACTCCACAGAAGGTAAAAATATACCCACTGGTTGATTTAGTCTCCATGCTATCAAAAATCCAATTAGCTCACTAAATCCTTCTCGTACATGTGGATCCCTCGTACAATGCAATCCATAGTCTAGAGTGTACTTCAAGTACCTTAGAACTCTAACTAAAGCATTCCAATGATCATGCTTCGGATTGCTGGAGTATCTTGCTAACCTTCCTACTGAATAGGCAATATCAAGTCTTGTACAATTCATTATGTACATTAAGCTACCAACAACTCTAGAGTACTCTAGAGAAGACTCACCTTCATCATTGTTCTTCTTTAACTTACAGTTTGGATTAAATAGAATAACAGCCGATTTACTCTCAAATTGATTAAGTTTTCTAAACACTTTCTCTATATAGTGAGATTGAGAAAGTATATATCCACTTGAATTTCTTGTTATATGGATTCCAAGTATAATATCAACATGACCAAGGTTTTTCATATATGTTGTTGCTTAATTTTGGATAGAATAACGCACCTGACCTCCACGTGACAGCAACAGTGAATTTGTTTGAGGGTGGAAGAACGTGGCTAGCAAGACAAGAAAGACCTGAACACCAGTGTGGTGCTTGCCACACAGGCTCTGATGCTTAAGTCAGAGAGTGAATGAGTGTGACAAGTTAGGGTTTAGAGAAGGAGGAAGAACTTCCATTCTTTATCATGAAGAAGAGTATTTATAGGGCTTTCTAGGGCGAAATCCTCAATTAATGGCGAATTATGAAAGGAAAAAAAGTTGGAAATGGGCTGGACCAAGTCAAGGGAGCCAAAGGAGGTGGGCCCGACCCCACGTGGCAGGCCTCAACCTAGGTCGAGGCCGACCAAGAATTTGGGCCTTCATACTCAAATTCCTACCTCCTTTATTTCTTGGAGGCTCGGTCTCTTTTTCCTTTTAGTCCAATTTGATTCGTTTTAGCCCATTTTGAGTTTTTCTTTGCATATTTGCTCTTCCGCTTGCTTTATAATTCAAATATGTCCTTATGGTCAAATTTTACCCATAACATTAGCCCCCACTCCCTAATTAGGGTTCATGGTTTAGCTTTTCAGCTTTGGGCTAATTGCATGGAGTCTGATTTGGGAGTATAGATTTTGTGTCTGAATTTATCTTCAGAATTAACGTATGTGCTTGGTTTTATGTAACCAAATTCTTCTCATTTGTTATTTTCAAAAATCAATTGCGAGACTCATCTTGGATTTTTAGGCTGCTCAGATTAACTAACCAAGTCCTTTTTAGGGACTTAATCAATCTTCTGGGCTTGTGTCTTCCACACCTAATTGGAGTTTTGCATTCATCATGCTCTGCTTTGCTTTTGAAGTCTGCTTTTTCGAGCTCAATAAAGACCTATCGTGAGATTTTTCTCAGATTTCTGGTTTGCTAAGGTCAGTCAACCAAACCTTTTTGGGTTCAATCAACCTCCTGGGTTGCTTCCTCTACACTTAAGTGTTTTAGAGTTTTGTGTGTTTCGTGCTTTGTTTACACGACATAATCTTCTATATCTAGAGTAGGCCCTAGATTTTGGCTCTAATTTACTATATTTGGATTGAGACCCAGATTTTTTGCTCTCATTATGATGATCGATTTTGTGGTTCTTCATTTCTTCTTTCTTGTAAACTTTGGTCAGGAGGAAGATTGAACCGGAATGAACCAATGACACCAAGGATCGGGGATGTGCATGACACATGCCCCTGAAGCAACATTAGGCTAGGCCGAGGGCGAGGATGAGGTTAGGCCATTTTGGCCCAATCTCCTATTTTATTTGGTCTATTTTAAGCCTCGGTTAATTCTTGGTTCATTCCTCTGTTGTTGAATTGATCCAAAATATGGCTTGACTTTGGATTTTCTCAAGTTCAAAGGCTCCAAGGTGAGCCTTGGATCATCAGTAGGATAGCTCGTCCAACCTCGTGGGATGACTTTTTGTAGCTCCTTGCTTATTCGAAAGTAATTCTTTTGCAAATTGTAGCTTCATTTCAGGTAGACACAATGAGAGGAAAAGAAACTGTGAGCAGGGCTTGAAATCTAGAGAAAACAAAATGGTTGGGTTTGATCGACCTCAACCTCAACTGGTTATAACTTAATCATCTTCTACTATGTAGGGTTTTCTCTCGCATTTTTTGTTTCTTTCTCCTCTATATTGTAAGACTTTATACTAATGAATGCAAGATTCATCTACTTATTTTCATTGTTTTACTTTTATGAACTTTCCGTTCGAAAAAGAAAACTCTAATAAGTAAAATCAATGTCTTACTATACATAATTTTAACTAAGTAGAAACCTCATGTCCATGTGCCAAAAACTAAAAAGTCCATAGGAGCTTACTTGAGGATTGTTGACCTTGGCCTATGACGTGGTCAGCCTCGACCTTTTCTTCACTTCTTTTGACTTTTGATTGTTATGATGATTCTGAGTATATCCTTTAAGTCCAAATTTATATCATTGGTTTTGGACTGGTGAAGGAAAAAGTTTGATATGGATGTCACGAGCCAAGGGGGATGCTGCACGCACGTCCCTTTTGATGATGGAATGCGGCCTCGACCTCGGCAAGGAATTGGATCAATTCCTTTCTTCGTTTTGGACCTTTTGCGGTCTTTTGTTGCTTTTATGCTTGAACTCTTTTTTTATTTCTCGTTTAACTCTTTGTGTTTCTTCTTTTGACCCTCACTAGGATTTGTTTAGTAAGCTTAAACTTCTTTCTTTATTGGGACAACCATAGTCAGTTTTGAGCTTTCAGGAAGCCCCCTATTTATATGCCTTAACTTGAAAAGTCCATACAACCTTGCTTGTTAGGGTCGGCCTCGACCTAAGGGAGGGTCGGCCTCGGCTTCCTCTGTATTTTCTGATTTCTGGGTTGTCTTTGTACTTTGGATGCTTTTTGTTTAATAGGGAAGCATATCCCCTAAGTAGTTTCTCTGTCTTTTGTTCAATAAGGAGACATATACCCAAGTAGCTTATGTGCCTTTTGTTCAATAGAGAGACATATCCCTTAAGTAGCTTCTATGCCTTTTGTTCAAAATGGAGACATATCTCCTAAGTAGCTTCTTTGCCTTTTGTTTAATAAAGAGCCATATCTTCTAAGTAGCCCCTTACTCAATGAGGGTATTGCTTGTAGGAAGATCTCTTTTGCTCAATAAAGAGTCATATTGAGCAAAAGAGAGTCATATCCTCTAAGTAGCCCCTTACTCAATAGAGAGTCATATCTTCTAAGTAGCCCCTTACTCAATGAGGGTACTGGTGGGTGTTAGGGGGAAGACAAAGCAAAGCGCAAGTGTAAGCTATCCAACAAGTAATATATAGAAGTATTCCAAGTACGAACCCAAGGGAACGGTTAACAAAAAAGAACTTTTCAGTTAACAACACAATGCTCTCAAGTTGCAACTGAAGGTAGCCAAGTAAATGAAATATTTTGGGGTTTTTTTTGTGCAATAAAAATAAAGTAAACTAAAAGAAAAGATAAGAAAACAGTAATGAGAAGCAGGGAATTCAAATCCATTTCAAACCTAAGGAAATGCGCCCACCATGCGCCCTCAAACTTGTTTAACTAGGTCCGGCTATTTTAGAGATTTTGCTTCTTGCGCCAGCATACTACCTCTTTCAAGTTCTGTGCGATTCAGACAAAATGCTACTGAAATGCGTCCGCAACCTATCCTAACCGACACTTAACACCGTGAATCGAGTTTAACACCTATTCAGCCCTTTTTTAAGTACTTTTAGGAGACTAAGCAATTAAACACATATGTCTATGGCTAATTTTAACTTAGATAAATAAGGAACACAACTCAATGATTCTAAAGGTTTTTGTCCTATGTCTAGGTATAAAAAACAAAGTTCTATGTCTAGACTCTTCTCCTAGATTGCTTTTATGAAAACGCGTGCTAGATCCAACATTTTCAGTATTGAGTCTCACACAAACTATGTTAACTCAAGTGATCAGTTTAAGTTAACAATGAAACTTAAACTCAATAAAAGAAAACGATGCTAAATGTTAAGCAAAGTTACTTGAATAACATGGTGGGGCTTATATCCTTTTTAGGGTATCCACTTCATTGAATTCCTTCCAAGGATTTAGCCACTCATTAAAAAGAAAACTAAAGTGTAGAAAATAAAAAGAAAAGATAAACTTCATTGAATTAATCATGCGAAATTGGAACAAAACATGAATTACAACTTGAAGAATTGAAATTTACATAAGAACAAAAACTTACAACTTAAATGAACGAATAGAAACAGTAGCTAAACTTTAAAGAAAAAAAAATAGAAAGTACAAAAACTTAAATGAAAGCGATAAAGAACTCGAAGTTGTTCCTTCTTTCTAACTTTATTCAACCTCTCTTGAGGAGAACAAGTGCTTACACTCCCTTCTTTCGAAGTTCGTGTCCGAATGAAGTATGAATAGAACTTGGGTGAGACTCGGTATGGTAGCTGAATGAAAAACTGCAGAATTTGGGGTAGAAGATAGAAATTCGAGCTCCCCTTGAAATTGAAGCTTGAGTCACCTTTTATAGACCTCAAGGTCTAGAGTTTGCTGTCGAGATCAGTGTGGCTGCTTGACCGATCATATCCCTTGATCCTCAGAGATTTGATTGAGAATATTTGATTTTATCTGCAAATCTCACGAATATGGAAGATTATGTAGAAAAGGTCCAGATGTGGCCGCATAGTTGAGCACAATCGTGTTGTTGTCGAAATGGCCTAAATGCGGCAGCATAGTTGAGCGCATTTTGAGCTTTTCCTGCAACAATTGGAATTTGGCTTCTGCTCTCAATTGCTGGCGCATCCTGGTCGCATATCTCTTGAATCATCTTTCTTTTGCCTCAGTTGCGGCCAGGATGTGGGCGCATTTGGGTCCTTTTTCAGTTTCTACACAAAATCAACAAAAATTAACATTTTCTTAACAAAAATGACTCTAAATACACCAAAAAACTTATTTTTATCAAATCAACACTTCAAACACATGCAAAACTTGTTTTTACTTAAATTTTCCCTAAATGGCATGAATTATAACATTAAACACTCGCTTTCTAAGCAAATAGCTTAGTTTTTAGAGCCAAATAACACTCATAAATGAGCGTTATCAAGTACATATTTGTTTTCCAAACATAACTTGTATTGATCAACTTAAACTGAGTAATAACAAACCTAGCCTATTACATGAGACTTGCTAACTTATCAATTGAATTTAATGAATCTAAACTCAATAAACATAATTTGATAAATAAAAAAATAGAAGCTAAACTTGAAGAGAATAATCATATTAAACCCACATCAGAAGCATTGGATCGCCTTTGATTTAAATTAGAATTAAATAAAAACTAAGGTTAAGCAACTATACCTTTGAGATAAATAGAGAATTGTTTGGCGGGTCTTTATCTCCTCCACAAAGTCTTCCTGACTATAACTTGAATACATGACCAAGGCTTGTGGGAGCCTCTTGAAAGAAAAACGCAAGGGATTGGAGAGGAAAAAATCTAGAGAGAATTCTCTAATTTTCTATTAAGGAGATGTAGTGTCTAATGGCTCAACCCAATGGTCCTATTTATAGAGACCTAGGGCAAATCTTTACCATAATTAAAATATTATATTTTAATATCTAATATATTAAAAAATATATTATACCTATTTGAATCTTGTTCAATTCTCCTACGATATTTATTTAACCTATTTGAATATCATTCAGATTTTAAATATATATGTTTGTCTTTAATGTATCTAATATGCATTAATCATTTTAATATTTAATGTATCAAATACAATAAATATATTTTTCTCTTTTATATTTAATATATCTAATATATTAAAGATTAATTTGAACACTTCAAATTAAATATTAATTTGAACATTTCAATTTTTTTTTCTTTCAACTAAATTGATCATTTTCTATTACTATGAGCTAACAAGGGGACCTTATGGACCTATAGATTATAAGCTCCAATGATACAAAATTAATTAATTAAATTCTTTAATCAATTAATTTTCATTCATTAACTCTAGGTCACTCTACTATAAACCTAGAGTTGCAACTTTTATGAACTGTAGGACAAGTTGTGTCCATGGATATAACAATTACATGCAAGTCAATCCTTCACGAGATGTTCATAATTATAGCTGGGTCAAAAGTCCATTTTATCCCTGTAATTACATCTTATACCTTAAGTCCCACTGATCCTCTAATGAACAATTATAATTCAATTATAAACTAAGTCTCTCTCGAGCCAGTGAGAGGGTGGGGCCCCATTGTTCAAGTCCCGAAATCATCACTTAAGGGAACTACTCATCTACTTACCCTATATGGGAGAGAATGAATTCCATCTTGTGGGATTATGTTCCCAGCTCCCAATTTGGTCAAGTCCCTAAAATGGTAGGCTTATTGAATTGGCTACAAAAGCCATTCTCACCCATGCAAATCAAAGAACAAGCCTTCACAGGCAAGAGTTCATAACTCACTTAGGATTAAAATCGAGTCACATATGATCATCCTGATGAAATATTAATCTTCTCAATTAATGGATTTATAAAGAGAGATTAAATATTTCATGGTCCAGTCTTATATAAATTCATTATATAAGATACACCCACTTACATGTCTCCACATGAACGATTTGGATCAAATCATTTGTAACTATTACAAAGTGAGCCGTATCAATAGTATTTCCTAGATAATGCGCCTAACATTATCCATATACTATGATCCTTTATGTTATTTCTTAAACATGATCCTCTTATATGTCAACTACATATTATTCAAGATCACACTAATAACCTTGGATTTTTCATATAATGGATAATATTATATTGTAAATAAAACAATCAAAATTATTATTAATTATAAATAAATCATTAATTACAAGTCTTTAGGGGATAAATTCCAACAAAACTAACTTTGTATGAAGAAGATTTGAGGTCGGCCTCAAACTCCTATGGGTTTGACCTCGACCTCTTTCCAGCACGTACATCGATGTATTCCTTTAAGAAGCCATTTCAGATTAGAGCCTCAATGTCATCCTTCAGCTAGAAGTAGTCTCGGGTCATATGTTTATGATCTTCATGGTAGAGATAATATTTTTGTCTATCTCTCTTGTTTGATCCTATTTTCATCTTTTCAGGTTGCTTTAATAAGTTTGAATGGCGTACCTCCATTAGAATCTGCTCAAGGGGAACTGATGTTAGAGTGTACTTCTCGAACTTTCTGAATGGGTGGCTAAGTCGAAGTGGTTTATGCCCATCCATCTTCTGTCTCTTGGCCTCTTAATGTAATATCTCACTTTGTCTTTTTCTATTATTTAATTGATCTGATCTTCTTTCAGGCTCATCGATTTTCTTCTTCGTACGAAGTAATTCTTTTGCACTCACGTAATTTTGAGCTCGAGTGATGAGTTCTACATACGATGTGAGCTTTCTCTTTCCCAAAGACCGTATGAGTCTTCGATTTCTGAGTCCATTAACTATGGCCATCAACACTGCTCCGTCAGTACAATCCTCAACACGTAAAGCTTCACTATTGAATCGAGCAATATATTCTCGAAGAGTTTCTTTGGATCCTTATTTGATGGAAAACAGGTGAGTTTTTGGCTTGCACTGATCTCTTCCTCCAATGAATTGTGTCATGAATTCTCGAGCCAATTCCTTGAACGAACCTATAGATCCTATTTTTATGTTGCATAACCAATTTCTTGTTGGCCCTACTAGAATGGATGAGAAGGCTATGTGATAGCACCGTAATAGTGATATTTTATTAACTTATTTCATGCTAGTCTAGTTTCCCTCAAGGGTTTATTTGTCTATTTTGTAGGGACTGAGCAATTCAGAGCCATTTGAAAGACTTTTGAAGAATCAGGCCTAAAAGGGAACTGATTGAGTCTATTTTGAGTGTTCAAATTGAGAAAAGATCACATCAAAGTCAAGGAAGCTAAGGGCAGAGTGTCTAGACATTGTTTTGGGCGTCAAGGGGCTAGTGCATAACCAGATTAAGCTTGAAGATTTGTAGGAATAACATCTAGATGCTGGGAATTTGAAGAAGCAAGGCTCGCTCGATGCTGCGAAGAGGCTACCCTTGACACTGGCAGCGTCGAGACACTACCCTAATTTCGCCAAATTTGTTCCTTATTTGCGAAGGCACCATCTTGATGTTGTCCTTAACATCTAGACGTTGCCTTGCCTTATTTAAACAACTTTTCACTTTAGGGCTAGGATCTTTTGGCCTATTTGCCTACATATTTTTAGAGAGTTTTTTTAGACATTTTCCCTTTTTCTCCTTAGAGGATTATTGTATTAAATCGAACTTCGTTGACCTTTAAGAATTTTATGGAGATGCTCGACTAAACCTCGCATATCCAATTCAGAGGTCGGTTGTAGCCAATTGCAATGTTGTGAGGCTCGAACTTTAATGTAGTTTTCTTATAATTGCAGATGTTCTTTGATTCCTGTGTTTATTTTATGAGCATGTATTTTTTATTGAATTGACGGCTCGATCGCTTTATATGTTTGATTGATATTCATGATGTCTGATCTGTAATTGTCGTGTTGATTGAACCTTGTTGCGTTAGGATTATTGCATGTGTGTGTTTTATGGGTTTCCATAATATCATAGCTTGCATGTTTAATTCTAGGAATTAAATGAGCATCTTGGTTAGGTTGAAGTTATTTTATCTAATTGGTTTGGCTTGCTTTTTCCAAAGTACTTAATGCTTTAATCTAAATAATTTTGGAACGGTTTCATGCCAAATTGTTTAGGTAATTAGCATTAACTTTGACGTTTGTTAGATTTAATGACTTTAGGGGATTTCTTACTTTTTAGAGTTTCCTAATAAGTTGACCAAGTGCTTGCATAATTAAGTTAAAACGTTTTGTGTGCCTATGGTCAATTTTGCAATTGGATAAAACAATACCTTTAGATTCAATTTTGGTAAGATTTGACTTTTTCTCTTTTTTAATTACTTGTTTCATTATTATTATTTTCTTAAATAAAAATTTCAAAAAGCCCTTGTTTTACTTTTTACTGAAATTTAACCCTGAGAAAATAAACTTTCTAGCTCCTTTGGAAAATCGACCTGGTCTACCATTTCTACAAGTTAGAGTATGAAGCCAGTTTAATTTTGGTAAGCCTCGACAGCCTCACCACTCTACATCTGGTTCCATCTTCCACTTCATGAAGTTTCATCCATGATCTATACATGTCCAGATGCACTACAAGGTCCTTTTTTCCATCATAGGGTTTGATCTTTGGAACTTTCAATGCGGGATGTGGTTTCACTTTCATGATTTCATCAGTAAAAGGTGAATCTACCTGTTTTATCAAAGTATCAATATCAAACCCTGCATTCTTTACCTTGTGCATATGTCCTTGGATATGGTCTAGCTCGCTGTGAATCTTCAATAATTCTACCCTCCATGGCAGACTGTTCGCTTTATCTTTGGCCTTGAAATTTGCCTCGACCTCAGCCTCAGAGTATGTATCAAAATCACCTCGGCCTCAGTATCGAAATTGTCCTCGGCCTCAGCTTCAAAATTGGCCTCAACCTCAACTTCAAAATTGGCCTTGGCCTTAGCCTCCACTCTCTGTAACTTTTTCCACTCGATGACACTTCTCAGATCTGTCGCTTCAGTACCTGGAAGATTGCTCGCCTTGACCTCAGCCAAGGCTATATGTCGCTTCTTTTCCTCGATTACCCTTTTTCGCATTGATCCAAGGCTAGGTTTTTATCCTTGCCTCAGCCTCGATTTCGACCCCTTTTACCTTAGCTAATGATGTCGAGTACATGACGAATTTCATTCCATTTGTTCGACTTACCTTGCTTCCTTATTGGTCGTGTTGATCTAGTCATTTTTCAACCGAAGTAGCTTAAATGATTTGGTTGACCTCGGCCTCCTCGTGGTTGGCCTTGGCCCTATGCTGGTTGGCCTCGACCTCAGCCAACAAGGGTTGGTTGGCCTCGGCTTTGGTCGACAGATTATGGACGACTTCGATTTGATCTTCGAAGCATGTTCTTCCATTTGAATCGATTGTGTCTTGATTCCAATTGCGCTTTCCCATAATTTTCTCATTTTTGAATTTACACAGTATGCAAATTCTTTCAAGCAAGCTTGATTTTCTTCCCCACAAACAGTGCCAACTGTTGTTGCCAAATTTTAGACATGCGAACTCTCACCTGACCTCCACGTGACAATGAAGGTGAATTTGTATTCTTAGGGAGAAGAACGCGACTTGCAAGATAAGAAAAACCTAGACATCGGTGTGGTGTAGGCCACACAGGCTCCGATGCTTAAGTTAGAGAGAATTTGGGAGTTCTGTGAGAGTTTTGGAGGTTGGAATGAACTTACCTTGCTCTCCCCTCAAGAGAGAGCTTAAATACCTTCCTTCCTAGGATTTTCGTGGGTTTCTATCTTCGATTGGGAACGAAATGACCGAATGAGGCTGGATCGGGGGTACATGGGCCATGAGGGACTAAGGCAATGCCCAAAAGAGGGCCTTTCCGTGTTTCTTCGTCCTTTCGCATCCCGGGTTGGTTCTCTTTTAGTTTCAGCTTGTTTTGACTTCGTATTGGGCTTCTTTCCTCGTTTGACCCTTTATTATAACCTTTTAGCCAACGTATTCTTGTTGGTCCAATTTCACCCATAACAATATCAAAATTGGATTTCAACATCTTTTTAGTAGAATCAATGACACTTATGTTTGTGCCCATTATCAACATATCATCCACATACAAGCAAATAATGACACAATTTTGATCTATGGTTTTAACATAGACACATTTATCACACTCATTTATCTTGAATCCATTCAAAAATGAAGTGTGATCAAACTTTTCATGCCATTGTTTGGGTGCTTGTTTCAATCCATAAAGAGACTTAACCAATGTACAAACTTTATCTTCATGTTCCTTTACAGCAAACCCTTCAAGTTGTTCCATATATATTTTCTCATCTAAATATCCATTTAAAAATGCAGTTTTTACATCCATTTGGTATATTTCTAAATTTTGTAAAGCTGCAGTTGCAATTAACATCCTTATAAATGTAATCCTCGTCACTGGAGAATAGATATCAAGGAAATCTAGACCTTCTTTTTGACAAAAGCCTTTAGCTACTAAACGAGCTTTGTATTTATCAATAGTGCCATTCGCTTTTAGTTTCTTTCAAAAATCCATTTACTACCAATTAGTTTACTTCCAGGAGGTAAATCAACCAATACCTAGGTATTATTCTACAAAATAGATTATATCCACTATTGATAGCTTCCTTTCAATAAGGTGCATCTGCATATGACACAACTTCTTGAAAAGTTTGAGGCTCACCTTCTACCTTATAAGTTATGAAATCTGTCCAAAAGAATTATAAGCTTTCCTAACTCTTTTGCTTTTTTTAGGTTTAGACACAGTTTTCTTATCGTCTTGACCTTACGAAGAGCTAGCCTCATAATTTTGACACCACTACTTGTGTGTTTCCTCTTTTAAAGGAAATATATCCTCGAAGAATTTAGCTTCAATAGATTCCATAATAGTATTATTATTAATATTAAGTATTTCAGATTTAACCACCATGAATTTATATGTAGCACTATGCATCGCATGGCCTATAAAAACACAATCAAGTGTCTTAGGTTTTACTTTGGTCCTTTTTGGTAAAGGAACTTGTACATTTGCCAAACACCCCCACATTTTCAACATTTTATATGAGGGTAACTTTCTATTCCACACATCATAAGGCGACTTATCAGTCTTCTTATGTAGAGTTCTATTTAGTATAAAATTTGTTGTAAGCGAAGCCTCCCACCACAAATTATGGGGTAAACCATAACTATTTAACATGCAATTAACCATGTCCTTTAAAGTTCGATTCTTTCTTTCAGCTACACCATTTTGTTATGGTGTATAAGGTGCTGTAATTTGATAGATTATACTATTAATTTCATAGAATTCATAAAGTATGATGATTCATATTCACCATCTCTGTCTGATCCAAGCACCTTTACTTTCTTCTCAAGTTGATTTTCAACTTTTGCCTTATATGCTTTAAAAATATCTAAGGTTTCATCTTTAATATGTAATAAGTATACATAGCAATATTTACTACAATCATCAATGAATGTGACAAAATACCTCTTACCACCTCTAGTCGGAGTACTTTTCATGTCACATACATCACTGTGGATTAAATCAAGTACCTCATTACTTCTTTCCACATATGAAAATGACTTTCTAACAAACTTTGATTCAATACAAACTTTGCATTTGTGTCTATTATCAATGTTAAAATTAGGCAATAGTTATAAATTTACCCTTCTATGTTAAGTATAATAATTTACATGCCCTAGCCTAAAATGTCATACATCACACAATTCAACAATATAAGCAGAGGAGTTGTTATTATTATAATTCTTGGGTATTTATGCCAATAAATTCAGTTTGAACATGTCATCATTCTGATAGTCTTTTCCTACATACATACCCCCCTTTGTCAGAATAAATTTATCTGACTCAAATACAAGCTTGAACCCACTTATTAAGTAGAGTTCCTGACACTAGATTCTTTCAAATTTCTAGCACATGCCACACATCATTGAGGGTACTATCTTTCCAAAAGTTCACTTTAGCAGGATCTTCCATTTGCTTTCCACAGAGGAGATTGAAGCATTTCCATGTATAGCTTATCGCTAACATCTAGCTTCTCATATGAGGTGTACAATGACTTTTCCTTACAAATGTGCCTAGTAGCACCAGTATCAATCTACCAGCCTTTGGTATCAGAAACCATATTTACCTCCAAAATGACAGTAAGTAGATTACCATTTTTCACAACATTGGCTTGATGGTTGGAGCTTTGTCCTTTCTTGTGTAGACAAGTTAAAGTCGTATGACCACTCTTTTCACAAATCCAACAATTTCCACAAATGCGCTTGTTGACATCCTTCCTTGGCCTAAGATTCATGTTTTTCTTCTTAGATTGTTGCTTCTTGGGTTCACGCTTTGAAGCTTCAATAACGTGAGCATTGGCTTCAACTTCGAGTGGAGCTTTATTTCTTTTTCTATTATCCTCTTCTATGCCGAGTTTAACAGCAAGGTTCTCCATGGATAATTCCTTTCGCTTGTGTTTAAGATAACATTTGAAGTCCTTCCAGGAAGGAGGCAACTTCTCAATCACAACAGGAACTTGGAATGGTTCACTAATTTCCAATCCTTCACTTTGCAAATCACTAATGATAATTTGCAATTCTTCCATTTGATTGACTACCAATTTGGCATCAATCATCTTATAATCTAAGAATTTTTCTACAAGGAATTTCTTAGTACCAGCATCTTCCAGCTTATACTTCTAGTCTAATGCCTCCCCCAATTTCCTTGAAGTATTATAGACAGTGCAAATAGAAATTATACAAGGTGTCTTCAAGACCACTAAGTATGTAAATGTTGCATAAGAAGTTTGAATTCATCCATGCTTGCTTGGCAGCTTCAGCTTCAAGAGTGACAACTTCTGGTGAGGTATTTGGGCATTCTTCAGTTAAGATGTGAGCAAGGTTCAGCGTGGTGAGGTAGAAGATCATCTTCTATTGCCATCTTTTGAAGTTTTCTCCCTTGAATTTCTCTAGTTTTTCAGCATGAATTTTGAGGACGGTCGATCTCATTATGGTAGGAACAACACCATTAGTGAATGAGCTTGTGGCCATTAGTTCAGATAATTGTCTCCACAATGTTAGTGAATATGTTGTGTATAAGAATTGAGTAACACTAGCAAATTGATTACAACTTAAATGACTACAAACAATTACAGTGTAAATAATCGTACAGACACTGTATATAACAACAATTTCAAAAAATTCAAGATATAGAGACAATAAGTAGTCGAGGCATGCTTACAAAACGTTGTTTTGAAAACAATTATTCGCTCTGCACGAGTGATAATGAGCTTGTCAAAGGCTCTATCAAATATATTTATAAACCTAAACCTCTAAAATTTGTTATAATAGTGGCCAGAGTTGATCACAAGGATTGGATTTCTTAGTTCATTTAAGTACCGCAATTACTCTTACTTAACTTTATTTAGAGAAGAAATCATATGCAAACAAGCTCAAAATTAAGAGTTAACCTAGAAAGCAAAAAATAAATGGAAACACAATAGGAAAGAAATATCCTAGGGAATCATTTTCACCAATTAGACTTATAGCGAAAACTACCAAGATTTGTCATGCAAATATTCCATACGCTAAGAACTGAAGGTATAACTGATTCTTTCAAGCAAAATTAACTCTCATGCAATGTTATAAATCTAATATCTCTATCTAGATTTTAATAACAAGCAAGGCATTAAGAAACTTCTTTTAAGGCATTCTAAGAGAATTCTCCACTTTCATGCAATAATTTACAAATACTCATGCAATTAAGTTTTAGCCAAAACAAGATTTTTTCAAGAACAAATTTAGACCAATAAAACAAAAACTCCATGATCAACATATTATAAGCATTAAATACATAAAAGCATGAATGAAACAAAAGCATTCAATCAAGATATTTAATCAATTAAAACCTCAAGTCTAATAGAAATTAATTCAATTCATATAGAAATCCCAAGTATTAGGAACGTAGATACTTAAATTCATACAATTAAACCTCTAAGTTCCTAATTTACAGCCACAAAATAGAAACTAAAACTAAAGGAAAAGGAAGAAATTAGCAAACGATGGTTGATCTCGCATTCCTGTCGTGATCTTCACGTCCCTCGAGCTTTGGATCTTCAAAAATGATCCATAAACGCTCCCAATTGCTTCCTAAACCCTCAATTTTAGCTTGGAATCGAGATTAAGGCTAAAACTCTTGGATTGCCGTCCAAAATGGCACCCCAAAATGATACTTATATAGAAAATTGTGGGGCAGCATTGAAACGCTGCTTACAGCATCTCAACGCTACAAGAAAGGTGGTTTGTGCGTGTTTCTGAGAGAAAAACATTGTTTTTGCGTTTTTCATAGCGCTAGCTTCTCGTCGCTACCTTGCAGACAACACTGGCCATTTTTGCTATATCTCTTCGCTCGAGTGTCCAAATGACCTATGGTTTGATGCGTTGAAACCGTGATTCGATGTAAAATCTCTCGAAATGTACCTTATGCTCAAATAACATCTTTAATCTTCTTGAATTTTCAATTAAGCTTCAAAAGGCTCTAATATCCACCAAAATCTCCTAAACACTCGGTTTTGCTCCTCACGCTCGGTTTCTACAAAATCAAGAGAAATAGGCATAAAAGCTCTCAAAATAATCACAAAACTAGCATAAATAATAGGAAATAAGATAGCATAATTACATGCTATCAACAGGTTGTAAGCATACTACAACGATCGTCTCAATAAGATATAACGACTAATTTCAATTGAACAGCAACCTCAAACTACTCGAATCTGACAGAACTCTTGGATACTTGCCAACTCAACTCAAGACCAAAAGAAAGAAGAAAGGAGAGTAGAACTCTTCAAAATGGAATGGGATATTCCAAATGAAGAAAGAAGTTACTATTTACAGGTGCGCAACTTAGTAACTCTCCAAAAAATAAAATAAAATAAAATAAATATAAATATTGTAACATATGTCAATTGTAACTCAATTGAGTAGTTACTTGCAAAATTCAAACATAACTAATCAAATTTAACTTCCATATGTTAAACTTGTAAATGAAACATTAATCCATTTTGATGTTTTAAACTAACACTTTTTTTTCACAATTTTATTATAAAATCCAACAAGAAGGAAGAAGAAGAAAAAATGAAGAAGAAGAGCAAAAGAAAAAACAAAAAGAAGAAGAAGAGAAGAAGAAAACGAGCAGAAAAAATGAGAAGAAGAATAAGAAAAGAATGAGAAAGGGAGAAATGAAGGAGGAGATGAGAGAGAGAGATTAAGAATGATTATTATTATTATTTTAATAATTTCAAGTTTCAACCATTGGGAAGACCAATCGTCTTCCAAGGAATGTTGCTGCAGCATACATGGGTTTTAAGTTTACATTTACTTGGACTCACCAACCAACCTTGGACCGTATATGCCATAAATCCAACTGACTTAAGTCAGTTCAATCAGTTTTGGTCGATCGGCTCGATTTATTGGCTTGGTTTGCTCACCCTTACTATGATTTGGGCTTCGTTTCAATTTAGCCTATATTGTTTAGTTAAATCTTATAATTCATTTCTAAATTGGCTTGTTTCGTATTCTCTCTAGTCGCCTGTAGCAGTTCAAGTATTCCAATCACCGTTGCTTCCATTGGAGACAAGAAGGAGAAGGAGGTGCAACCGTATTGCTGCAACCTGCATCCTCTACTTTACGCTGTCGTGGTGCTTTTTTTTTTTGTTATTAGTTAGTTCTTTGCATTTTTGCATTTGTAATTTTTGTGTTGAACTTTGTAGTTTTTAATTTCGAAAATGTTTTTCCTCTCATTTTCTCTTCTCGTTATTGCTGGTTTCCAACATGAGTGGCTAAATCTTTAGGGTTTGGCTCATAGTGATCCATATATTGTAACTTGTTTGATTAGCAATATATAATGCACGAATTCTTAACTTTCTCTTGGATTTGTATATTCTTTCATTTCTTCTTTCTGTATGGCCAACCGAAATGAGGTATAAGCATACTTTTAGCACCGAGAGGGTGATAGGACTAAAATGGTCCTTGTTGTCTATGCCTAAATTCGGTAGTTTTTAACTAAACAATAGAGGCTAAATTGAAACAAAGCCCAAATTATAGTAAGGGTGAGCAAACCAAGCCAATAAATCGAGCTGATCGACCAAAACTGATTGAACTGACTCAAGTCAGTTGGATTTATGGCATATACGGCCATATATTGTAACTTGTTTGATTAGCAATATATATTGCACGAATTCATAACTTTCTCTTGGATTTGTTTATTCTTTCATTTCTTCTTTCTGTATGGCCAACCGAAATGAGGTATAAGCATACTTTTAGCACTGAGAGGGTGATAAGACTAAAATGGTCCTTGTTTTTTATGCCTAAATTCGGTATTTTTTAATGATTTTATGTGCTTAATTCCTTATTTTGTAGGTGAATTAGTCCAAAGAGCATTTTGGAGTTTTTTTTTTTTTTTTTTGCATTCAAAGGTCATCCAAGCAATAATTGAAGATTTGGAGGACAAATGACCATTTTATCCTTAGGAGTGTCTAGACGCTATGATGATGCTTAAAAGACACTGAAGACAAAATGTTGGAAAATAGGGCAACGTTAAGACGTTATCCATAGTGTCTTGACATTGCTACATTGAGCATTGCGCGACGCTACGACGAGCCCCTATGATGCTGGTCTAATTGGGTTCAGCGTCGAGATGCTAACCATAGCGTCTCAACGCTACTTCGAGAATTATAAAAGAAAATTTCTTTTAGGGCAAGTCGTCTTCAACCTTTCTCAGTCGATTTGTAGACCTTCCCTTTCTGTTTCATACCCATTTTTAGTCTCTTACCTTTTTTGGGTTGAATTTGAACTAATTGATGCGTTGGGAGTAGATTTCGAGGTTACTAGCTAGTTTGTAATGTCGTTTTGGGGTGAATTCGGATCGAATTTGTACTTTGGGAGCTTTAGTTCTTAATTTTAGTTAATTTATGTGATTAAGCATGTTTAGGACTCTGTTTTACTTTAATGAATGAAATTAGCATATTAGATGTGATGAATCTTGTATGTTTGTTTCGTTTATCGCTATCACGTGTTTGGAATTCAGTGGTTCATGCATTTACTTAATCAAGTAGCACCTAAACCGGTTTGTGCTTGGATAGAATGAGGCTTAACCTCTTCATGTAGTTTGCATGATAGGTTTTGAGACCCAAACAACTTCTTAATCGAATTAGGCTTACTAAATTAATTATTGAGGTTTAACTAACTCCAATGTGTAATGTGATTGATTCTCCAAGCATGAAACACTATCGTGCCTAGCTTAGAGGATCAATTACAGGTTTTTAGATGCCAAGTTGACATAGTCTAGCTTTGGGAGCCTTTAAGGGCTCATCCTGCTTTACTGGATGGGACGGTTGATTGCTTAATCTTGAAATTCGCACCAATCTCTTGAAATCCAATGATCAAAGTACAAATTAAGATCCGATCAACCCCTGATCCAATGTTTGGTAGGTAGATCTTGTTTTTCATCCTTTAATTTTCATATTAAATTCCTACCTTTAATTTTCTCGTATTACTTTACTCTAAAAAGCACAAAACCCCCACTAGTTTGAAATAAATTGGAAAACAATCGATTTGTCTCCTTGAGATTGACTCGACCTCTTATACTACAGTATTTGTGGGTTCGGAGTTATAAATATTATTTGGCGAGCCTTCGACAAGCTTTGTCAAATTGGCGTCGTTACTAGGGAGGCAATACTTGATTATTTTCTTATTTAATTTGAACTTTTAATTCCATTTCTTTTGTGCTTTCGTATTTTGCTTTTTCTTTAAAGGAGCTTGGATTTAAAATCTCCTTTAATTTGCAAAAAAAAGTTTGTGCCCAACCAAGTGAGCCAGGTGAAGGAAAACTTAGCGTAGAAATTCATTCAGAGCCTCGATGGAGCTTAGCGAAAGAATCTTATGGCCAAGCCAACTTTAAAGCAACTTGTAGCTCCAGACTTGGATCAACAACCATCGGGTATTATCTATCCATTAACTCAAGGTAACTTTGAGCTTAAGCTCATTTATTGCTTGTTTTTTGGCGATACAAGTGATGATCCTCATAAGCACCTTAAGGATTTCCATGTCGTTTGCACGAGAATGAAGCCCGACAATGTGATAGAGGAGAAAATTAGCTTAAGGGCATTCCCGTTTACGCTTAAGGGTCTAGCTAAAGATTGGCTCCACTTCCTCCCTCTAGGTTCCATCACCACGTGGAACGAGATGAAGAAGCTGTTCTTGGAAACATACTTTCCAGTTTTAAAAGCCAAAAGCATAAGAAGGGAAATCTATGAGATTACACAGGGAGACAACGAACCTCTACACGCTTATTGGGAGCGCTATGAATGTTTGTGTGCAAGTTTTCCTAATCACTAGATTTTTTTATAATCTAGTAATTTAGTATTTTTATAAATGTCTTCTCCCATCTGATAGGAGTTTAATCAATGTTGCTAGCGGAGGTTTCCTTTAGGAGAAAACAATTGCAAAAGCCTGAAAACTCATTGCAAATATGGTAGAAAACTCACGTCAAGTTAGGATTCGAGTCCCTGTAGCAATAAAGCAGATGAGAGACCTATAGAGCTTAAGTCTCAAGTCTCACTTCAATTGTTTAAACCTTGGTTGTAAGACAGGCTCAAGTGATGGAAACAATGAAAAAGTTGAGAAAAGACAATGCGAGGAGTCGAAGCCATGGAAGAGCGAGCAAGACCACAACAGGCATCGGTGCAGTCGCAGAAGTTAAGTTCATATTCATGTATGTCTATGGAAGAAATAGTAAAAACTCTGGCTACTAACTTTGTTCAATTTTAGCAAATTATGATAGTTGGGATGCAAGATTTGAAAGGTCAGATTACCCAGCTTACTTCGAAGTTAGAGGTGTTGAGTTCAAGTAAATAGCCTGAAACAATCCTGAACCAAGACATCAGTGCCATCAACCTGAAGAGTGGTAAAGAGATCTCCTCCAGAGCCCCACCTGTGGACACCCACCCTAAAAAAGAGGGCCCAACCCTGGTGCTTCAAGAGGAAAAACAAAGTGTTCCATTGCCTAAAAAGGGGGTAATTTTCAATCCACCATTAAACTTAAATTCCTATGTTCCTAAAGCTCCTTTCCCTTGTAGGCTAGCTAGACCAAAAGAGACCGATAAAGAAAAGGAGAAAGAGATTTTAGATACTTTTAGGAGGGTGGAAATCAACATTCCCTTATTGGATGCCATCAAGCAGATCTCTAAATACGTGAAATTCCTGAATGAGGTGTGCACCAACAAGAGGAGGACAAAAGAGAAAGATACGGTGCTGATAAGTAGAAATGTATCAACCATTCTTCAAAGGAACATGCCTGAAAAATGCAAGGACCCAAGATTGACAAAAGGAGCAAAACCGTCCAGAGAATCCTAGAGATGCCTCAACCCTGCAATGAAAGAGGTAGTAATGAAGGAAATATTCAAGCTCTATGATGCAATTTTTATCTATCCTATTTCTGATAGTAAGTGGGTAAGCCCTATTCATGTAGTTCCTAAGAAAACATGCATGACTGTACTTAGGAATAAAAATGATGAATTGTTACCCATGAGAGTTCAAAATGGATGGAGCATGTGCATTGATTATAGGAAGCTAAATTCTGTAACGAGAAAAGATCATTTTTCTATCCCTTTCATTGGCCAGATGATTGAGCCTCTGGTTAGAAAACCATTCTTTTGCTTCTTAGATGGATTTTCAGGTTTCTACCAGATACCCATTGCGCATGAGGATCAAGAGAAGACTACCTTCACTTGTCCATATGGTACGTTCGCTTTTCGAAGGATACCATTCAGTTTATGTAACGCTCCAGGTATGTTTCAGAGATGCACGATGAGCATATTTTCTGAGCTCATTGAAAATTGCATCGAATTATTCATGGCTGATTTCACAGTGTATGGTGATTCCTTTTATGAGTGTTTGTTGAATCTAGCTAAGGTCATGAAAAAATGCATTGAGTGTAATCTTGTTTTAAACTTTGAAAAATATCATTTCATGGCTAGTCAGGCCATAGTGTTAGGACATGTAGTCTCAGCTAGAGGGATTGAAGTTGACAAGGGTAAAATAGATGTTGTGGCTAACCTTTCCTACCCTACAAATGTTAGGAAAGTTCGATCTTTTCTTGGCCATCAGGTTTCTATCGTAGGTTCATAAAGAACTTCAGTAAGATTGCCCTACCAATGAAGAACCTACTGCAAAAGGATGTTCCCTTTGAGTTCTGTGAAGTGTGTAAGAAAGCTTTCAATCTTCTTAAGGAGTTGTTGACTAGCGCACCTATCATCCCCTCTCCCTGATGGGACCTTCCCTTCGAGATCATGTGCGATGCCAATGACTTTGCTGTTGGAGCTGTCCTTGGCTAGAGGATTGACAAAAAGAGCCACGTCATCTATTAAGCATCCAAGACCCTCACTCCGGCACCATGCAACTACACGACCACAGAAAAAGAGTTTCTCTCTATTGTTTTTGCCCTTGAAAATTCAAGTCTTATATTCTTGGCTCTGAAGTGATTTTTTTATTATGATCATGCAACTTCTGTTACTGTTGGGATTTATGCCCTAAAGCCTCGTAATTAATAATTTTGATTATTTTATTTGCAATATAATATTATCCATTATATGAAAAATCCAAGGTTATTAGTGTAATCTTGAACAGTATGTGGTTGACATACGAGAGGATCATGTTCAAGAAATAACCTAAAGGGTCATAGTATATGGATAAGGTTGGGTGCCTTATCCTGGAAACACTATTGATACGGCCCACTTTGTAATAGTTACAAATGATTTAATCCAAATCATTCATGTGGAGACATGTGAGTGGGGGTATCTTATACAATGAGTTTGTATAAGACTGGATCACGAAATATTTAATCTCTCTTTATAAATCCGTTAATTGAGAAGATTAATATTTCATTAAGATGATCATATGCGACTCGATCTTAATCCTGAGTGAGTTATTAACTCCTGCCTGTGAGGGTCTGTCCTTTGATTTGCATGGGTGAGAGTGGCTTTTGTAGCCGATTCAATATGCCTACCATTTTGGGGACTTGACCAAATAGGGAGGTGGGAACATAATCTCACAAGATGGAATTCACTCCTTCCCATATAGGGTAAGTAGATGAGTAGTTCCCTTAAGTGCTGATTTCGGGACTTGAACAATGGGGCCCCACCCTCTCGCTAGTCCGAGAGGGACTTAGTTATAATTAGATTATAAACATATTGTTCATTAGAGGATCAGTGGTACTTAAGGTGCAAGATGTAATTACAGGGGTAAAACGGACTTTTGACCCAGCTGTAATTACGAACAACTCGTGAAGGATCGACTTGCATGTAGTGATTATATCAATGGACACAACTTGTCCTACAGTGTATAAGAGTGCAACTTTAGGTCTATAGTGGAGTGACCCTAGAGTTAATGAATGAAAATTGATTAATTAAAGAGTTTAATTAATTAATTTTGTATCATTGGAGCTTATAATCTGTAGGCCCATAAGGTCCCCTTGCTAGCTCATAGAAACACTAAAAAGATCAATTTATTTGAAATTTTTTTTGAAGTGTTCAAATTAATATTTAATATATTAGATATATTAAATATAAAAGAGGAAAATATATTTATTGTATTTGATACATTAAATATTAAAATTTGAAAATTTTAAATTTAATATTTAATTTGAAGTGTTCAAATTAATATTTAATATATTAGATATATTAAATATAAAAGAGGAAAATATATTTATTGTATTTGATACATTAAATATTAAAATAATTAATATATATTTGATATATTAAATAAAAGATATTTATAGAATTTGAATAAGATTCAAATAAATAAATATCGTAGGAGATTTGAATGAGATTCAAATAAATATAAGATATATTTTAATATATTAGATATTAAAATATAATATTTTAATTATGGCAAAGATTTTCCCTTGGTCTCTATAAATAAGACCCTTGGGTTGAGTCATTCTTCACAACACACATCTCCTCAATAGAGAGAATTAGAGAATTCTCTCTAGACCTCTTCCTCTCTAATCCCTTAGGGATTTTCTTTCAAGAGGCTCCCACAAGCCTTGGTCCTGTGTTCGAGTCATAGCCAGGAAGACTTTGTGGAAAAGATAAAGATCCACCAGAATATTCTCCATAATATTATTTTCAAGGTATTTATTGCTTAACCTTTGTATTTTAGTTTAATTCTAAATAAATCAAAAACGATTCCTATGCTTCCGTTGTGGGTTTAATTCGATTATTCCCTTCAGTTACTTACTAACAAAGAAGGAGTCAAAACCTCACTTGCTAAGGTGGATTTTACTCCTTCAAGAGTTCGATTTGAAGATCAAGGATCGTAAAGGGTCAAAAAATTCAGTTGTTGATCACTTAAGTCGCATCGTGATAGATAAAGATAAGGTACCACTGAATGACTCATTTCTTGATGAATTCCTATTCCATATGCAAGGTATGACTCCCTGGTATACTAACTTAGTTAATTATTTTGTTACTGGGATTCTACCTGATACATTTAATAAATCTAAGAAGAGTAAGATTAGGAGTGAATCTAAATATTATGTGTGGGAGGACCCCTGTCTTTGGAAGTTCTGTTTAAATCAAGTCATTAGGAGATGTGTGCCTGATAGCAAGATGCAACCAGTTTTAGGATTTTGTCATGAGTATGCATGTAAAGGCCACTTCGGTCCTAGAAGGATTGCTAGAAGGTGTTTGATTTAAGACTTTACTAGGAGGCATTGTTTAGGGATGCCTATATTTTTTTGTAAAATCTGTGAGCGTTGTCAAAGGGTATGAGCCATAACTCGTAGGAATGAAATGCCCCAAACACCCATAATTTTTTGTGAGATTTTTAATGTGTGGGGGATGGATTATCTGCCTTTGTCATGTGGTTATAAATACATTATCTTGGTTGTGGATTATGTGTCTAAGTGGGTGGAAGTAAAAGCCACCATTACTGATGACTCTACGACTGTTACAAGTTTCGTTAAATCTAACATCTATAGCAGATTCAGAGTCCCATAAGCCCTCATAAGTGACCAAGGCACCCATTTTTGCAAGAAAACCATTGAGAGCTTGATGAAAAAGTATGGAGTGACCCATAGAGTTGCAACTCAATACCACCCCCAAAGGAACGAACAAGCAGAAATCTCTAATCGTGAGGTGAAGTCTATTCTCGAAAAGATAGTGAATCTTGGACGGAAAGACTTGAGCCTTAGATTTGAAGATGCTATGTGGGCATATCGCACAACTTACAAGACACCCATAGGGATGTCTCCCTTTTGGATGGTGCATGGTAAGGCGTGTTACCTGCCGATTGAGATTGAGCATAAGGCGTATTTGGCAGTGAAGAAGTGCAGCTATGACTGTGATCAAGCTGGTGAGCAGAGACTTCTTCAACTTCAGGAGCTCGAGAAGATGAGGCTTGAGTCGTACGATAATGTCGTGATCTATAAGAAAAAGGCGAAGTCCTTCCATGATAACATGCCTATCAGGAATAACTTCGACGTTAGGCAGAAGGTCTTGCTATACAATTCTCATCTCAAGTTAATGCCAAGTAAATTTCTCTCCTGTTGGTTAGGTCCTTTTGTTATTACTAATGTTTTCCCTCATGGTCAGTGGAAATACAAAGTCTTGATACAGGTAAAACATTTAAGGTGAATGGGCATGGACTCAAGGTCTTTAACGAAGGCAATCTCGTTTCCATTCTCTCAGCATTTTCTTTGGAACACCCAGTCTATTAAGAGCCAAGTAGAAAGCCATACGGCGAGTCAGCAATCGATTATAAAAATTTGCACTTCCCGGAGGCAGCCAAGCGACTAAGTTTTTATTGCTTTCTTTTTATTGCCTTTTGTCTTTTCATTATCTTAGTTAGTTTTGGTTGGGCTTGGCAGGAGGCGTTGTTTTGGGAGGAGAATTATTTCATGGAGCAAGGCCTCAACACCACCTACATGCTAGCAGAGTTGGGGGAGTATTCTTACATCCTTTTCATTTGTCATTGTTTACTGATTCTTAACACACATTAAAGACAATGTGTTATTTAGGTTGGGGGTGGGCATGCATGTGTTGTTGAGTCCTGAACATATGAGTTCAGGCTGTTTGTTTGAATTTTTGAGCTTGTATATGTGATGAATTGATTGCTTGCTTTGTGATGATGACAACCAATGATATGTTGAATATATTGCTTTGATTGTGCTTGTCTAGAGTATGTGAATGCTATTTTGAAGTGAGCTCGCCTTTTCTTTTTTAGCCTAAGTTTTCAAAATTTTATGATCTTTCCTGCACATTTTGAGCACGCTTAGCCTACCTTTTGTAGTCCTTAAGGTTTAGGGTAGAATTATAGAGTTTATACCCTCGTTGTCACCCTGATAGATGTAAGGACTTGTTGAATAGTCGACTTGCTTGAAAATGGTGAAATGAGTTGCTTAGGGAAAACTTTTTCCTATTTGCCTTGATGAAAGAAAAAAGGTAAAAAAAAAAAAAAAATTTGCTTTAAAGAAAAATCAAGCAAAAAAAAAAAAGAGAAAAAGTGAAAAAGAAAACAAGTTTGTAATGTGTTAACAGAAATCATTGGGTAAAAAGAGCTTCCACTGTTGTGATCAATTAGGCCACCCATCGGGCGAGTGCTCCAGGTACAGGTCCCTACAACAGTTGTGCGAAAGCTAGTGGCAGTTTTCAAAGTGATGCAAGTTTAAGGGATCCCTATTGTTTATTCTTGGGTGCCCAATAACACACAAAATAATGCAATTTCTATGCTTAGTTTATTCTAGTTTTGCTATGATTATGTGTGCTTTCATGTTTATTTTGTAGAAATCGAGCATTTGGAGAAAAACCAGAGAATTATGGAGTATTTAAATGACATTGGAGCAATTTGAGGCTATATTTGAGGATTCAAGTGTTGAAGAGGAAGAGAAAAGCAATTGAGGCCGAGGGTATAACATTGCAATGCCCTCTATCTGTGTAGCTTTTCAACCTTGAAGACTCGAAGGCATAGTATTGCAACGCTACTTATAGCCTTGCAACGTCAGCCCAAATCGAAATTTCCCTTTTTTATAAAATTCGAGGGGCAACGTTGCATTGCAACGCTATCTCGACTCTATATAAAGAAATTTTTTCTTTGTCCAAAAGGAGTCATTTTGAGAAACCAAAAACCCTAAATTCGATTCAAGAAATATCTAAGGACCTGGAGGAGACCTTTGGAGAGCCAAGGAGGAGACTCGAAACTCAAGATCGTGGACATCACCTCAGGAATGAGTGTTGGCACGCGACCTAAGTTTATTCTCTATTTCCTTTCCTTTTCTTTTGAATTTAGGAGTTTTTGTGGATTTGTTTAGATGTTGTAAACCTGTCTTAAGACACTTTTTATGGTTGTATTTGTTGAACACTTGATTGGTTTTAATTGTTGTTATATATTAACTTATTTTATTCATCTCTTTCAATTGTCCTAACCTTTGGCCCTAGTTTTGCATGTTTAACTAAATTTAGCTTAAGAAAGTAAGTTTAGTTATAGAACACTAGATGCATGACTAGGTTTAATATATTGCATGAGAGTGAGTAGATTAATTTTAGAAGCCTTAAGAGAATAATTTAATGCCATGTTTAGTAATAGAAATAAACCGAGAGGTTGATTTATTGGTATGCATGAGTTCAATTGGATTTAAGAGAGTCAATTGATTATTTAGAAATTATTGGCTTAAGATTGTTGGTATAAAATCAATTTATTAATCAATTCAAGTTGGGCATAATGTAATCAACCATGAATGTTTCTCAAGATTGAACTCCAAAGCATGTATATATTAGTATAGATTTTATTTTCCCTTGATTATAAAATTTGGTTCTCTAAATAAAATTGGGTAAAATTAACTATGATACTTAATTAAGTTATAAAGAAAACTAATCCTCGTGGAGACGATACTCTGTACTTACTACTATATTAAAACTTGACACCGTACACTTGTGGTTATTTGCGAGCATAAAAATACACGCAACAGCGCCAAGTAACCTATTTCTCTCTTGATGGCTCATCCTTAGTGCCAATGTAGGGGGAAGTTGGGTCAAGGGTTCTATACCTATCTCAGGCTTATAAGGACTACTATAGGAAGACTCACACACACATAGGAAAGGTCAAAATAGTGTTTTAAGGGCTTTTTGGATGGATAGTGTCTGGCATGTTCCCCTTGTTCGATTTTTGTGATATATTCAAGCATTAAGGCTAGAGTTACATGTTTGCAATCGATGATTCTCTTATCTTCTGTGTTCCTTGCTCGAGGACTAGCAAGGTTTAGGTTGGGGGTAGTTTGATAGGACTAAAATGGTCCTTATTTTCTATGTTTGAATCCTATAATTTTTAGTAATTTTACATGCATAATTCCTTATTTTGTAGGTGAATTAGTTCAATGAGAATTTTGGAGCTTTTTAGAGCGTTCGGGGTTAATTTGAACTCAACCAGAGGTCATCCAAGCCCTAATTGAAGATTTAGAGAACAAATAACCATTTTACCCTTGGCGGGAGCGTCTAGATGTCGTGATGACGCTCAAAAGACACTGAAGACAGAATGCTGGAAAATAGGGTAGCGTCGAGACGTTGTCCCTAGCGTCTCGATGCTACTACAGTGAGCGTCTCACTACACTGCGGCGAGCCCCTATGATGCTAATCTAATTGGGTGCAGCATCTCGAAGCTTACCATAGCGTCTCAACACTACTTCGAGAATTATAAAAGCAATTTTCCTTTTAGGGCAAGTTGTCTCCAACCTTTCCCAATCGATTTGCAAACCTTTTCTTTTTGTATCATACCCATCTTTAGTCTCTTGCCATTTTTGGGTTGAATTTGTACCAATTGATGTCGTCAGGAGTGGATTTTGAGGTTATTGGCTAGTTTGTAATACCGTTTCGGGGCATATTCAGATCGAATTTGTATTAGACTTGATGAATCTTGTATGTATGTTTCGTTTATCGCTATCCATGTGTTTGGAATTCATCGATTCATGCATTTGCTTAATCAAGTAGCACCTAAACCAGTTTGTGCTTGCACAAAATGAGGCTTAACCTCTTCATTGTTGGGATTTATGCCCTAAAGCCTCGTAATTAATAATTTATTTAATAATTTTGATTATTTTATTTGCAATATAATATTATTCATTATATGAAAAATCCAAGGTTATTAGTGTAATTTTGAACAGTATGTGGTTGACATACGAGAGGATCATATTCAAGAAATAACCTAAAGGGCCATAGTATACGGATAAGGTTGAGTGCCTTATCCTGGTAACACTATTGATACGGCCCACTTTGTAATAGTTACAAATGATTTGATCCAAATCATTCATTTGGAGACATGTGAGTGGGGGTATTTTATACAATGAATTTGAATAAGACTGGACCACGAAATATTTAATCTCTCTTTATAAATCCATTAATTGAAAAGATTAATATTTCATCAGGATGATCATATGCGACTCGATCTTAATCTTGAGTGAGTTATGAACTCCTGCCTGTGAGGGCTTGTCCTTTAATTTGCATGGGTGAGAGTGACTTTTGTAGCCGATTCAATATGCCTACCATTTTGGGGACTTGACCAAATAGGGAGCTGGAAACATAATCTCACAAGATGAAATTCACTCCTTCCCATATAGGGTAAGTAGATGAGTAGTTTCCTTAAGTGCTGATTTCGGGACTTGAACAATGGGGCCCCACCCTCTCATTGGCCCGAGAGGGACTTAGTTTATAATTAGATTATAAACATATTGTTCATTAGAGGATCAGTGGTACTTAAGGTGCAAGATGTAATTATAAGGGTAAAACGGACTTTTGACCCAACTGTAATTACGAAAAACTCGTGAAGGATCGACTTGCATGTAATGATTATATCTATGGACACAACTTGTCCTACAGTGCATAAGAGTGCAACTCTAGGTCTATAGTGGAGTGACCTATAGTTAATGAATGAAAATTAATTAATTAAAGAGTTTAATTAATTAATTTTGTATCATTGGAGCTTATAATCTGTAGGTCCATAAGGTCCCCTTGCTAGCTCATAGTAACACTAAAAGATCAATTTAGTTGAAAGAAAAATTTGAAATGTTCAAATTAATATTTAATTTGAAGTGTTCAAATTAATATTTAATATATTAGATATATTAAATATAAAAGAGGAAAATATATTTATTGTATTTGGTACATTAAATATTAAAATTTGAAATGTTCAAATTAATATTTAATTTAAAGTGTTTAAATTAATATTTAATATATTAGATATATTAAATAAAAGAGGAAAATATATTTATTGTATTTGATACATTAAATATTAAAATAATTAATGTATATTAGATACATTAAATAAAAGATAGTTATTAAATTTGAATTGGATTCAAATTAGGAAATAAATGTCGTAGGAGAATTTTAAATGGTTTGAATAAGATTCAAATTGGTTAGATAAATATATTTTAATATATTAGATATCAAAATATATTATTTAATTATTTTCCCTAGACCACTATAAATAGGACCCTAGGGGTAAGCCATTGTGCATTCTACACAACACACTCCTCAATAGAGAGAATTAGATAATTCTCTCTAGACCTCTTCCTCTCCAATCGCTTGTGGATTTTCTTTCAAGAGGCTCCCACAAGCCTTGGTCCTGTGTTCGAGTCATAGCCAGGAAAACTTTGTGGAAGAGATAAAGATTCGCCAGAAGAATCTCCATATTTGGAAGGTATTTACTGCTTAACCCTTGTATTTTAGTTTAATTCTAAATAAATCAAAGACGATTCCTATGCTTCCGTTGTGGGTTTAATTCGATTATTCCCTTCATTCATGTTGTTTGCATAATAGGTTTTGAGACTCAAACAACTCCTTAATCGAATTAGGCTTACTAAATTAACTATCGACGTTTAACCAACTCCAATGTGTAATGCGATTGATTCTCCAAGCATGGAATACTATCATGCCCAGCTTCAAAAACTTGATTGGGTGAACTTTGGGTGAAGAAAAGTAAATAAATACTTTCAACCTCAGTGCAAGTGCACACTGTCAATGCAAGTAATAAAACAGGAGTACTCCTGAGTATCGATCCCACAGGGAACGGTGTAACAAAAATATTGCATAGCAAAATGTAAGGAGAATTGCAACTTGGAAACTAAAAATTGTAAAAACAAGGTTGGGAGGGTGTGTTTGGTAAAAATAAAATAATTGTAGAGTCTAATTGCAAGTTAAAGTGACAGAAACATTAAGTAAGGAAACACAAAGATTGCAGAACTAAATTGTAAAATTGAAAATTGCAAGATTGAATAGCAAAACAAAACAGACTTGATAAAGAAATGGTAATTTGAATAAAAACTGATCGTAGCAGAATGTTAACCAACTGATGAAAATTGCAAGGAAAATTCCTTAGAGAAAGGAGGGGCTCAAGAATGTCATATTCTAAGTTGTAATTGCAAACCAAAATTACAATTCCAACCTATTCTACATTCAATTGTAAACCGAAACTACTACTCCTACTCACCTTGAAATTAGGTTTTAGGAGCTAAGTGAGTGGCCTATATGTCTATAGTCCCTCTATCTTAGGTAATTTTGGCTCAATAATTTCTTAGGTTATGGAGTCTTTGTTCCCTATGTCTAGGGTAAAGAATTAGCTTATGTCTAAGCTCTTGTCTCCATCACTTGTTCAAAATCCGCTTATCACTAAACCCGTCAGTATTAGATCTAAGCTCGAGTTGCTACCCTAGTTGATCAATCTAGGTTCTCAACAGAATTTTGTTCAACACAAGCAAACAATTGAGATGTAGACTTAGGTTTTTGTTGGAATTTTAGCTACAATTACTTTTTAGGGAATTTACATCCTTGAACACTCTAAGAAGTTTAGCTCAATTTAAAAGTAAAAATCCCATAAAAAACCCTAGAAATTAATTCCATACTAGAAGAATAAATTAAAATGCTAATTGCAACCAAAAACTATAAAATAAGAATTTGCCTTCTGACCAACAGATTTTAGTACATAAAGAAAACAAGGTAATAAATTACAAATACTCGATTATCAACTCCTTGAACAACACTCATGATTATTGAAATCTCTAGCACAAATGAATTTGAGTCTTCAGTCTAAAAACAAGGAATTCAACAACAATACAAAAGAGAATTGGCAAGAATTAAACTACTACAACTTAACTCAATTAAACAGAATTCAAACCCAACAAAAACAGAGGAATACATCACTGATCTTTACAAATCCTTTCCTTCTCCCCAATCGATTCAACTATCGCTATTTCTAGGAAGAGAATAAATCATTACAATCCAAGTTTTTCATTGGGTTGGAATGTAAAAACCAAGAAAGAACCGAATACAGACTGCAACAACTCTTTGATAACATAAAGAAAATAAAAAAAAAATTACAAAAACAGAGGAAGAAATAAAAGAAAACGAAAACCCATGACCTTTTAATTCGAAACTCTAAGAAAACGCCTCCAAAAACCATCCTTCTCTCCTCCTCTTCTTCTCCTTTTTTAGACCTTTATTAGGGTTGAATATTGTCCAAAAATCGTGCTCAAGAACCTCCAAACCGTACAGCAAATAAAGATTTTTCTTATCTGGTTCTGTGAAGATTCTTTCAATTTTTTAAATTTTTTTCTATTGCTCCAAAATTGCAACTTCATCTTGCAATTTCAATTCTGCAATTTCCACAATTCTTGCACAAAAGAAACTCTTCTTAGTTTATCTTTCTCTTTTCCTCATTCTTTCTTTCACATGCACTTCTCACAAGTTATTGATGTTTTTCAAGCATTTACCAAATTTCTCTTATGATTTCTAAAGCAAAGCAATCCTATTTTAAGCTTATGAGCATTAAATAAGCCTTAATTCTAAGGGTTATCAGAGGATCAATTACGAGCTATTAGATGCTAGGTCAACATAGTCTAGCTTTGGAAGCCGTTAGGGGCTTATCCGACTTTACCGAATGGGCTGGTGGATTGCTTAATCCTGAAATTCGCATCAATCTCTCAAAATCCAATGATCAAAGTACAAATTAAGGTTCGATGAACCCCCGATCTGATGTTTGGTAGGTAGATCTTATTTTTCATCCTTTAATTTTTGTATTAAATTTCGGCCTTTAATTTTCCCATTTTATTTTACTCTAGAAAGCACAAAACCCCCACCCACGTTCAGTTTAGTTTGGTTTAGTTTGAAATAACTTAGAAAAAAATCGATTTGTCTCTTTAAGATCGACTCAGCCTCTTATATTATAGTATTTATGGGTTCGGAATTATAAATATTATTTGGCAAGCCTTCGAAAAACTCTGCCAGAGGGTTAGAGTATGTGGAAATCCCAAGGGAAATGATTTGTATTAATTACTTGGTTGTTTTAGACATAAAACATCCATCTCTGATAGCATGCAATTATGTTATCCTATTTCCCATAAATTAGCTAGTTTTGTTATGATTTTGTGTGCTTTGATGTCTATTTGTGTTTAAATTACAGAAACTGAGCTAAAAGAGCAAAACTAGAGTGTTCAAGGGTATTTTGGACATTATAGAGCTATTTTGGGCTATTATAGAGAGCCAAGAAGATAAGAGATGAAGAATCTAGCATTTGGGGCCAAGAGGACGACATTGCAACCCTTGAAGTGGCGTTGCAATGCCACACTTTATTATGCAAACCTGAGAGCTAGCGTTGCAATGCTGCCCTGAGGCATTGCAATGCTAGAAACGCACGGAGAAGTGTTGTTTCGTCCATAGTGTTGCAATGCTACGACTGTGCTTAAGGCAACATGGTTGCGTTTTGGACAACATTGCAATGTTGTCGCGACAGAGGGTATTTATTCATCCCTTCTTCTTCGTCCAAAGGGAGACCAAATCAATAGGGAAAGCCCTAATCTCTATTCAAAGTTGTTCTTTAGGGTTTTGGAGAGCATTTGTGAGTGGAATTGAGCGGAATTGAATATCCGGAGCTTGAGGGATGTGGAGATAACTACGGGAATACGGGATCGACCTTACGTTTGCATTTTCTTCTCTTTATCTTTCAATTTTAGCTACTGTACAGGCTTCAATTTAGGGACATTTGTGCTGTAATAGTTGTTTATATATAGATTTGTCCTTAAATTACTTGGGATTTATTGTACTTAATTGGATTTATGCTTAATTAAGATTTCTTTTGGGTTAATTGCTTGTTCATTATGCTTGAATCATTCATGCATTTTAGGCTTAATGCCCTTAATTGTGTTTGTTAATTAATTGAGGTAGGACTAGGTTGAGCTCGACGGAGGATTCCTAGTTAGTTTTAATGCACAATTAGTTAGCTACCCGAGTGACAACGGGATAAAAAGTTAATTAATTGTAGTTAGTACTGAAGATTAATTAATTGAACACTAGTCTAATTGATTAGTTACTAAGTGGAGACTCGACAGAGATATGCTTAGACTAGAATTGGATGCATGACTATAAGTTAATTACCTGAGTGACAGCAGGAGTAATAGTTAATCTATAGAGGTCAGTGACGAAGAGTCGTAATGCCTTATATTTCTTAGCTAGCGTTGAGGGAAACCTAGGTTAGCTAATTAGTACATTTAACACATAAATCTCGTCATGCTCACCTTGCAGAGCTATTTTAAAGTCATGTGAAGATAGTAGTTATAACACTCACTTAGTGCTATCTTTTACTTATGATTTATGCTAGTTTTGGTATGAAATTGTGAGCTTTTAAGTGTTTTTATTTTTATTTTGTAGAAACCGAGCTAAAGAAGAAAAACTGAGTGTTTGAGAGTTTATTTGATGATTTTGGGACCTCATTTAATGATATTTTGAAGATTCTAGGATGAAGAGATGATGTTTGAGAAGAAAAACCTGAGAGGATGGTGTCTCAACGTTGGTTGGGGTGTCAAGACACTGTAATTGGAGTCGCAAACCTAAGAGAAAGCATTGAGACCCTTTCCTGTGGCGTCTTGACGCTTGAAAAAGTGTGGAAGCTACATTTTTGTCAGTAGCGTCGAGACGCTACTCTTAGCATCCCGACACTACATCTATGCGTATAAAGAAAACAACATCTCGATGCTACGTTGATTGAAGGTATAAAAACATCGCATTCTCTTCGTCCAAAGAGAGGCCAAACTGAGGGATTTAGCCATAAACTCAATTCCAAGCTGATTTTGGGGAGTTTTGGGAGCAATTGTGGAGCGAAATTGAATGGAATTGAAGATTTAGAGCTCAAGGGACGTAGAAATCACTATGGAAAAGCGGGATCGACCTACATTTGCCAAATTCTTCCTTTTTCCTTTATTTTTAGCTACTGTAGAGGTTGTAATTTAGAGAGTTAGGATTTAATTGACTGATTGATTGTATCTTTGTCCTTAAATACTTGAGATTTCTTGTAATTAATTGATTTAATGCTTAATTATTGGATGTTTTGGATTAATTGCTTAGTTAAGGGATGTTATGATTATTGTGGCTTTGAATCATTTGTGCATGTAGGGCTTAATGCTTTTAATTAGTGTTCTTTGTTTAATTGTATTAGTCTGAGTTGAGCTGGAAAGAGGAAACTTGGTTAGGATTAAAAAAGAGGCAATTAATTAATTACCCGAGTGATAGCGAGATTAGTGATTAATTAGTTGTAGTTGTTGAGAAGATTAATTTATAAAGCATTGATTAATGGATCTATTTTCTAAGTAGAAACTCAACAAAGAGAAACATAGTTTAGAACCAAATGCATGACTGATAGTTGCTTGGACACAACAATGATAAGAGTGATTATTAGAGGTCCATAATGAAAAGTCCTAATGCAATGTATGATTTAGCTAGCGCTAGGGACACCTAGGATACATAATTAATTCTTGAGATTGGAGGAGACTGACATGAGAGTCCATGCCTTTAGAGCTTCTAGACTAATGAGTTCACTGTCAATTTAGCTGTAATTGTTTGTTTAGTTTAGTAATTAATCCTATTCCTAAGTTTATCCCTTAGGTTTGTGTCTCCCATTTATTTTCTGCATTTATTTTATGTTGTTTAGGTTAGTTTTTCTTCTTTCGGTTGTTTTCTCTAAATAAAGATAAGTGAGAGTAATTGTGATATTTATTGAATTAAAACCAATCCTTGTGGATTAGATACTTGGTAGGAATACTATTTTATATTATTTGACCCATGCACTTGCGGAAACGTAAATTGTACGCATCAAGTAGTGTGAGTCTTCTCTTAGAAGGTTTTCCTTATAATGCAACTTTATAGTAATGAGATGTCAAAGGCTCATCTCTTCTTATACCCCATCTTCTTTGAAAAGAACAATTAATGTAAATCCTTCCTTTGATTTTTAGGCCTCGTTGGTGCTCTATGTTCTTGCAAAAATTTTAAAGGAAACAAATTAGAATCAATAAAAATATAACTTTCATTATACTTACCTTGAAACGCAATTCTGTAGTCATGAGAGGATGGTGGAATGGAACTTTCTATTTCCCTCTAGATTTGAATCATTATAGTTTTGAATTCCACATACTTGGTGCTAGGATTTGGCATTTTCTGTAAAAGTTTAAAATGAACAAAAATAATAGAATAAAGAATGTTAGTTACAAAGTAAGGATCCCTGTTCAATAATTTAAGGAGGTTTGACTTGTAATTTTCTCTAGTCTTGATCCCACTTTCTCTAGTGTCTATGCTTAAGTCTTTCTCTTTTTCTTCACATCTTTCCAACTTAAGCTCTTTTTCTTCCTTTTCTATTCTTTCTTTCTGTTCTCTTTCTCTCAACTCCTGCTCTTTTCGTTTTATCTTTTCTCTCAATTCATTTTCTTCCCTCTCTACTTTTTCGCTTTCTTTTCTTTGTTTTCTTTCAACCTCTAGCCTTCTTTGTCCTTATTTTGTTGGATCAATATATACATCTTTAGGTGGAAATGATATAAGAGTAAATTTTAGACCTTAGAATTTGAATGAATATTGATTGAGAAAACCATCAAAGGTTACATGTCGATCGTATTGCTATGGCATACCAAGTACAATATGGGTAGAATGTATTGGTACCACATCACAAAGTACCTCATCTTTGTATCTTCAAATGGCAAATGACACTAGTACTTGTTTGTTGACCTCAATCCCTTCACACTCATTAATCCATTGAAGTGTATATGGGCTAGGAATTTGAGTAAAGAGTAATCTAAATTATATTTTCAAGCGTGAATTTAGACCAACACAACATTTAATCCATGGCCAAAAGATTAAAAGCATTAAGAATATATAGGCATGGATGAAATAAAAGACAATCAATCATGAAATTTAAATAATTAAAACATAGGTCTAATGGCTACATCAATCCCTAGAATAAGAAAAGAGTTTAGCCACTCATACTTACTATCATAAAATTTAAACTCTTAAACAATATCCAAATACTAAATAAAAAGAAAGAAGAGAAAAACTATGTTAGTGTGTTGATCTTCCATCTCTGTGTTGATCTTCCGTCTCCGTATGATCTCCACAAACTTGGCCTTGAATCTCTCTCAAGTCTCTTCTCCTCTTGTATGTAGAATTGTAGAGTTGTACTCTCCAAAGTTGAATTTCTTTGAATGAAGAGAATGGGTGTATTTATAGTGGGTCAATTCATATCCTAATTTGATTGGGAATTCAAAATCTAATTAAATTAGGAGTTCAAATCATTTTAGGAATACACAGAATTCATGATTTAATTAAATTAGGAATTCAAAATCTAATCAAATTAGGAATATTTTTTCTTCAAAAAATCATCCCCAAAATTGGTTGCTTAATTTCTTGCCCAATTAGCTTATTTTTTTACCATATTTCTTATAAACTCTCTCTTTTGCTCCAAATGCTCAATTTCTAGAAAATAAACAAATATAAACATGAAAGCACACATTCAAACCATAAAACTAGCATAAAATAAGGCCTAAATATAGCACCTATTGTATACTATGAAATACCCCCAAACTTAAGCTTTTGCTAGTCTTCGAGCAAAATAAAACAAAACCAATATATGAATCAATAATTGCATGCAAGTTACTCAAGCCTTTATCGTCTAAATAACAAATTATTCACAATAGAAGAAAATACAAGACCACAACCATTCATCGAGAAATTTAAATTTAATCCTTTTCATCCCTTACGTGTGTGTGTGCTTAGCCTTTCCTATCTGCCTAGAACAATTTTATACAACCCTCAACTCGTTTTCTCCGTACTTGGCCCTAAGTTCCAATCATCAAGCTCTTCCACACTCAAGAAGGTAAATGCAATTAGTGGGGTAAGCCTCCCCCCAAACTTGATTTTTTCTTTAATTTGGGTGGATACCAGCTTTCACGCATCTACTTCAAGGACCCTTACCCATGGCACTTTTACTCACAAGTAGTCCTAATTGATTACAGTAGAGGTAGCTCCTTTTGTCCTTAATTTTTAAGCACAATAAGTTATTTTTATTTTCTTTGAATGATAAATAATACAATAAAAAGAAAATAGGCATGAATTTTCTCCTGAGTGTAACATTACTAACCATCATGCAAGTTAACTTTCTAATAAATTCCTAAAACCTTTTGAGGTGACAACAAGCATCCAAATCATATAACCCAATTCTAGGCTTTCAAAACCATAAATAGGTAACCATGTGCTCTAAAAGTGCAAGGCAATCAAAGAAGAAATTTTAATTTCAAAAATTTTAATTCAACTTAATTCAGGAATATGTTATCATATTTCCATAAACTGCAAAAAAACATGATCTAAACACATCCTAGGTTGTCCTAATCACAACAAATGCAACTAAATCATCATACATGTCATGCTCAAAGAATAAAAAATAAATTTCATAAATCATGCTTAGGGCTCAACAAAAGTATTCCCCACTCTCGAACTTTAAAACATACATTGTCCTCAATGTATAAACGACCCAATCTACTCAATCATGTATAAGGACAAAGAAAATAAAAGAGTAAACAATACTCCCCTGGTAAATGAGAGACTCCACATCGTCATCAGAGTTATGGAAGAATACTTATGGTGATCAAGTTCCTACAAAAATAATCAACATAGACATAAGGGCACAACGCAACAAACTAAAATAAAATAACAAAAAACTGAAAACTAAAGAAATTGTAAACTAAGAAAGTAAACTTGGGTTGCCTCCCAAGAAGCGTTTTATTTAACGTCTATGGCTAGATATTATCTCTTTTCAAGGTACATATAGTCATCAATTTTCTTTGGTCCCTTCTTGCTTGAATCAATGTAACCTACTAGGTCTAGTGGGCTCATTTGCTTCTCATGGGCACTTGAAATAGAGATATTTTTATTACTTTTGCTAATTGAATAATGAAAACTAAAAGAAGAAAAATCAAAATTATGCATACTAGACTTGTGAGCATTGATAAAGGTGCTTGTCGAAGGCTCCTATTAGATAAATTTATAAACCGGACCTCTAAATATTTTGCAATAGTAGTGGTCAAGGTCATCCACAGGGATTGGAGTTCTTTGATTTAATTAAGTACCATAGTTACTCACGCCTAATTTTATTTAGAGAACCTAAACTTAGATTGAAACAAGAATATAAAACTAAGCTAAATATTTACAGGATTGGAGTCCATTTAGAGAGACATTGGAGATTGAAGAAGCACAAACTTAATTTGACTAAGAACAGCTATACCATGCAACACTATAAGCCAAGAATATCTAGTTTATCTAATTGACTTTTTCAAGCTCAATTGAACTCATCCATAAGTAATAAATCACCCTTTCGGTCTTTTTTTACTACTCATGCATGGCATTAACGGAATTCTATAACGACATCTAATAACAAAATAGCAATATCATGTAATACCTCGTTATTAGTTATGCAACCAAATCTCAATTAAAGTTTTACTCTTTCAAGCTAAAACTCAAATTCTAAGAATTAACTTTGACCAAAAGTTACGAGCATAAACACAAGGATGCATAAATAGTGTTAAGATATATAACAACTCAAAATCCAAAACAAGTTCTACAATCACAACCATCCAAGAGTCTAAAATATTCAAATTAATACAGCTCAAAGAATCCTAAAAATTGAACGAAACAAAGGAAAGGAAAAAGAGAAAAACTAGACGACACGTGCCAATACTTGTTCCCGTCGTGATGTCCTGCGACCTTGAGCCTCGAGCCTCCTCCTTAGCTCTCCAAAATGCTCTCTAGGTCCCAAAATAGTGCTCCTTATCGAAATCAGGGTTCTAGGCTCTCAAAATGGCTCCCTTAGCTCAAATGAAAAAGTTTCCTTTTATAGAGTCGACAAAGTGTTGCAACGCTAGGGGCAACGTCGTTGCCCCTCGAATTTTATAAAAAAAGGAAAAATAAATTTGGCTAGAGCATTGCAACGCTATATTTACTAGTCTCCAAGGTTGAAAGGCTGCTGAAGTGGCATTGCAACGCTACAGATGGCTTTACAACGCTATACTCTCGGGTTCACAAGCTTGTTTCATTCTCTTCAACACTTGGATCTTCAATTATAGCTCCAATTTGCTCCATATTCATCCAAATACTTATCAAAACTTTAGTTTTGCTCCAATTGCTTGGTTTCTGTAAATTATACATAAAAATACACGAAAGTACACACAATCATAGGAAAACTAGCATAAAACTAAGCCTAGAAATAGCACACTTATGCATATTATCAAATACTCCCAAACTTATATTTTTGCTAGTCCTCGAGCAAAACAAAACCAAAATAATAAAGTCACGAGGTTTTAATACACAATTTATGACTCAAGCCTTAGTGATCTGATTGACATAAAACAACAAAATAAAGTCTTAACACATCGTTTCTTAAGCAATTTAAATTCTATCTATCTCATTCCTTGCGTGTGTGTGTGTTAACTTTCTTTCTATCATTTTCTACTAGCTTAAGACACTCTTACCAATACTTTCTTTCATTTTCCCCCTACACTGGCCCTAAGTTTCAATTTTCAAGCTTTCCCAAACTATAGAGAGCAATCTACTTAAGCATTCATTTTTTTTCACAAGGGTTACTAACCCCCAAACTTATCGTTTTCCTAATTACAGAGAACCTAGCTTTCACACTTCCACTATAGGGACCCTTATCCAGAGAACTGGCTTAATGAATGGCCTAACTGAAGACAGTGGAGGTAGCTCTTTTGATCCCAATAAATTAAGCACACAATTATTGATGGAACATGCTTTCAATTTTCTTCAAACATGCAAAAAATCAATAAAGATAAAAATTCTTTTTATTTCAACAGAATGCAATCACTAACTTTCATGCAAGTCAACTATTAATCAGTTCTTAAGCCTGTCGAAGTGACAACAACCTCTAGACTCAACTAAAGCATCCTAGTGTTCAAACGTAATAGAAAGTCAATTATGTGCACGTGTGTTGCAAGGAAATTACAGATAAAGTTTAAATAAACTCAATTTAGGACATGCTTCAGAGATCATTCTATTGCAAAAAATTTACTTAGATTACTTCCTAGGTTGTCCTAATTAGTCATCATGCATTATAAATCATTCAATCATTCTTAAGGTCAAAAACATTTTGCTCAGAATTTTCAAAACTGCAAAGCACTATCCACCCCAAAACTTAAAGTTTACATTGCCCTCAATGTAACATAATCAATTAAATAAATAAGGAAAAGGATAGAATGAGTGAATAATACCGGCCCGATAAGATGAGAGACTGTTCCATGAGAATTCCTTGAATTGGCTAGGAGGTTACTCAGTGCAATCGAGGTCCTGCAAAATGGGGACGAGATTTACTTGGCACTCTTTTGTTTCAAACAACCTACACTAGAATAGAGAAACAAAAAACAAGAAAAGTAAATAAGCAAAGGAAAGAAAAAGAGCTTGGGTTGCCTCCTAAGAAGCGCTTTCTTTAACGACGTCTTTAGCTCGACTAGACTCAGGTGGTCTCTCAAGGTACATAAAAATTGTCCCATTTCTTCGGACCCCTCTTCTTGAAATCTACAAAATATACCAAAGCTAGTAGAAGCACTAGCTTCTCGTGAGACCCTAAAGTAGAAATATTTTTGGTATTTTTGAATAATAAAAGCATAAAAGGAGAAAGATCAAAATAACAAGACTTAGACACAGACTCGTGAGAATAAGAAGAACACATAAAGATAAGAGAATCAGAAGATAAAACAGACGAGGGCCTTATACCTGATCGGTTGAACACGCAAGCGCACGCGATCGAAGTAATATAAAATCGTATGTGAGTACCCAGTATCGAATCCCAAGGGAACGGTGTAACAAAAATATTGTAAAGCAAAGTGTAAGAAAATTGCAACTTGAAAACTAAAATTGCAAAAACAAGGTTGGATTGTGTGTTGAAAAAAAATTGCATAATCTAATTACAGAATCAAGAATTTGCAATATTGAAATGACAAGGATTGCATAATTAAATTGCATAATCGAGAAATGGCAATAATGGAAATAAAGAAAAATTGCATAATTTAGAATTGGCAAGATTGGATAGCAAATTAGATAAGCTTAGTAAATGAAATTGCAAAAGAAATTTGGGTAAAGGATGGGGCTCAAGAATGTCATTTCCCTAAGTTGTAATTACAAACCAAAATTACAATTCCAACCTACTCCACTCTCAATTGTAAACCAAAATAGTCCCTCTATCTTAGATTATTTGGTTCAACAATTTTATAGGTTTCGGAGTCCTTAATCCCTATGTCTAGGGTAAGGATTGGCTTATGTCTAAGCTCTTTTTCTCCATCACTTATGTGAAATCCGCTTATCACTAACCTGGTCGGTATTAGATCTAAGCTTGAGTTGCTACCCTAGTTGATCAATCTAGGATCTCAATGGAAATTTATTCAACACAAGCAAACAATTGAGATGTAGGCTTGGTTTTTATTGAAATTTTGGCTATAATTACTTCTTAGGGAATTCACATTATTGAGCCCCCTAAGAAGTTTTAGCTCATAGTAAAGATAAAAATACTACAACTAATTATTGAAGGAAACATCATATTAAAAAAAAAATAGAGTAAAATTGCTACTAATAACTAAAACTAAATGAGTTAATAAAAATCTTGGCAAAACAGTTAACACAATTCTAAACAACACCTCCAAAATTTCTCACTATGAATAGGAAATAAAAGGCACATTGCTATTAATTTCCACTCAAAATATTAACTTTATGAAGGAAACAAATTGTGAGTGACAGTACCCAATTGACAGAACAACAAAATCAAACTCCTTTGCAATTAACAAGTACAGACTTGAAATCTTCTTGTGCAAAACAGAAATTAATCGACAAAAATAACTCTTAGAACATAACCGAGTTCCTCCTCTATTCCAATCAACTTCATCCTTTCTCTATTTCTAGGAATTGATTAGTCTTAACACTCCAAGCTTGCCTTGAATTGGATTAGAAAACCAAGAAGGAACATGTAGAAAACTAGCTGAATTCTGGGCATAAAACAGTGCAGAAAATTCCATAAAAACATAGTATTAACGTGAATAAAACCCTCGAATAATGATTGAATTAAAACTCAAACTTAATACAAGAAAGATTCAAATGAAGAACAACTATTGTACTGCAAATACTCTCCATAAGACAAGTAGAAATTGAAGAAAAAAATGAAACTAAAATTGAAGTTCTCGGCTAAGAACAGAAAAATAAATTCTGCAGTAAAAACAGAGCAAAAAAAGAAAAAGAAAACCATGAAAATTGACTTCAAAATTGTCTCCAAATCCAATTGTGTTGCTCCTCCTCTTCTTCCCCTTTTATAGGCCTTCATTAGGGTTGAAGAATGCCCAAATTTCGTGCTCAAATTTCCTTAAATTATGTTGTAATTGAAGATTTTCAGAATGGGTTAAATGCATATTTTTTTTTCCTTTTTTGAACTTTTCTACTGCTCCAGACTGCAGAATCGTGATTATGCAATTTGATTTTGCAATTTCTACATTTCCTGCTCCAGAAACAATTGCAGAATCACGAATTTGCAATTTGATTTTGTAATTTTCACATTCCCTGCAAACAAACTTAACTCTTTTAGAATCTTATCTAATTGCCTTCATTCTTATTCCTTTCTTATTTTCAAGCAACTTTCAACTATTTTCAAATGATCTTAAGACAAAACAAGAATATTTTAAGTAATTAGGAGTTAAATAAGCCTTAATTCTAAGGTTTATCACACCCCTAAACTTAAGATATTGATTGTCCTCAAGCAATTAGAAAACAAATAGCACATACACAAGCAAACACTTCACAAAATGATTTCAAATGGTGTTTTTGAAAAAAAAAATGTTGTTCAGGAGAGGTCTCAAACTTTTAACACTTTACACAATTCCAAGATTTTCTCACATAAAAGTTTTACTTTTCTTTTTCAAGATAAAACATTCTTATACAAACTCACCTATTATGCTTATCCTACCTAAGTCATAGTCATAGAGTCTAGGGTGGTCTTCTTTGTTCAACAAGCTAAGTTCACTCACATTACAAGCATTCTTCTTTCTCCCCCAAACTTATGTAAAGCTGCTACTAGGCCTCATTTTCTTTTTCTTTTGAACTTTTTTTTATGAGAGTCTTACTGTCACTTATACCTTCGTTCCACCTTACTAACACTTTGTGGTGAAAGTAGTTGGCTACAAGCACAAATCACTGCTAAGACAGTTTTCACATACTCACTTCTTACGTTAACCTTTCATGCAGAGGAAATCATGGTTGTCATGACTGCCTCTGGTTACTCAATTAACTCTAAAAGGAGGAGTATCTTTTTTTTTTTGAAGTCTTAGCATCTGTTACAACGACATACTGTTACAACAACATACTATTACAACAACATACTGTTACAACAACATAATATTACAACAACATACTAGTACAACGACATAATATTACAATAGTAGTATTACAAAACTCACTCCCCCAAACTTAAATGGGTCAATGTCCCTATTGACTAAGAACTAGAAGAACAGGGGTTGGAGTACATATTTGGGTCACTTAACATGCTAAGCATCAAAGCTAAACTCTCCTAAATCCATTAGATGGGATAAACACAAGGGGAGTTTGGGTTCGAATGTTTTATGAAAAAAGATTTTATCAAGTTTTATGATCTTGAAAACTTGAAGTTGTATGTAAAAGCACTTGAAAGTTGAGAAAACTCTAGCTAAAAACTTGATCAGTTGTACACACAAGCACACGCGATCGAAGTAATATAAATTGGTATGTGAGTACCAAGTATCGAATCCCAAGGGAACGGTGTAACAAAAATATTGTAAAGCAAAGTGTAAGGAAAATTGTGCAACTTGAAAACTAAAATTGCAAAAATAAGGTTGGGTTGTGTGTTGAAAAAAATTGCATACTCTAATTGCAGAATCAAGAATTTGCAATATTGAAATGACAAGGATTGCAGAATTAAATTGCAGAATCGAGAAATGACAATAATGGAAATAAAGAAAAATTGCAGAATTTAGAATTGGCAAGATTGGATAGAAAATTAGATAAGCTTAGTAAATGAAATTGAAAAAGAAATTTGGATAAAGGATGGGGCTCAAGAATGTCATTGCCCTAAGTTGTAATTGCAAACCAAAATTACAATTCCAACCGACTCCACACTCAATTGTAAACCAAAATTGCATCTCCTATTCACCTTAAATTTAGGGTTTTATGAGGCTAAGTGACTGACTTATATGTCTATAGTCCCTTTATCTTAGATTATTTGGTTCAACAATTTTATGGGTTTTGGAGTCCTTAATCCCTATGTCTAGGGTAAGGATTGGCTTATGTCTAAGCTCTTTTTCTCCTTCACTTGTGTGAAATCCGCTTATCACTAACCCGGTCGGTATTAGATCTAAGCTTGAGTTGCTACCCTAGTTGATCAATCTAGGATCTCAACGAAAATTTATTCAACACAAGCAAACAATTGAGATGAAGGCTTGGTTTTTATTGAAAATTTGGCTATAATTACTTCTTAGGGAATTCACATTCTTGAACCCCCTAAGAAGTTTTAGCTCATAGTAAAGATAAAAATACTACAACTAATTATTGAAGGAAACATCATATTAAAGAAAATTGAGTAAAATTGCTACTAATAACTAAAACTAAATGAGTTAATAAAAATCTTGGCAAAACAGTTAATACAATTCTAAACAACACCTCCAAAATTTCTCATTATGAATAGAAAATAAAAGGCACATTGCTATTAATTTCCACTCGAAATATTAACTTTATGAAGGAAACAAATTGTGAGTGACAGTACCCAATTGACAGAACAACAAAATCAAACTCCCTTGCAATTAACAAGTACATACTTGAAATCTTCTTGTGCAAAACATAAATTAATCGACAAAAATGACTCTTAGAACAAAATCGAGTTCTTTCTCTATTCCAATCAACTTCATCCTTTCTTTATTTCTAGGAATTGATTAGTCTTAACACTCCAAGCTTGCCTTGAATCGGATTAGAAAATCGAGAAGGAACATGTAGAAAACTAGTTGAATTATGGGCATAAAACAGTGCAGAAAATTCCAGAAAAACAGAGTATTAACGTGAATAAAACCCACGAATAATGATTGAATTAAAACTCAAACTTAATACAAGAAAGATTCAAATGAAGAACAACTATTGTACTGCAAATACTCTCCATAAGACAAGTAGAAATTGAAGAAAAAAATGAAACTGAAATTGAAGTTCTTGGCTAAGAACAGAAAGATAAATTCTGCAGTAAAAACAGAGCAAAAAAAGAAAAAGAAAACCCACGAAAATTGACTTCAAAATTTCCTCCAAATCCGAATTGTGTTGCTCCTCTTCTTCTTCCCCTTTTATAGGCCTTCATTAGGGTTGAAGAATGTCCAAATTTCGTGCTCAAATTCCCTTAATTCATGTTGTAATTGAAGATTTTCTGAATGGGTTAAATGCATATTTTTTTTTCCTTTTTTGAACTTTTCTACTGCTCCAGATTGCAGAATCACGAATTTGTAATTTAATTTTGCAATTTCAATATCCCTGCAAACAAACTTAACTTTTTTAGAATCTTATCTAATTGCCTTCATTATTATTCCTTTCTTATTTTCAAGCAACGTTCAACTATTTTCAAATGATCTTAAGATAAAACAAGAATATTTTAAGTAATTAGGAGTTAAATAAGCCTTAATTCTAAGGCTTATCAATACCCTCAAACTCTACCTCCTGAACCTCCTCATCTAAGATAGGCTCATTCTCTCTCATCCTCACTAACTCGATCATGGTGTGCATCTAAACTCTCTAATTTCTGCCTATTCTCAACACAACTCTCCCTCAATTGCCTAAACTCAGTAGAATCAAAAGAATCATGCTCATGATAGGCTATTAGTGAATCAGTGATCAGTTGACTCACTAGACATCCTATGGAAGTGGGTTGCACTTCACTAACCTCCCTAGGAGTCTGGAGACTCTTAAACCTCTCATCAAACTGTAACCTCCTAAATCTAGTCTCCTCTACGAATTCTCTCAACATTCTCTCTAAGAAGGATTCTTCCTCTAATTGAGCTTTTTGAAGGAAATAAGGATATGGTTCATGGGTCCAAATGCATTCATCATTACCATATATGGGATTTCCATAACTCAAAGATTTGGTATGATAATAACTAGGCATTTGATAACCTTGAAACACATAATCCTCACTAACCGACTCATGATCAAAAGAGAGATAACTAATAGAAAAAGAACTAGAAAGAGGTGTAGATTCTTTGGGCTTAGATTCCCTAAAGGGCCACCCAAATCTATTAGAAGCCATTAAACAAAACAAAAAATAATCACAGGCTCTCAAACAACACCAAATAATCACACAACCAGAAACAATGGACCAGGACTCAAAAGAAAACAAAAAGAGGCAAGATAAAAACACAATAACAATAAACCTCTAAATGAAAGTTAAAAAAAAAAAAAGGAAAAAGAAGGAATTACAAATATACACGATTTACTCTCTAAATTAAAATCTAGCACTTTCACCACGATATTAATTAAACTAAAATATGCTCATCCCCGACAACGCCGCCAATTTGATAAAGGTGCTTGTCGAAAGCTCCTATTAGATAAATTTATAAACCGAACCTCTAAATATTTTGCAATAATAGTGGCTAGGGTCATCCATAGGGATTAGAGTTCTTAGATTTAATTAAGTACCATAGTTACTCACGCCTAATTTTATTTAGAGAAACTAAACTTAGATTGAAACAAGAATATAAAACTAAGCTAAATATTTACAGGGTTGGAGCCCATTTAGAGAGACATTGGAGATTGAAAAAGCACAAATTAATTTGACTAAGAACAATTATACCATGCAACACTATAAGCTAAAAATTTCTAATTTATCTAATTGACTTTTTCAAGCTCAATTGAACTAATCCATAAGTAATAAATCATCATTTCGGTCTATTTTTACTACTCATGCATGTCATTAACAAAATTCTATAACGACATCTAATAACAAAATATCCACTCTCATGCAATACTTCGTTATTAGTTATGCAACCAGATCTCAATTCAAGTTTTACTCTTTCAAGCTAAAACTCAAATTTTAAGAATTAACTTTGGCCAAAAGTTACGAGCATAAACACAAGGATGCATAAATAGCATTATGATATATAACAAATCAAAATCCAAAATAAGTTATACAATCACAACCATCCAAGAGTCTAAAATATTCAAATTAATACAGCTCATAGAATCCTAAAATTGAAGGAAACAAAGGAAAGGGAAAAGAGAAAAACTGGATGACGCGTACCAACACTCGTTCCGACGTGATGTCTTATAATCTCGAGCCTCGAGTCTCCTCCTTATCTCTCCAAGATGCTCTCTAGGTCCCAAAATAGTGCTCCTTATCGAAATTAGGGTTCTATGCTCTCAAAACGGCTCCCTTAGCTCGAATGAAAAAGTTTCCTTTTATAGTCGAGACAGCGTTGCAACGCTAGGGACAACGTGACGTTGTCCCTCTAATTTTATAAAAAAGAGAAAAATAAATTTGGCTGGCGTTGCAACGCTATGCCTGCTGGTCTCCAAGGCTGAAAGCCTGCTAAAGTGGCGTTGTAACGCTACATATGGCGTTGCAACGCTATACTCTTGGGTTCACCAGCTTATTTTATTCTCTTCAACACTTGGATCTTCAATTATAGCTCCAATTTGCTCCATATTCATCCAAATATTTCTCAAAACTCCAGTTTTGCTCGAATTGCTCGGTTTCTATAAATTATAAAATTCCATGTAATAAATTTCTCTACAAATATTTCATGATATTTTTAATAACTCATATTGTTTAATTCTTCATTAGAGCTCAGAAATTTCCATTTGATGTTATCATGCTAATGACATTCAAATAATTCAAAAATGTTGAGTGCATGAAGATGTTATAAAATAGACAAAAGATCATATAACAAAATAGCTATGACATGCATCATTTGATTATTGAATTTAAATGTGACATTAAAAGATTTGAGTTTGAAGTAAACTTATATGTGATTTCGCAACTTTGGTGGAGATCTTTGAATTTGATGCTTCGATATTCACTCCAATTGTTCGAAAATCTTCAGCTACCTTCACTTGTTTTCTTGAAAATATATCATATGTGTTAATTTATAGTAAATTCATCGAATAATATGCTATTTAGTATAATCATTGCATTTGCAGCAACTTCTCAAGTCTTTCACAGTTTTGTTGGGCAAGTCTAGTAGTTTAATTTGTCAAACAAAATTTCCTTTAATTCACCTCATCCCTATGGGTCTACTTTTGTAATTGAAGATGGGGTGGGGTTCATTCCAACATTCTTAAAACTCTAAGAGCTCATTAAAACATTGAAGTTGATGAAGAATTTGGAGTGAACACTTGGCATCAACATTATCCTTGGTAAACAAGATAAATTACCATCTCTTTTTCATCAAACTCAAATGATACTACTAAATCCTTTGCCTTAAATTAATCAATTTCAATTGTAATTGATGCATAAGTCGGCTGGGTGAATAAAATTGAAATTTACCAACAGTAGGTCTCAAATCATGTTTGTTGGCGTGCGAATTCTTTCGACCAATTGCAACTTAAGTAATGTCGGTGAAGGATTTTTTTTGGCAAAAAAAACGGCTACATCGTGATGGGTCTTCATCATAAATTTGTGTGGTAGTGCGATCGTTGGCGATGAAATCAGGCAGGTGCTGCTATAGTTGGGCTGTCACCGGAATCACACCCCTGCTTCATGTAGATCTATTCTCAAATTCGAAGTTATCAGATCGTGTTTTATCGTCGCATTGTCTGCTGGGAGAAAAAGTTGCTAATACATATCTGTTCGTGGGTGAGGTTGCTAAACATTGTAGTATCGTTTGAATCGAGGCTGTTGTACATAATGTTGATGCTTGTGGGTTGGTGCGTCGAAGTACGCTGCTATTCACACACTGGTGTTGATGACTAAGGGTCACCGGAGAATGAGAAACACGTTGGTTTGCTTCGTAAAACTTGTGCTAGATGGAGAAGAGAGCTATCCAGGTGCAGCTGTGCAGACGACGAAAATGGAGAGAGTGTTGGTAGAGAAGACGATCCCGCCGTAGACAAGGACGTCAGCGTCGAAAGTTAAGCCAAACCCATTTAAAAACACTACTCCCATCCCAAAAGCATTCAAATCTTATCTATTCTATGCTTTTGAAGACAAATGAAGATAACAAACTAAGAAGATAATGCTTTTGAAGACGAATGAAAGGTACAATCTAGCTTTCAGACAAAAAAAAAAAAAAGTTCACCCAAAAAGAAAGAAAGAAAGAAAAACTCTAAGAAGATAATGCTTTTGAAGATCAATAAAGACAACAATCTGGCTTCTCAAGCCAACAAGATAATGTTTTTCAAGACAAATGAAAACAACAATTTGGCTTCTTAAACTTAGAAGATAATGCTTCTAAGGACAAATGAAGGCAACAATCTCGCTTCTTAAACTAATAAGATGATGCTTTTCAAGACAAATTAAGACAATAATTACTAGGCATTCCTATCAAATACAACAATTCAACACTAAAGAATTTGGTCTTATTCAGTCCTTTTGCAGTTCAAAACCTCGAGTAAGCAACTCATACTCGGTTACAGCTTACAAATAACACAAAACTAAGAACTCTGTTAAATACAGTCAAATGATTTTTTAAATATTTCCATGAATCTACCTGGATTGAGCAGGCTGCTACTTTATTGTATGCAGAAGAAACTCAAACCTCATGATTTGCAGGTATTATAATTATATAGAATCTAAGAAACATGGATCTCATTGGAACTATTGAGATTGAACCTAAAATTTCAAGCATTTTTCAATTCATTAGAGGAATTCATCAGGATTTTCTCTCTCTTTCTCTTCTTGTTCAACTATGGAAGTTTCCCCAACTTATGCCCTCCCTTTTTCCCATTCAAATCCAGCATTGTGTACAAAATTCTTGTATCAACAATTAAGAGACAACGAATCAAGGAAGATTCCTCCCCCATTTTGTGTTTATGTTTCATTATCTCTATATTTTCTTGTTCATTTGAATGTGAAATTGAAGGAGATCAACCATATCAATTTCGTTTTCTTATTCATTATTATGCTTCTTGACTAACTTGTGTGGTAGATTGTTTAGTATTAATTTTGCATCATGTTGCAAAATCATAGGAAGATATTAAATTAAGACTATTACATTCAGGACTCATGAAGACAAGGTGTATTAAGGATGTTATTCAAATCGATGGAACAAAATATGATGGGCCATGGTCTTTTAAGAATGAGACAATTCTTATTGATTTGATGGATGAAGAAGTTGTAAAAGGAAATCACCCAACTACAACATTTACTAGAACTAGTTGGACTTTTATGAAGGAGCAACTATTTGCTAAAACATGTTACAATTGTACCCATGATCAATTGAAGAATAAGTATAACAATCTTAGACAAGTTTATAAAGATTTCAAAAGATTGTTGAATGATAATACTGGAAAAGGTTGGGATTCAGTATTGGGTACTATTACTTTGGAAGAGGAGCAGTGGACTAATCTTATTAAGGTATACTTTCTATAACTAATCTTATTCATTTTTGTTACTACTCTATGATATAAAGTTTCATTAAGAGAGTTATGTTGGTACATTGTTGTAGGTTAACAAGAAAGCTAAGAAGTTCAAAAAAAGTGGTTGACCACATTATGAGAAGTTGATGAGAATATATGGAGATACAATGGCGACTGGTATCCATGCTCATCCATCAACAAAACTTCCATTAGATTCTGAAGATGAAAATAAAACTGAAAGTGATGCTCGTATGAGTAGTGAAGGTTATGGAAATAATAGAGATGAAAATCAAGGTCAGAGTAGTAGCATGAGCAAGAAACAAAAAGGAGAGGAGTCTTAAATGATGCCATGACGTCTTTCGTTGAAGCTTATGTTGAGAGTTCAAAGACGAGAAATGATATACTTGAAAAAAGACTTATTGGTTCTTCACCAGTTGACTTTAGTGAGACTTCATCAAAAGCAAAAGATTGTATTGATGAAAGCGTGGACAAATGCCTCAAAATTTTAAATAGCATGGTGGATATTGATGATAAAGCCTATACAAAAATATTAAAACGTTTGCTTGAGGACACTACTTGGAGACAAGCATTTCTGCTCATTCCTGAGTCGAGGAGGAAAGGATTTTATCAATAACCTTTAACATATTAGTCTTGATTATTTGTTGAACTTTATGTTTGAAAGGACTTTTCCTTGTTACTTTAAGTTAGTTGATATGTTATTTGGATGGTTATATTTTGTGTTTAAAAGACTTCATTTGTTCTTTTTTGACTCGTTTATTTTATTTGAACATGATTAAAACAGGTATTCTGATGGATCTTGGTCACAATTATTTTGAAGCTCGCTTACTATTTGATAATGATGTGATGGATTTGCTTGAAGAAGATGAAGAATGTGAGAATGAAGTTATATTTGCATTTTTTTCATTCATTAATGGAGGCATTGCATAAGGAACAATTGTCTAGACAACCGTGTAGAACTTCCACCCTTAGAGGTCATGATTATGTGGTTGAGTTGTTAAATGCTAATGATACGCGATGCTTTGATTGTTTTAGGATGAGAAAAAATGCATTTATAGGATTATGTGAAGAGTTAAAAAGTACAACTAACCTAAAAGCTTCTAGATTTTTTACGGTTCAAGAACAAGTGGCCATATTTTTACTCATCATATCACACAACGAGAGGAATCGCTTAGTAGCTGAAAGATTTCAACATTCTAGTCAAACTATCTCCCGTTATTTTAATCATGTTTTGAAAAAAGTATGTAAACTTGGAGCAAAAGTTATTTGTCCTCTAGAGTTTGACATTGTCCCCCTAGAGATTAAGTTCAAGTCTAAATATTATCCTTTTTTTAAGGTAAATTTCTTGCTTACTTATGTCATGAGTGAATTATTTTAAGAAAATTTCAATGAAAATTAGCTTAAAATACATATCTTTTGTTGAACAAGATTGTATTGGTGCGATCGATGGAACTCATATTTCTGCATCCATTCAACTAGACTAGCAAATTCCATATCGTGGTAGAAAAACAAACCCCACTTGGAATATAATGTGCATTTGTTCTTTTGACATGCGATTTACATACATCATGTCCGGTTGGGAAGGAACGGCCAATGACTCTCGAATATTTCTTGAATGTGTTAGAGATCCTACAAATAAATTTCCAATGCCCACAGGATGTACATATCTTGTACTTTTTTAATAACAAGTACTCTATTTTAGTTTTTTTTTATTAATTACAATCGTTTCTTTATTGATTAGATCGATATTATCTTGTTGATTCGGGTTATACAAATATGCCTAGATTTTTATCACCTTATCGTGGAGAAAGACATCATTTGCGTGATTTTAGAGATGAAGGACATCAACCACGAGGTAGAGAAGAGTTATTCAACTATCGACACTCATCACTTCGCAATGTGATTGAGAGATATTTTGGGGTTTTAAAGGCTCGATTTCCTATTTTAAAGCAAATGCCTCCTTATCCTACATGCACACAAAAATATATACCCATAGCATGTCGTGCAATTCATAATTTTATCAAATTGCATGATAGTCATGATGAACTTTTTAGTGAATTTACTCGAGAATTAATGATTGTTGAAGAAGAAAATACGCAACATGGAAGCGATCTTTCACAAACTCCTATTGAGGTAAATGTGAGTCAAAATCAACTGAAGCATATGGCTCAAGTGAGGGATCAAATTGCTGATCAAGTTTGGATGGAAACTCAAGCACGACCTTGATTGTTGTTTTTGCTAATTTTGTGTTTTTTATTTCACTTTTATGAATTAATAATTAGTCATTATTAAACATTATGAACATTTTTGTTGTTTATACAAATATTAATATGGTGATTGTTGCTTGTATTTTTTGATTATGTTTGTTGTGATTCTTTTCTAATTTGATTTGTGACTAATCAACACATTTGAAACATTAATATTGTTTTTCAATATGCAATTTTAAAAAAAAAATAAAAATAAAAATATAATTTTATAATTATGTATATTAGATTAAAAAAATATTTTAAAAATAGTTCGATTTTATTTTCATAAAAAAACTAAAAACAACCACCAAAAGTTTGATTTTTTTAAAAACAAAAAATGAAAAACAATTATCAAACATGTTTTTGGTTTTTTATTTTTAAAACATGGAAAATTAGAAACAATTACCAAACATGTTTTTGGTTTTTGTGTTTTTTAAAAACAGAAAACCAAAAAACAGTTACCAAACATATATAGTTTTTATTTTTTTAAAATAGAAAATCAAAAACAGAAAACCAAAAACCAAAAACTAAGGCCCCGTTTGATAACCATTTAGTTTTTGGTTTTTGATAATTGTGCTTGTTTTCTCACAATTTCTCTACAATGAGTTGCATATTCTCTACAATGGTTTCCATCTTTCTTAAGAAAACACTTGAATTCTTAGCCAAATTCCAAAAACAAAAACAAGTTTTTGAAAACTACTTTTTTTAGTTTTCAAAATTTGGCTTAATTTTTGAAAACACATCTAAAAAGTAGATAAGAAAACATGGAAAGTCATAGGTGGAAGTAGTATTTATAGGCTTAATTTTCAAAAACCAAAAACAAAAAACCAAATGGTTATCAAACGAGGCCTTAGTTGTTGTATTACTACATACTTATGCCTATGAATTACACTTTTATTCCGTTTGACAAAACTGAGAGCACTCTGAAAGCCTTATAATGACCGATTTATTTACCATATTTCTAAAGAGGGAGATGTGCAAAATTCTCTTTTCAACCGTGAGTATGAGGTAATCGTTGATGGGCTCCATGAGTTGAGAAAAGGTTGAATCAAACCTAATAGAGATAGATCCTGACTTAAAATTGTTGTAGATATTTTTCTTGTCCCAAGTACCATCATATAGAATCGTAATCGGTTGAATAGACATTTTCTGACTAATTGGAATGGTTTGAAAACGAGTTGAATGATAGTTGATGGGAAGTCATTTGCTGGGTAAATTTTGATGGTATGAATAGATGTTCGAAAATCGATATTCAATTATGGGTATTTGAAAATCCATATATTCAAAAATTAAGTATGAATCCAAACGAGTTTCAAAATGCATAAATCTAGAGGTCGTGTGAGACATTTTCGAATATAGGTTGTTTGGGCATTTTTTTTAAAAAGTAATCAATTCGCAGTTGGGGGCTGACTATAAATATCTATATATACCCGAGGTATAAACAGAAGGAAAAAAATATTCACTCTCTTCTCCTAAAAACTTGATAGTCATAATATTGAATAATGAAACTTTTTAGCCATTTTTCATTCTGGCTATTTTTTTTTAGCTACCAATAACAATTTTTCAAAAAAAAACAACAAAGGCCCAAATTGAGAAGTACCGAACTGGAAAAAAAAAATCAAACTAATCAAGTCAGCACCTAACTGGACATCGGTTTAATTTCGTATTTTAAAAAATCGAGCACATTAGATCAATTCCCAATTTGGTCCAAAACAATAAAATTTAAAATAAAAATAAAAAAAGGAAAAAAAATCAATTTTGACCCTAAAGTTATGAGGTTGTAATTTAGACAATAAACTTTCAATTCCATCAAATTGGACCCTAAACTTAAGGGTTGCAATTTTTACTCTCAGTTCAAATTCCGTTAATTCGCCTACTAATTTTAACAAGAAACAGCGTAAAAATCTTAATAAACTTATTAATTTCTATAAAATAAAGTTTTACACAAAAATAAGTTTGACCAATGCACAAATAAACCATTAAATTACTTTGCCAAAATTCATAAATTTCAAAAAAAAAAAAAATAGCTCTAATGACATTTTTCTCTAAATTTATTAATTTCATATTGTATATATATTTTATAATTCATTGAACGTAAAGAGAAAACTTTTTTTAACGATATTTGGAGCGATAACTTATTAGATAGTGAAATTTGGAACACTTTTTAAATTTTAAGGTTCAGATTGCAACACTTATCTAACTTTGAGGTGCACCCACTATCCCACATGCTAATAATCAATTGTACCTAAATCTCTTTTTCTAAAATCACTATTTCAACTATCACTCCCAAACATGCACTTAGAGTGTGTTTGAATTAACTTTGTAAGTGATTATGAAGGACCAAAAACATTTTTTTTTTAAATCTAGGGTGTTTGACAAAAAAAAAATCACTTTGAAATAATTAAATTGGGTTAATGATCATTTTTTCAATAATCAGTTTAAACGTGATTATGAAAAAAAAAATGATTATAAAGTGATTTTCAATCAATCATTGAAATTACAAAATTTCCCTCAAATATAAAGTTTATCATCTCCTCGTCTTTATGGTAATTTGACATTTGTAAAATCATTGTGTGCAACCAAACAAAGTTTTGGTTAAAATTTCTTTGGAAGAAATACATTTTTAGTCCATGAGGTTTGAGTTTTGTAATATTTAGGTCCTCGAATTTTCAAACTCAACATTTTAACTTTGAAGTTTAAATTTAGTGACATTTTGGTCCCTCCATCTAATTTTTCAATAGTGTAGCGGATAGAAGCTGACGTGACATTTTGTTATTAAAAAATATTTTTTTTTAATTTTTTAAAATAAAAATATATTAAATTAAAAAATATTTTTTCAAATATATATATATATTTATTATTTTTTTTTTTTTATCTTCTCCCTCTCCCCTTTTCTTCTCCTCCTCCATCCCCTTCTCCCTCCACCATTACCCGTTGACCATCGCCTGCCGTTGACTACCGTCACTGTTGTCGCCGTTGTGGTCCCGCGTACCAAAATGTTTCATTTTTCTTTTATTTTCTACCTGAGGTTTGGGTTTGGTTCGATGAGAAACCTAAACTTAGACGAGTCTAGATTCGTTCCCGATCCAATCACTCGATTCGATGGAAAACCAGAGAGCTTTCAAGCATCCACCGGATTCGAAATGATCAACAAAATCGTCTTGGTAGAGTATTGAACCAACGGCGAAACGATCTTCTGAAACAGAGCAACGTTCCTCTGCAATAGATTCAACCTAGATTCGTCGGCGATATGACAAGCGCTGGCAGTAACGATACAAAGATCGAATCTGGCAGCGACAGAGTAGTCAATGGAGCACTAATTTTGGTATGAGGGAGGAAGGCGGCGACGTGTTGGAGATCGAGCATTTCACCGCAGAGTTTGTCAGGCTTGGTGTCAACAAGGACGACTTGTCGACCAAATCTTGAGTGAGTGTGATCTGAGCGATGGCCATGTCGACATTTCTGGCGCCAATGATGAAGCTTTTGGTGTTGCACTTCGAGGTCGACAGCAGAGAGGCGTTGCTAATGGGATTGAAGAAGGCATGTGAAAGGTCGAGGCCACCAAGACCAAAGGCGAAAGTTGATGGACTCTTCAGGTTTGGAGATTGCGATTGGCGATGCGGTTGTTGCAGAGAACATGGCGAATTTTAAATAGGCGATTGATTGCGTAAAGGGAGGAAGAACTAAGAAGAAGGAGAATGGAAGTTTGGGAAAGTTGAAGACAAAGAGGAAGAAAGTGGAAGAGCAATTTTCAGAGATTTTTAGTCGGCGGAGGTGTTGGCGACGAGCGAGGTCTTGTAGTGGAGAAAGAAGAGGTTGAAGATAAAAAGAAAAATAAAAGAAATTAAAAAATATTTTTTTTTATTTCAAAAATAAATTTAAAAATATTTTTTTAATAAAATGTCACATCAGTTTTTGTCAGCTACAGACAGGAACAGAAAATAACAGAAAATTAAATGAAATGACCTAAATGCTACTAAACTCAAATTTCAAAAGTTAAAATGTTAACCTAGATTAAATGAAGAGACCTAAATGCTGCCAAATTTTAACCTAGAGAACTACAAGTGTATTTTTCCCAATTACTTTGTGAGATGTAACCAAACACATAAGTCTTCAAATTAAAATCACTCTAATGAAGAAACATTAAAAAAAAAACGTTTTTTAAAAAATGTTTAAACTGGTAAGTGTACCACTTAGCAAGTCAAGTCAATTATGGTGTAAAATGCTACACCGTCCCTTCTCTATATATATGGAGATGAAAAGTAAATAGAGAAAAACTTCTAAAATATCAAAAATCCACCCAATTTTAGACTCAAATTGGCTCAATTATCAAAGCATATTTGACAAATATGACATCGTGTTCTCCAACACAGCCTTCAATGTTGTCACCACACCTCCGAGTAAGAGAACATGATCCCCAATCAGCTAGCTTGTCGTTCATCCAAAATCAAAGCATCAACAATATTTAAAATGAAAGGAAGAATAAACAAATTGTCGCTTGATTAACTTCTCCTTTAACCTATCCTCGTCCACGCAATCAACCCTTTTCTTGGTAAAATCCCCAACTTTCATTAAGAAAAATGAAAGAATAACAAGGGTGCACACGCAATCAACCAATACCCCTCTATTTCTTCTTTTGTTCTTTGAAGTCAATTTAAAACAAGAAAACAAAAACTATACATTACAATTCCATAAAGCTTTAGCCAAGAGTTCTCTAGAATTCATATATAATACCTTGCTCTGAATAACAAGACATGTTGAAAATAAATTTGAACCAATAATTCTTAATAAATATTATTCAAAATAATTTATTCTTGTCTAAATTTACATGTATAGCATAGACACAACCAACGTAGAGTGTTATAAATTTAATATAAGTTCAACTACTGACAAAATTAGCAATGAAAGCTTCAATTGCTATATTAGAATTTGGTTCTGTTCAAACATTCAGAATTCACAAATATCGCCATTAAGCTCGATAAACCATATTATATAAACACCTTTACAATAATACTACTCAATCTCATAGTTTCACAAGTCATATTTTTCTCACATCAAACAATTGTGCCATCATTTTGCCATCAAGTAGAGAAATTAATTGATGAGCAAAAATTCCTTACAGCTTCGCTAGGGGGATATAGCAGGTGAAAATTTTTATTTGTTCATGGGCCGAAACGAAATTCACCATTCTCCATTTGATCACAAAGCTGAACGCATATAAGAACATAATCCAAGCTTACTTCAGATGAAATCAACCTAATCTAGCTTCTCTTGCTAATACCTGAGAAGGGGATCAAGAGAAAAAAAGAGAGCACCCAATTATGTGGGAGAAAATGCTAAGGGAACTTGATATGCATGATATTCAGTCAAGTTGATAAGTGAATTATCTAGAGCATTTCTGGACTGCAATGGATCCCAAACTTATGAATTTAGTCCAACATTATTGAGCCTAAACTAAGTAGGTCATAATAAAAATATTCCATTGAATAGTGCATCTGAAGAGTGAAAGTCAATGAACTATGGTTCTCTAATTATAGATCTCCCTTTAATTTTTTCGCTAAGGTTTGAAGTCGTTGCCAAGATGGGAAAATTTGTTCGATTTTTTGGGAATTGATGTCTGTAATAGCCGTTTTAGTGTTTCCGTGCTAAGCTTTCTTTTCATATGCCTCCTCTATTGATTAATGGCATAGGAGAAGAGAGAGCATTTTCATTATTTCCCTTTTCCATTGTTTGTGAAGATTTTTTTTTCCTTTTTTTTGAGAAACAGTGAACATTTCATTGATGGTATGAAATGTACAAAAAAGGACAAAAGGTGCCCAAGTTACAAAAGACATTCCCAATTAGCAAGGAGGGAAGACTATAGTCACAAAAGTATGGAGAAAATTTACACCAAGAGAGAGCAACATAAATCAAAGGATCAAAGAAAGGTTCGAAATCTTGTGTCTTATCTTCGAAGATGCAATGGTTTCGCTCGAGCTAAATGGACCAAAAGAACGCTTTGATGATATAAACCCACAAGCAAGCCTTTCCTTTGGAGAATGGATGACCCAAGTATCGAGTATAGGGAAGACAGCTGTATCTGGAAGGCCTTAAGAATTCTCTCCCAAAAGAGACAAGCATATTGACAAGTGGTGAATAATTGCAGCATAGTTTCAGAACTGTCTCGACATAGTACACACCAATTGGGAGAGGAAACTAACCAGGGAGCCTTTTTGAGCAATGTGTCAGCTGTATGAATGCATTCATGACGTAATTCCCATTGGAAGAATTGAATCTTCTTAGGAATGGGACCCATCCAAATATTCTTGTAGAGCTCCTTGTGTGGATGAATGCCACTGGAACCAATCATAAAGGTGAGAGATTTGGTGGAGAAGGTTCCTTTGTCCCCCAAAATCCATCTCCAGTAACCATTAGTATTTAACCTTTGAGGGGGAATGAGAATGGAGGAGAGACTAGCCCATTCATCAATTTCTTCATCAATGAGGTGTCGGCAGAAACTTAAATCTCAAGAAGAGCCATCAGCTGACCACATATCATCAATCAAGCCATACTTCCGAAGGATAGGGCAAAAAGCCGTGGGAAGGCCACTTTAAGTGGAGTAGTACCTATCCATCTGTCAATCCAAAAGGGAGTGAGCTTCCCATTACCAACAATATTCACGTAATTGTCGAAGATCAAATCTCTTTCTTCCATAATGTACTTCCATGGGCCTAGGTGATATTTAAGTTTTTTATGCTCTGGATGCATATGCATATCAAAATGAGTGGATCCGTATTTAGCAACAATGAATCTCCTCCAAAGAGCAGATTTTTCAGAGTGAAATCTCCAAATCCATTTCGTGAGGCAACGGTTCTTGGTCTTCAAATCAACTAACCCCAAACCCCCTTCAGTCAATGGGCGCTGCACGGTTTGCCAATTTATTGGGTGGTAACCCCTTTTTTCTTTGTTGCCACTCCATAAAAAGGTTCTAAATAATCTTTCCAATGTGAAGGTTGCTGAAGAAGAAAGTTTAAACAAAGAGAGGAAATATGTGGGAAGATTGGATAACATAGCCCGAATAAGAGTTAATCTACCTCCCTTGGAAATGTGCGAGTCATTCCATCCCCTCAAACGTCTCTCCACCTTCTCAATAGTGGGTTCCCAAAATCCTTTAGTGTGCAGCTTGCCATTGAGAGGAAGGCCTAAGTAGACCAATGGCCAAGATGCTGCTTTACAACCAAATTCATGGGCAAGAGATTCGATGGTATCAAAGGCCAAGTGAATGCCTATAAATTCTGATTTTTTATGGTTTATGCAGAGACCAGAAGCATCCTCAAATTTATGAATGGTGGAGAAAAGGGTTGTTATCTTTTCCTTGTCTGGCAATGAGAAGAGAATGGTGTCATCCGCAAATTGAAGGTGATTAATAGATGGATTACCCCTCCCCATCTCAAGGCCTTTGATGTTACCATTTAGAGTCTCTTGTGTGTAAGCATTTGGCTTAAGCAATCTACCACTAGGATAAAGAGAAAAGGGAAAAAGAGATCACCTTGGCGAAGACCTCTCGAAGCAATGACCTTACCCTTAGGCTTGCCGTTGATGATGATGGAGTAATTGGCCGAAGAAATACAGTTCCGAATCCATTTTCTCCATTTAGCACTGAACCCCTTAGCTACCAAAATGTTGTCAAGAAAGTCCCAATCAACCATGTCAAAAGCTTTTTCAATATCCAATTTGATAACAACCCCCTCCTTTTTAGATCTCATATTCCTCTATGAGATCATTGGCTATTAGAGAGGCATCAGTAATCTGTCTGTCAGCTACAAAAGCAAGCTGGTATTCAGAGATAATTTGAGGAAGGACCTTTTTAAGGCGTTCAGATAGAACCCTAGCAAAAATCTTATACATGCAAGAAGTGAGGCTGATGGGCATATAGCCTCCCACAGATTTGGCGTCACCCTTCTTGGTAATGAAGCAAATGTAAGTTTCATTAAGACTCGCGTTAATGATGGCATTCTCAAAAAAGTCCTGGAACACACTCTAGATGTCTTCCTTGAGGATGTTCCAATGCTTTTTAAAAAACTCAGTGGTGTATCCATTTGGTTTAGGGGATTTATTGGAACCAAGGTATTTGACAGCATTCTTTGTCTCCAAATTAGTGAAAGGGGCTTCAAGTTCAAGTGATTGAGATGAAGAAATCGGATCCCAGTTGTCAATGGTTGGAAGCAATCTGCTGCCTTGACCCTTGGTGTATAACTTGCAATAGAAATCGAGGAATTCAGCCTCAATGTCACTATCCAACACAAGACTAATACCATCTCAGGATAAAATCTCGACAATGGTGTTCTTCCTCCTCCTTGAGGACATAACGCTACGGAAGAACCTACAGTTTTCATCACCCTCTAGGGTCCATTTTAATTTGCACTTTGTCTCCAAGATGCGTCTTCGCAGGTGGAAATATCCAAAAGCTCTGTTTTGATATCAACGAGTCTGTGGCAAAGGGTGTTGCTAATGCCCTGTGATTCCTCCCTACCAATCCTGACGAGCTCATTAGCCAAATCAACTTTTTTAACCTTGTTACAACCAAAAGTAGCTGAGTTCCATTCCTTTAAGACAACCTTGAAGGCTTTTAATTTCTGTATGAATCTGTGACCTGGCCACCCATACATCTGGTTGCTACGTCACCAATTACCAAATAAAGGCTTGAATGTGTGGTGCCCCATCCACATGTTTTCAAACTTAAGTATCCAGGCCCTCATCTTTGTTGACCAGAATCGGGTAATGATTTGAGGTAATACGAGGGAGCCACTTAACCAATGCACTGTTAAATCTGTCAATACAGGGGCCTGTGATTAAGAATCGATCAATAAGGGTCATGGCAGGCCTCTCACGAAAGCTAGACCATGTGAATTTACCATGGTCCATTAGAGGGAGGGGGGCCATCAATGCACTGTCATCAATAAATTTGTTGAAAAGTTTCATGCTTTTAGTGTTAGGCTTGCCCCTGGATTTCTCAAAGGACCATCTAGTCCCATTAAAGTCTCCCCCCCAAAATCCATTGATCCGTACAAAGATGTGAGAGGTCCTAGAGCTCTTCCCAAAAGGCACCTCTTTCAGCAGCACTTGAAGGACCATAGACTCCAGACAGCCAAAATCTGTAAGCATCAGAGAGTGAAAGGAGAAGGGTAAGGGAGAAAGTACCTTCAATGACTTCCATTGCCGATGGATCGTTCCACATAATAAGAATGCCACCAGATGTTCCACACGCATCTAATGCAGCCCAAGCAATATTCCAAGAGCTCCAAAGGGATTTAATAAACCATCTATCAACACTGCTACGTTTAGTTTCTTGGAGGAAGACAAAGGTGGCACTAGTTTTGAGGAGAAAATCCTCAATAAGGGCTCGTTTTTTTACTGGAGCCCATGCCACAGACATTCCAAGAGAGAATTATCATGTAGCTGTAGGTGACCCATCGATGACAAGGGAGGAGGGAACCTTGTCATAGTTCACCGTGGATGTGAGATTTTTCAATTCACGAACTAATTTTGCAGACTTTGCTGCTGATTTACCTTTCTTGGATTTAGTCGGAATGACCATGATACAGAGGTCGTGTTTCCACAGCCAGGTAGCAAGTTTTCGCAAACTAGGGTGTATAAAGTCCTCATCATCTGAAGCTTCCAACGATTGCTAATCCTCATCAGCTAAAAAATGATTAGTGTATTTAGACTCCCCATTGGGGAGATGGTCTTGTACCGTGGAAAAGTGTGGTTCGAGACAAATCTGCAAAGGTTGGGTCTCAAGGCTTAGTTCTTCTGAGGAGAGGCAAGGGGGAATTAAGAATTGGGGGGAGGATTGAGAAAGGGTCAAATGTGTAGAGGTTGAATCGGGGCAAGGCCTGGATAAAAGGTCTTCAGAATCAGAGGGATGGGGCTCTCTGTCGGTGGTATGTTTCTTTCCTTTTAATAGGTATGTCTGCTTGCCCTCGATGATAACGACTTTTTTGGCTAGATAATTGACAGTGGGGTTTGGCTGTTTTAGGGCTAGAGATGATGGGCCTTTGAGTAAGAGAGGAAATGGGTCGGGGGGGTGGAGGAAGGGGAGGAGGATTGAGAGAGGTATTAACGGAGTCGATTAGGTTGTGGCAAAGGGAAGTGTCTTGGCCCAAATGAGATGGGCCCATAAAGTTGGCGAGGGTCAACTCGTTTTGAAAATGAGGGTCAAGTAAATGATGTGAGCCCAAAATATATTGTAATGTAAAAGATAACCAAACTACAAGATAAACCAAGTATTTGAGGTACTTGGACCCTCCCTAACTTGAGATCACTCAAGCCCTGAACCAAATTCACTAAATCAATCTCTAACTTCATCCTTTCCCACTCCCTCTATTTATAACTAAATACTATAACCAATTCCCTAACTAATTACTAATATATCCTTATAACCATTCCTATTAGTAAAGTACTAGAGATGTCGGCAACAGGGAACAGAGGAGTCTGAATATCATCATTCTCACCCGTTGTCAATGGGCATGTGGCTTCAAGATCATCAATAGAGCTGCTGTGAGAGGCGTTGGCGTGTTTCACTCACATCCCATTGCATAGGCTGCTTTTTCACTGGCAGTGCCTTCTATCCATGTACTCTAGCGATAAAGCCAATGTAATAATCTTCATTAATGGCTCAATGCCCACATATAAGTTCGAGGAAGAGGATGATGGCAAGTGAATTATAGCTAGAATGAAACCCGAATGATTCTTAGCAACCTTGATGCCAACTCCCATCATATTAAGTCTGGAAAGAGTTTTCTTGGTGAATTTGCAAAAACCTCCACAAGCATCTCCTATGTATTGAAATGTTTCCATGCTCCACTTATCCATTGGCAAATTACGGACTTTGATCCACCCTCCATAAGAGGGAACCTATATGTCTCTTGAGTATGCTTCGTGACTCCAGCTTTTGAATTTAACAAAGAAATCCCCCATCACAAGCCATTTGTAGCAGAAAGGCTGGCAACTTGTTTTGGACTTTCATAGAAAAGGAAGGCCTTGTTGGGATGTATGGGGCTAACAGCACAAAAGTCACTAATATTTTGTTGAAGAGCATCGGTGCTTACCAATCATCGTGGAAGTTGTACCTTTGAAGGATGACCACAAAGGAGAGGTTGAGAGGGTAGCAAGATCATAGGCACTATTGGTACTGTGAGGAATGGCCTTTTCCCATGGAGTTTAGTGGCCTTGGTTTCTTTGATGTTCTTTTGGATGGCAATCTCGTTAGAGGGAGCCTTATGAGTGGATGAGCGGGTGGGTGGGTATTGATGGTGGTAGGTGAAGGCGTGGAAGGTAGACGGTTGGCTAGCAAATCTATAAATAAGTGCCACCCTCTTCGGTTTTCACCCGCAGGAATAATGAGTTTTGTGCAACCCCCATTGTTTTCAAGCTTTGCAACTCAGCAAAGTGTCCTCTTTTGGAGAGCTTTTCGATCCAATAAACACTACCTTCTGTTCGAGTTTCCTTGAAGAACTTCTTGTTGAGTGGGGAGCTTATGAGGAGCTTAATCGTTGAGTGGAACCAAGACCAGGAATTGAAAGGAGCAGAGAAGGAGAAGGTGCGGTCTCGTTGGTGTTCAATGAGATGCACCCTTTTTCCATGGGTCTGTCTGTCGAGGTCGATGGAGGACTTACGGTCAAAAGACAAGGAAAAATGGGATTCATTGCCAGCCATAGGAGGACGCACAACGGTAAAAGGTGGGCGAGGTCATGGTTAGGGCGGGGGTGGGTGAGGAGAGAGAACGAAGAGAACGGGGAGAGAGGTCATGTTTGGAATCGTGTGTTACCTAACAGCCTTTTTGTTGTTTGAGAAAATATCAACCTCCCCTTTGTAATTTCTATCCTTCAATGGTTTCTTGAGAGAGAGAGAGAATGAAGTCACTAATGAACATAACCATCTTTTTTTTAAAAAAAATTATCTGCCTCTATATTTCCTACTTGCCTTGCAATCTCATTCATATGGAAAAACAAAAATATTAAACATTCAAAATAATAGAGTACAGATGCAGTATCCACCCTAAGATGCATGGATATGAACACAAAACATGGATATGACACGACATAGACATAGTGGCACATCATTATTTAAAAATCTATGATATGGATGTGACAAAGGACATGTTTATCAAAACATACATTCTTTTTTTTAACAAGTAAATTCAAAGTCAATGAATTTATGCATTTATATGCTTAAAAAATGAGTTTGATGTACTATGCTCTCAAAAATTATTATACATCGATTTATTATGTTTAACAAGCGTTCAATACGTGTCTAACAAGTGCTCTCATATTCGCTTTGTATAACTAGTATCTGACATATGTCTATTGAACTAACAAGTTGAACACAGACACATTACCCAAACTAGAGTGTCCGTTCTTATATCCACCCACTCATCCCAAATAAGTATTTAAAAAAGGAACACCAATAAGAATTAATCAGAAAAGAAGAGTAAAGTTAGGTTTAGGGGGATACTTACCTCTTCTGCAAATTTAATCAAAATAGTCGTCCGTGGTCGTTGTTGGCCCTCCACTGGAACAAAATGTGCCGTTACAACAGCAGGAAACCCAGCATTGTCCAGAACACCCTTTAAGAAAAAGGGAACACATTTCAGAACTTCCATAAATTAGATTACCATTCATTTCAAGGAGGGCTTGCAGCACTTACTCTTACTATGCCAGCAACAAAAGCCCCGCAGTTAAACGCTCCCATGTCTTTTGGAATTGAAATAAATCTACGGTAGATGATTGGGTTATTGAGTGAATGCCAAAAAAAAAAAAACCCTGAAGATATGACAACAAAAACATAAGTACGACGATTGAGACAATAGTTACCTATTCACGAGCAGCTCCTTCTCACTGATCATGTACTCATCTTCATGCTCAGTGCCCTTCTCAAGTGAGTCAGCAACCTGACAACATGCAAGCAGAAATTAGTAGATTTTTTATACTCACTCTGCCAAACAGTTTTAGAGGAATTATTTTGAAAAGGTAGGAGTTTGTTTGATAACGTTTTTTATTCTAGTTTGATGTTTTTAAAAATTATGCTTATTTACCAATATTTTCATTTATTTTCTAATCTAATTCCAAAAACATTTTTAGAATCATGACCCAATTTTGAAAACTAAAAATGTAGCATTTTTATTTATTTATTATTTAGAAACCAAGCTTTCATTTGAAACATATGAAAGAATATACAAGGGCATACAAAAAAACAGTCCGGACAAGAGGAGTCCACCTACAAAAAGGGCCTCCAATCCAAAAGAATAACACCAAACCGATAATTACAAAAGGCCTTAGTAGCCACAGCCCATAAGGATGTATTAAACCTAATATTTTTCCAGAGAATGTCCCACAAATGATTCATCGCTCTAAAAATCCCACAAATGCTCCATCGCTTTCAAGCCAAATACACAATAATACTGCCAAAAAAAAAAAAGTTCTGCCAAAAGAATCTTCCTTTATTCCTAAACGGGGACAACCTCCTCCATCATGGATCTACAATCTCAGTTACGCACAAGAGACCCCAAAGGAGTCCAAAAAACAGCCTCAAATCAACTGCACAAACTGGCAAGACCAAAACAAATGATCAATATCCTCCAAAGCTCCTCTGCACAAGATGCACCACTAAGTCCCCAAACATGAAGAAGAGCACCTTTGAACACAATTCGAAGTGTTGGCTTTCCCATGCAAAATCCGCCAAGCAAAAATTTTGACCTTCTTTCGAATTTTATGGGGGATGAGAGAAAAACACAGGAGCTTATGGGGGTGAGGGGGCGCACAAAGACTGGAAAAACTACACAAAAAGCCCCCCCCCCCCCCCCCCCCCTCCCGAAGGATTCAAAAGACAAAACCTAGAATCCCTTCTCCCAGGCCGATCTGAATATTCCTAATTAACCACAAAAGGGCTATAGCCTCCCCTCCCTATCCATCAAGGGACAGGAGAACCCTAAAGAAATGGAAAGCGAGTTGGACACAAGAGACAGAACCGAAGCCAACTAAAAATGAAGCATCAGTTAGCAAAAATAATTTTATAATAGTTTCCAATCTACATCAATTAAAAAAAAATTAATGTAGAAATGTGGTGTTAGATTCAGATGTGCAAAGTAAAGTCAGCAACTTCAGAGGCTCGTTGAACTGTTGCATCAACGCAACGAGACTCTGAATACCACTCATGTTGTCATATCTTTGGGTTACCCTCTAAGATCTGCATTCAAAGGTTTAATTTTTGCAATTAAAAGTTAGAGGGGCAATTATACAGCTACCATACTTTAAGGGCGATTTGTGCAAGCAAATGCAAGCATTCACCTTTCCAAACAAAACCTTCCAAATTGTGCTGTGTACAAATGACAGAATGCCTAATAGTCGTGTCTCCCGTCTATTTCCCTGTGAGAACAAAGAAGCATAAAGCAGATATGCATGTTACCTTAAAGGTAAAGTAAATACAAAAGAATGAAAAAGGATGTAAATGGAAATCTGCCATCCAAAAACTAAAGATACTACGCTTTTATGCTCAAGAGTTATCTCCCAAGTACAAGCCCGATAACTGATGCTCTAACAACATTAATCAATAACTAAACTCTCATGGTAAAACAGATTTACCATCTTCATTGCCAGTAGAAGGAAATTAATGATAACTGCCGTTTAAATTAGCTAAGAAGTGGTTTGGGAGTATTTTTTATAGTTGTTTTAGAAAACTGTTTTGCATGCTAATTCTGTTTCAATAGTTTTCGGTTTTTTAAGTTCAAAAATTGTTCGGAAAGATATTTTTTGTTATCAAGTTTTATTTATATATTCATGTTAAAATCAAGGTTATACCTAAATAATTACTTATTATAATTAATGAACAATTAATTGAAAAACATTGCATAACACATCCAAAATAAAAAGAAGGGCAAAATACAAGGTCCTTGAGGTTTGAAAGGGGACACTTTTAGTCCCTAAGGTTTGGAAAATAGTTCTAAATGGGGTCCCTAAGCCTATTTGACCGTTAGTTGACACTGTTGGCTAACGAAAATATGATTTCGCAGTTTAATTTTTGACTTGTATATACTGAATTGGCAAAATTATATTATATTAATATTATTTTTGGTGAGGTGGCCTTTCTCTCCCTTTTTCCCTCTTCTTCCTCTCTCCTTATCTCCCTCTTCCAGCAAAGATCCTCGTTCTTGTTCCAGTCATCCACCTCCCTCAATATCAATTGCACTAAAGAAAATACTAATGATATTAATTGCACTAAAGAAAATACTAATGATAAAAAATCTAATCCACAATTTTGTGTCTCTGTGGTAAAAAGACCAAGACCATGACCACCACCACCTGGTCTTCATCACAAACGCACTATGCCTTTCAATTACTTTATGCAAATGGGGAATTCAATAATCCTTAAGCAAGAACATAAGACTCCCCATCATCTGTTTTCTTACTTCATGAATTCTTATTATTTCATCCAAACAAGACCACATTTAATTATACAGACTTTGAATCTCATTCCAAGACTTGAGGTAGAAAAAAGTTCACACAACTCCTAAACCCACATCACAGAAATCCTTCCAAAGGCCATGAAACTAATTAATTTAAGACAGATATGTCTGGAACACTTCATTTTTATCTCACTCCAGACAGCTTTTCAGATTTAATCTCTATAGTCTTCAAATCTGGAACAAAGAGCTTCCTTCCATATCTGAAGCTTCGCTCTCTAAGGAACCTTCAGATCTGGGACGAAGCTCCTTGTTCCAAATCTGAAGAGGTGGCAGGGGACGATCAAAAGGGAAGCAACGGTGGTGGACGGCTGGAGAGAGGCGGACGGCAGTGGTAAGGTTCAGTCGGAGAAGTGGAGACAAAGAAGAAGAGGAAAAGAAAGAGAAAGGCCACTTCACCAAAAAATAATATTAATGTAATATAATTTTGCCAAGTCAACATATACAAGTAAGCAATTACTACATATTTTCATTAATCAACCAACGGTCAAATAGGCTTAGGGACCATTTAGAGCTATTTTTGAAACCCTACGGACTAAAAATGTCAATTTTCGAACCGCAAGGACCACATAGACACTAACCTCAAACTTCAAGAACCAACAATGTATTTTGCCCTAAAAATAAATATATTGTTTCTATCTTCTGGTAGTTTTTGTTCTGAAAATTGTTTTTAAAAATTATTCTGCCAATTATGTTATCTACAACAAAAAAATCTTTATTTTTAAAATTAGACAACCTTTTTTAACCCAATTTCGAAACAACCCTAATCTTGTGATGAATTTCAAAGCTTTTTAAAAAGAAACTTGAAATTTAAACTTAAAAATAAAATCATAAGAACATAAAACAAACTTCAGCAGAAAAAAAAAACAATGTGGTTCAGTTAAAGAAAGTGAAAGGCTCAATTAGCTTAACATAAGATTTAATACCTTCTCTCGATGACAAAAAAGTTCCAATACTCGAGCACCAACTGCATAGCCTGCATCCTCCAACCTGATTCATTTTAGCTCAAAGCCATCAAACTTTATGGTTTCCAATTCCAATGTGCAAGGAAAAAAGTAGAAAGTAACAAGGACAGACAACATTGCTGTTATTATTCCTAGACAGTATGGTTGCCATTATTATTATAAGTTATATATGTACATCTATGTATGCATGCGAGAGCGAGAATCTGAGAAGAAGTATTTTGTCAAATAACTAAAAAGTTTTGGAATTCAACGTCATCAACATATCACAATCCTTTCACCCACATTGGAGTGCCTCATGGACGCAAAAAGGTCATAGCCCCAAGTAGACCAAGTTCTTTCTCTGGACAGCCGCATTTAACTGCCTAAATACTCCAATAAAGTCTCAAGAACGAACTTGAAGCTTTGTCCCCCTCCTTAAATCAGGCCTAGTGATGAGGAGTCCTCAATTAACTCTTTCATTCATTGTAGTTTCGGTTCACAAAGATGGAATTTTTTTTTATAAGAAACAATTTCATTGATGAACGAAATTTATAAAAAGGATGAATAATCCATTGTAGTTACAAAAGGCTTTCCTAATTGATTAAAAGGGAAGTATAACTATAGGAATAGAAACGACTGGACAATTTACACCAAGAAATAGCATAGAAAATAACAAGATCGAAGAACTTATCAAAGAAAGCTATTGATCCAAAAACACCCTTTGATTCCACTACTTCCAAAGGACCCAAAAAAAAAGCTCAAGAGATGTTCATCCACAACAAAGCTTCGTCTTTCTTAAAAGGGTGGCCCACAAGGATGAGTGAGAGGAGATTCTTTACATCAGATGGAAGCACGGTAGACCAGCCAAAAGACTTAAGGATCTTGCTCCAAAAATGTGGCTCTGTGATTCATTGCTAGCTTTGCACAGTGTACACCAGCTAAGGGAGATGACCATATAGGATTTTTTGGTCAAATGCGTTTAGGATTTTTTTTTAGCCCCTATAGGAAAAGAACTCTAAAATCATTCCTTTTAATTGTTACGACCATAACAATGTATGACTTCAAGTTAGAGTGCTCCAAAATCTTTTTGCAATATTCCATCGTTTTCATACGCTTGGATTAGAGGTCTTTTATTCGATTCTCTCTTTTGGTGTAGGGTTTTCACCCTACAAAACTCTAGGTTATTCTAGTTTCGTTGTTAATACATATTCTTTAATTATTATTAGAAAAAGAAATATATCAGAAGGAAAAGAATCAAAAAAGAATATGCAATCAAATGAACATTAGTCATTATTGACGTACGCTTCCTGTTAATTTTTTGACCTCCCTCTCCAACAAAAACAAAGACCATAAAGATGAATTGTTGTGGGTTAAAATATAATAGCTTCAAATGAAAGATCACCTTCGTTCTAACTCAGCAATATTGTCAACCTGAGTCTGATTGTATTGCACAAGTTCGGAGAACAAGAATGCAAATGCACTCAAACTCACCTACAAATAAACAAATTAAATGCAGTCACATACATATTGTAGCTCAAATTCTCTTAAATTTATTAAAGGATTGTTGATAAGCGGTCTCAAGAAATAATATGCCAAGCTCGATGGATTCCATTCCAGATACAAAAAGATATATATTTTAAAATAAAATAAAATAAATAAATAATAAAAAATAAATAAATAAATAACTCAAGTCCAAGGTGTTGCAAACTTACAAGCTCAGTAAAGAAATAATATGCCAAGCTCTTAAGTTCTAACAATTTTTTTTTAGTACAAGTTTTAACTTTGTTAAACATACATCATTTGAGGGATTATAACTGCAAAATCCAGCAAGGAACTGAAGAGCTCTAATTTAAACAAAATGGTCAATAATGAGGTAAAACATGTATGAAGCTGAAAATTTTCACAAGAGAAAAGGAGCAAACGAATCTATAGAGAGAAGGGGGACAACTTCTTGTTTGCCCTTGCTGAGAGGTCTGTCGAGGACATTAGAATACTGCTTGATCTTCCCAACTCCGATCATGATTCCCCAACTCTCGGAAGTGTTGGTGGAAATCCCTGGTGGAAAATTGCCAACATAAAAAAAGTTAAAAACCTCAAGTTGTATCCACTCTCCCTCCAGATCATTCTTTTGATAATGCAAATGTTTCATCAAAATGTGATTGCAGACCCATGTTTCGAAAGAAATATGCATCACAAGAAATAAATAATTTGTACAACAATGATGACAAAGGAAACACAAAAAGAGATAATCACAACAACTTTCAGAAAACAAACTAATTCCATCAAGAAAAAATATACTTAGAGAGACAAGCAAAAAACAATGTAAAAAATATCATCGAAATTAAGTACGAAATAAATGGGTAAACAAAACAACTAACAAGATACAGAAAAGAAAATTTGATTGGAACAGAAATCTAACTCAAATTAGTGGACAAAATAATGGAACCTCCCTAATGTATGGTGAAAAAATGATTGTCCAAATGTTTCATAGTTAAGAGTATGAAAAAAAAATCTTTCCACTTTTGGGAACACAAAGGAATATTTAACAAGATTTTTTTTTGGGTAGAAAATCGAGCTTTCATTGAGAAAAATGAAAGAATATACAAGGGCATACAAAAAACAAGCCCAACAAAAAGGAGGTGCCAACAACTAGAAAAAGGGACTCCAATTCAACAAAATCAAACCAAGATCATAATTACAAAAAGGTCTAGTGACCAACACCCACAAAAAGGCATTAAACTTCACCAACTCCCAAACCTCGTCACAAGACCACTTAATCTCTCTAAAAATCCTATTATTTCTCTTGAGCCAAACCCCCCACAAAATAGCAAAGAAACTAGCATGCCACAAAACTTTGCCCTTTTCTCGAAAAGGCAAACACAGAAGCACCTCCTCAATCATAGGATAACAATCTTCATTCCAAATACAACATAAACTAAATGAATCCAACCAACGAGGGACTGAACTAACTGGCAACCCCACAATAAGTGATGCAGGTCCTCCAACTATCACCTACAAAGGATGCACCAATGCGGTAAGAACACAAAAGAAGAATGTCTTTGGACACACACAGTCCATAGTGTTGACTTTCTCATGTAAAACCTACCACACAAAAAAGTGTAACTTCTTAGGGATTTTAACCTTCCAGCGAGAGGAGAAAACAAAGGCAGTTTGGGGCGAGGATGGGACCGACAACAATGAACTGCAAGAGAAGCCCCTAGAATAATCCAGGGTCCAGAACCTAGAATTCCTACCCCCTCGAAGCATACATTGATCATGGATGATAGAAAGAAGTCTCGCAACATCTAAAGCCTCTCTATCGAAGAAATGGCGCATAAAATCCAAAGAAGAGGATGAGGGATTAGAAGAAGGTAAAATATAAGCCACAAAATGTAACTTTTTGCTCAAAAGATGGTATAAACGGGAAAACAACTCATGGAGGGGCTTCTCACCCACCCACCAATCTTCCCAAAAAGAAATACTCGAGCCCTCCCCACTATTGCACTTAACAGACGAAGAAAAAAAAAGGGAAGCCAAAGGCAATCGATTTCCATAGGTTTTAACAAGAATATAAGAAGCCATAAAAAAAGCAACATAAAAGGAATATTGTTTTCTCAAATCATTCTTAAACAACTTAACCAACCGGTTCTTAACCTTTGTATCCAAGATCCCGACATACTTTCATCTAAAGGATATCAACTTCTAACCTTTGTACCTAGGCACCCCAACATAGCACACATAACTCTAGACTGAAAACAACTCCCCTTGCATTCCATATCTTACTTGTGTATCGATGATAGCACACTTTGTGAGCTATTCTTATAACTTATTTATTGTTAATCTTTGTGATTTATTAACTATTTTCACGTACATATTTATTTATTTTGTAGGAATTGAGCAATTTGAATAAAATAGAGGTTTTAAAGGATACACCAAGAAATTCAAGTAATTTGGGCAAAAAAATATGCAACCAAGGAATTTCACAAGGCAATTATGACCTATGATCCTAGGAGACAGCGTTGAGATGCCATTTGTCATATCTCAATGCTGGCGGAAAACTAGCCAAAATGGCCAAGTGGACAGTGTTGAGATGTTGTCATGATTGTAGCTAGAAGACTCACACATGTAGGGTTGAGACGCTGCCTTGATGCGTCTCACACTACGACAAGAACACGCACGAGCTGAATTTTCACCGATGCGCAACCCTCTTATGGTCCAAAGAAGGCACAAGTATCAAGGCTAAAAGTTTGATCCTTACCTCAAGGCATAAGCCTCAAAATCCTTTTAAAACGTTGGCAATTACAGCATGCAATTTCCTCAACTCCACATTTATACAAAAGGTTAAATATCAAGTCAATCATAAGAAATCAAACAAACAATACACAATACCTCACTCACAAGTGAGAAACCACTTACTTTGAATTTTCAAGGCACCAAAATTCTTACTTAACCGAAAATCTTAAAATGGACAAACTTGATTCAACGAGAATTTACCGCCTAAAACACTTGGGCCTTTGCTGGTTTAAGTTCGAAGAGGTTCGCCACTGCAGATCTGATGTCGAGAGTGTGGGTATCGCAGATGTGGGTTCGCGCCAAGGAGGTATTCTTTGGAGGGGAGAACGTCGCGCCTGAACAGCTGCGGCCGCTGATCTGTCGCGCCGCCGCGTTTGTCGCCTAAGTTTGGCCGCTGTCGGATGCTGCTCGCCGGGACCGAAGACATATCAATTGACAGAAATGCAACAAATCAAAATGGCGGTACACCCACATCGGAACCAGAACCAAACACAAACCACGTCCCAATTTGCCGCAAGGCTGTTTTTTCGTAGCTATTCAGCTATTGTTATTTAAAAAAAAAAAAAAACAAAAACAAAAACAAACAACTCCTCCATTCTTCTATTAGAAGGTCCTAATTTGTGTTTTTCAAGTGAAAAGAAAGACAGACGGAGATTGGGAGAATACCGATAACAACAAGAGAGTAGAAAATCGAGGGAGGCTGCAGTGGACGAATGGAAGAAAGACGACGGCGGCGGCACTGAACGGGAGAGAAGCGGCGACGACACTGAGCTGGTGAAACGGAGGAGGAGACGCCGTGAAGAAGAAGAAGTGGCGTGGAGCGTGAGCGTGAGAGTGATAGGACGATCAAAGAGTTGGCTTTCGGCTAATTGCTGGGCCCTACACTCCCTCTTTCAAAAAACTAATTTCTATATTTGACTTCTTTTATTTTATATTTTAAATATAATTTTACCTTTTTTTCCTTCTTCATTGATTATATTTTATATTTTAAATATATTTAGACGGGTATGAGTAGGGGTGTTCACGGTCCGGTTCGGTCCGGTTTTGGACAAAACCATGGACCGAACCGAACAGGTCGGTTTTGAAGATGTCTAAACCGACCAAAACCGAAGGTTCTCGGTTTCGGTTTCCGAACCGAACCGACCAAAACCGGTTCGGTTCGGTTCGGTTCGGTTTTTTTTTTTTTTTTTTTTAACCAGCCATTTTTCCACCTAAAAAGTTGCAGCTCAACCCAGCACAACATTACCTAACCTCATCCATGCAAAATCTAATTAAAATTTCTTTAAAATCCAAACATAATCACATATTCTATATATAATATTGAGCTTGGGCTTTTCACATGAAATGAATTAATGAAATTAGGATATTGGGCTTGGGCTTTTCACATGAAAGAAATTGGGCTGCTGAAATTCAAAACAACATTTCTAATTTCTAAATATATAATAATAATAATTACTATTCGGTTTTTTTCGGTTTTTTTTGGTTTTTTCTGGTCTTGAACCGAGAACCGAACCGAAATACTCGGTTTCCTAAATATCTGAACCGAAAAACCATTTTTTAAAATAAAAACCGAACCGAACCAGTCGGTTCGGTTCGGTTCTTCGGTTTTTTCGGTTTTGTGCACACCCCTAGGTATGAGTGGCTGTGTTTGAGGCTAGGGTTTACATAACATGGGGTTTAGGGTTATTATACTCATGGTTTTGCTATATCGGCGCTTCTAGTTTTGGTGAGTTGTTCTCCACGGCCTTCCATTCTACTCACACTCTCATTTTTCCTCTTTTGGTTACTTTTCATCTTCGTCCCTTTGGTTTTTCTCTCTCGAAAGCTCTCTATGAGCTTCGTCTTCTCGATCTGTGTTCATGAGTTTCGCTTCAGGTTTGCTACCAAACTCATTTTCCTTCTTTAGATTTATTTTCCCTTCAGTTTTGTCGATTTTTGTGGTTGAAACCTAACCCCTAAACAAAACCAGTCTAGGATTTTTTTTTCCAGATCTACTATCTGAAACCATATCCCCTCGCTACTTTAAAACATCCTCGTTCCCCTTGTTGCTTCCTTGCCACTCCATCATCCTTTTGTAGCTTCTTCTTAATTTATTTGGTCAATGAGGCTTCATGTTCCATCGATGGAAATTTGCACCCCATGTTGTACAAACCTGCACTAACTCATACTAAAATAATATGCACCCCAAACACAGACTATTAACACATAGACTATTATAACCAATTTTGCGCCCCAAACGGCCTTTAAATGTTTTACCAACTATTTAATTATCAAAACATTTCATCAACACGATTTTATCATGAGGATATAACTAAAACTAAGAATATGAACCCAAAAATTAAAAATTCTAAAACTAAAACATTTTTAGGCCAAAATACAACAATTTTCCAAAAAAATAATCTAAATACTGCTCAAAATGGCTTGAATTGTCAGAAACATCATTTTTTTAACTGAAAAAGCTGACTAGAAATTGAGAAAACATGAATTCCAATTAGAAAAATATAAAATTCTAGTTGGGGATACATAAATTCCAGCCTGGAATTGATAAATTAACTAGAAGTTGACGTTCTCGGCTTCTTCTTCTTTTTTTTTACTTCTCCTTTTTCCACTCCAAAATTCAATAATCAATGGCCAACCAAACTTTTTGGTGGTTGAATCCTCAAATAAATGCTCTTTCATAAACCCAAGAGAGAGAAAATAGGATGTCTCTTCTCTATATAAATTGAGGGCCCTGCTATGGGTTGACTTCACAAAAGCCTTAGCTTGCAAATCAAAAAAAGAGAACAAAAGGGTATTTGGAAAAAGAAAAAAAAAGGGTAAAACAAGAAGATGAAGATGAATAGTAGCACTAAAGTTGCAGATGCCATCATGGGAGAAGGGAAGAAGAAGAAGCTTTCATGGAGACCAAGATCAAGAATCCTGGCCAGGAAATGACAAATCCCAGCACAAAAAATTTCAAATCCATATCGAAGAAGTATGTTCACACGTAATTTCAACAAATAAATGAGACACGTGGAATGAATTTGTATTTTGTATTTATTTTATGTAGTGGAGTACAATCTCTCGTGTTTGATCCTCTTATTCTTTCGCTCAAATGTACACTTATTTTGAGGACTTTGCAGCCAGTGTTTTCAAAGCGCAAGGCGCACCTCAAGGCGACATGCCCCTTGATCGCCTGAAGGCGAGAGGCGACAAAAAGGCGTCGCCCGAGTGAAGCGAGGCGCAATAAATAAATATATAAATAAATAATATATAGAGCATAAATTTATATAGTAAATATAGTCACATAAAATTCCAAAGCTTAAAAGATTAGTAGTTCCAATAATAATCAAGTTGTAGAAATGCCTTGAATCTGTTATCGAGCGCTTCAAATGACCTAGTACGGGGGTCTTCATATTCTGGGTTGGTTCATTATCGTTTTTTTTTATATATATATTAAAAAAAAAGCAAAATCTGCATAATTGAATCAGGCGCTCGCCTTCGACAGAGGCGAAGGCGCCGCCAAGCGCAGATAGGCGCAGCCAGGCGAGCGCCTGTTTGAAGTCGGTCGCCTGAGCAGCATACGAGGCGCACAACCCCCAGGTCGCCTCGCCTCTCGCCTGAGGCCCGTGCCTGAGGTCGCCTCAACATCACTGTTTGCAGCATATTCTCGAACATTGATTTGTTTCAAAGGCTTCGCAGCTTGTGTCTTGAATGTGGATTTGCCTCAAGGGTTTTGTAACTTGTTCTCGAGGTTGAAGCTTCAATTAATTTTTAGAGTCTTGAAGTCATATTAAAGAATCTTTGGTCTTCAAAGACACCTAAGGTGTAAACCCGGAGTTCCTCCTTGAAACTTCTTAAAAAATATTAAAAAGGGAAAGAAGGAAAGTAGGTTGGTATATTGTTTTGGGAAGGAAAAAGAAGAAAAACAAAAGAGAAATGGAATGACTATATGTTGTTTTTTTTAAAAAAAAAAAAGAAAAAGCAAGTGGGTTGTCCACCACCGTCAAACTCCTTCTCCTTAAATTATGTCCATCCATTTTGCTACCCATTTGGTGAAATAAAATAGGGTTCTTCGTGGGAGAGAGTAAGAGAAAGAAGAAAGGTGATGCTGGAGTTGTAATTGAAGAAGAAAAGGAGGGAAGATCAATCCAAGTTGCATGGAAGATTTTGTGTTCAACCCTGACTACCTCTGATATTTGGAACGTTTTGAGCTCCACAAGAGGTATTAAGAGGTGAGATTTGTTTTCCTTGAAAGTTAACTCATTTTGGAACAATTTTCGTGAAGGAAGCTTGAGCAAAATCTGAATTTTTGTTATGGGTTTTTGAAGGGGAAGTCAGAGGAGTGTTTTTGCTGTCAAATCCGGGGAACCTCTGGTTTTTGGGATATGCTGATCTGTAGACTTCGAATTAGAAGCTGTATTAGGTATTGATGGAAAGCTGATTTAATTTCCTATAACTTTCATGAAGAAGTCGTGGTTATAATTTGTTTGGAAGTTGCTTTAAATTCCAGGTTAGTTTCGGGTTGTAGCAGGAAAACAGTTCTGGTTTAGTAGAAACGTGTTTGGGGAAAATGGCTTTCAAGGTAGTTACAGACACATCCTATAGGAATTTCAATTTCACTCCTTCAGATAAGTTTTAGATGGTTCAAAAAGGAAGAGTTTGGTATAAAGAACATCATTTTTGAGCAAGTAATGGAAAAGTTATAGGTGTGTGAGTTTAGGGTATAAAATCTGTAAAGTGCAGGAATTAGATGGGAGGGTTTTTGCATTTCTAAACCTTAAATTCATGAGGCCGAGATTCTAATGCTTGGTTTTGATTTGTTTGGCAGGCCAAGAAGAAATAGGACAAGTTTACGGACCGGGAATCTAACTTTAACGCTGTGAGTGACAAAACGAATTTCAAAAACGAATTCTATGCCTGCACATATGCTATGAAAATAAAAGATTTTCTAAGGATGATTTAGCTTAAAGACCTTATGTCTCTTGGGATATGTATTTGTGAGCATATGTTACTGATTTCTTTTTCTGAAACTAGTAGAAATACCATAATTCCAAGTTTTCATGTGTTTCTCTGAGACCTGAATGAGTTAATGGTTAAGATACTGAGCTCGAGGCTGTAAAGTATTGTGTGCACACAGGTCATTTTCTGTTGTCGACGTTGAGTGTACTTCGTGACAACAATGCTGTCGTGAGTGCTGGGCGAGCCCCACTACGGCAAAGACGATGGGAGTGCTGGGCGGGCCCCACTACATCGTAGAATGAACGTTGATTGTACTAGGCGAGCCTTACACAACTAGTTTGTCATATGTTATAAATAGTTATTATTTTTGACATGCTTGCTGGATTTCTGGGAAAAGCTATTGATGTTATATGTTTATAGTTAGCGCTTGACTGTCAACACATATGCTTATGATTTACCAAATGATATGATTTACAAGTTAATAGTTTTAAACTCAGTCACTCACTGAGCTTTCCAGCTCATTCTTTCAATGTTTTCCAACTTTTCAGGTAGAGATCGAGTTCCCAGTGCCTGAGATCCTGCCATCGCCGCCGAGGGTTCTCAGAGTTAGATACTTTGTACGTGGGTGGTATTATATAGCGAGTTTGCTCGTAGTGTAGATAACTTAAAAGGGACGTGTAGTTATGTTCGTGTATGAAACTAGTGGTCTTGTTTGTGTAAACAACGAGTGGTTGTGTTTTGATTGTTCAAGTGAGGTTTTAACTAAAACTGCTCCGTGTGCATATGTAGAAATTTTCCAGGGTTCCGCTGTGTAATATGTAAAGTAATTCGTTTACAGGTATGGTTTGTTTATCAGGAATTAAAAAGGTCATAGGTATCGTTAAGAAGTGAAACGATGCCTGTTGGCTTCACGCCTTCCTCCGGGCTAGGATAACAGGTGTTGCGGGAGGGGGTGTGACATAAGGACTTTAAGGAATCTTCCGACCTTCTTTGCTCTGAATTGAGTTCTATGAGGAGTTTAATTTCTAAACCCCTCAAATGAATGAGAGTTCTATTTATAAAGTTTTTCATGGGCATGTGGGTGTGGACTTTAATGGCCTTTGGGCCAACCATTGGACTTGGGTTTTGTTAGCTTTGGGCCAAACCATTTGGATTTGTGTTTAACTTTTACCCAAATTCCATATAACCCAATTTGACCAAATTAAATTTAATTATTTAGTCAGATTGACTTTTTAATTTTGGTTTCTTCCTCTTTTTTTCCTGTATCTTCAACTTCTTTTTTTTCTTCTTCGTATGGCTAACTGCTTTTGTTTTCTCGTGATAGCCTTTTGCTTACTTCTTCTAATTCCCTTTTTCTGTTTACGTCATCTTTTTTTTCCTCTTATTTCTATTTCTTCAACTTCTTTCTTTTTTTCTTCTTCTTCTTTAATGAAACTTTGTTGCGTAGCTCATCCACGTCTTCCGCCGCTCGAAGCACTCGGGAAAACCAATTTTTTCGTCTTTGTTTCCGCCGATGATCGAGGGGTGGTTGCATTTGTTTGTGGGCGTTGGAGCTTCACGGTGAACTGTCGTTCATTCGTGGGTTTGTTCGCCGGAAGTCGCATAAAAGCGTCATTGGAATATAGAGCGAAGTTGCTCCAAAGTTGGAGTCAAAGAGCGCCTGTGTCGTGGTCGTTGGAATGTCATTGCTGGAGGAAGGAGGTGGACACCCCCACTTCAGTAGCAACGTCGCCGCCATTATGATCGCCGGAGCTTGTCGTCGCCTAGGGTATGGGCTAGCCACCATCTGTTCGGGTGTTGCCACCACCTTCAGTGCTCGCCGAAGTGGAGAGATAATGAGGGAGAGAGGCGGCTATATCGAGCAGAAAGAAGGAATTAAGAAGGAATTGATTTTATGGGTTTTGTTTTCTTTTTCAAAACAAAATATTGTTTTTTTTTTACAATTTCGTGAATGCCTCCAAACCACCCAGCCCACTTATGCTAAAGGGCCAAACATTAGTAAAAGGCCCAAATTCTTTTCCTTTTTGTATTATTATTTTTTTTTTTTTTGCGATTTTTTAAAATATATACTTATTGTGAACAAGAACAACTTAAAACCTTAAGAACACAATATGGAAAAGGAGAGCAAAGTAGATGAATTTCTATTGTCAAGTGACTTTTTCTTATTGGTATATCTCACTCTTGTTTAAAACCTTCATACTACACATATTTATAGTGTTCTAAGTGAGTAAGCTCCAAGTAATCAAAGTAGGCTCTAAGTGAGTAAGCTCCAATGAATATCTACCATATAATAGTGTATTTATAACACTCCCCCTTAGATATTCATTGTATATAAATTATATGCCTCATTAAACCTTACTAGGAAAAACCCAATGGGAAAAAAAAACCTAGTTAAGGAAAAAGAGTACATTATTTATATACTTCAACAACTGTCTCATTAAAAAACCTTGCTAGGAAAACCCAGTGGGAAAAAACCATAGTCAAGGAAAAAGAGTGCAGTACTTTTACTCCCTCTCATGGAAATATCACTTGAGATCTCTGAGCCGTCTCATTCCAATGTTGTGCACCAACTTCTCGAATGTTGTGGTAGGTAATGTCTTCGTAAATAAGTCTGCCAGGTTATCTTTTGAAGAAATTTGTTGAACTGTGATTTCACCATTTTCTTCAAGATCATGGGTGTAGAAGAGCTTTGGTGAGATATGCTTCTTTCTATCTCCTTTAATATATCCTCCTTTGATTTGTGCTATACATGTTGTATTGTCTTCGTATAATATTGTTGGACAATCTTTGCCACAAGGCAAGCCACATGTTCCACGAATGTGTTGAGTCATTGATCTCAACCATACACATTCTCGACTAGCCTCATGAATTGCAAGAACTTCAGCATGATTTGAGGAGGTGGCTGTAATGGCCTGCTTTACAGACCGCCATGATATATCAGTTCCTCCACATGTGAATAGATAACCCGTTTGAGATCTAGCTTTATGTGGATCAGATAAATATCCAGCATCTGCATAACCAACTAGATCAAAGTTCGATTTGTTCGAATAAAATAAACCCATATCAATCGTCCCTCGAAGATAACGGAGTACATGTTTAACTCCATTCCAATGTCTTTTTGTGGGAGAAGAACTATATCTAGCTAATAAATTTACTGAAAATGTTATATCAGGTCGTGTATTATTAGCAATATACATAAGTGCACCTATCGCACTAAGATATGGTACTTCAGGACCAAGTAGTTCTTCATTATCTTCTCGAGACCGAAATATGTCCTTTTTCATTTCCAGTTATCGAACTATCATTGGAATGTTCAATGGGTGTGCTTTGTCCATGTAAAACCTTTTTAAAATCTTTTCTACATAAGTTGATTGATGAATGAATATCCCATATGCTAAATGTTCAATTTGCAAACCAAGGCAAAACTTTGTTTTTCCAAGATCTTTCATCTCAAATTCTTTCTTAAGATATTCTATTGTCTTGGGAAGCTTTTTAGGAGTTCCAATTATATTCAGATCATCAACATATACAACAATAATTACAAATCCTGCCTGTGATTTTTTTATAAAGACACATGGACAAATAGAGTTATTTTTATACCATTTTTTCAACAAATATTCACTAAGACGATTATACCACATTCGTCCGGATTGTTTTAATCCATATAAGGATCTTTGTAATTTGATCGAATATAATTTTCTAGAATTTGAATTATATGATTATGGTATCTTTAATCCTTTAGGAATTTTCATATAAATATCATTATCTAGAGATCCATATAAATATGTTGTGACTACATCCATTAGATGCATGTCAAGCTTTTCATATACAGCCATGCTAATTAGATATCTCAATGTTATTGCATCAACCACAGGAGAATATGTCTCGTCATAATCAATACTAGGTCTTTGCGAGAATCCTTGTGCAATAAGTCTCGCTTTATATCTTGTGACCTTATTCTTTTCATTTCTTTTTCTTACAAATACCCATTTGTATCCCACAGGTTTGACATCTTCTGGTGTCTGGACTATTGGTCCAAAAACCTCTCGTTTTGAAAGTGAGTTCAATTCTACATGGATTGCTTCTTTCCACTTACGCCAATCATTTCTATGTCGACATTCTTCGACAGATGTTGGTTCTGAATCATCATTTTCATGAATAATATCATGGGCAACATTGTAAGCAAAAATGTTGTCAACAACTATATCATTTCGGTTCCATCTTTTCCTTGTCATGACATAATTTATGGAAATTTCATTATTATCCTCAAGTATCTGACTTTCTTCAATATTTTTATGAGTAGTCATATTTAGGATTTCTTCTGGAATATCCATATCCTTAATTGGATCATTTTGATTATTAACTACTTTTCTTTTTCGAGTATTTTTATCTTTGGAACCCATCGGTCGACCACGCTTCTGGCGTGCTATAGACTCATTAGTTGTAGCAACTTGCTGTGTTGGGATTTCAATTCTAGATGGAGCATTTGCAGCTGTTATGTGTGACTTGGTCATTGTCTTAATATCTGTAAATGCATTTGGCATTTGATTTGCAATATTTTGCAAATGAATTATCTTTTAAACTTCTAGTTCACATTGATCTGTTCGGAGATCGAAATGAGACAATGATGATGCATTCCATTTAATTTCACTTTCCAACTTCTTCATTCCTCCCCCTAATGTTGGAAAATTTGTCTCATTGAAATGACAATCAACAAATCGTCCAGTAAATACATCACCCATCAGGGGTTCGAGATATCTAATAATTGATGGGGAATCAAATCCAATGTATATTCCTAACCTCCTTTGGGGACCAATCTTAGTATGCTGAGGTGGAGCAATTGGAATAAATACTGCACATCCTAATATGCGTAGATGAGAAATATTTGGCTCTTGCCCATAAGCCAATTGCATTGGGGAGTACTTATGATAGGCTGTTGGCCTAAAGCGTATAAGTGATGTTGCATGCAAAATTGCATGACCCCATACAGATATTGGAAGCTTTGCTCTCATAAGCATTGGTCTAGCAATTAATTGCAAACGTTTTATAAATGATTTTGCTAAACCATTTTGAGTATGAACATGAGCTACAGGATGTTCAACATTTATCCCAATGGACATATAATAATTATTGAATGCTTGAGATGTAAATTCACCAACATTATCAAGACGGATACTTTTAATTGTATAATCAGAAAATTGTGCTCTTAATTTGATTAATTGAGCAAGTAACCTTGCAAATGCAAAGTTTCGACTTGATAAAAAACACACATGTGACCATCTACTAGATGCGTCAATTAGAACCATAAAATATCTAAATGGTCCACTTGGTGGGTTACTAGGTCCACATATATCACCATAGATTCGTTCCAAAAATGTAGGTGATTCAATTCCCACTTTAGCTGGTGATGGTCTAATAATTAACTTTCCTTGAGAGCAAGCAACACATGACAATTCATTAGTTTGAAGAATCTTCTGGTCCTTTAATGGATGTCCATGTGAATTTTCAATAATTTTTCTCATCATTATTGACCCAGGATGACCCAATCAATTATGCCAAACAGTGAATATATCTAGATTCATGAACTTCAGGTTCATTGTTGCATAGGTTTCAATTACTCGTATATGAGTATAATATAATCCAGAAGAAAAAGCAGGCAGTGTTTCTAATATACGTTTTTTATGTGAAACAATAGATGTGATATAAAGACATTATATATTATCTTTACTATTAGTCTCAACATGATAACCATTGTCACGTATATCTTTGAAACTCAATAAGTTTCTTTTTGATTTGCTAGAGAACAAAGCATTATTAATTGTGAATTTTGTTCCTCTAGGCAAGATAATGTTTGTTTTTCCAAAACCTTCAATCAAGTTTGCAGAACCTGATATAGTATTGACATTTGCTTCAAGCATTATCAATTTGGAAAAGTATTTTCTGCTTTTAAGTATGGTGTGCGTAGTTGCACTATCTGCCAAGCATAAATCTTCATTGTTCATCTTTGGATAAGCTAAAATATGAGAAGTGGTCATGATTCTTCATTAAAAAAATGATTACAGTAAGTCTTAGAACTATACTTGAAGAAAAAAAACTTATACTAGAAATACATACGATACTGAAATTAAAAGCAGTACTAATATTGGACATTTTCATATGAAGTATTTCCTACTTTTTCAATTGCATCCATGCTCTCTCCAGGAGATTCAAAGAAGTCAGCAACATCTAAATGTGTCGTGTTGAAATGGTCAAATACACCATCTTCTTGAAATGCGAAGTTTGCTTCTACATTTTTTTCCTTTCTCCTTCAATGATGCTTGATAGAGGTCTACTAAGTGCTTAGGCGTACGACAAGTACGAGACCAATGCCCTTTCATTCCACATCGAAAGCATTGATTTCAACACTTTTAGAACTCTTTCCTTGAGGAAATTTTCTTTTATGATCATCATTATTTGTGGTCTTCTTAAAATTTGAATGACGACCACCACGAAATGAATTATTATTTCTTCCTCTACCGCGGTCACGACCTTGACCACGACCACGACCTCGACCGCGATTATTGGACAGTACAACATTCACTTCAGGGAATAGTGTTGCTCTAGTTGGTCGAGATTTATGATTTTTCATCAATAACTCATTATTTTGTTCAGCCACAAGAAGACATGAAATAAGTTCGGAATATTTTTTAAATCCTTTCTCTTGATATTGCTGCTGCAGGAGCATATTTGAGACATGAAAAGTAGAGAATGTCTTCTCTAACATATCTTCATCAGTAATTTTCTCTCCACATAACTTCAATTTTGAACTAATTTTGAATAATGCGAAATTATACTCGCTTACTGATTTAAAATCTTGCAACCTCAGGTGCATCCAGTCATAACGAGCTTTTGGAAGAATAACAGTTTTTTGATGATCATACATTTCTTTCAAACTTTGCTATAAGTTGTAGGGATCTTTTACCATAAGGTATTCTATTTTTAATCCCTTATGAAGATGATGACGAATGAATATCATGACTTTTGCCTTTTCTTGAATAGATGCATTATTTCCTTCTTTAATTGTTTCTCCAAGATTCATGGCATCTAAATGAATCTCGACATCAAGGACCCATGACAAGTAGTTATGTCCATTAATATCAAGAGCTGCGAACTCTAGTTTTTTAAGATTTGCCATTGTAACACTATCAGAAAGAAGTATACTTACATTAGAATTTTAATAAGTACACCATGCATGCATGCTAAAAAATTATAGCATTGTTATATTGCATTCTGTTTATAAAACATATATCCAATATATATAACATGCTTTCTCTATGAAAAGATTACTAAACTTCTTAAAAGACATCCAATTAACTACTACATTGCCTAGAACACAAAATTGACTAATTTACAACTCCCAGGTCAGTTCCCAAGTAGAGGTGTTCCCTTTCGGTCAGCTTAAATACCTCAGCCTAGACAGAACTATCCATAGACAGAGTTAACATTTTGACCATAAAAAAACAATATGGTCAACATGCACAAAATAATAGGTTGTCAACGTTCAATACATAGTGTAAATACAAGGTATATAATATAAATGCACTGTATATATATGAAACGTTCATAACACAAATCATGAAAACAAATTTGAGAAACTTACCTATAGTAAAGAAAATGGTAGATCAGGCTCGTGCTGATAACGTATTGTGAACAAGAATAACTTGTTGTGAACAAGAACAACTTGTTGTGAACAAGAACAACTTAAAACCTTAAGAACACAATATGGAAAAGGAGAGCAAAGTAGATGAATTTCTATTGTCAAGTGAATTTTTCTTATTGGTATATCTTACTCTTGTTTAAAACCTTCATACTACACATATTTATAGTGTTCTAAGTGAGTAAGCTCCAATGAATATCTACCATATAATAGTGTATTTATAACAATACTCACGTTTTTCCAATTATTATTATTTTTCTTTTTTTTCTTTACCATTCTTTTTTTTATTTCATTTTTTTTTTACTTTCTAGCATGCTTTTTTCTTCTTCTTTATTTTTTGTTTCTTTGATTTCTTTGCTCTTTTTTCTTTTTTTCCCCCTTCTTTATTTTTTTGTTTATTTGATTTTTTTTGCTCTTTTTTCTTTGTTTTGTTTTTTTTGATTTTGAATTTTTCCTTTTTTTTTTTTTGGTTAGCAAACAATCTTTCTTTTTTCTTTTTGCTGAAGCGAGTGAAATGCCGAAGCCAGTGGGAGCAGAATACTGAACTTGGAGAAAGCGAACGCCGAATTTGGAGGGAATGAAACCCTAAACTTGGAGCAAAACGTTGAACTTTGAGGTGAAGCGCCAAATTTCGAGGGGGCAAAATGCTGAACTTGGAGGCGAAATGCTGAACTTGAAACGGGCAGAATTCTAAACTTGGAGGCAGAACATCGTACTTGGAACGAGCGAAACGCCAAACATGGACTTGGAGTGAGCGATGTTTAATCTTGTACTTGAAGTGATCAATGCTCAAACTTGAACCTAAAATTCAGCATCTATGACACAATGAAGTATCCCACTGATTTGGAAGAATGTTCCGTGATTCAGGTGTTGGAAGAAGTAATCAGTGAGACTGCTGAGCAAGAATTGCTGGAGCATCATAGTCAGTTTTTTGGATAGATTATTGGGGAAAACTTGGAATTTTGTGAATTAAAAGAGGAGTGTGAAAACTTGGCTGAAGTAACTAGCTTCCATAGAGTATTTGAGTCTTTAGATTTGGGGGAGAGGAAAACACCACCCATGCATCCATCTATAACAGACCCTCCCATCTTTCAACTAAAGCCTTTGCCAAACCATTTGAAATATGCCTTTTTGGGAGAAAAAGAGACATTGCCTGTTATTATTTCAGCAAGTTTACTGCCCAAGGATGAGGAGATGTTGCTCAACCTGTTAAAACAACACAAAAAGGCCATAGGCTGAACTTTGGCTGAAATCCAAGGTATAAGCCCCTTCCTTTTGCATGCATAAAATTAATTTGGAGAAAGGAAACTTCAAGTCTATTAAGCAGTAAAGGAGACTCAATACAACCATGAAAGAAGTTGTCAAAAAGGAAGTAATTAAGTGGCTTGATGCTGGTATCATATACCCTATAACTGATAGTAATTGGGTTAGCCCTGTCCAATGTATACCAAAAAAAGGTGGGATGACAGTTGTGATGAATGAAGCAAATGAGTTAATTCCCACTAGGACAATGATTGGGTGGAGAGTGTGCATGGACTATAGGAGGCTTAATAAAGCCACTCGTAAAGATCACTTTCCCTTACCCTTCATTTACCAAATGTTGGATAGGCTAGCTGGCCAAGCTTACTATTGCTTTTTGGATGGGTACAGTGGCTATAATCAAATCACAATAGCTCCCGAGGATTAAGAGAAAACCACTTTTAATTGCCCTTATGGGATTTTTTCCTTTAGGAGGATGTCTTTTGGTTTTTGTAATGCCCCTGCAACCTTTCAAAGGTGTATGATGGCTATTTTTTCTGATTTAGTTGAGAATATCATGGAAGTCTTCATGGATGACTTCTCAGTCTTTGGAGAGTCCTTGAGGCTTGCCTTGTGAATTTGGGAAAAGTGTTAAAGAGATGTGAAGAGACTCATTTGGTTCTAAATTGGGAAAAATGTCAAATTATGATGAGAGAGGGCATTGTATTAGGCCATAGGATTTCAGAAAAGGGCATTGAAGTGGATAGAGAAAAAGTGGAGATTATTGAGAAACTTGAGCCACCAACATCGGTTAAGGGCATAAGGAGTTTTTTAGGGCATGCAGGTTTTTATGGAAGGTTTATCAAGGATTTTTCTAAGATATCCAAGCCTTTGTGTACTCTTTTGGAAGAAAACAAACCTTTTGAATTCAGTTCTGAATGTTGCTGCTTTCAAGGCTTTAAAAACTTCTTTAATCACATCCCCATCATGTCAGGATCTAATTGGCAATTGCCTTTTGAGGTATGACTGATGCAAGTGATTATGCAGTTGGAGCCATGTTGGGTCAAAGACATGGGAAGTTTATTCACCATGTATACTATGCTAGTAGAACTCTTAATGATACTCAGTTGAATTATACAACAATAGAAAAAGAGTTGCTAGCCATAATGTTTGCCCTTGAGAAATTCAGAGCTTATTTGGTTGGAATTAGCGTCACCATTTTCACTGATCATGCTGCTATCAAATACCTTTTGGCTAAAAAAGAGGCAAAGCCTAGGTTGATTAGATGGGTACTTTTATTGCAAGAGTTTGATGTGGATATTAAAGATAGGAAAGGTTTTGAGAATCAGGTAGCAAACCATTTCTCCAGGCTTAAACCAACAAAAACAATGCCTTAGCAATCTGAAATCAGAGATGAATTCCCTAATGAGCAACTTTTTACAGTAGCTCAAGTTCAGGAATTGAAATTCCTTGGTATGCAGACTTTGCGAACTATGCAGCTAGTGGTATTCTACCTTTGGATTTGACAGGGCAACAAATGAAAAATTTATTCATGACTCAAAAGCTTATTTTTGGGATGATCCATACCTTTATAAGCAATGTGTTGATGGGCTTTTGAGAAGGTGTGTTGTTGAATGTGAAATTCATTCTATCTTGGAACATTGCCATGCTTCACCTTATGGAGGTCATTTTGGTGGCCAAAGGACAACAACCAAAGTGTTTCAATATGGATATTATTGGCCTTCAATCTTTAAAGATGCTAATATGTTTAGTAAAGCTTGTGATAGGTGTCAAAGGAAAGGAAATATTGGGAAAATAGATGAGATGCCCTTCACATACATTCTAGAAGTGGAGTTGTTTGATGTTTGGGGGATAGACATCATGGGCCCATTTCCTCCTTCAAAAGGGAACCTATATATTTTAGTGGCTGTGGATTATGTCTCAAAATGGGTTGAGGCAATGACTTGTCCAGTGAACGATGCCAAGACAGTCATGAGGTTCTTGCACAAGCATATTTTCACTAGGTTTGGAACTCCTAGAGTTCTAATAAGTGATGAAGGGTCTCATTTTGTGAATAAGACAATGAATTCCCTCTTGGCTAAGTATAATGTCAAACATAAAGTCTCCACTCCATACCACCCACAAGCTAATGGGCAAGCAGAGATTTCTAATAGGGACTTTAAGGGAATCATTGAAAAAGTAGTGAATCCTAAGAGAAAGGATTGGTCATTTAGGTTGGAGGATTCCTTGTGGGCATATAGGACAACATTTAATACTCCTTTAGGTATGTCCGCCTATCAAATTGTTTATGGAAAAGCTTGCCATTTGCCCCTTGAGCTTGAGCATAAGGCCTTTTGGGCATTAAAAGAGCTAAATATGGATTATTCAGCAACAGAAACCCTCAGAATGCTACAACTTAATGAAATGGATGAGTTTAGACAACTTTCCTATGAAAATGCCAAAATATATAAAGAGAAAACCAAGGCTTGGCATGATAGGAAAATAGTGCCTAAACAGTTTGAAAGAGGGCATAGGGTTTTGTTGTATAATTCAAGGTTAAAATTATTCCCTAGAAAATTAAAATCCAAGCGGTTTGGCCCCTTTACTGTTATGGAAGCTTTTCCTCATGGTGCTTTAATAATTAGAGATGAAAAAGATGAAAGGGAAGTTTGTGTTCTTTTGTGTAGTTGGCTGTGAAATAATTGTTAATGTCTATTCTTGTTAACTTGCCAATGCTTGTTTTCTGCTTTTTTAGTTTAAGTTAAGTAGTTAGTGGTTAGGTTAGTTTGCTTGCTTTGTTTTTGGATGGGTTGCTTTTGTAAAATGAACCCTTTCTTATAGTTGTCTGGATAGTGAATCTGGAAGAGAGAAAAAGAAAAGGAGGTTGTCAGTGGTTTGTTGCCACCTTATTTGGATGAAATCAATAGTTCTGTTTGGTATGTTCTATTTTTTATTTCTTTATTGTTATGATGAGCTCAGCTGTGCTTAAAGCCCTTGCCATAATTCTTTAATTCTAAGCCAATGGTTGTAGCAAATTTGTGTGCCCCTAGCTTGCTAGTTGCCAATTCTTGAGAATTTGCTTCATTAAACTTGGATTAAGGAGTTTGGTTGCTCACTGTCTTTAGCTTATATTTTTAAAATAAGTTTGGGGGACATCTTACCTTGCTTCTTCACTTATTGGGGACAATGAGCAATTTAAGTTTGGGGGTTAGGTATCCTTGGTAAAAAAAAAAAAAATTGTTTTAAGAGCTATCACTCCTAGGAGCATTCCTCTTCTCTTTAGGACTCATGCCTCGTCCTAGCTGGTAAAACAAATCAAAGAAAAAAAAAAGAGAGAAGAGGAAAAAGAAAAGAGAATGATGTATGAGAGTTATTCCTCTGCCCAAGTTGCCTATTAAATCAGAGCTAGACATGATACCCATGTTTATCTTTGAGTTGAACAGTAAAGGGGTATGATTATGCTTTGGTAGCCAAATTTAGTAGCAGGGCTCCATGTTAGGCAACCTTCATCACAAATGTTGGTGCTTAAATCGAATGTGCTGATTACAAAAAGGGTTCTCCCTAATATTTTTTTTAGTAAAATAAGTCTTTATCTAAAAAAGAAAACAAAAAAGGGAGATTTAAAGCCTAGTGTATTAGGTTTCTCCTTGCTTAGGTGAGTTGCATCACCAATGTGGCCATTCTAAGAACTAAGGAGAAATCTACACAAGGTTAAGTGGCTATGAGAAACCTAGGGGAATGAATGTTTGCCTACTTTAGTACAAGGTTACCTTGTAGGATTCTTAGAAGTGGCAGCTCTTGAATAAGCTGGTTTTAAAAAAGAAAATTTGAAGAAGCTGAAAACAATATAACTCGTTCTCCTTTTTATGAGTTTAAGTTATGTATAGTGAATTCAAAGATGGATTAGGTAGTAGTTGAGCTGTGGGGTTGTGTTAGGAGTGAAGCTACCCTTGGTTTGAGAGGGAAGGATTATGGTGAGTTTTGTGGAAGCTGAGCTTTGATGACAAACTTGAAAAAAAAAATGGACTACTATATCAGTAACTATTTTTGTCATTTGAATGCATGACCATTCTTTCTTGTGTATAGTTGGTGGTTGTTGTTTCAATGTGGGATTAGGCTGATTAAGCAGTACTCAAGGACGAGTAATGATCTAAGTTTTGGGGTTTGTTAGCTCTTAGAATAAGAGCTATGATTGAGCTTTTAATGTGATTGTTTTTTGATATCTTATGCATTTTTACTATTTTAGCTTTTAGAAACCCCATGATTTGGTGCTTTCATGTATTAATTATCACAAAGTAATTGTGAAGTACCTTTAGGTCATTAAAGTGCATTTCCTTGCTGAATTATAGTGTTTTTGACCTTACAGGAGCTTTTGGTTGGGTGAAAATGGCTAAGTGTGGAAAGCTAAGCATTGGAGCAATGGAGCTATACAAATGTTGAAGGATCAAGTTAGCTGGAGCATTTTCTGATAGCAGAGTACAGATTAGGCACGTGTGAGATATTTCATTAATTGAGTTGGACACTTTTTGCCACGTTAGTTGCTGAGAACCAATGAGAAGCCGCCAGACCTCATTGCCTTGTCTATTCAGCCCTTATTTCAATAAGGGAGGAATATAAAAGCTTGCTTTTGCCATTTAAGGTTAAGAAGAGAGAACTTTGGGGAGAATTTCGAGAAAGGAGAAGAATACCCACATTGGGAGGTGTTCCTCTTCTGGAAGGGAGCTGGAACCATCAAGAAAGAGCTATTGGAGCTTTCCCCATCTATTATTTCTCCTTTTTCTTTTCTATTGTACAGTTTTACATTGTAACTAGGGTTTTTAATTATGTTGGGAGTTGTAATCACTATTTTATTGCTTTCTTTTATGCTTAGTATGAACTAATCACCCTTGGGGTGAGAATTAGGGGATATTATGTTGATTCAAGTTTAATGAAAGAGTAATTTCTTGCAATTTCTTCACTCTTATGCTTTGTGTTTTACTGTTTAGCTAAAATTTGTTTGGCCACCTCATCTTAGCATTGTTTATTCCAACTTGGGAAAGGGAAGAGTAAACCAATTTCAAAGCATAACACTAGTTTTGATTAAGATCTTGCTCTAAGGTGATTGAGGAGATTAGGGATAGTCACTCACCTAGTGTTTACAGCTAAGAGCTGATTTAGGGTGTTTAATGGGAATTAATCATCCATTTGCGAGGAAATCTGGGAAGATTCCATGAGTTTAGCTGTTTTGGGTGTTGAAGCAAGTTTAGAGCTCCAGCATTAAGTTTGATGAAGCATAATTTCACCCCTAATTCAATCCCCTTTTTACTGCTTTGGTTTAAAATTGTGTTACTGCCTTTATTTTCTCTTTAGATATTGAAGCATACTTTTACGCATTTTGTTTACTTTATGTCATTTAAGTTTAGTTGCACAAATTTATGTTGGTTATCTATCACTTCACTAAACCTAACCCAAGCATTGTAAATTTCATTTAACTAATCCCTGAGGAGAACGATATAAAAATACTTATCACTTGCTGCATTAGGCTGTGTATACTTGCACATTTAGGGTGTTTCCATTCCAAAATTGCATACACTCTTCTAAGCAACAGTGGGGCGTCCCAAAACGCACTTGCCCAAGTATAAGCGACGCACCAGCAAGTAATACCTGGCTTGTATTCCAAGGTCGAATCCTCAGGGAATAGATCAGACTCTTAATTGAGGTGCATGAGAAATTTCGACATGTCTTGACCCTTATGGTGCCTAAAATATGCTACTACTCTACATTAGTTGATCAAGCAGACAAGAGCAATTTCAACAAAAAAAAGTTATCAAGTAGAAGAATACCAAGAAGTTTCATAGAAATTTCAGTTAAAAAAGGAGAGATTATAATATAGGGCTTTTAACCAAGCCTTACAAGAAAACTAACTCATGCTTGAAAGTAAAGAAGCTGAAATTACATATGAAAACATGATGATAGAAATAAACTAAAATTATAAAAATACTAAGGTGGATGAAAAATGAAGGCAGATGAAAAACTGAGGTTGGTGAACTGGAGCTGCCTTTCATCCTTCTTCAACTCTTCAATGGCGTCTGTCACTCCATCGTGTGAGCTTCTGGAAGTTGAAGATAAAGATGAAGGGATGGTGGATGGAGGAAGTGATCATCGGGATGAGGCTTTCCCAGATGCCCTTAAAATGAAATGGAATGGTCTATTTAAAATATGTTCCAACCAATTAGGTTGAGCAGCCGACAAAAATGTTTTATGCAGGTGTTGCAGTGCAGGCAGGTACAGTGGTCCCCCACTTGGAGCGTCCTTTTGGTCAACCTTGAATCAGAGTGTTGTATGATAGTGATCCCCTACCATTCGGGCACCTCACTTCTAAGCACCTCAATTTCAAGCGCTTGGGATTTGACTTCACCTGCACATACACTTGTTACGATTGGCGCAAAAATAGAAGACATTTAAAGATTTTCAATTAATTTACTACGTTAGACACGTAATGCGCCCATCACACATACTTATGCAATGCTTGCTCTATTTTGTTTTTCCATTTATGCTTTCTTTTCACCACATTGAGACCAAAAATAGCCAAATTAAGGCACCCAAATAACTTGTTATTACAAGTTATCAGGATCCACCTGTAATTGATTATCAAGTTAATCCTCAAGGAGGAGGGAACCAACAACATAATGCAGAACATAATGCTGGGCAAAACAATGCACATCCACAACAAGTAATCCCTCCAAAAAATCCCATCTTCATTGCATAAGAAAGGGATAGAGCAATAAGAGATTATGCAGCCACCACTTTCCAGAATCTGAACACAGGAATTGTGGAACCTAACATCGAGGCTACTCATTTTGATGTTCCAAATGCTTTATGCAATAGGCCAATTTGCAGGATTGCCAAATGAAGATCCTCATAAACACATCAAATTATTTATGAGGATTTGCAATTCTTTCAAGTTGAATGGAGTCTCAGGTGACACATTGTGATTGAAATTGTTTCCCTTAGCTTTGTAGGGAAATGTAGAAGCTTGGTTGGATTATTTTCCCCTAGATTCCATTACAATGTGGGATGAATTAGTAGAAAATTTTCTTTTGAAGTGCTTTCCTCCCACAAAGAATGCACAAATCAGAGGAGGGATAATCACTTTCAAACAAGGCATAAAGGAAGGATTAGACACTGCATGGGAGTGTTTTAAGAAGTTAGTGAGGAAATGTTTGCATCACGGGCTATCCACTTGTCTCTTCATTGAGCACTTCTATAATGGATTGACTCAGGCTTCAAAAACCTTAGTTAACACATCAGCAAATGAATCTTTGTTAAAGAAAATTGTGAATGAAGCAAATGAAATTTTGGATGCTATGGTCTCGAACAATAGTCAATAGGGAGAAGACGAATCGCATTCCACAAGGAACATTGCAGGAATACACGAAGTAGATGCTTTGGCAGCACTAAGTGCACAGATATCTGCCATAAACAACACATTAAAGAACCTTACTTTGGGGAACCAGGCCCCTGTTGCTGCCATAAATCAGATTTCTCCCCTTACTTGTGTTTATTGCAATGATAATCATATCTTTGACAATTGTCCATATTATCCTACTTCTATGTGTTATATAGGGCAAAACATATAGAATACATACTCGAATACGTATAATCCAGGCTGGCGACAACACTCTAACTTTTCCTGGGGTGGACAAAATGGAGGTTCTTCAAGCCAAAATTAGTACGTGAAGTAGGGAATTCCACCAGGATTCAACAATCTACCACAACAACCTTATACACAGAAGAATACTACATAATTGCAACTGCAATCCTCAGCACAGAATCCTTCATTGGAAACTCTGATGAAAGAATTCATGGCTAAAAATGAGGCCATCATGAGTAGAAATGATGTCATTGTTTAGAGTCAAGCTGCATCTTTGTGTAATCTTGAAATACAGGTTGGACAACTGGCATATGAGATAAAAATTAAGCCGGACATTACCAAGCACTACAAAGAATCCATAATGCGAAGGGAAGAAGCATTGCAAAGCAATTACATTAAGAAGTGGACTCAAATATGAAGGTTCAGAAATGCCTAAAGAGAGTTCCAAGAAGATCAAGAGTTCAGAAGATGAAAAGAAGAATTGCATAGAAGAAGCAGTACATGAACCTATTAAGGAAAAATTAGGTGAAACAACAGAGGAAGTGGTCGCAAAGCACCCAGAACTAGAAAAGAAAACTATAGCAACAAAAATCCAAGAGCAAGCAATTCAGAATTATAGACCACCACCTCCTTTTCCGCAAAGATTCAAGAAGAAGATCCAAGATACACAATTTAACAAGTTTTTAGACATTCTCAAGCAACTCCACATTAACATTCAGTTAGTGGAGACACTTGAGAAAATGTCGAACTGCGTTAAATTCTTAAAGGACATCCTGATGAAGAAGTGTAGGCTAAGAGAGTTTAAAAGAGTGGCATTGACTGAGAATTGTAGTATGTTATTAAAAAGTAAAGTACCACTAAAGCTGCAAGACCCAGGACATTTCACAATCCCCTGTATGATTGGAGGAACGGATGTTGGACGTGCACTATGTGATCATTGAGCAAGCATCAACTTGATGCCTTCGTCAGTTTTTAAATAGTTAGGAATCGGCGAGGCTAGACCTACTACAGTCACATTGCAATTAGTAGATAAGTCTATAGCTCGACCTACAAGGAAGATTGAAGACGTGCTAATTAAAGTAGACAAATTTGTCTTCGCTGCAGATTTCATCATTCTAGACAGTGAAGCTGACTAAGACGTTCCCATCATTTTGGGAAGATCGCTCTTAGCTACAAGTAGAACCTTTATTGATGTCCAGAAAGGAGAACCAATAATGCGAGTAAACGATCAAGAAATCAAATTCAACATACTCAATGCATTGAGGTACCTAGGGGAGATTGAAGAATGTTCAAAGGTCGAGATTGAAGAATCTTCGCAATTGCATGAGTTTCAAGAGTAATTAGAAGAGGAAGAAGATTTTGAAGGAGAAGATGAAGAGCACTATCAGAGAATCTAAATGAAGAACTGAACGGAAAGACAACAAGTGCTATTGTTTGACTCCCGATGGAAGCTCTTCCCATGAAAATTGAAGTCGAGATGGTCAGGACCCGTTATGATTCAACATGGAGCTATAGATTTACAAGATGAAAAAGACAACAATTTCAAAGTTAATGGTTAAAGAGTCAAGCCTTATTGGCGAGAAGACCTAAGGAGGAAAAAAAGGTTAATCTCCCTTATCAAAATTGAGTAAGAGACACCATGTGAAGAAAAAAAAAGGGAGAAACTTTCAACTTATGGAATTCTAATTAGAATGAAGAAACTTGATTCAGAGAATCTTTGTCTAAGGAGAATCCTGTCAAGGCTGAGGTATTTAAGTTGACTGCTAAGGGAACACCTCTACTGGAGATGCACTTGGGAGTTCATTAAGTCAACTTTAAGTTTGAAATTGGAAATTCCAAAAAGTTAACTATGCCTTAGGAGAAATTGTGTGAACGTTTTGATTTTTTACTTTTGAGTTTCAGGTGAAAAAATTAGAAAAATACTGGGCCAAAGGAAAATATAAGAAGAAAAAGCGAAAGAAAAAATTGCAATTACAATTGGAAAAGCAACTTGGAATTGCAAATTCAGGAAAACTCAACCAAACAGGGCATATTGGTAGTACGTCAAAGAAAAGGATGAAGCAATAAGGGCAACACTTTCCATTCTATCCAAAGGTAAATGTCCACTTTTTTGGACTTTCCAACAATTCTTCTTCAAAACTCCAAGACCCCTGAAGAAAGTAATGGCAACAACAACACATTTTTCTCTACATAGGGGAGTTTCTTCTTGACTTATCTTTCCAGCTTTTGTTATTTGTTGTTTTTGTTTACTGTTTGTTGTTGCTTTTGGTTTGAGGTTTAGTTAGGTTCTTTTATGCTTTCTTTAGTTATTTGTTATGAATAAAAAAATAGTTGTGAATGCTTTTGAATTGTTCAAGTTGACAACACATTTCTTGTCTGATTGTTTGAGTTTTGTTCTTGCTGAATACCCTTAATGATGAAAATTTGGAGTATGCTCAGTTCATTTAATACTTAGAACATTACATAGATGCTTCCCGAATAAACAATTTCATGGTTCCTTGTCCTTATAAGACGCCTAAGCCTCAACTCACCTAAGTTTGTATACTAAATCCCCTTAGGACAATCTAGTTTAGATGTTTTGCAAACCATCCATTTTCACCCCTTGCGCTATTCTCGGTCAATGGGAACATTGACCCATTTAAGTTTGGGGGGGTGAGTTTTGTAATACTATTATTGTTATAGTATGTTGTTGTAACAGCTGCTAGGATCCAAAAAAAAAAAAAGAACAAGAGGGATAATTGATAGCACACAAAATGGTGCTATTTCTAGGCTTAGATTTAGGTTAGTTTTGTGTATTTTTAGTGGACTATGATGCTTTCACGTCATGAATTGCAGGAATCGAGCATTGAGAATCAAATCGAGGATTTGAAGCAGTTTGGAGGCAAAAAGAAGCTTAAAGGAAAGCTTTTGTGCCAAAAAGACAAGGAGAAGAAGTGCACAAGCAACTAGGCTCGAGAGCAAAGCGTTGTAACACCATACATGCAGACCTTCAAACCCAGCAGACAAAACACAGAGTGTTGCAATGCCAACCTCGAAAAATTTTCCTTATTTATTTAATTCGAAGGGACAACATTGCAACGATGCATTGTCTTGATAATATAACGATTTTATTTTTTATTTTGTGCAAAGGGAGCCGTTTTTTAGAGCCTAAAACCCTAAATTTGATTGAAGACACTGTTTTGGGATTGAGAGATTACCTTGGAGAGCTAAGGAGAAGACTTGAGGCTCGAGATCGCGAGACATCAAGACGGGTATGAGTGTTGGCACGCGTTATCCAGTTTTATCCCTTTTTCCCTTACTTTGTTTATTTCATTTTAGGACTTTTAGATAGAAATTCATATTGTAGTTTTAAGTATGAAAGACTCGTGGATGATTGTTTATTGAACTTGGGTTTGGTTTTTGAGTTGTAGTATATCGTAACGAATATTTATGCAATTTTTGGGATGTTTGTTTAAAGCTTTTGGCCATAGATTGTATGAGTTGTATTGAGTTTAGCTTGAGAAAGTAAACTTAATTAAAGAACTAAATTGAATAACTAAAAATAGCCTATTGCATGAGAATGAGTAAGTTGTTTTTAGAAGCTGTTAAAAGAATATTTTTAATGTCATTCTTAGTATAGAAATAGACCAAGAGGTTGATTTATATTAAAGCATGAGTTTGTTTGAGCTTGAGAGAGTCAAATGAATAATCTAGAAATTCTTGGCTTATTTTCGTAGTGTATGGTGCAATTTCTTAATCAAACCATGTTGTGCTTAATATTCATTCAACCTCCAATATTCTCTCTAAATGGACTCCAACCTTGTATACATTTAGTTAGCTTTATTATTTTTCCTCTAAAGTCCTGTTTTTCTAAATAAAATTAGGCATGAGTAATTATGGTAATTAATTAATCAAAAGAAAACCAATCCCTATGGAGATGATAACTCGATATTTAATATCATTATATTAAAACTTGACACTGTACACTTGCGGTTATTTGCGAGCACTTAAAAACCACGCAACAATACTCCTCCTTCCAAAAGAAGTAACCATGGGTGGTCATAATACTCATGATTTTCTTTGCATGAAAGGTTAACTTAGGAAGTGAGTATGTGAAAATGGGCTTGATGTGATAAGTACTTGTAGCTGGATGCTTTCACAAAAAAACGTTAGTAAGTTAGAATAAAGGCACGAATGACAAAAAAGTCCCATCTTGAAAAAAAAATAAAGAAAAAGAAGAAGTATGCATCCTAGCAGTGAAAAACAAGTTTGGAGGGGGGAGGGATAATGTTAGTTGAGAAAATCGTGTACAGTTAGTTTGTTTAGCAAATAAGTGAAACTTGACTAAAGGTAATAGTTAGTATGAATCCAAGGTGAGGTTGTGAGATGAAAGTATTTTATTTGCATGTAGTGGAAGCATCCAAGTAAAATTAAAGTGTTATGAGGATGAGGTCTCTCATGAGAGGTGTATTTTTCAACATAATTATTCTTAGAATCTATTGTGGCTTGTGTTTATGTCTCTATATTTGTTTTGCAACTGCTTGAGGACAAACAATAACTTAAGTTTGGGGGTGTGGTAATTCTCATTTTTTTTATAATTATTTAGCTTCCAAATAAAAGTTATTCTTGAAGTTCTTCTTTGTAAAACCACAAAATTTACTAAATTGGAGCAAGTTTGAATAAAAACACTTGGGCATGCTATGAATCTCCCAAAATATTAAGAATATGTCAAAATAGCAAGAGAAGGCCGGAAAAAGCGTAAACTTATTGATTTTTTTTGTTTTTTGTGCAGGTATGGGTAACTATGAAAAATTGCAATTACAATCCAAAAAATATATTGCAATTGCAATTCTGGGCAGATATGGCAAAATGGGAAACCCAAATTTTATGCGATTTTGGGAAAACTCCGTGATTATTCTTTAGATTTTCAGCATGATTGATTAGGGACTATTAGCACAAGGTAGGAGAAGGAAACCCTAGCTTATGGAGGCCTGCAAAAGGGACAAAGAAGCCGAAGCATGAGAACTCTCCTCCCTCATGAAGTTGTTGTTTCCATTATATTCTTTTTTTGCTATCTTCCTTTTGTTTTCCGCACCTTTAAGTCTCGATAATTAGTCCAATCTAGACGAAAATCTTAGATTGTAAAGACTCGATTCCCTTTGAAAGAAGTGGGATTGAGTTTGATTGATGAAAGGGGCAAGAAGGGTGTTTTATTGCACTGTATTAGTAGTTCAGTTTTGATCTCTGTTTGTTTCAATTGTAATGGTTGTAATTTTTAGTTCAAGTTGTTGTACTGATTTCCTTTTCATTCCAGTATTAGAATTCAAGTTAAATCTTCGGTTTTGTTTAATTGTTCTTATAAGACTTAAATTTCAGTTTAGAAAAAAACATTCTTTTTATTTTGTAAGTTTAGCTTCAGTTACAACAGTTTAGTTTTCCTTAGTTATGGATTTTTCTTTCACTTAATTCTTCATTCTTCTTTTCTTTAAGTATGAGCTAAGCCACTCTTAGGGATTCAAGCATGTGAATGTCCTAGACAAAGGAATAAAGGCCAAATTGTGAGAGCAACCTTGCTTACTCAATAGCTTGTTTGCTTTTTTTGACTTTTAATTCTCATTATTAGTCTAGATTTATCACCTAGATTAGTATACATCAATTAAATCTAGTTTTGAAAAGGTTAAATAAAGTTGGAATTTAATAAAAGCAATAAAGGAAAAAGCCTAGGCATAGAAATTTGTTTTTAACCCTAGACATAGGGCAAAACCTTTAAAACAAAAAGGATTGTCTTTCAAAATCAACTAAGTTCGTATTAACTATAGAAATGTCTGTTTAATTACTTAGTCTTCTAAAGATACTTCATAGAAGGTTGAATAGGTGTTGAATCCAGTTTATATTGCTTAAGAGTAGAGTCAAAGATTACAATTGCAATTAGGCTACAATTCCAATCAAAAGGGCACAAGCATGTTTGGATCATTTCCTTTTATTCTTGACATTTATTTTCTTGTCCACAAAAATCACACCAAACTTTGTTTTACATTGGTTACCACAAGTTCAATTTTGAGAACAATTTTTGCTATCCTTTTGAATTTTACTGTATCCATTCATTGTGGGATTGATACTTTGGAGTACTTCCAATTTATTACTTGCATCGATAGTTTGCACTTGCACTGGACTGGAGCTTCTTTTAAAACCAAAAGTCCTTTATCTAAGCCCACACGTTTCAGTCGATCAAAGGTCGAGTGGAGACAGAAGTTATATATTAATTTTCTTCTTTTGTTGCCGCCATACTCATCCTTTGGAAGTCCAAAGGTTGAGTAGTTGAAGGCTTGATGCGATTGAAGACCGAAGTCCTTTGCTTGACTTCTTTTGTGTCGTCATCTTCTTTCACATTAATGCAATACGAACTTGCAAAGTTTTCTTCCTCTTTTTCTATGGGAAGGAAATTTCTTGAGAAGAATTCCTTTAAGGTCACCAGTTGGCGAGGTTGAGAAATTTTTTCATTCCTCTTCCTTTCAGATTTAGGTTTCCTTGGATCCTTCTTTCTTTGAGGCCTATTATTTCTTTTGAATGGGCAATGTTCCTTTTGAACAATATGTTGTTTTCATTTCTTCCAATGAGTCATAACAACCCAACCATCTTGATCTTTAATAGACTTGACCACATCTTGAAGTTTGTTTCTTGGTACCTCAAGTTGAAACCAAATAGATACAAATTCCAATGTTCCAAATTGGACTAGGTGCACCTCCTGATCATGAAGCGAACTAGAGCGCACTTGGCTTCATGCATTTGTTGTTACTACAACATGATTTGACTGAGCTATTTCATCAAGGTCTAGCTCAAAATTATCTTCTATAGCTAACCTTAGAATTAGCTCTTTTAGGACAAAACAGTTCTTTACTGGGTGATTGAAAACTCGATGATACTTACAGTAGTTGGGATCATTACTTTTCCCATCTCCTCTAGATGCTTACACTCTAGAAGTTTGATTAGTCGTGTGTCCAGTAGTTGTTCTAACATATTAGGAATGTCAAAATTTGGAAAAGGACAAACTTTTTTTTTTTCTGTCTTTCCTTCAAAGTTAAGCAATGTTTTTCATTTCCTTGTTGCTTTTCAGTCTTCTTATGTTTTTGTTTCGAAGACGACATGAGAAGGGTTGTATTGTCAACTATATACTCTTCCTTCTTTCCTTATGTTAGGGACTAGAAGGTCTTTACCTACTCAACTAGCAATATTTAGCTCTTGTCGTGGGCGCAAGTTTCTAGCTGATCAAAGGTGCAAGGCTTTATACCTTGGAGGTTGTACAGAAGTCCCCAGTGCATGTCTTGAATGCACATTTCAACAGTAGATAGTTTAGTGAGACGATCTTTAAAATCAAGATTTATGACTCTCCAACGATTTATGTAGTCGACAACAGGTTCACTTTTTCGTTGTCTAGTGTTGGTGAGCTCGAACATGCTAATGATGCGTCTTGTGCTATAGAAGCGATTTAGAAACTCTTTTTCAAACTATTCCCAAATGTCAATTGACTCAGGCTCTAGATGGGCGTACTAGTCAAAAGCATTCCCCTTCAGTGTTCGGACGAACTGTTTGACCAGTAGATCTCCTCGTGTACCAACATTTTCACATGTTTCGATGAAATGAGTAACATGTAGCTTTGGATTGCCTTTTCAATCAAATTGTTGAAGCTGGTGGCTGGTAGTTAATTGGCATTCTCGAATTATCGATTCTCTTAGTATATGGTTTAGAATACAAGAAAGAACTTTGAAAATCCCCACTATATTAAGCTCTAATGGAGTTCGTTATCATGTTCTGAAGTTGATGGACAGATAGTGAAGTGATCGAAGTGGAGGGTCGTGGTAGATCTTCTTGTACAACTATCTTCTCTTTGTTGTGATCTTTGACACACGAGTCTAACCTGATTCAGCAACATTTTAGTTCTCAACCAGACTCTTCAAGTATGTGATTTGAGAATCTCTTTCTTCAATCGCCTTCATTAAGGTGTTGATATGCTCTTGCATCTCTGTCATTTTTTCTTCCATAGTGCTTGTTTTAGTTGTCACGACAGACACTACGTTAGAATCGAGATCGATTTTCAGTAGTAGATACCTCCAGCAGCTTCATTACTTCACTTGCAATAATAGGAGTTTTATCTTTCTGTAGCTTGAGTTCATTGGAGCAATTATGGGTAACAAAACCTATGTACAAGTTGCTCATGACAACAGTCATCAAAGAAGTCTTAATGACATCACTTCACTTGTGCTTTGAGATGGGATAAAGAGATGAGAGATAGAGATTGTCCCATTGGATGTGTCAATTTGTTCACATGTAATTTCAACAAAGAAATGAGACACATGGAATGAACTTGTATTTTGTATTTATTTTGTGTAGTTGAGTACAATCTCTAATATTTGATCATCTGATTCTCTCTCAAATGTACATTTGTTTGGAGGGCTTTGTAGCTTGTTCTCGAATGTAGATTTGTCTCGAGGGCTTCCCAACTTGTTCTCGAATGTGGATTTGTCTCGAGGGCTTTGTAGCATGTTCTTGAGGTTGAAGCTTCAATTAATCTTTAAAGTCTTCAAGTCCTCAAGTCTTGAAGAGTCTTTGGTCTTCAAGGAGTGTTCAACACCTAAGGACTTCAGGGAGTCTTTTGACCTTCTTTGCTTTGAATTCTCTCTGAGTTCTTTGGGGAGTTTAATTTTTGAACCCCTCAAATAAAAGAGAGCTCTTCTATTTATAAAGCTTTCTTTGGGGAGTTTAACTTTTACCCAAATTTCATATGACTCATTTTGACCAAATTGGGGTTGTTTGGCGCGTTGGTTTGAAATCATAAACCCTTGGAATAAGGAACCCTGGGAATCCTTGGCAGGAATCAGAAACCTTGGGGTTCCTTATTATTGTGTTTGGGGTGCAAGGTTGGATTTGGCTGGTTTGTTGAAACCTGTGTTTGGAGTGCAAGGTTGGGTTGGACTGAGTTCGTTTAAGCTATTTTTTTAAACAAAATTTTTAGATTGTTTTCTTTTTCATATCCAGTTTTTTACTTGATAATTGTTTGTTGAATTGTATATCAATATTTTAATCAATTATGTGGATCAATTGTTGCAAGCATAGTTAAATATGAATGTGTAGTTGGTACAAGTATATTGATATCTCATTCACTCCATTCATGATGATGTAAAATTAAATAACATTAGCAAGAACATATATTTTAACAATTAATACGTGGGAAAGAAGAATGGTGTTGCTGGAGTAAAAGAAATCCATACTGGAAATGAAGGTCCGAAGTTCATAATATCATAACATTGTTTTCAAAGCTCTTCACTTGAGCAAAATTCAATAAATTAAGCCCATGTCTTAGCAAAAAGCAGACCATCTTCACATCTTAAAAGAATTCACTCTTAATAGTAACACATGCAGAACTTGGGGCTTTAACAACCAAAAATCACCAAAAGCACTCAAATAAGCAAGTTTAATAATAGATTTTTAAACGGGAATAACTCTTCTATTAAAGAGTTATCAAACTCTGTTTTAAAAATTAAAAAAAATTGAAGTTTATTTAAGAAATTAGGGAATTTAAAACTCTATTTCACAAAGTATTTGAAAAACTATTTTGGGAACTCTATTTTCGAAATTAAAAAATTAAAAGTCTGTTTAATAAATTAGGGAATCTAAAACTCTATTCAAAGTATTCAGAAACCTATTTTTGGAACTCCATTTTAGAAATTAAAAAATTGGAAGTCTATCTAAGAAATTAGGGAATTTAAAACTCTATTTTACAAAGTATTCCTAAACCTAGTTTTAGAACTCTATTTTAAAAATCAAAATATTGGAGGTTTATTTAAGAAATTATGGAATTTAAATAAAATTTTGCACCATATTTTGAAATCTATTTCAAGGATAAATGAGTTATAAAATTTGAATTCTATTTTAGAAATCAAAATACTAGAAACTCTATTTGTACAGTATTTTGAAACTTATTTTAAATATAATGGGTTAAAAAAATTTATTTAGTAGCCATTATTAGTTTTATTTTAACCTTTCAAAAAATTGACTAGGTGGTCGAGTTGCTGGGATGATCGTTGGAGTTGTTGTTGGGGTGGTCGAGTTGATCGGGTGGTTGGGTTATCGAGGTGGTCGCCGGTGGAAGTTGCACGGTGGTCAGATCACCGAAGTGTTTGTTGGATAGTTGCCAGCAGTAATTTTCAATATTAGTTTTATGGTGGTCGGGTCACTAGAGTCGTTGCCAGAATGGTCATTAGGGTGGTTAGGTTGCCATAGTGGTTGCTGGGTGGTTACAACAGTGGTTGTCGGGTGGTCGGGTCACTGGAGTTGTTGCTGGAGTTGTCATTAGGGTGGTCGAGTCGCTAGGGTGATCACTAAAGTGGTCGTCAACGATGGTTTTAGGTGGTTGGATTGTCAGGTCGTCGGGGTGATCCCAGTCATCTAGGTGATCGGGTTGCTGGGGTGGTTGGGTCATCGGAGTGGTCACTAGGTGGTCGTCAGCTTTAGTTGCTAGCTGGTCGGGTTTTTGGGGTGGTCGTCAACGATGGTTGCCAGGTGGTTAGGTCGTCGAGGTGGTTGTTAGATGGTTAGGTCGTCGGGGTGGTTGTCAGATGGTTGTTGGCAGTGGTTCGAATAAGTAGGGTGGTTGGGTCATCAGGGTGTCGAGTTGTTGGGGTGGTTATCAGACTAGTCTCTAGAGTTCTTATCGTAGTGGTTGTCGTAGGTAGTCATCAGCAGTGGTCGGGTCGATGGTGTGGTTGTCGAAGTTGTCGTTGTCAGTGGTCATCGAAATTGTCACCGAAATTGTTGTCGAAGTGGTCGCTGGAAATGGAAAACGACAAATGGAAGAGGCAAACATGGCACAAACCCCATGGGGTTGCATTGTTGTAACTCATAGGTTGTGTTTCAAAACCAAGGGTTTTGAACACCTTATGCCAAACATGGTTTTGGGTTTGAAACCCAAAACCATCCCAACCCAAAACCATGGGCCAAACTCTCCTATTAAGTTTAATTATTTGGTCAAATGGTCATAATGAAGACATGTGACCTTTTAATTTTAGGATTTGCTAATTTTTATTTTCAAATTAAATTTGGGGTATATGTCAATCCATAATTGGTCTCAAATTTAATTATTTGTCATTAATTTGGAATAATGGCGTGGCAATTTTGGATTGACCAAAATTTCTCATTCAACAAATTAATCACGTTTTTCCTTGGAATTTAAAATGAGCGATAGAGAGAGTTGGATTTTTCTTTCTTCTTCGCTCTGAGTAATTCCTCAACAACCTCCATTTATTGGATGTATTTTATTGCAATTAATACAAAAATGATGAATTTACCCTTTCATTCTTTAATTAATTACATGTATGCTCTTTTGTTATTTGAAATACAACTTCAATAATTGAATGTTTTAGGTTTACCCCCTTCAATTTCACTTTTCACTTTTAAAACTATAAGATAAGAATAACAACAGTTAAATATTGAATTCCTACAATTATTGGATGCCTTTTATTGCAATGAATACAAAAACATCTACTTGTTAATCTTCACATTGAGAGCGTCCTATACAAAAACTCTTTGATAGTCTGAAATATAATATATAAACACACACCAACTAGCTAACCCTAACATTGAGAGCGTCCTATATTGTTCCCACTATATGAGTGTATTGGAATAGTATAGAGTATTGCTACAGAAACTTCTGTCCATTCAATGTCTAGAATTTTACTTTTTAAAACGTTCAATTTTGATAAAAAAAAATTGAATTATATAGAACTAACTTTCCATTTATTTTCTATGTATTAGATGACAGAAATGACAATTGAGAACTTGAAGCCTTTCCAAAGGGGTTTGATAACTTGTAAAAATACAAGTTACTTAGCTTCAAAAATTAGATTACTTTTACTTTGAGAGTAAAGAAAAGCATGCGTTTTAACTAAAATTGCTAAACTTTTTAATCAAATGTCATTATCTATCATGAATGCGATGAACTGAATAAAAATATAGGATTAAAAATCATTCTTATTTCTTTGAGAATTCTTGTATTTTAGGAATAGGTTGTGCTGAGCATAAGGAACATCCTCCGCATGGGTCGATCATCAGAACAATACCTCAATGCAAGAAGCCGTGTATGCCAGAGTCAGTACGTAATCAAGTATAGTCACACTAGCTCACATTACCTGATCTCATACAAATTGGGACTTGAGAAATTGATGTTGCAGTAATTTAGTGGACCACAATGGCGTAGATGAGCTTCATTGATCAGTATATCACATTGCATTGGTAGATGGTATGGGTGCTCAACAGTGTTGAATGTGTGGCAACAGTTCAGTGGAAGCAAAATTATATATATGTATGTTTGTCATGAAAAAAGGAGCTCCCTCTGGTATTTTCAAACAGTCCAATAGTAGCCTTTATTTCCTCTCGTTTTTCTCTTGTCCCTGTTTATCTTCTTCTTCGTTGTAAGCCACTGTTGTGTCGTTGGAGGGGAAGCTGATAACTCTATTCTTGCCACTGCAAAAACGTAGTCCCTACTGTAGTATATTACTTTGTTTCATCTTGTACTTATATTTCCGTTCTTTTACAGTAATGCAATGAAATTTAATTTCTTTTCTTCTTCCTCCTTTTTACTGTTATTTATATTATGTTAGTTTAAAAGGTGGTCAAGGAAGAATCCATTATGTAACTCTTCCATTTTGCACTGCACACGTGCATGAACACCCAACTTTTTCTTGGCATTTGTCATTCTTTCATTACCTTCTTCATTTTGATCAACTGAGGTAAGGTAGTAGCACATTCAAGAACCGAGAGGGTAAGAGTGTGTGGAACTTCTAAGGAGAGCAAGAGTGGATAGTTTGCTAAGGAGTTTTAGAGATAAAGCAACCACTTGCAAGCCTAAATGGTTCAGATCATATTCCACTATTTTGAGCATAGACATATGACTTTATAGTGAGTTTAACATCTTTCTTGAAAGAGTTAGGATAAGTAAGAACCTACGCTTAGTTGAGAGACAATACATGCATGCCATTGTAGAGTAAGAGACGTGCACAAAAGAGGAATCCTAAGCTAAACCCATTTTTCCTTCTATTTTATGTTCATGGTGATTGACTATAGTTATCGTAATTCTTTTATTGGTTATGCCCTATGTCTACGAATTATTAGTTGAAAATAAAAGCGTGCAACAATTCTCTATGTATTCGACCTTGGAATGCTTCCAAGTATTATTTGCGTGTGTTGAAGTGTGCACTAGCACTCAACGCAAGAAAAACTATAATCCCATAAACGAGAAGACAACAAGCAAGGGTGGTCGACCAAAGTTACAATAGTTTGCAAATTTATGGTGCAACAATTCAAAAACAAAAAAGGAGAACCACTATGCATTCAAAAGTTCGTACTCGTTGATAAAGAGATAAAAAAATGAATTTATTACCATTCCTATCATAGTGTGTTTAAAAACAATTAAAACACGTATTTGTAGGGGGAAGATATTGAAATAACGTTATTCAAAGAACTGGTTGAAAAATTCAATATGAAACTAGAAAAGGAAAAAACGTACCTTATAATTGATGGAAGTGTAAAACCAACCGATAGAAGATGCCATAATGTTAACGATAGAATTGAGATATCATTGTCCGACTCCAGTGAAATCCAAGAAATTGAAGATGAAGTATATTTATAATATATAAAAAGCAAGAATCCAGAAAAACCTTTTTGGACGAATTTACCCTTTCATTCTTTAATTAATTACATATATGCCCTTTTGTTATTTGAAATACAAATTCATAATTGAACGTTTTAAGTTTACAAAACTCCTTCCATTTCACTTCTCACTTTTAAAATCGTACGATAAGAATAATAGCAGTTAAATATTAAATTCTTACAATAATTCGATGCCTTTTATTGCAATTAATACAAAAACCATGAATTTACCCCTTTTATTCTTTAATTAATTATATGAATGCCCTTTTGTTATTTGAAATACAACTTCAATAATTAAACATTTTAGGTTTACCCCCTCAATTTTGTTTTTCAATTTAAAAACTGTAAGATAAGAATAACAACAGTTAAATATTGAATTCCTACAATTATCTATAATATATAAAAAGCCAAAATCTAGAAAAAAGCATTTTTAGACGAATTTACCCTTTTATTCTTTAATAAATTACATATATGCCCTTTTGTTATTTGAAATACAACTTCAACAATTGAACGTTTTAAGTTTACAAAACCCCTTCAATTTCACGTCTTACTTTTAAATCCGTAGGATAAGAATAACAACAGTTAAATATTAAATGCCTACAATTATTGGATGACTTTTATTGCAATTAATACAAAAATGATGAATTTACCCTTTCATTCTTTAATTAATTATATGTATGCCCTTTTGTTATTTGAAATACAGCTTCAATAATTGAACGTTTTAGGTTTACCCCTTCAATTTCATTTTTCACTTTCAAAACTGTAAGATAATAATAACAACAGTTAAATATTGAATTCCTATAATTATTGGTTGCCTTTTTATTGTAATTAATACAAAACATCTATTCTTTGATAATTTAAAATACAATATATAAACACACACCAACTTGCTAATCCTCACCTTGAGAGCCTCCTTATTGTTCCCACTTTTTGAGTATATTGGAATCATTTAGAGTATTTGTGACGCTCTACATCTTCAGGTATAATTAATTTTCATCTTTTGTTTGTGTTTGTTGTGAATGTTTGAATTTATCGTTTGAGGTAAATTCGGGGAGTATTGGAATTTAGTGGGTCAATTTAGGTAATTAAGCTTATAGAATTTTAGTGGAAGGATTTCGAGTAGATCAAATTTCTTAATTTTGGAAACTTAAATTTACCCAAAGATTTGCCATAAATCTTGCGAGAGTTTAGGTCTATAAATGGAGATTTGAAATTTAAAATAGCCCTAAGTCTTACCTTTTCTTTTAATTAGTGGGCAGTGTTTGAGAAAAAAGAAAAGAAAAGAAGAAAGCCAGCAAAACCCTAGCCTCCACTTTTTTTCCCCCTCCCTCTAGTGTAGCCCCACCCCTTCGATTTCTTCTTCTCCCCCTCATACCTCTTTTTCACACAACCCACCCAACAGGACGCGCCATTATTATTCTTCTTCTCCCTTCACCACCGGTGACTTCTCCCTTCTTCCGTTAGTGCTCCGGCAAAGCTAAACCAGTGGGCAAGGACGAAGCTGATGGAGTTAATATTAATAAAGCGGAAGCAATTTCGGATCTCGAGCACTCAAAGTACATCAATTTAACCAAACAAAAACATGCTCTAAACTGGAAAAAACCAGAAAGTATGAACACATACCTTTGTAGCTCAAATTCTCCAAATTCTTTGCAAATTTTGGATCACCAACAATACTTGGACCACCACTAGAGTCTTCCCTACTATTCTCAGCCCTTGGAATGGATTGTGGGATCTTTGATTGAGAGAAATTGGGAGAAGAATGAGTAAAGATCCAAAAAAAAAAACTAGAGAGTTTTCTACAAAAATCTCTTGTTTTTCTAATATCTTTCTCCATTGTGTTTCTTCTCATTTATAGGCACTAATGAAACCTCATTAGGCTTCCTATGGAAGACAACATTTGTCTTCCTATGGAAGACAACATTTGTCTTCCTTTGGAAGACAACACTTGTCTTCCTATGGAAGACAACACTTGTCTTCTTTTGGAAGACAACACTTGGTTGGAATTAGTCAAGTTTAAATCAAAATTAATTAAAAAAAAACTTGATTAATCAATTAAACCATTTAATTAATTAATTTAATTATTTAATTTAATATCAAATATTAATTAAATAATTAGACCAATCCCTCTCTTTTATGACCAATCATTTGTACATGAATCCCTATTCACGTATTAAACCGAACAAATATTTAAATCACATTTAAATATGTTCCTCTCTCTTCCTTGTAATTTTAATTCATAATTAAATTATAGTACGTTAAGTATATCGCATATAATTAACGTTTACTCCCAAAACCGAATTTGAACAATTCAAATTCTTTTCTCTCAAATTATTCCAAGGCTTAGTCTGAGCTAGTAAGGGGACCTAATGGACCTACAGATCATGAGCTCCAACGATATGAGATTTAACCGGCCAAACTCTTTAGCCTAGCTAATCAACATTCGTTAACCACCGGGACACTCCACTAAAGCCCAGTGGCTGCACTCTCCTCACTGTAGATATATTTCTGTCCACTCGATATAACCATGATTAGTAAGTCGATCCTTCACAGGTCGTTCGTAATTACAGCTGGGTCAAATAAACCGTTTTACCCCTGTAATTACTTCTTGTTCCTTAAGTCCCACTGATCCTCTAATGAACAATTAGTTTGTGGTCCAACCAACAAACCGAATCCCTCTCGGGCCAATGAGAGGGTGGGCCCATTGTTCAAGACCTGGAGTCAGCACTTAAGGGAACAACCTCTCTACTAATCCTTAAAGCAGGTAGGAGTGAATTCCATCTCGCATGACTATGTTCCCAACTATCTATCCGGTCTTATCCCCAAAATGGGAGGCTTATTGAGTCGGCGATCTCGGGCCACTCTCACCCATGCAAATCTAAGGATAATCCCAAATAAACAGGAGTTCATAGCACGCTCAGGATTAAGATCGAGTTACCTAGGTCATCGTATGAATATAGTCAGTTAAAACAGTAAACGGAGTTATAAAGTCTAAGTGACTATTTCGCGGTCCAGTCTTATGCAAACTCATTGCATAGGACGCCCCCACTCGCATGTCTCCACATGAACGATTCAGGATCACATCGTTAGTACTATACAAAGTGGGCCGCGTCCATAGTGTCCCCAGAATAAGGTACCCAGCCTTATCCTTATACTATAGACCATTTTGGCTTTTACTCGAACTTGATCCACTTTTATGTCATACATAAAGTTCAAGTATACATACTATAGCCAAGGGTTCTTAGTTCATTGGATTTGGGTTATAGAATACACAATTCACTTTATTCAATAACACATTTACTGAATAAACCTCAATAACATCTTTATAGTAAAATAGAATATACATTCAGTTTACAAAACCACGAGTTTTAGGACACAAAACCCAACAAACTCCCACTTGGACTAAAACGTCAGTGGAGTCAACCATGCTGAGGTAGAAAACTGCCCTACTGTACAACCCGTAGTCCTAGACTCTCTAGGTGTCCCTTAAACACTTTAGCTTTGAGGGGCTTTGTAAACGGATCAGCAATGTTGTGCTCCGAAGGGATCTGTGTGACTATCACGTCTCCTCGTTGCACAATCTCCTTGATGAGATGATATTTGCGCTATATATGCTTTCCGCGCTTATGGCTTCTAGGTTCTTTAGAATTTGCCACTGCACCACTATTATCACAATAAAGGGTGATAGGCAAATTCATATTTGGAACAACTTCCAAATCAGTAAAGAATTTCCTAAGCCATACAGCCTCCTTCGCTGCTTCGCAAGCTGCGACATACTCAGCCTCCATGGTGGAGTCAGCAATACAACCTTGCTTTATACTCCTCCAAACTATTGCTCCTCCATTAAGAGTGAACACTGATCCCGATGTGGATTTCCTCGAATCTACATCGGTCTGAAAATCAGAGTCAGTGTATCCTGCAAGGATCAGATCCTTCGCACCATACACAAGCATATAGTCCCTCGTTCTCCTAAGATACTTGAGGATGTTTTTAACGGCAGTCCAATGATCATATCCTGGATTGGACTGATACCTGCTGACTATTCCTACTGCATAGCATATGTCGGGTCGAGTACACAGCATGGCATACATCAGACTACCGACAGCTGATGCATAGGGAATGCGTCTCATATCCTCAACTTCTTGAGGTGTCTTAGGACACTGTTCCTTCGACAAATGAATTCCATGTCTGAAAGGTAATGAACCCCTCTTGGAATTCTGCATCTTATATCTAACCAACATTTTGTCAATATAAGATGCCTGAGACAATGCTAGCGTTTTGTTCTTGCGATTCCGAACAATTTGGATTCCAAGGACAAACTGAGCCTCTCCCAAATCTTTCATTTGGAATTGGGTTGCTAGCCATTTCTTTACGTCAGTTAGGAATCCTATATCATTCCCAATGAGTAGGATAACATCTACGTACAAGACTAAGAAGCTACAGTAGTATTGACTATCTTTTTGTAAACACAAGGTTCGTCAATATTCTGTTCAAAGCCATAAGATTTAATCGCAGTATTAAATCTTATATTCCAGGATCTAGATGCTTGCTTCAGTCCATAGATGGATCGTTTAAGCTTGCAAACTTTTTGCTCTTGACCTTTAATTATGAACCCCTCTGGTTGAACCAAATAGATACTCTTTTCAAGATTGCCATTCAGAAAGGCTGTCTTGACATCCATTTGCCAAATTTCATAATCATAAAACGTGGCAATGGACAAGAGTATTCTAATCGACTTAAGCATGGCAACAGGGGAGAAGGTTTCTTCATAGTCCACCCCTTCCCGTTGGGAATAACCCTTTGCCACAAGTCGAGCTTTAAAGGTTTGCACCTTACCGGCTTGGTCTCGTTTCCTCTTGTAGATCCACTTACAACCGATAGGTCTTTCACCATCTGGTTGGTCTACAAGTTCCCAAACAGAATTGAAGTACATTGACTCCATTTCGAGGTCCATGGCTTTAATCCACTGGTCCTTATCTATGTCATTCATTGCCTGTTTATAGGTCAATGGATCCTCAATGCCATCATCAGGTATGACGACCTGGGTTTCAGTCAAACCCATGTAACGGTCGGGTTGTCTAACATCCCTCCCACTACGTCGAGGCATTCTCAACTCTTGAGAAGGACCAGCTTGATCAACAACTTTTGTTGATTTATTTGTAGCTTCCCCAGAAAATTCACTCAATACAATTCTACTTCTAGGCCGATGATCTCTTATGTGGTCTTCCTCTAAGAACGTGGCGTTTGTCGACACAAGCACCTTGTCCTCTTGAGGATCGTAAAATAGACCACCTTTCGTTTCCTTGGGGTATCCTATGAATAGGCATAATTTTGAACGTCGTTCTAATTTCTTTGGATTGGGCACTAGCACATGTGCCGGGCACCCCCAAATCCTGAAGTGACGTAAACTTCCTTTACGCCCTTTCCATAACTCATAAGGTGTTTCTGAAACACTCTTAGAGGGAACCATGTTCAAAATATATGCAGCAGCCTCTACTGCATATCCCCAAAACGAACTAGGCAGCTGAGCATAGCTCATTATAGATCGAACCATGTCTAACAAGGTTCTGTTTCTCCTCTCAGATACACCATTCTGCTGAGGTGTACCGGGTGCTGAGAGTTGGGATACGATTCCATGTTCTATCATATAGTCCTGGAATCTCAAATCCATATACTCTCCACCTCGATCTGATCGAAGTGTTTTAATCGTCTTACCTAATATGTTCTCAACCTCTGTCTTATACTCCTTGAACTTTTCAAGGGCTTCGGACTTATGATGTATTAGGTAAAGATAGCTGTACCTCGAATAATCATCGATGAAACCGATGAAGTATTCATACCCTCCTCGAGCTTTGACATTCATTGGACCACAGAGATCCGAATGTACAAGTTCTAAGGGTTCTTTGGCTCTATAACCTTTTTCAGAAAAAGGTCGTTTGGTCATTTTTCCCTCAAGACAAGACTCACATGGTGGTAAGGAGTTGTCTTCTAACTGACTTAGGATACCACTCTTAACCAATCTCCCAATCCTATTGAGATTAATGTGGCCTAGTCTCAAGTGCCAAAGATAGGTACTTGGAGAAAATTTCTGCCTTTTATTTTGAGTATCAGCTGTTTTAAACATCTCGGTGTTCAAAATAGCTTTTACCTCTGTTGGTCTTAACACATATAAGTTGTTTTCAAGTTTAGCAGAACATATTCATATACCTCTTTTGCAAATGAATACTTCATTATAATCAAAAGATACTTTATACATATGTTCAAGCAAACAAGAGATAGATACAAGATTTCTTTTGATTCCAGGAACCAAAAGTACATTTTCTAGTAAAATGATTCTATCTCTAAACAACAACTTCACCGCTCCCTCTGCTCTGGCTGAGACAACCTCTCCTGTTCCAACCTTGAGAGTTATCTCACCATCTGCAAGCTGCCTCCAGGAACTAGTTTCCTGAAAAGAAGAACAAACATGGTTAGTGGCTCCTGAATCTAATATCCAGGCGGAATCATCATGTTCCACTAAACATGTTTCAACAACAAGTAAATCATATTTACCTTGTTTTGCCTTCTCAGCTTGCTTTTCTGCAAGGTACTTTGGGCAATTCCTTTTCCAATGCCCATCTTCACCACAGTGGAAACATTTTCCTTTATCTGTGGCTTTAGCCTTGCGTTTATTCATGGCGGGAGTTTTTCCCTTCCCATTGTCCTTCTTCTTCTTTTGAATACCTTTATTCTTAGAAAAAGAACCAGACTTAGTCCCAGAAGACGATCCTCTTGGAAACTTCTTCGAAGTGACAACATTTGCCTCCTTCTCTTTTCCCTTTGTTTTCATTAGGGAATCGAAAGTCTGTAGCTCATTGAGGAGAGTAGTCAGATTATACTCTATCTTGTTCATCATCGCATTGGTGCGAAACTGTAGGAAGCTCTTCGGAAGAGATTCCATTATAAAGTTAACCTGACTATTCTCATCTATGACAGCTCCGTTTACTTCTGCCACGTTGAAGTAGACCATCATGTTAAGGACATGCTCCCTAACAGAAGTTCCCTCCTTCATACGGGAGTTGTAAACATTCTTGAGAGCATCATGACGGATCGATGAGGACGGTTGTCCAAACATCGCCTGTAATGATCCCATGATTTCCTTAGCGGTAATCATGCTCTCATGTTTCTTAGATAGCACATCAGATATGCTGGCTAAGATATAGACTCGGGCTTTATCATTAGCCCTAGTCCATCTGTCAAATGCATCCCGAACAATTTGGTTTGCAGACGAGCCGGGAGGGAGAGGACATTTCTCCGTTAAGACAAACCTTAGATCATCGATAACTAGAATCGTATTCAAGTTCGATTTCCAGGTTGCGTAGTTATCGCCGTTTAATTTATCGGAGGCTAGTAACTGTATTAAAGAGCTCGACATGCTGAAAAATAGAACATATTCTATTAGTGAATTGCTTCTAACCCATTACTTGCATCCAATTAAAAAATTTAGCAAAAGTCATAATGTACCCATAAACTCATTATTGTTTTTGCAACGATACTTCAGTGAGTCAGAGCAACCGCTACCGAGGGGCAGTCAATCACTCCTTCACTGAACCAAGACATTCTTGACTAAATGCTAATACCGAAATAACTCTTATTCCTATAGCATTCTAGTTATCGCTACTTTGGTCAAGAATTCACTAACACTTAGTAATTCTTGTAAGTGTGACCCGCCATTTTCAGACCTCAGAGGTCGGCCCCAACAATGCTACCGAATTGGAAAGTCAAAGCTGGGAATGGACCTAGGAGACCCTATCCATTTCTGGAGTTTGAGTTGTTCCGACTCCCATGTTACATCCCTCCGAATGGATGGTGCTACTACGGGCAACCTGCAGGCGGAACATGGGAATCTCACGGTCCAACCTAATGGAGGAGACTGTAGGATGTGTTGACACACTTCCTTCTCCCACTTACTATAAATACTTTCTCCATTCACCTTGCTCTTGATTTATGCAAACACCATCCGAATGGGGATGCCCTATTGACATCACGAGGCCGAGCATAAATCTCACGGTGTGAACTTCGTAGAGAGCGTAAGAGGAAATTGATATATCATATATACCTTTTCACTCCCACTAAGTATTTTAGACGGTTTGGGTATAATTTTACTTAGGCATATTCCGGCTATTAATATACCTAAGTCTATTAATATAACGATTATATTGATATTACCTAAGTCTATTAACCCTTTAAAAAACTTAGGTCTACGAGTTTAATTAAACCTTTTAATTAACGTCGCTCACGAGGAATAATTTATAAACCTCTGGATTAAATTCACTCCCAGGTCGGTTCCCAGGTAGGGGTGTTCCGTTTCCGTCATCTTAAATACCCCAGCCTAGCCAGAACCTTCCTTAGACAGAGTCCCTCTTTAATCATAGTTTATAAATTATTGGTTGCTTAATTCTAATCTTATTAGAACTAGATAACCTATGGTCTAATTATTTTAATTCTAAAACCATTTTAAAACTAAATAATTAAACCCTAGGTTTGTTTGCATTTCTATGTTTGAGTGCTTGATCATTCATCACATGAACAATTAAATAAACATAGAGTAAAATTTCATCTCATGAATTATGCATGGAAATGCTTTGATGTATTTAATATAACAATTATATTATACTAAGGCAACTATATGTTGTATGCTTTATTTTTAATTAATATAACATTTATATTAATTATACTTAAAACATACAACATCTATTTCATAAAATTAATACAACTCTTATATTAATACTTATGAAATGCTAAACATGCATACTATACATTATAACACTTATAACATACTTTCAATGCATGGAGCATGCTTCCTATGGTGGGATTTTAAATCTATATGGCATACTTTATGCACATACAAACATGGATTTAATTAAAACATACATTCATAATGCATAAATAATTAAACACACTAAAGTGGACCGGTTTTGGCATCTTAAACAAGCATACAACTAAATTATTACAAGAATAATTTAATAACTAGGTTGAGACGCTTCCGAACACTTCGAACAGCCCCGAACCAGCTTGAAAAAGCTTGAACCGAGCTTCAATACAGCAGAACCGGTCTGGGCAGAAAAAAAACAGCAGCTTCTGCTCTGTTTTCCAGCTTGACCTTTCGAGCTTGTTTCTTCAAATTGAAGGCCTTCCCGGACTCCGAAAATTTTACAGACACTTCTTCACACATTAAAGCTAAAAAAAAAATGCCAAAACCGAAAGTACCACTTTAGACGCCCAGAAAATTGAATTTCTAAATGATACCCACCGAGCTTAAACCGATGCAAATTGAGCACTCAAAATACATCAATTTAACCAAACAAAAACATGCTCTAAACTGGAAAAAATCAGAAAGTATGAACACATACCTTTGTAGCTCAAATTCTCCAAATTCTTTGCAAATTTTGGATCACCAACAATACTTGGACCACCACTAGAGTCTTCCCTACTATTCTCAGCCCTTGGAATGGATTGTGGGATCTTTGATTGAGAGAAATTGAGAGAAGAATGAGTAAAGATCCAAAAAAAAAAACTAGAGAGTTTTCTACAAAAATCTCTTGTTTTTCTAATCTCTTTCTCCATTGTGTTTCTTCTCATTTATAGGCACTAATGAAACCTCATTAGGCTTCCTATGGAAGACAACATTTGTCTTCCTATGGAAGACAACATTTGTCTTCCTATGGAAGACAACATTTGTCTTCCTTTGGAAGACAACACTTGTCTTCCTATGGAAGACAACACTTGTCTTCTTTTGGAAGACAACACTTGGTTGGAATTAGTCAAGTTTAAATCAAAATTAATTAAAAAAAAACTTGATTAATCAATTAAACCATTTAATTAATTAATTTAATTATTTAATTTAATATCAAATATTAATTAAATAATTAGACCAATCCCTCTCTTTTATGACCAATCATTTGTACATGAATCCCTATTCACGTATTAAACCGAACAAATATTTAAATCACATTTAAATATGTTCCTCTCTCTTCCTTGTGATTTTAATTCATAATTAAATTATAGTACGTTAAGTATATCGCATATAATTAACGTTTACTCCCAAAACCGAATTTGAACAATTCAAATTCTTTTCTCTCAAATTATTCCAAGGCTTAGTCTGAGCTAGTAAGGGGACCTAATGGACCTACAGATCATGAGCTCCAACGATACGAGATTTAACCGGCCAAACTCTTTAGCCTAGCTAATCAACATTCGTTAACCACCGGGACACTCCACTAAAGCCCAGTGGCTGCACTCTCCTCACTGTAGATATATTTCTGTCCACTCGATATAACCATGATTAGTAAGTCGATCCTTCACAGGTCGTTCGTAATTACAGCTGGGTCAAATAAACCGTTTTACCCCTGTAATTACTTCTTGTTCCTTAAGTCCCACTGATCCTCTAATGAACAATTAGTTTGTGGTCCAACCAACAAACCGAATCCCTCTCGGGCCAATGAGAGGGTGGGCCCATTGTTCAAGACCTGGAGTCAGCACTTAAGGGAACAACCTCTCTACTAATCCTTAAAGCAGGTAGGAGTGAATTCCATCTCGCATGACTATGTTCCCAACTATCTATCCGGTCTTATCCCCAAAATGGGAGGCTTATTGAGTCGGCGATCTCGGGCCACTCTCACCCATGCAAATCTAAGGATAATCCCAAATAAACAGGAGTTCATAGCACGCTCAGGATTAAGATCGAGTTACCTAGGTCATCGTATGAATATAGTCAGTTAAAACAGTAAACGGAGTTATAAAGTCTAAGTGACTATTTCGCGGTCCGGTCTTATGCAAACTCATTGCATAGGACGCCCCCACTCGCATGTCTCCACATGAACGATTCAGGATCACATCGTTAGTACTATACAAAGTGGGCCGCGTTCATAGTGTCCCCAGAATAAGGTACCCAGCCTTATCCTTATACTATAGACCATTTTGGCTATTACTCGAACTTGATCCACTTTTATGTCATACATAAAGTTCAAGTATACATACTATAGCCAAGGGTTCTTAGTTCATTGGATTTGGGTTATAGAATACACAATTCACTTTATTCAATAACACATTTACTGAATAAACCTCAATAACATCTTTATAGTAAAATAGAATATACATTCAGTTTACAAAACCACGAGTTTTAGGACACAAAACCCAACAGAAGCTTGAGAGGCACAACGACTCATGCACCAAAGCTCTTCCTCCCTGTCGTCCTCTAAAAGCGACAATGACGTGGGTGTGAGTTTTCGACAGGGTTTGTGAGCGGCGTGGTTTCGGTGACCCAACGAATGAACGACGATGATCTATCTCCGGTGTGAGTGTTCGACCAACCGCATTTCCTCATTCTAGGTGAGTTTTGGTTGTGACCCATGTTAAGTCTGATAGGAATGAACACTTCATCCCGCAGCGAAAGCATTGGATCGTCTTTGATTTTATTTAAATTAAACAATAAAATTAAGGTTAAGCAAAACATACCTTGAAAATATGGAGATATTTCTGGCGGATCTTTATCTCATCCATAAAATCTTCCTGGCTATGACTCGAATATAGGACCAAGGCTTGTGGGAGCCTCTTGAAAGAAAATCCACAAGGAATTGGAGAGGAAGAGGTCTAGAGAGAATTATATAATTCTCTATTGAGGAGATATGTGTTATGTCCAATGGCTCAACCCAAGGGTCCTATTTATAGAGACCAAGGGTAAATCTTTGCCAGAATTAAAATATTATATTTTAATATCTAATATATTAAAATATATCTTATACTTATTTGAATCTCATTCAAATCTCTTATGATATTTATTTATTTGAATTTTATTCAAATTTTATAAATATCTTTTATTTAATGTATCAAATATACATTAATTATTTTAATATTTAATGTATCAAATACAATCAATATATTTTCCTCTTTTATATTTAATATATATAATATATTAAATATTAATTTGAACACTTAAAATTAAATATTAAATTTGAACATTTCAAATTTTAATATTTAATGTATCAAATACAATAAATATATTTTCCTCTTTTATATTTAATATATCTAATATATTAAATATTAATTTGAAAACTTCAAATTAATATTAATTTGAACATTTCAAAATTTTCTTTCAATTAAATTGATCTTTTAGTGTTACTATGAGCTAGCAAGGGAACCTTATGGACCTATAGATTATAAGCTCCAATGATACAAAATTAATTAATTAAACTCTTTAATTAATTAATTTTCATTCATTAACTAGGTCACTCCACTATAGACCTGAAGTTGCACTCTTATGCATTGTAGGACAAGTTGTGTCCATAGATATAATCATTACATGCAAGTCGATCCTTCACGAGTTGTTCGTAATTACAGTTGGGTCAAAAGTCCGTTTTACCCCTATAATTACATCTTGCACCTTAAGTACCACTGATTATAATCTAATTATAAACTAAGTCCCTCTCGGGCCAGTGAGAGGGTGGGACCCCATTGTTCAAGTCTCGAAATCAGCACTTAAGCGAACTACTCATCTACTTACCTTATATGGGAAGGAGTGAATTCCATCTTGTGAGATTATGTTCCCAACTCCCTATTTGGTCAAGTCCCCAAAATGGTAGGCATATTGAATCGGCTACAAAAGCCACTTTCACCCATGCAATCAAAGGACAAGCCCTCACAGGCAGGAGTTCATAACTTACTCAGGATTAAGATCGAGTCGAATATGATCATCCTAATGAAATATTAGTCTTCTCAATTAACAGATTTATAAAGAGAGATTAAATATTTCGTGGTCCAGTCTTATACAAACTCATTGTATAAGATACCCCCACTCACATGTCTCCACATGAATGATTTGGATCAAACCATTTGTAACTATTACAAAGTGGCGTATCAATAATGTTACTAAGATAAGGTACCCAACCTTATCCATATACTATGACCCTTTAGGTTATTTCTTGAACATGATCATCTCATATGTCAACCACATACTATTTAAGATTACACTAATAATCTTAGAATTTTCATATAATGGATAATATTAGCAAATAAAATAATCAAAATTATTATTAATTATTAAATAAATCACTAATTATGGGCTTTAGGGCATAAATTCCAACAAAGTCGACCTTGAATTCAGGTTACCCGCTCTCTAATAACTCCAAACTTGCAGGATTAACATTGTCTAGCACGTATTCAAATTTTTTTGGCATAGTTCAATAAGTCTTAGTGCCATTAAAATTATTTCAAATTTAAATTAAGTGTTTAGGATGACCTCCAACCTTTGGATGTATGCAGTTTTTAGCTTCGAACGCACTCGAAATCACTTCGGCTCATGACCCACTCCTCGAACGACCTCAAAATAGTTTACCCATTGACTAGGGAATCCGAATTTGCGAATTCGAGCTCCTTCGAACAACAACCAGCAACAGTTCACGGTTGGTTGGAGTAAATTAGTAGGTTTTAGCAAGCCGTAAACCTTTTCGAACTCAAATAGGATGCCTTAAGTTAATTTCTAATTCTTGTAAACTTGCGTTCGTAGATTGGACTTAGCTTGGAGTGTTCAAGTAAGGTTAAAAGCTCTTTTTAGGTAAGAAAATCCTCCTAAACACTCATTTAGTTTCAATATAGGATTTTGAGTTGTTTTCCAACTTCTAAATCTTTAACTTGTTGTCTAGGAATATCTTGGACCATTTTAGGAACATTATAGGTAAGTAGAATACTACTGGTTGGGCTTATTTGTTGTTTTCTAGCATGTGTGTGTTTTAATTGCTTATTTATGTTTATCTTATCGAATTGCACTGTTCCTTTGAGTTGAACATGTTAGTATGCTGTGATGAATGGGTGACTTTTAACACACCATGATATGTTCCTTGTAATAAGCATGCTGATTGTGGAGAGTGTTTTAGTCTTGTGATCTGATTTCATGAAGAACCATTAGCATTGGGTCCATAAGCATGTCATGAGTGTTTATGCCGTTTCGAGCATGAACATGGTCTAGAAGAAGGATGCATGCATTTTAGTGAGTTTGAGTGAGGTTAGTAAACCTTGTATGAGATAAGAGAAAGTTGGGTGAATACTAGTGCACCTCGGGTAAAAATGGTCATTGGATAGTATGTCACCATGGGATCTAGAGATACATCAAGGCCTTGGGTAAAAATGGTCAAGGGTCGATGTGGTTAAGTCATCGTTGCTTCTTGGGTAAAAATGGTCAAGGAGTATACACAGTTCGAGGCCTTGGGTAGAAATGGCTAAGGGTCGAACGCTAAGCACTGTAGAGAATCGTTGAGGCCCTGGGTAAAAATGGTCAGGGGTCGGTGGGTCTCGAGGGAATCAGTCTCAGGAAGCTTGTAAGGGCTAAACATGGTGGATTGAGTGACTTAGTCGAGTTTGAGTGAGCTTGTTGAGCTTGGGTAGTGGTTCCATATGCATGAGACGAGCATGGTACATGTGTGAATATGATTCATAAAGTATGCATGTTGTATGTGGTACTTGTACGTGATGTATTTCTAGCTCGTTATGGAAAGTATGATATTTGTAAGCATGTTGTTTTGCCTTGTATGTTGCTTGGTGGCTCTTCAGGTGTGAGCTACTTTCCAGTATGTGTTATGTACTGACCCACCACCAGGTTTTGCAGGTGATGATGAATACAATGACCCTGGCTATGCTAAAGAGAAGGCATGAGAGGAGAAAGACCATAGCTAGCTGCTTTTTATTTAGTAGTTGTCTTTGTTAAGCTTTGTTTAGTTGAATCACTTTTATAGTTGATCGTGTTCTGTTGCAGGCTAGTTGTTGGCGTTTAATTTCCTTAGTTGGTTTTGTTAGTCTAATTTCTTTTGTGACATCTAGTTTGTGAACTTGGTGCTGTTGCTTCATTCTTTTAGTTAGGGTTTTTTTTTAATCGTAGTTGATAGCATGTATTTATGCTATCTTATTTCATATTATTTATGCTAGTTTTGTGATTATTTTGTGAGCTTTTATGCCTATTTCTCTTAATTTTGTAGAAACCGAGCTTGAGGAGCAAAACCAAGTATTTGAGAATATTTTGATGGATATTGGAGCCTTTTGAAGCTTAATTGAAAATTCAAGAAGATTAAAGATATTATTTGAGCATAAGGCACGTTCCGAGAGATTCTACATTGAATCACAGTTCCAACGCATCGAACAGGAGGTCATTCGGACACTCGAGCGAAGAGATATAGCAAAAATTGTCCATGCTGTCTATAGGGTAGCGTCGAGACGCTTTCTATAGCGTCGCGACGCTACGAAAACTCAAAAAACGCTGTTTTCGCCCAAACACGCTCGTTTTCTAATTTTCTTGCAGCGTTGAGACGCTATGAGCAGCGTCTCAACGCTGCCTTGCAATTTTCTATAAAAACATCATTTTTTGCGCCGTTTTGGGAGGCCAATCCGAGAGTTGGAGCCCTAAACTCGATTTCAAGCTAAAATTGAAGGTTTAGGGAGCAATTGGGAGCGTTTGTGGAGCATTTTTGAAGATCCAAAGCTCGAGGGACATGGAGATCACGATGGGAACGTGGGATCGACCATTGTTTGCTAATTTCTTCCTTTTTCGTTTAGTTTTAGTTTATGTTTTGTGGCTGTAAATTAGGAACTTAGAGGTTTAATTGTATGAATATTATTAGTATCTTTGTTCCTAATACTTGGAGTTTTGATGTAGCCATTAGACTTGAGTTTTTTTATTGATTAAATACCTTGATTGAATGCTTTTTGTTTCATTCATGCTTTTATGTATTTAATGCTTATAATCTCTTGATCAAAGATTATTTGCTTTATTGGTCCGAATTTGTGCTTGAAAAAGTATGGTTTAGGCTAGAACTTAATTGCATGACTATTTGTAAATTCTTGCATGAAAGTGGAGAATTCTCTTAGAAGCTCTTAAGAGAAGTTGCTTAAAGCCTTGCATGTTATTAAAATCTAGATAGAGATATTAGGTTTATAACATTGCATGAGAGTTAATTGTGCTTGAAAGAGTCAGTTAACACCCTCACTTCTTGGCTTATGGCATATTTGCATGACAAATCTTGGTAGTTTTCGCTGTAAGTCTAATTGGGAAATTGATTCCCTAGGATATCTCTCTCCTATTGTGTCTCCATTTATCTTTTGCTTTCTAGGTTAGCTCTTTAGTTTAGCTTGTTTGCATTTGATTTCTTTCTCTAAATAAAGTTAAGTGAGAGTAATTACGGTACTTAAATGAACTAAGAAATCTAATCCCTGTGATCGACCCTGGCCACTATTATTGCAAATTTTAGAGGTTTAGGTTTATAAATATATTTGATAGAGCCTTCGACAAGCTCTTTATCAGTAGTTGATTACATATGAAGGCAATTTTGTTACCATTAGTGAGTTGGTTTAGGTTAAATATTTTGTCTCATGTGGAAGGTTGGTAATAGGCCTTTGTTAGGATACTTTACCTTTGTGGAATGAGTTTGCTTGAAGTTAATAAAGTAGTTGTGTTCTACTTTTGGTTCCCTAATAGTCGTCTGAGTTGGAGTTGGGATGTTGTTTTGTTCTAACTCTATAGTGGGTATTAAATTGAAGTTAAAACGGTCGTTGGGTGATTCTGAATATAGAAGTGCGTTTTGTTGTCTAATAGGTACTAGAAAATTTTTGGTATTGTTGTAGTTATGCTGCCAAAATTTTTGGGGCATGATGGTTGTTGGTTTAGTAGCGTTCCCTAGAATAGGCTAAATTTTGGGGTCATTACAGTATTGATACAAAAACTTTTGACATTCAAAGTATGAAATTTTATTTTTTAAAACGTTCAATTTTGGAAAATAAAAGTTGAGTTACATATAGAACCAACTTTTCCATCTATTTTCTATGTATTAAAGGGTAGCAATGACAATTGAGAACTTGAAGCCTTTCTAAAGAGGGTGGTCGACCAAAGTTACAATAGTTCGAAAATATATGGTGCAACAATACAAAAACGGATATGGGGAACCACTTCGCATTCAAAAGTTCATAGTCGTTGACAAAGAGGTAAAAAATGAATTGAGTACCATTCTTATGATAGTGTGTGTAAAAACAATTTCAACATGTCTTTGTAGAGGGAAGGTATTGAAATAACGTGGAAAAACATTCCTTATAATTGATGGAAGTGTAAAACGAATTGATAGAAAATACTAGAATGATAATGACAGAATTGAGATACTATTGTACCATCTCAGTGAAGTCCAAGGAATTGAAGATGAAATATATTTATATCTATAATATATAAAAAGCCAAAATCCATAAACAAAAATACTTTTAGACTAATTTATCCTTTCATTCTTTAATTAATTACATACATGCCCTTTTCTTATTTGAAATACAACTTCAATAATTGAACGTTTTAAGTTTACAAAACCCCTTCAATTTCACTTCTCACTTTTAAAATCGTTGGATAAGAATAACAACCATTAAATATTAAACTCGTACAATTATTGGATGCCTTTTATTGCAATTAATACAAAAATGACGAATTTACACTTTCATTCTTTAATTAATTACATATGTGCCCTTTTGTTATTTAAAATACGACTTCAATAATTGAACGTTTTAGGTTTATCCCTTCAATTTCACTTTTCGCTTTTAAAACTGTAAGATAAGAATAACAACAGTTAAACATTAGATGCCTTTTATTGCAATTAAAACAAAAAGGTCTACAATTTGATAGTCTGAAATACAATATATAAACACACACCAACTTGCTAATCCTCACATTGAGAGTATCCTATATTGTTCCAACTTTTTGAGTATAAGGAAATCGTTTAGAGTATTGATACCAAAACTTTTGTCCACTCAAGGTATGGAATTTTACTTTTTACAATGTTCAATTTTGAAAAAATATAAGTTGAATTATATAAAACTAACCATTCCATTTTGAAAAAATATAAGTTGAATTATATAGAACTAACCATTCCATTTATTTTCTATGTATTAGATGACAGAAATGACATTTGAAAATATGATGCCTTTCCAAAGAGAGTGGTCAACCAAAGTTACAATAGTGTGCAAATTTATGGTGCAACAATTCAAAAATAGAAAAGGGCAACCACTACGCATTCAAAAGTTCATAGTTGTTGACAAAGAGGTAAAAAAATGAATTTAGTACCATTCTTATGATAGTGTGTTTAAAAATAATTTAAATGTCTTTGTAGGGGGAAGATATTGAAATAACGTTGTTCAAGAAACTGATTGGAAAATTCAATATGAAAATTGAAAAAGGGAAAAACGTGCCTTATAATTGATGGAAGTGTAAAACTAACCAATAGAAGATGCTAGAATGTTAACAACATAATTGAGATATCATTGTCCAAGTCTAATGAAGTCCAAGAAATTGAAGATGAAGTATATCTATAATATATAAAAATCCAGAATCCAGAAAAAATATTTTTAGACGAATTTACTCTTTCATTCTTTAATTAATTACATATATGCCCTTTTCTTATTTGAAATACAACTTTAATAATTGAACGTTTTAGGTTTACAAAACCTCTTCAATTTTATTGTTCACTTTTAAAATTGTAGGATAAGAATAACAACAGTTAAATATTAAATTCCTACAATTATTGGATGCCTTTTATTGCAATTACTACAAAAAAGATGAATTTACCCTCTCATTCTTTAATTAATTACATATACGCCCTTTTGTTATTTGAAATACAACTTCAATAATTGAACGTTTTAGGTTTACCCTTCAATTTCACTTTTCACATTTAAACATGTAAGATAAGAATAACAACAGTTAAATATTCAATTCCTACAATTATTGGATGCCTTTTATTGCAATTAGTACAAAAAGGTCTACTCTTTGATAGTTCGAAATACAATATATAAACACACACCAACTTGTTAATCCTCACATTGAGAGTGTCTTATATTGTTCCCACTTCCGTAGTATATTGGAATAGTTTAGAGTATTGATACCGAAACTTTTGTCCATTCAAGGTACGGAATTTTACTTTTTAAAACGTTCAATTTTGATTTAAAAAAAGTTGAATTATATAGAACTAACTTTTCCATTTATTTTCTATGTATTAGATGATAGAAATAAAAATTGAGAACTTTAAGTCTTTCCAAAGAGAGTGATCAACCAAAGTTACAATAGTTTGCAAATTTATGGTGCAACAATTCAAAAACAAAAAAGGGGCACCACTACGCATTCACAAGTTCGTAGTCGTTGACAAAGAGGTAAAAAATGAATTTAGTACCATGCTTATGATAGTGTGTTTAAAAACAATTTAAACATGTCTTTATAGGGGGAAGATATTGGAATAACGTTGTTTAACAAATCGATTGAAAATTTTAGTATGAGACTAGAAAAAGGGAAAAACGTGCCTTATAATTGATGGAAGTGTACAAGCCTTTATGCACGTTGTTGGAAAAGGAAGAACTAAGCTCTATGACAGAGCTCGTCACACGCACCAAATAAATTTGCAGCTTTCACCAAGAATTGTAGTACTCAGTGGTGACGGGGTGTCACACCCCCTCCCAGCTCACTTGCCTAACCTAGGAAGGAATGTGAAGACAGAGAATACCAGCCCTCTTACTAGCATTCCCAACCCAGCCTAACATCCACCTGAAACTGTACACAACGCAATATGTATGAACAAGTACAATTGAGCACACAGTTGCACACCTGAGCAAGATACATTCACTCCCTCATACTAGGTTTGCATACTAAGTCATAACATACTTAAGTCTATTACAACCCGGCTAGAATGCTTTAATTTCAAAACTATATACATGTAGAAGTATATACAAGGAGCTAAAGAGGCGTGGTGGCAAACAGGTCTTGATGAGGCTAAGCACCGGAAACTCGTTTGCTACCTGAGAAGAGAAAACATGTTGAAAACGTGAGCTGGGAAGCCCAGTGAGTGACTACTTTAATAGATTATGCGTTCAAAGATAAAGCATCAAAAGTATTTCAATAAGGCCGCCAATTTACAGGATTTAAGCACCCCGAAAAGCAATGTATAAGAACTCATAAGGTAGCATCAAAATCAAAAATAGGTATTTCAAATCGTAGTAACTCATAATAAAGAAAATTTGTAGCATGGTACCCTTCCAAACCCTAGCTGTGGCAGAGTCCTCTCTAAACCAACAGCTTCAATACCTCTCTCACGTGCACGTGGAATGCCATTTAAGCTCACTGGCCTCCCCTAATACCTTCTCCATGTCCTTCAGTATTGGGGCCAGACCAACTACCACACGAATACCTTCTCACTGTCCTTCAGTATCGGGGGTCAGGTTTTCTCTCTCCCCCAGGTACCTTCTCCGTGTCCTTCGGTATCGGGGGTTAATAATATACAAGGCATGCTTTAAATAGTTAGAAACATAGTTTGGAATCCCATTCAGCAAGTTTTCAACATAAACACAAACTTTCATTTTAAACAAGCTTCCAAACGTCGAGTGTCATGCCAATAGTTAAGTTCATGTACGGTTAAAGGAGAACTCACTGACCAAACTCATTTTTTCATGTTCTGAACGCATAAATTCTTTAACATAGCCAACCAATCATATTTTAAAGTTTGGGCAATTCAACCATGTTTTAGAATGGATTAATGCATGGTACTTCCAAGAAAACCTACTTCCAAACTTAGGTTTCATGCTTGAACGCGGAGTAACAACTAGTTACAATTATGCTTAACTTTCAACACCGCTATTTATTAATAGGAGTTCAATGAAACATGAATATAAATTAGTTTAAGCATGCTTCAATATCCATCACTAGTAAGCTTTCGAAGAAAGATCAAAGCATAGGTTTTCAAACAAAGTCACTCACAATCACCGGAAGACTCCCAAGGCTTATAAGCTTCGCCTATCTTCGTTTGCCCTGAAAATGAATTCCATAACATTAATCCCTTTTTCTACTTGGCCCAAAATTAGATCTAATTCAGTCACATAACTTATAGCATAATAACTGAACACACTTGGCTGTAAGGTATAACAAATTGGAAGCACATCTTCCTTACTCTCTCTCTAGCCTTTTCTCTTTTGAACCAACAATTACAGATTCAACTTCCAGTATGGGTTTCTCAACATTTAGCAACACAACCACCAAATTTTATTTGATAACCCTCAAATACAATGTCTAAAATTACTTACCTCAAAATTTGAGCTTCTAATTCGTCCTCATGAGCTCAAAATCTTTAGATTTCTTCACCTTGTTTTGCTGGCTAAGAAACTGGAACACCTCTCTGTTTTCTTAAGTTTTCACGGCCTTCCTCTTTGTATTTTCTCACAACCTTTTCCAGACCTATTCTTCATTCAATTTCTGAGATTTTGGGTCAAGAATCATCGAATTTTCTCAAGTGGATTGAGAGATATGACCATTTGAAGTTGACCCATTTCCTAGAGCTTCCAGCTGGCTATTGGATTCACAAGAAATGGACAGCTCCTACTTCATCAATAACACTAATCCGTGAATTCATATACATTGGCCAGCTCCTACTTCTTCCTTTAGACCTTAAGTCTTTTTAAGTCCACCTAATCCATAAAACAAACTTTAACTAATTTAATTAGAAATTAAAGCTTTTGCATTCAACACATAATACACCTAATGTATACCCAACTTGCTCATGACCTTAACTTACTTCAACTCAACTCTTAATATGCTTATCTCAATGCCTAACCTGTCTCCTTATGAAGCTTTGTGCAAGTTTTAGCCCACAACTTAGGAAATTCCCAAATTCAACCACAGCATCCTTCAGTGCAACCCATACCAATTTACGTGTATCAAACTTCATGTATAAGTGCAATAAGATCAAAAGAAAATTTAGGGCTTACACGGGGTCAAACTCAGGGAATAGTGATTATTACTTCCTAAAAGTTGGGTTATCGAATGGCACTAAGGAGAGGTTTATAATAAGAATACTAAATTGCAGGAAAAAATAAACGAGACGGAAAATTAAATGCATAAAAGAAAGGAATTAAAGGGGAGTAATTAGACGTACCTTACACTAATTCGGGCATGTTGGGATTCAATTATAGCAATGCTCATAGATCTACCTCTGTGAGTGATAAATGAGCTTGTCGAAGGCTCTATCAAATATAATTAATTACTGGACCTCTACAATTTGCAATTATAGCGGCTATGGTGGATTCAGGGATTGGATTTCTTAAATTTAATTAAATACCATAGTTACTCACACTGAATTTTATCTAGAGAACCCAAACTTAAGAGGTAGATAAAAATAAACTAAGCTATATATTTACAGTGTTGGAGACACTTGAAGGGAACCGTTTTTAAACATTGATTTTAATCAAGTAAATCCAAGTTAATTCCTCTTAAGAGATTATTTCTATATTCAACTCTTATAAGCCAAGAAATCATATATATTCAGTTGACTCTCTCAAGCCCAACTAAAATTCATGCTCAATTATTAAATCAACTTTCCAGTCTAAATTTTATAATTGAACATGGTATTATGCAAATCCTTAACAGCTTCTATTAGTAAATAATTCATTCACATGCTCAAGCTTACTAATAGTTATGCACACAAATCTAGATTCAAGTTCTACTCTTCCAAGCTATAATTTAAATCATACACGATTAACTCTTGCCAAAGAATTAATCAAGACAATGAGAATGCATAAATGAAAGTTGAAATATATAAATCTCGAAATAAAACTAACTATCTATCACAATCTTTTAAACACATGAGTTCAATCTTTCAAATCCACAATTACAGCTCTAAACTCGTACAGAAATCTAAAATAAAAAACTACGAAATAAATAGGAAATAAGGGAAAAACTCTTTGACGCATGCCACACTCGTTCCCGTCGTGAAACGCCGCAATCTCGAGCCTTGAATGTCTTCCTTGGCTCTCAAAAGTGCTCATTTAATCCCAACAATGAGGTAGAAATCGAATTCAGACTGGTTCCTCTCCAAATGGCCTCTCCCAATCCAAAACCAAAATTGCCTTTTTATAATATCGTCACAGCGTTGAGATGCTAGGGACAGCGTCTCAACGTTGTGACCTAATTCCAAAAGTAAAGAATGAAAATCGTGGTAGCGTTAAGACGCTACACGCAGCGTCTTAGCGCTACATATGAAATTAGCCTGGGGCGTGTGTTTTGGACATTGAGACGCCAAAAAGTGGCGCCTCAATGGCACTTCTGATGAAATTGGAGCTTGGGTGTATACAATTATAGCGTTGAGACGCTATAAATAGAATCTCAATGTTATCCTCTCGGGTCCCATAGCTGCAACATCTTTTCCTCTTAATTTCGAAGCTCCAAAACACACCTTTACATTCCAAATACTCCCCTATCTTTCTCGAATGCTAAATTTCACCATATTTGCTCGAATCCTACAAAATGAATGAATTAAGTGAATGAAAGTACACTTTAAAGCCATAAACTATCAATAATATAAGCTTGAAGATAGCACACTTTTGTATGCTATCAGTGAGATTGAGTAATTTCACTTCTAACACTCAACTAACTCATCAGAACATCGTGGGAGCTTCCCTTAGCTTAAACCAATTTTGCAAAGTGCCTAATTGGCTCCAATTTAATTTACTAATCTGGCACGACCAATACCAAAAGAATTAATTCAACGCATTAAACTGAAGGGACAAGCCAAAATGAGTTAATTAATTTAAATTGGTTAGTCTAGATTAATTAATCATGCGCTAACAATTCTAAGGCCTACCATGTACATGTAACTAAGAGAATCTACTTAATTAACTAACGTGGTTACTGACCTATTGCTATTCGAATTAAACACGAGATTGAGGACACCTACGACTACTCTGCATAGTAATGAACGATCCTAATCTAGTCGATTTGTCAGATCAACCACACAACAATCATTCTAAGAATAAGCACGGAAATTGAAAGCCATTAAAAGCTAAAATTAACTCTAAATTAATCCACAAATCTCATGATGCCATAAATAAAATTCCAACAATACCTCTAATTAGCATTTTTCACTAGTTGGGAGTCATCAGAACGAATCTCGGGCACATATTAATAGCTGATGGGTGGCTGCTATGTGAATGCCAAAAGAAAGCGCAAGTCCACGTTGTCACAAACAAGTAATATATGGAGTATTCCAAGTATCGAACCCATGGGAACGTTAACAAAAACTCACAAGTTAACAACACAATTGTTCACAAGTTGCAACCGATGGTAACCAAGAAAACAAAGATATTTTAGGGGTTTTTGTGAAAACAAGTAAAAACAACTAAAACTTAAAGAGTCAAGAAAACAATGATGAGAAAGCAAGAGATTCAATTCTAGTTCAACCCTGAGGAAATGCGCTTACCATGCACACGCAAATTGCTCAACTAAATTCTGCTAATTCAGAGATCCAGCCTCTTGCGCACGCATACTGACTTTGTCGAGTTCTATAGGTTCAGGCAGAATACTATTGAAATACGCCCGCAACCTACCCTTTTCGACACTTAGCTAAGTAAATCAAGTTCAACACATATTCGACTCCTTTTCCAAGCACCTTTAGGAGACTAAGTAATTTAAAACTCATATGTCTATGGCTAAATTCGCTTAGATAATGAAAAACACAACTTCATGATTTTAAAGGTTTTTGTCCTATGTCTAGGTACAAAAAACAAAGTTCTATGTCTAGACTCTTTCCTAGATTACTTTTAGGAAAACGCGTGTCGACTCTAACCCTTTCAGTATCGAAATCTTCACAAACTATGCTAACTCAAATGGCCAGTTTAAGCTAACAATGAAACTTAAACTCACTAAAAGTAAACTTAGCCAAATGCTGAGCAAATCTACAAGAAACACATGGTGGTTGCTTATCTCTTTTTTAGGGTATCCACATGATTGAATCCCCTCCAAGGAGTTTAGCTACTCATCGAATAAATAAATAAAGTGCAGAAATAAAAAAGATAACAAAAGGAAGAAAGAACACAATTCATTGAAATAAATAAACTTGAACACACTTTGAAGTATGAATCCAAGAAAGAACTAAATGGAATTGAAAAAGAACTTATAACTCAAATTGAAAGAAAACAGAAACTGAAAATAAGGATAAAACAACAAGTACAACTCCTAAAAACTTACAAAACTTGAATGGAAAACCTAAGAACAAAAAAAACCCTAAGTTGTTCTTCCTTTCTAACTTATTCAACCTTTTTCAAGGAGAATCAAGTACTTACTCTTCCTTCTTTCGAAGTTGGACTCCGAATGGAATATGAATAGAGCTTAGGGGAGACTTGGAGTGGCGGTTAAAACTTAAAAATAAAAATGACAGAATTGAGCCGCCTTTTATAGACTTCACGCCTAAGGTTTGCTGTCGAGGTCAGTGTGGAGAAGCTTGGTAGATCATATCCCTTGATTTGAAGAGATTTGATTGAGAAAAATTGATAAAAATCTTCAAATCCCACGAATCTTGGAGAATCTGTTGAAAAGGTCTAGATGAGGCGCATTTGCATTGTTGTCGAAATTGCCTAAATGTAGCCGCATTTCAAGGCATTGATCGAACTGAAACGTGGGGGCTTTAAGAAAAGATTTTTATTTTAAAAACAAAGCTCCAGTCCAGTGCAAGTGCACACTGTAAATGCAAGTAATATAAAACTGGAAGTATTCCAGAGTATCGATCCCACAGGGAACGGATACAACAAAATTTAAAAGATTGCAAAAATTATTGTCTAATTGCAATTTCGGTAACCAATGTTATAAAAATGTTGGGAGGTGTTTTTGACAAAAGAAAATAATTAAAAAAATAATAAGTATGAAAAAGGGAATTCAAGTTGCTCATGCCCCTTTGCAAAGAAATGCAACTAAAATGCAATTGCAATCGTAGTGAACAAGAAAACTAAGTAAACCGAATTCGACTCCTATTCAATTTTGTTTCAAAATCTTTAGAAGGCTAAATGATTAAACCTTAGTTTTATGGCTAATCTAACTTAGATAATTTCGTGCAAAATTCTAGTGTCTTTGGAGTCTCACCCTATGTTTAGGGTCGATGTTCATGACTTATTTCTAAGCCTTTTCCTCTATTGCTTTTATGACACCCGCTTCCCTTAACCCTTTCGGCATTAAGTTTACGCTTGATTAAACTCAACAAAAGAAAACAAAGTTTCACGTGCTAGCTAGATTGGATGTGCTTTTAAGTTTTACATCTTTCCTCTAAGGCAATCGCGAACTTGAACCCAAGGAAAATTAGCTCATCTTGAAAAGAGTGAAAAATAGTAAGTTAAAGGTCTAAAAATCCATAACAAAAAGCATGAAAAGTGAAAGAGAAGAATTTCGGGCTCAATAAAGATTCAAATAAATGGTAATTCTATTAAAATGAACACTAACATTCAACAAAGTATAATAAAGTCTCGGCAACTAAATCATTATAGCAAGAAAATTACAATGAAAGGAAATAAACAGCAGCTAGAACTCTAAAAGATGGAACAAAATAAACTTTACCAAGCAGAAAATAAATTCTAAGAACGGAAGAACACAACCCCTTTTTCACTTCTTACTCAATTGACTCGACTCCACTTTTTTCAAAGGGAATTGGGCCTTCACTTCCTTCAACTTTCGTTGAGGAAGGATTAATTTTCAAAGTTGAAAGGGGCTGGAAAACAGAAGAAAAAATAGCAGCAAAACAAAAGAAAAATAGCAACCTCGAATATCTTTTTGTGTGAGAAAAATTCATCCCGTTTTTGATTCATTCTTCCTTCTTTCATAGGTGTCATGGGCTAGGGTTTCCATCCTTGCTCTTCTACAACCTTGGATTAACTTTTAGGACTGAAATTGGGCTGAAAAATCTTCCAAATCTCACAAAATCTCCATAAATCAAGCAAATCTCGTGATTTCTGCAACCTTCAGTTTTTTCCAGAAATGCAGTTACATTTCCATTATGGAATGCAATTGTATTTTTTTTGCTTGTTCACAAACTTGTTTTCTCAAAGAAATGCAATTGCATTTCCAAAATGGAAAGCAATTGCATTTTTGTACTTGCTCCAAACGTACACAAAAAATATCAATTTAGTATAATTTCCAACCTCTTTTCAACTTATTTCCTCTTTTTCATTACTCCAACGAGCTTTTATGCATTTAACTAATAAACACTACCTTGAGCTTGCTCATCATACAACAAAATACAAAAAAATGACAAGAATAACTTAGTATAAAGGTCAAATAATTCTCATAAATGAGAATTATCACGCATTTTGGCTTCTTCTCTACTTTACTTGAAAACTGCCTTCTACCTTCAAATGCTAGCGCATTTAGGTCGCATATCTAATGGATGTTTTCTTATTTGCTACAATTGCAGCCGAATGTAGGCGCATTTGGATCCTTTTTTAGCCTTTACACAAAAACAACCAAAATTAACACTATTCTTTACAAAAATGACTCTAATTACACCTAAAAACTTATTTTTACAAAATCAAGACTTCAAACATCTGCAAAGCTTGTTTTTACTTAAATTTTCCCTAAATGACATGAAATATAACTTTAAACACTTGCTTTCTAAGAAAATAGCTTAGTTTTTAGGGCTCAATAACACTCATAAATGAGCATTATCAATAGCCAAAATCTATCTAAATTGGACTAAAAAGTCTAAAAGCAGTAAAATAGGTGTTGAAATCAAGAATGGGGGATGGAAAAGGTTGGAGAGTTGTCCTAGAACAAAAAATATTTTTATAGAAATCGAAGTAGCGTCGAGACGCTACAAGCACTGTCTCAGCTACCCTTAATTAAACTAGCGTCGAGAGGGGGCTCATCGCTGCGTCTTGGGATGGTTACTATTACAGCGTCGAGACGCTGTCCTGGATCAATGAATTCTGGATTTGCGACAACGTCTCAATGCCACTGGGCAGCGTCTAGACGCTGGTCTGCATCCGAGGTTACTGTCTTGCAGCGCGAGTGAAGCCTTCGTCTGGCGTCTGGGGTCTCAATGCTTTCCAGAGGCATAATCGTCAATTCTTCATATCTTTTGGCTCAAGTGTCCAATTGACCTCCGATTTGGCTCGTTTTCACCCTGATTTTGCGTACTTTCTAAAAATTGGCCTTACCCCCAATGTTCTACAAAATATTCAATTAGCTTCATGAAAAGGAGAGGAAAAGCATAAATTAGGTATGAATGGGCATGTACGAACTAGGTCTCATCGCTCTGCACCCATCATGATAGAACTAGATTAGACCAAGCCATTCGAACTTATATGCGATGCAAGTGATTTTGCAGTAGGAGCAGTACTGACACAAATAAGAGACAAGATCATCCATCCTATCTACTATGCCAACAAGACCATGAAAGTGGCACAAATTAACTATACCACCACAGAAAATGAGTTATTAGCAGTGATCTTTACCTTCGATAAATTCAGGTCTTAGGTCGGAACTAAAGTAATTGTCCACACAGATCATTCGACCCTAAAATATCATATGTCAAAGAAAGATACTAAGCTCAGGTTAATCCGATAGATACTACTTCTTAAAGAATTCAACCTAGAGATTCAAGATAGAAAGAGAACTGAGAATCAGGTTGCGGATCACATGTCCAGATTGGGCCAAGAAGCTCGGAAAGAAGAAATAAAGGAAATCCAAGATGTTTTTATAGATGAAATGTTATTGACAGTAAAGGTAGACACAACCCGTGGTATGCAGATTTGGCAAACTACTTGGTTAGTGGATTAGCTTCGCCAGATGCAAATCCACACAAATTGAAAAAAATTCTTCCATGACATCAGGTTTTACTATTGGGATGAGCCTTATCTCTACAGAATTGGGTGAGACCAGGTATGGAGAAGATGTGTAGCAGAAGAAGATACATGAAAAGTATTGGAAGCATGTCATGCAACTTCCTATGGAGGACAATTTGCACGAGCTAAGACGGCTGCTAAAGTACTCCAGAGTGAGTATTTTTGGCCAACACTATTCAAAGACGCTTAAGAATTTGTAAAAATTTGTGACAAGTGTCAAAGAACTGGAAATCTATCAACAAGTAATGAAATGCCAATGAATTACATGCTAGAGGTTGAACTATTTGATGTTTAGGGATTGACTTCATGGGCCATTTTTCCCATCACATGGAAACATGTATATTCCCCTGGCAGTGGACTACGTGTCTAAGTGGATAAAAGTAGTGGCAACTACGACTAGTGAACCAAAAGTAGCAAAGAGATTTTTGCTGAAAAACATCTTTACCAAGTACGAGACTCCTAGAGTGTTGGTGAGTGATGAAGGTACGCATTTTGTCAATCGAGCAATAGCAAGCTTGCTAGTAAAGTACAACGTGAAGCACAAAATTACAACTACATATCACCCACAAACCAATGGATAGGTAGAATTATCCAACATAGAAATCAAATCCATCGTAGAAAAGGCAGTGGATCCCTCAAGAAAAGACTGGTCTCTAAGATTGGATGAGGTACTATGGGCCCAGAGACTGCATTTAAAGCTCCACTAAGAATGTCTCCATACAGAATCGTGTTTGGAAAGACATGCCATCTACCATTGGAATTGGAACACAATGCTTTCTAGGCGATAAAAAGATTGAACGTGGATACAACTTAAGTAGGGATAAAAAGGAAGCATCAAGTGAATCAACTAGAAAAGCTTAGATATTCTACTTAAGAGAATGCTACGCTTTGCAAGGAGAAGTTGAAGAAATGGCATGATCAAAGAATATGAGGAAAAGACCTAATATAAGGACAATAAGTGCTCAAAATTGAAGCTCTTTCTTGGAAAGCTAAAATCCAAGTGGTCAGGACCCTTTGTAGTCTCGAAGATTTACCAACATGGAACTGTGGATCTACTGGATGAAAAAGGCAACACTTTCAAGGTCAATGGTCAGAGAGTGAAACCTTATTGGGGAGAAGGACCAAGTAGGGAGAAGGCTTCAATCTCCCTAATAAAAGTCGAATAAGAATCACCAGATTTGATGTACATATTATAAAGTATGAATTTGTAGTTGTTTAAGTTATTTACATTAAAAAAAAAAAGCATTTATGAGAGAGAGTATGACTTTGGAAAACTCAACTTCGAATCGAGCTTCTCTGTCTAGGAGAATTCTGTCTAGGCAGAGGTATTTAAGCTGACCGTTAAGAAAACACCTCTACCTAGAGATTCATTTGGGAGTTCGATGAATCAACTCCACATTAGAAATAGGGAATCTCAAAAGTCATCCGTACCCAAGGGAGAGATGTGTGAACTTTTTAATGCGTTAATCTTGAGTTTTAATTGGAAGAACAATTAAGAAATGAACCCCAAGGAAAAAAAAACAACAAAGGAAAAAGAATGAAAAGAAGAAATGGCAGTTGAAATTGCACAAGCAATTGCAATTCCTGAGATTCAACTAAAAATTGCAATTACAATTGCAATTGCAATTCCCAAAATTCGAACCCAGACAGAGTGACATCTATTAAAAAAGGAAAGGGGCTGACTTTTTTAAACATATAAATACGTAGATGGGCTATTGACCTAAGTCCATTATTTTCAAAAGGCCTCCCATATTCTTCGTTTCTCCTCTCCTCAAGCAATCAAAGCTTTCAACTACCAACAATGGTGAGGCGCCTTCCGACCATCTACAAATGCTTCTAATTCCTGCCCCTGGTCGATGAAACTCCAGCAACTCAACCTCCTCCTACCCTAATGTAAGGAGATGCACCGAAAGTCGCCTAAGAAGCTCCTCAACCCACGGTGGAAATTGAAGAGGACTTGACCTTTGGCAAGAACGCTCCACCTATCTCTTCGAAAGAATGGGCAGAGAACCTACAACATATTTCTTACTGCCAAATTCAAGAACTAGAGATGGAGAATCCGATTGCAGTGAAAGGACAAACTGGGTCTTCTTCAAAACCCAAACTGCAAGCTTTCCAATCTACTCCTTCAACCGCATTGCAAAAGCCAAAGCCTCTCAAGAAACGTTCAAAGAAGTGGGTTGAGATACGTAAGGTGATGCATGCAGAGAGAAGAACGAACTCAGAGAACCGAGAGATTAAGTCGTACGAGACCAAGCCCAAGGGTTCGAAGAAACAACCAGAGGAAACAAGTTCTTCAACCCCATTACCCTATTCAACTAACCATAAAAAAAGGGACAAAAAAGAGGATTCGACAAGTGATTCTCAAGCTAAAAAATAGGTACTACCTTTTACTCCATCCGTCTCTGCCTCTGTTACATTAAAAACATTTGTTAGGAAGAAGAAAATAGAGCAAAAAAAGCAGGAAAAAGAAAAGAGGATGAAAGAGGAAGAAGAAGATAGTGAGATAATGCCACCCCCTAAGCCCAAAAAAACGAAGGAAGATTGGGTAAAAGCAGCCACTGATCTTGCTAAAAGATTGGCAAAGGACTTCCACTCCCAACACCTAGCCATGGTCAAATCGATGAACAGACCATCAAAATGGTCTAAAATAGGGACCTGAAGAACAATGTGGCAACAATAAGGCCTAGGGGTGAGCATCGGTCGGTCGGGGTCGGTTTTCCACCCCAACCGATGCCAAACCAACCATATGTCGGTTCGGTCAAGCAGTAAATTTTTTTTTTTTTTGCATAAAGCTTAAACCGATTGAACTGACTTCGGAAAACCGCATCTTTTCTTTTTAAATATATTTATTTATTTTAACTTATTTATATATATATTATATATTTTTTTATTTTATTTTATTTTATTTTATTTTTATTCATAATATATCATATATAAAATTTTATCGTTTTTGTATTTTATTATTATTATTATTATATATAAATTCAATCGGTCGGTCGGTTTGGGGCTAAAGCTCCAAACCGACCGACCGACTTATCAGTTTTGCATTTTGCAAAACCGATCTCGGATCGATGCTCTCTTTAAACTGCCCGACCAATGTTGGTTTGGTCAGTTTCGGTCCGTCGTGTCGATTTTTGGGCTTCCTTTGCTCACCCCTAATAAGGCCAATCTAAATTCATATTGTGAGAAGAGAATTGTAGGGGAAACTGAATTGAAGAAGAGGAGAAGAATGAAGAAGAAGGACCAACACCAATTGTGGGTGCTGGAATTGAAATTTCAGAAGAAAGAGAGGAGGTGCCCACTACACCTGCAACTCTAAAAATTCCACCACCAACTGTGGGTGCTAGAAATGAAGAAACCGAACTAAAAAAGAAGAAGAAGAAAGGGAGGTGTAGCCTCCGAAGCTCAAGAGGACAATTTTAATGAGTTGTTTAACTACAAGACTAGGGGTGTCTCACTCGATTGGACCATATCACCAGAGATGGGGGATAATTCTTTTGAAATACAGAAGCCAAGGCCTCGAGAAGAAGGGATATGAGAGGTTAAAGTTGAAGAAGAAGAGGTGATTGCGGTGGGTAGCAGTTCTGAAGGTTGGCTACCACCATCACCTCCCAAAAGAGAAAAATGGAATTTGAGATGAAAAGAGGAAGCCAAAGGGCCAAAAGGCCAAGAGAAGAAAAAGAATAAGTTGAAGATGAAGAAGAGGCAGAGTTTGATGTGACTGCCAAGAGGAGAGTCCTTGAGAAAATAAGCTCAAGGGAGAAAGGGGATTCTCCATTCATTTAGGGCCTCTTCCATAGTTTATCACCACGACCATTCACAAACACAAATTGGAGAAGCTCTGTGTGCATCCTAAATCAGTAAGTGCCACATTGGTGCTTGAATTCTATGCTCACTTGGGAGGAGAAGAGCTAAATGAAATGACTCTCCACAGCTACAAAGTTCAATACTCGGCCAAGGACATAAACTGAGTCTATATCCTGAAATCACTTCGAAACCCACAGGGGAATGAAGCCATAGAAAACCCAACTGAGGAGCAGTTAGAGGAGGCCCTAAACTTGTTAGCCAGAGAAGGAGCTGAATGGCAGGTAGTTACACAAAAAAGGCACCTTCTAACTAGAGACTTAAGATTGAGCCTGCGATGTGGCTCAACTTCATTCGAAACCACCTCATTCCAACCACACTTGACTCCACAATCTCTCAGGAGCAGATGATGCTGCTACATAGCATTTATAAGGGGTTGGAGTTGAATGTGGGAAGAATCCTTCGAAGTGAGCTCATTGCCTGTGGAAAAAAGAAGGTCGGCTAACTCATTTTCCCTCACTCATCACGCAGCTTTGCAAGCAAGTAGGGCTCGAATTAAAAGCACTCGGTTTGGATATCAAGCCACTAGATGCAGTGGGCGTGCAGACCTTGATGAAGAGCAATGCATTGAAAGCTACTCACCACTCCTAGACTCCTAAGGCCCAGTCAGAAATTGCAACTGCATCTTCTTCATAATTTCAACCCAACACATCAAGCCAAGAAAGATGAATTCCTAAGAGAACAATTCATGATCTATTGGGGCATATGTGAAGGAGAGAGACGAGGCTATCAAGACCACACTCTCTGCCCTCACAAAAGGCAAAGGGCCCCCTCTTCCCGACTTTCCAGAAATCCTTCTTCCACGTCTCTAATAGCACTAATTTAGTGCTATATTTATCCCTACTATTTAGCTAGTTTTGGTGTGAATTGGTGATCTTTAATGCGTATTTCTCGTGTATTTTAGGAAATAGAGAAATTGGAGAAGATTTATGAATTTGGAGTGATTAATATAAAAAAATCGAGCTTAAAAGGATGTTATTTGAAGCAGAGGATGAAAAATGAAGCTTCCAAAGGCATTTTGGGCCGAAAGGATGGCATCAAGAAGCCATAGTTTGAGTTGCAAACCTGAAAGCCAGCGTTGATATGCTGCCCTATGGCGTTGCAATGCCAGAATCACACGAAGGAGGCTCATTTCGTCTGAAATGTGGAGACACTGCACTCAGTGTCACGACACTGAAGGCACGTGCAGAATAATAAAATGGTGCGTCACTGCACCTACTATATAAGCATCGTTTTGAGACCATTTTTAGGGAGACCAACTTTAGATTTTTTAGCCAAATATCGATTTCTTACCATCTTGGGACCTGGATAGCTCAATTGGGAGTGTTCGAGAGCAGTTTTTAAGGCTCAAGATCACAAAATTCGAGGTAGAAGTCGAGTTTCGGGGTTGATGATCTATCTACTACTTTCTTTACTCTTTTTGATGTTCTTTAGGGTTGTATTTAGGGATTTAATGTACTATTTATTGAGGATAGTTGGTTGAATTTTACATGTTTAGGGGTTAGAGCACTTTTAGACTTGTAATTATGCTTTAATGGATACTATTGCCTCTTAATTACTCTTTATGAATTCATTTAAATGAGTTGTGTCTACTGCTTCTAATTAATTGGCCACTAATTAGTTGTTGATTTTCTTAAATTAAGCTTGAAAGAGAGAATTTAGGATAGAAATAATTCATTCAATGCCTATAATCTGCCTAAGTGACATAGGATTAACAAATGATAGGTAAGACTAATGATGAGTGGGCTTGTTTAATTAATTGGCTAATTAACACTAAGGACACTTAAGATAATGGTTAACTAAGCGTGCTTGAATGAGATCGATAGGAGATTTCAATCGTGTTAACTCTAGGTCTATGAATTAATTAGAGTTAATTAATTAACATAATTAGTTAACCATAATTATGGTCCAAAGTGTGATTGATCGCCTAAACATCCCTAAACCTTGTTGTCTCCACCACTTTATTTGTATGTTTCTTTTTAGTTTAATTTCCTTTCCAAAGCATCTTTTAGTTATCTTTTCCCTAAATAATTCAAATCATCAGTATTTCTAATAATTATTCAATTTGAAAAAAATTTTACATTCTCTGAGGATTCGATACTCGGTACTCAAATACCGTTTTATACTGTGATCACGTGCATTTGCGTGACATCAAACAATCTCAAGACTCCCGAAGCTAGTGATGGTAGCCATGACACATTCTTCTCCACAGGGGAGTGGTTTTTTTGGCTTTATCTTTCCAGTTTTCTAGTTTAATTTTGTTATTGTTTGTTGTTTTAGTTGTTGTTTTTGGCTTTGCTTAGATAGGTTCTTTATTGCTTCTTTAGTTTGTTTTCTTTTTGAGAACTCTAGACAAAAAACAAATTGTGAATGCTATGGACCTTCTGAAGGAATGAACGTTTCACTCCGTAGCGGAAGCATTGGATCGTCTTTTATTTTATTTAAAATTAAACTAAAAATTAAAGTTAAGTAAACTTATTTGGAGTAAATATGAAGATATTTCTGGTGGATCTTTATCTCCTCAATAAATTCTTCCTGGCTATGACTCGAACACAGGACCAAGGCTTGTGGGAGCCTCTTGAAAGAAAATCCACAAGGGATTGGAGAGTAAGAGGTCTAGAGAGAATTCTCTAATTCTCTATTGAGGAGATATATGTTATGTCTAATGGCTCTACCCAAGGGTCCTATTTATAGAGAACAACGGAAAACCTTTGCCATAATTAAAATATTATATTTTAATATCTAATATATTAAAATATATCTTATATTTATTTGAATCTTATTCAAATCTCCAACGATATTTATTTATTTGAATCTTATTCAAATTCTATAAATATCTTTTATTTAATGTATCTAATATACATTAATTATTTTAATATTTAATGTATCAAATACAATAAATATATTTTCCTCTTATATATTTAATATATCTAAAATTAATTTGAACACTTCAAATTACATATTAAATTTGAACATTTCAAATTTTAATATTTAATGTATCAAATACAATAAATATATTTTCCTCTTTTATATTTAATATATCCAATATATTAAATATTAATTTGAACACTTCAGAAGGGCATAAATCTCTAATCTGGAGGTGAAGTCAATTCTCAAAAAACGGTCAATCCTGGAAGAAAAGATTGGAGCCTCATATTAGAAGATGCCTTGTGGGCGTATCGTACAGCCTACAAGACACCTATCGAGATGTCTCCCTTCAGAATGGTGTATGGTAAGGCATGCCACCTGTCGGTCAAGATTGAGCATAAGCCGTATTGGGCGGTTAAAAAGTGCAACTTTGACTACGATCAAGCTAGTGATCAACGGCTACTCCAACTTCAAGAGCTTGAAAAGATGAGGCTTGAGTAGTATGAGAATGCCTCGATTTACAAGGACAAAGTGAAGTTATTCCATGACAACATAGTATTTAGAAAGAACTTTTCCATGGGACAAAAGGTTCTATTGTACAATTCTTGCCTCAAGCTAATGCTAGGTAAATTTCTCTCGCGTTGGTTAAGTTCTTTCGTTATTACTAAAATCTTCCCTTATGGTGCAGTAGTGATACAGAATCTTGATACAAGTAAGACATTCAAGGTAAATGGCCACATGCTCAAGATTTATAATGAGGGTGATGCCGCTTCCATCATTGCAGCATATGCTTTGAATTGGCAAGTTTATTGGGAGCCAGGTTGATGGGGTCATACGACAAGTCGAGCAATGCGTTATTTAGGTTAGGGGTGGGTTATTTTGTGTTGATTGAGGTTGCATCTAAATTGATTTAATTTCTTTCTTTGTGATGATGACAATTGATGACATGCTGGATATATCACTATGATTAAACATGTTTGGAGTATGTGAATGTTATTTTGATGCAAGTCTTTTTTGTGCCTAATGGTCTTTTCCACCTGTCTAAGCACGCTTAGCCTACCTTTTGTGGCCTTGAAGGCTTAGGGCGGAGTTATAGGGCTTATACTCATGTTGTCACCCCGATAGGTGTAGGGGCTTGTTAGATAGTTAACTTGCTTGAGAAGGCGTGATGAGTTGCTTAGGAAAAATCTTTGCCTATGTGATGAAAAAAAATCAGTGGGTAAAAAAAGTTGCCTCTGTCATGATCAGTTAGGCCACTCATCGAGTAAGTGCTCTGAATATGGGTCCCTATGACAGATGTGCGAAAGCATAGCCCTTGATTTGCAAAGTGATGCAAGTTTTCAATTGTGAATATCTCAGGCACCTAGTGGTTTGTTGTTTCTTCGATTGCTTGGTTGCGTGATGACTTGCCCTTAGTGCCAGTGTAGGGGGAAGATGGGAAAAGGGTTCTTTAAACCTGCTCCGGGCTTATAAAGATTGCATTAGGGAGCTTTTACACACACACGAGGGAGATCAGGAAAGTGTTTTAAAGGGCTTTGCATGCGAATGGCGTTTAACATATTTCTCTTGTTTGATTCTTGTGATATATTCGAGCATTGAGGTTAGAGTTACGTGTAAGCAATTGAAGATGCTCTAATCTTTTGTTTATGTCTTGCTCGAAAACTGGCAAGGTCTAGGTTGGGGGTATTTTGATAGGACTGAAATAGTCCTTATTTTCTATGACTAAAACTTGTGACTTAGCAATTTTACGAGATTAATTCCCTATTTTGTAGGTAAATTAGTCTGAAGGGCATTCTTGAGCATTTTTTAAGCTTTTGGAGCTTTTTGGAGCGTTCGGAGTTGATTTGGGCTTAACCGAAAGTCATTCAAACCTTAATCGAAGAATTGGAGATCAAATGACAAAATTGCCCCATAGAGTAGAGTCGAGATGCTCTATGGAGCCTTGCTCGACGCTAAAGACAATAGCCTTGGATGCAGGACAGCGTATCGATGCTACTTCGAGAAATAAATAAGAAATTTTCCTTTTAGGGCAGTTGTCTTCTTCCTTCCTTCAGCCAATTTTACAAACATTCCCCTTTAGATTATACCCATTTTCAGCTCTCTTCCATTTGTGGTATGTATATATATTAAACTATGGTGTCGGGAGCAAATTTCGAAGTTTCTGAGTAGATTGTAACATCGATTCGAGGTGGATTTGTATCGAACTTGTACTTTGGGAGGTTTTGTCTTTAATTTTACAACTTATCTCCTTGCTTAAGCATGTTTAGGACTCTGATTTATCTCATTTAATGGAATTTTCATATTAGACTTGATGAATCTTGTGTTTATTTCATTTATTGCTATGTTCCTGTATGAAATTCATCACTCATTACATTGGCTTAATTTAGTAGAATTTAAAGCGACTTGTGCTTGCATAGAATGAGGCTTAATCTCTTCATGTAGTTTGCATAATAGGTCTTGAGACCCAAGCAACTAATTTAGGCTCACTAAAATTAGCTATCGAGGTTTAATCAACTCCAGAGTTTAGTGCAGTTGATCTAACAAGCATGAAGCGCTATCGTACCCAGCTTATGAGGGTCAGCTAGGGGCTATTAGATGCTAGGTCGGGATAGTCTAGAACAGGGAGCTACTAGGGGCTAATTTGGCTTTACTAGATTAGTCAATTAATTGCTTATCCAAGAAATTTGCGTTAATTCGTTGAAAATCAATGACTAAAGTACACAGTGGTGGATTCAGAAGTTTAAGTCAAGGGGGGCTTAAATTCGTATATATGAAAATTATTTTGAACACATTGGAAGATTCAAAACTTTATGTCGGGACACAAATTCATATAGATATAATTTTGAACGCACTAATATATATTGATTTTAATGTATTTTTTTATATTAGCTTTTTTTTAGTACATTTTGATATTAGTTTACTCAATACAAAAAGTAAGTTTGATTTTTCTATATAAATATATAAGAAAGATAATGTAATTTGAAATAATAAGTACTTTTTCTTTCTTTCTTTTTTTAATATGCATTATAGTTTCTTCTTAAAAATAATTGACTAAATACTAATAATTACCTTTTTTTTGTTATTTTTCATTCATATTTGATAAAAAAAAATCTAATTTAAATAAAAATTAAAACAAAAATTATAATATTTCTTATTATTTCATAATTTTTGATACTTATATAAAGTTTTTTACAAAGAAAATAGAACAAACAATCTGAAATTCTAAATTACTTATTAATAAGAAATATTTTTAAAATTAATAAAAACAATCCATTATTTAAAAAATTATAATAAAAACAAGGAGAAAAAAAATTCAATTTTTACTTCTAAACTTGTCAAGTTGTATCATTTTTTTGTCTAAACTTTCAATTTCATTAAATTGCACATGAAACTTAGATAAGTGTAGCAGTCTTAAACCTAAACTTGAAAAAGTGATGCAATTTTTACTTTACAATAAGTTTTTATTTGAAAAATTATTTAAAAAGTATTCTCATATGCTTTCAAACAATTATAAAACATAGGCATGTTATAAAAAAAATTGATAAAATTTGAAAGCAATATGACATTAGAGCTAATTTTTTTGGTTAAAATTTGTGAATTTTGGCAATGTTATTTAATGGTTAATTTATGCATTAATCAAACTTGAAATTGGACAAAACTTGATATTATTGAAATTAATGAGTTTACTGACATTTTTACATTATTTTTAATTAAATTTTGATGGTAAATTAGTAAAAATTAAACATACAAATTACAACACTTATTTAAGAAGGACAAATTCATGAAATTCAAATTAAATAAAATTGATACAATATACTAAAAATGGATTTTTTTTCCTACAAAAGATCCATTATTTTCGTTGTAACGTGTTTGATAAATTCACAATTCAGAGAAGGAATATGGGCCTGCTCCATGTGTCAAATTTGTACAGCAAAAAAATAAACAATTTGAACTCCACAGGGCTCGAACTCGAAGCTTCAGGGGGGCTGGAGGTGTGGAAACCACTAGGTCACAATACAAGTTTGAAAAATTATCTTAATTATTTAATACTAATACAAAACATTTTAAAGTTCAGGGGGGGCTCGAGCCCCCCCTAGGCCTACTGTAGCTCCGCCCCTGAAAGTACATGACTCGATCCGATGAAACCCAGAACCGGTGTTTAGTAAGTAATTCCAGCCTTCTTTAGTTTCCTTTATGCATTTAACTTTCACTCATTTATTTTCGATTATTTTATTACATCTAAAAGCACAACCTTTTTTTTTTGCTGTTTAGTTTGGTTTAGTTTAAATTAGATTGGAATATAATCAGCTTGCCTCCCTGTGATCGACCTGGCCTCTTATACTACAGTATTTGTGGGTTCTGAGTTATAAATAAAATTTGGCGAGCCATCGACAAACTCTGTCAATCATTTGTGGCCTAGACTAACTCGGGTCTTAACAATTGGTGTTCACCTACCTTATCCCAATAAACAAGGAACCTGCTCCTCTTTCTATGTAGAGCTTCAAATGACAGCATGCCAATGGTTGCTTGGTAACTGTTATTGTAGGCAAACTCCATCATGTGCAAGTGAGTATCCCAACTACCTGCAAAATCCAACACATAGGTCCCCAACATATCTTCCAAAGTCTGATTCAATCGTTCTGTTTGTCCATTAGTTTGTGGGTGAAATTTCGTACTAAAATCAAACTGCATGCCTAGGGCTCTATGCAAATTCCTATAGAAGTTGGATGTAAAATGAGAATCTTCGTCTAGGACAATCTTAGTAGGAACTTCGTGCAATCTGACTATCTCCTCCATGTACAACTGCACCCACTTTTCAACAGAGTAAGTAGGCTTCCTCGAAAGAAAGTGCACTGATTTGGTGAGTCTGTCAATAATAACCTAAATCACTGTGTGGTCCTTAGCTAACCTAGGCAGCCCCACAATGAAGTCCATGGACACTTCATTCCATTTCCACTGTGGTGCACTCAACGGTTGCAACAACCCTGCTGGTTTCTGTCTTGGTGCCTTTACTTGTTGACAAACCAAACATTTGCTAACATAGTTTGCCACATCTCTCTTCATGTTACGCCAACAGTAGAACTGTTTCAAATCCTTATACATATTTGTACTACCTGGATGCATCGAGAATGGAGAATTGTGAGCCTAAGCAAAAATCTCGTGCTTGAGTTCATCAATCTCAGGCACGCACAATCGTCCTCGACACAGGAGCCCAATATCCAGAGATAGGAAGGAGTCATTCACTTGCCTTGATTCTACTTGGCACAAAATGTCAACGAGACTAGGATTCCCCTGTTGGAAATCTATGATTCGCTGCCTCAAGGTTGGCTGAACTGTCAACTGATTCAATTATGTAGCAACTTCTCCCACTATTACTGTTATCTCTGCATGCTCCAAATCAATCCATATATAGGCATGGTCAGTAATCAAAGCAGATGTTTGTGCTATCTTTTTGTTGAGAGCGTCCGCAACTACATTTGCTTTACCTGGATGGTAGAATATCTCAACGTCATAGTTCTTTACCAACTCGAGCCACCTGCGTTGCCTCATATTTAGCTCCTTCTGATTGAAAAAGTACTTTAAGCTCTTATGGTCTGTGAAGATTTAGATTTTCTCACCATACAAGTAATGCCTCTAAATCTTCAAAGCAAAGACTACAACTGCTAACTCCAAATCATGAGTTGGGTAGTTGTGCTCATACTCCTTTCAACTGGCGAGAGGCATAAGCAATAACCTTACCATGCTGCATTAGAACACAACTTAAGCCATAAGCTCTTCTTAGAAGCATCACTATAAACAACAAAATCTCCTGCTCCATCAGGCACATTGAGCATTAGTGCTGAAACCAACCTCTACTTGAGTTTTTGGAAGCTCGCTTCGCAAACCTCACTCCATACAAATGAATTTCCCTTACGGGTCAATTGTAGTGGCATAGCTATCTTAGAGACATCCTACACAAAATGACGATAGTAGCCTGCTAAACCTAAGAAACTATGCACCTCGGTGACGGTAGTTGGGCGAGGCCACTTAGTCACTGCTTCCACTTTCGCTGAGTCCACGAAACTCCATTTCTCAATGCCACATGTCCAAGAAAGGACACCTGCTGAAGCCAAAATTCACAGTTAGAGAATGTGGCATATAATTTATTTTCCCTTAAAGTCATCAAAACTCTCTTGAGGTGTGTCTCGTGCTCTACGTCTTACTTGGAGTAAACCAATATATCATAAATGAATACAATCACGTAGGTGTCGAGGAACTCTTTGAACATTCTATTCATCAAATCCATGAAGATTGTAGGTGTGTTTGTCAGCACAAAAAACATCACAATGAACTCATAATGTTCGTATCTAGACTTGAAAGTTGTCTTGGGGATATCCTATTTTCATATTCTCAACTAATGGTAGCCTAATCATGGATCAATCTTTAAAAATATTGATGTTCCCTATAGCTGGTTGAATAAATCATCTATTCGAGGGAGTGGGTACTTGTTCTTTATCGTCACCTTGTTCAATTCTCAATAGTCTATGCACAGGCGCATAGACCCATCTTTCTTCTTTACAAAGAGAACTGGTGTACCCTAAGGTGACACACTGGGGTGTATGAACCCTTTATCTAAAAGGTCATGCAGCTGCAACTTGAGCTCTTTTTAACTCTGATGGGGCCATTATGTACGGAGCTTTAGAAATAGGAGTTGTCCCTGGCTTGAGCTCTATGCTGAAGTCTACCTCTTGAACAGGAGGTAACCCTAGAAGGTTCTCAGGGAACACATAAGAGAAATCCCTCACAACTGGTACTAACGATACCAAAAGCTTAGCATATCTAATGTCGACTACACTAACCAAAATGCCCTATGCTCCTTGGCTAATCAACTTCCTTGCTTTTAGTGCGGAGACCACCTTAGGGATAGTTTCAGTTCTAGATCCCTTAAAGTTGAAGCTCGCTTGCATCAGAGGTCTAAATACACCCTCCTTATAACTAAAACAGTCAATACTAGAGTGGTTCTCTATCAGCCAATCCATGGCAAGGATTACATCAAAATCCCTCATATCTAAAACTATCGGAGTCACATCTAGAGCACGACCCAACATTAACACTTTACAGGCTTTTATTTTCTCATTGACTAACAAACTCACCCCAGTTGGGGTGGCAACAAACATAACATATCCTAACTGTTCTAGCTCTAACCTGGCTTGACTCACAAAAGATGCAGAGATAAAATAATAAGTAGAACCTGAATCAAAAAGCACTGAGGTAAGGTGCCCAAGTAATGAAAGTGTACTTGTGACCATCGAATTTGAATTACTAGCCCCTCGACTTATGGTAGCATACCCCCTCCCTTATTGGGCCATATGTTTAGAGGAATCGGCACCACTCGAACTTGAAGGCTAGTTCCCACTACTTCTATTGGGAGTAATTTTTCGCCCTATGACTCTCCTGCCCACATCTAAAGCATGCTCCCGTCTTTGCCAAACATCAGTCCTAGTGATGTTTTCCTCATGCACTACACTACAACTTATCGTCACTGTTGCCCCCTTGCTTGTAAGGCTATTATCTCTCTGTTGAGGCTGAACATGATTTTCCAAACAACTGCTAGGACAGCTGAGAACATTGAGAACCAGAGGTCGTTTTCCCCCACTTCCTCTTCTGGCTTGTAGAGGGACCTGATTTTGCGGGTGCCTAATGCACGCTCGTCTGGCGATGCCTATCAACTCAACCGCCCTCACCTTCGTGGCATAGTTAGGAGGTGTCGAGCCTGTAAAAAGCCTCGAATATTCTAATCCATGCCCATCATAAAGCACTCCACCTTCTTGGCCTTTGTATCTACAAGCTCTAGGGCAACGCGTAGGAGCCTCGTAAACCTCCACCGATTGGCTATTATGTTGGAGTTTCATGAACTACGACCGATTTCTGTAATGGGCGATTGTTGGGTAAAACTTCTGCCAAAACGCCTATTTGAATTGCAGCCACATCACCAAGCCGTCGTTGATGTCCATGGTCCTTTCAGCAGACTCCCACCATAGAAATGCATTGTCTCTCAACATAAACGCCACACACGACACCTTCTGATCCTTCAGACAGTTCCTTAGCCAAAAGAAGATAGTTTCTATGGAGGACAGCCACAACTCAGCCACCGTCAGGTCTCTAACGGATCCATAAAAAATTCAAAGGTCATACTTTTTGAAATCCTCCAGGTACCTTGCCTCCCTGGATGCACCTTTTTGGTTATGAATGAGGGAATAATCGAATTATACCTATAGCAGAAACATTGAAATCGACTTTGATTTTATTTTAGAATTAAACGAAAATTAATTTTAGGCTAAGTAAAACATACTTTAGGATTATATGAATATATTTCTAACGGGTCTTTATCTCCTCCACAAAGTCTTCCTAACTATGACTTGAACACAGGATCAAGGCTTGTGGAGCCTCTCGAAAGAAAATCCACAAGGGATTGGAGAGGAAGAGGCATAGAGAGAATTCTCTATTTCTTTAATGAGGAGATGTAGTGCCTAATGGCTCAACCCAAAGGTCCTATTTATAGAGACCTAGGGCAACTCTTTATCATAATTATAATATTATATTTTAATATATTAGATATTAAAATACTACAATATTTATTTAACCTATTTGAATCTCATTCAAATTTTAAATATGTTTTTCTTTAATGTATCTAATATACATTAATCATTTTAATATTTAATGTATTAAATACAATAAATATATTTTTCTCTTTTATATTTAATATATCTAATATATTAAATATTAATTTGAATACTTTAAATTACATATTACTATGAACATTTCAAATTTTTCTTTCAACTAAATTGATCTTTTAGTGTTACTATGAGCTAGCAAGGGAACCTTATAGACCAATAAATTATAAGCTCCAACAATACAAAATTAATTATTTAAACTCTTTAATTAATCAATTTTCATTCATTAACTCTAGGGTCACTCTACTATAGATCTAGAGTTGCACTCTTATGCACTATAGGACAAGTTATGTCCATGGATGTAATCTGACATGCAAGTCGATCCTTCACGAGTTGTTCGTAATTACAGCTGGGTCAAAAGTCCATTTTACCCCTGTAATTACATCTTGCACCTTAAGTACCACTAATCCTCTAATGAACAATTTGTTTATGATCCAATCATAAACTAAGTCTCTCTCGAGCTAATGAGAGGGTGGGGCCCCATTGTTCAAGTCTCGAAATCAATACATAAGGGAACTACTCATCTACTTACCCTATATAGGAAGAAGTGAATTCCATTTTGTGAGATTATGTTCCCAACTCCTTATTTGGTTAAGTCCCCAAAATTGTAGGCTTGTTGAATTGGCTATGAAAGCCACTCTCACCCATACAAATCAAAGGACAAGCTCTCACAGGAAGGAGTTCATAACTCACTTACGATTAAGATCGAGTCACATATGATCATCCTGATGAAATATTAATCTTCTCAATTAATGGATTTATAAAGAGAGATTAAAATATTTCATAGTCCAATCTTATACGAACTCACTCACATGTCTCCACATGAACGATTTAAATCAAATCATTTGTAACTATTACAAAGTAGGTCGTATCAATAGTATTACTAAGATAAGGCATCCAACGTTATCCATATACTATGACCCTTTAGGTTATTTCTTGAACATGATCCTCCTGTATGTCAGCTACATACTGTTCAAGATTACACTAATAACCTTGAATTTTTCATATAATGGATAATGTTATATTGTAAATAAAATAATCAAAATATTATTAATTATTAAATAATAAATCATTAATTACCAGGCTTTAGGGCATAAATCCCAACAATGACCCAACTGCGTCATTTGATTGGCCACCACAATTTGAACTAGAGTTTGCATGATTTCTAACATCATAGGTGTCATCGTGGAGTTTGCCTACCTAGCCAGTGGTGTTACCGCGGGGTTCACATCCTGGTTAGTTGGTTGCTCTAGAGGTGGGTTCTGCACCCCTGAATTTCCCCGACCTCTTGCTACCCTACCTCGTTGAGCTCTTCCTTCACGTGGCGACATTTATTTAGAAACACTACACCACAGCTAAACTATTTAAGCCTTTTAATTCCATAACCAATCAACATAAACAAACATTCATACTTTTATCACAAACTTAAAAGCTTAACATAAGCAACATTTTTTTTTATAAATCAAACTTTAGTAACATATGCATACATGGTGAGGACTGGGCATTCACTGTTTGACCATGGGGACACTTAATGTTTACAATATAAGCAAGCCTACAGAACCCATAACCTTAGGCTCTGATACTATCTGTAACGCCACAGGCCTATGATTCAGAATTCGAATTCGACACCAGAAGGCCTCGACGTTCCCCTGCATCCCCTGCGGCCTGGTCACGCTACCTACTTGTCTTGAACTTTTTTTAAGACTGAAGACTGCCCCCACATACCAACACGGGTCCATTCAGCATGCTTTGTCCTCACTCACATGCTTCGTTGGAAAATTTTCAAGAGATCACCCAACATAAGATTGCTACAACTCAGACATGCTTAACTTTAGAGTTCCTATGATTGAGCCACCAAAAAGGAAAGTGCACCTTGTTGGTATAGGTAGTAACTATCAATTCTTTTAAGCCTTTCTTAACCATACTTGCATATCCTCAGGAACCCTTTCATTCAAATGTGGCCACAGTTCATTCATGTATCCCTCCTGAACTCGGGCGTTACAAAAAAGAAAAAACATTCCTTATAATTGATGGAAGTGTAAAACCAATTGATAGATGATACCAAAATGTTAACGATAGAATTGAGATAGCATTATCCCAGTTCATGAAGTCTAAGAAATTGAAGATGAAGTATTGATAGCACTAATTTAGTGCTATATTTATGCCTATTATTTAGCTAGTTTTGTGGTGAAGTTGTGAACTTTAATGTGTATTTCTTATGTATTTTAGGAAACCGAGGTGAAATTGGAGTGTTTGTAATTGATTTATAATTGAGGCTAAAGAGGAGTTGCATGGGCGTTTGGGGTCTAAAGGATGGCATCAAGTTGCCATATTCTAAGTGGCAAAGCCGAGAGCCAGCGTTGAGATGTTATCTTGTAGTGTCTCAACGCTGGAAACATGCAAGGATGTAGCCTTCAGTCTGAAGCGTCTCAACGCTGCTCTTAGTGTCTCAACACTAAGGATCCACACGCTTAAGTGAAACGGTGCGTTGCGACAGCGTCACAACGCTACCATCAGCGTCTTGATGTTGTTGCGACATCTGTTATTTGTTTATCGCTTCGAGATTGAATTTGAGGAGACCATTTCTAGGGTGTGAGCCTTTTTCGATTCCACACCACTTTGGGACCTGTGGAGCTCGAATTAGAGCATTCGAGAGAGGTTTTCAAGGCTCAGGATCGCAGGATTTGAGGCGAGAGTAGAGAATTCGACTACAATGATCTTTTTAATTGCTTTCTTCCTTTGTTTTATGTTCTTTAGGGCTGTAAGAATGAGATTGATGTATTGTTTGTTGAATATCATGGGTTGATTTCATTAGTTTAGGAGTTAGAGCCATAGTGTAAAATTTCGCTCGACATGTCGTTTGGGGGGGAATTTCGTTTTTCCCCCCTTTCGACAACATCTTTTCCCATATCGTTTGTTTTTAATATGCAAAAATCAAAATGAAAAAGTGGTGAGGGTGACTGACTTGACTTTGGCATTTGACTTCAATTCTGACTTCTGACCAAGGTTCATAATCAAATGTCTTTTCTTTTCTTTTTTTAAATTTATTTGCGTATTTCTTTTTTCTTTTAATTTTAACAAAAAATACATGTATAAAATTATAAATATAATATATTATTATTTATTATTACTTTACATTTTACAAATTAGAATTATCAATTAAGAATTTAAGATTAACTATTACCTTGCAAATTTACAATTCTCAATTTACAAAGCAAACAATTCAACCAAAGTTTTAATTTTACATATTTCTATTTTTTCAATTTCAATAAATACATATTTTTTTTTCGTATTTTTTTCTTCATTTTTTTTTATATTTTCATTTTTTTTATCTTATTTAAGTATCATCACTTTCACATCAAAATCCCATCAAACTTTATAAAATTCAAAATCAAAATTTTCAATTTCCCAAACATATTTTAAATCACAAAAAAATATTTTTATTTATTTATTATTTTTTACCACCTATAAATACCCACTTCATTTCACTTTCTTCTTCACTCCAACTCCACAACAACAACTAATCCCCAATTCTCAATTCTCTCAATTTTCTTCTAATTCTCTCAAATTTCCTTCTTAAATTAGGAGTTTTAGCTTCTAATTTACTTTTTAGTCTATCTACATTACTTTTAAGTTTCAACTTTCAAGGTTATTATCTCTTTATATTATTATTTAACTTTTGTTTTATTAATAATATTGTTCACACGAGATTTCGACAGGGAAATTTAGCACGTGTAAATAACTTGTGTTTGTATTGATTTCAATATAGTGAGTACAATCTCTAGTATTTGATCCTCTGATTCTCTCTCCTACTTGTATGCTTTGCTCGAGGGCTGAATAGCTTGTTCTCGAGGTTGAAACTTCAATGGATTCTTGGAGTGTTCTTGATCTCCGTGACTTGTTCTTCGTTCAGACGGTGTTTGATCTTCAGGAGCTTCTAGAGTCTTCTGAGTTTTGTTTCTGAATTCTCTCTGAGCTTCTTCAGTTCTGAACCTCTTAAATAAAGGAGGGAACTCTCTATTTATAGAGTTCCTCAAGGGCTCCAGGTGGGCTTGGGCTTGTTGGACTGGGCCTAGTTGATTTTGGGTCAATCATTTGGATTGGGCTTGATTGACTTTGGACCAGCCCTTTTGGACTGGGCCTGGTTGATTTTGGGCCTAGCCCTTGGACTGGGCCTGGTTGAATTTGCGTCAGCCTTTTTGGACTGAGCTTGGACTTTGCTAATTGAGGCCTTCAATTTGGGCTTTTGTTTTCCAAATTTCAAATGACCCAATTGCGTACTTGGATTTGCCATAATTTAATTTAGGAATCTTTGCAAATTTAATTAATCCCTAATTAATTAAATATAATTTCGTCATCAATGTTAGGTAATGACGTGGCAATTTTGGGTTGGTCGAAATTTCTATTCCAACAAATATAGATTAATTTTTTGTTCATTTAAATTATCTTCGTTAGTTAACGGTTGTTTACTATCATTATTTGTTATATAATTGTTATTATTTTTTGTTTAATATATGTTCATTATTTAATTGTTATTATTATCTTCACCAGGGGCGGAGCTACAGTAGGCCTAGGGGGGGCTCGAGCCCCCCATGAACTTTAAAATGTTTTGTATTGGTATTAAATAATTAAGATAATTTTTCAAACTTGTATTGTGGCCTAGTGGTTGTTGGATTGGTATGGCAACCCTAGAGGGGGGTGAATAGGGTTTAATAAAACTTTTTCCTAAGTATGCACAAATAATCTAATATCAAACTTTTTATAAACAAATAAAAATGATATTTGTTTTTAAAAAGTTTGATAATTAATGCAATAAGCAAAGTATGAAAAAATTAATTCAATCTAACATAATAAACAATTAAGAACAAATTAAAGCATGCAATCAATTACTACAATTAATTTGCAAAAGTAAATGAGAAAGAGTTAGAGAGAATGACACCGTAATTTTATAGTGGTTCGGTCAAACTCGACCTACTCCACTCCCCAAGCGCCTCTTGGGAATTTGGATAAAAACTTTACTGACTCTTTCCACGGATTAGAGCTCAACCGCTACACCGCTCTTTTTACGAGTTCAAGAGCAAACTCGATCATTTCCACGGGTTAGGATCAAACCGTTACAAAGTTTGAAGAAAATAAAGAACTCTCTTTATAGAGTAGATTTGCAAATTTAACTCTCACAAATCAATCCCCACTACACAATAACACTCTCTCAAGAATAAGATAAAAAGAAAAAAGTTGAGAGCTTGGAGAGAGCAACAATGGAGGCTTTTTGAGATTTTTGGAGGATTGAAAAATTGTATAACTTGTTGTGGCATTTTGGAGAAGAAGATGGTATAAAAAGAGAGGGAAAAGAGGTAAACATCAAAATTTAATTTGAGTCATTAGATTGTTGTAAAAGTAAAATGAATGGTGGAGATTTAAAAGAAAAAAATAAAAAGTAAATAATAAATATAATATAATATAATATAATATAATATAATATATATATATGTCCAACGGTCAAAATATATATGTAACCTCTTTTTTAAATCAGCCAACTGGCTGGCAGCATTTAATGCTGTTAGAATTTTTTTTTTTTTAATTTTAAAAATCGTTAGACACATAAAAAAAATAATATATAATAATATAATTTTTTCTTTTTCTTTTTAAACAAGCAAAAAGCCACCATGTGTCACTTCCCCATAGTTCCACGTGTCATTCTTTAGATGGTCCACATTGCTGACTCGGCTGCCACATCATCGCATCAAGAATTTTCTATTCAAATTTGTTTTGCTCATAACTTCTTCGTTTTAACTCCGATTTGAGTGATTCAAAAGGCGTTGGAATCGTTATTCCAAGCTCTACGCTATGGACACTTAAAAATACTAAAATTGTTAGTAATTAAGAGCAGGTTTGTTATCATCAAAACATTAATTAATTAATTAATTAAAATTAATTAATTTGAGATTAAGGGCCAAAAAAGCCAACAATCTCCACCTTTTTTATGATGACAAACCACGAAAAAAAAATAACTTGAAGTTCATAAAAACCAAGGTAGTACATGTGTCTAAGTAATAATTTCAATATAAAGTCTAATATATCACCATAAAATTCATACTTGAAAATTCACTCAAAAAAAAAATTAATTTTCCCCTAAATTAATCCAACACTAAAACATGATACAAAATTTATAACATATTTTTCCTAAACTTCTCCCCCTTTGGAATCATCAAAAAAGACACAATTGAGAAAGATTAAGAACTATATGAAAGCTCCCCCTAAGAACATGGATACATACTTTGCATAACTTGCCCTATCAATATGCTTTAAAAAGATAAAAACCAAAATTGTAAATTCAAGAGGCTTCGCAACGAATAATACCAAGCTCAAGCCTATTTTTGCAAAAACTTTCTTCATTCAAAGGCTTGGTGAAAATATCTGCTAATTGATTATTAGAGGTCACAAAATCAAGAATAATATGACCATTTTGCACATGCTCTCTAATAAAGTGATGCCTAATATCAATATGTTTAGTCCTAGAATGATGAATAGGATTTTTGGTCAAATTAATAACACTAGTATTATCACAAAATATAGGCACATTATCAAACTTTAATCCAAAATCACAAACAGTTTGTCTCATCCAAAGAATTTGAGCACAACAACTAGCAACCGCAATATATTCCGCTTCAGTAGTGGATAAGGCAACCGAATTTTGTTTTTTACTAAACTAAGATACTAAAGAGCTACCAAGAAATTGGCAAGTCCCACTAGTACTCTTACGGTCAAGTAAACTTTCGGCAAAATCCACATCGGAATATCCTACTAAATTAAACTCAACATTTCTAGGATACCACAAACCTAAATCAATAGTCCCAAGCAAATATTTAAAGATTCTCTTAACGGCATGCAAATGAGATTCCTTAGGACAAGATTGAAATCTAGCACAAAGACATACACTAAACATGATATCGGGTTTACTAGCGGTTAAGTAAAGTAGAGATCCGATCATGCCTCGATAAGCTTTTATGTCCACACATTTACCTTTCTCATCCTTGTCAAGCTTAGTGGATGTGCTTATAGGAGTTTTTGCAATTTTACCTTCATTGAACTTGAACCTTTTGAGCAAATCCTTTGTGTATTTCTCTTGACTTATGAAGATACCATCCTTAAGTTGTTTGATTTGAAGTCCAAGGAAGAAGCTAAGTTCTCCCATCATACTCATCTCAAACTCACTATGCATACACTTAGAAAATTCTTCACACAAAGAAGGATTAGTAGAACCAAAGATAATATCATCCACATATATTTGCACTAAAAGTATATCATTTTCCTTAGTCTTAATAAAGAGAGTAGTATCAAGTTTACCCATTTTTAAGTCATTTTTAAGTAGAAAATTACTAAGTCTATCATACCAAGCTCTTAGAGCTTGTTTTAAGCCATAAAGAGCCTTTTTCAACTTATAGACATGATTAGGCAAATCAAAACTTTCAAAGCCCGGAGGTTGTTCTACATAAACTTCCTCCATAATATAACCATTTAAAAAAGCACCTTTCACATCCATTTGATACAAGATGAAATTCTTATAAGAAGCAAAAGCAAGTAACATTCTAATAGCTTCTAATCTAGCAACGGGTGCAAAAGTCTCTTCATAATCTATACATTCCTCTGGACAATAACCTTGAGCTACAAGTCTAGCTTTATTTCTAATGTTATTTCCATTTTCATCCATCTTATTTCTAAAGACCCATTTAGTTCCAATAATAGAAGCATTAGAAGGCCTAGGGACTAATTCCCAAACTTTGTTTCTTTCAAATTGATTTAATTCTTCTTGCATAGTTAAAATCCAAAACTCATCATTTTCGGCATCCTTAAAACTTTTAGGTTCAACTTGAGAAACAAAAGCAAGATTATTAAACAAATTAAGAGAGGAACAAGTTTTCACACCTTGTTTGGGATCACCAAGAGTCAAATCCTTGGGATGGGATGGAGCATACCTCCACTCTTTAGGCATAGATGAAGAACCGTCTTCCTTCTCTTCATTGAAGCTCAATTATTGCTTACTTGAATCAATTTCTTTGCCTTTGTCACTAACAAGTAAATCTCCAAAATTTCTTTCTAAATCATCACTACAAATAGACTCATTAGAAACATTATTGCAAGATTGATCAAATACAACATGCATAGATTCCTCGATAATTAAAGTTCTCTTATTGAAAACTCTATAAGCTTTACTTGTAGAGGAATAACCTAGAAAGATACCAACATCCGTCTTAGAATCAAACTTTCCAAGCTTTTCTTTGTTGTTCAAAATAAAACATTTGCAACCAAAAACTTTGAAATACCCAATATTTGGAATTTTGTTATGCCAAAGCTCATAAGGAGTTTTATCTAAAGAAGGCCTAATTAAAACTCTATTTAAAACATAACAAGCGGTGTTAACGGCTTCCACCCAAAATTATTTAGACAAATCATACTCATGCAACATTGACCTAGCAAATTCTTGCAAAGAACAATTTTTCCTTTCAACCACACCATTTTGTTGAGGAGTTCTTGGAGCAGAGAAGTTATGAGAAAAACCATTTTCTTCACAAAAATTTTCAAAAGCAATACTATCAAATTCTCCTCCATGATTACTCCTAATTTTAGAAATCAAAAACTCTTTTTCATTTTGAACTCTTTTTGCAAAACTAGCAAAACTTTTCAAAACATCATCCTTATGTTTTATCATCAAAACCCAAGTAAATCTTGAAAAATCATCAACAATAAAAAAGGCATAATAATTCCCTCAAAAACTAGCAATTCTAGAATGGCCAAATAAGTCCATATGTAATAGTTGAAGGGGTCTAGTTGTAGAGGTCACATTTTTAGATTTGAAAGAGGACTTGGTTTGCTTACCCATTTGACAAGCATCACAAACTTTATCCTTTTCAAATTTAAATTTTGGAAGACCTCTAACCAAAGAATTCTTGGAAATATTTGAAATTAAGTGCATGCTAGCATGTCCTAGTCTTCTATGCCATAACCAAAAATCATCATGCAAGGCCGAAAGACATTTATCACTAATAGGGCAATCATTCAAATCAATAGTGTACACATTTTCATCTCTATTGCCAACAAACAAGACTTTTCTATCACTAGCATTTTCAATGATGCAATTCTTTTTATCAAACACAACTCTAAAACCCTTATCACATAATTGACTAATACTAAGTAAATCATGCTTTAAACCATCAACTAAAAGCACATTTTCAATCAAGGTAGAAGAACCATTACCTATACTACCCTTACCAATGATTTTACCTTTCTTGTTGTCACCAAAGGTTACTAAACCTCCATCCTTTTTAGAAAGATTGACAAACTTAGATTGGTCTCCCGTCATGTGCCTTGAGCAACCACTATCCAAGTACCATTTGTTTTTCTTGGAGACTTTCAAACAAACCTACAAACAAAAGTGTTCAAGATTGATCTTTTGGTACCCATACTTGTTTGGGTCCTAAAAGGTTAGCATTTACAAACTTGGGAACCCATTTCATTTTTGCATCCACAATTAAAGCATTGGATTTAGACAAGTAACAAGAATACACTTTATGTCCATACTTGCCACATGAGAAACAAACAACATTATGCAAGGATTTATCTCTTACAACAAATTTATGCACTCTACTTTTCTTGGAGAAATTCTTTCTTGGAGCATTGTGAAACTTTGCTCTTTGAGAACAATTTCTTCTTGAAGAAGTAGTAAGAGCTTATTTTAATTTAAAGCGCTTAGGTCTAATATGACCTTTAACACCACAATGATGACATATAGGCACAAAACTAGATTTATCCTGCTTAGACACAACCTTAGGCATATTAAGCTTAGGCACAATAGGAGATGCTTTAACAAAAATAGTTTTAAAACTTGAGGGAGTAGAACATTCATCAATGTAGCCTAATCCTCTTTTATCACCATAAGGCTTGCCTACTTCAATTATTTTGTCCAACCTTTGAGCACCTATTGTCAACTTTTTAATAGACTATTTAGCCTTACCAAGTTCTTGCAAAGCATTTAATTCCTTTTCCTTAAGCAAATTAATCAAATTATCTTTTTCACAACTATCATGCTCAAGAAATCTAACTTTATCAAGCAAGGCATTTTTCTCATCACAATCAAAAACATGCTTATCACAAGAGACATTCACTTCATCAATTTGCACAACATCATGTTCATTGTCTTTTAAGCAAGCAATTTCATCAAGTAAAGACTTATTTTCACTAGTTAAAACATTGTATTTCTTTCTAAGCACAACATATTTGGAACCAAGCTTTTCTAAGTCTTTTTGCATATTTTCAAAAGCTTCAAACAATTCATCATAGGAAAGGGGTTCTAGAGTTACCTCATCATCTTGTTCATCACCCTTGTCACTATGAGCCATGAAGCAAAAGTTTGCTACCTCTTCTTCGTCACTTCCACTTCCACTTTCATCACTATCATCCCAAGTAGCTTTCATTGCTTTCTTCTTAGATTTATTAGATGATTTAAGGATCCGTTCTTATGTGACCCGGTTTCTTGCATTCATAGCATATTACCTCATCCTTTTTGCTCTTTTCACCTTTTGACTCTTTTTGGTGAGAAATGTGTTTCTTGAATTGTTTCTTCCCCTTGATGAAATTCTTATACTTACGTGAAAAATATGCAATATCGTCTTCATCAAGAACATCCTCATCTTCGGATTCAACTTCCAAGGATATGGTCTTTAATGCAATACTCTTCTTCTTTTTGGACTCATCCTCCATGTGCTCCTTCATGGTAATCTCATGTGTCATAAGAGAGCCAATAAGTTCCTCCAAATGAAGTTTGGTGAGATCTTTTGCTTCTTGAATCGCCGTCACCTTTGCTTCCTAATTCTTAGGTAGAGACCTAAGAATTTTCCTAACATTTTCGTAGGTAGTATATACTTTGCCAAGACCCTTCAAAGCATTTAGTTAGTAAATCTAGTAAACATCTCGGTAATAGATTCATTAGCATCCATCTTAAATAATTCATAATTATGAACTAGCATGCTAATTTATGATTCTTTAACTTGATTAGTTCCCTCGTGAGTTACTTCAAGAGTATTCCATATTTCTTTAGCGTAAGAGCACATAGATATTCTATTAAACTCATCTTTGCTTAAAGCACAATATAAACAATTTATAGCTCTAGCATTAAAAGCACACTTTTTCATATCATTGTCATCATATTCCTCTTCTAATTTAGGCACATCATTTTCATTAACCTTTTTCATGGGAATATAAAGACCTTTAACCACATTTAACCATAAATAATAGTCAACGGATTGCAAATAAATTTTCATTCTAGCCTTCCAATAAGCATAATTTGACCCATCAAAGTAAGGAGGCCTAGAGGTGGATTGTCCTTCAATAACATCATTTACTACTAGGTCGTTTGCCATAAAGCTCAAACAATAAAGTTTATAAAAAAAAATTCTAAAAGATCAACCTCGCTCTGATACCAATTGTTGGATCGGTATGGCAACCCTAGAGGGGGGTGAATAGGGTTTAATAAAACTTTTTCCTAAGTATGCACAAATAATCTAATTATCAAACTTTTTATAAACAAATAAAAAGGATAATTAATGCAATAAGCAAAGTATGAAAAAATTAATTCAATCTAACACAATAAACAATTAAGAACAAATTAAAGCATGCAATCAATTACTACAATTAATTTGCAAAAGTAAATGAGAAAGAGTTAGAGAGGATGACACTGTAATTTTATAGTGGTTCGGTCAAACTTGACCTACTCCACTCCCCAAGCACCTTTTGGGAATTTGAATAAAAACTTTATCGACTCTTTCCACGGATTAGAGCTCAACCGCTACACTGCTCTTTTTACGAGTTCAAGAGAAAACTCGATCCTTTCTACGGGTTAGGATCAAACTGTTACAAAGTTTGAAGAAAATAAAGAACACACTTAAGAACTCAAATAGAGTAGATTTGCAAATTTAACTCTCACAAATCAATCCTCACTACACAATAACACTCTCTCAAGAATAAGATGAAAAGAAAAAAGTTGAGAGCTTGGAGAGAGCAACAATGGAGGCTTTTTGAGATTTTTGGAGGATTGAAAAATTGTAGAACTTGTTGTGGAATTTTGGAGAAGAAGATGGTATAAAAAGAGAGAGAAAAGAGGTAAAAATCAAATTTTAATTTGGGCCATTAGATTGTTGTAAAAGTAAAATGAATGGTGGAGATTTAAAAGAAAAAAAATAAAAAGTAAATAATAAATAAATATTATAATATAATATATATATATGTGTGTGTGTGTGTGTGTCCAACCGTCAAAATATATATGTAACCTTTTTTTTTATTTTATTTTTTTTTAAATCAGCCCACTGGCTGGCAGCATTTAAGGCTGTCAGAATTTTTTTTTTTTTTAATTTTAAAATCGTTAGACACATAAAAATATATATATAATAATATAATTTTTTTCTTTTTCTTTTTAAACAAACAAAAAGCCACCATGTGTCACTTCCCCATAGTTCCACGTGTCATTCTCTAGATGGTCCACATTGTTGACTCGGCTGTCACGTCATCGCGTCGGGAATTTTCTGTTCAAAGTTGTTTTGCTCATAACTTCTTCGTTTTAACTCCAATTTGAGTGATTTAAAAGGCGTTAGAATCGTTATTCTGAGCTCTACGCTATGGACACTTCAAAATACTAAAATTGTTAGTAATTAAGAGTAGGTTTATTATCATTAAAACATTAATTAATTAATTAATTAAAATTAATTAATTTGAGATTAAGGGCCAAAAAAGCCAACAGTGTTTCCACACCTCCAACCCCCCTGAAGCTTCGAGTTCGAGCCCTGTGGAGTTCAAATTATTTATTTTTTTTGCTATACAAATTTGACACATGACCAATGAGTGTTTGGAGCGGGCCCATATTCCTTCTCCGAATTGTGAATTTATCAAACACATTACAACGAAAATAACGGATCTTTTTTAGGGAAAAAAATCCATTTTTACTATATTGTATCAATTTTATTTAATTTGAATTTCATGAATTTGTCCTACTTAAATAAGTGATGTAATTTGTATGTTTAATTTTTACTAATTTTCCATTAAAATTTAATTAAAAATAATGTAAAAATGTCAGTAAACTCATTAATTTCAATAATATCAAGTTTTGTCCAATTTCAAGTTTGATTAATGCATAAATTAACCATTAAATAACATTGCCAAAATTCACAAATTTTAACCAAAAAAATTAGATCTAATGTCATATTGCTTTCAAATTTTATCAATTTTTTATAACATGCCTATGTTTTATAATTGTTTGAAAGCATATGAGAATACTTTTTTAATGATTTTTCAAATGAAAACTTATCCTAAAGTAAAAATTGCATACTTTTTCAAGTTTAGGTTTAAGACTACAACACTTATCTAAGTTTGATGTGCAATTTAATGAAATTGAAAGTTTAGACAAAAAAATGATACAACTTGACAAGTTTAGAAGTAAAAATTGATTTTTTTTTTCTCCTTGTTTTTATTATAATTTTTTAAATAATGGATTGTTTTTATTAATTTTAAAAATATTTCTTATTAATAAGTAATTTAGAATTTCATATTGTTTGTTCTATTTTCTTTGTAAAAAACTTTATATAAGTATCAAAAATTATGAAATAATAACAAATATTATAATTTTTGTTTTAATTTTTATTTAAATTAGATTTTTTTTATCAAATATGAATGAAAAATAACAAAAAAAAAATAATTATTTGTATTTAGTCAATTATTTTTAAGAAGAAACTATAATGCATATTAAAAAAAGAAAGAAAGAAAAAGTACTTATTATTTCAAATTACATTATCTTTCTTATATATTTATATAGAAAAATCAAACTTACTTTTTGTATTGAGTAAACTAATATCAAAATGTACTAAAAAAAAGCTAATATAAATAAATACATTAAAATCAATATATATTAGTGCGTTCAAAATTATATCTATATGAATTTGTATCCCGGCATAAAGTTTTGAATCTTCCAATGTGTTCAAAATAATTTTCATATATACGAATTTAAGCCCCCCCTGACTTAAACTTCTGGATCCGCCACTGATCTTTATTGCGTAATCTATCTTTTTTCTTTTTGTTATAATTGTTATTATTATGGATTGATATTGAAGTGATTGTTCTTATGTTTCTTAATTTTATAATTTTTTTATTAGTTATATTGTTTATGAATTAAATAATTCATTTATATACTAGTTTATTGTAATTTGAATAAATTGACTATACTTTATTCTCCAACACACCGAAGTCTAGACTGAGGTATTTAAGTTGACCATAAGAGAACACCTCTACTTGGGAACTAAATACGAAATGGAGCTAGTCATTTTTATTCAATCTTTTTTTTTTAATGTTTGTGAAATTATGTGTTTGTGAAGTAAATAATATATTCTGTTAGTGGTGATAATTTTATATTAGTTTTTAAAAAGTATAGATTGTATATTTATTATTATTTTTTGGTTTTTAATAGTGTTCATAGATGGAAAAAGGAAGTTTAGATCTATCTTGGGCTTATTGTAGTCCATTGGATAGAAATAAATCTTGCATTGTATGTAATTTTTGCTAGTTGGTGATTAAAAGCGGTGGCATCACCGGATTCAAACATCATTTATCTGGAAATGATCCCAAAAAGAACATCATACCTTGTTTGAATATGCCACCATAGGTGAAGAAACAAATTGCAAATCAACTGAAAATGAAGAAGACGAAAAAAATTAGAGAAGCAAAAAAAATGAAAGAAATTCAAGAAGATTTACGATCCGATCTGAAAGGTCATCAAGTTGATGACAGCAGTGACGAGGATATTGAAGTTTTTGATATGACTATGAGTTACTCAAAAAGAAAATAGTATCGTGAAGTTATACGTAACTCAAGAAAGACGACCCAAGAGGAAGATATGCGACGAAGTGGACTTGAGCGAGGTCAAGGCTCTAGTCAATTCCAACGGTCTAGTAGTATGAAGAAGCCCTCGTACTACTAGTCTGAATGAGTCAAACAAAAAATTTAAAGGATATGTTGGACGCCTAATCTCTCTCTTTTTTTTTTATGACAATATCACACCCAATAAACTAAAGTCGCATCATTTTAAAAATATGGTTGTGGGAATACAAAAAGCTGGTAAGTGTGCTCATTAACTATTTTCAAGCATGTTTGTTTTTTTGTAATGCAATTGTACTTGCATAAATCCTAATTCAAATGAGTTTTCATTTTGTAGGTATGGGAGTTGAAGTACCCTCACCGTACGAAACTCGCAACAAATATTTGGATATGGAAAAATATGTTCAAGAACAGAAAAAAAAAAAAAAAAAAAAAGTAGGAAACTTTTGGCTGCACGGTCATGTCTGATGGATGGACATGACCAACAAAATTATCCATCATCAATTTTATGGTCTATTATGATGGTACTACCGTCTTCTTAAGGTCAATTGATGCTTCTAAATAAGTTAAAGGCCATAAATATATTTATAATCTCTTGAAGAATGTCGTACAAGAGATATGAAATGAGAAAGTAGTCCAAATTGTGATAGATAATGACTCTACTTTCAAGAAAGCTGGAGAATTGATAATGAAAATTTTTAATATTTATTGGACCCCTTGTGCAGCACATTGCATAGATTTAATGTTTGAGGATATAGGTAAAATGGCTCAATAGACCATATTATTAGAGCTGCACGAGGGGTGACTAATTATATATATAATCATGGATGGTTACTTAGTACAATGCGCGAGAGATCTGAAGGTGATATTGTCCGACCTGGTGCGACTAGATTCGCAACAAATTATCTTGCATTAAGTAGCATGTTGAAGAAGAAAGCTGGATTAAAATGGCAATTCACTGATGATGTATGGTTTAATGACAAGTTGAGTTGGACGAAATTGGAAAAGAAATTGAATCTTGCGTATTGAATAACTTATCTTGGGATCAAGTGGAGAGCATTGTCAATATTTTTGAGCCAATGTACACTACTATTCAAATTGTGGACTCTGAGGTTGTTCCAATGATGCTTGTTGTCTATAGTTTGGTTGAAATTTTGAAATCCAAAATCAGCCAGATCAAAGGCAGTGGCTGAGTCAACCAAATATTCAAAATCGATGGGACAAGACACTTTATCATCCTCTTCATGCTACAGGTAAAATTAATAATTAAATTAAAATTAAGTATATTTTTATATTCATTAATTGTATTTACTATTCTATTAGACTAATAAATTTGAATAAATTGATTATAATTTATCTTCCAGAGATAGTTCAGTCTAGGTTGAGGTATTTAAGGTGACCGTAAGGAAACATCTCTACCTGGGAACTAAGTTGGAAATTGAATTAGTTAATTTTATTGACTCTCGTTGATTACTATTAGCTGAGCATGAACAAATTGGCTAAATGATTTTTTCTAAAGATAGTTTTGTCTAGGTTGGAGTATTTAAGTTGAGCATAAGGAAACACCCCTACCTAGGAACTAATTTGGAAATTGAATTTGTCAATTTTATTTATCACATCAATTATGAATTTTTTAATATTGCTAACCAAATTGTTATATCATTTGTAGCTCATTATTTGAATCCAAAATATCAATACACTAATGGTATTGAAATGGATTTTAATTTGATTGAGGTTATACATTCAGTATATTATAAATTATTTCCAAATTGCCCAAATGCTGGAGATTTTGGAATTGAGGTAATTATAGAAAAAAAATCAATAGATAAAAATTACCCAAATGCTGGAGATTTTGGAATTGAGGTAATTGTAGAAAAAAATCAATAGATAAAAATTGCCCAAATGCTGGAGATTTTGGAATTGAGGTAATTATAGAAAAAAATCAATAGATAATTATCTAAATTTGAATTCATATAAATTCACCTAAAACATAATCTTTTAATGCAGCTTATATATTTTAGAGATGCCAAAATGACTTTTGGGGAATGAGGTGCGATAAAATCAAGAAACAAATTGCAACTATATAAGTAGCATTTAAAATTATGATTATCTACTACCAATTAAATTAAAGTAAAGATAAGAAAAATACTAATTTTTTGTCTTTTTTTTTATTTTTTGGTCTGTGCAGCCCATTGGTGGGGCATGTATTTAGTGCTCCTACAGTACAAAAGTTAGCTATGCGGGTTTTGTCTCAAACGACTTCACCATCTGCATGTGAGTGGAACTGGAGTAAGTTTGTTTTAGTCCATACAAAGCAACGTAATCGATTAGCCTACGAAAAGCTCCACAAATTTGTTTTTTGCTACTACAACATGAAACTGAAGCTTAGAGATATGGGGGCCAAAGGTGAAAAAGTAGCAGAAAAAGATTACATAGATTTGGTAGATGTCGTGGCAGATACAGATGATGATGATGATGATGATGACCCACTTTTTCAATGGGTCCAACCAGCACATTTGGATGATGAGTCTGGCAATCCAGACCCCAAGATTGCCAACATGGTTGTAGAGACTGGTATCAATGTGGAGCAAGTAATAAATAAAGAAGTTAGAATGTCTGACGACCAATTAAATGGCTATCAATTTAATGTTTGTTTAGAAGCTGGTTATTCTAAAGCGAAACTTCTAAAAGTGAGAAAAAACCTCCGTACAAGTAAGTTGACAAATGATGAAGACGATGATAGTACGGACGATGGAAATGATGATGATAATACATCTGGTGGAGGAGGTGATACAAATGTTGAGACTTCAAGTGGTTACCAAGTTAAGGAAGGATAACTAATGAACCAGGAATAAGTCATTTTTCCTGTGAGACTAGATTTGACCATGTCACCCAAGACGAGGACCACGGATCTCAAGAGGGTGGTGAAGGGATTGCTACTATTAGTAAACCGTTTTATCGACAAAGAGATGCAGGATATTTTTATTCGACAAATTCGGATGAGAATTCCTTACTTTCAAGTATGGAAACGATGAGCATTAGCAGCAATAACACAAAACAAGGCTATGGTCAAGGTAATTATTCTTACTCAAATTATGATGATTCTTCAAGTCTTGGTCATAGCAATTTTCAGCCTAACTTTCCACCACAGAGTTATTATCTGAAAATCAAGGACCATCGACTTATTAGATGTATCCACAAATAGGATCTATATGTTGGCCGTATGAGTCATATCATTTTCATGTAAGCAACTATGTTCATCATTTTCATGTAAGCAACTATGTTCAACATTTTCAATATAGGATGACTTGAGAGCAATATTGTAATTTCTATCAGAATTATCAAGATTCTGGATTAGATGCTCCAAGGCCATCTTTTTGGTATTAGTCATGTACATTTTATATTAAACAATTCTCAATTACTTTGTCACATACAAATATGTCATATCTCCTCTAATTACCAATATTTGATATTACTTTATATAGTCAATTAGGATTTAGGAATGATTAATTATATTTATAGTTTGATTAAATCATCATAATTAAAGTCTCATTGAATATAAATATTACATATATTTTAGATATATTATATGATGTTAAAATAAATCAATTATAGTATAATTAAGCCATAATTAAAGTTTCATTAAAATTAAATAATTTTAATCAATTTCTATATTTTTTCTTAAATTCCTGCTCGCATCGACATTTCAATCGATATTTATATCTAAATATTATCTTAGTTTTTAGATGTGATGCTTAAAAATGGTCAATTATAGTCTAATTAAGCCACAATCAAAGTTTCATTGGCTAATTCAAACAATTTCCATCAATTTCCACAATTTTCGTAAATTTTTCCAAAATTTTCACCAACATTTCCATAAAATTTAGACCTCAACATTTCCATTGACATCGACATTTCGAACCTTGGTTAGAGCACAATTAGACTTGTTTTTATGCATTGATTGATACTATCGTCCATTAATTACTCTTATTCGAATTCATTTGGATGAATTGCTCTTAATGCCTCTAATTAATTAGCCACTAATTAGTTGTTCTTAATCCTAAATTGAGCTTGAAAGAGAGAATTTAGGATAGAAATAATTCCTCCAATGCCTATAATTTGCCTAAGTGACATAGGAATAACAAATAATAGGTGAGGTTAATGATGAGTGGGATTAATCCAATTAATTAGCTAATTAACGCTAAGGACACTTAGTTAATGGTTAATTAAGCTTGTTGAATACGACCGACAAGATATTTTAATCGTTTTAGCTCTAGACCTATGAATTCGTGAGAGGTAATTAATTGACATAATCAATTAATCATAATTATAGTCTAAAGTATGTTCGATCTCCTAAACATCCTTAATTTGGTTGTCTCCACCCTTTTATTTTATATGATTTTTAGTTTTAATTTCCTTTTCAAACATCTTGTAGTTTTTTTTTCCTAAATAATTCTAATCGCCAGTAATTCTAATAATTATTCAATTCAAAAGAAATTTTTACACTCCCTAAGGATTCGATACTTGCTACTCTCATACCGTTTTATACTACTTGATCATGTGCGCTTGCATGACGTCGAACAAGATACCATTTAAAGGAGACAAAATTAGTCAACTTTGAATTATTAGAAAATGAAGACAACATCAAATCTCAGATGGGTATGTACAATATTAATTTTTTTCATTAAGTTAATTTTTCTAAATAACAAAATTGTACCTATAGATATTATGGGTGATGTAATGCAAGTAAAGTCTATGATAATCAGAAAATATCATGTAAATTGCACCAAAAATGGGAAGTTCAAATTATGGACAACAAGTAAGTGATTATTAAATAACCTTTGAGTCACTGTTTAATACTTTGCATGCACACAGTTAAGTAATCAGTTTCAGGTCCAATATTTTAACATCAACATTGTGGGACGATTTGGCTGAAACTGAGGGGCAATTTTTAGGGGACAATTGCAAGGAAAGGAACATAATTCTAATAACAAATATAAAAAGAAATAGCTTTGAAAGTAATTTTTAAATATGAAGTATGCCTAACACTTTATATTTCAAATGAAATTTCAATTTCATCTACCAACTAAGTGTGATTTCAATAAATCTATCAACTGAGAGGGCAGATGCACTAAAAGCTAGGCAAGTATTGAAATAACATTGAAAAAATCATGTGATATATTCGTAAAAACTAGACAGTAAATTAACGTCATACATTTACTTATTTTTTAATTATAAATAATTTTTCAATCACATTTTTTTATAGGGTTGGATAGTCTTTCAAAGGATAAAATAAAACTTAGAGATCTTTTATATCCATCCAAAAAAATGATAGATGCAAAAGAAGCAGATATGGATGACATAATCAAAGGAAAGGTTCAAGATCTTTATTGTTCTTTTATTAGACGAATTGTGAAGATCCAAAACAAGGATAGTCCATGGTTTAAAAAATGTAGTTCATGCAACGAAAGACTTTATCCTATAGATTATGATCAACGACATCATGTCGTACGTGTGAAAATGAGAAGTCAACTTTCATGAGAAAATATATGTTGAGATTAATAGTATTAGATGGAGATGATAAGACTTATGTTACAATGTTTGATACTTCTGAATACCTGGTTGGATGTAGTGCAACAAAATGTTTTAATGATCTACAGGTAAATGACATAGATTTAATTTCCATACTTTTTTCCTATAAGAATAAAAGATTAACTTTGTTATGATGTGCAGGCTACCAAAAAGGAGAAAAGCAAGTTTTATCAAAATTTGATACTTGCAGAAGACAAGAAATATTTCTTTTTAGTGAGAATGGATAAAACAACAGAAGTTGATTGAGCACGACAGCAAATTGTTATTCAAGAAATTTGTATGGTTGGATCAATGGAAAGCAAGAGACATGGAGAAAAACCAAAAGAAAAAAGATTCAAACAAGAACCAAGAAAATAACAAACGGGCAACATTGGCAGAATGAATTTTCATATCTTGCCAGAATGAATTTTCAGTAGTCTTTCAAGATTTTTTTTTTGGGAAATTATGCCTAAGAGCACGTTTTCAACCATATATTTCACAAATGATTCATTTTTTTTTAAAAAATATCAGCTCTAGTATGACTTAAGCATCTATTTTATTCCATTTATACCCTTGAAAATTTTGCACTTCTATATAATAATGTTATATATTATCATGATTTATTGTTTCCATAATAAAATCATTCAATTTAGGTAAATAATTTTATCATTAATTACATAAAGCTAATTTTTATAATGTTAAATATTTATTATCCAAATTAGGTGTTAATTATTTGTTACCATTAATAACATATAGGGTTAACAAATTAGATTTTATTATACTTTTTGGTTTGTTTTTTTCGCTGTTCGAAGCACATTTTGTCATGCACAAATTTCAATTTCTGTCAACCCCATTTTGTCCTACACAATGAGTAATGTTGCTTCTTCTATTTTTTGTTTATTTTTCCTGTTTTTTATTTCAATTATATTACGTACCAACTTTCTTGATTGAATTTAATTTGTTTTAGTTGTTTGATTAATTATTATATTATTTTATATTGTTGATTGATTTTTATTTGTGTTTTTATTTATATTTTGTTTTAAATTTTTTTTGTCTGTTATCTTTTTTTTTTAATGTTACGGTTACTTCATTCAAAACATAGGTTTTAATTTATATTTTTTTATCATAATCTTCACCATATATATCATTTTCATCATGCATTTATGTATTATGTTCATTTTTATGTTCGTCCCGTTTTTTTCGTGATGAGTAGTCTTATTATATATAAACTCTTGTAGATATATAATAGGGTTAATATAAATGATTTAATTTTTATTAGATATATGTGTTATAAACGTCAATAGTTATATGGAACATGCTATGAAAATAGACGATGATAAATATATACTATATATTGTATATTGTATACAAAATATATAAATAGAAATATAGTGTATATATATCAATATGTAATCATACTATATATTTCGAATGACATGATAATTCTATTTATGTTCTCAGGTATATATTATATAAACATAGGTATATAATACTTATATATTGTGCATAGGCTATAACATCGACTATATATTATATAAATGTAGAAATACACACACACACACACACACACACATACATACATACTATATATACATAGAAATATAGTATATATATATATATATATATATCAATATGTAATCATATAATACTTATATATTGTGCATAGGTTATAATCATCGTTGTTGAAGAATTTGTTTACAGAACCTCCGTTTAGAAATCGCCACCGTTGAAGAAACCCTCACCATTGAAGATTCTAGATTCGATCAAAAAAGAAACCCTTGATTAAAAAATTTGTTGTCGATTAAAAAATCTGTTATCGATTAAAAAAAAGCGCTCACCGTTAAAGAAACGATGCCCTATATTAGAAGGTGAATCGATTAGGGGCCTGCTTGGAGAAAGAAATTTCTATTTGGAGGGAAAATAAAATACCAACGGTTATGGAAAATATCTTCCTATATTTTTTCTCGTTTCTAATTTTTTAATTTATAGTAATTACAAATAAACAACATGGGTAAATAGGTAATGTTAATTATATACTTGGCTTATATAACTTGGAAAGTGACAAAGCTGAAAATATAAGTAAAATAATACTCGGTTCGGTTTGATTTTTCTAGTTTTATTAAACACTAAATTAGAGACCGAACCGAACCCGTCAATTTTTTGAAACCTTAACCGAGAGAACCAAAAATTTTGAAAAAAAATCAGATCGAACCAGTTGTTTCAACTCGATTCCTAAGTTAGGGTTAGTTTTACACACCTTTAATCATAAGAACCAATTAAGTAATTTAAACTTCAACAAATTAAAAACACTTTTCAAAATTTTAATCATATTGGCAACCAAAAGTGATTTTAAAAAGTCTAAGAACACTTCAAAAGCATTTTTAAATAGTAATTGCAATCTGTAAACATGTATGAAACCATTGGAGAAGAAGAGAGAAAATGGAGGCTGCGTTAGGGTTTCAGCCACAGTAATATCATTGCATAACAAACTATAAATACTAGTGAACAAAACAATGGTAGAGAGCCCAATGGGCTTGTACTCAGATAAACATAAAGTAAATAACATAATATTAAATACTGTAACACATAATATTAAATACTCTAACATCCCCCCACAAGCAAACGTGTCGTTAGAACGATTCGGATCTTGATCATCAAAGAGAGTATGTTCAACTAGTGGAGATGGATGAGAGGGTAAAGGAGTTCAAGAAAGACTGAAAATGATTAATGAAAAGGGAAATATAATTTTTTTTTTTTGGTTTGCGAATATGTAACGTGTAAGAGGGAATAAATAAAAAGAGGACATGAATTGAATAGATAAACTTGAAATGATGGTAGAAAATAAATGAAAAGAGAGAAAGAGTATTTTAACAAATAGAGAAGAGATTAAAGAAGAGAGAGATATGAGGAAAAATGATTTATTGGGAAGAGAAACGAGGAAAGAGGCAAGAGAGAGTGATTTATGGTATTGGAAAGGAGAGAGATTTGATAGCATGCAATTAATGAAGGAGAGATGCTTTTTAAAGCAATGTTATTGTCGAGAGAGAGAGAGAGAGAGATCCATGGGAAAATTGGTGTAGAAAAGGTGGAGAGAGAGGGATTCATAAAGAGGTAATGGGACAATCATGGGAAAATTGGTGTAGAAAAGGTGGAGAGAGAGGGATTCATAAAGAGGTAATGGGACAATTCATCATGATTTTTTTTTTTACGGGAAATGAGGGTTTTGAAAGAGAAGGATTTTGGACCTCTTGGCTTTGAAGAGTGGGTTTGGAGAGAAGCCGAAAAGACAAGGAAATAATAGAGAGACAAAGAAAAAAGAAAAGCAAAAGAGGGTTGGGTTGCTCGCCGGTGGCCATCGCGGCGGTGGAGACGATGGCTATATTGGGATTTTAGAGAGAAGGAACATGAAGATATGATTTGTGAGATAGATTTCTTCTTTCTTTCTTTCTTTCTTTTTTTTTTAAGGAATTTTCGTTGCAAGATGAGAGAGAATAGAGAGAAGGGAGGAGTAAGTTTCTTTTGAAAATCTTAGAAGATGAAACGAAGAGAGGGAGAAAAATTCAATTTTGGAGAGGAAGAAGAAGATTTAGAGTTTGACACCCTTTTTTTTTTCTAAAGATAAGAGGATTTGAAGAAAACTTAGAATAAGAGTTTAGAAAAAGAAAGGTTTGTTTGAAGAAAGAAGGAGAAAAATATCATGTTGTTGTAGCTAGCAAGTTTGAAGGATTCTTAAAGAAGCTCTTCTTGGCCTTCTCCTCCTCCGGCTTTTTCTCGACGGGGCTCTTCTTGGTCTTTGGCATCTTCTTGATTTTTCATAGCTTAACTTTGCCATGTTGATTGCCAAACCCTGCTTTTCACGTTGGCGAAGGTCTCTTTTGGATGTTTCGACAATGGTCTTTGCCACTGTTGTTGTTGGAGATTGCAGAAGAAGGAGAAGAAAGATGCCCATATCTGGGCTCTGATACCATGTAAACGGGTATGAAACCCTTGGAGAAGAAGAGAGGAAATGGCGAGAAAATGGAGGCTGCCATTAGGGTTTCAGCCACAGTAATATCATTGCATAACAAACTATAAATACTAGTGAACAATACAATGGTAGAGAGCCCAATGGGCTTGTACATGAGGAAGATAAACATAAAGAAAATAACATAATATTAAATACTGTAACACATAATATTAAATACTCTAACACAATCACGTTAATGTTTTGAAAAATATTTCTCCATCAATTTCATCTTTTAAAAATTCATCTCAAACTCATGAACTGTATCAGTTTGCATGAGAGATTAATTTGCAAATTACCAAAATAACCTGAATAAATAGTATTAGCAATCACATATTAAACCTTGCAACTTTTTTGTATCAATATCTTTCTATTTCAATAACCACGCAAATTAAAATGTCAACACGAGCATAGCTCAACTGGTTAAGGCATGTATCCTTGATCAAAATAACATAAGTTCAAATCTCTCCACCTTCACATATTGTTGAACAAAAACAAAGAAAAAAATTATATCAGATCAAAGGAAATTTCCAATGCCATTTGGCAATTTATATATTAGAATTGCGCCCGAGTAGAACAAAGAAGGAACGAAGAGGATAATTGCCCCTAATTATATATTATAGATTCCAAAACGCTAAACTAAAAAGAAACTTGAGACTTTAAAGTCTTCCTTTTGATTTATCTCTCAACCTTTTAATCTTTCTAAAATATCGTCATTCCTTATGAAAATTTCTAGCTCGAACAAGGTTACGATCTCTAAATCGGCGTGGTCGCTGGTTCTTGAGATGGCACGGATGACGTAGACGGTGCAGATTCATTCTGGTTGGTGTTCATCTCCTGAAGGGCTGGAGGGTTGATGACAGTCATTTGCATGGTAACGTTATCAGAAAGATGGTTCCTCATCTCTCTATGCTCTTGACATAGAGCACACCAATGCATGCAGCAATGCACCAGACATGGGTCGCATGGAGAGTTCTACAAAAGTAGGGAAAATATTAGGGTTAACTAAAAATCTAAGCATAATTTTGATAAAATAATGTAAAAATAGCAACTAAAATAAATAATTGCAAATATAGCAAGAATTAGAGTGGTCGTGTACGAGTGATTATAATCAATCAATATGTAGTTTCATCTATGATAAAGTTAATCAACTTGATTTTTAAAAATTAACTTTATAAATACTACTTCCACCTCTATGAGTTTCTATATTTTTTTGTCTACTTTCTAAAAGTATTTTTAAAATCCAAGCCAAGTTTTTTAAAACTAAAAAAATAGTTTTTAAAAATGGATTTTTATTTTTGAATTTGGCTAAGCGTTCAAATGTTTCATTAAGAAATATGAAAATCATTATAAAGAAATGGTGAAACAACAAGTACACTTTTTAAAAACATAAACTAGAAACAAAATCATTATCAAACTGACCTATTGTATAAAATAAAAAACATATTGATTTATTATTATTCAAGTTAATCAACTATTAATGAGTTGTTTATTAAAAAAACTATATTTTTAATTAGTTTTATAACTATATATATTTCCAAATATTTAATAAAATTATGCCTACACATTCCAAATTCCCAAAATTTGTAACTAATATAAAAATCAGCATATGTGACAAAGAGCAAAATCTTCTGTGTTTTTCCCATTTTTCAAAAGGAACATGTTCATATGTCAGTAATATATAAAGTTCAAACTATATATGACCAAATCTCTGACAAACATTACATCCCAACAAAATCTGGTTTAGAGCCTAATCATCAAGTTGACCTAGTGAAAACAAAAACCAAGTCCTATAAAAATATATAACATGTGTTCCTATGCCAGGTTCCCTTTGTTTTACATTCTGACTTTTTATATATATCTTTTAGTTTTGAAAATTCTTGAGGAGGCAAATCAGAGAAGAAACCCTAAAATCTTAACTTTTTCACATAAGCTTTTTAACCTAATTAGACGAATCACTAATTTGAAAGAGTTTAGTAGAGTCGTGTGAAACAAGATGTCAACCTATATAAATCTCTTTGGTATTTTTAATTCTCTCCCCTTGTTATTTTCTTCTTTCACTTTGGTTAGAGTACTTGCAAAAAAAGAAAAGAAAATTTGAGAAAATTAGTTTTAGTTTTTGATAATTGTGCTTGTTTTCTCGACAATTCTTCACAATGAATTTCATATTTCTTATAAAACATAGGTAAAAAAGTAGATAAGAAGACAATAAAACTCATAGATGAAAGTAATATTTATAAGCTTAATTTTAAAAAACTAAATGATTATCAAACGGGGTCTAAATAAAAAGAGTTGTGTGGTTTGACCTTAAGATGATATTTCTTCTGCAATGATTGGCGAAACAAACCAGTATAGATGCCACACATCCACCAAGCAAACAAGAGGCTTTCAGATATCAAAAAAGAAGTTTGGGGATCAATGCCATGGAAAAGTGCTGTTGCAGCTGCCACTGCCATTCCTCCTTCTACACACATTGCGTGGCAGAGACATGCATTTTGCCATGGAATATCTTCTTTCAATGTCTCTACATTTTCCCCAAATAACACACAAGGACACAACATCCCTCTCCAACCTGCACCATATAAATTAATGTGCGTTTATTAGTCGTTTGTCGTTCGTTAACCAACGTGGTTTTAAATAGAGTGAGTCAAAGGGAATGAATCGAAGCCATGATTTTGTTGTTTAGGCTTCGAGAGGGAGAGGCATGTCCAAATTCCTTAGATAGTCTCTTGTGTATTTTTATAATATTAAATGATTTCTACTCCTATTCCATCTCTTCCTAGTTTAATCAATAATTAATGCATTATTTTTAGTATGGAATGGAAACCCTTCAAAAGGCATCCTTCACTATCTTCACCCACATTTAATTTTGAATTAATTAAAAGCTAGCACACCCTGAAAATGTGAACATAGTGTTACATTGAATTCTAAGGAAATTAGATTTTGAATTCTTAGCCAAATTTCAAAAACAAAGAACAAGTTTTTAAAAACTATTTTGTTTAGTTTTCAAAACTTGATCAATTTTGAAAAAATAACAAAACAAAGAAACCCATAATTGAAATTAGTAGGTTATAAGCTTAATAATTTTCAAAAACCAAATGATTATCAAACGAGACTTTTAATTTAAAATTCATGTAGGGGAGAGATTTATTTCTAATAAACAAAGTGGTAAGAGAAAAATGAAATGGTAAGATTCTTACAAGTCTTGGTATCTTGAAGACAACCACAAATGCCAATAGTCCAATCTTCATCGGCTGGAGGCTGATAGCTTTCCGGTAGCGGCTGCCCACACTCCTCACATCTATGAACAATCAACTGTACGTTTGTAGAAATAAACATGTATATTAATTTTTTTTTTTTTTTTAAAAAACCAATATAGAAAATTCCAAATGTTCAAAAAAAAAAAAAAAAAAAAAGTGACCTGAGGCACTTGAATTGGTTGATTGAGCTCTCCAGGGGTGATATCCTCCACTGGCGATTGATCTTTCGTCAATCTCACATACCTTGATTGCGTATTTCCCTCAGCCATGCTTTCTCCAAAATCAAAACAAACAATGTGCCAAATCAAGATCTCTCTAACATAAAATCATATATATAATAATCATTTTTTGTAATGCTATCATTTTGCTCCTATTTTCCTACTATATATGAGGATAATTTGTGGATTAAAACATCAAAATTGGCCTAGAGAACCCCTTTGAGGAGGTGTAAAAGTTCATCAAATAAGGGCGAACGACCGATGTCCGGTGAAAGTTGGGTTCTGTAAACTATGAGAAACTCCCAGACTTTTGTTATAACTGCCAAAGATTGGGTCATAGAAATGGCTTAGGGGAGGATTTTAGAGGCTTTTCATTACAAATTTGGCCAAAAAAAAAGGGGGGGTGATTTTTAAGAGTTAAGAATTCTTTAATGGAGATGGAAACTAATGTTTTCTCAAATCAAAAGGCCTCAACACCAAGTTTCTAAACCACATGTAAAGGAGATACTAAATATAGACTCATGCAATAAAAGGAATTTTGGAACATTAAACCATTGTTCCGAAATTTTAGATATTGACTATAGTCAAAGTATTCAGAACAAAGATTTGATGATTGGCCATGAGAGGCTTTCGGAACTCTAAACAAAGCTTTGGGAAAACCATTTGAGAGGATGAAGAAGGAAGCCATGGGACAAAATAGGATTAGAAAAATGTAACAAATGCTGAGTAATTTGTAAGCTAGTAACACTTTCACATTGCTGAATTAAAAAATGATTATGAAGCACGAACACTTTAGTTTCAATAATTTGTGTCCATGTTCAATAAGTATGTTGAACACTTTGATACTTACACACTTGTTGGACATATGCCAAACACTTATTATATAGTATAATAGATATCATGTTTCATACTTATAGAACACTTTCATATTAATGCCTCTACCCCTCTTGCGCCTGTATTTGAATCTGAGCAATACTTAGGTGCTACCTGGGCAGCACCCAGCTCATGCAGCCCACCCACGTGGCCCATATTTATGGTGCCATGTGGCATTTTTTTTTTTAAACATTTGCACACCTCTCCTTTTTAAGTTGTTTTTTTTTCTTTCTTTTCATTCTTTTCTTTTTCATTTTTTTTAGAAATCTTCTTTTCATTTAATAACATTTCTTTTCTTTTTACAAACTCTTTCACAATATCAATTTTATTTTTAAAATTATATAATTTTATTTTTATTATCTTTTTTCATCTGTACAATACCATTTATTTTCAATTAATCAATTTAATTGAGAGTTTATAATAATAATGTGAGAAATACGCTTCATAACCTAAAGCTAACGACAGTTTCATAATCAATTTAATTTTTTTTTGTTTTATAATTTTTTATTTATCTTCTTATTTTCTTTTCTCATCTCCACAATATCATTTATTTCCTACTAATCAATTGAAAATTTAGAGTTAAAAATAGTAATGAGAGAATATGTTTCATAACCTAAAATATCCTTTGTGGTGTAGGTGATTTCTCTGAAATTGAATCTCAATTGTGATTTTAATTGATTGTTATCATCATCCACCTTTACTAATTCATTTGATTAAGAAGAATGGACAAAATATAAGAAGATAAATAAAAATTTTAAAATAAAAAATAAAATTGATTATAAGACTGTCGTTAGCTTTAGGTTATGATGCATATTTCTCACATTATTATTTTAAACTCTCATTTTTCAATTGATTAATTGAAAATAAATGGTATTCTATAGATGAAAAAAAAGAATAAAAATAAAAATATATATATAATTTTAAAATAAATTGATATTGTGAAAGAGTTTGTAAAAAGAAAAAAAAAATAACATTTTTAATTGATTGATTGAAAATAAATGGTATTGTATAGACGAAAAAAGATAATAAAAATAAAAAATATATAATTTAAAAAATAAAATTGATGTTGTGAAAGAGTTTGTAAAAAAAAAATGTTATTAAATGAAAAGAAAATTTCTAAAAAAATGAAAAAGAAAAGAATGAAAAGAAAGAAAAAAAACAATTTAAAAAAGGGAGGTGTGCAAATGTTATTAAAAAAATGGATTGCCACGTGGCACCATAAAAATGACCCACGTGGGTGGGCTGCAGGAGCTGGGTGTTGCCCAGGCAGGACCTAAGCATTGCTCTTCGAATCTTCATAGGGTTAGATTTTATTCCGGGCCCTTAATTATATATTTATTTTTTCCAAAACACTATTTATATGTGTATTTATTTGCGCACTTAACTTTTTAGTTTATATGTTTATCATTATTATTTTTTTTTTCAGAGAATTTATTATTATTATTTTTTAAAACGCTGTTTATACGTATATGTTTTTTTTTTTGGAATTACGTGTACATATGTATATATATATATTTATTTCCGGCGCTTAACTTTTCTGTATATATATGTCAAAAAAAAAGACTTTTCTGTATATATGTTTATTATTATTATTTTAAAATGTTGTTTATATGTTTATACATGTATATTTGCGACGGTTAAAATTTTTTTGTTCACAACGGTCTATTGATTAAAAAAATATATAGCAAAGACTGTCTTTTAAAAATATATATATATAAGGTTATTATTTTTATTGATTTAAAAATATATAGAAAACTATTCTTTTCATTTAAATAAATAGTTTAGACCTTTTTTATTTTGGTAAATTTAAATGATAGGCCACACTCTCTTTAAAGAATTCTATCTACAAAATATTTATAATTTTTTTTTGAAAATAAAATATTTATAATTTAAAAATATAAAATAAAAACAAATATATTATATTATATATTGTTGTTTTAATTTTTTCTTTAAATTTTATTGTTTATATTAAATATATATGAAAATGAATACAAATATTTTTAATAATTAATTCGGTAAGAAACTAATTATTATTATCATTATTATTTGTTTTGAGGTGAAACTAATTATTATTTCAAGTTTCATTTTATTTTTAATATTTATTTATAAAAAAAAATATCAACATTTTTTATTCAACAAACTAATATCAAAATATACCAAGCCCCTAACATAAAGTTATGGATTCGCCATTGATTAGAACTATATAATGGACATAACTATGCAAACAATTCAAAATATATTAAAAAAGAACTCCAATTTTTAATTGAATTTGCACTTTCTTTTTATGCAATATATTTTATATTGAATTTATCTAATTAATATGTTGTTAAATTTTATCTTAAAAATAAAAAAAAAATTAATTTTACATAGTTCAATTCACAAAAACACTAGTAAGTTCATTTATAAGTCTAACCTTTCAAATTAATATAAAACTAAATTATATTTTAAACTTTACAAACCACGTGCATGACACATGTTATAAAATTAGTATCCACAAAATTGAAATTTCGATATCAATATCGACATCGGTATTTAGTTCTTTTCATATAACAGACGTGTATGTGATATGCCAAACCATAGTGACACATGTCATAGTGAGTGTGAGGTAATTACTGGTATGAATGGTGGTTGATTCAACCAAATAGACAAATAGACTTTAAAATATAAAATTTTGAATGAGTAGCTTGTACAAAAAATAATTCTATACGTAGGATTTCTTTTTTTTTTTTTTTTTGACATAACGTAGGATTTCTTTTTCAAAACTTCTTATTGATTAGTTTTTTTCTTATTCAACTATGTGGTATGAGAATTCAAACATTTTACTTTTAATTTAAGTTATATCACTTTAACAAATTGAGTTATGCTCATATTGACATTATTGATTATTTATGTTATTATTGATTTTTTTTTTAGTTCAACAACACGTAGAGAAGAGGGATTCAAACCTTTGACTTATTAGTTGAGGGTGTATATCTTAATCAACTAAGCTATTATCATGTTGGCCATTATTGATGACTTTAACAATGTTAATTAACACGTTTTATACTAGTCAATGGAGTTTTAAGCTAGTGAAAGATTTCAATGAAGTTATCGTACACTATGATTATATAAGACAACAATATGGAATATCTCTTCCATTAATTTACAAATTTCGTTATTTGGAAAGTGCAAAAGTGATCGAACTAAAAGAAAAGTGTTAGTGCTAAAAGGTTTCAAATATTACTGTTATTGAAAATGCGAAATGAAATGTAGAAGTGAATATTGATGTAATAAAATATTCATAGAAAAATTTGTAATAAAAAACATTTCACATATATTAAGTTAAAAATTCTTATTATTAATACTCAAGGAAAAACAAGAGTTTGATTTTAAGATAACATGTGCCTCAGCCTTATTCAATTATCGATTGATTTTTTTTTTCTCTCTTTTTTGATATTAATGTTTTTGTTGGATATTTTGAACAATATAATATAATAAGTTGATAATATGGATTATCCGATCCCTTGGTGTATATCAAATTCAATGTGGAACGGAAATTTCCATGAAAAAACATCGACATTTGGACTGAAGTTTCAGTAGCGTTTGAATCATATTTTCTGGGGCAAAAAAATATATATGAAAAAGGACCCTTCCTGTACGGAAAGATTCTCATATCACTACAAAAAATCAGATGGCTTATCAATTTGGCGACAATTCTTCAGATTCTATTGAGATTTACACTCCGAAGACTCTTCTTCTTCGTCTTCTACGATGACCAAATCACCATGTGTAAATTCATCGACCTGCGATTGCGGTGGCGAAACTTGCAAGAACTTACGCGGTGGAAGAGAAAACCAGGCTATAGATAGAAAAGCTGGGAAATCTCTTCGCAAAATTGATTTGTCATCTGTTCCATCGCCTTTCGAAGTTGATGCCGCAGTAACTGCACTTCTTAAGTGAGTCTCCATAGCATTTGATTCTGTTTTTTTGGTACCTATTCTCGACTTTTTGGGTTCCTGTTTTGTTATCTGTGCAAGAGATTTAAGACGAGCAAATTTTTTGTAGGGTTTCTGTTGTGTGAACTGTGCATGATGCTTTTCTTGTGGATTTATGTATATAGGCAGAGAAGAAATCTGAATTGTAATCGTCCATTTCTTGTTATATTCACACACATATGGACACATAAATAAAACTCATCCAACTTTTCCTCTGGCAACTTGTATCCCTCAGCTAATCACAAGCAAGATGGAAGAGTCTAAATTAGTTACTCCTTTTCAAATTCCCCTTGAGAGGGGTGGAGTCAGATATTTTATCAGGGAGAGACAAAATTTTACATTCTAATATTTTACCCCAATGATCTCAATGCTAAAAAGGTTGAAAGGGAAAATCAGAGGAACACTATAAAATTTTAAATATTGTATACATACGTTTTGAATTTTTTCTTTTGAAAAGTCCGCACTCGCCCCAAGACCGAGACTCTGGACATATCAAGAGTTTTTCTTATTAAGCTCGCTCAAAACTAGACTAATGGGAAAAATTGGCCTTCCTCCTCCCTTTTTGGCTTTGCCATGCTCCTTGAAATCAAAGAGTCTTCCTCTCTTTTTCTACCAACAATGAAAAATCTCCCTCACGTGCTTGTAGGTATTTATACATTATTATTTATTTTTTTGGATGAGAAACAATTTCATTGATGCTTGAAATTACAAAAGAAAGGGAAAAGAACTCCACTCCAAAGGAGTTACAAAAAGACTCTCCAATTGGATAAAAGAGAAGAAAAACTATATAAATGAAAAGGGGGAGAGCATTTTCACCAAGGGATAGTCATAAAACCTACAGCATGAAAAAACCTATAAAAAATGAGTTACTTATCTTTGAAAATTCTTTGATTCCTTTCTTGCCAAGTAATCCTAAAGAACGCCCTAGTAAAGTGCAACCACAAGAGCTTCTTTTCCTTGTTGAAGGGGTGCCCCAAAAACACATGAGAGAGAAGAAGAGTTGGGTCTTGTGGGAGGACTGTCGACCAACCGAAAGATGAGAGAATCCGGCTCCAAACTTTGATGCATAATGGCATGTTACAAAAAGGTGCCTTTGAGATTTGGAATTGACTTTGGTAACTTCTTTGAGTTATGGATAACTTAGGTTCTTGTGGATAAAATGGTGGGATAACTACTCGAGAATGTTGACCTCTGTTTTAGGTCTGTTTGAGATGGGTCATCTTGAACAGCTTTACAAAAACTTATTAAGTTTTTGAATTTGTCCAAACTATCATACAGACTGATGTGGAGATTTGTCAGAGAGTTTCAATAGTGACCTTTCAAATTCTTGGACAATTTTCCATTTTCTGGATGTTTTGCCCCTGGAACATTTATAAGATAAACAAAATGAAGGAGGATTCGATATCTATTTGGCTCCACTTAGTTGTTTATCATGCCTATAGCTTTTGTTCATGTTCACGAATGTGTTCTGTGGTAACATGCTGCTAGTTGGCATGAGTATCTTTCTAGTGGAAGATGGTTTACTTTTTTACCATTTTTACTTCATTCTTGGTTTTAAAATTTCAGAATTAAATTTGTTCTTAAGAATTTATTGACTTGATAAAAAGTTCTCACGCAGTTGCAATGGTAATCTTAACCAGTTTTCTGCAGGAGAAGTTTCAACTTGAGTCAATGTCAAAATGGCTTCAGCCGCTGACGAACTCCTACGATTCAAGCGTTTTGAATTCTCGTGGTTATCGTTTGGTTTGTAAAGGTTTTCAATGGCTGCTAACAGATCCTACGATCAAGGTGCAACAATGTCTTAATCAGAGATGATCTTGCCTCTTAAATGACAATTTCTTTATCTCAACAAGTTCTTTTTATGTTTTATTTTTTTATTTTTTTAAAGGAAACAAAACTTCCTTTGATTTAGTGAAACCTTACAACATAACTGTAACTAGCATCAAAGGAAGAAAAATTTCAGACATCTCAAAAACAACCCAAAAATACAACAAAGGTCAACTCTTTTTTCTTTTATCTTGCCAATGACACCCATAACTCTTTCCAAAAAAATAAGGCCTCCCAAATATAATTTAATTATAATTTACGTAAGGACAGCAAACATCAAGACAAACAACGAAACCTGGCCAAGTCCAAGACCTTTCTCTAATCTCTGAACTTGTCATTACGATCCCTATTATTTCTTTCTAACCAAATTACCAAATTACCAAATTAATGTTTTGACCGCATTCGTCCAGATAATTTTAATTTTCCCTTTCAGTCCATGGCCACTCAGCATTTGAATCATATTATTCTTCATTGTGTTGATCAATACCCAAAAAACGTGAAGTTCTAAAAAAATATTCCCAAAATCTCCTGTTATAATCACAAAATAAAATTAAAGGTTCAAATTTCCCCTGATTTTCTGCTTAAAACATACCATTTGAGCTGTAAAAACATATTTGGATATCTCCTTCACAACATTTTAGCTGTATTTACTATTTCAAGGCAAGAAGATCCCCAAAGTCTTTCGCCTCCACATATGATAAGTTTCTTCTAATCAAGATTTTAAAAGGTTTGGTTTCACTTTCCGAGACCTCCCCTGTCTGTCTTTTTGTTCAGACACAACAAAAGGATTGACAAATTTCAACTTTAAACGTTGGTCAATAAGCCTAATATCCTTTCAATGCCCTACTATTCCCTTGATCCCACCTTTCTCTTTTTTCATGGAGAACCGAGTTTTTATTGAGAAAAATGAAAGAATACCAAAAGGGCATACAAGAAGACTACCCAACAAGAGGAACCAATACAAAACTTGAACTTACGATGCAAAAAGGGTCTCCAACCCATAATAATTCAGCCTAACCGATAATTACAAAAATTGTTTGAGAGTAATATCCAAAAAAGGAGGCATTAAACTTACCCTTTATAAATCCTACTATTCCCTCAAGCAAAAGGCTCCACAAAACTACAAAAAAACTAACACATCATAGGTCTGACCCTTATATTGTAGAATGGCAGACAAAAAAAACTTTCTCGATGTTGGAACAAGAGTCTCTATTCCGAGCTAAACAAACACCGCACTTTTCCACCCCTTGAATTTGATATTTCTCTTCTTTACCATAAATACCAGACTCCCTCTTGATATTGTCTTTGCAATTCAGCAATCTCTTTCATTTCCTTCCGGTACAGCCTCCCTTGTTTGCCTCCATTCGAGAGAGGAACAGTCTCCAAAAGTATTCCTCCCTGATTTAGTAGAACTTGAATCCATATCAATCCTTCTTCCTATCTTGATTTTCCGAACGCATTCCTCCGTTGTTGTAAGCTAATAATATCTTCAATACCACTCACCACCCAATCGTGTCTTTTCTAGCTTAAGAAGATTTCAAAACCTATCTTTTGACGTTTCCTCCTCAACCCTGAATACCATGTTTCTCAACCCCTCTGACGTAATCACTGGCAAAAACCTTCTGCTCAATTTACAGCTCCTTATACTCTATCCTGGATTGTTAGAAAAGCTAAAAGACTGATCAAGAAAAAGAATGTCCTTTTATTAAATGAACTTGCTAGAGTTTCTTCTTTCAGGCCTTTCCAGCAATTTCCTTTTGTTTTTTGCCACTGACAAGGGCTTCTTATTAATCACTCACTCTCATATTCAAAAAGCTTTTGAATAAAAAAAAAACGTTGTAATAAATCATTTTCTAAAGTCTCGTTCGTTACTTTAGTGTCTTTATTAATCCTACTTGTGCTGATCAGCAACTGGAGAATCCTTCCCCTTTCTAACTGCAACTAAACATGACAGGAACTTTCAAATTGGTATTTTAGTAAATAAATGAATATAACCCAAACATCTTTCTTTATTGAATGTTTTTTCTTGAAAGTACTTTTTTTCAAGGATCTCCGTTTCATTTAGGATCTGGTAATTTCATTGTGTTCGGACGAACATTTTTGGGATGCTGTTAAAAATAATGGGATTATGAAGACGCTACAGCAGTCACCTTTTTCAGGTTTGTATTGAACTCTGACAAATTTAGTTACGATGTGATATAGAGATAACGAAATTTATTACGTGCTGAATGCAGCCTATTTTTCTTGATTATTTTAGTGGCATGGTGGAAAAATGACCAAAGTTTTGGGTTAAAGGGGCATGATATTTTCTTTAGGTGCAGCAGTTGATTTATTTATTGATTATTATGGGTGTAAAAAGAAACATTTGAAGCTATGTATAAAGATAATATTTTTTCTATATTTCATTGAGTATAGAAGAGTAATATTTATACAAGAGTCTCTCAATCAAATAAGCTGAAAATATGCAATCAATCTAAACCTATATGGAAAAGAAAAATATAGCAATATACAAGGAAACAATCCAAAAAATGAAGCCTTAATTTACAGCTTGATTTTCTACACTCCCCCTCAAGCTGGATGATATATGCTTGTCATGCCAAGCTTGGAGACTAAACCACCAAGACTGGTTCGATGTAGAGCTTTGGTTAATATATCTGCAACTTGATGTTGGGACGGCACATATCTTAGTGCAATAGTGTTTGTCTCAATTTTCTCACTAATAAAGTGGCGATCTATCTCGACATGCTTCATTCTATCATGATGTATTGGATTCTTTGCAATAGCTATGGCTGATTGATTATCACACAGTACTTCTATGGAACCTTCTGTCTTGACCTTGAGTTCAGTGAGGAGGCGTTTTAACCAAATTCCTTCACAAATCCCATGAGCTAGTGATCGAAACTCGGCTTCAGCACTACTTCGAGCTACAACTTGTTGTTTCTTGCTGCGCCAGGTAACTAAGTTTCCCCATACGTAGGAACAATACCCTGACGTTGACTTACGGTCAATAAGAGATCCAGCCCAATCTGCATCAGTGTAAACTTCCAAAGATCGATTTATGGTCTTCCTGAACATAAGTCCCTTTCCAGGATCATTTTTTAGATATCTCAATATTCTATACACAGCTTCCATATGTTCTTTAGAAGGTTTGTTCAGAAATTGGCTTACCACACTGACGGCAAAGCTAATATCTGGTCGAGTATGAGTTAAGTACATTAACTTTCCAACTAGTCGTTGATACCTGCCTCGATCGACTACTTCGCCTCCAGGGTTAATTCCAAGTTTTGTATTTGCATCCATAGGTGTATCTACTGGTTTGCAACCACTCATCCCAGTCTCTCTTAGGAGATCTAAAGTGTATTTTCGTTGAGTGACAGAAATTCCTTTATTGGATCTTGCTACTTCCATTCCTAGGAAATATCTGAGGTGCCCCAAGTCTTTTATTTCAAATTCCCTTGAGAGAAGTTGCTTAAGTCGAGCCATTTCTTCATAAACATTCCCTGTGAGAATAATATCATCGACATATACTATTAACACAGTAATATTACTTGGTGAGAAATGCTTGATGAATAAGGTGTGATCGGATTGACACTGAGTATAGCCATCTTGCTTCAACACATTTGTAAATTTTTCAAACCACGCCCGAGGCGATTGTTTTAGTCCATAAAGAGATTTCTTGAGTTTACATACCTTTCCTCTAGTATATCGGTCTTCAAATCCAGGAGGTATATCCATATATACTTCCTCAACTAGGTCACCATTCAGAAATGCATTTTTTACATCAAGTTGAAACAATGGCCAGTCTAGATTAGTTGCAATAGAGAGAAGTACCCGAATAGTGTTTAACTTGGCGACTGGAGCAAATGTTTCCTGATAGTCAATCCCATAAGCTTGAGTAAATCCCTTGGCCACAAGACGAGCTTTGAATCGTTCTATACTGCCATCTGGTTTGTGTTTGGTAGAGAAAATCCATCTACATCCAACTGTGCGCTTGCCTGGAGGCAAATCTGTAAGAATCCATGTCCCATTTTTTTCAAGTGCTCGCAACTACTCTAGGGTGGCTGCCTTCCATTCAGGTCTCTGTAAGGCTTCTTGTACTGTGTTTGGGGTTTGTATCTGATCTAGTGAAGTGACAAACGCTTTAAATATTGGTGACAGATTAGTATAAGATAAATGATACCGTATAGGGTGTTGAGTACATGAGCGAACACCTTTTCTTACAGCAATAGGTCTGTCTGTATCATCTACCGTAGTCTCGTGTACTATTTCAGGGACATTAGGATTTTGGTTCAGATCTTGGTTCTGCTGAACATGTGAAGGTTGCACAGGTTGCCTTGTTCTTCGCGAATAAACTTGTAATTCAGTCTGAGGGATTGGCTCAGAGGAGGATTCAGAAGGATTTTCAGATGGGTTAGGAGGAAAATAAGGTATGCAATCCCAATTCTGTGATTCAATTTCATAATGCTCCCCCTGAAGCGCAGAATTGGAGAAATATGATTGATTTTCAAAGAAGGTTACATCCATGGTATGAAAGAATTGATGAGTTGGAGGATAATAGCATTTATATCCTTTCTTATTTGGTGAGTAACCTAGAAAGATACATTTCATGGATCGGGCATCAAGTTTACTACGGTGCTGAGGGAAGATATGAACAAATGCAGTACATCCAAATATTTTTAGTGGTAGCTGAGACACGAGATGAGATGTAGGATATAGGGTAAGTAAACTTTGTAAAGGTGTTTTGAATTTGAGAATGCGAGATGGCATGCGATTGATAAGTTAAGTAGCTGCTAGAACGGCTTCACCCCAAAAAGTTTTTGGAACATTTGAAGTAAGCATGAGAGAACGAGCTACATCAAGAAGATGACGGTTTTTGCGTTCAACTACACCATTTTGTTGGGGTGTGTCGACACAAGAACTTTGATGAACAATGCCATGAGATTGGAGATAGGATCCAAGAGTAGAATTGAAGAAGTCACGGGCATTGTCAGTTTTAAGAATTTTGATGTTGACTTGAAACTGATTTTGGATCATTTTATGAAAGATTGTGAATAATTGACTAGTTTCGGACTTATCTTTCATAAGAAATGTCCAACTCAAACGAGTGTGATCATCAACAAATAAAAGAAACCAACGTGCCCCATTGACATTTTTTATTCTTGAAGGTCCCCCAAATGTCTCCATGGATAAGAGAGAAAGGTTGAGAAGGAAAATAAGAATGAGGTGAAAAATGAATGCGGGTGTGTTTGGAGAGTTGGCAAATCTCACACTGGAAAAGCTTATTTTTTTTATTGATGAATAAAGAAGGAAATAAACGTTCAAGATAGGCAAAATTTGGATGACCAAGTCGATAATGCCACATCATGATAAGATTATCTTTATAATCTAAAGATTTTGAAACATAAGCTGACTCACAACTAGACTGAACGACAAGTTTATTGCATTCCTTTGTTGTTGGGGGATTTTCTACTTTGAGAAGATACAACCCTGCACATAATTCAGCATTGCCAATCGTCTTCCCCGATCCCAAGTCCTGAAAAATACAAGAGTTCGCAAGAAATTTAGTTTCACAATTCAAGTCCTTATTCAGCTTACTCATAGATAATAGATTATATTCTAGCTTGGGCACAAACAATACAGACTCAAGAATGAAGGAGCTTGATATTTGAATATTTCCAATTCCAATTACTTTAGTAGGAGTGCCATCGGCAATTCGAACAAAAAGATCACCCTTATAAGGAGAAAATGATGAGAATAAGGATCTATCACCTGTAATATGATCGGAGGCTCCAGAGTCTACTATCCATTCAGATGGAAGAGTTTGAGTATGAAGAGCAAGGGAGTTTTGGTTACCTTGTTGCATACTCCCAGAACCACTTACAGCTGTTGGATTTGTTTTGTTCAATAATTGTTGTAGCATCTCCAAAATATCTTTGGTGAGTGGTGAGTGGTTAGGAGTTTCTGAAATAGCAGCATTACCCTTAGTTTCTCGATCAGATCTTGTAGTATTTGGCTTCCAATTTGCTGGCTTTCCATGTATTTTCCAACAAGTGTCTTTAACATGTCCATGTTTGTGACAATGATCACACCATGGTCTCCCTTTGCGTGACCTACTATCACCATGCACCTGAGAACTTCCACGAGCTGCAAGAGCTATTGGATCATTAGGATGATCCTGGTGAGCAATGAGTGCAGGTCCATTTTGAATGGTAGAATGTTCGATTGGCCCCATCATGACTTGTTTTCGACTTTCTTCACTGCGAACCTCAAAGAAAACTTCACGAATACTAGGTAAAGGTTTAGTACCAAGGATACGACCACGAACTTCATCAAGAGATTTATTTAGACCCATAAGGAATTTGAAAATCCTCTTCTTTTCCACAAATTTGCGAAATAGAGAGCCATCTTCAGAACATTTCCAATCATGAGTTTCAAACAAGTCCAGTTGTTGCCAATAACGAGATAAAGTGGTGAAATAAGTAGTAACTGATAATTCACCTTGTTTGAGATCTTGGATAGAAGTCTCGATTTGGAAGAGTTCAGCAGTGTTTTCTTGACTGGAGAATGTATCACGAACAGCCTCCCAAATTTCTTTGGCAGTCGAATATAGGAGAAAATTTTCTCCAATTTCGGTGGTCATAGAATTGATCAACCAACTCATGACTTGATTATTTTCAGCCCTCCATATGCGAAATTTTGGATCCTCTGGTGGTGGTGAAGTAGCTTTGCCGGTGATATAGTCTTCCCGTCCACGTCCATATATGAACATCATCACAGATTGAGACCACTGAAGATAGTTGTGGCCTTTGAGTTTGTGACATGTGATATGAGTGAGGTTGTTCTCATTGGAGGATGAAATGGTGATTTGAGAATCCGATCCTGACATTTTGAGAGTGAGAGGACAGAATCCAAAAAAAAACTGAGTTATGAAAAAGAAAAAAAAATCACTGCTTCAGATCTGAAACAGGGACAGATCTGGGCCGTGAGACACAAGCGGGGGTGGCGTCGGATTTCTGAGGTGCAGGCGGAGTTGCGGCGGACGCGATGTGCGGCGGCGGCGGCGGCGGCGGCTGCGACTACGACGAGAGGAGGTCGAGGGAGTCGAGACTTGCAGAGGCGACGGCGTCTGAACGTGACAATGACGCGGACAGGGCTTGCGGATCAGATGGTTTGGGTTTTCAGGCTGCACGGCGGGTCAGTCGGTTCCGAGTGTTGTTTTCGGGTTGTGGGTCTGATCCGAGTGTTGCACGAAGAGGATCTGTCTGATCCGGATCTGAGGAGGCACGACGAGGAGCGTCTGATGTTGGTCGGCGGCGTCTGAGTTCCGGCGACAGCGGCTAGGGTTCCGACGACGGCGGCTAGGGTTTGAATAGTTTCAAGGCTCTGATACCATGAAGCTATGTATAAAGATAATATTTTTTCTATATTTCATTGAGTATAGAAGAGTAATATTTATACAAGAGTCTCTCAATCAAATAAGCTGAAAATATGCAATCAATCTAGACCTATATGGAAAAGAAAAATACAGCAATATACAAGGAAACAATCCCAAAAATGAAGCCTTAATTTACAGCTTGATTTTCTACAACATTATGTTAGGCCCCCAATAGATCCAATATGCGAGAAGGGGCAAGAATGAGAATTTACCGTCTACAAGTTAGTTACAATAGGTTAGGGGGGACCACTGCTGAACGGTATATACGTAGGGAAGGGACGATAGTTTGTTTTTATGCTTTTTGTTATGTTGCTTTAGTAAGCTCATAGAGGGAGGAGATGTACTCAGTTTGGAGAGAAAAATACACCTCATATTATTCATAAGGAAGACTAACATATATATAGGTACACAAGGAAACCCTAACTAAAGAATGTACAATTACTATAAAAGACATATATACTTAATAATATATATATATCATAACACTCTCCCTCAAGCTGGAGCAAATATGTCAAACATGCCCATCTTGTTGCAGAGATAATTTATTCTTGCTCCATTTAAGGCTTTAGTAAGGATATCTCCTAATTGTTCTCCAGTCTTCACATATCCTGTGGACACCAACCCTTGTTGAATTTTCTCACGAATGAAATGACAATCTACTTCAATATGTTTAGTCCTCTCATGAAACACTGGATTAGACTCAATGTGAAGTGCAGTTTCGTTATCACACCACAATTTAGCTGGCATAGTAATACTGAAACCTATCTCAGTCAAAAATTGATGTATTCACACTATTTCGCACACAGATTGTGCCATAGCTCCATACTACTTGAACGTGAAACCACATTCTGCTTCTTACTCTTCCATGACACCAAATTTCCTCCTACAAAAAACACAATATCCAGACGTTGATCTTCTATCTTCTTTAGATCCTACCCAATCAGCATCTGAAAAACATTCAACTTTTGTATGACCATGATCTTTATATAAGATTCCACGCCCAGGTGTAGCTTTTAGGTAGCATAAAATTTGTTCTACTGCAACCCAATGATCCACAGTAGGTGAAGACATATACTGACTTACAACACTTACTGAATAAGCAATGTCTGGTCGTGTCACTATTAGATAATTCAACTTCCCAACCAATCTTCTATATCTCTTAGGATCTTTAAATGCTTCTCCTACTTTAGTGAGTTGCAAATTAGGTATCATCGGAGTACTACATGGTTTAACTCCTAGTTTTCCTGTCTCAGATAACAAATCAAGTACATATTTCCGTTGCGACAAAAAGATACCTTTCTTGCTTCTCATCACTTCAATACCCAAAAAATACTTCAGTGTTCCTAGATCCCTAGTATGGAATTGACTCTGAAGGAAAGTTTTCAAAGAAGATATACCTGATGTATCATTCTCAGTGATAACGATATCATCGACGTACACAACCAGCAGAATTATACCATTCTCAGATCGTCGATAGAAAACAGAATGATCAGATGTGCTTTTCTTCATTCCAAATTGCCCGAGTGCTTGACTAAACTTGCTAAACCATGCTCGTGGGCTCTGTTTCAATCCATACAATGATTTTTGAAGACAACAAACTTTATCACTCTCCCCCTGAGCAACAAACCCAGGTGGTTGCTCCATATATACTTCCTCCTGAAGATCACCATGTAGAAAAACATTCTTGATGTCAAGTTGATGCAGAGGCCAACATTGAGTAGCAACCATGGAAATAAGTAATCGGGTAGAAGTGAATTTAGCAACTGGAGAAAATGTGTCAGAATAATCTATCCCATAAGTCTGAGCATAGCCACTAGCAACAAGGCATCCTTTCAAACATGTAGTTGATTCGTCAGGGTTAACCTTAAGTGCAAACACCCATTTACACCCAATTGCCTTCTTCTTCTTCTTCTTTTTTTTTTTTTTCCTGCTAGACGAGATACTAAATCCCAAGTATCATTACCATCTAAAGCATTCATCTCTTTGATCATTGCATTACGCCAACCAGGATGAGATAAAGCTTAATGAACAGAGTTAGGGATAGAGGTAGAATCAAGGAATGTAAGAAAAGAATATGTTGGCTTTGACAATTGGTGATAAGAAACAAATGAGGCAATAGGGTAAGTACAAGTGCGTTTACCTTTATGAAGGGCAATGGGAAGCTCGTCACGTGTTCCTGGATCAGATGTCGAAGAATCTTCTGGTACAGGACATGTGTCTGAAGGTTGCGGTGGTGGCCGTCTGGAGTAAGCTTGAGTAATGGGTGGACGATGGGGGATAGATACTTAAGGAGATAGAGTAGGGAGGGAGGATGGAAAAACGATCTCATAGATAAGTAGGTCATCCTCCCCCTAACACGGACTCGACATTGATAGGCTAAAGGGCATATCTTCAAAAAACGTAACATATGGAGAGACAAGATACTTGTTAAGACTAGGGAAATAACAACGATATCCCTTTTGAACTCGAGAATAACCGAGAAAGATGCATTTTAAGGATTTAGGATCTAACTTGGTACAATGAGGACTGACGTCTCGAGCAAAACAAGTGCAACCAAATATTTTTGGTGCAATAGGGAACAAGGATTTTGTTGGACAGAGAACACGATAAAGGATTTCACCATTAAGAACAAAGGAAGGCATTCTATTAATAAAAAAACAAGCTGTGGAAATTGCATCGACCCAAATATGTTTCGGAACCTGCATTTGAAAGGATAATGCTCTATCAGTTTCAAGTAAATGTCGGTTTTTCTGTTCAGCGCCCCCATTTTGGGATGGAGTATCAACGCAAGAAGATTGATGAATAATCCCATTTTTGCACAAGTAAGATCCAAGCATATGACAAAAATATTCACCAGCAGTATTAGTTCGAAGAATTTTAAGAGGCATTAAACTGATTTTAAATTTCAGCATGGAAAGTACAAAAGTGAGTAACTCAGAACGATTTTTCATTAAATATAACCAAGTCAGACGAGAATAATCGTCAACAAAAGTAACAAAATATCGAAATCCAGTTTTGGACACTACAGGACAGGGACCCCAAACATCAGAATGAACTAATTCAAACGAAGCACTAACTCATTTATGGACTCTAGGACTCGAACTAAGACAATGAAATTTGGCAAACTGACAAGACTCAAAATTTAACGAAGACAAAGTGAAATTCTGGATGAATTTTCTTTAACACGGACAAAGACGGATGACCTAAACGACAATGGACTTCAAAAGGAGATGCAACACTAGAGCAGCCCATAGCTTTTGGTATCTGCTGATAAAAAATGTAAAGGCCTTCATACTCATATCCTTTACCAATAATCTTCTTTGTCATACGATTCTGAAACAAGCAATAGCCAGGAAAAAATGAGACAAAACAATTAAGGTTACGAATAAGTTTACTAACAGAAATCAAGTTAAATGAGAGTTGAGGCAAATGCAAAACATAAGACACAGGAAGAGAGGGTGTGAGATTAATGGTGCCTGATCCAAGAACAGAGGATGTTGATCCATCTGCCAAAGTGATAGTGGGAAAAGGTGCAGGTGACAAAGAGGTAGAAAATAAGCTAGAATTACCTGTCATATGAGCTGTGGCATCAGAGTCTATGCCCATTTAGTGGAGGATGTAAGGAGACAATGATTCTTATTACTTGATTCAGCAAGAGTTGCAATAGGATTCGATGAAGAAGATGCTTGTAATAGTTCTTGGTACAACTGGAATTTAGCGAACTCGTCTGCAGAAATAGTAACCGACCTCTCAGATGTATCATTGGTGGAAGCAAGCTGAGCAACTTGAGGCCATCGGATTCAACAATTTCCGACAGTCACGTTTCATGTGACCAAGCGTATGACAATAGTGACATATCAGATCCTGTGAATCTTGTCGTCGATTATCAAAACCAGGTCTCTGAGTGTTGATATTCATCCCTTTAGTGACCTTAGGATCATTCCGACTAATGAAAGCACTGTTGGACTGAGGAGTAGACGGACCAAATGAAAGATTTTTTGTACGGAGGACTCTACTAAAGGCTTCGTCTAAAGAAGAGATCTCGAATCCATATAGAATTTGTGATTTAGCCATCTCAAATCCTGGCAAAAGTCCATTTAGAAGCTAATTATACCCATCTTCTCTCACTGAGCTTGTTGAACCTTTATATCCGTACTAAATGGAAGTAATGTATTAAGTTCTGCACATGTTTTCTTAACTTGCATAAAGTAGTTCGTAACAGACTGTTATTTCTGTTTTGCATTAAAGAAGGTTATGCAAACTTCATACATTCTATTGACTTGCTCTTTTCTTGAGTATAAGAACTCTAAAAAGTTGATCAGTTCCTTCACAGAATCACAATGATTCACCAAGCCAACAACCTCAGTCTCGATTGAATTCTTGATTTGAATGTACAATCGAGCGTCATCACAAAGCCAAGCCTTCCTTGTGTCATCCTCTGGTGCATCCTGAAATGATCATCCATCTCTGTACTTCACAGATAAAACCGAATTGTTCGACTCCAATCATAGTAATTAGAGCCATTTAACTTGTGTTTCGTGATTTTTGACGAAAGATGAACCATATTAGAGACCACCACAGGTTTCATCTCAGCCATTAGTTACAAAAAAAAGGCAGCAGATAAACCCAATAGACAAAAACAGATCTGGACAGCAAGAAAAACAACCTAATGGTTGTCCATATATCACAATTAAACTACCGACTGAGGCGTCAATCCATCTGGTTGTCCATTTATCACAATTAAAGAAAGTGGTGGGTGACAAACATTTGGTGCAACAAGGTCCTCCGTTACTCACTGATAAATTTGAATGGGCTTATGAGCCAGAATATATTTTTGGCTATCAAAAGAACCAATGGACAGGAGCCACAGAACTATTGGTTAGCTGAAAAGATTTGCCTAAACGTGAAGCAACTTGGGAACTACTTGATGACTTATGCCGCCAGTTCCCTGACTTCCACCTTGAGGACAGGGTGCCTTTGACCCCCGGGAGGCGATGTTAGGCAATCACGATCCAATATGCGAGAAGGGCCAAGAATGGAAATTTACCGTCTACAAGTTAGTTACAATGTGTAGGGAAGGGACGATAATCTGTTTTTATGCTTTTTGTTTTGTTGCTTTAGTAAGCTCATAGAGGGAGGAGAGTTTATCAGCCCTCTCGAATAGGCTGGGATCATTTTGTATTGCCTTAGGGCATTTCTTTCTTTGTTCATATCAATACAAGTAAGGGGATACCTTACACATTACTTTTCGTGAAATTTTCGTGAAATTGTGAAGTTACAATCAAGGATACAAAGAACTCCCCTAAAAAGTATATATTCAATTAAAACAGCTCCCCAAAACACCAAAAATAAATAATAAAAGAGGAATACCCTAAACCAAACATTTATCCAAACAAGACTTAAATGGAAGAAAAACAAGAATATGTTGAAATCTTTGCACCAGTGAAGCAAACAAAGTAAACTTTCCCTAACAGCACCCTTAAACTTCGCTAACCGGCCAAGGCACTTTTTGAAGTAGAGAACCACTTTATGGTTTGGTCTGATTGCTCCTGAATTATTAAGCTTAAGTCATATTAAAATAGGACAAATCCAAACTTTCGACGGGTTGAGTTCTGGGAAATGATATTTGAGTGGATTTCTAGTTTTTGACAACAGCAAAATTTGTATTGTTTGGATAATAACCAAGCTACACTGTAAGCAGGAAGATTTTCAAGAAATTGGAATGTGGATGATGGGAGACTTTAGACGTTGGTAGTGAACTATTGATGGATTTTTCTCATGTAAATTGATGCTTCAAAGTGTTTCAACCTTGAAATTAAAGTTGCATTTGTATTGAGCTTGGCAAAGGAATCTGGAATGATTGGCATCCTAAAGGGATCCAACTTTTTATTATTATTATTATTATTATTTTCTCTAATTTGGCTTTTAAATTTTCAGAAGGTGGAGATGGAAAGCCTGGGAGCTCCAAAAAGGGACCTGATTTTGGTAGTATCATTATAAGTTGGATTTTGCAGATTTCACTATCCAAAATCGGGGAGCTAATTGAAAATTTTGGTTCACTGTTGAACGATGCATTTCGTTTTCCTGGGAAAGAGAAACTGAAGCAAGAGAAAAGAGATGAAATTAATGAAAAAATCGAATCTTCATTCGTTCTGTCCTTGGTCGTCCTTTTGATTGTGGTTGTGGCTCGTGCTCAGATCGCATGAAATGGGAATCAGATTAAAGCTCTCTTGCTGGGTTTTATATTTACTCATCCTTTTATTTAAAGCTAAATTGTCAAAACTTTCTATGTTTGTACTTGCAACAATACATTTGTAGATCTTTGTTACTGTTGTGAGTCTTCTCTTTCCTAACATTACATTACAACATAATTTACAGTCTTAATGAAAACTCTCGGGAGCTGTTTGGTTTAAGATTTCTTATATGTCTGTAAATAATTTGTCTGGAAAATGCTAATTTTTATACGAATAGATTATATTTTTGTTTTTTTTATTAGATTAATTTTATAAATTTTATGTAATTATGATGATATAATTATTTAACCCATATTTCAACATATCGATATAAATTTATTGATCATGAATAATAAATGCATAATTTTAATTGAATAAATAATTATACTAAATTATTTCAATTAATTAATAATTTATAAATATTTTCAATAAATACTCAATTATACATTAATTTAGTATATTTTTATAAAGGAAAATTGCAATTTTTGCCCGTAAACATGTCATGTGGATTTACACTATGAACTTTTAATTTCATCAAATTGGACTCTAGACTTAGTTAAATGTTGCAATTTCTTCCATCTATTCAATTTTCATTAATTTTAACAAAAAGCAATGTGAAAACCTTTATAAATTCACTATGCAGAGTCTATCCTCTATTCAATTTTCACTAATTGGACCCTAGGCTAAGTGCTTGCCTTACCACACCATGGCGCGAAGTTATTTTTCACTAATTGGACTCTAAGCTGAGCGCTTGCCTTACCACACCATGGTGCAAAGTTCGACCTGCAATTATGCCGTTTATATTTACTGTTTAATTATTGCCCAATTTTTATCATTTGCCTCCTTCCTCTAATTCTCTTTGGGTCTGGTTCTCTTGCGCTCTTAGTTTCTTAGTTTTCAAGTTTTTGTTGTATTCTCGATATGTGAGTTTGGTTTTTTCATTGTGCCTTGACCTCGAGCTATGATGTCCTCTCTATTTTGTATTTATACATCTACCTTTGCAACAAAAAAAAAAAGAAAAAAAAAACTCTATAAATTCACTAATTTTAATAATATCGAGATTTTCAAAATTTTAAGTTTGATTAACTAAAACTCATAAATTTTAACAAAAATGTAGTAATTAGTTATTATTAATTTATTACAATTGAATAATTAATTAGGTTAATTGATACAACTTGATAAACTTAGAAGTAAAAATTGACTTTCTTTTTCCTTTTATAATCAATCAATTAGATATTATTAATTTATTACAATTGAATAATTAATTAGGCTAATTGAATACATTATTATAAAATAATTTTTATATAATCTAGTTGATCATAAAAATAATTTTAATAATATAATTAATTTTAATAAAATAAATAAATATATTCAAAAGAAAGAAACATATTAACAAAATAAGATAAAAAAAAAAAAAAAAGAAGGGCATGAAAAAAAAACTCATGCTCTTGCAAGGGTACCAAATACCCTTAGTCATGAATATACAAAAAGCACGGGAATGACTCATTCTCATGTCCAATCCTCTAAACTTTGTACCAAAAAAGGAATTATGTATTATTAGCATGTTCCCTCAATCCAAACAACAAATAGGTATCAAAAGAAAATTTCCCAAAAAGTAAAAACAGTAACGATTTCCTTTAATAAAAGTTGATGCATTTTGTGTTCCATGAAATGAATTGGAAAACAGAACCTTAGTTCCACGACTGTCAAGCTCAAGACTCTAACATTAAATTCCTATTATATGCTCCAATAAATTAAATTTTAACTTAACGGTAATTGACATGTATCCTCGGCCAAGAGTCAGAGATTCGAATCCTCCAACTCCCAAATGTTGTTGAACTCAAAAAAATAAAATAAAATACAAGTCGATCTTTCATGAGTGATTTACAATTATAGCCTTACAAATTTTGCATTATTACCTCTACAGAACAAGTTTAGATATTTATCTAAAATTTCAAGTTATTAAAGAAATATATTCACCCAAATAATAAACTTATATTTCAATGTCACATCATATTTTTATAATATGCTTCAACAATTTTTAGGACTTTACTGAAACAAATTTTCATATTCCAAAACGAATAGAAACAAAATTATAAATATCAAAATATCAAGTCCCAAAGTATATACTTAGTTGGAAAATAATTTAGATTGTTAATTGAATTTTTCACTTTTTAGTTCAAACATCATGGGAGATAACGGAGATTTGGAGGGGGAAGATTGTAATAAAAGATCAATGATTTCATATGTCAATTTGGGCATAGCTTACTAATTAAAGTATCTTTATCTCATCCAAAAGATCGTAAATACGAAATTCCACTCTATATTTATGATGTCTAAAAAATACAAAAAATTTAAGCAGAAAAACGCATACATTCATTTGGACAAAAAATCACATGTCTGTCTAGAACTGGCAATCAAACAATTTCCAGTTCAACCAAGGACAAAAAACCAAAAAAAACCTGTGTACACTAATTTTAAAAGTATCTTCTCAACAATTAAAAGGAAAAGCAGCTTACAAATTAAGACATCCAGAACTTCTGACCCAACAATTCACGATCTGCAGCAGGACCTTGGGTAGCAGCAAGCTTCTGAATACGTGAAGAAAACTCTTCGGCCTGACCAAAATTTAAGGTCAGAGCTCAATTCAAATGCAAAAATATAATAATGAAAATTACAATAAAAGAATGATCCTAATGGATCGAAAGGCATTTTTCCATGGTAAGCTATGCTATCATGACTGTAATAAAAAACCCTCCCTTTCGAGAGCCATTCATTCACTTTGCTCATTTTCACAGCATAAGGGCCACTTATAATTTAGCATGTCCTACACCCCATGACTGTGTTCAGTCACACTCAATACATATCAATATCATCCCCTAAAGTTCACTTATTTAAGGAGACATACATTTTTTCTATTTAAGGAGACAGACCAAAGTTCACTTAAAGAAATTCTCACTAATGGTTTAATCAGCATCCTCATCCATAAATTTCTCTCATACTTACCTCATTTAGGTCTTCTAACTTCAAAGGAGAAGAAGTGATTCTCAGCATCTGCAACTCATTTTCTTTAATTTCCACAGCCCTAAGATGAAATTAAAAAAATCAAGCTCTCCAAAGATGTCAACGTCATCCATTTTCCTCCTTAAAGATTTGATTACCCTTTTTACCAAACTTCCAAGAGCCTTGACTTATGTGCAGGTCAGTGAACATTCCTCTACTTTGGCCTTTCTTCTTTCAATAAACTAATGAGTTCAATTGTTGAGACAAAATCACATTACCTTTTCTTCTATGCACAAAATTGACGAGCTCCCTTTTTCCACTCTTAATCAATTTACTTGTGGACCTTAAAGCGCCATTCTTGTTAATTTCTCCAAATTATGATAATTCCAACGATTTAACTACAAAACCTAATTCTTCGTCAATATTTTCACCTCACTAACTTCTTTAGATTTTCCACCTAACCACCTTTAATCATGTTTCTTGAGACCAACTTTTTCTAACCTATCTGCTTTAACTTCAACCAAGACTCCCAAAACTTCATTAACTCCTTTTGCATAGCCCAAAATTTTTGCCATTCTGTATCCCTTTACCTCTTTAAAAATTGATTTTTTAATGCATCTAGTTCATCTTCCAAATTCTTCACTCGATGGCTTTCATCAATTGAGTAACCATAGCTTGTATCACCATGAATTGAAGCATTGCAATATAACAGATTTTGTTGCTAAGGATTGCCCATTACCCACACCACGAAATTACCATAAGGAGGGATTTTGAGCTCGGCATGAATTCACATAAATTCCTCTTTCAACTTCTTACAAGCTTCAAAGTAGTCAAGCTCGTAGTTGAAGGAAACCCTCACGATTTTCACCCAAGGCTTCAAAGATCTCTATTTTTTTTTTTAGTTCAACAACATTTGAGGGTGGAGGGATTCAAACCTCTGAGCTCTTGGTTTACACCAATGGCCTTTGCAACGTTTGACCACAGCACCTTAGCCTTGTCTCTTAGACACCACCCATTTAGGGATTCCACCTGCCAATCTTCTACCAACCAAGGTTTACACCAATGGAGACCGAACATATTTCCAAAGAAATTCCAAACTCTGCTACTGAAGTTGCAATGAAGTAGAAGGTGGGACAAGGACTCGCCACTGTTTTGCACAAAACATACATATTTGGGGACAACTGCATGTAGGGAAGCCTTTCTGCAACTTATCAGAAGTATTAATACTTCCGTGAGCCACTGACCACAAGAACTTCACCCTTTTTGGAACCGCCTCTTCCCAAAGAACCGAACAAACCTCCTTCCCCAAAATCCTTCTCTTTTCCTGCAAACTCAAATAGGAAGACTTCACCGAGAAAGACCCGTTCTTATCCAACCTCCACATCGAAACATGGAGCATTTTCCAGGAAGGTGATGAGTTCACGTGAAATCGCGCAACTAAAAGAGTTGTTGTATGATAGGGAGATTTGTTATTATCCAAGTTATCTATTAGCTTGGCTATCTAGGAGGTAGAAGGATCTGGCAGCATTCAACACGAGATCATATGTAAACATGCAGGAGAATGCCTCAAACTTCCTGTGATGTATTGTGCAGAATAGTAGCGTGATGAACTCTTATCTTTCTCAATTATGTAACAATACAAATATCACTTGTGTTTTTAACATGGTCATTCAAAAATGATGGATTGATGCCTAATTAATCAATTTATATAAATTTTCTTGATTTTCATGAATTTTCTCAAAATTTTCATTGACATCCACATTTCTATAAAATAGGAAACTCAATATGTTAAGACTAATGACTGAAGTGGCGTTGTTTCTTTTCGTTTTCTTTTTCCCTTTAAACGGTGTCGTTCGTTTAGTTATTTTTTGGCCAGCTATTCTTTGATTCCTTTACATGTGTTGCTCTCTCATGAGGGGGTTATTTTTCCCAACCTTCTCTATATTATTTATATATTTAGCACACTGAATGAAATAACAATTAATTACAACCCATTACATTCTTCTCTATAGATTCTCGTCTATTGTTTATAATTTGTGTTTGGTATCAGAGCCCTAGGAAAACGCCATGGGCGACAAAGTCCAGACTAATGTCTCCTTCACAAGCAGCACCGCCACAGCTCTGGTAGCAATGGGAGCCTCAATAACAAATGTCATCAGCACCTCGTTTGGGCATCCTCTCAGTACAGTTCTCACAGTGAAACTTGACAAGAAAAATTACCTACTATGGAGAGGAATGGTTCTTGCGATTCTTCGAGGACAGAAGGTTGATGGGTATGTTCTTGGTACAAAATCTCAACCACCTGAGTATCTTTATTCAAGCAATGACGTTGGAAAATTCCAACTCACTCCAAATCCTCAATTCGAGGAATGGACCACAATCGACCAGGCTCTCTCTGGATGGCTGTTCGGATCGATGACCCCTGCTGTAGTTGCAGATGTTGTTAATTTCAGAACCTCAAGAGAGGTATGGAAAGCTTTGGAAAAAATGTATGGAGCGACCAGCAAAGCTCGAATCAATCAACTTCGAGGAATTCTTCAAAATACCAAAAAAGGCGGTACTAAAATGCTTGAGTATTTAGCTACTATGAAGCAAGCATAAGAAAATCTTCAGTTGGCTTGCGCTCTTGTTTCTCTTTCTGACCTAGTGTCTTATATATTAGGCGGACTTGATGTTGATTATATCCCTATTATCTGCACTGTTGAAGGTAAAGATATCTCATCTTGGCAAGAACTTCATTCAATTCTTGTGACTTTTGAAGGAACTTTAGATCGTTTCAGTCCTAGTTCTGCTGCTGGAGAGGTAATTATTGAACATTCAGCAAATTATGCCTATAATAGGCAAGGTAATTTTTCTGGAGGTCAACAAAGTTCCTATCAGAATAATCAGCGAAATCAGAATCGTGGCAACCAAAATTATCAGTCCTCTAGTTTTGGCTCAAGGAACTACAACAATAACAACAGAGGAAGAGGACGAGGTCGATATGGCAACCAAAGAGGTAATAGCTCTAAACCAACATGCCAATTATGCAGTAAGTATGGGCACTCTGCTCCTGTTTGCTACTTTCGGTTTGAAGAAGACTTCAATAATCCACATGCTCAAGGCAACAACACTAACAGAGGTAATAGCAGTGGTGAGAGCTCTACCTTTATTGCTACTCCAGAAATCCTCACTGACCCAAATTGGCTGGCAGATAGTGGTGCCACCAGGCACATAACGTCTGATGGTGGAAATTTGAATGTAAAGTCTGAGTATACTGGTAAAGAATCTCCTGTTGTTGGTGATGGCACTAAGTTAAATATATCTCATATTGGAAGCAGTAAAGTTAAAAGTTCTGTTGGTCTTGTAATTTCTTTGAAAAACATGCTACATGTTCCACATATCAAGCATAATCTACTGAGCATCTCGAAACTTACAGCTGATAATAATCTCTTTGTTGAATTTCACCTTACTTTTTGTCTTGTGAAGGAAAAGGACACAAGGAAGGTGGTGTTGCGCGGAACTCTTAAGAATGGCCTCTATCAACTTCAAATTCCTCTTCAAAAGTCTAATTCAAAGCTCGTGGAGTCTCCCTTTAATCCTAAGCCAAATCTTCAAGCAAATTGTGTGTCTTCTGCTTCTTTTAGTCCTTTAGTTTGTCTTAATGCGTCTACTGTTTTAAATAACTCTCAGTCCTGTAAGGTGACCAAATCTGTTTGGCATCAATGTCTTGGTCATGCGTCAGATCGAGTCTTAAGTATTGCCTTGAAGTCGTGTAATCTGGTTTGTCCAATGAACGAGAAACATTTCTTTTGTGAGTCTTGTCAACAAGGTAAATCACATGCTCTTCCCTTTCTTATGTCTCAATATCGTGCCACTAAACCACTTGAACTTATACATTGCGACCTCTGGGGACCTTCCCCTATAGCATCAACATCCGGCTTTAAATATTACATAAGCTTTGTAGACAACTATAGTCGTTTCACCTATATTTATCCTCTCAAAACCAAAAGTGAGTCTCTAGTTGCTTTTATGCAATACAAAGCACTTGTCGAGAATAAACTTGATCTCCGAATTAAAACTCTTCAAAGTGACTGGGGAGGGGAATTTAGATCCTTCACCTATTTTCTCCAAAAACATGGTATTGATTTTCGTCATCCCTGCCTCATACAAGTCAACAGAATGGCATTGTGGAACGAAAGCATCGCCATATAGTTGAAATGGGGTTAACTCTTCTTGCTCAGGCCTCCATGCCACTTCGCTTTTGGTGGGATGCCGTTGTCTGCAGTTTATCTGATCAATCGCCTCCCTACCCCTGTCCTTCAAAATCTTTCCCCTTGGCAAAAACTATACAACATCCCACCTGACTATACCTTTCTACGTGTTTTTGGTCCCGCCTGCTTCCCATGCCTTTGTCTGTACCAATCTCATAAGTTCCAATTTCATAGCGTAAAATGTGTTTTTCTAGGCTATAGTGAAAGTCACAAAGGATATCGATGTTTAAGTTCAAGTGGTCGACTTTACATCTCTAGACATGTTGTGTTTAATCAACATCTTTTCCCTTTCAAGCATGGTTTTCTCAACTCCTCTCAGTCCAAGTGTCCAAATAAGCGTACTGTCATTAGTCTTCTTCCTTTTCCTTCCCAAGGTTCTTTTTCTTCTCAAACTTCTCAACCATCTTGAGTGGTTTTGCCCCTCCTTTTCCTTCAGATTCTTCAGAGTTGCATTCAGCATCATCCACTTCTGCTCCTTTGAGGTATGATCTTCAACATGATGGTTCTAATTTATTTGCGACCAATGATACTTGTGATTCTCTTGCTTTACCTAATGCTAGCTTCCATGAAGACATCTCTATTGACGTACTTCCTCAAACTGTGCCTCAATTACCATCTCATCCGATGCAGACACGAGCTAAGGATGGAATCTTTAAGCCTAAACAATGGTCCTATCTTGCCACAACTACTGCTTCCATTCCACATGATGTTGAGCCAAGAACTACGAGAGAAGCGTTGCAATCTGCAGCTTGGAAACATGCAATGGATAGTGAAATGACAGCCTTGAATAACAATGGGACATGGTCCCTTGTTCCTGCTCCATCTAATGTGAATCTTATCAATTGCAAATGGGTGTTTAAGGTCAAAAGAAATGCTGATGGCAGTTTTCAGAGATGTAAAGCGCGCTTGGTTGCAAAAGGGTTTCACCAACTTCCTTGAATAGATTTTCATGAGACGTTTAGTCCTGTTGTCAAAGCCCCGACAATTCGGATCATTCTTGCCATTGCTGCTACTAAGGATTGGCTAATTCGTCAGTTAGATGTGAATAATGCGTTTCTTAAACGACAATTAACTAAAGATGTTCTTATGCAACAACCTTAGGGGTATATCAGTACAACGTCTCCTCAGTATGTTTGTAAGCTCCACAAGGCTTGTATGGTCTGAAGCAGGACCCTCGGGCGTGGTTTGATAAGTTCAAGCTCACCTTGTTACAATGGGGTTTTCAAAATTCGAAGGTTGACAGTTCTTTGTTTTTCTTTCAGCACAATAGTCTGATTGCTCTTGTCTTAATATATGTTGATGATATATTGGTCACATGGAATTCATCAGCTTGGATTAACTCTTTTATACTACAGTTGAATGCAACGTTCGCTCTTAAGGATATGGGTGCCTTGAATTACTACTTGGGCGTTGAGGTGCTTCGTGTCACAACCATACTAAGAAGAGAGTGGGTTGTGACCCTCACAAGTGCAGACAGATGCAACGGTGGCACGCAAGTGTCGCCCATATGGCTGATAGCACTCAAAAGTGTGCTATTTCTAGGCTTAGATTTGTGTTGGTTTTGGTTGTTTATAGTGAACTTTCAGGGATTTATTTATCTATATTGTAGATTTCGCGCAAATTGGAGCTAAACCAGACTTTTGAAGCTATTTGAGCTTAATTTGAGCTTAAAGACACACTTTGGAGCAAAGAAGATAAGTAGAAGAAGCATTACAAGTGAGAAGAGCCGAGAGGGTAGCGTTGAGACGCTGTTCATAGCGTTTCAACGCTATCCTTGCAGCTATCCAATTTCAATTTCCCGCAGAAGCAACGTCGAGACGCTGCTTTATAGTGTCTCGACGCCAAAAACGCGCGAGCTAGAAGAATTCCGTCCGTAGTGTTCAAACGTTGCGTATAGCGTCTCAACGCTACCCCGTTTTACCGTTTTTATTCTGCGAATTAGGGTACAGCGTCGAGACGCTATCCCTAACGTCTCGACGTTGTCCCAAGGTTTATAAAAGTAACCTTTTGGCTTCGATTTTGGAGAGTCATTTTTGAGAGCCTAGAACCCTAATTTCGACAAGAAGCATTGTTTTGGGACCTAGAGAGCACTTTGCAGAGCTAAGGAGGAGACTCAACGCTCGAGATCGTGGGACATCATGACGGGAACGAGTGTGGCACTCGACGTCCAATTTTTTTTCTCTTTCCTCTTTACTTTGTTTCTTGAAATTTAGGATTTATTGGACTGAATATTGAATGTAATTTGAGTATCTTAGACTCTTGGATGATTGTACTTTTAAACTTTGTTTGGTGTTTTTGAATGGTATTATATTGTAATGCTTTTTATGCATCTCGAATCAATTTTCTAAGCTTTTGGCCATAGCTTTGCATGTTAGGTTAAATTTAGCTTGAGAAAGTAAATTTAACTAAAGAACTTAGATGCATGACTAGGATTAATCTATTGCATGAGAATGAATAGGTTAATATTAGAAGCCATTAAAAGAATTTCATAATGCCATGTTTAGGTGTAGAAATAGACCGAGAGGATGATTTACTACTTTACATGAGTTCAATTGGGCTTGAGAGAGTCAATTGCATATTTTAGTAATTCTTGGCTCAAGGTTGTTGCATATTCTACAATTCTTTAATCAAATTCATAGTTGCACTCATGTAATGCAATCTTCACTAGTCTCTCTAAATGGTCTCCAACCGTTGTAAATAGTTAATATAGTTTGATCTTGTTCCAATCTAAAGTTAGGTTCTCTATATAAAATTGAGCATTGGTAATTGTAGTACTTAATTAAGCTAAGAAATCCAATCCCTGAGATCGACCCTGGCCATTACTACTACAAATTGTAAAGGTCTGGTTAATAATTTTATTTGATAGAGCCTTCGACAAGCTCTTTATCAATGGTCACGCGAGGGCCACGAGAAGACAAGTGCCATGATGCGATCGAGGAGGACGGTGCATCATCTAACACACCAACATATGTAGGCTTGAATGCCATGTTGAGATACAAGCAAAACAGAAGACAACTATGTCGTTAGGGGTGTCAGTGACAAGCTTAGTGGAGTCAGATGGGGCCCGGGGCCATATCCTCAAAAGTCGGGGTTCCGTCATGAGTTTTGACATGCGGCTCTGGAGTTAAGTCCATATATGGGCAAGATAGAAGCTCGCCAGATTTCGTGTCGATTGGAGTCTAGACGAGCGCTCCACGCTGGCGTATGATCCCTCGCCAAATTGACGTGCATTGGTGGCAGGAGCTAAAATCTCAATTGTCTACCTTAGGGGGTGGCTCTCCACCACCCCTGGGCCTCAGGGCCTAAGCGAGCTACCCCATGGCACATGCGTGTGTCATGGTGTGGGCGAGCGTCTGCAAGATGAGTGTCTTGGACGTCTTCTTATGGAATGAGTTTTCCTAAGACAGTGTAGGGCGGCACGGGTGTGCCGACATTGGGCCCCTTCCCATGGGCTAGAGGTTCGAACATAGGACCCGGTACCGGCCAGCGATGCGAGAATGACTCGGCATGGACACGGAAGGGTTCATGCCTCGATATGACTCGGATGGATGGATGTCCGAGAGGCCCCGATTATAAAGGCGACCCATGGGAAGGATTTCGATAACATGTCCGATGGAGCGGCTAAGTCAGGTGACCTCCTGAGGCTCAGGATAGGATCACTATTCATCAGTGGAACCCGATAGTTTCTGGTTTGGATGGTACTTGCCCGATATGTCCCGGTTTGTATTATAATAAGCTCTGGTTTGCATCGGTTGCATCCGATAAGCATTATAATCACCCGATAAGTGCCGGAATCACCCGGTAAGCTCCGGTTGAGCATTTTAAGGCCATTTTGGCCCAACGAAGGGTCCGAATGAGTCCATGTGAAGTCCTAGACTGATGTTGAAGCATTGTGGGCATGTTAGAGAGAGGAGGGACGATGTCCCGAGAAGCGACATTGCGTTCTAATGACCTTGGCCTTGTGTAGAGGCAAGGTTGAGCCTTGGGACTTGGCCTAGACTAGAGGCAAGTCGGCTAGAGTCGCGTTTGAGTGAACATACACGTACGGGCGACGTGTATGGCCAAGTTTATATTTCGCTGCAAGATAAATGAAGCTTGGTTGAGGGAAAGAACCTCCCCTAAGGTCTGACTAAGCCACAAAGCTGGGCGAAAAGTAGATTGGGGCTTGAGTTCCCATTAAGGCTGGCCATGATTAGGCGAAAAATCATGGCGTCGCACGGTTGAAGGTCTATGACCGTGACACTTCGCACGTCTGATGGGTTGTATCTTACACAATCCAAATACATTTTAGATCTTCTTGAGCGACTAGATTTGTCTCATATCAAGCCAAGTCCAACACCTGCTGTCACTAGGAGGCAATTGTCTCTTACTGATGGCAAGCCAATGGTCAATCCGACAATTTATCGAAGTGTACTTGGGCTTTGCAATATCTGTTGCACACTAGCCCGAACATCTCATTTATTGTCAATAAGTTAAGCCAATTCCTTCAGAAGCCAACAACTTATCATTGGGCTGCTGTCAAACGTGTCCTTCGGTATTTATAAGGTACACTTTATCATGGTCTGTTTCTGTCTAAATCCTCAAATTTATCCTTGGTGGCTTATAGTGATGTGGATTGGGCCTGCAATGTTGATGACCGAAAGTCCATTGCTGCTCACTGTCTTTTCTTGGGACATTCTCTGGTTTCATGGAGCTCAAAGAAGCAACATGTGGTTGCTCGATCTAGCACCGAGTCGGAATATAGGGCCCTGGCTCATACTACTGCTGATATATCTTGGGTATAGTCCCTTTTACGAGAACTTCACCTCATCCCTTCCTCAACACCGGTCGTATGGTGTGATAATGTGAGTGCTTTATCACTCGCAGCCAATCCGGTCTACCATTCGCAAAGTAAACATATGGAACTTGATATTCATTTTGTTCGAGACAAGGTACTAGCTAAGGAACTTGATGTTCATTATGTTCCTTCCTCTGAGCAACTTCCAGACGGGTTAACGAAGCCTCTATCAGAAATTCAGTTCTGTGAGTTAAGGTCCAAACTCGGTGTGATTGCTTCACCATCTCGTTTGAGGGGGGATGTTAAGACTAATGACTGAAGCGACGTCGTTTCTATTCGTTTTCTTTTTCCCTTTAAACGATGTCGTTCGTTTAGTTATTTTTTGGCCAGCTATTCTTTGATTCCTTTACACGTGTTGCTCTTTCATAGGGTGGGTTATTCTTCCGAACCTTCTCTGTATTATTTATATATTGAGCACACTGAATGAAATAACAATTAATTACAGCCCATTACATTCTTCTCTCTAGATTCTCGTCTATTGTTTATAATTTGTGTCAATATTTTTGTTAGTATCAACATTTCAGACTTTTGACTTTTTGAAGAATTAGTGAATATATATGTGATACATGTGTGGGACCCTTTCGTAACTAATTAGTTAAGTAGAAAAGGGAATGTACGTGTGCTTACGATAGATGAATTAGGTACATGGGAGAACTAAATATGGTTCTCCTAATCATCATTATCAACTCAAATATATCATTGCATCTCATAAATGAATTTAAAGAGTTCATCAAAAGTAATGCGGTGCATTGGTATAATAACATAGAGAATAATGAAATGTTTTTATTCTTAGGAAGCTAAGATACTGAGGTCCTCATGGTTAGACGAGGTTCCACATATGGATAAAGATACGTGTACAAGCGACACTAACACCAACCTTTTCATCGATCCACATTAATGAACTTAATTGATTGTTTAAAATTCGAACAACTGCATCTAACGGTGTCATCCAATCAATCACATCAAGTTCTCCTCCCTAGAAAAAAAGAAAGATATACATATATGACGCATCTATTACCATGTAGAGGAAAATCCACGGCAAGAAATGGAATCATTTAGCTGTTATCCTTTACCTGGTTTGCATTTAGGGTCTGGATAATTGATTTGATTTGTTATGTCATATGCTCTAGTTCTCGCTCTATATATTCAACTTGCTCATACCTCCAACAAGACTAAAATTGAAAACAAGAGATTGAAATTTGAACCTTCAGGACAATGCCGAAAAATTAATCTGTTGTGGAATTATTGAGAGAACTTTCTAATTCATCCATAAAATAGTGTAGATCATAAAAGTGGCTGGCTCTTATAGACAACAATATGCATATGACCAGTTATACAAGAGAGTATCACAATTACCCGTCAAACCAGTCAACAGCCGAAGGGGATGAAATGTTGAATCTAGCCTTTGATCTCATACCTTCATCGCTTCCTCCCACTCCCCCCCCCCCCCCCCCACCCCCAAGAGAAGAAAAAAATTATTGTTTAAACTCAATTCTTGATTGAGTTCCCTATTTTGAAAAGGTGTGTAGGTGTTCCTGCCCAATTGATTTCTACTTTCAGTTATTACACCTTTAGTTAATCCTCAAAGTGTATAGAATTGGTCTTGCATTTTGCTTTTCAGTCCTACTAAGCAGGCAACTTGTTGGTACACATATTGACGTAGGCTATTACAGGCAGTTAACCAATAAAATTCTTCTTGTATTCTCTTGTGGATCTCAAGCATCTTCTTTGCTTACAATTCTGATAACTTCCATATAATAATTGCTCTACTAATCAGTCAGAATCTCTCTCTTCTTCTTTTTTTTTTTTTGGAACAAGAAACGAAAATTTTCATTGAATAAATGAAAAGAGACTAATGCTCAAAAGATACAAACCCCACAAGGGAGCGAAACAAAGAAAAAAAACCAAAAATAAGTTAAAACCAGAAAAGAGAATCCAACAAAAAACTTTGAAAGAGAACACCAATAGGAAGTGTTAGAGTTCTTATATATATATATTGAAACTGAATTAGAGTTCTTATATTAGTATAATTGTATTTTTGTAATTATATTAATTGGGTTGTCTTTTATTGTCTTTTCACTTTCTTCTACTTAGGTTAACCTTGTACACTTGTATGTATAATATCTCTTTAATGAATGGAATAAGGTATTCTGATTCTCTCAAACTTTTAGCATTAACATGGTATCAGAGCTCTAGAGTTTTCTAGGGAAATTAGGTTTTTGTGTCCTTAGGGATTTGTGACTATTAGGGATTGAGGTTTGGAACACCTTCTTGGAGAGCTTAGTCTTTGTCGTGAGTTTTGTGCATCATCACTGCCGTCAGACCTTCTGCCACCGTTAGAATCCACTGAGGTCTGTCATCGAATTCTTTTTTTATCACCGCCTAGCTCATTAGACAGCCCAGTCGCCGATCAATAGGTACGAAAAATTTGGCCGAAAAATACCCTACGCATGGACCATACGTGCCGCCTGAAGTTCCTCCCCTAGTTTCACACGCCAGAGCGTGGAGGCGCATGCATCGCCAGTCCTTCACCAAGGCATTGGATGGAGCACGAATAGATTACCTCTCTAACAAGTTGGGCATAATGAATATATGTGCTCCAACTTGAGGGGGAGTGTTAGAGTTCTTATATTAGTATAATTGTATTTTTGTAAATATATTAATTGGGTTGTCCTTTATTGTCTTTTCACTTTCTACTACTTAGGTTAACCTTGTACACTTGTATATGTACTCAGTATGGAGAGAAAATACTCATCATCTTATTCATAAGGAAGACTAACATATATATAAGTACACAAAATACTCATCATCGTATTCATAAGAAAGACTAACATATATATAGGTACACAAGGAAACCCTAACTAAAGAATATACACTTACTATAAAGGACATGTACACATAATACTATATATATCATAACCTCTCTTGGAAAAGAGAAACCCCTAATCGCCAATAAAAAAATTATAAAACCCTAGGGGTGGCTCTGATACCATGTCCTCAGTATTGAGAGAAAATACTCATCATCTTATTCATAAGGAAGACTAAAATATATATATATAGGTACATAAGGAAACCCCAACTAAAAAATGTACAATTATTATAAATGACATATATACATAATACTATATATATTATAACAGCATATATATCTCTTTAGTGAATGGAATAGAGTATTGTGAATCTCTCAAACCTTTAGCATTAACAAGAAGCATAAAATCTAGAGGACTCGAGCGATGGAACCAATGAAAGAACCCTTGAAGCCAAATCATATGTAAAACCAATATCAAAAACCTCCCTTGCGATAGTGAATAGCCTGCCAAAAGCCAAGATAATATCTCATTGAAAGAACTTCTCTCATCGATCCTAAATTTTGGGCACCATGGACGAACAACTTAGTTTACCCACCTGTCTTTGGTCTGATTGTGCTTGATCCCACTAAGCTGGCGCCCTTGCCTCTAACTTGTAAGCCACAACCTTTTATTTCACTCTTTGAATATTATTTTAAAGATAATGCACCACTATGGTCAAATAAGAAAAGAAACAATCTTTACAAGTCAATAGTTAGACCTGCATGGAGAAAAATCTGACCAAGGAAAATATCACCTTCCAAAGTGAGGAAAAATAAAAGGACGTGAGGTGACATCCACACAACACAAAGAAAAATCAGCCTGAAAAAACTCCCCATATGGATTAGAGGACCATAAACAAACATCCCTAACCCTTGGGCAAGATGAGAAATCAGCTAGCAGAGAAAGCAACAAAGAAGTATTAGAAGACTCTCTATAAGAAAAAGAGCATTCATTTGAAATCGTATGAAAGGGAAGCTTCAGAGAAAAGGAGAACATAATCCACAAAGTGAACTTAGTCCACAAAAGGATGCTCTCTACCTTCGGCCCCCAAGTTGTCTGTCCCTTTTTTTGGCTATAATAATTTGTATGTTCTTTTTTTTTTTAATGAATAACCAAGCTTTCATTTGAAAAAAAATATGAAAGAATACAAGAACATACAAAAATAAATTCCAAACAAAAAGAGGCCAGCCATAAAAAAGGGTAGAAGTCAAACAAAATAAGACCTAACAAGTAATCTTTTTGATCAAGAAACGAAACTTTTCATTGATAAAATGAAAATAGACTAATGCTCAAAAGATACAAACTCCACGAGGGAGTGAAAACTAAAAACTAAAAATTAAAAAGATAAAAACAAACCAAATTAAACAGATAACCTAAAAAGAAAAACCAACAAAAGACTAGCTAAGAGAGCACCAAGAGGAAGCCTTTAAACTAGCGAAATCAAAGCAAAGTAACCAAAGAAGCAGCTTGCTAACAAAGAAACTTTGAAGCCTTTCCAACCATAACTCTAACTCTGAATAAACTCCCGAAGAAGCTAAAAACCATAATCTAAAATTCTGCTGCCAAATACACCAACAGAAGTGACAACAAATCATCTATTTCCTTTCCTTTTAACTGAATTCGAAAAATAAGAGCGAAGGCTAGAGGGAACCCAAAGGCCAAACACAAGCAACTTTTGGAGCAAACAATTCAACTTCTTGTAAACCACAAATTGATCATCATTAGAAAATCAAGATGAGAGAACAGTCATATCCAGAACCCCTAAATTAGACATTTACACTAACCTTTGTTTTTTATGATGGAATAATTTCACAAACTTGAAGACCACAAATTTCAAGATAGGATGAAAATTTCCTTTGTTCCAGTGTGGAAGGAAGAAGAAGAAAGATCATTACTGTTATTAGGGCTCTTTCAAATCCCAAATCAGAAATATCTTTCTTTGCTGAAGCATTAATTAGACCTTCCTCTTTGAATAAGGAATCAAGAACCTCTTCAAACGTATCTTCAATAACGTCGTCAACTTACAAATAATTGGTTAGGAGAGGATTTTCCAATTCAAACACTACTCAAACTCACTTCTGATTCATTATCAAAGTCATCTAAGACATTCATGGAAAATGGCTGACTATTGGAAAGCCTATTGGTTGAGTTAATAACTCTCATAGACAAATTAGAATCTATTTGACCAACTGAAAAGCCATCTAAAATATTGGAAATCATTGGAGGAGGAGGTAATAATGACTCTTTTAAATTTTCTTTTAAATCTTCAAAGCAATCATTCTTCTCTGTGAAGCTCAAGAGACTTGAGCAAGTCTCTTCAATAAAATCAGGATTGAGGATGTTATCCTTGGAAATAGGAGCGCAAAAGAAGGTTTTAACCATTGAGGCCCAAAGAGATACATGGAACCTAACAAGGGACTAAACATCAACCGAAGTTGAAGACCTTTCAAACCCTCTAAAGATTCTATTGTTCCTCTCACTCTAAAGATCTCATAAAACAGCCCAAACCGCAGCCCACCACAAAAAAAAAAAAAAAAAAAAAAAAAAAAAAAAAAAAAAAAAAAAAAAAAACTCCTTTCTTGTGAATAGGTAGATGAAGATGGAACTCTTCAATCATGGAACTTCAAGTCCTCAATTGGGCTAATGAAAACCAAACACCTCAAAGAAACAACTCCAAACTGAATTGGAAAAATCACAACTCCAAAAAGATGGTCCAAATCCTCAAACACGTTTCTACCCAAAATACAACATTGTGGCTCTATCAAATAAGGCACCTTCCTCGAAACACAATCCAAGGTATTAACTCTTTCGAAAAGAATCGCTACACAAAAAAATTAACTTCTTGAGAATCTTCATCTTCCACAAAAAGTTAAAGACAATGTAACTAGAGGGGGAAGAATCCACTAGACATCGAAAGAAGGAGCTACAAGATAATCCTTTGAAAGGATTAGGACCGCAATTTTGTTCGAACTAATATGAAGCTCCCCAATCAAGGAAAAGAGAGCAACAATATCCATAGTTTTCCTATCAGATAACAGACGATATATCCCAAGAGAAAGAGAGGTGCTTGTTGAATTAAAAATGGTATAAGCAACCAAGTGATTTTTCATAGAGGACAAATGGTATAAACAAGAAAAAGGATGTGACCCATACTTACAATGATCTTATACCATAAGGTGTTAGACTCACACAGGAAACACCACAAGCACTTAGCCAACAAGGCTTTGTTTCTCACCCTTAAATTACTTGTGCCTAACCCACCCCCCCCCCCCCCCCCCAAGATCCACGGGTTTTGACACCACCTCACTAAATGCGATCCTTTCCCCTCTTCTACCCCTTCCCATAAGAAATCTCTCATGAACAACTTCTCTAATATCTTTCTAACTAACCCATAGACCTAGAACAAAAAGAGGAAGTAAGTCGAGATACCACTCAACACAGAGTGTTGTAAATCAATAATTTAGAGAAAAAGCTCTTCTTCCAAGAGATGCTTTTGAGTTACTAACAACAAGATCCTAAAGAGACAAACAACAGGGATTATGATCGAGGGGAGGCCCAACTAGGAATGAAGGAAGGAACCTATTGTTGCCAAATTTTGGATAGGAGAAATCTCACCTGACCTCCACGTGACAACGACGGTGAATTTGTATTCTTGGGGAAGAACGCGGCCTGCAAGACAAGAAAAACCTGGACACCAGTGTGGTGTAGGCCACACAGGCTCCGATGCTTAAGTCAGAGAGAGTTTTGAGAGAGTTTGAGAGTTGTAGGAGAGTGTTGTATGCTGGAATGAACTTACCTTGCTCTCCTCCTGAGGGAGAGCTTAAATAGCTTCCTGCCTAAGGTTTTTCGTGGGTTTCCGTCTTCGAATGGGGAAAGAAAAGGTAGAATTGGGCTGAACCGAGGGCACACGGGCTATAAAGGACCGAGGCAAGGCCCAAAATTGGGCCTTGCCAAACTGGTCTACCTCGGCCTCGATAGAGGCCGACCACGGGCTTGGGCCGAACCCAAGCCCCGGTCTTCATCCCTGCGATGTAAGACCATGGTAAGGCCCAAAATGGGGCCTTGCCATGTGGTCGGCCTAGAGCTCGGCATAGGCCGACCACAGGCTTGGGCTTCAGCCTAAGCCCGTTTCTTCATCCCTTCTCGTCCTGGGTCGGTCTCCTGTAGGGTTCGGTCTGTTTGGACTTCGTATGGGGTTTCTTTCCTTATTTGGCCCTTCATTGCAGCCCTTTATCCATCCCATTCTTGTTGGTCCAATTTTACCCATAACATTAGCCCCCACTCCCTAGTTAGGATTCGAGATTAGGAGCGTGTGGAGTAATTGCATGGAGCTTGACTTGGGAGTAGCATATTAAGTTTTAGAGTCATTATTGACATTTCGAGGTCTGCCTCGAATTATCCCTAGTTATTATTGTCCATCCTTGTGAGGATATTCAGTCTCTAGTTATTGTATGGAGCTTGACTTGGGAGCGTGTGGAGTAATTACATGGAGCTTGACTTGGGAGTAGCATATTATGTTTTAAAGTCATTGTTGACATTTCGAGGTCTGCCTTATCCCTAGTTATTGCTGTCCATCCTTGTGAGGATATTCAGTCTCCTAGAGTGTCGGTTTCTCCATTTTCCAGTAGGAATTTTAGAGTTCCATGGCGCTTATCTTGCGTCTTGGTTTCTCCGTTTCCTATAGGAATTTTAGGGTTCCGGGACGCTTATCCTGCGTCTCAGATCATCTCCAGGATTGCCGTCTAACCCCGTAGGTCGGTCTCTTCCTGGTGGGTAAGATTCTCCTTTGGATATGTGTTCGTCTACATCCTGGAGAAAATTTAGGGCTCCAAGGTCTTCCTTGGATCATCCCAAGATTGTCCTCCAACCTCGTAGGGAACATTTTGATCTTTCTTGGGGGCTAAGACTCTCCTCTGGATTAGCAATCTGTGCCGTTTTCCTGGAGAGAATATATAAATTCGAAGGCGTCCTCAAATTTAAGTGGGATTGCCATCAAACCCCGTAGGAACTATTCTGGACTTTCCGACCTCCCGTAGGAGAGAATTTTGGCTATCTTGTAGCCATGTAGCTTCATGACCTCCTACTGGAGGGAATTCTTGGCTATTCTGTAGCCTCGTAGCTTCTCGCTTTTCGTAAGCATTTTTGGAAAAACTGTAGCTTCATTTCAAACTGATACCGTCAGAGGAGAAGAGGAAATAAGCAATGGAGTGAGCATCGGGGGCAGGAGGTCTGGTCGGCCTCGGTCGAGGCCTCCTTCGTGCTTCTGCTAGGAGCGTGCTTGTAGCTCCTTGCGCGCCAGTACGTTCTGCCATGTACAAGTTCTCCTCGGCCTTACCATCTTCTTCTTCATTTTTTCTAGGAGTCAGCTTGTCTTGGTCTTTCCCTCGTTAGTCAAGAGATTTTAATTAGAATCGGGCTTACTCCACCCCTTCTTCTGGAAGGTTGGATTTAACCCCAAATTCCTCTCGTAATCATTGTGCTGGGAAGATGTTGGTCTTGGCCAAGGTGCTCGACCCCAGACACCCTGGTCAGCCGCGGCCACTCTGCCTCAGCATCTAGTCTATGCTTCTGCTTTTCAAATATGCCTCCACAGTCAGCTTGTCCCTTTTATCTTTTCAATCTTAATGTAAGACTTTTTCCTTTGTTGTTCAATGGAAGTTTAATTTCTATTTATCATCATTGTCTCTCTTTAATGAATTCTATTTCAAAAAGATGAACTCTGACAAATAGGATTACTTAAGTCTTATTAATCAAGATGAATTGATAAAAAGGGAGTCTCTCACTTATGAACTCAAGTCACCAAACCCCAAGAAATGACTTACTTGCGACTGTAGTGATTTTGGTAACGTGCTTGGCCTCGGCCTATGAGCTCGACCTCCACTTCGGTTTCTCTGAGGTTGTTGACTTTTCTGGCTCGTATGGTGTAGCTTCTGCCTTTTGTTTAATAGAGAGGCATATCTCCTATGTAGCATCTCATTTGATGAGGAAATCTTTGCTATGTTGAGTCTATGCTTTATTCACAAAATTCATGATGATTTCGAGAAAGAATGAAATAATATTTTATTCATGTTAATAAGTCTTTGAGAAACACAACGGTAGTAACCATAGAAGAGTAATCTATAGATAATAGATCTTTAGGTGTTATGCGTTCCAAGGATGGGAAAGAATCTTTCCTTTATAATCAATTAGAGTGTATGTGCCAGGTCTGACAATTCTTGCAATTTGATATGGTCCTTCCCATGTTGGACCTAGTGCACCTATTGATGGATCTTTGGTGTTTTGCATAACTCTTCTTAGTACAAGATCTCCTTCTTTGAAGCTTCGTCTTCTGACTGTTGCATTGTAATATCTTGCAATTCTGTTCTTGTATTCTGCAGTTCGAAGATGAGCTTTTTCTCTGTGCTCTTCTAATAGGTCTAAGCTCAGTTTCATTGACTTCTCATTCTGTTGAGGGTCAAATTCCTCTACTCTTGGTGAGGGTAAGCCAATCTCTACAGGAATGACTGCCTCTGCCCCATAAGTAAGTGAGAAAGGAGTCTCACCTGTGGTAGATCTTGCAGTTGTTCTGTATGCCCATAGCATGTTAGGCAACTCCTCTGCCCATGCTCCTTTCAGATTTTCTAACTTTGTCTTGAGGTTTAACTTGATAATCTTGCTCACTGATTCCACTTGTCCATTGGCTTGTGGATGTGCTGGAGATGAACATCGATGATTGATGTTAAGATCTGAACAAAATTTTCTGAAGGTTGCGTTATCGAATTGTTTTCCATTGTCTGAAATAATGACATTAGGAATTCCAAAACGACATACTATATTTCTCCATACAAAGTTAGTTATTTTCTTTTCTGTAATTGTTGCCAATGCTTCTGCTTCAGCCCATTTTGTGAAGTAATCAACTGCCACCACTACAAACTTAGTTTGTCCTTTGGCTTGGAGAAGAGGTCCAATAAGGTCTATTCCTCATTGTGCAAAAGGCCAAGGACTTACTACGTTTGTTAGTGGTTCAGGTGGTTGTCTTGGTACTGGAGCAAATCGCTGGCACTGGTCACATGATCTGGTGAAGCTTCGAGGATCTTGGAGCATCGTTGGCCAATAATATCCTTGTCTTACAATCTTATGACATAAGGATCTTCCTCCTGAATGGTTGCCACATATTCCTTCATGGATTTCTTTCATCACATATTCCGCCTCAGTAGGTGTGAGGCACCTTAGTAGCGGCATTGAATAACCTCTCTTATAGAGTTTACCTTCTCTGAGTAGGTAATGAGCTGATCGCCTCTGTATCCGTTTGGCTTCTACTCTTTCTGAGGGCAATTTTCCCTTTTTCAAGTATTCTAATATGGGATCTATCCAGGAAAGATCTTTCTCGGCCTCGGCCAAATTGTCTGCTGCCTGAGTTGGCTTGTCCCTAGTTTTGGCTTCTTCGTCTCGGGAAACCATTACATCAGTTTCCAGTATCTCTTCTCTGCTTATGGTTGGCTCAAATAGGATTTCGACTGGAACTGTTTTACTCAGTTCAGTTTCATAGGCAGCTGCTAATCGAGTTAAAGAATTAGCATTGGCGTTTTGTGATCTTGGAATTTGCCTAAAGTCATGTTTGGGGAATGAGGTAAGCAATTCCTTGACCTTTGACAAATACTTTGCCATCCTCTACTATTTAGCTTGATATTCTTCAGTTACTTGCTTCACTATCAATTGAGAATCACTCAGGACTAAGAGATTGAAGATCCTTATTCCCCTGACGACTTTTAATCCTGCTACAAGTGCTTCGTATTCTGCCTCATTATTTGAGGTTCTAAAGTTGAATTTGAGAGCATATTCATACCTTTCTCCTTCGGGCGATTCAAGAAGAAGTCCTGCTCCGCATCCTTTGATGTTGGACGATCCATCAACAAAGAGTTTCCAGGGAAGATTAGGATCTTCTGGATGAGACGCCTCCACCTCCGTTATGCATTGAAGGCGGTCAGCCTTGGCCTTTGTGTGGTCGGCCTCGGCCCGTAGTGGAGTGAGCTCAGCAATGAAATCTGCCACTGCTTATCCTTTGATCGATGTCCTCGATTTGTAGTGAATATCATATTCACTAAGCTCTACTACCCACTTCATGAGACGTCCTGAAGCTTCTGGCTTTTGCAGCACTTGCTTGAGAGGGAAGTTTGTGAGGACAGTGACCTTGTATGCTTGGAAGTAAGGGCGTAATTTTCTAGCTGAGGTAACTAAAGCAAGTGCAAGCTTTTCTACTTGAGGGTATCTAGTTTTAGTCCCCACCATTGCTCTGCTTGTATAGTTGTAAGATCCAATTTTGGATTTCTAGTATTTATATGGCATAATGGTTATTTGATTTTCAAATGTCTTGAAAGAGAAGAAGTTTGGAATAAATTAGAAGTAAAAGTAAATTGAAATTTATGGGGTAAATTTTTGTTAAAAGAAAAAGGAAAGAGGAAAGTGAAAATATGTATGGTTTTGGTGTATTTTTGAAATAATAATATTAATAATAAATAAAAGAAATAATTTGTGGCTTCAAAGAAGCCACATGTATGCTTATTTGATAGATTGCAAGCCATATACATTATTTTGGTTTTAAAAAGAAAAAAAAAAGAAGAAGAAGAAGGGTTCACGAAAAACAGAGAAGGAGAGGAGGAAAAGAAGGAAAAGAGAAAGATAAAGAGAAGGAGAGTTACATAAGAAGAGAGAGTTTATTAAGCAAGATTTCAAGCCGGGTAAGTTTTGTTTTCTCTAAAAGTTGAAAGATTAAGAAATATTGAAGTATTTGACACTTTTTAAGGTGGGGTTTTGATTCCTTTCATTTAAAAGTTTCCATGAATTTTCTTTGTGGAGTATTTGTACAAGGATGACCATGAAAGGTTGAGATTTATGTTGTGGATCTCTTTGATTTCTTCTACTTTTTGAAAGCTTGTATGAGGTTTACTAATTTATTGTGTTCTTGCTCGGTTTAGTTGTATGAAGACATTTGTGAATGAGCAAATCATGTTGTTTTTGGTAGACTATTGCAATATAAATTCTAGAGAGAGAGAGAGATTTCCAAGAAAGGAATAGTTGGTGTGGAAAGATCAATGGAAAAATTTATAATCATGAAAAGAAAGAAATGAAAGGGCTAGATTGGAAGTTGTAGATTTGTGAAAGGGAAGAAATGTTTGTGAGTTTAAGGAAGAAGATGATGAATAGTGAAAAGAAGTGATAGATTATTTTATCATTAAAGGTACATTGGTAATAAAAGAAATTAGAAGAATTTGATGGTTAGTACAAGGGTATTATGAAGAGGGAGAAAGTTTTGGTTGAGATGGGTGCCCACGTGAGAGAGAGAATTGAATTGGAGTACATAAACCATTATTCTATTGATAATTTGTAATATGAAAGGAGGAGATGTAAATGAGGAGAGAGGTAGTTTGGAAATAAATAAATAAATAAATGTTATTTGATTTTAAGAAAAAGATGGATTGTGGAAGAGAGAGAGAAGAAAATATTAGTTGATTGGAGAAAAGACAAATATGTTGTCTACATTATTGGAATGAGAGAGAAAGTTTAATTTGAGAATTTGGATTAAGATGGAAGAGAAAGAAATTGGAAATTAATTTAGTTGATTAATAGGAAGTTTATGTTTATTTCTCTTGGAAATAATTCATAATCTATGGTATGGTTATTGGAAATTTCAGATTGGACAGAAATTGGATTAGTATATGATCTAAAGAGCTGACGTTGATATTTCTGTGAGTGGTTATTTTATAAAGTATTTCAATTATTTTAGTAATTTATGAGATTTTTGTGAGATTTGAAATCAATTGCAATTTATATTAATGCAAATGATTTAGTTATTGAAGATTTTGATAATTTGGAGGAAATTGCGTGTATTTCGTAAATCGTTTATTATTGAAATTGATGATTTACTAATTTGATAAGAAAGTGACATATGTTCACTAAGTTGAATTCATGGTTTGACATATTTGAATTTGAAGAGATTTATGTTTATATGAAATTTTAGCTGAGCTTATAAAAGGTGAATTTATAGAACTTTCTGGATTTTAGCCAATCGGTAAAAGTACATATTATCATATCAAGTATTTGAGATATTTCATGATTATTTGAGAAATTAGAAGAGTTTTAATGTTTATATGAGGTTTATAAAATGTGGTTTTAGAGAAAGAACGATTTTGGAAATGTTCTATGAGAGATTTGATGATCATTTAAGGAATTATAAATGTTTGATGTTATTTCAGAAATATCTCAAGTTTATGAAAAGTTGTTTAGAGCAAGAGAACACGATTTTAAGAAAGAGTTTGAGAATTAAGAATTTTATGTTAAAAGTGGATTTTTAAACCACTAGATTTTTGTACCCATGGTGATTACCCATATGCTATGAGAATGTGTTTCCATAGTATGCAGCGTGCTCAGGTCGCAGGGGATGCAGGGGAATGTCGGGGCCATTAGGGGTCGAATTCGTTTCCATAGTATGCAGCGTGCTCAGGTCGCAGGGGATGCAGGGGAAGTCGGGGCCATTAGGTGTCGAATCTGGATTCCGAATCCTAGTCCAAATCCTGGTCCTGAAGCATTACAGATGATAGAGTTTGCTCTGCGTGCACGTATGACAGAGATATGTTCTGCTATGTATATGGAGATTACTCGGTACATAGTATGATAGAGATTTGGGTACAGATTTGGTGATGAATTTCACTAGTTATGTTTATGCTTTCCAGAGCTATAATTACGAATTTCCCTATCTATGTTTTTTACGAACTTGTGCTTATGTTTTCAAGAATTGTTGACTTAAGAGTTGTTGTTTCAAGAGTTGTTTATTTACAGATTTTAATGTCTTTAAATGATCTCGAAAGTTTCTAAATTGTTCATGATTTGCATTATTTCACAGAGTTATGAACTTCTGTTTAGTAAGAGAATAATTTCCTTGAAAATGTATTTTCTTATGAAGCACCACTCACTGGGCTTTTTAGCTCATTCTTTTGTTTTTAATTTTTCCACCAGGTTGCTCTTGAGTTTCAATCGGAGTTAGCTAATCAGAATCTGCCACCAGTCTTGTCAAGTCATTGCATATCATCTTTTGTAAGAAAAGAGAGAAATCTTGTTTAAGTTGTTTATGGGATATTTATAGATAATGTTAGATAATGAGGAAGAGATAAAGACTCGGCTTGGTTCCTTTGCACAGTTGGGGTCTACTGCTGTCACAGCTCATCCTAGGTTTAGTAGAGTTAATCTGGGGCGGGTTGTGACAATAGTAGACTGGTCTTTGGTGACCATTATCTTCTTTGATTAGTGCAAAACTTATAGCGGTGTTAGAAGCTGCTACATAAAGTAATAACTCAACTCCCTTAATTGGTTTGGCTAGGAGGGGAGCTGAACTTAAATAAACCTTCAATTCTTGAAAAGCTTGTTCACATTCTTTAGACCATTCAAATTGAAGACCTTTCTTCAGAATTTTAAAGAAAGGTTGGCATCTGTCAGTAGCTCTACTAACGAACATGTTCAGTGCTACAATTCTCCCATTGAGACTCTGAAGTTGCTTGAGATTGGTTGGAGAGGACATCTCTAAGATGGCCTTTATCTTGTCAGGATTAGCCTCAATTCCTCTTTGGTGTACCATGAATCCGAGGAATTTTCCTAATGTTACTCCAAAAGCACATTTGCTTGGATTTAGTTTCATCTTGTACTTTCGAAGTATTTGGAATGCTTCATGGAGGTCAATTTCATGTTGATGTGCTTTAATGCTTTTTACTAGCATATCATCCACGTACACCTCCATATTCTTCCACAGCAATGGGGCAAACATTCGATTTACCATTCTTTGGTAGGTTGCTCCTGCATTCTTGAGACCAAATGGCATGACTTTGTAACAGTAAAGCCCCCTATCAGTAATGAAATAGGTCTTTTCTTGATCAGGTCCATACATCTTCATGTGATTGTATCCAGAGTAGGCATCAATGAAGCTTAATAACTCATGGCCCGTCGTTGCATCTAGTAACTGATCTATCATAGGCAAAGGGTAACTGTCCTTAGGACATGCCTTATTTAGATCAGTGAAGTCGATACACATGCGCCATTTGCCATTAGACTTTTTTACTAAAACCACATTGGATAGCCATTGAGGATAATGGACTCCCCTAATGAAATTGGCTTTTAGTAAATCATCTACCTGGCTGGCTATGATCTCATTCCGCTCCTGATTGAATGCACGTCGCTTCTATTTTACAGGCTTGAAATCTCTGTCCACGTTCAATCGATGTACCATAACGTCGGGATCTATTCTAGGCATATCTTCATGAGACCAGGCGAATAAATCTGCATTGTTCCTAAGGAAACTAATCAGTTTTTCTTTCTGTTCAGCCCCTAGGTTTGTTCCAATGTTTATTCGCCTATCCTATGATGTGAGCGGGACAGATTCTAGTTCCTCGACTGGTTTCCCTCTCTGGTCGGCCTCAGTCTCTTCGGGGGCAATGAGATGGTCAGCCGCCTTCTTTGTCGCTTCTCCTTATAATCCTTCAGATCAGCGCTGCCATGTAACTTGAACAATCTTGTTGGCCTCGGCTTCCTTCTGGTAGGCCTTGGCCTCCTTCTGGTCGGCTTCGACCTTGGTGTGAGGTCGAGGAGGCCTGTTAGTTTGCATTTGTTGCAAGCGACGGTCCTGATTAGAATCGTCTTCTTTCTCGTTATAGCGCTTTCTTTCCTGCAATTTGCTCATCTTCTCATAGGATTGACTTAGGCACGAGGTTTTCCAGCAAGCGTTGTCGTTCCCCACAGACGGCGCCAACTGTTGTTGCCAAATTTTGGATAGGAGAAATCTCACCTGACCTCCACGTGACAACGATGGTGAATTTGTATTCTTGGGGGAAGAACGCGGCCTGCAAGACAAGAAAAACCTAGACATCGATGTGGTGTAGGCCACACAGGTTCCGATGCTTAAGTCAGAGAGAGTTTTGAGAGAGTTTGAGAGTTGTAGGAGAGTGTTGTAAGCTGGAATGAACTTACCTTGCTCTCCCCATGAGGGAGAGCTTAAATAGCTTCCTTCCTAGGGTTTTTTCGTGGGTTTCCGTCTTCGAATGGGGAAAGGAAAGGTCGAATTGGGCTGAACCGAGAACACATGGGCTATAAGGGACTGAGGCAAGGCCTAAAACTGGGCCTTGCCAAACTGGTCAGCCTCGGCCGACCATGGGCTTGGGCTGAGCCCAAGCCCCGGTCTTCATCCCTGCGATGTAAGACCATGGTAAGGCCCAAAATGGGGCCTTTCCATGTGGTCGGCCGAGGCCGACCATGGGCTTGGGCTTCGGCCCAAGCCCGTTTCTTCACCCCTTCTCTTCCTAGGTTGGTCTGTTTCGGTCCGTTTGGACTTCGTATTGGGTTTCTTTCCTTATTTGGCCCTTCATTGCAGTCCTTTATCCAGCCCATTCTTGTTGGTCCAATTTTACCCATAACAGAACCTAACTGACACTCCATTTGGCAATATATATATTGGAATTGTGCCCTAGTAGAACAGAGAAGGAACGAAGTGGATAATTGCCCCTAATTATATGTTATAGATTCAAAAACGCTAAACTAAAAATAAACTTGAGACTTTAAATTCTTCCTTTTGATTTATCTCTCAACCTTTTAATCTTTCTAAAATATCGTCATTCCTTATGAAAATTTCTAGCTCGAACAAGGTTGCGATCTCTAAATCGGCGTGATCGCTAGTTCTTGAGATGGCGCGGATGACGTAGACGGTGCAGATTCATTCTGGTTGGTGTTCATCTCCTGAAGGGCTGGAGGGTTGATGACAGTCATTTGCATGGTAACGTTATCAGAAAGATGGTTCCTCATCTCTCTATGCTCTTGACATAGAGCACACCAATGCATGCAGCAATGCACCAAACATGGGTCGCATGGAGAGTTCTACAAAAGTAGGGGAAATATTAGGGTTAACTAAAAATCTAAGCACAATTTTGATAAAATAATGTAAAAATAGCAACTAAAATAAATAATTGCAAATATAGCAAGAATTACAGTGGTCGTGTACGAGTGATTATAATCAATTTAATCTATGATAAAGTTAATTGACTTGATTTTTAAAAATTAACTTTATAAATACTACTTCCACCTCTATGAGTTTCTATATTTTTTTGTCTACTTTCTAAAAGTATTTTTAAAATCCAACCAAGTTTTTTAAAACTAAAAAAATAGTTTTTAAAAATGGATTTTTATTTTTGAATTTGGCTAAGCGTTCAAATGTTTCATTAAGAAATATAAAAATCATTATAAAGAAATGGAGAAAAAACAAGCACAGTTTTCAAAAACATAAAACTAGAAACAGAATCGTTATCAAACTGACCTACTGTATAAAATAAAAAACATATCGATTTATTATTATTCAAGTTAAATCAACTATTAATGAGTTGTTTATTAAAAAAACTATATTTTTAATTAGTTTTATAACTATATATATTTCCAAATATTTAATAAAATTATGCCTACACATTCCAAATTCCCAAAATTTGTAACTAATATAAAAATCAGCATATGTGACAAAGAGCAAAATCTTCTGTGTTTTTCCCATTTTTCAAAAGGAACATGTTCATATGTCAGTAATATAAAGTTCAAACTATATATGACCAAATCTCTGACAAACATTACATCCCAACAAAATCTGGTTTAGAGCCTAATCATCAAGTTGACCTAGTGAAAACAAAAACCAAGTCCTATAAAAATATATAACATGTGTTCCTATGCCAGGTTCCCTTTGTTTTACATTCTGACTTTTTATATATATCTTTTAGTTTTGAAAATTCTTGAGGAGGCAAATCAGAGAAGAAACCCTAAAATATTAACTTTTTCACATAAGCTTTTTAACCTAATTAGACGAATCACTAATTTGAAAGAGTTTAGTAGAGTCGTGTGAAACAAGATGTAGACCTATATAAATCTCTTTGGTATTTTTAATTCTCTCCCCTTGTTATTTTCTTCTTTCACTTTGGTTAGAGTACTTGCAAAAAAAAAAAGAAAATTTGAGAAAATTAGTTTTAGTTTTTGATAATTGTGCTTGTTTTCTCGACAATTCTTCACAATAAATTTCGTATTTCTTATAAAACATAGGTAAAAAAGTAGATAAGAAGACAAGAAAACTCATAGATGAAAGTAATATTTATAAGCTTAATTTTAAAAAACTAAATGATTATCAAACGGGGTCTAAATAAAAAGAGTTGTGCGGTTTGACCTTAAGATGATATTTCTTCTGCAATGATTGGCGAAACAAACCAGTATAGATGCCACACATCCACCAAGCAAACAAGAGGCTTTCAGATATCAAAAAAGAAGTTTGGGGATCAATGCCATGGAGAAGTGTTGTTGCAGCTGCCACTGCCATTCCTCCTTCTACACACATTGCATGGCAGAGACATGCATTTTGCCATGGAATATCTTCTTTCAATGTCTCTACATTTTCCCCAAATAACACACAAGGACACAACATCCCTCTCCAACCTGCACCATATAAATTAATGTGCGTTTATTAGTCGTTTGTCGTTCGTTAACCAACGTGGTTATAAATAGAGTGAGTCAAAGGGAATGAATCAAAGCCATGATTTTGTTGTTTAGGCTTCGAGAGGGAGAGGCATGTCCAAATTCCTTAGATAGTCTCTTGTGTATTTTTATAATATTAAATGATTTCTACTCCTATTCCATCTCTTCCTAGTTTAATCAATAATTAATGCATTATTTTTAGTATGGAATGGAAACCCTTCAAAAGGCATCCTTCACTATCTTCACCCACATTTAATTTTGAATTAATTAAAAGCTAGCACACCCTGAAAATGTGAACATAGTGTTACATTGAATTCTAAGGAAATTAGATTTTGAATTCTTAGCCAAATTTCAAAAACAAAGAACAAGTTTTTAAAAACTATTTTGTTTAGTTTTCAAAACTTGATCAATTTTGAAAAAATAACAAAACAAAGAAACCCATAATTGAAATTAGTAGGTTATAAGCTTAATAATTTTCAAAAACCAAATGATTATCAAACGAGACTTTTAATTTAAAATTCATGTAGGGGAGAGATTTATTTCTAATAAACAAAGTGGTAAGAGAAAAATGAAATGGTAAGATGCTTACAAGTCTTGGTATCTTGAAGACAACCACAAATGCCAATAGTCCAATCTTCATCGGCTGGAGGCTGATAGCTTTCCGGTAGCGGCTGCCCACACTCCTCACATCTATGAACAATCAGCTGTACGTTTTGTAGAAATAAACATGTATATTAAAAAAAAAAAACCAATATAGAAAATTCCAAATGTTCAAAAAAAAAAAAAAAAAAAAAGTGACCTGAGGCACTTGAATTGGTTGATTGAGCTCTCCAGGGGTGATATCCTCCACTGGCGATTGATCTTTCGTCAATCTCACATACCTTGATTGCGTATTTCCCTCAGCCATGCTTTCTCCAAAATCAAAACAAACAATGTGCCAAATCAAGATCTCTCTAACATAAAATCATATATATAATAATCATTTTTTGTAATGCTATCATTTTGCTCCTATTTTCCTACTATATATGAGGATAATTTGTGGATTAAAACATCAAAATTGGCCTAGAGAACCCCTTTGAGGAGGTGTAAAAGTTCATTAAATAAGGGCGAACGACCGATGTCCGGTGAAAGTTGGGTTCTGTAAACTATGAGAAACTCCCAAACTTTTGTTATAACTGCCAAAGATTGGATCATAGAAATGGCTTAGGGGAGGATTTTAGAGGCTTTTCATTACAAATTTGGCCAAAAAAAGGGGGGGGGGGGGGGGGTGATTTTAATTAAGAGTTAAGAATTCTTTAATGGGGATGGAAACTAATGTTTTCTCAAATCAAAAGGCCTCAACACCAAGTTTCTAAACCACATGTAAAGGAGATGCTAAATATAGACTCATGCAATAAAAGGAATTTTGGAACATTAAACCATTGTTCCGAAATTTTAGATATTGACTATAGTCAAAGTATTCATAACAAAGATTTGATGATTGGCCATGAGAGGCTTTCGGAACTCCAAACAAAGCTTTGGGAATACCATCATTGAGAGGATGAAGAAGGAAGCCATGGGACAAGATAGGATTAGAAAAATGTAACAAATGCGGGGTAATTTGTAAGTTGGTAACACTTTCACATTGTTGAATTAAAAAATGATTATGAAGCACGAACACGTTAGTTTCAATAATGTGTGTCCATGTTCAATAAGTATGTTGAACACTTTGATACTTAAACACTTGTTGGACATATGCCAAACACTTATTATATAGTATAATAGATATCATGTTTCATACTTATAGAACACTTTGTGGACTATAGTTCAAGAGGATTATTATAACTTGAGTTTTGTTTTTTTGTGTTAACTAAGTTAGATTTATGCACATAAGAGGTTATTATGCAGTAATGAAATAAAGGAGAGAAATTAAATATTTTTCAAGAATTATTTTGGAGTCTTCGTGAAGAGAAGACTATAAAGAGATGTTAGGAGCCCAACACTTAAGAGGATGGCACCTAGGCACTCAATATAGCACCATGACGAAGAACAAACAAAAAAAGCTAAGGATAGGCGGACCCCCTTGGACTTTAAGAAATATTATATTAATATCAAAATAATTCACGAAATTTAGTAATTTTGTATTGTGCCTCATTGGTATTAATGCCTCCAGCCGTCCGGCGCCTGTATTCGAATCTTCATAGGGTCAGATTTTATTCCCGGCCCTTAATTATATATTTATTTTTTCCAAAACACTGTTTATATGCGTATTTTATTTGCACGCTTAACTTTTTAGTTTATATGTTTATCATTTTCATTATTTTTTTTCAGAGAATTTATTATTATTATTTTTTAAAACGTTTATACGTTTACATATGTTTTTTTTTTTTGGAATTACGTTACATACATATATTTATTTCCGGCGCTTAACTTTTTTGTATATATATGTCAAAAAAAAAACTTTTCTGTATATATGTTTATTATTATTATTTTAAAATGCTGTTTATATGTTTATACATGTATATTTGCGACGATTAATTTTTTTTTTTGTTCACAACGTTCTATTGATTAAAAAAATATATAATAAAGACTGTCATTATTAAATATATATATATATATATATAAGGTTATTATTTTTATTGATTTAAAAATATAAAGAAAACTATTCTTTACATTTAAATAAATAGTTTAGACCTTTTTTATTTTGGTAAATTTAAATGATGGGCCACACTCTCTTTAAAGAATTCTATCTACAAAATATTTATAAATTTTTTTTGAAAATAAAATATTTATAATTTAAAAATATAAAATAAAAACAAATATATTATATTATATATTTTGTTTTAATTTTTTCTTTAAATTTTATTGTTTATATCAAATATATATGAAAATGAATAAAAATATTTTTAAATGCTAGTAAATTATTTTTAATAATTAAGCCGGTAAGAAACTAATTATTATTATCATTATTATTGTGTTTTGAGATTAAACTAATTATTATTTCAAGTTTCATTTTATTTTTATACATTTATTTATAAAAAAATATCAACATTTTCTATTCAACAAACTAATATCAAAATATACCAAGTCCCCGACATAAAGTTCTGGATTCGCCACTGATTAGAACTATATAATGGACAAACTATGCAAACAATTCAAAATATATTAAAAAAGAACTCCAAATTTTAATTGAATTGCACTTTCTTTTTATGCAATATATTTTATATTGAATTTATCTAATTAATATGTTGTTAAAATTTATCTTTAAAAAAAAATAATTCTACATAGTTCAATTCACGAAAACACTAGTAAGTTCATTTATAAGTCTAACGTCCTTTCAAATGAAAAAAAAAACTAAATTATATTTTAAACATTACAAACCACGTGCATGACACATGTTATAAAATTAGTATCCACAAAATTGAAATTTTGATATCAATATCGACATTGATATTTAGTTCTTTTCATATAACAGACGTGTATTGATGTGCCAAACCATAATGACACATGTCATAGTGAGTGACGAGGTAATTACCGGTATGAATGGTGGTTGATTCAACCAAATAGACAAATAGACTTTAAAATATAAAATTTTGAATGAGTAGCCTATAAAATAGGATTTCTTTTTTTTTTTTTTTTAACATAACGTAGGATTTCTTTTTCAAAACTTATTCTTGATTAGTTTTTTTCTTATTCAACTATGTGGTGTGAGAATTCAAACATTTAACTTTTGATTTAAGTTATAACATTTTAACAAATTGAGTTATGCTCAGATTGACATTATTGATTATTTATCTTATTATTGATTTTTTTTAGTTCAACAATATGTGGAGAAGAGAGATTCAAACCTTTGACTTATTAGTTGAAGGTGTATATCTTAACCAATCAAGCTATTCTCATGTTGGCCATTATTGATTACTTTAACAATGTTAATTAACACGTTTCATACTAGTCAATAGAGTTTTAAGCTAGTGAAAGGTTTCAATGAAGTTATCATACACACTATGATTATATAAGACAACAATATGGAATATCTCTTCCATTAATTTACAAATTTCGTTATTTAGGAAGTACAAAAGTGATCGAACTAAAAGAAAAGTTTTAGTGCTAAAAGGTTTCAAATATTACTGTTATTGAAAATGCGAAATGAAATGTAGAAGTGAATATTGATGTAATAAAATATTCATAGAAAAATTGGTAATAAAAAACATTTCACATATATTAAGTTAAAAATTCTTATTATTAATACTCAAGGAAAACAAGAGTTTGATTTTAAGATAACATGTGCCTTATTCAATAATCGATTGATTTTTTTTTCTCTCTTTTTTGATATGCTATTAGTATTATGTTATTTCATTAATAATATTAATGTTTTTGTTGGATATTTTGAACAATATAATATAATAAGTTGATAATATGGATTATCCGATCCCTTGGTGTATATCAAATTCAATGTGGAACGGAAATTTCTAGAGATGTCCAAGGGGCGGGACGGGGCCGGGGAATGGATTCCCCGTCCCCGTCCCCCATTTCATTGAGTCCCCGCGAAATTCCCCGTTTAATTTCACGGGGATCGGGGCGGGGATTCCCCACGGGGAATTTGCGGGGATCGGGTTCCCCGCGGGGAATTTTTCCCCGTTCTTTTTTTTTTTTTTTTTTTTTTATCTTTTTTATTTTTTAAATGTATTCTCAACCATAATAAAAATTATTTCTAAATGAATAATTTTCAATATAATTCTATTTAAAGTAAATGTTATAAAATTTCCTAATAAAAACAATAATATACCATAAGTAAAAATACTATAATGTCGAAACAACTTAATTTCTAAAAATTCAAATTTCAATATTACAACATAGACTTTATTTTTTTTTAAATAACGAAATAGTCTTAAACTAATTCTTACTATAGTTTTTTTTTTAAAAAAAAATCTATTTATAGGTAATAATATATATATATATATATATATATATATATATATATATATATATATATATATATTATTAATCGGGGAATCGGGGCGGGGCGGGGCTGGGAATATATTCCCCGTCCCCGTCCCCGTTTAGCCAACGGGGAAAAAAGCTTCCCCGCTCCCTCCCCTATTCTCCGTGTAATCGGGGATTCCCAGCCCCGTTCGGGGCGGGTCCCCGCGGGTTAAATGGACATCCCTAGAAATTTCCATGAAAAAACATCAATATTTGGACTGGGGCCCCGCGGGTTAAATGGACATCCCTATAAATTTCCATGAAAAAACATCAACATTTGGACTGAAGTTTCAGTAGCGTTTGAATCATATTTTCTGGGGCAAAAAAATATATATGAAAAAGGACCCTTCCTGTACGGAAAGATTCTCATATCACTAAAAAAAATCAGATGGCTTATCAATTTGGCGACAATTCTTCAGATTCTATTGAGATTTACACTCCGAAGACTCTTCTTCTTCTTCTTCTTCGTCTTCTACGATGACCAAATCACCATGTGTAAATTCATCGACCTGCGATTGCGGTGGCGAAACTTGCAAGAACTTACGCGGTGGAAGAGAAAACCAGGCTATAGATAGAAAAGCTGGGAAATCTCTTCGCAAAATTGATTTGTCATCTGTTCCATCGCCTTTCGAAGTTGATGCCGCAGTAACTGCACTTCTTAAGTGAGTCTCCATAACATTTGATTCTGTTTTTTTGGTACCTATTCTCGACTTTTTGGGTTCCTGTTTTGTTATCTGTGCAAGAGATTTAAGACGAGCAAATTTTTTGTAGGGTTTCTGTTGTGTGAACTGTGTATGATGCTTTTCTTGTGGATTTATGTATATAGGCAGAGAAGAAATCTGAATTGTAATCGTCCATTTCTTGTTATATTCACACACATATGGACACATAAATAAAACTCATCCAACTTTTCCTCTGGCAACTTGTATCCCTCAGCTAATCACAAGCAAGATGGAAGAGTCTAAATTAGTTACTCCTTTTCAAATTCCCCTTGAGAGGGGTGGAGTCAGATATTTTATCAGGGAGAGACAAAATTTTACATTCTAATATTTTACCCCAATGATCTCAATGCTAAAAAGGTTGAAAGGGAAAATCAGAGGAACACTATAAAATTTTAAATATTGTATACATACGTTTTGAATTTTTTCTTTTGAAAAGTCCGCACTCGCCCCAAGACTGAGACTCTGGACATATCAAGAGTTTTTCTTATTAAGCTCGCTCAAAACTAGACTAATGGGAAAAATTGGCCTTCCTCCTCCCTTTTTGGCTTTGCCATGCTCCTTGAAACCAAAGAGTCTTCCTCTCTTATTCTACCAACAATGAAAAATCTCCCTCACGTGCTTGTAGGTATTTATACATTATTATTTATTTTTTTGGATGAGAAACAATTTCATTGATGCTTGAAATTACAAAAGAAAGGGAAAAGAACTCCACTCCAAAGGAGTTACAAAAAGACTCTCCAATTGGATAAAAGAGAAGAAAAACTATATAAATGAAAAGGGGGAGAGCATTTTCACCAAGGGATAGTCATAAAACCTACAGCATGAAAAAACCTATAAAAAATGAGTTACTTATCTTTGAAAATTCTTTGATTCCTTTCTTGCCAAGTAATCCTAAAGAACGCCCTAGTAAAGTGCAACCACAAGAGCTTCTTTTCCTTGTTGAAGGGGTGCCCCAAAAACACATGAGAGAGAAGAAGAGTTGGGTCTTGTGGGAGGACTGTCGACCAACCGAAAGATGAGAGAATCCGGCTCCAAACTTTGATGCATAATGGCATGTTACAAAAAGGTGCCTTTGAGATTTGGAATTGACTTTGGTAACTTCTTTGAGTTATGGATAACTTAGGTTCTTGTGGATAAAATGGTGGGATAACTACTCGAGAATGTTGACCTCTGTTTTAGGTCTGTTTGAGATGGGTCATCTTGAACAGCTTTACAAAAACTTATTAAGTTTTTGAATTTGTCCAAACTATCATACAGACTGATGTGGAGATTTGTCAGAGAGTTTCAATAGTGACCTTTCAAATTCTTGGACAATTTTCCATTTTCTGGATGTTTTGCCCCTGGAACATTTATAAGATAAACAAAATGAAGGAAGATTCGATATCTATTTGGCTCCACTTAGTTGTTTATCATGCCTATAGCTTTTGTTCATGTTCACGAATGTGTTCTGTGGTAACATGCTGCTAGTTGGCATGAGTATCTTTCTAGTGGAGGATGGTTTACTTTTTTACCATTTTTACTTCATTCTTGGTTTTAAAATTTCAGAATTAAATTTGTTCTTAAGAATTTATTGACTTGATAAAAAGTTCTCACGCAGTTGCAATGGCAATCTTAACCAGTTTTCTGCAGGAGAACTTTTCATTTGAGTCAATGTCAAAATGGCTTCAGCCGCTGACGAACTCCAACGATTCAAGCATTTTGGATTCTCGTGGTTATCGTTTGGTTTGTAAAGGTTTTCAATGGCTGCTAACAGATCCTACTTTCAAGGTGCAACAATGTCTTAATCAGAGATGATCTTGCCTCTTAAATGACAATTTCTTTATCTCAACAAGTTCTTTTTATGTTTTATTTTTTATTTTTTTCAAGGAAACAAAACTTCCTTTGATTTAGTGAAACCTTACAACATAACTGTAACTAGCATCAAAGGAAGAAAAATTTCAGACATCTCAAAAACAATCCAAAAGTACAACAAAGGTCAACTCTTTTTTCTTTTATCTTGCCAATGATACCCATAACTCTTTCCAAAAAAATAAGGCCTCCCAAATATAATTTAATTATAATTTACGTAAAGACAGCAAACATCAAGACAAACAACGAAACCTGGCCAAGTCCAAGACCTTTCTCTAATCTCTGAACTTGTCATTATGATCCCTATTATTTCTTTCTAACCAAATTACCAAATAAATGTTTTGACCGCATTCGTCTAGATAATTTTAATTTTCCCTTTCAGTCCATGGCCACTCAGCATTTGAATCATATTATTCTTCACTGTGTTGATCAATACCCAAAAAACGTGAAGTTCTAAAAAAAAAAATCCCAAAATCTCCTGTTATAATCACAAAATAAAATTAAAGGTTCAAATTTCCCCTGATTTTCTGCTTAAAACATACCAATTGAGCTGTAAAAACATATTTGGATATCTCCTTCACAATATTTTAGCTGTATTTACTATTTCAAGGCAAGAAGATCCCCAAAGTCTTTCGCCTCCACATATGATAAGTTTCTTCTAATCAAGATTTTATAAGGTTTGGTTTCACTTTCCGAAACCTCCCCTATCTATGTCTTTTTGTTCAGACACAACAAAAGGATCGACAAATTTCAATATTAAACGTTGGTCAATAAGCCTAATATCCTATCAATGCCCTACTCTTCCCTTGATCCCACCTTTCTCTTTTTTCATGGAGAACCGAGTTTTTATAAAGAAAAATGAAAGAATACCAAAAGGGCATACAAGAAGACTACCCAACAAGAGGAACCAATACAAAACTTGAACTTACGATGCAAAAAGGGTCTCCAACCCATAATAATTCAGCCTAACCGATAATTACAAAAATCGTTTGAGAGTAATATCCAAAAAAGGAGGCATTAAACTTACCCTTTATAAATCCTACTATTCCCTCAAGCTAAAGGCTCCACAAAACTACAAAAAAACTAACACATCATAGGTCTGACCCTTATATTGTAAAATGGCATATGCAAAAAAAACTTTCTCGATGTTGGAACAAGAGTCTCTATTCCGAGCTAAACAAACACCGCACTTTTCCCCCCCTTGAATTTGATATTTCTCTTCTTTACCATAAATACCAGACTCCCTCTTGATATTGTCGTTGTCAATTCAGCAATCTCTTTCATTTCCTTCCGGTACAGCCTCCCTTGTTTGCCTCCATTCGAGAGAGGAACAGTCTCCAAAAGTATTCCTCCCTGATTTAGTAGAACTTGAATCCATATCAATCCTTCTTCCTATCTTGATTTTCCGAACACATTCCTCCGTTGTTGTAAGCTAATAATATCTTCAATACCACTCACCACCCAATCGTGTCTTTTCTAGCTTAAGAAGATTTCGAAACCTATCTTTTGACCTTTCCTCCTCAACCCTGAATACCATGTTTCTCAACCCCTCTGACGTAATCACTGGCAAAAACCTTCGGCTCAATTTACAGCTCCTTATACTCTATCCTGGATTGTTAGAAAAGCTAAAACACTGATCAAGAAAAAGAATGTCCTTTTATTAAATGAACTTGCTAGAGTTTCTTCTTTCAGGCCTTTTCAGCAATTTCCTTTTGTTTTTTGCCACTGACAAGGGCTTCTTAATCACTCACTCTCATATTCAAAAAGCTTTTGAATTAAAAAAAAACGTTGTAATAAATCATTTTCTAAAGTCTCGTTCGTTACTTTAGTGTCTCTATTAATCCTACTTGTGCTGATCAGCAACTGGAGAATCCTTCCCCTTTCTAACTGCAACTAAACATGACAGGAACTTTCAAATTGGTATTTTAGTAAATAAATGAATATAACCAAAACATCTTTCTTTATTGAATGTTTTTTCTTGAAAGTACTTTTTTTCAAGGATCTCCGTTTCATTTAGGGTCTGGTAATTTCACTGTGTTTGGACAAAGATTTTTGGGATGCTGTTAAAAATAATGGGATTATGGAGAAGCTCCAGGAGTTACCTTCTTCAGGTTTGTATTGAACTCTGGCAAATTTAGTTACGATGTGATATAGAGATAACGAAATTTATTACGGGCTGAATGCAGCCTATTTTTCTTGATTATTTTAGTGGCATGGTGGAAAAATGACCCAAGTTTTGGGTTAAAGGGGCAGGATATTTTCTTTAGGTGCAGCAGTTGATTTATTTATTGATTATTATGTGTGTAAAAAGAAACATTATGTTAGGCTCCCAATCACGATCCAATATGTGAGAAGGGGCAAGAATGAGAATTTACCGTCTACAAGTTAGTTACAATAGGTTAGGGGGGACCACTGCTGAACGGTATATACGTAGGGCAAGGACGATAGTTTGTTTTTATTCTTTTTGTTATGTTGCTTTAGTAAGCTCATAGAGGGAGGAGATGTACTCAGTATGGAGAGAAAAATACACCTCATATTATTCATAAGGAAGACTAACATATATATAGGTACACAAGGAAACCCTAACTAAAGAATGTACAATTACTATAAAGAACATATATACTTAATAATATATATATATCATAACACTCCCCCTCAAGCTGGAGCAAATATGTCAAACATGCCTAGCTTGTTTCAGAGATAATTTATTCTTGCTCCATTTAAGGCTTTAGTAAGGATATCTCCCAATTGTTCTCCAGTCTTCACATATCTTGTGGACGCCAACCCTTGTTGAATTTTCTCACGAATGAAATGACAATCTACTTCAATATGTTTAGTCATCTCATGAAACACTGGATTAGACGCAATGTGAAGTGCAGTTTGCTTATCACACCACAATTTAGTTGGCATAGTAATACTGAAACCTATCTCAGTCAAAAATTGATGTATTCACACTATTTCGCACACAGATTGTGCCATAGCTCCATACTTTGACTTAGCACTTTAACGTGAAACCACATTCTGCTTCTTACTCTTCCATGACACCAAATTGCCTCCTACAAAAAACACAATATCCAGATGTTGATTTTCTATCTTCTTTAGATCCTACCCAATCAGCATATGAAAAACATTCAACTTTTGTATGACCATGATCTTTATATAAGATTCCACGCCCAGGTGCAACTTTTAGGTCGCATAAAATTTGTTCTACTGCAGCCCAATGATCCACAGTACGTGAAGACATATACTGACTAACAACACTTACTGAATAAGCAATGTTTGGTCGTGTCACTGTTAGATAATTCAACTTCCCAACCAATCTTCTATATCTCTTAGGATCTTTAAATGCTTCTCCTTCTTTAGTGAGTTGCAAATTAGGTATCATCGGAGTACTACATGGTTTAACTCCTAGTTTTCCTGTTTCAGATAACAAATCAAGTACATATTTCCGTTGCGAAAAAAAGATACATTTCTTGCTTCTCATCACTTCAATACCCAAAAAATACTTCAGTGTTCCCAGATCCTTAGTATGGAATTGACTATGAAGGAAAGTTTTCAAAGAAGATATACCTGATGTATCATTCCCAGTGATAACGATATCATCGACGTACACAACCAACAGAATTATACCATTCTCAGATCGTCGATAGAAAACAGAATGATCAGATGTGCTTTTCTACATTCCAAATTGCCCGAGTGCTTGACTAAAATTGCCAAACCATGCTCGTGGGCTTTGTTTCAATCCAGACAATGATTTTCGAAGACGACAAACTTTATCACTCTCCCCCTGAGCAACAAACCCAGGTGGTTGCTCCATATATACTTCCTCCTGAAGGTCACCCATGTAGTTTTGCATTCTTGATGTCAAGTTGATGCAAAGGCCAACATTGAGTAGCAACCATGGAAATAAGTAATCGGATAGAGGTGAATTTAGCAACTGGAGAAAATGTGTCAGAATAATCTATCCCATAAGTCTGAGCATAGCCTTTAGCAACAAGGCGTGCTTTCAAACGTGCAACTGATTCGTCAGGGTTAACCTTAATTGCAAACACCCATTTACACCTAATTGTTTTTTTTTTTTTTCTGCTGGACGAGATACTAAATCCCAAGTATCATTACCATCTAAAGCATTCATCTCTTTGATCATTGCATTACAACAACCAGGATGAGATAAAGCTTCATGAACAGAGTTAGGGATAGAAGTAGAATCAAGGAATGTAAGAAAAAAATATGTTGGTTTTGACAATTGGTGATAAGAAACAAATGAGGCAATAGGATAAGTACACGTGCTTTTACCTTTACAAAGGGCAATGGGAAGCTCATCACGTGTTCCTGGATCAGATGTCGAAGAATCTTTTGGTATAGGATGTGTCTGAAGGTTGCGGTGGTGGCCGTCTGGAGTAAACTTGAGTAATGGGTGGACGATGGGGGATAGATACTGAAGGAGATGGAGTAGGGAGGGAGGATGGAGAAACGATCTCATAGATAAGTAGGTCATCCTCCCCCTAACACGGACTCGACATTGATGGGCTAAAGGGCATATTTTCAAAAAACGTAACATCTGGAGAGACAAGATACTTGTTAAGACTAGGGAAATAACAACGATATCCCTTTTGAACTCGAGAATAACCAAGAAAGATGCATTTTAAGGATTTAGGATCTAACTTGGTACGATGAGGACTGACATCTCGAGCAAAACAAGTGCAACCAAATATTTTTGGTGCAATAGGGAACAAGGAATTTGTTGGACAGAGAACACGATAAAGAATTTCACCATTAAGAAAAGAGGAAGACATTCTATTAATCAAAAAACAAGCTGTGGAAATTGCATCGGCCCAAATATGTTTCGGAACATGCATTTGAAAGGATAATGCTCTAGCAGTTTCAAGTAAATGCCGGTTTTTTCGTTTAGCGACCCCATTTTGGGATGGAGTATCAACGCAAGAAGATTGATGAATAATCCCATTTTTGCACAAGTAAGATCCAAGCATATGAGAAAAATATTCACCAGCATTATCAGTTCGAAGAATTTTAAGAGAGGCATTAAATTGATTTTGAATTTCAGCATGGAAAGTACAAAAGTGAGTAAGTAACTCAGAACGATTTTTCATTAAATATAACCAAGTCATATGAGAATAATCGTCAACAAAAGTAACAAAATATCGAAATCCAGTTTTGGACACTACAGGACAGGGACACCAAACATCAGAATGAACTAATTTAAACGGAGCATTAGCTTGTTTATGGACTCTAGGACTCAAACTAAGACGATGAAATTTGGCAAACTGACAAGACTCACAATTCAACGAAGACAAAGTGAAATTCTAGATGAATTTTCTTTAACACGGACAAAGACGGATGACATAAATGACAATGGACTTCAAAAAGAGATGCAACACTACAGCAAGCCATAGCTTTTGGTATCTGCTAATAAAAAATGTAAAGGCCTTCATACTCATATCCTTTACCAATAATCTTCTTTGTCATACGATCCTGAAACAAGCGATAGCCAGGAAAAAATGAGACAAAACAATTAAGGTCACGAATAAGTTTACTAACAGAAATCAAGTTAAACAAGAGTTGAGGCAAATGCAAAACAGAAGACACAGGAAAAGAGGGTGTGAGATTAATGGTACCTGATCTAAGAACAGAGGATGTTGATCCATCTGCCAAAGTGACAGTGGTAAAAGGTGCAGGTGACAAAGAGGTAGAAAATAAGCTAGAATTACCTGTCATATGAGCTGTGGCACCAGAGTCTATGACCCATTTAGTGGAGGATGTTAGGAGACAACGATTCTTATTATCTGATTCAATAAGAGTTGCAATAGGATTCGATGAAGAAGATGCTTGTAATAATTCCTGGTACAACTGGAATTTAGCGAACTCGTCTGCAGAAATAGTAACCGACCTCTCAGATGTATCATTGGTGGAAGTAAGCTGAGCAACTTGAGGCCGCCATCGACCTTTATTCAACAATTTTCGACAGTCACGTTTCATGTGACCAGGCAACAGTGACATATCATATCCTGTAAATCGACCAGGTCTCTGAGTGTTGATATTCATCCCTTTAGTGACCTTAGGATCATTCCGACTAATGAGAGCACTGTTGGACTGAGGAGCAGACAGAGCAGATGAAAGATTTTATGTACGGATGACTCTACTAAAGACTTCGTCTAAAGAAGGGATCTCGGATCCATATAGAATTTGTGATTTAGTCATCTCAAATTCTGGCAAAAGTCCATTCAGAAAGCTCATGACACCCATCTTCTCTTGTTGAGCTTGTTGAACCTTTATATCCGTACTAAATGGAAGTAATGTATTAAGTTCTGCATATGTTTTCTTAACTTGCATAAAGTAGTTCGTAACATACTGTTATTTTTGTTTTGCATGAAAAAAGGCTGTGCAAATTTCATACATTCTATTGACTTGCTCTTTTCTTGAGTATAAGAACTCTAAAAAGTTGAGCAGTTCCTTCACAGAATCACAATGATTCACCAAGCCAACAACCTCAGTCTCGATTGAATTCTTGATTTGAATGTACAATTGAGCGTCATTAAGTCTTCCTTGTGTCATCCTCTAGTGCATCTTGATCAATATGATCATCCATCTCTGTACTTCGCAGATAAAATCGAATTGTTCGACTCCAATCATAGTAATTAGAGCCATTTAACTTGTGTTATGTGATTTTTGACGAAAGAGGAACCATATTAGAGACCACCACAGGTTTCATCTCAGCCATTAGTTACAAAGAAAGGCAGCGGATGAACCCAATAGACAAAAACAGATCTGGACAGTAAGAAAAACAACCTAATCTCACGCAAATAGCCCAACCCGAGACCAAAAAAGATATGTATCGTCGAAACAAAGTAGACAGAATGATCAGAAATATCAACTCAAGAAAAACCCAAGCGGCAGAAAGTCAAACGGCGGTCTCACGCGTTGGCGCGTGGTGGCGGATGCCGGCAGTGCGTGTGGCTCACGCGCGACTGTTTCTGACGAACTGCAACAGTGATTTGTCTCTCCTAGCAGCGGCGCTCCTTCTGAGTTAGGTGGTGTTGACAAACGGCCACTCTAACGTGATGACCCAAACTTCAAACCCTAACCTCACTTGGAAAAGTGAAAACCCTAATCGCCAATAAAACATTCTGATACCCTAGTGTTGCTCTGATACCACGTACTCAATATGAAGAGAAAGATACACCTCATATTATTCATAAGGAAGACTAACATATATATAGGTGTACACAAGGAAACCCTAACTAAAGAATGTACAATTACTATAAATGACATATATACATAATAATATATATATATATACATAATAATATATATATATATACATACATAATATATATATATATACATACATAATATATATATACATAATATATATACATAATAATATATATATATATACATACATAATATATACATACATAATATATATATACATAATATATATATATATATATATATATATATATATATATATATATCATAACAAGTTTATCAGTCCTCTCGAATAGGCTAGGGATCATTTTGTATTACCTTAGGGCATTTCTTCCTTTGTTCATATCAATACAAGTAAGGGAATACCTTACATATTGGTATTAGAGCGGTTCGCGCTAGGGAAGATAGGGAAAATGGCTCATAAGAGGTTAGAGGAACGCATGGACTTGACGGATGCAGAGTTGGAGAGCATCAACATCCAACAGAGTTCGAAGATAGAGATCAATTTGGCAAACTTATCGGGACATCCGATGAAACAGTGAAAACCTTAGCTTCGGCGAAGTTGAGGACCCGAGGCTCATCTTCGATGGTTATCGATGGTTCTAACCAAAAGCAACAAGGAGTGGAAGAGTCTGGAGAGACATCGAACTTGCATGCAGAGGAGAAAACACCAGAAATAAGGGAAAGAAACATAGAGGCTAACAGAGGTGATCGAATTAAATTTAAGAAGATGAAGATGCCCGTCTTTGGAGGCGATGACCCAGACTCAGGGATATTTCGAGTTGAGAGGGACTTCCAACTCCATAAACTTACCAATTGTGAAAAACTCATTGTTGTTGTGGTAAGTTTTGAAGGGGTAGCTCTAAACTGGTATCAAGGAATGGAGGAATGTGAGTCATTCAAAGATTGGAACGACCTGTAATTCCAGCTACTGGATCGATTTCGTGTGGCCCAAAGAAGGTATGATTTGTGGAAGATTCCTCACTGTGAAACAAGAGTCGACGGTGAAGGAATATCGGAATACTTTTGAAAGACTGGTGGCGTTGTTGTCTCATTTACCCAACGAAGTGCTTGAGAACACGTTCTTGAATGGGCTGGATCTTGTGATCAAGGCAAGGATTCAATGTTGGGAATTGAGTGGGTTGAGTACGGTTATGAGAAGATGGCCTAGCTGCTAGAAGCGAAGGAACAACTCAATGTTATGAAAGCCCAAACATCCAACCCTAAATCAAATGTTGCAAAAGAGGGAAATAAATCCTAGGATAATGCCACCACATGCACCATCACTATTCCAAGTGGGCAATTGCAATTAGCGACACGTCGCAGGGGGCCATCAAAACGTTTATCAGAATCTGAGTTTATGGCTCGAAGAGAAAGGGGTTATGCTTTAGGTGTGACAAGAAATTTACAAAGGGGCATCGCTGTAAACAAAAAGAGTTCAACATCATGTTGGTCCACGATGAAGAAGTTGAGGAAATCGTGTTGCCAGATGTCAATTTGGTCATGGAACCAATAGTAATGCAAGCAATAGAGGTAGGAGACGCTGCGGAGCTGTCATTAAATTCGGTAGTGGGTTTCACAACACCGGGGACAATCAAGATGAAAGGGAAAATAGAAGAATAGGAGGTAGTAGTCTTGATTGATTGTAGCGCGACCCACAACTTTATTGCGCAACGGCTAATTGAATCCTTGAAATTGCCATTGACTGAAATAGTGAATTATGGTGTGATATTGGGAACAGGGATAATAGTTAAAGGAAAAGGAGTGTGCAAAGCAATAGTTCTCAACATTGCTGACCTGATGATCGTATAAAATTTCTTACTGCTAGAATTGGGAGGCGTCGACGTGGTCTTAGGCATGCAATGGCTTTACACTTTAGGGGTGATTGAAGTTGATTGGAAGGCGCTGACCATGCAAGTGAGAATGGGACCATCACAGGTGACACTTAAGGGAGACCCAACACTAACGAAGGCTAATGTTGATCATGTTTTAAAGACCACAATGCCTAACTCAATCTTGTACGCACTCAGAAACTATGCAGATGTTTTTCGAGTGCCCGAAGGATTACCTCCTCAAAGTGACATTGATCATCGAATTCAATTGATCGAGGGTACCCAACCAGTTAATGTCAGACCTACCAATACGCTAGAGTGCAGAAGGGGGAAATAGAAAGTTAGTGGACAAAATGCTAACAACTAGAATTATACGACCAAGCACGAGTTCGTTCTCAAGCCCTGTGTTACTTGTCAGAAAGAAGGATGGAGGTTGGAGATTTTGTGTTGACTACAGAGCACTCAGCAATGTCACTATTCCAAACAAATTTCCTATTCCAATAATTGAGGAATTGTTAAATGAACTACATGGCTCTCGGTATTATTCGAAGATTGATCTTAAGTCGGGGTATCACCATATCCGAGTTCACATGAAAGATGTGGCTAAAACAGTGTTTCGAACACATGAAGGGCATTACGAGTTCTTAGTTATGCTGTTTGGGCTCACAAATGCGCTATCAGCTTTCTAGGCACTGATGAATAAAGTCTTTCAACCCTTCCTCCGACGGTTTGTGCTGGTTATTATTATTTTTTTTTATGATATTTTGATGTATAGCAATGATTATGATGAACACATGAAACACTTGGATATGGTGTTGAGTATTTTGCGAGAAAAGTGCTTGTACACTAATAGGGGAAAGTGTCAATTCGCAAGAGAAAGCATTGAATATTTAGGTCATTGGGTCTCAGCTGAGAGAGTTCAAGCAGATCCGAAGAAGGTTCGGCCAATGGTCGAATGACCAGTACCTTAGAATATCAGAGAGTTGCGAGGTTTCATAGGCCTCACGGGCTACTATCGACGGTTTGTAGCTAACTATGGTAGTATCGCAGCCCCATTGCATCATGTGATAAAAGGAGGAGGGTTTGTGTGGACTGAACAAGCTATGAAAGCGTTTGAGAGACTGAAAGATGCCATGGTAACCTTGCCGGTTCTCGCATTACCTGACTTTAACCAGCCATTTGTATTGAAATGGATGCTTAAGGGACGGGGTTAGGCACGATGCTATCTCAAAATAGACGGCCAATTGCATACTATAATTACACCTTATCAGCTTAAGCAAGTGCAAAATCCATCTATGAGAGAGTTAATGGCGGTGGTTTTTGCTGGGCAACGATGGTATCCCTATCTCTTGGGGAGGAAGTTCTTAGTTCGAATGGATTACCAGGCCCTGAAATATTTGTTAGAACAACGAGTAATTCACCAGGAGTATCAACGTTGGGTTTCCAAATTATTGGGATATGATTTTGAAATAGACTACAATCCGGGATTGGAAAACAAGGATGCTGATGCCCTTTCTAGATTGCCTACAGTGGCTCATTTGGCCAATTTAACGGTTCCAACTGTGCCGGATGTGGATACGATAAGAAAAGAGGTAGCTACGGATCCCAAACTTAGCCAAATCATACAACAGTTAAGTGAGAACGAAGATAAGGTCTCAAAATTTTCTTACAAGCAGGACACTTTGAAATACAAGGGGAGGTTAGTTGTATCTAAAAACTCCACTTTAATTTCAGCCATTTTACATACGTATCATGACACAGTGCTAGGAGGCCATTCGGGTTTTCTTAAGAACCTACAAGAGACTAACGAGAGAGCTATACTAGGAAGGAATGAAAGCAAATACTAAGAAGTATGTTGAAGAATGTGCGGTATACCAAAGGAATAAAGCACTCGTGGTTTCTCCAGTGGGTTGTTACAGCCCATTCCCATACCAAATCGAATATGGGACGATATAACAATGGACTTTATCAAGGGGTCACCAAAATCAGAAGGACAATGTCATCTTTGTGATAGTGGATAGATTGAGCAAGTATGCTAATTTCCTGGCAATTAAACACCCCTTCACAACAAAATCGGTGGCAGCTACATTTATCAAAGAAGTGGTGAAATTACATGGGTTTCCCCGCTCGATAATCTCAGATCGAAATAAAATCTTCATCAGCCTTTTTTGGACAGAGTTATTTAAAATCTAAGGTACTCAACTCCATCGAAGCTTCACTTATCATCCGCAAACAAATGACCAGTCGGAGATTGTTAACAAGTGTCTTGAAACATATCTCAGTTGCTTCTGCAGTGAAAGACCAAAGAAGTGGAGCCAATGGTTATGTTGGGGTGAGCATTGGTATACCACCACTTTCCATAGCTCAATTGGAGTTACACCTTTTCAAGTCGTTTATGGTCGTCTCCCTCCTCCATTGATATCTTATGGAGAGCAAAGAACTGTCAATTCATCCTTGGATCAAGAATTGAGTGATCGGGATTCAGCCTTGAGAATTCTAAAGGAACATTTGATCACGACTAAGGAGAGAATGAAGAAATTTGCAGATAAAAAGCAACGAGAGGTAGAATATGATGAGGGTGATCGAGTCTTTCTGTAAATACGACCATATTGCCAAGCTTCTTTGGCTAAGCGAAGAAATGAGAAGCTCACACCTAAATTTTTTGGCCTGCACCAAATCGAGGAACATTTTGGAAAGGTAGCATATCGTTTGAAACTACCGATTGAGGCGTCAATCCATCTGGTTGTCCATATATCACAATTAAAGAAAGTGGTGGGCGACAAACATTTGGTGCAACAAGGTCCTCCGTTACTCACCGATAAATTTGAATGGGCTTATGAGCCATAAGATATTTTTGGCTATCAAAAGAACCAATGGATAGGAGCCACGGAACTATTGGTTAGCTGAAAAGATTTGCCTAAACGTGAAGCAACTTGGGAACTACTTGATGACTTCTGCCGCCAGTTCCCTGACTTCCACCTTGAGGACAAGGTGCCTTTGACCCCCGGGAGGTGATGTTAGGCACCCAATCACGATCCAATATGCGAGAAGGGCCAAGAATGGAAATTTACCGTCTACAAGTTAGTTACAATGTGTAGGGAAGGGACGATAATCTGTTTTTATGCTTTTTGTTATGTTGCTTTAGTAAGCTCATAGAGGGAGGAGAGTTTATCAGCCCTCTCGAATAGGCTGGGGATCATTTTGTATTGCCTTAGGGCATTTCTTTCTTTGTTCATATCAATACAAGTAAGGGGATACCTTACACATTACTTTTCGTGAAATTTTCGTGAAATTGTGAAGTTACAATCAAGGATACAAAGAACTCCCCTAAAAAGTATATATTCAATTAAAACAGCTCCCCAAAACACCAAAAATAAATAATAAAAGAGGAATACCCTAAACCAAACATTTATCCAAACAAGACTTAAATGGAAGAAAAACAAGAATATGTTGAAATCTTTGCACCAGTGAAGCAAACAAAGTAAACTTTCCCTAGGATAGCTGCTGCACAGCACCCTTAAACTTCGCTAACCGGCCAAGGCACTTTTTGAAGTAGAGAACCACTTTATGGTTTGGTCTGATTGCTCCTGAATTATTAAGCTTAAGTCATATTAAAATAGGACAAATCCAAACTTTCGACGGGTTGAGTTCTGGGAAATGATATTTGAGTGGATTTCTAGTTTTTGACAACAGCAAAATTTGTATTGTTTGGATAATAACCAAGCTACACTGTAAGCAGGAAGATTTTCAAGAAATTGGAATGTGGATGATGGGAGACTTTAGACGTTGGTAGTGAACTATTGATGGATTTTTCTCATGTAAATTGATGCTTCAAAGTGTTTCAACCTTGAAATTAAAGTTGCATTTGTATTGAGCTTGGCAAAGATTGGCATCCTAAAGGGATCCAACCTACTTTATTATTATTATTATTATTATTTTCTCTAATTTGGCTTTTAAATTTTCAGGTGGAAATGGAAACCCTGGGAGCTCCAAAAAGGGACCTGATTTTCGTATAAGCATTATAAGCTGGATTTTGCAGATTTCACTAACAAAAATCGGGGAGCTAATTGACAACTTTGTGTCACTGTTGAGCGATGCATTTCGTTTTCCTGGGAAAGAGAAACTGAAGGAAGAGAAAAGAGATGAAATTAATGAAAAAATCCAATCTTCATTGGTTCTGTCCTTGGTCGTCCTCTTGATTGTGGTTGTGGCTCGTGCTCAGATCGCATGAAATGGGAATCAGATTAAACCTCTCTTGCTGGGTTTTATATACTCATCCTTTTATTTAAAGCTAAATTGTCAAAACTTTCTATGTTTGTACTTGCAACAATACATTTGTAGATCTTTGTTACTGTTGTGAGTCTTCTCTTTCCTAACATTACATTACAACATTATTTACAGTCTTAATGAAAACTCTCGGGAGCTGTTTGGTTTAAGATTTCTTATATGTCTGAAAATAATTTACGTTTGGAAAATGCTAATTTTTATACGAATAGATTATATTTTTGTTTTTTTTATTAGATTAATTTTATAAATTTTATGTAATTATGATGATATAATTATTTAACCCATATTTCAACATATCGATATAAATTTATTGATCATGAATAATAAATGTATAATTTTAATTGAATAAATAATTATACAAAATTATTTCAATTAATTAATAATTTATAAATATTTTCAATAAATACTTAATTATACATTAATTTAGTATATTTTTATAAAGGAAAATTGCAATTTTTGCCCGTAAACATGTCATGTGGATTTACACTCCTTTTAATTTCATCAAATTGGACTCTAGACTTAGTTAAATGTTGCAATTTCTACCATCTATTCAATTTTCATTAATTTTAATAAAAAGCAATGTGAAAACCTCTGTAAATTCACTATGCAGAGTCTATCCTCTATTCAATTTTCATTAATTGGACCCTAGGCTAAGGGCTTGCCTTACCACACCATAGTGCGAAGTTAATTTTCATTAATTGGACTCTAAGCTGAGCTCTTGCCTTACCACACCATGGTGTAAAGTTCGACCTACAATTATGCATTTTATATTTACTGTTTAATTACTGCCCAATTTCTATCATTTGTCTCCTTCCTCTAATTCTCTTTGGGTCTGGTTCTCTTGCGCTCTTAGTTTCCTAGTTTTCAAGTTTTTGTTGTATTCTCGATATGTGAGTTTGGTTTTTTCATTGTGCCTTGACCTCGAGCTATGATGTCCTCTCTCTTTTGTATTTATACATCTACCTTTGACAAAAAAAAAAAAAAAAAAAAAAACTATAAATTCTCTAATTTTAATAATATCGAGATTTTCAAAATTTTAAGTTTAATTAACTAAAACTCACAAATTTTAACAAAAATGTAGCAATTAGTTATTATTAATTTATTACAATTGAATAATTAATTAGGTTAATTGATACAACTTGATAAACTTAGAAGTAAAAATTGATTTTCTTTTTCCTTTTATAATCGATCCAAACAGCAAGTAGGTATTCAAAAGAAAATTTCCCAAAAAGTAAAAACAGTATCGGTTTCATTTAATAAAAGTTGATGCATTTTGTGTTCCATGACATGAATAGGAAAACAGAACCTTAGTTCCATGACTGTCAAGCTCAAGACTCTAACTTTAAATTCCTATTATATGCTACAATAAACTAAATTTTAACTTAACAGTAATTGACATGTATCATCTACCAAGAGGTCAAAAATTCGAATCCTCCAACTACCAAATGTTGTTGAACTCAAAAAAATAAAATAAAATACAAGTCGATCTTTCATGAGTGATTTACAATTATAGCCTTACAAATTTTGCATTATTACCTCTACAGAACAAGTGTAGATATTTATCTAAAATTTCAAGTCATTAAAGAAATATATTCACCCAAATAATAAACTCATAATTCAATGTCACATCATATTTTTATAATATGCTTCAACAATTTTTAGGACTGTACTGAAACAAATTTTCATATTCCAAAACGAATAGAAACAAAATTATAAATATCAAAATATCAAGTCCCAAAGTATATATTTAGTTGGAAAATAATTTAGATTGTTAATTGGATTTTGCACTTTTTAGTTCAAACATCATGGGAGTTAACGGAGATTTGGAGGGGGAAGATTGTAATAAAAGATCAATGATTTCATATGTCAATTTGGGCATAGCTTACTAATTAAAGTATCTTTATCTCATCCAAAAGATGGTAAATTCGAATTTCCACTCTATATTTATGATGTCTAAAAAATACAAAAATTTTAAGCAGAAAAACGGATACATTCATTTGGACAAAAAATCACATGTCTGTCTAGAACTGGCAATCAAACAATTTCCAGTTCAACCAAGGACAAAAAACCAAAAAAAAAAACCTGTGTACACTAATTTTAAAAGTATCTTCTCAACAATTAAAAGGAAAAGCAGCTTACAAATTAAGACATCCAGAACTTCTGACCCAACAATTCACGATCTGCAGCAGGACCTTGGGTAGCAGCAAGCTTCTGAATACGTGAAGAAAACTCTTCAACCTGACCAAGATTAAGGTCAGAGCTCAATTCAAATGCAAAAATATAATAATGAAAATTACAATAAAAGAATGATCCTAATGGATCGAAAGGCATTTTTCCATGGTAAGCTATGCTATCATGACTGTAATCAGAGAGGTATAATAATAAGGTCGGATCGAGGAACCAATGTCGCGCTACAAAGATATGACCAAACTCTAACTTACATTTCCTGTCTACCTTAATTTACAAATAGGCTACTAAACTTTTAATCACTTCATTCTTTAGAATTTTAAATCAAGCCTTTTGGAGTGTACTTCTAACGTAGACGTATTCTTTAAATTCTTCTTCAAGATATTGCCTTTTTATCCACATCTGAATTTGGATAACCGAACAAACCTCCTTCCCCAAAATCCTTCTCTTTTCCTGCAAACTCAAATAGGAAGACTTCACCGAGAAAGACATGTTCTTATCCAACCTCCACATCGAAACATGGAGCATTTTCCAGGAAGGTGATGAGTTCACGTGAAATCGCGCAACTAAAACGATAGGGAGATTTGTTATTAGCCAAGTTATCTATTAGTTTGGCTATCTAGGAGGTAGAAGGATCTGGCAGCATTCAACACAAGATCATATGTAAACATGCAGGAGAATGCCTCAAACTTCCTGTGTATGTGTTGTGCAGAATAGTAGCTTGATGAACTCTTATCTTTCTCAATTATGTAACAATACAAATAACACTTGTGTTTTTAACATGGTCATTCAAAAATGATGGATTGATGCCTAAAATCAATTTATATAAATTTTCTTGATTTTCATGAATTTTCTCAAAATTTTCATTGACATCCACATTTCTATAAAATAAGAAACTCAATATTTTTGTTAGCATCAACATTTCAGACTTTTGACTTTTGGAAGAACTAGTGAATATATATGTGATACATGTGTGGGACCCTTTCATAACTAATTAGTTAAGTAGAAAAGGGCATGTACGTGTGCTTATGATAGATGAATTAGGTACAGGGGAGAACTAAATATGGTTCTTCTAATCATGATTATCAACTCAAATATATCATTGCATCTCAGAAATGAATTTGAAGAGTTCATCAAAAGTAATGCGGTGTGATGGTCTAATAACATAGAGAATAATGAAATGTTTTTATTCTTAGGAAGCTAAGATACTGAGGTCCTCATGGTTAGACGAGGTTCCACATATGGATAAAGATACGTGTACAAGCGACACTAACACTAACCTTTTCATCGATCCACATTAATGAACTTAATTGATTGTTTAAAATTCGAACAACTGCATCTAACGGTGTCATCCCATCAATCACATCAAGTTCTCCTCCCTAGAAAAAAGAAAGATATACATATATGACGCATCTATTACCATGTAGAGGAAAATCCACTGCAAGAAATGGAATCATTTAGCTATTATCCTTTACCTGGTTTGCATTTAGGGTCTGGATAATTGATTTGATCTGTTCTGTCATCTGCTCTAGTTCCCGCTCTATATATTCAGCTTGCTCATACCTGCAACAAGATTAAAATTGAAAACAAGAGATTGAAATTTGAACCTTCAGTACAATGCCGGAAAATTAATCTGTTGTGGAATTATTGAGAGAACTTTCTAATTCATCCATAAAATAGTGTAGATCATAAAAGTGGCTGGCTTTTATAGACAACAATATGCATATGACCGGTTATACAAGTGATTATCACAATTACCCGTCAAACCAGTCAACAGCCGAAGGGGATGAAATGTTGAATCTAGCCTTTGATCTCAACCTTCATCCCCCCCCCCCCCCAAGAGAAGAAAAAAATTATTGTTTAAACTCAATTCTTGATTGAGTTCCCTATTTCGAAAAGGTTTGTAGATGTTCCTGCCCAATTGATTTCTACTTTCAGTTATTACACCTTTAGTTAATCCTCAAAGTGTATAGAACTGGTCTTGCATTTTGCTTTTCAGTCCTACTAAGCAGGCAACTTGTTGGTACACATTGACGTAGGCTATTACAGGCAGTTAACCAATAAAATTCTTCTTGTATTCTCTTGTGGATCTCAAGCATCTTCTTTGCTTACAATTCCGATAACTTCCACAAGGGAGTGAAACAAAGAAAAAAAACCAAAATAAGTTAAAACCAGAAAAGAGAATCCAACAAAAAACTTTGAAAGAGAACACCAATAGGAAGTGTTAGAGTTCTTATATTAGTATAATTGTATTTTTGTAAATATATTAATTGGGTTGTCCTTTATTGTCTTTTCACTTTCTTCTACTTAGGTTAACCTTGTACACTTGTATGTATATATATCTCTTTAGTGAAAGGAATAAAGTATTCTGATTCTCTCAAACCCTAACCTCACTTGACAAACGGCCACTTTAACGTGATGACTCAAACTTCAAACCCTAACCTCACTTGGAAAAGAGAAACCCCTAATCGCCAATAAAAAAATTCTAAAACCCTAGGGGTGGCTCTGATACCATGTCCTCAATATTGAGAGAAAATACTCATCATCTTATTCATAAGGAAGATTAACATATATATAGGTACACAAGGAAACCCCAACTAAAGAATGTACAATTACTATAAAGGACATATATACATAATACTATATATATCATAACAGCATATATATCTCTTTAGTGAATGGAATAGAGTATTCTGATTCTCTCAAACCTTTAGCATGAACAGGAAGCATAAAATCTAGAGGACTTGACTGATGGAACCAATGAAAGAACCTTTGAAGTCAAATCATATATAAAACCAATATCAAAAACCTCCCTTGCGATAGTGAAGAGCCTGCCAAAAGCCAAGATAATTATCTCATTGAAAGAATTTCTCTCATCGATCCTGAATTTTGGGCCATGGACAAACAGCTTAGTTTACCCATTTGTCTTTGGTCTGATTGTGCTTGATCCCCCCAAGCTGACGCCCTTGCCTCTAACTTGTAAGCCACAACCTTTTATTTCACTCTTTGAATATTATTTTAAAGATAATGCACCACTATGGTCAAATAAGAAGAGAAACAATCTTTACAAGTCAATAGTTAGACCTGCATGGAGAAAAATCTGACCAGCGAAAATATCACCTTCCAAAGTGAGGAAAAATAAAAGGGCGTGAGGTGACATCCACACAACACAGAAAAATCAGCCTGAAAAAACTCCCCATACGGATTAGAGGACCATAAACAAACATCCCTTAACCCCTGGGCAAGATGAGAGATCAGCGAGCAGAGAAAGCAACAAAGAAGTATTAGAAGACTCCCTATAAGACAAAGGGCATCCAATTGAAATCGTATGAAAGGGAAGCTTCAGAGAAAAGGAGAACATAATCCACAAGTGAACTTAGTCCACAAAAGGATGCTCTTTGACCTCGGCCCCCAAGTTGTCTCTGTCCCTTTTTTTGGCTATAATAATTTGTATGTTCTTTTTTTTTAATGAATAACCAAGCTTTCATTTGAAAAAAAAAAAAATGAAAGAATCCAAGAACATACAAAAATAAAGTCCAAACAAAAAGAGGCCAGCTATAAAAAGGGGTAGAAGTCAAACAAAATAAGACCTAACAAATAATCTTTTTGATCAAGAAACGAAACTTTTCATTGATAAAATGAAAATAGACTAATGCTCAAAAGATACAAACTCCATGAGGGAGTGAAAACTAAAAACTAAAAATTAAAAAGATAAAAACAAACCAAATTAAACAAATAACCCAAAAAGAAAAACCAACAAAAGACTAGGTATCGCACCAAGAGGAAGCCTTTAAACTAGCGAAATCAAAGTGAAGTAACCAAAGAAGCAGCTTGCTAACAAAGAAACTTTGAAGCCTTTCCAACCATAACTCTAACTCTGAATAAACTCCCGAAGAAGCTAAAAACCATAATCTAAAATGCTGCTGCCAAATACACCAACAGAAGTGACAATAGATCATCTATTTCCTTTCCTTTTAACTGAATTAGAAAAATAAGAGCGAAGGCTAGAGGGAAACCAAAGGCCGGCACAAGCAACTTTTGGAGCAAACAATTCAGCTTCTTGTAAACCACGGATTGATCATCATTAGAAAATCAAGATGAGAGAACAGTCATATCCAGAACCCCTAAATTAGACCTTTACACTGACCTTTGTTTTTGATGATGGAATAATTTCACGAACTTGAAGACCACAAATTTCAAGAAAGGATGAAAATTTCCTTTGTTCCATTGTGGAAGGAGAAGAAGAAGGATCATTACCGTTATTAGGGCTTTTTGAAACCCCAAATCAGAAATATCTTTCTCTGCTGAAGCATTAATTAGATCTTCCTCTTTGAATAAGGAACCAAGAACCTCTTCAAACGAATCTTCAATATCGTCGTCAACTTGCAAATAATTGGTTAGGAGAGGATTTTCCAATTCAAACACTACTCAAACTCACTTCTGATTCATTATCAAAGTCATCTAAGACATTCATGGAAGAGGGCTGACTATTGGAAAGCCTATTGGTTGAGTTAATAACTCTCATAGACAAATTAGAATCTATTTGACCAACTGAAAAGCCATCTAAAATATTGGAAATCATTGGAGGAGGAGGTAATAATGACTCTTTTAAATTTGCTTTTAAATCTTCAAAGCGATCATTCTTCTCTGTGAAGCTCAAGAGACTTGAGCAAGTCTCTTCAATCAAATCAGGATTGAGGATGTTATCCTTGGAAATAGGAGCGCAAAATAAGGTTTTAACCATTGAGGCCCAAAGAGATACATGGAACCTAACAAGGGACTAAACATCAACCGAAGTCGAAGACCTTTCAAACCCTCTAAAGATTCTATTGTTCCTCTCACTCTAAAGATCTCATAAAACAGCACAAACCGCGGCCCACCACAAAAAAAAAAACTCCTTTCTTGTGAAAAGGTAGATGAAGAAGGAACTCTTCAATCATGGAACTGCAAGTCCTCAATTGGGCTAATGAAAACCAAACACCTCAAAGAAACAACTCCAAACCGAATTGGAAAAATCACAACTCCCAAAAGATGGTCCAAATCCTCAAACACGTTTCTACCCAAAATACAACATTGTGGCTCTATCAAACAAGGCAACTTCCTCGAAACACGATCCAAGGTATTAACTCTTTCGGGAAGAACTTGCTACACAAAAAAATTAACTTCTTGAGAATCTTCATCTTCCACAAAAAGTTAAAGATGGTGTAACTAGAGGGGGAAGAATGCACTAGACATCGAAAAGAGCTACAAGATAATCCTTTGAAAGGATTAGGACCGCAATTTTTTTGTTTGAACTAATATGAAGCTCCCCAATCAAGGACAAGAGAGCAACAATATCCGTACTTTTCCTATTAGATAACATACGATATATCCCAAGAGAAAGAGAGGCGCTTGCTGAATTAAGAATGATAGAAGCAACCGAGTGATTTTTCATAGAGGACAAATGGTATAAACAAGAAAAAGGATGTGACCCATACTTACAATGATCTTATACCATAAGGTGTTAGACTCACACGGGAAACGCCACAGGCACTTAGCCAACAAGGCTTTGTTTCTCACCCTTAAATTACCTGTGCCTAACCCCCCCCCCCCCCCCCCCCCCCCCCCAAGATCCACGGGTTTGGACACCACCTCCCACCTCACTAAATGCGATCCCTTCCCCTCTTCTACCCCTTCCCACAAGAAATCTCTCATGAACAACTTCTCTAATATCTTTCTAACTAACCCATGGACCTAGAACAAAAAGAGGAAGTAAGTCGAGATACCACTCAACACAGAGTGAATAAGAGTAAATCAGTAATTTAGAGAAAAAGCTCCTCTTCCAAGAGATGCTTTTGAGTTACTCACAACAAGATCCTAAAAAGACAAACAACAGTGAATATGATCAAGGGGAGGCCCAAATAGGAATGAGGGAAGGAACCTAACTGACACTCCACTAAAGCAGCCCACCTATTCAGCTTAGAAGGATCACGGTTCAAACCCAAAATCAAACAGTTGCCTCTGTTAATCTTTAAACTCGAGATAGCCTCAATGTGATTAAGATTAACAAAGGACTCCACCTTACCTACCACAAACCCCTCAAGAATCTTACCCTCCATCCCCCTCAAAATGATTCACAACCAACAAAAAAGAAAAGGAGAAAGGGGATCACCTTGTCTCAAACCTCTCGTGGCACAAATTCTACACCTCGGTTTTCCATTTGTACTTCATATGTTTCTTATAAAAAAAAAAAAAAAATAATCTTGTAAATTTTTCTCTTGGATAATACTTCGTACATTTCTTATCCAAAGAAAAATTTTACAAAAGTAAACTCAAAGAGAATCAATAGTAAAGACGAGAGAAAAGAAGACAACGCAATGGGTTTCCATAAGTTCATGATAGTGCCTTTGACCCTCCAACTTCAAACCCATTTGTTAGGGTAGGGTATTAACCATGATTCTATGCCATAGAGCTTTGACTTCCAAAGAAAACTACCATAACAATTTTGTAAAAAGCCAAAAAGGGCCTTGTAACAAAGTCTCAAATTCACTATACCTAGCCCACCACAAATAAAGAACCGATACACAATCTCCCACCAAACCCGATGAGATCCCCCAACCTTTTAGACACTTTCCCATAAAACATTCCTTGTGATCTTTTCTACCTAAGCACACAAGAGAAGAAATCCTAAATAAAGATATGATATAGATTGGAATGCTTGTCTCAATCAATAAGATTATTGAAAGGTTAATGAGGAATAGGGGTGATAGTCTACCCAATTCCTTCAATTTTAGGCCCAATCGAGAACCGAACCGAACCAATGTCCAATAAAGGATAAAACCAATCGGTTTGGTTCTTGGTCCGTTCGATTTCTAGTTGGTTTGGCTTATCAGCTTTGGGCTTTGTTGGGTTAATGAATCTGAGAGGAAGAGACACCACGTGAATCTAAGAAAAACAAACAAAAGAGAGAAGAGTGGAGGAAAACGCAAACAGCGCTACTGCGAAAGACAGTCGCAATATGCAACAGCTCTATTGTTGCAAAGGAGGCGACGGTGCCGCTGCTGCGAAGGAGATGCTGATGATGAGGTGAATAGATGAGAGAGAGAGAGATGGGGAGGGATGGAGGCGGCTGAATAAGAAAGGGATGGTCTAGGGTTTCTTCAAGGGTATATATATACCCTCAGTTCAGTTCGTTTTCGTTGGTTTTTTAAATAAAAAAACCGAACCAAATCGAAAATATTTGATTTTTGCAAGTATTAAACTAAGGTATCCAATATTATACAAAAAAATCGAACCAAACTATTGAATCGGTTCAGCTTCACGATTTCTCGATTTTTATTTGCACCCCTAACGAGGAACTTCTTGTGGGAAGGTGTGGAGGGTGGTGGGGGTTCACTTGGTCGAGTGGGGGGTGGTTTCAAAGCTGGTGGAGCTAGGGGGTTCAAGCATTGGGAACCAGCAATTATTAATTATGTAATGAGGCTCTTTTGGCAAAATGGTTGACGCGTTTCTTCAAGGAGCTGAGTGCCATGTGATGGAGGGTTATCGTGGGCAAGTATGGACCTCACCCTTTTGAGTGGATTTCAGGTAGTAGGCTGAAGGGTTCGGGCAAAACTCTCTGGGCTGCTATTGCTTCAGGTTTTCCTTTGTTCTCTCCATTTGTTAAATATTCTATTGGGGGTGGCTCAAGTACCTATTTTTGGGAAGATTCTTAGGTGGGGGAGAGAACCATGTGTGCCTTGTTTCCTCATCTTTATCATTTGTTCGATAAAAGGTTGCATTAAGTAGCCTCTGTTTTACCCCAGTTGATACTACTTCCTCACTTCCCCAAGGTTTTCGCAATCCCCTCACTGACCAAGAGGCAACTGAGGTTATCAGTCTTCTTTCTATTATTTCTAATCAAGGGACTCGTCATGGGAGAAGGGATTCTAGGCTTTGGGTCTCGAAACCTTGTGCTTCTTTTTTCCATATCCTTTGTGCCCCTTCCCTCCCAGGAAGCCTCTACGTTCTCCTCTCTTTGGAAGGTTAAAATTCAAAAGAAAGTGAAATTTTTTGCATGGTAAGTTTTGCATGGGAGGGTGAACACTCAGGACCACATCTAGAGGCTTTCTTCTTTAGTGTTGCGGCCACAATAGTGTGTTCTTTGTAGGAAGCAAGAAGAGGATCTCGACCATCTTTTATGGGATTGGCCTTTTGTTTGCTCCCTTTGGAGTAAATTTTTTAGGACCTTTGGGGTCGCTCTGGCTCATAATAGGGGGTGTTGTTCTATGTTTGAGGAGGTTCTCTTGAATCCTCCTTTTCACAACAAAAAATATTCTCATGGCATACTTTTTTTTCTTCCATATTGTGGGCATTTGGCTTGAGAGGAATAGTAAAATCCTTAGAGCGGCTAAGAGGTGTGGTAAGGAGCTTTGGGAGGCGATTAGGTACTCATCTTAGTGGGTGTTCGTTAATTGGACTTTTTGTAATTATCAGCTTGGCATCATTCTTTTGAATTGGGACCTATTCTTGTAATGAGATGTGGGTATTTTTGTTGGCAAGCTTGTTTTCTGTATCCCTTGTATATTCTTTCATTTCTTTCAATGAAAGCTTGGTTTCTTAAAAAAAAAACGAAAGAAAAGAAAAAAAGAATTGACTAGATGTGTATCCACCTCCAACCCATAGAGAATAAAGTCTTTTTCTATGAGAAGAGGCATCCAAACCTAATCCATCAGCGGGTACCAAAAAGATGACCAATTGGACTACTTCAAGAAAAACCCAGATAGATAAAACAATGGTACTAGCCTTACAAGCTGTTAAGGAAGCCCATCTCTCCAGCATAGGAGCCTCACAATTAAATATAATACAGAGGGCTCTTGTTGAAATAACTTCAAACAATATCATAATGGAGTTAAAATTAATAAAGGATTCCATGCTCGAATAAAAGAAGATCGTATTATCCACAAATTGAAGACGAGAAAAATGAATTATCTTTTGATTTACATGGAAACCCTTATTTAGACACTTGTTGACACCAATTAACACCTTGCTAAGAACATCCAAATTGAAAGTGGGTTCTATCAAAAAGAGGAAGATCTACTATTTCGCAGTCCAGATAGAAAGTGTGTTCCATCATCCCTTTGTTTGAGGTTCTATTATCCAATTAGGTTCTATTATATTTTTTTTATATAAGAAACCGAGCTTTCATTGAGAAAAAATGAAAGAATACAAGGGCATCCAAAAAACCAAGCCAACAAAAGGAATCCAACTAAAGAAAAGGGTTCCAATCAAAAAAAGGCTCTATTATCTTTTTTGTAATACACCTTTAGATGTTGGAGGTCACACTCCGTTTTATTTCATTTATCAATGAAATTTGTTTCCCTTCTCAAAAAAAAAAAGTTTTATCTATGAGAAAGGACAAAGCATTATCCAATAAGTTGAAATTTTTCTTAAAACTATTGCTTCTTTGTAAAAACATTTCCACTCACATAAAATTGTCATTTCTAGTTTTCTTGATAACGTTTGATGTGAACCACCAAGGACATCAAATTATTATTTTATAATTTTTAAGTAATTTTAATGTTTTCCAATGTTATCTTTTTTATGACATATTAAGTAGGGGTATTTTTGTCATTTTGCTATGTTCAATGATGTGGCATTTAGGGTTTTGGGATGCTATCTAAAGCTTGGCCATTAGATTGTACAGAGGAGAGAACGATGAATGGAGTTTTAGCCTTTGAGCTTTTTCTTTCAAGTTTAGCCAAGAGAGCTTCTTGATCCATTTTGCAATTTCATGTTTCTTTGAGTTGCATGTCAAGAACATTCAAGTAGGATTGATCATCCTGTCTTGTGGAGTATTCAACTTTTAGGCAAGAAATTTGTTCTTTGTCTAAAGTGCTTTGATCTTAAAGCAATCTGTGTCTAACCTAATCCTTATGATTAAAATTGAATCGATTTGGAGGTTTTAGTGTTTGAAAATTAGGGGTTCACATACCCAAAGTGTTCCTAATTTCAATTCAATGGAGTTTTCATATCATTTGATACCAAAGCATTTTTGATACCATATCAACGTTCCTCCATCAAAACTCAAACAGATACATTTCATTTTGAGCATCTTCCCCTATCAAACATCTAAAGAAGATAACTTGCTAAAAAAGAAAAAAAAAACACCAAGCACTGACAAAGCTAGCTTTTCACGGATGCACAACCCCAACTCCCAAAGACCAGTACTAAACTATCATCGACTTAGCAAGATCTTATCAATTTATGAATTGAATACCATTAATTTACAACTTTTAAGATTCAAACAATAGCAAATTTAACATATAGATCAAAACAAAAGGAATGTCTTAAATATAAAAGGTTGTAACCTAGAACACGTAAATATCATAATCAACATAAAAGTTATCACTCACATTGCATCCCTTGTAGATGCAGCTTCATCGTCAAGAAGTAAACCACGTTCATCCTTGTAAATGCGCTCAGCATCTTCTTCCACGCTTTGCAAGGCCTTATCAACCTGACAATAGAATAGATAAATGCAACTCATTTATTCAAAATACATGAAAATATGTGAAATTCAAAATTTTTCAATAGTTTCCATAGTCTAAACTCACTTCCAATTAAGCTAAGAACTTGTCATCTTAAAGCACACGTTGTTAATAAAAAGCGCAAATAGGACAAAGTCATCATTATGTGCTATTTTCCCAATATTTGAGCTCAAATTATGAGATATGAGGTTCTAGGAAGAACCTCTAGCACTTTCCTTTCTACTTATTTCCCTATGTTCATTTCATCTTTTTTAGGTTAAAATTCACATTTGGTCTCTAAACTTTCTTTTTTTTTTTTTTAAATATCCATGAGTGGCCAACTTGCGGTCTCTGAACTTTCATTAAAGTTACAATTTAGTCTCTAAAATTTAGTACAACAATTTCGTCCGTGAATTTTAGTATCTTTAGTCCCAATAAACAACCATTAGTCTAATGATCTGCTTGGTGGTCAATTTGGATTATAACCTTCCTTCAAGGACACAAAGCCACAAGGAAGAGAGGAAGAAGAGGGAAGATGAGTGGTTACGTTCTAGGAGGGTCGAAGCACACAAGAAAAAAAAGAGAGGAGAGAGGCGAAGATGAAGGAGTTGTTTCAAGGAGAAATTGTGGCCTTAGAGGAAGAGAGAGAAAGGGAGAGAGTGGGAAGATGAGAAGTTTGGAAGGAGAAAATCATATGAATAGCAAGTGGAGAAAGAGAGAAGAAGGGAAGATGTGTAGGCATTGTTTTTTTTTTTTTTTTTTGAGTAAGAAATCAAGCTTTCATTAAGCAAAATGAAAGAATGTACAAGGACATACAAAAAATAAGCCCACAAAAAGAATCCCACAACTAACTACAAGAAGGGATTCCAATCCAAAAGAATACTCCTCTCTAGCCAAATACCCCATAAAACTGCAAAAAAACCAAAATCAAAATAAAAAAATCAAAACTTGCCACAAAATTCTGCCCTTACCATGAAAGGGAGAATTCAGGAGAACCTCCTTAATCATAAGCCACAACCTCTACTACGAGCTAAATGAAGGCCACAAGAACTTAAACACTGACTCAGAGGGAATAAGCAAACTGACAATCCCATAATAAATTATCAATATCCTTCTTCTACCGCTTGCAAAGAACATACCACTGTAGACACAACACAAAGGAAGATAGTCTCTTAATGTGATCCAATGTATTCACTCTCCCATGCAACACCTACCAAACAAAGAACTTCACTTTCTTGGGGATTTTGACCTTCCAAAGAGAGGAAAAAACAAAGGCAACCTGGGAGGATGTAGTGGAACACAAGATGTGGAAAAACAATCTACAAAAGAATCCCTTAGAAGGATTAGGGATCCAAACCCAATAATCCCTCCTCCCAGTTTACAAAAGGTGGTGAAGAATGATGGAGAGAAGAGTAGCCACCTCCACCCCTCAGTCTGGAAAGGGAGTGATCAACCACGGTCAAATAGAGGCCACCGAATGCAACCTTTTATCAAACAACCGGTACAAGCATGGAAACAAAGAGCAAAAAGGTTTGTCACCCACCCAAAAGTCTTCCCAAAAGTAGATTTCAAAACCCTCCCCAACGAAGGACTAAACTAAAAAAAACATAGGAAAACTCAAATCAATAGCAATCCAAAGGTTTCTACTAGAGCCCCACCGTAGCCTACTACCCACTCAAACATATGCAAACCATACCTACTCACAATAGTCCTATGCGAAAAAGTGTGATGCTCCATGAAGAAATGCCACAATCATTTCACCAACAACACCTCATTACGTAATCTCAAGTTACTAATGCTTGACCCTCCTAGCCCCATAGGCTTCAAAACTACCTCCCACTTAACCAAATGGGAACCTTCCCCTTCATCAATCCCTTCCCACAAAAAATTCCTCATCAATCTCCCCAAGGTCTTCCTCACCAAAACATAAATTCTAAGAGGAGAAAGGAAGGAACTAGGGATCCCACTCAACACTGATCGAATTAGGGTAAGTTGTTGTCTTTTAGGCCCTTTTCCAAGAAGATAGCCCCATTTTTGGACTTTCTTTATCATAGAATCCCAAAAAAGAAACACTCTTCGGAATAGCCCCCGAGGGAAGCCCTAAGTATGACCAGGGTAACTTTCCCACCTCACATCCCACCAAGGAGGCCCAAGAACTCAACTTAGACTCCTTATAGTTCAAGTCAATGATAGAACTCTTTCCCTTATTTTTTCTTTTAAGAAACTACGCTTTCATTGAGAAAAATAAAAAAACGGCCATGGAAGTCGCCTCCTCCCCCTCAACCAAGGATCCTAAATCCACCCAATCCGCTGTTGCCGCCACCCACTCCCGGAGACGCCACAACACCAACATTAGAGTCTCCATCGCCGTTGTCAACCTCGTTCTTGTTCTAATCGCCATTTTAGCTTTCACAGTCTTCAAAGCCAAGCGCCCGATCACTGCCATCAACTCCATAGCCCTAGCTAACCTCGATGTGCGCTCAACATAGCCATTGTCGTCGTTGATATCAACGTCACTCTGATCGTCAACGTCTCAATCACGAACCCTAACAAGTTTGGATTCAGCTATTCCAACCGCACCACACTTCTCAAATACAGAGGCAAACTTGTCGGCGAGGCGCCGATTCCGACCAAATTAATGCGAATCAAAGCAAGGAGATGAACATCACGCTGACAATCATGGCGAATCGGCTTCTGAGGTCGTTGATAGCATTGAGAAAAATCAAAGAAAAACAAGGGCATACAAAAAAACAAGTCCAACAACGATTGGGAGTCTAAGAACTAACTACAAAAACGAACTCGAATCTAACAAAATCAAGCTAAGATCATAATTACACAAAAGGTCTAGTATCTGAAGCCCACAAAGACGCCTGAAACCTCACCACATCCCAAACCCCATCACAAGACCTCTTAACCTCTCTAAAAATCCTATTATTCAGCTCAAGCCAAATACCCCACAAAATGGCAAAGAAACTCGTGTGCCACAAAACTTTTCCCTTCTAGCGAAAAGGCGAACCCAGAAGCACCTCCTCCACCAAAGCGAAATAGTCTTTATTCCAAGCCAAAAATAACCTGAACGAATTCAACCACCGAACCCAAAGAGACTAAGCAAAATGGCAACCCCACAACAAGTGGTGGAGATCCTCAACCTGACACTTGCAAATAATACATCACTGAAACAACACCAAGAAAAAGCGTCTCTGAACACGGTCCCAAGTGTTAGACTCTCCCATGTAAAACTAGCCACACAAAAAAATTACCTTCCTAGGGATTTTTGACCTTCCAGAGAGAGGAGAAAGCGGAGGCAATTTGGGGCAAGGAAGGGACAAACAACAAATGGAAAAAAGAGCTGCAAGAGAAACCCCTCGAAGCATCAGGGGTCCAAAACCAAACATCCCTTCTCCCACGAGACACGTGCTAATCACAAAGAAGAGAAAGAAGACCGACCATATCTAACACCTCACTATCAGTAAGAGGGCGTCGGAACCCCAAAGACAAGGTTAAGACCAAAAATAGCTTCAAAGGTGAGTGGGCATTGTTGAAGTTAAGAGGCTTTTGGGTATGAAAGTGAAGCCAAGCTATGAGGTGGGGGCTTCAACAGTAGGTCAAGCCTATTGGTTGTCACCTATTCCAAATAAATCTATGAAAGTCAACTCCTCTCGCAAATGTGGGTTGGGCTCAGGAAACCAAAACCACATCCTCAAGTAGCCCTTGAAAGTTTAACTATTCAACTCAACTCAAACTAAATTCCTTAAGCAAGACCTTCCAAAAGAGAGTTATAATCACATCATTTTTCTCAGCTTTACGGCACATAACAGACTTCTATGGGTTGGACAATGTTCATCTATTTTGAATTATCTCCCAACAAGTTACTTGGCTTAGTTTCACAAATGTTCAACAATCTCCTAAATAATTATTCAAACAAGAATTCCCCTAATGACTCCAATCTTAACAAACCTCCAAATTCCTAAATGATGATTTAATTGAAACCAAAAAAGAAAAATAATAGATAGGACAAAGGCACATAAGGCCATAGGTGAAAATGTCATGTTAAAAGTAAGTATTGAAGGAGAAAGGCACACAAGGCCACAAGTGAATACCTCTTGTTGGTGAGTTTCAATCAGCTCCAATTTCCTCTCCAACTCAGCTTGGGTCTCAACCACCTTTGCAACTTCAATCTAAATTCAAAATACAAGCATTAGAGCAATCTAGCAATAAATCTTTTCTTTTATTGTTTTACATTTAGATAGAGAGAGAGAACCCTCTTCCACTAGGGGCTTCCCCCTTTCTTTTGTATACTTCATCTTATAAAAAAAAAAAAAATCTGTTTCTTTTGTATACTTCATCTTATAAAAAAAAAATATCTGTTTCTCATCACGTGGAAGAGAGACAAAACCTCTACTTAAAAAAATAAATATATAATAAGAGTTTAAGATAACGGATTTGATTAATGAAGAAAGAAAGAAAAAAATAGAAGAATCCTTAAGATGTAAAGAGGTCCAGAGTACTTTGATGCTTCCTTTCACATCTAAGATTGTGAGAAATATTCTTTCGCTTTTTATCACCAATGGTTCTTTTTTTTTTTTTTTTTTTGCTGGGGACTCCTTTTCTTAGGCTTTTGGTTTTTCTTTTTTGTAAGGCAACTCTTTTGTACCTCATTCTCCCTGATGAAAATTGGTTATTTTTGAGATATAGCATAGAAATTATCTTTATTGTAGGTTTTTGGGAAATTAGAAAGAACTTATTAGAACGTGTGCTTTGGAAATTTGGAAGGAGAAATGGTGAGTTTGATATTCTTCTTATCTAGTCATTTGTGTTACTTCAGGTTGGTCTATCCTCTCAAAAAGGACTCTTGTAATTATTTCCTTTTCCTCATTTATGCTGATTGGGCTACCTTTCCATCAGCTCCTTTGGCTCTGTTGCAACTTTTCCTATTCTTTAAATGACCATTTCAAAAATAAAAAATTGAATCAGTTGGGAGAGGTAAAATTGAACTGAGCATTGTCCAAAAAAAAAAGCAGGAACGATAAGAATAAAGATAAACTAAGGATGTGGACACTTAAATTCAAGACTGTCTAGCAAATAAGCTAAGAGCTCAGCCCGTGCAAATTAGGACGCTATGGAAGAGGCAGGGTGAATAGTACCTATGAACCCAAATAAATGATCCAAAAATTCATTCACAAACTAGAATTATCTTTTTGATAATCTTTTTTTTTAATATATCTTTTTGATAATCATTTGCATATGTTTCATTAGAACAGATATAATGGCGGATTAATTTCATATCTCATTGTAGGTTAAAAATCTTGAAATTATTGTGACATAACACCTCAAGTCTAAGGAGGATATCACGATTTTGCAAAATCCTCCTATCCCACTCAGCAATAGCATTGGCCTGCTTCCGAAACTTTCCAGTACGCTCTTGAAGCTCTGCATTCCATTCCTTGATGATCTAGAAAAAAAATTAAAGAAAAAAGCAAGAAGCATAAAATAAAAACAATTAATTACCAAAATAGATAAAGACTAAACAATTAATTCTTTCAATAACAATGTTCTGCATCTTCTTATTGGTCCCTCCTTGGCTCATAAGTCCAAGATTTTGTGGATCAACAGCATCAAGGTTGTCCTTCCGAAGTTATGGTTTGAAAGAAATCAAAGGATTTTCCATGATAAGCAATTTTTTAGGTTTGAACGTTTTGATTCAGCTCGTCTCAAGGCTTCTTCATGGTGTTATCTCTCTAATCTTTTTACTAATCATTCTTTGCAGAATTTATATCTCAATTGGGATGCTCTCATTTTTCCATTGTAACTTTTTTGTTCTCTATTTTTACTTTCTTATCTTTCTCCCTTGTGGAGTTTGTAATTTTTGAGCACTAATCTCTTTTCATTAATCAATGAAAAGTTTCGTTCTTGTCAAAAAAAAAAGAAGATAAAAGACTAAACAACGTTGGAGACATACATTGGATTCAATGAACAAAGAAGGTAAGAACATGATTTGCACAAATATTTTGAACCCCGTAATTTTATTTGAACTAAGGTTAACTTAAACTAAAAGAAAAATACTTTCTCGAAAGTCGGATGGAACAAAGGCAACACAAGTCTTTAAAGACATTTTCATTGCTAGATGCGTAATTAAGCCATCAATTTATTTCTTATATCATTAATATTTCTTGAATTAGACAAGAATATTAATATCCTTCACAAAACCCAATACCCTAACGATAAGTTGTTTCAATCTTTTTTCCTTCCAGTTACGGATAAATTTGCATTAAAAGATGCTAGTACAGAAAAGCAGAGGGAGATGAGGTACCCTCATCCATAACCAACTAGGAAGTACCCAAATCTTCTTAATTGATCTACAGATATGTGTGTGTATAGAGATATATAAAAAGAAAAAAAAAAAAAAAAAAAAGAACAGTTACAAAATTTATGTCAAAAGGACTCCCACTAAAGCAGAGCAAATGAACCAACCCATAAACTCCCCTAGGTCTATGACTGTCTCAAGGCGGCCTCGAGGCCTTGAGGCCTTTTCTCTTGAAGAGGCGAGGCTAGGCCTCAATGTAGTATGAGGCATAAGCCTCAATTTTAATTAAAAAAAAAATTATATAAATCCTAAGGTTCAAGTATTGCTAAACATAATATTTATATAGGACTATAAAAAAATCACTCATAACAATTTCCACGAGAATAAAAGCTCTAAAGGAACATCCTTAACATAGCTACTATTATCACACTAATAGGTTTCACTTATTCTATAAATTTTTGACTTCAATGTTTTTAAAGCCTAGGTAGTAAAAGTAGTAATAAATTGAATTGTCACAATTCAGGTATTAGCATTTCATACACAGAAGAACCTTATATATATATATATGATAGGAACTTTTATATTTTTTTTAAGAATGGGCAAATTAATAATATTTTTTTAATCATTATTACACGAGACATAAAGACTTTAAGCGGAGTCTCAATCGTTTTTATGGAGCATAAGCCTCTTATGGTCCGAAGAAGGCATAAGTCTTGAGGCTAAAAGTTATAATCTTGCTTCAAGGTGAGCCTCAAGGCATAAGCCTCAAAAGCCTTTTAACACATTGATCCTCAACACTAAATTAACACAGACATGCCCTCACTAGTAATGAGGTATGTGTTGATTCCTTTTCTAGACCCAGTTTAAATTTTTTTACATAGCCATAAATACTTGTTTGATAAAATTAGACCACTAAAATGCACTGTACAGAACACCGATCATGAAGAAAGAAGTACCTCTTCAACAGTCTTCCCCGTTATCTCAGATGGTAATTTTGGCGTAGCAGACACCGTAGCACTTACAGTTGAAGTTGTACCACTGCATAAATGGAGGATGAAGCAAATGGAAAATATAAATCATTGAATTCCTAATAATAACCATTCCATGTAGGTATTAATATATAGTGGAATGAGTTAAGAGAGCTTCTCAATATATATATATAGATAGATAGATATATAGATATAGATATAGAGTAGAAATGTGTCATGTCTAGATCATATATTTTCTAACAATGCCAAAAAAGATATATCTTTAAAACAAGGAGAATAAAATTTTCAAAATCTTAAAGACAGAAAACATAATAGCTAAAAGCTCAAATGCATGGCCTTTCTCCCTCTCGAAATAACCTTCGAACAGAAGAATAGATGAAGAGAATCCAAATTCAACCTAAAGATAATGAAAATAATAATATAATCTTTGCTCTATTGATAGACAAACCAGGCAAGTTTTTTCTTATACAGCACAGATACTAGAAAAGCAGCTCATAACCATATACATACCTACTACTGCTTGCGACAACAAGAGTTGATGAAGTCTGACTCTGACTTGAAGCACTAAAACCAGATGTCGTGGTAGCAGTAGTGGAAGCAGGAGCTAGGGCAGGGAAACCTGCAAAGGATAAACACAAATTATGTAAAAACAGACACATTAACGAAGTACTGAAGGTATATTATTTACACAAAGACGTAGCTAAATTATAAACTTCACCAACCACACATTTATATGGGTTGGAGAGGCTTCGAAACTCTTCATAAAGCTTTTTTAATGAAACTAACGTCTTTCATTGAGAATGAATGAAAGAATACACGAGCAATATGAAGAAAAAAAAGCCTGGGCCAAAAGGAGCCAAAAGGCAACAAAAAAACAGAAAAGAAAAACTAGGAGCTCCAATTCAAATGAATGAGAGATAAAGGATAACCGCTAAAGTCCTTTGGTGGAAGCCCAAAGAGAGACCTTGAACAATATTTTGCATTAACATAAGTGAATATCAAATAGAAGTTTATGAGGTTTGCTTTGGAGAAGTATCCTTGGGTTCAAAATACTAGGTCCATGCATTTTTTCAGTAAGTTCATTGAGAAGTGTCAGGTGTGAGTCGTTTGATTTCCGCCTCATGAATGCTAGATTTACTTGGTCAAATCTGCTTGACAATGTAGTATGACTAGATAGCTATCTAGTGTCTAAAAGGTAACTGGATTATCTTAGAGGTGCCAGATAACTAGTGTCTCTCGAACTTACTTCTAATTATTAACCTCTTAGTTTCTGTACTGAGAATGTCGAGTGAGGGTAGGACTTGGTCCAAATCAATTTGAAAATGTGTGGCTTCAACATGTCTCTGTTATAGGTGTCTCTATGCCTGACTGCCTGAGTGGTGTACTATTGAAGTTGTTTGAAGACAGAGGAGATTAGATTCATAAGGAACTAAAGTCTCTCAAATTTAAGCTAAAAGTCTTAAATTTGGGAATCATCAGGGATTTTGGCGTTCAAAAGCAGGGGGGTTTATAGAATTAAGTTTTAGATGAGTTGGATTCTTCTGGTAGTCCGAGTGAGGATTTAAGGGACATGCATATTGAACTTGGGGCGATTTCGGTTCCTATCAATTTATGATTCTTCTATCATCAATTTCAGTAGCATATTTCTATCCGTTTCCCTTTCAATTTATGGTTCCTATAAAGGCAGGGCATCTAATTCTATTTAGGGAGCTAAACCTCAAATTCTCAACATGAAGGCTCTAGAGAAAGCAAAACCAAACCAAGGCTAGGGAGAATTACAAAAAAAATCTCCCAATCAACCAAATCCAAAGGTCTCCATAGGAAAGACTATTGGGCATACAAACCTCTTTTTGACAAAGGTACAAGCTATAGCTCTACTGAATCTACCAAGTTTACTCGTACACCTCAAAACACAAAGTGCAACTTTAGGTAGTAATGCCCATGCTCAAATGCCCTCCATGTCAAATGCATAAACTGAAGAACCGAGTTTGACTTCAAACATATATGATAAATCATCGATATGCTTTAGCACATTGATACAAGGATATAAATTGAATAAAAATGCGCAAAACAAACAGTGGGGACAAATTGAAATGTTGGATGAAGAAAATAGTAAAGAAACTAAATGTAGGCTTCTCTCTTGTTGACGTAGGTAACAAATTTTGGAGGATGCCAAAGGTTGAAATGAAAGCATCTTCGTTTTTCAGACTAGTTTTTAAGTATTTAGTTATATGGACAAGTGAATTGAGTTTTATTTATCAACCTAAACATGTACTTCATGTGGCTTCTTCTTAAAGTTTCTTTTTAATTCTTTTTTGTTTTTCATGACTGAAAGATCGAATAAAAACTTTCCGTATGCATGTCCAAGTTTTTCTACACTATTAACAAAAGAAAATATAAAAGTAATGAGCATGAAATCAAATTATTCAACTTTTAGTGTCCTTAGTTTAATCTAAAAATATACTTGTGGACTTCCCCCAGTGTTTTCAAAGCGCAAGGCGCACCTCAAGGCGACATGCCCCTTGATCGCCTGAAGGCGAGAGGCGACAAAAAGGCGTCGCCCGAGTGAAGCGAGGCGCAATAAATAAATATATAAATAAATAATATATAGAGCATAAATTTATATAGTAAATATAGTCACATAAAATTCCAAAGCTTAAAAGATTAGTAGTTCCAATAATAATCAAGTTGTAGAAATGCTTTGAATCTGTTATCGAGCGCTTCGAATGACCTAGTACGGGGGTCTTCATATTCTGGGTTGGTTCATTATCGTTTTTTTTTTATATATATATTAAAAAAAAAAGCAAAATCTGCATAATTGAATCAGGCGCTCGCCTTCGACAGAGGCGAAGGCGCCGCCAGGCGCAGCCAGGCGAGCGCCTGTTTGAAGTCGGTCGCCTGGGCAGCATACAAGGCGCACAACCCCCAGGTCGCCTCGCCTCTCGCCTGGGGTCGCCTCAAAACATCACTGACTTCCCCACATCCCTATCCCTCATCCACTTCAGGCTTCTTCTACTTATGAATCGCTACCAACGTAGTCCAACATTAAAATTCTATTTGACAGCATACTAATGTGTAATCCTAAAAGGATAATTAACATAAATAACATTGACCGTAGAATATAATGCAGAAAGTCATTTATAACAACCAAAAGAAAATTAGAATCCATCTTCACTACAATTATACACATACAATTCTACAAAAGAAGAAAAAAAAATCACTTTACAACATGACTCACGAAATTCATTCAGAACAGCCAACAAAAATAAATTAAGCATCATGAAGTAAAATGAATAAAGTGAAGAACTTACCGAAAGAGGCCGGTGCTTGCGATGATGAAGCGGCAGTCAATGTTTTGGTTGGCAACGATAAGGAAGCAATTGCACTTGATGCAGAAGCCGTACTTGTGATACCGAAACCTGTAAAGGAACTCGCAGCACCCGAGGAAGCAGCTGAGGGAGCGGAGGATGCTGCTATCGATAAGGTAGTAGCAGATGAAGAACTCAAACTAAAAGCTGGTACCAAGAAGGATGGCTGAGTTGTGCTGTTAGCAGCTGGAGTAGAAGCACTGGTGGTAGTAACCGTAGAGAATAAAGGTGCCACAGAAGTTGAAAACGATAGAGAAGTAGGCTTCGTAGCTGTAATGCCCGGAGCAGCAGACCCTCCCGTCGATGCTGCATTGCTAATACTAAACCCAAAAGAAGATTGAGATGCCGAGGAAGCAGGTGGTCCAAATGAGAAGCTCGACAAACTAGTTGAAGCTGATATAAGAGAAGAAGAAGAGGAAGATGCAGTGGTAATAGTAGTAGTTTTGGACAAAGAAGTGGTCGAAAATGAAAACCCAGAAGAAGAAGAAGCCGCAAATGGTGAAGGTGAACCCAAATTCTGGGAAGAACTCGAAGAAAAAGGGTTCTGTAATGGAGTAGTCGATGCAGATGATGAAGATGACACAAACAAGTTTGAAGTGGAAACCGAAGAGGACGTAGCCAATGGATTAGACCCAAACAAAGCTGAACCTGCGCCAAAGAGGGGCGAGGTAGAACCTGAAGCGGCTGCAGAAGCGCCAAGCAAAGCTGAGCCCGGACTTGCAGATGTGGCAAACAATGGTGCAGTAGAAGTAGTTGTAGAAGAGAGGCCTCCGAACAAGGGCGCAGACGAGCTTCCTGATGCGAAAGAAGTCAAGCCTCCAGAGGATGAAGAAGGGCCAACGAAGGAAGAACCTGAAGTTCCTGAAGAGGAAGCGGCGGGGAGGGAGAAAGAGAAAAGAGAGGAAGTGGAGGAGGGGAAGGAGGAAGAGCCAAAGCCGAAGGAAGCGGAAGGGGGAGGATTGGAGGTTTGAATGGAAAATGCAGAGGAAGAGGAGCTAGGGTTTGAGGAGGAGGAGGAAGATGAAACAACAGGGAAAGGGGATGATCCGAAGGAGAAGGCGGAGGTGGAGCCGAATGAGAAACCAGTGGCTGACGAAAATGGAGAAGTAGAAGAAGAAGAAGAAGAAGAAGCCGAAGAAGATCCGAATGGGAACCCCGCCATCTCTATTCGACGCCGATGGATCGATTTCCAGCAGCAGAGACTCTCAAGTGAGGGTTTTACGGGGTTTTTGCTGGAGGGAATGCTCTTTTGCTTTCAACTTTTCATTATGACATTGTCAAACAATTTTTTTTCCTTTTTCCAAAAAATGTATGTCTGGACTCTGGACTCTGGATTATAGATCTGTTTTTCATTGTTTGAACTCGACGTTTTAAATGTCTATATCGACCGAAACGTGACATCACAATTTTATCGAAATGTTTATAAAATGTTAATATCCATAGATATTTTTAAAAAAATTATAAATATGAAAAATTCATAAAATATATTTAAATTAACAAATAAGTATTTCACACTTTTTTAAATAAGTTTAAATTTCTTATTATTAATTATTAATATTAAATCCACAATAGTGATATTTTGTTACTATTTTTGTTATATTTCGTCAATTTTCTATGATATAATGGAATTGTCGATTCACTCCTCATGTCAATGTTGAGCCTCCGGACATGCGAAAATGTCGACATGTCGACAAAAATTTAAAAGCCTATTTGTACTCTAAATCGATTTTTGTACATATTGTGCCAAGTGTCAAATTAACATTGGTATGATATTTGTCGAAGTAATTTCAATGGAGTAAGGTGTGTAATGGCAAATGTGAATGAATAATTTTTTTTGGAGTTTTCAATGTGGAAAATATAGAATGTAATGTCTTAAAAGACCATGAATACCATATTTGAAGAAGGGTTGGTTTGAATATTGGGGATGAGATAGGTAGCATTGAAGTTCTTGGCATAGATCATCAAGTCAAGTGATGTTGTGCCATGATAGGTGAGATCTTGTGTTGAGTTGATCGAGTAATTGATACGAAGGCAAACATATGTCGTCATGTAAGCCTTGTAATGAATGATTTATTTCATAATTAATAATAATTTTGATTATTTTATTAACAATATAATATTATCCATTGTATGAAAAATCCAAGGTTATTACAGTCTTGAACAGTATGTGGTTGACATACGGGAGGATCATGTTCAAGAAATAACCTAAAGGGTCATAGTATATGGATAAGGTTGGGTGCCTTATCTTGATAACACTATTGATACGGCCCACTTTGTAATAGTTACAAATGATTTGATCTAAATCGTTCACGTGGAGACATGTGAGTGGAAGTATCTTATACAGAAAGTTTGTATAAGATGGACCATGAAATATTTAATCTCTTTTTATAAATCTATTAATTGAAAAGATTAATATTTCATCAGGATGATCATATGCAACTCGATCTTAATCTTGAGTGAGTTATGAACTCCTTCCTAAACAATCAATACAATTACTTAAATGTGAGAGGCCACATGAGTGAATAACACACTCTTCATTCTAAAAGAATGTTAAACTACAAATATGTCTTCTCACAAATAAGTTAAATAAGTTAGAACAATTCTATCAATTCCAATTTAAGCTACTACCAGAAATAAGCATATAATCCTGAAAGCAAAATTTAGCATTCTTTGATAGCCCTATCGAAACAATCAAAACACTTTTCTTGAAGTAACTTCAGACAATTAGTTCAATAGGAGTTTATGTTGTCCAACAACCAAGTAAACATGTCTCTTGAAGGAAGTCAATAACATATTTTCTTTGATTAACAAAGATACCTTTCTTAGATCTTGCAAACTTCATCCCAAAAAAATACTTTAAGGCTCCCAAGTCTTTGATTTGAACATCAATTGCAAGTTTGTCTTAATATCAACCAAATCTTCTTCATCATTACTTGTGAGAATAATATCATCAACATAAACAATCAAAATAACAATTTTATTATTCTCCGAGTGTTTATGATATGAACCGCCAAGGGCGTTAATTTATTATCCGTATTTTAATTAATAATTTTGACGTAATTTTATTACTTTTCTATTTTATCCTTTTTATGACATATTAAGTAGGGGTATTTTTGTCTTTTTCTGCTATGATTGATGATGTGGTATTTTTGGGAGGCTATCTAAAGCTTCGCCATTAGGTTGTACATGAGTTTTGATGAATTGAATTTTAGTCCTTGAGCTTGTTCGTTCAAGTTTAGCCAAGAGAGCTTCTTGATGCAATTCATGTGTGTTGAGTTGCATGCCAAGAACATTCAAGTATAATTGATCATCCTATCTTGTGGAGTGTTCGACTCTTGGGCCAATAACTTGTTCTTGTCTTAAGAGTTTTGATCTTAAGGTAATCCAATGTCTAACCTTATCCTTAGGGTTGAAATCAAATCGATTTGGGGGTTTTGGAATTTGATAATTAGGGGTTCACATAACCAAAGGGTTCCTAATTTTCCAAATTCTAAGGTTTTCACATCATTTGGTATCAGAGATTAGTCTCCATATTGGATATATCCTGTGGTGTTTTATCTTTTTTTCATTCAGTCTAGAATTTCATGTTTAGATGATTTCCTTGGTATTCTTGTTGAGTCTAGCACCATATATATTTAGGTTCTTCTTATGTTCTTATTATTCTGAAGAAAAAAAAAAGACGTAGTATCTTACGAATCAGAGACTTTTAGAGTCTTAATTTTCCAATTTCTTAATTGTTTCTTGAGTTTTAATCTCACTGAAAATTTGCTTATCATTATTGATGTAAACTTCTGTATATTATTGATATGTATTCATACTTTACAAGAAAGACTATTCCTAACTTATACACAAAAGATAAATAAGGAAAGTAGTGATTTAAGCCTAATTTTTGGCATATCACAAAATTACACTAACACCCTCCCTCAAACTCAAGGTGGTAGAGTAGCAACCAACTTGAGTTTGCGAAGTAGCTGAGTGAAGTGACCGGGTGGCAATGCTTTGGTGAAGATGTCAGCTGGTTGATCCGCAGTGGAGATGGATCGTAAAAGAATAATGTTGCTCTGGAGATGATGGCGAACAAAGTGACAGTCATTCTCAATGTGTTTGGTGCGTTCATGAAAAACAACATTGTGGGCAATCTGGATGGCACTGCGATTGTCACAATGAAGTATCGTAGCAGACAGTTGAGGAACACCCATATCAGCAAGAAGCCAGAGAAGCCATAGTAACTCAGAAGTAGCATCAGCAAGGGCACGATATTCAGATTCTGTACTGGAACGTGAGACAACAGATTGTTTCTTGCTTCGCCAAGAGATGAGAGAATCACCCAAGTAGAAGCAGTAACATGTGGTGGAACGTCGATCAGTGGGATCACCAGCCCAATCAGCATCAGAATAACCAGATAACACCAAGGATGACTGAGAAGAGAACTGAAGTTCATGACCAATAGTGCCTTTGACATATCTTAGAATGTGGAGTACAACAGTGAAATGAATGGTCCAGGGAGCAGCCATAAATTGACAATGTGCACAACATATGCAATATCTGGGCAGGCCACGGTCAGATAAATAAGGCTGCCAACAAGTTGTCGATACAACGTAGCATCTTCAAGAGGAACACCATCGAAAGGAGTTAGGCGAACATTTGAATCCAGTGGTGTTGATGATGTGATAGAGTCAGTAATACCCGATCGAGCCAGAAGATCTGAAGCATATTTTGCTTGAGATAGATAATACCCATCGGAGTGAGACGACACCTCAAGGCCAAGGAAGTAACTGAGTGATCCCAAGTCTTTCATCTTAAAATGTTCTCCAAGGTAGCATTTCAAATCAGAGATAGCCTGAGGATCATCGCCTGTAATAATCATGTCATTAACATAAAGAAGAAGAAGGACCATACCCTGAGAAGTCTTACGAGTAAACAGTGCTGTATCGTGAGGACTAGAAGTAAACCCAAGTTGAGTTATGGTGGAACTGAATGTAGCAAACCAAGCTCATGGAGTTTGCTTCAGACCATACAAAGCTCGGCGAAGGAGACAGACTTTCTGAGGTGGAGGAGAAGTACCAGGTGGGGGTTTCATATAAACCTCCTCAGATAGAGTACCATTGAGGAACACATTTTTAACATCCATCTGAAGAAGGGGCCACTGTTTGGCAGCTGCAACAGCTAACAGGCTACGAATAAATGACATTTGAGCAACTGGGGCAAATGTTTCTTCATAGTCAATACCATACTCCTGAGAATAACCTTTTGCAACATGACGAGCTTTATACCGTTCAATAGAACCATCAGAGTGGGTTTTGATTTTGTAAATCCACTTACAGCCAATACGTCGTTTGCCAGGGGGTAGATCCACGTAATCCCAAGTATGAGTCTTTTCTAAAGTCTGTAGTTCCTCATTCATTGCTTGTTGCCAAAGAGGGTTAATACTGGCCTTATGATAAGATGAAGGTTCAACTAGAGACATGATGGTAGAAAAACAATGATAATCCTGAAGGTGATGGGGAGTTTCTTATACCCGAGTGGAGCGAAGAACGGAGGTGACAGGTGCAGGTTCAATTTCCACTAAGACTATAGATGTCTGATCTGGGACAGCAGAGACAAGAGCAGATTGATCAAGCCCAGGGTTATGTGAAGGATCAAGATTTATACCTGGATCATTTGAAGCCAATACTGGATTCAAAGGGGCAGAGTCAAGAGATAAGTAATGAAGATGGGGAGCACATGGAGGATTAGACGGGGGAAAAAGGTCACTAGAGAGATCAGTAAAAAATGGTTGGGGACTAGAGAGAGAAGCATGGAAGGAGGAGAGACTGGAGAACATACTATGTTCCCAAAAGGTTACATGTCGAGAGATACGTAACCTTTTGGAGATAGGATCCCAACAACGAAAACATTTATGCTCTGTGCCGTAGCCAAGAAAGCAACATAGGCGAGCACGTGGTTCAAGTTTGGTATGTTCATGAGGTTGAAGGAGGACAAAACATGCACAACCAAAAACTTTAAGATGATCGTAAGAAGGAGGAGTACCATATAAGCTTTCAAAAAGAGAGATATTATGAAGAACAGAAGATGGAAGACGATTGATGACATAGACAGAGGTGAGAGCAGCCTCCCCCCAAAATTTCTCAGGGTAGGATGCAGAGAGAAGTTGGGCAAGAACAGAGTCCAAGATATGGCGATGTTTGCGTTTTGCTCGTCCATTTTGTTGGGAGGTGTGTGGGCATGAGCGTTGAATCAGTGTGCCCTGTTGGGTAAGAAAAGAGATAAGGTTCGAATCCTTATACTCCATGGCATTGTTTGTGCGAAAGATTTTAATGGTTCGAGAAAATTGCATTTGGATCATATTGGCAAACACAATATAAATTTGAGATAAAACAGAGCGATTTTTCAGAAAATATATCCACGTAAAGCGAATTCAGTCATCAATAAATAGAACAAAATAACGATAGCCACTGAAAATAGGAGTAGGAGCAGGACCCCAAATATCAGAGTGAATCAGCCCAAAGGGAGTATCACATGAAGATGATGAAATAGGGAATGACAGAGCAGGTTGTTTCGCAAGCTTACAATTTAAACAGTCAAAAGGAGTAAATTTTGAAACATTATTTAAATTGCCAACTAACTTGCGAAGTTTGTCAGAGGATGCATGACCAAGGCGAAGATGCCATTGATACATGGTAGAATCAGTGGCAGATGTAGAGATCGAAGGAGAAATAGGGAGCTGAAGAGATGTGAGCTCAAACAATCTTTCCACTTTGCGTCCTATACCAACTATCTGTCCTGTTTGTGGATCCTGAACCTGACAACCATGAGAAGAAAAACAAACAGTGAGACCAAGATCCTAGAGTTGACCAATAGAGACAAGATTAAATGTCAGATTAGGGACATGGTAGGTATGGGGAAGTGTTAAAGTGGGAGTGGCAACAGTACCAATATGTGTAATAGACATACTATTTCCATCAGCAGCATGAATGGGAGGAAGAGAAGGAGCAGGAGTTGAGGAAGACAAAAGCGAGATATTAGAGGTCATATGATTGCAACAAGCAGAGTCAAGAAGCTAAGAGTTACCTGGGACTACAAGGGCAAAGGAATTGGAAGAGATTACCTGTTTCAGTAAACCCTGAATATCACTTATCGGAAACCTAAGATGAGGGGGGTCTGGAGAGGAGGAAGCAGTAGCAACAATAGATGAGGAATCAGTTTTAGATAAGTTCTTTGGTTTGGTGGATCTACCTGTAGGACGAGGTGGTCGAATAAGACAATTGTCTAAAATGTGACCCCGTTTGTGACAATACCTGCACTCAATTATAGGACAATCAAGAAATTTATGACCATATAATTTGCAATTCGTGCAGAAGAGAGAGCCATAAGCTTTCGCCATGAAGAAAACACCGAATCAAACAAACAGGTGAACCGAAATTGAACTAAACCGGTCTGGTTTGAATGATTGAACCGGTCTGGTCTGAATGGCTGAACCGGTCTGGTATGACTGAACCGGTATGGTCTTTAGTGAACCGGTTAAGTGATAAAACTCATATTCTTCACACGTTCGAAGGAGAAACTCACAGTGACCTCAACCTGCAGATGCCGCGACTGTCTCCTCTGGCCTTTTTCGACTGGTCTGGCGGCGATCGTGAGCAAACGACGGAGGCGAGCAGCTGCGACGTAGTCTGGTGTGTTTCCGACGAAGTTTAGGTTGTTGTTTTTCACGGGCAAGCATGAGAAGCTGATGCTAGAGTGTTCACGAACTAGATCGGCGAACGGAGGTTGATCTGAGTGTTCACAAACTAGATCAGAGGCAGATCTGGGTATTCACAAACTAGATCGGCTAGGCTGGATGGAGTGTGAACGAAGGCAGATCTAGGCTGGCGAATCTGGAGGATTTGGTGGGTGCTGACTAGAGATTCAAATCGAATATGGTCTGAATTTGGGTTGGCAGATCGGAGGCGGATTTGGTGGGTGCTGGAGGATATGGTCTGAATCGCTTGCTGTCGTTGGGTCTTTGTCAGAGATGAAGACAACTATGGGCAAAAGAGTATCTGAGGCGGCGGCGGTGGCAAGGATACGACGGCGGCGGAACCCTAAGTTTGGTATGTCTCTGATACCATGTAAACTTTTGTATATTATTGATCTGTATTTATACTTTACAAGAAAGACTATTCCTAACTTATACACAAAAGATAAATAAGGAAAGTAGTGATTTAAGCCTAATTTTTGGCATATTACAAAATTACACTAACAATTGATATAAAAATCAATAGTAGACAATTTGATTGAAGCCCTAGAAGGTGGCTAATTTATGACAATTTGATTTATTTGAAGCAATCGAAATTTCTTATTCCTTATATGTTATTGTAGTCAAAGGTAATTGCTACTATGATATTTCAAAAAAAAATCAAGAGAAAGAGTTGAAGCGTTGCGGTGAAAAGAGAAAAAAAACTGGAGATTAGCGGTTAAAGGAAAAAAAAAGAAGAGAGAAGTCAAGCGACTGAAATTCGATGGAATCGATGAAAAAAAAAACACATGATGAAATAGTGTTCACACCATTCAAGCTTCATGTGTCGATACTCGATAGTGGGCTTGTTGCTTCAGTGAAGAGAAAAATTATAGGGGAAAAAGTGAAGAGAGAAATTGCAGGGGAAAAAAATCATTTGATTTGATCTATGGTAGTTTGTCAATTCAAAATTGGTGGGGTGTGAACACTTGCATGTAGGCCAATTTTGAATATGTGACTGAATTCTAAAATTGAAGATTCAAACTGGACAAATTTTTTGAAAGTTAAGCAGCTGAAATTTTCTTATTTTAAGGAAGAATAAAGTATGCAAGTTAAGTGAAATTTTCAAGATCAACTTCATTAATCATTCAAGTTTTTTGACTTCTTGGTTCTAAAAGTTACATCTTGTCAATGATTTTTGGGGGAATTTGTGTTTCATTCTTAAATCTTATTTCATTGTTTCCTTACATTGGTTTGATTATTGTCTAGTTGTTTTACGTTCTTTGTTCATCTTGCATAGTTCTTTGAATTTTGAATATTAGATTCTTAATTCTATATATCTTATTTTTGTTGTTTCTTATCCTAGTTTGTTAGATATTGAATATTAGGTTCTTGATTCTTAGTTTTCTTATTTTTGTTGGTTCTACTTGTTTCTTTGCTTGAGTGTTAATACTTTACGTCAATCTCGCTTTTGTGTTCAAGGCTTGCTCCTTAAGTATGTGATATTGCAAACTCTTGGCTACTTTTTTTCTATTTTGAGAGAGTTTACTATTTTTGAGGAAGTGCTACACCTTTGAGTGTGAACACGAGTGACCATTCATATTTTGAGTGAAACGTGTGAGGGTGTGATTGTGAGGTTCAATTTTCTTTATACTAACATTTTTTTGCAACCATGTATACTGAAAGAAGAGCTCTAAGAAATGACCATCATGTTTATCAAAACATACCTCCATTGTTCTTTGGGAGTATTTCAAATCCAGAGGAGTACCTTCTTTGGGAGGAAGAAATTGATGTCATGTTTGACCACCACTACTATAGTGAAAAGGGAAAGGTAAAACTTGTCGTCTCTACATTTGAGGAATATGCACTAACATGGTGAAATGTTGTCAAAAAGGAAGAAGAGTGAAAATCATGGAATACCCTCATGGGAAGAAATCAAGCATCTAATGAAGAATCGTTTTGTTTCAAAGTCTTTCTACAAATTGCGAACTTTGAAACAAGGGAGCAAAAGTGTGGAAAAATACTATGAAGAGATGCTTCTATTACTTGAGAAGATTAACTTAGATGAGAATGAGGAAGCTACCATGACTGATTCTGCCAAGGACTTAATGAAGAGATTGTTGAGATGATTGTGTTGATCGAGAATAAATTCGACCTTGTGAAGATTTGGAAGAGATGGTGCACATTGCCATCAAGATACAAAGGCAACTCCAACGGAGACCTTCAAGGTACACTAAATCTAAGTCTAGCTCCAATGTCAATACATTTGTGAAAAGGGTTAGTTTACCTACCATGTATGAGCATTTTGATCAGGTAAAAAGTAGAAAAGAGAAGCTTGTCAATGTTGTACCTATGCATGATAATGATATTTTGCCTAGTAGGTCATTAGATAGCAAGGAATCACATGATTATAATCCTACTACTACTGTTGTACCATTTTATTTCTAGAGAAGCATATTGTGTTGATAGTAGTGGAGTAGAGAAAGTAGATGGTAGTGAACTTGAAACTAGACTACTTTGTGATGACATTGTTAGTACATTCGTTCATAAAGTAACGTGTGATCTTATTGTTGTATCATTGCTTTCAAGAGAAGTAAAACTTGATGTGTGTGAGTTGGAAAATAAAGGCATGAGACTGAGGAAAAAGCAATATAAATTTATGAAGAAGAAAAATGTGAAAACACGAATGAGAGGAAAAAACAACTGAGTAATACTCGATCTAGAGATCAAATCTTTCTTGATTTCAAAACAAAACATTTTTGAACTTTTTAATAAAAATAGTTTGTTTTCTAACAGGTGAGCTTCAACCAGGTTTGCCTAGTTGTTCTTTTGAGTTTTTACAATTTGTTAAAGCATTAATTATGAAGCAAAGCTCAAAGATTGACCCTAATTCTATCCATGGTTACAAGGTACATGTGAATTGGAAGGACCATCATTCTTTTCAAAAGTGTTGGAATCCAATAAGAGATGAGGCTTTGACATCTCATGACTATGAAGTTGCTTTACAAGGTAGACCATCTAGGAGAAGCTTAAGAAGAGCACACCATTTTCTTCTCATGACTTTAAAATTGCATTACAAGGTATTGATTTGGATTCGAGGACGAATCCTTCAAAAGGAGGAGAGGGTGATATGAACCGCTGAGGGCGTTAATTTATTATTCGTATTTTAATTAATAATTTTCATGTAATTTTATTGCTTTTCTATTTTATCCTTTTTATGACATATTAAGTAGGGGTATTTTTGTCTTTTTCTGCTATGATTGATGATGTGGCATTTAAGGTTTTGGGGGGCTATCTAAAGCTTCGCCATTAAGTTGTATAGGAGTTTTTACGATGAATTGAATTTTAGCCCTTGAGCTTGTTCTTTCAAGTTTAGCCAAGAGTGCTTCTTGAATTTTGCAATTCATGTGTGTTGAGTTGCATGCCAAGAACATTCAAGTAGGATTGATCATCCTATCTTGTGGAGTGTTCGACTCTTGGGCCACAAACTTGTTCTTGTCTCAAGAGCTTTGATCTTAAGGTAATCTAGTGTCTAACCTTATCCTTAGGATTGAAATCAAATCGATTTTAGGGTTTTGGAATTTAATAATTAGGAGTTCATATAACCAAAGGGTTCCTAATTTTCCAAATTCTAAGGTTTTCACATCAGTTTACAGAAAAATGGTATGGTCTGCTTAATTTTGAAATATTCATAACTAGTGACAGCTTTTTCCAAAGCGTTCTAACCAAGCTCTTAGAGACTATTTGAGACCATATAAGGATTTCTTTAACCTACAAACGTTATTATTTTTTAGTTCCATTTTACATCATGGGGGTAAACTCATAAACACCTATTCTTCTAGATCCCCGTTGAGAAAAACAATTTTGACATCTAGCTGATGAAGTGACCAATCTAGAATAGCTGCAAGAGACAAAAGAATTTTGATAGGTTTATTTTTGCAACAAAAGCAAACGTCTCCTGATAATCAATCCCATAAGTTTGAGTAAAACCTTTAGCTACTAATGTAGCCCTGTATCTTTCAACACTACCGTTAGCGTTACACTTCATGGTGAACGCCCATTTGCATGTTGGGATTTATGCCCTAAAGTCTCGTAATTAATGATTTATTATTTAATAATTAATAATAATTTTGATTATTTTATTTGCAATATAACATTATCCATTATATACAAAATCTAAGATTATTAGTGTAATCTTGAACAATATGAGGTTGAAATATGGGAGAATCATGTTCAAGAAATAACTTAAAGGGTCGATAGTATATGGATAAGGTTGGGTGCCTTATCTTGGTAACACTATTGATATGACCTACTTTGTAATGGTTACAAATGATTTGATCCCAATTGTTCATGTAAAGACATGTGAGTGGGGGTATCCTATACAATGAGTTTGTATAAGACTGGACCACAAAATATTTAATCTCTCTTAATAAATCTGTTAATTGAGAAGATTAATATTTCACAGGATGATCATATGCGACTCGATTTTAATCTTGAGTGAGTTATGAACTCCTGCCTGTGAGAGTTGTTGGAATAAAAATTTTGGCCAATCAGATATTGTCATGTCATTACTTAAAATTAGTGACAAAATTATTTATTTAATTAGGGATTAATTAAATTTGCAAGCATCCCTAAATTAAATTATGACAAATCCAAATATGTAATTAGGGTTATATGAAATTTGGGCCAATTTTAGACAAAGCTTAAATGGGAGGTCCTAATCCAACAAAATCCCAAGCCACATGGCTAGGCCCAAAGTCAACCAAGTCCAATCTAGTAGTCAGGCCTAAGCCCACTTAGGGCCCTGAAAAACTCTATAAATAAAGAGATTCTCCCTCCATTTGGAGGGTTCAAAAATTGGAGATTCCAGACAGAAAACCTAGAGAGAATTTAGAAACAAAAATTAGAAGACTCTTTAAGCTCTTAGAGATCAAACAGTTACTGAGCACAAAACATTTCCTCGAATATCAAGAACACTTCTTCGAGATCTCAAGAATCCATTGAAGCTTCAACCTCGAGAACAAGCTCTGCAGCCCTCGAGTGAAACATACAAATAGGAGAGAGAATCAGAGGATCAAAGTACTATAGAATGTATTCCACTATATTCAAAATTATACGAATACAAAGGTTCATTTGCACGTGTCTCATTTCTATACTGAAATTACATGTGAACAAGGACTTGTCCTTTGATTTGCATGGGTGAGAGTGGCTTTTGTAGCCGATTCAATAAGCCTACCATTTTGGAGACTTAACCCAATAGGGATATGAGAATATAATATCACAAGATAGAATTCACTTCTTCCCATATAGGGTAAGTAGATGAGTAGTTCCCTAAGTGCTTATTTTGGGACTTGAACAATGGGGCCCCCCTCTCATTGGCTCGAGATGGGCTTAGTTTATGATTGGATTTTAAACAAATTGTTCATTAAGAGGATCAATGGTACGTAAGGTATAAGATGTAATTACATGAGTAAAATGAACTTTTGACCCAACTGTAGTTACGAACAACTCGTGAAGGATCGACTTCCATATAATGGTTATATCCTTGGACATAACTTGTCTTACAGTACATAAGAGTACAACTCTAGGTCTATAGTTGAGTGATCTAGAGTTAATGAGTGAACATTAATTGATTAAAGAGTTTAATTAATTAATTTTGTATCATTAGATCTTATAATCTGTAGGTCCATGAGGCCCCCTTGCTAGTTCATAGTAACACTAAAAGGATCAATTTAGTGGAAAGAAAATTTTGAAATGTTCAAATTAATATTTAATACATTGGATATATTAAATGAGGAAAATATCTATTTATTGTATTTGATACACTAAATATTATTAAGAATAATATATTATGTATTAGATACATTATATTAAAGTAAACAATATATATTAAATTTGAATGAGATTCAAATAAGTAAATATATGTTGTAGGAGATTTTAAGAGATTTGAATAAGATTCAAATATGTCATATATATATATATATATCTAATAATATATTATTTGATACAATATATAAATGAAATTTGAATGTGATTCAAATAGGTAAATATATATGTACGAGATTTGAATGAAATTCAAATATGTTAAATATATATATTTTAATATCATGATATTAAAATATATTATTTGATTTTATGGCAAAGATTCTACCCCAAGTCCCTATAAATAGAACCTTTGCGTTGATCCAATTCAAGAGATCTCCAATACACAATTCTTTATGCATTTTTCCTCTCCATGAATTTTCTTTTAAGAGGCTCCCACAAGCCTTGGTCTTGTGTTCGAGTTATAGCAAGAAAGACTTTGATGAAGCCTTGGAGATTCGACCTCATTTGTAACCCCTCTTATGTCTTTAAGAACTCAGAAAAAGAAAATGTGCAATAAAAAGACAACATAGAAAAGTGAAGTCGAAATGCACATCTTAATTGAATTTCGAGGACGAAATTCTCAAAAGGGAGTAATAATTTGTAAGACCCAATTTTGATATTCTAGTATTTAGATATATTGGCATGTTGATTGTTTGATTTTGAAAATTTTGGATTGGAAATTTGGGAAAGAAAAGGGATTGGAAAAGAATTAGAAGTGTGGAGGTTTGTCTAAGGAAAAAGGAATTTTTTTTAAATAGAAGTAATGGTGTGGCTTCTACAAGTTGGTTTTATTATATATATATATATATATATATATATATATATATATATATATATATAGAAATAAAGAAGCTTCCATGGGAAGCTTGTTGTTTTAAAAAGAATTAAAAAAAAGAAAAAAAAGGAAAAAGAAGAGGGGTTCACGAAAGCATAGAAGAAGAAAAAAAAAACGAAAAAAGAAGGGGTAAAAACTCCATTTGGAAAGAGAGGAATCGAAAGAAAAGGGAGAATATCCCATCTTAGAGAGAGAGTTCAAGAGAGATGGTTCAACAAGGAAGGTTGACCAGAAAAACGTTCGAGAAGTGGCAGCGACGTCGGAATTTATCGGGAATGTTGTTGTTAATGCCGAAAGTAGATCAAAGAAGTTATTAAATAGCGATTTTGTGTTGGGTAAGTTTTCTTCTTTTCTTCCTTACTCAAAAACTTTTGTTGTTGGTGTGAAAAATCTAGAAAGAATGTGGTTGTGAGGAGAAAGAAAATTTTAAAGGAAGGGGAAAAGGAACCGTATATGTATTTCAATTTCAGTGTCTTGGTGTTTGCTTAGAAGAGGAAAAATATATTTGTAGTGCCCAAAAAAAAAACATTTGATTGGGGGTATGGTGTGAAGAAGAAGAGGAGGAAGGTAGCCTTCGTTAGGAAGAGAATGAAGAAGACAAAACACTATTGAGTGTTATGGAAAAGAGAAAAAATTTGGAAAAGAAAAGAAACAAAAAAATTAAGAGTGGTCATATCAAATGACCAAATTTGTTTTTTTTAAAGAAAATTAATAGAATGGCACAAGTGGAATTAATTGAGTTAAATGAAGTGAGAGAAGTTTTGTTTGAAAAGAAGCCTTCACGTGGGGAGGTATTTTGGTGAAAATAAAATATCATTTTATTTTAAAAATAATAATAATAAAAATAAAAAGAGAATAGTTATGAGGAGAGAGAAAGAAATGTTTAATTGGAGGAAAAAGACAAAAGGTACATTATTAATAAATAGATGAGAGAGAAGGAGTAATTTGAAAGTTTGACCAATGGGTAATGTGTAAGGATGGAGAATGGATTAATTGATATTTAGTTGGTATTATTGGGTTTCTAAATTATATGGTTTGAAGAATTAAATTGTGATATGGTTATTGAAATTCTAGGTCGAGCGAAGTTCGGAATGACTAATAGCAACTCGAAATTCTCGCATTGATAATTTTGTGAGTGGTTTATTTTACATAATATTTTTGTTATTTAATTATTATTATGAGATTTTAAGAAATCTATAATTTCGCATGACTTCAGAGAAATTGTTATGAGTTTTTCAGAAAATATTCATGAATTTTCAATAATCTTATGATTTTAGCTGGAATTATCATTCTAGAGATATATTTGAAAAATTTTATGGTTCTTTGATGTGAAATTAGAAGAGTTGTAATATTTATTGAGAAAATATGATTTTAGAAATGTTTTATATTATTGAGAGATTTGATGATTATTCGAGAAAGTATAAAGGTTTAATGTTATTTCAGAAATCTCTCAAGTTTATGAAAGGCTATTTTAGAGAAAGAATGTAATTTTATGAAAGGCTATTTTAGAAAAAGAATGTAATTTTTAGAAAGAGTTTGAGAAATTAAGAGGTTTATGTTGGAAGTGGTTTTCAAACCACTAGATCTTTGTACCCATGGTGATTACCCGGTATGCTATGATAATGTGTTTCCATAGTATGCTTGCGTGCTCAGGTCCCAGGGGATGCAGGGGAATGCCTGGGCCATTAAGTGTCGAATCCAGATTCCGAATCCTGGTCCAAATCCTGGTCCTGAAGCATTACAGATGATAGAGTTTGCTCTGCGTGCACGTATGACAGAGATATGCTCTGCTATGTATCTGGAGATTACTTGATACATAGTATGATAGAGATTGCTCTGCTCTACTTATGGAGATTACTCTACGCCAGTATGACAGAGTTTTGGGTACAAATTTGGTGATTAGAACTTATGCTTATTTTTCAAGAATTGAAATTATGAGATTTCTTTATACATGTTTTTATTTGCTTGTATTTATGTTTCAAGAGTTATTGTTTAAAGAGTTGTTGTTTCCAAGAGTTGAAATCTCAGTTGTGCAGCTTATGTTTTTAAGAGATTTCGTAATAGTGACCTTGCTACAAATTTCACTCTATTTTCATGATCGTGAGAAGTTCAAAAATCATGATTTACATTTTTTATAGAGTTTGAATTATGTTTTCCATGCAAAGAGATTTTCCAAAAAGTTAATTTTTCTTATTGACTTACCACTCACTGAACTTTTTATCTCATTCTTTTGTTTTTAATTTTTCCACCAGGTTGCTCTTGAGTTTCAACCAGAGTTCGCTAATCAAAGTCTGCCACCAGTCTTATCAAGTCATTGCATATCATTTATTGTAAGTAAATAGAGAAATTCCAACGCGTTGTTTATGAGATATCCATAGTTAAAGATAGATAATGAGAAAAGAGATAAAGACTTGGTAATAGATTCCATTGCACATTTGGGGTCTACTGCCATCACAGCTCATCCTAGGTTTGGTAGAGTAATCTGGGGCGAGTTGTGACATCATTAGAGTTGGAGCACACGAAGATTACAGACCCGCCAGAAATATCTTCACATATATTTCAATGTAAGTTTGCTTAACCTTATTATTTTGTTTAATTCTAAATAAAATCAAAGTCGATCCCAAACTTGATTTCTAAATTTTTAGAAATCATAGTTTTCTGCTGCAGGGTAAAGTGTTCATGTCGATCATTGCAACCCACCATCTTCTTATCTTTTGGCAAGTTTGTTATTTCTCAAGTACCACTTTGTCTTAGAGCATCCATTCCCTCTATGATTGCTAGTTTCCAATTTGGATCATCTAGGGCTTCTTGTATATTCCTTGGGATAAATAAGTTGTCTATTCTAGAGATGAAGGCTCTATGACTATTTGACAATTGTTTATATGAGATGTAATTTGCAATGGGATATTTAGTACATGTTTGAGTACCTTTCCTAATAGTAATAGGAACATCAAAATCAGAAATAATAGGTAAGGTATTTTAAACATTTGTAAGATTAGGAATAAAAGAGGTATTACTAAACCTTTCAATATCGAGAACAAGAGAATCAAGAGCAGGAGATGAATTTTCAACATCATTTCCCAGAATTTCAAACAAGGTTTGTGTAGAATCAACTCTTTGGTCTTGGTTCCTTTGATTGACTGTCCTTCTAGTATAAAACTTTAACTTAGGAATTTGGTATAGAGTTATTTTGTAGTATTTCTCCCCCAGAATAAGAAGTTTCTATATTTGGCATCGAATGACTAGTGACAAACAAGTTAGGATGAATGATATAAGGAAGAGGTTCAGATAACCCAAAAATTACCATCTAAACTTGATTTCTCTCTCTGAAGAGAATTTTGAGTAAAATATGGTTGTTTTTCTAAAAAGGAAACATCCATACTCAAGTAAAAAAAACAATTTTAAGGCATTCAAGAGGGGTTAAAAAATTCCAAACTTTACTAGGTATCCTATTTATCAAATAGGTAGTTGCGAGTATAGCTTCCCCTCACAAATACTTAGGAACATGCATAGAAAACATTATGGCACGTACAAGTAGACTGATGTAAATTACCTTTATCCTTTCAAAAGTCACTCAAGTATTCATTGAAATACTTAATTCCATTGTCAGAGTGTAAAATGTTGATTTTTAGTTTGAAATTGGGTTTCAATCATATTATAAAAATGTTTGAAAAGATCCTTCACCTTAGATTTTTTTGTCATTAAATAAACCCAAGATAGGCGTGTGTGGTCATCAATAAAAGAAACAAACCATTTTTTTTTACCATTATGAGTCATAATCTTAGAAGGACCCCAAACATCACTATGAATTAAGTAAAATAGTTTGGAGGTTTTGTTAAATTTTGGTATATATGTGGATCGATGGTTTTATGCAAAAATGCAACTTTCATAGTGAAAAAGAAGAACAATCAACATTTTTGAATAGATTTGGAAATAAACGTTTAAGATAGAAAAAATTGGGAGGTCCCAACCCAATATGGTGCCAAAGTACGATTTGTTCATAAACAGAAAGAGAACTAATACTACTATGACCCTGAGTTATTTTATTACTAAAAGAACCTTCATCAAAGTAGTACAGACCATCAAGCATCCTAGTGCTCCCAATTTTCTTCCCTAAGTCTTGATGCTAAAAAATAAAATGAGATTCAAAGAAAGTGACACGACAATCAGAATCTCTACAAAGTTTACTGACAAATAAAAAGTTATGGGCTAATTTAGGAACATGGAGAACAAACTGTAAAGAAAGAGTATCAGTTAATTTAATGGTTCCTTTTCCTGCAATAGAAGAAAAACTACCATATGCAATTCTAATTTTTCATTTTTATAGGAAAGAGAATAGGAATCAAATAAATGAGAGGAACTTGTCTTGTGATCAGAGTCTCTAGAATCAATAATCCATGGAGATGAATTAATATACGAAAAAGCTTGAGAATAGTTGCCTATCTATGCCAAGGAAACACAAAAATTATTTCGATGATAAATTGGTTTGTAGCAGCTTAGAGAGTTGATTGGCTTGCTCTTTACCAGAGGAACTTAAGTTAACGACTATAGGCTTGAACAACACACTCTCACTCTTACTCTGTTTATGAGTCATTTGAATAATCAACTTAGACATATCAACAATGAATAAACCAAAGCAAATGATAAACCAAATGAATATTCTAATTGATCAAAATAATGTGAGCCAAACTAGACCAGATCTGAGAAAGAATGAAGTATATGTTGAGTCACACGCAAAATATGAATCGTCTTTTACAACGGTAATGTAAGTAGCAAAAGATGCGACAACAATAAACCCACAAATAGAACCCACGTAAATCGTTACGACGAATTGACAAATAGTGGGAATCTAGGCAGAGACGATCTGCAAAGGTGTTGCAGACATTGGGTTGTGCGGTCGTGGGTCTCAGGTCATAGGATTTCTTAGTCGCAAATGGCAGAGGTGGTGCGTGGTTGTGTAATTGGAGTCGAATAGCGCCTAAGTCTACATTAAAAAAAACAACCTTGATCCAAAAATTACAGCTCGATGCGAACACCCTGCAAATGTAAACGATAACCTATAATCAAAAGTAAGGTGTGCTATTCAAGATACAACTAGGGTTTTGACGGCAGCTAAGGGCTTTGACGGCAGTGGCTGCAGTGGAAGCGATGGTGGTTGGCGAAAGTGGAGCAGCCTTGCGCTCAGTCTAACTCATCGGCTGAGAGATGCTTTAACTTAACTGGAGTAAGGATGAAGATGTGCGCCTAGCACAAGCATCGACGCATAACACCTAGTCTAGAGCACAATCTAGCAAATGAAGACTTGGAATCATTAGTTGAGGACTTGGGTACTCCAGCACAACCTCTAAGTACAAAAGAGAAAAAGAAAGCAAGGTTGAGCACATGGAAAGAAAAAGCGACAATGCTTAAAAGGGCTTAAGAGGAGAATGATGAAGAAATTTTTGTAGATATCTTAAGGGATATCAGCAATGATGAACCTAGAGAAGAGGCAAGAGTACCTTCTTCGGCGCAAGATTGAAGAGAAGAAGAACGAGCCTCTAGCCCAACATCAGTAGATTCCAATAAGGGTCATATCTATGCTGTGGTAAAGGTTACAGAGGGAAGGCTTTTGACGAAGGTAAGGAAAGAAGAGAAGAGAAGAAGAAAGGCAGAAAAGAAGGCGAGGAAAAAAGAGAAAAGAAAGACGAAGAAGAAATAACCAATGTAGGGTCATCATTTGATCGCAAGAATGTGCCAAAGCAGAAGAAAATGGAAGAATATGTAAGTACTTTTGAAACCAAAAGAAAGAAACCACAAATTGAGCATGAGGAAGAGAAAGTGGGCGAAATTGCCCAAGAAATATTTGAGCCTATGGCGAAGAAGGCCAGGCCAAATGAAGAGGGAGAAGCTTTGAAGCCTCCCAAGGAAAAGAAGAAAAAATCTCCCAAGGGTTAGAAAGAACAAGTGTTGAAGAAGCCAAAGGGCCATGTTGCTGAACATGCCCAAGAAGAAGAGACAGAAAAAAAATCCCACATGTATTGGTCGCAAGGGCAATTAAGCAAGAATTGGGATTCCTTGACACAACTGACCCCCTCCCCAGTTTTATAACCGAGCGCATTGACCAAGTGGGGTGGAAGCAGTTTCTGAAAGGATCAACTGTGATATTTATGAAGCTTGTTTGAGACTTCTAAGCAGGGAATTTTTAGGAAGAGTTAGATGAAGCATTAGTGCGGGGTCACCACATCTCTTTCCAGGTGCATCTCATCAATGAGATGTTTGGACTTCCTAATTTAGAGGATGCTCCTAAAAATGGCATGATTTATGACTTGACAAAGGAGTAGGAAGAGGCACTAAAGGAGCTAGCGTTAGAAGGGAAGAACTAGATGGAGAGTAGAATGGGACTTCGGCAGCTGCTCATAACTAATTTGCGTCAAGAAGCTATAACCTGGATGTATGTGGTAAAAAACATACTCATCCCTACGATGCATGATAGAACACTTTCTAGGGCTAGAGTAATGGCATCTTACTGTTTGCTTAAGGGAGTTGCGCTCAACATTGGGGAGATCTTAGCAGCAGAGATTAGAGAGATAGCTGCTAAGCCAATGAGACCTCTATTTTTCCCTGGGATGATAGGCAACTTATGCCTCAACGCAGATATGCCATTGGAGGATGAGCCATCCAAAGAAGTGAAAGGGGTGATCGATAACGTCAGTCTTCGATGCTAGTTGAAGGGATCCCCAACCAACCAGAGCTGGTACCCAAGAAAAAAGGGAATAAGGCATCAGTTGAAGTAGAATATTGAAAAGAAAAAGGCTCCAACTGCAATAGAGAAGGGGAAACAGCCTAGGATCCTAAAGCAATCAAGCCCCTTTCTCCAGCGCAACACGACAAACCTTCTGACCAGGACTCTCCTCCATCGCCCCCAAAACGTATTGAATTTCCTAAGTCTAGTGATGAAGACTCCCTTCCATTCCTGCCTAACTTTGATGCGGATGATTTGCGTCCCCCTCCACAGCCTGATGACAACATGGAAGTACAATTTCAGCCAGCCACATTTGACTTTCAATTAACAGCTGGCCCTTCGAAAGCAAGTACTTTGCATGATGCACCCAAGGAACACCATCCACGTGCTGAGACCTCTCAATAAAGGCCATTTGATGATGATGCGATTGATTACCAAACCTTAACTGATTTCTGTGAGTCCATGCCTGAAGTCTTTGTGTAAACCCGAGATTTTTCCTTGAAATTTCTTTAAAAAGAAATTTGTTAAAACATTTTTGGGAAATTGTTGTATAAGGAAAAGAGGAATAAAACAAAAGAAAGGGTAAGGGAAAACAAAAAGGAGTTATGTGTTTTGGTATGTTTTGTTTTAAAAAAAAAAAAAAGAAAAAGAAAAAAGAATTGAGGGAATGGATAAGCTTTGGGAGCACTCACCCATTTTCTCCCATTTGCTTCTCTTTTATTAGAAAAAAAATAGAGCATTTCGTGGGATAGGTTGAAGAAAGAGGAAAAGAGAGCTTGCTGGGTTGGAAGTTGAAGAAGAAGGGGGAAAACTCAGCACAAGCCTCCATGGCATCTAGGTGATCAACTGTACTCACTACTGTTGTTTAGATCGTTTTGAGCTCCACAAGAAGACTTAAGAGGTGAGATTTGTTTTTCTTGAAAGTTAACCCATTTTCGAACAAATTTCATGAAGGAAGCTCGAGCAAAATATGACTTTAAATTATTGATTTGCGAAGGGGAAGACAGAGGAGAGATTTTGCTGTCAAATTTGAGAAACCTCTGGTGTTTGGGACTTTCTGATCTGTAGGATTTGAATCAGAAGCTCCATTAGGTATGGTTGGAAAGCTTATTTAATTTCCTATAACTTTCATGAAGAAGTCGTGAGTAAACAATGATTGGAAGTGGCTTTAAATTTCAGGTTGGGTGTGGTGTGCAGCAGAAAAACGATTCTGGAAATTTCAGAAGTTTATTTTTTGGGAAGTAGTTTTTGAGGTATTTACGGACACATACTTTGAGAATTTCGATTTCATTCCTTCAGATAAGTTTTAGAGGGTTCAAAAAGGAAGAGTTTGGTATAAAGTACATCATTTTTGGCCAAGTAATGAAGAAGTTATGAGTATGTGAAGTTAGGGTATGGAAGTGGTAGAATACTGGAAGTAGATAGAATGGTTTTGCAATTCTAAGCTTGGAGTTCATGAATTCAAAGTTCTAATGCTTGGTTTTGGTTTATTTGACAGGCCAAGAGGAAATAGGTCAAGTGTACGGGCCGAGAATCTGGATCTAACGCTGTGAGTGACAAAACGAATTTCGAAAACATATTCTATGCTTGAATTCATGTCTATGTGAATATAAGACTTCTTAGGAATGAATTAGCTTAAATGTTTTATGTTTTCTGAACACATGGTTATGAGCATACATGATTGCCTAGGAATGATTTTAAATGCTCGTTGTGAGCTTAGATTTTTCCAACGAAATTTACATGTGAGCATATGTTTATTGATTTGCTAAAATCTAGTGAAAATGTTATGATTTCAGGCAAGCATGCTCTAGCAGGTAATGTTTAAAGATTATCATGTGTTTTTCTGAGACTCGAATGAGTAAATGATTGAGATATTGAGCCGAAGCTGGTTAGTACCTCGTGCACACAGGTCGTTTTCTGTTGTCAACGTTGAGTCTACTCCGTGACAACAATGCTGTCGTGAGTGCTGGGCGAGCCCCACTACGACAAAGACGATGGGAGTGCTGGGCGAGCCCCACTACATCGTAGAGTGAACGTTGATTGTACTGGGCGTGCCCTACACAACGTAGATTGTCATATGTTTCTAGATGGTTAATATTCTTGGTATGCCTTGCGAGTTTTTAATGACATACTTGTTGGATTTCTGAGAAAGACTATGGTAATTATACGTTTATATTTAGCGCTTGACTACCGACACATATGCCTAGAGTTTACCAAATGTTGTAATTTGCGAGTTAATAGTTATAAACTCAGTCACTCACTGAGCTTCCCAACTCATTCTTTCAATGTTTTCCAACTTTTCAGGTAGTGATTGAGCTCCCGGTGCCTGAAATCCTGCCATAGTCTGTCGAAAGCTCTACGAGTTTGATATTTTGTACTTGGGTGGAACTGTATAGCAAGTCCAAACATTTTGTAGATATTCTGAGAGGAACGTATAGTATATTCATGTATGCACTAGTGGTCGTGGTTGTGTAAACCATGGTTGGGATGTATTTTGGTTGTAGTACTCCCTACCCGCTTAGAAGTTCAAGTGGGGTTTAAGTAGGACTGCTCCGTATGTATGTATAGTGACTTTCAAACTTTTGCTGTGTTGTGTTTAAATATTTTAATTCCAGTATAGTATGTTTATCAGGTATAACAGGGTCACAGGTATCGTTAGGGAGGAAACGATGTCTGTTGGCTTCACGCCATCTTCCGGGCTAAGTTAGCAGGTGGTTCGGGAGGGGGTTATGACACTTTGGATCAACAATGCATATGACCATTGAACTCACAGAAATAGTGGAGCATATGCGTTGGGTAGTCCTGCACCCAACCTTAACATATCTAGAGGTTCTATGCAACAGGCTGGACTCATTTATGCGATATAGTATACAAAGGAATCGGGAGCTAAGTAGGTTTCATCTTAAGCTGAACGCCGCATATCTTCCATTTCCTGAGCATCTCAGGCAGACCATAAAATTTTCGCCTTCAAGCCTCTTCAAAGATCCTATGCCTGGAAATGATCAGGATCCCAACGACCCTTCTCCCCCTCCTCCTCCAGTTAATTAGGCTTTTTTTATGTTTTATATTTTACGTTGTATTCATAAATGCTATCTCATTTGTGTAATCATCTGCAGAGCATTCAATACAAGCATTCAACACAATTCGCTCTTGTTTTATATTTTTTATGAATTTGATGATACATGTTGTTAATCTTAAAAGTGTAAGCATTACAATTACTTCTTATTGCTTCATTTTCTTATTGCCTTTCTCTGGGTTAAGTTAGGAACCTATGATAAAAATAAACGCACCCATTTTCACCTTTAGTTATTTTATTTCTTCTTTACCTCACCAATTAATCCCAAAGACCATCTAGTTTTCTTACATCATTTGACTAGAAACTAGTTCAACACTTAGTCATTTTAGCAAAACCTCTAGCAAAACCTCACCTCTGCTAAAAACAAAGTTTAGAAAATAACATTCACCGCATGACTTTTCCTTAGGCTAGTAGCCTACCTTAAGTTTGGGGGTCCCCATCAATGAGGACATTGCCGATTATAAGTGTGGGGGGAGAGATAGAGCATTGCATCGAATAACTCAAGAAATATATTTTGAAAAGCCTTGTAAGCATTAGTTGCAATCATCTAAAAAAAATACTCCACTTTCAATGCAAACTTGAGTAACCATGGTGATAGCGCTCATTTATGAGTATTATTTAGCTCTAAAAACTAACTTATTTGCTTAGAAAGCGAGCGCTTAGTGTTATATTTCATGTCATTTAGGGTGAATTTAAGTGAAAACAAGCTTTGCATATGTTTGAAGTATTGATTTTGTAAAAATAAGTCTTTAGGTGTATTTAGAGTCATTTTTGTAAAGAAAGTGTTGATTTTGGTTGTTTTTGTGTAGAAGTTGAAAAATGGTTTGATGCGCCAGCAATCGAGGAGCAATCAAAGGAGGAAAATGAGCTTAAGTGTAAAATGCGACCTTAATGCGCCAGCATATGAAGGCAGAAGGCAAAATCCAAATGTTGCAAAAAATAGCCAAAATGAGCCCAGAAATGTGCTCGCAATTAGGCCATTTCAACAACCCAAATGTGCCCGCATCTGAACCTGTTCGACAGATTCTCCAAGATTCGCGAGATTTGTAGATCTTATCAAATATTCTTCAAACCAAATCTCCTCAAATCAAGGGATATGATCTACTAAACTTCGCCACACTAATCTCGATAGCAAACCCTAGGCGTGAAGTCTATAAAAGGTGGCTCATATCTCCATTTGAAAGAGAGCTCGGAGTTGAAAATTCTCTTCATCCCAAAATTTTGTTGTTTTTCTAAGTTTTAGCCTGCACTTTGAGTCTCCCTTAAGCTCTGTTCATATTCCATTCGGACTCCAACTTCGAAAGAAGGAGGAGTAAGTACTTGATTCTCCTTGGAAAATGTTGAACAAGCTAGAAAGGAAGAACATCTTAGGGTTCTTTTTGTGCTTAGGTTTTTTCATTCAAGTTTTGTAAGTTTTTAGGAGTTGTACTTGTTGTTTTATCCTTATTTTTAGTTTGTAAGTTTTGGGTTTCTTTTAGTTTGAGTTATAAGTTCTTTTGTTTCAAGTCTATTTAGTTTTTTCTTGGATTCATACTTCAAAGTGTATTCAAATTTATTTATTTCAATCAATTGTGTTCTTTCTTCTATTTGTTGTTTTTTTTTGCACTTCGTTTTTCTCTTCGATGAGTAGCTAAACTCCTTGGAGGGGATTCAAGCATGTGGATACCCTAAAAAGGAGATAAGAACCACCATGTGTTCCTTAGGAATTTGCTCAACACTTCGTTAAGTTTACTTTTAGTGAGTTTAAGTTTCATTGTTAGCTTTAAACTGGTCATTTGAGTTAACATAGTTTGTGAAGATTTCAATATTGATAGGGTTGGAGTCAACACACATTTTCCTAAAAGTAATCTACGAAAAGTGTCTAGACATAGAAATTTATTTTTTGTACCTAGACATACGACAAAAACCTTTAAAATCATGAAGTTGTGTTTTTCATTATCTATGCAAATTTAGTTATAGACATATGAGTTTTAAATTGCTTAGTCTTTTAAAGGTTCTTGGAAAAGAAGTCGAATAGGTGTTGAACTTGATTTACTTAGCTAAGTGTCATTTAGGGTAAGGTGCGGGCGCAATTCAACAACATTCTGTCTGAACCGTACAGAACTCGATAGAGTCAGTATGTGGGTGCAAGAGGCAGAATCTTTGAATTAGGCGGAGTTAATGGGTAGTTTGTGGGCGCATGGTGGGTACATTTCACAGGGTTGAACCAGAATTGAATCCCCTGCTTCTCATTCTTGTTTTTCTCATTACTCTTTCAGTTATCTTTACTTCCCCAAAATCAACTTTATTTTTCTCTCGATTACCTTTGGTTGCAACATGTGAGCAATTGTGTTGTAAACTAAAGAATTTATGTGTTAAATCTATTCCCTTGGGTTCGATACTTGGAATACTCTATATATTACTTGTTTGACAGTGTGTACTTGCACTTTCTTTTGCGTTGGCAAGTCATCACATGGGCATTCATGACACTCATTGTTTGCCCTTGCATGAAAAAAATGCAAAGAAATGAGTATGGGTTTAGCAACCCCATTTGGATCTTACTCGTGGTTGGATACCTTCACCACAAAATGTTGGTAAGCCAGAACGAAGGTAAAACAACTAAGAGGGTATCTTCAGAAAAAAAAAAAAAAGCAATTGATTGCACTATGCCAATCCCCAAAGTCTTGTATGCAAGCAAAAGTCAAATACTTAAAGTGCTAGTGTAGAGCAAGTGAGTGCGCTGAAAAGCTTAAAGCAAGAAATAGTTTTGAAAGAATAGATATAGGCTAAAATTAGATGATCTGAAGGATTGAAAGGATAGGTGAAGTCGAAATAGAAGAGCTAAATGTGAAATCATATGTGTTGTTGAGGTATATTCCAAGTTTGGTTCTTTGAAGCCAATAACTTTGCTAAGCATAATTGATGCTAGCACAGCTATGAGTTACCGCAAGTGCACTGGGTCCAAGTAATAAAGTGGTATGAGTATACCAAATATCGTATCCACAGGAAATTGTTATGGTTGGTTGACTATCGAAAATAATTGTAATTGATTATGTTTAGAGAAATAAAGTGAGTAGTAGGTGATCAAAACAAGTAAAAACATGCAAGGAAAGCTAATGATTGAGAACAACGGGGTTAAAGACGTTTGGAAAATTAATTTCACTAATTGGACATTGCAATTAATTAACTGGATTATTAATAATATTATCTCTTCTAATTACTAGGCCTAGAAGTCTAATTCCAAGGAATCCTCTGTCGAGCTCCTTCTATTCTCGAGTGCAATTAATTAAATCTCGTGTTCGTCTCATTAATTAATCCTCACCCGACATTAGTGAACCTTCATTTTAAACCTCAATTAATTTTCGTTGTTCCTATATCACTTAGGCAAAATTTAATTGTCATGCATTGTTCTTCTAAGTTTAATATACTATGTTGAGCTCAATTAAACTAACGATCATTTAACCCCTATTCCTTGCTTTGTTAAAGGCATTAAGAACCCAATGCACGAAGCTATTAAAAAGAGATACAATATCAATAGACGTCAATTAATTAACTACAAAGGTCCATTAGCTACGTTAACTCCCCAAACTAAAGCAATTAACCACTAAACATAATCACAACAATCCCAATAGCATTCATTATAACCCAATTACAGCAACTAAAATGGAAAAAGAGAATAAGGAAACTAAAACCACGTCGATCCATGACTTTTACCTCGATCTCCGTGATCCTGAGCCTTGATCCTCAACCGAACAGCTTCCAAAAGCTCCCCAGCTATCCCCAATTTCTTTGTTTCCGTAAAAGGGATCTAAAACCCTAAGTGTTCTCCCTCCAAATCGAGCAAAGAAGCAAAATACTTAAAGCTGCTGTCGTGACAGTGTTGCAATGCTAGGGACATCGTTACAATGCTGTCCAAACGATACTGTTTTCCTTGCGTTCATGAAGGTAGCGTTGCAACGCTACAGACGGAATGCCTCATTCTAGCGTGATTTTAGAGTTGCAACGCCACAGGGCAGCGTTGCAACGCTAGCTCTCGGGTTTGCCTTCTAAATTGTGGCATTGCAATGCCATTTCAAGCATTGCAAAGCCTTCCTCACGGCCCCAACACCTAACACTTAAGCTCTTCCACTCCTTACCTCCTCAAATGGCTCTCAAATAGCTCCAACTTCATCCATTTCTCTTGGAATTGCTTGGTTTCTTGAAATAAGCGAATAATCCATGGGAAAACTCATAATTAAACCACAAAACTAGCTAAATAAAGGTATAAATATAGCACTACATTAGTGCTATCAATAATAAGAATTAATTGTTTGATCCTTGCTAGGCATTACTCGAGGACGAGCAATGTTCTAAGTTTGGGGGTTTGGTAACTTGTAGAAATACAAGTTATTTCGCCTTAAAAATAGATCGTATGGGTTAGAGATTGAAGGTTATGCATGTGTTGAGCTCGTATATTCACGCTATTCAATCATATTCTATCTTTTATCATGATCTGTTGGAAATGAAGAATTTAGGATTGAAAAACCATTCTTGAAACACTAAACAAGAAATACTTTTATTTTTCAGAATGAAAATGCATCGAGTTAGACGATGGAGAAAGATGCAATGACTGTTCCAAAAAGTTTTAACGCAAGAGTCGGACAAGAGATTCAATTATCTACCAAGAACTTGTCACATCAACAAAATCATGACCTGAGGACAAAGTTGAGAAAAGATTAAAAAGACGACGTGGTCTAAGCTTATTGGACCTAAGCCTAATTAAGTGGTGTGGTTGATTCACATTGGACCAAAAGAGTCAACTAGAGTCTGAAGCAGTATGGGCTGATGTTTTTCAAGGGAAATGTGTCTTTCTCCGATTGGTTGAGCGCATGTATATATACCCTAGCTGAAGATTAAAAGGGGCTCTTCCTCTATCGTTCCTCCTTCCTTAATAGTAGTCTGCTTCAACTTTCAACTTCCTGCACTTCCTTGAAGACACCATTGAAGCTGAAGTTTGAAGATTTCAACTTTCTCACCCTTACCTTTTACTTCTGTAGTTGCACATTGTTGTACTTGCTCATAGATTGTTCAGTAAACCATCAATAATTGTTAATCATTTCTTCATTAGAGTTTGTTGTATCAGTTGACTATTTTTACTCTTGTTCATAATCAAAGTAATGACATTCTACATCCCCCCTCATTTTCAATTGTTTCGATATGCATGAGTAGCTAAATCCCTTAAGGGGATGGCCTAAGAAGAACTTAGTATGCATAATCTCTAACTCATCGATGTTTGTTGGCTATTAATCCTTAGTTTACTTGGTTACTTGTAATACTTTCATTGCTAATCTCCGTTTGGCCAATTGAGAAAATTAACAACATGCATTTATGTTGAAAGGGTGAAGATGTGTAAAAAGTCCTAGAAAAACAAGAGTGAAAATGAATCACTAGGTTATCTTAGAAATAAGCTAATCCCTTATAAGCTTAAATGAGTCGGAAAGTAAAAAATTGTGATGAGCATAGAAATATGACTGCATAATGAGCTTAACATTCTTCACGAATGTGTTAGAATAAGTAGAAATGCATGCTTCTAAGGAATAACATCTGACATACATAGAAATGTTCAGAGTAATGCACACTAAAGGATTCTATGGCCAGACCCTTATTTCTACACTTTGTCTTATACTCTTAAGCTTTATTCACATTTTACTTTGCTCCTGTTAATTATTATTCACTCACATTAGCTATATCTTTTTCCTCACCATTGCGTCGAACAATGTTTGTAAAGAATCAATTGTTACATGATTAAGTCCCCGAGTATCTCGACCTTGGAATATTCACCAAGTATTACTTGCTTACATTAGGTTTGCACTTGGGCTTAATGTGGGGTTGACACTGATCGCATCTCAATTCATGCATAATAAGCACCTAATACATATATAGTCAACGCATAAAATTGCAGTTGCACACATATAAATCACATTTACCTTCTTATTTATTAGTCAAACAAGAAACCAGATGACAATTGCCATGTTTTAAAACAATATTAAAAAGTCTCTTGGCCATATCGCCAAGTTTGAAAACAATATTAAAACATTCCTCTTGACCATATAGCCAAGTAATTTGGACTGTTTGACCATATATTGCTTATTGAGCTCGTCACACCCGTTAAATAAATTTTTAGCCCAGACCTTTCTAATATTTGCAGTATCAGTAGGCCAGCCGGGTCGATCCACAGGGAATCTGGATGATTACTTTCTCTTTTAATTCAAATTAGAGAAACTGATACCATAACTTTGGGGGGGGGGGGGTTTGTGTATGAAAGTAAAAGGGCATAAAAGTTAAGTGCATAAAGGTAGAAAATAAAAGTACAAGAATAAAACTATCTTACCATGGCACCAATTCGAAAATTCCATCGGGTTTGTATGTATCTTTGATCACGGGAGTCTCAAAACAAGAAACAAAATCAGTTAAACAACTAACCGGCTCTTCCAGTAAAGACGGAGAGCCCCTAAATGGCTCCCTTATCTAGACTAATTCAACCTATCATTGATTTAGCCCCTAGTTAACTTTCTAAGCAAGGCATGATAGCATTCCATGCTCATTAAGCTAATTGCATGAAGAACAAGAATTGATTAGAACATTACTAACTAATTTGGATAACCTAAATTAATTAGCAAGTTACTTTGCCCCTAAAGCCTATCATTCAAAATACACGAGAGATTAGACTGTACTATACAAACATGAGCCAACCTTGTGCTACTTAGATAAACACGAGAAATTGAAACACTAGTGATAACGAAACATGCTTAAAATAGAAATTGATGTAGAAATTGAAGAATAAACCTCACAAAGTTACATTGGAACCCGACTTCAATCCCAAATTTGCGTTACGAACTCGCTGGACACCACGAAATTGATTCCCAACTCCATAAATCAAGCCAAAATCTTCTAAAAATAGCTAAAGTATTCTAAAGCAATAAAGAGAGAAGAGTAATTGAGAGAAAACGGTTGTATTGTCTAACAACTTGACCTAAAAGAGGAAAATAAATATTTATATAAATTGAAGCAATGTCGGGACGCTACAGGCAGCGCTGAGGAGGGGCTTGTCGCAACATTGAGGGTCTTTAGGTCAACACTTCTTCGAAGTAGTGTCTCGACGCTACAAGCAACATCTCGATGCTACCCTGTTCTCACAGCTACTGCCTTTTGCATCCAATTGTAGAGTGTTGAGACGCCCGTCTTGGCGTCTAAACGCTCTTGCTAGGGGCATTGTGGTCATTTCATTCCATATTCTTGCTCGGTTGCTCAAACGACCTCCGATTTGGTCTGAATGATCCCCGAACAGCTGCAAACTCTCCAAAACATGTCATTTGCTCAATAACCTACAAAATACCCAATTAAGAGCATAGATTCTATCCAACTAGCATGAATTAAGTGAGAATAAATAGGACTTTGCAGGTCCTATCAAATTACCCCCAACTTAAATCTTACTAGTCCTCGAGCAATGCATAAGTAAAACATGAAGTAAATGAATCATTGGTACCAAATACACAACTCTAATCTCAATGCTCAACATAGTTAAACATTTGCATAAAGAAGAATCACTGCATATGCACTGCCCATCCAAGAGAAAATTAAAAATGATTCCCATCATTTCTCGTGTGTGCATGTGCTAGTTTAACTAACGCAGACTTTACAAGCGAGGGTAGTTTTATGGGATCCTCATATTCATCTTCCCCTCTATATTGGCCCTAAGAACTAATTGTTCAGCTCTCCAAAATAGTCATAAAGGTAATAGATTACTAGGTGCTTGAAAAACAAACCGCTGTCTATACTTGCATCACTTAAAACATCGAGGACATTAGTTTTCACACCACTGTTGCAGGGACCCTTGCCTAGCTCATTCACTCAATGGGTGGCCTAATTGATCACAACAGGGGCAACTTTTTTTACCTCTGACCACTTATACACATTACAAATTCATTTTGTTTTCTTCTTTCCTTTTTTTTTTCTTTTCACAAATCTTTCTTTCTAAGCTCATTTTTTTTTCCTTTCTTCTTTCTTTTCTTGCAGGCATATAACACACTTTGATGTAAGGATGCCTCTAAACTAGCATTAAGCCTATCGGGGTGACAACGAACATCTAAACCCCATAAAGCTACCCTAGGCCTTCAAGACTACAAGAGGGGTAGGCTAAATGTGCTCATAACATGCAAAAAAATAGGATTTTTTTTAATAATGCTCAAATAGGACAACATCTCAACTTTAACAAAATACATCTGTCAAGCTATAGAAAACACATCCTTAAATGTCTTAATCATGCATAATGCTACCAACTCATCAAAAAATCACGCTCACAAAATTTTCAAAAATTCAAGAAAAACATGATCAACATTTCAATCAAAAGTCCAACACACAGATGCTCAGGACTCAATCAATATGCTTAGCAATTAAACAGTCAAAGCTCAACAAACAACACAAACTCCAAACTCCACCAACCTAAAATCCTACATTGTCCTCAATGTAAATAAAAGTGAAGCATAGGGACAAATGATAAGGAATCAATAAAACTCCCTTTGCATTTAAGGCTCATAGGTGGGCGGCGAGGTGGCTCCTCCAAAGAATGATCTTCTTTCCATTTTTAGGGTCAACTCTCAACCTACCAAAAACATGAAACCAACTAATCAACTAAAAAGTAACAAACAACTGAAAGTAGAAAAACAAAGAAAGCAAGTAAAATTTTTGACACTCGGTGATAACACTAATTTAGTGCTATATTTAGGCTTATTTAATTGCTAGTTTTGGTCGTAATTGTGAGCTTTTACACATATATTTTCTATATTTCAGGTAGCCGGGTAATTCAGGTTAGAGATAACAATTTTGGAGTTTCGAGTATGTAGTGGAGCCTAAAAATTCTCAAAATGGAGCTACGTATGGAGAAAAGGAGTTTCACAATAGCAAATGGCCGAGAGGATGGCGTCTCAAGGTTGTGGAATTTGAAGCGGAAGAAGAGATTTTGGTGACGACAGTTTTTTTATTCGTTTCTTTCCTCTGTTTGATGTATTCTAGGGCTTTAGAGATGAATTTCTTATGCTTGAATCTGAATATTATGGGCTGAATTTAGTTGTTTAGGGCCTAAGAGCACAATTAGGAGTAGGATTATGGTTTAATTGTGATTTTGGACATTTAATTATGTGTTATATTGCATTTAATTGAATTGTACTTATTGCTTCTAATTAATTAGCCATTAATTAGTTGATCGCAGTCTTAAATTGAGCTTGACGGAGGAAATTTAGGATCGAATGAATTCAATAACGCCCTAAAATTGCTTAGGTGACATAGGATTGACAATTGACAGGTGAGACTAATTATGAGCGGACTTAATCCCAAATAATTAATCAATAAGTTCTAAGGACACTTAGGTAAGCGATTAATTAGCGTGTTCGAATGAGACTGAAAGGATATTTCGATCAATTTTGCTCTAGGTTTATGTAATTAAGAAGGTCAATTAAATGTCGGATCTAATTGCCATAGTTGTAACCTAATTCTTGCTCGATCCCCTAAACTTCCCTTAATTTGAAATCTCCTCATTTTATTTTCTTTCTTAGTTTAGATTTATCTTCCAAGCATCGCTTCTTTTAGCTCGTGCTCTAAATAATTCAAATTACGAGTATTTCTAATAATTAATAAAATAAAGAAAAAGTTTCCATAACCTTTCCCTGAAAATTTGATACTTGGTATTTACTTATCGTTTTATATTACTTGATCTCGTGCGCTTGCGTGAACACCAAACAAGTTTTTGGCGCCATTGCTGTGGAAAAGTGGCGAAGTCTTTTTCTTTAATTTATTAATATTAGGAAGAAAATATGAGGAATTACTTTATGGATTTTTGTTTGTTTTTGTATACATTTGTTTTGGTTGTCTCTATATATATATGTTTGTGTTTTTTGGCTTGTTTTGTTCTTCTGAGTTTTGTTCTTTTTGTTGTTTTTGATTTTTGTTTGGTTTTGGTTTTTCTGAGGAGGCCGTTGTTTTATGCGTAATGATAAGGGGTTTGACCTTTGCCTTTAGATTTTAAAATCGATAAGAATTGCAGGAGGCTAAGAAAAGAAATTCAAGTCACTATGGCAGAACAATGCAATGAGGAGGAAATGAAGCCAATCCGTGACTATTTCCAGCCCGTATTCCCGACGAACCATTCTGGGATAGTGCATGTGCCCATTTAGGAGAACAACTTTGAGCTGAAGATGGGGTTGATATAAATGGCATGGGACAACTCGTTTAAAGGCCATCCATTGGAGGATCCACATTCTCATCTCAGATCTTTTCTCGAGATCTGTGGCATGGTAAAGTTGAATGGTGTGTCTCTTAATGCCATTAGACTATGATTATTTCCTTTCTCGTTGCAGGATAAAGCGAAGGATTGAATCGAATCCCTGAAGTAGGCTAGCATATCTTCATGGGACAAGCTGGCCCAGGCCTTTCTGACTAAATTCTTTTCCCTAGCAAAGACAACGAAGTTAAGGACAAAAATTGGTAGATTCCGCCAGCTCAACGAGGAACAATTGTAAGAAAGCTGAGAAAGATACAAGGAGATGTTGAGGAAGTGCTCTTAGTATGGCTATCCATATGTAGGGACAACGACCCTCGACATATCTCCACAATGGTATGATATTGTCCACTTTTGGCATAAGCCCTCATGGTTTTGTTTTTGGTTCCCCTAAAAGGCCTCATACCAATGGAGATAGTGTCCCTTACTTATAAACCTATGATCTTTCCCCTTATCTAGGCAATGTGGGACTTTGGTCGCACTCGCAACAATCCTCCCTCCGAACAAAGTACCAATTGAGCCTCCCCTCAAATAGTCATCTATTCGTTTACCTCTTATTATGGCCAACTTCTTTACCAGAGCACAACGCCAATCCGATAGAGCTCAACTAACGGATCTCTACCATGACTATGCTTTTAAGGCTCACCTCCTTTATTCAGCACCCGAGGACTCTACCGACCACAGATCAGGGGCATGGCTATGATACCACTGTTAGGGACAATGACCCTCGACATATCTCCACAATGGTATGATATTGTCCACTTTGGGCATAAGCCCTCATGGTTTTGCTTTTGGTTCCCCCAAAAGGTCTCATACCAATGGAGATAATGTCCCTCACTTATAAACGCATGATCTTTCCCTTTATTTAGTCGATGTGGGACTTTGGTCGCACTCCCAACACCAGACTGGTTATAGGTACAATTATTTTATAATGGATTGACTTCGAGTACTAAAATCATTCTTGATACGGGTGCATGGGGGCTTCCTAGCAAAAACTGTGGATGAGGAATATGCGCTTCTGGAGGAAATGGCTACAACGAGTTATTAATGGTAATCAGACCGTTCATCATCTTCGAGATCTGCTGTGGGCATATACGAGATAGATGAGGTGAGTGCTCTTAAAGCACAAATGGCATCCTTAACTAATGCTTTGAATAAATTGTCAACTATAGGAGCCAATCAGTCTATCGCCTGACTTTCAGCATTGAACTCGAAGAATTTGGAGGAGTAGTTTGTTGAGCAGTGCCTGTATGTGCAAAATCGAGGATATGGCTATTAAGGCCATCAGAACTAGAATCTTCCCAACTTCCACCACCCAGGTTTGTGTAATCACAAAAATTTTTCTTACGCTAACTAGAAGAATGTTTTGCAACCACTTAGGTTTGCAGGAACTCGAACCAAGAAAAGAAATTAAACTTTGAGGAGATGACGGGAACATTCATCAAAGAACAGAGTGGAGTTAACCAGTAATTGCAGACCTTGATCTCAACCTTCCACTACGGTGAGTTGCCACGACATGACGTTGAAAAACATAGAGGTACAAATTAGTCAAATAACTAGTGCTGTGAAGACACTTCAGAAGGGAAAGTTCCTAAGCGACATTGAGATAAACCCAAGGGAACATTGTAAGGTGATTACACTAAGGAGTGGGACTCAGAAGCGGCCTTGAGAAGAAAGTGGAGATAGAGAGGGATGAGAGTGCAAGAGAAGAAGCTGTGGTAGAAAAAACCACGTATAGTAAGCTTCCTTCTCCTTCTTTTCCTTGCATTATTGCTTGTGACACTAACCTTTAGGAATTAGAGAAGAAAGAAAAGGAGAAAGAAAAGAAGAAAGAAAAGAAGGCATTCCAAGAGCCCATGAGAAGAGAAGAACAAGAGGTTTCAAGGTGTAGACCAATAGACAAAGGTGCACACATCAATTCTCCTAGGAGGCGTGGTGAATGCCCGACATTTAACTACAGAGAGTTTCTTTACCCTCATAGATTTAAGGATGTTAAACTAGATGCTCAATTTAGTGATTTTCTTGATATTAACATCCCTCTTGCAGATACTCTGGAGAAAATGCCTAACTATGGAAGATTCATGAAGGAGATGTTATCCAAGAAGAGAAAATTTGAGGTGCATGTTGTGCTCAGTCTATTTGAAGCGAGCACGAAGATTCTAAAGCAGAAGATGCCCTTGAAACAAAAAGATCTAAAGAGTATTACTATCCCTTGTGAAATTGGTAATTTAACCATAGATAGGGCATTATGTGATTTAGGTGCCAGTATTAACCTCATGCCTTACTCTTTGTTTAAGAGACTTGGACTACAGGAAATTCAACCTACTGATATTACCCTCCAGCTAGCCAATCGATGGATTGCGAGACCGAAAGGTATTGTGGAGGATGTGCTTGTTAAAATTAACAAGTTCATTTTTCCTGTAGACTCTGTGGTCCTAGATATGGAAGAGGATGAGGAGATCCCGATCATTCTGAGGAGGCCATTCTTAGCCATGAGTAAGGCTGAGGTAAGCATGCATCGAGGTAAGGTAACCTTGCAAGTGGATGACGAGAAGGTAATTTTTCACATTTTTGATCCTATAAATGCTTTTGGTGTTGAAAATAAGAGATTTATGGTCGATTTAGTGGAAGTTAGACCTTCAGGGCATAATGATAGAAATAGGCATCGGGATTTTGAAATGCTGGATGTCCCTGATTCTTCTTATGATGTATCTCCTATTATTTCTTTTTCTGATTATGAGAATATAATGAATGTTGGTTCTGATGTGATTGATGATGTCTCTATTTCTGTTGGAAAAAATAATTTGTCAGATGATAGTTTTTTGTTGTTGAGAAAAAATGATGAGGATGTTGTTGAGTCTTATTGCCATGACTGCATGTTGTTTGAATGTGTTGTTAGTGAATCTATTTTTTATACTAATTGTTTGAGTGAAGGTGTTCATAAAGTGTTAAGTATTGAGCATGTGCTAGATGACTTTCTTGAGAATAATGATTTCTTTACCTGTCATAATACCATGCTTAATAATAAATTGACTTTTGAGAAAGATGAATTTGAGAAATTGTTTTTGAATGATTTGTTTGAGTTGACGGACGAGCATGATTTTGTTGTGCTTCCTCATTTGAGTCCCATCCTAGATGGGCATCGCGATGAAATGTCTACTTTAGGTGCTCAAGATTTTTTTGTCCCCTTTCCTGTTAATCATAGTTCTTTCTCCTCGTCTTTGAGTAATATAGCTAGTGGAAATTCTATGGGAGAATGTGTTGCTAACCTTCAGAATGTAGGAAAGAGGGAGGATGTTTGTTTCTTTATCTTTGAGCCACCTTGAAATAAGCACGTGGAAAATGTCGAGGTAATGACGTTAAATAAGCGATTCTTGGGAGGCAACCCAAGGGTTCTTTACTTCCTTTGTTTAGTTGCTTGTGTTTATTTTTAGTTGAATAAATGGCCCTTTTGTGTTTTGCAGTTCTTGAGAAGTGTTTGAGGTTGTGTGTGCTTCTTATGGGAGGTATCGTCATTTCAGGGAAGTACCGTTACCCTTAATCTGTCTATTTATCCTTTTTGCATGTTAATTGTTTTGGGGTAAACATTGAGGACAATGTTTGGTTTAAGTGTGGGGGGAATGGTGCTTACGCTTAGATGAGGGAGAATTTGATTATTTGTTGTTTTTGAGCTTATTTTGAAAATTTTGAAAATTTGATGAATGTTTAGTATGTGTGTTGTAGATTGGTTTTAGGATCTTGCATGCTCTTATGATGAAGAGATTCTATGATTTGTACTCCTGAGTGGATTATTTTTGCATATATTGTGGAATCTGAAGCATGCTGAGATTGGGGTAAATTTAAAATTTTTGCTTTGAATTCTTTGCATATGTTGAGCATTGAGCCTAGTTTTGATAAGTTGAGTATTTAGATTGTGAGGGAGCTGAATTGAGTCTTTCGAGCCAGTGTAGGGGGAAGACGAATGGAGGGAAGCATAAAGTTACTATGAATTAGTAAACGAGTCAATTTTAGGCTATGCACACACACACACACACAAAGAGTTCATAGTTTCTTTTAAATTGCTCATGATTTAAGCATGCTTTCATTCCATTGTCCTCGTTATCTTGTACATTGAGAATGGAGTTACTTCTGCATGCATTTTTTTGAAACATTTATACTTCTGGTTTGATTTTGTTTTGCTCGGGACTAGCAAAAGTTAAAGTATGGGAGTATTTGATAATACTAATTTAGTGCTATATTTAATTGCTAGTTTTGGTCGTAATTGTGAGCGTTTACATGGATATTTTCTATATTTCAAGTAACTGGGAAATTTAGGTTAGAGATAGCAATTTTGGAGTTTCGGGTATGTTGTGGAGCCTAAAAATACTCAAAATGGAGCTAAGTATAGAGAAGAAGGGTTTCACAATAGTAACTGGCTGAGAGGATGGCATCTTAATGCTCAAAATAGCGTTGAGACGCTATATTTCATCACTCAAACTCGATGGCTAGCGTCGACGCTCAAAACATGCGGAGAAGAGACAGTATAAATTCATCATTTTCTATTCGGAAAAAGGGAGACTATTTTAGGGTTTTAGCCCATTTTTTATACTTCTCACCCTCTTGGGAGCTGTGGAGCATAATTCGAAGTGTTTGGAAGTAGAAATCGAGGCTCGAGGTTATAGAATTCGAAGCGGGAGTAGAGATTTCGATGATGATAGTGTTTTTATTCGTTTCCTTCCTCTGTTTTTTGAATTTTAGGGCTTTAGAGATGAATTCCTTGTGCTGTAATCACAATATTATGGGCTGAATTTAGTTGTTTAGGGGCGAAGAGCACAATTAGGAGTAGAATTATGGTTTAATTGTGTTTTTAGACATGTAATTGCTTGTTATATTGCATTTAATTGAATTGTACTTACTGCTTCTAATTAATTGACCATTAATTAGTTGATCGTAGTTTTAAATTGAGCTCGTTGGAAGGAATTTAGGATCGAATGAATTTCAATTAACGCCCTAAAATCCCTTAGGTGACATAAGATTAACAATTGATGGGTGATAATAATTATGAGTGGTCTTAATCTCAAATAATTAATCAATTAGCGCTAAGGACACTTACGCAAATGACTAATTAGCTTGTTCGAATGAGACTGAAAGGAGATTTCGACCGGTTTTACTGTCGGTTTATGTAGTCGACAAGGTTAATTAAATGTCAGATCCAATTGCCATAGTTGTAACCTAATTCGTGCTCAATCCCCTAAACGTTCCTTTAATTTGGTATCTCCTCGTTTTATTTTCTTTCTTAGTTTAGATTTATCTTCTACGCATCGTTTCTTTTAGTTCGTGCCCTAAATAATTCAAATTACGAGTATTTCTAATAATTAATTAAATAAAGAAAAGTTTCCATATCCTTTTGCTGAGGATTCGATACTCGGTATTTACTTTCCGTTTTATATTACTTGATCGCGTGCGCTTGCGTGAACACCGAACACTCAACTACCTCTAGGAAGCACAAATTTTTAATGTCGATTGCTTAACAGAGTCCTTCTCTCAAATCTTCTTGGATCCCACTTCTTTAAGACCATCCATCCCTTCTTCTTGGACTTCTTCTTTTTAAGCACATCCTGCAAAATAAAAGCTTCCATCTTGCACAAGGAGTGCACAACGTTAACATGATCTAAATCCTTAAAAACATGAAACTCAAGCTTTTCATTTTCAAATTCTATAGAAAGAAAGCCCCCATCAACATTGATATTTGTTTTAGAAGTTTTCATAAAAGGCCTATCTAATAGTACTGACGCAGATGCATATTTTGGCCTATTACCCATGTCTAAGACAAAGAAATCTGCTGGGAATATCAAGTTCTCTACTTTAACTAGGACATTTTCAATGATGCCTATAGGGTGCACAAAAGAACGGTCGGCTAACTATATCACTATACTAGTCTCTTGCAAGTCATTAAAGTTAAGTTCTTTGAAAATAGAGAGAGCAATCACATTAATAAACGCTTCTAGATCTAACATTGCATTCTCAATTTTCATGTTACAAATGGTGCAAGGCAAAGTAAACATATCGGGATCCTTACACTTTTCTGGCATTGACTTCTGAGACACGACCAACACATTCTCAGTTGTAGCCTTGGTTTCTTTTTGAGATGACTCCTTTTTGTTTGAACACCAGCTCTTCAAAAACTTGGCAAATTTTGGGACTTGCTTCACAACATCCAACAAGGGAATGTTCACCATGACCTTCTTGAACACCTCCAAAATCTCATTTTCCTTTTCCTCTTCCGTGCTCTTTTTGAACTTAGTTAATTTGCTAGGAAAGGGAGTTCGAGGTGTGTGAGCATTAAGATTCAGGGAAGGGTTGAAGGTTATACCTTGTGTTGGTTTTGTAGAGCTTGCTTTTCCTTCTTTTCAGAATTCTTCTGGGTCTCTTTGGCTAACCTACTTGGGAAAGGAGGTTTAGGAACACAAGAACTTAAATTCAAAGGAGGATAACAAATTACCCCTCTTCAAGGTGGTGGAGAACTCCTCTCTTTTTCTTGAACTTCTGGAATTGTGCTGTCTTTTTCAGGTAGAGTCTCTTTAGGCGGGGCTTTGGATGGAATCTATCTGCCACTTCTCAAGACAATGGCACTAAAACTCTTGTTTAAGTTTGCCTCAGGCTGCTTACATGAGTTTTGCGCCTCTAACTTGGTGGTGAGCTGGGTGATCTTATCATCCAAATTTTGCAACCCAGTTCGTGTTTCCTCTTGAAACTGAATGACGCTCTATTGAAGCTACAGAGTGCTAGTGGTCAAACTTCTAACCAAATCCTCAATAGTCATACTTGAACCTAAACTCTATGTTTGTGTCTACATAGGTGCCTACTGTGGTCGGGCGCATCCTCCAACTGCATTCACCTCCTCTATCGTGTTCTTTTGCAACTGGGGGGCATGCCTCTATAATCTGGTTTATGGTGTTCACTAACCGTTCCTGCCCAACAACCAACTTTTGAACAAGAGAGGTAAGAACAGACATTTGAGATTTAAGCTCTGTTACCTCTTTCAACTGCTACTGGGGATCGCATCTCGAACTATCGTGAATTCTCTGCCATATTTGAAATGACCTGCCTCACCTCTGTAGCAGTCTTGTTAATCAAGGACCCTCCACTGGCTGCATCAATTAAACTCTCATTTGCTAGAAAAAGGCTTTTGTAGAAGTCTTGAATGAGCAAGTGGTCAAAAATTTGGTGGTGGGGGAAACTCGCACATAAGCGCTCAAAGCGCTCCCAATACTCGTGCAAGGTCTCCTCTATCCTCTGTGTAATGTCGTAGATTTCGTTCCTAATGCTCATAGCTCTCGGAGCTGGAAAGAACTTCTCCAATAACAGCTTATTCATCTCATCCCACGTGGTGATGGAACTTGAAGGGAGGTAGTATAGCCAGTCCTTGGCTTGATCTTTTAACTTGAAGGGAAATGCCCTTAAACTTATCTGCTCCTCTGTAATACTGTGGGGCTTCATTCTTGAGTGAACTACGTGGAACTCCTTAAGGTGCTTATGAGGATCATCACCTGTATTACCACGAAAAATAGGTAATAAGTGTATTAAACAAGGTTTGAGTTTGAAGTCACCTTATGTAAACCCGGAATCCCTCCTTGAAAATTCTTAAGAAAAATGTATTGGTAAGCTTGTTATAAAAAAAAAAAAGAGAAAGAAAGGTGGAATGTGTTGTATTGTTTTTCCTAAAAAAAAAAAAAAAAAGAAAAAAGAAAAATGAAAATGAAAGGAAAAGGGCTCCATTGTCATTTCCATTTTCTTTTTTTAAACCTTATCTAAAAGTCTTACCCATTCTGTCATTATTCATCAAAAGCAGAAGATATTTTCGTGAGAGAGGGTGAGAGGAAGAAGAAAGGTATTTTGTTGAAGAAGAAAGGGAAAAGTTCAACTCAAGTTGCATGACAAATTTTTTGATCAATCCTGACTGCATCTGATGTTTGGATCATTTTGAGCTCCACAAGAGGTATTAAGAGGTGAGATTTGATTTCCTGGAAAGTTAACTCATTTTAGAACAATTTTCGTGAAGGAAGCTCGAGCAAAATCTGAATTTATGTTATGGGTTTTTGAAGGGGAAGTCAGAGGAGTGTTTTTACTGTCAAATCCGGGGAACCTCTGGTTTTTTGGATGTTCTGATCTGTGGACTTCGAATTAGAAGCTGTATTAGGTATGGTTGGAAATATGATTTAATTTCCTATAACTTTCATGAATAAGTCGTGGTTAGAAATTGAATGGAAGTTGCCTTAAAATTCATGTTAAATTCAGGGTGCAGCAGGAAAACGAGTCTGGAAAGTGCAGAAACCGATTTTGTAGGAAGAGGCTTTCGAGGTATTTACGGACATATCCTTTAGGAATTTCAATTTCATTCCTTCAGATGAGTTTTAGAGGGTTCAAAAAGGAAGAGTTTGGTATAAAGTACATCATTTTTTAGCAAGTAATGGAAAAGTTATAGGTGTGTGAGTTTAAGGTATAAAATCTGTAAAGTGCAGAAAATTGATGGGGTGGTTTTTGCAACCCTAGGCCTTAAGTTCGTGAGGTCAAGATTCTAATGCTTGGTTTTGTTTTGTTTGACAGGCCAAGAAGAAATAGGACAAATTTACGGACCAAGAATCTATTATTAACGCTGTGAGTGAGAAAACGAATTTCGGAAGTGTATTCTATGCTTGAACTTATGCTTACGAAAATAAAAGACTTTCTAAGAGTAATTTTACTTAAAGACTCTATGTCTCTTGAACACGTATTTATGAGCATATATGGTTTCCTAGAAATGATTTAATTGTTCGTTGTGAGCATATGTTTACTATTTTACCCCGAACTAGTGAAAATACCATAATTTCGGGCCAACATGTGTTAGCAAGTAGTGTCAAAGGTTTTCATGTGTTTCTATGAGACCCGAATGAGTAAATGTTTGAGATTCTGAGCCCGAGGCTGTATAGTACCGTGTGCACACAGGTCATTTTCTGTTGTCGACGTTGAGTGTACTCCGTGACAACAATGCTGTCGTGAGTGCTGGGCGAGCCCCACTACGACAAAGACGATGGGAGTGCTGGGCGGGCCCCACTACATCGTAGAATGAGCGTTGATTGTACTGGGCGAGGCTTACACAAACTAGTTTGTCATATGTTTAAAATGGTTAATATTTTTGACACACTTGCTGGACTTCTGTAAAAGCTATTGATGTTATATGTTATGATTTACGAGTTAATAGTTTTAAACTCAGTCACTCACTGAGCTTTCCAGCTCATTCTTTCAATGTTTTCCAACTTTCCAGGTAGAGATCGAGTTCCCGGTGCCTGAGATCCTGCCACAGCCTGCTGAACGCTCTACGAGTCTGATATTTTTGTACGTGGTTGGCGTAGTATAGCAAGTCTACTCGTATTGTACATAACTTAATAGGGATGTGTAGTTATGTTGTATATGGAACTAGTGGTCTTGGGTGTATAAAGCACGTCTGGTCGTGTCTGGCTTGTTCAAGTTAGGTTTAACCAGAACCGCTCCGTATGTATGTGTAATAAGATTCCTAATTTCCTGCTGTGTGGTATGTATAGTATCTCGTATACAGATATGGATTGTTTATCAGGAATTAAAAGGGTCATAGGTATCGTTAAGAAGTGAAACGATGCCTGTTGGCTTCACGCCTTCCTCCGGGCTAAGATAACAGGTGTTTCGGGAGGGGGTGTGACACCTTAGGTTTTAGGATAAACGATGTAGAGGGGCTGTTGACTCCAATCAGGAATTGCTAATTGCTTTAAAGTACACTCGACCATGGTTTTCTCTCGTGATACTCTGTTCAGGTTTTAAAGGATATCTTCGTTCAACTTGCCTTCACTCTCTTTTGCTTCCATGGTTGGGCACCTCTCTCCTTCGCAAATTTAAGTAAAATAATGCAGCTCAAGCTCCTGGGAAGAATGAGTAATAATACAAGGCAAAAGATAGGGGATTAGAAGTTTAAATTTAAAGAGAAAATAATAAAACAGACTCCCCCACAACGACGCCAATTTGATTGAGCTCGTCACACCCATTGACAAGACCTAAAAAGTCAATATTATTTCATGCCTAAATCATGCTCGTTCCATTGATTTTATATGTATATTGCATATTTTATAGGTAAATTGAGTGAAAGACACATTTTTGAGATAATACGTTGATTTGGGATTTTTATGTCATTAATTTTTTATTTTGTAGGAGTTTGTGCATGAGGCAAGTTTTGGAGATTTTACATCGAATCACGGTTTCAATGCATCAAACCGAAGGTCATTCGAACACCCGAGCAAAGAGTTAGAACAAAAATGACCAGTGTTGTCTGGGGAGTAGCGTCGCAACGCTACATATAGCATCGCAATGCTGTAGCAAGCCCCAAACAGCACACTTGATGCTGGCAATGTTGCAACGCTGCCCCCTGGAGTATATAATGTTATTTTTTGCAGGTCAATAAGCTCTTGTTTTTCCGCCGAAATGGGGGTTGTTTTAACTAGGTTCTCTATGTTTTTCATAGTTTTAGGCTAGATTAGGTGTGTTATATCAAATCTCAGTGTCGAAAAACATCGGTGTGATAGATTGCTAGACTTTCGACGCCGTTTCAGGGTTGTAAATACGGTATTACGCATTTTATTGTGAGATTTGGTTGTTAATTTCATTTTCCAACATTGTTTTATGGCTTGAAAATTCTTGTGCTTATTCTTAGTTATTTCTTCTTTGATTGAACTGATAAACCAATTAATTTAGAAATTTCTTAGCTATGCTAGATATACTCATAGGTGTCCCCCGTCTCTAACTTAATTTGAGTAGTAAATAGGCCAGTTGCCACGTCGGTTAAATTAAGTATAATTTCTTAATTAAGAGTATATGACAGGCCTTAGAATTGTCAGCGCGATTTTAGTTAATTTAGATTGACCAGTCTTAATTAATTAACTCGTTTCGGCTTATCCCTTGGGCGTAATGTGTTTAATTAATTCTTTTTGTATTGGTCGTGCCAAATTAATTAATTAAATTAGAACCAATTAGGCGTTTGTAAATTGGTTTAATTAAGAGAGGCTCCTACGGTGTCCTGAGGAGTTCAATCGATCTTAAAACATTTGGAATTGCCATAGGATAGTTTCAATGATCGATAATTTGCATAATTACTTGTATACCCTCGATTTGATGCCCGAAGTGAGATCTCTACCTTTATTGTTTTTTAGTCCTTTTGTCTATCTTATGTCTTATGTTTAACTCCCCTCCCAGTCTGTGTCAAATAAGAAATCTAGAATTTATAAATCAATTAATTTGGTTCTCTGTGATCAACCATGGCCACTTATATTGCAAATTGAGGTTCGGTTTATAAATGTATTTGATTGAGCCTTCGACAAACACTTTCACCCTCTAACTAAATTTATAGCCGGACCTAGCTAATATTTGCAGTATCAGTTGCCCGGGTTGATACACAAGGAGTCTAGATGATTGCTTTCTCTTTTAATTCAAATTATAGAAATCGAAACCGTAACTTAGGGGAGGGGGTTTTGTGCATGAAAGTAAAAGTGCATAAAACTAAAGTGCATAAAGGTAGAAAATAAAAGTATGAGAATAAAACTATCAACCACAATACCAATTCGGGAATTCCATCAGGTTTGTATGTAACTTTGATCACGGGAGTCTTAGATAAGCAACAAAATTAGTTAAACAACTAATCAACTTTTCCAATAAAGCCGAAGAGCCCTTAAATGGTTCCCTTATCTAGATCAATTCAACCTAGCATTGATCAAGCCCCTAGTTAACTCTCTAAGTTGGGCACGATAGTGTTCCATGCTCGTTAAGCTAATTGCACTAAAAATAGGAATTGATTAGAACATTACTAACTAATTTAGGTAGCCTAAAGTAATTAGCAAGTTGTTTTGCCCCTAAAGCCTATCATGCAAAAATACATGAAATATTAGACTCTACTATGCAAACATGAGCCGACCTTGTGCTACTTAGATAAGTGCGAGAAATCGAAACAATAGCAATAATGAAATCAAGCATAGCATTGAACGTTCATACATGCTCGAGTTGTCAGTTCTAACATGCAATCTGTTGGGATTTATGCCCTAAAGCCTTGTAATTAATGATTTATTATTTAATAATTAATAATAATTTTGATTATTTTATTTGCAATATAATCCATTATATGAAAAATCCAAGGTTATTAGTATAATCTTGAACAGTATGTAGTTGACATATGAGAGGATCATGTTCAAGAAATAACTTAAGGATCTATAGTATATGGATAAAGTTGGGTGCCTTATCCTGGTAATACTATTGATACGACCCACTTTGTAATTGTTACAAATGATTTGATCCAAATCATTCATGTGGAGACATGTGAGTGGGGGTATCTTATACAATGAGTTTGTATATTTAATCTCTCTTTATAAATCCATTAATTGAGAAGGTTAATATTTCACAGGATAATCATATGCGACTTGATCTTAATCTTGAGTGAGTTATGAACTCCTGCTTGTGAGGGCTCATCCTTTGATTTGCGTGGGCGAGAATGACCTTTGTAGCCGATTCAATAAGCCTACCATTTTAGGGACTTGACCAAATAGGGAGCTAGAAACATAATTTCCACAATATGAAATTCACTCATTCCCATATAGATAAAGTAGATGAGTGATTCCCTTAAGTATTAATTTCGAAACTTGAACAATGGGGCCTCACCCTCTCATTGGCCCGAGAGGGAATTAGTTTATGATTGGATCATAAACAAATTATTCATTAGAGGATCAATGGTACTTAAGGTACAAGATGTAATTACAGAGGTAAAATAGAGTTTGGACCCAGCTGTAATTACGAACAACTCGTGAAGGATTGATTTGTATGTAATGATTAGATCAATGAACACAACTTGTCCTACAGTGCATAAGATTGCAACTTTAGGTTTATAGTGGAGTGACCTACAGTTAATGAATGAAAACTAATTAATTATAGAGTTTAATTAATTGATTTTGTATCATTGGAGCTTATAATTTGTAGGTTCATAAGGTCCCCTTGCTAGCTCATAGGAACACTAAAGGATCAAATTAGTTGAAAGAAAAATTTGAAATGTTCAAGTTAATTTTTAATATATTTGATATATTAAATAAGTGAAAACATATTTATTGTATTTGATACATTAAATATTAAAGAAATTATTAATGTATTAAGATACATTAAAGGAAAAGATATATATATATAATTTGAGTGGGATTCAAATAAGAAAATATATATCGTAGGAGAATTTGAAAGATTTGAATAAAATTTAAATATGGTAAATATATATATATATATATATATATTATTTAATTATGTCAAAGTCTTGCCCTATGTCATTATAAATAGGACACTTGGGTTGAGCCATAAGGTGGAACATCTTAAGAGAAAAAATATTCTCTGAAATTCTCTCCCATTCCTTTTTTCTTTTAAGAGGTTCCCACAAACTACTGGTCCTGTGTTCGAGTCATAGCCAGCAAGATTTTGTGAATGAGATAAAGACCCGACAGATCAATCTCCATTAAACTAAAGGTATGTTTTGCTTAGCCTAAATGTTTTTTGCTTAATTCTAAAATAAAATCAAAGTCGATTCCAACGTTTCTATTGTGGGCTTAATGTGATTATTCCCTTCAATTGGCATCAAAGATCAATTTTTATTTAGAATTAAAATTGTGTATGATTGGTATTTTAATTTATCATATATGTGATATGTTGTAGTTTGCAACTTAACTGATTAGGTGTATTTGGCAATAGATTTATGGCTTTGATTAGATCAAATTGTAAAGGGTTAGGGTTTTTGTAGTTCATTTTTTATTTTTTTGTAAATCAAAATAATGGATTCAAAGAGAAGCATTGACGTGAAGGCAAGTTAAGAGCACTAGCCTGCGGAAGGTCCTCAATCAAACAACGGTGATTCTCCAAGCAAGCAGCAGTGTGAGTCAATTGGCTGGTCAATGAAGTTTTAAAAATTTAGTCAGGATGAAGTAATCTCGGTCTAGGCGGTGAATGGAGCTTGCGTTTGTGTTATATAAATACAATTAGTATGTATTAAAGTTGATTCACATATGGCCGGTGATGAAGACTAACAACTTAATCTTTGATTCACATGTTAAAGTTGATAGAGTGGAGTCTACGATTTACATGTACTAAAGATTTGGGTGCTCACCAGCGGTGAATTAAAAATCGGATGCATGGAATTCCTAGTGGATGATTCAAGCGGCTAAGGAATTTAGGTTTTCTTAACCCAAATATTGAAAGGGTTCCAAAAGGAAAAAAGATTTGAAGACCAAGATATGTCTTGAATTTAAATTATTTTCAATTTTTTAGGATATGCCAAATATGCTAGTCAATTTTGCTATGATTTAATTTAATTATATATGTTGATGTATGTTTTAAATTAATTGATTGTTGCATAAAGTACTCCATTTAGATTAAAATTCCATCATAGGTTAAGTATGATCATGCATCTTAATTATTTTTAATATAATTGTTATATTTAGAAAATTAAATTAGGATATTTCCTTTCATAATTGGAATCCATGTTTTTCTAATAAGATTGGAATATTTTCTAATGAGATTAGAGTTTCCTTAAAAATAAGGATTTTTTAATTCATGCTTTAAATAGTTTAAATAGTTTAAATTTATTTGTTTTTAATGGGATTATAATTTAGGATAATCTTTTAATTTTGTTTTAAAGGGTTTAAAATGGTAGAATCTCAAGATTATTCATAAAGTGAATTAGTTTTTAATAGGATTAAAAATATTGCTTAAATTCACTTAGGTTCATTAATCTAGTAATTAATAGTTAATTAAAGATTAATGAAATTGAAATAAAAATTGACTATAAGGGAACTCTGTCTATGGAAGGTGATGACTGCTAACGCAAAAGAGCGCAAGTGCATGTTGTCAAAACAAGTAATATATGGAAGTACTCCAAGTATCGAACCCAAGGGAACGATTAACAAACTTTTCAATCTACAACAAAGACATCCTCAAAACTTGCAATCAAAGGTAATACTAAATGATAATTTTGTGAGGTGAGTGAAAAAGTAAAAGACACTGGAATGATAAAAACACTGATGAGAAATGAGGGATTCAATTCTGGTTCAACCCCAAGGAATATGCGCCCACCATGCACCTGTAACTTGCTCAACTAGGCTTGGCTTGTTTAGAGATTGTTGCCCATATGCACCCGCATTAATCTCTTTTAAGCTTAGTATGGTTCAAGCAAAATGTTACTGAATTGCGCCTGCAACCTACCCTAATCGACACTTAACATAGTGAATCAAATTCAACATCTATTCAACCTCTTTTCCAAGAGTTTTTAGGAGATTAAGTAATTCATACACATATGTCTATGGCTGAATTTACTTAGGTGAATCAATAACACAACTTTAAGACTCTAAAGGTTTTTGCCCTATTTCTAGGCACAAAAAGTAAAGTTCTATTTATAGAATCTTTTCTTAAATCATTTTTATGAAAACGCGTGTTTGATCCAACCTTTTTAATATTGAATCTCACACAAACTATGCTAACTCAAATGGTCAGTTTATGCTAACTATGAAACTTAAACTCAATAAAAGTAAACCATGCTAAATATTGAGCAAAACTACTTAAAGATATGGTGGGTTTTCATCCTTCTTAGGGTATCCACATCATTGAACCACCTCAAAAGAGTTTAGTCATAGTGATAAAGAAAATAAAAGTAGAAAAGAGAGGACAGAGACTTAGAAGTAAAGAACAAAACTTCATTGAAAATAAAGAATGGCAATACGACTTAAGATATGTAATTATAGAGTTACAACTAGAATGAAGAACAAAAGTGAAACTACAACTCAAACCTTGAATTAGAAAACTAAAATCAAAACTACAACTTGAACTGAAAATAAAAACTAGCAACTAAAAGTTTACAAAAACAGAAAATACAAAGGATGAAAGAACAAAAGATCCTAGGCTTGTTCCTCCGTTCTATCTTGTTCAACCTTTCTCAAAGAGGACAAGACTTTAAACCTTCTTCTTTCGAAGTTAGTGTCTGAATGGAATACAAACGAACCTAGGAGGAACTCAGATTGATGGCTAGAACGAATAGAAAACGTGACAGAATGTTGGGAAGTATAGTGATTCAAGCTCTCTTGCAATTGATGCTTGAGCCGCCTTTTATAGACTTCATAGTCTAGGATTTGCTGTCGAGATTAGTGTGATAAGGCTTGGACGACAAGATTCCTTTATTTGAATAGATTTGGTAAAAAATCTATTGAAAATCTGTCAATTTCAAGAATTTGTGAAGATCTGTCGAGTTAAGTCCAAATGCGACTACAAGGCTGGTGCAAATTTGCTGCTTCAACACTTAAAAAAATTTGTGCACTTGTCCTTAGATTGCAGTTGCAACCCTGGTGCAATTTGACCAATTTCCAGCCTTTGCACCAAAAACACAAAACTTAACACTTTCTTAACAAAATCAATTCTTTTTACACCTATTTCTTTACTTTTCACAAATCATGCTTTTAAATCCATGCAAAGCTTGTTCTTACTCAAAATCACTCTAAATAGCATCAAATATAACAATAAGCACTTGCTTTCTTAGTAACAAGTTTAGTTTTTAGAGCTAAATAACACTCATAAATGAGTGTTATTAGAAGGTTCTATCTAGACTGGGGTATTTAAGTTGACCAAAAGAAAACACCTCTAACTGGGAATTGACTTGAGAGTTGAATTAGTCAAATTTTATTTAATTTCATCAAGCATGCTCATAATATGATTAGTTTTTAAATAGATTAATAAACTTGACAATTCACATTAAAATCAATCTAATCAACATAAGGGTTATGAAAGGGTAGGTTGAGGAACTTAGATAAATGAGATTAGCCTATTTTGTCTAAGTAATAGAAAATCTTATTTCAAAATACTTAGTGGGAGAATGACATATGTCAAGATATCCTACGGTCTCTATCATAGATTCACAACATGAGATTCATGCAGGACCTCGTGACAACTTTTGGACTGTGCTCCCTATGGAAGGTGTTTGCATGAGTCAATATCAAAGTAAATCTTCTGAGAAAATATTTTCAAAATAGTAAGTGAGATGAGAGGACACGTGTAATAGCTCGGATTTTCCAATACAATCATTCTAACAATAATGCAGAAGCGTAACAATTAAAACTAAAATAGACTTAAACAAATTATGCAGAAGTAATTTCTTACAAAGGATTTGTAAAAGAAACTATTGAATCCATAACAACAACTTTCTAAGTCTTGTGCCAGAGCGCTAAACTTCACTTCTTTTGAGACTATCACTTGATCCTTCGTCTGAAAATATTTTGGAAAAACAAAAAAGGAGTACAGAAATACTCAATAAGCAATTTCAACATCAAGTTCATAAATTCATTTTCTTAAAAAATAAAAAACATAGAAACTCAGTTTAACAAATCATTTCAATAGTTGAATCAAAAGTAAAATATTCATTCGGTCATTTTCTTTAAAACAATCATAATCAAAATACAAATATCCTTGCAAAACTTTTAATACAACTATTAAAACGTTCAGTCAAAACTTTCAAAAAATAAAAATCTTTCAATTGTACAAAACTTTCATTTAACCAAACTTTCAAGTATCGAAACTTTCAATTCAAACAGTACTTTCAATCAATCATTACTTTCAAATATCAAAGTGGGAATATGCATTATTTGGGTAGACTTCATAACATATATGATGGTCACCTGTTGGTAATACCAATCAATCAATCAGAACATTCAATTAGATTTGTCGATAAAAATCGACCAGAACATTCAATTTAATTACTTAATTGTGAGGCCATGTGAGTGAAACACACACATGAATCTCCATTCCAAAGGAATGTCAAACCACAAACTGTGTCTTCCCACAAATAAGCTTCAATCAGTCAGGGATGTCGATAAAATTGACCAGAACAATCAATATAATTACTTAAGTGTGAGGCCACGTGAGTGAATAACACACACATAAATCTTCATTCTAAAGGAATGCCAGACCACAAATGTGTCTTCTCACAAATAAGCTAGAACAATTCCATCAATTCCAATTTAGGCTACTACCACAAATAAAGCAAAGCATTCCCAAAATAGAAAATTGGCATATCCAGATAGCCCTTATCAAATTGATAAAAAATTCTTTCGTAAACATTTGAAACAAAACATGTAGTTTCAAATAACAATTTCAATAAAGATTCATCAAATCAACCATTCAAACTCAAAATAAAAACAAACTTACTTTCAATTCAAAATCAATCAAAACACATTTATTTCAAATTATCCAATAACGGCAAAAATACTTTCAAATAGAAAAACACTTTAAAGCATACAAATAATTTCGATCAATTTCAAATCATACAAAACATACTTTCAAATATTTGACAAATAAACAATATTCAAAACATAATTGTACCAAAATTGCTATTTTGGAAGGGATGTGGAAAACTACTTACCTCGATCGATAATCCTACAATTCTCAATCTCAATCTCAATTCAAAATCTTGAACAATTATCAACTTTTCCTAGAAGTCCAAACATATCCAATACTACACTGATCAAAAACCAAAATTCTATCTTAAAGGTCCAAAAGCTTATCTAAAATATAGACAATCTTATCTACCCAATTTTTCCCATTCAAAACAAATTTTCTGCAAAAAAAGTTAGGAAAAATAGGGTTCTTGGACTAAAATAAACAGCACTGAAAAACTGAGTTAAAAACACTTTAAAATCCAATTAAAAACGTATTAAAATCGATAAAATCAATGCTTTTTAATACGTAATAAAATACCAAACAAGTTTTCAATTCTACAATTTTTAAAACCTTTAAAACTATCATAAGTTATGGACCAATAACCCAAAAAAAATTCTGCTCATAAAACAAAAACTTTCCAAGAGTTTTTGATCTAAAAGAATCAAGATTTATACCTTTTTACAAATAAAATAGGATATGAAAAAGTGCCTAAAACTGCTGTAAAAACCATAAAAACATACAATTTTCAGGTAAAAATCAAAAGTATATATTATACTTTACAGTGCAATCATTTGGTAAATTTTTGGTGCAAAAAGAATCTAAAATACACTTAAAACAGTCCCAATTTCAAAGAAATTCAAAGCTGAAAATTTATGGAAAATCTTCCATTATCAAAATATTTAATTTAATCTAAAAGACCTAATTAGAAAAATTTTGATAAAAACTAAGCAAACAAAAAAAAAACTAAAAACTTTTTAGGGTAAAAGATTTGAAAAATCTTTTCATTTTAAACAATCAAGAACGAAGCCAAAAAGAAATCATAACCCAAAACTTTGCAAGAAAACTTCAATAATCAAGAAAAGAAAAGAAATCAATAAGAGCAATAAAGAAAACTTACTGTCTTCCTTGTTGGAGAGGAAAGTCTAGAGCGTTTCTTCTTTTTTTTTTTTTTCTCTCTCTCTCTCTCTTTTTTTTTTGCTGTCAAAACTTTTGATCAAAAAGGCTATGGCTTAAGAGACACTTTTTAAAAGAACTCTAATCAAAGCCTTTAAAAGATTATCTTCTCTTTTTTTTTTTTTAAAAAAAAGAAAGAAAATAAAGATTTATCTCCTAATTTAAAAAGAAGATAAAATCCTAATTCAAAAATGTTTTAGAAAAATCAATAAAACAAAAAAAAATATAAACAAATAAAATAAAAAAAAATTTCGGTTGTTACAAAAACATATCCTATGGTCTCCATCATTGGTTCAAATTGTGAGATTCATGTGGGGCCTCATTGTGGCTTTTGGACTGTCTCCCTACGAAAGGTGTTTGGATGGGTCAATATCAGGGTGAACTCTTGAGAAGGATAAGATTATAGTTTTGTTTTTAATACTTGACCTACCCTACGACAAAACTTGTTGGGATAAAATTATCCGCTTCTGCCTATTGAATACAAAGTGGAAGTCTTTTATAGACCCCAGACTCCAAAATGAAATTGAAACTAATTGAGTAAAAGATATGGATGAAAGGATAAGACAAACCCTTATCTCGATCATCTTTATGGAAAGCAGTGTAAAATAGGATTGGCCCCATCACGTCGAGCTTTAGGGAAATTAAAGACATAAAAGTCAAAGGTAATAAATACCTTTGAAAAACAGTTTGTATTCTGCAAAGACATAAAAGTCAAAGGTAATAAAGACTTCCACTTTGTAATCAATAGGCAGAAGCGGATAATCTAGCAAAAGAGAAGAAGAAAAAATCTCTCTAAGCTATCATTTCGCAAAACAGTTGTATTCTGCAAAGATCTTAATTCTCCTATCCTTTTAGCAATCTGAGCAAAGATTGTGGGATTTGGGAGCAATTGGTATCAGAGCCGAGTTAAGATTTATTCAAAAACACTCCAATCTTTGAAGCAATTTTCTTTGTTTCAAATTTTGCGTTCCTTAGATTTAATTTATTAAATCCTTTTAATCTTTGATGTTAAATTTAGTATTGATTAAATTCAGTACAATTCTTCTCAAGTTTCTCTTTGTGGTCATTCCGTCAGCCCTTCCGTCGTAGATGTTGGTAAGCGTAAGGTGTTCCAGGCAGCAAGAGGCGTAAGACCGTTGGTAAGCCGCGTGTTCCAGTCTACAGTTGGGTAGTTCGTGGAGAGAGAAACGTTTGAAGGATTTTATTGTTCTTAAACAATATTATTTTTATCTTTGATTTTTAATTTTATTTTTGAATAATGTCTAAGTTACTCAAATCTTTGTTACCAAGAAAATTACTCAAAGGAGAGAGTTCTTCTTCATCTACTCAATTGGCTCAAACTACTCAAGAAGACGATGCTCATAAAGCGGAGTCAAATGCTGACGAACTCCCCAGCACTACAAATGAATTACTCCAGATAGCTAAGGTGGAGCAACAATTAGCTAACTGGAATATTCCAAAATTAAACCAAAAAACGGTCTATTTTAAGTCTACCTTCAATTTTACTCAAGAATGGGGAGTAAAGATTGTTGAAGACAAGATTGCTATCCACAACGATCCTGAGTCTTTGAATATCCTCACCAGGAATCAAATCCTTTCACACAGAGAGGATTACTCATATATACATCTTGGATTAGTCCAGGTTGCAATCAAGCCGCTGTTCAGAACCGGCCTTAATACTCCTATCCTTCCACTCTGAGGGATAAGAGATTCCTACAGTTTCAAGATTCTCTTTTAGCGATGGTTGAAACCAATTTGGAAAGTGGACCAGCCTATTTCAATTGCTATCCATACTATCCGCTATCACTTCAAGATCCTAGAATTCTAAATTCTTTAATTCTGGATGTTTACTTCAAAGATCTGAACATGCAACCAGATGCTCATGCATTTGTTGTTATATTCAGATTATGCTATCGCCTAATGAAGACAGAGATAGATCCAAGAGCCTTAAGGGGTTCCCCAAAAGGCAAAACCATACTCCCTTGAAGCAAATGTTTCGAGATCTAATATTCAGGTCCCGAAAACATTACATTGGTCAGACATAACTCGGAATTCTCATTGGATACTTGAACGGGCTGTCGCTCCAGCAGTACCACCTCCGAAGTCTGCCACTCAATTAGTTGAACATCCAGATGGAACTGTTGAAATAAGTTTCACCCAAGAAACACCATCGGTTCCAAAAGTCTCAACTTTTGCTCCATCCAGGCAGAGTGCCTCAGATTTTGAAGAAGAAGCTTCATCTTCCAGAAGATTCGAACCTCAAGAACCACTGAGAAGATCTTTATCTGCAAAAATTAACTCAGGGACCTTGCTCCTCGCATACCAGAAACAACTTATGTGAGGACAAATTCTCCTACTCAATCAGATATGGATGTCAGAAGCCAATTTAATGAGCTTAATGTCATATCTGAAGGATTCAAGGTAAACATGGAATTCTTGAAAAATGACTTCATGGACTTGAAGTGGAAAATGCCTAGAAAGTTTTTCTTTAAGGCATATGAAAAAGAAGAAAGAAAGGAATTCAAAGCTACATGGATTTCGATCGTGGAAGCCCTTGAACAAAATATTCCTTTCTTCCAGTGGTTCGCCAGACGTGATGATTACAATCAGCAGGTGAACGTTATAAAAGAGACTCTCTGGAGGACTCTAAACGGAGAAGTTTCTAGTACTCACCCACCCATGGAACAAATTGAATTCAAAAATTCCAAGGGAAATTTAGTCATTGCTTCTCCATTCAAACAATTGTGTGTCAGGAAGAAGAAGAGGCTTAATCAAGCCAAAACTCATTACTCAAATTATCGGCAAAGATCCAAGACTAGCTGACCATATGCTAAGGGTTCTTACCGAAAAGTTCAATATAGCAAGAAGAATCCTACTGTCAGTAGGAATTTTTCAAGAAGACCTTCTTCTAAAGTCCAGTGGTACAAATGCAGAGAATTTGGACATTATGCTCCAAAATGTCCAATGAAGAAGAGAATCAATGAACTTAGTATCGAAGAAGATATTAAGAATGAACTACTCCAAATAGTGCGAACAGATTTTGAAGAATCAATTTATGAAAATTCAGAGGATGATCATGCACTTCAACTCCTGGAAGAATCTGAAATAGATATTTCCGAAGGAGAAATACCACATAAACCTGATTGCAAAGGAGGAAGATTTTGCGGTTGTTTCAACTGCATAAATGTCCTAACTAAGGATCAGGAATTACTATTTGAGGCGGCTGAACAAATTGCAGATGCCAACCTCAAAAAGAATATACTCATTCGTCTGAAAGAATCTCTTCAGAAAGGAAAGGAGAAAGAGTATGCTTTGGTTGATACTCTTTATCCGAACATCGAAGATATCTTTTCCCTTTTCAAGAAAGAGAAGCAAGAAATCAAAGCTTCAGACTTGAAGTCCGAGATCAATAAACTCAAGGAAGAAGTTAAGAAGCTTCGCCTTGATTATCAAAAGGACATAGCACAATTGTCCATTGAAGTTGCTATGATTAAATCAAATCAAGCAACTACTTCAACAGCGCAGGCAGATGGAGAACTTTCAGAATCTTCAGCAGAAGAAGAACAGTTCTTATCTACCCTGCAAAAAGTCCAGTATCAGAAATGGTATGTTAAGATATCATTATGGGTACAGGATTTTTCAATTAATGCAATTGCTCTAGTAGATTCACGAGCAGATCATAATTGCATTCATGAAGGCATTATTCCTTCAAAGTATTTCGAGAAGACAATGGAAACCTTGAGAGGGGCGAATAATCAGCCTTTGTTCATCAGACACAAGCTTCCAGAAGTGCATATATGCAACAATGGAGTTTTCTTTGTGACCTCATTCTTATTAGTCAAGAACCTAAATCAAACAGTGATTTTAGGTACACCATTCATTACTCAATTATATCCATTACACGTAACAGATGAAGGAATCAATAGTACGTTTCCACTCCAGAGTGTGGAAAAGTACACAACAAAATTACTCAACAGTGAAAAAAGAAATTCTGGCAATAGTTTTAAGTGTCCAGAAATTTCAAGGTGATTTAATCAATAAATCGTTTTTAATAAAAACCGATTCTCAAGCTTCAAAATTTATTTTAGAAAAAGTTGTCAAAAATTTGGTTTCAAAACAGATTTTTGCCTGTTGGCAAGCAATATTATCTTGTTTTGCTAATTCTCCCAAATCCCACAATCTTTGCTCAGATTGCTAAAAGGGTAGGAGAATTAGGATAATATTGCTTGCCAACGGGCAAAAATCTGTTTTGAAACCAAAATTTTGACATCTTTTTCTAAAATAAATTTTGAAGTTTTAGAATCGGTTTTTATTAAAAACGATTTATTTATTAAATCACCTTGAAATTTCTGGACACTTAAAACTATTGCCAGAATTTCTTTTTTCACTGTTGAGTAATTTTGCTGTGTACTATTCCACACTCCGAAGTGGAAACGTACTATTGATTCCTTCTTATCGAGACACTGTTTAATGATTCCTCCATATCCAATGTCTGACGCGTCGGTCTCAATGATAAGATATGCTTTTTCGTCGATAAGACTTAAGCAGGGAATACTTTTGACTAATTCTTTTATCTTTTGGACCGCTTTTGTCTGAGTGGGTCCCCATGGAATAGTTTCTTTCTTCAACCTTTGAAAAAGTGGTTTGCAAATAGGTCGAAGATCTTTGATAAAATCTGAAACATAATTTAGACAACCCAGAAATCTCTGTAACTGAGTTTTATCTAAAATTTCGTCAGGAAAATTTTGAGTAAAAACTAAAGATCTCTGAATAGGTTTTAATAATCCGAGATGGATATCAAAACCAAGAAATATGATATTTGTTTGAAAAAGTTTTAGCTTTTTAGCTGAAACTACTAACCCATTATGCTTTATGGTTTGAATAAAGCTTTTTAAATGTCTAAAATGTTGATCTATATTTGATGAAAAGATTAAAACATCATCAATATAGATAATTGAAAATTCTTGAATAGGTTCTAAAATATCATTCATGATCTTTTGGAATTCGGATGGAGCGTTCTTTAGCCCAAAGGGCATAACATTCCATTCGTATTGGCCAAAAGGTACATTGAATGCTGTTTTGTACCTATCTTTTTCGACAATCTGAATTTGCCAAAATCCAGATTTCATATCGAATTTTGAAAATAATTTCGCATTGGAAATTCGTTTGAGTAAATCATTTTTGTTAGGAATTAGATACCTAATCCATTCCAAAACTTTGTTTAAGAGTCTATAATTAATTACCAGCCTCGGAACGTCTCGTTCCTTTTCAGCTTGGTTATTGACGTAGAAAGCAGCACATGACCATGGGCTCTTGGATGGCCTTATAAGCTTTCTTTTGAGTAATTCATCAATTTCCTTTCGACAATGGCTTAACAATTTAGAATTCATCTGGATTGGCCGTGCTTTTGTTGGAATATCTGATTCTTTGAAGTCTTTTTCATATGGTAAAGTTACCATATGTTTCTTTCTAGACTAGAAAGCATCTGGATGAGTGGAGCAGATTTGTTGTTCAATCTGCTTTTCAAGAATCTGGATTCGTCTCTGAACTCCATGTAGTTGAAGTTGTTCTTCAGTTTTCTTGAAGCTAACTTCTTCTCTCAGATAGTCAATCTGCTTCTTCTTGAGGTTGATCTTATCAACAGCATTAAGATTACTTTCTCTTAATGGGTCGATAAATTTGAATATGATGGTTTTATCCATGATTGATGAACGGATTCCTTCATATGTTACCTGTAATGGATATAATTGAGTAATGAATGGTGTACCTAAAATCACTGCTTGATTTAGGTTCTTGACTAATAAGAATGAGGTCACAAAGCAAACTCCATTGTTGCATATATGCACTTCTGGAAGCTTGTGTCTGATGAAAAAAGGCTGATTATTCGCCCCTCTCAAGGTTTCCGTTGTCTTCTCGAAATACCTTGAAGGAATAACGCCTTCATGAATGCAATTCTGATATGCTCATGAATCTACTAGTGCAATTGCATTAATTGAAAAATCTTGTACCCGTAATGATCTCTTAACATACCATTTCTGATACTGGACTTTTTGCAAGGTAGATAAGAACTGTTCTTCTTCTGCTGAAGATTCTGAAAGTTCTCCATCTGCCTGCGCTGTTGAAGTAGTTGCTTGATTTGATTTAATCATAGCAACTTCGATGGACAGTTGTGCTATGTCCTTTTGATAATCAAGGCGAAGCTTCTTAACTTCTTCCTTGAGTTTATTGATCTCGGACTTCAAGTCTGAAGCTTTGATTTCTTGCTTCTCTTTCTTGAAAAGGGAAAAGATATCTTTGATGTTCGGATAAAGAGTATCAACCGAAGCATACTCTTTCTCATTTCCTTTCTGAAGAGATTCTTTCAGACGAATGAGTATATTCTTTTTGAGGTTGGCATCTGCAATTTGTTCAGCCGCCTCAAATAGTAATTCCTGATCCTTAGTTAGGACATTTATGCAGTTGAAACAACCGGAAAATCTTCCTCCTTTGCACTCAGGTTTATGTGGTATTTCTCCTTCGAAAATATCTGTTTCAGATTCTTCCAGGAGTTGAAGTGCATGATCATCCTCTGAATCTTCATAAATTGATTCTTCAGAATCTGTTCGCACTATTTGGAGTAGTTCATTCTTCATATCTTCTTCGATACTAAGTTCATTGATTCTCTTCTTCATTGGACATTTTGGAGCATAATGCCAAAATACTCTGCATCTGTAGCACTAGACTTTAGAAGAAGGTCTTCTTGAAAAATTCCTACTGACAGTAGGATTCTTCTTGCTATATTGGACTTTTCGGTAAAGACCCTTAGCATATGGTCAGCTAGTCTTGGATCTTTGCCGATAATTTGAGTAATGAGTTTTGGCTTGATTAAGCCTCTTCTTCTTCTTGACAGACAATTTTTTGAATGGAGAAGCAATGACTAAATTTCCCTTGGAATTTTTGAATTCAATTTGTTCCATGGGTGGATGAGTACTAGAAACTTCTCCGTTTAGAGTCTTCCAGAGAGTCTCTTTTATAACGTTCACCTGCTGATTGTAATCATCAAGGCTGGCGAACCACTGGAAGAAAGGAATATTTTGTTCAAGGGCTTCCATGGTCGAAATCCATGTAGCTTTGAATTCCTTTCTTTCTTCTTTTTCATATACCTTAAAGAAAAACTTTCTAGGCATTTTCCACTTCAAGTCCATGAAGTCATTTTTCAAGAATTCCATGTTTACCTTGAATCCTTCAGATATGACATTAAGCTCATTAAATTGGCTTCTGACATCCATATCTGATTGAGTAGGAGAATTTGTCCTCACATAAGTTGTTTCTGGTATGCGAGGAGCAAGGTCCCTGAGTTAATTTTTGCAGATAAAGATCTTCTCAGTGGTTCTTGAGGTTCGAAGCTTCTGGAAGATGAAGCTTCTTCTTCAAAATCTGAGGCACTCTGCCTGGATGGAGCAAAAGTTGAGACTTTTGGAACCGATGGTGTTTCTTGGGTGAAACTTATTTCAACAGTTCCATCTGGATGTTCAACTAATTGAGTGGCAAACTTCGGAGGTGGTACTGCTGGAGCGACAGCCCGTTCAAGTATCCAATAAGAATTTCGAGTTATGTCTGACCAATGTAATGTTTTCGGGACCTGAATATTAGATCTCGAAACATTTGCTTCAAGGAGTATGGTTTTGCCTTTTGGGGAACCCCTTAAGGCTCTTGGAGCTATCTCTGTCTTCATTAGGCGATAGCATAATCTGAATATAACAACAAATGCATGAGCATCTGGTTGCATGTTCAGATCTTTGAAGTAAACATCCAGAATTAAAGAATTTAGAATTCTAGGATCTTGAAGTGATAGCGGATAGCATGGATAGCAATTGAAATAGGCTGGTCCGCTTTCCAAATTGGTTTCAACCATCGCTAAAAGAGAATCTTGAAACCGTAGGAATCTCTTATCCCTCAGAGTGAGAAGGATAGGAGTATTAAGGCCGGTTCTGAACAGTGGCTTGATTGCAACATAAACTAATCCAATATGTATATATGAGTAATCCTCTCTGTGTGAAAGGATTTGATTCCTGGTGAGGAGATTCAAAGACTCAGGATTGTTGTGGATAGCAATCTTGTCTTCAACAATCTTTACTCCCCATTCTTGAGTAAAATTGAAGGTAGACTTAAAATAGACCGTTTTTTGGTCTAATTTTGGAATATTCCAGTTAGCTAATTGTTGCTCCACCTTAGCTATCTGGAGTAATTCATTTGTAGTGCTGGCGAGTTCGTCAGTATTTGACTCCGCTTTATGAGCATCGTCTTCTTGAGTAGTTTGAGCCAATTGAGTAGATGAAGAAGAACTCTCTCCTTTGAGTAATTTTCTTGGTAACAAAGATTTGAGTAACTTAGACATTATTCATAAAATCAAATTAAAAATCAAAGATAAAAATAGTATTGTTTAAGAACAATAAAATCCTTCAAACGTTTCTCTCTCCACGAACTACCCAACTGTAGACTGGAACACGCGGCTTACCAACGGTCTTACGCCTCTTGCTACCTGGAACACCTTACGCTTACCAACGCCTACTGACGGAAGGGCTGATGGAACGAGCACAGAGAGAAACTTGAGAAGAATTGTGTTGAATTTAATCAATACTAAATTTAACTTCAAAGATTAAAAGGATTTAATAAATTAAATCTAAGGAATGCAAAAATTTGAAACAAAGAAAATTACTTCAAAGATTGGAGTGTTATTGAATAAATCTTAACTCGGCTCTGATACCAATTGCTCCCAAATCCCACAATCTTTGCTCAGATTGCTAAAAGGATAGGAGAATTAGGATCTTTGCAGAATACAACTGTTTTGCGAATAGATAGCTTAGAGAGATTTTTTCTTCTTCTCTTTTGCTAGATTATACGCTTCTGCCTATTGAATACAAAGTGGAAGTCTTTTATAGACCTCGGACTCCAAAATGAAATTGAAACTAATTGAGTAAAAGATATGGATGAAAGGATAAGACAAACCCTTATCTAGATCATCTTTATGGAAAGTAGTGTAAAATAGGATTGGCCCGATCATGTCAGAGCTTTATGGAAATTAAAGACATAAAAGCCAAAGGTAATAAATACCTTTGAAAATAAAGGCATAAAAGACAAAAGGTAATAAATTTCTTTGTCTAAAAAGTCTAAAAGAAGGAAAATAAAACGTGGAAAGAAAAATGTAAAAGAAAAAGTCAAAAAGGCTAAAAGAAAAGTCTAAACCTATATGTCTAAAAGTCTAACTACATTTATTACATAAACACACAAATTTGAAAAAGAGAAAAAGCTAAGTTTGAAAAAGATGGAGGTTGTCGGATGGATGTGAAGATGGATGTGGAGAAATTGTTGATGTGAAAAATTGAATTGATAATTGTTTGCATGATGTTAAATAATATATTTTATATATTTCAATATTATGTCAATTTCTCTCATAATTTTAATTTTGAATACTCATTTGTCAAGTTGAAATTTTTTTTATCATTTGGAACAGTAACATTAACGCTATAATGGCAGTGTAAAATATTTATGTCTTTATTGACAAATGTTCTCAAAACTTTTTGCCAATGCTAATCGAATTGTTTGTGAAGCACATGATTGATGAATCAAAGGTAATGAGATAGCTTGTAGATATTTCCTAGTTGACATGTTAGATGTCAAGCTTAGAAGATAAAGAAAATGAAAACAACATATGAGATGTTGAAGTCAATAGAAGCTGAATTGATCTCGAAATTAAGCATTACAAAAATCCAAGAAAAGAAACCAAATGACTAAAGTAATATAAAAGGAAATAGTTCCTAAATTAGCCAAGATAGTCATAATGAGAGGAATTTTTGAAATATGTCTATGGAAGAAAAATATAAATGAAAGTAAATTTGATTTATTAGATTTTTGGTGCATAATAAATAATACCACCTCGATAGTTTACACAAGATCTACTACCAAGATTCTTTCTTCTTTACATTTAAATTCCTGAAAAATACTTAATGATGTAGAATAGTTTCTACATATTGGCACTAGGAAACCAATCTTAGTTGGTGTAGTGAGAGACATTAAGATGTCATCAAGGGATGATTGCTTCTTAATGCTAAATATTGTATTTTTAGTACCATAAGAGAAATTCAATTTCTCAAACTTTATTACTGAACAATTCATAGAGTACGATTTTTTTTCAAGTACTAAAGCTTGTATTTTTCAAAATTGTTTGAAAATACATTCAGCTGAAAATAAGAACAATATATATTTTTGACATATACTATACTACAAAATATTGAGATATTTAGGATTATAGAATCCAGAATAGGAAGACAAATATTTTTCTCCTAAAAAATGATACTTGACTTTGACATTTAAGGTTGATTAACATAAACTTGAATAGAATGAAAAGACTCGTAAGAGATAATTCTCTAAAAGTTAGAGCTAATTACTTTACGTGTTTATAGATCTTGCCTTTCATGCAAGATAATCATCATGTCTTTATTAGATAAGGCTACAAGGACCAAAAAGCACTTTGAGCGTACACATTCTGACCCAAGTAGTCTGGTGAATGTAAAAGCTAAATAACATTATGAATAATTCATCACTCCAATTGATGATTATTTAGGGCATAAGTATCTTTATCTAATGCAATATAAGTCTAAATTTTTGAAAAGTTCAAGAAAAGTAAGACTAAAGTTGAAAATTAATTAGGTAAATCTATCAAGATATTATGATCAGATCATAATGAATAGTACAAGAACCTTGTGTACTAAGATTAGTTGATAGAAAGTGGGATTGTATTCCAACTCTAAGCATCAAGTACAATTGTGTGAAATTGTGATGTAAGAGGAGAAAATGAGACCTTGTTAGACGTGGTTGATAACACTCATTTAGTGCTATGTATTTTCTTTTATTTTAGCTAGTTTCGTTATGATTTGGTGTGCTTTGATGCCTATTATTGTTGATTTTGCAGAAATTGAGCTAAAAGAACAAAATTGAGTGTTCGAGTGTATTTTGGTAATATTGAGCTTCATTGGAGCTATTTTGAAGAGCCAAGAAGAGAAGAAGGAGAGTTTTGGCAAAATAATTGGAGGAGAGAGTGTCTAGATCCTTAAAATAGCGTCTAGATGTCACGTTTGAAGTGCCAAACTTGAGAGTAAGTGTCAAGACACTATCTTGTAGTGCCTCGATGCTCAAAAGGTACACAAAGTAGTATTCCATCCGGAGCATCTCAACGTTGCTCATCCTCGGGCGTGTAAAACACCATCGTTTGGATGCAGCGTTGAGATGTTGTCCCTAGTGTCTTGATGTTGCTTCGATAGTAAATATTCATTCTTTGCTTCTTCTTCGTCCAAAAGGAGGCCAAATCAATTGAGAATACCCTAATCTTGATTCCATAGCAACTTGGGTGGATTTTGGGAGGATTTTGGAACTCGATTTCGTGGATCAACTCAAAAACGTGGGATCGACACTTACCTAAGCATTTATTCCCTTTTTCCTTTATTTTTCAATATCTAGGTTAGGTTGTTATTAGGGAATTTTGGTTGTAATTGTTGAACATGTGTAGTTAATTCCCTAAATTCTATAAATTGTTGTAATTCTTAGACCATTGCACCTAATTTTGCTTAATTTTGTTTGTGATTGTGGTTTAATTAGTGTTCATGTTCATTTATGCATTTTAGGCTTAATGCCCTTATATTGTGTTCGTTAATTAATTGAGGTAGGATTAGGTTGAGCTCGACAGAGGATTCCTAGTTAGCTTAATGCACAATTAGTTAGCTAGCTGAGTGACAGCAGGATAAAAGGTTAATTAATTATAGTTAGTGCTGAAGATTAATTAATTGAGCACCGTCTAATTGATTAGTTACTAAGTGGAGGCTCGACAGAGATAAGTTTAGACTAGAACTGGATGCATGACTATAGATTAGTTACCTGAGTGACAACATGAGTAATAATTAATCTATAGAGGTCAGTGATGAAGGGTCGTAATGCCTTGTCTGACTTTGCTAGTGTTGAGGGACACCTAGGTTAGTTGATTAATACTTGAGAATTGGAGGAGACTGACATGAGATTCCATGACCTTAAGCTTTTAGACTTATGAATCAAACGCGTGCCTAATTGCTAGCTAAATTAAGTAAATTAAGGTCCAAGAATGCAATCAACATCCATAGAACTAACTATCGATTTGTGTCTCTCATTTATCTTGCTTTCTAGAATTAGATGTTTATTTTCCTGTTTGCTCTTACTTTATGTTCTCTAAATAAAGTAAAGTGAGATTATTCGCGGTATTTAATCGAATTAAAAACCAATCTCTATGGGATACGAAACTCAGTACTCTTGTGCTGTTTTATTATTACTTCGATCACATGCGCTTGCATATCACACCGATCAATGGTCACATCAATAATGAGTTACACAACATTACTACACTCTGGTTAGGTTATACAATAGAGATTACATAGTGAACATTATTCCCTCCAAAAGTGTCTATGAGACAATTTTTGGGATTATAGAAGAGTAGTAAAGCTAGTTTACAACACTTTAGTATTTGAGAATGTTAAGGTTACATGCTAAAACAAACCCAAAAAGGCTTGAATATATATGTTCAAAGATATGCCTAAGTGTAGGCTACCCCCAAGGAGTAACAAAATGGTCTTTTATTTAGTCCTAAAAATAATAAGGTATTTGTATGACAAATATCATTTTTTCTATAAGGAATATCAAATAAAAGACCACAAACCTTTAATAAGGTGAGATAGTGCTAATAAACTAGTTCCAAGTGAAGCCATTAAATAGTTAACAAAAGTTGTTAACAACTTAATTACATTTAAAAGTCAAATGGATCCTAGTTATGAGTTGGATAAGCCTCATCGTAGTGGGAGAGTTATGAGATGACTCAACCGTTACAAGGACTTAATTGAAGCCAAAGTAGTAATAAGGGATGACAACAAGGATAAATAAGTCGAAGTCATGAATCATGAGATAGAGTCCATGTACGCCATTTTGGTATGAAAGTCTAGATCTTCTTGATGAGGTTAAACTCATAGCATATGAATGGATTTATAAAAGGAAAATATGTGTAGATAAGAAGATACAAATCTTCAAAGTAAGACTAATAGCAAAGTGTTAAACTTAATGAGAGAAAGTAGATTGCGAGTAAACTTTCTCACTTGTTGCCATTCTAGAGTCTATAAGTATTATCTAATTCATTTTTCCATATATGAGATATGTCAAATAAATATTTAGAATACTTTCTTGAAAAGAAATCTTAAAGAATGCATCTACACTGATTAATTAGAGAGATTTATTTCTAAAGATCAATTGCAAAAGGTTTGCAAAATAGTAAAGATTCATTTATTAAATGAATTTAACCTTTAGATCTTTGAATATAAGGTTTGATAGAAGTATCAAAATCTATGACTTTAAATACCTATTAATGAAACTTGTATAGACAAGCAAATCATTAATTGCTTAGTGGAATTTTTTCCTCATATTTTATAATGATGAGATTTTACTCATTGAGAATGATGTAAGATTTTATCTAATATAAAAGGTTGACTAGCTAACCAAATCCAAATGAATGATTTGGAAGCACTTCGTATATTTTGTATGTCCAAATAGAGATTTTAAGGACATAATGTTAACTTTATCTTAAGTATCTTATATTGACAAAATTGTTATCAAGTGTTTGATGCAGAACTTCGAAAGAATGATAATGTATCATTGCAACATGAAGTTATTTTGTCTAAGGAAGAGTATCCTAAGACACCTCAAATGTTGAGAGCATATGATTAATTATCTACAATGAGTGGGAGACAATTAATGTATAAATGAGACTTAACATTTTAATAAACAGTTGGTTAGCATGTATCAGTGAAACGAATGATATGACCATTGAGTATGGAGTTATCTATGGATAATGAGAAATTTTTGTGTATGTAGTTAAAGATTTGATCTTTACAAGATACATTAGTCCTTATTAAGATTTATAGGAAAAATCTATGATAAGATAAATTTTACCTTAGGTGGTGAAGTATGATGTACATGTTTAATGGTCAATAGTCTAGGACCAGAGGACTTGCACCAAAACCTCTTGCTCAAATGAAGGAGGTTAATGATCTTAAATCACAAATGTCTGAACTTACTAACCTTGTTAAGCAACTTATTGTAGGTAAATTAGACGCAATGAAGGCGTGTGGGCTATTGGAGGATATGTGAGCAACCTTCAGTGCAAATACGATCCATACAACAACACCTACAACCCAGGCTGGCATGATCATCCCAACTTTTCCTACAACTTGAACTAGAATCAAAAATTTCAGAGGCCCCCACAACAATATAACTAGAACCAAGCTTCGAGCTCAGGTATGTCCTAATAATTCATTATTTTTATGAGCTAATTTTGTGTTCTTCTTTTTAAGAGACATGTATTTAGAAGCTACTTTTTCAAAATCAACTTTAATTTCATTATAGGCATCCACAAGTTCACCATAAGTAAGGTTTTCAAGATTTACCTCATCGTCGTCATCTTCATCTACAAAAGCCATAAAACATAGGTTGGGTATTTCTTCTTCATTTTGAGACTCGCTTGCATCACTTTCATCCCAAGTAGCTTTCATGGTCTTCTTGTTCTTCTTTGAGGATGACTTTCTTTGAGGACAATCATACGTCACATGTCCAAGCTTTTTACACTCATAGTAGATAATGGAGTCTCTATTGCTCTTTTCTCATTTGCATCTTGACTATTGTTCTTCTTGAAATGCTTCTTGAACTTCTTGGTCAAGTAGGCGTACTCTTTATCATTTAATTCATCTTCACTTTCAGAGTCCTTTTGGATTTGAGTAGACTTTAATGTCAGGCTCTTCTTTTTGACGTCATCTTCCATGTTGCCCTTCATAATTATCTCATGCGTCATGAGAGATCTAATAAGTTCCTCCAATTGAAGTTTTGAGAGGTCCTTAGCTTCTTGAATTGCCATCACTTTAGCTCCTAGCTTTTCGACAACGATCTAAGAATCTTCCTCACATTTTCAGAAGTAGTATATATTTTCCCTAATCCCTTCAAGGCTTTCACAATGTTTGTAAATCTAGTAAACATTTCAGAAATAGATTCGTTAGCATTCATTTTAAATAATTCATAATTATGGACCAACATGCTAATTTTTTATTCTTTAACTTGATTAGTTCCTTCATGAGTTACTTCAAGCATATCCCATATTTCTTTAGCAGAATTACAAACAGAGACTCGATTAAACTCATCAGAACATAAAACACATAATAGACAGTTCATGGCTCTAGCATTTATTGATAATTTCTTTTATCTCTCTCATTTAGCTCATTTTCATCTTTTAGGAACATCCTTATTTGCAATTGTCTTAGTAGGCACTAAATAAATTCGCATACTAGTTTTCTACCAAGTATAATTATTTCCATTAAAGCGAGGTGACCTAGTGGTAGATTGGCCTTCAGTTCATTTACTCCAGTATTTGCCATAAGCTTGAACAATTAAGTTTTTCAGAAAAGATAAATTTTAAAAAAAAATTAAGAAAGAAAATTAATTTTTGAAAAATTTTCTTTTAAAAGAAAACTTTTCTAAAGATTAAATTTTAACAAAAACAATTTTGAAAAAAGTTTCAAAAAAAAAATTAGAGTTTTAAAAGTAAAGAAAAATAGGATTTTAAGGACCGGTTTTTAAAGTTTTGTTTTTCTAGTGAAAGTGGTTTTTTAAAACTCAAATTTCAACCCCCCCCCCCCCCCCCCCCCCCCCCCCCCAATTACTACATTAGACTAATCTACAGGTTAAGTGATGCCTCGAAGTCTCTAGGTTCATTAAATTTTTAATAATTGGACTTTTGGTTGTTCTTTGGATTCTAATTTGAGAAATTAGAATTTTAGTCTAGCCCCCTAAGTTAGGTTAATTAAATTTCAAATAATTGGAGGAAAATAGGTTTTTTTAATTAAATCCTTAATTTTCTAAAGTTAGAGGTTTAATTTTAGGTCTTTATCTCCAAATATGAAAGGAACTCAAATCTTTTATCAGTTGGATTTTCCTAAAATCTGTAGGATTTTAAGATGGATTCAAAATATTGGAAAAGAGAGATTTTATATTTTAGAAGCCTCTAAAATATTATTTCCTTTCTAGTATTGGGTTTTTTTTGTCATGAAATTAAAAAGAAAAGGGTAAATAAGGAGAATTTCACTAAAAATCCTAACTCCATCTTATTCCTTCTTCTAAATCTTCTTCCCTCCCCTTCATGCAATGCTATCAACCACTCCTCACTCTCGGTTTTCTTCTTCTCTGGTCGACACCTTTTCTCCAATGAATCCTTCGACAAGCAGCAACCATCTTCGTGCATTGTACCTCCCTCACGGTGTCAATGTGTGATGAGCAGCCCATGAACAGCGGAACCTAACAACAACTACGTCTCCAAAGCGTTTCCTCCTCCACACAACGATGACTTCACCCTCGACATGGTTTTTTAGGTGTTCGATCGGTGATGACAAGCTTCTTCACCCACGTGTTGGTGTCTGCACCTACTCGATTTGCGAAGCCCAGACCTCCGACGACGTTATTCACACGATATTTCAACAAAGAAATTTGATTCGTGGAATTGAACTTGATTTTATTGATTTTTGTGAAGTGTTACAATCTCTAATATTTATCCTCTGATTCTATCTCTCGAATATGTAAGCTTCGAGCTCTGACTGGTTGATTTTCTTGGATCGGCCTGTTGGCTTGTTGATCCTCTTGGATTGACTTGTTGACTTGTTGATCTTGGATTGGACTGTTGTCTTGTTAATCTTAGATCGGCATGTCGGTTTGATGATCTTGGATCGACCTGTCGGCTTGTTGATCTTAGGTTGGCCTATCCGTTTGATGATCTTGGATAGATCTGTAGGCTTGTTGACCTTGGGTCGGCCTGTCGATTTGTTGATCTTGGATCGATCTGTTGGCTTGTTGATCTTGGATCGGCCTGTTGGTTTGTTGATCTTCTTAAAGTCTTCCAGTCATTGAATCTTTTGAATTCTGAATCTTGGGTCTTCTGAATTCTCAAGATTCTCTTACTGAACTTGAAGCTTATGAATCATGGAGACTCAGAACTTGCTAGATTCTCTGACTGAACTTGAAGCTTCTAAATATATCTCTAACTGAATGCTTTGGATTCTGGCTCCTCATAATGCCTTCAAATGAAGGGTGACCTCCTTTATTTATAGAGTTTGATGGACTTTGTATGGGCTTAGGCTCAGTTAACTTTGGGCCCAACTTTTGGGCTTTAGCTTCTTTGGGCTTAATCCAATCTTTTTTTTAATAGACTTGGATTATTTAAATCTAGCCCAATCTATTTTTAATGATCTCAAGCTAAATTAGCTTCAGATCCAAATGTCACATGACATAATTTGATTAAACTAGTTTAAGTCGCCCAATGGATCAACATTGGATAGGTGGCATTATTTAATTTGCCAATTTTCCATGTCTTTTAATTTAATTTGAGGACACGTGTAAATTTGTAATTGGTCCCAACTTTATTTTATCATTAATTTAAATTAATGACGTGGCAATTTGTGATTGACAGAAATTTTTCATTCAACAAATACCCCATTTTCGAGATTTATGCACAAGTATGCGGTGGGTGAATCTTGAAAAAGATAATTTGGAATCAAAATATAGGATGCTTTCGACTTTCTTTGATGTGCCAATCTAATCAAATATGAATTTAGTTCAAATTTTAGTTTTTTATTTTTTATTTCTATTTGATACACTTCTTATGTTATTTAATTAAAATATGAATTTTGGTCGTTTGACAATAAACTTTAATTCGCAAAAAAAATTTGTCAAAATTTTGACTTTGAATAGAATTTAGATTCTATCCAAATCTTGGCTTGAATTTGGAATAGAATTTGAATTTGAATCTTACTCAAATTTTGACTTGAAGAAAATTTGGAGTGCACAAATTTTGATTTGAGAAATTTTGCCAAAATTATATGGATCTTGACTTGAATTTGGAATGAAATTTGAATATGAGAATTACTCAAATTTCTATTTGAGAGAAAATTTGGAGTATGCTCAAATTTTGATTTGAGATTTTTTTTTTTGCCAAAATTATATGGATCTTGGCTTGAATTTGGAATGGAATTTGAATTTGAGACTTACTCAAATTTTGATTTGGAGAAAATTTGGAGTATGCCCAAACTTTAATTTGCCAAAATGTTTACTTTGAATAGAATTTACCAAATCTTAGCTTGAATTTGGAATAGAATTTGAACTTGATTCTCATTCAAATTTTTATTTGGGAGAAGATTTAGAGAAAATTTGAAGTATACCCAAATTTTGATTTGAGAAAAATTTGTCAAAATTTTGACATCCAACATTTTTGTCTAACAATCCAAATCTTTGATTTTAGCCAAAAATTTTGATTTTTGTATTTAGCCAAAATTAAAAATTGTAGGAGGCCTCTAAATTTGGCTTACCAATTAAGCCAAAAATTTCTTCCTCATTTGGAAGTAGATTTTTTTTCCCTAATAACAATTGTATGAGATTCCTAAATTTTGCTTGTCAATTTTGTTTGATTAGGACAAGATTTTTTTGCCAAAATCAAAATTCTCCTTATATATGGTGCCCTAATCTCCTCCTTTATAAGTTGTAGAGATTGTATAGACCAAAACACAAGAGTATTCCATCAAAAGGTTTTAGGTATCTGATGAATTCTTCTTCTCAATCTCTCTCTCTCTCTCTCTCTCTCTCTCTCTCTCTCTCTCTCTCTCATTTTTTATTTTAATTTGACTTCTAATGTTCATCTACCTTCTTTCTTGTGTAGGTCTTCAATTCTTCTTTTGCTTGGGGCAATACTCCTCTTCCATGCATCTTACTTGTTGTCGGTGAGCCAAAATTTGCCTTCACCTTTCTTTCTTTTTTTCTTTTGTTTGCAAAAACTTGCAAGTTTCAATATTTCTTTTTAAATGCATGTCCGCTGCTCTTGAGAATACACATCTATGAGTAGGGTTTGTTGCAAGTCATCTTTTACGAAAACATATATCTTTTATGAAAATATATGTATGGATTATTTTTCTTTTGGAGTGAAAAATAATAATAATGCATGTTTGCTGTCAACCTTAATGCAAGTTTTTTTTTTATATATATTTTTTAATACCACCTTGATGCATGTTGCCGCCCTAAACAAAACTATTCCCTATATATATGCAATATATGCTCCTCATCTTAGTTGCTGTGAATTTGCAACTGAGTTGCTATTTTTTTTTCTTTCAATTTTTTCTCCTTTAAATTGTTGCTTGCTTCTTATTTATTTTTTTTAGGTTTACGCAAACTTAATGCCAATACTTGCACACTTTTTTTTTTTTTACGACGCATTTACTAATTATACTTTTTTTCTCAACTTTAGGGAATAGTTTTGTTTTGCAACTGCTTCTACTTCACAATTAGTCTTTGTTCACCATCTAAGAGGTAGGTGTATATGCAAAACTATTTTTTTTATAGGCATATTTAGCGATTCTCCTATTGAGAATGCACGTGTGAACTTTTTCTATTACACCATAGATCTTTTGCCACAATCGTTCTTGCTTTGTTTCATTTTTTGCTTTAATATGTGCATCTTGTTATTATTGCTCTTGATTTGCAGTTAAGATGCCCCCTGTTCAGTGATGTAACTATTCTACACGTACAGTGATGTCACTCTTGCTAGACCAAGAACCTAATTTATTGGGTGCCATGAGTAGCTTGCTGATAGTAGGTAAATAGTGCTATTTCTTGGCTTAGTTTTATGCTAATTTTTCTATGATTATATGTACTTTCATGTGTTTTTGTGTATATTTCTCATAAATCGAGCATTTGGAGTAAAACCAGAGAATTGTGAGATATTTGGACAAATTTGAGAACCTTAAGGCTATATTTGAGGATTGAAGTGTTGAAGAAGAAAAACAAAGCATTTGGACTTGAGGGCATAGCGTTGCAACGCCATTTGAGAAGCTTTTCAATCTTGAAAAACTGCAGGCATAACGTTGCAACGCTAATCAAATAGATTTTTTTCCTTTTTACAAAATTCGAAGGGGCAGCGTTGCAGCGCTGTCTTAACTCTATAAAAGGGAAGGTTTGTCATTCATGCAAGGGGAGCCGTTTTTGAGAGACCAAAACCCTAATCTTGATTTCTACACTGTCCAAAGGCTTGAAGGAGAGTTTTGGAGAGCCAAGGAGGAAACTTGAAGCTCAGGATCGTGGACATCACGTTAGGAACGAGTGTTGGCACCCGATCGTAGTCTAATCTCTTTCCCTTGCTTTTTGTTTTGGAGTTAGAAGGTTTGTTAAAGACTTATGTACTGTTTATCTATGTATTTAGACAAATAATGATCGTATGTTTAGAATTTTGATGATTTTGTAATTGAATGCTTGTAGTATTATCTTTTATGCATCTCGATTTTATTGGTTAAACCTTTGGCCAAGGTTTTGCATGTTAGGTTAGATTTAGCTCGAGAGAGTAAATTTATCCATAGAACAATGGATGCATTACTAGATTTAATTTATTTCACGAGAGTGAGTAGATTAATTCTAGAGCCTTAAGAGAATCACTTAATGCCGTGTTTAGTAATAAAAATAGACCGAGAGGTTGATTTGTTACTATGCATGAGTTCAATTGAGCTTGAGAGAGGATGTTGATAATTTAGTAATTCTTGGCCTAAGATTAAAGGCATGCAATCAATTCTTTGGTTTAATTAATCATTATGTTGCTCAAGAATTGAACTCCAACCTTGTAAATAGTAGTTTAGGTTTTATTTTATTTGTTTTGACTTCAATTTAAAGTTTTATTTCTCTAAATAAAATTAGGCATAATTAACTTTGGCACTTAATTAATCTAAGAACTTCAATCCCTGTGATCGACCTTGGCCACTATTACTGCAAATTTTTAGAGGTCCGGTTAATAATTATTATTTGATAGGGCATTCGACAAACCCTCTTATCAAATTAGCGTCGTTGTCGGGGATTGGCATATTTAGTTTAATTATTATCGTGGTGAAAATGCTAGATTTTAATTTGGAGTGTAAATAGTTTATATTCTTAGTCTCCTTTTTTTTTGCTTTAATTTAGAGGTTTATCTTTGTTTTGTTTTTTCATCTTACTTGTTTTTGTTTTCTTTTGAGTCATGGTCTATTGTTTTTGGTTGTGTGATTATTTGATGTTGCTTGAGAGCTTGTGATTATTTGTTGTTTTGTTTAATGGCTTTTAATAGATTTGGGTGGCCCTTTAGGGAATCTGAGCCCGAAAATTCAACACCACTTTCTAGTTCTTTTTCCATTAGTTATCTCTCTTTTGATCATGATCCTCTTAGTGCAGATTATGTATTTCATGGTTATCAAATTCCTAGTTACTATCATACCGAATCTATGAGTTATAGAAATCTCATGTATGGTAATGATGAATGCATTTGGACCCATGAACCATATCCTAATTTCCTTAGAAAGAATATTGAGAGAATTTATAAAGGAGACTAAACTTAGGAGGTTATAGTTTGATGAGAGATTTAAGAGTCTCCAGACCCCTAGGGAGGTTAATGAAGTGCAAACCACTTCTGTAGGATATCCAGTGAGTCACTTGATCACTAATTCACTGATAGCCTTTCAAAAGCATAATTCTTTCTATTCTACTGAGGTTGGGCAATTGAGGGAGTGGATTATTGATATTGGGGAAGAGCTAAAGTATTTAGACACACTCCAGACTCGAGTCAATGAAGATGAGAGAGAGGATGAGCCTATCTTAGTTGAGGAGGTTCATGAGGTAGAGTTTGAGGCTATAAGGCCTTTGTCTGTTTTATCTTCTGATTCATCTCTTATCCTTGAGTGTTCTTCTTATTCTCACGAGTCCGTGTCTGAGTCATTGTATTTTGATCTTTCTCCTTTTATGATTTTCATATTCAAAAGTACCAAAAATATTTCTACTTTAGGGTCTCACGAGAAGCTAGTGTTTCTACTAATTTTGGTCTGTTTTGTAGATTCCAAGAAGAGGGGCCCGAAGAAATGGGAGAATTTCTTTGTACCTTAAGAGACCACATGAGTCTAGTCTAGTTAAAGATGTTAAAAAAAGTACTTCTTGGGAGGCAACCCAAGTTTTCTTTCCCTCATTTACTTTTCTTGTTTATTTTTCTTTTCTAGTTTAGGCTGTTTTGAAAAAGAGTGCCAAGTAAATCTCATTCCCATTTTGCAGGACCTCGATCGTATTGAGTAACCTCCTAGCCAATTCAAGGAATTCTCATGGAATAGTCTCTCATCATATCAGGCTAGTATCATTCACTCATTCTATCTTTGTCTTTATTTATTTTATTGAGCATGTCACATTGAGGGCAATGTAAGTTTTAAGTTTAGGGGTGGATAATGTTTTGCAGTCCTGATAATTCTGAGTAAATTATGAGCAAATTTTTTCGATCTTAAGCATATTGAATCATTTATAATGCATGATGTTTGTTAGGATAGCCTAGGAAGTAATCTAAGTGATTTTTTTTTTTTGCAATAGAATGATTTCTGAAGCATGTCCTAAATCGAGTATATTTAAATTTTATCTGTAATTTCTTTGCAACACATGAGTACATAACTGACTTTCAATTATGCTCGAATACTAGGATGCTTTTGTTGAGTCTAGAGGTTGTTGTCACCCCGATAGGCTTAAGAACTAATTAATAGTTGACTTGCATGAAAGCTAGTGATTGAAATATGTGAAATAAGAAACATTTTATCTTTATTGATTTCTTAGCATGTTACAAGAAATTGAAAGCATGTTCCATCAATAATTGTGTGCTTAATGTGTGGGATCAAAAGAGCTATCTCCATTATGTTCAGTTAGGCCATCCATTGAGTGTGCTATGGATAAGGGTCCCTACAGTGGAAGTGTGAAAGCTAGGGTCTCCATAATTAGGAAAAAGATAAGTTTGGGGGTGAATAACCCTTGTGAAAAGAAAGAAAATGAATGCTTAAGTAGATTGCTCTCTGTAGTGTGAGAAAACTTGAAATTGGAACTTAGGGCCAGTGTGGGGGAAAACGAAGGAAAGTCTTGGTAAAAGTATCTCAAGTTAATAGAAAATAGTAGAAAGGAAGTTAAACATACACAGACACAAGGAAGCAATAGATAGACATTAGATTGCTCGAGGAGGGATGTTCTAAGACTTTATTCTATTGTTTTATATCAATTAGGTAATTGAGGCTTGAATCACGATTCTTGTATTAAAATCTTGTGAAAATGTTATTTTGCTCTTATTTTGCTCGAGGACTAGCAAAAATCTAAGTTTGAGGATATTTGATAATAGGTAAAATAGTGTTATTTCTTGGCTTAGTTTTATGCTAGTTTTGCTATGATTATATGTGCTTTCATGTGTTTTTATGTATATTTCTAAAAAAATTGAGCATTAGAGCAAAATCGGAGAATTGTGAGATATTTGGGTAAATTTGAGCAACTTAAGGCTGTATTTGAGGATTCAAGTGTTGAAGAAGAAGAACAAGACATTTGGACCCGATGGCATAACATTGCACGCTCCTTATAGCATTGCAACGCCATTTGAGAAGCTTTTAAACCTTGAAAAACCTCAGGCATAATGTTGCAACACTATCTATAGTGTTGCAACACTACTCAAATAGATTTCTTCCCTTCTTAAAAAATTCGAAGGGACAACGTTGCAACGTTGCCCCTAGCATTGCAACGGTGTCTTGACTCTATAAAAGGGAAGGTTTGTTATTTGTGCAGAGGGAGCCGTTTTTGAGAGACCAAAACCCTAATCTAGATTTCTACACTGGCCAAAGGCTTGGAGGAGAGTTTTGGAGAGCCAAAGAGGAAACTCAAAGCTCGGGATCGTGGACATCACGTCGGGAACGAGTGTTGGCACCTGACCGTAGTCTAATCTCTTTCCCTTGCTTTTTGTTTTGGACTTAGAAGGTTTGTTAAAGACTTATGCACTGTTTATCTATGTATTTAGACAAGTAATGATTGTATGTTAAGAATTTTGATGATTTTGTAATTGAATGCTTGTAGTATTATCTTTTATGCATCTCGATTTTATTGGTTAAACCTTTGGCCAAGGTTTTGCATGTTAGGTTAGATTTAGCTCGAGAGAGTAAATTTATCCACAGAACAATGGATGCATTACTAGATTTAATTTATTTCACGAGAGTGAGTAGATTAATTCTAGAAGCCCTAAGAGAATCACTTAATGCCGTGTTTAGTAATAAAAATAGACCGAGAGGTTGATTTTCTAATATGCATGAGTTCAATTGAGCTCAAGAGAGGATGTTGATAATTTAGTAATTCTTGGGTTAAGATTAAATGCATGCAATCAATTCTTTATATTCAAAGTTGTGCTTTAGTTTAATCAATCATTATGTTTCTCAAGAATTGAACTCCAACCTTGTAAATAGTAGTTTAGGTTTCATTTTATTTGTTTTGACCTCAATTGAAAGTTTTATTTCTCTAAATAAAATTAGGCATACTTAACTTTGGCACTTAATTAATCTAAGAACTCTAATCCCTGTGATCGACTCTTGTCACTATTACTGCAAATTTGTAGAGGTCCGGTTAATAATTATTATTTGATAGGGCATTCGACAAGCCCTTTTATCACCTGCAGTGGTGGTCACCAACCTCACTTACAGTGATGTCACTTCTGTTAGACCAGGCACCTAATGTATTAGGTGACCCGAGTAGCCTGTAGTGGAAGTCACCAACATCAATTATTGTGATGTCTCTCCTGCTAGACCAATCACCTAATTTATTGGGTGACTTGAGTAACCTGTAGTGCTGGTCACCATCTTCACTGACAGTGATGCCACTTCTACTAGACTAATCACCTAATCTATTGGGTGACTTGAGTAGCCTGCAGTGGTGGTCACCAACCTCACTTTCAGTAATGTCACTCCTACTAAACCAATCACCTAACTTATTGGATGACTTGAGTAGCCTACAGCGGTGGTCACCAATCTCACTTTCAGTGATATCCCTCATGCCAGACCAATCACCTAATTCATTGGGTGACTTGAGTAGCTTGCAATGGTGGTCACCAACCTCACTTTCAGTGATGTCACTCTGCTACACCAATCACTTAATTTATTGGGTGACTTGAGTAGCTTGTAACGGTGGCCACCAACCTCACTTTCAGTTATGTCACTCCTGTTAGACCAATCACCTAATTTATTGGGTGACTTGAGTGTTGGGATTTATGCCCTAAAGCCTCGTAATTAATGATTTATTTAATAATTTATAATAATTTTGATTATTTTATTTGCAATATAATATTATCCATTATATGAAAAATCCAAAGTTATTAGTATAATCTTGAACAATATGTGGTTAACATACGAGAGGATCATGTTTAAGAAATAGCATAAAGGGTCATAGTATATGGATAAGGTTGGGTGCCTTATCCTGGTAACACTATTGATAGGACCCACTTTGTAATAGTTACAAATGATTTGATCCAAATCATTCATGTGGAGACATGTGAGTGGGGGTATCTTATACAATAAGTTTGTATAAGATTGGACCACGAAATATTTAATCTCTATTTATAAATCTATTAATTGAGAAGATTAATATTTCATCAAGATGATCATATGCGACTCGATCTTAATCCTGAGTGAGTTGTGAACTCCTGCCTGTAAGGGCTTGTCCTTTGATTTGCATGGGTGAGAGTGGATTTTATAGCCAATTCAATATGCCTACCATTTTGGGGACTTGACCAAATAGGGAGCTGGAAACATAATCTCACAAGATGGAATTCACTTCTTCCCATATAGGGTAAGTAGATGAGTAGGTCCCTTAAGTGATGATTTCAGGACTTGAACAATGGGACCCCACCCTCTCATTGGCCCGAGAGGGAATTAGTTTATGATTGGATCATAAACAAATTGTTTATTAGAGGATCAATGGTACTTAAGGTACAAGATGTAATTACAGGGGTAAAATAGAGTTTGGACCCAGCTGTAATTACGAACAACTCGTGAAGGATCGACTTGTATGTAATGATTAAATCAATGAACACAACTTGTCCTACAGTGCATAAGAGTGCAACTCTAGGTCTATAGTGGAGTGACCTATAGTTAATGAATGAAAATTAATTAATTAATTTTGTATCATTGGAGCTTATAATCTGTAGGTCTATAAGGTCCCCTTGCTAGCTCATAGTAACACTAAAAGATCAATTTAGTTGAAAGAAAATTTTGAGATGTTCAAATTAATATTAATTTGAAGTGTTCAAATTAATATTTAATATATTAGATATATTAAATATAAAAGAGGAAAATATATTTATTGTATTTGATACATTAAATATTAAAATTTGAAATGTTCAAATTAATATTTAATATATTAGATGTATTAAATATAAAAGGAGAAAATATATTTATTGTATTTGATACATTAAATATTAAAATAATTAATGTATATTTGATACATTAAATAAAAGATATTTATAAAATTTGAATAAGATTGAAATAAATAAATATCGTTGGAGATTTGAATGAGATTCAAATAAGTATAAGATATATTTTAATATATTAGATATTAAAATATAATATTTTAATTCTGACAAAGATTTTACCTTGGTCTCTATAAATAGGACCCTTGGGTTGAGCCATTAGACATAACACATATCTCCTCAATAGAGAATTAGAGAATTCTCTCTAGATATTTTCCTCTCCAATCCTTTGTGGATTTTCTTTCAAGAGACTCTCACAAGCCTTGGTCTTGTATTCGAGTCATAGCCAGGAATATTTTATGGAGGAGATAAAGATCCACCAGAAATATCTCCATATTTACTCCAAGTAAGTTTGCTTAACCTTAATTTTTAATTTAATTTTAAATAAAATAAAAAACGATCCAATGCTTCCACTGCGGAGTGAAACGTTCATTCCTTCATTGAGTAGCCAGCAGCGGTGGTCACCTTCACGTACAGTGATGTCACTGTTGCTAGACCGAACACTAATTTATTGGGTGATTTGAGTAGACTGCAACGGTGGTCACCAAAGGACTTTTTTTTAATCCTTTTTCATCACCTTTTTTTTTTTTTTTTTTTGTAAAAGAGAATGACCTCAATCTTTTTTTTTTTTTCAGGAGTCTAGGTTAGCAACTTTATTGGGCAGTTTTGTTGCATTAAAACGTCGATCTTCACTTAAACCCTTATGAGGCATGTAGACTTTTGAGGTAAACAAACATACTTTTCCATAGTATTTTTTTTGTTATTCATTTGTAGCTAAGATGCCCTCGGTAAAAAAAATCTCAACCAATAATGAAGCAACATCTAGCTTTGTGACTTGCTTCCTTCAGTGGTTGTCCCATACTTTGCAGCGTAGCCACACCTGAAATTGAGACAAAGTAAAGCCAACGAAGCTTACTTAAAGTGACAGTAGAGCCCAAGCTTGAAGACCTAAGGTGGAATGAACCCCTGATTTGAAGACTTGAAACAAAGTGAACCCCAAACTTGGAGATGAAGCAAAGAGCCTAGACTTTGAAGTTGTTGTTGGGATTTATGCCCTAAAGCCTCGTAATTAATAATTTGTTTAATAATTAATAATAATTTTGATTATTTTATTTGCAATATAATATTATCCATTATATGAAAAATTCAAGGTTATTATTGTAATTTTAAACAGTATGTGGTTGACATACGAGAGGATCATGTTCAAGAAATAACCTAAAGGGTCATAGTATATAGATAGGGTTGGGTGCCTTATCCTGGTAACACTATTGATACGGCTCACTTTGTATTAGTTACAAATGATGATCCAAATCATTCATGTGGAGACATGTGAGTGGGGGTATCTTATACAATGAGTTTGTATAAGACTGGACCACGAAATATTTAATCTCTCTTTATAAATCCGTTAATTGAGAATATTAATATTTCATTAGGATGATCATATGTGATTCGATCTTAATCTTGAGTGAGTTATGAACTCCTGCCTGTGAGGGCTTGTCCTTTGATTTGCATGGGTGAGAGTGACTTTTGTAGCCGATTCAATATGCCTACCATTTTGGGGACTTGACCAAATAGGGAGCTGGGAACATAATCTCACAAGATTTCCTCCTTCCCATATAGGGTAAGTAGATGAGTAGTTCCTTTAAGTGCTGATTTCGGGACTTGAACAATGGGGCCCCACCCTCTCACTGGCCCGAGAGGGACTTAGTTTATAATTAGATTATAAACAAATTGTTCATTAGAGATCAGTTGTACTTAAGGTGCAAGATGTAATTACAGGGGTAAAACGAACTTTTGACCCAGCTGTAATTATGAACAACTCGTGAAGGATCGACTTGCATGTAATGATTATTTCTATGGACACAACTTGTCCTACAGTGCATAAGAGTGCAACCTAGGTCTATAGTTGAGTGACCTATAGTTAATGAATGAAAATTAATTAATTAAAGAGTTTAAATTAATTAATTTTGTATCATTTGAGCTTATAATTTGTAGGTCCATAAGGTCCCCTTGCTAGCTCATAGAAATACTAAAAAGATCAATTTAGTTGAAAGAAAAATTTGAAATGTTCAAATTAATATTTAATATATTAGATATATTAAATATAAGAGAGAAAAATATATTTATTGTATTTGATACATTAAATATTAAAATTTGAAATGTTCAAATTAATATTTAATTTGAAGTGTTCAAATTAATATTTAATATATCAGATATATTAAATATAAAATAGGAAAATATATTTATTGTATTTGATACATTAAATTTTAAAATAATTAATGTATATTAGATACATTAAATAAAAGATATTTATTAAATTTGCATTGGATTCAAATTAGGAAATAAATGTCGTAGGAGAATTTTAAACGGTTTAAATAAAATTCAAATTGATTAGATAAATGTATTTTAATATATTAGATATTAAAATATATTATTTAATTATTTTCCCTAGACCACTATAAATAGGACCCTAGGGGTGAGCCATTGTGCATTCTTCACAACACACATCTCCTCAATAGAGAGAATTAGAGAATTCTCTCTAGACATCTTCCTCTCCAATCCCTTGTGGATTTTCTTTCAAGAGGCTCCCACAAGCCTTGGTCCTGTGTTCGAGACATAGCCAAGAAGACTTTGTGAAAGAGATAAAGATCCGCCAGAAGAATCTCATATTTTCAAGGTATGTTATGTTGAAACCCTTGTATTTTAGTTTAATTCTAAATAAGTCAAAGACGATTCCTATGCTTCCGTTGTGGGTTTAATTCGATCATTCCCTTCAATTGTAACCTCGACTTTAAAGATGAAGTGAAGCCATCAAACTTTGAAGATGAGCGATAACCTCAACCTTGAAGATGAAGCGACGACCTAGACTTTGAAGATGGAGCAACAACCTCAACTTTGGAGAGAGAGACAACCTCAACTTTGGAGAGAGAGTAGGAGCGACAACCTCGGCTTTGGAGAGAGAGCAGCAACCTCGACTTTGGGGAGAGAGTAGCAACGTCAACTTTGGAGAGAGGGCAGAGAGTGGCAACCTTGACCTCAGAGAGAGAGCGACAACCTTAACTTTGGAAAGAGAGCGGGAACCTCGACTTTTAAGGGGGAGTGACAACCTTGACTTTAAAGAGAGTGACAACCTTGAATTTGGAGAGAGAGCGACAACCTAGACTCGGCTTTGAAGAGAGAGTGGCCACCTCGAACTTGAAGAGATAGCGATGATGAAGCATTCGAACTTGAAGAGAGAGCAGCGGCGAAGCCTCAAAACTTGAAGAGACAGCTACAATGAAGCCTCGGAACTTGGAGAAAGAGCAGTGATAAAGTCTCAGCCTTGAAGAGAGTGCAACAAGGAAACCTCCAAACTTGAAGAGAGAGCAGCGACGAAGCCTTCAAACTTGAAGATGGAGTGATGAAAAAACCTCCAAGTCGACCGAATTTTGAGATGGAGCGACATCAAGTCTCCAGATTTGAAGATGGAGCGACAACAAAGCCTCCAAACTTAAGCGTGGAGTGACGACCGAAGGAAGCCCTTTTGTATGCATTCAGTTTGTAGCATCCCATTGGCTTGTTGAGTCGCCACCTTTAATTGAGTTGAGCGTCTTCAATTTGTTGTGTTGCCCCAGTAGGGATGGACACCTTCAATTTGCAGTGTCATGCTTCAATAGTCGTGACACACATTTTTTTTTATTTGGAGAGACTGAATTTAAAGTTTTCTTTAAGCTGCCTACGTGTACCCTTCAATAGAAGGAATCAAGGCATAACGTAGTTCAATTTTTTTTTCATTTTATTATTTTTTTGTACCATTCACCTTTTAAGCTCATGTGGGCAAGAAGTATCATGCAATTTAGGCTCTTACGATACGGAGCATTTTCATTCTAAGCACTTTTTTCACTGATTAAGCTACTTCATCGAGATCCAACTCAATCTTCCCTTCCTGAGCCAACTTTAAAACCATTCTTTTAAGACAAAACACTTTTCCACCGGATGACTAATGACTCGGTAATACTTGCAATAGTTGGGATTGTCAACTTTTTCCATATCTTCTGGTGGTTTACACTCTGAAAGTTCAATCAATTGCATCTTTAAAAGTTGTTCTAACATATTAGGAACGTCAGAATCAGGAAAGGGATAGACTTTTTCTTGCATTTCCCTCAAAGTTATGTGACACTTCATATTTCCTTGTTGCTTCTCAATCCGCTTGCCTTTTCCTTTTGAAGATGACTTGAAAAAGAGTTGTATTGACAACTATAGACTCTTCTGAAGTCAGCTCGATGTTATTTATTTCTTCCTTTAAATTAGGGGCTAGAAGGTCTTTGTCTCCCCACTAGCAATACTTAGCTCCATATCGTGGGTGGGAGTTGCTAGTTCTTTAAAAGTGCGAGGTTTTATACCTTGAAGGATGTAGAGTAGTATCTAGTGCATGCCTTGGGTGCACATCTCGATAGCAGATAGCTCAATGAGTCGATCTTTACAATCAAGACTTAAAGCTCTCCATCGATTTATGTAGTCAACAATTGGTTCACCTTTATGTTGTCTAAGTTTGATGAGTTCAAGCATGTTGACGGTTCTTCTTATGCTGTAGAAGCAATTGAGGAACTCCTTTTCAAACTGCTCCCAACTGTCAATAGACTCAGGCTCTAAATCAATGTACCAGTTAAAAGCGTTTCCTTTTAGTGTCCAAACGAACTGCTTGACTAGTAGATCTCCTCTGATACCAACATTTTTGCATGTCTCGATGAATTGTTGAAATTTCGGTGGTTGGTATCCACCAGGCATCCTCAGGTTGTCGATCTTCTTAGTATACAACTTGGAATATAGGAGGGAGTTTTGAGTAGGTCCACCATATTATGCTCTGATAGAGTTCATGATCATATCTTGGAGCTATTGAACAAACAGTGAAGCAATTGAAGTAGAATGTTGTGACTCAGCGGTCTTTCCCTTATCTTTGATGGTAGGGGTCAAACTTGATTCAATGGCATCCTAACTTTCAATCTGGTTCTTGAGAGAAGAAATTTTGTAGTCTCTTTCTTTGATTGCCTTTGGTAACATGTTGATCTTCTTTTCAACTTCAGCTAATCTTTCTTCACTGGTGCCTGCATCAATCATCATAACAGACATCATGTTAGGATTTGATATTTAGCTTGGTTGAAGGGAAGGAAAAGTGATTTTTCCAAACACAAAATTTTCTGCATTGGTGACATCAGCTTAAGAAAATTATGTCATACGTCTCAGCATCTTGTTTGCAATGACAGGTATTTGACTTTCTTCTTGTTGGATTTCTTTAGAGTGACTGCGAGTGATTGGCCCCATGTAGGAGTTACTTGAAGCAACAAGCTTTGAAGAAACTTCTTTGGATGTCATGACTTCTTGGAGAGAGAGAAAGAGATGAGAGGTAGAGACTGTCCCACTCAGTGTGCCAATTAGTTCACACGAGATTTCAATAAAGAAATTTGATTCGTGGAAATGAACTTGATTTTATTGATTTTTGTGAAGTGTTAAAATCTCTAATATTTATCCTCTGATTTTTTCTCTCGAATATGTAAGCTTTGAGCTCTGACTGGTTAAATTTCTTGGATCGACCTGTTGGCTTGTTGATCCTCTTAGATTGACTTGCTGACTTGTTGATCTTGGATCGGCCTATCGGTTTAATAATCTTGGATTGACATGTTGGCTTGTTGATCTTGGATTGGCTTGCCAGTTTGTTGACCTTGGATCAACATGTGAGCTTGTTGATCTTAGATCGGCCTGTCGGTTTGTTGATCTTCTTAAAGTCTTTCAGTCATTGAATCTTTTGAATTTTGAATCTTGGGTCTTCTGAATTCTCATGATTCTCTGACTGAACTTGAAGCTTTTGAATCCTGGAGACTCTAAACTCACTGGATTCTCTGATTGAACATAAAGCTTCTAAATATATATCTAGCTGAATGCTCTGGCTTCTGATTTCTTAGAATGCCTTCAAATGAAGGGTGGCCTCCTCTATTTATAGAGTTTGATGGACTTTGTATGGGCTTAGGCTTGATTAAATTTGGGCTTTAGCTTATTTGGACTTAATCCAATCTTCTTTTAATAGACTTGGATTATTTAAATTTAGCCCAATCCATTTGTATTGATCTCAAGCTAAATTAGCTTTAGATCCAAATGCCACATGGCATAATTTGATTAGACTAGTTTAAGTTGCCCAATGGATCAATATTGGATAGGTGACATTATTTGATTTGCCAATTTTTCATGTCTTTTAATTTAATTTGAGGACACGTGTAAATTTGTAATAGGTCCCAAACTTATTTTATCATTAATTTAAATTAATGACGTGGAAATTTGTGATTGGCCAAAATTTCTCATTCAACAGACGTTGTCTCCCTTGTTTGGTAAGCCTTGACTTCGACCCATGGCCAATCGGGCTTAGTTTTGGATTACCCATTCCTTAAATGGCTTTGATTGGTAGTTTTAGACTCCGTCGAGTGTTGACCAACTCGAGTTCGAGGTCGTTATCTGCCAAAGTCGTGATTTCCAGTAAGACCCATTCAGATTCGAGCCTCGAATCACCTTAGGTTCGCGACCCACAATTCAAACAGCCTTGTGCGGGATTACCCATAGCCCACAGAGGTCAAATTGACATTTTTAAATGCCTTGAGACACTGTTCGACAAGGTTTCAAATCGTTTAAGAGAGAATAAGTGGGTAACAATCACTCTAAATCCTTTTCGAATACTTTTTAGGTGTCGTAGTTCAATCTCTAACCTTCAAGAGTGTTCTGTTTGTAGTTTTGAACTCATTCGAACACCTTCGAGCAAGACCTAAGTCGTTTTGGTAAGGATTAGGTGGTAAGACCTCATTTAGACCCTTTCTAAACTTGTTTTAAGTGCTGTTAATCAGTTTCTAACCATGAGGGCTCTTTTGCATGTAGTTTCAAAAAAATCTGGAGTCCTTTGAGCACCAACTAGCAAGCATGCTAACCCAGTTGGCGAAGTTCAGTAAGTTTTAGCATCACTTAAACTCATTTGGATTGAATTGAAGCATCTTAAACCAGTTTTTAATGATTTGTGCCCCTTTACTTGTAGTATCAAGTTTATTCGGGGTCTTTTGGGCACTCCTGCAATTACCTAAGTCCTTTTGGGTAAGGATTAAGTGGTGAGAATTTTTTTAGGCCCTTTTTAAGCAAGTATTAGGTGTTGTAAAGTTAGTTGCTAATCCTTGGTTACTCTTACTTATAGTTTGGGTTGATTTTGGAGCTTGAATTAGCTTTAAAGGCCATATCTAGGTAAGTTACCCCCTCATTGAGCATTTTTTAGTTTGATCAAAGGATTTCGACTAAGTTTAGCCTCTAAAGCTTGTTTCTTGGTTTAGGAACCTCTTGGAGTAAGTTTAGGAGTGCTATAGGTAAGTAGAGTTCTACTTGATGAGTCTGTTTGATTGTGTGAAGCATGTTGCATGCTTTAACTCTATTGTTTTTATGATTATACGAATGCCATTCTAGGATCATTATATGTTATGAATTAATTGAGCATAATTGAATACTTATGGTGGCTTGATCCTTGTGTTGTTATGCATGCTGAGATGTTGAGTTATGTGCCATTATACTAACAAGCATGTTGAGTGGACGTGGTTTTTGAGCGTAAAGCATGGCCTAGAAATCATGTTAGGTTTGCATTCTAGGTTGTGAACTTTTTAGTGGAGGTCAAAGGATCAAGTTTGTGATAAAGGAGGATGCTAGGATCTCAGGTATATATGGTCGGGAACTAGCATTGTGTTGGAAGGAAGTGAGTTGGTTATCAGGACCTTGGGTGAAAATTATAGGGGGCTGATCTTGTTTAAGGAAAGTAAAGTGTATGTCAGTACCCCGGGTAACATGGTCGAGGGTTGATATGCCACTATTGTGTGACAATACCTTAGGTAACATGGTCAAGGGTCAGCATGCCAATCTTGGATAAAGGAAGTGAGGTGGATGTCAATACCTCAGGTTACATGGTCGAGGGTTGATATGGCACCATTGGGTAATGATAACTCGGATAACATGGTCGGGGGTCAGCATGCCAATCTTGGATAAGGAGGAGCATGAGACCTTGGGTTACATGGCCAAGGGTCAGTGTGATGAGTCTTGAGGAAAGTATTGAGATCTTGGGTTAAATGGTGAAGGATCAATACGTTGTTAAGTCATCGATACCTTGGGTTACATGGTCAAGGGTTGGTGCACAGTTTGAGCCTTGGGTATAAAGGCCAAGGGCCAAATTTCGAGCTCCGTAGAGAAGCATGAGACCTTGGGTTACATTGTCAGGGCTAGATGTAACTCGAAAGGTTAGTCTTAGAGAGTTTTGGTGAAGGTTGTATATGAGTTTTGAGTGAGCTCGTGGAGCTTAAGTGTGCATGGCAGAGTGTAGAATTCATGTGTTGGGCTAGTCTTGTGTTTTACTTGGTTACATACATTGAGCATGTTGTTTATGTTATTAGCTTTGAAGAGCATGTTGGATGCGTGTGAAAAGCATATTGTTTGCCTTGTTTGATGCTTGGTAGCTCACCAAGTGTGAGCTACTTACTAAGTACTTTTGTACTGACTCTCTCCCCCCTCCCCCCCCCCCCCCCCCCCCCAACCAACAGTTTTGCAGGTGCTTAAGTCTTCGAGAGCTTGGTGATGCAAAGGAGACATTGGAGGGAGACCATTATTTAGCTAGGATTCTTTATTCTTTTAGCTAGTCACATTATATTCTTCATAATTGGTTTTAGTTTGTTTTAGCTTGTGAACTTACACTTGTAAGAGTTGTTTGTCTCCTTTATGGTTTGAGTTAGTGTTTAGCTTCAAGGTTGTTTAGTTTGAGACCTGCACGTAGTGAGTTATAAAATGGTTTGGAAGTCTGGCATGTTCTTAGGAGTTGTTAAAATGATTGAGTTTAGCTTGTACTCTTTTCTTAAATTAGGAGTCTTATTTTGATTCATAGGTCTTCGTGTTTCACTTGAATGTTTTATCTAGCAGTACTTGATGCGAGGCCTGACTCGTTCTTGTGTTTGAGAGTTAGGGTATGTTGTGTTGTTTACAAGTGATGTTGAAGTTGTTGCTTAGTTGTTTTGATCATGGAAGTGTTGTTTTCCTCTTTAACAAGTGCTAGAAAAAAAATTGGGTAGTGTCATACTTATGTCGTTATGCTGTCGAAATTCTTGGGGAATATTGGTTGTAAGTCTAGTGACGTTTCTTAAACTAGGTTGAGTTTTGAAGGTGTTACACAAAATTAGAAAATTTCATATTTTATAAATTAAAAAAATACTTTTTGAAATGGAACAAAAAAGTTTTCCAAACACTCTTTTCAAAACAAAAAATAGAGCTACCTGCTCTGATATCAATTGTAGGATCTAAAGGCAACACTAGAGGAATGGAGGAGGTGAATAGTATTGTCTACCAAATTTTACTTTTAATTGAAACTAGAGTTTGATTAAATTACAAATTTAGATTCTATGGTTTGGAGAAAGTTAGAATTTAGTCCCTATGATTTAAAAAGTTAGAATTTCATCCTTATGGTTTGATAAACTCTTCATAAATGGTCCCTATAGTAGGGACTATTTATGAGAGTTTTATCAAACTATAGGAACTAATTCTAATATTTAAAACTATAGAGACTAAATTCTAACTTTTTCAAAACCATAAGGACCTAGTTTGTAATTTAAACTTTTAAAAAGTTAACTACTAATTTTTCACTAAAAAAAATTACTTCTAATTTAATTCCTAATTGCAATCAATTGAAATATCACAATTAGGCACCCAAACAATTACTACATGAGAAATTAAATAAATTGAAGCAATCCTATATCATGTAATCTAATAATTAAAAAAAAAAATCAATAATGGTAAGATGCGAAAATTAAAAAGTGAAAAATTATAGAGTGAGGGAAAGAGAACACCAAAAATTTATAGTGGTTCGATAAATTTCCTACTCCACTCCGACTCCTTGTGTATTTTACTAAGTGATCCTCTTGCGGGTGAGAACCAAATGAACACAACCCTCTTTTTCTTAAGCTAAAGAGAAACCCAAGATTTTTTTTACTGGTTCAGAATCAAACCAATTGCCTTTTCACACAACCCAAGGTGCACCCCACACTTAATACAAAACCCAATTGACAAAAAATAAAACTTACAATAATGCCTCTCAATAGGCAAAGTACATAAGTTTAGCACACAGAAGGAATGCTCTAAAATTTCCTCACAGAAAATAGAATTAGCTAGTTGAAGAGTGTGTGAGAAAATTTGAAAGCTTGAACACTTTTTGGGAGAAAAGAGAGCGTAGAAGCTGTTGGAAAATTTTTGAGAAGTAAGGTTGAAGATGAATATGGCTGTAATTTTAAAAATGAAGGGATTAAAAATCAGCCATTGGATTTAGGGTAAAAGAATTTGATGGATGAGATCAAATGGTGAAGACAGGAAAGGATTTTAAAATTAAAATTGAACAAATAAGAAAACTCCAGTCGAAAACATGAACCACACGCGCAGAGAGGAGGAAAATCATGTTACTCGTGTGATTTCATGTTGTACACCTAGTGCGTGGAGCACACACGCACGTGAGCGCGTGGAGACAGAGGGCACACTTGAATTTTCTTTTTTTTTTTTTAATGTAATAGTTGTGACGTGTGCGAGCTAATTCCTTTTTTTTGGAATAATATTTCCTTTTTTTTTTAATTTCAAACAGCCTCGCCATATGTCTCCTTTTCATTTGCCCATGTCGCCATGTCATCGCCACATCACTTGACACGTCATTGGCACGTCAACAAAATTTGACTGTTAGATGCCATATCATCTGCCACGTAGGATGACATGTCAGCAAAGTTTGACTGTTGGATGTCACATCATCTGCCACGTCAACAAAATGTTGTCAACGACACATTGTCTTTTTCCTTTGATCTTCTTTTGCTCATATCTTTCTCGTTTGAAGTTCGATTCGAATGATTCAAGATGCGTTGGAATCATCTTTCTAAGCTTATACAAGATAAATCCTTTGAAATACTAAAAATGATTAGTACAAAAATTTGAGTTTGTTATCATCAAAATATTTGGTTTGATTGAAGCTCTAAATCTAACAATCTTCTCCTTATGACAAACCACTCGATAATGCAATTCGATCTAAGAAATACTTTTTCCCTTTTGTTATCACCAAAAAGATGCAAGCAGATAATTATGCTCCCCCTTAATCACATAAATAATGCATAAAAAAAATTAATGCTCCCTCTCAATATAACATACAAAGAAAAATGCTCCCCTATCAAACAAAATTATGCAATTAAATGCAAATGATTCCAAGTACAAGTCTATTCCTACAAAATTCTTCTTCATTTACGGCCTTAGTAAGAATATCTGCTACTTGTTTCTCAATATGAACATAATTAATGATAATATTCCCATTTTGCACATGCTCTCTAAGAAAATGATGTCTAATATCTATATCCTTTGTCCTAGAGTGCTAAATAGGATTTTTGGTTAAATTAATTGAACTAGTATTATCACAAAAGATAGGTATTTGTTCAAAATTTAAACCAAAATCATGCAAAGTCTGTTTCATCCATAAAACTTGAGAACAATAACTAGCAAAAACAATGTATTCCACCTTAATAGCATATAATACAACAGAGTTTTGCTTTTTACTATACCAAGAGACTAGAGAGCTTTCTAAAAATTGGCAAGTTCTATCAGTACTCTTCCTATCAGTTTAACTACCAGCAAAATCAACATAAGAATAAGCAATTAAATCTGATGATGCACTCTTAGGATACAATAAACCTAAGTCAACAATACCAAGCAAATATTAAAAAATTCTTTTTACAACTTGCAAGTGTAATTCTTTAGGACAAGCTTGAAATCTAGCACACATGCATCACTAAACAATATATGCGGCCTACTCACAATTAAGTAAAGCAAGGATCCAATAATACCTCTATAAGCTTTAATATCTACGTTTTTACCTTTTTTTTTCCTTATCAAGCTATGTAGTGGTACTCATTAGGGTCTTTGCTACTTTTGCATTATCGAACTTGAACCTCTTGAGTAGATCCCTTGTGTACTTTTCTTGATTGATGAAGCTTCCCTCTTCTAGTTGTTTGATTTGGAGCCCAAGAAAGAACCTGAGTTCTCCCATCATGCTCATTTCAAACTCACTCTGCATATACATAGAGAATTCTTCATAGAGAGAAAGATTAGTAAAACCAAAAATAAAATCACAAATATAAATTTGCACTAACAAAATATCACTTTCTTTGGTTTTAATAAAAAGTGTAGCCTCAATAAGTCCCATTTTAAACCTATTATCAATAAAAAAAAAATTTGCTCAAACGGTCATACCAAGCTCTAGGAGTTTGTTTAAGACCATAAAGAGCTTTATTTAATTTAAAAATATGATTTGGATTATCAAAATTTTCAAAACCAGAAGGTTGTTCAACATAAACTTTCTCAATTATAAAATCATTTAAAAAAGTACTTTTCACATCCATTTGAAATAAAGTAAAGTTTTTATGAGATATTAATGCAAGCAACATTTGAATTGGCTCAAGTCTAGCAATCAGAGCAGAAGTGTTGGGAGAAAAATATATGCGCGAAAGCAACAAACTAAAATATTTATCTCCCCTTCACAAGTTCAGGCAAACAAATTAGAGTCACAAATAAGAAATATAAAATAGATAGGGAAAAAGAATGACATCGAAAGCTATATTGGTTCGTCCCAAACTCGGGATTATGTCCAGTCTTTTGCAACTGCAGGTTCTACTAAAATCCTGGAGATTACAAGTAATAAAATTAGAAGTACTCCAAAGTATCGATCCCATAGGGAACATATTTTAACAAAAATTAAGAATAGCACAAAAATGTTCAAAAATTACAACTAGGGTAACCAAAGTGAAACAAAGTTTGTGATGGTTGTGTTGCTAGAAAGTAAAATAAAAAGAAAATCAAGATAATGAAAAGAGGGATTCAAGTATGATCATACCCTTTGGTGAGAATTGCAACTCAATTGCAATTGCAATCAAGCCTTAACACAAAGTAATTGTAAACCGAATTGACTCCTATTCAATTTTGATTCAAAATCCTTAGGTGGCTAAGTGATTGGACCTATATGTCTATGGCCAATCATACTTAGATAATTTCATATCGCATTTTAGTGGTTTTGGGGGCTTGTCCTATGTCTAGGATAAACGTTGCTTATATCTAAGCTTTTTATCCCATTGCTTTTGCGAGATCTGCCTTCATCTAACCCTTTCAGTATTAGATTCCGACTTCAAAGCAACCCTAGTTGATCAATCCCAAGTTTACTAAAAACAAATAAGTCAACAAAAGCAAACAATCTTTGTGTTAATTTGGATTGCTCTTACATTTAAGCTTCACATTCTCACCTTTAGGGCATTCATACAATTGAATCCCTAAAAGAGATTTAGCTCATGGTAAAATAAGAAAATGAACAAGCTTTACATAAAAGAGAATTCATAAATTAAGGAAATAAAGTGAAGAATCGAGAGGCCAAAATAAAACTTAAAACATAATGCCAAATCTAGAAAATAATCAAGAACTTCGTTGTTGAAAATTAATGACTTTATTGAAGAAAAATCTTATGGTGAAAAGATTGTTCCAAGAGAGAAGTACAAAATTGACTGAAATGTAAAACCTAACGGTTACTAATCAAATGGAAAAATGAGATCTAAACAACTGAAAAACAGAAACTACAACAACGTTTAAACATGAATAAAAGAGCTAGAACAAACAATAAAAATAGAATTCTTGTCAACCTTTCTTTCCTTCCCTTTAATTGAACTCAATTCAATCTTTTTCAAGATGATTTGGGTCTTAAAAATCTTAGGTTTTTGCCCATATTGGACTGAGTGTGGAGGTTAGATAAGAAGAAGAAAATTGGACAGCAAGTGAAGAAGAAGAAAAAGTGCAGAAAAATGGATTTTCTTCCAAGGAGGAAATTCCATTCTTCCTTATGATTCTCTTCTTTTTATAGCCTTCAAGCATCTAGGGTTTCTTCATTTTCCATGTATGGATTGATGTAGGAATTTGTTGCTTGAAATAAGAAGGAATTGATGCCAAAATCTTCTAATTATGGAAAAATCCAACAATCCCGTTTTTCCTTTTTTTGGTTCCAGATTGCAATTGCATTGCAGTTGCAATTGACTTGCAATTTTTAGTTTTCTGCTCCCTGCACAAATAACACATAATTTAGCCACTTTCCTACATGATTAGCTATTTTCTAATATTTTTAAGAATTCCCAACATGCTCAAAGGTTTCTTATCATATGTGCTCCAATTCAATAGATTTTGGAGTTCAAAAACGATAAAGTTACAAGAATAATATTTGTTTGTGAGCTAAATAATTCTAAAAAAAATGAGAATTGTCATAGCTTGGGGGATAAACAACAAAGAACAAACCCCTCAATTTAGCAAGAGAGAACACACTCTTCCTCTCCAAAATACACACTGCCACACATTAAGAAATCGACTAAAAGGCACCCACAAAACTTTTTCCGCAAGGTCACTACACTAATTGCTTCAGCTACAATACACAGAAAATAGCACCCACGTTCAAACACACACACACACATTATATGTTATTGGCTAACGTGAAACCTAAAGCCAATTAAATGGGCTTTAAAAGCAAGATGTAAATGGGCCTTGAAAAGTCAATTGGCCTTGACTTTACTAAATCAATTTGTGCACACATTTCTGTCTTTTGGATGAGGGTATTCAACACCATAGAACTATTTTCGCTCCACCAAAAAATACTTAACAATCTCTCACTTGGAGACAAAATACAGTATTGCCTCCCATCTCACCTTGGCAAACTCCAAGGCTCAACTCCCACTATAATTGTTATCTTTGATCTTCTTGGTAAACTCCAAGGCTCAAACAACCTATAAAAAATAATAAATTAACAAATAGGAAACTATAAAAAAATAATTGTAGCTCATCTGTGCTCGCTCAAGGTATGGGCAAGCTACATGGACCTATCCCTCATATGTAAGAGATAGATATGTACTCCCACTTCAGCTAAGTGGTAACACTCGATATCTTCTTCAAACTCGAACAACTGTTCTTAAAGAAAGAAGATACATTCTGTGAATGGTTTGAATCCTCTATTCAAACATGTTGCCAAGCTAGAGACCTGACCTTTGACCTTAGTAACTGCGCTCGCCTTCCACTGTGATGTCTCCAATCACCTAGGCGACTTCATCAATTCATTCAAGTGTTTGACAATTGGAGTTCACGATAGCCATCAACTTTATCTCTTGGACTTTCTAATTATTTATGAACTGATGGATCCTGAATTGACTGATTGAAATTTGCTATCATTGCTGCTAGCTCAACTGTACCTCTACAACTAGCATTTACAGCTTTAATTAACATTCACTGTCTCTTTGATCCTTTGGCAACATTCAACTAACATCTGTACAGTATAGATTTCTTGTGGCCAATAGCCACCACCTAGGATCCTAACCTGAATTTACATTGGCAACTGCCAAACTCACACCTGTAACCCTCACAGCCAACTTTTCCAGTAGAGATGAGATTCATCTTAATACTGGGCACAAACCTGAAGTCTTGTTGCACCAATTTATCTCCACATTCTGTCTTTAGACTGACATTCCCAATCCCACTAGTCTTGGAGGCTCAACCATTCGCCATCCTCACTAGACCATAATGTTTCCCTGTTAAGGATGTGACCAAACTTCTATTTGAAGCTATGTGTATAGAAGTTGCACTGTCTAATATCCATTCCGATGAGTGGTTACAACTCTTTGTGTCACTATCAACATAGACTAAGGCATCATGCATTGCATTTGCCTCTTGCTTCCTACCATGATCTTCTTTCATTTTTCTACACTAACTAATGTATTGACCTTTTATGTGGTAGTAAAAAGATTCTACCTCCTTATTCTTATAACTCCATTTTTTCCTACTGCTACTAGTTTATTCTTTTCATCAACCTTATCTTTACCCTTAGTCATAACCAAAGTTGATCCTACAATAGACTCTTTACCACTACCCTTTCTACAGATTTCCTCAATTGTGGCTAAATCACAAACCCCTGAAAAAATTCAGAGTACTTTTCCTTACCGAATTAGACACTGTTGTCTTCATCATTTTCCAACTATCAGGTAAAGACGTTAACTATTGAATAACATTAACTTCATTAGCAATAGACATAAGCCCATCCACAAAGAACAACAAAATCACTGCTTAAAGCTACATAAGCACTACTACACTTTCAATGAATCAATCAAAAACTCCAAATGGCAGAAGATCTCATAGTGGATAGATTCTAAGCACCTGTTCTAGCAAAAAATTCAACAAGAAACATCCCAAATTCCCACAATCTTCACTCTAAACTCCAAGGATCAATAACATCCACTCTAATCTAAGTCAATGGACTCAAAATGCTCAATGAAAAAGTAAAAATCAAAGAAGATATACCAAAGGACGATCTCGCGAATTTGGGTGTGAATACCCACCGATTTGATGAAGAAATCCCTCCAAACTTTTGAGCAATATGCAAATTAGAGAGTGGGTGTGTGAGACTTGAATAGAAACAAAGGCATTTGGGTGAAAATTTAGGATAAATTGAAGGGAGAAGGAGAAAATAGGAGAAGGGGTTGCAATTAGGGCTTTCTGCATTTGTAAATAATGAAGAAACTGCTGTTTTAAAACGTGACAGCGTCGAGACGTTGTCCTTGCTATCCAATGAATAGTTGCAGCGCGTTGTTTTTAACATTTTTTTCTTCCTCAAGTAAAACATTTATAAAACTAAATAACACTAAAAAAAACTAGACTAAAACAAAACAAAAGGAAAGGAAAAGAATGAATAAAAAGTAAAAGCTAAAAAAGGGAAATGAAATTGGGTTGCCTCCCAAAAGCTCTCGGTTTAATGTCTAGCTAGAGGATATAACCAGGTGCTCAAGAATCCTCGTAAATGGGTGGCTCTAAGGAGAAACTGGAATGGCATGGCATCACCCTCGTGGAATATTTTCAATCTTCGCTCATTAACTTTGAAGACTTTGTTAGACTCCAAGCTTTCGATATCAACTGCACCATAGGGAAAAACATGAGTAACAACAAATGGGCCAATCCACCTAGAACGGAACTTACCTGGCATGAGCTTCAAGTGAGAATTGTAGAGGATAACTTTCTGACCAATCTCAAATTGTTTCCTAATAAGCATGTTATCATGAAACAATTTGGATTTTTCTTAATGAATCCTTGAATTCTCGTAGGCATCTAGTCTTAGCTCCTCCAATTCTTGCAAGTGTAGTAGTCTCGATTCTCCAACTTTGTCCATGTCCATATTCCATCGCCTCTCTACCCAATAAGCATTGTGTTCGATTTCCATTGGCAAGTAACACGCCTTTCCAAAGACCAACCTATAGGGAGACATTTTTATGGGAGTTTTGTAGGTTGTACGGTAGGCCACAAAGCATCGTCCAAGCGAAGACTCCAATCTTTCCTTCCTGGATTCACAGTCTTTCCTAAGATAGACTTGACTTCTCTATTAGAGACTTTTGCTTGACCATTGGTTTGAGGATGGTAGGTAGTGGCTATGTGATGGTTCACTCCATATTTCTTCATAAGGCTTCCATGGATATATTGCAAAAGTGAGTTCCCTGGTCAATTATGATGGCTCGTGAAATCTCAAACATGTTGAAAATATTAGTCTTTATAAAACCTACACTAGTTTGAGCATCGTCCACCCATTTAAATACATAATCCACACCAAAAAAATGTAAGAAAAATCCCAAGGGGGGGAAAATGACCCATAAAGTTTATGCCCCAAACATCAAATATCTCATAAATAAGAATAGGAATTTGAGGCATTTCATTTCTACGGGTTATTATCCCTATCTTTTGGCATTCCTCACAAGTCTTAAAGAATTAATAAGCATCTTTAAATAAAGACTCCCAATATAACCCGCTGTCTAAGGCTTTTCTAGCAGTTCTTTTAGGCCCAAAATGTCCCCCACATGCTAAATTTTGGTATATCTACTCTTTGAGAGAGTTTCTCCATCTCGTTCTTCACTTTCTAAACTTTATAAGGATTTCTCTCGATCCCGAAAAAGAGAGGTTGTAACGGTATGATCCTGAACCGTGGAAAGGATAGGGTTTGTTTTTGCTCCCACAAAAGGAACGTGTAACGGTTGGACTCTGAGCCGTAGAAAGGGTAATTTGTTTTCTAGTGAAATACCCAAGAGGTGCTTGGGGAGTGGAGTAGGCCGGGTTGTGCCAAACCACTATAAATTTACGGTGTCAATTTCTCTATCCCTATCTTATTTCATTTTTGCAATTAATTTGTTGTTATATTATATTGCATAAAATTAAGTGTTCTTGTATGTCTATCTTGGTTGGTATAATTTTACTTTTACATATTCTTTACCAATCTTGTATTTATAATTAAATAGGGTGTTTGAAATTGTTAGTGTTAAATTTATTGTTTAAATTTGAGGTGAATTTATTTGCATGATTTCTTGTTTAAATTAATTGTTGCAAAAGTGTGTTAATTTGTTTAATTGGGCCCACATTAGTAAAAAGTTTGATAAAGTTTAAATAAACCCTATGCACCCCCCTCTAGGGTTGCCATACGGATCCTACAATTGGTATCAAAGCGAGATTGCTCTTTTTTTAATCGAATATATTTTTCAAAAGTTATTCCATCTGATATCCATTGTTTGAGTTTTCACTCCAACAATTGGTATTAGAGCGTTTGCTCTTTTGATAAAATTATTTTTCAAATATTATTTTGATACTTAAAGTATCTTATTAATATTTTGAAAAATTATTTCAAAAGCTTAATTGCTAAGAGCTATGGCAACTTTAGATTTTCTTGAAGGTCATTGTATTCATAAACCTCATTTCTTTGATGGTAGAAACAATTATGTTTGGAGAAAGAGAATGAAAACTTTTTTGCTTGCTATTGATTTCAATATTATGTATGTTTGTGAGCATGATTTATCAAAATTGAAATTGGATGATAAATTGTTTAAATTTCTCTCTTTTAATGCCTAAGCCATAAATATCATATATTGTGCATTGATAGAAAAATATGTGATGAGATTTTACATTTTACATATGCATATGATATTTTAAATTTTCTTGATAATGTGTATAATGTTGAAAAATCTTCTTGTACTACTAATGATTTATTTTATGTAAAAAGAATCATAACTCTCAAAATCAAGAAAAAATTCATGAAGTAGGAAAGGAAAAATGTGATGGAGCCTCCCTATGCTTGATGGGTTGTTTGGATAATGATTCCAGTGATGAAAGAAATGAGAACGAGGTAAATCAACAATCCCCTTCTTATGATGAGTTATATGATACCTTTGAAAGCATGCAACATGATTTAGAAAAGCTTGGCTCTAAATATGTCAAACTATCAAATTAGTATAAGATCTTATCTATTGAGAACAAATCTTTGATAGATGAAAATGCATGTTTGAAAAGTGGAGCTAATAATGTTGCATAATGAAATTGATGATTGCTGTGATAAAAAACTTGCATTGAATGATAAAATTACTTTACTTGAAAAAGAGAATGATGAGCTCAAATCTTTATCATGTCAATTGGAAATTGAATTGAATGATTTGAGAAATAAGAATGAGAATATTGAATCTTTATCTTTGGAATTAAAAGATGAAATTGCTAGCTTGAAAGATAAATTATTGATTTGGAAACTAGCCATACTTCTTTAGAAAAAGAGAAATGTTCTTTTGTTGACAAGATTAAATTTCTTGAATGTGATAGTCAAGAGAAAAATGATCTTTTGCATGTGCTTAAAGGAATTGTTTGCTAATAAAGAGATTGAAATTGCAAAATAGTCAATTAAGAAATTAACTATTGGTGCACAAAAGTTAGACAAGATTATTGATATGGGTAAATCTTTTAATGATAAAAGGGGATTAGGCTATGTGGATGAAAATTCTTCATCTAGTTCTAAGACTATTTTTGTTAAAGCTACTTCTAATATGTCTAATCATGCTTTATCCAATGTGTCTAATCTTGTTAATTCAAATTTTGTGTCAAAGCATGAAAAAGTTAGAAATATTCATGAAAATTCAAATTTTGTGCCTAGACAATTTCATTCTAGATCAAAATACGGTCATAATGTGAAATTTGAGCATAAGCATGAAAAGGCTAGACATTTGTATGAAAAATCAAAACTTGTGCCTAAACAAAGATCATGCTTCATCCAAATGTTTACATAGTGCTAAATTTGTGCCTAATCATGGAAATAATAGAAATATGCATATGAAATCAAGATTTGTGCCTACATGCCATTTTTGTGGAGTTAAAGGTCATATTAGACCAAATTGTTTCAAACTGAAAAATACTCCTAGAAAGAATTTCTTGAATAAAAATGTTGTGAAAAATCATTTTGTTAAAAAGAAATTCTTACCTAATTTTGTTTGTTATTCATGTGGAAAAATTGGTCATAAATTTAATACTTGTTATTTGCCAAGAATGAATGCTAATAATGTTGGAACAAATTCGAAATGGATTCCAAAATCTTTGCTTCCTAACAATGAAGGACCCAAGAAATGGGTACCAAAATCTCTTTGTTGAGCATTTATTTTGTAGGTGTGATTTAAGGAAGCAATTGGGTTGCTTGGACTTCAAATGAGAAATTAATTCAAATGAACCAATTATTATGACTTCCTTGAATCCAAGAAAGGAAATTACGTATTTGGTAACTTTATATTTTTGAATTATTGAGATAAGTATTCTTTTGGTATTCATTATGGAAATTATATCTCTTAATTGATTTTGAAATATTTGAATTTGATTTCCTAAATTTTATTGATTATTAGATTAAATGCCTTTGAGTATTTTGAGGATATTTGTTTTGGCATTTATATTTATGATTGCTTATTTTATGGATTATTGGATATGCTCTTGAGAAGGTTAAAATTGATCATTTACAAATTTATCCATAATTCTTTTTGCTTGTTATTTGAGTTATAGATGCATGTCTTGAGAAAAGATTGAATATCTATTTTTGGCATCTATTTATATTGAAATTTGATTTATCCATAATTTCTTTTTTTTTTTTAAATAATTTATCTATAATTTCTTGATATTTTGATTGTTTTATTATTGCTTGATTTTGATTATTGGGATTATGATTTTGAGATTTATTCAAAATGCTTAATACTTGAATTGCTTGATATGTTATAGATGTTTGAATCGATGGAAACATGATGTTTATTGAAGTTTGGAATATTCTTGTTAATATTTGATTTTTTCTTGTGAATTGTGATATTGTCTTGATGGTTGATATATATTATTTGGTCTCTTGGAAGAAATTGTTTGAATGTTTTTTGAGCATGTGCTATATATCCTTCTTGATGTTTTGATGATAATTTTTGCCTTCTTTAAAATTTGATATCTTGAAGAAAAATATTCAATATTTGTTTGGTTATTGTGTCTTTTTAATATATTTGTTCTTTATATAGAGTATGTTGTTGAATGAGAATTGTTTTGAGTATATTGGTTGTTCTTTTGAAAAGAATGTGCTTAATTAATGCTTGAGAAGATTTGTTGAATTCTTTTTCATAGGAGAGTATATTTATGGAATTGATTCATATTCTTGAATTCCTTTTAACATTTTGCATCAAAATTAGTATAATTCTTATTTGAGATGCTACCATGCTCATATTTGATTGACAATGTCATTTTGCTATTATTTGGTATCAATTTTTGTTTTTTTTATCAATTGATGTTTATTTTCTAACATTTGATATTTTTGGTATCTCTTGTTTGAATTTTAATTTGGATTGCTAAGTTGATTGCTTTGAGATTAATTTGCTTAATGTATCTTTTATAGACATGAAAATTATAGTGCATATTCATGAGTATTATAATTGCTCCCTTGAAATTTATTTGTCTTATGTCATACTTTCCTTGAATGAGAATTTATTGAAAAATATTGATGATAGATTGTACTATCATGATCTCTTCAAAATTTATATCTCATGCAAAGTATTATTCTTGGATGAATTTTACTTGAATGATTTATCTCCTTGGTATTTATTAATATTTCTTATTAGGAGGAGAAAGCTTTTTTTTTTGGAAAGTTGTACCCTTTAATATGTGAATTTGATGATATTAATTCTCCAAAATTTCTTTATTGATATGTACCCCTCTCATGCATATTATTTATCTTTTTAGGGGGAGTTATTGTTTTTGGAGTAAATTCATTTCTTGATTCTTTTTAGAAGAAGTTCTCTTTTGAAATTTTGATTAATATTTCTTCCCACTAGTTGAATTTTGTGTTAAATATCTTTTTGTCCCTTATTAAGGGGGAGTGTTAAATTGCTTTCAAAATGGGGAGAGGTTTGTGAAGTTTGCATGAAAATGGAGAAGTTATTCAAAATTGACAAAATTGTAGTTCTATTTATTTTTCTTATTATTCCTTTTTGATTGATTCCAAAAAGTGGAGAAGTAATAAGAAAAATAAAAGCTTATTGTTATTATGTATGTGTGTTGGTTGTGCATCAAGCTACTATCTTACATCACACACCATTTTGAATTTCATTTTTCTGTAGTAGTTTGTCATCATAAAAAAGGGAGAGATTGTTGGCCTTTTGGCCCTAAATCTCAAACTAATTAATTTTAATTAATCAATTAATTAATGTTTTGATGATAACAAACCTGAGTTTATTTATTAACAATTTTACTGTTTTGAAGTGTCCATAGTGTAGATCTCGAAAAGATGATTCCAAAGTATCTTGAATCGTTCGAAAAGATTTCAAACGAAGAAGTTATGGGCAAAACAAAATTGAAAGAAAATTCTACATGGCGTGACACGTGGCATAGATTGATGATGTGACAGATGACGTGGAAGGTCAACGGTCAACACTGATGACATGGCACTGACGTGGTCGATGACCTGTCACTTCAAAACAGTCATATTTGGTGACGTGGCAGATGACGTGTCGATGACGTGGATCAATAGAAATACAACACGTGGCGATTCGATTATTTTAATAATTAAAAAGTTCAACGGTCAAAATTCAAAATATTGATTATTATTTTCTTCTGGCAAATGAAAGGGCGACACGTGACATTCTAAATTTAAATAATATATATATGGAATTGGTCCAACGGTCCAAATTTGATTTTATTATTATTTTAATAATATTATATTATTTTAATATTTTAATATTATTTTATTATTAAAATATTATTAATTTTGAATTTCTTTTTTTGCAGCCAATCAGAAACTGACATGTGGCAGAAACGGCTAGTTTTTGTTTTCTCTCTATTTAAGGCTTGAAAAAAACTTGGAAAAAATGGGAAAAAAATTCTGAAAAATTCTATTCTTCTTGGAAAGCACTTCCACCATTTTTAAGCAAATTTTGAGCTTCTATTTTTTATTCTCTTTAGCCATTTGAGGGCTTTAGTTTGTAATAATTCTTTCTTACAAAAGGTTGTGAGCTAAATTTTGTATATCTACTCTTAGAGAGAGTTTCTCCATCTCGTTCTTCACTTTCTAAACTTTATAAGGGTTTCTCTCAATCCCGAAAAAGAGAGGTTGTAACGGTATGATCTTGAACCGTGGAAAGGATAGAGTTTGTTCTTGCTCCCGCAAAAGGAACGTGTAACGGTTGGACTCTGAGCTCTGGAAAGGATCGTTTGTTTTCTAGTGAAATACCCAAGAGGTGTTTGGGGAGTGGAGTAGGCCGGGTTGTGCCAAACCACTATAAATTTACGATGTCAATTTCTCTATCTCTATCTTATTTCATTTTTGCAATTAATTTGTTGTTATATTATATTGCATAGTGTTCTTGTATGTCTATCTTGGTTGGTATAATTTTACTTTTAGATATTCTTTACCAATCTTATTTTTATAATTAAATAGGGTGTTTGAAATTGTTAGTGTTAAATTTATTGTTTAAATTTGAGGTGAATTTATTTGCATGATTTATTGTTTAAATTAATTGTTGCAAAAAGTGTGTTAATTTGTTTAATTGGGCCCACATTAGTAAAAAGTTTTATAAAGTTTAAATAAACCCTATTCACCCCTTCTCTAGGGTTGCCATATCGATCCCACATCTTTGTGCATCCCACTAAATTGTCCATTCACAGCTTTCCAAGTGGCAAGCTATTTTTTTAAAAATATTTCAGATTTTTTTTTCCTGTTGTGTGCTGGAGTGGGCTGCACAAAGATGATTCAGTCCAGGTTGCACCCAAGTCTTGCTCTCAGCGAAAACGGCCATGTAATGTAATGGAATAGAAAAATTGTTGTGAAAGAGATGGTAGAAGAGTAGCAGATGTTTTAGCACATAAAGAAAAAATTATTCAATGAGACAGCCATAATGTGGCTAATAATCGTTGGATATAGATTCGAAAATCTTTATATCTCCTAATATCCGTTAGATACAAAATTGAAGTACTTTTACAATATCTCTATCATACATCCAAAGGTACAAAAATATTAGCCTCTTGTGGCGACCTCGTTTCTCAAATAAAAATTATTCAATAGGCCGCCATAATGTGGTTATTGTTGCGTATTTTTTTTAAGTGCTCGCAATTAACTATAAGTGTACGGTGTCAAGTTTTAATATAGTAGTGAGTTGAGTATCGTCTCCACAGGGATTAGTTTTCTTTAGCCCTTAATTAGGTACTATAGTTACTTTCATTCAATTTTATTTAGAGAAACATAACTTTAGATGTAACGCCCCCAAATTTTAACTCAACTTAGGGAACGCTACTGAACTTACAACCGGTATGCCCCAAAAATTTCGACAGTATAACGACATAACTACAAGCTACCTAAAATTTTGTCTCTCACCTGTTAGACGAGAAAACAAACTTTTATATCCATATACAACACAACGTCCCCCAAACTACAAGTATACAAGGGACTAGCTCAAACTTCAAAACAAAATGAAACTTTATTAAACTTCCTAGTCAGAAACAACCTTAAGACTTAAATAATGAAACTACGGGATCTTGAACATAATCTAAGCTCAACTTTTGATAAATAAAACAATTACTAAAGGAAATAGCCATTCTTACATACATAAGGTTCCAAACTAAAACAAACTATCATCCGACTAGCTAAAAGAATAAAGGTTAGCTAAAAAGTAATAAAACTAGCTAAGCAGTGGTCTCCCTCCAACGTCTCCTTCACATCACCAAGGTCATGGAGACTTAAACTTGCAAACTGGTTGGATTGGGGGGAGGGGAGTCAGTACAAATGTACTCAGTAAGTAGCTCACACCTGGTGAGCCACCAAGCATCAATCAAGGCAACCAACATACTATTCACACGCACCCAAACATGCTTATTAATATTAATAACACAAACAACAGGCTCAATATACATAAGTAAGAAAAATGCAAAACTAGCCCAACACATGAATTCTACGCCCTACCATGCACACTCAACCTCCAAGAGCTCATTTGATACTCATATTAAGCATCCACCAAAACTCTCCAAGACTGACCCTTCGAGTTGAATCAAGCCCTGACCATGTTACTTTAGGTCTCAACGCTTCTCTACGGAGCTCGGTGTTCGACCCTTGGCCTTTATACCCAAGTTCTCGAACTGTACACCAACCCTCGACCATGTTACCCAAGGTATCGATGACTTAGCAATGCCTACACCAAAACTCTCCAAGACTGACCCTTCGAGTTGCATCAAGCCCTGACCATGTTACTCTAGGTCTCAACGTTTCTCTATGGAGCTCGGTGTTCGACCCTTGGCCTTTATACCCAAGGTCTCAAACTGTGCACCAACCCTCAACCATGTTACCCAAGGTATCGATGACTTAGCAACATATTGACCCTTGACCATTTAACCTAAGATCTCAATACTTGCCTCAAGACTCATTACACCGACCATTGACCATATAACCTAAGGTATCGATGCTCTTCTTTATCCAAGATTGGCATGCCTAATCTCGACCATGTTACTCGAGGTGTCGTCACCCAATAGTATCATATCAACCCCCGACCATGTTACCCGAGGTGTTGACATCCACTTTACTTTCCTTAAATCTTATTAGCCCTTGATCATTTCCACCCGAGGTCCTGATAATCAACTCACTACTTTTCAACACAATGCCAGTTTCTAATCATTTATACCCGAGAACCTAGCACCCTCCTTTACCATAAACTGAAGGTCCTCTGACCTTAACTAATCAGGCTCACATAACCCAGAATGCAATCCTAAACATGCTTTCTAGTCCATGTTTTTAGCTCAGCAACCACATAAACATGTTTTCAATCATAAGCATCACAACATCATATAATCTTAAACAATCTCAACATTCAACATGCTTACATTCCATACACAGCATAACAGAACACATAACACATATCGGTTCATAAAAAGATATATAATATAAAACAGTGTTGGGATTTATGCCCTAAAGCCTCATAATTAATAATTTATTTAATAATTAATAATAATTTTGATTATTTTATTTGCAGTATAATATTATCCATTATATGAAAAATCCAAGGTTATTAGTGTAATCTTGAACATTATGTGGTTGAAATACAGGAGGATCGTGTTCAAGAAATAACCTAAAGAGTCATATTATATGGATAAGGTTGGGTGCCTTATTCTGGTAACACTATTGATACGACCCACTTTGTAATAGTTACAAATGATTTGATCCAAATCATTCATGTGGAGACATGTGAGTGGGGGTATCTTATACAATGAGTTTGTATAAGACTGGACCACGAAATATTTAATCTCTCTTTATAAATCCGTTGATTGAGAAGATCAATATTTCATCAGGATGATCATATGCAACTCGATCATAATCCTAAGTGAGTTATGAACTCCTGCCTGTGAGAGCTTGTCCTTTGATTTGCATGGGTGAAAATGGCTTTTGTAGCCGATTCAATATGCTCACCATTTTGGGGACTTGACCAAATAAGAGCTGAGAACATAATCTCATAAGATGGAATTCACTCCTTCCCATATAGGGTAAGTAGATGAGTAGTTCCCTTAAGTGCTGATTTCGGGACTTGAACAATGGGGCCCCACCCTCTCATTGGCTCGGGAGGGACTTAGTTTATAATTAGATTATAAACAGATTGTTCATTAGAGAATCAGTGGTACTTAAGGTACAAAATGTAATTATAAGGGTAAAACGGACTTTTGACCCAACTGTAATTACGAACAACTCGTGAAGGATCGACTTGCATGTAATGAGTATATCTATGGACACAACTTGTCCTACAGTGCATAAGAGTGCAACTCTAGGTCTATAGTTGAGTGACCTATAGTTAATGAATGAAAATTAATTAATTAAAGAGTTTAGATTAATTAATTTTGTATCATTAGAGCTTATAATCTGTAGGTCCATAAGGTCTCTTTACTAGCTCATAGTAACACTAAAAGATCAATTTAGTTGAAAGAAAATTTTGAACTGTTCAAATTAATATTTAATATATTAGATATATTAAATATAAAAGAGGAAAATATATTTATTGTATTTGATACATTAAATATTAAAATTTGAAAATTTTAAATTTAATATTTAATTTGAAGTGTTCAAATTAATATTTAATATATTAGATATATTAAATATAAAAGAGGAAAAATATTTATTGTATTTGATACATTAAATATTAAAATAATTAATGTATATTAGATACATTAAATAAAAGATATTTATTAAATTTGAATTGGATTCAAATTAGGAAATAGATGTCGTAGGAGAATTTTAAACGGTTTGAATAAGATTCAAATTGGTTAGATAAATATATTTTAATATATTAGATATTAAAATATATAGTTTAATTATTTTCCCTAGACCACTATAAATAGGACCCTAGAAGTGAGCCATTGTGCATTTTTCATACAACACACATCTCCTCAAGAGAGAATTTAAAGAATTCTCTCTAACTCTTCCTCTCCAATCCCTTGTGGATTTTCTTTCAAGAGGCTCCCACAAGCCTTGGTCTTGTGTTCGAGTCATAGCCAGGAAGACTTTGTGGAGGAGATAAAGACCCGCCAGAAATATTCTCCATATTTATTTTCAAGGTACGTATGCTTAACCATATTATTATCATTTAATTCTAAATAAACTCAAACCAATTCCTATACTTTCGCTTGGGTTTAATTAGATTATTTCCTTCAATTGGTATCAGAGCCAGGTTTTAGTTTTATTTAGAATTAAAGTTTTGTGATGGTGGATATTTTAATTTATCATATATTTGATATATTGTGGTTTGCAAATTGATTGTTTAGGCTATTTGGCATTAAATTTATTGCTTTGATTAAATCATTGTAAAACCCATAAGGGTTAGGATTTCATGTATTTTACTTCAATAACTACGATAGCTGCAAATTTCGATTATATGCTCTGAAGAAGTCGATAGCGAAAAACGTTCGCGAAAAAAAAAGTGAATTGAAGTCAGCTTCTGCAATTGAAAATTTAGGAATTCTAAATCCTAAATTTAGAATGGTTCAAACAAGGAAGATATTGAAGACCAAGAAATGTCTTGGATTTAAATTATTGTAATTTAAATTCTTTTCAATTTCTTAGGATATGCCAAATATGCCTGTCAATTTTGCTATTTTTAATTTAATTATACATGAGATGTATGTTTTAAATTGTTTGATTGTTGCATAAAGTATGCCATTTAAATTTAAAATCCCACCATAGGCTAAGCATGATCATGCATCTATTCTATTTTTTAATATAATTGTTATATTTGAAAGTTTTGATTAGGTTGTTTTCTAATAGAATTATGATTAATTTTTTAATATAATTGTTATATTGGAAAATTTGATTAGGATGATTCCTAATAGAATTGAGATATTTTCTTAATATGCTTATATTTTCCATATCTTTGAATATAATTGTTATATTTGAAAAAATAAATTAGGATATTTTCGTTTATAAATAGAAATCCATGTTTTCCTAATAGGATTAGGATATATCATAATGAGATTAGGATTTTATTAAAATAAAGATATTTCAAATTCATGCTTTAAATAGTTTAAAATTTGAATTTAATATATCTTTATTTGTTAGAATTTAGAATAATCTTTTAATTTAGTTTAAAATGGTTAAAAATGGTAGAATTTCAAGATTATCCATAGTTTAAGTTTTGAATTTAATTTATCTTATTTTTTTTCTAATAGAATTAGAATAAAATATCCAGGATTATCTTTTAATTTGTTTTAAAGGGTTTAAAATGATGGATTTTTAAGACTATCCAAGTGAATTATTTTTTAATAGGATTAAAAACATTTATTTATAAATTCACTTATGTTCATTAATCTAATAATTAATAGTTAATTAAAGATTAATGAATTTAAAATAAAAATTGACTATAAGGGAACTATGTCTATGGAAGGTTCTGTCTAGACTGGGGTATTTAAGCTGATTGAAAGGGAACACCTCTAATTGGGAACCAACTTAGGAGTTGAATTAGTCAAATTTTATTTATTTTCACTAAGCATGCTCATAATGCTATTATTATTTTTAAATAGTTTAAAATTTTAGTAATTCACATTAAAATCAATCTAACAACATAAAGGTTATGAAAGGTAGATTGAGGAACTTAGATAAATGAGATTAGCTTAATTTGTCTAAGTAAGAGAAAGCCTTATTTCAAAATAGTAAGTGGGGGAAGGAAATGTGTCAACATATCCTACGGTCTCCATCATTGGTTCACATCGTGAGATTCATGCGGGACCTCGTGGCAGTTTTTGGACCGTCCCACTACGGAAGGTGTTTGCATGAGTCAATATCAGAGTGAACTCCTAAGAAGGATAGGATTGTAGTTTTGTTTCCAATACTTGACCTACCCTATAGCGGCACTTGTTGGGATAAAACTACGGAATCTAAAATTATGGGTCACACTTACAAATGGCTCATTAAAGTTGTTAATGATTTCCTTGACCAAACTAATAATAACTAAATATTATACAAATAAGAGTTATTCTGATATAATACTTGGTTGAGATTGTCTCAGTTTAGTAAAGGAATACTTGACCTACTCTACGGCGGCACTTGTTCTAAATCACTAAAGTACCATAGCATTATAAATGATTTATAGGGTTCATTTTTCAAATTGTTTGATTTCATGCTAAAATTGAATGGATAACTGTTTGCATGATATTAAATTATATATATATATATATATATATATATATATATATATATATATATATATATATTTCAATATTACGTCAGTTTCTCTCATAATTTTTAATTTTATTACTGATAAGTCAAAATTGAGAAATTTTATTACATGGAAAAATAACGATAACACTATAATGGCAGTGAAATTTTGAATTTGTCTTTATTGAGAAATGTTCTCAAAACCTGTTGCTAATGCTATTCGAATTGTTCGTGAAGCACATGATTAATGAATCGAAAGTAAACGAGATAGCTTGCACGTATTCTCCTAGTTGACATGTTAGATGTCAAATTTAGAAGATAAGAACATGACAACAACATATAAGATGTTGAAGTCAACATAAGCTAAATTTAGAAAGTTGTCTAAATGAACTCTAAACTAAGTATTACAAAAATCCAAGTAAAGAAACCAAATGATTGAAGCTATATAAAATGAAATAGTTCCTAAATTAGCTAGGACAGTCATAATAAGAGAAATTTTTGAAATACCTCTAAGAAGAAAAATATAAATGAAAGTAAATTTGATTTACTAGATTTTTGGTGGAATATAAATAATGTCACCTAGATAGTCGATATAAGATCTACTATCAAGATTTATTCTTCATTATATTTAATATGTAATTTTTGGAAAATACTTAACATGTAGAATAGTTTCTACAAGTTAGCACCAGGAAGCCTATCTCAGTTAGTGTAGTGGGAGACATTAAGATGTCATTAAGTAAAAATTGTTACTTACTGCTGAATATGGTGTTTTTAGTAACCATAAGAGAAATTCAATTTCTCGAACTTTTTACTAAAATGTTCATATAGTATGGATTACTTTGAAGTATGAAAATTTATATTTTCAAACTTGTTTGAAAATACATTCAGCTGAAAATAAGAACAATTTGTATATGTTAAAATGTTGACATATACTATACTAAAAATACTGAGATATTCAAGATTATAGAATCCAGAATAGAAAGGCACATTGTTTTCTCCTAAAAGACGATACTTGACATTGGCATTTAAGGTTGATTAACATCAACTTGAATAGAATGAAAAGACTAGTAAGAGGTAATTCTCTAAAAGTTAGAATTAATTACTTTACCTGTCTGTAGATCTTGCCTTTCATGCAAGATAATCATTCGGACTTTATTAGATAAGGCTACAAGGCCAAAGAATACTTTGAACTTACACATTCTGACCCAAGTGGTATGGTGAATGTAAAGGCCAAATAAAGTCATGAATATTTCATCACTCTAGTTGATGATCATTCAAGGTTCAAGTATCTTTACCTAATACAACATACGTCTAAATTTTTGAAATGTTCAAGAAAATTAAGACTAAAGTTTAAAAATCGATTAGGTAATTAAATCTATCAAGATATTATGATCAAATCATAAAAGAAAGTACAGGAACCTTACGTACTAAAACTAATTGATAAAAAATGGATTTTTATCCCAATTATCTTAATACCAAGTGCAATTTCGTGAAATTGTGTTGCAAGAGGAGAAACAGGACCTTGTTAGACATGTTCACATCAGTAATGAGTTACACACCATTACCATACTCCGGTTAGGAAATGCAATAGAGATCGCATGGTGAACATGATTCCCTCCAAAAGTGTCTACGAGACAATTTTAAAGATTATAGAAGAGTAGTAAACTGGTTTACAACACTTCACCATTTGGGAATGTTAAGCTCACGTGCTGAAACAAGCCTAAAAAGCTTGTATATGTTCAAAGATAAGCCTAAGTGTAGGCCACCCCTAAAGAATATAAAATGGTCTTTTATGTAGTCCTAAAACGAATAAGGTATTTGTATGACAAATATCATTTTTATAAGAAATGTCAAATAAAAGACTACAAACCTTTAATAAGGTGAGATAGTGTTAATAAATTGGTTCCAAGTGAAGCTACTAAATAGTTAGCAAAAGTTGTTAACAATTTAATTACATTTGAAAGTCAAATGGATCCTAGTCATAAATTGGAAAAGCCTCATCGTAGTGGGAGAGTTATGAGATGACTCAACCTTTACAAGGACTTAATTTAAGCCCAAATTTTCATGTTAGATGACAAAGTTGAAGGCTTATTACTTGCAAAGTGAGACTAATGGCAAAGGGTTAAACCTAATAGGAGAAAGTAGATTGCGAGTAAATTTTCTCACTTGTTGCCATATTGAAGTTTGTAAGCATTATTCAATTCATTGTTGCATATAGGATATGAAAAATGAATGTTTAGAATTCTTTTATGAAAAGAAATCTTAGATAATGCATCTACACAAATCAATCAAAGAAGTTTATTTTCAAAGATCAAAAGCAAAAAGTTCGCAAAAGGTTCGCAAAATAGTAAAGGTTCATTTATGAAATGAATTTTACAATTAGATCTTTGAATATAAGGTTTGATAAAAGCATCAAGACCTATGACTTTGGATAAATATTAATAAAGCTTGTATAGACAAGAAAATTATTAATTGCTTAGTAGGTTTGTTCTCACGTTTTATATTGATGATATTTTACTCATTATGAATGATGTAAGATTTTTATTTAACATAAAAAGTTAACTAAGTAACCAATTCCAAATGAGTGATTTGGAATGACTCGGTATATTTTATATGTCAAAAATGGAGATTTTAAGGACAAAATGTTAACTTCGTCTCAAACATCTTATATTGACAAAATTGTTGTCAAATATTTGATATTTATGTCTAAGGAAGAGTATCCTAAGACAACCTCAAATGTTGAGAGCATATGATTAATTATCTACTCTAAGTAGGAGACAATTAATGCATAAATGAGACTTAACAATTAATATACAGTTGGTTAGCATATATCAGTTAAATGAATGGTATGACCATTGAGTAGAAAATTAGAAACTTTCTCAAATTATCTATGGATAATGAGAAATTTTGTGTATGGACTAAAAGATTTGATCTTTACAAGATACACTAGTTCTTGCAAAGATTTAGGAAATCTATGTTAAGATGAATTTTACCCTAGGTGGTGGAGTATGTTATACAAGTTAAATTGTTTTGCTTGTAAAGCAACAAAAGGACTTATATGACTCAAATAGTTCCCTAAAGATTTGAAAGGTGTTTCAGATATGATTTAGTATATCCTATTTATTTTGATAATAGTGGTACAAAGACTAATATAAAGGAAATTTAAAAACACCAACGTATAGGGAATCATATCAAGAGAGAGAAAGCATCATGGTAGTGACCAAGATGACTTTTGATGGCAGTCGTTTAGATCTATATAAAAAGACTCTCCAGGCTAAAGTGTTTGAGGGTCACCTAGAATGTCTTAGATTACAAGACATGTCTCATCTTTGTTAGGACAAGTGGGAGAACATGTTGGGTATAGAGTATACCCTAGAATACATGTCTTGTTGGCTTTAGTGCAAGTGGGAGATTATTGGGATTTATGCCCTAAAGCCTCGTAATTAATAATTTATTTAATAATTAATAATAATTTTGATTATTTTATTTACAATATAATATTATCCATTATATGAAAAATCCAAGGTTATTAGTGTAATCTTGAACTGTATGTGGTTGACATACAGGATGATCGTGTTCAAGAAATAACCTAAAGAGTCATAGTATATGGATAATGTTGGGTGCCTTATCCTGATAACACTATTGATACGACCCACTTTGTAATAGTTATAAATGATTTGATCCAAATCATTCATGTGGAGACATGTGAGTGGGGGTATCTTATACAATGAGTTTGTATAAGACTGAACCACGAAATATTAATCTCTCTTTATAAATCCGTTAATTGAGAAGATCAATATTTCATCAGGATGATCATATGCGACTCGATCTTAATCCTAAGTGAGTTATGAACTCCTGCCTGTGAGAGCTTGTCCTTTGATTTGCATGGGTGAGAATGACTTTTGTAGCCGATTCAATATGCCTACCATTTTGGGGACTTGACCAAATAGTGAGCTGGGAACATAATCTCATAAGATGGAATTCACTCCCCATATAGGATAAGTACATGAGTAGTTCCCTTAAGTGCTGATTTCGAGACTTGAACAATGAGGCCCCACCCTCTCATTGGCCCGAGAGAGACTTAGTTTATAATTAGATCATAAACAAATTGTTCATTAGAGAATCAGTGGTACTTAAATACAAGATGTAATTATAGGGGTAAAATGAACTTTTGATCCAACTGTAATTACGAACAACTCGTGAAGGATCGACTTGCATGTAATGATTATATCTATGGATACAACTTGTCCTACAGTGCATAAGAGTGCAACTCTAGGTCTATAGTGGAGTGACCTATAGTTAATGAATGAAAATTAATTAATTAAAAAGTTTAAATGACTTAATTTTGTATCATTGGAGCTTATAATCTGTAGGTCTATAAGGTCCCCTTGCTAGCTCATAGTAACACTAAAATATCAATTTAATTGAAAGAAAATTTTGAACTGTTCAAATTAATATTAATTTTCAGTGTTCAAATTAATATTTAATATATTATATATATTAAATATAAAAGAGAAAAATATATTTATTGTATTTGACACATTAAATATTAAAATTTGAAATGTTCAAATTTAATATTTAATTTGAAGTATTCAAATTAATATTTAATATATTATATATATTAAATATAAAAGAGGAAAATATATTTATTGTATTTGATACATTAAATATTAAAATAATTAATGTATATTAGATACATTAAATAAAAGATATTTATTAAATTTGAATTGGATTCAAATTAGGAAATAGATGTCGTAGGAAAATTTTAAACGGTTTGAATAAGATTCAAATTGGTTAGATAAATATATTTTAATATATTAGATATTAAAATATATAGTTTAATTATTTTCCCTAGACCACTATAAATAGGACCCTAGGGGTGAGTCATTGTGCATTTTTCATACAACACACATCTCCTCAAGAGAGAATTAAAGAATTCTCTCTAACTCCTCCTCTCCAATCCCTTGTGGATTTTCTTTCAAGAGGCTCCCACAAGCCTTGGTCTTGTGTTCGAGTCATAGCCAGGAAGACTTTGTGGAGGAGATAAAGACCCGCAAGAAATATTCTCCATATTTATTTTCAAGGTACGTATGCTTAACCATATTATTATTATTTAATTCTAAATAAACTCAAACCGATTCCTACGCTTCCGCTTGGGTTTACTAATATTATTCCCTTCAAATAGTAAAATTAAAGCACACAACATGCTACACACAGTCAAACAGACTCAACAGGTAGAAACTACTGACTTAAAGCGCTCTTAAAAATAAACCCAAAGGCTCTTAGATTTCAGCCTTAAATGGAAAAGCGAACGCTCCAAAACCCAACCGAACTACAAACGAAAATTTCAAGATTAAGCAACTGCCTTACAACACTTCAAAGTTAATTAAAAGGGTCTAGGTAAAGCCTTACCACCTAATCCTTACCGAGAATAGCGTGAGCAATTATTTGGAGTGTTCAAACTATATTTAAGAGCTTTCCAATAATTAGGTACTATTTTACAACACCTAATAAAGGAGGTGCTAAAACACTCTAAACTTACCAAAACAAACTTTGCACCTTGCTAGTTGAGTTCAAGAGTGTTTGAACTGTTTCGAAGCTACAAGAACGAGGGTTTCAATGGTTAGAAAATAACCTACAACACTCAACTTGAGTTCCAAAGGATTTAAAAGGTACTAGAGCTTACCGAACTACACCAAATGAGCTTGAATACGTGCTGCGAGTGTTCGAATGAGATTGAATTGGGTTGAAAGTGCAAACAAAAGGCTTTCACACGTTAGAACCTAAGCTATAACGCCTAAAGTGAATTGCAAAAGGTCTAAAATGCATTAAAACTTACCAAAAGAGCCCTTACGCTTGATGTTTGCTATTCAAAGGTGTTCGAATAGATCATAAACTACAAACTGAAGGTTCCTACATGTTAGAACCAAAGCTACAATACTTAAATTGATTTACAAAAGGTCTAAAACGTGCTAGAACTTACAGATTAGCTCTTAAAGGACTGAAAAGCTTGTTGGTTAATGATTGAATGGCCTTAAAATCGCATATCTGAAGTCGTCAATCCATGGGTATTTAGATCCAAGGCCAAAGGAAGCATGGGTCACGAGACTAAGGTGATTCGAGGTCCGATTGAGTGTGGGTCTTGTTGGAAACTTGCAAAAACGTGTGGGTCTTTGTCGGAGTCGAAGAGCTGCTCGCCATGTCGGGGTCCCTTTCCGCCCAACAACTGAAATGTGTGAAGGAGGGGGAAAACACTACCGCTCGTGGGTACTAACGTCGGAAATGGGTGATTGCGAGATGAAGAATAAAATGAGGGAGGGGCTGTTGGAGAGGAAAAAGAAATTGAGGGGAAAGGGATTTGCGGCTAGTTCGGCTCTCACGTAAGAAGGGAGAGAGGAAGAGAGGAAGAGAAGAAGAAAGCTAGGGTTTTTTTTTTTCTTTTTTTGTTTTTCTTTTCAATTTCTTCTAAAATAGGAAAAATGCCCAATAAGAGGATAAGAGAAAAGATCTAGGGCTTGAATATCCATATCTTTCTCTTTTCTAAATTTTGAACCCATCTTAAAATCCTAAATATTTGAGAAAAATCCAACTAATAAAAGATTTGGGTTCCTTTTGAATTTGAAGATAAAGACCTAGAATTAAACCTCCAAAGTTTAGAAAATTAAGGATTTAACTAAAAATTCCTTTTCCTAAAATTATTAGAAATTTAACCAAACTTAAGGCTAGATTGAACTTCTAATTTTCTAAATTAGAATCCAAGAATAACTAAGTCCTACTATTCCAAAATTAATGAACTTACGAATTTCAAGGCGTAGCTTAGCCTCTAAATAGCCTAATTTAGTAACGCATGGCGTTACACTAGAAGAGATTAAAAGACAAATAAAATCTAAACTACTATGTACATGCTTTGGAGTTCAATTTTTGAGAAACATAAATGGTTGATTAAATTAAGCCCAACTTTGTTAAATAAAGAATTGATTTTATATTAACAATCCTATGCCAAGAATTACTAATTAATCAATTGGGTTTCTCAAGCCCAATTAAACTCATGCATAACAATCTGTTTCTACTACTAGACATGACATTAAGCTATTCTCTTCAGGCTTCTAGAATTAATTTACTCACTCTCGTGCAATAAACTAAATTTAGTCATGCATATAATGTTCTTTAACTAAATTTACTCTCTCGAGCTAAATCTAGCCTAACATGCAAAACTATGTCCAAAGGTTTAGACAATATAATTGAGATGCACAAAAGATGTAAATATATACTACAATTACAAAATCAAGTCTTAAACATAATACAACCATTCATTGTCTAAAAATAAAGATATTCAACGTATAAACTCATTACAAAACTCCTAAAATCAAGAGAGAAGATAAAGGGAAAAAAGAATAAACTTAGGTTGCGTGCCAACACTCGTTCCCGACCTGAAGTCCATGATCTCGAGCTTTGAGTCTCCTCTTTGGCTCTCCAAAGGTCTCCTTTAGGCCCTTAAAAGGTGTAGTAATCGATATAGGGTTTTGGTCTCTCAAAAATGGCTCCCTTTGTACAAAATACAAAGTTCTCTTCTATAGAGTCAAGATAATGTTGTAATGCCAGGGGCAGCGTTGCAATGCTCTCCCTCGCATTTTGCAAAAAAGGAAAAAATCAAATTCAGCTACGTTGCAACGCTATAACCAGTGTTGCAACGCTATGCCCTCGTGTCCTCAAGGTTGAAAGGCTGCTTGATTGGCATTGCAACGCCATCTCTGGAGTCCAAATGCCTTGTCTTCCTCTTCAACACTTGAATCCTCAATTTTGGCCTCAAATTGCTTCAAATTTGTCCAAATACTATTCAATTCTAGTTTTGCTCCAAATGCGCAGTTTCTGCAAAATACATGTAAAAATACATGAAAGCACACATAATCATAGCAAAACTAACATAAAACTAAGCCAAGAAATAACACTATTTTGCATGCTATCAATTGACTCATAATAATCGTTTGATGTGGGTTCGAAGATCTCCGTGCCTCTTAATAATCGTTGGATACAAAATAAAAATACTTTTATAATTTTTCTCTCATACATCAACCGATATAAAATTGTCAGTCTCATTGTGGTGGTCTCGTTGAATAATTTCTCCACATAAAGAGGTAACGCCTTTGCAGCCGAATTAATATGGAGGTCATCATGGATCTCCAATTTTCAACAGCTATGTCTATTGCAAGTCACCAATTCTTGCGGCTTTCCTTTGCTAATTTTAATGCTACTATTCTTATTTTCATTGGGCTTTTCTTCAAAAACGAAATCCTACTCTCTCTTGATCTTCTCTTCGAAACCTAAGCCCTAATATTACGTGAAAAGAGAAATGGTGATTATGAATTACAACTTTCTAATTTATCTTTCTATTGGCAGTGTTATAGTTTTTACCTTTAATTCAATTTTTGCTAATTCACCAACTAATTTTAACAAAAAAAAAAAAAGTAAAAATATACCCTTGTTAAATGACTTAATTAAGGGGGCATTTGGAGCACCGTTTCGAAATCAAAACCCTTGGAATTGGAACCCTGAGGGGTTTGTTCTGGGGGGTTTGAAAGTCTGAGAATCAGAAAATAGTGTTTGAAGTGTAGTGTTCAAATTCATGGGGCTATGTTTCAAACCCATTGGGTTTACACAATGGCCCAAACAACGTTTTGGGTTTGGATTCCAAAACCATCCAAACCCAACAAGGTGCTCCAAACGCCCCCTAAGTATTTTTTTTGTTGGTTTTATATTTACTGTTTTATTCTATATAACCTTTCCTTGGGTAACACGTGTTAGAGTTTTCTCTTGTATCCTTGCTATTTAATTGTCTTATTGTTCTCTACTTTAGACATATCAATACATGCTGAAATTCTGCTGCCACAGTATTCTTTCCTTTCATCATTATATGGTATCAGAGCTTTTGGTAAGCTAAAAAAAATAAATAAACCCTTTCATGGCTCAAAATCCTTCTTCTTCTTCGGGATCCTGTCTTGGCTTGTCTTCTAACCAAACATTCAACCAAATACCCAACAAAATACCCAATCAAACACTCAATCCATTCGATTACCCATTACACCTACTGTTCATAATCCTCCTTTCAACCTTCATGTTTAGATACCCATGCCTCCTGCTTTTCAAACCTCCAGACCATTTTTTGGAACCTTTCAAAACCCTCATTTCTCCCTTTATCCTCATCGAGTTTATCAACAAACCCAAATTCCTATGATCTCTCAAGAACTCCTGAATGTGGCTCCCTCTCTCTCAGTGAAGCTTAATGACTCCAATTATCTCCTCTGGAAGAACCAACTTCTCTATGTCGTTGGTGCACACAGTGTAGAAGGTTTTTAAATGGTATCATCCCTTGTCAGCCTCAATTTATTAATAACTTGCAGCATCAGGTAAAGCCCAAATACCTTGTTTGGCAGAAGATGAAAACAACCAATTAGTTGGTTGAGTAATGGAAAAGAAAGAATAAGTGGGATTTAATTGTCAAAATGGTTCTTGAGAATGCTTAATATTGGCTATAATACTTGGATGTAATTCATGGAGAAAAAGGGCTATGGGTTCATGTGGAGAAGGGAGACTCCTTCTGATACCAACTCTAGTGACTGATTATTTTAGTTGAGTGATAAATTTAAGCAGGGAAGAATTAGGGGCTTCAAAATCCGTGGGTAATGAATCCATATCATTTATCTCTAATATGTTGATAGTTCTAGATTATTTTGTTTGTGACAATGGAGAAAAACTCTAAAATTGGTGAAAATTATCAAACATATTCAGAGTTGCTCGGGCCTAAATGTAAATATGACCATAAGTTCTAATGGTTGGAGTAAATATTGAGATGGTGTAAGTTGGAAAATTTGATTGCAAATAGGAGAAGCTTTGTTCCTCTTTCCAGGGATTATACCATTGGAGAAAAGCAGAAATCTGGTGTACAACCTTTCTTTCCATAAGCAGCTTTTTTAATTACTCAGCTTATTAGGGATGTTTCCTTAACTCCTCCCCTTCTCTCCGCTGTGCCTTTTGTATTCTTTCTCACCAATAATGAGAAACTCAAGAGGGGTGGTCAATAGTGTGCTTTTTCATCCTCAACTACTATTGAAACTGAAGGTAGATCAACAACACGTTTGTTGTTTACCTCACTTAATTATTTATTTAACTTACCATCTCAAATTTATATTCTTATCAGTTTGATTGGTGGTCAATAGTGTGCTTTTTCATCCTTATCTATATCGATTATGAAAATTGAAAGTAGATATCAACAATACATTTCTTATTTACTTCACTTAATTATGTATATAACTTACCATCTCAGATTGATCTCTCAGGGTTTTTTATTGTTTTTATTTACTTTTTGATGGGAGTACCCGAGGTTGAAAATTTCACTTGGGTTTGATGAGGACTTCTCAACTTTTCAGAATTAGTCCCGTTGTTGTTTATATTTCCAATCTTCATTTTTTATATCGTTGTGTTGGGTTATGTTTACCTGCCAATAGAAATCCCCTGATTTTTTCTACATTCCTTTTTAATAACGAATACCTTTGTATGATATAATAGAGAATTTATTTAATGGAGATCAAGAATCACCCATGGTTCTCGAAGAACTTGCCAAGAGAATTGACCAAATCAGCTCAAGCAGTGTATTACAAGAGAGACAACCCGAGCTTCTCTCTTAAAAGCGTGGATGAAATTATGAAAATTGTGGGGGAGGCTAGAAACCCATTGCATTGTCGAGACTTGTCAAAGGTTTTGGTTGGGCAACAGAAGACCACGAAGAAGGCAATGAGGACGTCGATGGAGAGGTGGAAGAAGAGGAAGAAGAAGACGAGTATGATAAGAGGGTGAAAGAAGTTCACGCAAGCGGAGAATGCTTGGTCAGTTAAAACTATAGTTCTCTGGTTACTATTCATTCAAGTTTGTGCGAGTAGATTATTGTCGTATTTCGTCATCGTCGTTATGTGTGCAGTCTGTTAATATATATTACAGCACACACCACATGTATGATTGAAAGTCGAAATTTTTCATATATAGTTTGTTGGTTGAGGGTCTGTTGTGCTTGTGTAAGTCAATGATTTTGCATTTTTGTTTATCACTCAAATGTATGATTGAAGAAGCTATGTTATTGGCATATAATTCAAAGTAGGTGGGAGGGTCTTTGGTGTGTAAACCTTGTGCTTTCTTAATTATGATGATGATGAATGAAAGAAAAGAATAGTTGCAATGGAATGTGACACAGGTTTGAAGCACCAAGTAACTGCCCAGGGGATAGCATGCAGGATTAGTTCAAGGAAATTGAGTGGTAACTCATATTTTAAATATCTATTTTTATAGACTCATTTTATAAAAAGGTAAATATTATTATTTTTTTAAAATATTTTTGCGAAGATTGTAAATGAGGGTTTTATCCTTTCCTTTTCACAGTAAATATTTTTGGATTGAGGGCATGGGAATGAAAATAAGGGTGGGAATCAGCAAGGGGATACAAAATCCCAAACAAGGTTTGGAGCTATTTCCATGGGAATGAGTTATTCTCATGGATTTTGTATACCCATGGGTAAGGATATTTGAAGTCCTTGTAAAAGCATGAGTTTTCTTTGTACCCTTATTCTCTTTCTCTCTCTTATTTTTGTTAATATCAGTTTTTCTTTTAATACATTTATTTATTATATTAAATTTAATTATATTACTTAAATTAATTTTTATAATCAACTAGATTATATAAAAATTATTATAGAATTAACCTAACTAATTATTCAATTGTAATAAATTAATCACAACTAATTGATTGATTAAAAACATACCCAACGAATTCTCATTTACAAAACGAATAAAACAATTTTTATCCCTAAGTTTGTAGAATTATATCAAATTCTAACCTAAACTTTTAATGTATCGAATTAGTAAAATTATTCATTAGTTAATTTGTGGATTAATCAAACTTAAATTTTTGAAAATTTTGATATTAATGAAATCAATGAGTTTATGGGTATTTTTAGATTGATTTTTGTTAAAAGTAGTGAAAATTGAATAGATGGTAGAAATTGCAACATTTAACTAAGTCTAGGGTCTACTTTTATATGAAATCAAAAGTTTAGAGTGAAAATGGATCACGGTGACATGTTTACAGGTAAAAATTATTTTTTTTTATAAAAATAAACTAAATTAATGTAATTGTGTATTTATTGAAACTATTAATAAATTAGTAATATATTAAATATATTTAATTAATTGAAATAGTTTAGTATAAAAAATTTAACTTTTTATAATTATTTATTCAATTAAAATTATACATCTAATTATCATTTTAATTAATGCATCATTATTATATAAAAAAAAGAATTGTAATTATGACTTGTCCTTTAGAACAATTAAAGTTGTTGTTTTTTCGTTTTTGAGTTAAACTTTTAATTGAATAGTGTCTTTTTAAAGTAAGAATAAGAATGGTACTGCCCACCAGAGTTTAGTTCAATTGACATATTGAGTTCGAATCTATCACCCTCATATTGTTGAACTCAAAGAATGGTAGTAATTTGAATGTTTATTGGAAAACAAAGAGTTGGGCATGGACAGGTGGCACATAAATAATATAGGAAATATGAATTTTTATATATTTTTTGAAAGAAATAATAAGGAAGAGGACAACAATAGCAATAGCACGTTGAAATGAAAAAGAAAATAATATATTCCGTTGCCATTTTCCTCTCTCGCCTGTATTAACTTAATTTTCACTCATCCACCATATCTACAAAGCGAACTACACAACTTTTCACATTTAGATCATTACGACATCGATCACCTCGAGGGAAAAATGGAACTCAAATTCAACGTATTCCACCATGCGAAAAGAAACCTCTTCGTGAAGCTCAATCACTGGAACCCATGCAACTTGGCTTTGTTCTTCGACATCCACCAAATGATACGATACACATCATATCCTTCAAACATAAATAATGGACTGTGGTATGTGTGAATTGATGTTTTACTTGCATCACGATACTCCAATGATTCTAAATTGCCAATGTTCTTGCAAAGATTTGAGCAACTAAAGAGATCCAACCGCTAACGAGATATCAAATTACAAATGTTATTTGGAATGTTTTGGAGGTTTGTGCAGCCAGAGAGATTCAAAGATTCAAGAGATTTCAAATTACAAATGCTATCTGGAATGTTTTGGAGGTTTGAGCAACCAGAGAGATTCAAAGAATCAAGAGATTTCAAAATACAAATGCTATCTGGAATGTTTTGGAGGTTTGAGCAATCAGAGAGATTCAACCATTTAAGAGATTTCAAATTACAAATGCTATCTGGAATGTTTTGGAGGTTTGAGCAACCAGAGAGATTCAAAGATTCAAGAGATTTCAAATTACAAATGCTATCTGGAATCTTTTGGAGGTTTGAGCAATTAGAGAGATTCAACCATTTAAGTGATTTCAAATTACAAATGCTATCTGGAATGTTTTGGAGGTTTGAGCAACTAGAGAGTTCCAACCCCAAAAGAGACTTCAAATTACGAATGCTATATGGAATGGTTTGGAGGTTTGAGCAACCAGAGAGAATCAAACATAGAAGAGATTTCAAATTACAAATGCTATCTGGAATGTTTTGGAGGTTTGAGCAACCAGAGAGATTCAACATCCAAAGAGATTTCAAATTACAAATGCTATCTGGAATGTTTTGGACGTTTGAGCAATCAGAGAGATTCAACCATGTAAGAGATTTCAAATTACAAATGTTATCTAGAATGTTTTGGAGGTTTGAGCAATCGGAGAGATTCAACCATTTAAGAGATTTCAAATTACAAATGCTATCTGGAATGTTTTGGAGGTTTGAGCAACCAGAGAGATTCAAAGATTCAAGAGATTTCAAAATACAAATGCTATCTGGAATGTTTTGGAGGTTTGAGCAACCAGAGAGATTAATAGATTCAAGAGATTTAAAATTACAAATGCTATTTGGAATGTTTTGAAGGATTGAGCAACCAGAGAGATTCAGAGATTTAAGAGATTTCAAATTACAAATGCTATATGGAATGTTTTGGAGATTTGAGCAACTAGAGAGATTCAAATATTCAAGAGATTTCAAATTACAAATGTTATCTAGAATGTTTTGGAGGTTTGAGCAACCAGAGAGACTCAAAGATTTAAGAGATTTCAAATTACAAATGCTATCTGGAATGTTTTGGAGGTTTGAGCAACCAGAGAGATTTAGCATCCAAAGAGATTTCAAATTACAAATGCTATCTGGAATGTTTTGGAGGTTTGAGCAACCAGAGAGATTCAAAGATTCAAGAGATTTCAAATTACAAATGCTATATGGAATGTTTTGGAGGTTTGAGCAACCAGAGAGAGTCAAATATTGAAGATAATGCAAATAAATGGCACCTGGAAGAATTTGTAGCTTCCTACAATTTGCTAGATCGAAATGAATGAGCTTGGTCAAAGTAAAGATAGAAGGGTGAATGGTAGATAATTCTATGCAATTCCGTAAATTAATATCCTCAAGAGATGGAGCTTCTGACAGATCAGGTACTTCACATAGATACTTAGAGTAGCTGAGGTTGATCGATTTTAAAAATTTTAAAACCTGAGAGAACAACCATGACCACAGTATTATAAATAAATAAATAAATAAATAAAATCTCAATTACTCCATGAACCAAACTAGGGATGACAATGGGGCAAAATTGAAGATGCTTTCCACATCCTCGTCCTAGCTATCCCTGATTTTAGGAGTTTAGGGCAAGTTTGGGAATACCCTGCTTGTTTTGTTAAAATTTAAAGAATTAATTTATTAGATTATTTATTTCTTTTATTAAATAATTAATGGGAAGTTAAAGTTAACAAAATATATTTTAAAATAATAAAAAAATTGGGTGGTGGATGGGGGAGGGAATAGAGTCTCATTCCACTTGAAATTGAATCATGATTCCCAATTTGTTGGATAATATTACCATAAATCAAAATTTTAAATGTTTAAATATTACCCTCCCAAAAAAAGAAAAAAGAAAAAGGAAATATTACCTTGTGTTCTTTCCATAGTCGTCTGATGCAGCTGTGAGGTAAAGACAACTGAACCAGGTTTCGTGGATCAAAATTTGAAGGAAGAAACTCGTAGGGATACTTATGCCAAGAAAGGTACCTCAATGTGTCTGGAAACATTGTCAAACCTTGAGGAAGGGTTATCTTCGTACTTTCAAATGAGTGACTAGAGAATAACTTCAACAATCTTAGTCTGGTCATATTTATGAAAGCGTCCCCACGTAATTCTATCACCTCTTTAGTTTTGGATAAGTCAAAGATTATGCATTCAATTGCCTCAGATGCCTACAATCAAAGAAGAGGAATAATCAAGTTAAAGCATTCAATGATGATTGACTTTATCCTTCTCAACTCAAACGTATATATTTCGTAATCCTACATAAATATAATTAAGGAAGACTAGCTCTTACAGTGTTTTTCTTAAACGTCTGGAAGATATCTTCATGTCTCCATAACCTACTACGCTTGCCTGGCTCGTTGATATTTTCTTTATCAACAATGGCTTTGCACATACATTCAATCAAATCATGCATATATAGCTTAGAATGGTTTCTAATCTCTAGGAGACACTTGTCTTCAAGTGCAGAAATACAAGTCTTCGGAAAAAACCCACAACCATCCCATATTGCTGTAGCAATATTAACATCATCCCCCTTAAAGAAGCATGCAACATCAAGTAGTATTTTCTTCGACATCTCATCTAGTCCTTTAAAACTTAGTTTTAGCCCTCTTTCAACTTTTTTGTTTGGAACCCTTTCTAGTTTAGCCAATTCACTTTCCCATGCTTGTTTATTCTTGCCACATAGAGAAGAACCCAAGACCTTGAGAGCTAGCGGATTACCATCTGCATAATTTACTGCCTTTCTAGAAAGATCCAAGTAATCTTCTAGGGGATGGTTTTTTCTAAACGCATGGTGGCAAAAGAGGAGCAAAGCTTCCTCATAAATCAAGTGCTCTGCTTCATAAATTATATCCGCTCTGTTAAGAACTTGTCTGTCTCTAGTTGTTATAATAATCCTACTTCCTGAACCAAACCAATCACGTGCTCCAGCTAAACACTCTAGTTGTTCCATGTCGTTAATATCATCAAGAACAATGAGCACTTTTTTTCCGCACAACCTATATTTGTAGAATCCATTCGAAATATCCATACTCCTAAAGTGTCGTTCCTGCAAAACTTTAGATAGAATCTTCTCTTGTAAATGTTCTACTCCATGTTTATTTTGATTTTCCCTTACGTTCTCTAGAAAGCAACAACCATGAAATTGGTATTTTATTTTATGAAATAAAATTTTGGCTATAGTAGTTTTACCGATGCCACCCATTCCCCAAATGCCTAAAAAAAGAACATCAGTTGAACCAACATATAAAGAAGACTCAATACGCTCTACACGAGTTTCTATTCCAACTAGACCATCAACATCAAATGATGTTCTACGGTTGAGTGTTTTCAAAATGTCATGAGTGATTTCGTCAATAAAATCAGCTTCTTCCCTGAAAATGAAGTGAAAAATATCATTGGAAGGGTAAGACAGTACACTAATTTCTTGAAATTATTTTAGTTTGAATTCAAAATTAAGGATTAATGTAGGTAAATGTTTAGTTTATTTACAAATATTGGCCAAAGAGAAAAAATAGTAAAAAGAAAATTAGATGATCGAAGTTGCTAAATAATTAATAATTGTCTAAAGCGATTAAAAAAATGTTAAAAGAATTTTCAATTACCGATTATGTAAATCCCAACCAAACATATTTGCTGCTTCTGTTAGAGCATCCTTCCAACTTTGAATGTTGTGTTTCCCATCCTTGAGAGTCTTTTCATGTTGTTTGAATGCTTCTGCGTAACTTTCCTCTTGTTTGCGAACATGTGACGAATCTACATGGTAGAAAATGGGCATGACAATCTGTTGATAGAGTCTTCTACATTCAAGAATTTTCAGGAGCTCACTCAAGCACCATTTAGAAGATGCATAGTTTTTGGAGAAAACAATGATCGAAATCGAAGATTGTTCTATTGCTTCGAGAAGAGAGGGAGAAATTTCTTCTCCCCTAACCAGCTCATCATCCATGAAATTTTTGATTCCTTTGCGGTTCAATTCTGCCTTAAGATGACTAACAAAGTTATTTCTGACATCTTCACCTCGAAAACTCAAGAATACATCATATTTTGGTTGAATGGTAGTAGAAGAAGAGGATGAAGATTCAGGCAAGTGAAGGGTAGATGGATGACTAATTTGTTGTTTGTTGTTTTTAATTTTTGAGAAGAAAAGAAATAGAAAAATAGAGAACAAAAAAACCAAAAGGGAAGAAGTAGAGATGGAGTAAATGAACTCCATCATCTTCTCTCAGCGGCACGGCTTGTCGATCCAAAAAAAAAGCACCCTCTTCTTCAATCAAATTCTATTGTTACCCAACACGGAGCTAAAGTTTACATAGGTAAAACTAAATTAAAAACGAGTTTTTATTTTAGAACAAAAATAAAGAAACCGCGTTCCATCGCAAAGCAAAAACGAAGAAAGCATACGGCTTTCCGGGAAGTTTCGGTGAACGTGACAGGGAGAGGGAGCAGTTTGCGTGTTGGCGACTTTGAAAAGTATTAGGAAAATGTGAGAACTATTCTGGGAGAATTAAAAGAATGCGAGGTAAGAGAGAATTTGAACTCATCAAAAATTACACGATGGGACAAGTAAATACGGCCAAATAGTCTTTATCATTTGAACTATAACTCATAAATGCACATTCATTGGATCTAAAAAGTAATTTGTGTGAGTTATAGGGGTGGAGAAAAGAGAGATAAGAGCACCCAAAAATACGAAGAAGACTATAATTCGGCAAAACATTATAAAGTAATAGGTAAGGAGATTTGTGATTCAAAAGTGGAGAGGGTAAGCGATTTATGAAAAACACGGCAGTTTGAAAAGCAAAAGGCCAAAATGACATTGAATAAGAAGAGTGAGCTAAAAGCAATAGTCCAACCCATCCCACAAATACTATTGAGCTAAAAAAAAACTTATATAATTAGAGATCTCCACTTCAATTATCAATTGCAAATGCTTTTGGTAATTTCAATTCGAACCTTGTTTTTAAATGACTTCAAAAAAAGAAAAAAAAAAACCACAACCCCATTCGATAATCATTTGATTTTTAAAAATTATGTTTGTTTTCTCATGCAACATCTAAATTCTTAGCCAAATTCTAAAAATAAAAACAAGTACTTTTTTAAAAAGTACTTTTTTTTTTAGTTTTCAAACCTGGCTTGAATTTTGAAAATATTTGTAAAACAAAGTAGATAACAAAAATAAAGTTCATATGGAAGGAAAATTTATAAGCTTAATTTTCAAAAACAAAAAACCAAAAATCAAATGGTTATCAAACGAGGGTCACATTAACGTGTGGAGAGATACCCTCTCTTAATGGAGAAGAATCAATTTGTTCCCAAGTGAATGTTGGAAAGATTTTAAATACTACCATAGTATGAGTACTACTCTCATGAATTATTTGCTAAATAGCTATTTATAAAAGAATCTTTTTTAATACAAACAGGAGTAGGTACTACGAGAGTACTATAAATTCAAGTAAAATTTCTAGTACTATCGGATTATGAAAACTTCATTCATTGTTCAATAACATTTAAGAATAGTGTGAGACTAATGTAATAAAATAATGGTTAAATTACAAGTTTTACTGATGCCACCCATTCCCCAAATGCCTAAAAAAAGAACATCAGTTGAACCAACAAATAAAGAAGACTCAACACACTCCACACACGTTTCTATTCCAACTAGACCATAAGCATCAAATGATGTTCTACGGTTGAGTTTTTTCAAAATGTCATGAGTGATTTTGTCAATAAAATCAACTTCTTCCCTGAAAATGAAGTGGAAAATATCATTGGAAGAGTAAGACAATACACTAATAGAACAACAGTGACATATTGAATTATCTAATAAGAATAATTTTTCTTCTTGATTCTGCTAACGATAAAATGGTTATCAAATCTAATTTAGTTATATTTTTCATGCTTTCTTCATTTCTATTCTGTATTTTTGAGATGTAGGGGAATTTCATTCAAAATGTTTGTTGGAGTTTGATTTTGAATAAATGTTAAAAGAAGTTTGAATTATCGATTATGCAAATCCCAAGCAGACAAATTTGCTACTTCTGTTAGAGCATTCTTCCATCTTTGAATGTTGTGTTTCCCATCCTTGAGATTCCTTTCATGTAGATTCGTTGGCCCAAGGAAGTATACTATTGGATTACGCTAAGTATATGTTTTTGGTCCCTAATATTTGAGATATATTTTGATTTAGACTTTCAATTTCTTACTTTATATTTTAATATTTTTTAAGTCAATACATTACCACCAATGAATGTAAAAAATTTTAAACTTTGGGTGAAGAAGCTTCTGTTAGGGTGCGAGATAAAATATAATCAACCTAAATTCACTCAAAAGATTCAGACAATATATATTTTATCTAAATCCCAGATCAGGTTCTGGTTCCAAATACCACGGAATAAATAATTTGAAAACGACAAGCGTAAAAGAATAGATAAACCAACCTAAACTTTTACACAACAAGAACGATAATAAAAGATAAGGGAGAAGAGATTGACATCGGATTTATACTGGTTCACCCAATGTGGGCTACGTCCAATTCTCTACTATCGATGCAGGTTCCACTAAAGCGTCAGGGAGAAAATACAAGAGTTTACAACCTCTCTAGAATAATTTCTCTCACTTTTCTCTCAAAGAAAAGGCTTACGAAAACACTCACTCTAAAGTAGCCAAGAAGTCTCACCTCTCTTGTTTTCTTGTCTTGTGTCAAACACATATACACAACTCTTTTTATAGCACAATTATACATCCACCACATCCTTTTTAATAATAATAAAAAAAAGAGTCTCACCAACAACACTACAATATGTTTTTCTTATCGGTGTGTGCACTCATAGCCACCACACCCACTAAGAAAAAATACATCTAATGGGTCATATTTTGTATAGGTTTTATCAATCCTAAATGGATATTAAATTGTTTAAGCTTTGCTGCTGAAACAACTAAACCGTTATATTTAATTGTTTCAATAAAACTTTTTATATGAGAAAAATGTTGATCTATATTTGATGAAAAGATTAAAACATCATCAATATAGATAATTGAAAATTCTTGAATAGGTTCAAGAATGTCATTCATAATTTTTTAGAATTCGGATGAAGCATTTTTTAACCCAAAGGGCATAACGATCTATTCGTATTGACCAAAAGGTACATCGCATGCAGTCTTATACCTATCTTTTTCGATAATTTGAATATGCCAAAATCTAAATTTCATATCAAATTTTGAAAATATTTTGGCATTTGAAATTCGTTTGAGTAAATAAGTTTTTTTAGGAATTGGATACCTAATCCATTCCAAAACCTTGTTTAAGGGTTTGTAATTCATTACCAGTCGTGGAACGCCTCGTTCTTTTTTCGCCTAGTTGTTGACATAGAATGCTGAGCAAGACCATGGACTTTTCGAAGGTCTAATCAGCTTTCTTTTGAGTAAATCATCAATCTCCTTCCTGCAATGGCTTAATAATTAAGAGTTCATCTGAATAGGTTGCGCCTTTGTAGGAATATTGGATTCTTTGAAGTCTTTGACATATGGTAGGGAGAACTTATGTTTTTTCCTTTTCCAGAAAGTGTCTGGATGAGTGGAGCAGATTTCTTCTTCAACCTGCTTCTGAATAACTTGAATCTTCATTTGAGTATGAGAGTCTTGAAGCTGCTTCTCAACTCTTTTAAAATTGACTTCTTCCTATAAGAAATATATTTGCTTCTCTTTGAGAGAGATCTTGTTAATCCCAGTTACTGTATGAAGATTGCTTTCGTGAACTAGGTCAACAAATTTGAATATGATTTCCTTATCCAGAAGTGTTGATGAAATGCCTTCATCTGAAACCTTCAACGGATAAAGTTGAGTAATAAAAGCAGTACCTAAAATCACTGCCTGATTTAGGTTCTTGACTAGCAAAAATGAAGTTACGAAATGAGAAGCTTTACCTAAATTATTCGGTGCAGAGCTGACAATCTACCTCAAGGATCAATTCAAAGGAGAAATCCCTTGGCCAAACATCACCTACGGCAAATTCATTCAATATGTCATCCACGAAGGAGGAAGACAATGCTTACAGGTCAAACAAAATGAGAAGCTCTCTCATTCAAAGGCCGAAAGAAAGAGGGAACTCAGACAATTTTACAAGATGTATTATTATCAAGAAGCGGCAGATCCGCCCTTGGTACGTGCAAAGAAAAATCCTTTCAGAAGAAGGACATATTACTCAAATTCCTATCAAAGGAAACCAATTGCTTATAAACCCTATAAGCAAACTCCTTACAGGAAGTACTCTAACAACAATAAGACTCTTCAAAAAGGAAGAATCTACTCAAAAAAAGATGTTTAAAAAATCCAGTGGTATAAGTGCAGAGGATTTGGGCATTATATACCTAAGTGCCCAATGAAAAAGAAAGTCAATGAACTTAATATTGACAATGATATTAAGAATGATTTACTCCATGTCTTTAGATCAGATTATGAAGATTCATTCTCTGATGACAATGATTCTGATGATGGATAAATTCTTTATCTTGAAGGAGAATCTAATTCTTATTCATCTTCAGAAGGAGAAGTTCAAAATTACTCATAATCCAGGCTATGATGGTAAGAGATTATGCAATTGTCTTGATTGTATACATGTGTTAACAAAAGACCAGCATCTTCTATTTGAAGTCATAAGGGATCTCACAGACGATACCCTCAAGAAGACAATACTCAAGAGACTCAAAGATTCTTTGAAATCAGAAACTGATACTCCTACAATTTCAAAGAAGCCAATATCTTCTTTGAGCACTCCTCCAGCATCCATAGATGATGTGCTCAAGATGTTCAAGAAATCCAAAGAAGTTCAGATTTCATATTTGCAATTTCAAATCAACAAACTAAAAACAGAAGTCAAGCAACTTCGAATGGATTATCAGAAGGATATTACTCAATTATCAACTAAAGTAGCCTTGATTAAATCAAGTCAAGAGGCTACCATTCCCTCATAAGATGAAGATGAAGAAGGGCCTTTAGAACAAGAAACATCATTTCTAGCTACCTTAACCAAGGTGTAGTTTCAAAAATGGTATGTCAAAATATCCTTAAAGATACATGACATAAGGCTGACTACAATTGCTTTGGTAGACTCTAGAGCAGACCAGAACTGTTTACACGAAGGACTCATACATTCTAAGTATTTTGAAAAGACAATGGAAACACCAAGAGGAGCAAATGGACAGCTGTTGTTTATCAAGCATAAATTTCCAGAAGTCCATATATGCAGCAATGGAGTTTGTTTCGTAACTTCATTTTTGCTAGTCAAGAACTTAAATTAGGCAGTGATTTTAGGTACTTCTTTTATTACTCAACTTTATCTGTTGAAGGTTTCAGATGAAGGCATTTCATCAACACTTCTGGATAAGGAAATCATATTCAAATTTGTTGACCCAGTTTGAGAAAGCAATCTTCATACAATAGCTGGGATTAACAAGATCTCTCTCAAAGAGAAGCAAATATCTTTCTTAATTACAGGAAGAAGTCATTTTTAAAAGAGTTGAGAAGCAACTTCAAGACTCTCATACTCAAATGAAGATTCAAGTTATTCAAAAGCAGGTTGAAGAAGAAATCTGCTCCACTCATCCAAACGCTTTCTGGAAAAGGAAAAAACATATGGTCTCCCTACCATATGTCAAAGAATCCAATATTCCTACAAAGGCGCGACCTATTCAGATGAACTCTGAATGATTAAGCCATTGCAGGAAGGAGATTGATGATTTACTCAAAAGAAAGCTGATTAGACCTTCGAAAAGTCCATGGTCTTGCTCAGCATTCTATGTCAACAACTAGGAGAAAAAAGAACGAGGCGTTCCACAACTAGTAATCAATTCCAAACCCTTAAACAAGGTTTTGGAATGGATTAGGTATCCAATTCCTAACAAAAATAATTTACTCAAACGAATTTCAAATGCCAAAATATGTTCAAAATTCAATATGAAATCTAGATTTTGGAAAATTCAAATTGTCGAAAAAGATAGGTATAAGACTGCATGCAATGTACCATACGAATGGAACGTTATGCCCTTTAGGTTAAAAAATGCTCCATCCGAATTCCAAAAAATTATGAATGACATTCTTGAACCTATTCAAGAATTTTTAGATATCTATATTGATGATGTTTTAATATTTTCATCAAATATAGATCAACATATTGATTTTGATAGAAGAACAGTGACATATTGAATTTGATATCTAATAAGAATAATCCAAGGTCCAACAATTCACCAACACATTATCTAATAAGAATATTTTTTCTTCTTGATTCTGCTAATGATAAAATGGTTATCAAATCTAATTTAGTTATATTTTTCATGCTTTCTTCATTTCTATTATGTATTTTTGAGATGTAGGAGAATTATTTCATCCAAAATGTTTGTTGGAGTTTGATTTTGAATAAATGTTAAAAGAAGTTTGAATTACCGATTATGCAAATCCCAACTAGACAGATTTGCTGCTTTTGTTAAAGCATTTTTCCATCTTTGAATGTTGTGTTTCCCATCCTTGAGAGTCCTTTCATGTTGTTTGAATGCTTTTGCGTAACTTTCGGCTTGTTTGCGAACATGTGATGCATCTACATCGTAGAAAATGGGCATGACGATCTGTTGACAGAGTGCTCTACATTCAAGAATTTTGACGAGCTCACTCAAGCACCATTTAGAAGATGCATAGTTTTTGAAGAAAACAATGATGGAAATTGAAGATTGTTGTATCGCTTCGAGAAGAGAGGGAGAAATTTGTTCTCCCCTAACGAGCTCATCATCAATGAAACTTTTGATTCCTTTGCGGTGCAATGCTGCCTTAAGATGACTAACAAAGTTATTTCTGACATCTTCACCTCGAAAACTCAAGAATACATCATATTTTGGTTGAATGGTAGTAGAAGAAGAGGATGAAGATTCAGGCAAGTGAAGGGTAGATGGATGACTAATTTGTCGTTTGTTGTTTTTAATTTTTGAGAAGAAAACAAATAGAAAAACAGAGAACAAAAAAACCAAAAGGGAAGAAGTAGAGGCGGAGGAAATGAACTCCATCATCTTGTCGATCCAAAAAAAACCCTCTTCTTCAATCTAATTCTATTGTTTACCGAAAACAGACTTGTAACTCCTAATTTCCAACACTAAGCGCTAAGGTTTAAAGAGGTAAAACTAATTAAAAACGAGTTTTATTTTATTTCTTTTATTATTAAAAAAAAAATAAAAAAAGCAACAAACGCACTCAAAAAGCCACGAGAAACCGTGTTCCATCTTAAAGCAAAAACGCGTTAAATCTAAATTTTGATATAAATCTAAATTTAAATTTTGATATAAACCGCGTTCCATCTTAAAGCAAAGATTCTATTCAAAGTCTTATCGAAGAAAAACTATCATTCTCTAACAAAATTTTTTAAATATGATTGATTTTTCATTCTCTCGTCTCTCGTCTTTCTGTATTTTTTTCTATTTATTTAAAAAGAATTATGTGATAATATTGAATAATGTGATAATTTTTTTTACTGTTTCCATAAGACTTTGGGGGAAGAATAACTTCATTTAGGTGATTTTACGTTGATTTTAAATTAAATCAAATGAAAGTACAAAAAAAAAACAAAATGAAAATAGTTATAAATTAATTTTTTTCACTTAAACTTAATTATTTATAGTTTTTTGGAGTGATATTAATTTTATTTTACTTTATAAAATGATTTAAATAATTATTACTTAATTAAAATATTAAAAGAAACAGTAGTTATGCATTCCAAAAAAGACCGTAGTTATGTATAATTTTAAAAGAAAGAAAATAAAGGAAAAAAATAAAGAAAAAAACGGAAGGAAAAAAGAAAGAACAACGGAGAGGAAAAGAAAATAAATAAAAAAGCAAAGAAAAAAAAGGAAAAATAGGGAGAAATAAAAACAAAAAAATGCGTATTAAGCTTGACCCTATGCCCCCAACATATTAGAATACTTACATCTCCACTAAACCACTTGAAGTAATTGTTATAAATTTTGTATAGTTTGTCTCTTGAAGAGACAACCTATGGTAATTTTTTTTTTTTAATTTACTATAGATGGCAGCATGTCGTCTCTAGAGACGACCTTCAGCTACCTAATTAAAGCTACAATCTTTTTATAAATAGTTTGAAAAGTTTCAAAAACTACGATATTAATAAAAAATGCCCCTAGTTGGTTAACTATTTTTGTTTTTGGTTTCTTTTTGGTTTTCTATCTTAAATACAGAAAATCAAATATATTTCATAACTAATTATAAAAAAAGTTAGGGAAATATTTCCTCGAGCGAAAAATATGTAAAGTCATGCAATTAAAAGTTTAGAGTCAAGTGATAAATTTTAGAGAGATAAAATAAAAAGATTTAGAGATATATGTTAGAGAGAGAATATAAATTGGAGTTCTTCCAAACAAGAGAGAAAAAGAAAGAAAGAGCGAAAAAGAGAAACTTTAGAGAGGGAGAGCAAAAGAAATATTAGAGAAAGAAAGATAAATTAAAAATAGAGAAATTTTGCATTGAGAGAATAATTTTAGACAGAAAAGTTTAAGATATATTGTTTGAGAGAAAAATAAATGTGTGAGAGAGAGAAGAGGTAGGGAGAAATTTGGAGATATAGTATTAAGTTTTAAGTTAGAAAAGTTTGAGAAAAATATCCAATTCTAAAATAGAAAAAGAGAGAGATAAGTTAGAAAAGCAAAATGAAATTTATAAGAGATAAAAGCTTTAGAGAGAGAAAAGAACTAATAGTAATATAGAGATGAAAATTGTAGATCAGAGAGAGAAATTTTTAGAGAGTGAACTTTAATAGAAAAAGTTTAGAGGGAAGTTTATTGGAAAGAGATCAAAACGAAAAAAAAAAATCAACATTACAAGAAAAAAAGAGTTTTTGAAAAATAGAAATCTTTTTCTAATTTTTTTTTTTGTTTTTGAAATTTATTTATAATTTAAAAAACATTTTCAAAAAATAGAAAATAGAAAATTGAATTGGTTAGCTCCATTTGAAAACCATTTGATTTTTGGTTTTTAGTTTTTGAAAATAAAAGCTTATAATAAACATTACTTCTACCTATGAGTTTATTTGTTTTGCTATATACTTTTTATTAATGTTTTCAAAATCCAATCCAAGTTTTGAAAACTAAGAAAAGTAGTTCTTAAAAACTTGTTTTTGTTTTTGAAATTTGGCCAAGAATTTTAACGTTGTTTTAAGAAAGACGAAAACCATTGTGATATGCTTCAAGCAAGGCACATCATGCCACGAGGGCCAACCGATGAAGAAGGGGATCTCCACTTCAATATTTAGAGTATCAAGCTTCATGATGAAGGAGAATGAGTGGAGAGAGAAGCTTCAAAGCATCATGAAAACACCAAATCCGAGAGCATCAATTTAATGATTATTTAGGATTTAATCCTTAAAGTTGTGGTTTCATGTAATTATTATTGGAACCTCCTTTTAGGCTTTAATTGTAAAATATTTGTAAGTCCAAGGCCCATGTTGAAAGATCTTGCTAATTAGTTTGGTTATTTAGTTGTAACTTGACTTGTTTTAAACACTATTCTAGTTAGGTTAGTTTAGGGTTTGTCTTTTCCTTTAATTGACTTCTCTTTCCAAGGCTTATTTAAAAGTCATGTACATTTGAGAGGTAGGATTTTCATGGAATGAAAGAGCTTTTGAGCCTTTTTCTTTGCTACAAACCGTGAGCATGTTTTTTGTTCATTTTCTTGCTTTAGATCTTGCACGCACTAGAAACCTTCAAGCTTTATTGGTTTTCAAACTTGTGGAGGGTTTCAACTTTAGATTGAAAACAAGTTCTCTCTATTCAAAGTTTTGACAATCAAGGTTAGTCCTTTCTTCTTCTCCTTGAGTGATTCTTTGTGTGTGTACTAGGTCTTACCATGTGTGTTTAAGAGGTGCTTGTTCTTACAAGGGTTGTCTAAGCCACTTGTGGTAGGGTTGAGTACATCATTTGGTATCAGAGCTTTCACGGTGCCTTTAATTTTGTATCATTTGATATCAAAGCACTCTCGGTGCCTTTGATTTCACACTATTGGGTATCAGAGCTTTCTCAGTGCCTTTGATTTCACATCATTTGGCATCAGAGCTTTCTTATTGCCTTTGATTTCGTATTATTTAGTATTGAGCTTTCTCAGTGTCTTTGATTTCCTATCATTTGGTATCAGAGCTTTCTCGATGCCTCTGATTTTGTATCATTTGGGTATCAGAGCTTTTTTTGTGCCTTTGATTTTATATCACATGGTAAAGAAATTGTAAGAAACTAAATACAATTTTTAAAAAACAAAAACCAAAAACCATTGTAATCAAACGACGTAATAAACACTTTTATTTTTAAAAAACAAAAAACAGAAAATGAAGGTTCTATTTGATAACCATTTGGTTTTTGAAAATTATGCTTGTTTTCCCATCAATTCTGTACAATGGGTTTCATCTTTCTTAATAAAACATTTGATTCTTAGCCAAATTCCAAAAACAAAAACAAGTTTATGAAAACTACTTTTTTTTTTTTTTTAGTTTTCAACACTTGGCTTGATTTTTGAAAACATAGGTAAAAAGTAGGTAAGAACACAAGAAAATCCATAAGAGGAAGTAGTATTTATAGGCTTAATTTTCAACAACAAAAAAAAAAATTAAAAACTAAATAGTTATTAAACATGGCCGAAATAATTATCAAATAACACCTAAGCGGTTGTTTGGGACGCTGAGTGGGTTAAAATAGTTTGGAGTTGTTTAGTCTGTGGAGTTAGATAATCTGTGTTTGGGTGTTGAGTTATTTAGTCTGGCTTAAGTAAGTCTGTATTTGGGATGCAAAATTATTTAGTTTGGATTTAGAAAGTCAATGTTTGGGGTGCAGAGTTATTTAACATGGAGTTCTAAAGTCTGTGTTTATGCTGACTGTTTTTTTTTTCTACATTTTTTTGTTGTAATATACAATTAGAGCTATATTAGATATCAATTTTTAAAATTTAAATAATAAATATTTGTTCCCATCAAAAGAAATATTTTTCCATTTCCATTTTCACCTTGTCTGATGTTTAATGTAAAAGATTGTTGAGGAAAATCTTTTGTTCTAATTTTAACTTCAATCTCATTGCATATCTATTGCGTATAGCTTATAGAAATTTAGCATTTTATTATTAAACTTAGTATATATCTATTGTAACTCCAACTTTTATAGTGTTTGTTTATCTATATGATGTCGAAACCTAAAATGTTTTAAGTAAATTTTGTTGTTTATTATCATATGAAATTAAATGATATTTTTATATATGAAAAATTACGACAAGGACAATCATATTTTGCTAGTTTTCCTATAATTTTAAGACTATCATTTAAACACAAATTTTAACAACCTAATGTGCAAATATTTAATTTCATCCTTGTAATAGTCACTAATGAAACACACCCTTACCAAAATAGTCATATTTAGTAAGATTTCCTAGAATTTCGAAGTAAGTTACTTAACATCTGTTGGGATTTATGCCCTAAAGTCTCGTAATTAATAATTTATTTAATAATGAATAATAATTTTGATTATTTTATTTGCAATATAATATTATCCATTATATGAAAAATCCAAGCTTATTAGTGTAATCTTGAACAGTATGTGGTTGACATACGAGAGGATCATGTTCAAGAAATAACCTAAAGGGTCATAGTATATGGATAAGGTTGGGTGCCTTATCCTGGTAACACTATTGATACGGCCCACTTTGTAATAGTTACAAATGATTTGATCCAAATCATTCATGTGGAGACATGTGAGTGGAGGTATCTTATACAATGAGTTTGTATAAGACTGGACCACGAAATATTTAATCTCTCTTTATAAATCCGTTAATTGAGAAGATTAATATTTCATCAGGATGATCATATGCGACTCGATCTTAATCCTGAGTGAGTTATGAACTCCTACCTGTGAGGGCTTGTCCTTTGATTTGCATGGGTGAGAGTGGCTTTTGTAGCCGATTCAATATGCCTACCATTTTGGGGACTTGACCAAATAGGGAGCTGGGAACATAATCTCACAAGATGGAATTCACTCATTCCCATATAGGGTAAGTAGATGAGTAGTTCCCTTAAGTGCTGATTTCGGGACTTGAACAATGGGGCCCCACCCTCTCATTGGCCCGAGAGGGACTTAGTTTATAATTAGATTATAAACATATTGTTCATTAGAGGATCAATGGTACTTAAGGTGCAAGATGTAATTATAGGGGTAAAACGGACTTTTGACCTAGCTATAATTACGAACAACTCGTGAAGGATCGACTTGTATGTAATTATTATATCTATGGACACAACTTATCCTACAGTGCATAAGAGTGCAACTCTAGGTCTATAGTGGAGTGACCTATAGTTAATGAATGAAAATTAATTAATTAAAGAGTTTACTTAATTAATTTTGTATCATTGGAGCTTATAATCTGTAGGTCCATAAGGTCCCCTTGCTAGCTCATAGTAACACTAAAAGATCAATTTAGTTAAAAGAAAATTTTGAAATGTTCAAATTAATATTAATTTGAAGTATTCAAATTAATATTTAATATATTAGATATATTAAATATAAAAGAGGAAAATATATTTATTGTATTTGATACGTTAAATATTAAAATTTGAAATGTTCAAATTTAATATTTAATTTGAAGTATTCAAATTAATATTTAATATATTAGATATATTAAATATAAAAGAGGAAAATATATTTATTGTATTTGATACATTAAATATTAAAATAATTAATGTATATTTGATATATTAAATAAAAGATATTTATAGAATTTGAATAAGATTCAAATAAATAAATATCGTAGGAGATTTGAATGAGATTCAAATAAATAAAAGATATATTTTAATATATTAGATATTAAAATATAATATTTTAATAATGGCAAAGATCTTCCCTTGGTCTCTATAAATAGAACCCTTGGGTTGAAGCATTCTACGCAACACACATCTCCTCAATAGAGAGAATTAGAGAATTCTCTCTAGACCTCTTCCTCTCCAATCCCTTGGGGATTTTCTTTCAAGAGGCTCCCACAAGCCTTGGTCCTGTGTTCGAGTCATAGCCAAGAAGGCTTTGTGGAAAAGATAAAGATCCGCCAGAATATTCTCCATAATATTATTTTCAAGGTATTTATTGCTTAACCTTTGTATTTTAGTTTAATTCTAAATAAATCAAAGACGATTCCTATGCTTCCGCTGTGGGTTTAATTCGATTATTCCCTTCAACATCAATGTTTAAAATGTCGATGTTGACAAAAATATCAAGGTCTCAATTTTATAGAAATATCGATGGAAATATCGATAAAATGTCGATGTCGTGGATAATTCTAAAAAAATTCTAAAACAAAAAATTCTAAAAAAAAATTAAATTAATAAATAAACATTTTACACTTTTTAAATATGTTAAAATACTTATTATTAACATGGGAGGGAGGGAGAGAGAAAAATGGACAGAGGGAAAGAGAGAAAGATGAAGTTCCTCGATAAATGTGCATACTTCAATAGTGAACACCGTAGAAGTTGGTGGGGTGGAGTTATTTCCCACTGTGTTGTAAAGTATGTCTGCCAAATAGGGAGTGAGGTATTTTAACCCACTCCGCCCAACTCCAAGTTGGTGGCCAAACACTCCCCAAGTGTTTAGGATGGATTTCTTGAATAATGGAATTCAAAGCAGTGATATCTTAATTTTAGGTTTTTTTTTAGTATGATGTTTTTAAAGCTTGCATTTAGATGTTGGAAAGAAGAAAAAGAGATGGGCAGAACTTTTATGTTGAACTCTCTGTGAGTTAACTTGGGAGGTTGGGATTCCTTAAAATCCTAAATGGAGGTTTAGGTTGTCTCGACTGAGTCTACTATCCCATTTAATTTACATAATTTTTTCCCTTTAGTTTACTTTTATTATTTTTTATTTCAAAATTGGGTCTATTAGATTATTTTAGGCCCCATTTGATAACCATTTGGTTTGTAGTTTTTGAAATTAAGCTTGTTTTCTCATGATTTCTCTACAACGGTTTTCATCTTTCCTAAGTAAATATTTGAATTATAAGTCAAAAACAAAAACAAATTCTTAAAAACTACTTCTTTTAGTTTTCAAAACTTTGTTTGGTTTTTGAAAACATTTGTATAAAGTAGATGACAAAATAAAGAAACTAGGTAGAAGTTGTGTTTATAAGCTTAATTTTTAAAAATAAAAAATAAAAAACTAAATGGTTATCAAACAAGGCCTTAATGATTTGGGATACAGATGGAAGGCTAAATGAAGTATACTATTGAATTGTTGTGTGTTAATTTTAAGGTTAAATGATTCAAAATGTCACTCGAACATTGAGATTAGTTTCAATTATATCCCTATGGTTTAAAAAGTTCTACTCCTACTCTTGTCCTTAAAATTGATTCAAATATACATTTGAACCATTTTACTATTAAACACAAGTGAGAAAAATTGACATGATTGCTAAGCTGTGAACGAAGTAGCGACAAACGTGGCTTTTGAAAAATGGACAGAAAACGTGGCAAGTACCCATTACCACTAGGCAATAACTGATGTGAGTGGTGGGTTAAAAATGAATGGCAAACGTGGAAATGAATGACTATTATGGCCTGAAAAGTGGTTTTATTAGTGGGTATTGATACTTGCCATGTGTGCCATTAATTTTTTTAAAAGTCATGTTGTAGGTTTCTTCATTTCAAACTAGGGAACTACGTCAATTTTTGTTACTTATTTTAACAATAAAATTGTCCAGAGGCATATATTTGAATCATTTTTAAAGGTCAAGGTTAGAAGTGACTTTTTAAATGATAGGAATATAGTTGTAACTGTTATGGGCAAAATTTGGACCAACTAACTATCCAAGGACTGAAAAAGAGGCTCAGGCACGAAGAATTAAAATAGAAAGAGGCCAAGGCCAAAATTGGCCCAAGCCCATTTGGACGAGGTCGATCTGGCATCTGGTATAGTTAGACTGATAGGACCTATAAAGTCCTATTTAATTACACTTATTTCTTGTTAATTAGAAGGATTTTATGTGTTTTATTATTATTTTTTAGGGAATTGAGCAATTCAGAGCCAATCGGAAGACTTTGGATGAATCGGGGTTAAAAGGAAGTCAATCGAACCTATTTTGAGCATTAGAATGGAGAAGAGAGACCATACAAGCCAAGAGAACCGAGTGCAGAGCGTCTAGACGCTGCTTTGGGCATCTAGACGCCGCTGCAAAATCATGTCTAGCTTGGAGATCCCTAGGAATAGCGTCTAGAAGCTATTCCAAGCGTCTAGACGCTGGGAACTTGAAGAAGCAAGGCTCGCTCGACGCTGCTCAAAACGCTGGTAGCGTCGAGACGCTACTATCAAGCGTCGAGACGCTACCCTGATTCCGCCAGATTTTTTCCTTATTCGCGGGTGCAGCGTCTAGACGCTTCTCTGCCTTATTTAATCAACTTTTCTCTTTAGGGTTAAGGATATTTTTTTGGCCTCTTGGCCTAGACGTTTTTAGAGAGTTTTTAGACTCCTTTTCTCTTTTCTCCTTAGACAATAATGGTATCAAATTTTATCACGATGCTCGGCTAAACTTCTGCAATTCCCAGTTCAGAGGTCGGTTGTAATCAATTGCAATATTGTGAGGTTTGAACCTTAACGTAGTTTTCTTTCAATTGCAAATATTCTTTGATTCCCGTGTTAATTTTATAAGCATGTATTTTGATTGAATTGATGCCTTAATCGCTTTACATGTTTTATTGCTAATCATGATCATGATCCGTAATTGTCATGTTGAATGAACAGGTAGCATTAGGATTATCACATGTGTATGTTTTGTGGGTCTCCATATTACATGGCTTGCATGTTTAATTCTAGAAATTAAAGGAGCATCTTAATTAGATTAAAGTTATTTCATCTAATTAGATGTCTTGGTCCTTCCAAAGCACGTAATGCCTTTATCTAAATAATTTGGAGCGGTTTCGTCAAAAATTGTTTAGGTAATTAGCGTTAACTTGACGTTTGTTAGAGTTAATGACCTTAGGGAAGTTACTACATTTTGGGGTTTCCTAATAAGTTGACCAAGTGCTTGCATTATTAAGTTTAAATATTTTGAGTGTCTATGATTAATTTTTGCAATTGAGTAGAATCGCACCTTTGGATTGGAATTTGGTAAGCTTTGATTTATCTTTCTTTTATTTGCTTATGTTTTATTTTATTAATAAAAAAAACACAAAACCCCCCTTTTTATTTGTTTTCTCCTTGGCAAATTTAATTTGAGAAATTAATATTCGATTCCCTGAGATCGACCCGGTCCACTCAATGCTACAAGCAGCTTAGGATCGGTTTATAAATTGTAATTTGACGAGCCCTCGACAAGCTTGCTTCAAATTTGGCGCCGTTGCCGGGGAACCACTATTAGTTTCTCTTTGTTAAATTTGCTCTAAAAAAACAAAAAAAAACTTTAGTATATTTTTTTTTATCTGTTCTTTAAATGGCAGATTATTCTCAGCACTATTGGACAAATGGTGGAGCTGCCCCGTATGTTGATGAGGTTAGTGAGCTCAAAACTCAAATTTCTGAATTAACCTCTGTTGTTCTTCAAGTGGCTGTAGGGAGGCTTCAAGCAGTGGAGACATGTAGATTATGCTCGTTGCAAGGACACCCCACCGAAGCATGCCCTCAGCTGCAATGGAACTTTGTGCCAAATGCTTTCACTTTGGGAGAGTTTCCTGGTCATCAAATGAACTTTGAGCCTTACAGTCCCTATCTTGAATGAGATCAATCTAGCTTTAGCTATGGATACCAGGAGGAGCAGCCGAGTCAATACTTTCAAACTTTTGACTCAGGTACGTCTTTAGAGGCCATAGTTTACCAAATTGCTAATAATACTCTTCAGTTTCAGCAGGAAAATCTCCAATTTCAAAAGGAAAATCTCCAATTTCAAGAGGAGACTCGCGCTGGAATGCAAAGTCTGGGTGACCAAATTACCCAGTTGGCTGATTCCATGAGAAGACTGGAGAGTCTACAAGAGCAATACTCTTTTGACATCACTGAGGAAAGATTTTTTGAGGAAATCGACACCGACAGTGACGAGGAAGTTTTGAATTTTGCGCCATGCCAAGAACAGGTAATTTGTGAGGTTAAGGAGGAGTCCGAGCTTACACGCAAAGAGGAGATTCAGGTGATAGAGTTGGAGGCTAAAAAGCCTTCTCCTGTTCTATTCCCTAAATCTCCTATTGATTTTGAATTGCCTTTTCTTTATTCTCGTGAGTACTTAAAGTCTTTTGTTTCTTTTGAGTCAGTTAAGTTAGTTGAGTCTTACTTTTTGCCTTTCATTCCTTATATAAAAAATAGAAAAAATAACGATATGTCTGGTACCCTGGAGAAATAGGAAAGCCTTCTAAACTTGGAAGGTTACATTGATTCAAGCAAGAAGGGACCGAAGAAAGTAGAAGAATTTGACGAGCCCTCGACAAGCTCGCTTCATAGACCAAGCTTAGGGTCCATATAGATCCTAGGAAAATAGATAATGGGCCAAAAAGCCATTTAGTCACCTCGGCCAAGATGATCGAATCCTTTAGCTTGGGTATGATTAGACATACCCCCAGCCCAGAGAGGTCATGAGAGGCCCAATTTGCCTATCTTGTTTAACACGAGTATAAATAATGCGTAAGAATGCGTATACAATCAATATCATGCGTTGAATTTTGTACAGTTTCAATGTTTGATATGCATGAAAATATATTTACAACTTCTGTCCACCTCACGTTGTGCCCAAGTATAAACTCAACGCGAGCAAGTAGTACTCAGGGTATTCTGAGGTTGAATCCTCAGGGACTTGAGTTGACTGCAATTGATTTCTTGATAACAGATTGAACGTAGTGAATGAAAATAAATTAAGGTTTTGGTTGCGAGAGAAATTAAACGTAAAGTAAGTAACAACGAATGTAAGAATGAAAATAAACAATGATTGAAAGCAAGGATTTGGCTTTAGATTCCCTTAGTATGCAATGCTCTTAACTACAATAGTTTGTTGATTATGTCTTTCTAAGAAGCATGTGTTTCTACTTATCCTAACTCTTTCAAGAAAGATGAATTAGCATTATGCAGTTATATGTCTATGCTCAACACAATGTTTTAGTTCTCGGCCCATTCTTACTTACAAGTGGTCATTTTATTTCTAAAACAACCTAGTGAGTTATGTTCACTCTTGTTTTCCTTAGACTTTCCACACACTTTAACACTTTCGGCATGAAAGCATGCTTTTACTTTCGTCCCTTAGTTGGCCAAACAAAGATTGGCAATGGAAGAATTACTTACAACCAAGAAAACTAAGGAAAAACAATGAGCATTCTATTGAATGTTAAGAGTCTTGCATACTAAATTCCTTTTAAGTCATCCCCTTTAAAGATTTAGCTACTCATGAAGTAAATGACATAAGAATGCAAGAATGAAAGTGATGAAGATGCCATTGAATTACTTTAAATGAAATTGTAAAGAGTTTGGTACAATGAAACTATCAATGTTAATCGTAAGCTCGAACTACAATCTAAGCAAGATGATTTAATGGTTGAAAATTAAAACAAGCTGTAATCTACTAAAACAATAAAGATTAAAAGTTGAAATCTTTAATCTTCAAGCTTCAAATGAAGTTTGCAATTAGCTCGGGAAGTTGAATTGAAGAAGAAGAATAAATGGAGAAATAAACTCGTGTAAAAATAATCGAAGGTCCGAGAGAGAAAGGACAGAGAAAGTGATCTTTAGCTTCCGTTTATGTATAAATAGATGCATCCAGCCAATGAGGGATTGACACGTACGTGATGTTGAATTTGACCCATGCCTTGCTGAACGCAAGTTGAAAATGTGATCCAATCAAATTCAGCCACGATAGTCCCTTAAGTAAAGGTCTAATGAGTGCATGCCACATCAACTCCTTGAGCCCCGATCTATCTGATCTCAGGTAATGATTAGTTGATGTGACTGTTTTTGGTCGCATACTAAATCTGGTTCACTGACATCCTGCAATGAAGATTTCTTTTAGATGTTCATCGCTTCACTCAGGTTCCTCTACCTCAGGACATCTCATTCCTATGACATAAAAATTCTTATTAAGAACTTAGGAATCATTTTCAATCATATGTTTTTATCAATTGCAACACATTCTTGTTAGAAGATGAAATTTGATTAACTAAGATAAAAGGGATGGAGTTAAACACATGCTCTCTCTTAACTCTCGAAGCATAATGACCTAATTTTAAGAAGAATAACTTGTATTTCTTCAAGTCATCAAACCCCCTAACTTAGATCATTGCTCATCCTCGAATAATGCCTAATGCAAGATAAAACATTTAGATCTTATCATGCTTGTATAGTTATTGCTTTCAATCTTCAAATCATCTAACTTAGCTTATATCTTTCTTTCAAAACTATTTCTTGCTTAAATCTTTTCAGCACACGTACTTACTCTAGCCTTAGCTCTTTATTGGCTTTTACTTGCATCTGAGACTTTGGAGATTGGCATAGTGCAATCGATCTTTTCGGCTTTCTTTCTTTCTTTTCTGAGACACCCTATTGGCTGTTTTACATTCGTTTTGTCTTCTCAACATTTTGTGATGAAGGTATCCAACTACGATTAAGATCCAAATTAGGTTTCTAAATGCATACTCATTTATTGCATTCCTTTTCATGCAAAGGCAAACAATGGGTGTCATGAATGCCCCTGGTTACTCAGGTTTGCGTTGAAAGAGAAGTATTCTCTTTCTCTCTCTCTCTGTTTTTTTTATGAAGATGATTGCAACAAATGCTTACAAGGTTTTCAAAATATAACAACTTGAGCTATTTGACACAATGGTTTGCTTTCCCTCCCAAACTTAAAATCAACAATGTCCTCATTGATGGATCCCCCAAACTTAAGGTATACTACTAACCTAAGGGAAAGACATGCAATGAATGTGATTTTCTACATTATGCCATTGTAGATGCATGTGAAGTTGCTAAAAAGACTAAGTGTTGAACTAGTTTTTATTCAAAGAATATAGTTAAGGTGAAGAAGAAATAAAAGAACTAAGGGTTGAAGCTGATGCATTTAGTTTCATCATAGGTTCTTAACTTAACCTGGAGAAAGGCAAAGAGATTACAAAACAATAATAAGTAAACGCATGGTATAAGTACTTAAACATTTGAATAATTTAATGAAGAGTTATATAAAAGAGAAATTGAAATGCGATGACTACGACAGGCTTGTATTGAATGCTTAAGTCAAAATACAAAAATAATATATCAAATAAGAAATACAAGTAAAGCATAAAAAACATTCAAGCCTAAGGTTGTGATGGGGGAGGATCTTGAGGCCTATTTAATTTCTTAGACGAAGAAAGCTTAATGGGACTTGGCGGAGGAAAATGAATTTCTTGCCTTAGTTTCTCGAGAATTGGAGGAATGGATGCAACAAGCTCAGGATTAGTTGTGCTCAGCGCCAAGTCTCGTTGCATGAATACCGCATGTAAGCGTCCATCCTTCTGTTGGTTGATTTCGCAAGTATACAAATCGCTACAAGTAATATAGTTGTCAAATTACCAAAATTGTTCTTCATAGGGAATGAATGCTACCAATTACCAAAATCGTTAGTTTTAGTTTTATTTGAACACTGAATAAATCAAGAGGGTTGAAATTTTATACTTGCATGCAAAAGAATGAAAATAAAGCTCTAAAATTAACAAAGTAAAACACAAGGACAAATTCAATTGTTAAAGGTTCTAGAGCTATGACTTCACCATTATCTCCTCTTACTCTTCATTTATTAATAGTTAATGCAATTTTCTATTTCTATGTTGGGAAGTTGTACCCTATATTTCTATGATAATTCCAACAATTCAAACATTAAGAATGTAGAAACTAAAATTTGCCACAAAATCTACAGGATATCTTCATCTCAAGTATAAATTAAGGAAAACTATTCAAGTTCATCAATAATTTTTCTCTCAACCTCAAATTACAACACAAAATTAATGTAAAGATTGGCCAAATCTAAACATGCATTAAGCTTAGAAGAGTTTTCACAACCACAAATGAAATAGAAACATCCACTATTAACTAAGAAAGAGTAGGATTCGAATAACTATTACATCAAAACTCTAGAAAGAGTCATAACAAAGTTAAGTAGCTCAAACAAAACATTTCATTATTAAAACATATCGAAATTCAAGATACTTTGAATTCGAGATCCCAAGAAACATTTATTTACTAAACTTAAAGAATAAAAAATATTTACAAAACTAGAGTGTTAAAGAAATGAGCATAAAACATGAACTATAACTTCTTAGGATGCTAGAAAGCTTTGGTTTGACACTGTCTACATAGCCTCGCCAAACTGAACGCTCACGCCACATGCCTCGTAAATTTACGTATCATCTGAAAAGAAAAGAAAGGTAGCATGGGTGAGTATAAAAATACTCAGTAAGTAGCCCCACTTGAGCGACTGAACTGCACTTTCATATATCCATCATGATACTAAAATATGTAGGTCCTAAATAAAGTGCACATTCATGTTCTACTACTTTAAAGACCATAACTAAAAACATGACATTCTGTCACGCCGCTTTACACTACAAACTGTTATGATACATAAAGGCTTTAACTGAAAACATGGAAACTTTCTGTCTAAGTGAACAATTAATCAATCCCCAAGCTAAACTAATTATGATACTGTGTGTGTTAGAGTATGGCAAAGCGCCACTAAAGGGTAGTTGGCAACCCTTTAGTAGAGCTAGACCTCTCAAAACACAATACCCCTGACCACATTCTAATTAAACATGAAGGGAGTGACTCCTAAACTGTAGACATGAGGAAGAGACCCCAAGCTGTAGGCATGAGGGAACGACCCTGAAACTGTAGACATGAGGGAGTGACCCCTAAGCTGTAGGCACAAGGGAACGACCCTAAGCTGAAAACATGAAACATACATGGGAACATACATGAAATCATACTTAAAAGTATACTTGGAAACATACATGACATGGAGAAGGTAATTTCCACTAGCATACATGAAGCTTAAGGAATAACATACATTCAACTAAGGTCCTCTAAATATGAAATCGTAGCATTCTCTACTAGTCCATTCCATCCTCGGACCCCTCTAAAACATGATAAACATAACAGTCAATTCTATGTTATTCTGAACATGCTACACATGAAAGGTAATCCTAAACATGCCACACTCTCAAAGCATCCTAAACTGCCAACCAACCAGCCCCACAACTAAAGTATCCTATACTCAATCAACTAATCAACACTTTAAGTAATCTATACGCAGTTGATAATTCTTATTTATGAGGATTATTTAACCCTAAACTAAGTTATTTTTGTCATTTTTGTATGCTTTATTGATTACCGATCTAAAAATAGCATTTATAAGATATATTCATGCAAGCTGTCGGAGTATGGAAAAAAGAAGAATTAAGTTGAAATGATACAAGAAAGTTGGCTAAAATTGTTGTTTTGTGCAGATTTGAAGAAATGAAGAAAATGCAAATGAAATGCAATTGCATTTCCTTGAGAAAGCAAGGTGGTGAACAAGAGGGAAAATGCAATTGCATTTTCTAGACATATCAATTTATTGTGGATATCACGAAAATGCTCCAAAATCCACGGCGTTTGGCTCGATTCTAGGAGACTTTTCAGCCCAAAAATGCTTATGAAAATGCAATTGCATTTTTGGAAAATTTTGGTAGAGCTGAAAAATAATGCAACAGAAATTCAATTGAAATGCAATTGCATTTCTGGAATTTCTAGAAGTTGCGGAAATTTCGGGAAAACACCAAAATCCACGGGATTTGCTCGATTTTTGGAGAACTTTTAGCCTAAGCTCATGCCCAAACATTGACCCATGATTGAAGGAGCACAAATATGGAAACCCTAGCCCTCAATGCCTATAAAAATGAGGAAAACGATCCAAAACGTGGCTGGGTTTTTCTGCTACTCGCCCACAGTCTGTACTCACGTTTTTCTGTCATTTACAGCAGTTTTCTCTTCTGTTTTTGTTCATTGTTTAGTCTATAGTTAGTTTATGTTTTGATCTAAATGTTGTAAGTTGTTAAATTTTTGTTAAACATTGAATCTTTGAATTTCGTTCTTCCTTTATGGGTTTTTCTGCACTGTTTTTCTCTCATTTTCTGCTGTTTTTTTTTTTTTTTTACTTTGCTACTGTTTTCTTCTTCTTCATTTTTAGAACCTTCAACGTTCAAAATCTCAATCCTTCCTCACGAAAGTGAAGGTTGTTATGAGCCAAAACCTCTTGAAAGAGAAGGAATTGAGTTCGATTGAGACATGAACCAAAAAAAAGGTTTAGTTTAGTTTGGGTATTTTTGTTTTCAAGTCTTTGGTTGAAGTTTCTGTTTTTCTTAGGTTTAGTTACTGCAATTTTTATTATTAAAATTTGTTGCTTAAAGTTGTTGAATGTAATTGAGTATTAAATTGATTCAATAAAAGGTTCTTTCATTCAAATCTTTATTTTAATTTTAGTTGTTATTCCCTTCCCTTTACCAACTTTGTTATGGATTTTCAATATTCTAACTTGTTGATTTTCATTTCTTCCATAATGAGCTAATTCCTCTTTAGGGATTCAAGTTAGTGAATGCCCTAGAGGAGGGAAGTAAAGCTTAAAGCATATTCAATCTAGTTAATATTCAAGACTTTGTTTGTTTTTGTTGAATTAATGTGGGTAAACCTAGTCGGCCAACTAGCGTTTCTTGTCAAAGCTTGAACTTAATATCGAAAGAGTTAAGGAAAAGCCGATGTCACAAAAGCAATGGAGGAAAAGGCTTAGAAATAAGTCTCGAACATCGACCCTAGACATAGGGCGAGACTCCAAAACCGCTAGAATTGTGCGCAAAATCACCTAAGTTAGATTAGCCATAGACATATAGGTTTAATCACTTAGCCTCCTAAAGATTTTGAAGCAAAATTGAATAGGAGTTGAATTCGGTTTACTTTTAGTTCTCGAGTGTTAACTATGATTGCAATTGCATTTTAAGTAGGATTTCTTTCCAAAAGGGCATAAGCAACTTGGATCCCATTCTTTTTAATTATTGACTTTTCACTTACTTTATTTAGCAAAAACAACCATTCAAGCATTTGTACACCATTGGTTACCACAATTGCAATTTGCAAACAAATTTTGTGTCGTCTTAGTAGATTTTGTTAAAACCTGTTCCCTTGGGTACGATACTCTGGAGTACTTCCAGTTTCTTTATTACTTCGATCACGTGCACTTGCGTGTTGTAGCGAAAAGCATAGCGATCAAGTTTTTGATGCAATTGCATTTTCTAGACATATCAATTTATTGTGGAAATCACGAAAATGCTCCAAAACTCACGGCGTTTGGCTCGATTCTAGGAGACTTTTCAGACCAAAAATGCTGATGAAAATATAATTGCATTTCTAGAAAATTTTGGTAGAGCTGAAAAATAATGCAACAGAAATGCAATTGAAATGCAATTGCATTTCTGGAATTTCTAGAAGTTGCGGAAATTTTGGGAAAACACCAAAATCCACGGGATTTGCTCGATTTTTGGAGAATTTTTAGCCTAATCTCATGCCCAAACATTGACCCATGATTGAAGGAGCACAAATATGGAAACCTTAGCCCTTAATGCCTATAAAAATGAGGAAAACGATCCAAAACGTGGCATGGGTTTTTCTGCTACTCGCCCACAGTCTGTACTCACGTTTTTGCTGTCATTTACAACAGTTTTCTCTTCTGTTTTTGTTCATTGTTTAGTCTATAGTTAGTTTATGTTTTGATCTAAATGTTGTAAGTTGTTAAATTTTCGTTAAACATTGAATCTTTGAATTTCGTTCTTCCTTTTTTTATGGGGTTTTCTGCATTGTTTTTCTCTCATTTTCTGCTATTTTTTTTTTACTTTGCTACTGTTTTCTTCTTCTTCATTTTTAGAACCTTCAACGTTCAAAATCTCAATCCTTCCTCACGAAAGTGAAGGTTGTTATGAGCCAAAACCTCTTGAAAGAGAAGGAATTGAGTTCGATTGAGACATGAACCAAAAAAAAGGTTTAGTTTAGTTTGGGCATTTTTTTTTCAAGTCTTTGGTTGAAGTTTCTGTTTTTCTTAGGTTTAGTTACTGCAATTTTTATTGTTAAAATTTGTTGCTTAAAGTTGTTGAATGTAATTGAGTATTAAATTGATTCAATAAAAGGTTCTTTCATTCAAATCTTTATTTTAATTTTAGTAGTTATTCCCTCGCCTTTACCAACTTTGTTATGGATTTTCAATATTCCAACTTGTTGATTTTCATTTCTTCCATAATGAGCTAAATTTTCTTTAGGGGTTCAAGTTGGTGAATGCCCTAAGGAAAAATGTAAAAGCTCTAAAGCATGATCAATGTAGCTAGCATGTGAACTTTGTTTGCTTTTGTTGAATTTAGATCTGAGTAAATCTAGTCGGCCAACTAGTGATTGCTTGTCAAGCTTGAACTTAATATCGAAAGAATTAAGGGAAAGCCGATGTCACAAAAGCAATGGAGGAAAAGGCTTAGAAATAAGTTCTGAACATCGACCCTAGACATAGGGCGAGACTCCAAAACCACTAGAGTTGTGTGCGAAAGTATCTAAGTTAGATTAGCCATAGACATATAGGTTTAATCACTTAGTCTCCTAAAGATTTTGAATCAAAATTGAATAGGAGTTGAACTCGGTTTACTTAGTCTTCACATTTTTAGTCAAGATTGCAATTGCATTTGAATGGCATTTTTCCAAAGGTGCTTGAATCACTTGAATCCCTATTTTAACTCATTGATTTTTCACTTATTTTTCATTAACAAACCAACCTCTTATATTTTTACACCCTCGGTTACCACAATTGCAATTTGCAAACAAATTTTGTGTCGTCTCAGTAGATTTTGTTAAAACCCATTCACTTGGGTACGATACTCTAGAATACTCCAGTTTTTATTACTTCGATCACGTGCACTTGCGTGTAGCGAAAAGCATAGCGATCAAGTTTTTGGCACCATTTAAACATTTCAGGTATACTGTACTCAGCCAACCAAGCAAGTATCACAAGCATTCTTACTTAATCTCCTTTGACTGAGTCCTTATGGAGTTCTGTAGGTTAGGCTACTTATAGAAACATAACACATGACAAACATACTTAAGTAGATCTCATACTTGAGAAATTTACTGAGCAGATCATCCAACGACCAACATGCTTGAGTACATACTTAAAAGAAAACATAGTCATAACCACTCAGTAATACATGTATTACAAATTCCAAGGACTCCATATCCAAAAGATTAAGGGGCTGTTTGGGGCACTGAGTGGGTTATAATAACATGGGTTATGATAGTCTGTAGGTTATAATAGTATGTGGAATTTTATAATATTGTTTAAAATGCAGAGTTGTTTAGTTTAGAGTTATAATAGTTTGTATTTGGGGTCCAAAGTATTCCACAGGTGATTATAACACAAGTTATTATAACTCACGCCCCAAACAACCCCTAAGGAGTTATCCAACTAGGCTACTTACCTCATAGCCAATTAACTTGGTCTTGCCTATAGAGATTCTTGCCCAAACGTGAACAGAAATCCAACAACAATTAATAATCTAGACATTCCAAATTAAAGATTAAATCCTCTAAGGTTGGTAGCTTAGCCAAAGATGTTAAGGGAAAAACACCAAAATTAATTTCGTCATTTACACCAATCTTAAAACTAGATCAGCCAGTCCAAAATTATACATCAAAATATTCCAAAGATAAGAATTTAGGGGTTGTTTGGCGCACTGGTCTAGAATCAAGAACCCTGTGAATCCTTGACTGGAATCAGAAACCCTGAGGTTCCTGATTACTATGTTTGGGGGTGCAAGGTTGGGTTTGGCTAGTTTGCTGAAATCTGTGTTTGGGGTACAGGGTTGGGTTGGGTTGGGTTTATTTTTTAAAACAATTTTTTAGGCTATTATTTTTTTCAAATCCATTTTTTTTACTTGATAATTGTTTGTTGAATTTCATATCAATATTTTAACCAATTATGTGGATAAATTGTTTCAAGAATAGCTAAATATGAATGTGTAGTTTGTACAAGTATAATGATATCTCATTCACTCCATTCAGTATGATGTAAAATTAAATAACATTAGTAAGGACATATATTTTAAATAATTAATACTCTATTTCACAAAGTATTCAAAAAACTATTTTAAGAACTCTATTTTAGAAATTAAAAAATTGGAAGTCTATTTAATAAATTAGGGAATTTAAAACTCTATTTCACAAAATATTCTGAAACCTATTTTTGGAACTCTATTTTAGAAATTAAAAAATTGGAAGTCTATCTAAGAAATTAAGGAATTTAAAACTTTATTTTACAAAGTATTCATAAACCTATTTTTGGAATTCTTTTTTATTAAAATATTGGAGGTCTATTTAAGAAATTATGGAATTTAAACAAAATTTCGCACCGTATTTTGAAATCTATTTCAAGGATAAATGAGTTAAAAAATTTGAATTCTATTTTAGAAATTAAAATATTAGAAACTCTATTTTGCACAGTATTTTGAAACCTATTTTAAATATAATGGGTTAAAAAAAAAAATTTAGTAGCCATTTTTAGTTTTATTTTAACATTTTAAAAAATTGACTAGGCAGTTGGGTTGCTGGGATGATAGTTGGAGTGGTCGTTAGGGTGGTTAGGTTGATGGTGTGGTTGGGTTGCCAAGGTGGTCGCCGGTGGTGGTTTCACGTTGGTCAGGTCGCCGGAGTGATCATTGTGTGGTTGTTGGCAGTAGTTGTCGGGTGGTCAGGTCACTAGAGTGGCCATCAGGTTGGTTAGGTTGACGGAACGGTCGTTGGGTGGTTGTGGCAGTGGTTGTCAGGTGGTTGGGTAGCTGAGTTGTTGCTGGAGTGATCATTAGGGTGGTCGGGTCGCCAAGGTGGTCATTAGAGTAGTCACCAAGTGGCCGTCAACAGTGGTTTAGGTGGTTGGGTTGTCAAGTTTTTAGGGTGATTGTTGAAGTAGTCATTGGGGTGGTCGGGTCATCGGAGTGGTCATTAAGTGGTCGTCGACGGTGGTTGCTAGGTGGTCGTGTTTTCGGGGTTGTGGTCAACTATGGTTGCAGGGTAGTTGAAGTAGTTGTTAGATGGTCATTGGCAGTAGTTCGGGCAAGTCGAGTCGTCGGGGTGGTTGTATCATTGGGGTGTTGAGTTGTTGACTAGCTAACCAAATCCAAATGAATGATTTGGAAGCACTTCGTATATTTTGTATGTCCAAATAGAGATTTTAAGGACATAATGTAAACTTTATCTTAAGTATCTTATATTGACAAAATTGTTATCAAGTGTTTGATGCAGAACTTCGAAAGAATGATAATGTATCATTGCAACATGAAGTTATTTTGTCTAAGGAAGAGTATTCTAAGACACCTCAAATGTTGAGCGCATATGATTAATTATCTACCATGAGTGGGAGACAATTATTGTATAAATGAGACTTAACATTTTAATAAACAGTTGGTTAGCATGTATCAGTTAAACGAATGATATGACCATTGAGTATGGAGTTATCTATGGATAATGAGAAATTTTTGTGTATGGAGTTAAAGATTTGATCTTTACAAGATACATTAGTCCTTATTAAGATTTATAGGAAAATCTATGATAAGATCAATTTTACCCTAGGTGGTGAAGTATGATATACATGTTTAATGGTCAATAGTCTAGGACCAGAGGACTTGCACCTACACCTCTTGCTCAAATGAAGGAGGTTAATGATCTTAAATCACAAATGTCTGAACTTACTAACCTTGTTAAGCAACTTATTGTAGGTAAATTAGACGCAATGAAGGCGTGTGGGCTATTGGAGGATATGCGAGCAACCCTCAGTGCAAATACGATCCATACACAACACCTACAACCCAGGCTGGCATGATCATCCCAACTTTTCCTACAACTTGAACTAGAATCAAAATTTTCAGAGGCCCCCACAACAATATAACTAGAACCAAGCTTCGAGCTCAGGTATGTCCTAATAATTCATTATTTTTATGAGCTAATTTTGTGTTCTTATTTTTAAGAGACATGTATTTAGAGGCTACTTTTTCAAAATCAACTTCAATTTCATTATAGGCATCCACAAGTTCACCATAAGTAAGGTTTTCAAGATTTACCTCATCGTCATCATCTTCATCTACAAAAGCCATAAAACATATGTTGGGTATTTCTTCTTCATTTTGAGACTCGCTTGCATCACTTTCATCCCAAGTAGCTTTCATGGTCTTCTTGTTCTTCTTTGAGGAAGACTTTCTTTGAGGACAATCATACGTCACATGTCCAAGCTTTTTACACTCATAGTAGATAATGGAGTCTCTATTGCTCTTTTCTCATTTGCATATTGACTATTGTTCTGCTTGAAATGCTTCTTGAACTTCTTGGTCAAGTAGGCGTACTCTTTATCATTTAATTCATCTTCACTTTCAGAGTTCTTTTGGATTTGAGTCGACTTTAATGTCAGGCTCTTCTTCTTTTTGACATCATCTTCCATGTTGCCCTTCATAATTATCTCATGTGTCATGAGAGATCTAATAAGTTCCTCTGATTGAAGTTTGGAGAGGTCCTTAGCTTCTTGAATTGCCATCACTTTAGCTCCTAGCTTTTCGACAACGATCTAAGAATCTTCCTCACATTTTCAGAAGTAGTATATATTTTCCCTAATCCCTTCAAGGCATTCACAATGTTTGTAAATCTAGTAAACATTTCAGAAATAGATTTGTTAGCATCCATTTTAAATAATTCATAATTATGGACCAACATGCTAATTTTTTATTCTTTAACTTGATTAGTTCCTTCATGAGTTACTTCAAGCATATCCCATATTTTTTTATCAGAATTACAAGCAGAGACTCGATTAAACTCATCAGAACATAAAACACATAATAGACAATTCATGGCTCTACCATGTATTGATAATTTCTTTTATCTCTCTCATTTAGCTCATTTTCATCTTTTAGGAACATCCTTATTTGCAATTGTCTTAGTAGGCACTAAATAAATTCTCATACTAGTTTTCTACCAAGTATAATTATTTCCATTAAAGCGAGGTGACCTAGTGGTAGATTGGCCTTCAGTAAATTCATTTACTCCAGTATTTGCCATAAGCTTGAACAATTAAGTTTTTCAGAAAAGATAAATTTAAATTTAAAAGAAAACTTTTCTAAAGATTAAATTTTAACAAAAACAATTTTGAAAAAAGTTTCAAAAAAAAAATTAGAGTTTTAAAAGTAAAGAAAAATAGGATTTTAAGGACCGGTTTTTAAAGTTTTTTTTTTTCTAGTGAAAGTGATTTTTTAAAACTCAAATTTCAAACTTTTTACTCAAAATGTAACCCGCCCCCCCCCCCCCCCCCCCCAATTACTACATTAGGCTAATCTACAAGTTAAGTGATGCCTCGAAGTCTCTAGGTCCATTAAATTTTTAATAATTGGACTTTTGGTTGTTCTTTGGATTCTAATTTGAGAAATTAGAATTTTAGTCTAGCCCCCTAAGTTAGGTAAATTAAATTTCAAATAATTGGAGGAAAATAGGTTTTTTAATTAAATCCTTAATTTTCTAAAGTTAGAGGTTTAATTTTAGGCCTTTATCTCCAAATATGAAAGGAACTCAAATCTTTTATCAGTTGGATTTTCCTAAGATCTGTAGGATTTTAAGATGGGTTCAAAATATTGGAAAAGGGAGATTTTATATTTTAGGAGCCTCTAGAATATTATTTCCTTTCTAGTATTGGGTTTTTTTGTCATGAAATTAAAAAGAAAAGGGTAAATAAGGAGAATTTCACTAAAAATCCTAACTCCATCTTATTCCTTCTTCTAAATCTTCTTCCCTCCCTTTCATGCAAGGCTATCAACCACTCCTCACTCTCGGTTTTCTTCTTCTCTGGTCGACACATTTTCTTCGATGAATCCTCCGACAAGCAGCAACCAGTCGTGCATTGTACCTCCCTCACGGTGTCAATGTGTGATGAGCAGCCCATGAACAGTGGAACCTAACAACAACTACGTCTCCAAAGCGTTTCCTCCTCCACACAACGATGACTTCACCCACGACATGGTTTTTTGGGTGTTTGATCGGTGATGACAAGCTTCTTCACCCTCGCGTTGGCGTCTACACCTACTCGATTTGCGAAGCCCAGACCTCCGACGACGTTATTCACACGATATTTCAACAAAGAAATTTGATTCGTGGAATTGAACTTGATTTTATTGATTTTTGTGAAGTGTTACAATCTCTAATATTTATCCTCTGATTCTATCTCTCGAATATGTAAGCTTTGAGCTCTGACTGGTTGATTTTCTTGGATCGGCCTGTTGGCTTGTTGATCCTCTTGGATTGACTTGTTGACTTGTTGATCTTCGATTGGACTGTTGTCTTGTTAATCTTAGATCGACATGTCGGTTTGATGATCTTGGATCGACCTGTCAGCTTGTTGATCTTAGGTTGGCCTATCCATTTGATGATCTTGGATAGATCTGTAGGCTTGTTGACCTTGGGTCGGCCTGTCGATTTGTTGATCTTGGATCGATCTGTTGGCTTGTTGATATTGGATCGGCATGTTGGTTTGTTGATCTTTTTAAAGTCTTCCAGTCATTGAATCTTTTGAATTCTGAATCTTGGGTCTTCTGAATTCTCAAGATTCTCTTACAGAACTTGAAGCTTATGAATTCTGGAGACTCAGAACTTGCTAGATTCTCTGACTGAACTTGAAGCTTCTAAATATATCTCTAGCTTAATGCTCTGGATTCTAGCTCCTCATAATGCCTTCAAATGAAGGGTGGCCTCCTTTATTTATAGAGTTTGATGGACTTTGTATGGGCTTAGGCTCAGTTAACTTTGGGCCCAACTTTTGGGCTTTAGCTTATTTGGGCTTAATCCAATCTTTTTTTTTTAATAGACTTGGATTATTTAAATCTAGCCTAATCTATTTTTAATGATCTCAAGCTAAATTAGCTTCAGATCCAAATGTCACATGACATAATTTGATTAGACTAGTTTAAGTCACCCAACGGATCAAAATTGGATAGGTGGCATTATTTAATTTGCCAATTTTCCATGTCTTTTAATTTAATTTGAGGACACGTGTAAATTTGTAATTGGTCCCAACTTTATTTTATCATTAATTTAAATTAATGACGTGGAAATTTGTGATTGACCGAAATTTTTCATTTAACAAATACCCCATTTTCGAGATTTATGCACAAGTATGCAGTGGGTGAATCTTGAAAAAGATAATTTGGAATCAAAATATAGGATGCTTTTGACTTTCTTTGATGTGCCAATCTAATCAAATATGAATTTAGTTCAAATTTTAGTTGTTTATTTTTTATTTCTATTTGATACACTTCTTATGTCATTTAATTAAAATATGAATTTTGGTCGTTTGACAATAAACTTTAATTTGCAAAAAAAATTTGTCAAAATTTTGACTTTGAATAGAATTTAGATTCTATCCAAATCTTGGCTTGAATTTGGAATAGAATTTGAATTTGAATTTTACTCAAATTTTGACTTAAAGAAAATTTGGAGTATGCAAAAATTTTGATGTGAGAAATTTTGCCAAAATTATATGGATCTTGACTTGAATTTGGAATGAAATTTGAATATGAGAATTACTCAAATTTCTATTTGAGAGAAATTTTGGAGTATGCACAAATTTTGATTTGAGATTTTTTTTTTTTTTTTTTTTTTTTTTGCCAAAATTATATGGATCTTGGCTTGAATTTGGAATGGAATTTGAATTTGAGACTTACTCAAATTTTGATTTGGAGAAAATTTGGAGTATGCCCAAACTTTAATTTGCCAAAATGTTTACTTTGAATAGAATTTACCAAATCTTAGCTTGAATTTGGAATAGAATTTGAACTTGATTCTCATTCAAATTTTTATTTGGGAGAAGATTTAGAGAAAATTTGAAGTATACCCAACTTTTGATTTGAGAAAATTTTGTCAAAATTTTGACATCCAACATTTTTGTCTAACAATCCAAATCTTTGATTTTAGCCAAAAATTTTGATTTTTGTATTTAGCCAAAATTTTCCTCCTAATTTAGACATAAATTTGGAGTAACAAAAACTGTAGGAGGCCTCTAAATTTGGCTTACCAATTAAGCCAAAAATTTCTTCCTCATTTGGAAGTAGATTTTTTTTCCCTAATAACAATTGTATGAGATTCCTAAATTTTGCTTGTCAATTTTGTTTGATTAGGACAAGATTTTTTTGCCAAAATCAAAACTCTCCTTATATGTGGTGCCCTAATCTCCTCCTTTATAAGTTGTAGAGATTGTATAGACCAAAACACAAGAGTATTCCATCAAAAGGTTTTAGGTATCTGATGAATTCTTCTTCTCAATCTCTCTCTCTCTCTCTCTCTCTCTCTCTCTCTCTCTCTCTTTTATTTTTTATTTTAATTTGACTTCTAATGTTCATCTACCTTCTTTCTTGTGTAGGTCTTCAATTCTTCTTTAGCTTGTGGCAATACTCCTCTTCCATGCATCTTACTTGTTGTCGGCGAGCCAAAATTTGCCTTCACCTTTCTATCTTTTTTTCTTTTGTTTGCAAAACTTGCAAGTTTCAATATTTCTTTTTAAATGCATGTCCGCTGCTCTTGAGAATACACATCTATGAGTAGGTTTTGTTGCAAGTCATCTTTTACGAAAACATATATCTTTTATGAAAATATATGTATGGATTATTTTTCTTTTGGAGTGAAAATTAATAATAATGCATGTCTGCTGTCAACCTTAATGCAAGTTTTTATATATATATATTTTTTAATACCACCTTGATGCATGTTGCCGCCCTAAACAAAACTATTCCCTATATATATGCAATATATGCTCCTCATCTCAGTTGCTGTGAATTTGCAGTTGAGTTGCTATTTTTGTTTCTTTCAAGCTTTTCTCCTTTAAATTGCTACTTGCTTCTTATTTATTTTTTTTAGGTTTACGCAAACCTAATGCCAGTACTTGCACACTTTTTTTTTTCTTTACGACGCATTTACTAATTATACTTTTTTTTCTCAACTTTAGGGAATAGTTTTGTTTTGCAATTGCTTCTACTTCACAATTAGTCTTTGTTTGATCTAAGAGGTAGGTGTATATGCAAAACTATTTTTTTTTATAGGCATATACTCTATTTAGCAATTCTCCTATTGAGAATGCATGTGTGAACTTTTTCTATTGCACCATAGATCTTTTGCCATAATCGTTCTTCCTTTGTTTCATTTTTTTCTTTAATATGTGCATCTTGTTATTATTGCTCTTAATTTGCAGTTAAGATGCCCCCTGTTTAGTGATGTAACTATTGTACACGTACAGTGATGTCACTCTTGCTAGACTAGGAACCTAATTTATTGGGTTACATGAGTAGCCTGCTGATAGTAGGTAAATAGTGCTATTTCTTGGCTTAGTTTTATGCTAATTTTGCTATGATTATATGTACTGTCATGTGTTTTTATGTATATTTCTCATAAATCGAGCATTTGGAGTAAAACCAGAGAATTGTGAGATATTTGGACAAATTTGAGAACCTTAAGGCTATATTTGAGGATTGAAGTGTTGAAGAAGAAAAACAAGGCATTTGGACTTGAGGGCATAGCGTTGCAACGCCATTTGAGAAGCTTTTCAATCTTGAAAAACTGCAGGCATAACGTTGCAACGCTAATCAAATAGATTTTTTCCCTCTTTACAAAATTCGAAGGGGCAGCGTTGCAATGCTGTCTTAACTCTATAAAAGGGAAGGTTTGTCATTCATGCAAGGGGAGCCGTTTTTGAGAGACCAAAACCCTAATCTTGATTTCTACACTATCCAAAGGCTTGGAGGAGAGTTTTGGAGAGCCAAGGAGGAAACTCGAAGATCAGGATCGTGGACATCACGTCAGGAACGAGTGTTGGCACCCGATCGTAGTCTAATCTCTTTCCCTTGCTTTTTGTTTTGGAGTTAGAAGGTTTGTTAAAGACTTATGTACTGTTTATCTATGTATTTAGACAAGTAATGATTGTATGTTTAGAATTTTGATGATTTTGTAATTGAATGCTTGTAGTATTATCTTTTATGCACCTTGATTTTATTGGTTAAACCTTTGGCCAAGGTTTTGCATGTTAGGTTAGATTTAGCTCGAGAGAGTAAATTTATCCACAGAACAATTGATGCATTACTAGATTTAATTTATTTCACAAGAGTGAGTAGATTAATTCTAGAGCCTTAAGAGAATCACTTAATGCTGTGTTTAGTAATAAAAATAGACCGAGAGGTTGATTTGTTACTATGCATGAGTTCAATTGAGCTTGAGAGAGGATGTTGATAATTTAGTAATTCTTGGCTTAAGATTAAAGGCATGCAATCAATTCTTTAGTTTAATCAATCATTATGTTTCTCAAGAATTGAACTCCAACCTTGTCAATAGTAGTTTAGGTTTTATTTTATTTGTTTTGACTTCAATTTAAAGTTTTATTTCTCTAAATAAAATTAGGCATAATTAACTTTGGCACTTAATTAATCTAAGAACTTCAATCCCTGTGATCGACCTTGGCCACTATTACTGCAAATTTTTAGAGATCCGGTTAATAATTATTATTGAAGGAATGAACTTTTCATCCCGCAGCGGAAGCATTGGATTGTCTTTGATTTATTTAGAATTAAACACAAAATATATAAGGTTAAGCAAAAACTTACATTGAAATAAACATGGAGATTCTTCTGGCGGGTCTTTATCTCCTCCACAAAATCTTCCTTGCTATGTCTTTAACAAAAGATCAAGGCTTGTGGGAGCCTCTTGAAAGAAAATCCTCAAGGGATTAAAGAGGAAGAGGTTTAGAGAGAATTCTCTAATTCTCTCTATTTAGGAGATGTGTGTTATTCAGAATACACAATGGCTCACCCCTAGGGTCCTATTTATAGTGGTCTAAGGAAGATAATAAAATAATATATTTTAATATCTAATATATTAAAATATATTTATCTAAACAATTTGAATCATATTCAAACTTTTTAAAATTCTCCTACGACATTTATTTCCTAATTTGAATCCAATTCAAATTTAATAAATATCTTTTCTTTAATGTATATAATATACATTAATTATTTTCATATTTAATGTATCAAATACAATAAATATATTTTCCTCTTTTATATTTAATATATCTAATATATTAAATATTAATTTGAACACTTCAAATTAAATATTAATTTGAACATTTCAAATTTCTCTTTCAACTAAATTGATCTTTTAGTGTTACTGTAAGCTAGCAAGGGGACCTTATGGACCTACAGATTATAAGCTCCAATGATACAAAATCAATTAATTAAACTCTTTAATTAATTAATTTTCATTCATTAACTATAGGTCACTCCACTATAGACCTAAAGTTGCACTCTTATGCACTGTAGGACAAGTTGTGTCCATTGATATAATCACTACATGGAAGTCGATCCTTCACAAGTTGTTCGTAATTACAGCTGGGTCAAAAGTCCGTTTTACCCCTGTAATTACATCTTGCACCTTAAGTACCACTGATCCTCTAATGAACAATATGTTTATAATCTAATTATAAACTAAGTCCCTCTCGGGCCAATGAGAGGGTGGGGCCCCATTGTTCAAGTCCCGAAATCAGCACTTAAGAGAACTACTCATCTGCTTACCCTATATGGGAAGGAGTGAATTCCATCTTGTGAGATTATGTTCCCAGCTCCCTATTTGGTCAAGTCCCCAAAATGGTAGGCATATTGAATTGGCTACAAAAGCCACTCTCACCCATGCAAATCAAAGGACAAGCCCTCACAGGCAGGAGTTCATAACTCACTCAGGATTAAGATCGAGTCGCATATGATCATCCTGATGAAATATTAATCTTCTCAATTAACGGATTTATAAAGAGAGATTAAATATTTCGTGGTCCAGTCTTATACAAACTCATTGTATAAGATACCCCCACTCACATGTCTCCACATGAATGATTTGGATCAAATCATTTGTAACTATTACAAAGTGGGCCGTATCAATAGTGTTACCAGGATAAGGCACCCAACCTTATCCATTAACTATGACCCTTTAGGTTATTTCTTGAACATGATCCTGTCGTATGTCAACCACATAGTGTTCAAGATTACACTAATAACCTTGGATTTTTCATATAATGGATAATATTATATTGCAAATAAAATAATCAAAATTATTATTTATTATTAAATAAATTATTAATTACGAGGCTTTAGGGCATAAATCCCAACAATTATTTGATAGGGCATTCGACAAGCCCTCTTATCAAATTAGCGTCGTTGTCGGGGATTGGCACATTTAGTTTAATTATTATCGTGGTGAAAATGCTAGATTTTAATTTGGAGTGTAAATAGTTTATATTCTTAGTCTCCTTTTTTTTGCTTTAATTTAGAGGTTTATCTTTGTTTTATTTTTTCATCTTACTTGTTTTTGTTTTCTTTTGAGTCATGGTCTATTGTTTTTGGTTGTGTGATTATTTGACGTTGCTTGAGAGCTTGTGATTATCTGTTGTTTTGTTTAATGGATTTTGATAGATTTGGGTGGCCCTTTAGGGAATCTGAGCCCGAAAATTCAACACCACTTTCTAGTTCTTTTTCTATTAGTTATCCCTCTTTTGATCATGATCCTCTTAGTGCAGATTATGTATTTCATGGTTATCAAATTCCTAGTTATTATCATACCGAATCTATGAGTTATAGAATTCTCATGTATGGTAATGATGAATGCATTTGGACCCATGAACCATATCCTAATTTCCTTCAATAAGCCCAATTAGAGGAAGAATCCTCCTTAGAAAGAATATTAAGAGAATTTATAGAGGAGACTAAACTTAGGAGGTTATAGTTTGATGAGAGATTTAAAAGTCTCCAGACCCCTAGGGAGGTTAATGAAGTGCAAACCGCTTCTGTAGTATATCCAGTGAGTTACTTGATCACTAATTCACTAATAGCCTTTCAAAAGCATAATTCTTTCGATTCTACTGAGGTTGGGCAATTGAGGGAGTGGATTATTGATATTGGGGAAGAGCTAAAGTATTTAGACACACTCCAGACTCGAGTCAATGAAGATGAGAGAGAGGATGAGCCTATCTTAGTTGAGGAGGTTCATGAGGTAGAGTTTGAGGCTATAAGGCCTTTGTCTGTTTTACCTTCTGATTCATCTCTTATCCTTGAGTGTTCTTCTTATTCTCACGAGTCCGTGTCTGAGTCTTTGTATTTTGATCTTTCTCCTTTTATGATTTTCATATTCAAAAGTACCAAAAATATTTCTACTTTAGGGTCTCACGAGAAGCTAGTGTTTCTACTAGTTTTGGTCTGTTTTGTAGATTCCAAGAAGAGGGGCCCGAAGAAATGGGAGAATTTCTTTGTACCTTAAGAGACCACCATGAGTCTAGTCTAGTTAAAGATGTTAAAAAAAGTACTTCTTGGGAGGCAACCCAAGTTTTTGTTCCCTCATTTACTTTTCTTGTTTGTTTTTCTTTTCTAGTTTAGGCTGTTTTGAAAAAGAGTGCCAAGTAAATCTCATTCCCATTTTGCAGGACCTCGATCGTATTGAGTAACCTCCTAGCCAATTCAAGGAATTCTCATGGAATAGTCTCTCATCATATTAGGCCAGTATCATTCACTCATTCTATCTTTGTCTTTATTTATTTTATTGAGCATGTCACATTGAGGGCAATGTAAGTTTTAAGTTTAGGGGTGGATAATGTTTTGCAGTCCTAATAATTCTGAGTAAATTATGAGCAAATTTTTTCGATCTTAAGCATATTGAATCATTTATAATGCATGATGTTTGATTAGGATAGCCTAGGAAGTAATCTAAGTGATTTTTTTTTTTTTTGCAATAGAATGATTTCTGAAGCATGTCCTAAATCGAGTATATTTAAATTTTATCTGTAATTTCTTTGCAACACATGAGTACATAACTGACTTTCAATTATGCTCGAATACTAGGATGCTTTTGTTGAGTCTAGAGGTTGTTGTCACTCCGATAGGCTTAAGAACTAATTAATAGTTGACTTGCATGAAAGCTAGTGATTGAAATATGTGAAATAAGAAACATTTTATCTTTATTGATTTCTTAGCATGTTAAAAGAAATTGAAAGCATGTTCCATCAATAATTGTGTGCTTAATGTGTGGGATCAAAAGAGCTACCTCCATTGTGTTCAGTTAGGCCATCCATTGAGTGTGCTATGGATAAGGGTCCCTACAGTGGAAGTGTGAAAGCTAGGGTCTCCATAATTAGGAAAAAGATAAGTTTGGGGATGAATAACCCTTGTGAAAAGAAAGAAAATGAATGCTTAAGTAGATTGCTCTCTGTAGTGTGAGAAAACTTGAAATTGGAACTTTGGGCCAGTGTGGGGGAAAACAAAGGAAAGTCTTGGTAAAAGTATCTCAAGTTAATAGAAAATAGTATAAAGGAAGTTAAACATACACAGACACAAGGAAGCAATAGATAGACATTAGATTGCTCGAGGAGGGATGTTCTAAGACTTTATTCTATTGTTTTATATCAATTAGGTAATTGAGGCTTGAATCACGATTCTTGTATTAAAATCTTGTGAAAATGTTATTTTGCTCTTATTTTGCTCGAGGACTAGCAAAAATCTAAGTTTGGGGATATTTGATAATAGGAAAAATAGTGTTATTTCTTGGCTTAGTTTTAAGCTAGTTTTGCTATGATTATATGTGCTTTCATGTGTTTTTATGTATATTTCTAAAAAATCGAGCATTTGGAGCAAAATCGGAGAATTGTGAGATATTTGGGCAAATTTGAGCAACTTAAGGCTGTATTTGAGGATTCAAGTGTTGAAGAAGAAGAACAAGACATTTGGACCCGATGGCATAACATTGCACGCTCCTTACAGCATTGCAACGCCATTTGAGAAGCTTTTAAACCTTGAAAAATCTCAGGCATAACGTTGCAACACTATCTATAGTGTTGCAACACTACTCAAATAGATTTCTTCCCTTCTTAAAAAATTCAAAGGGACAACATTGCAACGTTGCCCCTAGCATTGCAACGCTGTCTTGACTCTATAAAAGGGAAGGTTTGTTATTTGTGCAGAGGGAGCCATTTTTGAGAGACCAAAACCCTAATCTCAATTTCTACACTGGCCAAAGGCTTGGAGGAGAGTTTTGGAGAGCCAAGGAGGAAACTCGAAGCTCGGGATCGTGGACATCACGTCGGTAACGAGTGTTGGCACCTGACCGTAGTCTAATCTCTTTCCCTTGCTTTTTGTTTTGGAGTTAGAAGGTTTGTTAAAGACTTATGCACTGTTTATCTATGTATTTAAACAAGTAATGATTGTATGTTTAGAATTTTGATGATTTTGTAATTGAATGCTTGTAGTATTATCTTTTATGCATCTCGATTTTATTGGTTAAACTTTTAGCCAAGGTTTTGCATGTTAGGTTAGATTTAGCTCGAGAGAGTAAATTTATCCACAGAACAATGGATGCATTACTAGATTTAATTTATTTCATGAGAGTGAGTAGATTAATTCTAGAAGCCTTAAGAGAATCACTTAATGCTGTGTTTAGTAATAAAAATAGACCGAGAGGTTGATTTTCTACTATGCATGAGTTCAATTGAGCTCAAGAGAGGATGTTGATAATTTAGTAATTCTTGGCTTAAGATTAAAGGCATGCAATCAATTCTTTATATTCAAAGTTGTGCTTTAGTTTAATCGATCATTATGTTTCTCAAGAATTGAACTCCAACCTTGTAAATAGTAGTTTAGGTTTTATTTTATTTGTTTTGACCTCAATTTAAAGTTTTATTTCTCTAAATAAAATTAGGCATAATTAAATTTGGCACTTAATTAATCTAAGAACTCTAATCCCTGTGATCGACTCTTGCCACTATTACTGCAAATTTGTAGAGGTCCGGTTAATAATTATTATTTGATAGGGCATTCGACAAACCCTTTTATCACCTGCAGTGGTGGTCACCAACCTCACTTACAGTGATGTCACTCCTGTTAGACCAAGCACCTAATTTATTAGGTGACCCGAGTAGCCTGCAGTGGAAGTCACCAACATCAATTATTGCGATGTCTCTCCTGCTAGACCAATCACCTAATTTATTGGGTGACTTGAGTAACCTGTAGTGCTGGTCACCATCTTCACTTACAGTGATGCCACTTCTACTAGACTAATCACCTAATCTATTGGGTGACTTGAGTAGCCTGCAGTGGTGGTCACAAACCTCACTTTCAGTAATGTCACTCCTGCTAGACCAATCGCCTAACTTATTAGGTGACTTGAGTAGCCTACAGCGGTGGTCACCAATCTCACTTTCAGTGATATCCCTCATACCAGACCAATCACCTAATTCATTGGGTGACTTGAGTAGCCTGCAATGGTGGTCACAAACCTCACTTTCAGTGATGTCACTTTGCTACACCAATCACTTAATTTATTGGGTGACTTGAGTAGCTTGCAGCGGTGGTCACCAACCTCACTTTCAATTATGTCACTCCTGTTAGACCAATCACCTAATTTATTGGGTGACTTGAGTGTTGGGATTTATGCCCTAAAGCCTCGTAATTAATGATTTATTTAATAATTTATAATAATTTTGATTATTTTATTTGAAATATAATATTATCCATTATATGAAAAATCTAAAGTTATTAGTATAATCTTGAACAGTATGTGGTTGACATACGAGAGGATCATGTTCAAGAAATAACATAAAGGGTCATAGTATATGGATAAGGTTGGATGCCTTATCCTGGTAACACTATTGATATGACCCACTTTGTAATAGTTACAAATGATTTGATCCAAATCATTCATGTGGAGACATGTGAGTGGGGATATCTTATACAATAAGTTTGTATAAGACTGGACCACAAAATATTTAATCTCTATTTATAAATCTGTTAATTGAGAAGATTAATATTTCATCAAGATGATCATATGCGACTCGATCTTAATCCTGAGTGAGTTGTGAACTCCTGCCTGTGAGGGCTTGTCCTTTGATTTGCATGGGTGAGAGTGGATTTTATAGCCAATTCAATATGCCTACCATTTTGGGGACTTGACCAAATAGGGAGCTGGAAACATAATCCACAAGATGGAATTCACTTCTTCCCATATAGGGTAAGTAGATGAGTAGGTCCCTTAAGTGATGATTTCAGGACTTGAACAATGGGGCCCCACTCTCTCATTGGCCCGAGAGGGGATTAGTTTATGATTGGATCATAAACAAATTGTTCATTAGAGGATCAATGGTACTTAAGGTACAAGATGTAATTATAGGGGTAAAATAGAGTTTGGACCCAGCTGTAATTACGAACAACTCGTGAAGGATCGACTTGTATGTAATGATTAAATCAATGAACACAACTTGTCCTACAGTGCATAAGAGTGCAACTTTAGGTCTATAGTGGAGTGACCTATAGTTAATGAATGAAAATTAATTAATTAATTTTGTATCATTGAACCTTATAATCTGTAGGTCCATAAGGTCCCCTTGCTAGCTCATAGTAACACTAAAAGATCAATTTAGTTGAAAGAAAATTTTGAAATGTTAAAATTAATATTAATTTGAAGTGTTCAAATTAATATTTAATATATTAAATATATTAAATATAAAAGAGAAAAATATATTTATTGTATTTGATACATTAAATATTAAAATTTGAAATGTTCAAATTAATATTTAATATATTAGATATATTAAATATAAAAGAGAAAAATATATTTATTGTATTTGATACATTAAATATTAAAATTTGAAATGTTCAAATTAATATTTAATATATTAGATATATTAAATATAAAAGGGAAAAAATATATTTATTGTATTTGATACATTAAATATTAAAATAATTAATGTATATTTGATACATTAAATAAAAGATATTTATAAAATTTGAATAAGATTGAAATAAATAAATATCGTTAGAGATTTGAATGAGATTCAAATAAGTATAAGATATATTTTAATATATTAGATATTAAAATATAATATTTTAATTCTGACAAAGATTTTTCCTTGGTCTCTATAAATAGGACCCTTGGGTTGAGCCATTAGACATAACACATATCTCCTCAATAGAGAATTAGAGAATTCTCTCTAGACCTTGTCCTCTCCAATCATTTGTGGATTTTCTTTCAAGAGACTCCCACAAGCCTTGGTCCTGTGTTCGAGTCATAGCCAAGAATATTTTATGGGGGAGATAAAGATCCACCGGAAATATTTCCATATTTACTCCAAGTAAGTTTGCTTAACCTTAATTTTTAATTTAATTTTAAATAAAATAAAAAACGATCCAATGCTTCCACTGCGGAGTGAAACGTTCATTCCTTCATTGAGTAGCTAGCAGCGGTGGTCACCTTCACGTACAGTGATGTCACTGTTGCTAGACCGAACACTAATTTATTGGGTGATTTGAGTAGACTGCAACGGTGGTCACCAAAGGACTTTTTTTTAATCCTTTTTCATCACTTTTTTTTTTGTAAAAGAGAATGACCTCAATCCTTTTTTTTTTCCGGAGTCTAGGTTAGCAACTTTATTGGGCAGCTTTGTTGCATTAAAACGTCGATCTTCACTTAAACCCTTATGAGGCATGTAGACTTTTGAGGGAAACAAACATACTTTTCCATAGTATTTTTTTTGTTATTCATTTGTAGCTAAGATGCCCTCGGTAAAAAAAATCTCAACCAATAATGAAGCAACATCTAGCTTTGTGACTTGCTTCCTTCAGTGGTTGTCCCATACTTTGCAGCGTAGCCAACCCTGAAATTGAGACAAAGTAAAGCCAACGAAGCTTACTTAAAGCGACAGTAGAGCCCAAGTTTGAAGGCCTAAGGTGGAGTGAACCCCCGATTTGAAGACTTGAAACAAAGTGAACCCCAAACTTGGAGATGAAGCAAAGAGCCTCGACTTTGAAGTTGTTGTTGGGATTTATGCCCTAAAGCCTCGTAATTAATAATTTATTTAATAATTAATAATAATTTTGATTATTTTATTTGCAATATAATAGTATCCATTATATGAAAAATCCAAGGTTATTATTGTAATTTTAAACAGTATGTGGTTGACATACGAGAGGATCATGTTCAAGAAATAACCTAAAGGGTCGTAGTATATAGATAGGGTTGGGTGCCTTATCCTGGTAACACTATTGATACGGCTCACTTTGTAATAGTTACAAATGATTTGATCCAAATCATTCATGTGGAGACATGTGAGTGGGGGTATCTTATACAATGAGTTTGTATAAGACTGAACCACGAAATATTTAATCTCTCTTTATAAATCCGTTAATTGAGAAGATTAATATTTCATTAGGATGATCATATGTGATTCGATCTTAATCTTGAGTGAGTTATGAACTCTTGCCTATGAGGGCTTGTCCTTTGATTTGCATGGGTGAGAGTGGCTTTTGTAGCCGATTAAATATGCCTACCATTTTGGGGACTTGACCAAATAGGGAGCTGGGAACATAATCTCACAAGATGGAATTCACTCATTCCCATATAGGGTAAGTAGATGAGTAGTTCCCTTAAGTGCTGATTTCGGGACTTGAACAATGGGGCCCCACCCTCTCACTGGCTCGAGAGGGACTTAGTTTATAATTAGATTATAAACAAATTGTTCATTAGAGATCAGTGGTACCTAAGGTGCAAGATGTAATTACAGGGGTAAAACGGACTTTTGACCCAGCTGTAATTATGAACAACTCGTGAAGGGTTGACTTGCATGTAGTGATTATATCAATGGACACAACTTATCCTACAGTGCATAAAAGTGCAACTTTAGGTCCATAGTGAAGTGACCCAGATTAATGAATGAAAATTGATTAATTAAATAGTTTAATTATATAATTTTGTTTCATTGGAGCTTATAATCTGTAGGTCCATAAGGTCCCCTTGCTAGCTCATAGAAATACTAAAAAGATCAATTTAGTTGAAAGAAAAATTTGAAATGTTCAAATTAATATTTAATATATTAGATATATTAAATATAAGAGAGGAAAATATATTTATTGTATTTGATACATTAAATATTAAAATTTGAAATGTTCAAATTAATATTTAATTTGAAGTGTTCAAATTAATATTTAATATATCATATATATTAAATATAAAAGAGGAAAATATATTTATTGTATTTGATACATTAAATATTAAAATAATCAATGTATATTAGATACATTAAATAAAAGATATTTATTAAATTTGCATTGGATTCAAATCAGGAAATAAATGTCGTAGGAGAATTTTAAACGGTTTAAATAAGATTCAAATTGATTAGATAAATGTATTTTAATATATTAGATATTAAAATATATTATTTAATTATTTTCCCTAGACACTATAAATAGGACCATAGGGGTGAGCCATTGTACATTCTTCACAACACACATCTCCTCAATAGAGAGAATTAGATAATTCTCTCTAGACCTCTTCCTCTCCAATCCCTTGTGAATTTTCTTTCAAGAGGCTCCCACACGCCTTGGTCCTGTGTTCAAGACATAGCCAGGAAGACTTTGTGGAAGAGATAAAGATCCGCCAGAAGAATCTCATATTTTCAAGGTATGTTATGTTGAAATGCTTGTATTTTAGTTTAATTCTAAATAAGTCAAAGACGATTCCTATGCTTCTGCTGTGGGTTTAATTCGATTATTCCCTTCAATTGTAACCTCGACTTTAAAGATGAAGTGAAGCCATCAAACTTTGAAGATGAGCGATAACCTCAACTTTGAAGATGAAGCGACAACCTAGACTTTGAAGATGGAGCAACAACCTCAACTTTGGAGAGAGAGACAACCTCAACTTTGGAGAGAGAGTGGGAGCGACAACCTTGGCTTTGGAGAGAGAGCGGCAACCTCAACTTTGGGGAGAGAGTAGCAACGTCAACTTTGGAGAGAGGGCAGAGAGTGGCAACCTTGACCTCAGAGAGAGAGCGACAACCTTAACTTTGGAAAGAGAGCGGGAACCTCGACTTTTAAGGGGGAGTGACAACCTTGACTTTAATGAGAAAGTGACAACCTTGAATTTGGAGAGAGAGCGACAACCTCGACTTGGTAGAGAGAGCTGCAAGCTCAACTTGGGAGAAAGAGCAACAAATTCGGCTTTGAAAAGAGAGTGGCCACCTCGAACTTGAAGAGATAGCAATGATGAAGCGTTCGAACTTGAAGAGAGAGCAGCGGCAAAGCCTCAAAACTTGAAGAAAGAGCGACAATGAAGCCTCCGAACTTGAAGAAAGTCTCAGACCTTGAAGAGAGTGCAACAAGGAAACCTCCAAACTTGAAGAGAGAGCAACGACGAAGCCTTCAAACTTGAAGATGGAGTGATGACAAAACCTCCAAGTCTTGAGATGGAGCAACATGAAGTCTCCAGATTTGAAGATGGAGCGACAACGAAGCCTCCAAACTTAATCGTGGAGTGACGACTGAAGGAAGCCCTTTTGTATGCATTCAGTTTGTAGGATCCCATTGGCTTGTTAAGTCGCCACCTTTAATTGGGTTGAGCATCTTCAATTTGCTGTGTTGCCCCAGTAGGGATGGACACCTTCAATTTGCAGTGTCATGCTTCAATAGTCGTGACACACATTTTTTTTTTATTTGGAGAGACTGAATTTAAAGTTTTCTTTAAGCTGCCTACGTGTACCCAATAGAAGGAATCAAGTCATAACGTAGTTCAATTTTTTTTTCATTTTATTATTTTTTTTGTACCATTCACCGTTTAAGCTCATGTAGGCAAGAAGTATCATGCAATTTAGGCTCTTACGATACGGAGCATTTTCATTCTAAGCACTTTTTTCACTGATTAAGCTACTTCATCAAGATCCAACTCAATCTTCCCTTCTTGAGCCAACTTTAAAACCAACTCTTTTAAGACAAAACACTTTTCCACCGGATGACTAATGACTCGGTAATACTTGCAATAGTTGGGATTGTCAACTTTTTCCATATCTTCTGGTGGTTTACACTCTGAAAGTTCAATCAATTGCATCTTTAAAAGTTGTTCTAACATATTAGGAACGTCAGAATCAGGAAAGGGATAGACTTTTTCTTGCATTTCCCTCAAAGTTATGTGACACTTCATATTTCCTTGTTGCTTCTCAATCCGCTTGCCTTTTCCTTTTGAAGATGACTTGAAAAAGAGTTGTATTGACAACTATAGACTCTTCTGAAGTCAGCTCGATGTTATTTATTTCTTCCTTTAAATTAGGGGCTAGAAGGTCTTTGTCTCCCCACTAACAATACTTAGCTCCATATCGTGGGTGGGAGTTGCTAGTTCTTTAAAAGTGCGAGGTTTTATACCTTGAAGGATGTAGAGTAGTATCTAGTGCATGCCTTGGGTCACATCTCGATAGCAGATAGCTCAATGAGTCGATCTTTACAATCAAGACTTAAAGCTCTCCATCGATTTATGTAGTCAACAATTGGTTCACCTTTATGTTGTCTAAGTTTGATGAGTTCAAGCATGCTGACGGTTCTTCTTATGCTGTAGAAGCAATTGAGGAACTCCTTTTCAAACTGCTCCCAACTGTCAATAAACTCAGGCTCTAAATCAATGTACCTGTTAAAAGCGTTTCCTTTTAGTGTCCAAACGAACTGCTTGACTAGTAGATCTCCTCTGGTACCAACATTTTTGCATGTCTCGATGAATTGTTAAAATTTCGGTGGTTGGTATCCACCAGGCATCCTCAGGTTGTTGATCTTCTTAGTATACGGCTTGGAATACAGGAGGGAGTTTTGAGTAGGTCCACCATATTGTGCTCTGATAGAGTTCATGATCATATCTTGGAGCTATTGAACAAACAGTGAAGCAATTGAATTGGAATGTTGTGACTTAGCGGTCTTCCCTTGTCTTTGATGGCAGGGGTCAGACTTGATTCAATGGCATCCTAACTTTCAATCTGGTTCTTGAGAGAAGCAATTTTGTAGACTCTTTCTTTGATTGCCTTTGGTAACATGTTGATCTTCTTTTCAACTTCAGCCAATCTTTCTTCACTGGTGCCTGCATCAATCATCATAACAGACATCATGTTAGGATTTGATATTTCGCTTGGTTGAAGGGAGGGAAAAGTGATTTTTCCAAACACAAAATTTTTTGCATTGGTGACATCAGCTTAAGAAAATTATGTCATACGTCTCAGCATCTTGTTTGCAATGACAAGTATTTGACTTTCTTCTTGTTGGATTTCTTTAGAGTGACTGCGAGTGATTGGCCCCATGTAGGAGTTACTTGAAGCAACAAGCTTTGAAGAAACTTCTTTGGATGTCATGACTTCTTGGAGAGAGAGAAAGAGATGAGAGGTAGAGACTGTCCCACTCGGTGTGCCAATTGGTTCACACGAGATTTCAATAAAGAAATTTGATTCGTGGAAATGAACTTGATTTTATTGATTTTTGTGAAGTGTTAAAATCTCTAATATTTATCCTCTGATTTGTTCTCTCGAATATGTAAGCTTTGAGCTCTGACTAGTTAAATTTCTTGGATCGACTTGTTGGCTTGTTGATCCTCTTAGATTGACTTGCTGACTTATTAGACTAGTTTAAGTTGCCCAATGGATCAATATTGGATAGGTGACATTATTTGATTTGCCAATTTTTCTTGTCTTTTAATTTAATTTGAGGACACGTGTAAATTTGTAATAGGTCCCAAATTTATTTTATCATTAATTTAAATTAATGACGTGGCAATTTGTCATTGGCCAAAATTTCTCATTCAACAGACGTTGTCTCCCTTGTTTGGTAAGCCTTGACTTCGACCCATGGCCAATCGGGCTTAGTTTTGGATTACCCATTCCTTAAATGGCTTTGATTGGTAGTTTTAGACTCCATCGAGTGTTGTCCAACTCGAGTTCGAGGTCGTTATCTGCCAAAGTCGTGATTTCCAGTAAGACCCATTCAGATTCGAGCCTCGAATCACCTTAGGTTCGCGACCCACAATTCAAACAGCCTTGTGCTGGATTACCCATAGCCCACAGAGGTCAAATTGACATTTTTGAATGCCTTGAGACACTGTTCGGCAAGGTTTCAAATCATTTAAGCGAGAATAATTGGGTAACAATCACTCTAAATCCTTTTCGAATACTTTTTAGGTGTCGTAGTTCAATCTCTAACCTTCGAGAGTGTTCTGTTTGTAGTTTTGAACTCATTTGAACACCTTCGAGAAAGACCTAAGTTGTTTTGGTAAGGATTAGGTGGTAAGACCTCATTTAGACCCTTTCTAAACTTGTTTTAAGTGCTGTTAATCAGTTTCTAACCATGAGGGCTCTTTTGCATGTAGTTTCAAAAAAATCTGGAGTCCTTTGAGCACCAACTAGCAAGCATGCTAACCCAGTTGGCGAAGTTCAGTAAGTTTTAGCATCCCTTAAACTCATTTGGATTGAATTGAAGCATCTTAAACCAGTTTTTAATGCTTTGTGCCCCTTTACTTGTAGTATCAAGTTTATTCGGGGTCTTTTGGGCACTCCTGCAATTACCTAAGTCCTTTTGGGTAAGGATTAAGTGGTGAGACTTTTTTTAGGCCCTTTTTAAGCAAGTATTAGGTGTTGTAAAGTTAGTTGCTAATCCTTGGTTACTCTTACTTATAGTTTGGGTTGATTTTGGAGTTCTTGAATTAGCTTTAAAGGCCATATTTAGGTAAGTTACCCCCTCATTGAGCATTTTTTAGTTTGATCAAAGGATTTCAACTAAGTTTAGCCTCTAAAGCTTGTTTCTTGGTTTAGGAACCTCTTGGAGTAAGTTTAGGAGTGTTATAGGTAAGTAGAGTTCTACTTGATGAGTCTGTTTGATTGTGTGAAGCATGTTGCATGCTTTAACTCTATTGTTTTTATGATTATACGAATGCCATTCTAGGATCATTATATGTTATGAATTAATTGAGCATAATTGAATACTTATGGTGGCTTGATCCTTATGTTGTTATGCATGCTGAGATGTTGAGTTATGTGCCATTGTACTAACAAGCATGCTGAGTGGACGTGGTTTTTGAGCATAAAGTATGGCCTAGAAATCATGTTAGGTTTGCATTCTAGGTTGTGAACTTTTTAGTGGAAGTCAGAGGACCTAAGTTTGTGATAAAGGAGGATGCTAGGATCTCAGGTATATATGGTCGGGAACTAGCATTGTGTTGGAAGGAAGTGAGTTGGTTATCAGGACCTCGGGTGAAAATTATCGGGGGCTGATATTGTTTAAGGAAAGTAAAGTAGATGTCAGTACCCCGGGTAACATGGTCGAGGGTTGATATTCCACTATTGTGTGACAATACCTTAGGTAACATGGTCAAGGGTCAGCATGCCAATCTTGGATAAAGGAAGTGAGGTGGATGTCAATACCTCAGGTTACATGGTCGAGGGTTGATATGGCACCATTGGGTAATGATAACTCGGATAACATGGTCGGGGGTCAGCATGCCAATCTTGGATAAGGAGGAGCATGAGACCTTGGGTTACATGGCCAAGGGTCAGTGTGACGAGTCTTGAGGAAAGTATTGAGATCTTGGGTTAAATGGTGAAGGATTAATACGTTGCTAAGTCATCGATACCTTGGGTTACATGGTCAAGGGTTGGTGCTCAGTTTGAGCCTTGGGTATAAAGGCCAAGGGCCAAATTCCGAGCTCCGTAGAGAAGCATGAGACCTTGGGTTACATTGTCAGGGCTAGATGTAACTTGAAAGGTTAGTCTTAGAGAGTTTTGGTGAAGGTTGTATATGAGTTTTGAGTGAGCTCGTGGAGCTTAAGTGTGCATGGCAGAGTGTAGAATTCATGTGTTGGGCTAGTCTTGTGTTTTACTTGGTTACATACATTGAGCATGTTGTTTGTGTTATTAGCTTTGAAGAGCATGTTGGATGCGTGTGAAAAGCATATTGTTTGCCTTGTTTGATGCTTAGTAGCTCACCAAGTGTGAGCTACTTACTAAGTACTTTTGTACTGACTCTCTCCGCCCCCCCCCCCCCCCCCCCCAACCAACAGTTTTGCAGGTGCTTAAGTCTTCGAGAGCTTGGTGATGCAAAAGGAGACATTGGAGGGAGACCATTATTTAGCTAGGATTCTTTATTCTTTTAGCTAGTCATATTATATTCTTAATAATTGGTTTTAGTTTGTTTTTAGCTTGTGAACTTACACTTGTAAGAGTTGTTTGTTTCCTTTATGGTTTGAGTTAGTGTTTAGGTTCAAGGTTGTTTAGTTTGAGACCTGCACGTAGTGAGTTATAAAATGGTTTGGAAGTCTGACATGTTCTTAGGAGTTGTTAAAATGATTGAGTTTAGCTTGTACTCTTTTCTTAAATTAGGAGTCTTATTTTGATTCATAAGTCTTCGTGTTTCACTTGAATGTTTTATCTAGTAGTACTTGATGCAAGGCCTAACTCGTTCTGGTGTTTGGGAGTTAGGGTGTGTTGTGTTGTTTACAAGTGAGGTTGAAGTTGTTGCTTAGTTGTTTTGATCATGGAAGTGTTGTTTTCCTCTTTAACAAGTGCTAGAAAAAAAATTGGGTAGTGTCATACTTATGTCGTTATGCTGTCAAAATTCTTGGGGAATATTGGTTGTAAGTCTAGTGACGTTTCTTAAACTAGGTTGAGTTTTGAAGGTGTTACACAAAATTAGAAAATTTCAGATTTTATAAATTAAAAAAATACTTTTTGAAATGCAACAAAAAAGTTTTCCAAACACTCTTTTCAAAACAAAAAATAGAGCTACCTGCTCTGATATCAATTGTAGGATCTAAAGGCAATAATAGAGGAAGGGAGGAGGTGAATAGTATTGTCTACCAAATTTTACTTTTAATTGAAACTAGAGTTCGATTAAATTACAAATTTGGTTGCTATGGTTTGGAGAAAGTTAGAATTTAGTCCCTATGATTTAAAAAGTTAGAATTTCATCCTTATGGTTTGATAAACTCCTCATAAATGGTCCCTATAGTAGGGACTATTTATGAGAGTTTTATCAAACTATAGGAACTAATTCTAATATTTAAAACTAAAGAGACTAAATTCTAACTTTTTCAAAACCATAGGGACCTAGTTTGTAATTTAACCTTCTAAAATTAACTACTAATTTTTCACTAAAAAAAATTACTTCTAATTTAATTCCTAATTGCAATCAATTGAAATATCACAATTAGGCACCCAAACAATTACTACATGAGAAATTAAATAAATTGAAGCAATCCTATATCATGTAATCTAATAATTAAAAAAAAAATCAATAATGGTAAGATGCAAAAATTAAAAAGTGAAAAATTATAGAGTGAGGGAAAGAGAACACCAAAAATTTATAGTGGTTCGACAAATTTCCTACTCCACTTCGACTCCTTGTGTATTTTACTAAGTGATCCTCTTGCGAGTGAGAACCAAACGAACACAACCCTCTTTTTCTTAAGCTAAAGAGAAACCCAAGATTTTTTTTACTGGTTCAGAATCAAACCAATTGCTTTTTCACACAACCCAAGGTGCACCCCACACTTAATACAAAACCCAATTGACAAAAAATAAAACTTACAATAATGCCTCTCAATAGGCAAAGTACATAAGTTTAGCACACAGAAGGAATGCTCTAAAATTTCCTCACAGAAAATATAATTAGCTAGTTGAAGAGTGTGTGAGAGAATTTGAAAGCTTGAACACTTTTTGGGAGAAAAGAGAGCGTAGAAGCTGCTGGAAAAAATTTGAGAAGTAAGGTTGAAGATGAATATGGCTGTAATTTTAAAAATGAAGGGATTAAAAATCAGCCATTGGATTAGGGTAAAAGAATTTGATGGCTGAGATAAAATGGTGAAGACAGGAAAGGATTTTAAAATTAAAATTGAACAAATAAGAAAACTCCAGTCGAAAACATGAACCACACGCGCAGAGAGGAGGAAAATCACGTTACTCATGTGATTTCATGTTGTACACCTAGTGTGTGCAGCACACACGCACGTGAGCGCGTGGAGACAGAGGGCACACTTGAATTTTCTTCTTTTTTTTTTAATGTAATAGTTGTGACGTGTGCGAGCTAATTCCTTTTTTTTGGAATAATATTTCCTTTTTTTTAAATTTCAAACAGCCTCGCCATATGTCTCATTTTCATTTGCCCATGTCTGCCATGTCATCGCCACATCACTTGACACGTCATTGGCACGTCAACAAAATTTGACTGTTAGATGCCATATCATTTGCCACGTAGGATGACATGTCAGCAAAGTTCGACTGTTGGATGTCACGTCATCTGCCACATCAACAAAATGCTGTCAACGCCTGGGCTTTTTCCTCCGATCTTCTTTTGTTCATATCTTTCTCGTTTGAACTTCGATTCAAATGATTCAAGATGTGTTGGAATCGTCTTTCTAAGCTTATACAAGATAAATCCTTTGAAATACTAAAAATGATTAGTACAAAAGTTTGAGTTTGTTATCATCAAAATATTTGGTTTGATTGAAGCTCTAAACCTAACAATCTTCTCCTTATGACAAACAACTCGATAATGTAATTCGATCTTAGAAATACTTTTTCCCTTTTGTTATCACCAAAAAGATGCAAGCAGATAATTATGCTCCCCCTTAATCACATAAATAATGCATAAAAAAAATTAATGCTCCCTCTCAATATAACATACAAAGAAAAATGCTCCCCTATCAAACAAAATTATGCAATTAAATGCGAATGATTCCAAGTACAAGTCTATTCCTACAAAATTCTTCTTCATTTACGGCCTTAGTAAGAATATCTGCTACTTGTTTCTCAATATGAACATAATTAATGATAATATTCCCATTTTGCACATGCTCTCTAAGAAAATGATGTCTAATATCTATATCCTTTGTCCTAGAGTGCTAAATAGGATTTTTGGTTAAATTAATTGAACTAGTATTATCACAAAAGATAGGTATTTGTTCAAAATTTAAACCAAAATCATGCAAAGTCTGTTTCATCCATAAAACTTGAGAACAATAACTAGCAAAAACAATGTATTCCACCTTAATAGTATATAATACAACAGAGTTTTGCTTTTTACTATACCAAGAGACTAGAGAGCTTTCTAAAAATTGGCAATTTCTATTAGTACTCTTCCTATCAGTTAAACTACCAGCAAAATCAACATAAGAATAAGCAATTAAATCGATGATGCACTCTTAGGATACAATAAACCTAAGTCAACAATACCAAGCAAATATTTAAAAATTCTTTTTACAACTTGCAAGTGTAATTCTTTAGGACAAGCTTGAAATCTAGCACACATGCATCACTAAACAATATATGCGGCCTACTCACAATTAAGTAAAGCAAGGATCCAATAATACCTCTATAAGCTTTAATATTTACGTTTTTACCTTTTTTGTCCTTATCAAGCTATGTAGTGGTATTCATTAGGGTCTTTGCTACTTTTGCATTATCGAACTTGAACCTCTTGAGTAGATCCCTTGTGTACTTTTCTTGATTGATGAAGTTTCCCTCTTCTAGTTGTTTGATTTGAAGCCCAAGAAAGAACCTGAGTTCTCGCATCATGCTCATTTCAAACTCACTGTGCATATACTTAGAGAATTCTTCATAGAGAGAAAGATTAGTAAAACCAAAAATAATATCATCAATATAAATTTGCACTAACAAAATATCACTTTCTTTGGTTTTAATAAAAAGTGTAGCGTCAATAAGTCCCATTTTAAACCTATTATCAATTAAAAAAATTTGCTCAAACGGTCATACCAAGCTCTAGGAGCTTGTTTAAGACCATAAAGAGCTTTATTTAATTTAAAAATATGATTTGGATTATCAAAATTTTCAAAACCAGAAGGTTGTTCAACATAAACTTTCTCAATTATAAAATCATTTAAAAAAGTACTTTTCACATCCATTTGAAATAAATTAAAGTTTTTAAGAGATATTAATGCAAGCAACATTTGAATTGGCTCAAGTCTAGCAATCGGAGCAAAAGTGTTGGGAGAAAAATATATACGCGAAAGCAACAAACTAAAATATTTATCTCCTCTTCACAAGTTAAGGCAAACAAATTAGAGTCACAAATAAGAAATATAAAATAGATAGGGAAAAAGAATGACATCGAAAGCTATATTGGTTCGTCCCAAACTCGGGATTATGTCCAGTCTTTTGCAACTGCATGTTCTACTAAAATTATGGAGATTACAAGTAATAAAATTAGAAGTACTCCAAAGTATCGATCCCACAAGGAACATATTTTAACAAAAATTAAGAATAGCACAAAAATGTTCAAAAATTACAACTAGGGTAACCAAAGTGACACAAAATTTGTGATGGTTGTGTTGCTAGAAAGTAAAATATAAAGAAAATCAAGATAATGAAAAGAGGGATTCAAGTATGATCATACCCTTTGGTGAGAATTGCAACTCAATTGCAATTGCAATCACGCCTTAACACAAAGTAATTGTAAACCGAATTTACTCCTATTCAATTTTGATTCAAAATCCTTAGGTGGCTAAGTGATTGGACCTATATGTCTATGGCCAATCATACTTAGATAATTTCATATCACATTTTAGTGGTTTTGGGGGCTTGTCCTATGTCTAGGATAAACGTTGCTTATATCTAAGCTTTTTATCCCATTGCTTTTGCAAGATCTGCCTTCATCTAACCCTTTCAGTATTAGATTCCGACTTGAAAGCAACCCTAGTTGATCAATCCCAAGTTTACTAAAAACAAATAAATCAACAAAAGCAAACAATCTTTGTGTTAATTTAGATTGCTCTTACATTTAAGCTTCACATTCTCACCTTTAGGGCATTCATACAATTGAATCCCTAAAAGAGATTTAGCTCATGGTAAAATAAGAAAATGAACAAGTTTTACATAAAAGAGAATTCATAAATTAAGGAAATAAAGTGAAGAATCGAGAGGCCAAAATAAAACTTAAAACATAATTTCAAATCTGGAAAATAATCAAGAACTTAGTTGCTGAAAATTAATGACTTTATTGAAGAAAAACCTTATGGTGAAAAGATTGTTCCAAGAGAGAAGTACAAAACTGACTGAAATGTAAAACCTAACGGTTACTAATCAAATGGAAAAATGAGATCTAAACAACTGAAAAACAAAAACTAAAACAAACATGAATAAAAGAGCTAACAAACAATAAAAATAGAATTCTCATCAACCTTTCTTTCCTTCGCTTTAATCGAACTCAATTCAATCTTTTTCAAGATGATTTGGGTCTTAAAAATCTTAGGTTTTTGCCCATATTGGACTGAGTATGGAGGTTAGATAAGAAGAAGAAAATTGGACAGCAAGTGAAGAAGAAGAAAAAGTGCAGAAAAATGGATTTTCTTCCAAGGAGGAAATTCCCTTCTTCCTTATGATTCTCTTCTTTTTATAGCCTTCAAGCATCTAGGGTTTCTTCATTTTCCATGTATGGATTGATGTAGGAATTTGTTGCTTGAAATAAGAAGGAATTGATGCCAAAATCTTCTAATTATGGAAAATCCAAAAATCCCATTTTTCCTTTTTTTGGTTCCAGATTGCAGTTGCAATTGACTTGCAATTTTCAGTTTTCTGCTCCCTGCACAAATAACACATAATTTAGCCACTTTCCTACATGTTTAGCTATTTTCTAATATTTTTAAGAATTCCCAACATGCTCAAAGGTTTCTTATCAAATGTGCTCCAATTCAATAGATTTTGGAGTTCAAAAATGATAAAGTTACAAGAATAACCTTTGTTTGTGAGCTAAATAATTCTAAAAAAATGAGAATTGTCATAGCTTGAGATAAACAACAAAGAACAAACCCCTCAATTTAGCAAGAGAGAACACACTCTTTCTCTCCAAAATACACACTGCCACACACTAAGAAATCGACTAAAAGGCACCCACAAAACTTTTTCCGCAAGGTCACTACACTAATTGCTTCAGCTACAATACACAGAAAATAGCACCCACGTTCAAACACACACAACCACATTATATGTTATTGGCTAACGTGAAACCTAAAGCCAATAAAATGGGCTTTAAAAGCAAGATGTAAATGGGCCTTGAAAAGTCAATTGGCCTTGACTTTACTAAATCAATCTGTGCACACGTTTCTGTCTTTTGGATGAGGGTATTCAACACCATAGAACTATTTTCGCTCCACCAAAAAATACTTAACAATCTCTCACTTGGAGACAAAATACAGTATTGCCTCCCATCTCACCTTGGCAAACTCCAAGGCTTAACTCCCACTATAATTGTTATCTTTGATCTTCTTGGTAAACTCCAAGGCTCAAACAACCTATAAAAAATAATAAATTAACAAATAGGAAACTATAAAAAAATAATTGTAGCTCATATGTGCTCGCTCAAGGTATGGGCAAGCTACATGGACCTGTCCCTCATATGTAAGAGATAGATATGTACTCCCATTTCAGCTAAGTGGTAACACTCGATATCTTCTTCAAACTCGAACAACTATTCTTAAAGAAAGAAGATACATTCTGTGAATGGTTTGAATCCTCTATTCAAACATGTTGCCAAGCTAGATACCTAACCTTTGACCTTAATAACTGCGTTCGCCTTCCACTTTGATATCTCCAATCACCTAGGCGACTTCATCAATTCATTCAAGTGTCTGACAATTGGAGTTCACGATAGCCATCAACTTTATCTCTTGGACTTTCTAATTGTTTATGAACTGGTGGATCCTGAATTGACTGATTGAAATTTTCTATCATTGCTGCTAGCTCAACTGTACCTCTACAACTAGCATTTACAGCTTTAATTAACATTCACCGTCTCGTTGATCCTTTGGCAACATTCAACTAACATCTGTACAGTATAGATTTCTTGTGGCCAATAGCCACCACCTAGGATCCTAACCTGAATTTACATTGGCAACTGCCAAACTCGCACCTGTAACCCTCACAGCCAACTTTTCCAGTAGAGATGAGATTCATCTTAATACTGGGCACAAACCTAAAGTCTTGTTGCACCAATTTATCTCCACATTCTGTCTTTAGACTGACATTCCCAATCCCACTAGTCTTGGAGGCTCAACCATTCGCCATCCTCACTAGACCATAATGTTTCCCTGTTAAGGATGTGAACAAACTCCTATTTGAAGCTATGTGTATAGAAGTTGCACTGTCTAATATCCATTCCGATGAGTGGTTACAACTCTTTGTGTCACTATCAACATAGACTAAGGCATCATGCATTGCATTTGCCTCTTGCTTCCTACCATGATCTTCTTTCATTTTTCTACACTAACTCTTGTATTGACCTTTCATGTGGTAGTAAAAAGATTCTACCTCCTTATTCTTATAACTCCATTTTTTCCTACTGCTACTAGTTTATTCTCTTCATCAACCTTATCTTTACCCTTAGTCATAACCAAAGTTGATCCTACAATAGACTCTTTACCACTACCCTTTCTACAGATTTCCTCAACTGTGGCTAAATCACAAACCCCTGAAAAAATTCAGAGTACTTTTCCTTACCGAATTAGACACTGTTGTCTTCACCATGTTCCAACTATCAGGTAAAGACGTTAACTATTGAATAACATTAACTTCATTAGAAATAGACATAAGCCCATCCACAAAGAACAACAAAATCACTGCTTAAAGCTACATAAGCACTACTACCCTTTCAATGAATTAATCACAAACTCCAAATGGCAGAAGATTTCATAGTGGATAGATTCTAAGCACCTATTCTAGCAAAAAATTCAACAAGGAACATCCCAAATTCCCACAATCTTCACTATAAACTCCAAGGATCAATAACATCCACTCTAATCTAAGTCAATGGACTCAAAATGCTCAATGAAAAAGTAAAAATCAAATAAGATATACCAAAGGACGATCTCGCGAATTTGGGTGTGAATAGAAATCCCTCCAAACTTTGAGCAATCTGCAAATTAGATAGTGGGTGTGTGAGACTTGAGTAGAAACAAATGCATTTGGGTGAAAATTTAGGATAAATTGAAGGGAGAAGGAGAAAATAGGAGAAGGGGTTGCAATTAGGGCTTTCTGCATTTGTAAATAATGAAGAAATTGTTGTTTTAAAACGTGACCGCGTTGAGACGTTGTCCTTGCTATCCAATGAATAGTTGCAGCGCGTTGTTTTTAACATTTTTTTCTTCCTCAAGTAAAACATTTATAAAACTAAATAACACTAAATAAAACTAGACTAAAACAAAACAAAAGGAAAGGAAATGAAATTGGGTTGCCTCCCAAAAGCTCTCGGTTTAATGTCTAGCTAGAGGATATAACCAGGTGCTCAAGAATCCTCGTAAATGGGTGGCTCCAAGGAGAAACTGGCATGGCATGGCATCACCCTCGTGGAATATTTTCAATCTTCGCTCATTAACTTTGAAGACTTTGTTAGACTCCAAGCTTTCGATATCAACTGCACCATAGGGAAAAACATGAGTAACAACAAATGGGCCAATCCACCTAGAACGAAAACTTACCTGGCATGAGCTTCAAGCGAGAATTGTAGAGGATAACTTTCTGTCCAATCTCAAATTGTTTCCTAATAAGCATATTATCATGAAACAATTTGGATTTTTCTTTATGAATCCTTGAATTCTCGTAGGCATCTAGTCTCAGCTCCTCCAATTCTTGCAAGTGTAGTAGTCTCGATTCTCCAGCTTTGTCCATGTCCATATTCCATCGCCTCTCTACCCAATAAGCATTGTGTTCGATTTCCACTGGCAAGTAACACGCCTTTCCAAAGACCAACCTATAGGGAGACATTTTTATGGGAGTTTTGTAGGTTGTACGGTAGGCCCACAAAGCATCGTCCAAGCGAAGACTCCAATCTTTCCTTCCTGGATTCACAGTCTTTCCCAAGATAGACTTGACTTCTCTATTAGAGACTTTTGCTTGACCATTGGTTTGAGGATGGTAGGCAGTGGCTATGTGATGGTTCACTCCATATTTCTTCATAAGGCTTCCATGGATATATTGCAAAAGTGATTTCCCTGGTCAATTATGATGGCTCGTGAAATCTCAAACATGTTGAAAATATTAGTCTTTATAAAACCTACACTAGTTTGAGCATCGTCAGTTTCTATGGCTTTTTCCTCCACCCATTTAAATACATAATCCACAGCCAAAAAAAATTTAAGAAAAATCCCAAGAGGTAGGAAAATGACCCATAAAGTTTATGCCCCAAACATCAAATATCTCATAAATAAGAATAGGAATTTGAGGCATTTCATTTCTACGGGTTATTATCCCTATCTTTTGGCATTCCTCACAAGTCTTACAGAATTAATAAGCATCTTTAAATAAAGACTTCCAATATAACCCACTATCTAAGGCTTTTCTAGCAGTTCTTTTAGGCCCAAAATGTCCCCACATGCATAATCATCACAAAAAGCTAAAATAGACTCAAACTCATTCTCAGGCACACATCTCCTAATTACTTGATGATCAGCGCAAAATATTCAAAGATAAGGGTCATCCCAAACATAATATTTAGAATCACTTTTTACCTTTGCTTTTCTAGACTTAGATATATGATGAGGAAGATTACCTGTCACAAGATAGTTAACCATGTTTGCATACCAGGGAATCATACCTTGTGCTTGGAACAAGTGTTCATCAGGAAAGTCATCATTGAATGGAATTTCATGTTCTTCCCTTACTAGTCTGCTCAAGTGGTCTGAGACAGAATTCTCAGTACCTTTGTGATCTTTGATTTTCAAGTTGAACTCTTGAAGAAGAAAAATCCACCTAAGTAGCCTTGTTTTTTACTCCTTCTTTGACATAAGATATTGCAAAGTTGCATGGTTAGAGAAAACAACTACTTCAGATCCAAAAATATTTGAGCAAAATTTATCTAAAGCAAAAACAATGGCAAAAGCTCCTTTTCAATTATGGAATAATTGCACTGAGGGTAGTTCAGAGTCCTGGAAGCATAATAGATGACATGACTCCTCTTGTCGATTATTTGGCCAAGAACTGCTTTAACTGCATCACACATGATCTCGAAAGGTAGGTCCCATTGAGGTGGGTGAATGATAAGCGCACTGGTCAAACATTCCTTAAGCAAGTCGAACGTCTCTTTGCATTCCTTTCCAAACTTAAATGGAACATCTTTCTGCAATATGTTAGTCATTAGCAAGGCAACTTTGGAGAAACCCTTAATAAACCTACCATAAAAACCTTCATGGCCAAGAAAAAAATGCACTTCCCTAATATTGGTAGGGTAGGGCAGATTAGCAATAACATTTATCTTTTCCTTATCAACTTTTATGCCCTTGGAAGAAACTATATGACCTAAAACAATGCTCTGCTTAGCCATAAAATGACACTTCTCATAATTCAACACAAGATTGGTCTCAATACAACGCTTCATCACCTTAGTTAAATTATCTAAGCATTCATCGAATGACTCTCCATACACAGTAAAATCATCCATAAACACTTCAATGCATTTTTCAATATATTAAAAAAAAAAACTCATCGTGCATCTTTGAAATGTACCTGGAGCATTACAAAGACCAAAGGACATCTGTCTGTAAGCATGGGTCCAAAAAGGACAAGTGAATGTGGTTTTCTCCTGATCCTTCTGTTTAATAGGAATCTGATAAAAACCAGAAAAGCCATCAAGAAAACAAAAGAATAGTTTTCTAGTTAACCTCTCAACCATTTGATCAATAAAAAGGATATGGAAGTGGTATGTCCTTGTTGCTTGATTCAGCTTCCTATAATCTATACATATTCTCCAACCATTCTGAACACGTCATTTATGAGTGTTATTTGGCTCTAAAAACTAAGCTATCTACTTAGAAAGCGAGTGTTTAATGTTATAATTCATGTCATTTAGAGTAAATTTAAGTAAAAACAAGTTTTGCATGTGTTTGAAGTCTTGATTCTATAAAAATAAGTTTTTAGGTTTATTTAGAGTTATTTTTGTTAAGAAAGTGTTAGTTTTTGTTGGTTTTGTGTAAAGGCTAAATGAGGATCCAAATGTGCCCACATTCTAGCTGTAACTAAGGCAAGTGAAAGATGATCCAAGAGATATGCGACCAGGATGCGCCAGCAATTGAGAGCAGAAGCCAAATTCCAACTGTTGCAGAAAGAACTCAAAATGCGCCCAACTATGCGGCCGAATTTAGGCCATTTTGACAACAGCACAATTGCGCTCACTATGTAGCCGCATCTAGACCTTTTTGGTAGATTCTCCCAAATTTGCAAGATTTGCAGATAAAATCAATTATTCTCCATCAAATCTCCGAGGATCAAGGGATATGATTAGCCAAGCCTCTCCACACTGATCTCGATAGCAAACTCTAGCCCTTGAGGTCTATAAAAGGCAGCTCAAGCTTCAATTTCAAGAGAGCTTGGAGTTGGGAATTCTTTTCATTCCTAAATTCTGTCATTTTCTTTTTAGTTTTAGCTGCCACTCCGAGTCTCTCCTAAGCTATGTTGATATTCCATTCGGACTCCTACTTCGAAAGAATGAGGAGTAAGTACTTAATTCTCCTTGAAAAAGGTAGAACAAGTTAGAAAGGAAGAACATCTTAGGGTTCTTTTTGCTCTTAGTTTTTCTATTTAGTTCTGTAAGTTTTTAAGAGTTGTACTTGCTATTTTATCTTTATTATCCAGCTTTGTAAGTTTTTGTTTTTCCTTTGAATTCAAGTAGTAGTTCCTTTTTAATTTCATTTCATTTAGTTCTTTTGTTTTCATACTTCAAAGTGTATTCAATTTCATTATTTCATTGAAGTGTGTTATTTCTTATTCTCGTTTCTTCTTTATTTTCTGCACTTTAGCTTTCTTTTCAATGAGTAACTAAACTCCTTGGAGGGGATTCAATGAAGTAAATACCCTAAAAAGGAGATAAGCCCCACCATGTGATTCTAGTAACTTTGCTTAACATTTAACATCGTTTGTTTTTATTGAGTTTTAGTTTCATTGTTAGCTTAAACTAATCACTTGAGTTAGCATAGTTTGTATCAGATTCAATATTGAAAGGGTTGGATCGAGCACGTATTTTCATAAAAGCAATCTAGGAGAAGAGTCTAGACATAAAACTTCATTTTTTGTACCTAGACATAGGACAAAAACCTTTAGAATCATTGAGTTGTGTTCCTTATTTATCTAAGTTAAAATTATCCATAGACACGTGTTTAATTGCTTAGACTCCTAAAAGCACTTATAAAAGGGCTAAATAGGTGTTGAACTCGATTCATGGTGTTAAGTATCGGTTAGGGTCGGTTGCGGGGGCATTTCAGTAGCATTTTGTCTGAATCACACAGAACTCGAAAGAATCAGTATGCGAGTGTAAGAGGCAAAATCTCTAAAATAGCCGAATCTAGTTAAGCAAGTTTGCAGGCGCATGGTGGGCACATTTCCTCAGGGTGAACCAGATTTAAATCTCCTGCTTCTCATTACTGTTTTCTTATCTTTTCTTTAGTTTCCATTATTTTTATTACACAAAACTCCCCAAAACATCCTATTTATGTGGTTAACTTCGGTTGCAACTTGAAAGTATTTGTGTTGTTAACTGGAAAGCTCTTCGTTAACCGTTCTCTTGGGTTCGATACTTGGAATACTTCCATATATTACTTGTTTGTGACAGCGTGCACTTGTGCTTGCTTTTGGCATATAACAACCACACCTCATTAACACGAATGGGTACTAATTCATTATTTTGATTCCTAACTACAGTTATGCTAGTTTTCTTAGGAACTACATGAATAGGGCTTACCCACTTGCTATCAGAAATAAGATAGATAATACATGCATCTAGAAGCTTGAAGATCTCTTTCATTACCACTTCCTTCATGGTTGGGTTTAACCTCTTTTGTGGTTCTCTCATGGTTTAGCATCATCCTCTAGTAGCATTTTGTCTATGTCAGCCAATGTCCACCCAATTGTCAGCTTATGCTCCTTCAAAGTTTGCACCAGTTTCTCCTCCTACACAGGTGTGAGTTCTTTTGAGATGATAACATGCAATGTTTTAGTATCTCCTAAGTACACATACTTAAGATGATTTGGCAAAGCCTTAAGTTCCACTTTAGATGCATGCACAACAGAGGGTAACATATTGTTAGTTTGTGCAGAAATCTCAGCATTAGAATTGATTGTTTTAGAAAGTTTTGCTGAAGACAACTCTTTTGGACCAATCTTATCATAAACATCATCCAAAGTAAATGACTCGTGTCCATCCTACTCATCTAAAAAATAGATCATGCACAAATGAATCAAATACATCAATCTGACAAAGTGAATGAGCCCTAGTAGGGTATTTCATGGCATCGAAAATATTAAATTCAACAACCTCACCATCAAACTCAACTGACAACATACCCTGATCAACATTGATTTTATTCTAAGCAGTTTTCATGAATGGCCTCCCTAATAAAATTGAAGAAGAAGTTGGGGTGGAATTTGTGCCCATTTTCAAAATATAGAAATCTACAAGAAATAATAACTCTTTAACCTACACTAAGACATCCTCTGCAACACCAATTTCTTGCAGCTCATTCAGTTTAAGCTATTGATAGACAGAAAATGGCATGACATTGATGGATGCACCTAAATCTAGTATAACATGCTCTATTTTCTTGTTACCAATCATACAAGGTAACGAAAACATACCTGGGTCTATACATTTCTCTAGCATGTTTCTCTTAAGCATAGTCGATACATTTTTTCTTACCACCTCTCTCTTTCTCTTTCATCTTCCTCTTGTTAGTGCATAGTTCTTTGAGGAATTTAGCATACTTAGAGATTTATTCTATTACATCAACAAAGATATGTTGATCTGCACCTTTCTAAATGTGTCCAAAATCTCCTCTTCTTGGTCATCTTTCTTTGGCCTTGCTAACCTGCTAGGAAAATGAGGTAATGAAGTGTGAGAGGTAATTGACAAAGGCGGATCAAAACTTACCCCTTTGGATGCCTTGGTAGGACATTCCCCTTCATTTTTTTTCTTTGCTATATTTGCTCTCCTTTGGTGGAGGACACTTACATTCTCTCTAGGATTCACTTCGGGCTGTGAAGGAAATTTACTAAAGTTTTGTGCTTCCAACCTGCTAACTAATGTAGCCAGCTGGGTGATTTGATTGCATAAGTTCTGCATTCCTGCCTGTGTTTCTTTTTGAAATTGCATTGTGTTCTGTTGGAATTGAAGAGTGTTAGATGTTAAACTCTTCACAATATCTTCTAGATACATATCTGACAATGAAGCATGAGTTTGTGGGGAAGCCTGTGGTGGTTGATCGAGTGTACATGCAAGCGCACATGATTGAAGTAATAATAAAAAAGCACAAGAGTACTGAGTATCGTATCCCATGAGGAAGCTAGATGGAAGCCTTTTCTAGTTAATGAATTATTCGAAATAATCATAATTGGAATTGTTGAGGGCAAAAACTAGGGATAAAGGAAAGCTTGAAAAATAAATCTAAACTAGAAAGCTAATTAAAAAGAGTTGGAGATACCAATTCAAGAGAAAGTTTAGGAGATCGAGCACTATTAGGTTGCAATTATGGGAATTGAACGAGCCATTTAATTAACCTTGCCAAATTCATAGACCTAGAGCTAAATTGGTTGAAATCTCCTATCGGTCTCATTCGAACATGCTTAATTAATTTCTTACCTAAGTGTCCTTAGCATTAATTGATTAATTAATAAATATTAAGCCCACTCATACTAAGCATCGCTCGTAATTTGTTATTCTTATGTGACTTAAGCAATTTAAGGGCATTAATTGAATTAGGAATATCCTAAATTCTCTCTTTCAAGCTCAATTTAGGATTGTGATCAACTTATTAATGGCCAATTAATAAGAGACATTAAGAACAATTCAACTAAATGAAATTTAACAAGTAATTAAATGTCACTGAGTCAATTACACCATAATCACAACACTAAAAGTGCTTTTAACTCCTAAACTAATGAATTCAGCCCAAAATGTTCAACATACAACACAGTAAGTCCATTATTATAGCCCTAAGAAACATAAAAAAGAAGAAGAAAGCAGTAAAGAAGATCGTTGTTGCCGAATTCTCAACTCTTGCCTCGAATTCTGCAATCTCAGGCCTCGAAAACTGCTCCCGAACACTCCAATTTGTGCTCCACAGGTCCCAAGAAGGTATGAAATCGAGATTTCGACTAAAAACCCTAGAATGGTCTCCCTTATTCAGCAAAGAAGTGATGAATTTATATTAAACTTCGACACAGCGTCGAGAGGCTTTGTGAGACGCACCGCTTCAATAACGCATGTGCCCTCAACGTCGAGACGCTGAGTGCAGCGTTGCAATGCTCCAAATAGAGAACATTGTGCGCACCTTTCTAACGTTGAGTTGCCACAAGATAGCGTCTCGACACTAGCTTTCGAGGTTGCATCAATAGAGGCAAAGTCTTAAGATCATTTTGGGCATCTTGATGCTGTCCTCTTGGCTCCAACAACTAGTGCATCACATCTTCTCATACTTAGCTCTAAAACATCTCCATTTGAGCTCCAGAAGTCATACCCAAATCCAAATTCATCAATTCTGGTCCAAGTTGCTCGGTTTCCTAAAATATACAAAATAATCACGTAATAGCTCACAATTAAACACAAAATTAGAAAATAATTAGGCATAAATATAGCACTAAATTAGTACTATCAGTGGTCTGTTATAATTCTGAGGAGGTGGTCTCTACTGGCCTCCTTAGTTTCCATAACTGAAGTTTGGACGATCCCTCCATCAAGGATTGTATGTGCTCGAGTAGGGATCATATTTCCTCTGATTTTGGCCATGAAACCCTCCTATAGCATTTGCCTCCTATGTAGAATCCTACTGACATTTACCTACAGAGTTAAATCAGAAATTTGACTTTTTAATTCGTTTACCTCTTTAACCTAATGGATCATTCGACCACATCTCATTCCAAATTGCTATGAGTTCTCAGCCATGTTGGAAATTAATAGCTTTGCTTCTGCATGTATCTTATTAACCAATGCTACTCCACTTATTGCATCAATCATACCTTTATAATTTGGTAGAAAACCTTTGTAGAAATATTGGATCGGGAGCTGGTCTGAGATATGATAGTTTGGGAAGCTCTCACACAATCTGTTGAACCTTTCCCATTACTCATACAGTGTCTCCCTAGTAATCTTTTGGATACCATAATCTCCTTTCTGATGGTTGCAACTCATGAGGTAGGAAAGTACTTTTCCAGGAAAAGCCTTTTTATCTCATTCCATGTGGTGATGGTCCTTGATGGTAGATAGTACAACCAATCCTTCACCTAGTCCTTCAAAGAGAAGGGGAAGGCTCTCAGGTTGATTTATTCCTCAGTTACTCTATGGGGCTTCATCCCATAACAGATGATATAGAATTCTTTGAGATGCTTGTGAGGGTTCTCACTTACACAAACACGAAAAATAGGAAGAAAGTGTATTAAACAAGACATTAATTCAAAATCACTTGTGACAGTAGGATAGGTGATGCAAAGCGGTGGCTAGTTCAGGCCTGGTGCTGCTAGTTGCTTAAGTGTCCTCTAGGCCATCTTTTCTAAACTTCAGCAAACATTGAGGATTTGTCGATGGTCCAGTCAAAACTTAATTCTTCGTTTAGTGCACATTTTCTTTCTTTTTCCTCTCCTTTCAATATGCGCTCCTCCTTCCCAAGTTTAGAAAAATACTGCAAATCAATATCTTGAGAAAAATGGGTCATAAACAGCTACAAAGAAAGTATGTAAAATCTAACAATAAGAAACTAAATATGGTTCTCCGACAACGACGCCAAATTTTGGTCGGGTTGTTGGGGCCTTCCAAAATTAAACTAGCTTCCTACTCTAACTTGTACAAATAGTGGACCAGTTCGATTTCCTAAGGGAACAAGAAAATGCAATTTCTCAAAGTTAAATTTCAACAAAAGGTAAAACAGGGGGTTTTTATTTTTTTGCTAAGAGAAAATAAATAAACAACAAGTAAATGTGAGAGGGAAATCAAATCTTACCAATATCCAATCCAAAGATACGGTCTCATTCAATTGATCATGGGCTCACAAAAACAAAGTACTCTTTTCTACCTAAGTGCTTAGTCCACTTATATGAAAAAGCCACAATAGTGTTAATTCCCCTAATTCAATTGACTCCAACCAAGCATTGCAACCAAAACTTATTACTTAACTAATTGGGTACGATAGCGTTCCATATTAATTAGGCAATAGCATGTAAACCAATAGGAAGACTAAGATCAACTAACTAGTCGAGATAGCTACAATCCAATTAATTGACTTATTTATTCCTTAGAGCTAATCATGCAAGTTATGTGATTATGGAAAAGCCACAAAAACACACACATGAAATAACTCTATTGCTACTACTCAATCATTCAATTACAACAATTAGGGATTGATAGAACTTAGAAAATCCTATTTTATCTAGCCTAAATCATGCTACTTTGGAGATTTTAATGTGATTAATTTATTATTTTGTAGGAAATTGAGCATAAGCACATTCTAGAGAAATCTACGTCGAATCACAATTCCAACAAGCCAAACCAGAGGTCATTCGGACACATGAGCGAAGAGTTAGAGCAAAAATAACAAGTATTGTCTAGGGAGCAGCGTCTAAACGTTGTCTAGAGTGTCTAGACGTTGTCGCAAGCCCCCTAAAGCCTAGCTCAACGCTGCGACGAGCCCCCTTGACGTTGGGTCGCGTCGAGTTGCTGCCTATAGTGTCTCAACACTATCTCCTGGAGTATATGTTAATTTTTTTGCGAATTAGGTCATTTTGTCTCTGTTTTTAGCCACCAAGAGACCATGTTAAGGCAATTTCTCTTTGTTTTTATTAGAATAAGTTAAAATAGGTGTTTTTGATCGAAAGTCGATGTTTGGAAGGCTTGATTTGATGTCTAACTAAGCATTCGTCGTCGTTTCGAGGTTGGTTTGGGATTTTTATGTAATTTTGTGAGATTCCAGCACTTTGAATGTAAATTTGCAGCATATTTATGGGTTCCTAACTCTTGTGCTTAATCCTAGTTTTCTCTTCTTTGATTGACCTGATAAATCAATTAACTTAGAGATTTCTTAGCCAGGCTAAATGTACTCATAGATGTCCTTGGTCTCTAGCTTAATTTGAGCAGTAAAGGGGTCGGTAGCCACATAGGTTAGTTAAGTAGAAATACTTAATTGATGTACATGGCAGGCCTTAGAGTTGATTTGCATGCAATAGCTTAATTTGAAGGGCCCGTCATTTTAATATGCTATATTCTGACCTATCACAAGAGCTTAATGCTTCTAATTAGATAGCTTTCTAGATAATTCGTTGAATAATCAATTTAGACGTTGGAATTTCGATTCCTTAGGGGAGGCTCCTACGGTGTTCCGAGGAGTTCAGTCAGTCTTAAATATTTGGAAAATGCTTGATTGGTTGAATGTCTGTGATCAAAGTTGTGTTTAATTGCTAATTGCCTCGAATTGGTGCGTGGTTAGATCATTAGTGTTGATTTTACCGCCGCTTTAGTCCTTTCATCAACTTTTACGCTTTTAACCTTTCCCCCCCAATCCGTGTCCATAAGAAAACCAATTAAGAGAAATCGATTTGTTCAGTTCCCTGTGATCGACCCTGGCCACTTATACTACAAATTATTCATGGTTCGATTTATAAATATATTTGATTGTGTGTGACAAGCACTCTCATGGATCATAAAATCATCCATAGCAATTTGATAGGACCAAAAAATTCCTATCATAACTCCACTAATTCAAGCTAGTTTGGATGGTTTTTATGAGAATTATTGCCTATTTTTTAGGCTATCGAACACAAGGAGCATTTTGGAGCCTTTCCGTTAGTTCGACATTAATTTGGAGCAAATCAGAGGTCATTCGAGCAACAACAAGAAGACGAGACAAAATGACCAAAATACCCTAGGTGAGAGCGTCGAGACACTCTACATGCGAATGCGCAAGGCAGTAGTTGATGGAATAGGACAACGTTTCGACATTGTCCACAGCATCTCGACATTATAATAGTGAGCATAGGTCGACGCTATGGAGAGCCCCAAAAATGCTGGTCTAATTGGCGACAACGTTGAGACACTGCCTGTAGTGTTGAGACGCTACTTCGAAGAATATAAAAACAGTTCTTTTCCATTTTTAGGCCATTCTAAGCTTTTACACAGCCATCCTTTATGAAATTCTCTTTATTCCTCTATGTTCTTAGCATTTTTAGTCACTTTAAGATAGATTTAAATAGATTTATGGACTCGGTGTTCGAGATTTTGATGTCTGGCTAAGCGAAAATGTCAATTCGGAGATATCGTCGGGATTTTACATCGTAACTCCATGAGGTTCTGTACATTTTTACATTCATTTCAGTATTGAATGTCTCTTTGCTTTCTTGTGCTAATTCTTAAGCATGCTCATAGGTAGCTTAACAACCTATACGCGTTGAGTGTGTATAACTTAGCTATGTACATTCTTTAGATTGCTTAATCACATAGTGATCATGCTTAATTTCAATAACATAGGGTTGATGCGTCGGTGAGTTTATGCTTCCATAAACCACTTAAAGAAGCTAGGTCCTTAGAGAGCAAATGAGTAGTAGAATTAATTTAGGCCCGATCAACCTAGATTAGTTTAATGTCTCATCAATTCTAATACTCCCTAAGTGCTTAATCGACCAGTTGTGAGTATGGCACGCTATCGTCCCCATCTTAGGATTAGTTTTGGGTTTAATTATTGTTGCATTGATTAGACTGTTCTAAGGGAGAGTTAGAGGCTTTGTTGGCTTTTCCAACAAAGTTAGTTGAGTACGTTTGATTTTGAAATTGTATTTTGTAAAACCTATATTGGTATTGCAAACATTAATCCTGATGTGACCCCGGATTAATGCTCGGTTAGTCTAATTTCTATCCTCAGCTTTCATTTACATTGTTGCAATTTAATTCAGTGCAATTTCAATTCAGCGCAATTTATATTTCTCTCATTAACCTCCCCCCCCCACCCCCCCCCCCCCCCCGATTACGTTACATAATCCAACTAAAAATAGGAAATCACCAATAAGAAGGCTTCCCTATGGTTCGACCAGGCCAACTATCACTGTAAAGTTTTAGTAGGCCCAGCTTATAAATTTATTTGACGGAGCGTGCACTAAAGCTCTTGATCACAACTAAGCACACTAATACAACTAAAGCATCAATTCAATTGAATAAGCATGCTCAAGAATAAGAATAAGGAATAGGAACACTTTAATTGAAAAGAGATTACAAAAGTATTCAAAGTCTCACTATATTGCAACTGAAATAAAACCAACCTCTGAATTGGAAACTCAAAGCCTAGTCACTCATCGTGATGATATAGCTAAGATTTGACATAGGTTCGATCAATTACAGGAAATTAAATGAAAAGAAGAGGAAAAGCTCTCAAGAAGTCTCTAGGAAAAGTTACACAATTGAGGCACACTTTGCCCTACAATAAAAAATAGGTATTTGTAGTAGGCAAGGCAGCATCTAAACGCCAAGGGTAGTGTCAAGACGCTGCCCTTGAAAACAAGGAAATAATATTCGAGAATCTGTGTAGAGTCAAGACGTCAAAAGTAGCGTCTCGACATTACTAGCATTTTGCGCAGCCTCCCCGTAGCGTCGAGTGAGCCTCTAATTTTGCAATCCACCTAGCATATAGACATGACTCCCACAGTTTTCCATGCTTGAGAAGCTTCTGCAGCAGTGTTTTGACACCCAAAGTGAGTCAACACAAACTAAACAAACACCCAAACATTAGAGATTAAAACACATATCTAGCCTATTTCAAAATAATATACATAAAGAATAAAGAAAAATATTAATAAATAAACTTAAAATAAAGTTAAAGTAATTATCCAATAAAAAAAGGTGAGAATCTTAGTCTTGAGCTTTCGATTTGGATTTCATGAGATTGATATTTTCAAGTAAATGGATCTTCTCTGATCCTTTTCTCAAAATATTTATCTCATAATTCTTACTAAAATATCATGCAATCTTTAACTTTTTTGTACAACTTTTAAACTTTTTTTTTAAAACTTGATTACGATTTCAAAAACATTTTGAGAAAACATAAAGCAATTAAATTTGATGCTCTTTTTTGTGTGTAACACAAGTCATTTAGAAAGCATACCCTATTCGTGATTAACTCTAATTGTAGTGCCTTTTTTTTTTTTTTAATGAACTCCAAAAAGTTCTATATTTTCATAAACTTCCCACCTTATAACGAAAAACTTTTGTTTCTTATTTCCAAAAATTTAAAAATTATTGCTAAACAGCTTAATTATGTATGGTTAAAAGCAAAACACTGATGGACCATATGGAATCAACATTTAATACTCCAAGAACATGTGGACCATATTTGGCTAGGTAGAAAATCCAAGAACATCAACAAAATTTGGCTCTAAGAGTGTGAATTTGGAAGTGTTACTATATTAAACAATTTCTCTAACACTTATCGTAAAAAGTATGGGTTAATTGTCTTCTCTAAACGGTGTTTAAAAATGATTAAGACTAATATTGTTTTAGTCTAATGTCCAACCTATTGCGAATCATTTTCAAGTTTGACCACAAATAATTCAATACATTAAATTTTTGTTTTAAGGATATTGAATAAATTATGAGTTAGATTTTTTTTTTCTTTTGAGTTCAACAATAGGTGTGAGTGGAAATTCAAATCTTTAATTTTTTGATCGAGAGTATAATGTCTTATTTGTTAAACAATGCTCAAATTGGCAATAACAAGATATAAATTATAATCAACATTTTCAAAGTATAAATACCAAATTAAAACTACAGTGAAAAACATAAAGACTAAAAATGCAACTTAACCAAACTATTTGTTAATAGAAATGCTCCTTTCATATGTAACCAAATGTCTATAAAACTATTTAAAGGACTTAGATAGTACCCTCTTTAAAGACGTACATACTATTAAAAGAAATAGGTGTTGGGCGTCTAGATTTAATAGTTCAATTGTTTTTCTTTTTTTTTGTTCAATAAATATAGAAGTGTAGGATCGAATCTCCAATCTTATACAAAAGAATATAGATGTCTTATCCACTACGTTTTATAAGTAATTGCTTATCAAAAGAGAGAAGGAAAACCAATTTTCCTAATAATGACATTTGACACAAAATTCCAAATGAGAGAAGGAAAACCAATTTTCCTAATAATGCATTTGACACAAAATTCCAAATCTAGTGGAATATATAATAACTCCGAAAGAAAAAATTGATCTCCTTGGTTTGAATTTATGACATTAGAGATAAAGAAAGTTCAATAAATGCTTCACTCACTGCAAGACCAACTCAAGATAGTTGCAAATGTTCCATTAAGCTTAGTTTAATCCCAAAGTTCACAAAAGCTTTCAATCACACAAAATATTGAGTAAACAACACTTTAAACTAATTTCTTGTAATCAATATGAACGTACTTTCAATTCTACAAACAATTAAGAGTGACATTGCTATGTACCTAGCTTAGGTGACCCCGCATTCTTCACTCAAATACATTATCTGCATGTGTGGAATTTTGTCTCCTATCTTTGACAGTCCCTCTCACTTTGTATCAAGCTCACAGGATACATATTGTTGTTGCTAGATTAGCTGGCTCCTTGGGGGGTGAAGATGAGTTAATATTTCAATTACTGCCAAGTCAAAATATTTGTTATAAATGCAGATGATAAGATCCAAACTCCACTCAAGATAAAAGGTTCTTCCAAATATGATGACTGTCATCCAAAATCTGGCTTGTGTGAATTTGTCATCACATTGAGGACTCAATGATCTTCATCTCTCAATTGCTGATCAACCAGTATCAGTCACATGCCCACCAATATCATTGGTACCAAAAGCACCTTCTCTACTACTTTTTAGAAAATGTCAAAACTGACTGAACATATCTATCTACCTGCCATCTCACAACAAGCAATATAGAAGGGTAACCGTAGAGCAATCAATGTCGCTTCTGGAAACGAACAGTGAAACTCGAGATGAGAATCAGATCTGTTCATGAAAAAGTACAGGAAGCCAACTTATGCACAGGAATCTCTCAGTTGCCTTCTATTTTGCAGATTCAGAAATGGAAGATTCTTTGAACAACTAACAAGGAAAAGCCAAAATTTGTTTCCCCAGTGTTTGAAAAACAACACATAAAGTAGGAAAGCTATTGGTAGTGACTAAGAACATGCAACTTTATTTTTTTAGTATAAAAATATGTGGGGTGGGGATTCGAATTTTTAACCTTTTTGGTTGAGATATAATGTCTTAACCAGTTAAACTATACTCAGGTTGACAAGAAATATTATTCCTATGAACATTAATAACTTCAACAATTAAAAAGTTTAATTTGGAGAAAGAAGCCTTACAACCTCATCAATCTTCAAAAATCTATTTTGAAACCAAAATTTTGACATCTTTTTCTAAAATAAATTTTGAAGCTTGAGAATCAGTTTTTATTAAAAACGATTTATTGATTAAATCACCTTGAAATTTCTGGACACTTAAAACTATTGCCAGAATTTCTGTTTTCATTGTTGAGTAATTTTGTTGTGTACTATTCCACACTCTGGAGTGGAAACGTACTATTGATTCCTTCATCTGTTACCTGTAATGGATATAATTGAGTAATGAATGGTGTACCTAAAATCACTGCTTGATTTAAGTTCTTGACTAATAAGAATGAGGTCACAAAGCAAACTCCATTGTTGCATATATGCACTTCTGGAAGCTTGTGTCTGATGAACAAAGGCTGATTATTCGCCCCTCTCAAAGTTTCCATTGTCTTCTCGAAATACCTTGAGTGAATAATGCCTTCATGAATGCAATTCTGATATGCTCCTGAATCTACTAGAGCAATTGCATTAATTGAAAAATATTGTACCCGTAATGATATCTTAACATACCATTTCTGATACTAGACTTTTTGCAAGGTAGATAAGAATTGTTCTTCTTCTGCTAAAGATTATGAAAGTTCTCCATCTGCCTGCGTTGTTGAAGTAGTTGCTTGATTTGATTTAATCATAGCAACTTCGATGGACAATTGTGCTATGTCCTTTTGATAATCAAGGAGAAGCTTCTTAACTTCTTCCTTGAGTTTATTGATCTCGGACTTCAAGTCTGAAGCTTTGATTTCTTACTTCTCTTTCTTGAAAAGGGAAAAGATATCTTCGATGTTCGGATAAAGAGTATCAACCGAAGCATACTCTTTCTCCTTTCCTTTCTGAAGAGATTCTTTCAGACGAATGAGTATATTCTTTTTGAGGTTGGCATCTGCAAATTTTTCAGCCGCCTCAAATAGTAATTCCTGATCCTTAGTTAGGACATTTATGCAGTTGAAACAACCGCAAAATCTTCCTCCTTTGCAATCAGGTTTATGTGGTATTTCTCCTTCGAAAATATCTATTTCAGATTCTTCCAGGAGTTGAAGTGCATGATCATCCTCTGAATCTTCATAAATTGATTCTTCAGAATCTGTTCGCACTATTTGGAGTAGTTCATTCTTAATATCTTCTTCGATACTAAGTTCATTGATTCTCTTCTTCATTGGACATTTTGGAGCATAATGCCCAAATCCTTGCATTTGTAGCACTGGACTTTAGAAGAAGGTCTTCTTGAAAAATTCCTACTGACAGTAGGATTCTTCTTACTATATTGAACTTTTTGGTAAGGACCCCTTAGCATATGGTCTGCTAGTCTTGGATCTTTGCCGACAATTTGAGTAATGAGTTTTGGCTTGATTAAGCATCTTCTTCTTCCTGACAGACATATGTTTGAATGGAGAAGCAATGACTAAATTTCCCTTGGAATTTCTGAATTCAATTTGTTCCATGGGTGGATGAGTACTAGAAACTTCTCCGTTTAGAGTCCTCCAGAGAGTTTCGTTTATAACGGTCACCTGCTGATTGTAATCATCACGGCTGGCGAACCACTGGAAGAAAGGAATATTTTGTTCAAGGGCTTCCATGGTCGAAATCCATGTAGCTTTGAATTCCTTTCTTTCTTCTTTTTCATATGCCTTAAAGAAAAACTTTCTAGGCATTTTCCACTTCAAGTCCATGAAGTCCTTTTTCAAGAATTCCATGTTTACCTTGAATCATTCAAATATGACATTGAGCTCATTAAATTGGCTTCTGACATCCATATCTGATTAAGAAGGAGAATTTGTCCTCACATAAGTTGTTTCTGGTATGCGAGGAGCAAAGTCCACTGAGTTAATTTTTGCATATAAAGATCTTCTCAGTGGTTCTTAAGGTTCGAAGCTTCTAGAAGATGAAGCTTCTCCTTCAAAATCTGAGGCACTCTGCCTGGATGGAGCAAAAGTTGAGACTTTTTGATCCGATGGTGTTTTTTGGGTGAAACTTATTTCAACAGTTCCATCTGGATGTTCAACTAATTGAGTGGCAAACTTCGGAGGTGGTACTACTAGAGGGACAGCCCATTCAAGTATCCAATGAGAATTTCTAGTTATGTCTGACCAATGTAATATTTTCGGGACCTGAATATTAGATCTCGAAACATTTGCTTCAAGGAGTATGGTTTTGCCTTTTGGGGAACCCCTTAAGGCTCTTGGAGCTATCTCTGTCTTCATTAGGCGATAGCATAATCTGAATATAACAACAAATGCATGAGCATCTGGTTGCATGTTCAGATCTTTGAAGTAAACATCCAAAATTAAAGAATTTAGAATTCTAGGATCTTGAAGTGATAGCGACTAGCATGGATAGCAATTGAATTAGGCTGGTCCGCTTTCCAAATTGGTTTCAACCATCGTTAAAAGAGAATCTTGAAACCGTAGGAATCTCTTATCCCTCAGAGTGGGAAGGATAGGAGTATTAAGGCCAGTTCTGAACAGCGACTTGATTGCAACCTGGACTAATCCAAGATGTATATATGAGTAATCCTCTCTATGTGAAAGGATTTGATTCCTGGTGAGGAGATTCAAAGACTCAAGATTGTTGTGGACAGCAATCTTGTCTTCAATAATCTTTACTCCCCATTCTTGAGTAAAATTGAAGGTAGACTTAAAATAGACCGTTTTTTGGTCTAATTTTGGAATATTCCAGTTAGCTAATTGTTGCTCCACCTTAGCTATCTGGAGTAATTCATTTGTAGTGCTGGCGAGTTCGTCATCATTTGACTCCGCTTTATGAGCATTGTCTTCTTGAGTAGTTTGAGCCAATTGAGTAGATGAAGAAGAACTCTCTCCTTTGAGTAATTTTCTTGGTAACAAAGATTTGAGTAACTTAGACATTATTCATACAATCAAATTAAAAATCAAAGATAAAAATAATATTGTTTAAGAACAATAAAATTCTTCAAACGTTTCTCTCTCCACGAACTACCCAACTGTAGACTGGAACACGCGGCTTACCAACGGTCTTACGCCTCTTGCTGCCTGGAACACCTTATGCTTACCAACGCCTACTGACGGAAGGGCTGACAGAACGACCACAAAGAGAAACTTGAGAAGAATTGTATTGAATTTAATCAATACTAAATTTAACTTCAAAGATTAAAAGGATTTAATAAATTAAATCTAAGGAACACAAAAATTTGAAACAAAGAAAATTGCTTCAAAGATTGGAGTGTTTTTGAATAAATCTTAACTCGGCTCTTATACCAATTGCTCCCAAATCCCACAATCTTTGCTCAGATTGCTAAAAGGATAGGAGAATTAGGATCTTTGCAGAATACAACTGTTTTGCGAATAGATAGCTTAGAGAGATTTTTTCTTCTTCTCTTTTGCTAGATTATCCGCTTCTGCTTATTGAATACAAAGTGGAAGTCTTTTATAGACCCCGGACTCCAAAATGAAATTGAAACTAATTGAGTAAAAGATATGGATGAAAGGATAAGACAAACCCTTATCTCGATCATCTTTATGGAAAGCAGTGTAAAATAGGATTGGCCCAATCACGTCAGAGCTTTATGGAAATTAAAGACATAAAAGTCAAAGGTAATAAATACCTTTGAAAATAAAGGCATAAAAGACAAAAGGCAATAAATTTCTTTGTCTAAAAAGTCTAAAAGAAGGAAAATAAAACGTGGAAAGAAAAATGTAAAATAAAAAGTCAAAAAGGCTAAAAGAAAAAGTCTAAACCTATATGTCTAAAAAGTCTAACTACATTTATTACATAAACAAACAAATTTGAAAAAGAGAAAAAGCTAAGTTTGAAAAAGATGGAGGTTGTCAGATGGATGTGGAGAAATTGTTGATGTGAAAACTTTGCACATGTTATACTCCCCCCTTATTAAAGATAGTTTTCGCAAAAGTGACTTTAATAAAGTTGCTGTCATTTTTTCCACGAAGTGAAATGCATCATCATCATTTGTCTTCTTCGTAGGCAAGGAGGCAAGGCTATGGCTTACCAACGGACTTACACAATTGCCTGGAACACCAAATAGCCGCAACGGTCCTCCGCAGCAGGTCCTTGAAGCTTGACCTCTAATGAAAATGACTTCGGAACAGGAAGAAATGTTTCGTCCTGTATCTTTTGTTGTGTGCAGAGCATGTATTTACTTAAGAAATCGGTTCTGAATATACATGGATTTCTTCGAAACTTTACAAATTTAAGAATTTACAATAAAATGTACAGAAGAGGAATATACATTCGTAAATAATTTTTTTTTTGTAGGTTCAACGGGAACCTTGCCGTCCTTTTAGGAGAAGGAACTCCATTTGAAGAAAGATCCTAATTCTCCTATCCTTTATTTTCAAAGGTATTTATTACCTTTGACTTTTCTGTCTTTAATTTCCATAAAGCTCTGACGTGATCGGGCCAATCCTATTTTACACTGCTTTCCATAAAGATGATCGAGATAAGGGTTTGTCTTATCCTTTCATCCATATCTTTTACTCAATTAGTTTCAATTTCATTTTGGAGTCCGGGGTCTATAAAAGACTTCCACTTTGTATTCAATAGGCAGAAGCAGATAATTTTATCCCAACAAGTTTTGTCGTAGGGTAGGTCAAGTATTAAAAACAAAACTACAATCTTATCATTCTCAAGAGTTCACCCTGATATTGACCCATCCAAACACCTTTCGTAGGGAGATAGTCCAAAAGCCACAACGAGGCCCCACATGAATCTCACAATGTGAACCAATGATGGAGACCATAGGATATGTTTTTGTAACAACCGAAATTTTTATTTTATTTTATTTGTTTATATTTTTATTTGTTTTATTGATTTTTCTAAAACCTTTTTGAATTAGGATTTTATCTTCTTTTTAAATTATGAGATAAAGCTTTATTTTCTTTTCTTTTTTTTAAAAAAAAAGAGAAGATAATCTTTTAAGGGCTTTGATTAGAGTTCTTTTAAAAAGTGTCTCTTAAGCCATAACCTTTTTGATCAAAAGTTTTGACGGCAAAAAAGAGAGAGAGATAGAGAGAGAGAGAGAGAGAGAGAGAAAAAAGAAGAAACACTCTGGACCTTCCTCTCCAACAAGGAAGACAGTAAGTTTTCTTTATTGCTTTTATTGATTTCTTTTCTTTTCTTGATTATTGAAGTTTTCTTGCAAGGTTTTGGGTTATGATTTCTTTTTGGCTTCGTTCTTGATTGTTTAAAATGAAAAGATTCTTCAAATCTTTTACCCTAAAAAGTTTTTAGTTTTTTTTTGTTTGCTTAGTTTTTATCAAAATTTTTCTAATTAGGTCTTTTAGATTAAATTAAAGATTTTGATAATACAAGATTTTCCAGAAATTTTCAGCTTTGAATTTCTTTAAAATTGGGACTGTTTTAAGTGTATTTTAGATTCTTTTTGCACCAAAAATTTACCAAATGATTGCACTGTAAAGTATAATATATACTTTTAATTTTTACATGAAAATTGTATGTTTTTATGGTTTTTACAGCAGTTTTAGGCACTTTTTCATATCCGATTTTATTCGTAAAAAGGTATAAATCTTGATTCTTTTAGATCAAAAACTCTTGGAAAGTTTTTGTTTTATGAGCAGAATTTTTTTTGGGTTATTTGTCCATAACTTATGATAGTTTTAAAGGTTTTAAAAATTGTAGAATTGAAAACTTGTTTGGTATTTTATTACGTATTAAAAAGCATTGATTTTATCGATTTTAATATGTTTTTAATTGGGTTTTAAAGTGTTTTTAACTCAGTTTTTCAGTGCTGTTTTTTTTAGTCCAAGAACCCTATTTTTCCTAACTTTTTATGCAGAAAATTGTTTTGAATGGGAAAAATTGGGTAGAAAATTGTCTATATTTTAGATAAGCTTTTGGACCTTTAAGATAGAATTTTGGTTTTTGATTAGTGTAGTATTGGATATGTTTGGACTTCTAGGAAAAGTTGATGATTGTTCAAGATTTTGAATTGAGATTGAGATTGAGAATTGTAGGATTATCTATTGAGGTAAGTAGTTTTCCACATCTCTTCCAAAATAGCAATTTTGGTACAATTATGTTTTGAATATTGTTTATTTGTCAAATATTTGAAAGTATGTTTTGTATGATTTGAAATTGATCGAAATTATTTGTATGCTTTAAAGTGTTTTCCTATTTGAAAGTATTTTTGCCGTTATTGGATAATTTGAAATAAATGTGCTTTGATTGATTTTGAATTGAAAATAAGTTTGTTTTTATTTTGAGTTTGAATGGTTGATTTGATGAATCTTTATTGAAATTGTTATTTGAAACTACATGTTTTGTTTCAAATGTTTACGAAAGAATTTTTTATCAATTTGATAAGGGCTATCTGGATATGCCAATTTCTGTTTTGGGAATGCTTTGCTTTATTTGTGGTAGTAGCCTAAATTGGAATTGATGGAATTGTTCTAGCTTATTTGTGAGAAGACACATTTGTGGTCTGGCATTCCTTTAGAATGAAGATTTATGTGTGTGTTATTCACTCAAGTAATTATATTGATTGTTCTGGTCGATTTTATCGACATCCCTGACCGATTGAAGCTTATTTGTGGGAAGACACAGTTTGAGGTTTGACATTCCTTTGGAATGAAGATTCATGTATGTGTTTCACTCACATGGCCTCACAATTAAGTAATTAAATTGAATGTTCTGGTCGATTTTTATCGACAAATCTAATTGAATATTCTGATTGATTGATTGGTATTACCAACAGGTGACCATCATATATGTTATGAAGTCTACCCAAATAATGCATATTCCCACTTCGATATTTGAAAGTAATGATTGATTGAAAGTACTGTTTGAATTGAAAGTTTCGATACTTGAAAGTTTGGTTAAATGAAAGTTTTGTACAATTGAAAGATTTTTGTTTTTCGAAAGTTTTGACTGAACGTTTTAATAGTTGTATTATAAGTTTTGCAAGGATATTTGTATTTTGATTATGATTGTTTTAAAAGAAAATGACCGAATGAATATTTACTTTTGATTCAACTATTGAAATGATTTGTTAAACTGAGTTTCTATGTTTTTTTTTTTAGAAAATGAATTTATGAACTTGATATTGAAATTGCTTATTGAGTATTTCTGTACTCATTTTTTGTTTTTCCAAAATGTTTTCAGACGAAGGATCAAGTGATAGTCTCGAAAGAAGTGAAGTTTAGCGCTCTGGCACAAGACTTAGAAAGTTGTTGTTATGGATTCAATAGTTTCTTTTACAAATCCTTTGTAAGAAATTACTTCTACATAATTTGTTTAAGTCTATTTTAGTTTTAATTGTTACGCTTCTGCATTATTGTTAGAATGATCGTATTGGAAAATCCAAGCTATTACACATGTCCTCTCATCTCAATTACTATTTTGAAAATATTCTCTCAGAAGATTTACTTTGATATTGACTCATGCAAACACCTTCCATAGGGAGCACAGTCCAAAAGTCGTCACAAGGTCCTGCATGAATCTCATGTTGTGAATCGATGATAGAGACCGTAGGATAACTTGACATATGTCATTCTCCCACTAAATATTTTGAAATAGGATTTTCTATTACTTAGACAAAATAGGCTAATCTCATTTATTTAAGTTCCTCAACCTACACTTTCATAACCCTTATGTTGATTAGATTGATTTTAATGTGAATTGTCAAGTTTATTAATCTATTTAAAAACTAATCATATTATGAGCATGCTTGATGAAATTAAATAAAATTTGACTAATTCAACTCTCAAGTCAATTCCCAGTTAGAGGTGTTTTCTTTTGGTCAACTTAAATACCCCAGTCTAGATAGAACCTTCTAATAACACTCATTTATGAGTGTTATTTAGCTCTAAAAACTAAACTTGTTACTAAGAAAGCAAGTGCTTATTGTTATATTTGATGCTATTTAGAGTGATTTTGAGTAAGAACAAGCTTTGCATGGATTTAAAAGCATGATTTGTGAAAAGTAAAGAAATAGGTGTAAAAAGAATTGATTTTGTTAAGAAAGTGTTAAGTTTTGTGTTTTTGGTGCAAAGGCTGGAAATTGGTCAAATTGCACCAGGGTTGCAACTGCAATCTAAGGACAAGTGCACAAATTTTTTTAAGTGTTGAAGCAGCAAATTTGCACCAGCCTTGTAGTCGCATTTGGACTTAACTTGACAGATGATGCGCTTGCTAGAGCAATGTGAAGAAATGTGCAAATTAGAGTGTCAATGCGCAAGTGTACACATCCTTTTTATAGCAAGTGGCAAGTAAAATTATCGTATCCACGGAGACTAGTAATTCTCTAATTTACCACAAATTAATTCTCAATAAACTCAATTTGTAACCATTAAACTCATCATGGAACACAATAAAATAATTCAGATTTGCTGGAACAAAATAAATGCTAAAGCAGAGTTAATAGAGTAAACTGCAAAAACAGAGAACAACTAAACTTGGACTTTGAATGAATTGGAAGGCTTGGATTAGGGATAATTGTCCGTTGTAATCTATTCTTCAGCTTAACACTTGATCAAAAACCTCAGTTCACTACAGCTCGCATGGTATTCTCCCGAATGACCAGAATTTGCTGTTTCATTTCCATTACTTCAGCATCGTCTATCCTGTTGTACCTATGTGCATTAGGCAAGAGATCATTCCTAATCCTCTTACTTAGTTAGCTACTAACCCTAACAATGAGGCTAATGTGGTTACCAAGCAATCAGTTCTTCCTATTCTTTCCAGAAATCGAAAAAACGCTACACAACATGGGTGGCCAAACGAAGTTGTGATACTAAATAAAAGCACTTAATAACCAAACTAAGTGAAAGACAATGTATTAAGCTGTGAGCATGATTAAAACGTACACTCCCTAATCCTCACCTTATCGGTGATCAGTTCATATTGTAAATAACAAAGAAGATAAGCAGGAAAGAAAGCATCATCTTAACAACGTAGTTATACTAAGAAACAAGCAGGGAAAAAAAAAGAGAGGAAAACGATTTGTTGCCACATGAAGGTTGACCCAGCATTCAGCAATAGCTTCAGCAGCAACTCCGTCTTCTTTTGGAAATGCTCCGGCAGCCTCCTTCTCGTCGAAATGAGTTGGACAGCTCCTCTGTTCTTCCCGAAACAGCCCCTATTCTCTGTGTTTTTTTTTCCTTTCTGGTTTTTTCCTCCTTCAAAACGGCTACAACATATCCTTTAAATACCACAGGTATTTAGCGCAAAACGAGGGCTAACTGGGCATTGTTGACGACGTGGCGAGCTCCCATTGCTTCCAACAGGCTGAGTCATTTGACAAATGCCAACTCAATTAATGAATTGGTCTTCTCACGTGCGAAATTGATATTAATCCGTACTGCCTGATTTGCTCCAGCAAACTGTTATAACTCTGCTGCTTCAACTTTCCACAGGTCCTTCTTTGAATTAATCCTAGATAAATCACACAAATTTGTTAATTCAACTAACAATGCTCTCATGAAAAGTTTTACTTCCTCAAAATTAATCATAGAGCAAAATGATCCAAAGTTAGGGAATTTCTAAGGTATAATTAAATAAAATATCACAATTCATTCTAAAAATAATAGCATATAACTCTCCATTGAGGAGTTATCAAACCCCCAAACTTGAATCATTACTCGTCCTCGAGTGATGCCTCACACACACCAAGCAATGGTTAACTAATATGTTATGCTGTCAAGAGTGCACAGATGCATTACCCCTAATTGCTCCATCACAAGAAATCTGATTAACAACCTCAAGAATGCTGTCTTGCTTCAAGATTTCAACTTTTGCTCTTTTGCCCCTAAACCACAGAATTCGAACGAATGCTCTTTTGCTCTACATTCCTTTACACCAAAGATTCAAATCCTTAGACTTACTAAGCAATCTCATGGCCAAGCCTCGACTAGAACACTTTCTACTAACTCTAAATTTTGCGAGCTACAACTTATTCAAAATCCTTTTTTTTTTCTTTTTTTTTTTCTTTTTTTACTTAACTCCTTCTTTAGGGACACCTCAAAGTCATAGCTTTATTTCTTGGAATGACAACATTTTATGATGTCGTGCACCCTAGCTTTCAAGCCATCACCCTAGAGGTCTACACTCATTCTCCCATTTGAATCAAGATCATCCTTCTTGTTACTCCCCCTCTTGCTTCTCAGAATGGCAACATTATATGATGAAGCTCACCTAAGCTTTGGGAGGGTGTAACTGTTAGGCAACACTCATCCCTTAGAAAAATTTTGTTCTCTTTTTTTTCTTGCAATTTGGTTGCCACTTGCACCTTCGCTCTAGAATATCAACACTTTGTGGTGAAGATATCTAACTACGAGCACAAGCAACACTCAAATTACTTACACATGCCCCACTTTTTATATATAAACAGCCTACTAGGCTCTAATACATAACAACATCTGGGCTTTCTAAAGGGATCTGAGTGTATCTTGCATGGAGAAGAGGAGTGCTCACCTAAAGTAGACTTTTTTTTTTTTTTTCAACAAACACCGGTCCCCCCAAACTTAAATCGTTCATTGTCCCCAATGAGAGAAAGTTAAGGAAAACCCCCAAACTTATTCGCAACACACAAAAATTAGAACTAGACTAGAAAGTGAATATGTTGATAACTAGGCTGAAAGTAAATCTTCCTAAAATCTAAGGCTGTACAGAATGAGGGCTCTAGAAACAATCCAATCTTAGTTCTAAGGTTTATAAAGCATCAGCATTACAAAAGTTAAAATGCTAAATCATGAGCAGTCTTTCAGCATTCTCAACAGTATTCCTCAGTCCTATGATATAACAGTGCACTAATTCAGCAGAACAGCACTAACTAACCAATTGCTGGAACAAGCTATTTGTTCTAGCTTATCGCTTCTAAAACATATTCTTTAAAAACGCAATGACAGAATTAACATAAGGCATCACAATTTCAAAGCAGAAGGCAGAGATATATATATATATATATTTTTTTAATTGAAAGACAGAGGCAAATTCAGACAACTTTTCTTCTTCTTCCTCTAATTTCCTAACAAAGCACAAAATATTACAGCAGCAAACTAGAGCAACTAAAGTAAGGACATAAAAACAAAAGCAACAAGGACTAAATGCAGAAATTAAATAAATAAAGCAGCAACAAACAAAGATTAGCTTAAATAGGGATTAGGCAAACATCCCTCTCAGTCTTCATTCTCTGAAATCTCTTCATCATCCTCTTCAATTACTTGATCATCAGCAGGCGGTGGAACCCATGGAGTCAGTATTTCTTCAGGAAAGGTAGGGAAAGCGTCATAAGGTCTTGTGAAGTTGGCTCGCAAAGCACGCTTCATTGCAATATCTCTCTTTTGAGTATACAGCCAATATGTTTGCTGTTGCAATTCCGAATGTTCTAGCCGTTGTAGAATCTGGCTTTGCTGCTCCAAAATTTTGTCCAAGCCAACTAACACACCTCCAGCTTTAGTTTTTCCTCTTTGCAGACGATCTATATTCGCAGGATCAATCACTCCCTTTTCAAAAAGGGTATCATCGTCTGGGTGTTAAGGTACAGCTGCTCGCTTACAAAGCATTGTGATGGTATTTGGAAAAAATAGCTTTCCTACCTTTTTCCTCGAACATTGAGCAATATCGTTGGAAATGATTTGTCCCACATTCACGCTGAACCCCTTCATAATTGCAAAAGTTAAAAGGATACGCTCCATAGAGACTGTTGAATCGTGGGTTGTTGGAATCATCCGGAGTTTAACCAATGCTAACCACACATTTGCTTCCTTCTTTAAATATGCTTCCCGAAATGTTCTGGTTCCCATTTTCGAAATCATCCACTGCGATCCTTCAACTCCTACTTCTTCCAATGCGGCATTTATCTGTTCATTTGAAGGAGCGCTTATCATGTCATTGAAAATGGCGTGGTGGTAGTCTTCCAGTTGGTAGAGGTCATTGATAGCCTCTAGTGACCAATCTACAGGTACTTCACGCACAATGGTCATATGACCTTCCTTCACATCCAGGTTAGCATAAAATTCCCGTACCCATTGCACAATTGCTTCATCCGGCTGTTTCGCAAATACTTGCCAGCCCAATGCCTCAATGCCATTCTTCAGGAAGGGTGGCAATTTGGTCAACTCAGAATCAAATCCTCTCTCGCCCAATAGATCCTTTTTCTTCAGGTCTTCGAATTTCTTCTTAGCCTTTTCTGAAATGAAACGTTCCCAGGGGTATCTTCTCGATTCCTTCAGCGGTCGTTTCCCTTTCTTTTTTGAGGATTCTGCTATATTTGTAGCAGCTTCATCCTGTATTTCACTTACTTGAGGCATTGGCATGCTTGGAATCTTTTTCACCGAGCGTTTCTTCTTCTTCGATTTCTTCTTTGCTTTCTTCTGGGGGCTTTCTTGGGTAACTTCTTGAATCTCCTCTTGGACAATTTCTTGTGCAACTTCTGGAATCTCTTCTTCTGGTTCTACTTGTAGCTCCAGCATTACTTCTGTTGGTTCAATTTCGCTACAAACCGGTTGCTGCTGCTCTGTTACATGTTCCGACAATTCTGCTATGTTTTCATCTGCTTCTGCCAAGGCTTCAGTCTGTTCTGATAAAACCTTCTCGACTTCCACATGCTCTGTCTCCTCCTCCACTTGTTCTATTACGAGCTTCCTCCTAAGCTTTTTCGACCCTTTCTTCTTTGAAGGACTCGAACTAGGGACATTTTGCTCCACCGGCACCTCCTCTGTGACTTCTTTCATCTTTCTTCCTCGTGTTTTTGCTGGCATTTTGTCGAATGGATTTTTTTTTTTTTGAAGAAGAAGATTTCGGGTTTTGATTCTTCAGAATGTTTCCTCAGAGGACCGAATTATTTGTTCCTTCACGTTGGCTAGGGTCCCTTTTTAAAGAAACGAAAAGCTGGGGCAAAAAGGTCTTTTAGCGGAAAAGATTTAAATTTGAAAATCCCCCTGATTTCGTCCTTTCTGGTTGGGAATAAATGCCTTCTTTGATAAAATCAAATCACAATAATTGGTTTTGATTCTATCAACCTCATATACGGCTGTCCTTGCATGCAAACAACTCTTGATCCCCAACCGTACGATTTGGTCTTCCTTCCCCAACTGTTCTTGCAACAACTTTAATGATCCGACAGATGTCCTTTGATGTGCTTCCTCTTTTTTTTTTTCCTTAAACGTTAATAAAACAAAACAAAATACTGAAAAATAAAAAGGGTAACCTGCAAAAAGGATAAAAACGATTAAACAAAAGGACAGGAAAATTAATGAAATAAACCAACCTCTCAGAATGCTATTATTATTTTTTTTTTCTTTTTCTTCTTCTTTTTGGAGTATACACAGGAAAATCTTCTCGATGCATGTTATGCTCCAGCAAAAGTTTTGCTCCGTCAACTTTCTATCAATTTCAGGGAAGCAAGCTTCCTCTGAAATTCCTCTCCCCAGTAATGTTTAACTCTCTGTCCATTTACCTTAAATTCTCTCCCAGCCTTTTCATCCCTCAACATCAATGCTCCGTAAGGAAGACTTCAACAATGGTGAATGGCCCAGACCACCTAGACTTCAGTTTACCTGGGAATAACCTTAGCCTAGAGTTAAAAGTAACACCCTCTGGCCTTGTTCAAAACTTTTAGGTACAATTCTCCTGTCATGCCAAAGTTTTGTTTTTTCTTTGTACATTTTGGCATTTTCGTAGGCAGAGTGTCTAAATTCATCTAACTCATTTAGCTGCAGCATCCTTAATGCTCCATCTTCAGCATAATTGAAGTTCAATTCTTTTATAGCCCAGAATGCTTTGTGCTCTAATTCAAGGGGTAAATGGCATGTTTTTCCAAAAACTAGCCTATAAGGAGACATCCCTAAATGTGTTTTATACGCTGTCCTATAAGCCCACAAAGCATCTTCTAGCCTATTTGACCAATCTTTTCTACTTGGGTGAACAACTTTCTCTAGGATCCCTTTTATCTCTCGATTTGACAATTCAACTTGGCCATTAGCTTGTGGATGATAAGGAGTTGAAATTCGATGCTTAACATTGTATTTTAACAGCAAATTACTAAGCATCTTATTGACAAAATGAGTTCCCTCATCACTTATCAGGACCCTAGGTGTACCAAACCTAGTGAAAATGTTTTTATGCAGAAACTTTAAAACAGTTCTAGCATCATTCAAATGACAAGCAGTTGCTTCTACCCATTTGGAAACATAATCAACAGCCATCAAAATGTAAATATTGCCAAAAGAGGGAGGAAATGGCCCCATAAAATCTATACCCCATACATCGAATAATTCAACTTCCAGAATATAAATTTGAGGCATCTCATCTCTTTTTCCTATGGTCCCTGTCCTTTGACATTCATTACAAGTTTTGCTATAGACATGAGAATCCTTAAATACTGTAGGCCAGAAGAAACCTGATTGAAAAACCTTTGATGCAGTTCTTTGGCCGCCAAAATGTCCACCATAAGCTGAAGCATGGCAATGCTGCAAAATTGATTGAATTTCCTTCCCAAAGACACACCTACGCAACATATTATCTGCACAATGTCTAAATAAATAAGGGTCATCCCAGAAGTAGAACTTTACCTCATGCAGAAATTTCTTCAATTGTTGCTTCGTCAAATCTGCAGGTAAAATATTAGCAGCCAAATAATTTGCATAATCAGCGTACCATGGAATTTCTTCATCTACAACCTGAGTTACTGCTAATAGTTGCTCATCCGGAAATGCATCCTGCAATTCTGATTGCTGCAGCAATTGAGTCTGCTGCTCTATTCTTGACAAGTGGTCGGCCACGTGATTCTCTGATCCCTTTTTGTCACGAATTTCCAAATCAAATTCCTGCAAGAGCAAAACCCAACGAATTAGTCTTGGCTTCGCATCTTTTTTCGCCAACAAATATTTCAATGCCGCATGATCTGTATACACCACCACTTTTGTTCCCACTAGATATGATCTAAACTTTTCCAAAGCAAATACCATAGCCAATAATTCTTTTTCAGTGGTAGTATAGTTCAATTGGGCATCATTCAAAGTTCTGCTGGCATAGTAGATTGGGTGCGTGATTTTTCCAATTCTTTGTCCCATCATTGCTCCTAAGGCATAGTCACTGGCATCACATAGCACTTCAAATGGCAAATTCCAGTCAGGAGCTGATATTATTGGCGCTGTGCTTAAAGCTGTTTTCAGAACTTGAAATGCCTTCAAACAATCTTCAGAAAACTGGAATACTCTGCTCACCTCTAACAATTGACACAACGACTTAGCAATTTTTGAGAAATCTTTTATGAACCTTCTATAAAAACCAGCATGTCCCAAAAAACTTCTGATTCCCTTCACTGATGTAGGTGGCTGCAGTTTTTCTATGACTTCAACTTTTGCCTGATCAACTTCAATGCCTCTTCTAGAAATTCTATGTCCTAATACTATCCCCTCCTTAACCATGAAATGACATTTTTCCCAATTTAACACTAACTTTGTCTCCTCACACCTTCGCAACACTTTTCCTAAATTTTCCAAACAGGCTTGAAAGGTCTCCCCAAATACTGAAAAGTCATCCATGAAAATTTCCATAATAGACTCCACCATGTCAGAAAAAATAGCTAACATGCAACGCTGGAAAGTTGCTGGAGCATTACACAACCCGAAAGGCATTCTTCTAAAAGCAAATGTGCCATAGGGGCAGGTGAAGGTAGTTTTTTCTTGATCATTGGGGTCTATTGGAATTTGGTTATACCCAGAGTATCCATCAAGAAAGCAGTAATATTCCTTGCCAGCTAACCTATCCAACATCTGATCAATGAAGGGAAGAGGGAAGTGATCTTTACGAGTAGCCTTGTTAAGCTTCCTGTAATCCATACATATCCTCCAACCCGTCACTGTTCTGGTTGGTATTAAGTTATTAGCCTCGTTAACTATCACTGTCATTCCTCCTTTCTTCGGTACACACTGAACAGGACTCACCCAACTACTGTCAGCAATGGGGTAAATAATCTCTGCATCCAGCCATTTTATAATCTCTTTCTTCACCACTTCTTTCATTGCTGGGTTGAGTCTTCTCTGATTTTCAACAGATTTGAAGTTACCATCTTCCAAATTTATTTTGTGCATACAAAATGATGGACTTATTCCTTGGATATCAGCCAACGTCCAACCAATAGCTCTTTTATATTGTTTCAGCAACTGTAACAGCAATTCTTCATCTTTAGGACTTAATGTTGCTGAGACAATAATTGGCAATGTCTCCCCATCTCCCAAATATGCATACTTTAGATGTGTTGGCAGAGGTTTCATTTCCAACTTGGGAGGAACTTCAATCGATGGTTGAATAGGTGGCGTCTTTCATTCAGCTAGTTCCAACGATTCAAACACTCTTTTAAAATTTGAGATTTCACCTACTATTTCTGATTCAGGAGCTTCGCTGCATCAACTTGATTCTTCTGTCAGACTCTCATCTAACATCTGTATTTGATATTCTAAAAACTTTGTCTCGATGTCTTGTTCCATTAATGCCTCGCTGATTCTGATGGCAGAACACTCCTCTATATCAGAAGGATATTTCATTGCATCAAAGATGTTGAACTTTACTTCTTGATCATCGACTTTCATTTTTAATTCTCCATTTGGTACATCAATCTGTGTCCCTGCAGTAGCTAGGAATGGCCTTCCCAAAATCATAGGAACATCCTTATCAGCTTGATAGTCTAAAATAATAAAATCAGCTGGAAACACAAATTTGTCCACTTGAACCAAGATGTCATCAATCTTTCCCTCAGGATAGGTGATTGATCTGTCTGCTAACTGAAGAGTTACCGTAGTTGGCCGTGCTTCCCCTATTCCCAACTTCTGAAAAATTGGTAATGGCATAAGATTTATACTAGCTCCCAGGTCACACAAAGCTCTTCCCACTTCTTTACCACCAATGGACACAGGTACTGTAAATGCCCCTGGGTCTCGGAGTTTTGGAGGAATTGGACAAGCAAAAATAGAGCTACATGCTTCAGAAAGTGGCACAATTTCATATTCAGCTGGTCTCTTTTTCTTGGTAAGCATATCTTTAAGAAACTTTGCATACTTTGGCATATGCTCTAAGGCTTCCACCACTGGGATATTGATATGCAATTATTTAAAGATATCATAAAACTTCTTAAATTGTTGGTCCTGAGCCTTCTTCTTTATCCTTTGAGGAAATGGCGGCGGAGGTGGTACAAACTCAGGTCTAATGATTGGTACTTCCTTAGGACGAACTGAAGATTTTGCTCTGCCAATTTTTTCTGACTCAGCATCCTCTGTTTCTTCCAGATTCACATCTTCAGTCTCCACTATGTCTTCCTCTGTCTGCACAGCTGATTCTTTACTCTTCTGTTTTTGTTTGCTCATATTTTCTATTACAGCAAGAGGTCTTCCACTCCTCAACTCAATCGCTTGTTCTTGTTCTTTACCTTCTCTTTTTGGAGTCTCGGTGTCTGAAGGAAGTTTTCCTTGAGGTCTGGCCTTCAACTCACTTGCTAATTGCCCAATTTGAATTTCTAAGTTTCTCAAGGAGGCTTGTTGGCTCTGAATTACAGCATCATTCTTGGCCATATACTCCTTCATGAGGCTCTCCAAAGAGGTTCCAGGAATTGCTTGATTAACAGGCTTTTGATGTGGAAATTGCTGATTTTGCTGCTGTGAAAATCCGGGAGGATACTGCATTCTTTGATGACTTTGATTTGCTGCAGCATTGCTTCCTTGACCACTCCAAGAAAAATTTGGGTGGTTTCTCCATCCTGGGTTATATGTGTTGGAATACGGGTTGTTCTTCAGCATATTTTGATTTCCAACGTAATTTACTGAAGCTGGATTTCCAGGACAGAATTCAAAAGTGTGTGCTTCCCCACAGTAAACACATGATTCTGCTGTGACTTGATTAACTGAGGCAGCATTCTGTGACACATTCCCCATTGACATATTCTTCAAAATATTTGCCATGGAAGCAATTTGGGCACTTAATGATGATAATGCATCAACTTCCAACACTCCCTGCTTCTTCTTCCCAGGGTTGCTTCTTACATCTGCCCACTGAGAACTATTGGTAGAAATTCTCTCCAAAATCTCATAGGCTTCATTAAAAGTCTTTGAAAGCAGAGCTCCATTTGCTGAAGCATTTACCATGTTATGAGTATCCAAATTCAATCCGTTGTATAGTGTCTCCATTTGGATGCAATGTGGTAGACCATGGTGCGGGCACTTTCTTAATAATTCTTTAAACCGTTCCCATGCTTCACTAAATGTCTCATCATCATACTGCCTGAATGCTACTATTTCAGCTCTATACTTGGCATTCTTCGTTGGTGGAAAATACTTTATCAAGAATTTCTCTGCCAAATCGTTCCACGAAGTGATAGATCCAGGTGGGAAAGTATTCAGCCATGCCTTTGCTGCATCTCTAAGAGAATATGGAAATAATATCATCCTAAGTGCGTCTTTTGATACTCCTTGCTTCTTAAACGAATCACTCACACTTAGAAAAGACTTAAGATGCAGGTGCGGATCTTCAGAAGGTAAGCCATGGAATTGTCCCACCGTTTGCAACATTTGAAACATAACTGGCTTCATCTCAAAATTTGCTGCTTCAATTTCTGGTCCAGCAATTCCAGGATATAATTCATCAAATGTGGGTACTGCATAAGCCCTGATAGCTCTTTCCCTGTCATTGGCTAAAAGAACAAGGTTCTCAGCCATATTTCCCTGATTAACTGGTCGATTTCCTCTCAATTCAGGTTGTGGTTGATTCTCATCGATAGCAGGTCCTACTCGGGGTCCAGGCAGTACAAGTGGATCTTGTCTTTCCATTGGATATCGCCTGTCTCTTTGACCAGCTCTTTGAGCTCTTCTCCTTAGATGAAATGTCCTCTCAATCTCGGGATCAATTCGAAATTCCAAGTCAGAAGATTTGTTCATGCACCACTATCACACCTGAAAATGAAACCAAACAGCTAATTCAGATTCAATTAAGCACCAGTTCACTAAGAATCAATTTAAGTAAAAAGAAAATGATACTAGTCCCCGGCAACGGCGCCAAAAACTTGATGCTCTTGCTAGAGCAATGTGAAGAAATGTGCAAATTAGAGTGTCAATGCGCAAGTGTACACATCCTTTTTATAGCAAGTGGCAAGTAAAATTATCGTATCCACGGAGACTAGTAATTCTCTAATTTACCACAAATTAATTCTCAATAAACTCAATTTGTAACCATTAAACTCATCATGGAACACAATAAAATAATTCAGATTTGCTGGAACAAAATAAATGCTAAAGCAGAGTTAATAGAGTAAATTGCAAAAACAGAGAACAACTAAACTTGGACTTTGAATGAATTGGAAGGCTTGGATTAGGGATAATTGTCCGTTTTAATCTATTCTTCAGCTTAACACTTGATCAAAAACCTCAGTTCACTACAGCTCTCATGGTATTCTCCCGAATGACCAGAATTTGCTGTTTCATTTCCATTACTTCAGCATCGTATATTCTGCTGTACCTATGTGCATTAGGCAAGAGATCATTCCTAATCCTCTTACTTAGTTAGCTACTAACCCTAACAATGAGGCTAATGTGGTTACCAAGCAATCAGTTCTTCCTATTCTTTCCAGAAATCGAAAAAACACTACACAACATGGTTGGCCAAACGAAGTTGTGATACTAAATAAAAGCACTTAATAACCAAACTGAGTGAAAGACAATGTATTAAGCTGTGAGCATGATTAAAACGTACACTCCCTAATCCTCACCTTATCGGTGATCAGTTCATATTGTAAATAACAAAGAAGATAAGCAGGAAAGAAAGCATCATCTTAACAACGTAGTTATACTAAGAAACAACCAGGGAAAAAAAAAAGAGAGGAAAACGATTTGTTGCCACATGAAGGTTGACCCAGCATTCAGCAATAGCTTCAGCAGCAACTCCGTCTTCTTTTGGAAATGCTCCGGCAGCCTCCTTCTCGTCGGAATGAGTTGGACAGCTCCTCTATTCTTCCCGAAACAGCCCCTGTTCTCTGTGTTTTTTTTTCCTTTCTGGTTTTTTCCTCCTTCAAAACGGCTGCAACATATCCTTTAAATACCACAGGTATTTCGAGCAAAACGAGGGCTGACTGGGCATTGTTGACGACGTGGCGAGCTCCCATTGCTTCCAACAGGCTGAGTCATTTGACAAATGCCAACTCAATTAATGAATTGGTCTTCTCACGTGCGAAATTGATATTAATCTGTACTGCCTGATTTGCTCCAGCAAACTGTTATAACTCTGCTGCTTCAACTTTCCACAGGTCCTTCTTTGAATTAATCCTAGATAAATCACACAAATTTGTTAATTCAACTAACAATGCTCTCATGAAAAGTTTTACTTCCTCAAAATTAATCATAGAGCAAAAATGATCCAAAGTTAGGGAATTTTTAAGGTATAATTAAATAAAATATCACAATTCATTCTAAAAATAATAGCATATAACTCTCCATTGAGGAGTTATCAACAGATCTTCCCAGATTCTTGAAATTGACAGTTTTTCAATAGATTTTTTTACCAAATCTCTTCAAATAAAGGAATCTTGTGGCCCAAGCCTTATCACACTAATCTCGGCAGCAAATCCTAGACTATGAAGTCTATAAAAGGCGGCTCAAGCATCAATTGCAAGAGAGCTTGAATCACTATACTTCCCAACATTCTGTCACGTTTTCTATTCATTCTAGCCATCAATCTGAGTTCCTCCTAGGTTCGTTTGTATTCCATTCAGACACTAACTTCATAAGAAGAAGGTTTAAAGTCTTGTCCTCTTTGAGAAAGGTTGAACAAGATAGAACGGAGGAACAAGCCTAGGATCTTTTGTTCTTTCATCCTTTGTATTTTCTGTTTTTGTAAACTTTTAGTTGCTAGTTTTTATTTTCAGTTCAAGTTGTAGTTTCAATTTTAGTTTTCTAATTCAAGGTTTGAGTTGTAGTTTCACTTTTGTTCTTCATTCTAGTTGTAACTCTATAATTACATATGTTAAGTTGTATTGCCATTCTTTATTTTCAATGAAGTTTTGTTCTTTACTTCTAAGTCTCTGTCCTCTCTTTTCTACTTTTATTTTCTTTATCACTATGACTAAACTCCTTTGAGGTGGTTCAATGATGTGGATACCTTAAGAAGGATGAAAACCCACCATATCTTTAAGTAGTTTTGCTCAATATTTAGCATGGTTTACTTTTATTGAGTTTAAGTTTCATCGTTAGCATAAATTGACCATTTGAGTTAGCATAGTTTGCGTGAGATTCAATATTAAAAAGGTTGGATCAAACACGCGTTTTCATAAAAATGATTTAAGAAAAGATTCTATAAATAGAACTTTACTTTTTGTGCCTAGAAATAGGGCAAAAACCTTTAGAGTCTTAAAGTTGTGTTATTGATTCACCTAAGTAAATTCAGCCATAAACATATGTGTATGAATTACTTAATCTCCTAAAAACTCTTGGAAAAGGGGTTGAATAGGTGTTGAATTTGATTCACTATGTTAAGTGTCGATTAGGGCAGGTTGCAGGCGTAATTCAGTAACATTTTGCTTGAACCATACTAAGCTCAAAAGAGATTAATGCGGGTGCATATGGGCAACAATCTCTAAACAAGCCAAGCCTAGTTGAGCAAGTTACAGGTGCATGGTGGGCGCATATTCCTTGGGGTTGAACCAGAATTGAATCCCTCATTTCTCATCAGCGTTTTTATCATTCCGGTGTCTTTTACTTTTTCACTCACCTCACAAAATTATCATTTAGTATTACCTTCGATTGCAAGTCTTGAGGATGTCTTTGTTGTAGATTGAAAAATTTGTTAATCGTTCCCTTGGGTTTGATACTTGGAGTACTTCCATATATTACTTATTTTGACAACATGCACTTGCGCTCTTTTGCGTTAGCAATCATCACCTTCCATAGACAGAGTTCCCTTATAGTCAATTTTTATTTCAATTTCATTAATCTTTAATTAACTATTAATTACTAGATTAATGAACCTAAGTGAATTTAAGCAATATTTTTAATCCTATTAAAAACTAATTCACTTTATGAATAATCTTGAAATTCTACCATTTTAAACCCTTTAAAACAAAATTAAAAGATTATCCTAAATTATAATCCCATTAAAAACAAATAAATTTAAATTTTAAACTATTTAAAGCATGAATTAAAAAATCCTTATTTTTAAGGAAACTCTAATCTCATTAGAAAATATTCCAATCTTATTAGAAAAACATGGATTCCAATTATGAAAGGAAATATCCTAATTTAATTTTCTAAATATAACAATTATATTAAAAATAATTAAGATGCATGATCATGCTTAACCTATGATGGAATTTTAATCTAAATGGAGTACTTTATGCAACAATAAATTAATTTAAAACATACATCAACATATATAATTAAATTAAATCATAGCAAAATTGACTGGCATATTTGGCATATCCTAAAAAATTGAAAATAATTTAAATTCAAGACATATCTTGGTCTTCAAATCTTTTTTCCTTTTGGAACCCTTTCAATATTTGGGTTAAGAAAACCTAAATTCCTTAGCCGCTTGAATCATCCACTAGGAATTCCATGCATCCAATTTTTAATTCACCGCTGGTGAGCACCCAAATCTTTAGTACATGTAAATCGTAGACTCCACTCTATCAACTTTAACATGTGAATCAAAGATTAAGTTGTTAGTCTTCATCACCGGCCATATGTGAATCAACTTTAATACATACTAATTGTATTTATATAACACAAACCCAAGCTCCATTCACCGCCTAGACAGAGATTACTTCATCCTGACTAAATTTTTAAAACTTCGTTGACCAGCCACAATTGACTCACACTGCTGCTTGCTTGGAGAATCACCGTTGTTTGATTGGAATGGACTTTGATTTTATTTTAGAATTAAGCAAAAAACATTTAGGCTAAACAAAACATACCTTTAGTTTAATGGAGATTGATCTGTCGGGTCTTTATCTCATTCACAAAATCTTTCTGGCTATGACTTGAACATAGGACCAGTGGTTTGTGGGAACCTCTTAAAAGAAAAAAGGAATGGGAGAGAATTTCATAGAATATTTTTTCTCTTAAGATGTTCCACCTTATGGCTTAACTCAAGTGTCCTATTTATAATGACATAGGGCAAGACTTTGACATAATTAAATAATATATATATATATTTACCATATTTAAATTTTATTCAAATCTTTCAAATTCTCCTACGATATATATTTTCTTATTTGAATCCCACTCAAATTATATATATATCTTTTCCTTTAATGTATCTTAATACATTAATAATTTCTTTAATATTTAATGTATCAAATACAATAAATATGTTTTCACTTATTTAATATATCAAATATATTAAAAATTAACTTGAACATTTCAAATTTTTCTTTCAACTAATTTGATCCTTTAGTGTTCCTATGAGCTAGCAAGGGGACCTTATGAACCTACAGATTATAAGCTCCAATGATACAAAATCAATTAATTAAACTCTATAATTAATTAGTTTTCATTCATTAACTGTAGGTCACTCCACTATAAACCTACAGTTGCACTCTTATGTACTGTAGGACAAGTTGTGTTCATTGATCTAATCATTACATACAAATTAATCCTTCACGAGTTGTTCGTAATTACAGCTGGGTCCAAACTCTATTTTACCCCTGTAATTACATCTTGTACCTTAAGTACCATTGATCCTCTAATGAATAATTTGTTTATGATCCAATCATAAACTAATTCCCTCTCGGGCCAATGAGAGGGTGGGGCCCCATTGTTCAAGTTTTGAAAACAGTACTTAAGGGAATCACTCATCTACTTTATCTATATGGGAATGAGTGAATTTCATATTGTGGAAATTATGTTTCCAGCTCCCTATTTGGTCAAGTCCCTAAAATGGTAGGCTTATTGAATCGGCTACAAAGGTCATTCTCACCCATGCAAATCAAAGGATGAGCCCTCACAGACAGGAGTTCATAACTCACTCAAGATTAAGATCAAGTCGCATATGATTATCCTGTGAAATATTAACCTTCTCAATTAATGGATTTATAAAGAGAAATTAAATATACAAACTCATTGTATAAGATACCCCCACCCACATGTCTCCACATGAATGATTTGGATCAAATCATTTGTAACAATTACAAAGTGGGTCGTATCAATAGTGTTACCAGGATAAGGCACCCAACTTTATCCATATACTATAGATCCTTTAGGTTATTTCTTGAACATGATCCTCTCATATGTCAACTACATACTGTTCAAGATTATACTAATAACCTTGGATTTTTCATTTAATGGATTATATTGCAAATAAAATAATCAAAATTATTATTAATTATTAAATAATAAATCATTAATTACAAGGCTTTAGGGCATAAATCCCAACAGATTGCATGTTAGAACTGACAACTCGAGCATGTATGAACGTTCAATGCTATGCTTGATTTCATTATTGCTATTGTTTCGATTTCTCGCACTTATCTAAGTAGCACTAGGTCGGCTCATGTTTGCATAGTAGATTCTAATCTTTCATGTGTTTTTGCATGATAGGCTTTAGGGGCAAAACAACTTGCTAATTACTTTAGGCTATCTAAATTAGTTAGTAATGTTCTAATCAATTCCTGTTCTTAGTGCAATTAGCTTAACGAGCATGGAACACTATCGTGCCCAACTTAGAGAGTTAACTAGGGGCTTGATCAATAAGGTTGAATTGGTCTAGATAAGGGAACCATTTAGGGGCTCTTCGGCTTTATTGGAAAAGTCGGTTAGTTGTTTAACTAATTTTGTTGCTTATCTGAGACTCCCGTGATCAAAGTTACATACAAACCTGATGGAATTCCCGAATTGGTATTGTGGTTAGATAGTTTTATTCTCATACTTTTATTTTCTGCCTTTATGCACTTTAGTTTTATGCACTTTTACTTTCATGCACAAAACCCCCTCCCATAAGTTACGGTTTCGATTTCTATAATTCGAATTAAAAGAGAAAGCAATCATCTAGACTCCTTGTGTATCAACCCGACCAACTGATATTGTAAATATTAGCTAGGTCCGGCTATAAATTTAGTTAGAGGGTGAAAGTGTTTGTCAAAGGCTCAATCAAATACATTTATAAACCGAACCTCAATTTGCAGTATAAGTGGCCATGGTTGATCACAGAGAACCAAATTAATTGATTTCTAAATTCTAGATTTCTTATTTGACACAGACTGGGAGGGGAGTTAAACATAAGACATAAGATAGACAAAAGGCTAAAAAACAATAAAGGTAGAGATCTCACTTCGGGCATCAAATCGAGGGTATACAAGTAATTATGCAAATTATCGATCATTGAATCTATCCTATGGCAATTCCAAATGTTTTAAGATCGATTGAACTCCTCAGGACACCGTAGGAGCATATCTTAATTAAACCAATTTACAAACGCCTAATTAGTTCTAATTTAATTAATTAATTTGGTACGACCAATACAAAAAGAATTAATTAAACACATTACGCCCAAGGGATAAGCCGAAACTAGTTAATTAATTAAGACTGATCAATCTAAATTAACTAAAATCGCGCTTACAATTCTAAGGTCTGTCATATACTCGTAATCAAGAAATTATACTTAATTTAACCGACGTGGCAATTGGCCTATTACTACTCAAATTAAGCTAGAGACCGAGGACACCTACGAATACATCTAGCATAGCTAAGAAATCTCTAAATTAATTGATTTGTCAGTTCAATCAAATTAGAAATAACTAGGAATAAGCACAAGAATTTGCAAGCCATAAAACAGTGCTGAAAAATTAAATTAACAACCAAATCTCACAATAAAATGCACAATACCGTATTTACAACCCCGAAACGACGTCGAAAGCCTAGCCGAACATCAAAACGATGTAGCCCGACACCAAGGTTTGATGAAAAACTTCTAATCTATCCTAAAGTACTGAAAAACAGAGAGGAGAAAACTTAAAATGGTCTCATGACGGCTGAAATTGGATGATAAAATGACCTAGAGTATGAAAAAATCTATATATAGGAATCGACGGAGCGTCTAGATGCTCCCAGCGTCACAGGGGCTCTCCGCAGCGTCGAGGGAGGATTCAGGGAACTGCCGATAGCGTCTAGACGCTACCCAGTGCACAACACTACTTATTTTTGCTCTAACTTTTCGTTCAGGTGTCCGAATGACCTCCGATTTGATGAGTTGGAATCGTGATTCAACATAGAATCTCTCAGAATGTGCCTTATGCTCAAATCCCTACAAAATGATCAATTAATTACATTAAAACCTTCAAACTAACATGATTTAAGTATGAAAATATAGAACTATGTTGGTCCTATCAAATAACCCCCAACCTAAATCTTGCTAGTCCTCGAGCAAGACCCAAACAAAAATAATAAAAATATGAATGAATGATTACATGCACGAGACTATAATTTCAATACTTAGGAATATTGCAATAACTACAAAAGAGAAGCAGACATACACTATCCATGTTTTGAGACACTTTTAAAAATTCTTTATATTCTTTCCCACGTGTGTGTGTGACCTCGTAAAGTAGCCTCTGCAAGCCCGGAGAAGGTCTATAAGGCTCTCAATCCATCTTCCCCCTACACTGGCATTAGGACTAGCTACCAAGCTTACAAACAATCAAACAAGTAATAGGTTACTAGGTGCCTGAACTCAAACCCGCGGGATAAACTTGTATCACTTTAAAAACCAAAGGGCACTAGCTTTCACACACCTGTCGCAGGGACCCGTATCCAGAGCACTCGCTCAATGGATGGCCTAACTGATCACAATAGGGGTAGCTCTTTTTACTCCTTGATTCACTAAACTCATTACAAGCTTATTTTATTTTCTTCTTTTTCTTTCTTTTTTTTTCAAGAATGATCTTCTTTTCAAGCACACTTTCTTTTTTCTTTTTTTTCTTCCTTTTTCTGGTCCAATCACATATTTACTTCTCCTAAGCAACGCATTACAAGCTATCGATCTTTCCACTCAACAACTAGCCCTATACCTATCGGGGTGACAACAGACATACAAGCTCCATAATCCCACCCTAAGCCTTAAAGACTACTAAAGGAAAGGCAAACGTGCTCAATTCGTGCAGGAAAGACCAGAAAATTTTGAAAGTTAGGCACAAAAAGAATCAAAGCAGGATAGCATTCATATACTTCAGCTAATGCAATTAAAGCAACATACCATGCATTTCATCAATTGTCCTCATCAAGCAACAAGAAAACACATCATCAAGCATTCAAGCTTATAATTCATACAAAATTTGAAAAGAAATTTCATACAATAATCATGTTTAACATAATCGATCAACAGCTTGAACTCAAGTGCTCAAGGACAACATATAAGCGCAACTATCAAACCTAAAAATAGGTTCGAGCTCAGATGTTCAAGGACTCAACCAATCATGCTAACCACATCATCAAAGCACAATAATAACCACTACAATAAAAACTACATTACTTGACGTTTGCAACTTTTAATTATTTGACGTTTTTATGAAAAAATATCAAGTAACATGTAGTTTTTAAGAAAAAATGTCAAGAAAAATGAAAAAAGCGGAGGTTGACGGAGTTTTTCGAATTTTTTTCATGCTAACACAAAATTTGATATTTAAAAAATGTCAAGTTTGATTGTTATTTTTTAAAAACCCACACTCCCAAACACTATCGCACGACTCCAAACCCTCCTTCTAGAGTTTTCCATCCCATTTGGTTTGCCTTTAATCGCCATCGTCGTCAACCAATTCTTGGCCGATCGTCTCCCAAACCTTCAATCACTAGTTAGGTCATCTTCATTCCATCGATACAGGCTTCAGATTCCTTAGCTATGACTCTCAATCTCCACCAGAAGCAAACCGAGTGGACGTCGCTGACTCATTTCTCCAAATACCATTTATCGCTTCTCTTACGAAGCAATCCCCCATGGCCGCCATTGAAATGCTCAATCTTTTGCTTCTATTCACCTTGATCCTCTTCGCTCTCGGTCCCACGTCGGAAGCCAAGAACCCGGACACCGAGTTTCCTCCGACTTGCAACCGCATTGAGTGCCCTAGCTTCGACGTCATCGAATCTGGCGATGGCTTCGAGATTCACCACTATAATTCCCCTGTTTAGGCCTCCCATTTCCAATATCTCTCTCTATGGAGCCACCAGAACAGGATTTCTTCGGTAAGAATTTTGTCCAATTCGATTGATTTTACTCTCATTGTTTTGATTGCTTCTGTTTTCTGTCTGAACTGTGATTCACTTGTGGATTAGGTTTTTGTATCGACTGTATTAACCATTGTCCAATTGAAGTTGCTGCCATAAAAGGTTTGCATTCTTTACATAAACTTTTGTGTGTGTGTGTGTGTGTTTTTATGAAAGGTATTGGGAAATATAATTATTTTCAAGAGTATACTTGAAAATAGAGTATGATTTACAGAAATATTTGTTGGAAGATCTTGAAAATAATGATATTCATATACTTTGCTATGTCATTATAAATTTTACTCATCTTTGTGCTCTACGTTATGAGAATTTGCTCTCTAGTTAAAAAGGTTATTTAGTTATGAGGATATTGGTATTTTGAGATCAAGTTTGTGAATTTTCATGTAGTTAATTAGTTACAATTTTCCTAAATTGGAGATGGAACTACTTGTCAACATGAACATGAAATTGGGTATTTTATTTCAAATTTTTTCTTTTTCTGAAAAAGCTGACTTATTCATTTGTTAAATGTGTTTTATTGTTATATCTCGACATATGGAATTTTATTCCAAAACAATTAGTTCAATTAGTTTAAGACTATGGCATCAACTAGAGTGGAAATAAAGTGTGCTTCAACACATTCTTGTGTCATTTCCATTTTTTTGTGCGTAAGTTACTGTATTCATATATGCTATGCAATCATTTATGAAGTGTGTCCCTTCATGAATTAGTTTTGTCTATTCAAGTCTATTTTTTTTAATGATATTTAGTTTCATATACATCTCTTAGTTATGAAGAAATAGTACAGGTTTTCTTTGCTATGTTAATATTTGTTGCTTCTGATATAAATATTATGCTTTAAGTGAAATTGAAATGGATTGGTATCCTTTCTTTAAGTGAAATTGAAATGCCTTAAGTAAAAAGGATTGTGGTCTTGTGATTTATGAGATTAAAGCCTAGGATCTCATCTCTGAAGTTTTTTCCTTGGTTTCTCAAAGTATTTGGCTGTCCTTTAGTGTGGTTTTTTCTTGCATTTTGGTGTTTTCTCTGGGCTCTTCTTCATTGGCTTGCTAATTTTGTTGCTTGAGTTGGTTTTCTTTCCAGCCTTGTTTTCAGTTCGTGGGTTAGAGTTCTTTTGGTGATTTATCCCAGCATGGTATTTTTTGGCTAAAAATTGTTTTTTAGCTTGTGGTAGTTTTCTTCTTGGTTTGTTGAAGCTTTAGGAGCAGTTGGTTTGCCGTTTTTTGCCTAGTTATCATTGGCTTCTTGGAAGTAGTTCTTTCGCTAGCTCTTTTTCTTTGGTTTCTTCAAGCTGTTTTTCTTTGGTTTCTTCAAGCTGTCAAGTGTTTTCTTTGGTTTATTGGTTCTTTATTGCTAGTTAGTTTTTGTTTTTTTTTTTTTTGAGGTTTAAGTTGTATTTATTTTTGGAGGCTACGGTTTTGGGTTTTTTTTTTTTTTTAGTTTGGCTGTTTTTTCTATTGGGTTTTGGAGCCAAATTAATGCTATTGAATTTACAATAATATCCATCTATATTTTGGAGACATGCACACACAAAATCAATTTTGGTTTGCTGGAACTTTTGGCCCATTTAGCATTTAAGGCCCACTATGGTTAATTTAGGTTTAATGGCTGCATATATATATATGTATGTTGGCCGAAATTCTGTAGAACACAACCGAGAAGAAAAAACAGAAGCATTGGCCTTGGGTTTTGACTGTATTTTTTCTGGTATTGTTGTGCGTGACAGTGAGGTTTTGTGAGTAAAAAAGAGTGTTATCTCTTGTGAGTTTGAGGGGTTTCTTTTATTGTTTATCCCAAGCTATCGGGTTGTGATACTTGGAAGTCAATAGTCATTGTTGGGCTATTGAGGGTTAGTTTGTGGTGCGAGTTTGAGGCTTATTGTAATCTCCCATTTAGTAGAACTGCAGTTGCAGAAACTAGACGTAGTCCCGAGTTTGGGGCGAACCAGTATAAACTTCGGTCTCGTTATCTTTTTTTCCTTATCTCTCTTTATTATTATTTGTGATTCTTGTTTGGTTGGCTTATCCTGTGGAAGGGGAGAATAAATATTGTAGTAATTTTATATTATTTTATTATTATTATTATTATTATTTCTCCCAACATTTTCCTTTCTCCCTGTGGGAGGTTGTTTTTGTAACTTCTCAATCATCAATAAGAAGAAACCAAAGAAAACACTTAACAGCTTGAAGAAACCAAAGAATAAGAAGTTTTTGTGTTCCACATTTTTCTTTGTCTTAGATAATTATAATTTCAGCAGTTTCTTATTTCAGGGCCAAAAACTAAAAACAAATCTTTCACATAGTGGTGAGAGCTTCTTCCTCAAGGTATTCTTTTATTTGTTTCTGTCTTCGTTTGAATTTTTAGAAAAAATTTCAAAAACAAAAACAAGTTTTTAAAATCTGTTCTTTTTAGTTTTCAAATTTTGGTTTGATTTTTGAAAACATGTGTAAAAAGTAGATAGCAAAACAAGGTGGCTTGGTATATTTTGTAGTCAGTATATGGAAGGTATGTCTTCCATTGTTGACATTGGAATGGAAAATATAATTGTCGTATTTTTTTCTGGGCAATTTGTTTATCTAGAAGTGAAACAAGATATACTTAAAAAATTAGGATCAAGAACGGCATGTTTCTTGTTGCATTAATGAGTACAACCGATTGCTTTCTTGAAGTTTAAACCATTGAGTCTTGTGCATTTGGAGTTGAGGGATTGATGTTCTCAACAATTCAATATAGATGTCAGATGATAATTAGAAAAGATGAGCCTCAGCTCCTTGTTGGTTCCTCTCAGTGCTTCTACCGTCCTAAATATTTTAATTAAAGCTTTTGTTGAGATATATTCTAAAAGAGAAAGGAACAAAAATGTGAATTGATTGGTTTTAATTTCTATTTTCTTAAATGCTAGTGTTTGTGAAGACTATAAATGGAAGTTGCTGGTTGTGAATGATTTTGGTGGGAATGATATATGGATTGTTACTACGAACTTTACACTTGTGTCTTGATGTATTTTTTTAAACTGTATTTGACGTTGTTGCTTATTATGCTCAATTTAAAAGAAAATACTTAGACATTTGATTGGTATTTTAGATTAGTTTTAGTGGTTCAATGGTTGATATCCTAGAAGGTTATTCTCATTGTCGAAAGGATTGAATTATAAGGATTTGAGAAGAACACTGTGGATATAGTGGAGTTTCACATATATTTGCAATGCAGTTGTATTATCACTATAGGTAGTTATCAATTTTAAGATATTTGACCACTCTTGTTTTGCTAATTGATGTAATGCTACGAGGGATAGATATTTCTTCAACTAATGTTACCAATGATGCAATAGATAAAGTTTTTGGTCTTTGATCATTTATTTTGTTCTTTATTCATTGATGATGTGTACCCAACTAATGTTGGATTGTTAAGTTGATAAAAGGTAGGAAAAAGGTTGATTTTATTGTCTTTCCTTACCATGCTCTCCATTCATTAATTTGAGATGTTTGCTATTTATTTGTTCTTTGATTGTTGCGGCCTTTTTATGTCTTTTTTTTCTCTCTCTGCAGGTATCATGGATTAGGAGCAATTGTGTAGTCACTATTGAAGCACTTGAACCTGTAAACAAGATGCAATGATGGTGGATTTGTTGGTAATTGGTTCAATTCTTGTTGATTTGTCACATTGATTAAGTGAGTAGTTCAAAACTTTAGGATGAATAATTTTGGGATGTTATGTGTGGCTATATGGAAATGCCATTTGCTCTGTGGTGTAAATATTGTTTTGCTCTTTAGAATAGGTCATTATAGGCTGACAAAAGTTTGTCATGTTGAAGGATATTGCCATACATATGTTGGGAATGGATAGTTTGTAATGTTTGAATAGTTCATATGAGTTGATGGTTCTTGTAAAATTTTGGAATTGATGATATATAGTTCTGTAATTTTGAAGATATTATTGGTAGATATGTATTTGGTTGATAGATCTAGAATTTTGAAGATATTATTGGTACCTATCTATTTGGTTGATAGATCTGAAACATGTATGTCTATTTGGTTGATGGAATTCTGTCTTCTTCAAGATATCCAATTGTTGGAACACAATGCATGAAAATCAAGATAATATGGAGCTTTTATTAGAATTGGAAAAAGAAAAATCACTAACATATATGACAAGCAAAATGTGTCAAGAACTAATTAATTTGACATTCCCTGAGCATCAAGATAACAATAGATTTGATGCACAAACAACGTCAAATTTTAATAGAAATGATACATAATAAGTGTCAAGAATCTATACACATGACGTTTTACACATGTCAATGAGTGTCATATTCTTGACATTTGAAAAATATCAAGGAAAATATACCTTGACGCTTCTCTTTTGTCACATTTTATACACCTTATTCTTGACGGTGGCTTCCTTGACGTTTTCAAAAGCGTCAAGGGTGTTAGAATTTGACATTCCAAAAAAGTCAAATAATACAGTTTTTGTTGTAGTGAACCTCCACCCCCAACCTAAATTCTACATTGTCCCCAATGTACAAATATCAGTGAAAATGAAAGGGCAAAAAGAAAGGGGAACAGAAAACCTCCCATGAAAACTCAGCACGTAGGTGGGTGGTGGCGCAGCGGAAACCTCCAAGAATGATAATTCTTCTGCTCAAAGGTCAATTTGTTACCTACAAAACAAAGCAAAACAAACTAAGATAGGAAAAATAAAAACAGAAAGCAATAAAGGAAAGAAACTAAATTTTCAAGCCTGGCTGCCTCCAGGAAGTGCAAATTTTTATAGTCGATTGCTCGACTTGCAGTGTGGCACGTGTCAAGGCACATAAAAATTCTCCCATTTCTTCGGCCCTTTCTTCCTCAAATCTACAAAGCCCGCTACACTAAGCAAGCTCTTCAACATTTGATGGGCTCCAGAAATGCAAGTCTTTTTAGGATTTTTCGACTCTGAAAAAGAAAAACAAGAAAAATAAAAAGAAACTAACTCTGACTCGTGAGAACTAGAGGAACATACACAAAAGAAGGGGGAATCAAGGTACAGAACAGACGCAGGCCTTTCGGCCTCCAACTCTATCACTTAAACTTCCTCACATTGAAGCTCGGTCTCCTCAGCCTCACAAACCTGTTCTTCATATGGCAAGCAAACTTTATCGCTGAGCTCTAAGCCAACCAAATCAAATTCTCGTACCTCAGGGATGTCGATAGGCAGTTGCTCTTGAATGCTCTCCATTGAGTCAATTAGCTGAATGACAGAGTCACCCAATATCCTAGTCATCTTCTCTCGAAATTGGAGATTGTTCTGCTAAAACTAAAGATTCGGGGCTTAGGTTCTGCTGCTCCTCCTGGAATCCATATGATCGATCCCACTCAGGACCGTGAAGATCGTGTCTCGTGTCATGCTGCCAAGGAACTCTTCCAAGACTGGAGGCATGTCGCATTTGCTCCTGCTTTTCAAGCAATAGAGAAACTGAAGAGGCTAATTTAGAAATTTCAAAATTTAAATCACTAACCTTTTCATCGTGCGGGGCAGCTCCACTGAAATTCCAGAAATTATTAGCCATAAAAAGAAACAAGGTATAAACTCTTTTTTTTTTTTATTGAAATAAGAAAAACAAAATCAAAAAATCAATTTAAATGGCGGTTCCCTGGCAACAGCGCCAATTTGAAGCGAGCTTGCTTAAGGCTCAATCAAATACAATTTATAATACCGATTTAAAATTAACTACTTGTAGTAATTAATAGTGGACCTGGTCGAACCACAAGGAACCGAATAAATTTGTTTCAATTAATTGATTTTCTTAATGACACGGACTGGCACGTACTCGTCAGAGTTAATCATAAAACATAAGATAGACGAAGGACTAAAAAGCAGTAAAGATAGAGATCTCACCTTGCGCACCAAATCGAAGGTAAATAGGTAATTATGCAATTCATTTATCATTGAAACTAACCTAACAGGCAATTTTCCAGTGTTTTACGACCAACCGAACTCCTCGGGACACCGTAGGAGCCTCCCTTAATTAAACCAATTTACAAACGCCTAATTGGTTCTAATTTAATTAATTAATTTGGCACGACCAATACCAAAAGAATTAATTAAACGCATTACACCCACGGGATAAGCCGAAACAAGTTAATTAATTAAGAATGGTCAATCTAAATTAACTAAGCCTACGCTAACAATTCTAAGGCCTACCGTTTACTCATAATTAAGTAATTCTACTTAATTTAACTAACATGGCAACCGGCCTATTTACTACTCAAATTAAGCTAGAGACCGAGGACACCTACTAAAATTAACTAGAACCAAATACATATTTTCTAAAAGTAAATAAAAACTATTAAAAAATAATTTAACGCTTCTAACGGCTATTGCTAACACGACCTCCCCGGTGCCTACTCTCTTGATCATTTCTCCATCATCTAACTGCTCCCACGAGTCACTTTCCTGAAAATAAGAACAAACATGATTAGTGGCTCCCGAATCAATTATCTAGGTAGATTTAGCATCTTCCACTAAGCAGGATTCTAGGACAAGTAAATCATATTTACCTTCTTTTGACTTCTTTTCGTCTAGGCATTTAGGGAAGTTTCTCTTCCAGTGCCCATCTTCATTGCAGTGGAAACATTTTCCTTTCACAGGTTTGTTTACCTTGACTCTTTTTTCCTTTTGAAGTAGCTTTTGTTTTATTCATCTTCTCACTGGGTTTTCTCTTCCAATTCTTAGTTCCAGAAGTTGAAGCTTCGAACTTAGTTCCAAAGGTCAAACTGCTAAATTTGAACTTGCTAGAAGTGGCAACAGTTAGCTCTCCACTTTTTCCTTTGTTTTTCATTAAGGACTCAAAAGTTTGCAATTCATTTAAAAGAGTTGTGAGATTATAAGTAATTTTGTTCATAACAGCATTACTTTGGAATTGAAGAAAACTCTTAGGAAGAGTTTCCAGAATAAAACTGACCTGCTGGATTCATCAATAATATCTCCATTCATTTAAGCAACATTAAAGTGGACCATCTTGTCGTGAACATGTTCCCGCATGAACAACCCTTCTTTCATGTGTGCGTTATAAATGAACTTGAAAGTATCATGCTTAATTTGATTGGAAGGTTGTCCAAACATTCCATGCAATGACTCCATCATCTCATATGTTGTTGTCATGTTCTCCAGCTTTTTGGCCAAAACATCAATTATGCTAGCCAAAATATAAACTCTTGCCTTTTCATTGGCCTTGATCCAACGATCATATGCTTCACGAACATTTCATGTAGCATTAGCAGCGGGTTCTTGAGGACATTCCTCAGTCAGAACGAATTTCATATCATCCACAACCACTATAGTGTTGATATTATTTTTTCAAGTTGTATAATTTTCACCAGTCAATTTTTCGGTAGCCAAAGTAGAGATTAAAGAGCTAGATATTTTGCTGGAAAAATAAAAAAATAATAATAATCAGGAAACATGAAAACATTATCCAATCAATTTTAGCATAGAAATCAAGCATTTTGTTAAACCCTAAAATTGTTTCTAATGCTATGGTAATTTAGTGATTTAGAACAAGTGCCGCTGTAGGGTAGGCCAAATATTCCTTCATTAAATTAAGACAATCTCAACCAAACATTATACCATAATAACTTTTATTCCTATAAGATTCAGTTACCATTAATTTGGTCAAGGACATTATTAACAACTTTAATTAGTCCTTTGTAAGTGTGACCCATCATTTCAAATCCTATAATTTTATTCCGACAAGTGCTGCCGTAGGGTAGGTCAAGTATTGGTACAAAATTAAAATCCTATCATTCTTAGGAGATTTATCTTGATATTGACCCATGCAAACACCTTCCCTAGGGGGATGGTCCAAAATCCGCCATAAGGCCCCACATGGATCTCACTTTGTAAATCAATGATGGAGACCGTAGGATGTGTTGTCACATATCCTTCTTGCACTTATTATTTTGAAATAGGAGTTTCTCTTACTTAGACAAATTAGGCTAATCTTATTTGTCTAAGTTCCACATCTATCCTCCATAACCCTTATGTTGGTTGGATTGATTTTAATGTGAATTACCAAGTTTATTAAACTTTAAAAGAAACTAATCACATTATGAACGTATTTAAATAAAATTTGACTAATTCATCTGTCAAGTCGGTTCCTAGTTAGAGGTATTCCCTTTCGGTCAACTTAAATACCCCAGTCTAGACAGAACCTTCCATAGTCAGAGTTCCTTTATAGTCAATTTTTATTTCAAAGTCATTAATCTTTAATTAACTTATTAATAATTAGATTAATGAACTTAAGTGAATTAATAAATGTTTTAATCCTATTAAAAACTAACTCACTTGGATAATCTTAAATAACTACCATTTTAAAACTTTTTAAAACAAAAATTAAAAGATTATCCTAAATTCTAATCTTATTCGAAAAAGAAGATAAAGTAAATTATTTTAAACAATTATCAACAATATCTTTAATAAAAAGAAACCCTAATCTCATTAGGAAAACATGCATTCTAATTAAGAAAGCAAATATCCTAATTTTAATTTTCCAATCAAATTTCAAATATATCAATTATAGTCAAAGATATGGAAAATATAAACTAATTAGGAAAAAAACTTCAAATTTTTTAAATATAATAATTATATTAAAAAATAAGATAAGATGCATGATCATGCTTAACCTATGGTGCGATTTAAATCTAAATGGCATACTTTATGCAACAATCAAATAATTTAAAATATACATCTCAGCATAATTAAATAGTAAAATTGACCGACATATTTGGCATATCCTAAAAAATTGAAAATAATTTAAATTACAACAATTTAAACCCAAGACATATCTTGGTCTTCAATATCTTTTTCTATCTTGTGCCATTCAAATTTAGGGTTTAGAAAACCCTAAAATTATCTCACTTCTTTGTATTAGTCACCACCCATTGTTGCCGGTAGCTATGGAATAAACACACGAATCAATACAAGAAAAGCCACATAGTTTAACCAAAAACTAGCTTGCTTTCGTTTTTATATAAATATATATATATAAAAAACATATGAAAGTAAGAATCTACAGCCGCAAACCTTGACTTCATCATGATATATATATATATATATATTATAAACAAACATTCTCAGCCGAAAAATTTGACCATCAAGTTGCATATTCACAGTGAAAAGAAAATTGCCCATTCAATTTGATTTGTCGTTCGAAATCAAAGAAAGAAGGGTGTATTTGACACCAACGAGCATGAATTCAGAGTGAACATCAAGCACCCACAAGACCTTGAATGCCTCATACGACTCCAGCGTGAATGTTATGGTTGAATCTAATTCAAATTTAATAAATATCTTTTCTTTAATGTATCTTAATACATTAATAATTTATTTGATATTTAATGTATCATATACAATAAATATATTTTTTTCTCATTTAATATATCACATATATTAAATTTTAATTTGAATATTTCAAAAATTTCTCTCAAAGAAATTGATCCCTATTTGTTCATATGAGCTAGCAAGGGGATCTTATGGACCTATAGATTATAAGCTCCAATGACATAAAATCAATTACTTAAACTCTTTAATCAATTAATTTTCATTCATTAACTATAGGTCATTCCACTATAGACCTATAATTGCACTATTATGCACTGTAGGAAAAATTGTGTCCATCGATCTAATCATTACATGCAAGTCGATCCTTTATAAGTTGTTCGTAATTATAGCTGGGTCAAAAGTTTGTTTTACCCCTATAATTACACCTTATACCTTAAGTACCACTGATCCTCTAATGAACAATTTGTTTATGTTCCAACCATAAACTAAGTCCCTCTTAGACCAGTGAGAGGGTGGGGCTCCATTGTTCAAGTCCCGAAATCAGCACTTGAGGGAACTACTCATCTACTTTCCCTATATGGGAAGGAGTGAATTCCACCTCGTGAAAGTATGGTCCCAGCTCCCTATTTTGTCAAGTGCCCAAAATGGTAGGCTTATTGAATTGACTACAAAAGCCATTCTCACCCATGAAAATCAAAGGATGAGTCCTCATAGGTGGTAGTTCATAACTCACTGAGGATTAAGATCGAATCGCATATGATCACCCTGTGAAATATTAATCTTCTTAATTAACGGATTTATAAAGAGAGATTAAATATTTTGTGGTCCAGTCTTATACAAACTCATTGTATATGATACCCCCACTCACATGTCTCCACATGAATGATTTATATCAAATCATTTGTAACAATTACCAAGTCGGCTACATCAATAGTGTTACCAGGATAAGACACTCAATCTTATCCGTATACTATAAACTCTTTAGGTTATTTCTTAAACATGATCCTCCTGTATGTCAACTACATATTGTTCAAGATTACAATAATAACCTTGAATTTTACACAATATTGGGTAATGTTATACTCAATGTAAAATAATAAATTATTTTATTAATAAATGAGAAAAGGTTTGATTACAAAAAGCGAGCTTTAGGGCACAAATCCTAACAAGAACATGTGCTGAAACCAACCTTCGCTTGAGCTCCTAGTAACTCGACTCAAAGGCCTAGTTCCAGATGAAAGCATTTCCCTTTCAAGTCAACTGAGTAAGTGGTGAAGCGATCTTGGCGAACTCCTGGACAAAGCGTCGATAGTAACCTGTCAAGCCCAAGAAACTCCGTACCTTGGTGATCGAAGTAGGTCGAGGCCACTAGGTCACTACCTCTACCTTAGCAGAATTTACTAAAAATCCCTTCACACGACACTACGTGTCCTAAGAAGGACACTTGCTGAAGCTAAAACTCACACTTGGGGAACTTGGCATATAGCCTGTTTGCTTTTAATTGCCAACACCTTCCTAAGGTGAATCTCGTGCTCTTCTTCTGACTTGGAGTAAACCAAGATGTCATCAATAAAGACAATCACGAAAGTATCAAGGAACCCCTGTAATTACATCTTGCACCTTAAGTACCATTGATCCTCTAATGAACAATTTGTTTATAATCCAACCATAAACTAAGTCCCTCTCGGGCTAGTGAGAGGGTGGGGTCCCATTGTTCAAGTCCCGAAATCAGCACTTAAGGAAACTACTCATTTACTTAGCCTACATGGGAATGAGTGAATTTCATCTTGTGAGATTATATTCCTAGCTCCCTATTTGGTCAAGTCCCCAAAATCGTAGGCATATTGAATCTGCTACAAAAGCCGCTCTCATCCATGCAAATCAAAGGACAAGCCCTCACAGGCAAGAGTTCATAACTCACTCAGGATTAAGATCGAGTTGCATATGATAATCTTGATGAAATATTAATCTTCTCAATCAACGGATTTATAAAGAGAGATTAAATATTTCGTGGTTCAGTTTTATACAAACTCATTGTATAAGATACCCCCACTCATATGTCTCCACATGAACGATTTGGATCAAATCATTTGTAACTATTACAAAGTGGGCCTTATCAATAGTGGTGCCTTAACCCAATTTTATCCATATACTATGACCCTTTAGGTTATTTCTTGAACATGATCCTCCAGTATGTCAAGCACATACTGTTCAAGATTACACTAATAACCTTGGATTTTTCATATAATGGATAATATTATATTGCAAATAAAATAATCAAAACTATTATTAATTATTAAATAAATTATTAATTACAAGGCTTTAGGACATAAATTCCAACACTCGCTAGCTCCTCCTCATTATCAAACGCTCTCAACACTCGGCTAAGTGCCTGCTCACCTCACTTCTTCCCTTATGCTAAGTTTCAAGTTTTTCTTTCAACTAAATTGATCTTTTAGTGTTACTATGAGCTAGCAAGGGGACCTTATGGACCTATAGATTATAAGCTCCAATGATACAAAATTAATTAATTAAACTCTTTAATTAATCAATTTTCATTCATTAACTTTAGGTCACTCCACTATAGACCTAGAGTTGCACTCTTATGCACTGTAGGACAAGTTGTGTCCATGGATATAACCATTACATACAAGTCGATCCTTCACGAGTTGTTCGTTATTACAGCTAGGTCAAAAGTTTGTTTTACCCCTGTAATTACATCTTGCACCACTACAAGAAATAACAGATACGATAGCTAACTAAAAACGCTATAATAGACCTTTTATAGCTTTTTTTGAAAGTCTTGACAGCCCATGTTATTAAAAGTCCAAGAATTTTTATAGCATTTTTATATAGCTATAATGGATGCTATCATAGAGTATCAAAATATAACATATATACATTGCTATAAAAACATTTGATAGCGTTTGTTATTAAAGCTATAGTATGTTAATATAGCCAAAATATAACGCTATCTTTAAGATATAATAGCTTTTCTTTGATGCTATTATATAATATATGTAGCTTTAGTCTTATGCTATAACAAACTTATATATTTATTGTAGAAACCTTCTTATAGCATTTATTTTTCGCTATGTAAATTTTATTATAACTTTTACTCATGGCTATATAAAGAGAGTAGTTTTTTTTTTCAACAATAATTTATTTTGACAATTTACTTTTAGTGCTACAAATGCATTCATTCAATTATTTAAATATAATTTAAATTGATTCAATTTTGATAAAATTTATTTCATTCACTTGTTTTTTGCTAAATCCAACTAAATCCACACATGAAATGCTTCATAACACATTAAATACCAAGACTTCTATTCCTGATTGAAATTTTGTAATCCATTTCATTACAAAATAAAGTCTCCAATAGTTTTTTTAGAATAAAGAAGTTATCAAACAATACATAAAATTCATCAAACATAATTTTCAACAAGATAAGTTAAATCACAAGATAAAAAATTCACAAGTCTTCAAGATTATAGTATCATGGAGTTGAGCCGCCATCTTTGATCTTTTCGCATGTGTAAAGATATCAAATTCACCTACAAAAAAAATAAAGCAAAACTCATCAAGTCATTTTCAATGCAATACATTTACACAAAGAGCATTAGAGTTTGAGAGGCTTCTTGATTCAGAAAAACTAGAGTGCAAAAGAAAGGGAAGATTAACTCTCTTCCTTGCAAAAGAAGCATGGTTTCCTTAAGCAACCAATCTAATTCAAAATTTCATATAGGATTCAATGCAATATATTTCAGCTCTCCATAGTTCCTTCAAAAGTGCATTAAAGCATTGCTTTCTTCAATTAATTGGCACGACTATAATCTTGAATGTCCCCCATGTAAATAAACAATGCACATTTCATAGCAATAACAATTATCATATTAGAATCATACTTTACATAAAGTTCCTTGGATCTTACATGAATCTAATCTTAGAAGTTACTCCTTCAAAATACAAATTCTCACAACACCAGTGTTTTTAAAAGCTCAAGGTGCACTAAGGCACAATAGCCTCTCCAGGCTTAGGCGCAAGGCTAAAAAAAAAGCGTAGGCTTTTTTTTGTGAGACGCACTATATGTAAGAACATCCATAAAAAAGAGATAGCATGGTTGGAGTGGTATTATGAAAAAAAAGAAAAACCTAAGGGTTAGTAAATGCCATGTTTTTAATCAATAAAGAAGAAAACACCCTAAACACAAGGATTTTTACATTTAGAGTTAGTAAAATTTATTTATTTTTATAATTAATCAAGAATCCCTAAGGTGCAAGCCTAACGCCTTGAGGCTTCACAAGAAGGGGCACACCTTCTTACATGTGCCTAGGCGTGCGCCTGGGTGCGCCTTTTAAAACACTGCACAACGATATATTAAGGAGAATATAGTCACATGTGTTAAGGCTATACCAAAAACTAGACACGTTGTGTTTTTTTTTTTTTTTTTTTTTTTGGGGGGGGGGGGGGGGGGGGGGGGAGGGGGAGCATTATAGTCTCTATTCGACTTTCTCACCTCATTTAGAAACCTGGTGCCTTTGATCCATGTTCAATGCTTCTAAATTCAAGAAAAATAGATGCCTCAAACAAAACTTGACATAACATGTTTCCAATTTTCATATTAAAGAAAGAAATTGGTCATTCTCTTGTATTGGAATGCTAATCAACCAACACACCTAATATAGCTACTATTGACTCGTCAAGTCCCCAAACACATAAGTATTCAATACTAAACTTAACCCTAACAAATTGCAGTCCTACCATCCTAGTATCTTCTTTTCTGTAGGAAACCAAGACTTCCATCAACCAACAAAAAGGATAGAGACAGGGGATGTTAAGATTTCCACTCAAAGGCCAAGAAGAAAACAGATATCAGTAAGCAAGCAAATAATTGCAAAAATCTTTAAAATACCCCTAGAAGTAAATATAATACTTATTTGGATCCCATTGATACCAAGACTTATGGATCACATATCTACTTAATACTTGTTAGGAAAGCAAAGGATGCTTATAGCAGAAATTTGTTAGAAATAAAGATTTGAGACATCATCTTAAAGAGAAGAAAGAAAAGGTGTATCTTTTGCATAATTCCCCTTCATCATCAACCCATCACCCATTAATACAATGAAAACAATATTTAGTTCTAAATTTAGAGTAATTCCTGTTTTACTCATAGCACCAAGACCACAATATTTAGTGTTCTGAATTATGCATATCTGCATGTGGGTATACCTCCTTCCATGCAGGTGTAAATTACTAATCCCTGATTTTTTTAAAAAGATAGATAAGGTTTACTGCAACAGAAGTAACACCTAAAAGTAGGTCTAAAAGAAGCAGAGCAAAATTAAAGTGTTCATGAAAATGAATTTAAGGGGTGAAAAATAAAATAGCTTTAAAATACCTGCTGAGCAAATGTTGTAGCCTCATCAATTGCAGCAGTAGCAAGGCTGCTTGACTGTGAAGATCTATATGGTCCTGATCCTGGACGAAGAATGCTCTTAGCATATGCTACTCGCAAAATTTGTCCATTCTTCTTGAGGGTTGTGCCATTTGTGGCATCAAGAGCTTTGGTAGCATCCTCCACCTACAAAAAGATACAAATCTCATAACAAAATATAGCTCCTCTGTCTGTCTTATGTATGCTAAAATGTTTTTTTTTTTAACAAACACAATTAAGCAAGCAAAAATTACGATAACACACACACACGTGATGAGAGAGGGAGAGAGAGAGATTCCATTAAGCTAAATACAGAGGCCCACCCCAGTCCACTCCCACTCAACCAATTGTTACTTGTAATGTCATCAACATGAATTTTAAAAGTTGTTACAATATCCAAAAGTTACTCCAAGAACAACCAACAACTAAAGCAGAGTAATGGCTAAAGAATAGTTCAACATTTTCAACCAATAAATGAAATACCAAGTTAAATTTTAAGGTACTACTCTGCCAATTTTGTTACTTGTAATGTCATCAACACATTCTATTCATTGTATTGCTAACTTTTGGGGGAAAGGGAGATAGATATTCAGTACTCTAAACAAGCATTTAGAATCCCTAAATTTTATTATGTATGATTAACACAAGATGCATTTTGATTTTGAGATTAGGAAGCAAAGTGTTGCTCATGCAGTGGACATGTAAGTTATAAGCAATGTGGTAAATAGCCCTTACAATCACTTGAAATATAAATTTCAGAATAGATATCTGTCAAAAGTCATTGGATTTAAAAGGCAGACAATTTTACAAATGGAAACAATCTTATTCTTATAGAATTTCAAAGTAGGAAAAATCCAATAACACTTATTTAAGATCAATGACACTCTAAAGTCATACTAGTTTGAAACTAACGATTCATTTTTCCAAGACTCTAAAGTCATTGTGATCGATTGTACTGCCAAACATTTGCTCAATGTAAAAATTCTTTTAGCAAGGTGTTTTCAGAACAAGCTTTCCTCCTTAGTTTTAAGATTTTAAGAGCTTCACACCCAAGTAGCACCTGTGAGCAAGATTTAAGCACCCAAACAAATAAATTACATATTTGAAGTTTTCCTTGCGCAAATTCCAAATTTTGGAAATCACAAGTTATGCAAGAATGACATTTTCTTAAACTTGATCATTATTTAAAAAAAAATGAATGTCATTCCCATAGCAAGATTTTCTTAATCCATTCTTACAAAAGTCAAAGGAACAATATTTGTATATGATACCTGATGAACATCCAGAGCAAACAAATTGAATGGTAGTTAATAGTAATAATATACATGTTCTTGATCATATTTCACCTTAACGAAACTAGAATCCCTAAATTTCAATGGCAAAAGTCATCTCTAAAATTTACAAACTATAAACAACCAACCACAAAAAAGTTTACAGTAAAAAGTACATATAACAAGTAGAAGAAGAAGACTCTAGATTTCTACTTATAACAGTAACAAAAAAGTATCTGTTTAATCGATAACAAAGCATTAGATTGAAAATAAACATAAAACGCACTCTTGTTACATTTAAGCAGTCAGAAAGGAAATAGATAACTAATACCAGAGAGGAAATATAAGCATAACATAAGAGAAAATATGTTCTTTACCTTCAAATACATAAGTCATAAACACCTTTATTAGGGAATGAGAATAGTAAGTTCAAAAGAAGAGATAAACGTTCCAGGAAAATAATATGTATTTTCTAGAAAAACCACACAATTTCTGGCCTTAATAATATTTGACAAGAAACCCACGGCAAATAGGAGAAATGAGAAGCCTCTGGGATCAGTGTGTGTTTAAATAATTATCACCATTGACGATGCAAGAATAGCAACATAGACTTCAAATAACATGTTCTAAAAATATAGCTAAAAGAAGAATTATAGACTAAATTAACTTGTTTATGGCGAAGAAACAAATTGCATATGACACTTCAATTTTCTTTTCTAATAACTGGGGTGGTCTCACATCATTCAGTTTTAATGGACAGAAAAATATATGTACAAATCAATGGAATATATCCAACATATAACACAAAAACCAATAGATATAAAATCGTGTATACGAACTTACTAGATGGAAAACTTGAGTGAGATAAGCTGAATGAAATAAGAGAAGAAGATGGAAAGACAGGGGAAAAAGAAGAAGAGAGAAATAGAGAAAAATTAGTAAATGGGTTTAGGAATTGCACCTAAAAATTGTTGAAATCAATGAATCTTAGAGGCTAGGGTTTCCGAAGAATGTAAAGGTTGTTGTGGAAGTTGCTAAATCAACCCTAGTGCCAATTTCCCTCACTTATTCATCTTTCTTTGTCCAGATGATTCGTCCAACAACAAAGACCCATCAAAGCTCTTGTCTTTTAGCCTCTGCAGCGCTTGGGAGTTCGACCTCAACGTCCTAACGACGCGGGAGTTAGAGGTTTCCTCCGTGGAGCCAGTCGGCGGCCTGGGTGTGTTCACGGACGAGGGTGGCTAGTGTGGGCGGTGAGGGAGTGGTGTTGGTGGCGGTGGGTGAAGGACAAGATGAGGCGAGAGGTGTGGGAGATGAGGCGAGAGGTCGCGAGGGCTTTTCTTTCTTTAATTTTAAGAAGTTGAAACATAAAAGAGTCACCAAAAACTTGATCGCTATGCTTTCGCTACAACACGCAAGTGCACGTGATCGAAGTAATAAAGAAACTGAAAGTATTTCAGAGTATCGTACCCAAGGGAACGGGTTTTAACAAAATCTACCGAGACGACACAAAATATGTTTGCAAATTGCAATTGTGGTAACCAATGGTGTGAAAATGATTGAGTGGTTGTTTTTGCTAAAGAAACTAAATAAAAATGATAAAAGAGGGATTCAAACGTGTTTTTACTCCATTGAAAGAAATTGCAGCCTAATTGCAATTGCATTCCTTTGACTTCAACATTTAAGCTTTGTAAACCGAATTCAACACCTATTCGACCTTCTATGAAGTATCTTGAGGAAGCTAAGCGATTAAACCGATATTTCTATGGCTAATACGAACTTAGTTAATTTTGAAACACAATTCTTTTGGTTTTAAAGGTTTTGCCCTATGTCTAGGGTCAAAAACAAATTTCTATGTCTAGGCTATTTTCCTTTATTGCTTTTATGAAATCTAAATTTTTATCTAACCTTTTCAGAATTAGACTCAATTTTTGTATACTAATCTAGGTGATCAATCTAGACTAATAATAAGCATTAAAATCAATAAAAGCAAACAAGCTATGGATGAAGCAAGGTTGCTTTCATAATTAGGCCTTTATTCCTATCTTTAGGGCATCCACATGCTTGAATCCCAAAGAAGAAATTAGATCATTATGGAGAAAATGAAAACCCAAAAATTAATTGCTATAAATCTCATAATTAATAACCACAATACCGAAATTAAAATTCTAAAATTAGAGTAAAACAAACTGCAAATTACTAAGAATTTGTGAATCTAAATCAATAACCCAAAATACTCACAAAGGAAATTGAAATTGAAATTCAAAAAAAAACACCCATTCATTACCCTTTAACTAAATCTACGGGAAAATGGAAACTGAAGAACAGAAAATGGAAAATGGAAGTGAAGAACAGAACAATACATTACCCATTCATTACCCATTCTTTAACTAATTCATTACCCTTTAAATTGAAACTGAAGCTACGGGAAATTGGAAGTGAAGAACAGAAGAAAGACATAAAATGAAGTGAAAAAAGAAAGAAAAGAAAAAGAAACAAAAGCTACTGTCTAAAACCAAAAAGAAAAACCCATGAAAATAAAGTGCAGAAACTTGAATTCCTCGTTGAATATAGTTAAATCCAGAAATTCATTGAGCTAAACTGTAAGAAAGAATTGCTAAAACAACAGAGAATCGAAACAAAATAGAACTAATAAAAATAATGAACTTAATTGTTGCTGCTGTCGAAGAAAAAAAAACAGAAAAATAAAACCCAAAGAAATCGAACTCTCCCAAGGAAAAACGCTGCTACGGAATGTGGGTGAGCAGAAGAAAACCCAGCCACGTTTTGGATCGTTTTCCCCATTTTTATAGACATTGAGAGCTAGGGTTTCCATCTATATGCTCCTTCAATCATGGGTCAAGGGTTGGGCATGAGTTCGGGCTTGAAATTCTCCATAAATCGAGCAAACTGCGTGAATCTTGGTGAATTTCCCGAAATTTCTGTAAAGACTTGATAGGTGCAGAGAATGCAATTGCATTCTTCTTCTTTGTTCTTCACCTTGCCTTCCCAAGGGAATGCAATTGCATTTCCATTTGCAATGTCTTCACTTCTTCAAATCTGCACAAAAACTCAACTTAAGCCAACTTTCTTGCATCTTTTCACTTAATTCCTTCTTTTATCATACTCCGACAAGCTTGCATGAATATATCTTATAAATGCTATTTTTAGCTTGCTCGGTAATCAATAAAGTATACAAAAATGACAAAAATAACTTAGTTTAGGGTTAAATAATCCTCATAAATAAGAATTATCAGGGAGGGCTGACACATTTTAAAATTTCCCAATCCCTCTCGCGCTCGCTAAATGAAAATTGACCCACTTTTTTTTTTTTCTCATTTCATTTCATAGCCTGTTTTAGAAAAGGCTATACTAAAGAGCTATTAAAACACATTTTTCTTGTAGTGCACCTTAAGTACCACTAATCCTCTAATGAACAATTTATTTATGGTCCAACCATAAACTAAGTCCCTCTCGGGCCAGTGAGAGGGTAGGGCCCATTGTTGAAGTCCCTAAATCAGCACTTAAGGGAACTACTCATCTATTTACCCTATATGGGAATAGGTGAATTCCATCTTGTAAGATTATGTTCCTTGCTCCCTATTTGGTCAAGTCCCCAAAATGGTAGGCTTATGTAATCGGCTACAAAAGCCACTCTCACCCATGCAAATCAAAAGACAAACCCTCATAGGCAGGAGTTCATAACTTACTCAGGATTAAGATCGAGTACATATGATCATCCTAATGAAATATTAATCTTCTCAATTAACGGATTTATAAAGAGAAGATTAAATATTTCATGGTTCAATCCTATACAAACTCATTGTATGAGACACCCCCACTCACATGTCTCCACATGAACGATTTAGATCAAATCATTTGTAACTATTACAAAGTAGGTCGTATCAATAGTTTTATTAGGAAAAGGCACCCAATCTTACCGATATACTATAACCTTTTAGGTTATTTCTTGAACATGATCCTCGTTTATGTCAACCACATACTGTTCAAGATTACACTAATAACCTTAAATTTTTCATATAATGGATAATATTATATTGCAAATAAAATAATCAAAATTATTATTAATTATTAAATAATTCATTAATTACGAGGCTTTAGGGCATAAATCCCAACATCCACCGAACTGTAATGTTGAAGCCGGTCAAAGACTAATGCGGCAGGTTCCCCACTCCTTGACGTGGTTACACTTAGCATTTGAAAAACTGATGGTCGAGTCACAGTTAAAGTCGAAATTACATATTTCCTCTCCGCTGTGGGCACACCTAATCTTCGAAAGACTGATGGCCGCGAAAAAGTTGGAGTCGATGAGGTACTCTCTCCTTCGCCTGTGGGCATAGTTAAACTCTAAAGGACTGAAGGTCTTGTAGAATTAGAAGTTGGAGCTGATAAATCATTTCTCCTTCCACGGCGGGCATACTTATCCTCTAAAGAGCAGAAGGTCGAGTGGAACCAAAAGCTGGAGGTGACCCCTCTCCTTCTATTGGAGCCATGCCTAATCGCTGAAGAGCTGAAGTTAGCCGCCACAGTGGCCTAACGTGTCTAAAAATAGAAGTTCTTCGGTTGACATTTTCCTTTTCATTCGAATTGTCCACTTCTACTATTATGTGGTTTTCGTCTGCTACCTTTTCTTTCCCTTTTCTCATTATGCGAACTGGCTCAGGAGACTTATATCCAAGTCTTTTCCTTGACGCAGGTAGAGTATAACCCTCTTTCAGAAGTTTCTTCTATGTTGAAGAAAGCTCAGGTCTTTCATCAAAGATCTTTAGACTTTTAAACTCAGTGTGAGTCATAAAGTCATAACCTGCTTTTGCTAAAAGTTTATAAGCCTTCTGGTAGAATTCACCTTTTTTCGTCTGTTAGACAAAAACATCTTCACTTGGTCATTCACAGGTTTCTTAACCTCCTGCTTTGTTATCTTCATGAAAGGCGTGATGAAACTTTCTTTCAAAACTTCGACGTCCCATCTTTCAAACTTTTTGAAAACTCTGCGAAAAGCATTTCACATATCCTGCGTCAAGATAAGGGGACATAGTGCAAGACAGGAGAACTAGGAATTTTTTTCATCTTTCAAAACCTTAGATTCTGCAAAGCTCGTAAAAGCTTTACCATTTTTTGGGGCAGACCCGTTTGTCTCTTCAACGGTTTCCTTTTTCACATCAACTTATGGTTCTAACTTCAGTTTATTACCACCTTTGATCAAAGGAATCTATGCTCGTATAATTTCTCTTATGTTGTCACCTTTCATATAAAACTTTGCATCAGCAAAATGGGACTCGACTTTCAAAAATGGATTAGTGTCCGTTTCCACTTTCTTGATGCTATCTTGATAGAACTTGAAGCACTAATGCAATGTAGAAGTTACCACCCCATTTCCATGAATCTAAGGGCGACCAAGAAGCAACTTGTAGGTAGTCTTGGAGTCTATGAAGTGAAACAGGGTATCGACCTTTAGGTCCCCAATGATGAGCTCTAAGTGTAATATGCCACTTTCTTGTTGCCCTCCATGGTTGAAACCTTGGATCACCAACCTGCTGCTTGATAACTCTTTCATCAAGATGCCTAATTGCTTCATGGTTAACTTAGGCATTATATTGGCAGTTGATCCATCATTGATAAGGATTCAGCCAACCTCTGTTCTCGACTATACTCTGAGACAAACAAAGTTCTATATTATGAGGCTTAGACCCCAGCAACAGGTCCTCATTCCTAAAACCTATCGACATGCAACATGACGCGCATGTACGTGGCGTAGAGGTTGGGGCACTCACAGTTTTGGAGTCTATCAACGCCTCAATAAGAGAGCTTTTAGCTGCCTGAGGAAGTGACAGCAGGTCTTCTATGCTTAAGGAGGATAAGTGTTCTAGCTCGGTTACCATCTTCGATGAGCTTGAAGGATTTTTGCTTGTGTTGACAACATAACATGTAACCACGTCAAGCGCTTCTTCTTGGCTATCACTTAAAAAGTTCTTTGGGAAGAATTCCTCCAGAGTTACGGGTTGTTAAGGACGGAAGAGATCTTCGTCCTCTTCCACAACATAATATGGCTTCCTTATAGTCTTTTTCCCTTTCTTCTTTTGCAACTTACTTCTTTTCTTATGTTCCCAAAATAGTCAAGATTATTTTCGAACGTAACTTTGTTGTCGCCTTTTGTGACGAGTCATGATGGTCCAGCCTTCGTTTTCATTTTTAGTTCATTCACCCTTTTCTTGAACGTACTCGTTTTGAAAGCCTCCTTCTTGAGAGTTCTTACTTGGGGGCTTCTCTTGAGACCAAACAACAATAGGTTCAAAGGATCTGAATTGGATTAAGCTTCCTTTTTTCTCATAAGGTGGTAGTCTTGAAGGTGACTAAATCTTGGGATGAATCATTATAGCAGCATGGTTTGCTTGAGCCACTTCATCAAGATCTAGATCAATTTTCTTCTCACGAGCCAATCTCATAATCACCCCTTTCAACACGAAACATTTCTCCACTGAATGACTAACAAATCAGTGGTATTTGCAATAGATAGGGTCCATTCACTTTTCCTAACTCTTCTAGTCGTTTGCATTCCGACAACTAAATAAGTTGTTTTTTTAGCAATTGCTCCATCATGTCTGGAACATCAAAGTCTAGAAATGGGTATACCTTTTCTTTTCTCTCTTTTAAAGATAGGTGATGCCTCTCGCCTTCATCCTAACGTTTCTCTACTTTCTTTTCCCTTCCTTTTAAAATAAATTTTAAAGGGGTCGTATTGACGACAGTAGATTCTTTGACAATAGCACCATTCGAAACCTTCTCGATGCTTTTTACCTCATTCTTTTCCTTCCTCACATCTAGGACTAAAAAATCTTCACTTCTTCTAACAGTAATGCTTAGCTCCATGTCATGGGCGCAAGTTGCTAACCCTTCTAAGTTGCAAGGTTTTATGCTCTACAAGATGTAAAGTAGTCCCCAATGCATGCTTTGGATACACATCTCTACAGCGGACATTTCGATAGATCAGTCTTTGCAGTTGAGACATAGAGCTCTCCAACGATGGATGTAGTCAACGACAAGCTTGCCTTTTCGTTGTTTTGTATTTTTTAGCTCCATCATGCTGACAGTCTGCCTCCTATTATAGAAGCAATTCAAGAACTCTCTTTCAAACTCCTCCCAATTGTCGATTGTTGCAAACTCTAAATAAGTGTACCAATCAAAGGCGTTTCCTTTCAAGGTACGAACAAACTGCTTGACTTAATCACCGCGAGTTCCAGCATTCTAACATGTCTCAACAAAGTGAGCAACATGCTGCTTAGGGTTACCCTTCCCATCAAACTGTGGAATTTTTGGGGTTGATATCTGGTTGGCATCCTCAAGTTGTCAATTCTCTTGGTGTAAGGTTTAGAATACATGAGAGAATATGAGTAAGCCTGCCATATTGAGCTCTAATGGAGCTCATAATCATATCTTACAGCTGCTGGACGAACAAGGAAGCAACCGAAGCCGAGTGCTACGGTTGATCCTCTTGGATCATAGTCTTTTCCTTGTCACTCTTTCTCGCGATAGGGGTCTGACTCGACTCAGCAAATTCTCAATTTTGCATTTGATTCTTTAAGTAGGCAATCTTTTGGTATCTTTCTTCAACTGCCTTCATCAAGAGGTTGATTTTCCTTTCCATCTCCGCCATCCTCTCATCAGAGTCTACATCAGCTATCATCACAGACATCACATTAGGATTCGATGTCTTCTTCAAACGATCGGAAGTGAGAGTGGACTAGTTAAATAGAGGGTTATCTTTAACAACGACCTTGTCCTTGGAAGATTTCTCAATTAGTTTTGCGATTCTACTTGCAATAGCGTCAGAGGATCGATCTTCATTTATTGCAATCCCCTTAAAACAACTAAGGGTAATTGGTCCCGTGTAAGTGTTGCTTGAAGCATTAACCTTTGATGAAGCCTTCTTTGGTTCCATTGTTTGACTTAGAAGAGAAAGAGATGAAAGGTAGAGTTTGTCCCACCGAGTGTGCATGTTCACACGAGATTTTAATGAAGAAGTTTGATACATATGAATAAACTTAATTTGTATTGATTTGAATATAGTGGAGTACAATCTAGAACTTGATCCTCTGATTCTTTCTCCTATTTGTATGTTTCACTAGAGGGCTAAAGAGCTTGTTCTCGAGATTGAAGCTTCAATTGATTCTTGGAGTCTTGAAGTCTTCAAGCTTCAAGGAATGTTTTGTGTTCAGGAAGTATCTAATCTTCAAGAGCTCAAGGAGTCTTCTGATCTTTGTTTATGAATTCTCTCTAAGATCTCAAATTTCTGATCCCTTCAAATGGAGGAAAACTCCTCTATTTATAGAGCTCTCGTGGGCATGTGGGCTTAGGCCTTTTAAGCTTTTGAGCCCAACCTTTGAACTTGGTGTTCATGATCACACAAGTGTACACGATCAAATAATAGAAAACAGTAAATATTACAGAGTATCGAATCCACATGAAAGCGGAAAAGGAGTCTCTCGATTTAGTTAATTATTAAGAGAACTCGAAATCGAAATTATTTAGGGAAGAAGGTAAACAAACGGATGCTTTGGAAATAAATTCTAAACTAAGTAGCAATGAAAACAATGGTGGAGACAGCAATTAAGGAAAAGTTTAGGGGATCGAGCACACATTCGGACACAATTATGTTTAATTGAAATTGCTAATTAATTTACTCTATCGAATTCATAAAAAACGGTAGAAATCTCCTATTGGTCTCAATCGAACACGCTCAATTATTTATTAATCTAATTGTCCCTAGCGTCCGTTAGAGTAATTGAATTTAATTAAGTCCGCTCATCATTAGCCTCACCCGTCATTTGTTAATCCTATGTCACTTAGGCAAAATTGGGGGGTTAAATGAATTATTTCGGTCCTAAATTTCCTCCGTCGAGCTGAATTCATGATTAGAATCAACTAATTAATGGTCAATTAATTAGAAGCATTAAACACAATTCATTCAAATGAATTCTAATAAAGCAATCAATGGCAATTATAACAATTAATCCATAGAAGTAATCCTAAATGTCCTCTTAACCCCTAAACAACTAAATTCAGATCATCATCATTATAGAACAGTACCTTAAACTCATCCTTACAGCCCTAGGAACTACAAAAAAGAGGAAGAAAACATATACAAAATTCGTTATCATTGAATTCTCGACTCTTGCCTCGAAATTCGTGCTCCTGAGCCTTGAGATCCGCTTTTGAACACTCCAAATCATCCTCCACAGGTCCCAAGAAGGTAAGTTATCACAAAACAGGGATAAAACCCTAAATTTCTCTCCCAAAATTTGATCTCAAAACGAAGCTCTAGATGTCGCAACGTCGAGACGCTGTCCAAATGCACCATTTCATTTAAGCAAACGCAACGCTCCAGACGAAAAACGTTACGTGCACGCCTCTCTAGTGTAGAGAAGCCACAGGACAACATCTCGATGCTAGCTCTTGGGTTTTCATAATAAGGAATGGCGTTTTGATGCCATTTCAAGCGTCTTGACGCCATCCTCTCGGCCTCAACAACTTATGAGCCTCATTCTCCATACTTAGCCTCCAAAATTAATCCATTTAAGCTCCAAATCAATACATAGCTCCAAAATCATTAATGTCACTCCCAGTTGCTTGGTGTCCTAAAATACACGAATAATCCACATAAAAGCTCATATTTACACCATAAAACTAGCTACTTATAAGCATAAATATAACACTAAATTACTTGGGCTCTGCTAAATTTTGGCATAGCCCTTTGGACTGAATTTTGTTGGATTAAGGCCTCTTATTTGAGCTTTGATTGAAATTGACCCAAATTTGAATTTGTCACAATTTAATTTAGGGATCTTGCAAATTTGTAATTGACCCCTAACTAAATAAATAATTTTGTCATTAATTTTAAGCAATGACATGACAATTTCTAATTGGTCGAAATTTCTATTCCAACAATTGCATCCACCAATTTCAATATAGACTCTTACATTTCATTTGATAGAACATATTATTATGTATGAACTCTTACATCTTATCTTCAGCATCAATAGCTTAAAAATACAAATATAATGCATATATATTATACATTCTAGATACTTCTTAAAGCTTCTCATTATGAAGGATGTCTAACTCTTATCTTCAAAAATAACATCCTGGTTACACAGTAAAGAAAGAATAAAAATAATAAACAAAATACGCAATAGATAACAACAAACTAGCTTTCTTATTGTAATGCGTAACAATTTCAGGTAATGAGTAATTTCTCAATTTTGGAGTCAATTTCGAATTAATTTCTCTTCTAGCGAATCTTCGGAATTACTTTACTCACGATTGATTGAGTTATGATTGAGGTTTAAAGTAAGGTATTCCGAGCCAAGTTAATTGATTTAAAGTTACCCGACAACTAAGAGTTTAAGCAAAAGTTTAAAATGTAAAATTTTATCATTGAATTTGTGGTTGAAAGTCAACTTAGAAGATTTGGGCTTAATTAATATTTATTATGGATTTCAAGAGAAAGAGAAAAGGTCTATATGTGACCTCACGATGAGATCATAAAATAATTGGAAAAAAAAAAGAAAACAAACCCTAATTTACTCTTTTCTCTCTTCATCTCTTTCCTAGGGATGTCCATTTAACCCGTGGGGACCCACCCCGAACGGGGCGGGGAATCCCCGATTACACGGGGAATGGGGGAGGGAGAGGGGAGGTTTTTTTCTCCATTGGCTAAACGGAGACGGGGACGGGGAATATATTCCCCGCCCCGATTATATATATATATATATTATTACCTATAAATAGAATTTTTTTTTAAAAAAAAAAAAACTATAGTAGGAATTAGTTTCAGACTATTTCGTTATTAAAAAAAAAAAAAAAATTAAAGTCTATGTTGTAATATTGAAATTTGAATTTTTAGAAATTAAGTTGTTTCGACATTATAGTGTTTTTACTTATGGTATATTATTGTTTTTATTAGGAAATTTTATAACATTTACTTTAAATAGAATTATATTGAAAATTATTCATTTAGAAATAATTTTTATTATGGTTGAGAATAAATTTAAAAAATAAAAAAGATAAAATAAATAAATAAAAAAAGAACGGGGAACCCAATCCCCTCGAATTCCCCACAGGGAATCCCCATCCCGATCCCCGAGAAATTAAACGGGGAATGAAATGGGGGGCGGGGATGGGGATGGGGAATCCATTCCCCGGCCCCGCCCCGGCCCGTGGACATCTCTACTCTTTCCCTCTCCTTCATAACGTGCAGCCACACCCCTCTCGCAAGCTTCCCCTTCGTTTCATCAACAGCACGGATCACCATCGATTCTTCTCCTTCTTCCTTGTGCATGTTATCGACCACTTCTACTTCTCCTCCTTCAGTTCTCTCTGGCGACCCACGATGCAACTGGAAGCAACATTCAATGAGGACCCACGCTTTCTCTGAAGTTCCTTTTACGACAGTGATTGGGTTCACGAGTTGCGGCGGCGCGACGCTCCTTTCAGTTCCCAGACACATGCGACAGTGGCAGTCGCGTTCCAATTTCGACAACAACAATGCACGAACTTGCTGCTCCTCGACGTGATTGGCGGTTCTCCTCTGTCCCCATCGACCTCCAACGCAAGCAGGAACGAGCAGTGACGGCAGTGAATCGTGATTTGTAGCAGTGCACTCCAAGTTCCAGCATACAGATTAACGTGATTTGGGCTTCGAATCTCTTCAATCCCGTGACCCACATCCGATCAGTCTTGGTTTTGTATATCCATAGCTCGATAAGTTCAAATATGGGAGATGAGTTCATTTTTAGTCATGGATTCACAATGTTCTTGTATTTTGAGAGTGACCCATGAACTTCTTGGTCTCGTTGTAGAATATCCATCACTCTTGGATCTCAGATCTACTCGTGTCTAATCGAAGCAGACCAGCAAGGGGTCAGGGTCGTTTTATAAGGATTAAAGGGTAACATTCGTTCGTAAACCCATTCGAGCACTTGATTAAATGATAGAATGTAAGGGGTTGTTTGGCCCATGGTTTTTGGTTAGAATGGTTTTGAGTTCCAAACCCAAAACTATGTTTGGTACAAGGTGTTCAAAACCCTTGGTTTTGAAACACAACCTCATGGTTTACAACAATACAACCCCATGGGGTTTGTGCCATGTTTTCCTCTTCCATTTGCCGTTTTCTATTTCCAGCGACCACATTTTAATAACACCTCCGATGACAACTCCGGTGACCACCCGACGACCACCAACAACGATAACTCCAACGACCACATCGACGACCCGACCACCGCTGACAATTACCTCCGACGACCACTACGATGAGAATTCAACAGAAGTCTAACGACCACCCCAACAACTCAACACCCCAATGATACAGCCACCCCGATGACTCGACTTGCCCGAACTACTACCAATGACCATCTAACAACTACTTCGACTACCCTGCAACCATAGTTGACCACAACCCCGAAAACACGACCACCTAGCAACCACCGTCGACGACCACCTAATGACCACTCCGATGACCCGACCACCCCAGTGACTACTTCAACGATCACCCTAAAAACTTGACAACCCAACCACCTAAACCACTGTTGACGACCACTTGGTGACTACTCTAATGACCACCTTGGCGACCCGACCACCCTAATGATCACTCCAGCAACAACTCAGCTACCCAACCACTGCCACAACCACCCAACGACCATTACGTCAACCTAACCAACCTGATGGCCACTCTAGTGATCTGACCACCCGACAACTACTGCCAACAACCACCCAACGATCACTCCGGCGACCTGACCAAAGTGAAACCACCACCGGCGACCACCTTGGCAACCCAACCACACCATCAACCTGACCACCCCAACGACCACTCCAACTATCATCCCAGCAACCCAACTGCCTAATCAATTTTTTAAAAGGTTAAAATAAAACTAAAAATGGCTACTAAACAAATTTTTTTAACCCATTATATTTAAAATAGGTTTCAAAATACTGTGCAAAATAGAGTTTCTAATATTTTAATTTCTAAAATAGAATTCAAAAATTTTAACTCATTTATCCTTGAAATAGATTTCAAAATACGGTGCGAAAATTTGTTTAAATTCCATAATTTCTTAAATAGACCTCCAATATTTTAATTTTTAAAAAAGAATTCCAAAAATAGGTTTATGAATACTTTGTAAAATAAAGTTTTAAATTCCTTAATTTCTTAGATAGACTTCCAATTTTTTAATTTTTAAAATAGAGTTCTAAAAGTAGGTTTCATAATATTTTGTGAAATAGAGTTTTAAATTCCCTAATTTATTAAATAGACTTCCAATTTTTTAATTTCTAAAATAGAGTTCTTAAAATAGTTTTTTGAATACTTTGTGAAAGAGAGTATTAATTATTTAAAATATATGTCCTTACTAATGTTATTTAATTTTACATCATACTGAATGGAGTGAATGAGATATCATTATACTTGTACAAACTACACATTCATATTTAGCTATTCTTGAAACAATTGATCCACATAATTGGTTAAAATATTGATATGAAATTCAACAAACAATTATCAAGTAAAAAAAATGGATTTGAAAAAAAAAATAGCCTAAAAAATTGTTTTAAAAAATAAACCCAACCCAACCCAATCCTGCACCCCAAACACAGATTTCAGCAAACTAGCCAAACCCAACCTTGCACCCCCAAACATAGTAATCAGGAACCTCAGGGTTTCTGATTCCAGTCAATGATTCACAGGGTTCCTGATTCTAGACCAGTGCGCCAAACAACCCCTAAATTCTTATCTTTGGAATATTTTGATGTATAATTTTGGACTGGCTGATCTAGTTTTAAGATTGGTGTAAATGACGAAATTAATTTTGGTGTTTTCCCTTAGCATCTTTGGCTAAGCTACCAACCTTAGAGGATTTAATCTTTAATTTGGAATGTCTGGATTATTAATTGTTGTTGGATTTCTGTTCACATTTGGGCAAGAATCTCTATAGGCAAGACCAAGTTAATTGGCTATGAGGTAAGTAGCCTAGTTGGATAACTCCTTAGGGGTTGTTTGGGGCGTGAGTTATAATAACCTGTGTTATAATCACCTGTGGAATACTTTGGACCTCAAATACAGACTATTATAACTCTAAACTAAACAACTCTGCATTTTAAACAATGTTATAAAATTCCACATACTATTATAACCTACAGACTATCATAATCCATGTTATTATAACCCACTCAGTGCCCCAAACAGCCTCTTAATCTTTTGGATATGGAGTCCTTGGAATTTGTAATACATGTATTACTGAGTGGTTATGACTATGTTTTCTTTTAAGTATGTACTCAAGCATGTTGGTCGTTGGATGATCTGCTCAGTAAATTTCTCAAGTATGAGATCTACTTAAGTATGTTTGTCATGTGTTATGTTTCTATAAGTAGCCTAACCTATAGAACTCCATAAGGACTCAGTTAAAGGAGATTAAGTAAGAATGCTTGTGATACTTGCTTGGTTGGCTGAGTACAGTATACCTGAAATGTTTAAATGGTGCCAAAAACTTCATCGCTATGCTTTTCGCTACACGCAAGTGCACGTGATCGAAGTAATTAAAACTGGAGTATTCCAGAGTATTGTACCCAAGGGAACGGGTTTTAACAAAATCTACTGAGACGACACAAAATTTGTTTGCAAATTGCAATTGTGGTAACCAAGGGTGTAAAAATATAAGAGGTTGGTTCGTTAATGAAAAATAAGTGAAAAATCAATGAGTTAAAATAGGGATTCAAGTGATTCAAGCACCTTTGGAAAAATGCCATTCAAATGCAATTGCAATCTTGACTAAACATGTGAAGACTAAGTAAACCGAGTTCAACTCCTATTCAATTTTGATTCAAAATCTTTAGGAGACTAAGTGATTAAACCTATATGTCTATGCCTAATCTAACTTAGATACTTTCACACACAACTCTAGTGGTTTTGGAGTCTCGCCCTATGTCTAGGGTCAATGTTCAGAACTTATTTCTAAGCTTTTTCCTCCATTGCTTTTGTGACATCGGCTTTCCCTTAATTCTTTCGATATTAAGTTCAAGCTTGATGATAACTCTTAAATTAAGAGTTATATGCTTGTATTTTTGGGCTAAATTTCTATATTTTATATCTATGAATCTTGGAAATTCCCTAGATTGGAGTCATTTTGCTCTAGAAGTAATTTTGATATAATAATATTTTTATTAGAGCAATTTTATTCTAATTAAGGCATTTTATGTGATTAAATCAGGGTGGATTAATGAGGAGTTACGAAGCCAAGAACAGCAGTTTTTCAACTAATTGCTGGAGCAAATTTCGCGCATCAGGCTTTTACGAAATTCGCACGTGGAAGCTGTATTCATTAATTGAGCTGGCATCTGTCAGTCCAGTCATCTGCTTCCAGCGAATTAGAGGCCGCCACGTCACTAGGTCAAGCCCAGTCAGCCCTCGTTTTCATAAAAGGGTGACTATTATAATGGCCTGCCGTTTTTTTGTTGTTAGAGAGATGGGCATTTTGAGAGAAAGGTGCTGATCCCGAAATAACAGAGAAGGAGCAGCAGAGGAGAGCTTGGACCAGGAGCCTTCACCGGAGTTTGCCAAAAACGGAAGGATTCCAGTCGGAGCAACGCCGTTGCTGTGGCAAGAAACTTGGGGCAGCATTTCGACTTCTCCTGCTACAATTTCTACTGTCTTTTAGTTATTTTCTGTTTTTACTTCCATGATGTTTCCATTTCTACTGTTTTTCCGTTTTCACTGTAGCATGAACTAATCCCTCTTAGGTGAGGATTAGAGGATGATTGTTATTTGCTAATGTTATAGTTGAGTAGACTTCATCTCCTTCGGTTTGGTTTTTAAGGGCTTTTAATCTTAGTTTGTTTCCGCTTGGCCAGCCGTTTCGAACACCGTCCCTCTGATTTCTGGGAAGAATAGGAGGGGCTGAAAACTTAAAAACCACGTTAGCCTCTTGTTAAGGTTAGTTGCTGACTAAGTGGGTAGGTTAGGGATAGCCACTCGCCTAACGCACACAAAGTACAGAGGGTTTATTATGCTGAAGTAATTTAATTGCGACAGCATACATTCAGTGATTCGGGAGAATACCGTGTAGTCTGTAGTGAATCGATTGGAATGAATGTATCCTCAGTTTATAACTTAGCTAATGCATGACTTACCTCTAATCCGAGCCTTTCCTTTAATTAAAAGTACAAGTTAATCGTTCTCTGTTTTCTGAAGTCTTTACTCTGTTTTGCATGCTTTAGCATTAAATTTGCTCCAGCATTTATGATTTCTTTTATGGCATTTCCCTCGATAATTTTGAATGGTTACCAAATGAGTTACTAAAAATTAATTTAGGATCATTAGAAAAATCAATAGTCTCCGTGGATACGATAATTTTACTTGCCACTTGCTATAAAAAGAATGTGTACACTTGCGCATTGACACTCTAATTTGCACAATTATTCACATTGCTCTAGCAAACACATCAAGTTTCTGCATAATTTCACATCACTCTAGCAAGTCATCAAGTTTTTGGCGCCGTTGCCGGGGACTATTCAATTTTTCTTTTACTTAAATTGATTTTTAGTAACTGGTGCTTAATTGAATCTGAATTAGCTGTTTGGTTTTACTTTCAGGTGTGTTAGTGGTGTATGAACAAGTCTTCTGACTTGGAATTTCGAATTGATCCAGAAATTGAGAGAACATTTCATTTGAGGAGAAGAGCTCAAAGAGCTGGTCAAAGAGACAGGCAGTATCCAATGGAAAGACAAGATCCATTTATACCGCCTGGACCCCGAGTAGGACCTGCTATCGATGAGAATCAACCACAACCTGAATTGAGAGGAAATCGACCAGTTAATCAGGGAAATATGGCTGAGAATCCTGTTCTTTTAGCCAATGACAGGGAAAGAGCTATCAGGGCTTATGCAGTACCCACATTTGATGAATTATATCCTGGAATTGCTGGACCAGAAATTGAAGCAGCAAATTTCGAAATGAAGCCAGTTATGTTTCAAATGTTGCAAACGGTGGGACAATTCCATGGCCTACCTTCTGAAGATCCACATTTGCATCTTAAGTCTTTTCTAAGTGTGAGTGATTCATTTAAGAAGCAAGGAGTATCAAAAGACGCACTTAGGATGATATTATTTCCATATTCTCTTAGAGATGCAGCAAAGGCATGGTTGAATACTTTTCCACCTGGATCTATCACTTCGTGGAACGATTTGGCAGAGAAATTCTTGATAAAGTATTTTCCACCAACGAAGAATGCAAAGTATAGAGCTGAAATAGTAGCATTCAGGCAGTATGATGATGAGACATTTAGTGAGGCGTGGGAACGGTTTAAAGAATTACTAAGAAAGTGCCCACACCATGGTCTACCACATTGCATCCAAATGGAGACACTATACAATGGGTTGAATTTGGATACTCAGAACATGGTAAATGCTTCAGCAAATGGAGCTCTGCTTTCAAAGACTTTTAATGAAGCCTATGAGATTTTGGAGAGAATTTCTACCAATAGTTCTCAATGGGCAGATGTAAGAAGCAACCCTGGGAAGAAGAAGCAGGGAGTGTTGGAAGTTGATGCATTATCATCATTAAGTGCCCAAATTGCTTCCATGGCAAATATTTTGAAGAACATGTCAATGGGGAATGTGTCACAGAATGCTGCCTCAGTTAATCAAGTCACAGCAGAATCATGTGTTTACTGTGGGGAAGCGCATACGTTTGAATTCTGTCCTGGAAACCCAGCTTCGGTAAATTATGTTGGAAATCAAAACATGAGGCAGAACAACCCGTATTCCAACACCTATAACCCAGGATGGAGAAACCACCCAAATTTTTCTTGGAGTGGTCAAGGAAGTAATGCTGCAGCAAATCAAAGTCATCAAAGAATGCAGTATCCTCCGGGATTTTCACAGCAGCAAAATCAACAGTTTCCACATCAAAAGCCTGTTAATCAATCAATTCATGGAACCTCTCTGGAGAGCCTCATGAAGGAGTATATGGCCAAGAATGATGCTGTAATTCAAAGCCAACAAGCCTCCTTGAGAAATTTAGAAATTCAAATGGGACAATTAGCAAGTGAGTTGAAGGCCAGACCTCAGGGAAAACTTCCTTCAGACACTGAGACTCCAAAAAGAGAAGGTAAAGAACAAGTACAAGCGATTGAGTTGAGGAGTGGAAGACCTCTTGCTGTAACAGAAAATATGAGCAAGCAAAAGCAGAAAAGTAAAGAATCAGCAGTGCAGACAGAGGAAGACACAGTTGAGCCTGAAAATGTGATTCTGGAAGAAACAGAGAATGCTGAGAGTACAGAGGATGTTGAGAAAACAAAGGATACTGAGAATGCTGAAGCAGAAGACAGTGCTGGAGCAAAACGTTCAGCAGTAACACAGAAGCCAGCTACTGTGAGTCCAGCATTTGTGCCACCACCACCACCATTTCCTCAGCGATTAAAGAAGAAAAATCAGGATCAGCAGTTCAAGAAGTTCTTTGATATCTTTAAACAACTTCATATAAACATTCCTTTGGTAGAAGCTCTTGAGCAAATGCCGAAGTATGCGAAGTTCCTTAAAGATATCCTAACCAAGAAGAAGAGGCCAATGGAATTTGAAGTTGTGCCTTTGTCAGGAGAATGTAGTGCTATAGTTGCAAATCCTATTCCACCAAAGCTTCAAGATCCTGGATCATTTACAATACCAGTGTCAATTGGAGGAAAAGAAGTAGGAAGAGCCCTCTGTGATTTAGGTGCCAGCATAAATCTTATGTCATTGTCTATTTTTCAGAAATTAGGCATTGGAGAGGCAAGACCAACAACTGTAACTTTACAGTTAGCTGATAGGTCAATCACATATCCTGAAGGGAAGATTGAAGATATATTGGTACAAGTGGATAAATTTATTTTTCCAGCGGATTTCATTATTCTGGACTATGAAGCAGACAAGGAGGTACCAATCATCTTAGGGAGACCTTTCTTGGCAACTGGAGGTACAGTAGTGGATGTGGCTAAGGGAACCATTACATTGACTGTGGATGATCAGGAGGTGAAATTTAATGTGTTCGATGCTATGAAATGCCCAGCGGAGAGAGAACAGTGTTCAGCTATTCACATCCTTGATGATGTGATAAAAGAAAATTTTGAGCTTAATTTGCTGGAGCAGCATGATCTAAGGTTTGGAGAGATTCCAGAAGAAGATTTAGAAAGCTGCAGCAAAAGATCTGAAGTGAATAGTGTGGCAGAATTTCCAGGGTATAGGAGGTTATTTGAATCATTGGAGCTTGCAGAAAGAGAATCTCCACCAATTCAACCATCAATCAAGGTGCCTCCTAAGTTAGAATTGAAACCCCTCCCTACACATTTAAAGTACGCATATCTGGGAGAAAAAGGAACTTTGCCAATCATTATTTCAGCAAATCTTTCACCCGAGGATGAGCTACTGCTTTTAGAATTGCTGAAGCAATACAAGAAGGCAATTGGGTGGACATTGGCAGATATACAAGGTATAAGTCCTTCCTTTTGCATGCACAAAATTAATTTGGAGGATGGAAATTTCAGAACCATTGAACATCAAAGAAGGCTTAATCCTGCAATGAAGGAAGTTGTTAAAAAGGAAGTGATCAAATGGTTGGATGCTGGAATCATTTATCCAATTGCTGATAGCAATTGGGTAAGTCCTGTGCAGTGTGTTCCTAAAAAGGGAGGTATGACTGTGACTGTTAATGAAGCCAATGAGTTGATTCCAACTAGAACAGTAACAGGTTGGCGGATTTGTATGGATTATAGGAGATTGAACAAAGCCACCAAGAAGGATCATTTTCCACTGCCGTTTATTGATCAGATGTTGGATAGGTTGGCAGGGCAAGCTTATTATTGTTTTCTTGATGGGTATTCTGGGTATAATCAGATCACCATTGCTCCTCAAGACCAGGAGAAGACAACATTTACTTGCCCCTATGGAACATTTGCCTTTAGAAGAATGCCTTTCGGGTTGTGTAATGCTCCAGCAACTTTTCAGCGCTGTATGATGGCCATATTTTCAGATATGGTGGAGTCTATAATGGAGGTATTTATGGATGATTTTTCAGTATTTGGAGAATCTTTTCAATCCTGTTTAGAAAATTTGGGTAAGGTATTGCAGAGATGTGAAGAGACTAACCTGGTGTTAAATTGGGAAAAATGTCACTTTATGGTCAAGGAAGGAATTGTCCTTGGGCACAAAATTTCTAAGGCAGGAATTGAAGTTGATAAGGCAAAAGTGGAGATCATTGAAAAATTGGAGCCACCATCATCAGTCAAAGGAGTACGGAGTTTTCTTGGGCATGCTGGATTTTATCGAAGATTCATTAAGGATTTTTCAAAAATATCCAAGCCACTTTGTACTTTGCTGGAAGTCAATCGACCATTCCAATTTTCTGAGGAATGTGTAAGGGCATTTAACACCTTGAAGACAGCATTAGTTTCTGCACCAATTATTGCTGCACCAAATTGGAGTGTGCCATTTGAAGTAATGTGTGATGCAAGTGACTACGCAGTAGGAGCTATGCTGGGGCAAAGGAATGGCAGAATCATTCATCCAATTTATTACGCCAGCAAAACCTTGAATGAAGCTCAGTTGAATTATACCACTACAGAGAAAGAGCTGCTAGCTGTGATCTTTGCGCTGGAGAAATTCAGATCATATCTCATTGGGACCAAAGTGGTTGTTTATACAGACCATGCGGCATTAAAATACCTGTTGGCGAAAAAAGATGCTAAACCAAGGCTAATAAGATGGGTGTTGCTTTTGCAGGAGTTTGATCTAGAGATAAAAGACAAGAAAGGGTCGGAGAATCAAGTGGCTGATCATCTCTCTAGAATGGAACAGCATCAGCAATTGCTACAGCAACCTGAGATAACAGATGCATTTCCAGATGAACAATTGTTGGTAGTCTCAGGAGTGCTGGACAATGAAATTCCTTGGTACGCTGATTTTGCTAATTATTTGGCTGCTAACATTTTACCTTCTGATTTGTCTAAACAGCAATTGAAAAAGTTCCTCCATGAGGTAAAATTTTACTTTTGGGATGATCCATATTTATTTAGACATTGTGCTGACAATATTTATAGAAGGTGTGTTTTTGGAAGTGAAATTCAATCAATTCTTGAGCATTGCCATGCTTCTCCATACGGTGGACATTTTGGAGGGCAACGCACGGCAGCAAAAGTCTTCCAATCAGGTTTTTATTGGCCTACCATTTTTAAAGATGCACATTTTTTTAGTAGAACTTGTGATACTTGTCAAAGGAGAGGAATGATAGGAAAAAGAGATGAAATGCCCTTAACTTACATTTTAGAGGTTGAATTGTTTGATGTTTGGGGTATAGACTTTATGGGACCATTTCCTCCTTCTTTTGGCAATTACTATATTTTAATGGCTGTTGAGTATGTATCAAAGTGGGTTGAGGCTGTGGCTTGTCCTGTAAATGATGCTAAAACTGTCTTGAAATTCATGCATAAGCACATTTTTACACGATTTGGCACACCTAGAGTTTTAATTAGTGATGAAGGAACCCATTTTGTTAACAAGCTGCTTGGCAATTTATTAGCAAAATATCATGTGAAGCATAGGGTCTCAACACCTTATCACCCACAAGCCAATGGCCAAATAGAGTTATCCAATAGGGAGATAAAGGGAATACTTGAAAAAGTTGTGCATCCAAATAGAAGAGATTGGTCCACTAGGTTGGATGATGCTCTTTGGGCATATAGGACAGCTTACAAAACACCTTTAGGTATGTCACCATACAGGTTAGTCTTTGGTAAAGCATGTCATTTACCTGTAGAGTTAGAGCACAAAGCATTTTGGGCCTTGAAAAAGTTGAATTTTGACTATACTTATGATGCAGCATTAAGGTTGCTGCAGCTTAATGAGTTAGATGAGATGAGGCATGCTGCGTATGAAAGTTCCAGGCTATACAAGGAGAAAACTAAATTGTGGCATGATAAAAGGCTTTTGCCGAAGAATTTTGAGAAAGGACAAAGAGTTTTACTGTTCAACTCTAGACTAAAACTATTTCCAGGAAAACTTAAGTCTAGATGGTCTGGTCCATTTACAATTGTGGAGGTATTTCCCTATGGTGCAATAACTTTGCAGGATGAGAAAGATGGCAGAACATTCAAGGTGAACGGCCATCGCATCAAACATTATTGGGGAGGAGAAATTCAGCAGAAGCTTGCTTCCCTGAGTTTGACAGAAGAATGACGAAGCAATTATTTTGCTGGAGCATTGAGTATTATTGCATATTTTTACGCTCCAGAATTTTTTTTAGTCGAGTTGTTGTTTTATTTACTTTAGGAGTTTAATGTTTTTCTTTATTGTGCAGATCGTTTATTTTATCTTTTGTGAGTTGTAAATAAAAAAGGGAAACAGATTTTTCTTAAAAAGGAAGGACAGAGAAAATTCCTTTTTCGGTTAAGGAATTAAAGGCAGTTGGTACGGCAACTTTAAAGACATAGCAATTTTCGGAATCTTTTTAACTGAGTGGTTGGGGATTAATCTCACAGAGGCATGCAGAGAGTGTGGCAGCAAAAATATCTGGGGAAAACGATATGGGTTTATGATCAAATCTGAGGCTGTCAGCGATTCTCAAGGGGTATAACGTTAGTCAAGGCTATTTTTAAGGGATTTTGAATTTAAAAATCTGGAGGAAAAGACCAGTATGCCCTCCTAGTCATTGTCCTTAAATTGAACCCTAGCCATTGGATTTACCCATCCTCTTTGCTATCTCAACCCGAACTCTGTAGCTCTGAAAATTCTATCCTTCTCGCCGGAAAAATGCCAGCAAAAACGCGCCGATCAAAGCTTCAGGAAGGTGAACCTTCTGAACCGGTAGAGCCGAGGTCATTCCGGAGCAAGAAAAGAGGAAGTCACCAAAGAAAAAGAAGAAGAAGGTTGTGAAAGAGGTAACGCCAGAACCGCTGGTCGAAACTGAGGAAGTTGCTGAAACAGAGGTCATTGATCAAGAACATGCAGAAGAGGAAAGACCTATCGAAAACATAGAAGAGAATGTGGGAAGCGAAGAAGTTCCTGAAGCAGAAAAAATGCAAGAGCATGAGGAAACCCAAGTGAGGGAAGAACCACCTGTACAGAGCCTAGTGACTGATGAAGCGGTAATAGAACAATCGCCAGAAAAGTCCAAGAAGAAGAGAAAGAAAAGAAAGCGAATTGCTGAAGCATCTGGGGCAGAGGAGACTCCAACAGAAGAAGTGGAGCCAGAAGAGGAAGATGCTGCAGCAATGGCTGCCAAGGCGAAGAAGAAAGGCAAGAAAAAGGTGGAAGAAGGTACAAAATTTCCTTGGGAAAGATTTATTTCCTCTAGTGCGAAAAAGAAATATAATGAACTGAAAAAGAAGGAATTTCTGCCGGAGAAAGGATTCAGTTCTGATTTAACCATGCTACAGAATTTTTTAAGCTCAAAAATTGAGAGTTTGGGTTGGCAGCAGTTTGCAAGGCAGCCGAGCGAAGCAAGAGTGCAGGTTGTTAGGGAGTTTTATGCAAATTTAGACCCAAAGGAGGGGTATTTGGCCATAGTTCGTGGAGTCCCAGTCGATTGGTCACCGGAGGCCATTAATGATCTATACCATCTAGAGGACTTCCCCCACGCATTGTTTAATGAGATGATCACTGCTCCTTCTGTGGAACAGTTAAATGCTGCAGCAAAGGAGGTAGGAGTAGGAAATGCTCAATGGAGGGTTTCAAGTGGTGGAACAAGAACCTTCCAAGCAGCATATCTCAACAATGAAGCAAATGTGTGGTTAGCCTTTGTCAAGCTCCGCCTTATCCCAACAACCCATGACTCGACTGTATCAATGGCAAGAATCCTGCTGACTTTTGCAATTCTGAAGGGGTTAAGCGTGAATGTGGGGAAGATTATCTCGGCGCAAATTAAGAGCTGTGCAAAGAAGAAGGTTGGGAAGTTGTTCTTCCCAAACACTATCACAATGCTGTGTGATCGGGCTGAAGTGCCTAGACATTCTGAGGATGACATACTCTTTGATAAGGGTGTCATTAACCCAAGCAGCATTCAGCGCCTGCAGAGAAGGGAAGGAAACTATCGAGCTGGAGGTCTTCTGAGAGGAGTTGATAAGCTGTTGGAGATGCAACAACAATTGCTGCAGCGGATCGAGCATGCAGAAATGCAACAGCAAACATTCTGGTTGTACGCTCAAAGAAGAGATGCAGCTATTAAGAAAGCCCTGCTCAACAATTTTCAAAAGCCATTCCCTGCTTTTCCTGCTTTCCCAGAAGAAGTACTGACCCCTTGGATGCCGTCATCTGCTGACCAACCGTTTGAAGAAGAAGAAAATATCGAAGACTCATCCGAAGAAGAAGGCGAAGGGATGTAGTCTGTCTTCCTTTAACCATTTGCTATCTGTTTACTTTTGTTTGTCTTTACTTAGTTGTTGCTTATGCTTATTTCTGCTTTAGTAGTTGTTTTGTTTTGTTTAGGTTTAAGCTTTTAGAAGTTAGGACTTAGATTGGGAAGAAGAAAAGCTGCTCCTAGTTAATTCTGTAATCATGATCTCCTGCGCGTAGTAATTGAAAAGCATATCTTGTTCAGCCTCCTTGCTCTTAAAATTAAAATTAAGTGTTGAATGAATTGTTCTTGCCTAAGCCTGTTGTTAAAGCAATTAGATTGCTGGAGCATAATTAGAAATTGCATGTTAATTAAGTTGTGCTCTGCTTGTGCCTTGAATTCTTCTGCTTAGTCAAATTTGTTCCTATATTCAAGCTGCTGGATGACTGCTGATGATTTAGCATTTTAGGTTATTGAATCTTTTGCACAAGAAGTCCTAAGTTTTAAATAGATTCTTATAGAGCCATCCCTTTTAAAGCTTAGAAGTCTAGGAATGCTCATTCCCAACCAAAGGATACCAAGTTTACTTTTCTGTCCAATTCTAGTCTGTTTAGCCAGCTTGTAATAAGTTTGGGGGTCTTCACTTTACTTTCTCTCATTGGGGACAATGAGCGATTTAAGTTTGGGGGGGCCGTGTTGAAGTTGCTAGAGCATTGTTGAAGATTTTGCCTGTTATTTTTTTTTAGGATATACTCTTAGGGAGCACTCCTCTTCTACTCCTAAGATGCACTCCTCTCCCTTGCAAGCAAGCCCAGCCTGTTAGGTTGTTAAAAAAAAAAAAAAAGAGTTAGCTCAGAAAAAGGGTTTTGCTAGAGCAATCTCTGTGTAGCTTGTGCTCGTAGCTAGATGTTTTCACCAAAAAGTGTTAGCATTCTGGAACGAAGGTATAAGCTGCATGAAGAAGCTTTGAAAAGAAAAAGAAAAGAAAAAAAAGAAAGAAAAAGAGAAAAAGGAAGCAAGGGATGAGTGTTAGCCTAATAGTCACAACTCTCCTAAAGCTTAGGTGAGCTTCATCATAAAATGTTGCCATTCTGAGAAGCAAGAGGGAAGTGACATGAGGGCCAGTCTTAGAAAAGAAGTGGAATGAGTGTTATGCCTATGAGGTGATGAGCCTGAAAGCTAGGGTGAACGACATCATAAAATGTTGTCATTCCAAGAAATAGGGCTATGACTTCAAGGATCTCCAAGAGAGTAGTAAAAAAAAAAAAAAAAAAAAAAAAAGAAGAGAAAAGTGCAAGTTTTGTGCTAGCTTAAAAGATTAGTCTTAGAGGGGAAGCACTCTTGTGTAAGTTTGGTTTGGGATTGCATAATGAGCTTGAGGATTAGAACTTCTAAGTGATAAAAGCTTCGGAGCTAAAAGGTGTCTAGTTAATTCTTGGGCATGTGCAAAAGAACATAATTTGAAATCTTGAAGCAGGACAGTATGTATTGAGTTGATGGAGCAAGTTTGATGCTGGAGCATCACTATAATGGTGGGAATGCATATAAGAATTCAGTGGCCAAGTAGAAGTAGCTTTTGACATGTGCAGGTGAAGAAAGCATCACTCGAGGACGAGTAATGATTCAAGTTTGGGGGTTTGATAACTCTTAAATTAAGAGTTATATGCTTGTATTTTTGGGCTAAATTTCTATATTTTATATCTATGAATCTTGGAAATTCCCTAGATTGGAGTCATTTTGCTCTAGAAGTAATTTTGATATAGTAATATTTTTATTAGAGCAATTTTATTCTAATTAAGGCATTTTATGTGATTAAATCATGGTGGATTAATGAGGAGTTACGAAGCCAAGAACAGCAGTTTTTCAACTAATTGCTGGAGCAAATTTCGCGCATCAGGCTTTTACGAAATTCGCACGTGGAAGCTGTATTCATTAATTGAGCTGGCATCTGTCAGTCCAGTCATCTGCTTCCAGCGAATTAGAGGCCGCCACGTCACTAGGTCAAGCCCAGTCAGCCCTCGTTTTCATAAAAGGGTGACTATTATAATGGCCTGCCGTTTTTTTGTTGTTAGAGAGATGGGCATTTTGAGAGAAAGGTGCTGATCCCGAAATAACAAAGAAGGAGCAGCAGAGGAGAGCTTGGACCAGGAGCCTTCACCGGAGTTTGCCAAAAACGGAAGGATTCCAGTCGGAGCAACGCCGTTGCTGTGGCAAGAAACTTGGGGCAGCATTTCGACTTCTCCTGCTACAATTTCTACTGTCTTTTAGTTATTTTCTGTTTTTACTTCCATGATGTTTCCATTTCTACTGTTTTTCCGTTTTCACTGTAGCATGAACTAATCCCTCTTAGGTGAGGATTAGAGGATGATTGTTATTTGCTAATGTTATAGTTGAGTAGACTTCATCTCCTTCGGTTTGGTTTTTAAGGGCTTTTAATCTTAGTTTGTTTCCGCTTGGCCAGCCGTTTCGAACACCGTCCCTCTGATTTCTGGGAAGAATAGGAGGGGCTGAAAACTTAAAAACCACGTTAGCCTCTTGTTAAGGTTAGTTGCTGACTAAGTGGGTAGGTTAGGGATAGCCACTCGCCTAACGCACACAAAGTACAGAGGGTTTATTATGCTGAAGTAATTTAATTGCGACAGCATACATTCAGTGATTCGGGAGAATACCGTGTAGTCTGTAGTGAATCGATTGGAATGAATGTATCCTCAGTTTATAACTTAGCTAATGCATGACTTACCTCTAATCCGAGCCTTTCCTTTAATTAAAAGTACAAGTTAATCGTTCTTTGTTTTCTGAAGTCTTTACTCTGTTTTGCATGCTTTAGCATTAAATTTGCTCCAGCATTTATGATTTCTTTTATGGCATTTCCCTCGATAATTTTGAATGGTTACCAAATGAGTTACTAAAAATTAATTTAGGATCATTAGAAAAATCAATAGTCTCCGTGGATACGATAATTTTACTTGCCACTTGCTATAAAAAGAATGTGTACACTTGCGCATTGACACTCTAATTTGCACAATTATTCACATTGCTCTAGCAAACACATCAAGTTTCTGCATAATTTCACATCACTCTAGCAAGTCATCACTTGACAAGCAATCACTAGTTGGCCGACTAGATTTACCCAGATCTAAATTCAACAAAAGCAAACAAAGTTCACATGCTAGCTAGATTGATCATGCTTTAGAGCTTTTACATTTTTCCTTAGGGCATTCACCAACTTGAACCCCTAAAGAAAATTTAGCTCATTATGGAAGAAATGAAAATCAACAAGTTGGAATATTGAAAATCCATAACAAAGTTGGTAAAGGGAAGGGAATAACAACTAAAATTAAAATAAAGATTCGAATGAAAGAACCTTTTATTGAATCAATTTAATACTCAATTACATTCAACAACTTTAAGCAACAAATTTTAACAATAAAAATTGCAGTAACTAAACCTAAGAAAAACAGAAACTTCAACCAAAGACTTGAAAACAAAAATACTCAAACTAAACTAAACCTTTTTTTTGGTTCATGTCTCAATTGAACTCAATTCCTTCTCTTTCAAGACGTTTTGACTCATAACAACCTTCACTTTCGTGAGGAAGGATTGAGATTTTGAACGTTGAAGGTTCTAAACATGAAGAAGAAGAAAACAGTAGCAAAGTAAAAAAAAAAACAGCAAAAAATGAGAGAAAAACGGTGCAGAAAAACCCATAAAAAAAAGGAAGAACGAAATTCAAAGATTCAATGTTTAACGAAAATTTAACAACTTACAACATTTAGATCAAAACATAAACTAACTATAGACTAAACAATGAACAAAAACAGAAGAGAAAACTGCTGTAAATGACAGAAAAAACGTGAGTACAGACTGTGGGCGAGTAGCAGAAAAACCCATGCCATGTTTTAGATCGTTTTCCTCATTTTTATAGGCATTGAGGGCTAGGGTTTCCATATTTGTGCTCCTTCAATCATGGGTCAATGTTTGGGCATGAGATTAGGCTAAAAATTCTCCAAAAATCGAGCAAATCCCGTGGATTTTGGTGTTTTCCCAAAATTTCCGCAACTTCCAGAAATTCCAGAAATGCAATTGCATTTCAATTGCATTTCTGTTGCATTATTTTTCAGCTCTACCAAAATTTTCCAGAAATGCAATTGCATTTTCATCAGCATTTTTGGGCTGAAAAGTCTCCTAAAATCGAGCCAAACGCCCTGGGTTTTGGAGCATTTTCGTGATATCCACAATAAATTGATATGTCTAGAAAATGCAATTGCATCAAAAACTTGATCGCTATGCTTTTCGCTACAACACGCAAGTGCACGTAATCGAAGTAATAAAGAAACTGGAAGTACTCCAGAGTATCGTACCCAAGGGAACGGGTTTTAACAAAATCTACTGAGACGACACAAAATTTGTTTGCAAATTGCAATTGTGGTAACCAATGGTGTACAAATGCTTGAATGGTTGTTTTTGCTAAATAAAATAAGTGAAAAGTCAATAATTAAAAAGAATGGGATCCAAGTTGCTTATGCCCTTTTGGAAAGAAATGCTACTTAAAATGCAATTGCAATCATAGTTAACACTCGAGAACTAAGTAAACCGAATTCAACTCCTATTCAATTTTGCTTCAAAATCTTTAGGAGGCTAAGTGATTAAACCTATATGTCTATGGCTAATCTAACTTAAGTGATTTTGCGCACAATTCTAGCGGTTTTGGAGTCTCGCCCTATGTCTAGGGTCGATGTTCAAGACTTATTTCTAAGCCTTTTCGTCCATTGCTTTTGTGACATCGGCTTTTCCTTAACTCTTTCGATATTAAGTTCAAGCTTTGACAAGAAATGCTAGTTGGCCGACTAGGTTTACCCACATTAATTCAACAAAAACAAACAAAGTCTTGAATATTAACTAGATTGAATATGCTTTAAGCTTTACATCCCTCCTCTAGGGTATTCACTAATTTGAATCCCTAAAGAGGAATTAGCTCATTATGGAAGAAATGAAAATCAACAAGTTAGAATATTGAAAATCCATAACAAAGTTGGTAAAGGGAAGGGAATAACAACTAAAATTAAAATAAAGATTTGAATGAAAGAACCTTTTATTGAATCAATTTAATACTCAATTACATTCAACAACTTTAAGCAACAAATTTTAACAATAAAAATTGCAGTAACTAAACCTAAGAAAAACAGAAACTTCAACCAAAGACTTGAAAACAAAAATACCCAAACTAAACTAAACCTTTTTTTTTGGTTCATGTCTCAATCGAACTCAATTCCTTCTCTTTCAAGACGTTTTGGCTCATAACAACCTTCACTTTCGTGAGGAAGGATTGAGATTTTGAACGTTGAAGGTACTAAAAATGAAGAAGAAGAAAACAGTTGCAAAGTAAAAAAAAAAACAGCAGAAAATGAAAGAAAAACCCATAAAAAAAGGAAGAACGAAATTCAAAGATTCAATGTTTAACGAAAATTTAACAACTTACAACATTTAGATCAAAACATAAACTAACTATAGACTAAACAATGAACAAAAACAAAAGAGAAAACTGTTGTAAATGATAGAAAAACGTGAGTACAGACTGTGGGCGAGTAGCAGAAAAACCCAGCCACGTTTTGGATCGTTTTCCTCATTTTTATAGGCATTGAGGGCTAGGGTTTCCATATTTGTGCTCCTTCAATCATGGGTCAATGTTTGGGCATGAGATTAGGCTGAAAATTCTCTAAAAATCGAGCAAATCCCATGGATTTTGGTGTTTTCCCGAAATTTCCGCAACTTCCAGAAATTCCAGAAATGCAATTGCATTTCAATTGAATTTCTGTTGCATTATTTTTCAGCTCTACCAAAATTTTCCAGAAATGCAATTGCATTTTCATCAGCATTTTTGAGCTGAAAAGTCTCCTAGAATCGAGCCAAACGCCATGGGTTTTGGAGCATTTTCGTGATATCCACAATAAATTGATATGTCTAGAAAATGCAATTGCATTGCAATTGCATTTTCCCTCTTGTTCACCACCTTGCTTTCTCAAGGAAATGCAATTGCATTTCATTTGCATTTTCTTCATTTCTTCAAATATGCACAAAACAACAATTTTAGCCAACTTTCTTGTATCTTTTCAACTTAATTCTTCTTTTTACCATACTCCGACAAGCTTGCATGGATATATCTTATAAATGCTATTTTTAGCTTGCTCGATAATCAATAAAGCATACAAAAATGACAAAAATAACTTAGTTTAGGGTTAAATAATCCTCATAAATAAGAATTATCAACTGCATATAGATTACTTAAAGTGTTGATTAGTTGATTGAGTATAGGATACTTGAGTTGTTGGGTTGGTTGGTTGGCAGTTTAGGATGCTTTGAAAGTGTGGCATGTTTAGGATTACCTTTCATGTCTAGCATGTTCAGAATAACATAGAATTGACTGTTATGTTTATCATGTTTTAGAGGGGTTCGAGGATGGAATGGACTAGTAGAGAATGCTACGATTTCATATTTAGAGGACCTTAGTTTAATGTATGTTATTCCTTAAGCTTCATGTATGCTAGTGGAAATTACCTTCTCCATGTCATGTATGTTTCCAAGTATACTTTTAAGTATGATTTCATGTATGTTCCCATGTATGTTTCATGTTTTCAGCTTGGGGTCGTTCCCTCGTGCCTACAGCTTAGGGGTCACTCCCTCATGTCTACAGTTTCAGGGTCATTCCCTCATGCCTACAGCTTGGGGGTCACTTCCTCATGTCTACAGTTTAGGAGTCACTCCCTTCATGTTTAATTAGAATGTGGTCAAGGGTATTGTGTTGTGAGAGGTCTAGCTCTACTAAAGGGTTGCCAACTACCCTTTAGTGGCGCTTTGCCATACAGGACTAACACACATAGTATCATAATTAGTTTAGCTTGGGGATTGGTTAATTGTTCACTTAGACAGAAAGTTTCCATGTTTTCAGTTAAAGCCTTTATGTATCATAACAGTTTGTAGTGTAAAGCGGCGTGACAGAATGTCATGTTTTTAGTTATGGTTTTTAAAGTAGTAGAACATGAATGTGCACTTTATTTAGGACCCTACATATTTTAGTATCATGATGGATATATGAAAGTGCAGTTCAGTCGCTCAAGTGGGGCTACTTATTGAGTATTTTTATACTCACCCATGCTACATTTCTTTTCTTTTCAGATGATACGTAAACTTACGAGGCGTGTGGCGTGAGCGTTCAGTTTGGCGAGGCTATGTAGACAGTGTCAAACCAAAGCTTCCTAGCATCCTAAGAAGTTATAGTTCATGTTTTATGCTCATTTCTTTAACACTCTAGTTTTGTAAATATTTTTTATTCTTTAAGTTTAGTAAATAAATGTTTCTTGGGATCTCGAATTCAAAGTATCTTGAATTTCGATATGTTTTAATAATGAAATGTTTTGTTTGAGCTGCTTAACTTTGTTATGACTCTTTCTAGAGTTTTGATGTAATAGTTGTTCGAATCCTACTCTTTCTTAGTTAATAGTGGATGTTTCTATTTCATTTGTGGTTGTGAAAACTCTTCTAAGCTTAATGCATGTTTAGATTTGGCCAATCTTTACATTAATTTTGTGTTGTAATTTGAGGTTGAGAGAAAAATTATTGATGAACTTGAATTGTTTTCCTTAATTTATACTTGAGATGAAGATATCCTGTAGATTTTGTGGCAAATTTTAGGTTCTACATTCTTAATGTTTGAATCGTTGGAATTATCATAGAAATATAGGGTACAACTTCCCAACATAGAAATAGAAAATTGCATTAACTATTAATAAATGAAGAGTACGAGGAGATAACGGTGAAGTCATAGCTCTAGAACCTTTAACAATTGAATTTGTCCTTGTGTTTTACTTTGTTAATTTTAAAGCTTTATTTTCATTCTTTTGCATGCAAGTATAAAATTTCAACCCTCTTGATTTATTCAATGTTCAAATAAAACTAAAACTAACGATTTTGGTAATTGGTAGCATTCATTCCCTATGAAGAACGATTTTGGTAATTTGACAACTATATTACTTGTAGCGATTTGTATACTTGCGAAATCAACCAACAAAAGGATGGACGCTTACATGTGGTATTCATGCAACGAGACTTGGCGCTGAGGACAACTAATCCTGAGCTTGTCGCATCCATTCCTCCAATTCTCGAGAAACTAAGGCAAGAAATTCATTTTCCTCCGCCAAGTCCCATTAAGCCTTCTTCGTCCAAGAAATCAAATAGGCCTCAAGATCCTCCCCCAGCACAACCTTAGTCTTGAATGTTTTTTATGCTTTACTTGTATTTCTTATTTGATATATTATTTTTGTATTTTGACTTAAGCATTCAATACAAACCTGTCGTAGTCATTGCATTTCAATTTCTCTTTTATATAACTATTCATTAAATTATTCAAATGTTTAAGTACTTATACCATGCGTTTACTTATTATTGTTTTGTAATCTCTTTGCCTTTCTCCAGGTTAAGTTAAGAACCTATGATGAAACTAAACGCATCAGCTTCAACCCTTAGTTCTTTTATTTCTTCTTCACCTTAACTATATTCTTTGAATAAAAACTAGTTCAACACTTAGTCTTTTTAGCAACTTCACATGCATCTACAATGGCATAGTGTAGAAAATCACATTCATAGCATGTCTTTCCCTTAGGTTAGTAGTCTACCTTAAGTTTGGGGGATCCATCAATGAGGACATTGTTGATTTTAAGTTTGGGAGGGAAAGCAAACCATTGTGTCAAATAGCTCAAGTTGTTATATTTTGAAAACCTTGTAAGCATTTATTGCAATCATCTTCATAAAAAAAAAAAAACACACACACACACACACACACAGAGAATACTTCTCTTTCAACGCAAACCTGAGTAACCAGGGGCATTCATGACACCCATTGTTTGCCTTTGCATGAAAAGGAATGCAATAAATGAGTATGCATTTAGAAACCTAATTTGGATCTTAATCGTAGTTGGATACCTTCATCACAAAATGTTGAGAAGCCAAAACGAATGTAAAACAACCAATAGGGTGTCTCAGAAAAGAAAGAAAGAAAGTCGAAAAGATCGATTGCACTATGCCAATCTCCAAAGTCTCAGATGCAAGTAGAAGCCAATAAAGAGCTAAGGCTAGAGTAAGTACGTGTGCTGAAAAGATTTAAGCAAGAAATAGTTTTGAACGAAAGATATAAGCTAAGTTAGATGATTTGAAGATTGAAAGAAATAGGTGAGGTTGAAATAGAAGAACTAAAGTTGAGAGCATATACGTTATTGAGGTATACTCCAAGCTTGAACCTATGAAGGCAATAACTATACAAGGCATGATAAGATCTAAATGTTTTATCTTGCATTAGGCATTACTCGAGGATGAGCAATGATCTAAGTTTGGGGGTTTGATGACTTGAAGAAATACAAGTTATTCTTCTTAAAATTAGGTCATTATGCTTCGAGAGTTAAGAGAGAGCATGTGTTTAACTCCATCCCTTTTATCTTAGTTAATCAAATTTCATCTTCTAACAAGAATGTGTTGCAATTGATAAAAACATATGATTGAAAATGATTTCTAAGTTCTTAATAAGAATTTTTATGTCATAGGAATGAGATGTCCTGAGGTAGGGGAACTTGAGTGAAGCGATGAACATCTAAAAGAAATCTTCATCGCAGGATGTCGGTGAACTAGATTTAGTACGCGACCAAAAACAGTCACATCAACTAATCATTACCTGAGATCAGATAGATCGGGGCTCAAGGAGTTGATGTGGCATGCACTCATTAGACCTTTACTTAAGGAGCTATCGTGGCTGAATTTGATTGGATCACATTTCCAACTTGCGTTCAGCAAGGCATGGGTCAAATTCAACATCACGTACGTGTCAATCCCTCATTGGCTGGATGCATCTATTTATACATAAACGGAAGCTAAAGATCACTTTCTCTGTCCTTTCTCTCTCTCTCTTCTCTCTCGGACCTTCGATTATTTTTACACGAGTTTATTTCTCCATTTATTCTTCTTCTTCAATTCAACTTCCCGAGCTAATTGCAAACTTCATTTGAAGCTTGAAGATTGAAGATTTCAACTTTTAATCTTTATTGTTTTAGTAGATTACAGCTTGTTTTAATTTTCAACCTTTAAATCATCTTGCTTAGATTGTAGTTCGAGCTTACGATTAACATTGATAGTTTCATTGTACCAAACTCTCTACAATTTCATTTAAAGTAATTCAATGGCATCTTCATCACTTTCATTCTTGCATTCTTATGTCATTTACTTCATGAGTAGCTAAATCTTTAAAGGGGATGACTTAAAAGGAATTTAGTATGTAAGATTCTTAACATTCAATAGAATGCTCATTGTTTTCCCTTAGTTTTCTTGGTTGTAAGTAATTCTTCCATTGCCAATCTTTGTTTGGCCAACTGAGGGACGAAAGTAAAAGCATGCTTTCATGCCGAAAGTGTTAAAGTGTGTGGAAAGTCTAAGGAAAACAAGAGTGAACATAACTCATTAGGTTGTTTTAGAAATAAAATGACCACTTGTAAGTAAGAATGGGCCGAGAACTAAAACATTGTGTTGAGCATAGACATATAACTGCATAATGCTAATTCATCTTTCTTGAAAGAGTTAGGATAAGTAGGAACACATGCTTCTTAGAAAGACATAATCAACAAACTATTGTATTTAAGAGCATTGCATACTAAGGGAATCTAAAGCCAAATCCTTGCTTTCAATCGTTGTTTATTTTCATTCTTACATTCGTTGTTACTTACTTTACATTTAATTTCTCTCGCAACCAAAACCTTAATTTATTTTCATTCACTACATTCAATCTGTTATCAAGAAATCAATTGCAGTCAACTCAAGTCCCTGAGGATTCAACCTCAGAATACCTTGAGTACTACTTGCTCGCGTTGAGTTTATACTTGGGCACAACGTGAGGTGGACAGAAGTTGAAAATATATTTTCATGCATATCAAACATTGAAACTGTACAAAATTAAGCGCATGATATTGATTGTATACGCATTCTTACGCATTATTTATACTCGTGTTAAACAAGATAGGCAAATTGGGCCTCTCAGGACCTCTCTGGGCTGGGGGTATGTCTAATTATACCCAAGCTAAAGGATTCGATCATCTTGGCCGAGGTGACTAAATGGCTTTTTGGCCCATTATCTATTTTCCTAGGATCTAAATGGACCCTAGGCTTGGTCTAACTAGACCAGATGCCAGATCGACCTCGTCTAAATGGGCTCAGGCCAGTTTTGGCCTTGGCCTCTTTCTATTTTAATTCTTCGTGCCTGAGCCTCTTTTTCAGTCCTTGGATAGTTAGTTGGTCCAAATTTTTCCCATAACAGTTACAACTATATTCCTATCATTTAAAAAGTCACTTTTAACCTTGACCTTTAAAAATGATTCAAATATATGCCTCTGGACAATTTTATTGTTAAAATAAGTAACAAAAATTGACATAGTTCCCTAGTTTGAAATGAAGAAACCTACAACATGACTTTTAAAAAAATTAATGGCAAACATGGCAAGTATCAATACCCACTAATAAAACCACTTTTCAGGCCATAATAGTCATTCATTTCCACGTTTGCCATTCATTTTTAACCCACCACTCACATCAGTTATTGCCTAGTGGTAATGGGTACTTGCCACGTTTTCTGTCCATTTTTCAAAAGCCACGTTTGTCGCTACTTCGTTCACAGCTTGGCAATCATGTCAATTTTTCTCACTTGTTTTAATAGTAAAATGGTTCAAATGTATATTTGAATCAATTTTAAGGACAATAGTAGGAGTAGAACTTTTTAAACCATAGGGATATAATTGAAACTAATCTCAATGTTCGAGTGACATTTTGAATCATGTAGCCTTAAAATTAACACACAATAATTCAATAGTATACTTCATTCAACCTTCCATCTCTATCCCAAATCATTAAGGCCTTGTTTGATAACCATTTAATTTTTTGTTTTTTATTTTTAAAAATTAAGCTTATAAACACAACTTCTACCTAGTTTCTTTATTTTGTCATCTACTTTATACAAATGTTTTCAAAAACCAAACAAAGTTTTGAAAACTAAAAGAAGTAGTTTTTAAGAATTTGTTTTTGTTTTTGACTTATAATTCAAATATTTACTTAAGAAAGATGAAAACCGTTGTAGAGAAATCATGAGAAAACTAGCTTAATTTCAAAAACTACAAACCAAATGGTTATCAAATGGGGCCTAAAATAATCTAATAGACCCAATTTTGAAATAAAAAATAATAAAAGTAAACTAAAGGGAAAAAATTATGTAAATTAAATGGGATAGTAGACTCAGTCGAGACAACCTAAACCTCCATTTAGGATTTTAAGGAATCCCAACCTCCCAAGTTAACTCACAGAGAGTTCAACATAAAAGTTCTGCCCATCTCTTTTTCTTCTTTCCAACATCTAAATGCAAGCTTTAAAAACATCATACTAAAAAACAACCTAAAATTAAGATATCACTGCTTTGAATTCCATTATTCAAGAAATCCATCCTAAACACTTGGGGAGTGTTTGGCCACCAACTTGGAGTTGGGTGGAGTGGGTTAAAATACCTCACTCCCTGTTTGGCCGACATACTTTACAACACAATGGGAAATAACTCCACCCCACCAACTTCTACGGTGTTCACTATTGAAGTATGCACATTTATCGAGGAACTTCATCTTTCTCTCTTTCCCTCTGTCCATTTTTCTCTCTTCCTCCCTCCCATGTTAATAATAAGTATTTTAACATATTTAAAAAGTGTAAAATGTTTATTTATTAATTTAATTTTTTTTTGAATTTTTTGTTTTAGAATTTTTTTAGAATTATCCATGACATCGACATTTTATCGATATTTCCATCGATATTTCTATAAAATTGAGACCTCGATATTTTTGTCAACATCGACATTTTAAACATTGATGTTGAAGGGAATAATCGAATTAAACCCACAGCGGAAGCATAGGAATCGTCTTTGATTTATTTAGAATTAAACTAAAATACAAAGGTTAAGCAATAAATACCTTGAAAATAATATTATGGAGAATATTCTGGCTGCTTTATCTTTTCCACAAAGTCTTCTTGGCTATGACTCGAACACAGGACCAAGGCTTGTGGGAGCCTCTTGAAAGAAAATCCCCAAGGGATTGGAGAGGAAGAGGTCTAGAGAGAATTCTCTAATTCTCTCTATTGAGGAGATGTGTGTTGCGTAGAATGCTTCAACCCAAGGGTTCTATTTATAGAGACCAAGGGAAGATCTTTGTCATTATTAAAATATTATATTTTAATATCTAATATATTAAAATATTTCTTTTATTTATTTGAATCTCATTCAAATCTCCTACGATATTTATTTATTTGAATCTTATTCAAATTCTATAAATATCTTTTATTTAATATATCAAATATACATTAATTATTTTAATATTTAATGTATCAAACACAATAAATATATTTTCCTCTTTTATATTTAATATATCTAATATATTAAATATTAATTTGAACACTTCAAAATAAATATTAAATTTGAACATTTCAAATTTTAATATTTAATGTATCAAATACAATAAATATATTTTCCTCTTTTATATTTAATATATCTAATATATTAAATATTAATTTGAACACTTCAAAATAAATATTAAATTTGAACATTTCAAATTTTAATATTTAATGTATCAAATACAATAAATATATTTTCCTCTTTTATATTTAATATATCTAATATATTAAATATTAATTTGAACACTTCAAATTAATATTAATTTGAACATTTCAAAATTTTCTTTCAACTAAATTGATCTTTTAGTGTTACTATGAGCTAGGAATGAGAACTTATGGACCTACAGATTATAAGCTCCAATGATACAAAATTAATTAATTAAACTCTTTAATTAATTAATTTTCATTCATTAACTATAGGTCACTCCACTATAGACCTAGAGTTGCACTCTTATGCACTGTAAGGCAAGTTGTGTTCATAGATATAATCATTACATGTAAGTCGATCCTTCACGAGTTGTTCGTAATTACAGCTGGGTCAAAAGTCCGTTTTACCCCTATAATTACATCTTGCACCTTAATGAACAATATGTTTATAATCTAATTATAAACTAAGTCCCTCTCGGGCCAATGAGAGGGTGGGGCCCCATTGTTCAAGTCTCGAAATCAGCACTTAAGGGAACTATTCATCTACTTACCCTATATGGGAATGAGTGAATTCCATCTTATGAAATTATGTTCGCAGCTCTCTATTTGGTCAAGTCCCCAAAATGGTAGGCATATTGTATTGGCTACAAAAGCCACTCTCACCCATGCAAATCAAAGGACAAGCCCTCACAGGCAGGAGTTCATAACTCACTCAGGATTAAGATCGAGTCGCATATGATCATCCTGATGAAATATTAATCTTCTCAATTAACGGATTTATAAAGAGAGATTAAATATTTCGTGGTCCAGTCTTATACAAACTCATTGTATAAGATACCTCCACTCACATGTCTCCACATGAATGATTTGGATCAAATCATTTGTAACTATTACAAAGTGGGCCGTATCAATAGTGTTACCAGGATAAGGCACCCAACCTTATCCATATACTATGACCCTTTAGGTTATTTCTTGAACATGATCCTCTCGTATGTCAACCACATACTGTTCAAGATTACACTAATAACCTTGAATTTTTCATATAATGGATAATATTATATTGCAAATAAAATAATCAAAATTATTATTCATTATTAAATAAATTATTAATTACGAAGCTTTAGGACGTAAATCCCAACAGATGTTAAGTAACTTACTTCAAAATTCTAGGAAATCTTACAAAATATGACTATTTTGGTAAGGGTGTGTTTCATTAGTGACTATTACAAGGATGAAATATTTGCACATTAGGTTGTTAAAATTTGTGTTTAAATGATAGTCTGAAAATTATAGGAAAATTAGCAAAATATGATTGTCCTTGTCGTAATTTTTCATATATAAAAATATCATTTAATTTCATATGATAATAAACAACAAAATTTACTTAAAACATTTTAGGTTTCGACATCATATAGATAAACAAACACTATAAAAGTTGGAGTTACAATAGATATATACTAAGTTTAATAATAAAATGCTAGATTTCTATAAGCTATACGCAATAGATATGCAATGAGATTGAAGTTAAAATTAGAACAAAAGATTTTCCTCAACAATCTTTTACATTAAACATCAGACAAGGTGAAAATGGAAATGGAAAAATATTTCTTTTGATGGGAACAAATATTTATTATTTAAATTTTAAAAATTGATATCTAATATAGCTCTAATTGTATATTACAACAAAAAAATGTAGAAAAAAAAACAGCCAGCATAAACACGGACTTTAGAACTCCATGTTAAATAACTCTGCACCCCAAACACAGACTTTCTAAATCCAAACAAAATAATTTTGCATCCCAAATACAGACTTACTTAAGCCAGACTAAATAACTCAACACCCAAACACAGATTATCTAACTCCACAAACTAAACAACTCCAAACTATTTTAACCCACTCAGTGTCCCAAACAACCGCTTAGGTGTTATTTGATAATTATTTCGGCCATGTTTAATAACTATTTAGTTTTTGATTTTTTTTTTTGTTGTTGAAAATTAAGCCTATAAATACTACTTCCAGTTATGGATTTTCTTGTGTTCTTACCTACTTTTTACCTATGTTTTCAAAAATCAAGCCAAGTGTTGAAAACTAAAAAAAAAAAAAAAAAGTAGTTTACATAAACTTGTTTTTGTTTTTGGAATTTGGCTAAGAATCAAATGTTTTATTAAGAAAGATGAAACCCATTGTACAGAATTGATGGGAAAACAAGCATAATTTTCAAAAACCAAATGGTTATCAAATAGAACCTTCATTTTCTGTTTTTTGTTTTTTAAAAATAAAAGTGTTTATTACATCGTTTGATTACCATTTGGTTTTTGGTTTTTGGTTTTTGGTTTTTAAAAATTGTATTTAGTTTCTTACAATTTCTTTACCATGTGATATGAAATCAAAGGCACCAAAAAAGCTCTGATACCCAAATGATACGAAATCAGAGGCATCGAGAAAGCTCTGATACCAAATGATAGGAAATCAAAGACACCGAGAAAGCTCGATACTAAATAATACAAAATCAAAGGCAATAAGAAAGCTCTTATGCCAAATGATGTGAAATCAAAGGCACTGAGAAAGCTCTGATACCCAATAGTGTGAAATCAAAGGCACCGAGAGTGCTTTGATATCAAATGATATGAAATTAAAGGCACCGTGAAAGCTCTGATACCAAATGATGTACTCAACCCTACCACAAGTGGCTTAGACAACCCTTGTAAGAACAAGCACCTCTTAAACACACATGGTAACACCTAGTACACACACAAAGAATCACTCAAGGGGAAGAAGAAATGACTAACCTTGATTGTCAAAACTTTGAATAGAGAGAACTTGTTTTCAATCTAAAGTTGAAACCCTCCACAAGTTTGAAAACCAATAAAGCTTGAAGGTTTCTAGTGCGTGCAAGATCTAAAGCAAGAAAATGAACAAAAAACATGCTCACAGTTTGTAGCAAATAAAAAGGCTCAAAAGCTCTTTCATTCATCCATGAAAATCCTACCTCTCAAATGTACATGACTTTCAAATAAGCCTTGGAAAGAGAAGTCAATTAAAGGAAAAGACAAACCCTAAACTAACCAAACTAGAATAGTGTTTAAAACAAGTCAAGTTACAACTAAATAACCAAACTAATTAGCAAGATCTTTAAACATGGGCCTTGGACTTACAAATATTTTACAATTAAAGCCTAAAAGGAGGTTCCAATAATAATTACATGAAACCACAACTTTAAGGATTAAATCCTAAATAATCATTAAATTGATGCTCTCGGATTTGGTGTTTTCATGATGCTTTGAAGCTTCTCTCTCCACTCATTCTCCTTCATCATGAAGCTTGATACTCTAAATATTGAAGTGGAGATCCCCTTCTTCATCGGTTGGCCCTCGTGGCATGATGTGCCTTGCTTGAAGCATATCACAATGGTTTTCGTCTTTCTTAAAACAACGTTAAAATTCTTGGCCAAATTTCAAAAACAAAAACAAGTTTTTAAGAACTACTTTTCTTAGTTTTCAAAACTTGGATTGGATTTTGAAAACATTAATAAAAAGTATATAGCAAAACAAATACACTCATAGGCAGAAGTAATGTTTATTATAAGCTTTTATTTTCAAAAACTAAAAACCAAAAATCAAATGGTTTTCAAATGGAGCTAACCAATTCAATTTTCTATTTTCTATTTTTTGAAAACGTTTTTTAAATAATAAATAAATTTCAAAAACAAAAAAAAAAAATTAGAAAAAGATTTCTATTTTTCAAAAACTCTTTTTTTCTTGTAATGTTGATTTTTTTTTTTCGTTTTGATATCTCTTTCCAATAAACTTCCCTCTAAACTTTTTCTATTAAAGTTCACTCTCTAAAAATTTCTCTCTCTGATCTACAATTTTCATCTCTATATTACTATTAGTTCTTCTCTCTCTAAAGCTTTTATCTCTTATAAATTTCATTTTGCTTTTCTAACTTATCTCTCTCTTTTTCTATTTTAGAATTGGATATTTTTCTCAAACTTTTCTAACTTAAAACTTAATACTATATCTCCAAATTTCTCCCTACCTCTTCTATCTCTCACACATTTATTTTTCTCTCAAACAATATATCTTAAACTTTTCTGTCTAAAATTATTCTCTCAATGCAAATTTTCTCTATTTTTAATTTATCTTTCTTTCTCTAATATTTCTTTTGCTCTCCCTCTCTAAAGTTTCTCTTTTTTGCTCTTTCTTTCTTTTTCTCTCTTGTTTGGAAGAACTCCAATTTATATTCTCTCTCTAACATATATCTCTAAATCTTTTTATTTTATCTCTCTAAAATTTATCACTTGACTCTAAACTTTTAATTGCATGACTTTACATATTTTTCGCTCGAGGAAATATTTCCCTAACTTTTTTTATAATTAGTTATGAAATATATTTGATTTTCTGTATTTAAGATAGAAAACCAAAAAGAAACCAAAAACAAAAATAGTTAACCCACTGGGGGCATTTTTTATTAATATCGTAGTTTTTGAAACTTTTCAAACTATTTATAAAAATATTGTAGCTTTAATTAGGTAGCTGAAAGTCGTCTCTTGAAGAGATGACATGCTGCCATCTATAGTAAATTAAAAAAAAAAAAATTACCATAGGTTGTCTCTTCAAGAGACAAACTATACAAAATTTATAACAATTACTTCAAGTTGTTTAGTGGAGATGTAAGTATTCTAATATGTTGGGGGCATAGGTTCAAGCTTAATACGCATTTTTTTGTTTTTATTTCTCCCTATTTTTCCTTTTTTTTCTTTGTTTTTTTATTTATTTTCTTTTCCTCTCTGTTGTTCTTTATTTTTTCCTTCCGTTTTTTTTCTTTATTTTTTTCCTTTATTTTCTTTCTTTTAAAATTATACATAACTACGGTCTTTTTTGGAATGCATAACTACTGTTTCTTTTAATATTTTAATTAAGTATTAATTATTTAAATCTTTTTATAAAGTAAAATAAAATTAATATCACTCCAAAAAACTATAAATAATTAAGTTTAAGTGAAAAAAAATAATTTATAACTATTTTCATTTTTTTTTTGTACTTTCATTTGATTTAATTTAAAATCAACGTAAAATCACCTAAATGAAGTTATTCTTCTCCCAAAGTCTTATGGAAACAGTAAGAAAAATTATCACATTATTCAATATTATCACATAATTCTTTTTAAATAAATAGAGAAAAATACAGAAAGACGAGAGACGAGAGAATGAAAAATCAATCATATTTAAAAAAATTTGTTAGAGAATGATAGTTTTTCTTCAATAAGACTTTGAATAGAATCTTTGCTTTAAGATGGAACACGGTTTATATCAAAATTTAAATTTAGATTTATATCAAAATTTAGATTTAACGCGTTTTTGCTTTAAGATGGAACACGGTTTCTCGTGGCTTTTTGAGTGCGTTTGTTGCTTTTTTATTTTTTTTAATAATAAAAGAAATAAAATAAAACTCGTTTTTAATTAGTTTTACCTCTTTAAACCTTAGCGCTTAGTAGCGTTGGAAATTAGGAGTTACAAGTCTGTTTTGGGTAAAGAATAGAATTAGATTGAAGAAGAGGCTTTTTTTTGGATCGACAAGATGATGGAGTTCATTTCCTCCGCCTCTACTTCTTCCCAGGTTTTTTTGTTCTCTGTTTTTCTATTTGTTTTCTTCTCAAAAATTAAAAACAACAAACAACAAATTAATCATCCATCTTATTAAATTACATGGGGTTTCATCTCAAAACCAATTGGCAATAAGAGGAGTAACCCATGTATCTTATAAATTGTGAGGTCTCTCTACATTTTTCCAATGTGGGATCCTCAACATGCCCCCTCAAGATGGTGTCACTTTGGGTTCACCATTCTTGGATCGGATCCCAATTTTAATTTTTGGACCGAATACCCGTTTGGTTTTAATGGGCTCTGATACCATATTAGATTACATGGGGTTCCATATCAAAATCAATTGGCAATGAGAGGAGTAGCCCATGTATCTTATAAATTGTGAGGTCTCTCTACATTTTTCCAATGTGGGATCCTCAACACATCTACCCTTCACTTGGCTGAATCTGCATCCTCTTCTTCTACTATCATTCAACCAAAATATGATGTATTTTTGAGTTTTCGAGGTGAAGATGTCAGAAATAACTTTGTTAGTCATCTTAAGGCAGCATTGCACCGCAAAGGAATCAAAAGTTTCATTGATGATGAGCTCGTTAGGGGAGAACAAATTTCTCCCTCTCTTCTCGAAGCGATACAACAATCTTCGATTTCCATCATTGTTTTCTCCAAAAACTATGCATCTTCTAAATGGTGCTTGAGTGAGCTCGTCAAAATTCTTGAATGTAGAGCACTCTGTCAACAGATCGTCATGCCCATTTTCTACCATGTAGATGCATCACATGTTCGCAAATAAGCCGAAACTTACGCATAAGCATTCAAACAACATGAAAGGACTCTCAAGGATGGGAAACACAACATTCAAAGATGGAAAAATGCTCTAACAAAAGCAGCAAATCTGTCTAGTTGGGATTTGCATAATCAGTAATTCAAACTTCTTTTAACATTTATTCAAAATCAAACTCCAACAAACATTTTGGATGAAATAATTCTCCTACATCTCAAAAATACATAATAGAAATGAAGAAAGCATGAAAAATATAACTAAATTAGATTTGATAACCATTTTATCATTAGCAGAATCAAGAAGAAAAAATATTCTTATTAGATAATGTGTTGGTGAATTGTTGGACCTTGGATTATTCTTATTAGATATCAAATTCAATATGTCACTGTTCTTCTATCAAAATCAATATGTTGATCTATATTTGATGAAAAGATTAAAATATCATCAATATAGATAACTAAAAATTCTTGAATAGGTTCAAGAATGTCATTCATAATTTTTTGGAATTCGGATGGAGCATTTTTTAACCTAAAGGGCATAACGTTCCATTCGTATGGTACATTGCATGCAGTCTTATACCTATCTTTTTCGACAATTTGAATTTTCCAAAATCTAGATTTCATATTGAATTTTGAACATATTTTGGCATTTGAAATTCGTTTGAGTAAATCATTTTTGTTAGGAATTGGATACCTAATCCATTCCAAAACCTTGTTTAAGGGTTTGGAATTGATTACTAGTTGTGGAACGCCTCGTTCTTTTTTCTCCTGGTTGTTGACATAGAATGCTGAGCAAGACCATGGACTTTTCGAAGGTCTAATCATCTTTCTTTTGAGTAAATCATCAATCTCCTTCCTGCAATGGCTTAATCATTCAGAGTTCATCTGAATAGGTCGCGCCTTTGTAGGAATAATGGATTCTTTGACATATGGTAGGGAGACCATATGTTTTTTTCCTTTTCCAGAAAGCGTTTGGATGAGTGGAGTAGATTTCTTCTTCAACCTGCTTTTGAATAACTTGAATCTTCATTTGAATATGAGAGTCTTGAAGTTGCTTCTCAACTCTTTTAAAACTGACTTCTTCCTGTAATTAACAAAGATATTTGCTTCTCTTTGAGAGAGATCTTGTTAATCCCAGCTATTGTATGAAGATTGCTTTCTCAAACTGGGTCAACAAATTTGAATATGATTTCCTTATCCAAAAGTGTTGATGAAATGCCTTCATCTAAAACCTTCAACGGATAAAGTTGAGTAATAAAAGAAGTACCTAAAATCACTGCCTGATTTAAGTTCTTGACTAGCAAAAATGAAGTTACGAAACAAACTCCATTACTGCATATATGGACTTCTGGAAATTTATGCTTGACAAACAGCAGCTGTCCATTTGCTCCTCTAGGTGTTTCGATTGTCTTTTCAAAATACTTAGAAAGTATGAGTCCTTCGTGTAAACAGTTCTGGTCTGCTCTAGAGTCTACCAAAGCAATTGTAGTCAGCCTTATGTCATGTATCTTTAAGGATATTTTGACATACCATTTTTGAAACTACACCTTGGTTAAGGTAGCTAGAAATGATGTTTCTTGTTCTAAAGGCCCTGCTTCATCTTCCTCTTATGAGGGAATGGTAGCCTCTTGACTTGATTTGATCAAGGCTACTTTAGTTAATAATTGAGTAATATCCTTCTGATAATCCATTCGAAGTTGCTTGACTTCTGTTTTTAGTTTGTTGATTTGAAATTGCAAATATGAAATCTGAACTTCTTTGGATTTCTTGAACATCTTGAGCACATCATCTATGGATGCTGGAGGAGTGCTCAAAGAAGATATTGGCTTCTTTGAAATTTTAGGAGTATCAGTTTCTGATTTCAAAGAATCTTTGAGTCTCTTGAGTATTGTCTTCTTGAGGGTATCGTCTGTGAGATCCCCTATGACTTCAAATAGAAGATCATGGTCTTTTGTTAAGACATTTATACAATCAAGACAATTGCATAATCTCTTACCATTATAGCTTGGATTATGAGTAATTTGAACTTCTCCTTCTGAAGATGAATAAGAATTAGATTCTCCTTCAAGATAAAGAATTTATCCATCATCAGAATCATTGTCATCAGAGAATGAATCTTCATAATCTGATCTAAAGACATGGAGTAAATCATTCTTAATATCATTGTCAATATTAAGTTCATTGACTTTCTTTTTCATTGGGCACTTAGGTATATAATGCCCAAATCCTCTGCACTTATACCACTGGATTTTTTAAACATCTTTTTTTGAGTAGATTCTTCCTTTTTAAAGAGTCTTATTGCTGTTAGAGTACTTCCTGTAAGGAGTTTTGTAACGACCCGAATTCCTATGACTCTCTAAATGCGGAAGCACGACCTAGTTACCTCGCTCATGCCCGAAATTTTGGCAGCATGACGACGTAACTAGGAGAAAACCAAAATTTCCAAAGACCTGGAAAAGACATGAGCACTTCTATAATTCAGGAAATAGACTCAGCACCCTCCAAACTACGATACATAGTGCTAAGCTCAACCAACAGACAATCAAACCCAAGAACTTCTAACTAAATACACGAAAGCAAAAGAATATTTAGGATTTACAACCAAACGCACATCAAGGAACAAAGAAACAAAACTAAAAGCTAAACAGGGAAAAGAAATTTGGTGGGGTCTCCATAGTCTCGTCAAGTCGTCGCCTGCTGATAACTCTTAAATTAAGAGTTATATGCTTGTATTTTTTGGACTAAATTGCCATATTTTATCTCATTATATCTTGGAAATTTCCTAGCTTGGAGTCATTTTGCTCTAGGATTGATTTTGATATAGTAATATTTTTATTAGAGCAAAGTTATCCTAATTAAGGTCTTTTATGTGATTAAATTAGGTTGGATTAATGAGGACTCAAGAAGCCAAGAACATCAGTTTTACAACTAATTGCTGGAGCAAATTTCGCGATTCAGGCTTATACGAAATTTGCACGTGGGAGCTGTTATTCATTAATTGAGCTGCAATCTATCAGTCTAGTCACGTGTTTTCAGCCAACCAGAGCCCGCCATGTCACAAGGACAAGTCTAATCAGCCCTCGTTTTCATAAAGGGTGACTTTTATAATGGGGCAGCCGTTTTTTGTTGTTGAGGGGAGAGAGGAGAAGTGAGGTTCCCGAAAATAACAGAAGAGAGCTAGCTGGAGAGGAGAAGAGCGTCGACTAGGGAGCCACCACCGGAGTTTTGCCCAAAACGGAAGGTTTCCAGTCGGAAAGACGCCGATTCTGGGTCAAGAAACTTGGGGCAGCATTTCGACTTCTTCTGCTATTTTTTTTTCTGTCATTTAGTCGTTTTCTGTATTTAGTTTCATTATGTCTACATTTCTATTGTTTTTCCGTTTTTCCTGTAGCATGAACTAATCACCATAAGGTGAGGATTAGAGGATGATTGTTTTTAGCTAATGTTATAGTTAAGTAGACTTCATCTCCTTCGATTTGGTTTTTAAGGGGTTTTATTCTTAGTTTGTTTCTGCTTGGCCAGCCGTTATGAACATCGTCCCTCTGATTTCTGGGAAGAATAGGAGGGGCTGAAAACTTGAAAACCACGTTAGCCTCTTGTTAAGGTTAGTAGCTAACTAAGTGGGTAGGTTAGGGATAGCCACTCGCCTAACGCACATAGAGTACAGTGGGTTTATTGTGCTGAAGTAATTTAATTGCGACAGCATATATTCGGTGATTCGGGAGAATACCGTGTAGTCTGTAGTGAATCGAATGGAATGAATGTGTACTCAGTTCGTAACTTAACTAATGCATGACTTACCTCTAATCCGAGCCTTTCGTTTAATTAAAGCACAAGTTAATCGTTACCTGTTTTCTGAATCTTTACTCTGTTTTGCATGCTTTAGCATTAATTTTGTTCCAGCATTTGTGATTTCTTTTATTTCATTTCCCTCGATAATTTTGAATGGTTACCAACTGAGTTACTAAGAATTAATTTAGGTTCATTAGAAGGATTAATAGTCTCCGTGGATATGATAATTTTACTTGCCACTTGCTATAAAATGAATGTGTACACCTGCGCATTGACACTCTGATTTGCACAATTATTCACATTGCTCTAGCAAACACATCACCTGCGTCATCCGCCCCGAGAAGGTGCACAATCTGCAAAACAAACAAAGTAGCAAGGATGAGTATAAACATACTCAGTAAGTAGCCCACTTAAGGGACAAACTTTTAAAGAAACCATACCAAGAAGAAAACTGCTCTTACTCACACTCATGCATAGATTTCAAATACTTTCTTCAATCATTCTAAAAGTCCATTTAACCTTCCACAACATTCACTACTACCTGACCCTAACTTAGTGTCATACCTGCGAGTCTTGTAACCTAGAACCCAACCTGTGAAGGTCTATAACCCTCACACTCATCTCAAAAAATAAATCACCCCTAGGCTAGCACACATGCGCTAGGGAACGCATTCCCTACGCTCAACATAATGGGGAATCACCCCTAAGCTAGCACACAGGCACTAGGGAACGCATTCCCTACGCTCAACATACTGGGGAATCATCTCTCAGCTAGCACACAGCAATAGGAAACGCATCCCTATGCTCAACATAGTGGGGAATCACCCCTAAGCTAGCTCATCGGCAATAAGGAACGCATTCCTTATGCTCATCACATCACATACGTTCTAGGCTTACAAACTCGCACGAAAGGACAGAATTAGGGTAGGTAGCACCAATCTAACTGGCTTTTGTACTTTCACAACACTTTTGGAACCTCTCGGGTCATTCACCATACCAAAATCCATTCATCATTCCCCAACCTCATTCACAACTTGACCCGAAGTTCACAAGCACATTCAATAGGGAAAATCGCCCCTTAATTCGCCCAAGCAAAAAGGGAAAGCAATCCCTCAACTCTTTCCGTACATTTATAACATCTTACGCCTCATATATATATACATAGGCGAACACAAATCCTAACGGACCAATCCGAAAGGCTACTTACTTTCTAGGCCAGTATCAAGACAACCCACTTCTCTTTATTTTAAGAAATTATTAGTGATGTATGACCCAGGTCCACCCTCAACAAACATCCTCAATCTCATCATAGTGACTTTTCGCCATAGATCACAAACACGAATCTCAAGTAAGAACTTACCCTAGTTCAATGGTACTTCTAAACAAGAACTACACGTAGCCATAGCCCATACATATGTCATTAACATAAAGTCCTTCAATCCTTTAGTCCAAAATTTAAATCCTCTAACCATGCTAGAACTCAAAACAACCGTCACCCTTCCACTCACATTCAAACACATCTAATTAAGGTGCTCTACTTCAGCCCCTAACTAGGCCCAAACCCAAAAGCATTGAACCCGGCCAACCATTCAATCTAAGGTTCAAGTATTCTGCATTCCACAGCTAACCAAACATCTCAGAAAGCCCCAACGCTTACAAATATTTAGTTTAACACAACTATCCATACAATTGCTTATAGGGAAAAACTATAATCAAATTCATTCATAACCTCAGGCACATCTTCATCCATTTATTTGTAACTTTGAATCCCTTAACGAGAATAGTAACAAGTTCAGGCAACCTTAAGCCCAACACGATAATTCTCATATTAATTTAACCAACCACGACATCTTTCACATACTCAAATTTAGGCAAGCATGATTGTTCACAATTAACCACAAACGTGTTCAAACTCATCCAAATATAACTTTGGGCAATTCTTAAGGTATTTCATATGTTAACACAATAAAATTGTAACTTTGAGCCCCAATCTTCATTATAACCACAACTTATGCCATTTTAGCTCAAAACTACCTTTGAACGTATCCATTAATCATTACATGCTTCCTAAACACGGTTTCCAAGCATATTTTCACAATTCACAAATTATCAAACATGAATCCAAAACATTTAGGAATTTAAAGGGGCTTAAAATCCAAATAACTACTTACCATTTACTCCAAGATTCAAGGTTGCCCATAAATCGAGTACGTGAGCCTGAAACGCCAAACAAAGTCTTGAAAAATAATTAACAAGTCATTTTAAACTCCAACCATGAACTCAATTAAGTTGAAACAAAGTTACCCAATACAAACTTATCCAATAACATCCTTACTTGCTGAAATGGATGTCAAAGGGGTCCGAACTCGACAATCCGGCCTCCTAACGTAATGGGTAACCTTGAATAAGATCTCACACATTATGGGTAAATTATTAAACACTAAAACAGTTCCTAAATTCCACAAAAAAGCTATTAAAACTCAGTTTAACACCCATAAATGAATTCGAATCATTATTGGAACACTTACCCATGAACTCGCCTTAGATTTCGAACTCGAATCGCCTATGAATTCATACTCCGAAAGAATTAATTTCATGAATCCTAAACCCAATTATCATGGGTAATCTAATAATTAATTCCAAACTTTATGGATAACTCAAATTCACAAACATAACCAACCAATAGATTAAATTCAAAACTCGGAATACTTACCCACAACGATCGAAACCCAACGACGCTATTCGACACCAAGTTCGCCGGAGATTAGCTCCAAAGCATCCTCCTATTTGCTGTCTATACAGAACCGAGGAAGAGAGTGAGACAAACGGCGGTCGATGGCTACCAGTGTGTGGCGGCGAGCGGATAGCATCTGGAGGCACGGCGGACGGCGGTTCTGGGCATGAATCGAACGGCGACGGGCTGCACGGCTGTGGGCGTGGCTGGGCTCGACGGGAAGGAGAGACCAAAGAGAGAGAGAGACCAACGAGAGGGAGAGAGACCATCGAGGAAGAGAGATTTCGAGAGTGAGGGAGAGAGCTTCAGGAGAGAGAGATTTTCGGTGAGAGAGAGAGGTTTTCAGGAGAGAGGGAGAAAGGAAATAGGAAGAAGAAGAAGGAGATGGAGAAGAGATAAGGATGAGGAAAAAAAATAAGAAAATTACTAAAATGCCCTTTGACCCATTCTTTCTTTCCATTTTTGCCCTTCTAACCATCTAAATCTTCAAATTAGCCCAACTAAAAAAAATTAAATTCTCAAATTAAATTCCAAATTTCGAAAATAACGCCCCTGAACTAACCGGGCGTTACAAGTTTGCTTATAGGGTTTATAAGCAATTGGTTTCCTTTGATAGGAATTTGAGTAATATGTCCTTCTTCTGAAAGGATTTTTCTTTGCACGTGCCGAGGGCGGATCTGCTGCTTCTTGATAATAATACATCTTGTAAAATTGTCCGAGTTCCCTATTTCTTTCGGCCTTTGAATGAGAGAGCTTCTCATTTTGTTTGACCTGTAAGCATTGTCTTCCTCCTTCGTGGATGACATATTGAATGAATTCGCCGTAGGTGATGTTTGGCCAAGGGATTTCTCCTTTGAATTGATCCCTGAGGTAGATTGTCAGCTCTGCACCGAATAATTTAGGTAAAGCTTCTCATTTCGTAACTTCATTTTTGCTAGTCAAGAACCAAAATCAGGCAGTGATTTTAGGTACTGCTTTTATTACTCAACTTTATCCGTTGAAGGTTTCTGATGAAGGCATTTCATCAACACTTCTGGATAAGGAAATCATATTCAAATTTGTTGACCTAGTTCACGAAAGCAATCTTCATACAGTAACTGGGATTAACAAGATCTCTTTCAAAGAGAAGCAAATATATTTCTTATAGGAAGAAGTCAATTTTAAAAGAGTTGAGAAGCAGCTTCAAGACTCTCATACTCAAATGAAGATTCAAGTTATTCAGAAGCAGGTTGAAGAAGAAATCTGCTCCACTCATCCAGACACTTTCTGCAAAAGGAAAAAACATAAGTTCTCCCTACCATATGTCAAAGACTTCAAAGAATCCAATATTCCTACAAAGGCGCAACCTATTCAGATGAACTCTTAATTATTAAGCCATTGCAGGAAGGAGATTGATGATTTACTCAAAAGAAAGCTAATTAGACCTTCGAAAAGTCCATGGTCTTGCTCATCATTCCATGTCAACAACTAGGCGAAAAAAGAACGAGGAGTTCCACGACTGGTAATCAATTACAAACCCTTAAACAAGGTTTTGGAATGGATTAGGTATCCAATTCCTAAAAAAACTTATTTACTCAAACGAATTTCAAATGCCAAAATATTTTCAAAATTCGATATGAAATCTAGATTTTGGCATATTCAAATTATCGAAAAAGTTAGGTATAAGACTGCATGTGATGTACCTTTTGGTCAATACGAATAGATCGTTATGCCCTATGGGTTAAAAAATGATTCATCCGAATTCTAAAAAATTATGAATGACATTCTTGAACCTATTCAAGAATTTTCAATTATCTATATTGATGATGTTTTAATCTTTTCATCAAATATAGATCAACATTTTTCTCATATAAAAAGTTTTATTGAAACAATTAAACATAACTGTTTAGTTGTTTCAGTAGCAAAGCTTAAACAATTTAATATCCATTTAGGATTGATAAAATCTATACAAAATATGACCCATTAGATGTATTTTTTCTTAGTGGGTGTGGTGGCTATGAGTGCACACACCAATAAGAAAAACATATTGTAGTGTTGTTGGTGAGACTCTTTTTTTTATTATTATTAAAAAGGATGTGGTGGATGTATAATTGTGCTATAAAAAGAGTTGTGTATATGTGTTTGACACAAGACAAGAAACCAAGAGAGGTGAGACTTTTTGGCTACTTTAGAGTGAGTGTTTTCGTAAGCCTTTTCTTTGAGAGAAGTGAGAGAAATTATTCTAGAGAGGTTGTAAACTCTTGTATTTTCTCCCTGACGCTTTAATGGAACCTGCATCAATAGTAGAGAATTGGACGTAGCCCACATTGGGTGAACCAGTATAAATCCAATGTCAATCTCTTCTCCCTTATCTTTTATTATCGTTCTTGTTGTGTAAAAGTTTAGGTTGGTTTATCTATTTTTTTACGCTTGTCGTTTTCAAATTATTTATTCCGTGGTATTTGGAACCAGAACCTGATTTGGGATTTAGATAAAATATATATTGTCTGAATCTTTTGAGTGAATTTAGGTTGATTATATTTTATCTCGCACCCTAACAGAAGCTTCTTCACCCAAAGTTTAAATTTTTTTACATTCATTGGTGGTAATGTATTGACTTAAAAAATATTAAAATATAAAGTAAGAAATTGAAAGTCTAAATCAAAATATATCTCAAATATTAGGGACCAAAAACATATACTTAGCGTAATCCAGTAGTATACTTCCTTGGGCCAACGAATCTACATGAGAGGACTCTCAAGGATGGGAAACACAACATTCAAAGATGGAAGAATGCTCTAACAGAAGCAGCAAATTTGTCTGCTTGGGATTTGCATAATCGGTAATTCAAACTTCTTTTAACATTTATTCAAAATCAAACTCCAACAAACATTTTGAATGAAATTCCCCTACATCTCAAAAATACAGAATAGAAATGAAGAAAGCATGAAAAATATAACTAAATTAGATTTGATAACCATTTTATCGTTAGCAGAATCAAGAAGAAAAATTATTCTTATTAGATAATTCAATATGTCACTGTTGTTCTATTAGTGTATTGTCTTACTCTTCCAATGATATTTTCCACTTCATTTTCAAGGAAGAAGTTGATTTTATTGACAAAATCACTCATGACATTTTGAAAAAACTCAACCGTAGAACATCATTTGATGCTTATGGTCTAGTTGGAATAGAAACGTGTGTGGAGTGTGTTGAGTCTTCTTTATTTGTTGGTTCAACTGATGTTCTTTTTTTAGGCATTTGGGGAATGGGTGGCATCGGTAAAACTTGTAATTTAACCATTATTTTATTACATTAGTCTCACACTATTCTTAAATGTTATTGAACAATGAATGAAGTTTTCATACTCCGATAGTACTAGAAATTTTACTTGAATTTATAGTACTCTCGTAGTACCTACTCCTGTTTGTATTAAAAAAGATTCTTTTATAAATAGCTATTTAGCAAATAATTCATGAGAGTAGTACTCATACTATGGTAGTATTAAAAATCTTTCCAACATTCACTTGGGAACAAATTGATTCTTCTCCATTAAGAGAGGGTTTCTCTCCACACGTTAATGTAACCCCGTTTGATAACCATTTGATTTTTGGTTTTTTGTTTTTGAAAATTAAGCTTATAAATATTCCTTCCATATGAACTTTATTTTTGTTATCTACTTTGTTTTACAAATATTTTCAAAATTCAAGCCAGGTTTGAAAACTAAAAAAAAAAGTACTTTTTAAAAAAGTACTTGTTTTTATTTTTAGAATTTGGCTAAGAATTTAGATGTTGCATGAGAAAACAAACATAATTTTTAAAAATCAAATGATTATCGAATGGGGTTGTGGTTTTTTTTTTTCTTTTTTTGAAGTCATTTAAAAACAAGGTTCGAATTGAAATTACCAAAAGCATTTGCAATTGATAATTGAAGTGGAGATCTCTAATTATATAAGTTTTTTTTTAGCTCAATAGTATTTGTGGGATGGGTTGGACTATTGCTTTTAGCTCACTCTTCTTATTCAATGTCATTTTGGCCTTTTGCTTTTCAAACTACCGTGTTTTTCATAAATCGCTTACCCTCTCCACTTTTGAATCACAAATCTCCTTACCTATTACTTTATAATGTTTTGCCGAATTATAGTCTTCTTCGTATTTTTGGGTGCTCTTATCTCTCTTTTCTCCACCCCTATAACTCACACAAATTACTTTTTAGATCCAATGAATGTGCATTTATGAGTTATAGTTCAAATGATAAAGACTATTTGGCCGTATTTACTTGTCCCATCGTGTAATTTTTGATGAGTTCAAATTCTCTCTTACCTCGCATTCTTTTAATTCTCCCAGAATAGTTCTCACATTTTCCTAATACTTTTCAAAGTCGCCAACACGCAAACTGCTCCCTCTCCCTGTCACGTTCACCGAAACTTCCCGGAAAGCCGTATGCTTTCTTCGTTTTTGCTTTGCGATGGAACGCGGTTTCTTTATTTTTGTTCTAAAATAAAAACTCGTTTTTAATTTAGTTTTACCTATGTAAACTTTAGCTCCGTGTTGGGTAACAATAGAATTTGATTGAAGAAGAGGGTGCTTTTTTTTTGGATCGACAAGCCGTGCCGCTGAGAGAAGATGATGGAGTTCATTTACTCCATCTCTACTTCTTCCCTTTTGGTTTTTTTGTTCTCTATTTTTCTATTTCTTTTCTTCTCAAAAATTAAAAACAACAAACAACAAATTAGTCATCCATCTACCCTTCACTTGCCTGAATCTTCATCCTCTTCTTCTACTACCATTCAACCAAAATATGATGTATTCTTGAGTTTTCGAGGTGAAGATGTCAGAAATAACTTTGTTAGTCATCTTAAGGCAGCATTGAACCGCAAAGGAATCAAAAATTTCATGGATGATGAGCTGGTTAGGGGAGAAGAAATTTCTCCCTCTCTTCTCGAAGCAATAGAACAATCTTCGATTTCGATCATTGTTTTCTCCAAAAACTATGCATCTTCTAAATGGTGCTTGAGTGAGCTCCTGAAAATTCTTGAATGTAGAAGACTCTATCAACAAATCGTCATGCCCATTTTCTACCATGTAGATTCGTCACATGTTCGCAAACAAGAGGAAAGTTACGCAGAAGCATTCAAACAACATGAAAAGACTCTCAAGGATGGGAAACACAACATTCAAAGATGGAAGGATGCTCTAACAGAAGCATCAAATATGTCTGGTTGGGATTTACATAATCGGTAATTGAAAATTCTTTTAACATTTTTTTAATCGCTTTAGACAATTATTAATTATTTAGCAACTTCGATCATCTAATTTTCTTTTTACTATTTTTTCTCTTTGGCCAATATTTGTAAATAAACTAAACATTTACCTACATTAATCCTTAATTTTGAATTCAAACTAAAATAATTTCAAGAAATTAGTGTACTGTCTTACCCTTCCAATGATATTTTTCACTTCATTTTCAGGGAAGAAGCTGATTTTATTGACGAAATCACTCATGACATTTTGAAAAAACTCAACCGTAGAACATCATTTGATGTTGATGGTCTAGTTGGAATAGAAACTCGTGTAGAGCGTATTGAGTCTTCTTTATATGTTGGTTCAACTGATGTTCTTTTTTTAGGCATTTGGGGAATGGGTGGCATCGGTAAAACTACTATAGCCAAAATTTTATTTCATAAAATAAAATACCAATTTCATGGTTGCTGCTTTCTAGAGAACGTAAGGGAAGATCAAAATAAACATGGAGTAGAACATTTACAGGAGAAGATTCTATCTAAAGTTTTGCAGGAACGACACTTTAGGAGTATGGATATTTCGAATGGATTCTACAAATATAGGTTGTGCGGAAAAAAAGTGCTCATTGTTCTTGATGATATTAACGACATGGAACAACTAGAGTGTTTAGCTGGAGCACGTGATTGGTTTGGTTCAGGAAGTAGGATTATTATAACAACTAGAGACAGACAAGTTCTTAACAGAGCGGATAGAATTTATAAAGCAGAGCACTTGATTTATGAGGAAGCTTTGCTCCTCTTTTGCCACCATGCGTTTAGAAAAAACCATCCCCTAGAAGATTACTTGGATCTTTCTAGAAAGGCAGTAAATTATGCAGATGGTAATCCGCTAGCTCTCAAGGTCTTGGGTTCTTCTCTATGTGGCAAGAATAAACAAGCATGGGAAAGTGAATTGGCTAAACTAGAAAGGGTTCCAAACAAAAAAGTTGAAAGAGGGCTAAAACTAAGTTTTAAAGGACTAGATGTGATGTCGAAGAAAATACTACTTGATGTTGCATGCTTCTTTAAGGGGGATGATGTTAATATTGCTACAGCAATATGGGATGGTTGTGGGTTTTTTCCGAAGACTTGTATTTCTGCCCTTGAAGACAAGTGTCTCCTAGAGATTAGAAACCATTCTAAGCTATATATGCATGATTTGATTGAATGTATGTGCAAAGCCATTGTTGATAAAGAAAATATCAACGAGCCAGGCAAGCGTAGTAGGTTATGGAGACATGAAGATATCTTCCAGACGTTTAAGAAAAACACTGTAAGAGCTAGTCTTCCTTAATTATATTTATGTAGGATTATGAAATATATACATTTGAGTTAAGAAGGATAAAGTCAATCATCATTGAATGCTTTAACGTGATTATTCCTCTTCTTTGATTGTAGGCATCTGAGGCAATTGAATGCATAATCTTTGACTTATCCAAAACTAAAGAGGTGATAGAATTACGTGGGGACGCTTTCATAAATATGACCAGACTAAGATTGTTGAAGTTATTCTCTAGTCACTCATTTGAAAGTACGAAGATAACCCTTCCTCAAGGTTTGACAATGTTTCCAAACACGTTGAGGTACCTTTATTGGCATAGGTATCCCTACGAGTTTCTTCCTTTAAATTTTGATCCACGAAACCTGGTTCAGTTGTCTTTACCTCATAGCTGCATCAGACGACTATGGAAAGATCACAAGGTAATATTTCCTTTTTCTTTTTTCTTTTTTCGGGGAGGGTAATATTTAAACATTTAAATTTTTGATTTATGGTAATATTATCCAACAAATTGGGAATCATGATTCAATTTCAAGTGGAATGAGACTCTATTCCCTCCCCCATCCACCACCCAATTTTTTTATTATTTTAAAATATATTTTGTTAACTTTAACTTTCCATTAATTATTTTATAAAAGAAATAAATAATCTAATAAATTAATTCTTTAAATTTTAACAAAACAAGGGGGTATTCCCAAACTTGCCCTAAACTCCTAAAATCAGGGATAGCTAGGACGAGGATGTGGAAAGCATCTTTAATTTTGCCCCATTGTCATCCCTAGTTTGGTTCATGGAGTAATTGAGATTTTATTTATTTATTTATTTATAATACTGTGGTCATGGTTGTTCTCTCAGGTTTTAAAATTTTTAAAATCGATCAACCTCAGCTACTCTAAGTATCTATGTGAAGTACCTGATCTGTCAGAAGCTCCATCTCTTGAGGATATTAATTTACAGAATTGCATAGAATTATCTACCATTCACCCTTCTATCTTTACTTTGACCAAGCTCATTCATTTGGATCTAGCAAATTGTAGGAAGCTACAAAATCTCCCAGGTGCCATTTATTTGCATTATCTGCAATATTTGACTCTCTCTGGTTGCTCAAACCTCCAAAACATTCCAGATAGCATTTGTAATTTGAAATCTCTTAAATCTTTGAGTCTCTCTGGTTGCTCAAACCTCAAAAACATTCTAGATAACATTTGTAATTTGAAATCTCTTGAATCTTTGAATCTCTCTAGTTGTTCAAATCTCCAAAACATTCCATATAGCATTTGTAATTTGAAATATCTTACATGGTTGAATCTCTCTGATTGCTCAAACCTCCAAAAGATTCCAGATAGCATTTGTAATTTGAAATCTCTTGAATATTTGGATCTCTCTGGTTGCTCAAACCTCCAAAACATTCCAGATAGCATTTGTAATTTGAAATCTCTTTGGATGTTGAATCTCTCTGGTTGCTCAAACCTCCAAAACATTCCATATAGCATTTGTAATTTGAAATCTCTTTGGATGTTGAATCTCTCTGGTTGCTCAAACCTCCAAAACATTCCAGATAGCATTTGTAATTTGAAATCTCTTAAATGGTTGAATCTCTATGGTTGCTCAAACCTCCAAAAGATTCCAGATAGCATTTGTAATTTGAAATCTCTTGAATATTTGGATCTCTCTGGTTGCTCAAACCTCCAAAACATTCCAGATAGCATTTGTAATTTGAAATCTCTTTGGATGTTGAATCTCTCTGGTTGCTCAAACTTCCAAAACATTCCAGATAGCATTTGTAATTTGAAATCTCTTTGGATGTTGAATCTCTCTGGTTGCTCAAACTTCCAAAACACTCCAGATAGCATTTGTAATTTGAAATCTCTTCGGATGTTGAATCTCTCTGGTTGCTCAAACCTCCAAAACATTCAAGATAACATTTGTAATTTGAAATCTCTTAAATTGTTGAATCTCTCTGATTGCTCAAACCTCCAAAAGATTCCAGATAGCATTTGTAATTTGAAATCTCTTGAATATTTGGATCTCTCTGGTTGCTCAAACCTCCAAAACATTCCAGATAGCATTTCTAATTTGAAATCTCTTAAATCTTTGAGTCTCTCTGGTTGCTCAAACCTCCAAAACATTCTAGATAACATTTGTAATTTGAAATCTCTTGAATCTTTGAATCTCTCTAGTTGCTCAAATCTCCAAAACATTCCAGATAGCATTTGTAATTTGAAATCTCTTAAAAGGTTGAATCTCTCTGATTGCTCAAACCTCCAAAAGATTCCAAATAGCATTTGTAATTTGAAATCTCTTAAAAGGTTGAATCTCTCTGATTGCTCAAACCTCCAAAACATTTTAGATAGCATTTGTAATTTAAAATCTCTTGAATCTTTGAATCTCTCTTGTTGCTCAAACCTCCAAAAGATTCCATATAGCATTTGTGATTTGAAATCTCTTGAATATTTGAATCTCTCTGGTTGCTCAAACCTCCAAAACATTCCAGATAGCATTTGTAATTTGAAATCTCTTGAATCTTTGAATCTCTCTGGTTGCTCAAACCTCCAAAAGATTCCAGATAGCATTTGTAATTTGAAATCTCTTAAATCTTTGAATCTCTCTGGCTGCTCAAACCTCCAAAACATTCTAGATAGCATTTGTAATTTGAAATCTCTTTGGATGTTGAATCTCTCTGGTTGCTCAAACCTCCAAAACATTCCAGATAGCATTTGTAATTTGAAATCTCTTAAATGGTTGAATCTGTCTGATTGCTTAAACCTCCAAAACATTCCAGATAGCATTTGTAATTTAAAATCTCTTGAATCTTTGAATCTCTCTTGTTGCTCAAACCTCCAAAACATTCCAGGTAGTATTTGTAATTTGAAATCTCTTGAATCTTTGAATCTCTCTGGTTTCTCAAACCTCCAAAAGATTCCAGATAGCATTTGTAATTTGAAATCTCTTAAATCTTTGAATCTCTCTGGCTGCACAAACCTCCAAAACATTCCAGATAACATTTGTAATTTGATATCTCTTTAGCGGTTGGATCTCTTTAGTTGCTCAAATCTTTGCGAGAACATTGGCAATTCAGAATCATTGGAGTATCGTGATGCAAGTAAAACATCAATTCACACATACCACAGTCCATTATTTATGTTTGAAGGATATGATGTGTATCGTATCATTTGGTGGATGTAGAAGAACAAAGCCAAGTTGCATGGGTTCCAGTGATTGAGCTCCACGAAGAGGTTTCTTTTCGCATGGTGGAATACGTTGAATTTGAGTTCCATTTTTTCCTCGAGGTGATCGATGTCGTGATGATCTAAATGTGAAAAGTTGTGTAGTTCGCTTTGTAGATATGGTGGATGAGTGAAAATTAAGTTAATACAGGCGAGAGAGGAAAATGGCAACGGAATATATTATTATTTTTTTCATTTCAACGTGCTATTGCTATCTTCCTTATTATTTCTTTCAAAAAATATATATAAATTCATATTTCCTATATTATTTATGTGCCACCTGTCCATGCCCAACTCTTTGTTTTCCAATAAACATTCAAATTACTACCATTCTTTGAGTTCAACAATATGAGGGTGATAGATTCGAACTCAATATGCCAATTGAACTAAACTCTGGTGGGCAGTACCATTCTTATTCTTACTTTAAAAAGACACTATTCAATTAAAAGTTTAACTCAAAAACGAAAACACAACAACTTTAATTGTTCTAAAGGACAAGTCATAATTACAATTCTTTTTTTTATATAATTATGATGCATTAATTAAAATGATAATTAGATGTATAATTTTAATTGAATAAATAATTATAACAAGTTAAATTTTTTATACTAAACTATTTCAATTAATTAAATATAGTTAATATATTACTAATTTCTAAATAGTTTCAATAAATACACGATTACATTAATTTAGTTTATTTTTATAAAAAAAAAAAATTTTACCTGTAAACATGTCACCGTGATCCATTTTCACTCTAAACTTTTGATTTCATAATAAAGTAGACCCTAGACTTAGTTAAATGTTGCAATTTCCACCATCTATTCAATTTTCACTAATTTTAACAAAAAACAATCTAAAAATACCCATAAACTCACTGATTTCATTAATATCAAAATTTTCAAAAATTTAAGTTTGATTAATCCACAAATTAACTAATGAATAATTTTACCAATTCGATACATTAAAAGTTTAGGGTAGAATTTGATATAATTCTACAAACTTAGGGATAAAAATTGTTTTATTCGTTTTGTAAATGAGAATTCGTTGGGTATGTTTTTAATCAATCAATTAGTTGTGATTAATTTATTACAATTGAATAATTAGTTAGGTTAATTCTATAATAATTTTTATATAATCTAGTTGATTATAAAAACTAATTTAAGTAATATAATTAAATTTAATATAATAAATAAATGTATTAAAAGAAAAACTGATATTAACAAAAATAAGAGAGAAAGAGAATAAGGGTACAAAGAAAACTCATGCTTTTACAAGAACTTCAAATATCCTTACCCATGAGTATACAAAACCCATGAGAATAACTCATTCCCATGGAAATAGCTCCAAACCTTGTTTGGGATTTTGTATCCCCTTGCTGATTCCCACCCTTATTTCCATTCCCATGCCCTCAATCCAAAAATATTTACTGTGAAAAGGAAAGGATAAAACCCTCATTTACAATCTTCGCAAAAATATTTTTAAAAAATAATAATATTTACCTTTTTATAAAATGAGTCTATAAAAATAGATATTTAAAATATGGCTACCACTCAATTTCCTTGAACTAATCCTGCATGCTATCCCCTGGGCAGTTACTTGGTGCTTCAAACCTGTGTCACATTCCAGTGCAACTATTCTTTTCTTTCATTCATCATCATCATAATTAAGAAAGCACAAGGCTTACACACCAAAGACCCTCCGACCTACTTTGAATTATATGCCAATAACATAGCTTCTTCAATCATACATTTGAGTGATAAACAAAAATGCAAAATCATTGACTTACACAAGCACAACAGACCCTCAACCAACAAACTATATATGAAAAACTTCGACTTTCAATCATACATGTGGTGTGTGCTATAATATATATTAACAGACTGTACACATAACGACGATGACGAAATACGACAATAATCTACTCGCACAAACTTGAATGAATAGTAACCAGAGAACTATAGTTTTAACTGACCAAGCATTCTCCGCTTGCGTGAACTTCTTTCACCCTCTTATCATACTCGTCTTCTTCTTCCTCTTCTTCCACCTCTCCATCGACGTCCTCATTGCCTTCTTCGTGGTCTTCTGTTGCCCAACCAAAACCTTTGACAAGTCTCGACAATGCAATGGGTTTCTAGCCTCCCCCACAATTTTCATAATTTCATCCACGCTTTTAAGAGAGAAGCTCGGGTTGTCTCTCTTGTAATACACTGCTTGAGCTGATTTGGTCAATTCTCTTGGCAAGTTCTTCGAGAACCATGGGTGATTCTTGATCTCCATTAAATAAATTCTCTATTATATCATACAAAGGTATTCGTTATTAAAAAGGAATGTAGAAAAAATCAGGGGATTTCTATTGGCAGGTAAACATAACCCAACACAACTATATAAAAAATGAAGATTGGAAATATAAACAACAACGAGACTAATTCTGAAAAGTTGAGAAGTCCTCATCAGACCCAAGTGAAATTTTCAACCTCGGGTACTCCCATCAAAAAGTAAATAAAAACAATAAAAAACCCTGAGAGATCAATCTGAGATGGTAAGTTATATACATAATTAAGTGAAGTAAATAAGAAATGTATTGTTGATATCTACTTTCAATTTTCATAATCGATATAGATAAGGATGAAAAAGCACACTATTGACCACCAATCAAACTGATAAGAATATAAATTTGAGATGGTAAGTTAAATAAATAATTAAGTGAGGTAAACAACAAACGTGTTGTTGATCTACCTTCAGTTTCAATAGTAGTTGAGGATGAAAAAGCACACTATTGACCACCCCTCTTGAGTTTCTCATTATTGGTGAGAAAGAATACAAAAGGCACAGCGGAGAGAAGGGGAGGAGTTAAGGAAACATCCCTAATAAACTGAGTAATTAAAAAAGCTGCTTCTGGAAAGAAAGGTTGTACACCAGATTTCTGCTTTTCTCCAATGGTATAATCCCTGGAAAGAGGAACAAAGCTTCTCCTATTTGCAATCAAATTTTCCAACTTACACCATCTCAATATTTACTCCAACCATTAGAACTTATGGTCATATTTACATTTAGGCCCGACCAACTCTGAATATGTTTGATAATTTTCACCAATTTTAGAGTTTTTCTCCATTGTCACAAACAAAATAATCTAGAACTATCAACATATTAGAGATAAATGATATGGATTCATTACCCACGGATTTTGAAGCCCCTAATTCTTCCCTGCTTAAATTTATCACTCAACTAAAATAATCAGTCACTAGAGTTGGTATCAGAAGGAGTCTCCCTTCTCCACATGAACCCATAGCCCTTTTTCTCCATGAATTACATCCAAGTATTATAGCCAATATTAAGCATTCTCAAGAACCATTTTGACAATTAAATCCCACTTATTCTTTCTTTTCCATTACTCAACCAACTAATTGGTTGTTTTCATCTTCTGCCAAACAAGGTATTTGGGCTTTACCTGATGCTGCAAGTTATTAATAAATTGAGGCTGACAAGGGATGATACCATTTAAAAACCTTCTACACTGTGTGCACCAACGACATAGAGAAGTTGGTTCTTCCAGAGGAGATAATTGGAGTCATTAAGCTTCACTGAGAGAGAGGGAGCCACATTCAGGAGTTCTTGAGAGATCATAGGAATTTGGGTTTGTTGATAAACTGGACGAGGATAAAGGGAGAAATGAGGGTTTTGAAAGGTTCCAAAAAACGGTCTGGAGGTTTGAAAAGCAGGAGGCATGGGTATCTAAACATGAAGGTTGAAAGGAGGATTATGAACAGTAGGTGTAATGGGTAATCGAATGGATTGAGTGTTTGATTGGGTATTTGGTTGAATGTTTGGCTAGAAGACAAGCCAAGACATGATCCCGAAGAAGAAGAAGGATTTTGAGCCATGAAAGGATTTATTTATTTTTTTTACCTTACCAAAAGCTCTGATACCATATAATGATGAAAGGAAAGAATACTGTTGCAGCAGAATTTCAGCATGTATTGATATGTCTAAAGTAGAGAACAATAAGACAATTAAATAGCAAGGATACAAGAGAAAACTCTAACACGTGTTACCCAAGGAAAGGTTATATAGAATAAAACAGTAAGTATAAAACCAACAGAAAAAATACTTAGGGGGCGTTTGGAGCACCTTGTTGGGTTTGGATGGTTTTGGAATCCAAACCCAAAACGTTGTTTGGGCCATTGTGTTTAAAACCCAATGGGTTTGAAACATAGCCCCATGGTTTTGAACAGTGCACTCCAAACACCATTTCTGATTCTCAGGCTTCAGAACACTGCACTTCAAACACTGTTTTCTGATTCTCAGGCTTTCAAACCTCCCAGAACAAATCCCTCAGGGTTCCGATTCCAAGGGTTTTGATTTCGAAACGGTGCTCCAAATGCCCCCTTAATTAAGTCATTTAACAAGGGTATATTTTTATATATTTTTTTTGTTAAAATTAGTTGGTGAATTAGCAAAATTTGAATTAAAGGTAAAAACTATGACACTGCCAATAGAAAGATAAATTAGAAAGTTGTAATTCATAATCACCATTTCTTTTTTCACCTAATATTAGGGCTTAGGTTTCGAAGAGAAGATCAAGAGATAGTAGGATTTCGTTTTTGAAGAAAAGCCCAAGGAAAATAAGAATAGTAGCATTAAAATTAGCAAAGGAAAGCCGCAAGAATTGGTGACTTGCAATAGACATAGTTGTTGAAAATTGGACATCCATGATGACCTCCATATTAATTCGGCTGAAAAGGCGTTACCTCTTTATGTGGAGAAATTATTCAACGAGACCACCACAATGAGACCGATAATTTTATATCGGTTGATGTATGAGAGAGAAATTATAAAAGTATTTTTATTTTGTATCCAACGATTATTAAGAGCATGGAGATCTTCAAACCCACATCAAACAATTATTATGAGCCAATTGATAGCATGCAAAATAGTGTTATTTCTTGGCTTAGTTTTATGTTAGTTTACTATGATTATGTGTGCTTTCATGTATTTTTACATGTATTTTGCAGAAACTGAGCATTTGGAGCAAAACTAGAATTGAAGAGTATTTGGACGAATTTGAAGCAATTTGAGGCCAAAATTGAGGATTCAAGTGTTGAAGAGGAAGACAAGGCATTTGGACTCGAGAGATGGCGTTGCAATGCCAATCAAGCAGCCTTTCAACCTTGAGGACACGAGGGCATAGCGTTGCAACACTGGTTATAGCGTTGCAACGTAGCTGAATTTGATTTTTTCCTTTTTTGCAAAATGCGAGGGAGAGCATTGCAACGCTGCCCCTGGCATTACAACATAATCTTGACTCTATAGAAGAGAACTTTGTATTTCATACAAAGGGAGACATTTTTGAGAAACCAAAACCCTAAATCGATTACTACACCTTTTAAGGGCCTAAAGGAGACCTTTGGAGAGCCAAAGATGAGACTCAAAGCTTGAGATCATGGACTTCAGGTCGGGAACGAGTGTTGGCACGCAACCTAAGTTTATTCTTTTTTCCCTTTATCTTCTCTCTTGATTTTAGGAGTTTTGTAATGAGTTTATTCGTTGAATATCTTTATTTTTAGACAATGAATTGTTGTATGTTTAAGACTTGATTTTGTAATTGTAGTATATATTTACATCTTTTGTGCATCTCAATTATATTGTCTAAACCTTTGGACATAGTTTTGCATGTTAGGCTAGATTTAGCTCGAGAGAGTAAATTTAGTTAAAGAACATTATATGCATGACTAAATTTAGTTTATTGCACGAGAGTGAGTAAATTAATTCTAGAATCCTGAAGAGAATAGCTTAATGTCATGTCTAGTAGTAGAAATAGATTATTATGCATGAGTTTAATTGGGCTTGAGAGACCCAATTGATTAATTAGTAATTCTTGGCATAGGATTGTTAATATAAAATCAATTCTTTATTTAACAAAGTTGGGCTTAATTTAATCAACCATTTATGTTTCTCAAAAATTGAACTCCAAAGCATGTACATAGTAGTTTAGATTTTATTTGTCTTTTAATCTCTTCTAATGTAACGCCATGCGTTACTAAATTAGGCTATTTAGAGGCTAAACTATGCCTTGAAATTCGTAAGTTCATTAATTTTGGAATAGTAGGACTTAATTATTCTTGGATTCTAATTTAGAAAATTAGAAGTTCAATCTAGCCTTAAGTTTGGTTAAATTTCTAATAATTTTAGGAAAAGGAATTTTTAGTTAAATCCTTAATTTTCTAAACTTTGGAGGTTTAATTCTAGGTCTTTATCTTCAAATTCAAAAGGAACCCAAATCTTTTATTAGTTGGATTTTTCTCAAATATTTAGGATTTTAAGATGGGTTCAAAATTTAGAAAAGAGAAAGATATGGATATTCAAGCCCTAGATCTTTTCTCTTATCCTCTTATTGGGCATTTTTCCTATTTTAGAAGAAATTGAAAAGAAAAACAAAAAAAGAAAAAAAAAACCCTAACTTTCTTCTTCTCTTCCTCTCTCCCTTCTTACGTGAGAGCCCAACTAGCCGCAAACCCCTTTCCCCTCAATTTCTTTTTCCTCTCCAACAGCCCCTCCCTAATTTTATTCTTCATCTCGCAATCACCCATTTCCGACGTTAGTACCCACGAGCGGTAGTGTTTTTCCCCTCCTTCACACATTTCAGTTGTTGCGGGGAAAGGGATCCCAACATGGGGAGCAGCTTTTCGACTCCGACAAAGACCCACACGTTTTCGCAAGTTTCCAACAAGACCCACACTCAATCGGACCTCGAATCATCTTAGTCTCGTGACCCATGCTTCCTTTGGCCTGGGATCTAAATACCCATGGATTGACGACTTCATATATGAGATTTTAAGGCCATTCAATCATCAACCAGCAAGTTTTTCAGTCCTTTAAGAGCTAATATGTAAGTTCTAGCATGTTTTAGACCTTTTGTAAATCAATTTAAGTATTGTAGCTTTGGTTCTAACATGTAGGAACCTTCAGTTTGTAGTTTATGATCTATTCGAACACCTTCGAATAGCAAACATCAAGCGTAAGGGCTCTTTTGGTAAGTTTTAATGCATTTTAGACCTTTTGCAAATCACTTTAGGCGTTATAGCTTAGGTTCTAACGTGTGAAAGCCTTTTGTTTGCACTTTCAACCCAATTCAATCTCATTCGAACACTCCCAGCACGTATTCGAGCTCATTTGGTGTAGTTCGATAAGCTCTAGTACCTTTTAAATCCTTTCGAACTCAAGTTGAGTGTTGTAGGTTATTTTCTAACCATTGAAACCCTCGTTCTTGTAGTTTCGAAACAGTTCAAACACTCTCGAACTCAACTAGCAAGGTGCAAAGTTTGTTTTGGTAAGTTTAGAGTGTTTTAGCACCTCCTTTATTAAGTGTTGTAAAATAGTACCTAATCATTGGAAAGGTCTTAAATATAGTTTGAACACTCCAAATAATTGCCCACACTATTCTCGGTAAGGATTAGGTGGTAAGGCTTTACCTAGACCATTTTAATTAACTTTGAAGTGCTGTAAGGCAGTTGCTTAATCTTGAAATTTCTGTTTGTAGTTCGGTTGGGTTTTGGAGCGTTCGCTTTTCCATTTAAGGCTGAAATCTAAGAGCCTTTGGGTTTATTTTTAGGAGCGCTTTAAGTCAGTAGTTTCTACCTGTTGAGTCTGTTTGACTGTGTGAAGCATGTTGTGTGTTTTAATTTTACTATTTGAAGGGAATAATCTAATTAAACCCAAGCGGAAGCGTAGGAATCGGTTTGAGTTTATTTAGAATTAAATAATAAACATATGGCTAAGCATACGTACCTTGAAAATAAATATGGAGAATATTTATGGCGGGTCTTTATCTCCTCCACAAAGTCTTCCTGGCTATGACTTGAACACAGGACCAAGGCTTGTGGGAGTCTCTTGAAAGAAAATCCACAAGGGATTGGTGTAAACCCGGAGTTCCTCCTTGAAACTTCTTAAGAATTAAAGAGGGAAAGAAGGAAAGTAGGTTGGTATTTTGTTTTGGGAAGGAAAAAGAAGAAAAACAAAAGAGAAATGGAATGACTATATGTTGTTTTTTAAAATAAAAAAAAGAAAAAAAAATAAGTGGGTTGTCCACCACCGTCAAACTCTTTCTCCTTAAACTATGTCCATCCATTTTGCTACCCATTTGGTGAAATAAAATAGGGTTCTTCGTGGGAGAGAGTAAGAGAAAGAAGAAAGGTGATGCTGGAGTTGTAATTGAAGAAGAAAAGGAGGGAAGATCAATCCAAGTTGCATGGAAGATTTTGTGTTCAACCCTGACTACCTCTGATATTTGGAACGTTTTGAGCTCCACAAGAGGTATTAAGAGGTGAGATTTGATTTCCTTGAAAGTTAACTCATTTTAGAAAAATTTTCGTGAAGGAAGCTCGAGCAAAATCTGAATTTTTGTTATGGGTTTTTGAAGGGGAAGTCAGAGGAGTGTTTTTGCTGTTAAATCCGGGGAACCTCTGGTTTTTGGGATATGCTGATCTGTATACTTCGAATTAGAAGCTTTATTAGGTATGGATGGAAAGATGATTTAATTTCCTATAACTTTCATGAAGAAGTCGTGGTTAGAATTTGTTTGGAAGTTGCTTTAAATTCCAGGTTAGTTTCGGGTTGCAGCAGGAAAACAGTTCTGGTTTAGCAGAAACGTGTTTGGGGAAAATAGATTTCAAGGTAGTTACAGACACATCCTTTAGGAATGTCGATTTCATTCCTTCAGATAAGTTTTAGAGGGTTCAAAAAGGAAGAGTTTGGTATAAAGAACATCATTTTTGAGCAAGTAATGGAAAAGTTATAGGTGTGTGAGTTTAGGGTATAAAATCTGTAAAGTGCAGGAAATAGATGGGAGGGTTTTTGCAATCCTAAACCTTAAATTCATGAGGCCGAGATTCTAATGCTTGGTTTTGTGTTGTTTGGCAGGCCAAGAAGAAATAGGACAAGTTTACAGACCAGGAATCTAATATTAACGCTGTGAGTGACAAAATGAATTCTGAAAATAAATTCTATGCTTGAACTTGTGTTCATGAAAAGAAAAGACTTCCTAAGAATGATGTAGCTTAAAGATTTATGGTCTCTTGAACACGTATTCATAAGCATATATGGTTTCCTAAAATTGATTTAAATTGTTCGTTGTGAGCATATGTTTACTGATTCTCTGAAACTAGAAGAAATAACTTAATTCCAAGTCTACATGTGTTAGCAAGAACTGTTAGAGGTTCTCATGTGTTTCTCTAAGACCTGAATGAGTTAATGGTTGAGATACTGAGCCGAGGTTGTATAGTACAGTGTGCACACAGGTCATTTTCTGTTGTCGACGTTGAGTGTACTCCGTGACAACAATGCTGTCGTGAGTGCTGGGCGAGCCCCACTACAGCAAAGACGATGGGAGTGCTGGGCGGGCCCCACTACATCGTAGAATGAACATTGATTGTACTGGGCGAGTCTTACACAACTAATTTGTCATATGCTTAAAATGGTTAATATTTTTGACACACTTGCTGGACTTCTGTAAAAGCTATTGAGGTTATATGTTATGATTTACGAGTTAATAGTTTTAAACTCAGTCACTCACTGAGCTTCCCAGCTCATTCTTTCAATGTTTTCCAACTTTTCAGGTAGAGATCGAGCTCCCAGTGCCTGAGATCCTGCCATCGCCGCCGAGGGTTCTCAGAGTTAGATACTTAGTACGTGGGTGGTATTATATAGCGAGTCTGCTCGTAGTGTAGATAACTTAAAAGAGACGTGTAGTTATGTTCGTGTATGAAACTAGTGGTCTTGTTTGTGTAACCAACGAGTGGTTGTGTTTTGATTGCTCAAGAGAGGTTTTAACTAAAACTGCTCCGTGTGCATATGTAGAAATTTTCCAGGGTTCCGCTGTGTAATATGTAAAGGATTTCGTTTACAGGTATGGTTTGTTTATCAGGAATTAAAAGAGTCATAGGTATCGTTAAGAAGTGAAACGATGCTTATTGGCTTCACGCCTTCCTCCGGGCTAAGATAACAGGTGTTCTCGGGAGGGGGTGTGACAATTGGAGAGGAAGAGGTTTAGAGAGAATTTTTTAATTCTCTATTGAGGAGATGTGTGTTGTATGAAGAATGCACAATGGCTCATCCCTAGGGTCCTATTTATAGTGGTCTAGGGAAAATAATTAAATAATATATTTTAATATCTAATATATTAAAATATATTTATCTAACCAATTTGAATCTTATTCAAATCGTTTAAAATTCTCCTATGACATCTATTTCCTAATTTGAATCCAATTCAAATTTAATAAATATCTTTTATTTAATGTATCTAATATACATTAATTATTTTAATATTTAATGTATCAAATACAATAAATATATTTTCCTCTTTTATATTTGATATATCTAATATATTAAATATTAATTTGAACACTTCAAATTAAATATTAAATTTGAACATTTCAAAATTTAATATTTAATGTGTCAAATACAATAAATATATTTTTCTCTTTTATATTTAATATATATAATATATTAAATATTAATTTGAACACTTCAAATTAATATTAATTTGAACAGTTCAAAATTTTCTTTCAACTAAATTGATATTTTAGTGTTACTATGAGCTACCAAGGGGACCTTATGGACCTACAGATTATTGTTGGGATTTATGCCCTAAAGCCTCGTAATTAATAATTTATTTAATAATGAATAATAATTTTGATTATTTTATTTGCAATATAATATTATCCATTATATGAAAAATCCAAGGTTATTAGTGTAATCTTGAACAGTATGTGGTTGACATACGATAGGATTTTGTTCAAGAAATAACCTAAAGGGTCATAGTATATGGATAAGGTTGGATGCCTTATCCTGGTAACACTATTGATACGGCCCACTTTGTAATAGTTACAAATGATTTGATCCAAATCATTCATGTGCAGACATGTGAGTGGGGGTATCTTATACAATGAGTTTGTATAAGACTGACCACGAAATATTTAATCTCTCTTTATAAATCCGTTAATTGAGAAGATTAATATTTCATCAGGATGATCATATGCGACTCGATCTTAATCCTGAGTGAGTTATGAACTCCTGCCTGTGAGGGCTTGTCCTTTGATTTGCATGGGTGAAAGTGGCTTTTATAGCCGATTCAATATGCCTACCATTTTGGGGCTTAACCAAATAGGGAGCTGGGAACATAATCTCACAAGATGGAATTCACTCCTTCCTATATAGGGTAAGCAGATGAGTGGTTCCCTTAAGTGCTGATTTCGGGACTTGAACAATGGAGCCCCACCCTCTCATTGGCCCGAGAGGGACTTAGTTTATAATTAGATTATAAACATATTGTTCATTAGAGAATCAGTGGTACTTAAGGTGCAAGATATAATTATAGGGGTAAAACAGACTTTTGACCCAGCTGTAATTACGAACAACTCGTGAAGGATCGACTTGCATGTAATGATTATATCTATGGACACAACTTGTCCTACAGTGCATAAGAGTGCAACTCTAGGTCTATAGTGAAGTGACTTATAGTTAATGAATGAAAATTAATTAATTAAAGAGTTTAATTAATTAATTTTGTATCATTGGAGCTTATAATCTGTAGGTCCATAAGGTCCCCTTGCTAGCTCATAGTAACACTTGCTAGCTCATAATAACACTAAAAGATCAATTTAGTTGAAAGAAAAAATTTGAAATGTTCAAATTAATATTTAATATATTAGATATATTAAATATAAAAGAGGAAAATATATTTATTGTATTTGATACATTAAATATTAAAATAATTAATATATATTTGATATATTAAATAAAAGATATTTATAGAATTTGAATAAGATTCAAATAAATAAATATCGTAGGAGATTTGAATGAGATTCAAATAAATATGAGATATATTTTAATATATTAGATATTAAAATATAATATTTTAATTATGGTAAAGATTTTCCCTTGGTCTCTATAAATAGGACCCTTGGGTTGAGCCATTCTACACAACACACATCTCCTCAATAGAGAGAATTAGAGAATTCTCTCTAGACCTCTTCCTCTCCAATCCCTTGGGGATTTTCTTTCAAGAGGCTCCCACAAGCCTTGGTCCTGTGTTCGAGTCATAGCCATGAAGACTTTGTGGAAGAGATAAAGATCCGCCAGAAGAATCTCCATGTTTATTTCAATGTAAGTTTTTGCTTGACCTTGTATATTTTGTGTTTAATTCTAAATAAATCAAAGACGATCCAATGCTTCCGCTGCGGGATGAAAAGTTCATTCCTTCAATTATAAGCTCCAATGATACAAAATTAAGTAATTTAAACTCTTTAATTAATTAATTTTCATTCATTAACTATATGTCACTCCACTATAGACCTAGAGTTGCACTCTTATGCACTGTAGGACAAGTTGTGTCCATAGATATAATCATTACATGCAAGTCGATCCTTCACGAGTTGTTCGTAATTACAGTTGGATCAAAAGTTCGTTTTACCCCTATAATTATATCTTGTATTTAAGTACCACTGATTCTCTAATGAACAATCTGTTTATAATCTAATTATAAACTAAGTCTCTCTCGGGCCAATGAGAGGGTGGGGCCCCATTGTTCAAGTCCCGAAATCAGTAGTTAAGAGAACTACTCATCTACTTATCCTATATGGGAAGGAGTGAATTCCATCTTATGAGATTATGTTCCCAGCTCACTATTTGGTCAAGTCCCCAAAATGGTAGGCATATTGAATCGGCTACAAATGCCATTATTCTCACCCATGCAAATCAAAGGACAAGCTCTCACAGGCAGGAGTTCATAACTCACTTAGGATTAAGATCAAGTCGCATATGATCATCTTGATGAAATATTGATCTTCTCAATTAACAGATTTATAAAGAGAGATTAAATATTTCATGGTTCAGTCTTATACAAACTTATTGTATAAGATACCCCCACTCACATGTCTCCACATGAATGATTTGGATCAAATCATTTGTAACTATTACAAAGTGGGTCGTATCAATAGTGTTATCAAGATAAGGCACCCAACCTTATCCATATACTATGACTCTTTAGGTTATTTCTTGAACACGATCCTCGTATATGTCAACCACATACAGTTCAAGATTACACTAATAACCTTGGATTTTTCATATAATGGATAATATTATATTGCAAATAAAATAATCAAAATTATTATTAATTATTAAATAAATTATTAATTACGAGGCTTTAAGGTATAAATCCCAACAATCTCCCACTTGCACTTAAGCCGACAAGACATGTATCCTAGGGTATACTCTATATCCAACATGTTCTCCCACTTGTCCTAACAAAGATGAAACATGTCTTGTAATCTCAGACATTCTAGGTGACCCTCAAACACTTTAGCCTGGAGAGTCTTTTTATATAGATCTAAACGACTGCCATCAAAAGTCATCTTGGTCACTACCATGATGCTTTCTCTCTCTTGATATGATTCCCTATACGTTGGTGTTTTCTAATTTCCTTTATATTAGTCTTTGTACCACTATTATCAAAATAAATAGGATATACTAAATCATATCTGAAACAGCTTTCAAATCTTCAGGGAACTATTTGAGTCATATAAGTCATTTTGTTGCTTTACAAGCAAAACAATTTAACTTATATAACATACTCTACCACCTAGAGTAAAATTCATCTTAACATAGATTTCCTAAATCTTTGCAAGAACTAGTGTATCTTGTAAAGATCAAATCTTTTAGTCCATACACAAAATTTCTCATTATCCATAGATAATTTGAGAAAGTTTCTAATTTTCTACTCAATGGTCATACCATTCGTTTAACTGATATATGCTAACCAACTGTATATTAATTGTTAAGTCTCATTTATGCATTAATTGTCTCCTACTTAGAGTAGATAATTAATCATATGCTCTCAACATTTGAGGTTGTCATAGGATACTCTTCCTTAGACATAAATATCAAATATTTGACAACAATTTTGTCAATATAAGATGTTTGAGACGAAGTTAACATTTTGTCCTTAAAATCTCCATTTTTGACATATAAAATATACCGAGTCATTCCAAATCACTCATTTTTGAATTGGTTACTTAGTCAACTTTTTATGTTAAATAAAAATCTTACATAATTCATAATGAGTAAAATATCATCAATATAAAACGTGAGAACAAACCTACTAAGCAATTAATAATTTTCTTATCTATACAAGCTTTATTAATATTTATCCAAAGTCATAGGTTTTGATGCTTTTATCAAATCTTATATTCAAAGATCTAATTGTAAAATTCATTTCATAAATGAACCTTTACTATTTTGCGAACCTTTTGCTTTTGATCTTTGAAAATAAACCTCTTTGATTGATTTGTGTAGATGCATTATCTAAGATTTCTTTTCATAAAAGAATTCTAAACATTCATTTTTCATATCCTATATGCAACAATGAATTGAATAATGCTTACAAACTTCAATATGGCAACAAGTGAGAAAATTTACTCGCAATCTACTTTTTCCTATTAGGTTTAATCCTTTGCCATTAGTCTCACTTTGCAGGTAACAAGCCTTCAACCTTGTCATCTAACATGACAATTTGGGCTTCAATTAAGTAATTGTAAAGGTTGAGTCATCTCATAACTCTCCCACTACGATGAGGCTTATCCAATTTATGACTAGGATCCATTTGACTTTCAAATGTAATTAAATTGTTAACAACTTTTGCTAACTATTTAGTAGCTTCACTTGGAACCAATTTATTAACACTATCTCACCTTATTAAAGGTTTGTAGTCTTTTATTTGACATTTCTTATAAAAATGATATTTGTCATACAAATACCTTATTCGTTTTAGGACTACATAAAAGACCATTTTATACTCTTTAGGGCTGGCTTACACTTAGGCTTATCTTTGAACATATACAAGCTTTTTAGGCTTGTTTCAGCACGTGAGCTTAACATTCCCAAATGGTGAAGTGTTGTAAACCAGTTTTACTACTCTTCTATAATCTTTAAAATTGTCTCGTAGACACTTTTGGAGGGAATCATGTTCACCATGCAATCTCTATTGCATTTCCTAACCGGAGTATGGTAATGGTGTGTAACTCATTACTGATGTGACCATGTCTAACAAGGTTCTGTTTCTCCTCTTGCAGTACAATTTCACGAAATTGCACTTGGTATTAAGATAATTGGGATAAAAACCCATTTTTTATCAATTAGTTTTAGTACGTAAGGTTCCTGTACTTTCTATTATGATCTGATCATAATATCTTGATATATTTAATTACCTAATCGATTTTTAAACTTTAGTCTTAATTTTCTTGAACATTTCAAAAATTTAGACGTATGTTGTATTAGATAAAGATACTTGAACCTTGAATGATCATCAACTAGAGTGATGAAATATTCATGACTTTATTTGGCCTTTACATTCACCATACCACTTGGGTCAGAATGTGTAAGTTCAAAGTATTCTTTGGCCTTGTAGCCTTATCTAATAAAGTCCGAATGATTATCTTGCATGAAAGGCAAGATCTACAGACAGGTAAAGTAATTAATTCTAACTTTTAGAGAATTACCTCTTACTAGTCTTTTCATTCTATTCAAGTTGATGTTAATCAACCTTAAATGCCAATGTCAAGTATCGTCTTTTAGGAGAAAACAATGTGCCTTTCTATTCTGGATTCTATAATCTTGAATATCTCAGTATTTTTAGTATAGTATATGTCAACATTTTAACATATACAAATTGTTCTTATTTTCAGCTGAATGTATTTTCAAACAAGTTTGAAAATATAAACTTTCATACTTCAAAGTAATCCATACTATATGAACATTTTAGTAAAAAGTTTGAGAAATTGAATTTCTCTTATGGTTACTAAAAACACTATATTCAACAGTAAGTAACAATTTTTACTTAATGACATCTTAATGTCTCCCACTACACTAACTGAAATAGGCTTCCTGGTGCTAACTTGTAGAAACTATTCTACATGTTAAGTATTTTCCAAAAATTACATATTAAATGTAATGAAGAATAAATCTTGATAGTAGATCTTATATCGACTATCTAGGTGACACTATTTATATTCCACCAAAAATCTAGTAAATCAAATTTACTTTCATTTATATTTTTCTTCTTAGAGGTATTTCAAAAATTTCTCTTATTATAACTGTCCTAGCTAATTTAGGAAACTATTTCATTTTATATAGCTTCAATCATTTAGTTTCTTTACTTGGATTTTTGTAATACTTAGTTTTGAGATCATTTAGACAACTTTCTAAATTTAGCTTATGTTGACTTCAACATCTTATATGTTGTTGTCATGTTCTTTATCTTCTAAATTTGACATCTAACATGTCAACTATGAGAATACGTGCAAGCTATCTCATTTACTTTCGATTCATTAATCATGTGCTTCACGAACAATTCGAATAGCATTAGCAACAGGTTTTGAGAACATTTCTCAATAAAGACAAATTCAAAATTTTATACTGCCATTATAGTGTTATCGTTATTTTTCCATGTAATAAAATTTCTCAATTTTGACTTATCAGTAATAAAATTTAAAATTATGAGAGAAACTGACATAATATTGAAATATATATATATATAATTTAATATCATCGAAACAGTTATCCATTCAATTTTAGCATAGAAATCAAACAATTTGAAAAATGAACCCTATAAATCATTTATAATGCTATAGTACTTTAGTGATTTAGAACAAGTGTCGCCGTAGGATAGGTCAAGTATTCCTTCACTAAACTGAGACAATCTTAACCAAGTATTATACCAGAATAACTCTTATTCGTATAATATTTAGTTATCATTAGCTTCGTCAAGGAAATCATTAACAACTTTAATGAGCCATTTGTAAGTGTGACCCATAATTTTAGATTCCGTAGTTTTATCCCAACAAGTGTCGCTGTAGGGTAGGTCAAGTATTGGAAACAAAACTACAATCCTATCCTTCTCAGGAGTTCACCTTGATATTGACCCATGCAAACACATTCCGTAGTGGGACGGTCCAAAAGCCGCCACGAGGCCCTGCATGAATCTCACGATGTGAACCAATGATGGAGACCGTAGGATATGTTGACACATTTCCTTCCCCCACTTACTATTTTGAAATAAGGCTTTCTCTTACTTAGACAAATTAGGCTAATCTCATTTATCTAAGTTCCTCAATCTACCTTTCATAACCTTTATGTTGTTAGATTGATTTTAATGTGAATTACTAAGATTTTAAACTATTTAAAAATAATAATAGCATTATGAGCATGCTTAGTGAAAATAAATAAAATTTGACTAATTCAACTCCCAAGTCGGTTCCCAATTAGAGGTGTTCCCTTTCGGTCAGCTTAAATACCCAGTCTAGACAGAACCTTCCATAGACAGAGTTCCCTTATAGTCAATTTTTATTTTAAATTCATTAATCTTTAATTAACTATTAATTATTAGATTAATGAACATAAGTGAATTTATAAATAAATGTTTTTAATCCTATTAAAAAATAATTCACTTGGATGGTCTTAAAAATCTATCGTTTTAAACCCTTTAAAACAAATTAAAAGATAATCCTGGATATTTTATTCTAATTCTATTAGAAAAAAATAAGATAAATTAAATTCAAAACTTAAACTATGGATAATCTTGAAATTCTACCATTTTAAACCATTTTAAACTAAATTAAAAGATTATTCTAAATTCTAACAAATAAAGATATATTAAATTCAAATTTTAAACTATTTAAAGCATGAATTTGAAATATCTTTATTTTAATAAAATCCTAATCTCATTATGATATATCCTAATCCTATTAGGAAAACATGGATTTCTATTTATAAACGAAAATATCCTAATTTAATTTTCCAAGTATAACAATTATATTCAAAGATATGGAAAATATAAGCATATTAAGAAAATATCTCAATTCTATTAGGAATCATCCTAATCAAATTTTCCAATATAACAATTATATTAAAAAATTAATCTTAATTCTATTAGAAAACAACCTAATCAAAACTTTCAAATATAACAATTATATTAAAAAATAGAATAGATGCATGATCATGTTTAACCTATGATGAGATTTTAAATTTAAATGGCATACTTTATGCAATAATCAAACAATTTAAAACATACATCTCATGTATAATTAAATTAAAAATAGCAAAATTGACTGGCATATTTGACATATTCTAAGAAATTGAAAAGAATTTAAATTACAATAATTTAAATCCAAGACATATCTTGGTCTTCAATATCTTCCTTGTTTGAACCATTCTAAATTTAGGATTTAGAAATCCTAAATTTTCAATTGCAGAAGCTGACTTCAATTTACTTTTTTTTTTCGCTAACGTTTTTCGCTATCGACTTCTTCAGAGCATATAATCGAAATTTGCAGCTATCGTAGTTATTCAAGTAAAATACATGAAATCCTAACCCTTATGGGTTTTACAATGATTTAATCAAAGCAATAAATCTAATGTCAAATAGCCTAAATAATCAATTTGCAAACCACAATATATCAAATATATGATAAATTAAAATATCCACCATCACAAAACTTTAATTCTAAATAAAACTAAAACCTGGCTCTGATACCAATTGAAAGGAATAATCTAATTAAACCCAAGCGGAAGCATAGGAGTCGGTTTGAGTTTATTTAGAATTAAATAATAATAATATGGTTAAGCATACGTACCTTGAAAATAAATATGGAGAATATTTCTAGCGGGTCTTTATCTCCTCCACAAAGTCTTCCTGGCTATGACTCGAACACAAGATCAAGGCTTGTGGGAGCCTCTTGAAAGAAAATCCACAAGGGATTGGAGAGGAAGAGTTAGAGAGAATTCTTTAATTCTCTCTTGAGGAGATATGTGTTGAATGAAAAATGCACAATGGCTCACCCTTAGGGTCCTATTTATAGTGGTCTAGGGGAAATAATTAAACTATATATTTTAATATCTAATATATTAAAATATATTTATCTAACCAATTTGAATCTTATTCAAACCGTTTAAAATTCTCCTACGACATCTATTTCCTAATTTGAATCCAATTCAAATTTAATAAATATCTTTTATTTAATGTATCTAATATACATTAATTATTTTAATATTTAATGTATCAAATACAATAAATATTTTTCCTTTTTTATATTTAATATATCTAATATATTAAATATTAATTTGAACACTTCAAATTAAATATTAAATTTAAAATTTTAAAATTTTAAAATTTAATGTATCAAATACAATAAATATATTTTCCTCTTTTATATTTAATATATCTAATATATTAAATATTAATTTGAACAGTTCAAAATTTTCTTTCAATTAAATTGATCTTTTAGTGTTACTATGAGCTAGTAAGGAAACCTTATGGACCTACAGATTATAAGCTCCAATGATACAAAATTAATTAATTTAAACTCTTTAATTAATTAATTTTCATTCATTAACTATAGGTCACTCAACTATAGACCTAGAGTTGCACTCTTATGCACTGTAGGACAAGTTGTGTCCATAGATATAATCATTACATGCAAGTCGATCATTCACGAGTTGTTCGTAATTACAGCTGGGTCAAAAGTCCGTTTTACCTCTATAATTACATCTTGTACCTTAAGTACTACTGATTCTCTAATGAACAATCTGTTTATAATCTAATTATAAACTAAGTCCCTCCCGAGCCAATCAGAGGGTGGGGCCCCATTGTTCAAGTCCAAAAATTAGCACTTAAGGGAACTACTCATCTACTTACCCTATATGGGAAGGAGTGAATTCCATCTTATGAGATTTTGTTCCCAGCTCCTATTTGGTCAAGTCCCCAAAATGGTGAGCATATTGAATCGGCTGCAAAAGTCATTATCACCCATGCAAATCAAAGGACAAGCTCTCACAGGCATGAGTTCATAACTCACTTAGGATTATGATCGAGTCGCATATGATCATCCTGATGAAATATTGATCTTCTCAATCAACGGATTTATAAAGAGAGATTAAATATTTCGTGGTCCAGTCTTATACAAACTCATTGTATAAGATACCCCCACTCACATATCTCCACATGAATGATTTGGATCAAATCATTTGTAACTATTACAAAGTGGGCCGTATCAATAGTGTTACCAGAATAAGGCACCCAACCTTATCCATATACTATGACTCTTTAGGTTATTTCTTAAACACTATCCTCCTGTATTTCAACCACATACTGTTCAAGATTACACTAATAACCTTGGATTTTTTATATAATGGATAATATTATATTGCAAATAAAATAATTAAAATTATTATTAATCATTAAATAAATTATTAATTACGAGGCTTTAGGGCATAAATCCCAACACTGTTTATATTATATATCTTTTTATGAACCGATATGTGTTATGTGTTCTGTTATGCTGTGTATGGAATGTAAGCATGTTGAATGTTGAGATTGTTTAAGATTATATGATGTTGTGATGCTTATGATTGAAAACATGTTTATGTGGTTGCTGAGCTGAAAACATGGACTAGAAAGCATGTTTAGGATTGCATTCTGGGTTATGTGAGCCTGATTAGTTAAGGTCATAGGACCTTGAGTTTATGGTAAAGGAGGGTGCTAGGTTCTCAGGTATAAATGATTAGGAACTGGCATTGTGTTGAAAAGTAGTGAGTTGATTATCAGGACCTCGGGTGGAAATGATCAAGGGCTAATAAGATTTAAGGAAAGTAAAGTGGATGTCAACACCTCGGGTAACATGGTCGGGGGTTGATATGATACTATTGGGTGACGACACCTCGAGTAACATGGTCGAGATTAGGCATGCCAATCTTGGATAAAGAAGAGCATCAATACCTTAGGTTATATGGTCAATGGTCGGTGTAATGAGTCTTGAGGCAAGTATTGAGATCTTAGGTTATGTAACGACCCTATAGGCTCAACACGCTACCTAAGAGTCATTACTAAGTCACGTCGCTGTATTACCGAAAATTTCGGCAGCATAACGACGTAACTACGCGAAAACCAAAAATTTGACCCTTACCTGATAAGACATAGAAAAACACACTTCTAAGATTTTCAAACAACCTTCTAGCATCCAACAAACTTCTCAATATGATGCTAGGGTTCAAACAGCAGAGACCAAGTGAATTCAAACATAGCAAACCAAATACACGTGCACGATTTACAAAGAAAGGTTAAAAGACTTTGAAACATCCTCCTAAACATTTAAAAACTCGACATGAGTTCTATGTACATCTAGAAACATAAAAGAAGCGGAATGGCAATCGCTCGGCTCCCATGACTCGAGTAGCTGATCTCCGGTCACGCGCTAGGGCCGATCTTAGCCTTACCTGAAAACATTTTTTTTTTAAAAGGAAAAGGGTGAGTATTAACGAATAATACTCAGTAAGTAACTCATAGTTTCAAAGTAAGAGTTTCAATCGCATGCAACATGTCATTTTAAATCATAAAACCATCGTAAACCATCGCTTTAGTAGGGGACCTAAAATTCGTTTTATAAACCATGTACTTTTCCTCACGGCTCTCGTGAACGATTAAATTCTCCCGAAGGCCTCGTGAATAGTCCGAAGACATAGTTTTTCCATCGAATAGAGTCCTCCCCTAACTCTGAGAGTTGAGCTCGAAAGCTAACATACATCGTGGAGTCCGAAGACTCAGCCCGAAGGCTACCATCGTGGAGTCCGAAGACTCAGCCCGAAGGCTACCATCGTGGAGTCCGAAGACTCAAGCCCGTCGGCTACCATCGTGGAGCACTCTCAAACCCCGGGAGCATAGAGAGTCCGAAGACTCGGGTTCCCTCATAACCCACATAAAACTTTTGGGAGAATTATCGTCACGGCCTTACATAAATCTTTTCATGAGCACACAACACATGCATGAGTTCCCATTCGTTTTAGAACATAGTTATGAATGCATAATTCAAGACAATCGCATTTCAAAGACATACATATCATTTCCATTCTTTTTAACATGAAAACTCAAATAGAACTCATGGAACTAGCGTATAAAGGAACATACATATAAAACACTTTCTTTCTTAAATACTTAACATGAAAAACATAAACTTTCAAAGTAAATATAGAGCTAGCTTTAGGTTTCGAAAACTTCTTTCGTTGTGAGATCCCTTACCTTAAATCTTTACTTACTAAAATACCCTTTCTCCACTAGTAATGAGCTTCTCGAGTCCCCACTCCAAGTACAATTCAAGGTCCTCGACAAATCACCTAAAAAGTTTCCTAAACGTGTCTTAAACCATCCGAATTACGCTAAAACACATTCTAACATTAATAACTCGACGAAACGGACCAAATGGAAATTTTTACCCAACTCCGGCAAACGGCGGCGCGTGGGACTTCCTATCGGCGCGTGGCCGGCGCGTGGACTTCCGATCGGCGCGTGGGGGTTCGTTTCTGATGTGTTGCAGCCCGATCTACAAGAATTCGAGGTCATTTTGCTGAAAATCAATCAAACTCGAGCCCAAAACGCCAAACATCTCACGGAAAAGAAAACCCACCTTGAAAACGCGGCTGAAATGGTGTTTTCCGGCGAGCTTAGAGTTCAAAACCACCGACGGTTGTAAACGTAAGAGCCCTCGTCGACCGGCGTGCACGTAGCGAAGCTTTCGTCGATCGGAGCCTTCGCGCGAGCTGTTCGGATGACAGACGAAAACGCGGCGACAAGCTTCGTGCGGCAGTTTGCTCGAGAGCAGCGGCGGGCAGCGGTGGGCGGCGGTCGTGCCGCGAGGTTCGTGGCTGTCGAAAGAAGAAGAGAAAAATGGATGGGTGATCGGCGGGAAAGAAGAAGAAGAAAGCGGCGATGGGGATGGGTATTCGGTCGGAGAGAGCGAGAGAGAGAGAGAGAGAGAGGGGGCTGCGCGAGGGAGAGAGAGGAAAAATTTTCTTTTTTTTAAAAAAAAAAAAAAAAAAAAAATAATAATAATAATAATAAAATCAAAATATCTTCTCCCTAAAAGACCATAATACCCTTTCCTTTTCCAAAAATCACCAAATTACCCTCAAAATAATTAAATTCATAATAAAACTTTACCAAAACAACATTTTAAACTTACCCAAAGAGTCTCGGGTGTTACAGGTTAAATGGTCAAGGGTCAATATGTTGCTAAGTCATCGATACCTTGGGTAACATGGTTGAGGGTTGGTGCACAGTTTGAGACCTTGGGTATAAAGGCCAAGGGTCGAACACCGAGCTCCGTAGAGAAACGTTGAGACCAGAGTAACATGGTTAGGGCTTGATGCAACTCGAAGGGTCAGTCTTGGAGAGTTTTGGTGTAGGCGTTCCTAAGTCATCGATACCTTGGGTAACATGGTCGAGGGTTGGTGCACAGTTTGAGACCTTGGGTATAAAGGCCAAGGGTCGAACATCGAGCTCCGTAGAGAAGCGTTGAGACCTAGAGTAACATGGTCAGGGCTTGATTCAACTCGAAGGGTCAGTCTTGGAGAGTTTTGGTGGATGCTTAATATGAGTATCAAATGAGCTCTTGGAGGTTGAGTGTGCATGGTAGGGCGTAGAATTCGTGTGTTGGGCTAGTTTTGCATTTTTCTTGCTTATGTATATTGAGATTGTTGTTTGTGTTATTAATATTAATAAGCATATTTGGATGCGTGTGAATAGTATGTTGGTTGCCTTGATTGATGCTTGGTGGCTCACCAGGTGTGAGCTACTTACTGAGTACATTTGTACTGACTCCCCTCCCCCCAATCCAACCAGTTTTGCAGGTTTAAGTCTCCATGACCTTGGTGATGCGAAGGAGACGTTGGAGGGAGACCACTGCTTAGCTAGTTTTATTACTTTTTAGCTAGCCTTTATTCTTTTAGCTAGTCGGATGATAGTTTGTTTTAGTTTGGAACCTTATGTATGTAAGAATGGCTATTTCCTTTAGTAATTGTTTTATTTATCAAAAGTTGAGCTTAGATTATGTTCAAGATCCTGTAGTTTCATTATTTAAGTCTTAAGGTTGTTTCTGACTAGGAAGTTTAATAAAGTTTCATTTTGTTTTGAAGTTTGAGCTAGTCCCTTGTATACTTGTAGTTTGGGGGACGTTGTGTTGTATCTGGATATGAAAGTGTGTTTTCTCGTCTAACAGGTGACAGGGAAAAATTTTAGGTAGCTTGTAGTTATGTCGTTATACTGTCGAAATTTTTGGGGCATACCGGTTGTAAGTTCAGTAGCGTTCCCTAAGTTGAGTTAAAATTTGGCGGCGTTACATCTAAAGTTATGTTTCTCTAAATAAAATTGAATGAAAGTAACTATAGTACCTAATTAAGGGCTAAAGAAAACTAATCCCTGTGGAGACGATACTCAACTCACTACTATATTAAAACTTGACACCGTACACTTACAGTTAATTGCGAGCACTTAAAAAAAATACGCAACAATAACCACATTATGGCGGCCTATTGAATAATTTTTATTTGAGAAACGAGGTCGCCACAAGAGGCTAATATTTTTGTACCTTTGGATGTATGATAGAGATATTGTAAAAGTACTTCAATTTTGTATCTAACGGATATTAGGAGATATGAAGATTTTCGAATCCATATCCAACAATTATTAGCCACATTATGGTTGTCTCATTGAATAATTTTTTCTTTATGTGCTAAAAAATCTGCTACTCTTCTACCATCTCTTTCACAACAATTTTTCTATTCCATTGCATTACATGGCCGTTTTCGCTGAGAGCAAGACTTGGGTGCAACCTGGACTGAATCATCTTTGTGCAGCTCACTCCAGCACACAACAGGAAAAAAGAATTTGAAATATTTTTTTAAAAAATAGCTTGCCACATGGAAAGCTGTGAATGGACAATTTAGTGGGATGCACAGAGATGTGGGATCAGTATGGCAACCCTAGAGAAGGGGTGAATAAGGTTTATTTAAACTTTAAAAAACTTTTTACTAATGTGGGCCCAATTAAATAAATTAACACACTTTTTGCAACAATTAATTTAAACAATAAATCATGCAAATAAATTCACCTCAAATTTAAACAATAAATTTAACACTAACAATTTCAAACACCCTATTTAATTATAAAAATAAGATTGGTAAAGAATATCTAAAAGTAAAATTATACCAACCAAGATAGACATACAAGAACACTATGCAATATAATATAACAATAAATTAATTGCAAAAATGAAATAAGATAGGGATAGAGAAATTGACATCGTAAATTTATAGTGGTTTGGCACAACCCGACCTATTCCACTCCCCAAGCACCTCTTGGGTATTTCACTAGAAAACAAACGATCCTTTCCAGAGCTCAGAGTCCAACTGTTACACCTTCCTTTTGCGGGAGCAAGAACAAACCCTATCCTTTTCACGATTCAGGATCATACCGTTACAACCTCTCTTTTTCGGGATTGAGAGAAACCCTTATAAAGTTTAGAAAGTGAAGAACGAGATGGAGAAACTCTCTCAAAGAGTAGATATACAAAATTTAGCTCACAACCTTTTGTAAGAAAGAATTATTACAAACTAAAGCCCTCAAATGGCTAAAGAGAATAAAAAATATAAGCTCAAAATTTGCTTTAAAATGGTGGAAGTGCTTTCCAAGAAGAATAGATTTTTTCAGAATTTTTTTCCCATTTTTTCCAAGTTTTTTTCGAGCCTTAAATAGAGAGAAAACAAAAACTAGTCGTTTCTGCCACGTGTCAGCTTCTGATTGGCTTCAAAAAAGAAATTCAAAATTAATAATATTTTAATAATAAAATAATATAATATTATTAAAATAATAATAAAATCAAATTTTGACCGTTGGACCAATTCCATATATATATTATTTAAATTCAGAATGTCACGTGTCGCCCTTTTATTTGCCAGAAGAAAATAATAATCAATATTTTGAATTTTGACCGTTGGACTTTTTAATTATTAAAAAAATCGAATCGCCACGTGTTGTATTCCTATTGGTCCACGTCATCGACACGTCATCTGCCACGTCACCAAATATGACTGTTTTGAAGTGACAGGTCATCGACAACGTAAGTGCCATGTCATTAGTGTTGACCGTTGACCTTCCACGTCATCTGCCACATCATCAATCTATGCCACGTGTCACGCCATGTAGAATTCTCTTTCAATTTTGTTTTGCCCATAACTTCTTCGTTTGAGCTCTTTTCGAACGATTCAAGATACGTTGGAATCATCTTTTCAAGCTCTACACTATGGACACTTTAAAACAGTAAAATTGTTAATAAATAAAATCAGGTTTGTTATCATCAAAACATTAATTAATTGATTAATTAAAATTAATTAGTTTGAGATTTAGGGCCAAAAGGCCAACAATCTCTCCCTTTTTGATGATGACAAACTACTACAGAAAAATGAAATTCAAAATGGTGTGTGATGTAAGATAGTAGCTTGATGCACAAACAACACACATACATAATAACAATAAGCTTTTATTTTTCTTATTATCTCTCCCCCTTTTGGAATCAATCAAAAAGGAATAATAAGAAAAATAAATAGAACTACAAATTTGTCAATTTTGAATAACTTCTCCATTTTCATGCAAACTTCACAAACCTCTCCCCATTTTGAAAGCAATTTAACACTCCCCCTTAATAAGGGACAAAAAGATATTTAACACAAAATTCAACTAGTGGGAAGAAATATTAATCAAATTTTCAAAAGAGAACTTCTTCTAAAAAGAATCAAGAAATGAATTTACTCCAAAAACAATAACTCCCCCTAAAAAGATAAATAATATGCATGAGAGGGGTACATATCAATAAAGCAATTTTGGAGAATTAATATCATCAAATTCACATATTAAAGGGTACAACTTTCCAAAAAAAAAAAAAGCTTTCTTCTCCTAATAAGAAATATTAATAAATATCAAGGAGATAAATCATGTCACACCCCCTCCCGAACTACCTGTTATCTTAGCCCGGAGGAAGGCGTGAAGCCAACAGGCATCGTTTCACTTCTTAACGATACCTATGACCCTTTTAATTCCTGATAAACAAACCATACCTGTAAACGAAATACTTTACATATCACACAGCGGAACCCTGGAAAATTTCTACATATGCACACGGAGCAGATATAGTTCAAAACCTCACTTGAACAATCCAAACACAACCACTCGTTGTTTACACAACCACGACCACTAGTGCATACACAAATGAAACTATACGTTCCTTTTAAGTTATCTACACTACGAGCAGACTCGCTATATAATACCACCCACGTACAAAGTATCTAACTCTGAGAACCCTCGGCGGCGATGGCAGGATCTCAGGCACTGGGAGCTCGATCTCTACCTGAAAAATTGGAAAAGCATTGAAAGAATGAGCTGGGAAGCTCAGTGAGTGACTGAGTTTAAAACTATTAACTCGTAAATCATAACATATAACATCAATAGCTTTTACAGAAGTCCAGCAAATGTGTCAAAAATATTAACCATTTTAAACATATGACAAATTAGTTGTGTAAGACTAGCCCAGTACAATCAATGTTCATTCTACGATGTAGTGGGGCCCGCCCAGCACTCCCATCGTCTTTGTCGTAGTGGGGCTCGCCCAGCACTCACGACAGCATTGTTGTCACGGAGTACACTCAACGTCGACAACAGAAAATGACCTGTGTGCACACGGTACTATACAACCTCGGGCTCAGTATCTCAACCATTAACTCATTCAGGTCTCAGAGAAACACATGAAAACCTTTAACAGTTCTTGCTAACACATGTAGACTTGGAATTAAGGTATTTCTTCTAATTTCAGAAAATCAGTAAACATATGCTCACAACGAACAATTTAAATCATTTTTAGGAAACCATATATGCTTATGAATATGTGTTCAAGAGACCATAAATCTTTAAGCTACATCATTCTTAGGAAGTCTTTTCTTTTCATGAACACAAGTTCAAGCATAGAATTTATTTTCAGAATTCATTTTGTCACTCACAGCGTTAATATTAGATTCTCGGTCCGTAAATTTGTCCTATTTCTTCTTGGCCTGCCAAATAAACAAAACCAAGCATTAGAATCTTGACCTCACGAACTTAAGGCCTAGGGTTGCAAAAAACCCTCCCATCTATTTCCTGCACTTTACAGATTTTATACCCTAAACTCACACACCTATAACTTTTCCACTACTTGTTCAAAAATGATGTTCTTTATACCAAACTCTTCCTTTTTGAACCCTCTAAAATGTATCTGAAGGAATGAAATTTAAATTCCTAAAGGATATGTCCGTAAATACCTCGAAAGCTACTTCCTACAAAATAGGTTTCTGCACTTTCCAGACTCGTTTCTCTGCTGCACCCTGAACTTAACATGAATTTTAAAGCAACTTCTAGTCAATTTATAACCACGACTTCTTCATGAACGTTATAGGAAATTAAATCATCTTTCCAACCATACCTAATACAGCTTCTAATTCGAAGTCCACAGATCAGAACATCCAAAAAAACAGAGGTTCCCCGGATTTGACAGCAAAAACATTCCTTCAAATCCCTCTTCACAAATCATTAACATAACATCAGATTTTGCTCGAGCTTCCTTCACGAAATTTGTTTGAAAATGAGTTAACTTTCCAGAAAATCAAACCTCACCTCTTAATTCTTCTTGTGGAGCTCAAAACAACCCAAATATCAGCAGTGAGCAGGATTGATCACCAAATCTGTCATGCAACCTTGAATTGAATCTTCTCCCTTTCTTTTTCAACTTCAAAACTAAGAAAATCCTCCTTCCTCTATTTCTCTCATCCTCTCCCACGAAATTCCCTGTTTTTCTTTAAATAAAAAGAAGCAAATGGGAGAAAATGGGTTAAAAACTTATTTAATTATTTTTTGGTGGTGAGTGCTCCAAAGTTTATCCATTCCCACATTTCTTTTTCCTTTTCTTTTTTTTTTTTTTTTATTTAGAAAAAACAATACAACACATTCCACCTTTCTTTCTCTTTTTTTTTAACAAGCTTACCAATACATTTTTTCTTAAGAATTTTCAAGCAGGGATTCCGAGTTTACAAATCATTCAAGTAAAATTCATCCAAGAATAATACTTTGCATGAGATAGAAATTTTGAAGAGATCATGGTAGTACAATCTATCATCAATATTTTTCAATAAATTCTCATTCAAGGAAAGTATGACATAAGACAAATAAATTTCAAGGGAGCAATTATAATACTCATGAATATGCACTATAATTTTCATGTCTATAAAAGATACATTAAGCAAATTAATCTCAAAGCAATCAACTTAGCAATCCAAATTAAAATTCAAACAAGAGATACCAAAAATATAAAATGTTAGAAAATAAACATCAATTGATAAAACAACAAAAATTGATACCAAATAATAGCAAAATGATATTGTCAATCAAATATGAGCATGGTAGCATCTCAAATAAGAATTATATCAATTTTGATGCAAAATGTTAAAGGGAATTCAAGAATATGAATCAATTCCATAAATATACTCTCCTATGAAAAAGAATTCAACAAATCTTCTCAAGCATTAATTAAGCACATTCTTTTCAAAAGAACAACCAATATACTCAAAACAATTCTCATTCAACAACATACTCTATATAAAGAACAAATATATTAAAAAGACACAATAACCAAACAAATATTGAATATTTTTCTTCAAGATATCAAATTTTAAAGAAGGCAAAAATTATCATCAAAACATCAAGAAGGATATATAGCGCATGCTCAAAAAACATCTAAACAATTTCTTCCAAGAGACCAAATAATATATATCAACCATCAAGACAATATCACAATTCACAAGAAAAAATCAAATATTAACAAGAATATTCCAAACTTCAATAAACATCATGTTTCCATCGATTCAAACATCTATAACATATCAAGCAATTCAAGTATTAAGCATTTTGAATAAATCTCAAAATCATAATCCCAATAATCAAAATCAAGCAACAATAAAACAATCAAAATATCAAGAAATTATAGATAAATTATTTTTTTTAAAAAAAAGTATGGATAAATCAAATTTCAATATAAATAGATGCCAAAAATAGATATTCAATCTTTTCTCAAGACATGCATCTATAACTCAAATAACAAGCAAAAAGAATTATGGATAAATTTGTAAATGATCAATTTTAACCTTCTCAAGAGCATATCCAATAATCCATAAAATAAGCAATCATAAATATAAATGCCAAAACAAATATCCTCAAAATACTCAAAGGCATTTAATCTAATAATCAATAAAATTTAGGAAATCAAATTCAAATATTTCAAAATCAATCAAGAGATATAATTTCCATAATGAATACCAAAAGAATACTTATCTCAATAATTCAAAAATATAAAGTTACCAAATACGTAATTTCCTTTCTTGGATTCAAGGAAGTCATAATAATTGGTTCATTTGAATTAATTTCTCATTTGAAGTCCAAGCAACCCAATTGCTTCCTTAAATCACACCTACAAAATAAATGCTCAACCAAGAGATTTTGGTACCCATTTCTTGGGTCCTTCATTGTTAGGAAGCAAAGATTTTGGAATCCATTTCGAATTTGTTCCAACATTATTAGCATTCATTCTTGGCAAATAACAAGTATTAAATTTATGACCAATTTTTCCACATGAATAACAAACAACATTAGGTAAGAATTTCTTTTAAACAAAATGATTTTTCACAACATTTTTATTCAAGAAATTCTTTCTAGGAGTATTTTTCAATTTGAAACAATTTGGTCTAATAAGTCCTTTAACTCCACAAAAATGGCATGTAGGCACAAATCTTGATTTCATATGCATATTTCTATTATTTCCATGATTAGGCACAAATTTAGCACTATGTAAACATTTGGATGAAGCATGATCTTTGTTTAGGCACAAGTTTTGATTTTTCATACAAATGTCTAGCCTTTTCATGCTTATGCTCAAAATTCACATTATGACCGCATTTTGATCTAGAATGAAATTGTCTAGGCACAAAATTTGAATTTTCATGAATATTTCTAACTTTTTCATGCTTTGACACAAAATTTGAATTAACAAGATTAGACACATTGGATAAAGCATGTTTAGACATATTAGAAGTAGCTTTAACAAAAATAGTCTTAGAACTAGGTGAATAATTTTCATCCACATAGCCTAATCCCCTTTTATAATTAAAAGATTTACCCATATCAATAATCTTATCTAACTTTTGTGCACCAATAGTTAATTTCTTAATTGACTATTTTGCAATTTCAAGCTCTTTATTAGCAAACAATTCCTTTATCTTTAAGCACATGCAAAAGACCATTTTTCTCTTGACTATCACATTCAAGAAATTTAATCTTGTCAACAAAAACATTTCTCTTTTTCTAAAGAAGTATGGCTAGTTTCCAAATCAATAATTTATCTTTCAAGCTAGCAATTTCATCTTTTAATTCCAAAGATAAAGATTCAATATTCTCATTCTTATTTCTCAAATCATTCAATTCAATTTCCAATTGACATGATAAAGATTTGAGCTCATCATTCTCTTTTTCAAGTAAAGTAATTTTATCATTCAATGCAAGTTTTTTATCACAACAATCATCAATTTCATTATGCAACATTATTAGCTCCACTTTTCAAACATTCATTTTCATCTATCAAAGATTTGTTCTCAATAGATAAGATCTTATACTTCTTTGATAGTTTGACATATTTAGAGCCAAGCTTTTCTAAATCATGTTGCATGCTTTCAAAGGTATCATATAACTCATCATAAGAAGGGGGATTGTTGATTTACCTCGTTCTCATTTCTTTCATCACTGGAATCGTTATCCAAACGACCCATCAAGCATAGGGAGGCTCCATCACATTTTTCCTTTCCAACTTCATGAAATTTTTCTTGATTTTGAGAGTTATGATTCTCTTTACATCAAATAAATCATTAGTAGTACAAGAAGATTTTTCAACATTATACACATTATCAAGAAAATTTAAAATATCATATGCATATGTAAAATGTAAAATCTCATCACATATTTTTCTATCAATGCACAATATATGATATTTATGGCTTAGGCATTAAAAGAGAGCAATTTAAGCAATTTATCATCCAATTTCAATTTTGATAAATCATGCTCACAAACATACATAATATTGAAATCAATAGCAAGCAAAAAAGTTTTCATTCTCTTTCTCCAAACATAATAGTTTCTACCATCAAAGAAATGAGGTTTATCAATACAATGACCTTCAAGAAAATCTAAAGTTGCCATAGCTCTTAGCAATTAAGCTTTTGAAATAATTTTTCAAAATATTAATAAGATACTTTAAGTATCAAAATAATATTTGAAAAATAATTTGATCAAAAGAGCAACCGCTCTAATACCAATTGTTGGAGTGAAAACTCAAACAATGGATATCAGATGGAATAACTTTTGAAAAATATATTCGATTAAAAAAAGAGCAATCTCGCTTTGATACCAATTGTAGAATCCGTATGGCAACCCTAGAGGGGGGTGAATAGGGTTTATTTAAACTTTATAAAACTTTTTACTAATGTGGGCCCAATTAAACAAATTAACACAGTTTTGCAACAATTAATTTACATAAGAAATCATGCAAATAAATTCACCTCAAATTTAAACAATAAATTTAACACTAACAATTTCAAACACCCTATTTAATTATAAATACAAGATTGGTAAAGAATATGTAAAAGTAAAATTATACCAACCAAGATAGACATACAAGAACACTTAATTTTATGCAATATAATGTAACAACAATTAATTGCAAAAATGAAATAAGATAGGGATAGAGAAATTGACACCGTAAATTTATAGTGGTTTGGCACAACCCGGCCTACTCCACTCCCCAAGCACCTCTTGGGTATTTCACTAGAAAACAAATTACCCTTTCTACGGCTCAGAGTCCAACCGTTACACGTTCCTTTTGTGGGAGCAAAAACAAACCCTATCATTTCCACGGTTCAGGATCATATCGTTACAACCTCTATTTTTCGGGATCGAGAGAAACCCTTATAAAGTTTAGAAAGTGAAGAACGAGATGAAGAAACTCTCTAAAAGAGTAGATATACCAAAATTTAGCATGTGGGGGACATTTTGGGCCTAAAAGAACTGCTAGAAAAGCCTTAGACAGTGGGTTATATTGGGGAGTCTTTATTTAAAGATGCTTATTAATTCTGTAAGACTTGTGAGGAATGCCAAAAGATAGGGATAATAACCCGTAGAAATGAAATGCCTCAAATTCCTATTCTTATTTATGAGATATTTGATGTTTGGGGCATAAACTTTATGGGTCATTTTCCTCCCTCTTGGGATTTTTCTTACATTTTTTTGGCTGTGGATTATGTATTTAAATGGGTGGAGGAAAAAGCCATAGAAACTGACGATGCTCAAACTAGTGTAGGTTTTATAAAGACTAATATTTTCAACATGTTTGAGATTTCACGAGCCATCATAATTGACCAGGGAACTCACTTTTGCAATATATCCATGGAAGCCTTATGAAGAAATATGGAGTGAACCATCACATAGCCACTGCCTACCATCCTCAAACCAATGGTCAAGCAAAAGTCTCTAATAGAGAAGTCAAGTCTATCTTGGGAAAGACTGTGAATCCAGGAAGGAAAGATTGGAGTCTTCGCTTGGACGATGCTTTGTGGTCCTACCGTACAACCTACAAAACTCCCATAAAAATGTCTCCCTATAAGTTGGTCTTTGGAAAGGCGTGTTACTTGCCAGTGGAAATCGAACACAATGCTTATTGGGTAGAGAGGTGATGGAATATGGACATGGACAAAGCTGGAGAATCGAGACTACTACACTTGCAAGAATTGGAGGAGCTGAGACTAGATGCCTACGAGAATTCAAGGATTTATAAAGAAAAATCCAAATTGTTTCATGATAACATGCTTATTAGGAAACAATTTGAGATTGGTCAGAAAGTTATCCTCTACAATTCTCGCTTGAAGCTCATGCCAGGTAAGTTTCGTTCTAGGTGGATTGGCCCATTTGTTGTTACTCATGTTTTTCCCTATGGTGCAATTGATATCAAAAGCTTGGAGTCTAACAAAGTCTTCAAAGTTAATGAGCGAAGATTGAAAATATTCCACAAAGGTGATGCCATGCCATGCCAGTTTCTCCTTGGAGCCACCCATTTACAAGGATTCTTGAGCACCTAGTTATATCCTCTAGCTAGACATTAAATCGAGAGCTTTTGGGAGGCAACCCAATTTCATTTCCCTTTTTTAGCTTTTACTTTTTATTCATTCTTTTCCTTTCCTTTTGTTTTATTTTAGTCTAGTTTTTTTTTTTTAGTGTTATTTAGTTTTATAAATGTTTTACTTGAGGAAGAAAAAAATGCTAAAAACAACGCGCTGCAACTATTCAATGGATAGCAAGGACAACGTCTCGACGCCGTCACGTTTTAAAACATCAGTTTCTTCATTATTTACAAATGCAGAAAGCCCTAATTGCAACCCCTTCTCCTATTTTCTCCTTCTCCCTTCAATTTATCCTAAATTTTCACCCAAATGCCTTTGTTTCTACTCAAGTTTCACACACCCCACTCTCTAATTTGCATATTGCTCAAAGTTTGGAGGGATTTCTTCATCAAATCGGTGGGTATTCACACCCAAATTTGCGAGATCGTCCTTTGGTATATCTTCTTTGATTTTTACTTTTTCATTGAGCATTTTGAGTCCATTGACTTAGATTAGAGTGGATGTTATTGATCCTTGGAGTTTAGAGTGAAGATTGTGGGAATTTGGGATGTTCCTTGTTGAATTTTTTGCTAGAACAGGTGCTTAGAATCTATCCACTACGAAATCTTCTGCCATTTGGAGTTTGTGATTGATTCATTGAAAGTGTAGTAGTGCTTATGTAGCTTTAAGCAGTGATTTTGTTGTTCTTTATGGATGGGCTTATGTCTATTGCTAATAAAGTTAATGTTATTCAATAGTTAACGTCTTTACCTGATAGTTGGAAAATGATGAAGACAATAGTGTCTAATTCGGTAAGGAAAAGTACTCTGAATTTTTTCAGGGGTTTGTGATTTAGCCACAGTTGAGGAAATTTGTAGAAAGGGTAGTGGTAAAGAGTCTATTGTAGGATCAACTTTGGTTATGACTAAAGGTAAAGATAAGGTTGATGAAGAGAATAAACTAGTAGCAGTAGGAAAAAATGGAGTTATAAGAATAAGGAGGTAGAATCTTTTTACTACCACATAAAAGGTCAAAACAAGAGTTAGTGTAGAAAAATGAAAGAAGATCATGGTAGGAAGCAAGAGGCAAATGCAATGCATGATGCCTTAGTCTATGTTGATAGTGACACAAAGAGTTGTAACCACTCATCGGAATGGATATTAGACAGTGCAACTTCTATACACATTGCTTCAAATAGGAGTTTGGTCACATCCTTAACAGGGAAACATTATGGTCTAGTGAGGATGGTGAATGGTTGAGCCTCCAAGACTAGTGGGATTGGGAATGTCAGTCTAAAGACAGAATGTGGAGATGAATTGGTGCAACAAGACTTCAGGTTTGTGCCCAGTATTAAGATGAATCTCATCTCTACTGGAAAAGTTGGCTGTGAGGTTACAGGTGCGAGTTTGGCAATTGCCAATGTAAATTCAGGTTCGGATCCTAGGTGGTGGCTATTGGCCACAAGAAATCTATACTGTACAGATGTTAGTTGAATGTTGCCAAAGGATCAAAGAGACGGTGAATGTTAATTAAAGCTGTAAATGCTAGTTGTAGAGGTACAGTTGAGCTAGCAGCAATGATAGCAAATTTCAATCAGTCAATTTAGGATCCATCAGTTCATAAACAATTAGAAAGTCCAAGAGATAAAGTTGATGGCTATCGTGAACTCCAATTGTCAGACACTTGAATGAATTGATGAAGTCGCCTAGGTGATTGGAGACATCAAAGTGGAAGGCGAGCGCAGTTACTAAGGGCAAAGGTCAGGTCTCTAGCTTGGCTACATGTTTGAATAGAGGATTCAAACCATTCACAGAATGTATCTTCTTTCTTTAAGAACAGTTGTTCGAGTTTGAAGAAGATATCGAGTGTTACCACTTAGCTGAAGTGGGAGTACATATCTATCTCTAACATCTGAGGGACAGGTCCATGTAGCTTGCCCATACCTTGAGCGAGCACAGATGAGCTATAATTATTTTTTTATAGTTTCCTATTTGTTAATTTATTATATTTTATAGGTTGTTTGAGCCTTGGAGTTAACCAAGAAGATCAAAGATAACAATTATAGTGGGAGTTGAGCCTTGGAGTTTGCCAAGGTGAGATGGGAGGCAATACTGTATTTTGTCTCCAAGTGAGAGATTGTTAAGTATTTTTTGGTGGAGCGAAAATAGTTCTATGGTGTTGAATACCCTTATCCAAAAGACAGAAATGTGTGCACAGATTGATTTAGTAAAGTCAAGGCCAATTGACTTTTCAAGGCCCATTTACATCTTGCTTTTAAAGACCATTTTATTGGCTTTATGTTTCAATTTAGCCAATAACATATAATGTGTGTGTGTGTGTGTTTGAACGTGGGTGCTATTTTCTGTGTATTGTAGCTGAAGCAATTAGTGTAGTGACCTTGCGGAAAAAGTTTTGTGGGTGCCTTTTAGTCGATTTCTTAGTGTGTGGCAGTGTGTATTTTGGAGAGAAAGAGTGTGTTCTCTCTTGCTAAATTGAGGGGTTTGTTCTTTGTTGTTTATCCCAAGCTATGACAATTCTCATTTTTTTTAGAATTATTTAGCTCACAAACAAAGGTTATTCTTGTAACTTTATCGTTTTTGAACTCCAAAATCTATTGAATTGGAGCACATTTGATAAGAAACCTTTGAGCATGTTGGGAATTCTTAAAAATATTAGAAAATAGCTAAACATGTAGGAAAGTGGCTAAATTATGTGTTATTTGTGCAAGGAGCAAAAAACTGAAAATTGCAAGTCAATTGCAACTGCAATGCAATTGCAATCTGGAACCAAAAAAAGGAAAAACGGGATTTTTGGATTTTTCCATAATTAGAAGAATTTGGCATCAATTCCTTCTTATTTCAAGCAACATATTCCTACATCAATCCATACATGGAAAATGAAGAAACCCTATGTAACGACCCTATAGGCTCAATACGCTACCTAAGAGTCATTACTAAGTCACGTCGCTATATTACCAAAATTTCGGCAACATAACGGCGTAACTACATGAAAACCAAAATTTTGACCCTGATAAGACATAGAAAAACACACTTCTAAGATTTCAAACAACCTCCTAGCATCCAACAAACTTCTCAATATGATGCTAGGGTTCAAACAGAAGAAACCAAATATACGTGCACGATTTACAAAGAAAGGTTAAAAGATTTTAAAACATTCTCCTAACATTTAAAAACTTAACATGAGTTCTATATACATCTAGAAATATAAAGGAAGCGGAATAACGATCAGTCGGCTCCCCATGACTCGAGTAGATGATCTCCTGTCACGCGCTAGGGCCGATCTTAGCCTTACCTGAAAACATTTTAAAAAGGAAAAGGGTGAGTATTAACGAATAATACTCAGTAAGTCCATCATAGTTTTAAAATAAAAGTTTCAATCACATGCAACATGTCATTTTAAATCATAAAACCATCGCTGTAGTAGGGGACCTAAAATTCCTTTCATAAACCATGTACTTTTCCTCGCAGCTCTTGTGAACGATTAAATTCTCCCGAGGGCCTCTGAATAGTCCGAAGACATAGGTTTTCTGTCTAATAGAGTCCTCCCTACCTCTGAGAGTTAAGCTCGAAAGCTAACATATATCATGGAGTCCGAAGACTCAGCCCGAAGGCTACCATCGTGGAGTCCGAAGACTCAAGCCCGTCGGCTACAGTCGTGGGGGCACTCTCGAACCCCGGGAGCATATAGAGTCCGAAGACTCGGGTTCCCTCAAAACCCACATAAAACTTTTGGGAGAATTATCGTCACAGCCTATATAAATCTTTTCATGAACACAACACATGCATGAGGTCCCATTCGTTTTAGAACATAGTTATGAATGCATCAGTCATAGTAATCGCGTTTCAAAGACATACATATAATACACTTTCTTTCTTAAATACTTAACATGAAAAACATATACTTTCAAAGTAAACATAGAGCTCGTTATAGGTTTCGAAAACTTCTTTAATATGTGAGATCCCTTACCTTAACCTTTTTACTTACTACAATACCCTTTCTTCACTTAGTAATTAAGCTTCTTGAGTTCCCACTCCAAGTACGATCCTCGGTCCTCGACAATTCACCTAAAAAGTGTCCTAAACGTGTCTTAAACCATCCGAATTACGCTAAAACACAGTCTATCATTAATAACTCGACGAAACGGACAATTTGGCAATTTTTACCCAACTCCGGCGAGCGGCGGCGCGTGGCCGGAGCACGGCGGCGCGTGCGGCGGCGGACGGCGGCGCGTGGCCGGCGCGTGAGAGCTTCCAATCGGCGCGTGAGAGCGCGTGAGGGCTCGTTCTCGTGCGAAGCTCACGGATCTGGGCTTTCCGGTCGGATCTGAGCTTCGTGCAGGCTGTAAATCCGGCGAGACTTACAGAAAATCGGGTTGCTGCTCAGTACAGAACGAATCCGGCGAACTTTGCGGATGATTTCGTCCGGCGGAACTTGCAGAAGACGAGGAAGACGAAACCGGCGGCTTGCAGCGTGGCCGGCGTTCGTGAGCTTCGGCGGTCGTTGCGGAAGATCCGGCGAGGAGCTGCGTTCGCGTGAAGGATTCGTTCGGCGGTGAAGATGGGTGTCGGTCGGAGGGAGAGAGAGAGAGAGAGAGAGTAAACGTTCTGCCGGCGAGAGAGAGAGAGTTACCGTGAGGAAGACGATCGAGTGAGATAGAGAGAGATCGGAGAGAGAGCGGCGGAGCTTCGGCGAGAGAGAGATGATCGGAAATGAGGGCTGCGGTGTCGCGAGGAAGGAGAAGACAAGAGAGAGAGAGAGAGAGAGAGAGAGACTGCGCGCGAGAGAGAAGAAGAATTTCCTTTTTTTTTTTTTTTTTTTTTTTTTTTAATAATAATAATAATAAAAATCAAAATATCTTCTCTTAAAAGACCAAAATGCCCTTTCCTTTTACAAAAATCACCAAATTACCCTTTTTCTCATTATTTCTTTCCATTTTTGCCCTCCTAACCTTCCAAATAACTCAAAATTCAATTTCTCTAATATAAATTATTCCAACTTAATTTTCTCAAAGTTCGAAATTAAATTCCTAAATAAGCAGGTCGTTACATTCTTCCCCCCTTAAGAAAACTTTCGTCCTCGAAAGTGGCTAGTCTTACAAAACTTTGAATACATGTTCGCCTCTCAAACGTCACAACCAAACATTAGCCATCTTTCCTTTTTATTCTAACCTCAAAGCTCCTTTATCATGCTACCCTTACGAATACTAAACCACCATCTTCGAGCTTCCTTCCCCTTTTCCATCTTGTGGCAGCATAACTTATCATCATATACTCTTAATAACTCAAACGGTCTAAGCTGTCACATGCTCAATTCCTGGATAAACAATACTTTAGGTTTATAAGGTTTCGAAAGGTTTCAAACCTTCTTCTGACACCCATAGTGCCTTGCAATCTTTCAAAGCAAAGTCCTTAGCTATCCCTACCAAACCATAGATCGAGTAGTTGCATTTGTAAACCTTCAACTAGCATAGAGCAAAGATCACCTTACCAAGCTATATCGACTCTCAACCAACCCCTTTTTCGAGAACAATACCATGAATAACCACTTGCCAGCTCTACAATGAGCACTAATACATAATATCCATCCCTGCTTGAGCTCTTAAAGCTCACTTCATAAGCCTCACTCTATATGAACAACTGCATCATTGAGTCAACTAAGTTTGAGGCGTTACTACACTGGAGAGGTTCTAACATAGAGAGTAATCTATAATCCCAAGCAAACCATGCACCTTTCTAACTGCAACTACACAAAGTCATTTGGTTGCTAATTTTGTCCTTGCTGGAATCACTGAAACCGATCCCTTGATACCACGAGTCTTAGGAAAACCATCTTCTGACCTAGAGCTCGTATTCGAACTGAGACATTACCATCGATCATTGCTCCCAATCAAATGACAACTTTTCTCTATTTGCAGGGCTACTTTTACTCCAACTTGTAACATTACTAGCACCTGCATTCACATTATTCTTCTTTGTTTGATTCTCAGTTCTTCCATTCCAACCATAGTTTTGATTCACGCCTCAAGGACGATTTAGTACTTTCCAATTATTGTGCTCATTTCTCTTGATGTCGCCTTCCTACCTAATTCCTGAACATTCAACTTATCACTATCATCATTGCTCGATTTCCAACTCCGTCGTTGGCTATTCCATTCACTTTCTCGGTTCCAAGACCTTGCACAACCACCACTACTCCAAACTCTATTCTCATCCAAACCCGAACTCCAGCTTGCAAGTTTATCCGCATTGTCACCATCATTTGAATCGCTTTCTGGGTTTCACCTCACACGGCCTCGGCCTCCAAATTCAATTCTATCTGATCCAGACTTCCACTATTGCCTTGCCAAATTCATCCACTGGAGTCACATATATTCGAACCACTCTTTTTGGTTCCCTTTCCAACTATTTAGCAACAGAGGCCAATAACCATTTTCAACTAGAAAGTTGCTCTCTTTGTTTCCTTTGCAAGCCTAAAACAAAATCTTAACGAAATTCTCTTTCAAATTCTTGAGTTTCACAAGTTTAAACTCTTACCTTAGGAGTAAGATCTCACATGTTAAGCTAGGCTCCATAACCAAAGTCTCAAGTTCTTACCTTCAGTCAAAGCTTACGAAGTTCTGAGTTTCAATTTCTAACCAAATTTCTTTCACCACATTTAAGGATTTCTATCCTCAAAGCACTCCATACTTGAGTATTAGGCACCTCAACATAACCGTTTCCTTTTTATTTCTTGAGACAAACATATCTTTTCTATATCATCTTTTTCTTCCTTTACTAAATCCATTAAGTCTCTTTTCCATCATCGAACAAAACCTTTCCTCAACGAGAGGAACATAAAACACATCATAACTATAGAGAGAAAGGTGAACAAGTTAAACCACGAGTACGGGGCTAATCCTTTCCAAAGTCTCAAATGACCTGCGAATCATCAATCATATTCTCTCTTGTTCTTATTTTCCATTCCTTCATATTTCCCTCATTTGGGGTTCCTCATTCCCCACTAATCCACTCTTGGATTAATTCAGTTCTAGTCCCCTTAAACTTATAACTGACCTATTTTGGTGGCGTGATCACCACTTCTTTACGAAAACAATCAATATTAGCATGGTTCAAAACCAGCCAATCCATGCCTAGAATAACATCGAACCCTTCCATCTCTAGGACTATCAAATTCACATCCATCTCATGGTCGGAAACTATCATCTTACCATTCTTAATCCCCTCAGTAGCTAATAAACTCAAGTTCTAACTCATCTTGTCTCACAAAAGACGCAGAAATAAAGGAATATGTAGAACCTGAATCAAATAACACAATCGCAAGATATCCCAAAACGGGAAGCGTACCTGTAACTACAGCATCTGAGTTACCAGCCTCCCTGCTGGTACTAGCAATAACTCTCCCTTGCTACAGTGCGGGCCTATTAAGTCCTACTCCACCTGAACCCGAAGACTGGCCTCTCTTGTCTGGGAGGGTAGGACAATTTTCAGCTCTGTGTCCCTCCTTTTTACATCGAAAACACAACCCAGACCGCATCAGGCACTGACCCCAATGAAACTTTCCACATTCATTACAACGAGGTTTCTCCCCGGTGTTAGGTCCTGGCCTATTCACTTGCTGCCTCTGACTAAAAGCGGCCTGTGACCTCATAGACGACTGTGAAGACTGTTTAGAACGCTGGGGATTCGAGTTCGTCTGACTCCATCTTCTCTTGTGATCAGAAGATGACTGACTCGGGTTTTGGACCATAGGAATCTCACTCTGTTGGCCTGCAACAATAAACTCTGCTGTCCTTACCGCAGTAGCATAGTCGTGAAGTGCTACAGCCTGTACCACGCCTTTAACCTGAGGATCCAAACCCATTACAAAACGCTCCGTTTTCTTGGCCTCAGTATCTACCAGCTCGGAAGCAAAACGAGATAACCTTGTGAATTCCCTCTCGTAGACATCCACTGGGCGTCGATTCTGTTTAAGTTGTAGAAACTCTTCTTGTTTCTTATATCGTGCAGTCGCAGGATAATATTTATTCCAGAAAGCCTCTCTGAACATCGGCCACGTCACTACACCTCCTCCTGTACCTATGGTCCTCTGAGCAGAATCCCACCATAGGTACGCATCATCCCTCAGCATAAATGTGGCGCAAGAAACCTTATATTCATCCGGGCAACTCATCAACTGAAAAATGTTCTCCATAGAGAACAACCATAACTCTGCCACTGTAGGATCCCCAGAGGATCCATCAAACGCCCTTGGATCATACTTTCTAAAGTCTTTCAAGTGACGGGCTTGTAATGAAGCTGGCGTAGAAACTTGACCCATCTGTGCTAACTGGGTCGTCACGGTCGCTTGTACTAAGTTCTGCATCGCCTCTAACATCAATGACGCAACCGTAGGATTTGCAGGCTCCATAACTGGATCAGGTTGATCCTGAGCAACAGGGGAACTTGCCCCAGAATTCACCTCCTGTTCCACTGGCATCTCAGGAGGTAAGTCATGTGTTCTACCAGCACCACGTCCTCTACCCCGTCCTCTACCTCTCCTTCTAGGCGGCATACTTAACAAACAAACACAATCAAGTTTAACCTCCACATCAAAAGGGATCACACATTTCAACTTTTCTTAAGCTTTCCTTAACTTAAAATACATTTCACATATGAATCATTTCATAAAAATAACATGCTTTTCAACAAACGAATTTAAAAGTTTACTTCGGAGGCGTACCTGCGCGATGACTGGAAATCACTACTTAGTCATGGGATACCTGATGCTTACGAAGTAAGCTAGTCTACAGAACCTATAACCTAGTGCTCTGATACCAACTGTAACGACCCTATAGGCTCAATACGCTACCTAAGAGTCATTACTAAGTCACGTCGCTATATTACCAAAATTTCGGCAACATAACGGCGTAACTACATGAAAACCAAAATTTTGACCCTGATAAGACATAGAAAAACACACTTCTAAGATTTCAAACAACCTCCTAGCATCCAACAAACTTCTCAATATGATGCTAGGGTTCAAACAGAAGAAACCAAATATACGTGCACGATTTACAAAGAAAGGTTAAAAGATTTTAAAACATTCTCCTAACATTTAAAAACTTAACATGAGTTCTATATACATCTAGAAATATAAAGGAAGCGGAATAACGATCAGTCAGCTCCCCATGACTCGAGTAGATGATCTCCTGTCACGCGCTAGGGCCGATCTTAGCCTTACCTGAAAACATTTTAAAAAGGAAAAGGGTGAGTATTAACGAATAATACTCAGTAAGTCCATCATAGTTTTAAAATAAAAGTTTCAATCACATGCAACATGTCATTTTAAATCATAAAACCATCGCTGTAGTAGGGGACCTAAAATTCCTTTCATAAACCATGTACTTTTCCTCGCAGCTCTTGTGAACGATTAAATTCTCCCGAGGGCCTCTGAATAGTCCGAAGACATAGGTTTTCTGTCTAATAGAGTCCTCCCTACCTCTGAGAGTTAAGCTCGAAAGCTAACATATATCATGGAGTCCGAAGACTCAGCCCGAAGGCTACCATCGTGGAGTCCGAAGACTCAAGCCCGTCGGCTACAGTCGTGGGGGCACTCTCGAACCCCGGGAGCATATAGAGTCCGAAGACTCGGGTTCCCTCAAAACCCACATAAAACTTTTGGGAGAATTATCGTCACAGCCTATATAAATCTTTTCATGAACACAACACATGCATGAGGTCCCATTCGTTTTAGAACATAGTTATGAATGCATCAGTCATAGTAATCGCGTTTCAAAGACATACATATAATACACTTTCTTTCTTAAATACTTAACATGAAAAACATATACTTTCAAAGTAAACATAGAGCTCGTTATAGGTTTCGAAAACTTCTTTAATATGTGAGATCCCTTACCTTAACCTTTTTACTTACTACAATACCCTTTCTTCACTTAGTAATTAAGCTTCTTGAGTTCCCACTCCAAGTACGATCCTCGGTCCTCGACAATTCACCTAAAAAGTGTCCTAAACGTGTCTTAAACCATCCGAATTACGCTAAAACACAGTCTATCATTAATAACTCGACGAAACGGACAATTTGGCAATTTTTACCCAACTCCGGCGAGCGGCGGCGCGTGGCCGGAGCACGGCGGCGCGTGCGGCGGCGGACGGCGGCGCGTGGCCGGCGCGTGAGAGCTTCCAATCGGCGCGTGAGAGCGCGTGAGGGCTCGTTCTCGTGCGAAGCTCACGGATCTGGGCTTTCCGGTCGGATCTGAGCTTCGTGCAGGCTGTAAATCCGGCGAGACTTACAGAAAATCGGGTTGCTGCTCAGTACAGAACGAATCCGGCGAACTTTGCGGATGATTTCGTCCGGCGGAACTTGCAGAAGACGAGGAAGACGAAACCGGCGGCTTGCAGCGTGGCCGGCGTTCGTGAGCTTCGGCGGTCGTTGCGGAAGATCCGGCGAGGAGCTGCGTTCGCGTGAAGGATTCGTTCGGCGGTGAAGATGGGTGTCGGTCGGAGGGAGAGAGAGAGAGAGAGAGAGTAAACGTTCTGCCGGCGAGAGAGAGAGAGTTACCGTGAGGAAGACGATCGAGTGAGATAGAGAGAGATCGGAGAGAGAGCGGCGGAGCTTCGGCGAGAGAGAGATGATCGGAAATGAGGGCTGCGGTGTCGCGAGGAAGGAGAAGACAAGAGAGAGAGAGAGAGAGAGAGAGAGACTGCGCGCGAGAGAGAAGAAGAATTTCCTTTTTTTTTTTTTTTTTTTTTTTTTTTTTAATAATAATAATAATAATAATAATAATAATAATAAAAATCAAAATATCTTCTCTTAAAAGACCAAAATGCCCTTTCCTTTTACAAAAATCACCAAATTACCCTTTTTCTCATTATTTCTTTCCATTTTTGCCCTCCTAACCTTCCAAATAACTCAAAATTCAATTTCTCTAATAGAAATTATTCCAACTTAATTTTCTCAAAGTTCGAAATTAAATTCCTAAATAAGCAGGTCGTTACACCCTAGATGCTTGAAGGCTATAAAAAGAAGAGAATCATAAGGAAGAAGGGAATTTCCTCCTTGGAAGAAAATCCATTTTTCTGCACTTTTTCTTCTTCTTCACTTGCTGTCCAATTTTCTTCTTCTTATCTAACCCCCATACTCAGTCCAATATGGGCAAAAACCTAAGATTTTTAAGACCCAAATCATCTTGAAAAAGATTGAATTGAGTTCGATTAAAGGGAAGGAAAGAAAGGTTGACGAGAATTCTATTTTTATTGTTTGTTCTAGCTCTTTTATTTATGTTTAAACGTTGTTTTAGTTTCTGTTTTTCAGTTGTTTAGATCTCATTTTTCCATTTGATTAGTAACCGTTAGGTTTTACATTTCAGTCAGTTTTGTACTTCTCTCTTGGAACAATCTTTTCACCATAAGGTTTTTCTTCAATAAAGTCATTAATTTTCAGCAACTAAGTTCTTGATTATTTTCCATATTTGGCATTATGTTTTAAGTTTTATTTTGGCCTCTCGATTCTTCACTTTATTTCCTTAATTTATGAATTCTCTTTTATGTAAAGCTTGTTCATTTTCTTATTTTACCATGAGCTAAATCTCTTTTAGGGATTCAATTGTATGAATGCCCTAAAGGTGAGAATGTGAAGCTTAAATGTAAGAGCAATCCAAATTAACACAAAGATTGTTTGCTTTTGTTGATTTATTTGTTTTTAGTAAACTTGGGATTGATCAACTAGGGTTGCTTTCAAGTCGGAATCTAATACTGAAAGGGTTAGATGAAGGCAGATCTCGCAAAAGCAATGGGATAAAAAGCTTAGATATAAGCAACGTTTATCCTAGACATAGGACAAGCCCCCAAAACCACTAAAATGCGATATGAAATTATCTAAGTATGATTGGCCATAGACATATAGGTCCAATCACTTAGCCACCTAAGGATTTTGAATCAAAATTGAATAGGAGTCAATTCAGTTTACAATTACTTTGTGTTAAGGCGTGATTGCAATTGCAATTGAGTTGCAATTCTCGCCAAAGGGTATGATCATACTTGAATCCCTCTTTTCATTATCTTGATTTTCTTTTTATTTTACTTTCTAGCAACACAACCATCACAAACTTTGTTTCACTTTGGTTACCCTAGTTGTAATTTTTGAACACTTTTGTGCTATTCTTAATTTTTGTTAAAATATGTTCCCTGTGGGATCGATACTTTGGAGTACTTCTAATTTTATTACTTGTAATCTCCAGAATTTTAGTAGAACCTGCAGTTGCAAAAGACTGGACACAATCCCGAGTTTGGGACGAACCAATATAGCTTTCGATGTCATTCTTTTTCCCTATCTATTTTATATTTCTTATTTGTGACTCTAATTTGTTTGCCTTAACTTGTGAAGGGGAGATAAATATTTTAGTTTGTTGCTTTCGCGCATATATTTTTCTCCCAACACTTTTGCTCCGATTGCTAGACTTGAGCCAATTCAAATGTTGCTTGCATTAATATCTCATAAAAACTGTACTTTATTTCAAATGGATCTGAAAAGTACTTTCTTAAATGATTTTATAATTGAGAAAGTTTATGTTGAACAACCTTCTGGTTTTGAAAATTTTGATAATCCAAATCATATTTTTAAATTAAATAAAGCTCTTTATGGTCTTAAACAAGCTCCTAGAGCTTGGTATGACCGTTTGAGCAATTTTTTTTAATTGATAATAGGTTTAAAATGGGACTTATTGACGCTACACTTTTTATTAAAACCAAAGAAAGAGATATTTTGTTAGTGCAAATTTATATTGATGATATTATTTTTGGTTTTACTAATCTTTCTCTCTATGAAGAATTCTCTAAGTATATGCACAGTGAGTTTGAAATGAGCATGATGGGAGAACTCAGGTTCTTTCTTGGGCTTCAAATCAAACAACTAGAAGAGGGAAGCTTCATCAATCAAGAAAAGTACACAAGGGATCTACTCAAGAGGTTCAAGTTCGATAATGCAAAAGTAGCAAAGTCCCTAATGAGTACCACTACATAGCTTGATAAGGACAAAAAAGGTAAAAACGTAGATATTAAAGCTTATAGAGGTATTATTGGAACCTTGCTTTACTTAATTGTGAGTAGGATGCATATATTGTTTAGTGATGCATGTGTGCTAGATTTCAAGCTTGTCCTAAAGAATTACACTTGCAAGTTGTAAAAAGAATTTTTAAATATTTGCTTGGTATTGTTGACTTAGGTTTATTGTATCCTAAGAGTGCATCATCAGATTTAATTGCTTTTTCTTATGTTGATTTTGCTGGTAGTTTAACTGATAGGAAGAATACTAATAGAACTTGCCAATTTTTCGAAAGCTCTCTAGTCTCTTGGTATAGTAAAAAGCAAAACTCTGTTGTATTATATACTATTAAGGTGGAATACATTGTTTTTGCTAGTTATTGTTCTCAAGTTTTATGGATGAAATAGACTTTGCATGATTTTGGTTTAAATTTTGAACAAATACCTATCTTTTGTGATAATACTAGTTCAATTAATTTAACCAAAAATCCTATTTAGCACTCTAGGACAAAGGATATAGATATTAGACATCATTTTCTTAAAGAGCATGTGCAAAATGGGAATATTATCATTAATTATGTTCATTTTGAGAAACAAGTAGCAGATATTCTTACTAAGGCCATAAATGAAGAAGAATTTTGTAGGAATAGACTTGTACTTGGAATCATTCGCATTTAATTGCATAATTTTGTTTGATAGGGGAGCATTTTTCTTTGTATGTTATATTGAGAGGGAGCATTAATTTTTTTTATGCATTATTTATGTGATTAAGGGGGAGCATAATTATCTGCTTGCATCTTTTTGGTGATAACAAAAGGGAAAAAGTATTTCTGAGATCAAATTGCATTATCGAGTGGTTTGTCATAAGGAGAAGATTGTTAGGTTTAGAGCTTCAGTCAAACCAAATATTTTGATGATAACAAACTCAAATTTTTTACTAATCATTTTTAGTATTTCAAAGGATTTATCTTGTATAAGCTTAGAAAGACGATTCCAACGCATTTTGAATCATTCGAATCGAAGTTCAAACGAGAAAGATATGAGCAAAAGAAGATCGGAGGAAAAAGCCAATGTGGCGTTGACAACATTTTGTTGACGTGACATCCAATAGTCGAACTTTGCTTACATGTCATCCGACGTGGCAGATGATATGGCATCTAACAGTCAAATTTTGTTGACGTGCCAATGACGTGTCAAGTGATGTGGCGATGACATGGCAGACATGGGCAAATGAAAAGGAGACATATGGTGAGGCTATTTGAAATGAAAAAAAAGGAAATATTATTCCAAAAAAAAGGAATTAGCTCGCACACGTCACAACTATTACATTAAAAAAAAAAAGAAGAAAATTCAAGTGTGCCCTCTGTCTCCACGCGCTCACGTGCGTATGTGCTGCACGCACTAGGTGTACAACATGAAATCACACGAGTAACGTGATTTTCCTCCTCTCTGCGCGTGTGGTTCATGTTTTCGACTGGAGTTTTCTTATTTGTTCAATTTAAATTTTGAAATCCTTTCCTGTCTTCACCATTTGATCTCAGCCATCAAATTCTTTTACCCTAAATCCAATGGCTGATTTTTAATCCCTTCATTTTTAAACTTACAGCCATATTCATCTTCAACCTTACTTCTCAAAATTTTTCCAGCAGCTTCTACGCTCTCTTTTCTCCCAAAAAGTGTTCAAGCTTTCAAATTCTCTCACACACTCTTCAACTTGCTAATTCTATTTTCTGTGAGGAAATTTTAGAGCATTCCTTCTGTGTGCTAAACTTATGTACTTTGCCTATTGAGAGGCATTATTGTAAGTTTTATTTTTTGTTAATTGGGTTTTGTATTAAGTGTGGGGTGCATCTTTGGTTGTGTGAAAAGGCAATTGGTTTGATTCTGAACCAGTAAAAAAAATCTTGGGTTTCTCTTTAGCTTAAGAAAAAGAGGGTTGTGTTCGTTTGGTTCTCACTCGCAAGAGGATCACTTAGTAAAATACACAAGGAGTCAGAGTGGAGTAGGAAATTTGTCGAGCCACTATAAATTTTTGGTGTTCTCTTTCCCTCACTCTATAATTTTTCACTTTTTAATTTTCGCATCTTACCATTATTGATTTTTTTCTTTTAATTATTAGATTACATGATATAGGATTGCTTCAATTTATTTAATTTCTCATGTAGTAATTGTTTGGGTGCCTAATTGTGATATTTCAATTGATTGCAATTAGGAATTAAATTAGAAGCAATTTTTTTTAGTGAAAAATTAGTAGTTAATTTTAGAAGGTTAAATTACAAACTAGGTCCCTATGGTTTTGAAAAAGTTAGAATTTAGCCTCTATAGTTTTAAATATTAGAATTAGTTCCTATAGTTTGATAAAACTCTCATAAATAGTCCCCACTATAGGGACCATTTATGAAGAGTTTATTAAACCATAAGGATGAAATTCTAACTTTTTAAATCATAGGGACTAAATTCTAACTTTCTCCAAACCATAGAAACCAAATTTGTAATTTAATCGAACTCTAGTTTCAATTAAAAGTAAAATTTGGTAGACAATACTATTCACCTCCTCCCTTCCTCTAGTGTTGCCTTTAGATCCTACAATTGATATCAGAGCAGGTAGCTCTATTTTTTGTTTTGAAAAGAGTGTTTGGAAAACTTTTTTGTTGCATTTCAAAAAGTATTTTTTTAATTTATAAAATCTGAAATTTTCTAATTTTGTGTAACACCTTCAAAACTCAACCTAGTTTAAGAAACGTCACTAGACTTACAACCAATATTCCCCAAGAATTTCAACAGCATAACGACATAAGTATGACAATACCCAATTTTTTTTCTAGCACTTGTTAAAGAGGAAAACAACACTTCCATGATCAAAACAACTAAGCAACAACTTCAACCTCACTTGTAAACAACACAACATACCCTAACTCTCAAACACAAGAACGAGTTAGGCCTCGCATCAAGTACTACTAGATAAAACATTCAAGTGAAACACGAAGACCTATGAATCAAAATAAGACTCCTAATTTAAGAAAAGAGTACAAGCTAAACTCAATTATTTTAACAACTCCTAAGAACATGCCAGACTTCCAAACCATTTTATAACTCACTACGTGCAGGTCTCAAACTAAACAACCTTGAAGCTAAACACTAATTCAAACCATAAAGGAGACAAACAACTCTTACTTGTAAGTTCACAAGCTAAAACAAACTAAAACCAATTATGAAGAATATAATGTGACTAGCTAAAAGAATAAAGAATCCTAGCTAAATAATGGTCTCCCTCCAATGTCTCCTTTGCACCACCAAGCTCTCGAAGACTTAAGCCTGCAAAACTGTTGGTTGGGGGGGGGGGGGGGGGGAGGGGGGAGAGAGTCAGTACAAAAGTACTTAGTAAGTAGCTCACACATGGTGAGCTACCAAGCATCAAACAAGGCAAACAATATGCTTTTCACACGCATCCAACATGCTCTTCAAAGCTAATAACACAAACAACATGCTCAATGTATGTAACCAAGTAAAACACAAGACTAGCCCAACACATGAATTCTACACTCTGCCATGCACACTTAAGCTCCACGAGCTCACTCAAAACTCATATACAGCCTTCACCAAAACTCTCTAAGACTAACCTTTCAAGTTACATCTAGCCCTGACAATGTAACCCAAGGTCTCATGCTTCTCTACGGAGCTCGAAATTTGGCTCTTAGCCTTTATACCCAAGGCTCAAATTGTGCACCAACCCTTGACCATGTAACCGAAGGTATCGATGACTTAGCAACGTATTGATCCTTCACCATTTAACCCAAGATCTCAATACTTTCCTCAAGACTCATCACACTGACCCTTGGCCATGTAACCCAAGGTCTCATGCTCCTTCTTATCCAAGATTGGCATGCTGACCCCCGACCATGTTATCCGAGTTATCATTACCCAATGGTGCCATATCAACCCTCGACCATGTAACTTGAGGTATTGACATCCACCTCACTTCCTTTATCCAAAATTGGCATGCTGACCCTTGACCATGTTACTTAAGGTATTGTCACACAATAGTGGCATATCAACCCTCGACCAAGTTACCCGGGGTACTGACATCCACTTTACTTTCCTTAAACAATATCAACCCCCAATAATTTTCACCCGAGGTCCTGATAACCAACTCACTTCCTTCCAACACAATGCTAGTTCCCAACCATATATACCTGAGATCCTAGCATCCTCCTTTATCACAAACTCAGGTCCTCTGACCTCCACTAAAAAGTTCACAACCTAGAATGCAAACCTAACATGATTTCTAGGCCATGCTTTACGCTCAAAAACCACGTCCACTCAGCATGCTTGTTAGTATAATGGCACATAACTCAACATCTCAGCATGCATAACAACACAAGGATCAAGCAACCATAAGTATTCAATTATGCTCAATTAATTCATAACATATAATGATCCTAGAATGGCATTCGTATAATCATAAAAACAATAGAGTTAAAGCATGCAACATGTTTCACACAATCAAACAGACTCATCAAGTAGAACTCTACTTACCTATAGCACTCCTAAACTTACTCCAAGAGGTTCCTAAACCAAGAAACAAGCTTTAGAGGCTAAACTTAGTCGAAATCCTTTGATCAAACTAAAAAATGCTCAATGAGGGGGTAACTTACCTAGATATGGCCTTTAAAGCTAATTTAAGAACTCCAAAATCAGCCCAAACTATAAGTAAGAGTAACCAAGAATTAGCAACTAACTTTACAACACCTAACACTTGCTTAAAAAGGGCCTAAAAAAAGTCTCACCACTTAATCCTTACCCAAAAGGACTTAGGTAATTGCAGGAGTGCCCAAAAGACCCCGAATAAACTTGATACAACAAGTAAAGGGGCACAAAGCATTAAAAACTGGTTTAAGATGCTTCAATTCAATCCAAATGAGTTTAAGGGATGCTAAAACTTACTGAACTTCGCCAACTGGGTTAGCATGCTTGCTAGTTGGTGCTCAAAGGACTCCAGATTTTTTTGAAACTACATCCAAAAGAGCCCTCATGGTTAGAAACTGATTAACAGCACTGAAAACAAGTTTAGAAAGGGTCTAAATGAGGTCTTACCACCTAATCCTTATCAAAACGACTTAGGTCTTGCTCGAAGGTGTTCGAATGAGTTCAAAACTACAAACATAACACTCTCGAAGGTTAGAGATTGAACTACGACACCTAAAAAGTATTCGAAAAGGATTTAGAGTGATTGTTACCCACTTATTCTCACTTAAATGATTTGAAACCTTGCCGAACAATGTCTCAAGGCATTCAAAAATGTCAATTTGACCTCTGTGGGCTATGGGTAATCCCGCACAAGGCTGTTTGAATTGTGGGTCGCGAACCTAAGGTGATTCGAGGCTCGAATCTGAATGGGTCTTACTGGAAATCACTACTTTGGCAGATAACGACCTCGAACTCGAGTTGGACAACACTGGACGGAGTCTAAAACTACCAATAAAAGCCATTTAAGGAAGGGGTAATCCAAAACTAAGCCCGATTGGCCATGGGTCGAAGTCAAGGCTTACCAAACAAGGGAGACAACGTTTGTTGAATGAGAAATTTTGGCCAATCACAAATTGCCACGTCATTAATTTAAATTAATGATAAAATAAATTTGGGACCTATTACAAATTTACACGTGTCCTCAAATTAAATTAAAAGACATGAAAAATTGGCAAATCAAATAATGTCACCTATCCAATATTGATCCATTGGGCAACTTAAACTAGTCTAATCAAATTATGCCATGTGGCATTTGGATCTAAAGCTAATTTAGCTTGAGATTAATACAAATGGATTGGGCTAAATTTAAATAATCCAAGTCTATTAAAAGAAGATTGGATTAAGTCCAAATAAGCTAAAGCCCAAAAGTTAGGCCCAAATTTAATCGAGCCTAAGCCCATACAAAGTCCATCAAATTCTATAAATAGAGGAGGTCGCCCTTCATTTGAAGGCATTCTAAGAAATCAGAAGCCAGAGCATTCAACCAGATATATATTTAGAAGCTTTATTTCAGTCAGAGAATCCAGTGAATTTAGAGTCTCCAGGATTCAGAAGCTTTAAGTTCAGTCAGAGAATCCTGAGAATTCAGAAGACTCAAGATTCAAAATTCAAAAGATTCAATGACTGAAAGACTTTAAGAAGATCAACAAACTGACAGGCCGATCCAAGATCAACAAGCTCACAAGTTGATCCAAGGTCAACAAACTGGCATGCCAATCCAAGATCAACAAGCCAACATGTCAATCCAAGATTATTAAACCGACAGGCCGATCCAAAATCAACAAGCCGACAGGTCGATCCAAGATTATCAAACTGACAGGCCGATCTAAGATCAACAAGACAACGGGCCGATCCAAGATCAACAAGTTAGCAAGTCAATCTAAGAGGATCAACAAGCCAACAGGTCGATCCAAGAAATTTAACCAGTCAGAGCTCAAAGCTTACATATTCGAGAGAAAAAATCAGAGGATAAATATTAGAGATTTTAACACTTCACAAAAATCAATAAAATCAAGTTCATTTCCACGAATCAAATTTCTTTATTGAAATCTTGTGTGAACCAATTGGCACACCGAGTGGGATAGTCTCTACCTCTCATCTCTTTCTCTCTCTCCAAGAAGTCATGACATCCAAAGAAGTTTCTTCAAAGCTTGTTGCTTCAAGTAACTCCTACACGAGGCCAATCACTCGCAGTCACTCTAAAGAAATCCAACAAGAAGAAAGTCAAATACCTGTCATTGCAAACAAGATGCTGAGACATATGACATAATTTTTTTAAGCTGATGTCACCAATGCAGAAAATTTTGTGTTTGGAAAAATCACTTTTCTTTCCCTTCAACCAAGCGAAATATCAAATCCTAACATGATGTCTGTTATGATGATTGATGCAGGCACCAGTGAAGAAAGATTGGTTGAAGTTGAAAAGAAGATCAACATGTTACCAAAGGCAATCAAAGAAAGAGACTACAAAATTGCTTCTCTCAAGAACCAGATTGAAAGTTAGTATGCCATTGAATCAAGTCTGACCCTGCCATCAAAGACAAGGGAAAGACCGCTGAGTCACAACATTCCACTTCAATTGCTTCACTGTTTGTTCAATAGCTCCAAGATATGATCATGAACTCTATCATAGCACAATATGGTGGACCTACTAAAAACTCCCTCCTATATTCCAAGCCGTATACTAAGAAGATCGACAACCTGAGGATGCCTGGTGGATACCAACCACCGAAATTTCAACAATTCATCAAGACGTGCAAAAATGTTGGTACCAGAGGAGATCTACTAGTCAAGCAGTTCGTTTGGACACTAAAAGGAAACGCTTTTAACTGGTACATTGATTTAGAGCCAGAGTCTATTGACAGTTGGGAGCAGTTTGAAAAGGAGTTCCTCAATTGCTTCTACAGCATAAGAAGAACCGTCAGCATGCTTGAACTCATCAAACTTAGACAACATAAAGGTGAAGCAATTGTTGACTACATAAATCGATGGAGACCTTTAAGTCTTGATTGTAAAGATCGACTCATTGAGCTATCTGCTATAGAGATGTGCACCCAAGGCATGCACTAGATACTACTCTACATCCTTCAAGGTATAAAACCTTGCACTTTTAAAGAACTAGCAACTCCCACCCACGATATGGAGCTGAGTATTGCTAGTGGGGAGACAAAGACCTTCTAGCCCCTAATTTAAAGGAAGAAATAAATAACATCAAGCTGACTTCAGAAGAGTCTATAGTTGTCAATACAACTCTTTTTCAAGTCATCTTCAAAAGGAAAAGGCAAGCGGATTGAGAAACAACAAGGAAATATGAAGCGTCACATAACTTTGAGGGAAATGCAAGAAAAAGTCTATCCCTTTCCTGATTCTGACGTTCCTAATATGTTAGAACAACTTTTAAAGATGCAATTGATTGAACTTTCAGAGTGTAAACCACCAGAAGATATGGAAAAAGTTGACAATCCCAACTATTGCAAGTATTACCGAGTCATTAGTCATTTGGTGGAAAAATGTTTTGTCTTAAAAGAATTGGTTTTAAAGTTGGCTCAGGAAGGGAAGATTGAGTTGGATCTCGATGAAGTAGCTTAATCAGTGAAAAAAGTGCTTAGAATGAAAATGCTCCGTATCGTAAAAGCCTAAATTGCATGATACTTCTTGCCCACATGAGCTTAAACGGTGAATGGTACAAAAAAATAATAAAATGAAAAAAAAATTGAACTACGTTATGACTTGATTCCTTCTATTGAAGGGTGCACGTAGGCAGCTTAAAGAAAACTTTAAATTCAGTCTCTCCAAATAAAAAAAAAAATGTGTGTCACGACTATTGAAGCATGACACTGCAAATTGAAGGTGTCCATCCCTACTGGGGCAACACAGCAAATTGAAGACGCTCAACCCAATTAAAGGTGGCGACTCAACAAGCCAATGGGATGTTACAAACTTAATGCATACAAAAGGGCTTCCTTCGATCGTCACTCCACGCTTAAGTTTGGAGGCTTCATTGTCGCTCCATCTTCAAATCTAGAGACTTCATGCCCCTCAAACTCAAAATTCGGTCTACTTGGAGGTTTTTTCATCACTCCATCTTCAAGTTTGAAGGCTTTGTCGCTGCTCTCTCTTCAAGTTTGGAGGTTTCCTTGTTGCACTCTCTTCAAGGTCTGAGACTTTATCACTGCTCTCTCTCCAAGTTTTGAGGCTTCATTGTCGCTCTCTCTTCAAGTTTTGAGGCTTCGCCGCTGCTCTCTCTTCAAGTTCGAATGCTTCATCATCGCTATCTCTTCAAGTTCGAGGTGGCCACTCTCTCTTCAAAGCCGATTCGAGGTTGTCGCTCTCTCTCCAAATTCAAGGTTGTCACTTTCTCTTTAAAGTCAAGGTTGTCACTCCCCCTTAATAGTCGAGGTTCCTGCTCTCTTTCCAAAGTTAAGGTTGTAGCTCTCTCTCTGAGGTCAAGGTTGCCACTCTCTGCCCTCTCTCCAAAGTTGACGTTGCTACTCTCTCCCCAAAGTCGAGGTTGCCGCTCTCTCTCCAAAGCCGAGGTTGTCGGCACTCTCTCTCCAAAGTTGAGGTTGTCTCTCTCTCCAAAGTTGAGGTTGTTGCTCCATCTTCAAAGTTGAGGTTATCGCTCATCTTCAAAGTTTGATGGCTTCACTTCATCTTTAAAGTCGAGGTTACAATTGAAGGGAACAATCGAATTAAACCCACAGCGGAAGCATAGGAATCGTCTTTGACTTATTTAGAATTAAACTAAAATACAAGGGTTTCAACATAACATACCTTAAAAATATGAGATTCTTCTGGCGGATCTTTATCTCTTCCACAAAGTCTTCCTGGCTATGTCTCGAACACAGGACCAAGGCTTGTGGGAGCCTCTTGAAAGAAAATCCACAAGGGATTGGAGAGGAAGAGGTCTAGAGAGAATTCTCTAATTCTCTCTATTAAGGAGATGTGTGTTGTGAAGAATGCACAATGGCTCACCCCTAGGGTCCTATTTATAGTGGTTTAGGCAAAATAATTAAATAATATATTTTAATATCTAATATATTAAAATACATTTATCTAATCAATTTGAATCTTATTTAAATCGTTTAAAATTCTCCTACGACATTTATTTCATAATTTGAATCCAATGCAAATTTAATAAATATATTTTATTTAATGTATCTAATAAACATTAATTATTTTAATATCTAATGTATCAAATACAATAAATATATTTTCCTCTTTTATATTTAATATATCTGATATTTTAAATATTAATTTGAACACTTCAAATTAAATATTAATTTGAACATTTCAATTTTAATATTTAATGTATCAAATACAATAAATATATTTCCCTCTCTTATATTTAATATATCTAATATATTAAATATTAATTTGAACATTTCAAAATTTTCTTTCAACTAAATTGATCTTTTTAGTATTTCTATGAGCTAGCTAGGGGACTTTATGGACCTACAGATTATAAGCTCCAATGATACAAAATTAATTAATTTAAACTCTTTAATTAATTAATTTTCATTCATTAACTATAGGTCACTCAACTATAGACTTAGAGTTGCACTCTTATGCACTGTAGGACAAGTTGTGTCCATAGATATAATCATTACATGCAAGTCGATCATTCACGAGTTGTTCGTAATTACAGCTGGGTCAAAAGTCCGTTTTACCCCTGTAATTACATCTTGCACCTTAAGTACCACTGATATCTAATGAACAATTTGTTTATAATCTAATTATAAACTAAGTCCCTCTCAGGCCAATGAGAGGGTGGGGCCCTATTGTTCAAGTCCCGAAATCAGCACTTAAGGGAACTACTCATCTACTTACCCTATATGGGAAGGAGTGAATTCCATCTTGTGAGATTATGTTCCCAGCTCCCTATTTGGTCAAGTCCCCAAAATGGTAGGCATATTGAATTGGCTACAAAAGTCACTCTCACCCATGCAAATCAAAGGACAAGCCCTCACAGGTAGGAGTTCATAACTCACTCAAGATTAAGATCGAGTCACATATGATCATCCTGATGAAATATTAATCTTCTCAATTAACGGATTTATAAAGAGAGATTAAATATTTCGTGGTCTAGTCTTATACAAACTCATTGTATAAGATACCCCCACTCACATGTCTGCACATGAATGATTTGGATCAAATCATTTGTAACTATTACAAAGTGGGCCGTATCAATAGTGTTACCAAGATAAGGCACCCAACCATATCTATATACTATGACCCTTTAGGTTATTTCTTGAACATGACCATCTCGTATGTCAATCACATACTGTTTAAAATTACAATAATAACCTTGGATTTTTCATATAATGGATAGTATTATATTGCAAATAAAATAATCAAAATTATTATTAATTATTAAATAAATTATTAATTACGAGGCTTTAGGGCATAAATCTCAACAACAACTTCAAAGTCTAGGCTCTTTGCTTCATCTCCAAGTTTGGGGTTCACTTTGTTTCAAGTCTTCAAATCGAGGGTTCACTCCACCTTAGGTCTTCAAGCTTGGGCTCTACTGTCACTTTAAGTAAGCTTCGTTGGCTTTACTTTGTCTCAATTTCAGGGGTGGCTACGCTGCAAAGTATGGGACAACCACTGAAGGAAGCAAGTCACAAAGATAGATGTTGCTTCATTATTGGTTGAGATTTTTTTTACCGAGGGCATCTTAGCTACAAATGAATAACAAAAAAAATACTATGGAAAAGTATGTTTGTTTACCTCAAAAGTCTACATGCCTCATAAGGGTTTAAGTGAAGATCAACGTTTTAATGCAACAAAACTGCCCAATAAAGTTGCTAACCTAGACTCCTAGAAAAAAAAGATTGAGGTCATTCTCTTTTACAAAAAAAAAAAAAGTGATGAAAAAGGATTAAAAAAAAGCCCTTTGGTGACCAGCGTTGCAGTCTACTCAAATCACCTAATAAATTAGTGTTCGGTCTAGCAACAGTGACATCACTGTACGTGAAGGTGACCACCGCTGCTAGTTACTCAATGAAGGAATGAACGTTTCACTCCGCAGTGGAAGCATTGGATCCTTTTTTATTTTATTTAAAATTAAATTAAAAATTAAGGTTAAGCAAACTTACTTGGAGTAAATATGGAGATATTTCTAGTGGATCTTTATCTCCTCCATAAAATATTCCTGTCTATGACTCGAACATAGGACCAAGGCTTGTGGGAGTTTCTTGAAAGAAAATCCACAAAGGATTAGAGAGGAAAATGTCTAGAGAAAATTCTCTAATTCTCTATTGAGGAGATATGTGTTATGTCTAATGGCTCAACCCAAGGGTCCTATTTATAGAGACCAAGGGAAAATCTTTGTCAGAATTAAAATATTATATTTTAATATCTAATATATTAAAATATATCTTATACTTATTTGAATCTCATTCAAATCTCCAACGATATTTATTTATTTCAATCTTATTCAAATTTTATAAATATCTTTTATTTAATGTATCAAATATACATTAATTATTTTAATATTTAATGTATCAAATACAATAAATATATTTTTTCCTTTTATATTTAATATATCTAATATATTAAATATTAATTTGAACATTTCAAATTTTAATATTTAATGTATCAAATACAATAAATATATTTTTCTCTTTTATATTTAATATATCTAATATATTAAATATTAATTTGAACACTTCAAATTAATATTAATTTGAACATTTTAAAATTTTCTTTCAACTAAATTGATCTTTTAGTGTTACTATGAGCTAGTAAGGGGACCTTATAGACCTACAGATTATAAGCTCCAATGATACAAAATTAATTAATTAATTTTCATTGATTAACTATAGGTCACTCCACTATAGACCTAGAGTTGCACTCTTATGCACTGTAGGACAACTTGTGTTCATTGATTTAATCATTACAAGTCGATCATTCACGAGTTGTTCGTAATTACTGCTGGGTCCAAACTCTATTTTACCCCTGTAATTACATCTTGTACCTTAAGTACCATTGATCCTCTAATGAACAATATGTTTATGATCCAATCATAAACTAATTCCCTTTTGGGCCAATGAGAGGGTGGGGCCCCATTGTTCAAGTCCTGAAATCATCACTTAAGGGACCTACTCATCTACTTACCCTATATGGGAAAAAGTGAATTCCATCTTGTGAGATTATGTTTCCAGCTCCCTATTTGGTCAAGTCCCCAAAATGGTAGGCATATTGAATTGGCTATAAAATCCAATCTCACCCATGCAAATCAAAGGACAAGCCCTCACAGGTAGGAGTTCACAACTCACTCAAGATTAAGATCGAGTCGCATATGATCATCTTGATGAAATATTAATCTTCTCAATTAATAGATTTATAAATAGAGATTAAATATTTCGTGGTCCAGTCTTATACAAACTTATTGTATAAGATACCTCCACTCACATGTTTCCACATGAATGATTTGGATCAAATCATTTGTAACTATTACAAAGTGGGTCATATCAATAGTGTTACCAGGATAAGGCACCCAACCTTATCCATATACTATGACCCTTTATGTTATTTCTTGAACATGATCCTCTCGTATGTCAACCACATACTGTTCAAGATTATACTAATAACTTTGGATTTTTCATATAATGGATAATATTATATTGCAAATAAAATAATCAAAATTATTATAAATTATTAAATAAATCATTAATTACGAGGCTTTAGGGCATAAATCCCAACACTCAAGTCACCCAATAAATTAGGTGATTGGTTTAACATGAGTGACATAACTGAAAGTGAGGTTGGTAACCACCGCTACAAGCTACTCACGTCACCCAATAAATTAAGTGATTAGTGTAGCAGAGTGACATCACTGAAAGTGAGGTTGGTGACCACCATTGCAGGCTACTCAAGTCACCCAATGAATTAGGTGATTGGTTTGGCATGAGGGATATCACTGAAAGTGAGATTGGTGACCACTGCTGCAGGCTACTTAAGTCACCCAATAAGTTAGGTGATTGGTCTAGCGGGAGTGACATTACTGAAAGTGAAGTTGGTGACCACCACTGCAGGCTACTCAAGTCACCCAATAGATTAGGTGATTAGTCTAGTAGAAGTGGCATCACTGTAAGTGAAGATGGTGACCAACACTACAGGTTACTCAAGTCACCCAATAAATTAGGTGATTGGTCTAGCAGGAGAGACATCACAATAATTGATGTTGGTGACTTCCACTGCAGGCTACTCGGGTCACTTAATACATTAGGTGCCTGGTCTAACAGGAGTGACATCACTGTAAGTGAGGTTGGTGACCACCACTGCAGGTGATAAAAGGGCTTGTCGAATGTCCTATCAAATAATAATTATTAACCGGACCTCTACAAATTTGTAGTAATAGTGGCAAGAGTCGATCACAGGGATTAGAGTTCTTAGATTAATTAAGTGCCAAAGTTAATTATGCCTAATTTTATTTAGAGAAATAAAACTTTAAATTGAGGTCAAAACAAATAAAATGAAACCTAAACTACTATGTACAAGGTTGGAGTTCAATTCTTGAGAAACATAATGATTGATTAAACTAAAGCACAACCTTGAATATAAAGAATTGATTGCATGTCTTTAATCTTAAGCCAAGAATTACTAAATTATCAACATCCTCTCTTGAGCTCAATTGAACTCATGCATAGTAGAAAATCAACCACTCGGTCTATTTTTATTACTAAACACAACATTAAGTGATTCTCTTAAGGCTTCTAGAATTAATCTACTCACTCTCGTGAAATAAATTAAATCTAGTAATGCATCCATTGTTCTGTGGATAAATTTACTCTCTCGAGCTAAATCTAACCTAACATGCAAAACCTTGGCCAAAGGTTTAACCAATAAAATTGAGATGCATAAAAGATAATACTACAAGCATTCAATTACAAAATCATCAAAATTCTAACATACAATCATTACTTGTCTAAATACATAGATAAACAGTGAATAAGTCTTTAACAAACCTTCGTTCCAAAACAAAAAGCAAGGGAAAGAGATTAGACTACGGCCAGGTGCCAACACTCGTTCCCAACGTGATGTCCACGATCCCGAGCTTCGAGTTTCCTCCTTGGCTCTCCAAAACTCTCCTCCAAGCCTTTGGCCAGTGTAGAAATCCAGATTAGGGTTTTGGTCTCTAAAAAACGGCTCCCTCTGCACAAATAACAAACCTTCCCTTTTATAGAGTCAAGACAGCGTTGCAATGCTAGGGGCAACGTTGCAACGTTGTCCCTTCGAATTTTTTAAGAAGGGAAGAAATATATTTGAGTAGTGTTGCAACACTATAGATAGTGTTGCAACGTTATGCCTGAGGTTTTTCAAGGTTTAAAAGCTTCTCAAATGGCGTTGCAATGCTATAAGGAGCGTGCAATGTTATGACATCGGGTCCAAATGTCTTGTTCTTCTTCTTCAACACTTGAATCCTCAAATACAGCCTTAAGTTGCTCAAATTTGCCCAAATATCTCACAATTCTCCGATTTTGCTCCAAATGCTCGATTTTTTAGAAATATACATAAAAACACATGAAAGCACATATAATCATAGCAAAACTAGCATAAAACTAAGCCAAGAAATAACACTATTTTGCCTATTATCAAATATCCCCAAACTTACATTTTTGCTAGTCCTCGAGCAAAATAAGAGCAAAATAACATTTTCACAAGATTTTAATACAAGAATCGTGATTCAAGCCTTAGTTACCTAATTGATATAAAACAATAGAATAGAGCCTTAGAACATCCCTCCTCGAGCAATCTAATGTCTATCTATTGCTTCCTTGTGTTTGTGTATGTTTAACTTCCTTTCTACTATTTTCTATTAACTTGAGATACTTTTACCAAGACTTTCCTTCGTTTTCCCCCACACTGGCCCTAAGTTCCAATTTCAAGTTTTCTCACACTACAGAGAGCAATCTACTTAAGCATTCATTTTCTTTCTTTTCACAAGGGTTATTCACCCCCAAACTTATCTTTTTCCTAATTATGGAGACCCTAGCTTTCACACTTCCACTGTAGGGACCCTTATCCATAGCACACTCAATGGATGGCCTAACTGAATACAATGGAGGTAGCTCTTTTGATCCCACACATTAAGCACACAATTATTGATGGAACATGCTTTCAATTTCTTGTAACATGCTAAGAAATCAATAAAGATAAAATGTTTCTTATTTCACATATTTCAATCACTAGCTTTCATGCAAGTCAACTATTAATTAGTTCTTAAGCCTATCGGGGTGACAACAACCTCTAGACTCAACAAAAGCATCCTAGTATTCGAGCATAATTGAAAGTCAGTTATGTACTCATGTGTTGCAAAGAAATTACATATATAATTTAAATATACTCGATTTAGGACATGCTTCAGAAATCATTCTATTGCAAAAAAAAATCACTTAGATTACTTCCTAGGCTATCCTAATCAAACATCATGCATTATAAATTATTCAATATGCTTAAGATCGAAAAAATTTGCTCATAATTTACTCAGAATTATCAGGACTGCAAAACATTATCCACCCCTAAACTTAAAACTTACATTGCTCTCAATGTGACATGCTCAATAAAATAAATAAAGACAAAGATAGAATGAGTGAATGATACTAGCCTGATATGATGAGAGACTATTCCATGAGAATTCCTTGAATTGGTTAGGAGGTTACTCAATACGATCGAGGTCCTGCAAAATGGGAATGAGATTTACTTGGCACTCTTTTTCAAAACAGCCTAAACTAGAAAAGAAAAACAAACAAGAAAAGTAAATGAGGAAAAAAAAGCTTGGGTTGCCTCCCAGGAAGTACTTTTTTTAACATCTTTAACTAGACTAGACTCTTGTGGTCTCTTAAGGTACAAAGAAATTCTCCCATTTCTTCGGGCCCCTCTTCTTGGAATCTACAAAACATACCAAAACTAGTAGAAACACTAGCTTCTCGTGAGACCCTAAAGTAGAAATATTTTTGGTACTTTTGAATATGAAAATCATAAAAGGAGAAAGATCAAAATACAAATACTCAGACACGGACTCGTGAGAATAAGAAGAACACTCAAGGATAAGAGATGAATCAGAAGATAAAACAGACAAATGCCTTATAGCCTCAAACTCTACCTCATGAACCTCCTCAACTAAGATAGGCTCATCCTCTCTCTCATCTTCATTGACTCGAGTCCGGAGTGTGTCTAAATACTTTAGCTCTTCCCCCCAATATCAATAATCCACTCCCTCAATTGCCCAACCTCAGTAGAATCGAAAGATTTATGCTTTTGAAAGGCTATCAGTGATCAAGTGACTCACTGGATATTCTACAGAAGTGGTTTGCACTTCATTAACCTCCCTAGGGGTCTGGAGACTCTTAAATCTCTCATCAAACTATAACCTCCTAAGTTTAGTCTCCTCTATAAATTCTCTCAATATTCTTTCTAAGGAGGATTCTTCCTCTAATTGGGCTTATTGAAGGAAATTAGGATATGGTTCATGGGTCCAAATGCATTCATCATTACCATACATGAGATTTCTATAACTCATAGATTCGGTATGATAGTAACTAGGAATTTGATAACCATGAAATACATAATCTGCACTAAGAGGATCATGATCAAAAGAGGTATAACTAATGGAAAAAGAACTAGAAAGTGGTGTTGAATTTTCGGGCTCAGATTCCCTAAAGGGCCACCCAAATCTATCAAAAGCCATTAAAGAAAACAACAAATAATCACACAACCAAAAACAATAGACCATGACTCAAAAGAAAACAAAAACAAGTAAGATGAAAAAACAAAACAAAGATAAACCTCTAAATTAAAGCAAAAAAAAGGAGACTAAGAATATAAACTATTTACACTCCAAATTAAATTCTAGCATTTTCACCACAATAATAATTAAACTAAATATGCCAATCCCCGACAACGACGCTAATTTGATAAGAGGGCTTGTCGAATGCCCTATCAAATAATAATTATTAACCGGACCTCTAAAAATTTGTAGTAATAGTGGCCAAGGTCGATCACAGGGATTGAAGTTCTTAGATTAATTAAGTGCCAAAGTTAATTATGCCTAATTTTATTTAGAGAAATAAAACTTTAAATTGAAGTCAAAACAAATAAAATAAAACCTAAACTACTATTTACAAGGTTGGAGTTCAATTCTTGAGAAACATAATGATTAATTAAACCAAAGAATTGATTGCATGCCTTTAATCTTAAGCCAAGAATTACTAAATTATCAACATGCTCTCTCAAGCTCAATTGAACTCATGCATAGTAACAAATCAACCTCTCGATCTATTTTTATTACTAAACACGGCATTAAGTGATTCTCTTAAGGCTCTAGAGTTAATCTACTCACTCTCGTGAAATAAATTAAATCTAGTAATGCATCCATTGTTCTGTGGATAAATTTACTCTCTCGGGCTAAATCTAACCTAACATGCAAAACCTTGGCCAAAGGTTTAAGCAATAAAATCGAGATGCATAAAAGATAATACTACAAGCATTCAATTCACTAGTACAAAATCAGCTTTTAATGACGGGCAATGCCCGTCATTATAGGGTTTTAATGACGGGCAAGCGTCCGACATCAATACTCGCGTCATTATAGCCTACGATGACGGGCGCTTTTTAATGACGGGCATTGCCCGTCATTAAAAGGCGCCCGTCATCGTAGGTTATAATGACGGACATCTTTCATGACGGGCAAAGTATGACATGAAAACCAGCTGACCGTCATTAAAAGTGAAGCGTGCTGCATGCTACGATGACGGTGACTATATAATGACGGGCAATGCCCGTCATGGAAGGTCAAATAAGTGGACTATTTTGAATGCGGTCAATATATAATGACGGGTCATGCCCGTCATGTTAGGTGATAGATGACGGTTTTGAACAGTCATTACAGGGTTTTAATGTTGGTCATTAAAATTGATGTCTGTCATTAAATGTGCATCGTGAAATGTCCGTCATTAAATGTCCATTTTTTGAAAGATTTGATGACAGGCAATGCCCGTCATCGTTTTGTGCATAATTTAATAAAAAAAATTGTTGGTTGCCCGGGTGGCTAACCAACAATATTTATCATTTCGTCAAACCTCTGCATAAAATACAATTTTATTTATGACTTAATAGAGATAAAACTTATTACAAACACAACAATCAACTTATTCACTACAAAGATTTTATAATGTTATACATATGCACACAAAAAGTAAATCGATTATAAAAGAGGTTATTGATCTAATTTGCTAAGATTTAACAAAACTAACCTAAAATAAGTTAAAATGCTTAAAATGCTTAAGGAAGGTTCTTTAATATTCATTCATTTAAATTGAATGAAACCAAAAACTGAAAATTTCGGCATGACCTCTACTAAAACTACCAAAAACTAAAATGAAATAGTGCACATGTAATTCACTTCTATATCATAATGCATTAATACATTAACATAAAACTAACATACCTATTAACTAACAAGATTCTTTAGCATTCATTTACCAAAACTGAATCAAACCTAGCGGAAATTTCGGCATGACCTCTACTAAAACTACCAAAAACTACCTGAAATAATGCAATTCACTTCTATATTATACACATATATGGGACCACTCGTCCCTCCACAAACTACATTCAACAAGACAAGATCCAACAACAACTTTCGAAAGAATGCATATGTACATCTATACAACTTTCGTTATACATGCAATTTACACAAAAAACAAACCATAGTTGATCATCTAATTTCCTAAAACTTAACAAGAATCAAAAACTGAAAATTTCGGCATGACCTCTACTAAAACTACCAAAAACTACCTGAAATAATGCAATTCACTTCTATATTATACACATATATGGGACCACTCGTCCCTCCACAAACTACATTCAACAAGACAAGATTCAACAACAACTTTCGAAAGAATGCATATGTACATCTATACAACTTTCGTTATACATGCAATTTACACAACAAACAAACCATAGTTGATCATCTAATTTCCTAAAACTTAACAAGAATCAAAAACTGAAAATTTCGGCATGACCTCTATTAAAACTACCAAAAACTAACCTGAAATAATGCAATTCACTTCTATATTATACACATATATGGGACCACTCGTCCCTCCACAAACTACATTCAACAAGACAAGATCCAACAACAACTTTCGAAAGAATGCATATGTACATCTAAACAACTTTCGTTATACATGCAATTTACACAACAAACAAACATTTCATCCACAAACTACAGCCAACAAGATCCAGTACTACATCTAAACTTCAAACAATGAGACCACCCGTCCCTCCACAAACTACATTTCCTCCACAAACTTTAAACACTTCTAGTATTTTCATTCTACATGTAACAAAGACATAAAGTAAATCTACTACTTACATCAAATCTCTTCTTAACATCCACAAATAGCTCTACACAAATCTTCCAACAAAATCTGTCCATTCTATTCGAATCTCGTCAATTTCTCCTTGTTTATATGCACTTTTGCTGTTAAACTACAAAGAAAAATAAATATACATATAACATGAGAATAAATCATATAGTTATAATCACTTAAAAGGTAAATGAATAATACGTACATGGTTACTTATGGAGATACTAGAGTTGTGCACTATTTCTCGTATATACTTTTGCACATAGTATCCACACTCTACAGAACCCAATTGGCGGGGGCACTACATGTAAAATAATTGAAAAACAACATACTTAAGTTATACATATAAGAACATACCAAAGAGTTCAAATAAATAATATAATCAATGTAAATTTACCTTTACAAGTTTCCAAATGATATTAGAGCGATATTGTGGGAGTGAATGTTTAGCTTGCCACATTCTCAAGGATCTAAATAACTTGAAACATTAGAATAATATAAATGTAGAAATCAGCAACTATAAAAGTTTAAAACACTTACGTATTTATGGTTCCTTGAAAACTTTCTTCGAGTTTACTACGTAAAGCGTTCAATACATACACAGTGTTCTCTCGCGGATGGACAACGATCAACATCCAATGACAACTATTAGAAATGAATATTCTAATATCATTGTTTAAGAATAAAACAAAACTATAATTAAGTTAAAGTAATTTAAATTTTCATTACTTACCCAGTGTTATATGGGATGAGTACTCGTTGATCCAAATCTAAATTAACCATGTCTAATCTGTTGGCTAGATTTCTGCAACGAGTTTCTTGACACTTCACGTAATTTGAAATTGTTATTTGATCAACTAACATGAACTTACTGATTATTTCGTAGTCACATACAGTCCAAAGATACCTAAAGAAAATTAAAATTATCATAAAACATTAAAAAAATGTAGTCCATAAATCAAAAAATGTGATAAATTTTGTATACTTACGCAATGTATGTGACTATACATGAATAGCCTATCTCCACCATTCCACAATAATGCATGATGTCGTCGCGATGTAGATAAATTATTTTCTCCTTTCCGAAAATGTGCTCGTTGAAGTTGATTTGAATTGTATCGCTCTCTTGCATAGAAAGCATAGCATATCGATTCAAGAGCTTGATAGTAACGTGGACATCCGTGTAGTTAGAAGATTGTGAAACAGAGACATTGACAGAAACATCTTTCTTAGGTTTGGCCGAAGAAGAACCCTATCACAAACAAAATTGAAATTATAAACGAAAAATAACAAAAACATTTAAGTTGGCAAAAAACATACCTTTTTAGCCATATTCAAAATTACAAGTTCACGAGGCCATGCCACAAAGTTACCCATCGCTTGACTTAAAGTTTCTACTTCTCCCATTAAAGGAATTGGTATGGTAACATCTTCTCCCATGATCATATCTACCACAACTCTGACATTATTGGCTCCTAGTGGAACTCCATGGATAGTTGGAAATTGAACATCAGACTCATACATTGTGCCTACAGCAACAATGTTATCCACTGATCCTATAGCCAAGTGGCATGGTGTTCCCTTCAAAAATTTAAAAGAGAGAAGTTACGTGTCTCGCCATATGGTCAAGTTACACAATATAAATAAAAGTTACCTCTAAAATTTCTTCTACATCTTCAATGATCTCTTTTCCTTTTGACTTCGAATTTGAAACATTACTTCCTACACTTGAACCCTTATTTGATTGCGAGCGTCGAGTTGCACCTTTGTTGCCAGACTCTTCACCCAAACTGATGGTTTAACAAACTTACCCAATCCCCTAACCACATAACCACGATATGTGGCCACATCTGAACGAGGCCCATGAGCTATCCATCTTAAAGAAGATGATATGGAGTTGTTTGGCACATCGAGAGCAAGTCCAACCTGAAATTAAGATTTAAATTACGTTAGAATTAACATTACACCCACTCATTAAAAACTATGGCTTTTAAGATTACCCGATCACGCAACCAACTGCTAAATGTGCGATTATGCTCATCTTGAAGCCACTTTTTGTTTTTGGATCTACTTGGATTGAGTTTAGATAAAGTTTCCATGTGTTTCCTGTTGAATTCATGCAACATACGAAAATGTCAAAGTTATTAGATCATCACATAATTAGAAAATTACGTGAAAAGGTTTGAGATTTACGTACCCTACATATGGAAGCACGTCATTTACATTTTGTAGAACATAAAGATGAGCTTGATCCAATTGTTCCTTACTGGGATTGATATAACGAGCAACAGATAATGGTCTATCAATGTCTGAATCCTCTTTCCTTGTCGATGAGCGTAACCCAATAGACTCAATTCCAGAGAGAAATTCAGAACAAAACTCTACAACCTCCTCTACAATATAATTTTCTCCAATGCATCCTTCTGGTCGATTTCTATTTCGCACATAACCTTTTAGGACTTTCATATATCGTTCAAAAGGATACATCCACCTCAAATAAACCAGTCCACACAATTCTATCTCTCTTACAAGATGGACCACAAGATGTACCATTATCGTGAAGAATGCCGGTGGAAAATATTTCTCTAACAAGCATAAAGTGACTACTACATCCTCTTGCAAGCCTTTTAACTTAGATGAATCGATCGCCTTACTGCATATAGCATTGAAGAAGAAACATAGGCGAATAATTGCATATCTAACATGTTTGGGTAAAATACCACGTATTGCCATAGGTAATAATTGCTGCATAAGAACGTGGTGGTCATGCGACTTAAGCCCGTAAAGTTTCAAATCTGTGAGTGACACTAAACTTTGTATGTTTGATGAATAACCTTCCGGTACTTTAATTTCTGATAGTGTCTTACACAAATTAAACTTCTCCATCCGCGATAATGTATAACATGCTGGAGGTAAGAATATTCTTTTCTCTCCCACTTGAGGGGCCAACTCTGATCTAATGTTCAATTCAACCAAATCTAGACGAGTTTTTAATCCATCTTTTGTCTTCCCAGGAATATCAAGTAACGTGCCAATAATATTAGCACACACATTCTTTTCAATATGCATCACATCTAAACAATGTCGCACTTGAAAATGTTTCCAATATTCTAACTCAAAGAAAATAGACTTCTTCTTCCAATAAGAGTTTGAAAGATCTCCATTATTTTTTTCCTTTTTTGATTTCTTACCAAACGAATATTGAAGTCTACTTATTTTTGCAAGAATCTCCTCTCCACTTAATGGTTTGGGAGCGAATTCCAATTTTTGTTCACCATTAAAGGCTTTCTTCTGTCTTCTATATGGATGATAACGAGGTAAATGTTTTCGATGTCCAAGATACGCCATCTTTTTCCCTTTTGGCAAATAAGTGGATGACGTTTTCTCCCCACAAATTGGACATGCATGATATCCTTTTACTGTACAACCACATAAATTGCCATACGCAGGAAAATCATTAATAGTCCACAATAAAATAGCCTTGAGTGTGAAACATTGTTCTTGATATACATCATAACATTCAATTCCATCATTCCAAAGTTTTTTCAGATCATCAACTAATGGAGCTAAATAAACATCTATGTCATTTCCTGGTTGTTTAGGCCCAGATATTAATGCATTTAACATAAAAAAATTTCGCTTCATGCACAACCATGGGGGTAGATTGTACGTCACCAACATAACTGGCCAACAACTATATCTACTACTAAGATCACTGTGTGGATTGACCCCATCAGTTGAAAGAGCAAGACGAAGATTTCTAGGTTCTAAACCAAACTCTGGCCACAAATTGTCTACTTGTTTCCACGATATTGTGTCTGCAGGATGTCGTATGTACCCATCAATTACTCGTTTTTCGGCATGCCAAGTCAACAAACTCGATATTTCTTTACTACGAAACATTCGTTCAAATCTTGGGATAGGAGAGAAATACCACATGACTTTCGCTGGAATGTTTTTCATCACATCCTTCGAATTTTTACGAAGCTTCCATCTTGATGTTCCACAAGTGGGACATACTTCTGCATCTGAAAGTTCTTTTCTAAACAAACAACAATCGTTGCTACATGCATGAATCTTTTCATACTTCATTCCAAGAGTACATAAGATCTTTTTTGCTTGATACGTAGAACTCGGAATTTCATTAGGACTTGGTAAGATGTCACGAACTAATGCTAACAACTCAGTGAAACTTTTATCGCTCCATCCAAATTTTGCTTTCAAATTATATAACTTTACCAATGCAGATATTTTAGTAAAATTCTTACAATTTGAGTATAATGGTTTCTTGGCATCATCTAGTACTTCCTCAAAAATTGGGGACTTGTCATTAAAATAACTATGTGCAGCCTCAAACATTCCTATTGTGTCATCAACATCTTCATCTTTAACTTCCTCCTTTTCACTAGTAGAGATGTTTTCATTGTTTCTCTTAATCGGTAGTGATTCACCATGCCAAATCCATGTTTTATAGCTTTCATCAATACCATAAATGAATAAATGGTCTCTTACTACATTCACATTTTGAGACTTTGCATTCACACATTTCAAACATGGACAACAAATGACATCTGACCTATTTGAATGTCGTAGACCATTTTCGATGAACATCTCAACTCCTAAACTATATTCTGGTGACATCCGATTCTTTGACATCCATGACTTATCCATAGCTATAAAACTGGTGGCATGAAATTTTAATCTATATTCATTAAACTAACACAAAAATTAATTAAACTTATCAAATCTAAACTCATAAAAAAATAACATAAACCAACTATTCAAATTAAGTAAAACTTAAGAATATAACAAAACTTACTAAACTTAATAACCAAAAGTTTTCAACCCCTCCTCCATCACAACTAAACTCGTCAAATAAAACTAACACAAAAATAATTTTATGAAATCTAAATTAGTAAAAAATGAACACACACCAAACAATTAAAATTAAGCAAAAATAAGAAGTTCTCAACCCCTCCCCCATCACATCATATTTCAAGTTCTCAACCCCCCTCTCCCCCAATAACTATACTCATTAAACTAACACAAAAATTAACATAAACCAACAATTAAAATTAAGCAAAACATAGAAAATTCTCAACTCCTCCCCCATCACATTGTATGAAGTTCTCAACCCCCTCTCCCAACAACTATACTCCTTAAACTAAAACAAAAATTAACATAAACCAACTATTAAAATTAAGCAAAACTTAGGAATCTAACCAAACTTAATAACCAAAAGTTCTCAATCCCTCCTCCATCACAACTAAACTCAACAAATTAAACTAAACTCATCAAATTAAACTAACACAAACATAAACTTATTAAATCAAGTGCACATAATTTTCAGATCTACACAAAATAGTCAATCTAGTGCACATAATTTTCACATCTAGACAAAAATAGTCAATACCCACAAAATCAAATTACATAAACATCCTAAGGATGGTACCCACAACAAATTTCTAAATTTTCTTCATTTTCTTTGAATTTTTTCATAAACTTATTAAATCAAGTGCACATAATTTTCAGATCTACACAAAAATAGTCAATCTAGTGCACATAATTTTCAGATCTACACAAAAATAGTCAATACCCACAAAATCAAATTACATAAACATCTTAAGGATGGTACCCACAACAAATTTCTAAATTTTCTTCATTTTCTTTGAATTTTTTCAGCAACAAAATCAATAAAAAAAAAGGGAAAGAGACGTACCCACGATTCTAGATCTGAAGACTATCGGTCAAAAACGTTACCCACGCGAACCTCCGGTGAAGATCTACATTGAGAATCGAAGGCGAGATCAAAACCCACGAAGGCAGAGAAAATGGCGAAGTACCTCGGTTTAGATCTGAAGAAAATCTCACGGCAACCACGAAGCAACCAACGGCGGACGAACTGCTGAGGACGGGCGGACGAACGGCAGACGGACGGCAGAAGGACGGCGGACGGACGGCAGAAGGACGGCGGAAGGACGGCAGAAGGAAGCGGAGCTAGAGAGGGAGAGTGACAGTGCAGAAGAGAGAGAGGGTAGGGAAGAGAGATGAGGGTCGAAAATAAAAACTGTATATATTTTTTTAAAAGACCTATGATGTCGGGCTTTGCCCGCCATCATAGGCGACTTACAATGTCGGGCAATGCCCGTCATTGTATGTCTTTATTTTTTTTTTTAAAATTTTTCGCGCGTTTTAAATTTGTGCGTCATCATTTCCCAGGCGCGTTTTTTTCTAAGTGTCATTGTTTCCCTGTTTTGTAGTAGTGATTACAAAATCATCAAAATTCTAACCTTACAATCATTACTTGTCTAAATACATAGATAAACAGTACATAAGTCTTTAACAAACCTTCTAACTCCAAAACAAAAAGCAAGGGAAAGAGATTAGACTACAATCGGGTGCCAACACTCGTTCCTGACGTGATGTCCACGATCCTGAGCTTCGAGTTTCCTCCTTGGCTCTCCAAAACTCTCCTCCAAGCCTTTGGACAGTGTAGAAATCAAGATTAGGGTTTTGGTCTCTCAAAAATGGCTCCCCTTGCATGAATGACAAACCTTCCCTTTTATAGAGTTAAGACAGCGTTGCAACGCTGCCCCTTCGAATTTTGTAAAAAGGGAAAAAATCTATTTGATTAGCATTGCAACGTTATGCCTGCAGTTTTTCAAGATTGAAAAGCTTGTCAAATGGGGTTGCAACGCTATGCCCTCAAGTCCAAATGCCTTGTTTTTCTTCTTCAACACTTCAATCCTCAAACATAGCCTTAAGGTTCTCAAATTTGTCCAAATATCTCACAATTCTCTGGTTTTACTCCAAATGCTCGATTTATGAGAAATATACATAAAAACACATGAAAGTACATATAATCATAGCAAAATTAGCATAAAACTAAGCCAAGAAATAGCACTATTTACCTACTACCAGCAGGCTACTCATGTCACCCAATAAATTAGGTTCTTGGTCTAGCAAGAGTGACATCACTGTACGTGTAGAATAGTTACATCACTGAACATGGGGCATCTTAACTGCAAATCAAGAGCAATAATAACAAGATGCACATATTAAAGCAAAAAATGAAACAAAGCAAGAACGATTATGGCAAAAGATCTATGGTGCAATAGAAAAAGTTCACACATGCATTCTCAATAGGAGAATCGCTAAATATGCCTATAAAAAAAATAGTTTTGCATATACACCTACCTCTTAGATGGTGAACAAAGACTAATTGTGAAGTAGAAGCAGTTGCAAAACAAAACTATTCCCTAAAGTTGAGAAAAAAAAGTATAATTAGTAAATGTGTCGTAAAGAAAAAAAAAGTGTGCAAGTACTGGCATTAGGTTTACGTAAACCTAAAAAAAATAAATAAGAAGCAAGCAACAATTTAAAGGAGAAAAGCTTGAAAGAAAAAAAATAGAAACTCAACTGCAAATTCACAGCAACTAAGATGAGGAGCATATATTGCATATATATAGGGAATAGTTTTGTTTAGGGCGGCAACATGCATCAAGGTGGTATTAAAAATATATATATATATAAAAAACTTGCATTAAGGTTGACAGCAAACATGCATTATTATTATTTTTCACATTTTTCACTCCAAAAGAAAAATAATCCATACATATATTTTCATAAAAGATATATGTTTTCGTGAAAGATGACTTGCAACAAAACCTACTCATAGATGTGTATTCTCAAGAGCAGCGGACATGCATTTAAAAAGAAATATTGAAACTTGCAAGTTTTGCAAACAAAAGAAAAAAAGAAAGAAAGGTGAAGGCAAATTTTGGCTCACCGACAACAAGTAAGATGCATGGAAGAGGAGTATTGCCCCAAGCTAAAGAAGAATTGAAGACCTACACAAGAAAGAAGGTAGATGAACATTAGAAGTCAAATTAAAATAAAAAATAAAAGAGAGAGAGAGAGAGAGATTGAGAAGAAGAATTCATCAGATACCTAAAACCTTTTGATGGAATACTCTTGTGTTTTGGTCTATACAATCTCTACAACTTATAAAGGAGGAGATTAGGGCACCACATATAAGGAGAGTTTTGATTTTGGCAAAAAAATCTTGTCCTAATCAAACAAAATTGACAAGCAAAATTTAGGAATCTCATACAATTGTTATTAGGGAAAAAAAATCTACTTCCAAATGAGGAAGAAATTTTTGGCTTAATTGGTAAGCCAAATTTAGAGGCCTCCTACAATTTTTGTTACTCCAAATTTATGGCTAAATTAGGAGGAGAATTTTGGCTAAATACAAAAATCAAAATTTTTGGCTAAAATCAAAGATTTGGATTGTTAGACAAAAATGTTGGATGTCAAAATTTTGACAAAATTTTCTCAAATCAAAATTTGGGTATACTTCAAATTTTCTCTAAATCTTCTCCCAAATAAAAATTTGAATGAGAATCAAGTTCAAATTCTATTCCAAATTCAAGCTAAGATTTGGTAAATTCTATTAAAAGTAAACATTTTTGGCAAATTAAAGTTTGGGCATTCTCCAAATTTTCTCCAAATCAAAAATTGAGTAAGTCTCAAATTCAAATTCCATTCCAAATTCAAGCAAAGATCCATATAATTTTGGCAAAAAATAAAATCTCAAATCAAAATTTGAGCATACTCCAAATTTTCTCTCAAATAGAAATTTGAGTAATTCTCATATTCAAATTTCATTCCAAATTCAAGTCAATATCCATATAATTTTGGCAAAATTTCTCAAATCAAAATTTGTGCATACTCCAAATTTTCTTCAAGTCAAAATTTGAGTAAGATTCAAATTCAAATTCTATTCCAAATTCAAGCCAAGATTTGGATAGAATCTAAATTCTATTCAAAGTCAAAATTTTGACAAATTTTTTTTGCGAATCAAAGTTTATTGTCAAACGACCAAAATTCATATTTTAATTAAATGACATAAGAAGTGTATCATATAGAAATAAAAAATAAAAAACTAAAATTTGAACTAAATTCATATTTGATTAGATTGGCACATCAAAGAAAGTCGAAAGCATCCTATATTTTGATTCCAAATTATCTTTTTCAAGATTCACCGACCGCATACTTGTGCATAAATCTCGAAAATGGGGTATTTGTTGAATGAAAAATTTCGATCAATCACAAATTGCCACGTCATTAATTTAAATTAATGATAAAATAAAGTTGGGACCAATTACAAATTTACACATGTCCTCAAATTAAATTAAAAGACATGGAAAGTTGGCAAATTAAATAATGCCACCTATCCAATTTTGATCCATTGGGCGACTTAAACTAGTCTAATCAAATTATGTCATGTGACATTTGGATCTGAAGCTAATTTAGCTTGAGATCATTAAAAATAGATTGGGCTAGATTTAAATAATCCAAGTCTATTAAAAAAAAGATTGGATTAAGCCCAAATAAGCTAAAGCCCAAAAGTTGGGCCCAAAGTTAACTGAGCCTAAGCCCATACAAAGTCCAACAAACTCTATAAATAAAGGAGGTCACCCTTCATTTGAAGGCATTATGAGGAGCCAGAATCCAGAGCATTCAGCTAGAGATATATTTAGAAGCTTCAAGTTCAGTCAAAGAATCTAGCAAGTTCTGAGTCTCCAGGATTCATAAGCTTCAAGTTCAGTAAGAGAATCTTGAGAATTCAGAAGACCCAAGATTCATAATTCAAAAGATTCAATGACTGGAAGACTTTAAGAAGATTAACAAACCAATAGGCTGATCCAAGATCAACAAGCCAACAGATCAATCCAAGATCAACAAATCGACAGGCCGACCCAAGGTCAACAAGTCTACAGATCTATCCAAGATCATCAAACCGATAGGCCAACCTAAGATCAACAAGCCGATAGGTCGATCCAAGATCATCAAACCGACATGCCGATCTAAGATTAACAAGACAACAGTCCAATCCAAGATCAACAAGTCAATCCAAGAGGATCAACAAGCCAACAGGCCGATCCAAGAAAATCAACCAGTCAGAGCTCAAAGCTTACATATTCGAGAGATAGAATCAGAGGATAAATATTAGAGATTGTAACACTTCACAAAAATCAATAAAATCAAGTTCAATTCCACGAATCAAATTTCTTTGTTGAAATATCGTGTGAATAACGTCGTCAAAGGTTTGGGCTTCGCAAATCGAGTAGGTGCAGACGCCAATGCGTGGGTGAAAAAGCTTGTCATCACCGATCGAACACCCAAAAAACCATGTCGAGGGTGAAGTCATCGCTGTGTGGAGGAGGAAACGATTTGGAGACGTAGTTGTTGTTAGGTTTCGTTGTTCATGGGCTGCTCATCACACATTGACACCGTGAGGGAGGTACAATGCAAGAAGATGGTTGCTGCTTGTCGGAGGATTCATCGGAGAAAAGGTGTCAACCAGAGAAGAAGAAAATCGAGAGTGAGGAGTGGTTAATAGCCTTGCATGAAGGGGAGGGAAGAAGATTTAGAAGAAGGAATAAGATGAAGTTAGGATTTTTAGTGAAATTCTCCTTATTTACCCTTTTCTTTTTAATTTCATGACAAAAAAACCCAATACTAGAAAGGAAATAATATTCTAGAGGCTTCTAAAATATAAAATCTCTCTTTTCCAATATTTTGAACCCATCTTAAAATCCTACAGATTTTAGGAAAATCCAACTGATAAAATATTTGAGTTCCTTTCATATTTGGAGATAAAGACCTAAAATCAAACCTCTAACTTTAGAAAATTAAGGATTTAATTAAAAAACCTATTTTCCTCCAATTATTTGAAATTTAATTTACCTAACTTAGGGAGCTAGACTAAAATTCTAATTTCTCAAATTAGAATCCAAAGAACAACCAAAAGTCCAATTATTAAAAATTTAATGGACCTAGAGACTTCGAGGCATCACTTAACCTGTAGATTAGCCTAATGTAGTAATGTGGGGGGGAGGGGGGTTACATTTTTAGTAAAATGTTTGAAATTTGAGTTTTAAAAAACCACTTTCTCTAGAAAAAAAACTTTAAAAACCGGTCCTTAAAATCCTATTTTTCTTTACTTTTAAAACTCTAATTTTTTTTTTGAAACTTTTTTAAAAATTGTTTTTGTTAAAATTTAATCTTTAGAAAAGTTTTCTTTTAAATTTAAATTTATCTTTTCTGAAAAACTTAATTGTTCAAGCTTATGGCAAATACTGGAGTAAATGAATTTACTGAAGGCCAATCTACCACTAGGTCACCTTGCTTTAATGGAAATAATTATATTTGGTAGAAAACTAGTATGATAATTTATTTAGTGCCTACTAAGACAATTGCAAATAAGGATGTTCCTAAAAGATGAAAATGAGCTAAATGAGAGAGATAAAAGAAATTATCAATAAATGCTAGAGCCATGAATTGTCTATTATGTGTTTTATGTTCTGATGAGTTTAATCGAGTCTCTGCTTGTAATTCTGCTAAAGAAATATGGGATATGCTTGAAGTAACTCATGAAGGAACTAATCAAGTTAAAGAATAAAAAATTAGCATGTTGGTCCATAATTATGAATTATTTAAAATGGATGCTAACGAATCTATTTCTGAAATGTTTACTAGATTTACAAACATTGTGAATGCCTTGAAGGGATTAGGGAAAATATATACTACTTCTGAAAATGTGAGGAAGATTCTTAGATCGTTGTCGAAAAGCTAGGAGCTAAAGTGATGGCAATTCAAGAAGCTAAGAACCTCTCAAAACTTCAATTGGAGGAACTTATTAGATCTCTCATGACGCATGAGATAATTATGAAGGGCAACATGGAAGATGATGTCAAAAAGAAGAAGAGCCTGACATTAAAGTCTACTCAAATCCAAAAGGACTCTGAAAGTGAAGATGAATTAAATGATAAAGAGTACGCCTACTTGACCAAGAAGCTCAAGAAGCATTTCAAGAAGAACAATAGTCAAGATGCAAATGAGAAAAGAGAAATAGAGACTCCATTATCTACTATGAGTGTAAAAAGCTTGGACATGTGACGTATGATTGTCCTCAAAGAAAGTCATCCTCAAAGAAGAACAAGAAGACCATGAAAACTACTTGGGATGAAAGTGATGCAAGCGAGTCTCAAAATGAAGAAGAAATACCCAACCTATGTTTTATGGCTTTTGTAGATGAAGATGACGACGATGAGGTAAATCTTGAAAACCTTACTTATGGTGAACTTGTGGATGCCTATAATGAAATTGAAGTTGATTTTGAAAAAGTAGCCTCTAAATACATGTCTCTTAAAAAGAACACAAAATTAGCTCATAAAAATAATGAATTATTAGGACATACCTGAGCTCGAAGCTTGGTTCTAGTTATATTGTTGTGGGGGCCTCTGAAAATTTTGATTCTAGTTCAAGTTGTAGGAAAAGTTGGGATGATCATGCCAGCCTGGGTTGTAGGTGTTGTTGTATGGATTGTATTCGCACTGAGGGTTGCTCGCATATCCTCCAATAGCCCACATGCCTTCATTGCGTCTAATTTACCTACAATAAGTTGCTTAACAAGGTTAGTAAGTTCAGACATTTGTGATTTAAGATCATTAACCTCCTTCATTTGAGCAAGAGGTGTAGGTGCAAGTCCTCTAGTCCTAGACTATTGACCATTAAACATGTATATCATACTTCACCACCTAGGGTAAAATTGATCTTATCATAGATTTTCCTATAAATCTTAATAAGGACTAATGTATCTTGTAAAGATCAAATTTTTAACTCCATACACAAAAATTTCTCATTATCCATAGATAACTCCATACTCAATGGTCATATCATTCGTTTAACTGATACATGCTAACCAACTGTTTATTAAAATGTTAAGTCTCATTTATACATTAATTGTCTCCCACTCATGGTAGATAATTAATCATATGCTCTCAACATTTGAGGTGTCTTAGAATACTCTTCCTTAGACAAAATAACTTCATGTTGCAATGATACATTATCATTCTTTCGAAGTTCTGCATCAAAACACTTGATAACAATTTTGTCAATATAAGATACTTAAGATGAAGTTAACATTATGTCCTTAAAATCTCTATTTGGATATACAAAATATACGAAGTGCTTCCAAATCATTCATTTGGATTTGGTTAGCTAGTCAACCTTTTATATTAGATAAAATCTTACATCATTCTCAATGAGTAAAATCTCATCATTATAAAATATGAGGAAAAAAATCCACTAAGTAATTAATGATTTGCTTGTCTATACAAGTTTCATTAATAGGTATTTAAAGTCATAGATTTTGATACTTCTATCAAACCTTATATTCAAAGATCTAAAGGTTAAATTCCTTTAATAAATGAATCTTTACTATTTTGCAAACCTTTTGCAATTGATCTTTAGAAATAAATCTCTCTAATTAATCTGTGTAGATGCATTCTTTAAGATTTCTTTTCAAGAAAGTATTCTAAATATTTATTTGACATATCTCATATATGGAAAAATAAATTAGATAATACTTATAGACACTAGAATGGCAACAAGTGAGAAAGTTTACTCGCAATCTACTTTCTCCCATTAAGTTTAACACTTTGCCATTAGTCTTACTTTGAAGATCAGTATCTTCTTATCTACACATATTTTCCTTTTATAAATCCATTCATATGCTATGAGTTAAACCTCATCAAGAAGATCTAGAAGTTCATACCAAAATGGAGTACATGGACTCTATCTCATGATTCATGACTTCGATTTATTTATCCTTGTTGTCATCCCTTATTACTACTTTGGCTTCAATTAAGTCCTTGTAACTGTTGAGTCATCTCATAACTCTCCCACTACGATGAGGCTTATCTAACTCATAACTAGGATCCATTTGACTTTTAAATGTAATTAAGTTGTTAACAACTTTTGTTAACTATTTAATGGCTTCACTTGGAACTAGTTTATTAGCACTATCTCACTTTATTAAAGGTTTGTGGTCTTTTATTTGACATTCCTTATAGAAAAAATGATATTTGTCATACAAATACCTTATTATTTTTAGGACTAAATAAAAGACCATTTTGTTACTCCTTGGGGGTAGCCTACACTTAGGCATATCTTTGAACATATATATTCAAGCCTTTTTGGGTTTGTTTTAGCATGTAACCTTAACATTCTCAAATACTAAAGTGTTGTAAACTAGCTTTACTACTCTTCTATAATCCCAAAAATTGTCTCATAGACACTTTTGAAGGGAATAATGTTCACTATGCAATCTCTATTGTATAACCTAACTAGAGTGTAGTAATGTTGTGTAACTCATTATTGATGTGACCATTGATCGGTGTGACATGCAAGCGCATGTGATCGAAGTAATAATAAAACAGCACAAGAGTACTGAGTTTCGTATCCCATAGAGATTGGTTTTTAATTCAATTAAATACTGCGAATAATCTCACTTTACTTTATTTAGAGAATATAAAGTAAGAGCAAACAGGAAAATAAACATCTAATTCTAGAAAGCAAGATAAATGAGAGACACAAATCGATAGTTAGTTCTATGGATGTTGATTGCATTCTTGGACCTTAATTTACTTAATTTAGCTAGTAATTAGGCACAATCACGCGTTTGATTCATAAGTCTAGAAGCTTAAGGTCATGGAATCTCCTGTCAGTCTCCTCCAATTCTCAAGTATTAATCAACTAACCTAGGTGTCCCTCAACGCAAGCAAAGTCATACAAGGCATTACGACCCTTCATCACTGACCTCTATAGATTAATTATTACTCATGTTGTCACTCAGGTAACTAATCTATAGTCATGCATTCAGTTCTAGTCTAAACTTATCTCTGTCGAGCCTCCACTTAGTAACTAATCAATTAGACGGTGCTCAATTAATTAATCTTCAGCACTAACTATAATTAATTAACCTTTTATCCTGCTGTCACTCGGCTAGCTAACTAATTGTGCATTAAGCTAAATAGGAATCCTCCGTCGAGCTCAACCTAATCCTACCTCAATTAATTAACGAACACAATATAAGGGCATTAAGCCTAAAATGCATAAATGAACATGAACACTAATTAAACCACAATCACAAACAAAATTAAGCAAAATTAGGTGCAATGGTCTAAGAATTACAACAACTTATAGAATTTAGGGAATTAACTACACATGTTCAACAATTACAACCAAAATTCCCTAATAACAACCTAACCTAGATACTGAAAAATAATGGAAAAAGGGAAGAAATGCTTAGGTAAGTGTCGATCCCACGTTTTCGAGTTGATCCACGAAATCGAGCTCCAAAATCCTCCCAAAATCCACCCAAGTTGCTATGGAATCGAGATTAGGGTATTCTCAATTGATTTGGCCTCCTTTTGGACGAAGAAGAAGCAAAAAATGAATATTGCCTATCGAAGCAACATCAAGACACTAGGGACAACATCTCAACGCTGCATCCAAACGATGGTGTTTTACACGTGCGAGGCTGAGCAACGTTGAGATGCTCCAGATGGAATACTACTTTGTGTACCTTTTAAGTATCAAGGCACTACAAGATAGTGTCTTGACACTTGCTCTCAGGTTTGGCACTTCAAACGTGGCATCTATACGCCATTTTAAGGATCTAGACACTCTCTCCTCCAATTATTTTGCCAAATCTCTCCTTCTTCTCTTCTTGGCTCTTCAAAATAGCTCCAATGAAGCTCAATATTACCAAAATACACGCGAACACTCAATTTTGTTCTTTTAGCTCAATTTATGCAAAATCAACAATAATAGGCATCAAAGCACACCAAATCATAACGAAACTAGCTAAAATAAAAGGAAATCGATAGCACTAAATGAGTGCTATCAACCACGTCTAACAAGGTCTCATTTTCTCCTCTTACATCACAATTTCACACAAATGTACTTGATGCTTAGAGTTGGAATACAATCCCACTTTCTATCAACTAATCTTAGTACACAAGGTTCTTGTGCTATTCATTATGATCTGATCATAATATCTTGATAGATTTACCTAATTAATTTTCAACTTTAGTCTTACTTTTCTTGAACTTTTCAAAAATTTAGACTTATATTGCATTAGGTAAAGATACTTATGCCCTAAATAATCATCAATTGGAGTGATGAATTATTCATAATGTTATTTGGCTTTTACATTCACCAAACTACTTGGGTCAGAATGTGTACGCTCAAAGTGCTTTTTGGTCCTTGTAGCCTTATCTAATAAAGGCATGATGACTATCTTGCATGAAAGGCAAGATCTATAAACACGTAAAGTAATTAACTCTAACTTTTAGAGAATTACCTCTTACGAGTCTTTTCATTCTATTCAAGTTTATGTTAATCAACCTTAAATGCCAAAGTCAAGTATCGTCTTTTAGGAGAAAAATATTTGTCTTTCTATTCTGGATTCTATAATCCTAAATATCTCAGTATTTTGTAGTATAGTATATGTCAAAAATATATATTATTCTTATTTTCAGCTGAATGTATTTTCAAACAATTTTGAAAAATACAAGCTTTAATACTTGAAAAAAAATCGTACTCTATGAATTGTTCAGTAATAAAGTTTGAGAAATTGAATTTCTCTTATGGTACTAAAAATACCATATTTAGCATTAAGAAACAATCTTCCCTTGATGACATGTTTAATGTCTCTCACTACACCAACTAAGATTGGTTTCCTAGTGCCAATATGTAGAAACTATTCTACATCATTAAGTATTTTTCAAGAATTTAAATGTAAAGAAGAAAGAATCTTGGTAGTAGATCTTGTGTCAACTATCGAGGTGGTATTATTTATTATGCACCAAAAATCTAATAAATCAAATTTACTTTCATTTATATTTTTCTTCCATAGACATATTTCAAAAATTCCTCTCATTATGACTATCTTGGCTAATTTAGGAACTATTTCCTTTTATATTACTTTAGTCATTTGGTTTCTTTTCTTGGATTTTTGTAATGCTTAATTTCGAGATCAATTTAGCTTCTATTGACTTCAACATCTCATATGTTGTTTTCATTTTCTTTATCTTATAAGCTTGACATCTAACATGTCAACTAGGAAATATCTACAAGCTATCTCATTACCTTTGATTCATCAATCATGTGCTTCACAAACAATTCGATTAGCATTGGCAACAAGTTTTGAGAACATTTCTCAATAAAGACATAAATATTTTACACTGCCATTATAGCGTTAATGTTACTATTCCAAATGATAAAAAAATTTCAACTTGACAAATGAGTATTCAAAATTAAAATTATGAGAGAAATTGACATAATATTGAAATATATAAAATATATTATTTAATATCATGCAAACAATTATCAATTCAATTTTTCACATCAACAATTTCTCCACATCCATCCGACAACCTCCATCTTTTTCAAACTTAGCTTTTTCTCTTTTTCAAATTTGTTTGTTTATGTAATAAATGTAGTTAGACTTTTTAGACATATAGGTTTAGACTTTTTCTTTTAGCCTTTTAGACTTTTTCTTTTACATTTTTCTTTCCACGTTTTATTTTCCTTCTTTTAGACTTTTTAGACAAAGGAATTTATTGCCTTTTGTCTTTTATGCCTTTATTTTCAAAGGTATTTATTGCCTTTGACTTTTATGTCTTTAATTTCCATAAAGCTCTGACGTGATCAGGCCAATCCTATTTTACACTGCTTTCCATAAAGATGATCGAGATAAGGGTTTGTCTTATCCTTTCATCCATATCTTTTACTCAATTAGTTTCAATTTCATTTTGGAGTCCGGGGTCTATAAAAGACTTCCACTTTGTATTCAATAGGCAGAAGCGAATAATCTAGCAAAAGAGAAGAAGAAAAAATCTCTCTAAGCTATCTATTCGCAAAACAGTTGTATTCTGCAAAGATCCTAATTCTCCTATCCTTTTAGCAATCTGAGCAAAGATTGTGGGATTTGGGAGCAATTGGTATCAGAGCCGAGTTAAGATTTATTCAAAAACACTCCAATCTTTGAAGCAATTTTCTTTGTTTCAAAATTTTGCGTTCCTTAGATTTAATTTATTAAATTCTTTTAATCTTCGAAGTTAAATTTAGTATTGATTAAAGTCAATACAATTCTTCTTAAGTTTCTCTCTGTGGTCGTTCCGTCAGCCCTTCCTTCAGTAGGCGTTGGTAAGCGTAAGGTGTTCCAGGCAGCAAGAGGCGTAAGACCGTTGGTAAGCCGCGTGTTCCAGTCTACAGTTGGGTAGTTCGTGGAGAGAGAAACGTTTGAAGGATTTTATTGTTCTTAAACAATATTATTTTTATCTTTGATTTTTAATTTGATTTTATGAATAATGTCTAAGTTACTCAAATCTTTGGTACCAAGAAAATTACTCAAAGGAGAGAGTTCTTCTTCATCTACTCAATTGGCTCAAACTACTCAAGAAGACGATGCTCATAAAGCGGAGTCAAATGCTGACGAACTCGCCAGCACTACAAATGAATTACTCCAGATAGCTAAGGTGGAGCAACAATTAGCTAACTGGAATATTCCAAAATTAGACCCAAAAAAGGTCTATTTTAAGTCTACCTTCAATTTTACTCAAGAATGGGGAGTAAAGATTGTTGAAGACAAGATTGTTGTCCACAACAATCCTGAGTCTTTGAATCTCCTCACCAGGAATCAAATCCTTTCACACAGAGAAGATTACTCATATATACATCTTGGATTAGTCCAGGTTGCAATCAAGCCGCTGTTCAGAACCGGCCTTAATACTCCTATCCTTCTCACTCTGAGGGATATGAGATTCCTACGGTTTCAAGATTCTCTTTTAGCGATGGTTGAAACCAATTTGGAAAGCGGACCAGCCTATTTCAATTGCTATCCATGCTATCCGCTATCACTTCAAGATCTTAGAATTCTAAATTCTTTAATTCTGGATGTTTACTTCAAAGATTTGAACATGCAACCAGATGCTCATGCATTTGTTGTTATATTCAGATTATGTTATCGCCTAATGAAGATAGAGATAGCTCCAAGAGCCTTAAGGGGTTCCCCAAAAGGCAAAACCATACTCCTTGAAGCAAATGTTTCGAGATCTAATATTCAAGTCCCGAAAACATTACATTGGTCAGACATAACTCGGAATTCTCATTGGATACTTGAACGGGCTGTCGCTCCAGCAGTACCACCTCCGAAGTCTGCCACTCAATTAGTTGAACATCCAGATGGAACTGTTGAAATAAGTTTCACCCAAGAAACACCATCGGTTCCAAAAGTCTCAACTTTTGCTCCATCCAGGTAGAGTGCCTCAGATTTTGAAGGAAAAGCTTCATCTTTCAGAAGCTTCGGACCTCAAGAACCACTGAGAAGATCTTTATCTGCAAAAATTAACTCAGTGGACTTTGCTCCTCGCATACCAGAAACAACTTATGTGAGGACAAATTCTCCTACTCAATCAGATATGGATGTCAGAAGCCAATTTAATGAGCTCAATGTCATATCTGAAGGATTCAAGGTAAACATGGAATTCTTGAAAAAGGACTTTATGGACTTGAAGTGGAAAATGCCTAGAAAGTTTTTCTTTAAGGCATATGAAAAAGAAGAAAGAAAGGAATTCAAAGCTACATGGATTTCGACCATGGAAGCCCTTGAACAAAATATTCATTTCTTCCAATGGTTCGCCAGCCGTGATGATTACAATCAGCAAGTGAACGTTATAAAAGAGACTCTCTAGAGGACTCTAAACGGAGAAGTTTCTAGTACTCATCCACCCATGGAACAAATTGAATTCAGAAATTCCAAGGGAAATTTAGTCATTGCTTCTCCATTCAAACAATTGTCGGTCAGGAAGAAGAAGAGGCTTAATCAAGCCAAAGCTCATTACTCAAATTATCGGCAAAGATTCAAGACTAGCAGACCATATGCTAAGGGGTCCTTACCGAAAAGTTCAATATAGCAAGAAGAATCCTACTATCAGTAGGAATTTTTCAAGAAGACCTTCTAAAGTCCAGTGCTACAAATGAAGAGGATTTGGGCATTATGCTCCAAAATGTCCAATGAAGAAGAGAATCAATGAACTTAGTATCGAAGAAGATATTAAGAATGAACTACTCCAAATAGTGCGAACAGATTTTGAAGAATCAATTTATGAAGATTCAGAGGATGATCATGCACTTCAACTCCTGGAAGAATCTGAAACAGATATTTCCGAAGGAGAAATACCACATAAACCTGATTGCAAAGGAGGAAGATTTTGCAGTTGTTTCAACTGCATAAATGTCCTAACTAAGGATCAGGAATTACTATTTGAGACGCCTGAACAAATTGCAGATGCCAACCTCAAAAAGAATATACTCATTCGTCTAAAAGAATCTCTTCAGAAAGGAAAGGAGAAAGAGTATGCTTCGGTTGATACTCTTTATCCGAACATCGAAGATATCTTTTCCCTTTTCAAGAAAGAGAAGCAAGAAATCAAAGCTTCAGACTTGAAGTCCGAGATCAATAAACTCAAGGAAGAAGTTAAGAAGCTTCAGACTTGATTATCAAAAGGACATAGCACAACTGTCCATCGAAGTTGCTATGATTAAATCAAATCAAGCAACTACTTCAACAACGCAGGCAGATGGAGAACTTTCAGAATCTTCAGCAGAAGAAGAACAGTTCTTATCTACCTTGCAAAAAGTTCAGTATCAGAAATGGTATGTTAAGATATCATTACGGGTACAGGATTTTTCAATTAATGCAATTGCTCTAGTAGATTCAGGAGCAGATCAGAATTGCATTCATGAAGGCATTATTCCTTCAAGGTATTTCGAGAAGACAATGGAAACCTTGAGAGGGGCGAATAATCAGCCTTTGTTCATCAGACACAAGCTTCCAGAAGTGCATATATGCAACAATGGAGTTTGCTTTGTGACCTCATTCTTATTAGTCAAGAACCTAAATTAAGCAGTGATTTTAGGTACACCATTCATTACTCAATTATATCCATTACAGGTAACAGATGAAGGAATCCGTTCATCAATCATGGATAAAACCATCATATTCAAATATATCGACCCATTAAGAGAAAGTAATCTTAATGTTGTTGATAAGATCAACCTCAAGAAGAAGCATATTGACTATCTGAGTGAAGAAGTCCGCTTCAAGAAAACTGAAGAATAACTTCAACTACATGGAGTTCAGAGACGAATCCATATTATTCAAAAGCAGATTGAACAACAAATCTGCTCCATTCATCCAGATGCTTTCTGGTCTAGAAAGAAACATATGGTAACTTTACCATATGAAAAAGACTTCAAAGAATCAGATATTCCAACAAAAGCACGACCAATACAGATGAATTCTGAATTGTTAAGCCATTGCCGAAAGGAAATCGATGAATTACTCAAAAGAAAGCTGATAAGGCCATCCAAGAGCCCATGGTCATGTGTTGCTTTCTACGTCGATAACCAAGTTGAAAAGGAACGAGGCGTCCCGAGGCTGGTAATTAATTATAGACCCTTAAACAAAGTTTTGGAATAGATTAGGTATCCAATTCCTTACAAAAATGATTTACTCAAACGAATTTCCAATGCGAAATTATTTTCAAAATTCGATATGAAATCTGGATTTTGGCAAATTCAGATTGTCAAAAAAGATAGGTACAAAACAACATTCAATGTACCTTTTGGCCAATATGAATGGAATGTTATGCCCTTTGGGCTAAAGAACGCTCCATCCGAATTCCAAAAGATCATGAATGATATTTTGGAACCTATTCAAGAATTTTCAATTATCTATATTGATGATGTTTTAATCTTTTCATCAAATATAGATCAACATTTTAGACATTTAAAAAGCTTTACTGAGCTAACTTCTCATGTTTATCCAAGTGATTGTTGTTTCATGCCGGAATCTCTTTCAAAAACACGGAAGTTTTATGAGTTAATCTTAATAGACTCAAAATCTGTTGAAATTACTCATATACCGGACAAGAATAATCCTTCCGTAATTTCTTACTCAAAACTAAAAAATTTCAGGGTTATCACTCCTCAGAGGTGGAACCAAAAGATCTATACTGAAAAACGCTTCTCGATTCGGTATGATCCGACGTCTTACTCATATAGAGACTATGTAAGAGCATGGACAACCGTCCTTTGGTACCGTGCTTTTAACCACTCTTGGTTCATCAAGTTTTGCTGACAGGCTCATAAACACCAATACCCTATATGGTTTATGACTTGGTGGCATAACTTTGGTCTTTCTCCAGAAATTTTTCCTACTCCTGTTCAGGAATCATTCCACTATTTTTCTCAAAATATATTCAAAAATATTTATCCTTTAACCTTTCGGTTTTCCCTTCATTTCCAAGTTCCATGGATTTTTTGCTGGAACTTAACTACTCAAAACCTTCACCTCAATTATAAATAATTGGTGAAGACACTCAAAATAAAATGGTGGGACAAATTTAATGTTACCAACATTAATCTTCCTCAAATTAAATCTTGGTTTATTAACACTCCAGAAAATCAAGATTTTTCAAAGAAAGCACAACAAGAATTTCAGAAAAATAAAGCTGCCTTGCTGGCTTCCTTAGCTCAATCAACCACAGAAGCTGATCTTCAAAGAGTTCTCCTCCAGAACTCAAACTCAAATAAATCGTCTTCTCCAGCTCTTTCCATAATTGATGAAGACGATGATGACTTCAATCTTAGTGATCCTTAATCACTAAGAAGTAGACCGGAATAGTCTTTAAACTACCAATCGTCCGCAATGACATTAAACTACAAATTTACTCAAAAATACTCAAGTTGATATCTGCAAGCAGATATCTTTCTTCAAATGGAGTTCTTTCTCCTAAATGGACGACAAGGTTCCCGTTGAACCTACAAAAAAAATTTAAAAATATTACGAATGTATATTCCTCTTCTGTACATTTTATTGTAAATTCTTGAATTTGTAAAGTTTCGAAGAAATCCATGTATATTCAGAACCGATTTCTTCAGTAAATACATGCTCTGCACACAACAAAAGATACACGACGATACATTTCTTCCCTTTTCGAAGTCATTTTCATTAGAGGTCAAGCTTCAAGGACTTGCTGCAGAGGACCTGTTGCAGAGGACCGTTGCGGCTATTTGGTGTTCCAGGCAATTGTGTAAGTTCATTGGTAAGCCATAGCCTTGCCTCCTTGCCTCCTTGCCTACGAAGAAGACAAATGATGATGATGCATTTCGCTTCGTGGAAAAAATGACAACAACTTTATTAAAGTCACTTTTACGAAAAGTATCTTTAATAAGGGGGGAGTATAACATGTGCAGAGTTTGCACATCAACAATTTCTCCACATCCATCTTCACATCCATCCGACAACCTCCATCTTTTTCAAACTTAGCTTTTTCTCTTTTTCAAATTTGTTTGTTTATGTAATAAATGTAGTTAGACTTTTAGACATATAGGTTTAGACTTTTTAGACAAAGGAATTTATTTCCTTTTGTCTTTTATGCCTTTATTTTCAAAGGTATTTATTGCCTTTCACTTTTATGTCTTTAATTTCCATAAAGCTCTGACGTGATCGGGCCAATCCTATTTTACACTGCTTTCCATAAAGATGATCGAGATAAGTGTTTGTCTTATTCTTTCATCCATATCTTTTACTCAATTAGTTTCAGTTTCATTTTGGAGTCCGGGGTCTATAAAAGACTTCCACTTTGTATTCAATAGGCAGAAGCGGATAATCTAGCAAAAGAGAAGAAGAAAAAATCTCTCTAAGCTATCTATTCGCAAAACAGTTGTATTCTGCAAAGATCCTAATTCTCCTATCCTTTTAGCAATCTGAGCAAATATTGTGGGATTTGTATATCTTAGGTGTAAAAATTATTTTTTTTTTCTTTTTATAAATGAGAATTCGTTGGGTATATTTTTAATCAATCAATTAGTTATAATTAATTTATTAAAAAATTTTATAATTTATTTATTACAATTAAATAATTTATTAGGTTAATTCAATACATTATTATAAAATAATTTTAATATAATTGGGTTGATTATAAAAATTAATCTAAATAAATTAATTTTAATAGAATAAATAAATATATTCAAAATAAAGATGAATATTAACAAACATGAGAGAGAAAGAGGAGGGTAAGGAATAAAACCCATGTTTTTGCAAGGGTATCAAATACCCTTACTCATGGGTACACAAAACCCATAGGAATAACCCATTCCCATGGCCAAGCCTCCAAACCTTATACCAAACAAGGGTATCCAAAACCCTTGCCCATTCCCATCCCCAAATTCCTTGTACCAAATGGCCCCTAAGAGTTATATCCATTGACATTCTAAAAAGAAAGGGTTGAGGGGGCACAAACCAAATTCAAAAGAAATCCAGTTCAACTGAACAATTCAAAAGAAACTAAATTTATCATCTAGCAAAAGACTTCACAGATTATGAGAAGAAATCAACCAACAGCACAAAACAGAACAGCAAACCCAAAAAATTTCAGAATAATAAAGAATGAGCACCAAACTAAGAAATTGATGTCTTAACTAAGTAATTTCAGAATATCAAATCGCATAGTAGTTGAAAAATGCTATCAATGGAGCTTTTCTTGAATACCTAAGAAATACCAAAGATACTACGAATATAATGCCAACAATTCTTGCTGTAGGAGCACTAAGTAAACAGGTATGTTTGCTCTTCCACTGCCCTTAAACAAAGCATACCATTTTTTTATATTTGAATAGTAATATTTTCAAACTTCAAGAAAACATTCAAATAAAATCAACACTAAATTGAAATCACACAATAAAATGATTACTCAGACCCATTGTCATCAAAATGGCCCATTATTTTTAAAAGAATGCTTCCAAATTCAAAGGATAAGTTTTTAAAAATTCAACGGTGTAGGTGACCAAAAAGATGTCAATCCCAATAACCAACTTACATCTCCATCCACTTCTTTTAATTCTTAAATGGACTTTTCTGACTTGCCTTCCTTAATAGAGGAAGAATTAAAAAAGAAAAGAGATTGAAGAAAGTGAGACTTGTGATAATAAAACTATCTTTGCCCTAGAACTAATTACATGCGTATATATCTTGGTACTCAACACTAAAACTTATGATTAAAATAAAGATTGGCATTTAAGTAATACACAAATATTCTAAAATTGAATTTTAAGAAAATAAATCACAATTAAAGGAGAGGAGAATTTTCTTTTCTTTTCTCCAAGCTTGATTTTCATGGGGATTTTTAGATTCAACATGAACCAATCATTAGTACCTCGTTTTAAAAATATATGAACAGAAATCGTTAGTACCTCGTTTTAAAAATACCCCTAAACTTTCAAAAATTACATTAATACCCTTAACCTTAAAAAAAAGGTTAAAAAATGTCCTTACCATTAGTATATGGACGAAAACCATTTATCTACACCTCATTACCTCCCTCTTCTATTTCCTCTCTCTCTTGATTTGTTTCAATCTATGGCCTAATACTGCTTTCATGTGTGTGTTTTTGTGGATTTTCCATAATCACATAGCTTGCATGATTAGCTCTAAGGAATAAAGAAGTCAATTAATTGAATCGTAGCTATCTCGACTAGTTAGTTGATCTTAGTCTTCCCATCGGTTTACATGCTATTGCCTATTTAATATCGAATGCTATCGTACCCAATTAGTTAAGTAATAAGTTTTGGTTGCAATGCTTGGTTGGAGTCCATTGAATTAGGGGAGTTAACACTTATTGTGGCTTTTCCATATAAGTGGACTAAGCACTTAGGTAGAAAAGAGTAATTTGTTTTTGTGAGCTCATGATCGATATTGCAATTGAATGAGATCGTATCTTTGGATTGAATATTGATAAGATTTGATTTCTCTCTCGCATTTACTTGTTGTTTATTTATTTTCTCTTAGCAAAAAAAATCAAAACCCCCTGTTTTACCTTCTGTTGAAATTTAACTTTGAGAAATTGCATTTTCTTGTTCCCTTGCAATAATCATTCTAGTCATTGCTATTTTTTTGCCATTCATATCTACTAGCCAATTAAAGTCAATCCATTCTATATGGCTTTAATACGTGCTTATGTTAGCACATTAATATATGAACTCAACGCCACATTATTTATTTGTTAAAAATAAAATAAAGACAAGGACCAACATGATTATTTTATTAAAATTCAGAGATCAAGCAAACATTTTGAGGGTTTGGGAATTATAATGAAATAAATCTAAAGTTCAAATACTAAAAATAAACATTTTGAAATTTCAAATACCAAAACAGGAGTTAAACAAATTATTTATAGTTAATTTTTTTTTGGCAAAAAAGTTAATAGTTTAAATTACAAAATTAGTCTTTATGGTTTTAAAAGTTCAAATTTAGTCTTTATTGTATGGGGTTAGATTCTTGTCGATCCCTATCGTTTTAAAAGTTTCAATTTGGTTAAGTTGCATAAATCATCCCTAAATTCCCATTTACCCACCTAAAAACCTATATCTATTTTCTTATCATTTTTACTTAGTCAAATTACAAATTTAGCCCCAAGTTTGTGTCAAAATGTTCCTGAACTTTGAAAAGTGTCTAATAGGTCATTGAACTTTTAATTTTGCGTCTAATAGGTTCCTAAACTTTAAAAAGTTTCTAATAAATATATAAACTTTCAATTTTGTGTCTAATAGGTTCTTGACCTATTTGGCATTTTTTTTTTTAAAAATTCACGAATCTATTTGACACAAAATTTAAAGTTTAATGTCCTATTTGACACAAAATTCAATTTTATATCTAATATATTCGTTAATTTTAGAGAATATATGTTGAATATGTTAGAGTCTTATTAAACACAAATTTGAAAGTTTAGGAACATATTTGACATTTTTAAAGTTTATGGACCTATTGCACAAAATTGAAAGTTCAAGGACATATTAGATACTTTTTTAAGTTCAAGGACCTATTAGACACAAGCTTGAAAGTTCAAAAACTAACTTGTTGTGCCAATATGTTCACACGAGGTTTCAAGAGAAGAAATGAGACACGTGTAATGAACGTATATTTGTATTAATTTTAGTATAGTGAGTATAATCTAGTATTTGATCATCTGATTCTCTTCCTATTTGTATGCTTTGCTCAAGGGCTGAAGAGCTTGTTCTCGAGGTTGAAACTTTAATGGATTCTTGGAGAGTTCTTGATCTCCATGAAGTGTTCTTCATTCAGACAGTGTTTGATCTTCAGGAGCTTCTGGAAACGTCATAGCTTCGTTTCTAAACTCTCTCTGAGCTTCTTCCTTCCCGAACCCTTGAAATGAAGGAGGGAGCTCTCTATTTATAGAGTTCCTCAGGGCTTCTAGATGGGCTTGGGCCAGTTGGGCTGGGCCTGCTTGATTTTGAGTCAACCATTTTAGACTGGGCTTGGTTGACTTTTGGCCAGCTCATTTGGACTGGGCATGGTTGACTTTGGGCCTAGCCATTTAGATTGGGCCTGGTTGACTTTGGGCTAGCCCATTTGGACTGGGCTTAGTTAACTCTGGGTCTAGCCATTTAGATTGGCCCTGGTTGACTTTGAGCCAGCTCTTTTGAACTGAGCCTGGTTGCCTTTGAGCCTAGCCTCTGGACTGGGCTTGGACTTTGCTAATTGGGGTCTTCAATTCGAGCTTTTGTTTAGAATCAATCCAAAATTCAAAGAACCCAATTGTGTACTTGGATTTGTCATAATTTATTTTAGGAGTCCTTGAAAATTTACTTAATCCCTAATTAAATATAATTTCGTCATTAATGTTGGGCGATGACGTGACAGTTTTTTGTTAGTCGAAATTTCTATTCCAACAAATGCTCCCTTTTCGAGATTTATACACAAGTATGTGTGTGTGAATCTCGAAAAAGATAAATTGGAATCAAAATTTAGGAGGTTCGTTCATTACTTGGACTCCATTTGATGTGTCAATTTAATCAAAATATGAATTTTACTCATAATTTTGATTTTTTGTAACACACTTTTTATGCCAATTTATCAAAATATGAATTTGAGTTAATATTATGATTTTCTTTTCTGGCACAAAATTTCGATTTGAATTTAGTAGAATTTATGCTCTAACTTAATTCAAAATCTAAACTTGAGGCCAGGTTAAAATTCTACCCAACTTTTATTTGAAATTAGATTAGGACTTGGAATTCTATCCAATTTTTATTTGAATTTAGAATAAAATTTGAAACTTACTCTGATTTTGATTTGGGATAAATTTTGGATAATGCCCAGATTTCTGGTTTGAGGAACTTGATTTGAAATTTGGCCAAAAAATTTTGGTTTGGGACAAAATCTTGAGTTATGCCCAAATTTTGATTTGATAAATTTAATTTAAAATTTGGCCAAATTTTGGTTTGTGTTATAAATACACTATTGTATATGGTAGATATCCATTGATTACTTGGAGCCTACATTGGATTATTTAGAGCTTACTCACTTGGATTACTTGGAGCCTACTTGGATTACTTGGAGCCTACTTGGATTACTTGGAGCTTACTCACTTGGAACACTATAAATATGTGTAGTATGAAGGTTTTAAACAAGAGAGATATACCAAAAACAAATAATTCACTTGGCAATAAGAAACCTAATGTAACGACCCCCAAAATTTAGCCTATTCTAGGGAACGCTACTAACTTACAACCGGTAAGCCCCGAAATTTCGGCAGCATAACGGCATAACTATGAGTTACCCAAAAATTTCCTAGCACCTGTTAAACAAGAATTTGCACTCCCATAACCAGATAACCAGAAAACCATTCCAAACTCCAAGTCAGATAATTACCACAAGTTTAGGATCACTTGACAACTCAAATACGTTTAATCAAAAGACAACAAGGCACTCTAGCAAACTTTTTACAGGTCCCGACGCAAAATAAACTATAAAGTAAGCATCACAACCTATAGTTCTAGCTATCTAATAAGTTTAATAGTCCATTCTAAAGCGGAAAAGAACAACAATACTGACGCCTAAATTTCAAGACAATTATAACTATAATTGGATTGCACTAACGCAACGAGTCGACTACATTAAAGATAAATGTTCCACTATGGCCTTTCTCCTCGCATGCCTCCTCTTCAGCATCACCAGGGTTGTAACATACGTCGTCACCTGCAAAACCTGGTAGTGAGTCAGTACATAACACGTACTGGTAAGTAGCTCACACCTGAAGGGCCACAATCAACATACAAAAGAAGACCACAAGCTCGCAAGTATCATGCTTTCCAAAATAAGAAACACATAAAGCTCTCACAACAGCACATACAACATGCTTAAGTCACTGAGTTATACTCACAAATGTACCCTATTAATCTCATGCATATGGTTTCACCACCCAAGCTCATCATACTCATTCAAACGTCACCGAGTCACTTAAATCACTCATGTTTAACCGTCACAAGCTACCTGAGACTAATCCTTTCGAGACCCGCCGACCCCTGACCATTTTTACTCAGGGCCTCAACGACCCTCTACGGTGCTCAGCGTTCGACCCTTGACCATTTTCACCCAAGGCCTCGAACTGTGCATCGCTCCCTTGACCATTTTACCCAAGGCAAACGATGACTTAGCCACATCGACCCCTGACCATTTTTACCCAAGGCCTCGATGTATAACAATGTATAGATCCTTGACCATTTTTACCCAAAGCATTCTAGTGTTCATCCATTTTCTTTTAGCCCACCTAAGGTTCACTAACCTTACTCATTCTTGCTAGAATGTATGGATCCTATGCATCATGCTTTTAGTTCTTGATTATGCCAAAACTAAGCAACAACCATAACGTGCTTTCACAACTAACGCTAATAATTCGCTATGCTTCGCTAGATTATTCGAACGTAACAAGACAATCAACACATTTAGAATCATGGAACCATTCATTGCAATAAAGTATACATAAGCAAGCATTTAGAACACACACAACATGCTAACAATCAACAACCAAACCCAACCGGTAGAATTCTACTTACTCCGTTCCAAAGATAGCCCAAGGTATTCCTAAAAGAGCTTTGAGCCTTACTTGAATATTCCAAATTAAATCCAATCTACGAATGCAAGTTTACAAAGATTATAAATTCACCTAACGCATCTTATTTTTTGGTTCGAAAGATTTAAAGGCTTGCTGAAATTTATTGAGACTTACCAACTACTCTAAACAAGCTCAAATTACTGATAGAGGGAGTTCGAAAACGTGCTGGGCAGTGTTCAATGAAGCCTAAACATGAAAATTTGGGGTTATTAGAGAGTGGGTAACACCAATCCAAGATAAAATTATCATGGGTCATGGCCAAACCTTGTTAAAAGAAGAAAAGTTGCTGGACTGCTCGTTACACTGCCTTCTCCTCGCCGTTGGTAGAATACCCACGTCGCCACTCGTTCGATTGGCCCGCCAGCCGTCTCACGCTCCCAAGAAAACACTGGGCTTCGCCGGAAAACGCCGTCCACACCGCCGTCGCTGCCTGAGAACGCCGAAGAAAACAATTCTTGAGCCTCTGCGCCGTTCAGCCCTCGCCGGAGCTTGCTGATTTCGCTTCGCCGGAGTCCGTATGGCTGGAGGGAGGCTGTCGGCGGTGGAGGGAAGAAGAAGAAGAAGAAATCGAAGGGGATGGTGATGTGAAGGGGCTGTCGGCGTGAAGAGGAGAAGAAGAAGAAGAAATCGAAGGGGATGGTGATGGGAAGGGGCAGTCGGCGTGAAGAGGAGGAAGAAGAAGAGAAGAAAAAAAATCAAATGGGAGGGGGGCTGTCGCGTGAATGGGAGGAAGAAGGAGAAAAAAAAAGAGAAAAAAAGAAATTAGGGCTTTTTGGAACAAATGAAAAGAAAATAATTATTCTTTTCTAAAAAAACCCATTATTTTCAAACAAATACAATAAAGGATTTTGTGCTATTTAAAAGTCTATCTCCCAAACAAAAATCTAGATTTCCTATGAGATTTAGGACTAATTCTTTGGGTAAGAGCGACTTTCCAAAATTAAGAGATTTGATCTAGTTCGAAAATCTTTCGCTAAAGTTATAAAACTTAATTATTTAGATTCACCCACTAAATTCTGATAATCCTTGGGTCAACTTTAAAGAAGAATTTAAACGTTCACCACAAATACAGACATAAGATGAAAATTAATTGTACCTGAAGTTGCAGGGCGTCACACCTAACTACTTTGCTCTATTTTCTCCATTGTGTTCTTGTGTGTCTAAGTTGTTCTTGTTTACAACACGTTATCATCACGAGACTGATCTACCATTTTCTTTACTATAGGTAAGTTTCTCAAATTTGTTTTCATAATTCTATAATTAAATTCATGGTTTATGATTCATCTCATTTTACATGTTGAGTTTATGTGTAGTACGATTCATAAAATTTAAATGCTCTTATCATTTTTTCCCCTAATTCTTATTAATTATTTGATGATTTTAACATAAAAATTGACTATAGGATATACCAAAAGCAAATAATTCACTTGGCAATAAGAAACCTAACTACTTTGCTCTATTTTCTCCATTGTGTTCTTGTGTGTCTAAGTTGTTCTTGTTTACAACACGTTATCAGCACGAGACTGATCTACCATTTTCTTTACTATAGGTAAGTTTCTCAAATTTGTTTTCATAATTCTATAATTAAATTCATGGTTTATGATTCATCTCATTTTACATGTTGAGTTGATGTGTAGTTCAATTCATAAAATTTAAATGCTCTTATCATTTTTCCCCTAATTCTTATTAATTATTTGATGATTTTAACATAAAAATTGACTATAGGAAACACTCTATCTATGGATGGTTCTATCTAGGCTGAGGTATTTAAGCTGACCGAAAGGGAACACCTCTACCTGGGAACTGACCTGAGAGTTGTAAATTAGTCAATTTTGTGTTCTAGTTAATGTAGTAGTTAATTGGATTTCTTTTAATAAGTTGTTTAATAATCTTTTCATAGAGAAAACATGTTATATATATTGGACATATGTTTTATTAAACAGAATGCAATATAACAATGCTACAATTTTTTTTTAGTATGCAGGCATGGTATACTTATTCAAATTCTAATGTAAGTATACTTTTTTTCTGATAGTTTTACAATGGCAAATCTTACAAAACTAGAGTTCGCAGCTCTTGATATTAATGGACATAACTACTTGTCATGGGTCCTCGATGCTGAGATTCATTTAGATGTCATGAATCTTGGAGAAACAATTAAAGAAGGAAATAATGCATCTAATCAAGAAAAAGAAAAATTCATGATATTCGTTCGTCATCATCTTCATGAGGGATTGAAAATAGAATACCTTACAGTAAAATATCCCTACAACTTATGGCAAAGTTTAAAAGAAATGTATGATCATCAAAAAATTGTTATTCTTCCAAAAGCTCGTTGTGACTTGATGCACTTGAGGTTGCAAGATTTTAAATCAGTAAGCGAATATAATTCTGCATTATTCAAAATTAGTTCAAAATTGAAGTTATGTGGAGAGAAAATTACTGATGAAAATATGTTAGAGAAGACATTCTCTACTTTCCATGTCTCGAATATGCTCCTTCAGCAGCAATATCGAGAAAAAGGATTTAAAAAATATTCTGAACTTATTTCTTATCTTCTTGTGGCTGAACAAAATAATGAGCTATTGATGAAAAATCATGAATCTCGACCAACTGGAGCAACATCATTCCCTGAAGTGAATGCTTTAGTGTCCAATAATCGTGGTCGAGGTCGTGGTCATGGTTGTGGTCAAAGTCATGACCGCGGTAGAGGAAGAAATAATAATTCATTTCGTGGTGGTCGTCATTCAAATTTTAAGAAGACCACAAATAATGATGATCATAAAGAAAAATTTCCTCAAGAAAAAAGTTCTAAAAGTGTCGAAAACCAATGCTTTCGATGTGGCATGAAAGGGCATTGGTCTCATACCTGTCGTACGCCTAAGCACTTAGTGACTTCTATCAAGCATCATCAAAGGAGAAAGGAAAAAATGTAGAAGCAAACTTCGCATTTCAAGAAGATGATGTATTTGACCCTTTCAACACGACGCATTTAGATGTAGCTGACCTCTTTGAATCTCCTGAAGAGAGAATTGATGTCATTAAAGAAGTAGGAAATACTTCATATGAAAATGTCCAATATTAGTACTACTTTTAATTTCAGTATCTTTCTTGTATGTATTTCTAGTGTAGGTTTGTTTTTTTTTCTTCTTCCAGTTCAGTTCTAAGACTTACTACTGTAATCATTTTTTTTAATGAAGAATCGTGACCACTTCTCATATTTTAGCTTATCCAAAGATGAACAATGAAGATTTATGCATGGTAGATAGTGCAACTAGGCACTTATGTGAACCAAGGAACATCTATTGTCATGCATGAAGGTCCAATTACAAGGTCAAGAGACAAAAAGCTACAACAAGCTTTAATCATTATATTCAAGCTATGGTGAACTCAACAAAGAAGGTTCTAGATGATGTTGGAGCCTTTCCCTACATGTTGTGCAAAGTTGAGCTTCAAGATGGAGACACATTAAATGCATTCTAACTTGCATTTAAGGAACTCATAGTTGAATTCATGGAACTTAAGTTCAAGTCCAAACATGTAATTTTAGTTGTTTTTTTGGTTTATCATTTAACCCTTGTATTAATGAGGTGGTTGGGAAGTTCATTAATGAGGTAGTTGGGAAGTTCATTTAATGAGGTAGTTGAGAATGAGGTAGTTGGGGAAGTGTTAACGTACATTCCTTGCCTATAAAAAGGGATTTGTATTGCTTGTAAAAACAACTTGGATAATAGAATTGAGGTTTCTTTTAGCTTTGTTGAGAGCTAAGTTTTTCATATTGCAATTTCTTGTGTTTAGAACTTGCATGCTAGAGTCATTTAAGTGGTATTGATCATACCTCTTGTGGAGTGATTCGAATCACAAGTTTAGAAACGAGTTTTCTTTACTCTTGATCTTGATCATCAAGGTAATCCATTCATAAACTTTCCCTTTGATTCCATATCGTTTTGGGGTTTTTGGGTTTTAGTTCTAAAGGTCATGTTCCTCAACAAAGGTTGTTAGATCTAAATCTTGGGAATTACTTAACAGGCACACCATACTTAAAAGTAGAAAATACTTTTCCAAATTGATAATGCTTGAGGCAAATGTCAATACTATATCAGGTTCTGCAAACTTGATTAAAGGTTTTGGAAAAACAAACTTTATCTTGCCTAGAGGAACAAAATTCACAATTAATAATGTTTTGTTCTCTAGTAAATCAAAAAGAAACTTATTGAGTTTCAAAGATATACGTGACAATGGTTATCATGTTGAAACTAATGGTAAAAATAATATAGAGTGTCTCTATATTACGTATATTGTTTCACATGAAAAACGTATATTAGAAACATTGCCTGCTTTTTCTTCTGGATTATATTATACTCATATACGAGTAATTGAAACCAATGCAACAATAAACATGAAATTCATGAATCTAGATATATTCACTATTTGGCATGATCGATTGGGTCATCCAGGGTCAATAATGATGAGAAAAATTATTGAAAATTCACATGGACATCCATTAAAGAACCAGAAGATTCTTTAAATGAGATGTCAAGTGTTGCTTGCTCTCAAGGAAAATTAATTATTAGACCATCACCAGCTAAAGTGGGAATTGAATCACCTACATTTTTAGAACGAATCCATGGTGATATATGTGGACTATTAACCCACCAAGTGGACCATTTAGATATTTTATGGTTCTAATTGACGCATCTAGCAGATGGTCACATGTATGTTTATTATCAAGTCGAAACCTTGCATTTGCAAGGTTACTTGCTCAATTAATCAAATTAAGAGCACAATTTCCTAATTATACAATTAAAAGTATTCATCTTGATAATGCTGGTAAATTTACATCTCAAGCATTTAATAATTATTGTATGTCAATTGGGATAAATGTTGAACATCCTGTAGCTCATGTTCATACTCAAAATGGTTTAGCATAATCATTTATAAAACGTTTGCAATTAATTGCTAGACTAATGCTTATGAGAGCAAAGCTGCCAATATCTGTATGGGGTCATGCAATTTTGCATGCAACATCACTTATACGCATTAGGCCAACAACCTATCATAAGTACTCCCCAATGTAATTGGCTTATGGGCAAGAGCCAAATATTTCTCATCTACGTATACTTGGATGTGCAGTATATATTCCAATTGCTCCACCTCGACGTACTAAGATGGTTCCCAAAGGAGGTTAGGAATATACGTTGGATTTGATTCTCCATCAATTATTAGATATCTTGAACCTCTTACGGGTGATGTATTTACTGCATGATTTGTTGATTGTCATTTTAATGAGACAAATTTTCCAACACTAAGGGGAGGAATGAAGAAGTTGGAAAATGAAATTAAATGGAGTGCATCGTCATTGTCTCATTTCGATCCCCGAATAGATCATCAATGTGAACTAGAAGTTCAAAAGATAATTCATTTGCAAAATATTGCAAATCAAATGCCAGATGCATTTATAGATATTAAGACAGTGACCAAGTCACACATACCAGCTGCAAATGCTCCATCTAGAATTGAGATCCCAACACAGCAAGTTGCTACAACTAATGAGTTTGTGGCACGCCAGAAGCGTGGTCGACCGATGGGTTCAAAGATAAAAACCCTCGAAAAAGAAAATTAGTCAATAATCAAAATGATCCAATTAAGGATGTGGATATTCCAAAAGAAATCCTGAATACGACTACTCATAAAAATATTGAAGAAAGTCAGATACTTGAGGATAATGATGAAATTTCCATAAACTATGTCATAACAGGGAAAAGATGGAACCAAAATGATATAGTTATTGACAACATTTTTGCTTACAATGTTGCCCATGATATTATTCATGAAAATGATGATTCTGAACCAACATCTATCAAAGAATGTTGACATAGAAATGATTGGCTTAAGTGGAAAGAAGCAATCCAGGTATAATTAAACTCACTTTCAAAACGTGAGGTTTTTGGACCAATAGTCCAGACACCAGAAGATGTCAAGCCTGTGGGAAACAAATGGATATTTGTAAGAAAAAGAAATGAAAAGAATAAGGTCACAATATATAAAGCGAGACTTGTTGCACAAGGATTCTCACAAAGACCTGATATTGATTATGTCGAGACATATTCTCTTGTGGTGGATGCAATAACATTGAGATATCTAATTAGCATGGTTGTATATAAAAAGCTTGACATGCATCTAATGGATGTAGTCACAACATATTTATATGGATCTCTAGATAATGATATTTATATGAAAATTCCTAAAGGATTAAAGATACCATAATTATATAATTCAAATGCTAGAGAATTACATTTGATCAAATTACAGAGATCCTTATATGGATTAAAACAATATGGACGAATGTGGTATAATCGTCTTAGTGAATATTTGTTGAAAAAAGGGTATAAAAATAACTCTATTTGTCCATGTGTCTTTATAAAAAAAAAAGCACAATCAGGATTTGTAATTATTGCTGTATATGTTGATGATTTGAATATAATTGAAACTCATGAAGAACTTCCAAAGACAATAGAATATCTTAAGAAAGAATTTGAGATGAAAGATCTGATAGGAATGAACTCTTCATCCGGCAGCGAAAGCATTGGATCGTCTTTGATTTTATTTAAAATTAAACTAAAAATTAATATTAATTATGAAAACTTACTTTTGAGATAAATATGGAAAATATTCTGACGAGTCTTTATCTCCTCCACAAAGTCTTCCTAGCTATGACTCTAACACGAGATCAAGGCTTGTGGGAGCCTCTTGAAAGAAAATCCACAACGGATTGGAGAGGAAAAGGTTTAGAGAGAATTCTCTAATTTTTTCTATTTAGGAGATGTGTGTTCTATGAAGAATGCTCAATAACTTAGGGTCCTATTTATGTCTAGAGAAGATAATTAAATAATATATTTTAATATCTAATATATTAAAATATATTTATCTAACCAATTTGAATCTTATTCAAACCTTTTAAAATTCTCCTACGACATTTGTTTCCTAATTTGAATCCAATTCAAATTTAATAAATATCTTTTGTTTAATGTATGTAATATACAATAATTATTTTAATATTTAATGTATTAAATACAATAAATATATTTTCCTCTTTTATATTTAATATATCTAATATATTAAATATTAATTTGAACACTTCAAATTAAATATTAATTTGAACATTTCAAATTTTTCTTTCAACTAAATTGGTATTTTAGTGTTACTATGAGCTAGCAAAGGGACCGTATGGACCTACAAATTATAAGCTCCAATGATACCAAATTAATTAATTAAACTCTTTAATTAATTAATTTTCATTCATTAACTATAGGTCACTCCACTATAGACCTAGAGTTGCACTCTTATGCACTGTAAGACAAGTTGTGTCCATAGATATAATCATTACATACAAGTCAATCTTTCACGAGTTGTTCGTAATTACATCTAGGTCAAAAGTCCGTTTTACCCCTATAATTACATCTTGCACCTTAAATACCACTGATCCTCTAATGAACAATCTATTTATAATCTAATTATAAACTAAGTCCCTCTTGGGCCAGTGAAAGGGTGGGGCCCCATTGTTCAAGTCCCAAAATCAACACTTAAGGGAACTACTCATCTACTTACCCTATATGGGAATGAGTGAATTCCATCTTGTGAGATTATGTTCCCAGCTCCCTATTTGGTCAAGTCCCCAAAATGGTAGGCATATTGAATCGGCTACAAAAGCCACTCTCACCTATGCAAATCAAAGGACAAGCCCTCACAGGCAGGAGTTCATAACTCACTCAGGATTAAGATCGAGTTGCATATGATCATCCTGATGAAATATTAATCTTCTCAATTAACGGATTTATAAAGAGAGATTATATATTTCGTGGTCCAGTCTTATACAAACTCATTGTATAAGATACCCCCACTCATATGTCTCCACATGAACGATTTGGATTAAATCATTTGTAACTATTACACCCGTATGTCACCACATACTGTTCAAGATTACAATAATAACCTTAGATTTTTCATATAATGGATAATATTATATTGCAAATAAAATAATCAAAATTATTATTAATTATTAAATAAATTATTAATTACAAGGCTTTAGGGCATAAATCCCAACAAGATCTTGGAAAAACAAAGTTTTGCCTTAGTCTGCAAATTGAACATTTAGCATATGGGATATTCATTCATTAGTTAGCTTATGTAGAAAAGATTTTAAAAAGGTTTTACATGGACAAAGCACACTCATTGAACATTCCAATGATAGTTCGATCACTGGAAATGAAAAATGACATATTTCGGCCTTGAGAAGATAATGAAGAACTACTTGGTCCTGAAGTACCATATCTTATTGCGATAGGTGCACTTATGTATCTTGCTAATAATACACGACCTGATATAACATTTTCAGTAAATTTATTAGCTAGATATAGTTCTTCTCCCACAAAAAGATATTGGAATGGAATTAAGCATGTACTCTGTTATCTTCGAGGGACGATTGATATGGGTTTATTTTATTCGAACAAATCGAACTTTGATCTAGTTGGTTATGAAGATGCATGATATTTATCTGATCAACATAAAGCTAGATCTCAAACAGGTTATCTATTCACATGTGGAGGAACTGCTATATCATGGTGGTCTGTAAAGCAGACAACCACCTCCTCAAATCATGTTGAAGTTCTTGAAATTCATGAGGCAAGTCGAGAATGTGCATGGTTGAGATCAATGACTCAACACATTTGTGGAACATGTGGCTTGCCTTGTGCAAAGATTGTTCAACAATATTATACGAAAACAATACAACATGTATAGCACAAATTAAAGGAGGATATATTAAAGAAGATAGAATGAAGCATATCTCACAAAAGCTCTTCTATGCCCATGATCTTGAAGAAAATGGTGAAATCATAGTTCAACAAATTTCTTCAAAAGATAACCTGGCAGACTTATTTACGAAGACATTACCTACAGCAACATTCGAGAAGTTGGTGCACAACATTGGAATGAGACGACTCAAAGATCTCAAGTGATGTTTCCATGAGGGGGAGTAAAAGTACTGCACTCTTTTTCCTTGACTATGGTTTTTTCCCACTGGGTTTTCCTAGCAATGTTTTTTAATGTACTCTTTTTCCTTAACTAGGTTTTTTCCCATTGGATTTTTCCTAGGAAGGTTTAACGAGGCATATAATTTATATACAATGAATATCTAAGGGGAAGTGTTATAAATACACTATTGTATATGGTAGATATCCATTGATTACTTGGAGCCTACATTGGACTATTTGGAGCTTACTCACTTGGATTACTTGGATTACTTGAAGCCTACTTTGATTACTTGGAGCTTACTCACTTGGAACACTATAAATATGTGTAGTATGAAGGTTTTAAATAAGAGAGATATACCAAAAACAAATAGTTCACTTGGCAATAAGAAACCTAACAACTTTGCTCTATTTTCTCCATTGTGTTCTTGTATTTCTAAGTTGTTCTTGTTTACAATAGTTTGGGACAAAATTTGAATTATGCCCAAACTTTGATTTGAGAAACTTAATTTAAGATTAAATTTGGCCAATACTGGGTTTGGGACAAATTTTGAGTTATGACCAAACCACAATTTAGGATTGAAACTCAAAATATTTTTTTTATTGAATAAAATTTTGATATTATCTAGCTCTTAACAGAACTTGGATAAATCCCTTGTACCACTCCCTTGTGATTTAATTTGGAACCACGATATTGCTCAGTCATAACCAAGTTGCATAATAGACTTGAAACTCCCAAAAATTTAAAAAAAAAAAAAAATCATACATTACTGGCCCATTATTTGGACTGGACCTATTTGGCCGCCTTCCTTTCTTGTTGGTTGTGCATTTTTCGTCCTTCCCTACAAGAGCACAAGCTTGCTTCGCCCCAGTGTATTTAAGGTTGCGACCCTTATGGTAAAAGGGAGCTTGTTTAACCTTGCGGTCTCAATTCTATCCAAAATCTACCACGACCTCGATCAAATTTACAATACCCCATACTCTACTGGGTGTTCAGAAATTTTTCTTTTTGTCCACTATGTCCAGGAATGGCTTGCCCATTATTTCGGCACGCATTATTAGCCTACCACCAGATTGAAGGGGCCTTGGATGGTTGACTATTCTGGAGAAGGTGACACAAAATACTTTAGCCCCTTTGAAGCTCGTCAGTTGATCCACCGGGGTGCATCCATATTGTGGGATGTGAACCTTGCCTCCAGGAAGAAGGTCAAGACTTTGTAGGATGTCAAAGACCTGTCCTTTTTGTCTTCCTCCTTTTTTATAAGTCTGCGGTCATGCTATTTATCCTCCTGCCATGGAAAGCTGATGACCATTGAGGCTTACAGTCCTTGTTGCTTTAGTCGGAAATTTGGTTTCTACCAAGATGTGCCCAACGACCTGCATGAGAATCCCCCTCACGTCAATCTGGAGAATGTCATTCATTCTCTGCGGCTCTGTATTAAGACATTGACCTTGTCACATGTGAATCTCGCTGCATTTGAGTTGAACCCTCGTGCTAAAACTACCCAGGTTTACAAGAGTTGGTGGCTACGAAAGCACGACAACTATCTCAAGGGAGGCATGCGACTTTTGGTGGACAAGCTTACCCCCCTGCAGCTAACCATAAATCTGCCAAAGATCCAAGTGCTAGTGGCACGGACAAGAATGTTTGTGAGGTACCGGTCGAGACACCAGCCAACCGAGGGGGCACCCTTGGTAGTGATGGCGCAAGCCACAGTAGCAATGATGATCATCATGGAAGAGATCGAAAAAAATGGGGAAGCTGGCGACTCCTAACGACAACCCTTTCGAGGGGACTTTAAGGGTTCCACTGCCTCTTGAGCCTTATAGACCTTTGGTTAGTCCCCTTCTTTTTCCCTTCTCTTTAAATTGTTTAAACATTTATATATTGACTTAAGCATTCTTTCATACCTTGTAGGGGCCTTTGGGAGATAAATCGCCAACGAAGCCGTCACGTTCTGGACACCCTCCCTGCGCAGATCGAATCATTTAGAATGCCATCTGACAGGGTGATGACTTCGACCCCTTCTATTGTTGTTGATACTCAACCCAACAAGAGCCAATAGAGGAGAAAATTGTTATTTCAGAGGCTTCCATCTTCAATGCCAACAACATGATTTCACACTTTTCTAACATACAACATCAGGCTGTGCAAACTATGTGGGAGGCTACCAACAGAAACTTGCTTGTGCTCCCTTTAAGAAGGTTCCCTCTCTCGAATCAGAAATTAACAAGATATTTCAAACTGTCTCAAGCGTTAATGCGACCAACTTGCCATTGATGGGACCAACTTGTAACCTCTTCGCCATTTCGTAGATTACTACTTTCTCCATGTGGGAATTCCAAGTTGACCTTGGCTCAAAGGGACGAAAACTTGGCAGAGCTTTAGAGTAGATTGGACAACATCTCATCAAATGATAGCCTCTCCCTTGAAAGGAAAAGCACACTCCAGCGGGAGTCCGAGCAGATGCTTCTTGAGATTGAAAGACTCAAAGTCCAGCTCAAAACTTTAGAGGCTAACCATGAGAAAATTTTACTCCTCATCTCAGAGGAAGAGAAGTGTTTAGATCAGTGACAACTCGAAGTCTTCAAGACACATGAAGAAATGAGTGCGATTGAAAGCACCCATATCGCAAGTGAATAAGACGTTGAGAGCCTTATAGTGCTTCGTGATTACTTAGAGGGTGCGATACAAGAACTAACAGACTTCAAATGGACAATTTAGCCTTTTTTTTTTCTTTATTTTCATCGTTAGCTTGTAGATGTTCTATTGGCTCAATTGGCCCATTTGTAACCTATGCTCATGAAATAATAATATCTTCGAATTCTACTCATAGCCTGGATTTTTTTGTTTATTGCTTTGACTTAACTTAAAGTTTCTTTTTGTTTCCTTTAAGCTGCCTATGTACCCATTTAATGGAAGGGATCAAGTCATAACGTAGTTCACTAAATACATATTTTTTTCCTTTCAATTGGGTCGTTCACCTTTTAAGCTCATGTAGGCCAGGAGCAACATGTATTTTATACTCTTACAATTAGGAGAGTTTACATTTTATGCATAAATTTTTTTGAGAACTTTCCGTTGATGGGGTCGATCCTTAAGCCGTATTTGTCAACAATCTTGTATGCTCCATTTGTGTACACTTCTTTGACAATGTAGGGACCATCCCACTTAGGTGCAAACTTGCTTCCCGTATGTCGTGTCATGATGATTGACCTTCGAACAGCAAGTACGAGATCACCAACTTGAGATGACTGTGGTCTAAGATTTTTATCAAATGCTTTCATCATTCATGCTTGATAGCACTCCAACGCTTGCCGAGCATCCAATCTTTTCTCATCAAGTGCTTTCAACTCTTGAAGGCTCAATTTTGCATTATTTTCTATTGTCAGCTCTTCCTGTACAACCATCCTAAATGAAGGAATCTCTATCTTCAAAGGGAGCACGACCTCTACTCCATAGACGAGGAAATAGGGTGTAACTCCTGTGGGAGTATGATGTGTAGTCCTGTAAGCCCAGAGTGCTTCACCAATTCTTTCTTGCCAATCTTTTTTTTGTCTTAGAGACCATCGTCTTCAGCAAGTTGCATAGTGTCTTGTTGAACACCTTTGCCAACCCATTCACTGAAGTGTTATACATGGATGACTTGTACTGCTTGAACTTGAATTTCTCACACAACTTGTCCATTAGACTATTGGATAATTGTCTCCCATTACCTGTCACGATACGATGTGGGATGCCGTAGTGGTAGATGATGTGATTTCAAATGAAGTCTGCAACATTTTCCTTCTTGGCTTCTCTAAGTACGACTACTTTGGCCCATCTTGAAAAGTAATCTGTGGCTGCAAGGATATAAGAGTGACCTGTTGATGACTTAGGCATTATCGGACCAACAAGATCGAGCCCCCAAACTTCGAAAGGCCATGAAACAATAGGCAGATGTAGAGGTTCTAGCGGCTGATGGATGAAGTTTGCATGGAACTGACAAGCTTCACACTTCTTTGCATACTTCATTGAGTCATAGATAATTGTAGGCTAGTAGTAGCCCATTCTTTTCAATTGGAAGTGGAGTATTGGACCGACTGGTGAGCCCCGCAAATGCCTGAATGTGCCTCCTCTAATGCTTTGATTAACTCATCTATTCCTAGACATCGAAGGAATAGTCTTTCATAAGAGCGATGATAAATGGTCTCTTTATCATAGATGAATCGGGAAGCTCTTCTTTGTACATCAGCCTTGTGTTGGGGTTATGCAGGGAGCTTATCATGCTGGAGGTAATCTATAATGAGATGTCACCAGTCTTCCTTCTTAATAGTGTAAACGGATATTACGTTTATTTTTTCATGTTCATCTTTGATAGGTGGCTCGATCCATTTTTGGCAAAGTGAAATGTTCATCGTCGCATCCCCTAGAATTGTGAGGGCAGTGGCCAAGTTTGCTAGCTCGTCTGCTTTCTTGTTCTCTGCTCTTGAAATATGTTCAAGTGTCATGTTGTCAAACTTTTCCAGCAGTTACCTTGTGTAGTCAAAATAAGGCTTCAAGTCCTCGTGCTTTACCTCACACTGGAGCGAGAGTTGATTAATGGCTAATTTTGAATCCCCATAGACTTCTATGCATGTTATGCCAATTTCCATGACCATCTGAAGGCCGATTATTAATGCTTGGTATTCAACCACATTGTTGGAACATAACTCACTGAGCATGAAGTTGTAAGGAAGCATATGCTGCTCTGGTGAAATAAGGAGGATGCCTACCCTCGCTCCGTCTTTTCGTGTCGCGCCATCGAAGTACATGGTCTATGGCTCCATGATCTGAACATAGAAAACTTCCTCATCGGGCAGGTACTTGCACAGCTTCCAGTATGATGGAATAGGGTGACTAGCCAAGTGTTGCTTAAAATTGCAAGGCCTCAAGTGCACGTGTCAAGTTTTAATATAGTGAAATAGAGTACGAATGTTGTCCTCAGGATTGAGTTATTTAATTCAATTAATTACCACAAATTTAACCATCCAATTTTATTTAGATATAAAATTCAAATGATAAGTGAAAATGTGTGAAACTAAAACAAGATAAAATTAAGACAATCAGGAGAAATAAAATCTTAGGGACTAGATTTCACCTATCAGGCTAACAATTCAATCGAAGGAATGATACACTAATGTAATTCCATGCCATAAATCAAGAAGTTCAAATAACAACTTGTAAGCCCTAAACTCTCTTTTGATCATATTGTGCTCATATATGATGTTTTGACATATGCAAATTGATATAGGTTGCACTAAAAGATGTCGTGATGGGATTTGGGAATCTTTTGGATTGTGAACTATAATGTGTATAAAGCTTCATAAGGAGATAGGTAAGCCATTGAATAAGCATATTAAGAGTTGAATTGAAGTAAGTTAAGGTCACTAACAAGTTGGGTAAATTTTAGGTGCATTATGTATTGAATGAAAGTTCTTATTTCTCACAAACTTAAGTAAAGTTGGCTAAATGTGTTAGGTGAATTTATTGGCTTGTTTTGGTGTTTTAAAAAAAAGGGGATTAAGATGTAAATGAGGAAGTAGGAGCTGGCAAAAATTTGTGGAGCCACGGATTTGTCTTTGGCAAGTAGGTGATGTCCAGCTGGAAGCTTTTGGAAGATGATCAACTTCAAACAGCCATATCTCTTAATTTACTGCACCAAATTCGATGCTTTTTGAGTCAAAATCTCATAAATTGAGTGTAGAATACGACAGTGGGTGGCTGTTTTGAAAATACGAAGAGAACGAAGGTGAAAATTGCAGAAAACCGAGAGGTATTCACAGTTCTCGGGTAGCAGAACAGTGTGAAGAAATCAGTTTCTTTTGAGCTCTTGAGGAGGAATTAGAAGCTGAAACTTTGAGGTAAGTAAGCTAAGATGTTGTACTTGAGGTTTATCAAAAAATATTAGGTGGTTGTTTTGCTAAATTTTGAGGAACCCAAGCTGAAAGTTGAACCTGGAATTTTAGGTGCAAGAAAAAAAAAACTGCTAGCAAGAGATTGAAGGAGATGTGCTTCCATTTCTATATACCTTACACCCAAGTGCGTATGGTTATTATGAATTGAGTTATGGGGCTTAATTAGATGTGTTTTTAAGGTGTATAAGGAAAGGAATTAATGTTATTAATTTCTTTTTTAGGGCAAACGGAGATAGGAATAGCTTATAATCCTTGGAACCCTTTTGGTGATTGTGAGTGACTCTATTTTAGAACTATGCTTGACCTTTGTTTTTCTTCAAAAGCATAAATGTTGACCATTGAAACATGCTTGACTTACTTTTGTATATTTTTCATGGAGCTTTTAATAGAATGTCATTATTGATGAAACTTAAGCATGATTTGAATTAGTTTGTAACTACACATTCAAGCATGGAAACTAAATTATGGAAGTATGACTTCCTTTAGAAAATGCCTTGTGTAAATCCACTTGGAAACATGTTTAGAAAGGAAAAGTGCAAATGTTGAGAATTTGTTGTTTGTGTTATCAAAACATGATTTCCAAGGTAATCAAAGTATGCCCCGGTATGTTGTTAACCCCCAGTACTGAAGGACATTGAGAAGGTACTTGGGAGGGAGGAATCATGATTTCCCGATACTGAAGGACAAAGAGAAGGTATTCGGGTAGTAGCTGGTCTAACCCCAATACTGAAGGACATAGAGAAGGTATTAGGGAAGACCAGTGTGTTCAATGGCATTCCACGTGCACGTGAGAGAGGTATGAACGTTGTTGGTATAGAGATGACTCTACCACAGCTAAGGTTTGAAAGTGGTATCATGTTATGAGTTTTATTGTTATGAACTTCTACGCTTTTGAAATGTCTATTCTTCAGTATGGTACTACATTATGAGTTTCTATGCTATACATAATGTGGTGACTTAAACCTGTAAATGGGTAGCATGGTTTGATTATGTTTACAAATAAGTGATAGGTTATCTCTAACTTGTATCTTGTCCATCATTATGCTTCACCTTTGAGCTTATAATGTTTTTTAAGATAGACACTCACTGGGCTTCCCAGCTCACGTTTTCATTATGTTTTCTCTTTCCAGGTAGCAGACGAGTTCCCGGTGCTTAGCCTTAACAAGACCTATTTGCCACCACGCCGTTTTAGCTCCTTGTATATACACTTTCTTATGTATATAGTTTGTAGTAAAAGCATTTTAGCGGGGTTGTAATAACTAATAAATGTTATGACTTGTTAAAGAACATAGTACTGAAAGTGAATGTATCTTGCTCATATGTGTATTTGAGCGTTTCAAACTTACTTGTTCAAACGTGTTGTGTTGCCTTCATTTTCAGGTATATGTTGGGATGGTCAGGGAGAGCTAGTAAGAGGGTTGATTGTCTCTGTCTTTACATCTCTTCCTAGGTTAGGCAAGTAAGCTAGGAAGGGGTGTGACACAACTGGCCCTATCAAGACAATTTAATCTCATGCACAGTTTTTAAAACTAACATATTTGTTTAGCCTTTAATAAACGTGCACGACATTAAGAACAATTCCTTTAATGATTTCTAGTAGAACCCTAGTCACTTTCATGCTACAGAAACTACTAGTCATGCAATCAGAGTCAAATCTAAACTATTCTTTTTCAAGCATAAATTCAGATCAATCAAGACAAATAAATTTTGATCAAGAGTTCATAGGCTTTAATAAAACGATTGCACGAATAGAAAGAAATACACTAGTTCAAATCATTCATATCAACAAATTATTTGGCCTAACAGTTCCATCTAGCCTTAAGAAAATAAATTTTAGCTACTCATAATCACTATAACATTCTTGACTTGCATACAAAACCATAATAAAAATATTAAGAAAAAGGGAAGGAGAAAGAACTAATGTGTCGTCTGAAGCTCCGTTCCCGTCGCAATATCACGATCACGAGCGTTAAAACTCCTTCTTATGCTTCAAAGAATCTCTTCTCACGTCCCAAAAACTCAATTTTCGAAAATAGCGAAGTCTCTCCCAATTGGCCTCCTCCAAATCGCAACTCAAAATTTGATATTTATAAAAATTGGGACAGCGTTGAGACGCTGTGGACAGTGTCTCGATGTTGTACCCTAATGCGCGAATTACTTAAGGAAAATCAGGTAGCATTGAGACGTTGTGGACAGCATCTCAACGCTACAGACAGAAAACACAAGAGTGCGGTCCTCTTTAGCGTTGAGACGTTGTGGACAACATCTCAACGTTGTCCTCACAGCATCACTGGCTGCATCATGGCAGCGTTGAGACGCCGTTGAACAGCATCTCAACACTGCCCCCTCAGGTCTCAAGGCTGCATTTTCTTCCTCCTTTTCCTTAGCTTTCCAATTCTTGCCCAAATTTCTTCGTTTTTACACTATGGTTGCCTTCATCTCTGATTCCTCATTCAAATTCTTAAGTCCTGCAAAATAACCAGATACAGCGTGAAAATATCCAACAAAACATCAAAAATAGCAATAGTTAAACTACAAAAATAGCTCACAAAAGTGTGCTATCAAATACCCCTAAACTTAACTACTCAAGCAAAACAATTGGGCACAATCCCTCTTGACTAATTATATTGGGTCTACTAACAACTCAGGCCTCTGAGTTTTTGAAAAATAGAGAATTCACATAAAATCAAGGTTTATGACTGAAATCTATCATCAAGAATCCTTAAATTAATTCTATCATTCCTTACATGTGTGTGTGTTAGACTTTCCTAATCTGGTCTTTATAAGCCTAAACTTGCTTTATGCAATCCTCAACTCATCTTCCCTCTACTCTGGCATAAGTTCTAATTCTTGAGTTTCCCTACAATCAAGGACAGTAATGTGCCATTAAGGTGCCTAGAATTCAAGTGAAACTCCCCCAAACTTGAATTTTTCTTTATTAGGTGGACATTAGCTTTCACACATCCATTGTAGGGACCCATACCTATGGCACTTTTACTCACAAGCGGTCCTAACTGGTCACAGCAGAGGTAGCTCTTTTTTTCCTTAAGAGTAAAAACAATGAAGTGAAGCAACATAATGAGGCATTATTTTCTCCGAAATATACATTACAACCCATCCTGCAAGTTAACAATTGAATCAGTTCTATATCCTTTCGAGGTGACAACAAGCATCTTGACCACATAACTCAAATCTAAGCCTTCAAAACTATGACCAGGAGGGCTGTGTGCTCTAAATTTGTAAGGGACTCAAAGAATAAATTTACTTCTAACTTGAATCTAGAATTTAGTTACATACCTTGAACGAATGTGATTACTCGTAATTCAGAATCAAATGTCCTCATAGACTATCATGGTTGACAAGCACGAGAGCATATTACATAATTTTCAAATCAGCTCAACATAATATTAAGAGATCAAAAGAAATGCTAAGTGAGATTAGGTGCTTTTTGCATAAGTGTGCCATGCGAGATTTAAGTGCCAACCAAATATGATAAACAAACAAATAGGATAAACACCCCCAGACTTTAAAGTGTGCATTGTCCTTAATGCAAGCAGGAAAGAACATAACAGACAGAAGTACAATAAAGAGAATAATATAAAAGATAGGGATGAACCGAGACTGCCCTGAACTCTAAATGATGGCCTCAGTCCTCGTTAGAGGAGACATAAGGTGGGGGAAAAGAGGCATCAGTACTAGCCAAATGACGCATACACTCGTAAAGATGCTGGTGGTAGGCCTCGTTGCACCGGTGATGGCGCAAAGCTCAACATTCTAGCTTGTGATCATGAAGCTCGTGTTGACGAAGTCTCTCCTCTAACGCAGTCACTGCGGTGTAGAAGCTTGGCAAGTCATGTTGGACTGGTGGGTGGTGGGGTTCGGGCAGATCATCCGCGTAATGCTCATTCACCTCCTCCTGGTGATCTTTTACTGCCCAGTGTTGTTGGTCTTCATTAGCAAACCCAACGTCCCATCCTCGAAGCCCCATGATGAAATTTTTGTCCATGCATGCTTTGGGGTGAATCAACTCCTTGTTGGGGGTCCAAGTGACCCCAGCATTGCGACACAGGGCGGTGATCAGAGAAGATGGCCAAGTCCACCGGTAGTGCTACCCCGTCGGATATGGCGTATCGAGTGGAAAATAACTTTCCTAATGTCAATGGACCGTCCTGTGTCTATGGAAAATAGGAGGATGGCGCTTTCCTTTGTAACATCACTCATATGTGCTACCGGCTGTAATTTAGCACAAATAAAACTGTGCCAAACTCGGTTGGTCACGGTGAGGTCTGAGGTCTTAAATTTTATGACCTCACCACGACGGGATTTGACGACCTCTCACAAAGGATTGAGACTCATCTACGCGCATATTAGCATAGAATTCTTTGACCACTACTACTACACAGCTTCAGGTTTCTGGACCAACAACTCCTAACCTCGTTGAATGATTGTGTGATGTAGCTGACTGTGATGGGAGTCGTCAGGAGCGATACCCCGTTCAGGAATTACGAATCGAGAAATCACATAACTGTGATAGCGTTGGGCAGCTTCTTGATCCCTGAATCTGTTAGCATCAAAGTCTTGGCATTAAGAGGAGGTAGATGAAGCTCGAGCCCTCTTTGAATTCATGATGAACACTATAAGGATTTTAAATTTATCAAGGGCTCTCCCAGAAATCGACATAATTCAAATAGAAGTGTGGAACTCAAAAAATAGAAAGGTTGCACCTACCACTGTGATTCGCCTCTACATAAGCACAGTTCAAAACAATGCAGGTAGCAAAAAAATTCAGATGGCACAAGAGCAGAATTAAATCCATACACGATTCTAATAATATGTTCTAAGCATTTGAAGCTTAACATTCCCCAAATCAAAACATACTAATTCGTCAACTCCAAAGATGATGAATTTCACTCCCACACGTCAAGAATTATAGAAGTGATTCTCAATGTTAGTACCCCATAGAACCATAGTAAGAACATTTCAAAATAGAACTAAACCCATACATTCTACAAGCAAGGGAAATCAACCATGGAGTCTAAACTAGATGTAATGCGCAACTAATTGATCAAAGCATTCAAAATTGACATAAATTAAAGAGAAAATACCGAAGAAGCTTGTTGGAGTTGAGTCTCGGATGGAAGCCGTAATACCCACAGATTTGTGCAAAGGGGCACCTCCAAATTAAGCAAAATTTGAAAAAGAAGGGGATTAGAGGGGAATAGATGAATGGGTAAGTGTGAAATTGGGGAAGAATGGTAAGAAATTGTAAGATTTTTTAGGGATAAGAGAGGAAAAGGGGGGGGGGGGGGGGGGGGAGAAAGCTAGGGCTCGAAAATAGCCCCCTTCGCGTGAAAAACTAGGATTTAAAATCCCAGTTTTTGCGTCTCAACGCTGTCCTCGCGGATGCTCAATCTGCATTGTAGCATTTCGATGCTACATAGTAGCGTCTCAACGCTACGATTTACACTTTTTTTTAAAATAAACACCACAAACACAAAAGTTAGTAAAACAAAAAATTAATAATAATAAGTAAAAAAAATTATAAAAAAATAAAAGGAATTAAATAAATAATACCAAAATAGATGAATGATTGGAGAAAAATAAATAAATAAATACGGAAAGGGGGAAAGAGAAATTGGGTTGTCTCCCAATAAGCGCTTTGTTTAACGTCTTTAGCTAGACAACTCGTGTGCATCATTAGGGCTCATTCAGTAAGATGTTCTCCAACTGTTGTTCCTCATCACCACAATAGTGTTTCACACGTTGGTCATTTACTTTGAACGATCGTCCATCAGTGGCTTGCAGCTCTATGGCTCCGTGTGGGAATACTTCTTTGACAATGAATGGGTCGGACCATCGTGTCCTTAACTTTCCTGGAACGTAAACGAGAGTTAAAAAGAAGTACTTGTTGTCAAGGTGAGAAAGATCTTTTGAAAATCTGTTGATCGTGCCATCTTGCAGTTCTTTCTTTGTATAACTTGGCATTCTAGTATGTTTGACCTCTAAACTCCTCCATTTCATTGAGTTGCAATAAGCTTTATGTTCCAATTCTAAGGTTAGGTGACACGCCTTCACAAACACCAAATGGTACGGAGATGTACCAATTGGAGTCTTGAAGGCAGTTCGATATGTCCAAAGTGCTTCATCTAATTTCAAAGCCCAATCCTTTCTATTAGTTCGAACTGTTTTCTCCAAAATCTGCTTGATCTCCCTGTTTGAAATCTCCGCTTGGCCATTTGTTTGTGGATGATATGCTAGAGAAATTTTGTGCTTAACCCCATACCTTGCAAGCATAGAATCAAACAGTTTATTGCAAAAATGTGAACCCTCATCACTAATAATGGCCCTTGGAGTGCCGAACCTAGTGAAAATATTTTTGTGCAAAAATTGTACCACAACACGAGCATCATTCTTCTTAGTGGCAATGGCCTCTACCCACTTAGATACATAATCTACAGTAACTAAGATATACAAGTAATCATGGGAAGAGGGAAAAGGGCCCATAAAGTCGATACCCCAAACATCGAATAATTCTACCTCAAGAATAGGAGTTAGGGGAAGTTCATGGAGTCGAGAAATGTTACCTGTCCTCTAGCATCTATCACAAGTCTGTACAAAAGTATAACAATCCTTAAAAAGAGTAGGCCAGTAGAAACCTGATTGCAATACCTTTGCAGCCGTACGTGCAGGTCCAAAGTGTCCACCATATGGGGAGGAATGACAATCATGAATGATTTTAGCTACATCTTCAAGAGGTACGCATCTTCTTATTAATTGGTTTGAGCAAATCTTGAATAGTAAAGCTTCATCCCAGAGGTAGAATTTCACATCATGGAGGAATCTTTTCTTCTGCTGAGAGTTCAAGTCTGGCGGCATGACTCCTCCTGCAAGAAAGTTCACGTAATTAGCAAACCTGGTAATTTAGTTTCTACCTGATATAATCGTCCGTCAGGAAAATCCTCTATGATAAGAAAAGTTTGTTGATTACTTTCATGTTCTATTCTGGACAAGTGATCGGCTACCACATTTTCACATCCTTTCCTATCCTTGATATCAAAGTCAAATTCTTGTAATAAAAGAATCCATCTGATCAAGCGAGGTTTAGCATCTTTCTTCTCAAACAAATATCTAAGAGCTGCATGGTCAGTATGAACAGTTACTTTAGTCCCTAATAAATAAGTCCTAAATTTATCAAAAGAAAACACAACCGCAAGCATCTCCTTTTCAGTGGTAATGTAGTTTTGTTGTGCATTATCTAGAGTTCTACTTGCATAATAAATTGCCCTAAATATTTTATCACGACGCTAACCTAATATTGCTACTACAACATAATCACTAGTATCACACATGATTTCAAAGGGTTGACTCCAATCAGGGACAACAATAATAGGTGCAGAAGTCAACTTTTCTTTTAATAAGTGGAATGCTAGCATGCAATAATTAGAAAATTCAAAAGTAGAATCTTTCTCAAGCAAATTACACAAAGGTTTCACGATTTTAGAAAAGTCTTTTATAAAGCGCCTGTAAAACCTTGCATGGCCTAAAAAACTACGGACTCCCTTTACATTTATAGGAGGTTGAAGTTGTTCAATCGTAGAAATTTTTGCTCGATCCACCTCTAATCCCTTTTCAGAGACTTTATGCCAACACTATACTTTCCTTAACCATGAAATGGCATTTCTCCCAATTTAATACAAGATTAGTTTCTTGGCACCTCTGCAACACAAGAGCAAGATTATTTAAACAGGCATCAAATGAAGATCCAAAGACTGAAAAATCATCCATAAAAACCTCCATAATCTCCTCTATCATGTCATGAAAGATGGCCATCATGCAACGTTGAAAAGTGGCAGGAGCATTGCACAATCCAAACGACATTCTCCTGAAAGCATAAGTTCCATATGGTCATGTGAATGTCATCTTTTCTTGATCCTCAGGTGCAATGACAACTTAATTATACCCTGAATAGACATCAAGAAAACAATAGTAAGGATAACCAGCTAATCTATCAAGCATCTGATCAATAAAAGGAAGAGGAAAATGATCTTTTCTAGTAGCCTTATTCAACTTCCTATAATCAATGCAGACACGCCATCCAGTGACCGTTCTGGTAGATATGAACTCATTGTTTTCATTCTTCACTACAATCATTCCCCCTTTCTTAAGAACAACGTGCACAGGGCTCACCCAAGAACTATCAGATATGGCATATATAATACCTGCATTCAAAAGTTTTAATACCTCATACTTTACCACTTCCTTCATTGTTGGATTTAGTCTCCTCTGGTGCCCGACTGATGGGCTAAAGGTATCTTCCATAAGGATCTTATGCATGACAATGGATGGACTAATACCCTTGATATCACTAATGGACCAACCTAAGGCAGACTTATGTGCATGTAAGACTCTCAGCAATTTTTCCTCTTCTAAGTTATTAAATCAGCAGATATAATAACAGGATAAGTAGAGGAGTCACCTAAGAAGGCATAACGAAGGTGTGCAGGCAATTGTTTCAATTCTAATGTAGGGGGCTGAATCTCCTCAATTTCATGAACAGGTAGCGACAGCAGTTTCTCAATCCTATATTGGCCTATGGGCAACTGATCTAGTGCATTACAGTAGAAAGTAATTTCTTGGTCTAAGATCCCAAGGTTCTCAAAAACTAAGTTCAGCATGCTCTTTTCAAGAGGATCAACAGATAAAGCTAACTCCCTAAAGTCATCTACAGTATCATCAACAATATTAATCATGTTCCACGTACTAACCTCGTCTGGATACTTCATAGATTGGAATATGTTTAAAACTACCTTCTCATCATCCACATGAAAAGTTAGTTTACCTTTAGGTACATCAATCAGAGCCTGTCCAGTTGCTAGGAAAGGCCTCCCCGGAATGATAGGGACCTCTAAATCCTCCTCCATATCCAGGACGACAAAATCTGTAGGGAAGATAAATTTATCAACTTTAACTAGAACATCTTCTATAATACCTCTAGGGTATGTGATGGAACGATCAACAAGTTGCAATGATATGGTAGTGGGTTGCACCTCCCCAAGATCTAGTTTCTTATAAATAGAAAAAGGCATCAAGTTAATACTGGCTCCTAAGTCACATAAAGCCATCTTAATAGAAATACTACCAATAATGCAAGGAATAGTAAAACTCCCTGGATCCTTTAATTTCTGAGGTAGCTTTCTTTGTACAAGTGCACTGCATTCCTCAGTTAAGTTGGCTGTCTCATATTTTTCAAATTTCTTCTTTTGTGATAGCATCTCCTTCATAAATTTCACATAATTTGGATATTATTCCAAAGCATCTGCAAAGGAAATGTTAATATGGAGTTTCTTAAAAATCTCTAGAAATTTAGAAAATTGAGAGTCCAACTTTTTCTTTTGAAAACATTGAGGATAAGGAATTTTATTAGGCACAATAGGAATAGTAGAGTTAAAAGGCTTCTCTGTTATAGAAGATGTTGCAGTCTCCTCAACTACTTCCTCAACCTTGTCCTTTTCCTCAGTAATGAATTGCTCTTCAAGATGCACTTGCTCAGGTCCAGCTAACTGTTTGCCACTCCTCAGAGTCACAGCCTTACAATGCTCCCTCGGGTTTACCTCTATGTCACTAGGAAATTTACCTTTTTGCATTGCATTCAAGGTGGATGCCATTTGACTAATCTGCACTTCCATGTTCTTGATGGCTTTCTCCTGGCTACTTACTGAATTCTCCAACTGGTTTGTTCTATTTCTGGATTCAGTAATGAATGCTCCTAACAAGTCCTCGATGGAAGGTTTTTTCTCCTACTGTTGAGACGTAGATGCATAACCTGGAGGGGGATGCAAAACGTTTTTATTATTGGCATAAGAGAAGTTCTCATGATTGCGCAAACCTGGATGATAATGGGTGGGTAATTGATTTTCCATCTGGTTTCCTCTATATCCAAAATTCCTGTTGTTTACATATTGAGCTTGTTCAATTTCATGATCCTCACAGAATTGGGAATTGTTAGCAGCTGCAATCGAAGCAATGGATTGGAAATTTCTTGTTCTTGCAAGTTTGTTCAAGGCATTAGTTAGAGATGCCATATGAAATTTCAAAGAACTTACCTCATCAATCTCATAAAGACCAGCCCCATTCTTCGAACTTGACCTTTCGGATGGCTAGTTATACTAGTCGCTGCCATATCTTCCAACAATTTACGAGCATCCTCAGCTATCTTGGAAAAGATAGATCCCCCAGATGCTGCATCCAAAAGAGATTTATTACTACTAGTTAATCCATTATAAAATAGTTGTATTTGCAACCAATCTGGTTATCCATGTTGTGGAAACTTTCTCAAGAGGTCTTTGTAACGCTCCCAAGCCTCGAACATTTGTTCTCCTTCATGTTGTCTGAAGGTACCAATTTCAGTCCTCAACCTCGCAGTCTTTGCATGTGGAAAAAATTTGTTCAAGAAAGCTTAGGCTAATTCCTCCCAAGTAGTGATGCTTCCAGGGGGCATAGATTCTAGCTAATATTTTGCCTTATTCTGCAAAGAAAAAGGAAAAAGTCGTAAGCGAATAGCATCAGACGGAACTCCATTCATTTTTACAGTACTACAAATTTCGATAAAGGATCTTAAGTGAGAGTTTGGATCTTCAGAGGGATGTCCTTTGAAAGAACTATCCCTGACCATTTGAATCAGGCCCGTTTTGATCTCAAAATTATTAGCATTAATGGGCACATCGACTATCCCGGGCTGTGCAGCAGGAAAAGTGGGCTGAAAGTAGTCCCTAATGGCCTTTGGTTATTCCTGTTGTTCAGCCATATCCTCAGTTTTTTCCTTGGTCTCTCTTAATTTTCTTTTATATGTTCTGTCAACTTCAAGATCAAAAGGAACAAGATTAGCCTCCTTATTACTTCACATGCACAACTTATGCCCAAATAAAGCCACAAAAGAAAACACAATCACAAACTAAGCACACAACAATACATAAATAAATAAAAATAAAAATAAAACACAACACGTATGAATACAATCTAAAGTAAGATTGAATGGTTTCTTCACAATATCAAAAGAATTAAATAAACGCCAATCCCCGGCAACGGCGCCAAAAACTTGTTGCTTAAAATTGCAAAACTGCAAGTGCACGGGTCAAGTTATAATATATAAAATAGAGTACAAATGTCGTCCTCAGGATTGAGTTATTTAATTCAATTAATTACCACAAATATAACCATCCAATTTTATTTAGATATAAATTGAAAATGTGTGAAACTAAAACAAGATAAAATTAAGACAATCAGGAGAAATAAAATCTTAGGGACTAGATTTCACCTATCAGGCTAATAATTCAATCGAAGGAATGATACACTAATGTAATTCTTGCCATAAATCAAGAAGTTCAAATAACAATTGGCACTATCAAGACAATTTAATCTCATGCACAATTTATAAAACTAACATATTTGTTTAGCCTTTAATAAACGTGCACGACATTAAGAACAATTCCTTTAATGATTTCTAGTAGAACCCTAGTCTCTTTCATGCTACAGAAACTACTAGTCATGCAATCGGAGTCAAATCTAAATTATTCTTTTTCAAGCATAAATTCAGATCAATCAAGACAAATATACTTTGATCAAGAGTTCATAGGCTTTAATAAAACGATTGCACGAATAGAAAGAAATACAATAGTTCAAATCATTCACATCAACAAATTATTTGGCCTAACAGTTCCATCTAGCCCTAAGAAAATAAATTTTAGCTACTCATAATCACTATAACATTCTTGACTTGCATACAAAACCATAACAAAAATATTAAGAAAAAGGGAAGGAGAAAGAACTAATGTGTCATCTGAAGCTCCGTTCCCGTCGCAATATCACGATCACGAGAGTTAAAACTCCTTCTTATGCTCCAAAGAATCTCTTCTCACGTCCCTCAAACTCAATTTTCGAAAATAGCAAGTCTCTCTCAATTGGACTCCTCCAAATCGCAGCTCAAAATTTGATATTTATAAAAATTGGGATAGCGTCTCAATGCTGTACTCTAATGCTCGAATTACTTAAGGAGGACAGCGTGTCAACGCTATGGACAGAAAACACAAGCTCGCGGTCCTCTTCAGCGTTGAGACGTTGTGGACAGCGTCTCAACACTGTCCTCACAGCATCACTGGTTGCATCATGGCAGTGTTGAGATGCCGCTGAACAGGGTCTCAACGCTGCCCCCTCGGGTCTTAAGGCTCCATTTTCTTCCTAATTTTCCTTAGCTTTACAATTCTTGCCCAAAGTGCTTCGTTTTTGCACTGTGGTTGCGTTCATCTATGATTCCTCATTCAAATGCTTAATTCCTGCAAAATAACCAGATACAACGTGAAAATATCCAACAAAACATCAAAAATGGCAATACTTAAACTACAAAAATAGCTCACAAAAGTGTGCCATCACCAAGAAATCATCTAATGCTCGTCCCTTTATCACCCTTTGAGGCATGTAAACGATGTCATACTATTAGAGCATGATCGCCCATTTAGCAAAACGCCCAGAAATTATCAGTCTCGATAGGATGTACTTGATCGGGTTAGCTTTTGCTACTAAGTGCACTGTGAATTCTTGCATGTAGTACCTTAGTTTGTCTATAGTGAAGAAAATGGCAAGGCACATTTTCTTAATCAGAGAATAGTTTACTTCGGCCCCGTTCAAAGTTCTACTTAGGTAGTAAAGGGCTTGCTCCTTCCCTTTTTCCCTTTCTTGCGCTGAAGTGCTTCGAGCGATCTTTCATGTACGGTGATGTACAATATCAATAACTTCCCTGCTATCGGAAAACTTAATACAAGGGGATTGAGCATGTACTTCTTGATGTTTTCAAAAGCGTTCTAACATTTCTCATCCCACTTGAAGCTTTCTCCCTTCTTCATCAACCTTTGAAAAGGTTGGCATCGACTAGCTAGTTTGGAGATGAATCTCTGGATTTAGGCTAAACACCCCTACAAACCTCTAAACTCTCGTAAGATTCTCAACCTTTGCATCTTTTGGATGAAATCTATCTTTAACTGGTCTATCTCGATCCCTTGATGTCTTACAACGAACCTGAGGAATTTTCAAGAAGTTACGCCAAATGCACACTTGAGAGGATTCATCCACAGCTGATATTTTCTTAGGCGATCAAATACCATCTTCAGATCTTCTAAGTGATCTTGTCGCTTCCTAGACTTGAACACGAGATCATCAACGTAGCACTCAACATGTTTGTGCAACAAGTCATTGATTTTTTTTTTTGCATGGCATGTTGATACAGCACCAGCTTTCTTCAACCCAAAGGGCATCACCTTATAACAATATATCCCCTTCGGAGTTTGAAAAGTTGTCATGTCTTCATCTTCAAGAGCCATCCAAATTTGATTATTCCATGAAAGACAAAGCTTCACGGCTGTGATGGCATCGACCATAATATCTGTGATGGGCAACGGAAAGTCATTTTTTGGACATGCATTGTTCAAGTCGCAAAAGTCAACACAGACGCAGAGCTATCCATTTTTTTTTCCTGACAGGAACAATTTTGGCAATCCATGCTAGGTATTTTACCTCGCGAATAAATCCAGCTTCAATTAACTTATTGACCTCTGTCTTAATTTGAGGAATCAATTCTAGTTGAAAACGTTACTGAGCTTGCTTAACTAGTCGATACCCTTGTTTGATGGCGAGGTGAGGGACAGTCACTTTCGAGTCAAGTCTTGGTATCTCTTTATATGACCAAGCAAAACGTCTCCATACGAGGTAAGCAGGTTCATATACTCGCACTCTTCTTCAAGAGTAAGTGAAACACTTATAAAAGTTAGTCGTTGCTCCTCCACAGTACCGAGGTTCACCTCCCTAAGCTCATCCACTGTTGACTAACTATCATCCTCAAGTAGAAGTGGGGCTTCGTCTACATCCTCTTCAGACATCTCAACCTCCGTTTCTTCTTCAACTATGATGTGGTGGCAAGAGGTCTCACCTTCATCTTACTCTAAATCCTCCTTTGAGGGATTGGTGATGACTACGTCACGTTGCTTTACCCTTAATGAACCTTCTGTGTTCAAGGTAAAAAAAGTTTTTCTTTTCATTCGAGAGGGAACACCATTGTGAATATCTTCATTAGTTTTTTTTCTCGCTATAGGACGAATCTTTTGAAGTCTCCACCAAGCTTTCAAGTTGAATTCGATCAAAGACTAACGCAGTGGCCCCTCATTTCTCAACGTAGTTACTCATAACCTTTGAAAAGTTGATGGTCGTGTCACAGTCGGAATTGAAAGTGTGTTTTTCCTCTCCTTCGTGGACACGCCTAATCTCTGGAAGGCTAACGATTGCACCAAAGTTGGGGTTGATGAGGCACTCCTTTTTTTTCCTGTAGGCATACTTAACCCTTGAAGGGCCGAAGGTCAAGTGATATCAGAAGTTTGAGCTGATGACCCTCTCTCGCAGTGGGCTTGCTCAACCTTTGAAAAGATGAAAGCCGAGTGAAGCCAATACTAATCGGTGACTCTTCTTCCCCTGTTGCAGCCTCACCTAACCTCTATGAGACTAGAGTGCGTGCAATCGGCAGCCTGATGCATCTAAAAGCAGGAATTCTTTAGTTGGTGTTTCCCTCATTTCTTTGATCATCGACTTCATTCACCGTTATGTGATTTATGTCTGCCATTCTTGCTTTTCCTCTTCTGGTTATGTGAATAGGCTCGAACGACTTATATCCAAGTCCCTTCTTAATGTAGGTATGGTGTAACCCTCTTTTAAAAGCTTCTTTTGCGTCGAAGACAGTTCGGATCTTTTGTCAATGATCTTCAGACTCTCGAACTTGGTGTGCTTCAAAACATCATAACCTGCCTTAGCCAAAAGCTTATACGCCTTAGGGTCGAATCTGTCCTTCGTTCGTCTCTCAGGTAAAACGGCCTTTACTTGACCATCGTTTGATTTCTTGACCTCTTGCTTTGCTATCTTGTGAGAGGTGTGACAAAGTTTTCCTTCAGGATTTCGATATCCCTGACTTTCAAATTCCTTGAACATTTCGCAAAAGGTAATTCGCCCTTCTTGCGTCGAGATAGAGGGACATAGCACAAGACAGAGGGACTTGGGACGTCCCCATCTTTCGAAGCTTTGCCTCCCGCAAGGCTTGCTAAGGCTTCATCTTTTCTAGGGTCATTTGTTTCTTTGACGACTTCCTTTTTCTTCTTAATTTGTGGCTTTAGTTTGATTTTGTCTCTGCCTTTGATCAAGGGGACCTCCGCCGACACAGTTTCTCCTATGTTGTCACCTTTCATGTAAAACTTTGCATTAGCAAAATGGGACTCAACCTCTGAAAATGGATTTGCATCAGCCTCCACTTTCTTGATGTCATCTTGGTAAAACTTGAAGCACTGATGCAATGTGGAAGTTATCATCCAGTTTCCATGAATCAAAGGGTGATCTAACAGCAACCTGTAGGTGGTTTTAGAGTCTATGACATGAAACAAGGTTTCAGCTTTTAGGTCATTGATGATGAGATCTAAGCAGACCACGCCAATTGCTCGTTGACCCCCTTGATTGAAGCCTTAGATTACCAATTTGCTATTCATCAACTCCTCCGTTGAAATGCCTAGTTGCTTCATAGTTGACTTAAGCATTATATTGACGTCTGATCCATCGTCAATGAGAATTCGACCGACCTTCTGTTCTCTAATGTATTCTGAGACAAACAACGGCCTGTTGTGAGGTTTTCACCCTAGAATATTCTTGCGAGTCTTTTTCTCCTTGTGCTCCAATTCCAACAAGGTTGAACTCTAAGACTTTCACAAATTCTTCCTTGCTATGACTCAAACAAAAGACCAAAGAGGTTTGTGAAAACCTTTTTGAAAATATAGAGAGGGAGTGATAGGAGAATTTCAAGAGTTCTTTTCTCTTATGAAGAATGTACACAATGGCTCACCCCTAGGGTCTTATTTAGGGTGGTCTAGGAAAAATAATTAAATAATATATTTTAATATCTAATATATTAAAATATATTTATCTAACAAGTTTGAATCTTATTCAAACCTTTCCAAATTCTCCTACGACATCTATTTCCTTATTTGAATTTAATTTAAATTTAATAAATATCTTTTCTTTAATGTATCTTGATACATTAATAATTTCTTTGATATTTAATGTATCATATACAATAAATATGTTTTCCCTTATTTAATATATCAAATATATTAAATTTTAATTTGAACATTTTAAATATTCTCTCAACGAAATTGATCCATATTTGTTCATATTAGCAAGGGGACCTTATGGACCTACAGATTATAAGCTTCAATCATACAAAATTAATTAATTAAACTCTTTAATAAATTAATTTTCATTTATTAACTCTATGTCACTCCACTATAGACCTAGAGTTATACTCTTATGCATTATAGGACAAGTTGTGTCCATGGATATAATCACTACATGCAGGTTGACCCTTCACGAGTTGTTCGTAATTACAGTTAGGTCAAAAGTCTGTTTTACCCCTGTAGTTACATCTTGCACCTTAAGTACCACTGATCCTCTAATGAACAATTTGTTCATGATCCAACCATAAACTAAGTCCCTCTCCAGCTAGTGAATGGGTGGGCCCTATTTTTAAGTCTTGAAATCAGCACTTATGGGAACTACTCGTCTACTTATCCTATAAGAGAATGAGTGAATTCCATGTGAGACTATGTTCCTAGCTCCCTATTTGGCCAAGTCTCTAAAATGGTAAGCATATTGAATCGGCTACAAAAGCTACTCTCACCCATGCAAATCAAAGGACAAGCCCTCACAGGCAAGAGTTCATAACTCACTTAGGATTAAGAACGAGGTTCATATGATCATCCTGATGAAATATTAATATTCCCAATTAACGAATTTATAAAGAGAGATTAAATATTTCATGATCCAGTCTTACACAAACTCATGTATAAGATACCCCCACTCACATGTTTCCACATGAACGATTTGGATTACGTCATTTTTAACTATTACAAATGGGTCGTATCAATAGTGTTCCCAAATAAGGCACCCAACCTTATTCATATACTATGACCCTTTAGGTTATTTCTTGAACATGATCCTCTCATATGTCAACCACATACTGTTCAAGATTATACTAATAACCTTGGATTTTTCATATAATGGATAATATTATATTGCGAATAAAATAATTAAAATTATTATTAATTATTCAATAAATCATTAATTATGAGGTTTTAGGGCATAAATCCCAACAATTATTCCTTTTAGCAGTGGTGCTTAGCTCTATGTCATGAGCACGGGTTGCTAGCTCCTCGAAAGAACGATGTTTTTGTTGGGATTTATGCCCTAAAGCCTCGTAATTAATAATTTATTTAATAATGAATAATAATTTTGATTATTTTATTTGCAATATAATATTATCCATTATATGAAAAATCCAAGGTTATTAGTGTAATCTTGAACAGTATGTGGTTGACATACGAGAGGATCATGTTCAAGAAATAACCTAAAGGGTCATAGTATATGGATAAGGTTGGGTGCCTTATCCTGGTAACACTATTGATACGGCCCACTTTGTAATAGTTACAAATGATTTGATCCAAATCATTCATGTGCAGACATGTGAGTGGGGGTATCTTATACAATGAGTTTGTATAAGACTTGACCACGAAATATTTAATCTCTCTTTATAAATCCGTTAATTGAGAAGATTAATATTTCATTAGGATGATCATATGCGACTCGATCTTAATCCTGAGTGAGTTATGAACTCCTGCCTATGAGGGCTTGTCCTTTGATTTGCATGGGTGAGAGTGGCTTTTGTAGCCGATTCAATATGCCTACCATTTTGGGGACTTGACCAAATAGGGAGCTGGGAACATAATCTCACAAGATGGAATTCACTCCTTTTCATATAGGGTAAGCAGATGAGTAGTTCCCTTAAGTGCTGATTTCAGGACTTGAACAATGGGGCCCCACCCTCTCATTGGCCCGAGAGGGACTTAGTTTATAATTAGATTATAAACATATTGTTCATTTGAGGATCAATGGTACTTAAGGTGCAAGATGTAATTATATGGGTAAAACGGACTTTTGACCCAGCTGTAATTACGAACAACTCGTGAAGGATCGACTTGCATGTAATGATTATATCTATGGACACAACTGTCCTACAGTGCATAAGAGTGCAACTCTAGGTCACTCCACTCTAGGTCTATAGTGGAGTGACCTATAGTTAATGAATGAAAATTAATTAATTAAAGAGTTTAATTAATTAATTTTGTATCATTGGAGCTTATAATCTGTAGGTCCATAAGGTCCCCTTGATAGCTCATAGTAACACTAAAAGATCAATTTAGTTGAAAGAAAATTTTGAAATGTTCAAATTAATATTAATTTGAAGTGTTCAAATTAATATTTAATATAAAAGAGGAAAATATATTTATTGTATTTGATACATTAAATATTAAAAGTTGAAATGTTCAAATTTAATATTTAATTTGAAGTGTTCAAATTAATATTTAATATATTAGATATATTAAATATAAAAGAGGAAAATATATTTATTGTATTTGATACATTAAATATTAAAATAATTAATGTATATTTGATATATTAATAAAAGATATTTATAGAATTTGAATAAGATTCAAATAAATAAATATCGTAGGAGATTTGAATGAGATTCAAATAAATACAATATATATTTTAATATATTAGATATTAAAATATAATATTTTAATTATGGCAAAGATTTTCCCTTGGTCACTATAAATAGGACCATTGGGTTGAGCCATTCTATACAATACACATCTCCTAAAATAGAGAGAATTAGAGAATTCTCTCTAGACCTCTTTCTCTCCAATCCCTTGTGGATTTTCTTTCAAGAGGCTCCCACAAGCCTTGATCTTTTGTTAGAGTCATAGTCAGGAAGACTTTGTGGAGGAGATAAAGACCCGCCAGAAGAATCTCCATATTTGGAAGGTATTTATTGCTTAACCTTGTATTTTAGTTTAATTCTAAATAAATCAAAGACGATTCCTATGCTTCCGCTATGGGTTTAATTCGATTATTCCCTTCAGTTTTATCCCCTGCAAAATATAAAGTAGTCCCCAGTGCATACCTTGGGTGCACATTTTGACAGCAGATACTTCTGTGAGTCGGTCCTTGCAGTCGGGACTCGTGGCCTTCCAACGGTTGATGTAGTCGATGACAGGTTCGCCATTGCATTGTTTGGCGTTGGTGAGTTCCATCATACTGGCAGTTCACCTCATTCTGTATAAGCGATTTAGGAAATCTCTCTCAAATTGCTCCCATCTATCAATTGTCTCAGGATCTAAGTCGATGTACCAATCAAAGGCATTCCCTTTCAAGGTACGAACAAACGGGCTTGACCAGGAGGTCACTGCACGTCCCAACATTCTCGCAAGTTTCAACGAAATAGGCAATATGCTGCTTAGGGTTGCCCTTCACATCCAACTGTTGGAATTTTGGAGGTTGATATCCCGTGGGCATCCTCAAGTTGTCAATCCTCTTGGTGTACGGTTTGGAGTACATGAGAGGGTTTTGAGTGGGTCCGCCATAATTAGCCTTAATAGAGTTCATGATCATGTCCTGCATTTGTTGGACAGACAAGGAAGCAACTGGAACTTGGTGCGACGATTGCTCCTCTTGGATGACAATTTTCCCTTTGTCATTCTTTCTTGTAGCAAGGGTCTGACTGGACTCACCCCTTTCTTTGCTTTGAATTTGATTTTTCAGATGGACAATTTCAAGATCTCTTTCTTCCACCGCCTTCATCAGGAGGTTGATCTTTCTTTCCATCTCCGTCATCCTCTTATCGGAGTTTACATCGGCCATCATAACAGACATCACATAGGGTTCGATGTCTTCTTCAGTTGACCGGAAGCAGGAGTGGGCTGGTCAATCAGCGGGTTGTCTTTGTGACGACTTTGCCCTTGAAAGACTCATCAATCAGTTTTATGGTTCTAGAGAGACCTAAACCCTTATTTCGAGAAATGCACTATTTTGAGGTGTAGAGATCATATTGGAGAGCTAAGGAAGAGACTTAAGGCTCGGGATCGTGGGACATCACATCAGGAACGAGTGCTGGCACACATCGTCTAGTTTTTCTCTATGCTCTTCACCTTGTTTTCTTTGATTTTAGGATTTCTTGGACTGTATTTGGATATAATTGAGTATTATAGACTCATGGTTGATTGATTCAACCATGAAGCACAAACTCGCAACAACTATAAGCCAAGAATTACTAAATTATCTAATTTACTTTTTCAAGCCCAATTAAACTCATGCTTTAACATAAATCAACCTCTCGGTCTATTTCTACAATAAAACATGGCATTAACGCAATTCTCTTAACAGGTTCTACTAACATACAAGTCATTCTTATGCACCAATATGTTAATAGTCATGCAACCAATTCTATATCCAAGTTTTACTTTCTCAAGCTAAAACTCAAATTTAACATAATAAACTTTAGCCACAAGATTAGAAAAGAAGTACAAGGATGCATAAATGACGTTACAATATAATACCATCCAAAAATAAAAATCAAGTCTCAACAGTATAATTCCACAAGAGTTTAGTCACTCAAATCAAAATTACAAACATAAACTCATGAAATTCTAGAAAAAAAAAACACCAAAGTAAAGAGAAAGAGAAAGAAACGTGTAGAAGTGTGTCAATCCTCATTTTGTCATGATGTCTTGAAATCTGGAGCTTTGAATCTCTTCCTTAGCTCTCACAAGTGCCTTTTAGGTCCCAGAATAGAGTTGAATCGAGCTAGGATTTATTTTCTCTCCAAAAGGCCTCATCTTTCCATGAAACTAAAAATCTTCCTTTATATTATCGAGACAGCGTTGCAACGCTAGGGACGTTGTCCCTTCGAATCAAATAAAAAAGGAAATTTTTTTTTAGGTTGGCGTTGCAACGCTATGTGTGTTGTCTATTAGGTTTGAAGGGTTGAATGTATGGCGTTACAAACACTCTGTATAGCGTTGCAACGCTATGCTCTCGGGCCTATTTGCTTGTTCACTTCTTTTCCTTGTCTCTTTGGCCCAAAAGCTTTCCTTTAAGCTTATTTCTGTCTCCAAACCACTCCAAATCCTTAGTTTGGCTCTCAATGCTCGAATCCTGCAATTCATGACATAAAAGCATCAAAGTCCACTAAAAATACACAAATCTAACCTAAATTTATGCCTATAAATAGCACCCTTTTGTGTGCTATCACATCTCTCCTCATTCTTTGATAATTTAAATCTACATAATTGTGTTTATAATTACTTACAAACTTATTAATCTTATCTTAATTCCAGATTTCTCCCCCCAAATTTTCAATCTATAGATCTTTGATAATTCAAAATTTTATTTCCAATTATTTATAAATCTATTAATTTTCCCTCAATTCAATATATCAGTTATCGTTTTTTCTATCATTTATATTCGAATCCTCTATCAACGAATGCCACAAATCAAACTTGATTTTTCACTTTTTTAAACCATCCTAATTACACAAATTTATTAACTTGTGAGATACATGAGTCATTTTAAAAATACCAACATTCCAAAAAATTCCTAAAAAAAAGATGGAGTTTTAGAATCCAAAATACCTATCACAATCCTAAAACTCAAAGAACAAGAACATAGTACGATTATTAGTGAATGTACATGCACAAGAGGTGTAAGGAGATAGATGTAGAACCTTCAAGCCGAAGAGAAATCTAAAGAAAAACTTTCCTTGGTTAAATGGAAGGAAAAAATGTAAACATGAAGTTTCTGGAGATAAGAAACAATTTTATTGATGTATGAAAGAGGGAGCAGTGACTGTTCAACAGCGAAGGAGATCGAGGTTTCATTTGATTTGGCATCATGGCTAATATTCTATGGTGATTGTGAGCAGGAGTAGTGACTGTTCAACAGTGTAGGAGGTCGAGGAAGACAACAAGGGAGTTTTTAGGTGGGTGTTTCAAAGTTTTCAGGCATTTTTCAAATTGCTCAATTAATGTACTTGATTGAACCCCTCCCCTCCCCTTCAGTGAATGCAACAGACGTCATAATTTGCAAATGTAATTATGAATATACACACGTGTAAAAGTTATCTAGGACACTATTTTTATGGCTTTATTTTTCTGAAACTACCATCATTGATCAAATTTGAAACTATCATTTTTATTTGTGGTTAATACGTATAATTAGACTACTATTTTTCAAATTCACTTGATTTCGCCATTTTTCAAATTGCCCCATTAATTTACCTGATTTGACCCTCTCCTCTCTCTCAATAAATGTAACAAGCATCGCAATTAGTGTTCTTCAAATTCTTTAATTCCAATTGCCTCATGCTTACAGGTAAACATTTCTGATTTCACAATAAATGAGGGTATATATAATTATACACCCATATTTAAACTTATCTACATGTAATTGGAAATGTAATTATGAATATATATGATAGGACAAGAAAAGTCCTATATTATCGTGCTTAATTCATGATAGTGCGTTAGTTTTTATGTGTTTAATCAATCATTGTAGGAAATCGAGAATAAGGAGTATTTTGGAAAGTTTGCATCCAAATGGAGTTAATTCGGTTCGATATTTGAGCAGCCATGCAAAAAGAACTAGTGAAATGACCAAAATGCTCCTTACGAGAGTGTCTCAACGTCCCATAGAGCGTCAAGATGTTGCAAAGGCAAAATGTTGCAGATGTAGGACAATGTCTCGATGCTGTCGCAAACACGTGTGTTGCAGCCTTGCTCAATGCTACGAAACACTGGAATTAATGCTGGTAGCGTCTCGACGCTACTTCAATTTCTATAAAAAGAAAATTTCCCTCTTTAGGTCATTTAGTCTCGTTTTTGTCCGCTGCTATGAGACATGTTTAGGCGTTTTCTCTCTATTTTCAGTAGTTTTAGGCTTAGATTATGAGTTTTGATTGATCTTTGGTGTCAGACTTTGCCGTTTCGATGGTCGGTGTTGCGTGATTTTAAGTCCTCGCAAATACTTGCAAGTGTACACTGTCAAGTTTTAATATAGTAATACAAGTATTGAGTTATTATCTCCACAGGCATTGGTTTTATTTAGATTAATTAAATACCATAGTTATCTATGTCCAATTTTATTTAGAGAAACAAGACCTTGAGAAAAGAGAAAATAAAACTAAACTAAATATATACAAGGTTGGAGTCCATTTACGAAGAAAATTGGAGATTGAATGACCATTAAGCACCACTTGATTTGATTAAGAAATTGTAGCACATACAACGAACATAAGCCAAGAATTACTAGATTATTCATTTGACTCTCAAACTCAAACAAACACATGCTTTAATATAAATCAACCTCTCGGTCTATTTCTACACTAAGCATGGCATTAATGAAATTCTTTTAACGACTTTTAGCAATAACTTATTCTTTCTCATGCAATAGGTTATTCTTAGTCATGCATTTAAGTTCTTTAATTAAGTTTACTTTTTCAAGCTAAACTTAATACAACAAATAAAAGCTATGGTCAAAAGCTTTAAACAAAACATACTAAAATTGCATAAATCCTCGTTATGATATACTAAAACTCAAAAACCAAACACAAGTTCAAACATACAAACATCCAAGAGTCTAAACACTCAAAATTACAACATAAGTTCCTATCTAAAACTCCTATAAAACTGGATGACGCGTGCCAACACTCGTTCCTGTCATGATGTCCCGCGATCTTGAGCCTTGAGCCTCCTCCTTAGCTCTCCATAGTGCTCTTTGGGTCCAAAAATAATGCTCCAATCGAGATAAAGGTTTTTTTCTCTAAAAAACGATTCCCTTTGCACGAAATAAAAAATTTCATTTATAGTGTCGAGAAAACGTTGCAATGTTGTCCCTTCGAATCGAATAAAGAGGAAAAAAATTTTGAATCTAGCATTGCAATGCTATCCTTTAGCGTTGCAACGCTCTATGTGCGGATTTTTGGATTTGAAGGGCTACACATATGGAGTTGAAACGCTATGCTCTCAGGTCTCTTTGCTTGTGCAATTCTTCTCTGTCTCTTTGGCCCAAAAGCTCCTCTTCAAGCTCCCTTTTGTCTACAAACTGCTCCAAATCATTAATCAGGTCCAAATGCTTGAATTCTGCAAATCATAAGATGAAAGCATCAAAGTTCACTAAAAATAGCACAAACTAACTTAAATCTAAGCTTAGAAATAGCACTATTTTGTGTGTTATCAGCCGGCTAGACTTTCGACGCTAATTTGAGTGTAATACTGGTAACAATGTATTTTTGTGAGATTTTGTAATCTATTTTCTTATCAATTTCAGCATGTTATTATCTCTTAATTCTCGCTTTAATGTATGAGCATGTTCGTAGAATAGCCTAATGATGAGACCAAACTAGTCTCATATTATTGTGCCTAATTCTTGTTAGTTTTTACGTGTTTTATCATTCATTTTGTAGGAAATCGAGCAAGAAAAGCTTTTTGGAGCATTTACATCCAACTGAGGTTAATTCGAGCTAACTTAGAGGTTATTAGGGCAACCAAGGGAGAGGAAGAAGTGAAATGACCAAAATGCCCCTGTCAAGAGCATCACATCGCCCAAATGAGTGTTGCAACGCTGGAGCATCGAGTGAGAAGGAAAAATGCTCGAATGCAGGACAACGTTGCAAGCCTGTCTCAAGCCCCAACCGCGCGTGCCTCGGGAAAGCATTGCAACACTGGCGCCTGGAGTTTAAATAGTTTTTTTTTTATCGTTTAGGTCATTTTGTCTCCATTTTTGGCTGCCAAGAGACCATGTAAAGGCCATTTTCTCTCTGTTTTCCATTCGAATTAGTTAGATTAGGAGTTTTTGATCAAAACTCGATGTTTGGAAGGCTCGATTTGATGTCTGGTTAAGCAATTGTTGTTGTTTCGAGGTTGGTTTGGGATTTTTATGTAATTTTTTAAGATTCCAGCACTTCGAATGTAAATTTTCAGCATCTTTATGGCTTTTAATCTTTGTGCTTATTCTCAGTAGCATGATTGCATGGTTGATTTGAAAAATTAACTATGCAAAAGTGTAGAAGCTATGCTAGAAGTACTCGTAAGTGTCCTCGATCTCTAGCTTAATTTGAGTAATAAATAAGTCGGTTGTCACGTCGATTAATTAGGTAGAATTACTTAATTATGTGTACATGGTAGGCTTTAGGATTAAAATGCACGTGTCGATTAATTTTGATTGGCCAATCTTAATTAATTAGCACGTTCTGACATATTCCAAGACCTTAATGCTTCTAATTAGATAACATGCTGGATAATTAGTTGAATAACAAATTTAGACGTTGGAATTTTAGTTTCCTAGGGGAGGCTCCTACGGTGTCCTGAGGAGTTCGGTCAGTCTTAAATATCTAAAAATTTCCTGATTGGTTGAATGTCTGTGATCGAAGTTACGTTTAATACCTAATTGCCTCGAATTGGTGCGTGGTTAGATCATTAGCTTTTATTTTGCCGTTTTAGTCCTACTTTTTCTTTATGTTTTGTTTAACCCTCCTCCTTAGTCTGTGTCAATAATGAAGGGAATAATCGAATTAAACCCATAGCGGAAGCATAGGAATCGTCTTTGATTTATTTAGAATTAAACACAAAACTAAGGTTAAGCAAACATACCTTAGGATTATCATGGAGATATTTTTGGCAGGTCTTTATCTCTTCCACAAAGTCTTCCTAGCTATGACTCGAACACAGGACCAAGGCTTGTGGGAGCCTCTTGAAAGAAAATCCACAAGGGATTGGAGACGAAGAGGTCTAGAGAGAATTCTCTAATTCTCTCTATTGAGAAGATGTGTGTTGTGAAGAATGTCTAATGGCTCACCCCTAAGGTTCTATTTATAGTGGTCTAGGGAAGATAATTAAATAATATATTTTAATATCTAATATATTAAAATATATTTTTCTAACCAATTTGAATTTTATTCAAACCTTTAAAATTCTCCAATGACATCTATTTCTTAATTTGAATTCAATTCAAATTTAATAAATATCTTTTCTTTAATGTATCTAATATACATTAATTATTTTTAATATTCAATGTATCAAATACAATAAATATATTTTCCTCTTTTATATTTAATATATCTAATATATTAAATATTAATTTGAACAATTCAAATTAAATATTAATTTGAACATTTCAAATTTTTCTTTCAACTAAATTGATCTTTTAGTGTTACTATGAATTAGCAAGGGGACCTTATGGACCTACAGATTATAAGCTCCAATGATACAAAATTAATTAATTAAACTCTTTAATTAATTAATTTTCATTCATTAACTATAGGTCACTCCACTATAGACCTAGAGTTGCACTTTTATGCACTGTAGGACAAGTTGTGTCCATAGATATAATCATTACATGCAAGTCGATCCTTCACGAATTGTTCGTAATTACAGCTGGGTCAAAAGTCCGTTTTACCCCTATAATTACATCTTGCACCTTAAGTACCACAGATCCTCTAATGAATAATATGTTTATATTCTAATTATAAACTAAGTCCCTCTCGGGCCAGTGAGAGGGTGGGGCCCCATTGTTCAAGTTCCGAAATCAGCACTTAAGGGAACTACTCATCTACTTACCCTATATGGGAATGAGTGAATTCCATCTTGTGAGATTATGTTCCCAGCTCCCTATTTGGTCAAGTCCTCAAAATGGTAGGCATATTGAATCGGCTATAAAAGCCACTCTCACCCATGCAAATCAAAGGATAAGCCCTCATAGGCAGGAGTTCATAACTCACTCAGGATTAAAATCGAGTTGCATATGATCATCCTGATGAAATATTAATCTTCTCAATTCACGGATTTATAATTGAGATTAAATATTTCATGGTCCAGTCTTATACAAACTCATTGTATAAGATACCCCCACTCACATGTCTCTACATGAATGATTTGGATCAATTCATTTGTAACTGTTACAAAGTGGGTCGTATCAATAGTGTTACCAGGATAAGGCACCCAACCTTATCCATATACTATGACCCTTTAGGTTATTTCTTGAACATGATCCTCTCGTATGTCAACCACATACTGTTCAAGATTACACTAATAACCTTGAATTTTTCATATAATGGATAATATTATATTGCAAATAAAATAATCAAGATTATTATTCATTATTAAATAAATTATTAATTACGAGGCTTTAGAGCATAAATCCCAACAAATAAGAATCCCAATTAAGAGAAATCAATTTTAGTTCGGTTCCCTTTGATCGACCGGACCACTTTTTACTACAAATTGTGGTTGGTTTATAAATGTATTTGATTGTATGTGACGAGCACTTTCACCTAACAACCTATTTGGGTCGAATGTGTTTATATATGCTAATCTTAGTAGCGATAGGGTCGGCTCATGTTTGCATAATAGAGTCATAGCTCTCATGTATTTTGCATGATAGGTCTTAAGAGTTAGGAGAGAAAGTTAATTAAATTAGATAGGTCAGTCTAGTTTAATCTATTCATCTTAATCAATCCCTAAAGTGTAATGCAGCTAGCCCCGTTAGTATGGAACATTATTGTGCCCAACTTCAACAAGTTAGTTGAGTAGTTAATTTGATGTTAGGTTGGATTAGCTTAATTAGGGGACCTAAGTTTGCTTGGGGAGCTATACAGTTTTTTCAATTGCGTCGATTAGGTAATAAACTCTGAAATTGAATCTCACGTTGGTTATCTATGATCGAAATTGCATTGTTGTTGACATACCCAAATCGGTGCCTGAGGTTAGATAGTTTATCTTTCTTTCTTTTAGTTTCAATTCCTTTATTGCTTTATGCTTAAACCCCTCATTGTCCGTGTTAATAAGAAATTCAATTAAAAGAAATTGATAATCGACTTCCTGTGGTTCGACCCGATTCACTATTATATACTACAAGTATTTAATTTTAGATCGGTACTTATAAATGTATTTGATGAGCTTTCGACAATCTCATTCAAGTTGGCGTCGTTGCCGGGGAACAAATTAATTGATTTCTTTGATGTTAGATTTCTTATTTCAATAAAAACAAAATATATATAAATAAAAAAAATAAAAATAAAAAAAAAGAGTCAGTAAATGCTTTATCCTCTAATGGCAAAGAATTTCTAGTCTTCTGGAGGAGCTGCTCCACACGTTAATGAGGTTAGTGAGCTGAGATCCTAAATTTCTGAATTAACCTCTATTGTTCAAATGGATGTAGAGCAAGGCGAATGCCACATGCCTCACCATTGGAGGATTTCTTGGTCAGCATAAGATGAGTTACGGTCCCTACCGTCTTGAGTGGGATCAATCATATGGATACCAGGGGGAGCAGTAGAGCCTATGCCCTCAAAATTCAGACTCAGGTATGTCTTTAGAGGCTTTAGTTTATGAACTTGCTAATAATTTTCTTTAGATTTAGAAGGAAACTCGAGCTAGGATGAAAAGCTTGGTTGACCAAGTCACCTAGTTGGTTGATCTAGTAGCGAAGCTGGAGAGTCCACAAGAGCAACCACCAATCGACATTCCTGAAGTAAAAATTTATTATGATGAGACTGATTTAGATACTGATGACGAAGTTTATATGCCATTGAAATTACATGTATTTGAGTCAAGAGAAGAAGCTGAGCTTCAGTTTGATGAGAAGGTCTAGGTGATAGAGTAGGAGGCTGAAAGGCTCACGTTTGTTCTATCTTTTAAGCCTTCCTTATTTTGTGAATGTTCTTCCTCTTGTTCTCACGAGCCAATTTTTGATACTTTTGAGACTATTTATTTTGATTTTTCTGCTTTTATGCTTTTAGAATCCAAAAATACCAAAAAACCTGTCTTTCTGGTGCCCTTCAGATGCTAACACCCTTGTTTTGTGTAGTGGGCTTTATAGATTCAAGGAATAAAGGGCCAAAGAAATACGAGAATGTTTGCATGCCCTGACGTGTGCCACACAACAAGTCGAGCAATCGACTATAAAAATTTGCGCTTCCTTGAAGCAGCCAAGCAAGAAATTTTGATTGCTTTCTCTTTATTGCTTTCAGTTTTTCCTTTTTTGTAGCTTAATTTGTTTTTGCTTTTGTAGGTAATAAGTTAACCTTTGAGGAAAAGTTTATCATTCTTGGAGGTTGGAGATGCACCACCACCACCTACGTGCATAACATTCCAAAGGAGTTCTTTTGTTCCCCTTATCTTTGTCCTTGCATGCTTTTACGTATTTATACATTGAGGACAAGGTTGGGGGTGGAGTTTATCATTTTTGAGCTTTAATGTTGAGTCTTTAGCACCTGAGTTCAGACTGTTTAAATTTTTATTGAACATATTGTTAAGTCCTGAGCATATGTGCGTCAGACTATTAATTTTTTTAGATTTCTGAGCATGATTAGTTGATGATTTGATTGTTTGTTATGTGATTAGGACAATTGATGACATGCTTACTATATCACTTTGATTGCATTAGTTTAAGTGTGAGGATGCTATTCTAAATTGAGCCTTTTTAGCCTAATTTTTTTAAAATTTTCTTGACTTTCCTGCACATTCTAAGCACGTTTGCCTATCTTTTGTAGTCTTGAAGGCGTAGGGTAGAGTTATAAGGTTTATATGTCTATTGTCACCCCGATATGCGTAAAGGCTAGTTGTTGAGTGGAAGTACTTGATAGCTTGTAATGAGTTGCTTAGGAGGGAAAAAAGTGTGATCATTGGCTTGTGAAATAAAGAAAATAAAAGTTGAGCTTAAAAAGATAACTATTTTTTTAAAAGAAAAGATAGAAGAAAGAAGAAAGAAATTAAACTTGTAATGTGTTAAGAGAAATCAATGGGTAAAAAGAGCTACCTCTGTTGTGATTAGTTAGGCCACCCATCGAGTGAGTGCTCTAGGTAAGGGTTCATATAACAGATGTGAAAACTAGTGCCCTTGGTTTTCAAAGTGTTTACCCTAAGGTTTATTTTTAGGCACCTAGTAACCTATTACTCTTTTGATTGCTTAGAAGCTTGATAGTTAGTTCTAAGTGTCAGTGTAGGGGGAAGATGGATTGAGGGCTTTATAAACCTTTCTCAAGCTTGTAAAGACTACATTAGGGAGGTCACACATACACGCAGGGAACGATAGGAAAGAATTTTAAAGTGTCTCAATGATGGATGGTGTTTCGCATGCATCTCTTTTGTGATTGTTGTGTTATTTTTAAGCATTGAGATTTGAGTCATACGTTTGTAATCAATGATTCTCTTTTATTGTTTTATTTGTGCGTTGCTTGAGGACTAGCAAGATTTAGATTGGGGTGATTTGATAGGACAAGAAAAGTCCTATATTATCGTGCTTAATTCATGCTAGTTCATTAATTTTTATGTGTTTAATTGATCATTTGTAGGAAATTGAGCATAAGGAGTATTTTGGAGCGTTTGCATCCAAATGGGGTTAATTCAATTTGATTTGGAGGTCATTTGAGCAATCGAGAAAGAAGCACCAGTGAAATGACTAAAATGCCCATAACGAGAGAGTCTCAATGCTCCAAAGAGCGTCAAGACGCTGCAAAGACAGAATGTTTCAAATGTAGGATAACGTCTCAACGATGTCGCAAGCACGCACGTTGTAGCCTCGCTCGATGCTACGGAATGTTTTCAAATTAATGCTGGTAGCATTGAGACGCTGTTTGTAGCGTCTCGATGTTACTTCAATTTGTGTAAAAAAAATTTCCTCTTTAGGTCATTTAGTCTCATTTTATTGTCCACTATAAGACCTCTTTAGGTGTTTTCTCTCTATTTTCAGTAGTTTTAGGCTTAGATTAGGAGTTTTGATTGATCCTCGATGTCGGGCTTCGTCATTTTGATGGTTGGCTAGACTTTTTATGCTGATTCGGGTGTAATAACAGTAACAATGTATTTTTGTGAGATTTTGTAATCAATTTCAACATGTTATTATCTCTTAATTCTCGCTTTGATGTATGGGCATGTTCGTAGAATAGCCTGACAACTTATTTGTGTCGAATGTGTTTATGTATGCTAATCTTAGTAGCGATAGGGCCAGCTCATGTTTCCATAATAAAGTCTTAGCTCTAATTTATTTTGCATGATAGGTCTTAAGAGTTAGAAGAGCAGGTTAATTAAATTAGACCGATCAGTCTAGTTTAATCTATTCGTCTTAATCAACCCCTAGAGCGTAATGCGGTTAGCTCCATTAGTATGGAACGCTATCGTGCCTAGCTATAATGGGCTAGTTTAGTAGTTAATTCAATGCTAGGTTGGATTAGCTTAATTAGGGGACCTAAGTTTGCTTAGGAGCTTTGTTAGCTTTTTCGGTTGAGTCGATTAGGTAATAAACTTTGAAATTGAATCTCATGTTGGTTACCTTTGATCGAAATTGCATTGTTACCTAACATACCCTAAATCGGTGTCCGAGGTTAGATCGTTTATCTTTCTTTCTTTTAGTTTCAGTTACTTTATTGCTTTATACTTAAACTCCCCTTGTCCGTGTCAATAAGAAATTCAGTTAAAAGAAATTGATAATCGGTTTCCTGTGGTTTGATCCGATCCACTATTAAGTACTACAAGTATTTAATTTTAGATCGGTATTCATAAATGTATTTGATGAGCCTTCGACAAAGGTCATTCAATATACACACTAAACATTATCTAGGATACCATTTTTACCACTTTATTTTTTTAAAACTACCATCATTGATCAAATTTTAAACTATCATTTATATCAGTGGTTAATACATATAATTAGATTTAGACTAGTAATCAATTGAGGCTTTGATCGTCTGTATATTTCTTTAATCTCTGTAGAATTGGCTTGTTTATGATACATATCATTTTTAGTATCCCTTTAGCGGTTTGCACTAATTTTCTACTCTCTTGTTGTTACAAGGTATTCTCCCAATCTCTATCTATGTATTTCTTCTCATAATCTCTTGCATATGTCTTACAATTGAGGCTTTGATCATCTGTATATTTCTTTAGTCTCTACAGAAATTGGCTTGTTTCTATTCTCCCAAATCTTCTAAAGCACCGACCAATGAATTTTCCAGCATCTCCTTTCTTCTTCATTTATTTAGAACCAGTCGAAGTAATCTATCATATATCAGTTTCCCCTAACAAACAAAAAGTCACATATATTAGAATTAAAATAATATAGCCAAATTTCTTTTGAAAATTTAGACCTCCATGGTTGGTTGTTTTTGGCTCCTTCTTACAAAGTGCACACCATAGTTCTTCAATGGATACCTTTTTTTGCAAGACGTTATTAAAAATGGAGGCTCCTTTATCAAATTCTCTTTTAATTGAAGTTTTTGTACGGAAGAACCTTTTCACACAGTTTAATGCCATCTGACATGTTGCTCGAAAATAATGAAATTTGACCCATTCTGATGTGGCAATGCGCACAAAATTACCCATAAGGGCAGTATGAGGCCGTCTCGCTTGTTCACGCTCTCGCACATAGTAACGATCTTGCTGAAAATTCTCGTTCTCGCTCTCACTGGCCACGTCAGCAAATATTGTGGATCTTACAAGATTCTCACTCTCGGAGACTCGCTCTTGCACACGTTGACTCGTTTTCGCTCTTGCAGTACATGTCACTTGAACCAGACTTTACCAATGTTGTACTCGCTCTCGCACGATCGTTCTCTCATACTCTCACTCTCGTTCTCACTCTCGCCTCTATATGGATTGTCGTTTTCTGATCCCTCGATTATGGTAAGTTTTTAGTGGTACATACGACACTGTGTGAGATGATATTGTGGTTTATTAGCCGAAAACACTGACAAAGAAAAGATCTCAATCAACATTTCTCAATAAACCTTTTAAATACATAAATTAAAGAAATTTACTATGGTTTATATCTAACAAAAATACTTTATTCCTTCATTTTCTCATTGGTTCAAACTTACTTTCAAACTTTTTCTCCTTTAAACTGTTCTTCACGTATAACCAACGTCCAAGCATCAACCAATCCACATTCAAAAAATAGGTATGTTCAAATACATGTTTATATTTATGAAAGATTTCTTTCTACTTTTCAAACATAGAATAAACGTCTTAGGGTTTAGGGTTTTGAAAGCTTTCTTCCTACTTTCTTCCTACGTTTTTGTGGCATAAACGTGCTATGTTTTGGAAGTTTTTTTAGTTTTAGAATGTTGGTTACTATGGCATTGGAGCGAGACAGGTAGAACTAGAGTGAGAGTGAGAGCGAGCATGAAAAAGTAAGGGAAAGAGCGAGCATAAATGAGCGAGAGCGAGACTTTTTTTTAATTATATTTGTTTACTTCTACTTATTTATTACTTTTTTTTAAGGATGGAAAAGAAATCTCTATTCATTCGATACAGTAGCAGTTGGGATGAGATTGAAAACTATTATATTGGAGGTTTGCTAGCAGGGGTAGTCATGTCGAACACTGTCAGATACAATGAGTTGAAAGGTATGATATATGAAGTTACGAACATTAGTCCGGTGATGTTTGACATTATAATGAGGGTGAAGATGCAGTTGGAAGTTGGAAGAGCAATCCCCTCCGATGTACATAAGGAATGATCGTGATGTTGAATTTCTCCTCTTCCAAGAAAATGTCTTGAAGTTGCAAGTATTTATAACAACCGTACAAAAGAATGGTGGGAACATGCAACCGAATGAGGATGTTGATAACTCTTAATTTAAGAGTTATATGCTTGTATTTTTTGGACTAAATTGCCATATTTTATCTCATTGTATCTTGGAAATTCCCTAGCTTGGAGTCATTTTGCTCTAGGACTGATTTTGATATAGTAATATTCTTATTAGAGCAAATTTATCTTAATTAAGGTCTTTTATGTGATTAAATCAGGTTGGATTAATGAGGAGTCAAGAAGCCAAGAACAACAGTTTTACAACTAATTGTTGGAGCAAATTTCGCAAATTTCGCGTTCCAGGCTTATACGAAATTCGCACGTGGGAGCTGTTATTCATTAATTGAGCTGGCATCTGTCAGTCCAGTCACTCGTTTTCAACCAACCAGAGCCCGCCACGTCACAAGGACAAGTCTAATCACCCCTCATTTTCATGAAGGGTGACTATTATAATGGGGCAGCCGTTTTTTGTTGAAGAAGAAGAGGATGAGAGAGGTGAAGTTCCCGAAATAACAGAAGGGAGGAAGGAGCTGTCGAGAGAAGCTTCGACTAGGGAGCCATCGCCGAAGTTTTGCCAAAAACGGAAGGTTTCCAGTCGGAGCAGACGCTGATGCTGGGGCAAGAAACTTGGGGCAGCATTTCGACTTCTCCTGCTATATTTTCTTCTGTCATTTAGTCGTTTTCTGTATTTATTTTCATTATGTCTACATTTCTACTGTTTTTCCGTTTTCACTGTAGCATGAACTAATCACCATAAGGTGAGGATTAGAGGATGAGTGTTTTTGGCTAATGTTATAGTTGAGTAGACTTCTTCTCCTTCGATTTGGTTTTTAAGGGGTTTTATTCTTAGTTTGTTTCCGCTTGGCCAGCCGTTATGAACATCGTCCCTCTGATTTCTGGGAAGAATAGGAGGGGCTGAAAACTTGAAAACCACGTTAGCCTCTTGTTTAGGTTAGTAGCTAACTAAGTGGGTAGGTTAGGGATAGCTACTCGCCTAACGCACATAAAGTACAGTGGGTATATTGTGTTGAAGTAATTTAATTGCGACAGCATATATTCGGTGATTCGGGAGAATACCGTGTAGCCTGTAGTGAATCGAATGGAATGAATGTGTACTCAATTCGTAACTTAGCTAATGCATGACTTACCTCTAATCCGAGCCTTTCGTTTAATTAAAGCACAAGTTAATCGTTCTCTGTTTTCTGAATCTTTACTCTGTTTTGCATGCTTTAGCATTACTTTTGTTCCAGCATTTATGATTTCTTTTATTGCATCTCTATCGATAATTTTGAATGGTTACCAACTGAGTTACTGAGAATTAATTTGGGTTCAGTAGAAAGATCAATAGTCTCCGTGGATACGATAATTTTACTTGCCACTTGCTATAAAAAGGATGTGTACACTTGCACATTGACACTCTAATTTGCACAATTGTTCACATTGCTCTAGCAAACGCATCAGATGTGCAGCAAACTCATGACGTCAATTCTCATGTGATGGTTGAAAACGAGGGTATAGACATAGAAAATTTAGAATCATTGAACATGTATAGAGAAGAGGCAGAGATATCATTGTATGAGACAAGGGTCTCCTTAGGAACCGGCAACAATAACCCATAGGAATCTGATAGCACTCAAAAGTGTGCTATTTATAGGCTTAGATTTGTGTTAGTTTTGTATGTTTAGATTGAGCTTTCATGCATTTATTCATTTATTCTATAGGATTTGAGCTAACATGGCGAATTAGAGCTGATAAGGACGATACGGGCATTTTTGGAGCTTAAAGGCATGATTTAGAAGCTTGGAATTGAATAGAGAACAAGATAAAGCTTCATGACCCGAGATGATAGCGTTGAGACGCTCTCCATAGTGTCTCAATGCTATAATTGCAGCCATTCAAATTCAGTTTCCCGCAGAAGCAGCGTCGAGACGCTACTTTATAGCGTCTCGACTCTAGAAACTCGCACGCTCAAAGATTTTCGTCTGTAGCGTTGAGATGCTGCGTACAACACAGCATCTCAACTCTACCCCATTTTTTCGTCTTTATTTTGCGAATTAGGGTATAGCGTCGAGACGTTGTCCCTAGCATTTCGACGCTACCCCGAGAATCATAAAAAGAACATTATGGTTTCTATTTTGGGGGACCATTTGGAGAGGGACCAGTCTAGAATCTATTTCTACCTCATATTTGGGACCAAGGGAGCACTTTTAAGAGTCGAGGAAGATATTAAAGGCTCGAGATCGAGGCGATTCACAAAGGGAACGAGTGTGGCACGCGAGAGTTCTTCCCTTCTTCCTATTTATTTTGTAGTCTTTGTTTTTTTATGTTACTTAAGTTTTAATCTGTTATGAATCTTTCGAGATTAAGTGCCTTGAACTTGGTTTGTTTTCACTTGTTTGGTTTAATTTTAAAGACGTTTATATTGTAGCAAGTTATTTATGCATTCAAGAAAGTATTGTTTAATCGTTTGGCCAACGTTTAACTATGAGAAAATTGGGTTTTTGCTTGGGAAAGAAGAACTCGAATTTAGACCTGAATGTATAACTGTTGGTGAATTTTTGCATGAAATTTTCACTAATAGAAGCCACAATAGAATTTTATTCAATGTCATGTTTAGTTATAAAAATAGACTGAAATGTTGATTTATCACTAGCATGAGGTTTAGTTGGGCTTGGAAAAGTCAACTAATAAATTGGGTAATTTCTTGGCTTATAACTGTTATTGATGTAAATTATCTCTTCTATAGGGCCAAATTGGTTTTATGAAATTAACTATTTATTTCAAGAAGGTTCCCTCTAAGTGTCTCCAACTATGTAAATAGTTATTTAGGTTTTAATCTGATTTTTCTTCTATTGTTGGTTCCCTAGATAAAATTTGAGCATAAGTAATTATAGTACTTAATGAAGCTAAGAAATCCAATCCCTAAGATCAACCCTGGCCATTACTACTGCAATTTGTAAAGGTCTGGTTAATAATTATATTTGATAGAGCCTTCAACAAGCTCTTTATCAAATTGGCGCCGTTGCCGGGGATTGGCGTATTTTAGTTTAATTAATATGTGTGGTGAAAATGCTTAGTTTTAATTTAGAGTGTAATTAGTGAAGATAATTTATATTTTGAAAAGTGTATATTTCTTATTTTGTGTTTTATTCTTATTATTCTTATTTTTACTCTTAATTGTCTTTTATTTACTTTTTACTGTGGTCTTGTTGTATTTTGTTCAGGTTCATTTGGTGCCCAGAGCTAGGGAGAATTTGGAGCCCTTTGATCCAGAAATTGAGCGCACTTACAGATGGAACTGCCAAATTCGAAGAGAAACACAAAATCAACAGATGGCGGGTGAACAAGCAGAGGAGCAAAAGGCTATCAAGGACTACTTTAAACCTGTCTTCCCTGCAAAGAGCTCTGGAATAGTCCATGCACCCATCGCTGCAAATAATTTCGAGTTAAAAACTAGCCTGATTCAGATGGCGAGGGACAATGCTTTTCTAGGACATCCTACAGAGGACCCAAACTCACATCTAAAATCTTTCATTGCTTTATGTGGAACTGTTAAAATTAATGGTGTGTCTAATGATTATATTCGCTTACGTCTGTTTCCCTTTACCTTGCATGAAAAAGCTCGAGATTGGTTGGAGAGCTTAAAGCCTCAGAGTATCACCATGTGGGACGAGCTGGACCAAGCCTTCCTTACAAAAAAATTTCCACCAGCCAAGACTGCCAAACTTAGAATAGAGATTGGGACATTCAGGCAGTTTGAAGGTGAGCAAATGTTCGAGGCTTGGGAACGGTACAAGGAGCTGCTCAGAAGATGCCCACAGCATGGTTATCCTAACTGGCTGCAAATCCAGTTGTTTTACAATGGACTGAACGGAAATACGAAAACTATCTTGGATGCAGCAGCTGGAGGAACGATTTTATCAAAGACAGTCACGGAGGCAAGGAATCGGCTTGAGGAGATGGTGGCCACTATCAGTGGCCCACCGAGCGCTCAATTACCAAGCCAGTGGCTAGAATCTATGAAATCAATGAGGTAAATGCTCTAAAAGCACAGATGGCTTCTTTGACTAACGCTTTGTCTCAATTATCAAGTCTGGGGAACAATTCTTCGATTGCATCATTAGCAGCTGCTCAACATCCACAATATGGAGGAGATTCGAGCATGGAGCAAGTCAACTACGTAAACAACCGGGGGTACAACCAAGGCGGCAATCACATGCACAACTCATTACCTACACATTACCACCCAGGTTTGAGGAATCATGAAAATTTTTCGTATGCTAACAATAGAAACGTTTTGCAGCCCTCTTCGAGCTATGCTTCCACATCTCAATCAGCAGAAAAGAAGCCATCTTTGGAGGACATGATAGGAGCTTTCATTGCTGAATTAAACAAGAGGACAACTCAGTTGGAAGAGAAGATGAAAGGCATTGCTTCTGGGCATGGGAAGGCTATACAGAACCTTGAAGTGTAGATGAGTCAAATAGCCACCTTTCTGAATGCACTGCATAAAGGGAAATTCCACAGTGGCACAGAAGTTAATCCTATGGAGCAATGTAAAGCCATAATTCTGAGAAGTGGGAAGACTTTGGGAGGACCTGTAAGGCTCCATAACGATGAGGATGAAGAATCACTAGAGAATGAAGTCAAGGAAGATACACCTGCACATGAGGCTACAAAGACCTCTAGTCCAATTCTTCCATCTGTCCTGAATCAGATTCCTTACCCTCAACATTTCAAGAAGAAAGATTTGAATGCTGAGTTCTCTAAATTTCTTGAATTATTTAAAAACCTTCAAATAACCATTCCTTTTGCAGATGCCTTGGAGAAAATACCGAGCTACTCAAAGTTCATGAAGGAGATTTTAACAAACAGAAGGAAGTTCGGGACCCCTGAAACTGTATGCATGACAGAAGAGTGCAATAATGCACTCCACAAGAAGCTACCACCCAAGCTAAAGGATCTAGGAAGTTTTACTGTTCCCTGCACTATCGGTAGTTCTTATTTTCATAGGGCATTATGTGATCTAGGTGCCTCTATTAATTTGATGCCTCATTCAGTGTACAGGACTTTGAGACTTAAAGAACTAAAGCCCACATGAATCTCTCTACAATTAGCAGATCGCTCCATCACCCACCCTAGAGGTATAGTAAAGGATGTCGTGGTACAAGTAGATAAATTCTTCATTCCTGCAGATTTTGTGGTGCTCGATATGGAGGGCGACAATGACATTCCCATCATCCTGGGACGACCTTTCCTGGCCATAGAGGAAGCTTCCATTAAGGTGAAGGAAGGAAAGATATCTTTTCAGGTAAAAGACGAAAAAGTAACTTTCGACATGAGCAAAGCGTTGAAATACCCCTGCGAAATGAGCCTAGGTATGTTTGTGGATGATGTGGATAATTTGACTAATGAGTTTCAAGAAGTGATGTTAAACAGGGATCCATTGGAGTGGGTGCTCACGAAGAATGTTGGCATGGATTTGTGAAAGAATTGATTAACCATTTGAGCCTCGTTTAGCTAAAGACGTTAAAGAAATCGCTTCTTGGGAGGCAACCTAAGTTTCCTTTCCTTTTATTCTGAGTTGTGTTCTGTTAGTTTTCTCTATCGGTCTAATCTAGAATTTTGGAGTGTCATTAAATCTCGTTCCCGTTTTGCAGGACCTCGATCAGTTAGGTGATTCTCTTTCTCCCATTCACTGAGGACATTATGCTGACCCTCCTATATCAGGACAGTATTGTTCACTCTTATCTTTTTTCCATTGTTTTTATATGTTCTAGATTCAATTTAAATCATTTTTTTACATTGAGGACGATGTAGATTCTAAGTTTGGGGGTGGGCAGTACTTAATAGTCCTGATAATTTTGAGCATAATTTTGTTTTAATATGAATTTTTATTCAACTTTGGAGAGCACAACTCTAAATTTCTACATACAAGAGTGAGAAGAGACTTGAGGGAAATATTCAAGGCCAAGTTGTGGAGATCATATGGAGACAAAAAATCGACACACCAGCATAGTTTTTCTCTTCTTTCTTTTTATTTAGTATTTAAATATTGTTTAAGAGTTTAGATTTTGTGATAGTGAACATGAGTGGCTAAACTCTTTTCTTATTCTAAGGATTGATGTAGCCATTAGACCTTATGTTTTAATTATTTAAATTCCATGATTGATTGTCATTAATTTCATTCATGTTTTTATATTCTTAATGCTTTTAATCTTTTGATCACGGATTAAATGTTATGTTGGTCTAAATTCAAGCTTGAGAAAGGTAATTTAGATTAAATCCTAATTGCACGACTAAAGGTAGTTCTAACTTGATAATGATTAGGGCTCCTTTCAAAGTTGTTAATGAAGGAACTTCATACTATGCATAACGTTAAAAATCATCAGAGATGTAGGTTGCACCTTATTGCATAAGAATTGTTTGTCCTCGAAAGAGTCATTCATGATAAAAGACTTCTAGACTTATGAAATATTTGTTTGATCAATCTTGGATGTTTAAGTAATTTATTTATTTTAGTCTAATAGGTGAAATCAACTCCCTAGGATATTTTCTCCTCTGATTGTTTCAATTTTTATTATAATTGTTTTATAAATCTTGCATCCATCATTCAATTCTATTCTCTAAATAAAATTGGGCGATAATATTCATAATACTTAAGTGAATTAGAAAACCAATCCTGAGGACGATACTCGAACACTCTTTCACTATATTAAAACTTGACTCGTACACTTGTGGTATTACGCAAAAATTACGCAACAAGCGTCTCAATGCTATCCTTTCGGGTCATGAAGCTTTATCTTGTTCTCTATTCAATTCCAAGCTTCTAAATCATGCCTTTAAGCTCCAAAAATGCCCGTATCGTCCTCATCAGCTCTAATTTTCCATGTTAGCTCAAATCCTATAGAATAAATGAATAAATGCATGAAAGCTCAATCTAAACATACAAAACTAACACAAATCTAAGCCTATAAATAGCACACTTTTGAGTGCTATAAGAGTCATATTATACTCACCATGGTTCTCAACATCATCACATGGATCGAAATGAAGCATGGAACTTACATAGAGCAATGCATGCCAGTCGAAATGTAGGAGTCCAAAGTCATTGGGTGGATTGTCCAATTGTTAAGAATGAGATAAGGCCCACTTCAACTCCAAGGGCACCTGATTGTGCCCATTCTCAAGTCAGACCGGTGATTACTTCTTTGTCCGGTCTGTCTTCGTCTGGCTCTGCTCCTGGTGTTGATGTTGAGGTTGGTGAGTTGTTTGTCTGTAAGAAAAAGTCAAAGAACAGACTCTCGATGTTGGCCATGAGAAGGAATTTTGAGTTTAAAGTAAAGAAATCCACAAAGGATTTGTACACTGTGGGATGCATCGAGAAAGCTTGTACATGGAGGCTTCGAGTGGTGAAAATGGAGGAAATTGAAATGTTTAAGATAAACAAGTATGTGAGTGCACACACATGCTCAATTGAACTGTTAAATCATGACCATCGGCAAGTGAGTGCTGAAGTGATCGGACACATAATTAAAAGTAAGTTTGAGAGAGTTAGTCGTGTGTATAAGCCAATGCACATCATTGAGGATGTCAGGCAAAAGTATGGGTGAATATAAGTTACAAAAAAACATGGCTTGCTAGGGAAATGGCACATGCATTTACTAAGGGGACTCTATAAGACTTGCCCTAAAAATTGCTAACCCAGGCACCATGTTTGAGGTAGAACTTGAAGACTCACTCTATTTCAAATATGTATTCATGGCATTGGGGCCTTGCATCAGAGGTTATGCGCGCATCCAAGATGTCATCATTGTTGATGAGTCCCATTTAAAGGGAAAGTACAAAGGATGCATGTTGGTTGGTGTAGGGAGGGATGGAAATAACCAAATTTATGTTGGGTTTTGTGTCCTAAAACTCGTGGTTTTGTAAACTGAATGTATATTCTATTTTGCAATAAAGTTGTTATTGAGGTTTATACAGTAAAGTTGTTATTGAATAAAGTGAAATGTGTATTCTATAACCCAAATCCAATGAACTAAGAACCCTTGGCTATAATATGTATACTTGAACTTTATGTATGACATAAAAGTGGATCAAGTTCGAGTAATAGCCAAAATGGTCTATAGTATAAGGATAAGGCTGGGTACCTTATTCTGGGGACACTATGGACGCGACTCACTTGGTATAGTACTAACGATGTGATCCTGAATCGTTCATGTGAAGACATGCGAGTGGGGGCGTCCTATGCAAAGAGTTTGTATAAGACTGGACCGCGAAATAGTCACTTAGACTTTATAACTCCGTTTACTGTCTTAACTGACTATATTCATACGATGACCTAGGTAACTCGATCTTAATCTTGAGCATGCTATGAACTCCTGTTTATTCGGGATTATCCTTAGATTTGCATGGGTGAGAGTGGCCCGAGATCGCCGACTCAATAAGCCTCCCATTTTGGGGATAAGACCGGGTAGATAGTTGGGAACATAATCATGCGAGATGGAATTCACTCCTACCCGCTTTAGGGTTTAGTAGAGATGTTGTTCCCTTAAGTACTGACTCTAGGTCTTGAACAATGGGCCCACCCTCTCATTAGCCCGAGAGGGATTCGGTTTGTTGGTTGGACCACAAACCAAATTGTTCATTAGAGGATTAGTGGGACTTAAGGAACAAGAAGTAATTACAGAGGTAAAACGGTTTATTTGACCGAGCTGTAATTACGAACAACCTGTGAAGGATCGACTTACTAATCATGGTTATATCGAGTGGACAGAAATATATCTACAGTGAGGAGAGTGCAGCCACTGGGCTTTAGTGGAGTGTCCCGGTGGTTAACAAATGTTGATTAGCTAGGCTAAAGAGTTTGGCCAGTTAATCTCGTATCGTTGGAGCTCATGATCTGTAGGTCCATTAGGTTCTCCTTACTAACTCAGACTAAGCCTTGTAATAATTTGAGAGAAAAGAATTTGAATTGTTCAAATTCGAATTTGGGAGAAAGAGTTAATTATATGCGATATACTTAACGTTTCATAGCTTAATTATGAATTAAACTATGATAAAGAAGAGGTGGAAATATTTAAATATGATTTAAATATTGGTTCGGTTTAAAACATGAATAGGGATTCATGTTCGAACGTTCGTTTTGAGAAATTGGGATTGGTCCAATTATTTAATTTGATATTTTATATTAAATTAAATATTTATTTAAAATTAATTAAATTGTTTAATTAATAAAAATTGATTTTAATTTAAAATTAATTTTATATTAATTTTGAATTAAAATTAAAAGAAAATTCAAATTCATTTAGAAATGAAATATGGATCAAATTCATTACTTAATGAACAAGCTTCTTGTCTTCAATGTGTTGGCTTCTTCACTAAGTAAAAATAGAAGCTTGTTGTTTTTCTATATAGAGAAGAAACACAATTAAAATGAGAAGGTGAAGAGAAGAGAAAAATAAAGAGATTTTTGATGAAAATTCTCTAGCTATTTTGTTTTTAGACCATTACTCATTCTTCTCCCAAATACTCTCAATCAAAGATCCCACAATCTGTTCCAAGGCCTGAGGATAGTAGAGAATACTCTAGAGGAGGTCCACAACTAGTTTGTGTTCAAAGAAAGCCCACGGATTAAGAGAATTTTGAGCTACAAAGGTATGTGTTCTTATTCTCCGTTTTTCAAGTTTTGAGCATGTTTTTGTATGATAAAATTGATCAAATTAGAGTGCTTAAGATCCAAAATTGCTGCCGCATTTTTAATATTAACTCCTTCAATTTATCCATTGGCATATGCGATTGTGGACAATGAGAACGATTGGTCATGGACATGGTTTATGACGAAACTGAAGGTAGTCATTGGAGACTCCCCGAACTTGGTTATTGTTTTAGACCGCCACGCGAGTATTGCGCATAGTATTCAAGTTGTATTTCCCACAGATTTTCATGGAGTGTGCACCTACCATCTAGAGTCTAATGTGTTGACCAATTACAAGGACAAGACGGCAGAAGAATTGTTCAAAAATGCTGCTAGGGCGTTCCTCGAGTCAGAATTTAAGATATATTGGTATTGAACGGTAGGCACGATGTTTTCAAATAAATAAACGTTATGACAATATGACTTCGAACAGTGCAGAGTGCTTCAATTCGTTGACTATAAAAGCACGACTGCTGCCCATAGTTCCGTTGCTTGATTATATAAGAGAGCATCTACAAAGGTGGCTTTATGAAAGACGAAACTATTTGTTTTCGCACACGACATGCTATCGAACTATGCTGAGCAACGAATGCCCAAGGATTGCGAGAAAGGTAGATGATACCAAGTCGACCTAATTGATTGTTACACATGTCATGTAAAAGACGGTCGATTGGATGGTATTATTAATCTTCAAACTCGACAATGCACGTGCAAACAATTCGATTCGTATGAAATACCATGTTCCCATGCTATTGTTGCTACTAGAGAATGCAACATCACCCCGTCTAGTCTATGTAATAAGCTTTATACCGTTGAAGCTCTTCAGGAAATATATGCAAAGCCTATATACCCAATTGGGCATGTATCAGAATGGTCGCAATCGCCTAGATATGTGGAGATGAAAATACTTCCACCGAAGAGAATTGATTGAGTTGGTTGAAGTAGGGTACAAATAATTCCTTCTGCAGGCGAACACAGTCGAGCACGGAAATGTGGTAGGTGTGGGAATGTCGAACACAACCGACAGTCATGTAATCAACCTCTATCAACCACCATATTCAACCAACTGGATCAGTAGATATGTTTCTATTTGTATACTATGTTTGTGTTTGTATATTTTGTTTATATATGTAATTGAACTAATTGGTTTGATGTGTTATAGCACCACGCATTCTGTTTTTATCTCTCTGTGAATCTAGTTGTCGCTCTCGCTATCTTTATCGTTATTATTATCGTTATCGTCCTCGTTCTGGTTCTCATTCTCATTCTCATTCTCGTGGACGTTACCTTGCTCGTTCTCATTTGCGTTTATGTAACTAAGGAATGTACATACCAATTTCGCTTTAGCTATTAACACTCGACTCGCTCTCGCTATCAATCTTTCGTGGACGATTTACCCATTCGTTATAATTATGTTAAGCATGGATATCGTTCTCGTTCTTACTAACGTGTTCTTGCTCTCACTCTCGCTCTCATTGGGTATCGCTCTCACTCTCGCATAGTTGACACGAATACTGGGTCTTAAAGTCCGTCATCTGCTCTTGTACAAATACGGAAGTCTCTGCGCCTGTCACCAAGTACTCGAACCATTTAGCATAGAATATCCTGCAGTCCAGTGAATCATGTTGTATGTTAGAATTCCTTTGCACGATAGACAAGCCACGTGGATGTTTGCATACTTGGCTTGACACGAGGGACATCACAGAAGTAGAATAATGAGGGTAGTGTGTGCACGAGGGGCTCCAGGAACTTCTTGACGTGCCCAAGTTCGATGTACGAGGGGTATGAGTTGTGCACCAACAACTATACCCTATTCAAGTCCATGGCCAGTAAGAACCAGTGCTCATTCATGTTAATGGGGCAGTACACGAAGTCAACTTTTTGCTAAGCAAGTTTGTAGTCGTCGTGCACTCTTTCCACGTACTAAATATAAGTATCCTTTGACTCCCATGCCAACACGGCTTTGAGAAACTTCTTCTTCTTGATCTTTTGGTATGTACTTTCTTTAGTTCTCAGTTTTAAATGGGCCTGCAAAAGATAACACATGCATTGTGAGTTGTTCTGATAATCAAACAAACTTGCGCACACATAATTTTAGTGTCAATACATACCAGGGTCCCCGTAGGCGATATGGTGAATTGGTGTATGCACATTTTCGATCGAGTGGAGAGCTTCCTCTTGATAAACATGAACAACGTGACATCGACATCAGGATCGGATGCGAAAGAGTATATCGTTTTGACGCCTTCTTCTTTCGGATACCCTTTCTAGGGAGCATCAGGATTAGATGCGATAAAGCTAGTAGGGCTCTCGCTGGCTATGGGAATGGTGACATCGACATCCGAAATGGCGAGGCGGGTAGAGTCGATGAGGCGAGTTATACCAGAAAAGTGGTTTCTGTCACGTGGGTTCTAAGGTCGTTATTAGAAGTTATATATTTGGTGTGTGTGTCTGGATTAGTATTTAAGTAAAGTAGTTACATATGTGAAGTTATATCTGTTTGGTGTGTTTGATGTGTGGAGAGTCCAAACTTCTCGAATGTTTGGGTTGTATGGAACTTTTTCTTGAATGTTTATGAATAATTCCCTAGAGTATCGATACAATTGTGTATCAATTAGAGTCGACGAGGCGGGTGGAGTTAGTGTCAACAAGGACTATGGCATTGGTGTCGTTGGGGTTTAGGGCAGTGGAGGCAATGGACTTAAGGCTCTGTAGGGTGGCAGCGATTACTGAGTCGGTGGTGTCAGAAATACGTGAGGTGGAGATGATGAGGTCAGTGAAGGTCGGAGTGGAAGTGGGAATGGGGAGGGAGATGGAGATGGGGAACGTGGACTCAGTGGTGGTGGCAGGAATGGGGAAGGTGGACCCAGTGGTGGTGGAGGCAATAGGGATGGCAGACTTGATGGTGGTGGAAGAAATAGGGAAGGTGGACTCGGTGATGGTGGTAGTGTTGGGATTTATGCCCTAAAGCCTCGTAATTAATAATTTATTTAATAATTAATAATAATTTTGATTATTTTATTTACAATATAAAATTATCCATTATATGAAAAATCCAAGGTTATTATTGTAATCTTGAACAGTATGTGGTTGACATACGAGATGATCATGTTCAAGAAATAACCTAAAGGGTCATAGTATATGGATAGGGTTGGGTGCCTTATCCTGGTAACACTATTGATACGACCCACTTTGTAATAATTACAAATGATTTGATCCAAATCATTCATGTGGAGACATGTGAGTGGGGGTATCTTATACAATGAGTTTGTATAAGACTTGACCACGAAATATTTAATCTTTCTTTATAAATCCGTTAATTGAGAAGATTAATATTTCATCAGGATGATCATATGCGACTCAATCTTAATCCTGAGTGAGTTATGAACTCCTGCCTCTGAGGGCTTGTCCTTTGATTTGCATGGGTGAGAGTGGCTTTTGTAGCCAATTCAATATGCCTACCATTTTGGGGACTTAACCAAATAGGGAGCTGGGAACATAATCTCACAAGATGGAATTCACTCCTTCCCATATAGGGTAAGTAGATGAGTAGTTCCCTTAAGTGCTGATTTCGGGACTTGAACAATAGGACACCACCCTCTCACTGGCCCGAAAGGAACTTAGTTTATAATTAGATTATAAACAAATTGTTCATTAGATAATCAGTGGTACTTAAGGTGCAAATGTAATTATAGGGGTAAAACGGACTTTTGACCCAGCTGTAATTACGAACAACTCGTGAAGTATCGACTTGCATGTAATGATTATATCTATGGACACAACTTGTCCTACAGTGCATAAGAGTGCAACTCTAGGTCTATAGTGGAGTGACCTATAGTTAATGAATGAAAATTAATTAATTAAAGAGTTTAATTAATTAATTTTGTATCATTGGAGCTTATAATCTGTAGGTCCATAAGGCCCCCTTGCTAGCTCATAGTAACACTAAAAGATCAATTTAGTTGAAAGAAAAATTTGAAATGTTCAAATTAATATTTAATTTGAATTGTTCAAATTAATATTTAATATATTAGATATATTAAATATAAAAGAGGAAAATATATTTATTGTGTTTGATACATTAAATATTAAAATAATTAATGTATATTAGATACATTAAATAAAAGATATTTATTAAATTTGAATTGGATTCAAATTAGGAAATAAATGTCGTAGGAGAATTTTAAACGGTTTGAATAAGATTCAAATTGGTTAGATAAATATATTTTAATATATTAGATATTAAAATATATTATTTAATTATTTTCTCTAGACCACTATAAATAGGACTCTAGGGGTGAGCCATTGTGCATTCTACACAACACACATCTCCTTAATAGAGAAAATTAGAGAATTCTCTCTAGACCTCTTCCTCTCCAATCCCTTGTGGATTTTCTTTCAAGAGGCTCCCACAAGCTTTGGTCCTGTGTTCGAGTCATAGCCAAGAAGACTTTGTGGAAGAGATAAAGATCCGCCAGAAGAATCTCCATATTTGGAATGTATTTATTGCTTAACCCTTGTATTTTAGTTTAATTCTAAATAAATCAAAGACGATTCCTATGCTTCCGCTATGGGTTTAATTCAATTATTCCCTTCAGGTAGGAATGGGGACGGTGGACCCAGTGGTGGTGGAGGGAATAGGGATGGCAGACTTGATGGTGGTGGAAGAAATAGGGAAGGTGGACTCGGTGATGGTGGTAGGAATGGGGACGGTGGACCTAGTGGTGGTGGCAGGAATGGTGGGAATAAGGGTGGTGGACCCGATGGTGCTAATGGGGATGGTGGATCTGGTAGGAGTGGTGGGAATGGGGATGGTGGACTCCATCGACTGATCGACACGTAGGTTTGGAGACTCGACCCAGTCGTGTCCCTCATCCTACATAAGACAAAAGACACGTTAGTCAGGGAGCATGAGAATAATCCAAATATTCTCTACATATTGTATCACATACCTTACATATTCTGCGACGTAACTCAGATATAGTGATCAAATGAGACTTCACCTCTCCCATCTTCGACTTCAAGTCACCCATCTACGACTTCAACTCCCTCAAGACTCCTCGACTCTATAGACATGAGCATCGATGCTACGAAGATAACCCAAGTTCGATGAACCCTCATGTCTAGGGTGTCAATCATGGGTCGGCGCTCCCTCGTGGGGAGAGGGTCGTTCCCTATTGGTCTCGTCCCTGATTTGAGGATCTATCTGACCCTTTTCGATAGAGATGTCAATTTAACCCGCCTCGAACGGGGAGGGGAATCCCTTATTACACCAGGAATGGGGGAGGGAGCGGGGAGATTTTTCTCTCCATTGGCTTGACGGGGAGGGGGATGGGGAATATATTCCCCGTCCCCGTCCCCGACCCCAACCTCGCCCCGAATCCCCGCCCTGATTAGTAATATATATATATATATATATATATATATATATATATTTTAAAAAAACTATAGTAGGAATTAGTTTAAGACTATATTGTTATAAAAAAATTAAATATTATGTTGTAATATTGAAATTTGAATTTTTAGAAATTAAGTTGTTTCAACATTATAGTATTTTTACTTATGGTATATAATTGTTTTTATTAAGAAATTTTATAACATTTTCTTTAAATATAATTATATTGAAAATTATTCATTTAGAAATAGTTTTTATTATGGTTGAGAATAATAAAAATTAAAAAAAAAAGATTAAAAAAAAAAGAACAGGGAAAATTCCTCGCGGGGAATCCCCGCCCCGATCACAGCGAAATTAAATGGGAAATTTCGCGGGGATGGGGAATGAAATGGGGGGCGGGGACGGGGACGGGGAATCCATTCCCCTGCCCAGCCCCGCCCCGTGACATCTCTACTTTTCGATCTCCTCCCTGATCTGAGGATCGATTTGACCCTCTTTAGCCTCCTCCCTGATTTGAGGATTGGTCTGACCCTCAAAGTGCATCTCAAACTCCCAGTTGTCGTCGTAGACCCTCTGACCAACCTGAGTATTGTGGTACTATTGCTCGGCCTCCAACATGACCAGTATCAACGTGACCACCGTTTGTCACAAACAAGTAGATGTAAGGATAATAAAACTACAAGAAACTACATTATGTAATACGCAAGTGAGTGCATTCTAACCTTAAGGGAGTTGAATACATCTCGCTCCAACACCTTATATGGAAAGGAGTGAGAGTATGACCATCTCCTAATGCGAGGCACTACATCATTATTTAGGCGAGTCGTTATACGACCCGCTACTGACAACAGAGTCTCATATGCCCATACCTAGACAACATAACCCTAGTTAGTTTATAATATACTACATACAAATAACAAGCTAATTTTAATTTATTATAAAACGTGGAATACCTGGAAAGCATGAGGGAATCCAAGAAAGTTATACTTAACAATATAATTCTTATTCGTCCTGGCCTTCAACTTGTATGTTGCAACCTTGTCCCTCAAGGCTGCCTTAAGGCCATGAACTGTCCTATCCCAAATTCTGCTCGCACAATCCAAACTGTTGAAGTACTCCAAGTCTTTAACTTTCCCATACAGGGACCTATCAATCACGACCTTTGATTTATTCTTCCCCATCATGGCCATCTCAGTGTAGTAGATTAAGGACACCTTCACTACATCCTCGTCTGTCTCAAACTGCAATCCCTTATATGCATCTTCATAAGCATCCAGACGAATTTCAATGCCCATGCCATCAAAGTACTTGAGTCACAGGGCTTCATTTGAAACCTCTATTTGATGTCCTCTCTCAGGTGATGGCCACAACCCAATCATCATGAGGAATTTGGCCTTTGAAAACTGCACCACTGTACCATTTAGGTCAAACCTCCCAACCATCAACAACCTCCCTCAAGAGGATGTGATGCACCAACGGGCTGTTGAAAACCAAGTCCACATCAACAAATCGCCTAAAAACAGTTATTCTGAACATTTCATATGCCTAGGGGTCAACTTCTCCTTTACCACTTTATTTGTACTACTTATGTGGGCAAGGTCAGAAGCTTGGCTAGGGAACCAATCATCCTTGGTGATTCTTAGAACTTTTTTCATTTAAGTACTGCATAAATTGCACAAACAGTAAGAATAAAATAAAACAAAAGGGAAGAAAAATAAACACAGCATACATAGAATGGCATATTAGAAACTAAATTCTCGTTCTCACTCTCACTTATTTCTCTCGTTCTCACTCTCGTTTACGTTTCGCTTTCATCCTTGCTTTAGTTCACAAAATAACGCATTCACGCTCTTGTTCCAGTAACCTCACTCTATCTCTATAGCTCTCGTTCACCCAATCTATCCATTTCGCTCAAAACCCTAACTTCTCGCTCTAGTTATATCGCCCTTGTCCCTGTAAGCTCGCTCTAGCTTTATCTCTCTCGTCCTTGTAACCTCCTCTAGCTCTGTATCTTCCTCAATCAAACCCACCCACTATGGCAACACATGCACAAAACCAGAACAACCATAAACCTCGCCCTCTATCGCAAACAATGTAAAGAAGAAAACCACGAACGAAACAATATACGAAGGAATCGGTCGGTTTAGGCTTACCATTTCAAAGAAAGAATGGGTCGGTGGTGAAGATGAAAGGTGATGACGAAGCAATCCGGCAGTGATGAAGCTCAATCGACGGAGAGATAGTGAGTTTCGAATGTAAAGTGAAAGAAATGAGAGAAGACTATTTGTTGTTTTTTTAAATGTTGACTCGAAATGGAAGACTAAATGAAGAATAAACGACTACTGAAGAGAGAGCGTGAGAAACAAGAGAACGAACGAGTCACTATTTTAAAGGCGAGAGAGAGAGAGAGCAAGAGCGATACTACGAGAGCGAAAGCGAAACTATGAGAGCGAGAGAGAGAGCGATACTATGAGGCTAGAGTTAGGCTAGAGTGATACTACAATAGTGATACTTGTAAGACCAACCTATATCTAATATCGCTCTCATTCTCGCTCTCGTGCTCGCTCGTGACTTTTCATGATTAGCATGCATGCTCGTGGTTGGGGAGACGGAAGGGTGCCTTCCATGCATGTCAATCCATTCGTGGATTCATTAATGGTGACCTTTGGCATGCCAATCCATTTTGCCTATTAATAAACCCTAAAATGGTTTACTCACTAAACACACTCCTTCCCCTAAAATGGAATACTCATCCGACGATAGTTTTTTTTAATACCCATCAGCCACGTTATTGGGGGAGTTAGACCCCGGATCCCGAAACCACAACCATTTCCTCCTACAAAGTGGAGGAGGAGGGTGAGCTGGAGGACTTCTTGGCAAATTAGCTGAAGGAAGAACAGTCTTCCCAAACGCTACCACCACTGCCACCACCTACTTCCCCTTAGCCTGCATCCCAATCGACTCATTTAGCATGTTTTGTGAACATGCCTAGGGAGAGGGGCCCCTTCAACATATTTTGTGAACATGCCTAGGGAGAGCAGCGGCTGGAGAAAGAAGAAAAAAAATCTCGTTCTATCAATGAAGGGTCCAACCACACGTCCACTGGGAATAAGAGAGGGAAGGGAGAGGACAAAAAGTTGCCACTAGTGATAATATCATCTAACTCCAAGTAGGTTCAGAAGTGGGGTGTCGGCCGACTTGTTTTTCTTTTTTCTTTTTTGTTTTTTTCTCTATATAACCTCCCTAAACTGGAATGCAATTTTACATTTTTCTTATCGTTCTTTACGTCGTGCATGGATTCACAGTAAATTAACAACAGAAGCAAAACCTGGGAGCAATAATAAACAGAAAATATTGTTAAAAGCGAGTGTGAGAACAACAACGAGAGCATGAGAGAACAAGCACGCGAGAGCAAGTACAACATTCGTAAAAGGCTCTCTTGAGTGACGGAATACATTGTTCAAAGCGAGAGCGAGAACGAGAGTGAGAGTATGAGAGAACGAGCACACGAGAGCGAGTACGACATTGGTAAAGTCCAGTTCGAGTGACATGTACTACGAGAGTGAGAACGAGTCAACGTGTGCGAGAGCAAGAATCTTGTAAGAACCAAAATATTTGCTGATGTGGCCAGCGAGAGAGAGAACTAGAATTGTCAGCGAAATCGTTATTATGTGCGAGAGAGTGAACAAGCGAGACGTCCTCATACTTCCATTGTGGTTAATTTTGCGCATTGCCACGTCTTTCATTATTTTTGAGCAACAGGTTAGATGGCATTAAACCACGTGAAAAGTGGTCTTCCATACAAAAACTCCTTTTAATTCCTAGCTTGTAAGAGTAGTTTTGAATGACAGAACAATTTCAACCATATTTATACTTGTAGATTGTAGTTGGGAAGACGAAAATGAGTCTTTTTTTCAAAATGAAATCTCTCTCTTGTACTAACCAATCACCCATGATACTTTGAATTTACTAATATAAGAGGCATCTATAGGCTTTGTAAAAAAAATGTTTAGAGTAAAATAAACATATATTGAAAAATGGAGGACTTGAAGGAGACATAAAAATTCTCTCCAACCCACTTTTATATTTTGTATAGTATAGATATAGAGATCAATTTCTTATTAACCTTGTTATATTTTAATTTTGGTTAAATACCACTGAACTTTGTACTTTGTTTCAAAAATACCCCCTGAAGTTTCAAAAGTTTCATGAATATCCTTAAATTTTCAAAAAAAAGTTCAAAAATACCCTTACCGTTAGTTTTGGATGGAAACCATTAATACTTTATTTCAAAAATACCTTTGAACTTTCAAAATTTTCATTAATAACCTTAAACTTTAAAAAAAAAAGTTCAAAAATAGCCTTACCGTTAGTATATGGACACAAATCGTTAGTACCTCGTTTTAAAATACCCCTGAACTTTTAAAAGTTGTATTAATACCTTTAAACTTTAAAAATAAAAATAAAAAATGCCCTTACTATTGGTATATGGACGAAGAACATTTATCTACACCTCATTACCTCCCTTTTCTATTTCTTCTCTCTCTTGATGTGCTTCAATCTATGGCCTAACACTTTTCAATTTTTTCAATTTTTTTCCTTTTTTTTTTCAATACCCTCTTTACTCTCTTCTTCCATTTTCAATCTCTAAAACTACCCCCTTCAATCAAGGTATATAGACTATAGTAAGAAGAAAGGAGAATAATGGAACCACCAAGGAACTTTAGGACTTAAATGCTTTAACAAGGTTGTACGTTAGTAATTTGAGTTAGTACATTTGGGTTTAATACACAAAAAGAGAGATATGTTGAGAATTTGGGTCATAATTTTGAAGACATCTAGTGGGAGGGAAAAGAAAGAAAACATTTGCAAATTTGTAGTGGACGAAGATTTTATTGATCCTTTTTGCAGTTCAAATTAGTCTATTTGTTGTGGTCAGTTAAGAAGGTTCCCTATGATTGAGAATTGGACAAATGGAGGAAAAATGAGAGTATCTATATGAAAAAAAAATGAGGGTATCTATATGAGTTGTTTTCAAATTGGTTCTTTTCCAACTCAAGATAACTTCAAAGATATTGACTATTTAGGTATTGAAATTTCTTATATTTATGTTTGGACATGTTTAGAAATGAGAAAGAGTTCCTTCTGTTTAGTTAAAGTTCTAATATTTAAGAAGATAAGAGAAATGAGGGAAGTTCTAGAGATTGAAAAATGGAAGAAGAGAGTAAGAGGGTATTGAAAAAAAAAAGAAAAAATAGAGAAGTGTTAGGTCATAGATTGAAGCAAATCAAGAGAGAGAGAAAATAGAAGAGGGAGGTAATGGGGTGTAGATAAACGGTTTTCATCCATATACTAATGGTAAGGACATTTTTTAACCTTTTTTTTAAGGTTAAGAGTATTAATGTAACTTTTGAAAGTTCTGGGGTATTTTTAAAATGAGGTACTAACGATTTATGTTCATATATTAACGGTAAGAGTTTTTTTTTTTTAATTTTTTTTTTGAAAGTTTAAGGGTATTAATGAAACTTTTGAAAGTTTATGGGTATTTTTGAAACAAAGTACTAACGATTTCCATCCAAAACTAACAGTAAAGGTATTTTTGAACTTTTTTTTAAAGTTTAAGAGTATTAATGAAACTTTTAAAAGTTCAAGGGTATTTTTGAAACAAAGTACAAAGTTTAGAGGTATTTTCTATAATTTAGCTTTTAATTTTCTATTAATAAATCTATACTATATAAATGGTGCTTGAGGGGAGAAACTTTTGATTTCTATTTTTGCCCCTTCTAAATTTGGAGAATTCCCATTATGCCCTTCTTAATTGAAAAATTTTCAATTCTGCCCTCAATTTGAATAAAGGTCCTAAAATCGATCTCTAATTTTTTAATGAATATTCATAAATTAATACTTAAAACTTCTTAAATTCATATTTAAAATAAAGATTAGAAGGTAAGATTGTTTTTAATAAATTAATATTTAAAACTAATCTCTACCGATCTCTAATTAGATTGTTTTTTTTTTTATAAATTAATATTTAAAACTTTTTAAATTCATATTTAAATATTAAAAAAAAATTAAAAGATAAGATAAAACTAAAGATATCATGTATTAAATTTTTATACACATATCGATTAATAAAGGGTGAGTAAAAAAAATTAAAAAATTGTATTAAATAAAATTTGAGTTGGGGAGAAACTTTTGATTTCTATTTTTCCCCTTCTTAATTTGAAAACTTCTCATTATGCCATTCTTAATTGAAAGATTTTCAATTTTGTCCTCACTTTGAATAAAGATCCTAAAATCTCTACAGATTTTTAATTTTTAAATGAATGAATAATTAATACTTAAAACTTCTTAAATTCATATTTAAAATAAAGATTAGAAGATAAGATTGTTTTTAATAAATTAATATTTAAAACTAATCTCTAATTATATTTTTTAAAAAAATATAAATTAATGTTTAAAACTTTTTAAATTCATATTTAAAATATTAAAATAAAGATTAAAAGATAAGATAAAACTACACATATCATGTATTAAATTTTTATACACAAATCGATTAATAGAGGGTGAGTTAAAAAGAAATTTAAAAAATTGTATTAAATAAAATTTGAGTTAAATGTTTTAAAATCTCTACCCATATCTTACCCATATATTGAAGGGTGATTCTAAAGAGTGATTAACAAAATAACCTCCCCCATCTCTTAAAAAAAAATCACGATTTATTAAAAAAATAAAAAAATAAAAAATTATATTTTATAGACAAATTGATTAATATCACAAATCTATTCAAATCGACCATATCATATTTGCATATTTGAATAACTTAAACGTCATATATTGTCTATATAAGTGATTCCAAAAACTATGTAGGAGATAAATTTTGATTTCCTCTATTTCATTTGATACTTATGGTTATATAAGCCTAATATATATTTCTTTTCAATAAACCAAAACATTCGTATCTAATTTTCCAATTCTCAAGGTTCAAACAATTTATTATTGGAGAGACTTCATAGCAATTTCCAACATTTTGGTAACCATTAATATTCATATTCTAAAAGTTATTTTATTTGATGAGAGATTCTCTATTCTTGTAATTTTATGATAAAAAATAAACTCAATATTTCTTAATTTATTAATTTTAAAGTTTGATATAAAAAATAATATTTTTGTTTAAATTAATTTATTAATAGATATTCTCGATTCAGTGAACTTTTATAAACAAAATAAATTGACCAATAGATCTCCTCAACATTTCTTTCACAAATTCAAAGAGTTCTAAAATTGAGAACTACTTTCTAATTAATGATTCTCTTGAATTCGAAAAGTTCATTGAAAAAAAGATTTTTTTTTAATTATTAGATAATACAAATTAAAAAAATAGAAAAAAAAAGAATATTTTGGTTTAAATTAAAGTTTGAAATTAAGTGTGTAATCAACTCCAAAAAAATATATAATATTTTGGTTTAAATTAAAGTTTGGAATTAAATGGGTAATCAAATGATGCTAACCAAAGTAAATAATAATAATGAAGTGTAATTCTTCATTTTCCATATGTATAAGATCCTACATCCAACTTTTATATGTACATTTCATTTTTAACGTTATGAAACACGTGCAACGCACGTAGCATCTAACTAGTCAAAATTAAAAGCTTGTATTAGTAAACTTCTTTTTTTTTTTTTTTTCCTTTTTCGATTACCATCCAAACACAAATTTTTAAATACATTCCACCAAATTTTTCTTATTCCAAAAGAGATAAAAAATTTAAAATCATTTCTTGAATTTTAAATCACAAGATTTAAAATAATTGATTGAACTTTATTTGGAACCAAGAATAAAGAAAATGAGTTAAATAGGTGATAATATGTACCATTTATGTGGTTAGACTAAATCTTAGGACCAAATTGAAACTTTTTAAACTATAGTGACCGAATTAAAATTAATCCCAAACCATAGGGACTAAATTGAAAATTTCAAAACTATAGGAACTAAATCAATACTTTTAAAACCAGAAGGGCCAAATCAAAATTAAATGGTTTCTTATATAAAAAACAATTAAAAAAAAGTAAATCCCAATGACAGAGATCAAAACTGAAACTATGCTCAATTAAGTTTCTCTAATTTTGGGAGAGAAGATTTTTAGTTAAATCTTTGATTTCAAGGTATGAGAATTTAATTTTGATCTTATTCTCCAATTCAAAAGGAACTCAAAACTTGAAGTAAGTAGATTCTATTTCAAATCTTTAGGTTCCTTATTTGGAGTTTTAAAATTAGAAATTTGGAGAAAATAAACTCATCTTTGAAGTTTAGAACTTGAAAAAGGGAAAGAATTTGTTTTTTTTTTTTTAAAAATGCCTTAAATTCCATTCTTTTCTCTCTCCCTCTCCTTTTCATTTAAGCAACCAGCTGCCCCACCCACGTTTTCCTTCATCTTCTTCATCCTCTTCATCCATTCTCTTCCTACGAGACCAACGACGCCGGCGACCCGAATTCCTCACGACTGCTCTCCATCGAGTTTTTGGTAGCAGATCACGAGACCCATGTTATGCCCAACTTTGGACACCAACGACGTTGATCTTTCATTCTTCGGCGTCAATACACTCAGCCAACGCGACATCTCCAACCTTGCAGTAGCTTTGTGCATTTTTCGGTGGTTTTAGCATAAACCCACACAACAGTTCACGAGTTTTAGCGCCTTCTTCAACTTTTTGGCTAGATACTGAGCGTTTTCTCTACTTTTTGGTAAGGTTTGACCTTTACCCATGCCTAATCAACTTTAGATTTAGATTACCCATCCCCTAAATGACATTGATTTGCAGTTTAGACCCCGTCGCTCATCGCCTAGACCCAGTTTGAGACATTTTGTTGATGAAAATCCATTTTCTAGCAAGTATTCCGACCTCTTTGGTGCTGATCGGTGAGTTTTATTGCCTTTTAGACCTTTCGCAAATCCATCTAAGTATTGTAGCTTTAGTTCTAAACCTTTAGTTTGCAGTTTATGATCGATTCGAAACACCTTCGAGTAGCAAATGACAAGCATAAGGGCTCTTTTGGTACGTTTTAATGCGTTTTAAACCATTTGTAAATCACTTTAGGTGTTATAACTTAGGTTTTAATGCGTGAGAGCCTTATGTTTGCAACAATTCGATCTCATTCGAACACTCCCATCACGTATTCAAGCTCATTTGGTGTAGTTCGGTAAGTCTCAACACACTTTGAGACTCTTTCGATTTGAATTAAGTTTGTTCAGATATGTTTGAGTGAGTAAGACCAAGTTTAGGGTATGTTTGGGAGTGATTCCAAAATCAATTTTGTCATTGCCCAAATCACTTTCCTTTAAAATGACAATGTTTGGCAAATGAATAAAAGTGATTTTAGGAAAATAAAAATAATTTAAAATTGATTTTTATAGAATTAGGTGATAGGTGATTCTATTCCATGTCTAAAATACCGAAATTACCCCTCTATTTAAGAAAAATTTCAGCCCTACTCTCATTTTTTTCCCTCGATTGGAATCTCCTCTCTCAACTTGAGAAGCTTCTCTGTAAGTACTTTCTGCCACTTCTTCTCTCCCTCTGTCTCTAACTTGTTCGTTTTTCTCTGGTGATCTGTGTATGTTGATTTTAATTACGTTTGTCCCGTTTTTGTAGGATTTTCGAAAGCGCTCGTCAAGCCGGTTTGATTCGCTACAGTTCCTCCTCCGGAGAAAGCAGCTTCCTCCTTCCGACTTGTACACCGTCGCTCGCAGGAAACCCCCACCCTCCGTTGCCGCGTGCAAGGTCTCCATCTCTCTCTCTATCTAATCGAAATTTTTGAATGATCTCTAATTGATTACAATCGCTCTGCTTCTCTGTGTTCTTTCTGTTTCTTTTAAGTTTGTAGTACTAATTTTCAATTGAATAGAATAGTGAATCGGAGCGGAGGAATAATTCGAGATAGAGAGTGAGGAATTTCATATAAAATGTCAGAGTGTATGTTCATTTTCTGAAAAAATGCAGCGATATTTTCTAGTTTTGCTTCTTGTTTGATAACACTGATATCTTGTGTTATTTTGAAGCTTTGGGGGAATGAATTTTTGCATGTGTTGTTGGTGGGAATTCTTTGTTGAATATGTTTGCATAAATTGAATCTAAAAGTAATCTGATTTTTGGGACGATTGAAATGGTAATATTAATAATAGTGCTCATCTTGATTAGAGTTTTACCGCCGACATTTATGTCGATATGTTTAGTTGCTTTCTTTTAAATTCACTTGAACTTCACTTGCCATATTGATTGAATTCAGCGTCAGGAAGAGTATGGAAATCGGTGGTTTATATGGTTTTGTGTTTGTGATTGTAGAATTTTGGCTTCTATTTAGATTGTTGATCACATTACTTTGTTTCTTAAGAAGTAGAAGTTTGTGTGCTAATTGCTGTATATGGTAGATTTTTTTGCGGCTATAAGATGAATGAAATGTCAAAGAGCGAACGATTAAATGAAGTTTTGTGTGTGTGTGTGTGGATTAAGAATGACGTTACACTAAACAAGCGATCGCTTATCTCCTTTGTTATGTGATTTTACAGAAGTAGTTCGTACTGTATTTTCACCAAGAAAGTTCAGTAAAACGTTTGTTGTTTCTTGAACTTAGTCATACCTGGCTTTTTTATTTTGATTACAAAATCATGAGATTGTGTATGCTTTCGATATACTTGTTGAAAGATAATTTGTAATTTTTCATGTTATGTGAATGGGTACTTGTGAGTTCCAGAGTTGTTTTTGTGTTTAAAAGCTTAAGTGAGTGACAACTTCTAGAGAAACATTATGTTTTTATATTACTTTTTATGCTCGTTGTTCAAATGTATTTTGTTTTTTTAGTTATTGTCATGCTATCTTTTATGCTTTAGATGAACGTCATATGATAATTGTCCCTACCCATTATGTCGTTGTTTGGTTCATGTTGTATCTGAAAATCCCCATGAAAATCAAGCTTGGAGAAAAGAAAAGAAAATTCTCCTCTCCTTTAATTGTGATTTATTTTCTTAAAATTCAATTTTAGAATATTTGTGTATTACTTAAATGCCAATCTTTATTTTAATCATAAGTTTTAGTGTTGAGTACCAAGATATATACGCATGTAATTAGTTCTAGGGCAAAGATAGTTTTATTATCACAAGTCTCACTTTCTTCAATCTCTTTTCTTTTTTAATTCTTCCTCTATTAAGGAAGGCAAGTCAGAAAAGTCCATTTAAGAATTAAAAGAAGTGGATGGAGATGTAAGTTGGTTATTGGGATTGACATCTTTTTGGTCACCTACACCGTTGAATTTTTAAAAACTTATCCTTTGAATTTGGAAGCATTCTTTTAAAAATAATGGGCCATTTTGATGACAATGGGTCTGAGTAATCATTTTATTGTGTGATTTCAATTTAGTGTTGATTTTATTTGAATGTTTTCTTGAATTTTGAAAATATTACTATTCAAATATAAAAAAATGGTATGCTTTGTTTAAGGGCAGTGGAAGAGCAAACATACCTGTTTACTTAGTGCTCCTACAGCAAGAATTGTTGGCATTATATTCGTAGTATCTTTGGTATTTCTTAGGTATTCAAGAAAAGCTCCATTGATAGCATTTTTCAACTACTATGCGATTTGATATTCTGAAATTACTTAGTTAAGACATCAATTTCTTAGTTTGGTGCTCATTCTTTATTATTCTGAAATTTTTTGGGTTTGCTGTTCTGTTTTGTGCTGTTGGTTGATTACTTCTCATAATCTGTGAAGTCTTTTGCTAGATGATAAATTTATTTTCTTTTGAATTGTTCAGTTGAACTGGATTTCTTTTGAATTTGGTTTATGCCCCCTCAACCCTTCCTTTCTTTTTAGAATGTGAATGGATATAACTCTTAGGGGCCATTTGGTACAAGGATTTTGGGGATGGGAATGGGCAAGGGTTTTGGATACCCTTGTTTGGTATAAGGTTTGGAGGCTTGGCCATGGGAATGGGTTATTCCTATGGGTTTTGTGTACCCATGAGTAAGGGTATTTGATACCCTTGCAAAACCATGGGTTTTCTTCCTTACCCTCCTCTTTCTCTCTCATTTTTGTTAATATTCATCTTTATTTTGAATATATTTATTTATTCTATTAAAATTAATTAATTTAGATTAATTTTTATAATCAACCCAATTATATTAAAATTATTTTATAATAATGTATTGAATTAACCTAATTAATTATTTAATTGTAATAAATAAATTATAAAAAATTTTAATAAATTAATTATAACTAATTGATTGATTAAAAATATACCCAACGAATTCTCATTTATAAAAAGAAAAAAATAATAATTTTTACACCTAAGTTTGTTGAGTTGTATCAATTTCTACCATAAACTTTTAATTTCATCAAATTGTACTCAAACTTAGATAAGTATTGCAATCTTAACCTTAAACTTAAAAAAGTTTTGCAATTTCTATCCTCCAATAAGTTTTCTTTTGAATATTCGTTAAAAAAAGTATTTCCATATGCTTTCAATGAATTATATAAGACATGGGTATGGTACAAAATTGATAAGATTTCAAAGAAAAACAATGTTAGAGCTACATTTTGTTAAAATTTGTGAGTTTTGGTAAAGTTATTCATTAGTTTACGGGTAAACATTAATAGTTTAGAGTGAAAATTGATACACGGTGACATGTTTACCGGTAAAATTGATTTTTTTTCCTTTATAAAAATAAACTAAATTAATGTAATTGTGTATTTATTGAACCTTTAATAAATTAGTAATCTATTTAGTCTATTTAATTAATTGAAATAGTTTAGTATAAAAATTATAACTTTTTACAATTATTTATTCAATTAAAATTATACATCTATTATGATCAATTAATTTACATTTATTTGTTAAAGAGTTCATTAATTAATGCATCATAATTATATAAAATTTATAAAATTAATCTCATAAAAAAGATAAAAATATCATTTATTATTATAAAAATTAGCATTCCCAGGTGCACAACCAAACACAACAATCAATGATTCCCAGTAATCTTATTCCTAGGCATCCATTATTCCCATGCATATAAGAAACCCTAAACCTTGAACCAAACGACCCCTTGGTGATGAAAAAGATAAGCAAGCAAAGGCTATTTGAGATGATATTACTCTTAATTCATTCATACAAGTGTGTGTTGCTGAGACTTTAAATGGGAACAGACCTAACTGTCATTTTAGTAAAATTGGATGAAGGAATGTGATAAAGAACTTCAATGAAAAGACTGTAAAAAATTATGGATACAGACAACTTAAGAACAAATGGACATCACTCAAGAAAGATTGACAAATTTGAAATAAATTGGTTGGAGTTGCAACAATATTAGGATGGGATAATTTAGGACAGACAAGTAGAGCGGGAGAAAATTGCAAAACTTCTTATGTCGTGTTAATCTCTTTAGTATATATTTTGTGTTTCAATAGATAATATCTAGTTTAAGTATTTGTAAAGAAACAGACATTTCTAGATTTAATAAGATATATGACTTTTGAATTTTTATTTTGATATTTATTATGTGTATTTTTCTTACTTAACATATTAATCATGCATATAAAAATTTAATAATAAAACAAATGAAAAAAATAAATATTTATCATAATTATTTAGTTAAATAATTTCGTAAATATAAAATGTCCTTTTTAGTAATTTGGTAATTCTAAAATCACTTTTGAAACCAAACATAATAATTTAGAATCACTTTTAAATATATAAAAATCACTTTTAAAAGTTTGGGACCAAACATCAATGTGATTGTATGAAAATCAATTTTAATAAATAAATTATAAACTAATCAATTATGCTAAAATCACTATTTCTAAAATCATTCCCAAACATGCACTTAGACTCTTTCGGTCTCAAATAAAGCACTTTGGATGAGTCCTTAACCCTTGGGTACCCTTTGTTTGCAGTGTTGAACACTAATGAACACATTCCAACAGTAACCTAAGTCTTTTGGTTCGAATTAGTTTTGGGATATTCGAATAAGATTTAAGGTTGGCATTTGGTTACCTCATTGGGCTATTTGAATAATTTTAGAAGCATTTTAGATAAGTAGAATTCTACCTGCGGGGTCTGTTTTCTTATTTGTGAGCATGTTGTATGCTTTAATTGCTTTATTATGAATTCTTGAATGAGTTGTATTACTATTTGAGATATTTTGGACTTGTTGAGTATGCTTTTGTGAATATGTGTTGTTGAACAAATTGTCATGGTGGTTGTGGTTTCATGTTTGATGAACATGGTTTGGTTTTGTGCTATGATCTTGTGATATTGAGCATGTTGTAGTGTTGAGATTGTCTAATAAGCATGTTGGTTGTATGTTGAGCACGTTTATGAGTTTTAGCATAATGTGTTTTTATGTGGGTTCAACATGGAGCATGAGTTAGAAACTTGTTTATGACTCATGCAGTCTAGTGAGAAAGAGGTCTGAGGACCGTGTGTAGAAAGAAGAGTTAGGTGAATATCAGGTGCCTCGGTCAAGTGATTGAGGGGTGGTATGTCACTACTAGATTTAAAAGTAGCACTGATGGCCTTGTCTTAAGATAGTTAGGGTCGGTGTGCTGAGTTCAGAAGGACAAGTGTTTGAGATTCTTGAGAACGTTAATGGCTTTGATGAAAACTCAATTGAGGTCGATAGAGAGCGTTGGTGGCCCTGGATACCATTAGTTGAGGCTGACGGAGAATGCGGTGGCCCTGGATGTAAATAGTTGGGGCCGGCAGAGAATGTCAGTGGTTCTGAATAAAATCAATGAGGATCAATGTGTCTCGAAGGAGTCGGTCTTAGAAAGCCTTGTGCGAGTTATATTATGAGCATTGAGTGAGCTCGAAGTTTGAGATTAGGTGACTTGACTTTACATGAGATGTTGATTCATGGGTCTAGCATGTTGTGATCGTTATTTACTTCCCATGTATGATGGGCATGTCTAATTTCATAATTGTTGTGTATAGCATGATGGTTGCCTTGTATGTTGGTTGGTGGCTCCTCAGGTGTGAGCTACTTACCAGTACTTGTTAAGTACTAACCCACCCACAGATTTTGTAAGTGATGATAATTATGACGAGCTTGGTGGTGCTGAGGAGGAGACTTAAGAAGAGAAAGATCATAGCTAGCTGCTTTTTATTTAGTAGTTGTTTTTGTTAAGCTTTGTTTAATTGAATTACTTTATAGTTGATTGCGCTATGTTGCAGACTAGTTATTGGCGTTTCATTTCCTTAGTTGGTTTTGTTAGTCTAATTTCTGTTGTAACATCTAGTTTTTGGGCTCTTTTAGTTAGATTTTTCTTTTTATCGTAGTTGACTACATATGAAAGCAATTTTGTTACCATTAGTGAGCTGATTTAGGTTATGAATTTTGTCTCATGTAGAAGGTTGGTAATCGGCCTTTGTTAGGATACTTTATCTTCATGGAATGAGTTTGCTTGAAGTTAATAAAGTAGTCGTGTTCTTTACATATTTAGTATGATAGTTTGTTTCTGGTTCCCTAATAGTTGTTCGAGTTGGAGTTGGGATGTTATTTTGTTCCAACTCCCTAGTGGTTATTGAATTGAAGTTAGAACGGTTGTTGAGTGATTCTGAATATAGAAGTGCGTTTTGTTGCTTAACAGGTACTAGAAAAATTTTGGTATTTTGTAGTTACGCCAATATGCTGCCGAAATTTTTGGGGCATAATGGTTGTTGGTTTAGTAGCGTTTCCTAGAAAAAGTTAAATTTTGGGGGCGTTACATGAATCCATATAAATTGAAATGATCAGAGGTTGTGGGGATTTCATAGAGAAAATACCTACTTGTGTTGATCTGAAGCGGGATATAATTTTGGATTTGGATACAAGAAATTGAACAAACAGTTCCTCTTGGTTAGGATTCCACGATTATTTTGAGACTTTATATATAGCTTTCAGACCTTCCATGTTATTCCTTTGTTATGCACTCTCGGATATCCTCAATATATTTGAATGATGTTGCTATGCTATGTCTTAAGCTGCTTGTTCTTGTCTGTTGCAATGTCAGGTGGTGAATCATAAATAATGGGAGATATTGGGGTTGATGGTAAACTGATAAGGATGGTGTTTGTTACTGTGGGAACAACGTGTTTTGATGCTTTGGTTAGAGCAGTGGACTCTGAGCAAGTAAAACAAAAGTTATATGCTAGAGGCTACACTCACCTTCTCATTCAAATGGGACGTGGCACATATAATCCAACCAAGGTATTTTCTGTGTATCATTTGATATGTTATACGCTAAGAAGCACGGATACGGATACGGAAAACGAACATGAACACGACAGGACACGACGATACGTCAATTTCTAAAAAACTAGGACACGGACACGTTGGAGATATGATCTTTTTTTTTAATTATTTTTTTAGGATATATGTAGGTTTAACATAAAATACTAAATGTAATCCACTAAAAAGCATAAAATGTCAAGTTAATTAACCAAAGAAAGTTTTCAGTGCAAATAAGAGTAAATACAAAAAAGGAAATGGAAAACAGTTTTACATACAAAAAGATGGTAGAAGAGTTTTTACTTTTTAGTTTTATTATTTATGTTTTTTTAATGTCTTTTTTGTGTTTAAAATTTAAAATTATATGGGCTTTTAACTTTGGGCTCAAAATAAAAGGGCTAGGCCTTTTTTTTCTGGTTAAAAATTTGCCGAACGTGTCCAATGTGTGTCCACAGCGTGTCTGACGCGTGTCCAAAATTTTAAAAAATAATAATAATAAGGGACACTTAAATTGGCGTGTCAGACACGTTTTCTGAGCGTGTCCGAGCGTGTCCGTGTCCGACACAGATACTTTGCTTAAAATAGAGTGTCCGTGCTTCATAGGTTATACGTTAGCTAGTTTCCTTTCAAATTGCTACATTTGGACCCAAATGTGATCTTAGCTATAGTGCTTTCAAACCATATCTAACATTTTCATTTCTCTTTTCCTTTTTTTCTTTTTTTTTTTTTAATGAAAAACCGACTTTCATTTTTTTTAATGAAAAAAATTTACAAAAGGACAAACCCAGGTCTAAAAGGAGCTTAAAATTTCAAAAAAAGAGGCTCCAATTGTTTAGAATCAGAGTTAACCCATAATTATAGAAGAATTATCATATAATTCAATTTCCAAAGGGAGATATTAAAATATACCAAACGCTTAACCTCCTCTTAAGAAATCTCTACACCCTTAAAAATCGTTCGAACTTTTTCCAATCAAATATTCTACAAAATAGTAGAAAAAAGTGCCTAGTAAAGAACGCTTCCCAACTTGGAATGGTGTTTTTAGAGGACTTCTACTTCTCCAACATATATTGAAAAGCTCTACTTAACTTTAGACTAACACTGAAAGTTGCAGAAATATCCATCCCATATTTTCTGGATAAATGACATCTCCATGAAATATGGTCCATATCCTCCATTCCATCTGGCATGTGTTGAACACACACCATCTAGACTCCTAATTCATAGAAAAAGTCAATGGTGTTAATCCTTTATGAGAAAACAGTCTAGAGAAAAACTTGGCCTTCTCATAGAGACTTAGCATAGAATAGGGAACATGAAGGAGACGAAAGATCAATCAAGTGAGAGGGGAAAAAGACTCACTCAAGAATGCACTTGAATACTCGAGCGATTCAAAAGTGATAAGGATAAATCATAGCTAGGTGAAAAGCCCTTAACTAAACCTCTATCCATTCATCTAGACACAAGCCTACTAAGGACATCCACCGTAGAAAGGAAAAGGAAAGGCAACTAATGATTGCCTTATGCCTTTGGAAGCAAAATTTTTGCTCATAAGCCTACTATTGAAGAGGATAGAGAAATTCGCAAATCTTAAACAATTTCAAACTCAAGTTTTGCATCCAAAACAAAAGCCATGTTTCCACAACCTTATCCAAAAAGACCCAATCATCATGATCATACGCCTTCTAAGAACGTGATCTTAAAAAAAGTACCTTACCTTTTTATGATTACTATAGTCTTTAATATCCTTACGAGCAATGAGGACCTTGTTAAAATTCACCCTCCCAGGCACCCTGGTTTATAGAAATGGTACTAGATAACATCTTTCTCCCTCTATCCATTAGGTCCTTAGCAATATCTTATATAAGTCGATCATCAAACTTATAGGTCTGATATCCTTCACCCTACATGCATGTTGCTTTTTAGGCAACAAACTTAGTGTAGGTCTCATTCATGGCCAAACTAGTTAGTTGGAATGTGACTTGTATAAAATTCATTAAACATCTTAAGAAGATCTTTCTTGCTGACTTCTGATAAAATGCTAAAGTAAACCCATTCAGCACTGTTGATTCCTCCCTGAAAAGTGAGACAACTCTCTTAATTTCCTCTTAAGGTGAAAGGCATTTTCAAGGCTTTCCTATTAGAGATTATTCTATGGTTCCAATTTAAGCCTTTAATAAAAGGTCTATTGGAATGAAAAGGGAAGTTGATGGATGAATGGAAGGAGAAGACCTATCTCTCAATATCCTGATAACTTGAAAAAAGCCTTTCAACTCTTAAAAACAGAAGTCTTAATCAAGCTTTTGCTCTTAAAGTTTTCTATTATGGGAAATGAAGAACTGTAGCAATCACCTTCTTTGGACCATTTTAGTTTTTCTTTCTACCTCCAACTCACCTCCTTATGTGAAGCCAAAGCTCAATTCACCTTTTAAGGTACTCTCCTCCTTTAAGCTCTGGAACGAAAGAAATGGTCGTCTCTTTAGGAATGTCTCTTCCACTTTTGATAGGTTTATGGAAAACGTTCTCGGTAATGCTTTCTTATGGTGTAAAACCGAACATCCTTTTTCTCTTTATAGCTTATCTTTTTTAATCTCCAATTGGAGATCTTTCTCATAATTCTTGTATTTCACCAATAGGTGCTCGGAGTTTAATCTCCTTTATTTCATCGATCAATGAAATTGTTTCTTTATCCAAAAAAAAGGGTTCACCACCCTACTCAAGATTTCTTTCTTGAGACGAAGATCTTAAACACGTTAGAATTTCAATTTCTCAATATGGATTTGAGAAACTCAAGTATTAAGGTTGCTCCAAAGCACTCATAAAAAAAAAAAGGTTGCTCCAAAGTATTTCTCCTCCAGTTTTCACTTGTGTATCAGCAACCACTACAACTGCAATTGAGAATCCCTTGGCTCTCCATTTCCCCCCAGCTGGTGCTCTTTGTGCAAAGAACATTAGAAGCAAAGATGTTAATCACTTGTCCTTTTGCTTCATCCTTTTGGAAACAGTTGCTAACATTCTTTGGCTGGTCTATAGCTTTACCTGGAGACCCATACTTTCTTATTGCCTCTGCTTGGTCTTGGTCACCCCTTCAAACAGGAGAAATAAATAATTTGGAGCAACCTCATCAGGGCTGTCCTCATCTCCCCCCCCCCCCCCCCCCCCCCCCCACAAACAAAAAAAAAAAAAAAAACTTTGGAGCAACTTCATCAGAGCTTTCCATTGGTCCACTTGGATTGAAAGGAAGAACTGGATTTTTAAGTATAAAGTAAGATGTTTCAGGAGCTTTTTGACTCATTAGCGTTTGTGGCTTTATCTTGGTGTAAAAAGTACTCCTACTGTTATGATTTAACTTTTCTTACTTCACATTGGAAATTCTTTTGTAATTCCTTTGGTTAGGGCTGCCTCACTTTTTGTAATTTCATATTATCAATGAATTAAAGGATGCTTTTCTCTCCCAAAAAAAAATCCTTTTTGTTGGGGCTTGTTTTTTGTATGCCCTTTATATTTTTCTATTTCTCTACATGAAAGCGTGGTTTCTTACGCAAAAAAAGAAAGAAGTTCTCATGAATTTAAATCCTTCCTATTTACATTCCATTGCAGTTGCCACTGAGAGTGGAATGAATTTTTATATGAAGGTGAAGGGTTTTGTTACCATATGTTTCAAATCTAAAAGGAGGATGCCACTCTAGAGCTGGTACAAAGATTAATGATGATGTTTCTCCTTCAAGGTTTAGATTTTCCTAACCAAATTTCTCTTAAATAGCTTTCGTAGAATTAGTCCATAAACCTCTCACTTTGAAAGTGGATGAATGGCCACACAACATACAAAGGATTAACTCTTTAACAATCCTAGGGAAGACTGGCAGCAAACCAAACTCCGTAAAAATCTTCCAACAAATTATCGAGAAATAGAGCATCTCATGAAAAGATGATCAACATCCTCATGATTAACTCTGCCTTGGTTTAAGAGCGCATGTAGAGTCCCTTTTTGGATCTTAGCCCAAGTTTTGAGGCTTGCATGAAAGAGATTCCAAGCAATTCTGGTTTGGCCTTTTCCCATTCAGCCTTCGGTTTGGACCTGCTTGAACTTTGATTTTATGCTGTTGGGTATATAATAAAAAAGTAATTGGCTTTTTTTTTAATCTAAAAGTTTAAATTGATCTATAATGCAACATCAACTTCTCAATTATCATTAAATACTTAATGTGCAGTCTCATGGAGAAGATGGGCTTGTTGTAGACTATTTCTCCTTCTCTTCAAGCATAGCAGATCATCTAAAATCAGCATCTCTTGTAATTAGTCATGCTGGTAAAACTTCTCAAGTTTCTGCTTTTATACTTTATTGTCCATACAATGTGATTCAAAATACTATTTGGTCCCCAGGCTATAACTGGCATCGCCTCATGCAAATGCTATGAATTATGATTAGTTATTATTATTACTGGTAATTTTATCATCTGGTGCATGTGTTTCTATGACATGGGTGTTGATATAGGTAATATCCTCAACACCTGAATTGATGTGCTATTCAATCTGAGAGAGAATATTGAATATGCAGTTTAATGGTTCCTTTTGTCCTTTTTTTAAAAAAAAATTGATAAGAGACTTAAAGAACTTGATTTCACACAAAAAGGCAAACAGTCGAAGGGGCCAGGGGTGGTGGGGGGAATCCTTTCCTTCCATAGCAGCCACAAAAATGCTCTAACAGCACGATTCCACAAAAACTTGGCTCTATTTCTAAGTCTTGCACCTGCCAAGCATTCTATTAACACTATTGAAAGGTGCACTTCACAGAAAAGCTCACCTCCCTTAATAAGGTGCACACCTGGGCGGCTAAAACCTGATCTTTTTTTAATAATGTTGTGACATTCAAATGAATGAAGTTATCTATTCGTGTGACTTGAAAAATGTTTTAATTTTTGAGGTTCATATCTATTTCATGAGCTAAGTATGGAAACTTGCATTGTTGAGTCATTTGTTGGATGTATTTTTTGACAGAAAACTCGTTGATTACAAAATTTTAAAAAAGGGAGAAGGCCAATTCCCAAATCAAGGGAGGTTTTCAAAAAGCACCTCCAATTAGATGAGAAATCATACTGTAACTTTGAAATTGATGGTAGTTTTTGCACCAAGTAAGAGCCAAAAAAGGAAAAGATTTGGAAAAAAATATCATAGGTTTTCTCCTTGATTTTTTTTTTTTATAAGACCTTTTCCTTGAATATTCTATTCTCTTTTGTTCCACATGGGCCACAAAAATACCCCAATAAATTGACCCCTAGCCTAGCCACAAGGTCGTGTGCTAGAGATCTTGTAGAGAATGTACCACCACTGTCCAGCTTCCAAAACCGAAAGTCTCCTCTGTTTGAAAAGTGAAAGGATGATAAAACATGGGGTAATCTGTTAGGCCCCCAATCAAGGCCCAATATCAGCGTAGGGGTAAGAAAGGAATTAGCCAGACCGTTAGTTAGGTTGGCAGGGAAGAAAAAGGGAATGTTTCTTGTGGGGTCCTCGGGTAGTGGGTAAGGGGAGTCTTAATATACTCTTATGATTGTATTTTGGGGTAAGTTTTTGGAGAGATAGCTGAGCGCAGCAAGGAAGGGGAAATTGTGTATTGCCTTCGGGCTTTGGTTTGTGGAATCGTAATAGAAGAAGGAAGAATCCTTGCATAGTGGTATCAGAGCAACCAACCTGGGGAAAACGAGGAGTATGACGCAGCGATTGATGGAGGAGCGGATGGAATTCGCCGACCGGGAGAGGCAGGCGGTGAGGGCGGAGCTCGAAGGGATTCAGGAAAAAGTTCTACGAATTTCTGCGATGGAAGAAGGCATTGCATCGTTGAATAAGTCGATGGCCTTGGTACTAGCGGAGATGGCGGCGATGCGAACGCAATCTACACTTACGGGAGGGGGTGACACCTCGAGTCGTAAGTTGAAGGAAGCAGGCGAATCTGAAGTGACTTCGGAAACACGAGTGAATGAAAATGGGAAGCCGCTGGCCGTTCCAGCTGTGGAAGGGCAAAACGATCGGAGCAAGTTTAAGAAGGTGGAGATGCCGGTCTTCGGAGGGGAGGACCCGGACTCGTGGCTTTTCCGAGCGGACAGGTACTTTCAAATTCATAAACTCACTGAATCGGAAAAACTAACTGTAGCAGTCATTAGCTTCGAGGGTGCAGCCCTGAATTGGTATCGAGGGAAGGAAGAACGGGAGCCATTTTCGGGGTGGGAAGATCTGAAGATGCGACTATTGACCCGCTTTCGAAAGGCTAAGAAGGGGAGTGTGCTCGGTCAGTTCTTGGCAATTAAGCAGGAGGGAACGGTAACAGAGTATTGTAATGAGTTTGAGCTGTTGATGGCGCCGTTACCGCAGTTGACGAAGGATGTCATCGAAAACACCTTCATGAACGGTCTGAAACCGGCGATCAGGGCCGAAGTGCAGTGCTGGAGACCAGTGGGCCTTGACGATATGATGGAGACAGCCCAATTGGTGGAAGAACGCGATATAGCCCGTCGGGAAGAGTTAAAAGGAGGCCCAAGTGGCCCACGGGGAAGTTATATGTCTAAGGCAAGTAGTGGTGGGGGAATGAACACACGGCCACCGGAGATGACCCCTACGCGTACTATCACGCTATCGGGGCAGGCCAATACGGCGCCACGTAAGGAGGGTCCCGCGCGAAGACTGACTGATGCGGAATTTCAAAGTCGAAAGGAAAAGGGCCTCTGTTTCCGTTGTGAGGAGCGTTATACGATCGGCCACAAGTGCAAAGCAAAAGAGTTGCGAGCCATGGTCGTGCATGCAAACGGAGAGGAATCGGAGATCATGGAAGACGATCAAGAGATAACTGGGGAAGAGGATGCGATGAACGATGAAGAGGAGGGAGATGCAGCCCATTTATCTTTGAACTCAGTAGTTGGTATGACAAACCCGGGCACAATCAAACTGAGGGGAACCGTCGAAGACCAGGAAGTGATTGTGTTGGTAGATTGCGGGGCTACACACAATTTCATTTCTCAGAGGTTAGTGGAGATGTTGAAATTGCCGGTGTCGGAAACGGCTAATTATGGGGTCATTATGGGGAGTGGAGTGGCTGTGAAAGGAAAGGGAGTATGTAAGGGAGTAGTGTTGAACCTGGGGAAGTTGACGGTGATTGAGAATTTCCTGCCCCTTGAGTTGGGAGGAATCGATCTGGTTTTAGGCATGCAATGGTTACACACGTTAGGCGAGACTAGTGTGCATTGGCCTACATTGACGATCAAAATTGAAATGGGAGAGGAGCTGATAGTGTTAAAAGGGGACCCGAGTCTGACCAAGTCCCGTGTATCATTGAAGAAGATGATGAAAGCATGGGAGATAAGTGACCAAGGGTTTTTGGTAGAGTTCAAGGCCCTCGATGTAACATCGGATTCAACGGCCATAGAATTATCGGCCAAAACGGATGACGTGACCACCCCAGTGGAGGAACTACAAAGACAGTACAACGATATATTTCAATGGCCAGGAGTATTGCCACCCAAGAGGGACATTGATCATCACATACACTTAAAAGAGGGGTCTGATCCAGTCAATGTTAGACCGTACAGATACGCACAAGTGCAAAAGGGGGAAATTGAGAGGTTGGTGGAGGAAATGTTGCGTGCTGGTATAATCCGACCTAGCTACAGCCTTTTCTCCAGCCCTGTTATACTAGTCAAGAAAAAGGATGGGGGCTGGCGATTCTGTGTGGATTACAGATCACTAAATAATGTAACCATTCCGGATAAATTCCCCATTCCGGTAGTGGAAGAATTACTGGATGAACTCCATGGGTCGAGGGTGTACTCGAAGATCGATTTGAAGTCGGGATATCACCAGATTCGGCTACACGAGAATGACATTGAGAAAACTGCCTTCCGGACTCATGAAGGCCATTACGAATTCCTCGTGATGCCATTCGGGTTGATGAATGCTCCCTCCACCTTCCAAGCATTAATGAACCATATTTTCAAGCCGTTCCTACGTAAGTTCCTTCTGGTATTCTTTGATGATATTTTGGTTTATAGCCAAGGCTATGATGATCATTTACGACATTTAACTATGGTATTCGAGGTACTGAGGGAGAATCAACTGTTTGCCAATAGCAAGAAGTGCCAGTTTGCAAAGACTCGGATTGAATACTTAGGCCACTGGATTTCGGAGCAAGGGGTGGAGGCGGATTCAGCGAAGGTAAAGGCAATGTGGGAGTGGCCCATACCACAGTCTATCAAAGATCTCCGGGGGTTTTTAGGCCTTACCGGCTACTATCGCCGCTTTGTACAAAATTATGGTACTATAGCAGCTCCCCTCACTCGGCTCCTAAAAAAGGGTTCTTTTGAATGGGATGAGGCCGCGACTATAGCGTTTGATGCTTTAAAAAGGGCCATGGTAACTCTCCCAGTATTGGCTCTCCCTGATTTCAAATGCCCCTTTGTTATTGAAACCGATGCTTCGGGTACGGGTTTGGGCGCTGTCTTGGCCCAAGGTCAACGGCCAATTGCCTATTATAGCCACACATTATCGGCCAGTGCAAGGGCACGCTCCATCTATGAGAGAGAACTGATGGCTATTGTTTTTGCAGTCCAACGTTGGAGGCCATACTTGCTGGGGTAGAAGTTTATCGTTAAGACAGACCAAAGGGCATTGAAGTATCTGTTAGATCAGAGGGTAATCCAGCCACAGTACCAGAAATGGGTGGCTAAGCTGTTGGGGTACGATTTCGAAGTACAGTATCGGCCGGGGTTTGGAAATAAAGCTGCTGATGCCCTGTCTCGTCTACCCCCTACAGTTCAATTGGCACCAATGTCAGTCCCCTACATTCTTGATGTTGAAATTATCCGCGAGGAAGTGGCCAAAGACCCAAAATTGCAGGCTATCATTACAAAATTGAGGGATGAGGATGACAGTGTCACCAAATTCTCGTTCACACAGGAAACTCTGAAGTATAAAGGCCGGTTAGTACTATCCAAATCCTCTTCATTGATTCCTGCAATACTTCATATGTACCATGATTCAGTTATGGGAGGACACTCCGGATTTTTGCATACCTATAAACGATTAACGGGCGAATTATATTGGGAGGGTATGAAAAATGACACGAAAGGGTATGTAGATAACTGTCTGATATGCCAGAAAAACAAGGCATTGGCTGTGTCTCCGGCAGGACTACTCATGCCCCTAGAGGCACCCGAACGAATTTGGGAGGACATCTCAATGGATTTCATTGAGGGACTACCTCGCTCCGCCGGTTGTGATGTGATTATGGTGGTCGTAGATAGACTGAGCAAAATGGCTCACTTTGTGGCACTAAAACACCCCTTCACTGCGAAGTCAGTGGCAGATAACTTCGTTCGCGAGATAGTTCGTCTACATGGCTTCCCTAGATCCATTGTGTCTGACCGAGATAAAGTCTTCCTCAGCCATTTCTGGAGTGAGTTGTTCAGAATGCAAGGAACCAAGCTATGCCGAAGTTCAACCTATCATCCACAGTCCGACGGCCAGACCGAGATTGTTAACAAGTGTGTGGAGACTTACTTAAGGTGTTTTTGCAGCGAAAAACCGAAAGGATGGTTTTCATGGTTATGCTGAGCAGAATTCTGGTATAACACAACCTACCATAGTTCCATTGGAGTGACTCCTTTTCAGGCAGTTTACGGCCGCCCACCACCCCCTTTATTGTCCTATGGAACAGTCAAGACATCAAATGACTCATTAGAACAGCAGCTGTTGAGTAGGGATCGAGCCCTGGATACCTTGAAGCACCATTTGTGCTTGGCAAAGGAGAGGATGAAGAAGTTTGCAGACAGGAAGAGGAAGGAAGTTACCTTTGAGGTGGGGGATATGGTATTCCTCAAGTTGAGACCCTATCGGCAAACTTCTTTAGCGAAAAAGAGAAATGAAAAACTATCTCCTAAGTATTTTGGGCCCTATAGAGTTGAGGAACAAATTAATTCAGTAGCCTACTGGCTGCAACTACCACCCACGGCAACTATACACTCTGTCTTCCATGTGTCCCAACTTAAGAAGGCAATAGGAAGTCATCATGAAGTTCAAGACAATGCTCCTATCCTCACCGATGAATATGAGTGGATTGCCGAGCCGATGGAGGTGTATGCATACCGCACGAATGAAGCAACTGGGCAGTATGAAGCCTTAGTCAGTTGGAAGGGCCTTCTAGCGCATGAAGCAACGTGGGAAACCGTATCAATGATGAAGAAGCAGTTCCCACAGTTCAACCTTGAGGACAAGGTTTCTCATCACCAGGGGAGTGATGTTAGGCCCCCAATCAAGGCCCAATATCAGCGTAGGGGTAAGAAAGGAATTAGCCAGATCGTTAGTTAGGTTGGCAGGGAAGAAAAAGGGAATGTTTCTTGTGGGGTCCTCGGGTAGTGGGTAAGGGGAGTCTTAATATACTCTTATGATTGTATTTTGGGGTAAGTTTTTGGAGAGATAGCTGAGCGCAGCAAGGAAGGGGAAATTGTGTATTGCCTTCGGGCTTTGGTTTGTGGAATCGTAATAGAAGAAGGAAGAATCCTTGCATAATCATGCCCTCTCTTAAATTTCTGTGTCATTTGTTGGATGTTAATCCTTTGCATCCTTCATATTTTCAAATTCAGGAAAGACTAAATCATTTAGAACTCATTCTGTCCTGGTTTATCCTTGGTATCTGGAGTTAAAATTTTTTATATAGACTAAAATTCTATACTCATAAATACATACACGCACCACATAATATTTCTATTAAAAACGATGGTGCAAATTAGTAGGAAGACTTTAAAATCTTAAAATCTTTTTTTCTATATATTTTTTTCAATCTAAGACAAACTTCTGCGCTCCTTTGTTCTTGGCTCTGTCCTTAACTGTTGGTTCCAATTTGTGGCAGGGTCCGGAAGTATATTTGAGACATTGAGACTTGGTAAACCTTTGATTGTTGTAGTGAACGAAGATCTAATGGACAATCATCAAATTGAACTTGCAGAAGAACTAGCTGAGAGGAAGCATTTGTATTGTGCTCGACCCCAAACGCTACATCAGACTATAGAGAGCATGAATTTGGAGTCTCCCATTCCATACACGCAAGGTGATGCCCAACCAGTTGCAAGGCTCATTAATAGGTTTCTAGGTTTTCCTGAAGATTGATGAGGTTGTAAGGCTTCTTTCTCCAAATTAAACTTTTTAATTGTTGAAGTTTTTAATGTTCATAGGAATGATATTTCTTGCCAACCTAAGTATAGTTTAACTGGTTAAAACATTATTACCTCAAAAAAAAAAAAAAAAAAAAAAAAAAAAAAAAAACATTATATCTCAACCAAAAAGGTTAAAAATTCAAATACCCACCCCACATATTTTTATACTAAAAAAATAAAGTTGCATGTTCTTAGTCACTACCAATAGCTTTCCTAATTTATGTTGTTTTTCAAACACTGGGGAAACAAATTTTGGCTTTTCCTTGTTACTTGTTCAAAGAATCTTCCATTTCTGAATTTGCAAAATAGAAGGCAACTGAGAAATTCCTGTGCATAAGTTGGCTTCCTGTACTTTTTCATGAACCAAGATCTGATTCTCATCTCGAGTTTCACTGTTCGTTTCAAGAAGTGACATTGATCGCTCTACGGTTACCCTTCTCTATTGCTTGTTGTGAGGTGGCAGGTAGATAGATATGTTCAGTCAGTTTTGACATTTTCCAAAAAGTAGTAGAGAAGGTGCTTTTGGTACCAATGATATTGGTGGGCCTGTGACTGATACTGGTTGATCAGCAATTGAGAGATGAAGATCATTGAGTCCTCAATGTGATGACAATTCACACAAGCCAGATTTTGGATGACAGTCATCATATTTGGAAGAACCTTTTATCTTGAGTGGAGTTTGGATCTTATCATCTGCATTTATATCATATATTTTGACTTGGCAGTAATTGAAATATTAACTCATCTTCACCCCCCCAAGGAGCCAGCTAATCTACCAACAACAATATGTATCCTGTGAGCTTGATACAAAGTGAGAGGGACTGTCAAAGATAGGAGACAAAATTCCACACATGCAGCTAATGTATTTGAGTGAAGAATGTGGGGTCACCTAAGCTAGGTACATAGCAATGTCACTCTTAATTGTTTGTAGAATTGAAAGTACGTTCATATTGGGTTATTCCTATGGGTTTTGTGTACCCATGAGTAAGGGTATTTGATATCCTTGCAAAAGCATGGGTTTTCTTCCTTACCCTCATCTTTCTCTCTCATTTTTGCTAATATTCATCTTTATTTTGAATATATTTATTTATTCTATTAAAATTAATTAATTTAGATTAATTTTTATAATCAACCCAATTATATTAAAATTATTTTATAATAATATTTGAATTAACCTAATTAATTATTTAATTGTAATAAATAAATTATAATAAATTTTAATAAATTAATTATAACTAATTGGTTGATTAAAAATATACCCAACGAATTCTCATTTATAAAAAGAAAAAAATAATAATTTTTACACCTAAGTTTGTTGAGTTGTATTAATTTCTACCATAAACTTTTAATTTCATCAAATTGTACTCAAACTTAAAAAAGTTTTGCAATTTCTATTCTCCAATAAGTTTTCTTTTGAATATTCGTTAAAAAAAGTATTTTCATATGCTTTCAATGAATTATATAAGACATGGGTATGGTACAAAATTGATAAGATTTCAAAGAAAAACAATGTTAAAGCTATATTTTGTTAAAATTTGTGAGTTTTGGTAAAGTTATTCATTAGTTTACGGGTAAACATTAATAGTTTAGAGTGAAAATTGATACACGGTGACATGTTTACGGGTAAAATTGAATTTTTTTCCTTTATAAAAATAAACGAAATTAATGTAATTGTGTATTTATTGAACCTTTAATAAATTAGTAATCTATTTAGTCTATTTAATTAATTGAAATAATTTAGTATACAAATTATAACTTTTTACAATTATTTATTCAATTAAAATTATACATCTATTATGATCAATTAATTTACATTTATTTCTTGAAGAGTTAATTAATTAATGCATCATAATTATAAAAAATTTATAAAATTAATCTCATAAAAAAGATAAAAATATCATTTATTATTATAAAAATTAGTATTCTCATGTGTACAACCAAACACAGCAATCAATGATTCTTAGTAATCTTATTCCCAGGCATATAAAAAACCTTGAACCAAATGGCCCCTTAGTGATGAAAAAGATAAACAAGCAAAGGCTATTTGAGATGATGTTACTCTTAATTCATTCATACAAGTGTGTGTTGTTGAGACTTTAAATGGGAACAGACTTAACTGTCATTTTAGTAAAATTGGATGGAGGAATGTGATAAAGAACTTCAATGAAAAGACTGGAAAAAATTATGGATACATACAGCTTAAGAACAAATGGACATCACTCAAGAAAGATTGACAAATTTGAAATAAATTGGTTGGAATTGCAACAGGATTAGGATGAGATAATTTAGGACTGACAAGCAGAGCGGGAGAAAATTGCAGAACTTCTTATGTCGCGTTAATGTCTTTAGTATATAGTTTGTGTTTCAATAGATAATATCTAGTTTAAGTATTTGTAAAGAAACAAACATTTCTAGATTGAATAAGATATATGACTTTTGAATTTTTATTTTGATATTTATTATGTGTATTTTTCGTACTTAACATATTTATCATGCATATAAAAATTTAACAATAAAACACATGAAAAAAATAAATATTTATCATAATTATTTAGTTAAATAATTTCTTAAATATAAAATGTCCTTTTTAGTAATTTGGTAATTCTAAAATCACTTTTGAAACCAAACATAATAATTTAGAATCACTTTTAAATATATAAAAATCACTTTTAAAAGTTTGGGACCAAACATTAATGTGATTGTATGAAAATCAATTTTAATAAATAAATTATAAACTAATCAATTATGCTATAATCACTATTTTTAAAATCATTCCCAAACATGCACTTAGACTCTTTCGGTCTCAAATAAAGCAGTTTGGATGAGTCATTAGCCCTTGGGTATCCTCTATTTGCAGTGTTGAACACTAACGAACACATTCCAGCAGTAACCTAAGTCTTTTGGTTCGAATTAGTTTTGGGCTATTTGAATAAGATTTAAGGTTGGCGTTTGGGTACCTCATTGGGCCATTTGAATAATTTTAGAAGCGTTATAGGTAAGTAGAATTCTACCGCCGTCATCTTTCTTACTCCTAGTGGTTTTGCAGTTTTGCACTGATTTTCTGCTCTCTTGTTTTTACTGGTGTTCTCCCAATCTCCATGTATGTCTTTCTTCTCACTTGAAAAACACAAATTAGGACTCGTCTAAGCATGGAGGAGTTATTTGATTTTTTTTCCTTCTTAATAACAATACCTGAATAGCAACGGAAAAAAATAAAAATAACCTTACGAAAAATTGGGACATGATTTGTGTTTGGCTGTTCAGATTTGGACGTGGGTGTACGAATTGAGTCTTTGATCGTCTGTATATCTCTTTGGTCTTGGCTGAAAATTGCCTTGCTTCTGCTACCCTGAATTTTTCACCATTTCCCTTTTCTCTTTTAATTCCCAGCTTGGAGGAGTTATATTGATTGACAGAACAACTTCAACCATATTTATATTTGTATATTTGTAGATTATAGTTGGGGAAAACAGAAGACAATGAGATTTTTTTAAAAAAAAAATTGAAATGCTCTTCATCAGGTTAACCAATACAATAATTGACAATTCTTTGAATTTAATGGCAATAAGAGTTGTCTATGTATATATGCTTTGTATTTTTAAAGTGGAGGGCTTAAAGGAAACCCAAAATTTCTCCCATTTAGCCACTCTTCCTCTATATGCTTTGTATTTCCTCTGTAAGTGAGCTTCTTTCCCATTCTCCCTCTCGCTTCCTTCTTCCTTTTTGCTAATTGGCTGCTCTCTCTCTTTCTCATTCAATCTTTACAGATTTCTTAACCTCATTTGCTTGATTTAGGTGTAGTATTTTTGAAGGGGGTGATATTCTCAATGGTGAAGAAGAGGAAGCATATCGAGACTTTGCCAATAGTATCAGTTAAGAAGGATGATGGCGCCCCTGAGAGACCCAAGCGGACGCTCATGGGTTGGAAAGACGAGGAAGTTGCGAAAGAGAGTAAATCTGGTTCCGATCATGCCGTTTTTCGGAACAAAGAGAAGGTTCTCGCCACTTGCTCCCGCCGAATCAATTTTAGGTACGAAATGTAGGCCGGACAGTTTGAGTTGCATACATACATCCCGAACTTGCACACTTGAATCAATAGAGCTGCTGATAGTTTCGTTTTTCTTTATAAGAAAACAACAATTTCTTATTTCATTCTCTCTTCAGGTGCAAGCTGCCGTGGTGTTCTAAACTTATCTATAAATGTAATCTTTAATTCGACTATTAATTTAATAATATGATTCGCGATGTTCAAGAAGAAAACCAGAACACTGATTGCAGAGAATTTTTAGGTAAAAGTGGGATTAGGTACAAGGGTTTATTAGGAGGGAGATGTGGATAGAGGATCAACCATTGATCAAGAAATTTTCCAGTCTCTTTGTTTTTTCTCAACCTAAGGGCATTTGATTAAGGATATGACTTATGAGAGGAAAAAACGAACTCTGGACAATTATAACAAGAAGACACCTATCAAATGTAGAAGCTAATGAATATAGAGAATTGATGGGATTGCTCAGTGATGTAATGGTTTTTTGGATAGAAGACATTAAAGTATGGGAGGTTGAATCTTCGGGCTGTTTTCAACTATGAAAGCTAGCAGATTTAAAGGAAGTATTAAATTATAAATTTCTTGATTGATTTAGAAGGGTCTTGTGCCAAAGAATATAAATTTTAGTTAAAACAAGTTGGTGTAGCATTTTTGTAAAATCTATTAAGAGGCATATTCAGGGTCTGGTAATTTGTGCTGTAGCTTTTCACTCATCAATAAAAAGTTTTTCTTCCTTTAGAATGATTGGCAATTTTATTAACCTTTGTGTTTGATTAGGTATCGGCATTTGATGTTGAATATGGTATCACTTCTGCCACATTGTAAGAAGGATAACAAGGTGGAGTCGGGGTCCAGTAAGGGTGCAACACTGAATGAGCTAGTTGAACTCAAGGGATGTTCTTCCTGCCTATTTTTTGAGGTTAGAACTTTTGCTTTGCACTCTGAATCTGGAATTTGTAAGGTACTATGTTTTTTTTATTTTGCTTTTTTATTAGATTTAGGATGATAACTTTTTGGTTCCTGTTGTGGTATTAGGATGTATTAAGTATCCTTTTCTTTTCATTTGATTATTTTCCTACATGTCTTTTCATCATGTTTGCACATTGTGATCACATGACTTATTTTACCATCGTTCCATCACAGTGACTTGGAATTCGATTTGTGTACTTGATTCTAACGGGTATTTTTGTCCCCTGGATTTTGTTCCAGCACAATCGAATCAATCATTTTATTCCCAAAGCATATTGCAAGATTTTTCAGTTCCTTTTCTTTTTGTTAAGTAATTATTTCTATCATTTTACATGCAAGCTTACTTATTAATTTTTTTTTGTCTCTAATTCCAGTGCAGAAAACATAAGGATCTCTATTTATGGATGGCAAAGTGCCCTAGTGGGCCATCTGTGAAGTTTTTAGTTAATGCCGGTAATTTTAACTTGTCATCAAATCTTATTACTGGATTTCGTGACTGAAATTATATTGGATTTATTTAAAAAACGCAGTTTACTTACTTTTCCATTTTTCTTTTCAGTGCATACAATGGAAGAGTTGAAACTTACAGGGAACCATCTGAAAGGTTCTCGTCCTATTTTGACATTCTCGTCGAATTTTGATAAAGATGTCCACTGGAAACTTCTGAAGGAAATAATTGTTCAGGTATCAATTAAGAAGTTCTTTTAAGCAATTCATCCTTGAAACTATTTTTCCTTCTTACACGTGAATGTATCAAATATCAATTTCCTTGTCCTTTTCCTTTGAATACATTTTTTTTACATTTCTTCATTCCCTCAATCTAAAGTGAACACGGTATGAAATTGATTAAATAATGTTTGCATGACTATCCAATTATCAACTAGAATTCTGTGACAGGGATTTCAGTCATGTTATGTCGTGAATTTTTGTATGCAGACTCCTTTTGTCTTGGGCTTTTCTTTCTTTTCCCCCAAAAACGGAATAATCTTTCATTTTTCTGAATGAAAGTTGGTTTTCATGCCAAAGATAAAATAAAACAAAATAAAACAAAAGAATATTCGTCATTGCACTTCTTTAATGTAACGTGCTATGGCATAAGAATTCGGATTAGTGAATTCTTGTGCCTGACTTCACAATTGTATGCTGACGCTCAATACTATTATCCTCTTTTCATGCTGCATTTATTTATTTTCTAATTAGGGTGGTGATAGAACTCAAATGTATTGAAATGTAAAAAATAACCACACTACAAGATAAACCAATTGTTCGAGGTACTTGAACCCTCCCTAACTTGATATCACTCAAGCCTTAAACCAAATCACTGAATCAATGCTTACCATTTCCTTTCTCCCTCCCTCTATTTATAACCAAATACTATAATTTACTCCCTAACTATTTACTAATATACTTCCTATAGCTATAAGAACAAAATAATTGCAAAAAGTAATTAACTATAATTACTATGTTGGCCAACAACGTAATTGTAGATCCATTAGTTTGACCCATTAGTATTGTAGATCTATTAGTATCATTACTATAATTAATTATAATATCTCCATCTTCTTGGTCATATAGTTTGATTTGCTGCCTATTAGCTATGTTGCAAAAAGTAATTGTAGATCCTAGTTGCCTCTCTAATTAATGGTATTTTTGCTAAAAATCCTATGAAGTCATATTTAGTATGTCATAATTTTAACTTCAACAACGTTCTTTTCCCTCAGATTTTTGGGACTCCTAAGGAGCATCGACATTCTAAACCATACCATGATCATGTATTTGTTTTCTCCATTGTTGATGACCACATATGGTTCCGAAATTACCAGGTATGCTTTATTTATATCCAACATTTTACACAATTTGATGCTCTCAATCGTGGATAGCATCCAAATGCATTTCTACGACACCCAAATCATGTACTGGATTTAGTCTTTCTTTTAAATTTTTTGCTCACCACATTTTTCAAAAAGTGGTACATGAAAGCAGAAAAATATATTCTACATCATGTTAGGCAAAGACATTGAAAAAGCTTTTGAGTACTATCAGTTTCAGTATAAATGTCAAATATTTTTTATGATATCGGAAGTATATTAGTCATTAGCTAAGGAGTTTCTCGATCAATGCGGTTCATAGGAAGACCAAGATAAGAGCTTGGCCATGAACCCATCTTGGAGCTGCAGAAAGATGCCCAAACCTTTTGTGAAGAGTCACAATTATTGTCCAATAGCTTAGACTTTCTACACATTTGATATTGAGACCAGGAACGGGAGTAGTAAAAAAAAGGACGAGATGAGAGGATTTAGAAGCTTTGAATCCCCTTCTTGGTTTGGCGTTGATTTGTATCTTGGAAGTTCTAGTCTACCTTGTTCTAAAGCTTTTTCAAGGCTTTTAAAGGTTATGACCAAGGCTTCACTCAGACAATGAACAATGGCAGAAAAAAGAAACAATGCTCTATTTTTAGAGGTAATGATCAAGGCTTCATTCATGTAACCAGCAATGGTGGTGAACTTAATTTAAAGGAGATTGTAGCCATTTTGGATATGACTAATGCAGGAACCCTCCACTATTTGGGGGTATGGATGGTGATGAGAGGGTTTAGCACTTAATCGATGTATTATGGGAAGGACATTATGTATTAAAAAACTTCAGCAGAATATGCAAGAACTTTCTACTTTGCTGGATCAGTTACATTTAAATTTTCTTGATCTCAAAACAAGAAGTCAATATTTGAAGTTTGGGTGCCTATTTTAAGGGTGTAGCTCGAGTCCGAAGTATGGGGAGTTCGTATAACCATCAACACCACACCTGAAGGGATATTGGGATATTGTGTGTTTTGGGTGGTGGAGTAATCTTTAGAATACTATCAGGATACATGTTAGAAGTATCCTTAGGAGATAAGGGGTATAATCGCCATTAGCTAAGAAATTTATCGGGGTCATGAATACAATAGGTTGTGGAGGGGTTTGAGATTGAGCAAATTTTGGGAATAGTTTTTGGGAGAGTCTGGGTTTCTCGAGGTGGTTGAGATCTTGTCATTTTTCTTTCTTTTGTTAATAACATTTCTATTAATTTTTGGTTCTAGTTCCTATCAGACTCCTTTGACCATTTTCATATGATTTTTGTCCCTTAAAATTAATGTGTTCACTTTTGCTATAACTGTTGGTATATTTGTCCTTGTTTGGGATTTGTGTGGGTGTGATCTATTCCCCAACTAACCATTACTTGATGATATGACGTTTGTCTTTGTTTGGTGTTACCAGATAGGTGTTCCACATAACGAATCAGATAAAGTTGGCCGTGGAGGACTAGATAAAATGACTCTCATCGAGGTTACTATTTTTCCTCGTCATGCTTAGTTTATAAATGAGTTTTTCACAATTTTTTATTGGGCTTCAAAATTTTTTTCTTTTACAGGTTGGCCCACGATTCTGTTTGAATCCAATCAAGATATTTGGTGGCAGTTTTGGAGGTCCAACCCTATATGAGAACCCGCTTTACGTATCGCCAAACCAGGTTAGATGGCTTTTTTTTCATCTGGGATTACACTTCTTCACTATGCCTTTTAAACCTGCTTTACATATTTTCAGAGAGCTTGCATTAAATTAATTATCAAGAAGAGCAAACCACGTTGAGGCATTAGCTATGCTTTTAGGGTTTCTCTAAGTTCATGTTTTTCAATTCAAGGTTCTTTGAGAAATGATCTGTGCTCATCTAATTTACCATTATGCTTTTGGAACTGTTTTTTTCACAGTTTAAAACCTGAAATGAGCAATATCGTATGAATTTGCAATTGAGCACAAATTAGAGTCTTTATTTGATGAATACTTTTGATTGATCAACAGTTGAACCGAGTTCTGTAATCTGAACTTTAACAATTAGATGTAGACCTGCTCATGTTTATCACGTCTCTCCCTAGATTCGAGCATTGGAGAAGAAGCAGAAGGCTGGGAAATACTCGAAGAAAGTCAAAGCAAAAACGAGGAGGAAGATGCACGAGCTATCGAATCCATTGGAACCGGATGAGTTTGCTGATATGTGGAAGGAATAGTCTTTCTATGGACTTATTTTTGTCTAGACTCAAAATCAGAGTTCCGAAATGATAATTTGTTCTATAATACTGTTATCCATAGTGGAAATTTTGGCCTTGTTATTTATTTAAACCTCGAATTCTATTTCTGTATTTTGCAATATTTTTGTTTAAAGATTGGATATCAATAACTTCTCAGTTAAAAACTTTAGATACGCTTTTACAAGATAAAATGTTATCTCATATTTGACTTCAACCAGAGATAGTTTTGAAAGACAAGACATAGAATTTAACTTAGAAGATCATTTTATGATTTTATCAAATTATGGATAAAAGATGCACTTTATTAAATGTTTATTTATAAGTAATTCCTACCTTTCAGGATGATGGTTTATATATATATATATATCTTAGGGGTGATCATTGGTCGCACAAACCAACACCAAAAATCAACCTATCAAATTTTTTCGGTCGTGGGGGTGGTTTTGAAAGGCTATCTAAAACCGACTGACTGACTATATTGACTGACGGTCAGTCGATTTTGGGCAAAATTGATGGGACTGAATCAAACATGCAAGTTGATGCAGCTTTTCTGCAAGATGAAATAAGCTTGCTGAAGTTCACGAGATGGAAAAGCTTGCCAAATAAGAAGAGGGAGAACTTAGAGGCTACAACAAAAGGAAAATCTTCTTTCAACATGCAAAATAGTTGCATCAACATGCACGTTGGGCTCAATTCGGGAGAACTTAGGGGCTACAACAAAAGGAGAAGATGAGATGAAGAAGAGATGAAGAAGAAAAAGAAAAGAAGAAAAGTCCATAAAAAGAAGAGATGGAGAAGAATAAAAAGAGAAAAAAATGGAAGGGAAGATGAAGAGATGAAGAAAAAGGAAGAAGAAAAGTCCATCAAAAGAAGAGATGGAGAAGAATAAAAAGAGAAAATGGAAGGGAGATGAAGATGAAGAGAAAGGGAAAGAGCTCTAGGGATTTGGGAGAGATATTTTGAATTGGTTTGTAAAAAATAAAAATTTTTATTAACTTAATAAGTATATTTTGAGAAACCCACCATTTTTATTTTTAATTTAATAAACCTATTTTAAAACAACTAATGGTGGGTTTTTCAATACAAAAGCTGCCACAATTATAACTTATAAGTCATCACATAAAGTCTTCCCTTTACGCAACCTTCATTTAAAAAAACAAAACTTATAGTTCGGTCGGTCAGAATACACCTTTTCGGTTGATTTTGCAGGTACCAAAACTGACGCCTGCCGAAACTTGGTCTACACCGACTGATCAACTTTGGTTCAGTCGGTCGACTCGATTTATCAGATTATTTTGATCACCCCTAATATATATATATATATATATGTGTGTGTTCAACATTTGGGGTAGAGCTTGAATCTTTTAACAATTGGTCAATGATATATGACTTAACCAATTGAAGTATCAAGAGATGCACACTAGAGGATGAGGGGTGGCAAAGTTTTGTTTCACTTTGGTCAAGAGCTTTTTCTCTTTTTTTTTCCTAACTAAACTGGATTGACTAAAACAAAACATTTCAATTCATGTATAATTATTTAGGTTTAAATCTCATTTTGGTTCAATTTTGCCTCCCAATTTTCAAAACAGGATTTTAGTTAGATAATGATTTTGGCTCTTGAATTTTCGAGGTATCTATTTTTTTTAAAAAAGAAAAAATCATTCTAGTCATTGCTATGTTTTTGCCATTCATATCTACTAGCCAATTAAAGTCAATCCATTCTATATGGCTTTAATACGTGCTTATGTTAGCACATTAATATATGAACTCAACGCCACATTATTTATTTGTTAAAAATAAAATACATACCCTACCAAAATGATTATTTTATTAAAATTTAGAGATCAAGCAAACATTTTGAGGGTTCGGGAATTATAATGAAATAAATCTAAAGTTCAAAGACTAAAAATAAACATTTTGAATTTTCAAATACCAAAACAGGAGTTAAACAAATTATTTATAGTTATTTTTTTTTTTGCAAAAAAGTTAATAGGTTAAATTACAAAATTAGTCTTTGTGGTTTTAAAAGTTCAAATTTAGTCTTTATGGTATTGGGTTAGATTCTTGTCGATCCCTATCATTTTAAAAGTTTCAATTTGGTTAAGTTGCACAAATCATCCCTAAATTTCCATTTACCCACCTAAAAACCTAAATCTATTTTCTTATAATTTTACTTGGTCAAATTACAAATTTAGTCCCAGGTTTGTGTCAAAATGTTCCTGAACTTTAAAAAGTGTCTAATAGGTCATTGAACTTTCAGTTTTGCATCTAATAGGTTCCGGAACTTTAAAAAGTTTCTAATAAATATCTAAACTTTCAATTTTGTGTCTAATAGGTACTTTGACCTATTTGGCATTTTTTTTTTAAAAAAAAAAAAATTATGAATCTATTTGACACAAAATTAAAAGTTTAATGTCCTATTGGACACAAAATTCAATTTTATATCTAATATATTCGTTACTTTAAAGAATATATATTGAATATGTCAGAGACCTATTAGACACAAATTTGAAAGTTTAGGAACATATTTGACATTTTTAAAGTTTAGGGACCTATTGACACAACGTTAAGAGTTCAATGACATATTAGATACTTTTTTTTAAGTTCAAGGACATACTAGACACAAGCTTGAAAGTTCAAAGATTAACTTGTTGTGCCAATCTGTTCACACGAGATTTCAAGAGAAGAAATGAGACACGTGTAATGAACATATATTTGTATTAATTTCAGTATAGTTAGTACAATCTCTAGTATTTGATCATCTTATTCTCTCTCCTATTTGTGTGCTTTGCTCGAGGGCTAAAGAGCTTGTTCTCGAGGTTGAAACTTCAATGGATTCTTGGAGCTTTCTTGATCTCCATGAAGTGTTCTTCGTTCAGACAGTGTTTGATCTTCAAGAGCTTTTGGAAACTTCAGAGCTTCGTTTTTGAATTCTCTCTGAGCTTCTTCTGTCTTGAACCCTTGAAATGAATGAGGGAGCTCTCTATTATAGATTTCCTCAAGGATTCTAGGTGGGCTTGGGCCAGTTGGACTGAGCCTGGTTGATTTTGAGCCAGCCTTTTTGGATTGGGCTTGGTTGACTTTAGGCCAGCTCATTTGGACTGGGTGTGGTTGACTTTGGGCCTAACCATTTGGATTGGGCCTGGTTGACTTTGGGCCAGCTCATTTGGACTGGGCCTAGTTGACTTTGGGCCTAGCCATTTGGACTGGGCCTGGTTGACTTTGAGCCAGCTCTTTTGGATTGAGCCTTGTTGCCTTTGGGCCTAGACTTTGCTAATTGGGGCCTTCAATTCGAGCTTTTGATTAAAATCAATCCAAATTTCAAAGAACCCAATTGTGTACTTGGATTTGCCATAATTTATTTTAGGAGTACTTGTAAATTTAATTAATCCCTAATTAAATATAATTTCTTCGTTAATGTTGGGTGATGACGTGCAATTTTTGGTTGGTCAAAATTCCTATTCCAACAAATGCTCCCTTTTCGAGATTTATACAAGTATGTGTGTGTGAATCTCGAAAAAGATAGTTTGGAATCAAAATTTAGGAGGTTCGTTCCTTACTTGGACTCCATTTGATGTGTCAATTTAATCAAAATATGAATTTACTCATAATTTTGATTTTTTTTAACACACTTTTTATGCCAATTTATCAAAATATGAATTTGAGTCAATATTCTGATTTTTTTTTCTAGCATAATACCAAGAGGAGCAGCAGAGCCGGTGCCCTCAGACTTTAGACTCAGGTATGTCTTTAGAGGATATACTTGTTGAAATTGCTAATAATAATCTTCAGTTTCAGAAAAAATTCCAATTCAAAGAGGAGACTCGAGCTAGGATGCGAAGCCTAGGTGACAAAGTTACCCAGTTGGTTGATTCAGTGGCAAGACTGAAGAGTCCATGATAGCATGTATTTAATGCTATCTTTTACTGTTGATTTTGGCTAGTTTTAGTCTTAATTTGTGAGCTTTGATGTCGATTATTGTTATTTTTCAGGAATCGGGCAATTGAGAAGGAAATGAAGAATTTGAGAATAGATTGATAAAATTGGAGCTTAAAGTGGTGCAATTTGAGGCTAAGGATGGAGTTGGAGTCAATTTGGGCAAGCATTCCCAAGAGGATAACGTCTAGACCCTGAAAATGGCATCTAGACGCCATCTATTTTGTGCCAAACCTGAGAGCTAGTGTTGAAACACTGTCCTGTGGTGTCTCAACACTAGAAAAACACGGAGGAGTCGATTTCCATTTGTAGCGTCGAGACACCACATGTAGTGTCTTCATACTACCCTCGCGTGCCTTAAGTAGAACAATGCCATTTGAACGGCGTTGAGATGCTGTCCCTAGCGTCTCAAAGTTTTCGTGACATCTGGTATATATTCATCATTTTCTACTCGATTTGGGGAGACAACTTTAGGGTTTTTAGATCTCTTTTACAAAAACTTGCACAATTGGGATAGTTGAGAGCTTTTTGGAGGCTTTCGGTCAAGGTTCGAGCCTCGAGATCACGAAGATCAAGGCAAAAGTCGAAGATCGATGTGGTTTTAGCTTTCTACCCTTTTAATTTCCATTTTAGTTGTTGGAATTGGTTGTAATGAATGTTATTGGGACTGTTTGATGATGATTAGTGGCTAAGTTCATTAGTTCGGGGGATTAATGTAGCTAATGGATCTTTGTTCTTAATTAATTGGAGTTTAGTGATATTATATCTCATTTCGATTCCTTTGTGCATTGGGTTCGTAATGCCTTTAGACTATGATAAGAGGGCTTGTCGAAGCCCTATCAAATGAAGATTTATAGACCGAATCTCTAAAAATTTGCAATAATAGTGGCCAGGATTGATCACAGGGATTGGACTTCTTAGATTAATTAAGTATCACAGTTAATTATGTCCAATTTATTTAGAGAAACAAAACTTTAGAGTGATCAAAAAGACGAATAAAATCTAAACTACTATTTACAAGGTTGGAGTCCAATTTTTTAGAAACATAGTGGTTGATTAAATTAAGCTCACTTTGTAGATAAAGTATTGATTTCATGCAATTAATCTTAAGCCAAGAATTACTAAGTGATCAATATCCTCTCTCGAGGTCAATTGAACTCATGCCTAGTAATAAATCAACTTCTCGGTTTATTTATTACTAAACATGGCATTAAGCGATTCTCTTAAGACTTCTAGAATTAATCTACTCACTCTCGTGCAATAAATTGAATCTAGTTATGCATCTATTGTTCTAAGGATAAATTTACTCTCTCGAGCTAAATCTAGCCTAACATGCAAAACCATGGCCAAAGGTTTAGACAATAATAACGAGATACATAAAAGATGTAAAAACATGCATTCAATTACCAAATCAACAAAAGTCTAAAACATCCAACCATTACTTGTCTAAATACAGGGATAAACAACAGTTGAGTCCATAACAAAACTCCTAAAAACCAAAAGAAAAGTAAAGGGAAAAGAGAATAAACTAAGGTTGCGTGCCAACACTCATTCCCAAAGTGAAGTCCACGATCTTGAGCCTTGAGTCTCCTCCTTGGCTCTCCAAAAGTCACCTCTAGGCCTTTAGACAGTGTATGAATCGATTTTAGGGTTTGGTCTCTCAAAAATGGCTCCCTTTGGACGAAATACAAACTTCCCTTTTATAGTGTCGAGTCAGCGTTGCAACGCTAGGGGCAGCGTTGCAATGCTATCCATTCAAATTTTATAAAGAAGGAAAATATCACTTGCTCGAGGAATAGAAAGATTTAGGTTGGGGGTTGTGATAGGACCTAAAAAGTCCTATTTTATCTCACTTATTTCATGCTAGTTAGATAGATCTTATGAGATAGATTTTATGAGCTTTATTGGCTATTTTGTAGATAATTGAGCAAACGGTGTATTCCAGAGCGTTTGCATCGATTTGGAGTTAATTTGGATCAATTTGGAGGTCATTTAAGCAACCGAGTATGAAGAACGAGTGAAATGACCAAAATGCCCTAAGAGAGAGCATCTTAACTCCCCAAACAACATTAAGATGCTAAAGAAAACACAATATTGCAGATGTAGGGTAGCGTCTCTATGCTACTCCTAGCATCTTGATGCTACGCAAGTCAAACGTTGAGCAACAAAGCCAAAATGCTGCGGCAGGCCTGCCATGACGCTGGTAGAGTCGATATGCTGTGACATTGATTTGTATAAAATGATTCTTTTCCCCTCTAGGTCATTTGTCTCTCAATTTTCCACCGCTATGAGACCCTTTTTTTTCGTTTTCATATTGTTTTCATTATTTTTAGGGTAGTTTTAGGAGTTTTGATCGAGCCTCAATGTCAAGCTTCGCCGTTTCGATGGCCGGCTAGATTTCGATGCTAATTCGGGTGTATTGTTGGTAATATTGTAATTTTGTGAGATTTGTTTTTATAAATTCTTTAGCAACTTAAATAGCTTTATTGTCTCTTGATTCTCTCTTTAATTATGAGCATGTTCATAGATTAAATTGACGACTTAATCGCATCAACTATGTTAATTGTGCTAATTAGAGTAGCAAGTAGGTTGGCTCATGTTTGCGTTAGGTGGATGATCGTCCCTTTTCGTATTTTGCATGATAGACCTTAGGATTAAGAGAATGTTCTAGTTAAATACGGCTATCCTGTTTAATGAACACGTCCTAATCAATCCGTAGAGCATAATGATACTAGTTACATTAGTATGGAATCCTAACGTGCCCAACTAATTAGGGCTAGTTCATCCAGGGCTTCCCAATCTTCATTTGGCATTCCTTTCGGTCTCTTGCAAGTTAGATAATCCCCACTTGCATCTTCCAATACCTGCAATTTTTTCCATCGAGCTTTATGACACCCTCGAAACTTGTTTGCTTCACAAATCCCATGGCTCATGAACCAAAGGCTTTGATACCACTTATTGGGAGAAAAATATATGTGGAAGCAATAAACTACAATTAACCCAAACAAATTAGAGTCACAGATAATAAATATAAAAGAGATAGGAAAAAGAATGACATCGAAAGCTATACTGGTTTGTTCAAAACTCGAGACTGTTTAGTCTTCTGCATTTGCATGTTCTACTAAAATTCTGGAGATTATTCGAAACCTCAAACTCGCATTACAAACTAACTCTCAATAGCTCAACAAAAACTATTCGGTAGCTTGGAATAAACAATGAAGAGCAAACCCCTCAATTTAACAAGAGAGAATACACACTCTCTCCAAAATACACACTGCCAGCACACCAAGAAATCAACTAAAGGACCCACCAAAACAAACACATTCAGAATGACGGTGGTCGGAAGAAACACACAAAAGTTGACGACTGTGTTTCTGGATTTATTAGTTTTAAATCTCTTGGATTAATTGATAACCATATATTGTTTTTTTGTTTTAAATCTCTTGGATTTATTCATAACGATATTTTTTTAGAATTTATTCATACTAACTTGGATTTATTCATACCTCCTCTTTCATTCATATGATTGGGATATTTATTCATACTAAAGTTGGGGTTGTGTTTCTGTCTAAAAAACACATTCGGCATGCAACTAACTACATTATATCGTAGTCCAAACATTGATTGTGTTTTTTTAGAAGTTAAAATGTTATATATTGTAAAGCTTTTGACAAATTATATTGGGTGAAGCAAATGTGATTTTATCCTTGTCTATTGTATCAATATATAGAACCAAATAGTCTTGTAATTAGAGGTAAAAATTAAATATGCAGTTTCTAAGAGGTATAGTTTATATATGTGTATATTCATAAAGTAATTTATTGGTATAATTCAAATATACTACTTGTGATATGTATATATATATGTATGTGTGTGTATGTATATATATCATACAGTACATTTATAAAGTAACTTAGGGGTATAATTTAAATATGTTACATATATATATAAAATACATTATAAAGTAACTTAGAAGTGAGAAAGTGTGGATTGCCAGTACATTGTAAACTAAATCATGTTGAAACAATAAATATACATATCCTTGAGAATGATCAAACGTAGAGTTATCACATCCAAGATATTGAGATCATCGTTCATTTCCAAGTTTAGATTAAAACTGTTGGTGAAGGAGAGGAGTGTCGGGGTTTCTTAATGAAGAGACTTTTGAACGGCGTTTGGCCACTCGCAAGCAACTCCAACAACAACAATAGGGTTTTTTTTTAGATAGTATATTGTGGCGACATCATTAGGCTTATTTATGGTTGTATAGTTGTTTCATACCATATATATTTCCTAATAGGTGAAATACATATCTCAATAAACATGAAATAATAAATATAAATATCTTATATATATTGAATTATATTAATTTAATATTATCACTTATATTGTTGTGCTTGTGACTATATGTATGAAAAAAAAATTCAGTATATGTATATATGAGGTATATGAGTTAAATCAAGTTAAACGGGGACGCAAAGAAATGCAGAAGATGAAAAAATAGAGGAAATCAGGAAAATAAATAATAAAGGGTGAATGAATTATGACAGAAATGTGAAGAAATGGGAGATGAAGTTGACCCAAAATGCAAAAATTGAAATGGAAAATTGAAGTTTGAATGTAGTTTACAGAATAATTTTAGAAAATGACATATATGAAAAATTATGAAGAAATCGGATACAGTTTTAAAAAAAGAAATCAAATTGATGTCTTTTAATTGTAGGTTTAATTAACTCATTAATTATGCTATTCACTTTCCTATATTATAATCCATATAATTAATAAATATTAAAATAAAATCATATATTTAATTAGATTCCATTAAATACACATAAGGGTATTTTGGTAAGATGAAAGTAGTATTTAATGGGAAAAAATCCTCATATGTAAATTTCATTAATTTTAGACATTTTTAGAGTTTGGATGTCTTAATGACCCATATGCCAGAATTTCTCTATATATTATTGGTTGTCATGAAACCTAAAGCCCATAAAATGGGCTTTAAAAACAAGATGTAAATGGGCCTTGAAAAGTCAAATTGGGCCTTGACTTTACTAAACCAATCGAGAGCACGTTTCTATCTTCTGGATGAGGGTATTCAATGCCATAGAGTTATTTTGGCTCCACCAAAAAATACCTAACAAAAAGTTTCCTCATAATCTATTCAATTTTCCTGACTATATCCTTAAGCAACTAACCTAACTTTATTTCTAACAATATTACCAGACTCATCCATTTTATTTTTAAATACTCATTTAGTCTCTATAAAAGAATGATCACTAGGACGCGAGACTAATTCCCACACACTATTTCTTTCAAATTGATTTAATTCTTCTTCCATAGCAATTAATTAACCTGAATTCATCATTTTTAGCATCTTTAAAAGACTTTGGTTCAATGTGAGACACAAAAGCAATATTACTTAATGCATTTAAAGAAGAACAAGTTCTTATCCCTTGAGATAAATCACCTATAATTAGCTTTTGAGGATGGTGATTGGAAAATCTCTAATCTTGAGGTAGGGTTTAGTTGCACAATATTTAATTTTGCAAAATTTCACAAGCGCACGGGTCAAGTTTTAATCTGGTGATTTCGAGTAAAGATTATTGTCTCAACAGGGATTGGTTTCTTAATTCATTTAATTGCAGCAAATACTTTGACTTTAGTTTTATTTAGAGACACAAACTGAAAGCAAAGCAAGCAAAACTAAACTAAGAAAATAGAAAATAAAAGTAGAAAATAAATGGGAGATACAATCACGAGAGATAATTCTAGGGTATTGGTTTCCGTAATTGGACCATAATTACTTAATCAATTAGACACTTAGGATTAGTTAGATACTTAATTCATAAGTCTAGAAGTCTAAATTCATGGAATCTTTTGTCGATCTCAACCAATTCTCATGTATAATTAATTAACCTATATGTCTATGACCTTAATTAACAAAAACATGGCAATTAAGAACCTTCATTAACAACCTCTAACACTTATTTATTAACATTGTTGTCACTCAGGTAAATAAGCATTAGTCACGCATTCGAGTATCAATTTAGACAACAATTCAATTAATCAATGATCAAGTGATTAAAAGCATTAAGAGATAAATGCATAAATGAATAAAAATGCCAATTAAATTGTAATGTCAAATTAACTAAGGAAAGGTCCAACTAATTACATCAAACCCATAGAATTTAGGAATTAACTACTCATAATCACTAAAATGTCCATAATTCCTAATTACAACACTAATCAAGATACTAAACATAAAGGAAAAAATGAAGAAAAAGCTTAGGTTAATGTTGATCCTGCGTCCCATGGCGATCTCCATCAATCTCGAGCTCTACGAACTTCAAAACAGCTCTAATCTACTCCCAAAATCCCCAAATTAGGTGCTTATCGAGATTAGGGTAAAAACTCTCGAATTGGCTCCCTTTGTACGAAGAGAAAAAGATGACTTATACTATTTTTCGTCGTAATGTCAAGACGCCATAAGCTGCGTCTCAACGCTGCTGGTGGGTGCTAAAGCGCAAGTGCACGCTGTCCAACAAGTAATATATGAAAGTATTCCAAGTATCGAACCCAAGGAACGGTTAACAAATGGCTTTTCAGTTAACAACACAAATGCTTTCAAGTTGCAACAGAAGGTAACCAAGTAAATAAAATATTTTGGAGTTTCGTGCAATAAAAATAAAGAAAACTAAATAAAGGATAAGAAAACAATAATGAGAAGCAGAGAGTTCAAATCTATTTCAACCCTGAGGAAATGCGCTCACCATGCGCTCGTATACTTACTTAACTAGGTCTGGCTATTTTAAAGATTTTGCCTCTTGCGCCCGCATACTGCCTCTTTCGAGTTCTGTGCGATTCAGAAAAAATGCTACTGAAATGCGCCCGCAACCTACCCTAACCGACACTTAACACCATGAATTGAGTTCAACACCTATTCAACCCTTTTTTAAGTACTTTTAGGAGACTAAGCAATTAAACACATATGTCTATGACTAATTTTAACTTAGATAAATAAGAAACGCAACTTAATGTTTCTAAAGGTTTTTGTCTTATGTCTAGGTACAAAAAATGAAGTTCTATGCCTAGACTCTTCTCCTAGATTGCTTTTATGAAAATGCGTGCTCGATCCAACCCTTTCAATATTGAATCTCACACAAACTATGTTAACTCAAGTGATCAGTTTAAGCTAACAATGAAACTTAAACTCAATAAAAGCAAATGATGCTAAATGTTAAGCAAAGTTACTCGAATCACATGGCGGGGCTTATCTCCTTTTTAGGGTATCCACTTCATTGAATCCCCTCCAAGGATTTAACTACTCATTGAAAAGAAAACTAAAGTGCAAAAATTAAAAAGAAAACTTAAATGAGAAAAGATAAACTTCATTGAAAGAAACGTGCGGAATTGATCAAACCTTGAATTACAACTTAAAGTATTGAAATTTAATAGATAAAATAAAAACTTACAACTTGAATGAAGAATAAAAACAGTAGCTAAACTTTAAAGAAAAACAAAACGTACAAAACTTAATTGAAAGTGATAAAGAACCTGAAATTTGTTCCTTCTTTTTGACTTTGTTCAGCCTCTTTCAAGGAGAACAAGTGCTTACACTCCATTCTTTCAAAGTTCGTGTCCGAATGAAGTATGAACAGAACTTGGGGGAGACTCGGTATGGCGGTTGAAAAGAAAAGAAAACTACAGAATTTGGAGAAGAAGATAGAAATCCGAGCACCCTTGAAACTAAAGCTTGAACCTCCTTTTATAGCCCTCAAGGCCTAGGGTTTGCTGCCGAGATCAGTGTGGAGAGGCTTGACTGATCATATCCCTTGATCCTCGGAGATTTGATTGAGAATATTTGATTTTATCTGCAAATCTCGTAAATCTGGGAGAATCTGCCGAAAAGGTCTAGATGCGGTTGCATAGTTGAGCACAATTGTGTTGTTGTCGAAATGGCCTAAATGCGGCCGCATAGTTGGGCACATTTTGAGTTTTTCGAGCAACAATTGGAATTTGGCTTCTACTCTCAATTGCTGGCGCATCCTGGTCGCATATCTCTTGCATCATCTTTCTTTTGCATCAATTGCGGCCAGAATGTGGGCGCATTTATGTCCTTTTTCATCATCTACACAAAATCAACAAAAATTAACACTTTCTTAACAAAAATGACTCTAAACACACCTAAAAACTTATGTTTATCAAATCAAGACTTCAAACACATGTAAAACTTGTTTTTACTTAAATTTTCCCTAAATGACATGAATTATAACGTTAAACACTCGCTTTCTAAGCAAATAACTTAGTTTTTAGAGTCAAATAACACTCATAAATGAGCATTATCAGTTGCCTTCAAAATGGCATCACTCTAGCACGTGGGTTTCAAGCGTTGAGATGCTCTATGAAAAAGCTCAATCGAAAGGCGTGCTTGACTTTCCTTTGATGGAAATCCAACTTCGTAGCATTTAGATGCCACGAGGCGGGGTCTCAACTCTTGCTCTTGGGTTTTAACTCCAAAATATGGCATTAAGACCCCTCAAATGACATTAAGACGCCCTCCTCTCGGGATTTCTTGCCACATTTCATCTCTTCACTTCTTGGATCTTCAAATAAGCCCAAAATGGCTCCAAAATCATCCCAATTCCTTAATAACTCCAATTTTGCTCCATTTTAGAAATTCTACAAAATCAACATAAAAAGGCATCAAAGCTCACAAATTAAGCACAAAACTGGCTAAATAATAAGTTATAAAATATCACTATTTGAGTGCTATCAGGTTTCCTCTTACTCTTTTTGAGTCTCACTTGGTACTATTTTTGAGTCCTTATCTTTATTGCTTAGATCTTCAAACGATCTTTCTAAATCATCACTAATAGCACTTTATTAAAAGCAACATGTGTTTTATCAAATAAAACATTCATTGACTCCTCAACAACAAGAGTTCTTTTATTAAAAACTCTATAGCATTACTACATGCAGAATATCCTAAAAATATGCCAATGTCAATTTTTTAATCAAACTTTCTAAGTTTCCCTTTGTCTTTCAAAATGAAACATTTGCAACCAAAGACTTTGAAATAGTTGATTTTTCGAGTTTTGTCATTAAAAAGCTCATAGAGAGTTTTATCCAAAACAGGTCTTATTAAAACTTTATTCATCGCATAAGATGCAGTATTAACAGCTTTAGCCTAAAAATATTTTGGTAAATTATATTCATTAAATATGGAGGTAGCTAATTCTTGTAAAGATCGATTTTTCCTTTCTACAACACCATTGTGTTGGAGTGTTCTTGGAGAGGAAAAATAATGAGAAATTCCATTTTCATCACAAAATTTTCAAAAGAAACATTATCAAATTCTCCTCCATGATCACTTCTACTTTTTTTTGAAATCATAAAACCTTTTTCATTTTGAATTCTTTTCAAAAAGCTAATAAAAGATTTTAAAGCCTCATCCTTATGAGATAAAAATAAAACCCGAGTAAATTGATGCGTACAATTTACGTTTCTGCAAGCGCACGGGTCAAGTAATATAAAACGGTATTCTTACCTAGTATTGAATCCACAAGGATTAGTTTTAATTCAATTAAGTGTCGCGATTACTCTCACTTAACTTTATTTAGAGAAAACAACCGAAAGAAGATAAACTAACCTAAGCAACAAAAAATCAATGGGAGACACAAACTTACGGGATAAACTTGGGTAAAGGATTAATTACTCAATTAAACATACAATTACAACTAAATCGACAGTGAACTCATAAGTCTAGAAGCTCTAAAGGTATGGACTCTCCTATCGGTCTCCTCCAATCTCAAGTATTTGTTAACTAACCTAGGTGTCCCTAGCGCTAGCTAAATCATACAAGACATTAGGACTCTTCATTTCGGACCTCTAATATCTATTTATTCACCCCGCTATCACTCAGATAAATAAACACTAGTCATATATTCAGCTCTTGCCTAAGTTTCTCTCAGTCGAGTTTCTACTTAGGAAATGAATTGATTAAACAGTATTCACTTAATTAACCTTTAACACCAACTACAATTAATTAACCACTAATCCTACTATCACTTAGGTAGCTAACTAATTGCGCATTTAGCTAAACTAAGTTTCCTCTGTTGAGCTTAACTTAGATCTACCTCAATTAATTAATGAACACTGATTAAAAGCATCAAACACTAAATGCATAAATGATTCAATGCCTAATTAGCAACAACCATTCATCAAACAAGCAATGAATCCAAAATAATCTCAATTAAGCATTAAATCCAATACAAATCAATAAATCTTAATTACTTAAGGACTAAGCTCCTCAAAATCAGTCAATGCAGTCCCTAAGTCCCTAATTAACAGCCTCTACAATAGTTAAATTGAAAGGAAAATGGAAGAAATTGGCAAACGTAGGTCAATCCCTCATTCCTATCACGATCTCCACGTCCCTCGAGCTCCGGATCTTCAATTTCGCTCCATAATTGCTCCCAAAACCCCCCAAAATCAACTTTGAATCAAGTTTAGTGCTAAAACCCTTGGTTTGGCCTATCATTCCACAAAGAGAAAAAGATGAATATATATCCTCTATCACGACAACGTTGAGACGCTAGGGGAAGCGTAGAGACGCTGTCCAAAACACTTTGTTTTTACTTGAGTGCGCCTCCAGCATCGAGACGCTAAAGGCAACGTCTAGACGCTACGAACGGAATATGCCTTCTCCACGTATTTTGGGCGTCGAGACGCCACAAGGCAATGTCTCAACACTAGCTCTCAGGTTTGCAACTCAAAATGTAGCGTCTTGACTCCCCATTCAACATTGAGATGCCCTCCTCACGGGTTCTTATGCTCAAACATAATCTATTCATCCTAGAATCTTCAAAATATCATAAAAAAGGTCCCAAAATCATCAAATAATCCTCGAACACTTGGTTTTGCTTCTTTAGCTTGGTTTCTTCAAAATAAACATAAAAACACTTAAAAGCTCATAATTTCATACCAAAACTAGCATAAATCATAAGTAAAAGATAGCACTAAATGAGTGCTATCATAAATCTCAAAAAATCAACAACTATAATGAAAGCATAATGTTTTCCACTTAGACTTGCAACTCTAGATTTTTATGTCTATTGTCGATAGACCATTAATATGTCTATCAATGTTAGATTTCTATTACAAATAGACAATTTTTTATGTTTATTAGCAACTATTTTTATATGTATGATAGACTGTTTTTATGTCTATTACTCATAAACATTTCTATGTTTATCATTGATAGACCATGTCTAAGTCTATTAATGTGTCTATTAGTGATACACATCTATCAATCATAGATTGTATCACTTGATACATGTGTATCACCGATAGATCATTTTTATTGTCTCCATTTTTATTGTCTTTCACTAAAAGATAATTTTTATGTCTATCACTGATAGATCATTTCTACTTCTATCACTGATACATATCTATCACTAATAGACCATTTTTATGTCTATTGCTGATAAATCATTTTCATGTCTATTGCTGATAGACCATTAATATGTCTATCAGTGATAGATTTCTATTACTGATAGACTATTTTTATGTCTATGAACAACTATTTCTACGTGTATGATAGACTATTTTTACGTCTATCAAGAATGGAACATTTCTTTGTTTATCATTGGTAGACCATTTTTACGTCTATCAATGATATATGTCTATTAGTGATACACATCTATCGCTGATAGACATAAAAACAAAAAAGTATACGAGTGATACATGGCCATTAGTAATTTACTATTATTTGTTATCAATTTTTTTTTTATTAATATTAAATTATCACTAATTTACTATTTTTAATCTATTGATATGGTATATCGATAATAGACCAAATGAGCATGCAAACAATCGATAGAAGAAAGAAAAAAAATAAAAAAATGATTGATATACGCTTTTTAATCATATTGATATGGTATATCAGTGATAGAACTAATAGCAAATAATCATGTTAACTACCACAAATTGAAAATGAAAGTTAAATGCTACTAACATACTATTTGTTTTCCCTATTGATAAGATATATTAAATAGACCTAATAGCAAATAAGCATCAAACAACTATTGGTAGAAAACTAAGTGAAAAATTACTTACATGCCTTTTTTTTTTATTCTATTGATATAATTATTAACGATAGACCGTAAATGAGTATGTAAATAATTATTGATAGATAACAAAACCAAATAATACTACTATACCTTTTTCTATTTATTGATATGATATATCAATGATAGATCTAATAACAAATGAATATGCAAATAATCCTTAATAGAAAATAAAAGTTAAATACTACAAATTTACTGTTTTTTTTAATCTATTGATATGATAAATCAATGATAGAGCTCATAGAAAATGAGCATACAAACAATCACTAATAGAAAACAATTTAAAATATCACTGATATACCACTTTTAATTCTATCGATATGGTATATCAATAATAGACCTAATAACAAATGAGCATGCAAATAATCATAAATAGAAAATAAAAATTAGATATCACTAATATAGTATTTTAATTTTATTGATGATGTATATCAATAATAAACCTAAAATAAAATAAATATGCAAACAATCACTAATGGTAAATGAAGTCAAATATCACTTATATACCATTTTATATTCTATTGTTATGGAATATCAATAGTAAACATAATAGTAAATGAGCATGCAAACAATCAATGATAGACACCTATCACCGATAGACTTCAATCTGTGATAGACGTCTATCACTGATAAACTCATGACATTGAGATATGTTGGTAGACATTTTTTACTTTTCACATGCTTTAATCTTGCTGGGCTTAAAATTGTACCATATTTGCAAATGTTTTTAGCTTGTGCTAGATTTACTATTATTTTGAGTTAGATTGCCATATATGCAATTACCTCTATATTTAATGTATCCAATACATTAAATATGAATTTGAACGTTACAATTTTTTTTTTAATTTTACTTTTCTTTCAAATAATTGATTCTTTAATGTTCCTACAAACTAGCAAGGAAATCTTATGGACCTATAGATTATAAGCTTTAATGATACAAAATTAATTAATTAAACTCATTAACAACTTAGTTTTCATTCATTAACTCAAGGTCACTCTACTATAAACCTAGAGTTTGCACTCTTATGCATTGTAGGAAAAGTTATATTCATGGATATAGTTATGCAAGTCGATCCTTCACGAGTTATTTGTAATTATAATTAAGTCAAAAGTTTGTTTTACCATTTTAATAACATCTTATACCTTAAGTACCACAGATGCTTTAATAAACAAGTTTATGATTCAACCATAAATTAAGTCCCTTACGAGCTTCATTATTCAAGTCTTGAAATCAGTACCTATGATGTGAAATGATTAACTAGGTCTTGAATGATTTAACCTCTTCCATTTATCACTTTATGGATCTTGTTATTTTTAATGCTCTTTACGGGTGTAAATGTGTGCATTCATTTAATATAACAACCAAAAAAAAAAATAGGGCTAGTTGCAAGGATGGCAAAAATTAATGGGCTTATTGCATGCGTGTCTTCAGTTTTTTCAATTTGCACATATGGCAAAAAAATTCAACTCATACCAAAAGCAAAATCGAAAAAGTCCAATATACCCTTCCTAGTGTTTTTGTGTGTTTTACTATTATGAAGTATATCAGTAGTATATCAGATATACTGTTGATATACTATTAATATACCTAACATGAAGTATATCAATGATATACTACTGATATACTTTACTCTGGTATATTAGTGGAATGATATTCCTAATATGAAGTATATCAATAATATATTTGTACTTCATATTCAGTATATCATATATACCTAACATAAAGTATATCATTGATATATTATTGATATACTTTACTCTGGTATATCAATGGAATGATATTTATAATATGAAGTATATCAACAATATATCAATACTTCATATTCAATATATCAGATATACCTAAAATGAAATATGTCACTGATATACTTTATTTTTGCCAAGCGTTTCTGTTTTTTCTAATTCAATTGCCTTCATTTCTCTTTGTTTTGCCTCATTACACTTAAACACGTGGGCATTTGAAAAAGGAGATTCATAACTTAAACCACTAATAGACACACGATACACATATATCACCATCACCGTCTCTCTTTGACTTCGTTTCTCCTTTAATCTCGCCTTCACCTTTTTATATTTCAAATTGTGATGGGATCAAATTGTGAAGCCATTTTTAGTTCTTGACTTTATCAATGGTTTTTGGTCACTAATTTTTTGTTGATACATTGATTTTTAGTTAATACACTTGTTTAGTAATATATCAGTAGTAGATCAATGATGTAGTACTAATATACTTCATTTTAGGTATATCATTTCACTGATATACCTAATATGAAGTGTATCAATAGTATATTAGTACTTCATATTCAATATATCAAATATACCTAAAATAAAGTATATTAATGATATACTACTGATATAGTTTATTTTAGGTATATCAGTAGTATATCTTTGATATACTTTATTATAGGTATACCAGTGATTTATATTCCTAAAATGAAGTATATAAGTGATATACCGAATATTGTTATCAATAGTATATAGTACTTCATATTAAGTATATCAGATATACCTAAAATGAAGTATATCATTGATAGACTTAATATTAGGTATATCAGTGAAATGATATACATAAAATGAAGTATATCAGTAATATACCAAATATGAAAAATATCCATGATATGCTACTGATATACTTTATATAGAGTATATCATTTAAATGATATACTTAAAAATAAGTATATCGGTAGTATATCAGTGATATACTACTAATATACTTCATTTTAGGTATATATCAGTTGACTGATATACCAAATATAAAGTATATCAGATATACTGCTGACACACTAATGAAGGTAAAATTTGAATAATAAGGCCCCGTTTAATAACCATTTGATTTTTGAAAATTAAGCCTATAAATACTACTTCCACCTATGAGTTTCCATGTTTTTTTATATACTTTACATATGTTTTCAAAAACTAAGCCAAGTTTTGACAACTAAAAAAAGTAGTTTTCAAAAAAAAAAAATTTGTTTTTGGAATTTGATTAGAAACTCAAGTGTTTTCTTAAGAAAGATGGAAACCATTGTAGTGAAGATGAAAACCATTCTAGAGAAATTGCGAGAAAACAAGCACAATTTTCAAAAACCAAATGATTATCAAACGGGGCTTAAAAAAAGGGAAATCGGATTTAAATTTTTTTGGTATATTTGCAAATCTCAAAAATCATTAATAGATTTGCATATATCCTAATATTTTTTGCTACCCATTACAATTCTCCAAAAAAAAATTTGTATACTCTTTATTTATTTTTTTTTATTCAAAACCTTTTTGAATTACAATTGTCTTCTTATTAAAATAAGAGATAAATCTTTATATTTTTTAGAAAAAAGAAATAGTTTATTTAGAGTTTTAAGAGATCTTTTAAGTTCTAACTTTAGATTTTGACGGTAAAAAAAGAGAGAGAAGAATACGCCCTATACTTTCCTCTAAAAAAAACCAATAAGTTTTCTATCTTTCATTTGTTGTAGTTCTTTACTTTCTTGGTTAATTGAACTTTTATTGGGAAATTTTTAGCTTTTGATTTCCCTTTCTTTTCTTTCTTTAATTAGAATGGAAAGTTTTGAAATCTTTCGCCTAAAAGTTTTAGGTTTTTGATTTGCCAAAATTTTTTATCAAGATTTTTTCAATTGAGGCTTTTGGTTTTAATTGAAGCTTTTGATAAAGAGAATTTTTTCTAGAAATTTTCAGTTTTAAATTTCTTTAAAATTGTGATCGTTTTAGTATTTTTTTTTAGACTCTTTTGCAAAAAAGCTTACCAAATGTTTATGACTTTAAAGTGTAATTTATAGTTTTGATTTTTGCATGAAATATGTATGTTTTTACTATTTTTACAACACTTTCAGTGTACTTTCAAATATGCTTTTGGAGTAAAACAATAGCAAATCTTGAACCTTTTATGTTCTATTTGAATGCTCATGATTGTGATGGACTTCAAATGAATTCCCTTATTTGTTATCACAAGAAAGAAATTGATTGAAATATTTCAAATCATGTTTTTACGAACAAAAAAAATTCCTAACTAAAACGATCAAACTTTGCATGATTTCATAGAATTTATAGGTAAATTAACATTGTCATATTTTTATTTTCTATTATTAAATCGGAATTAAAAGCCTATATTAGTAAACTTTTTTTTCCTTTTCTTTTCCAGCTACCATCCAAAGACAAAAATTTTAAATATATTCATTTTAAATTTTCTTGTTCCAAATGAGATAAAAAATTTAAAATCATTTCTTGATTTTAAAATCATTTCTTGAACTTTCTTGGCTCCAAATGGAGAGTTAGTGTTAAAATCTTGGAAAGTTTTATTTTATGAAGCAGAAAAATTTCATGTTTAATCATCCCTAATTTATGATAGCTTTGAAAGTTTTAAAGCTTGTAGTATTGAAAAATGTTTGGTATTTTATTATGTATTGAAATGTAGTGATTTTAGTGATTTTTTAAGTACGTTATTGTTGAGTTTTAGGATGTTTTAACCTAGTTTTCAGATCTGTTTTTGTAGTTCAACAACCCTATTTTCATAACTCTGCCATGCACAACATTATTTTGAGTGGAAAAATTAGTAGATAAGATTGTTTATATTTTAGATAGAATTTTGGACCTTTAAGATAGGATTTTGGTTTTGGATTAGTAAAGTATTAAATGTGTTTAGGCCTCTAGGAGGTTGAGATTTTTCAAGGAATTGGAATTAAGAATTGTAGGTTATTGATCGGGGTAAGTAGTTTCTATATCCCTTCCAAAATAAAAATTTTGGTATAGTTATGTTTTGAATAAAATTTATTTGACAAATGTTGAAAATATGATTTGAAATTGATTGAAATTATTTTTGTATGCTTTCAATTGTTTTGCTAAGTGAAAGTATGCTTACCATTTTGAATATTTTTTAATAGTAGTTTGATTTGATTCAATGGGGCTATGTGGATATGCCAAAATTTTGTTTTGGGGATTGTATGCCTACGTAGTAGCCAAATTTGGAATTGATAGAAATTTGATCTAATTGAAATGAAGATTCATGTGTGTGTTATTCACACTCACATGACTACTTAAGTAATTGTACTAATTGTTCTGGTTGATTTCTATTCAACGTTTCTAATTGAATGATTGATGTTACCGACGGGTAATCCTATATGTCTTGACTATTCCAGTTATGCATCTTTCCCACTCTGTAAATGAAAGTATTGATGATTGAAGTCTAACTGATTGGCAGTTTGATTTTTGTTCAACTGTTAAAATTTCTTATTGAGTATTTTTGTACTCATTTTATTTTATTTTAAATATTTTCTAATGAAGGTTCATATGATAGTTTTGATAGTGACTAAAACTAGCGTTTTGACACGTCTCATGAGAAGTTGAAGTTATTTAGACTTTCAATATTTTGTTTTATCTAAGTTTTTAGAACTTAACATTTGTTCATAGTTCAGTTAGTTAATTCTTTTGAATGACTATTTAGTTTTTTTGTCCTTCTTAGAATAATGGACTTGACTTTAGGTTAAGCCATATTTTTCAGTTAAGTAGAAGGTATCAACTTCTTTGGTTTTAGCATCCATTTAAACGCTTTTGCATTTATGAATGCCAGCTTTGGAAATTTTGGGTCGTCTCATATGATAGTCTCACTTCTCTAGCCACTACTTAGGAGATCTTTTTGTAATCCACCTTGGATCTTTTTGGAAATTTTGGGACGTCACATTTATACGATAGTGACTAAGACTAGCATTTTGACACGTCTCTTTTGTAATTTCATTCATCAATGAAATAGTGAATCTTGTTTCCTCTTTAAAAAAAATCGATTTTTTCGATTTATAATACTTAAAAATCGAGGGCTTCGATTTGGTTGTTGATTTCAGTCAAAATCTTATCAAACCGAACTGTGCACACCCCCTACTTAAAAGATAGGGATTCCCCCTCTTTTTATGAATTATGCACAATTGCTAAACTTCTTTTGTGGGTTGTACATGTGCCAAGTTAACCCATTGGTTACAATGCATTCTACTTTACTGTTCGATTGTTGAACGGGCCGAACAAAAAATCAGTCCTATGAACATATGCGATGATTACATTACTAATTATAATGTTTGCAATTACATTATTTTTCATAACACTTATGCCTCCAAAAATAACAAAGGGAGAAGATCTTTAGACGAGGTGCACCAATATCCCGATGATATATTGATAAAATATGGTCCATAATCTATTCATTAGTAGGTTAATTATGAGTTTGGTTTCTTTATCTTTAGAGTTCTATCCCTTTAATCTATGTACTTACAAATTTTTGGGAAAATATAAATTTATACCCCTAAATTTTGAATGTTGTATCACTTAAAACTCCAAATTAATAATTGTATGAATTAAAACTCTAAACTTTCATAAGTAAATCAATTTAGGCCATCCGTTAGAATTTCAGAATTTCATTTTAAAATCGTTAATGTATAACTTTCACAAGTGTATAAGACTTCCTTAAATGGTATAAGTTTTTCATTAATATGAGCGATTTTTCATCTTCTCGGTCTTTCTCTATTTTTCTTTACTTATGTAGAAAAAATTACATGATGATTTTTCTTGGAATGAAGTGAAAGTAGCCATAAATCACTACCAAAATATCTAAATTGAATCACTTATGAAAGTTTTGGGTTTAAATTGATACAATTATTAGTTTAGAGTTTTAACTGATACAACTCCCAAAGTTTATGGGTATAAATTGATTTTTATCCAAAATTTTAATAACAAATCTCTAAGCTCATGTCAATTGAATCCCATGCTTCAAAAAAAAAAAAAAAATTCTAATAGCCTCTTATATTTGTAACCTTGTATTTAATAAGTCTCTATCGTTAATTACTTTAATGTTTACACCACTAAGTACCTCAAATATCTAAAATCAACCTGCCATGCAATCTTTAAATAATACAATCAAAGTAACATGCCAACATTAAATTGACAAAGTTGATAATAGCAACATATTAGATGCAAAATTATTAGAAACTTTTTAAACTACATAAAGTAGATAGATTATCTTAAAAGTTCATAGACATATTAAAAACTCTTCAAAAGAGAGCTAAATAGAGAGTTATATTACAAATTTGACCTCTAAAATTTCACAAGTGTGTCTAATCGATTATTGAACTTTAAAATATATCTAATAATAAGTCTTTGATTTTACAAGTTTATGTCTAGTAGGATCCTGACATTCATTTTTGTGTCTAATAAGACCTGACATGTCACTTTTATGTCCAATAAAACCCAACACACTTCATTTTTTTTTCCAAGATCTATGATTGAAAAAACAATGTCACACAAGTCAAAAATCTTTTGGACGCAAAGTTAAAAATTCATGTATCTATTAGACAATGTTAAAATTCAAAAACCTATTAGACAAAAAGTTTAAAATTCAAAGACTTATTAAACACGTTAAAGTTTAGATACTGGTTACAAAAAATCCTAAAAGTTCACAAACTAAACTTGTATTTATCCTATATGCTAATTAGTATTTGTATTGCAAAACTCATCAAATTAAAACAAAGATCATGTGTGCGTTTGGTTGGTGATCCAGAAACAAAAATTTGAAAATAAAGAATTTAATTAAAAATAGAGTTGTATTCTATATTTTCACTATTTTTTTCATATCATATTTTCACTACTTTTGAATCTGCATTTGGCAGCAAATTAATATGAAAACACTAAAAAAATATAAATGTTTTCAAAATTTTCACTTTTAGAACTATAGAATAAAAATATAATGCAAAATGTTGTTTCTAGACATAAACTCACCAAACAAAAATTTACCGAATTCATTTGAGCTAGTAAATCTAAAAATGAATTCATTGGAGTTAGTAAATCTTAAAAACAAGAAATTTATTCTAAATAAGATACCGAAGAGGACCTGCATTATCAACCTCATCGTATAATTTAGTGATAAATTGGTTCTTTGTAATTGATCTCGAAGTGACTTCTACAAGGTATAAATTACCCCCAAAACCCAGCCAAACCAAATTACCTGCTTCTCCATGAGAGAGAGAGAGAGAGAGAGAGAGAGAGAGAGAGAGAGAGAGAAGTTTTGGAAGGGTAAAGTTATAATGCAGAGTTAAATCATCATCAATGTTTAAGAAAAAAAGGTCACTTATACAACAATAACAAATATCGTATGCAAAAAAGGGGAAACGTGACCTACTGTATATTAGGAAACAACTCCAAAACATGTGCTTTATCCAATTCCACCTTGGTAAAGAACCACAGAGAAACTGCACCAGTCAACAGTAGCAGGAAGCTGACTGGACCTCACTATTCGCCGCTCGTCATCAGCCCATCATCTGCACAATCTATGGTCAGATTCTTTTCCTTTTTCGTAAAGAAAAGAAACAAACTTTTCATTGATATAGAGAAAATGAATCGTTTCACATGCAAGTCAAGAAAACATCCCAATGGCTAGATTCTACAAGTCTACAATATCCCATCTTGTAAAATTTACCTAAAAGTTTAAGGTTTAAATCCCACTATAGTTCTTTATTCATTTCGTTTTGGCCCTCAAACCTTCAAATGTTCTTTTAGCCTCTCGATTTACAAATTCTTTATTTGTCCCTGAACTTTGTATAAAAAAATATTCTAGTCCTTACCATTATTTTTTCATTAATAAAACTATATGTGGATTTTCAAGTACTTACTCACACAAACATTTATGTACCATGTAAATGAATTAAATAGGCGTCAAATGTCAAGTTTTCTATTGCAAAGTTCAAGGGCATAAAATTTAGGGACTAAAATAGGATTTTAACCTAAATTCAACCATCCCATGGACAAAGTTTATGAGGCAGTGAAAATCACCTTCAAGAAATCTCCGAAGATCCCTTGCAAGGGATTTCTGCGCCGTACTCCATAGAATTTCTCTGCAATTTCATCAAGAAACTGAAGCAAAATGCTAAAGTTAGAATCTGGTTATTTAACTCCAACTAACTCTCCATAACTTCATCTCAAAAAAGTTCAAGAACATTTCAACAAGTGTTGATTTATCAAAGGTTTCGGGAGTAACAAGAGTTGCACCTCATTCAGGGCAGGTTCTCTCTCAATACTTGGCTTGTAATTCGCCCTCAGCATATTGAAAAGAGGCAAAGCATCTCTCTGCAACCTGCAAATGCATGTTTTAAGTTCGCCCATAAAGCATAAACCCTCATAGAATCATCTACCAGCAACTGCAATACTGGGAACAGAATCAGAAGAAATCACACTAAACATTTAACCAGCAAGCAAGATAAATGAGTCTGGGAGTTCTTCTAAGAGTTGTTTTTCAATTGAAACACTATTTCTAAAACAAATTAAGGAAAAAAAAAAATTGCTTCCCGCTTCCTTCAAGAGAAACGGGGCTTTTAAGTATTTTTGGAAATTTGAAAAATATATCTTAATTTGTAGCATCAATGAAAGTTTTGACAATATTTTTTTTGATAACCCAGTATGAGCACCACGGAATTTTTGACATATTGAAAAAATACAACCAACCAGACTACAATAATATATTTTACCAGTATCCTAAGTTGACTTCACCATCTTACATCATACACTACTTGACGGTTCTAAGACAATAACCAAAAAAAAAAAAAAAAAAAGAGCTAATCTTTGTACACTAAATTGATTTTAGGTTAAAATACCATTTTGGTCCCTATACTTTGGGTCTCATTCTATATTGGTTCATGTATTTTCAAATGTCCAAATTTAGTCCCTATACATTCAATAAAGCTTAAAATTGGTCCCTACGGGTAGTTTATTGTTAATTTTTCTAAAATAATTTTAGACTCTATTAACCTTTTCTCCATAAATTTTGAAAATATGTTCACATGGTCTCTTTTCTTGCATGAAAATTATTATTATTGTTTAACCCATTTCGATAAAAATTAACTTCAAAATAGAGACTAATTTTAAGTTTTATGGAAAGTACATGGGCTAAATTTGAACATTTGAAAGTACAAGAACCAAAATGGAATGAAGCTCAAAGTTCATGGACTGAAAGTACATGGGCTAAATTTGGGCATTTGAAAGTACAAGGACCAAAATGGAATGAAGCTCAAAGTTCATGGACCAAAATGGTATTTTAACCTTGATTTTATTACCATCATGCTTCACACTTGATACATTACATCTGCTGAAGTAGATATATTGTTGCCTAGTTTATTCAAAACAAAGTAAATGGACTTACGTTAGCAAAAGATAGATGATAAACTCAATCAATTCTGAATCAGGAAACTCAAGTTCACCACGTTCTTCTTGCTTCTTTAACTCATCAATGAGGCGATTAGCATCCCTTAGATTACCAAGAGACAAGTACCTACACAAAAACAAATGCATTCCACTCGGTTTAGAACCTTAAAAATCTGAAATAAGTTCCATATGGATGCATTAACAGAGATGAAGCTTAGTTTATTCATACAACTCTGCACTCACATTGAACATAAAAAAAATTTAAGTCCTTAAAAAAAAGGCTTCCTTTCATAATCTTTTAATCTGTTTTGGATCCCATCTTCTATCCCATAATAGTTTGGGAAAATATAAACTCTTATGTTTGAGCTTCGTCTGAAGTTGGAGGGCATTTGAATAAACTAGGTGGTTAATTACCCTTAAAGGGGAACGCATAAACATTGTATGAACGCATAAGAAAACTATATCCTTAAATATTTCCATACGAACCAAGGATTAAAATATCGATGTTGACATCAATATTGGAATTTCAATTTTACGAATATATCAATCAATATATTGATAAAATATCATATCGACGAATATTTCTGTAAATAAAAAAATTTATAAAAATTATTTAAATTAATAATTAAGTTGTTTTTACTTCCAAACTAATTTATAGATGTTATTGGTATTTATATTTATATTGTGGTCAATAGATGATTTTTCTTTTAATGTTTTATGGGTATTTATAAAAGATATCGATTAATCCTCAATATCGATATCAAACCCTTCGATTTATGGATATATATCGACATATATTTTCATCCTTGATCTTAACCACAATAACTGAAAAGGCTCCAAATGTCAGCCCAAACAGTTTATTTTAGAAGACACAATAATTTTACTAAATAGGTGAACCCTGAAACACAGCCTCATTTTTCTCAATTTCCCATAGGCTGGAAATTTCTGAGAATCTATCCTCTCCACCTTTAATTGGAATATGGAGCAACCAATCAATCCAAAAATCTTCTCTCCTATACACTCACGGGCCCCCTTCAAGAATGTAAAACAAAAAAAATGTGGATCCACTTAATTAGAGCACTATCTTGGTCCCTTTGGAATTAGAAGGGAGAACAATCTCTTCTAGAACAAAAGGGCCATGAAGTTGTGTAGAACCTTGATGAAGGATTCCTTAATGTTGAGTTTTCTAAGAATTCTTTTAGGGGCAATCCACAAAGCCTAAATGTTAAAGTATTGATATAAGATTAAATTTACCATAATCCATCAGCTTAAGCTTTTGGGTAGATTGGTGATTTAACATGATATCAGAGCAAGATGCCACGTGTTCGAACCCCTATAATGTCATTTCCTCCGCAATTAATATTGATTTCCACTTGTTAGGCCTTCTACAAATTTCTAAGCGCAGAAGTAAGGGAGAGGGGAGTGTTAAGAGGGGAGTGTTAAAGTATTGATATATGATTAAATTTACCATAACCTATCAGCTTAAGCTTTTGGGTTGATTGGTGATTAAACACTAAATATGCCTCACTTGTTTGAAAGTCTTGTTAGGGACAACCAACCTTGACATATCTCTACAATGGTATAATATTGTCCAAACATAAGCCCTCATGGCTTTGTTTTTGGTTCCACCCAAAAGGCCTCATATTAATAGAGATATTGTCTCTCACTTATATACCCATGATCTTCCCCTTATCTAGCCAATGTGGGACTTTGGTCGCACTCCCAACAATCCTACCCTAAAGAATGTACCATCGAGCCTCCCCTCAAATAATCATCTATCCGTCTAGTTCTTATCCAGGCCAATAACTCCTCTCTGGAGCATACTGCTAGTTTGATAAAGCTCAACCATAGATCTCCACCACGGCTACGTATTAAGGCCCAACTTCTTTGTTCAACACCCAAAGATTCTACCGACATTGTTAAGTCAGGGGCATGGTTCTGATACCACTTGCTAGGGACAACCGACCCCGACATATCTCCACAATGGTATGATATTGCCCACTTCAAGCATAGGCCCCCATGGCTTTGTTTTTTGTTCCCACCCAAAAGGCATCATACCAATAGAGATATTGTCCCTCACTTATATACCTATGATCTTCCCCTTATCTACCTAATGTGGGATTTTGGTCACATTCCCAACAAGAAGTCTCCAAGTTCCACAGAAAATGATGGATTTTCCTAACTGTTATCCAATTTCAATAAAAAGGCATGTCAACTGGTTAAGAGTGTTTGCTTGAATTTCAAAATTCAAAAGAAAGTTCAAATACATCAACCACTCTCCTTTTTGCCCACAGGCAAGCTGGGTCTCTATTTTCATATCTTGTGAGGGTGTAAAGGGTTAAGGGTGCACGTGCTAAGGAACTTTTTCAAAGATTCTTTAATTTTGAGCCAATCATTGTAAAGAGGCGCCTCTAAACAATATACAACCCCAAAAGAGGTCATTGGGAGGACATTGGAATCAAAAGAGTAGGCTTAGTGATGTAGGAGGGCGTTAGTGAAGGAGGGTTGATAATAATGGCAATTGGATAAAAGCAAAGAACCTTTTATAGGGGCATACTGAAGGCTTCTGAAGGGGAAGAATGGTGGGAGGGGGCGGCTTCCACCACTCTCTGGATAATAGTACAAGCAGCTTGAAGAAAGAAGGCCAATCAATCTTATTCTCTCTAGTAGAGATAACAAGGCTATGCAGCCCGAGTCTTCATGCTTGACAACTTAGCAAAAGTTACTCGCTTGTTAGTGGCATTTCAACCTAGAAGGAAAAACTTTCATTTTTTATCTCCTTGAACAATTCTTGGTTGAGAGGAGTTGAGAAAAGTGGCTGGAAGGTTTCACAGAGCCAATTAACACAATTCCAATGGATGGAGATGAAATAAATGTTATCTTTATCGAACTCAACTATTTTACTTTGATTCCTCTATGATTTTTGTCCATCAACATGGAGGACTTCCATTTAATCTTTGTAGGAAAGATTTCATAGTTCCAAGCAGGAGGGACACAGTGTTTAGAGATTAGGAGGATCAAATGAGAGGGTCCATTGGGGAAAGAGGAAAGTACAAACATTACAGTCATCACAAAAGCTCAAAGACATAAAATGACTTCAAATGACATGCTCAATTAAGACGTAATTCCTCCTAATTCCTGATCCTACAAGGAATTTTACTTTTCGTCTCCACACCCCCCCCCCCCCCCCCCATGTTTTCGGATTTAGGATGAGATTGAGAATTATCCTCGAGCCCACAAGAATAGGATTGGATTTCCATGTAAAGGATTTTTTTCCTAATATCCATGAGTGTCTAGGCTAGCTTACACGCACCTTAACCATTCTCACAAGACAACTGCTTGACCCTACTGCATTTGGTTGCCAACGTAATTCGTAAGATATTAAATCCTAGGTGACCACCATGGCTTGAACCTGATTCCCTCTAAGTCCTATATTATTTACAGGGCCCTATTGACCACGAGGCCAACCCATGGTTGTTCATGTAAAGGACCAATTGCAATCTATCATTTTCAGAAAGAGAAAATCTCTACAAGCTTTCAATAAGGAAGCACAAAGATAAATAACACCCTGAACTATCTTCAAATATTTATCCAAGCCAAGCGCCTATTCCTCACCAAACAAACACCTCCAAAAATATAATTCTAGCCATCCAAAGCAGTGAACTATATATATGCAAAAGGACCATCACTCAAGGGCTCTTTAATAATGTTCTATTGTTGCATTGCTAGGTCCATAATATCTCAAAACATTGAAAAAGATTTACAACACATAAGGGAAATGGTTTGGCAATACACCAATATATCAATAGTCTGTATCCTCAAAAACTTTTGGGCAAACTACATACTATTTGACACTTTAAGAGGCAACCTCTCAAGAGGAAAAAATTATATACATGCTTTATGAAACAGTAGTTCAAGTGTTATAATTTATAGCCACAAGAGAAAATATTTTCCATTTTAATGCCATTGAAATTGTAGAAATAACAACGTAGCCCTTAGAACACAAAAATTCACCCTATACACCTTATCCATATGGTAAAATTTCCATCATTTTCAATAGATTTTCTATATGTCAATATTTGTCCATATTTTTAATTCATGATCTCTCCCATATACATGGATCCTTTAGAATTTCCGTGACTCGAGAATTTTCAATTGGTGGCAAGTATAAACGACTTTTTGATAATCTTACATCAAAACTGCCCGTGCAATAGCCATATCATCTTCACCTGGATAACACTGCATGGTTGGAAAAATGCACTGGCTCAGTTAATTACATGAAATAGAACAAGAAAACAGACAACAAAATGATCAGCTAGGCAAAATACAATAGCTCACATGTATGACAAACAACAAATAATTTTGATCATTTTTACTCGTGAAAATAGAAAACACTAAAAACATGTACTCCCACTACTTACAATCGAGGTTTAAATATATGATAATGCCAATATTTCCATTCTACAGTACAAATATTGACGAAATAAAAAATATATATTAACAAATATTAATTTTTAGTTTAACATGTAGGAGTAAGATTTGAACCTCTAACCTTTTGATTGATGATACATGCCTTAACCAGTTGAGGTATGCTTAGGTTGGCAAATATTAACAAAATAGTGATAACATGAATATAAATATTAATAATAAAAAATTGTAACTCATTTCTCTCCCTTGTGGAGTTTGTATCCTTTGAGCATTAGTCTCTTGTAATTTTTTCAATGAAAAGTTATGTTTCTTGCTAAAAAAAAAAAGTAACTTATTTAAAAAAGTGTCTTGCTTACTAATTAATTTAAACATTTTGTAATGAATATTTTTTATTATTTTTTCAAAAATATCCATTGACATATTTAATCAATATTTAAATTAAATCGAGCTCAACATTTTGGTCGACATCAACCTTAAATCCTTTCATGCCATTAGTAAATAAGAAATTACATTAAACTATCTTTGGAAAATATAGATTAATAGCTGTATAAGTACTTCAACTGAATGACTATTGAAAGGTGTAAGGGCCACAAATTATGTGAAAAAAGAAATATGCTTTAGGAACATAACAATTTAGGGAGCAATTAGTATAACGCATGACTTAATCCTTACTTCAACCATGGCAATAAATATGAAGACTAAGAAGATTGCATAATGATGCTCGAAAAATGAGAGATAAAGAAAAGCTCTGATAACCTTGCCCATAAAATTCACTAATATAGAAGCAAACTCCTTGGGGTTATTTCCTCGAACAAAGTGATATGATACTCTGGTCATGTCCTGCAACAAGTAGAATACTGGAAGATACTATTAAACCAGTCAAAGTGGACAAGCAACAACAGTTTCTCATCACTCATGTTCCTGGATCACGTTTCAACAATCATATTGAGTGGTTGAAATGACAGAAAACTCTTCCGATAACCTTGTTAGCAAATATATTATAGCAGCAGTACAACTTCTTATTGCCAAATTACATACAAGAAAAATCCACCTTGCTGGGCTATAAAGTAAACTATCCAAATGGTTTAAGAGCCTAGCTAAAAAATCAATCAACAATCTCTCTCAAAATGCTACATCTTGTTTTTATTAACAAGTCAGATACGTCAACTCTAAAAAACCTAGACACGATGGACATTAGACACCGAAGTAACACAACATTAGGCCTGTCATTTGCATTTAAAATGAACTCGTCATACACACAGAGCACACAAATTCTTAGAAACAAAGAACAAGTACAAACAAGTACTTAAAAGAGTGATATTCTCTGGTCAAACCTACCACTTCTGGTGACTCAGAATACACGTATGTAGCAAGCATGACATGAATTTCTGGAGATCCACTCCTATGCGATCCAAACTCCATAGACCACCTGATATATTTAAGGATTTGTAGAAAGCATGTACTCTTCTTTAGTACACAAGGATTATTCATAACTGATTGAATGAGACAGCAAAAACCTAACTTAATAGCTATGAACGTATGACATAATTCAAACAGTTGCACCTTAAAAATAAGATACTCATTTTTCTTTTTTATTTTGCATATTCCCACGTAGAAATGACTAATTACTGGGAAGAAAATGGACAATGTCTCACTTTAAAGCTGCTTTCAGAAAGGAGGAACATCCTTCTACACGTGTTTTTGCAGCACCAAGTGCTTCAGAAAGTTGTTGCACATCATCATCTTCCCCCAAGTGTTGAGGTAACGGAATCTGAGGAAAATTCTTGTAAATTTTCCTGACACGATCTAACATAATGTTTGTCATAATTGTAAAAAGATGAGCATTAGAACTTCATAAACAACAGTAGACAACAAAAGGTAGTAAAGAAATAAAAAAAATTTCTTCCATATTAGGGTTACCAAATTAATCCTCAAATAGACTTGTCTTAGAAAGAGAAGAGCTAAAGGAACATATGACGAAGTTACAAAAAAAAACTGAAACTCAAATTGAAAATTGAAATGCAAATACTGAATAACAAACACTAAAACTGCAATGGGAAAATGGTAGGATTCAGATCATAAGAAAACAACGCTGTAAGAGTTGCAATATGAGAAATTACAATAACAATATCCTTTCAAGAGGGTTATCTCCCTCCCAAGTGTCACTATGGGCCATCCCAAATTCGGCCTAACTTCCAAACCTCTAACCCACTCTACCATCCAGTCTAACCAACTTCCTAGGTATTTTTTTTAATTTTTTTTGGTGTGAGAACTTCCTATGTAATTACAACTCTATTTAACCATCCAGTCTAACCAACTTCCTGCTTCATTTTCTTTTTTGGTGTTGAGAACTTCCTATGTAATTACAATTATGCCACTACTAATATCCCAATAACATTCCCAATATCTAACTATACTCTTATAAAAGAAATACAGCCAAGCATGTCAAAGGAACTCACCAAGAGTATTATCATCACAAGGAACTTTGCCTTTAACAAGTGTCTCCACGAATAACACAGCAAGCTCTGCTCCACAAGTAACCTGAAAAGTAGTAACCGTTAGCCATTTACAACTAGATTGATGAAAAATCTGAACTTCAAAAAGCATTGTTTCGTTTCCACACAAATCCTAAAAGTATTGGTGTTTAATAGAACAAACACATTAACTTTTCAACTAGAAAGCACAAAAACGCCATGTAAAGTAGACGTTTTATTATTATTATTTTTTTTTTTTTTTTGGGGGGGGGGGGGACAATGGCAAAAGCATGGGATGCATCGAGTGGAAAAAAAAAGAATAATAAATTGATCATTTCTGCAGACATTCTAATAAACAAATTAAAAAAATCCCAATAAAACAAATAAATAAACGAAACAAAGAGAAAGCAAGAGGAAGATAAGTGAACCAAGATCTCAGATCAGACAAAAATATATGTGTATATATATGTGTATATATATATATATATATATATAGATATATGGATAAGATGTCAAACTTTCATTAAAAAAAATGAAAGAATACAAGGGGAATACAAAAAAAACAACTCTAGACAAAAAGGAGCCAAACTAAAGCAAGAACGGGCTCCAATCAAGTAAAATGAGACCTAAAGAATAATTACAAAAAGACTTTACAACCAACGCCCAAAGAGAGACATGGAATCTAATGAGAGCCCACAAATCCTCCAAAGATCTCTCAAGCCCTCTAAACACTCTGTTGTTCCTCTCCAACCAGATGCCCCATGCACACACCACTGTAGACCACAAAAACTTACCCTTCTCGCGAAAGGGCGATGAAAAAGGAACTCCTCAACCATCGAACACACATCTCTCGATATGGCACCCTATAAGTTGAACTCCTGGAAAGAAGAGCCACAATGGACGGGCAAAATCACAACTCCCAAAAAGGTGGAGCACCTCTACAAAGGATGCAACACAACGGACCCATCAATCTAGGTGAAAACCTCGAAACATGATCCAACGTGTTAATTCTTCCGTGCAAAATCTGCCAAGTAAAAAACTTTACCTTCTTAGGAATTTCTTTTTTTTTTTTTTTTTAGAAAAGAACCAACTTTCATTGAGAAAAAATGAAAAAATATACGGGCATCCAAAAAAACTCAAGCCCACAAAAGGGGAACCTTGTTAACCTTCTAAGGAATTTTAACCTTCCACAGTAGCAAAAAAGACTGAAGGAGAGGACATAGAAGGGTTCACCAAAGCTCAAACAAGGAATTACAAAAAAAAACCTCTGCAATACAAGGACCCCAGAGCTGAAGATCCCCTCTCATCTCCCCATTTGAACTGAAACACCCTCAACCAAAGTGAGGAGGCTGATGATGTCCCTTGTTTCCCTATCGATTAACAGACGACCAAACCCAAGATCAAGAGTGTTCTCAAGACGAGAGAGAACAGTGGCCACAAAACAATTCCTCATAGAAGATATCTGGTATAACCGAGGAAAAATAGAGCAGAGGGGTCTATCCCCCAACCACTTATCTTCCCAAAAATAGGTACCCTTCCCATCACCAACGACGCAAAGGATAAAAGAAGAAAAACAAGGAAAACCATTGGAAATAGCCTTCCAAGGGTTCCTGGAAGTGCCTTTCAAAGCCTTGTTCGAGGACCAATCATGAGGATGAGGACTATACTTGCTCGCAATAACCCTATGCTAAAGGGAGCCAGGCTCGCTGGGAAAGCGCCGCAACCACTTAGCTAAGAAGGCCTCATTATGAACCCTTTAGTTCCCTATGCCTAATCCCCCAAGGACCATAGGTTTGGACACCTCCTCCCATCTAACTAAATGGGAACCTTTTCCCTCATCAACCCCTTCCCATAAGAAATCCCTCATAAGCTTCTCCAAGGACTTGTTGACCGACACACGGATCCTAAACAAGGAAAAGAAGTAAGTCAGAATGCTACACAACACTGACTGAATGAGAGTAAGCCGACCCCTTTAGAGAAAAAACACCTTTTTGGAAGTAACTAAACGCTTTTGAATCTTACTCACAACTGAATCCCAAAAAGACAAGCTACAAGGATTATGACCAAGGGGAAGACCTAAATAGGAAGACGGGAAAGAGCCAACCACACAACCAACCAAGGCAACCCACCTATTCCAACTTCCCTAGCTCACAACTCACTCCCAGGATCAAGCTCCTTTCTACTAATCTTTTTTTATGAAACATTGAGCTTTCATTGAGAAAAAATGAAAGAATACACAGGCATACAAAAGAAGAAGCCCACAAAAAAAGGGAGCCAACTACAAGAAGGGGCTCCAGTCAAGCAAGATAAGACTTAAGGAATAGTTACAAAAAGACCTCGACACCGAAGCCCAAAGAGAAACATAGAATCTAACAAGGGACCACGCGTCAATAAAAGAACTCTCTCTCCCCCGAAAGATTTTATTATTTCTCTCCTGCCACAGACTCCACAAAGTAGCACAAACCCCAGCCTGCCACAAAAACAACCATTTCTCACGAAAAGGCAAACTAAGGAGAAGCTCCGTGAACAACTCTCTACTATCTTGGTGCCCAACAAAGCTGAAGTTAAACTGCCGAAAGAAACAATTCCAAACATTCCGAACAAAGTCACAAGTCTAGAGCATATGATCAAGGTCCTCAACTGCCCTCCTGCAAAGAATACAACAAAACGGCCCAACCAAGGGGGACCCCCTGGCCAACATACGATCCAAGGTGTTAACCCTTCCGTGCCAAACCTGCCACACAAAGAACTTTACCTTCTTTGGAACCTTGACCTTCCACAGCGAGGAGAACGAAAAACCACTCGACGAGACAGGACTAACTAAACAATGAAAGAAAGAACTACACGAGAAGCCTTTGGAAGGAGAAGGGATCCAAAGGCGGGCATCCATCTTATGAGGACATAACCGAAACTGACTGATCAAGGACAACAAAGAGATAACTTCGGTCGTTTCCCTATTGCTCAATGCACCACAGAACCCAAGGGAGGGAGAAGGAATGGCTTCATGAGAAGAGGAAGAGAAAGAAAGGAGCGAAGCCACCGAATGGTTCTTCAAAGAGGACAAGTGATATAACCGAGGAAACAAGGAGCAAAGGGGCCTATCTCCCAACCACCGATCCTCCCAAAAGTAAGTGTCCCTCCCATCCCCCACCACATAATGAACAAACTGAGAAAGTACAGGAAGCTCAGACGAAATATCTTTCCACGGGTTTCTGGAAGTGCCGAGAACTCCACCAACGGTCCACTCAAAAGGGTGAGGGCCATATTTGCTTACAATAACCTTGTGCTATAAAGTGTCGGGTTCATGATGGAATCGCCAGATCCATTTAGCCAATAGGGCCTTGTTTCTCGCCCTCACATTACCAATCCCTAAACCTCCCAGGTCAAGTGGCCTAGAGGCCACCTCCCAACTCACAAGGTGCAAGCCTTTACCTTCATCCACCCCTTCTCATAGGAAGTCCCTCATAAGCTTCTCAACCCCCTTACAGACAGAACTAGGGATTCGAAAGAGGGACAAGAAGTAAGTCGGGATGCCACTCAAAACAAATTGAATAAGGGTAAGTCTCCCACACTTGGAAAAAAAACTCTTCCTCCAAGACACCAACCTCTTACGGATCTTATCATAGACCAAGTCCCAAAACGAGATACTTCTAGGGTTATGACCTAGGGGAAGACCAAGGTAGGAGGAAGGGAAAGCACCAACCTCACACCCCACATAAGACGCCCACCTATCCAACTTCGAAGGGTCACAGTTAAGGCCCAAAATCTGACACTTGCCTCTGTTAATACGAGGCCCCGACATGTCCTCAAAAAAAGCAAGAATCTGAATCAGATTAAGGAAGGAATCTTCCTTACCAAAATAGAAAAAGATCGTATCGTCCACGAACTGGAGGTGAGACAAGGCCACCTTCTTCCTCCCAACCTTGAATCCTTCAACAATATTACCCTCCACCCCTTTTGAAATAATCCTACTTAGGATATCCACCACCAAGAGAAAAAGGAAAGGAGAGAGAGGGTCGCCTTGTCTGAGGCCTCTAGAAGCAAGAATCCTACCCCTGGGCTTGCCATTCACCAGGATAGAATACCTAACTGTCTTGATGCAACTCCAAATCCAGGACCGTCATTTAAAACCAAAACCTTTTTTAGCCCAGACCTTATCCAAGAAGACCCAATCAACATGATCGTAGGCTTTTTCAAAGTCTATCTTAAACAGAATCCCCTCATGCTTCCTGGATCTATAATCCTCAATAGCCTCATTAGCAATTAAAGATTGCTCCAAAATCTGTCTACCAGCTAAAAACGCTCCTTGAGACTCAGAAATCGTCGTCGGGAGAACCTTTCTATGCCTATTAGCCAACACTTTAGCAATAACCTTATGAACACTAGTCACTAAACTAATAGGTCTAAAGTCCAAGACCTTCGTGACCTTATCCTTTTTAGGAATCAGACAAACATAGGTTTCATTCAAAGAGCTATCAAGAATGCCTCTCTTATAGAACTCACTAAAGACTCTCCAAAGATCCTCGTTTAAACCCTCCCAATTATCTTGGAAAAAAGCCATTGAGAACCCATCAGGCTCGGGGGCCTTGTTCCTATCACACTCAAAAACAACTCCTTTAATCTCCTCCAAGGTAAAAGAAGAATCCAGGGAATCTTTATATGTGGCAGAGATAGGGCACCAATCCACACCATCCACAAAAGGCCTGGGACCAGTGGCTGGGCCATACAGAGAAGAAAAAAAGAAAGGACTTCTTCCTCGATCTCCTTATCCCCTTTCAGGAAAAACCCAGCCTCATTCTCGAGAGAGCTAATAAAGTTCTTGCTCCTTCTACCACTAGCCACTCTATGGAAATAGGCTGTGTTACAATCCCCCTCCCTAGCCCACCTAACTTTAGCTTTCGATCTCCAACTCACATTTTCCTTTCTACTAATCTTCAAACCTGATATAGACTCAAAGAACAGGACACAATTCAAGTTCACCAAAACCTCCTCTCTACCCAAACAGAAGAAAATCGCGTCATCGACAAACTAAAGATGAGACAAAGCCCCCTTACCCCTCCCAACCAAAAAATCTATCCAAAATATTGCCACTTTTTTTTTTTTTTTTTGACAAGGAAACAAAGATTTCATTGAAGTAATGAAAAGAGGCCAATGCTCAAAATACAAATCCACATAGGAGAGACAAAAAGAAGTAAAAGGATTACAAAGCAATAATAAAAGCATGCCAATTCAAACTAATATCACTACAGGAATAGCCTTCGAAAGAATTGGAAAGATCGCACCAAGAAAAGGCTTTGAGTTGCAACGAAAAGCCAGAGAACCCAATATGTAACTGACGAATCAATGGACCAAGAACTAAAAACCAGCTTCAAAATAACCTTCAAAATAACAAGAATCCCCAAAATGATTTGGTACTCCACAATCTCTTCATCCTACGTCAATCTTCTATAGGTAAAACTCCATGAATTGGAATTTGAATCCCAAAACTCCAAAACCCAGCAGGAGGAGACCTTAATCACCATTGCCCATTTTGCTATCCCATTCATTTATTGCGTCCTTGAACTTGATCACTTCTTTGGCATCTGCCTCAATTGCAGCCCCTACCTCCAAACCCCTACAGCCAGCTATACCTCGAGGTGGAGGCAAAGCACAATGATCCCCAACAATAACAGTCTCTACTTTATATCCTTTCGATTTTGCTAGCTCAGTAGCCAACCAAAAAATAAACGATCACCAGTATAAATCTTCACGATGAGAAGACATCCCAAAGGTTTAGCTCCAGCCAAAATGTTACCACTTAGACCCCTAGAAACAACCCGACTCAAAATGTCCACGACCAGTAGAAAAAGAAAAAGGGGAGAGAGGATCACTCTGGCGCAAACCTCTCATAGCCACAATTCTTCCCCTTCGCCTGCCATTAACAAGAATGGAATACCAGAACGTCCTGATACAACTCCAAATCTAGGATCTCCATTTCTCCATTTGTAACCAAAGCCCTTCTTACCCAGATCCAAAAAGTCTCAATCCACGTGATCGAAGCCTTCTCAAAATCAATCTTAAAGATATTGCTTACTATTCCTATAATCCTCAATGGCCTATTAGCAATAAGGGCTTGATCCAGAATTTGTCTCCCAACAATAAAAGCCCCTTGGAAATTGAAAATTGTCTTGGGGAGGACCCTTCTCAACTATTAGCTAACACTTTAACCACGATTTTATAAACACCAGTCACCAAACTAATAAGTCTAAAATCCTTAACCCTCTTATAGCCCTCTTCTTTTTAGGGATAAGACAAACAAAAGTTTCATTTAGCGAGTTATCCAACCTTCCAGAAATCATCTTTCACACAATCCCAATTGTTTTGAAAGAAAGCCATGGTGAAACCATTAGGATCAGGAGACTTATTTCTATCTAAACCAAAAATCACTTTCCAAATCTCCTCCAAAGTAAATAGCACCTCCAAATCATACTTATGCTAGAAGAGATAGGACACCAATCTATGCCCTCCAAAAAAGGTCTTGGAACAACAACAGGAGCATAAAGAGAGGAGAAAAAGGAAACAACCTCCTCCTTAATCTCTTTATCCTCACACAACACACCCCCTCCCTCATTTTCCAGAGGACCTATGGTATTCTTACTCCTTCCTCTAGCAATTCTATGGAAAAACGTAGTATTACAATCCCCCTCTTCGACCCATCTCACTCTTGCCTTTTGCCTCCAACTAATTGTTTCTTTCCTAACAATCTCTGCAAACTCAACCTTTAGGGAGGCTGGCTCCTCTTTAGCAACCTCACTAAGGGGTGCCTCCTCCTCCAACCTATCCAAGGCTTTAACTCTTTCCAAAATAACAAGCTTCCTCGCTCTAATGTCCCCAAAAACTTCCTTGTTTCAGGATTTCAAAGAGGCCTTAAGAGCATGAAGCTTCCCCATGAACCGGAAACCCTCCCACCTACCCGACACATTCACTGACCACCAAACAACTAGAGAATGCTTAAAGGAGGGGTGAGACATCCACATATTCTCGAATCTAAAGGGGCATGGACCCCAAGTGGGAGACCCCATCGTAAGGCAAACAAGCCAATGATCTGAGTTAATCCTAGGCCCTAAGGTTTGGCAAACCGTCCCAAAAAAGTCCATCCAATCTCTAGAAAGCAGAAATTTGTCTATTTTTGTCTAAGCTATACTATTAGACCACGTGAAGCTCCCATTCACTAAAGGCGAATCGAATAGACAACACTCCTCAATGAAGCTGTTAAACCCCCTCATAGACTGAGTGACCCTTCCTCTCAAAGCTTTTTTCGAAAGGGCCCTGACCACATTAAAGTCACTCGTTACACACCAACACAACCCACACAACCTAGCTAGCCCAACAAGCTCCTCCCAAAAGGCTTTCCTACCCTTAGGCTTGGGGGACCATACACCCCCGACACCCATCCCACCCTACTACCTAACAAGCTAAAGGAGACTGACACCGAATTCACAACTTTCAAAGAACAAAAGACACCTTCATCCTAAAGAACAAGAATACCCCCAGAACCCCACACGCCTCCAAACCAACCCACTTCACTCTTCGTCTTCCCCAAATACTCTTAACCAACTCCTGACAGTAACTAGCCCATTTAGTTTCTACTAAAATGACTAAGTTTGGCTTTTCTAGTGATAAGAACTCTTTAACCAACCTACATTTATCCCTACCCCCGAGACCCCTCACATTCCAGGAAATAATCTTCATAATTGAGGGTACAATCAGACACAAATATGACACAAATTGAACACATGGGTGTCAATTTTAAAAAATTATGATACATCTATATAGTTTGTCACACTTTACCTATTTGATACTTTTCAAATATGGTGCAGTGTATTACATATCTAGAACCAAAGATTTAAACATGCAAATTTAACCAATTATGAAAAAAAAAACTTTGATTCACTCAAAAGGAAAAATTATCCATCATATAACAAGATTTATAATGTTCACAATACAAAATAAATAGTAAAAGTGCTTCATAAAATAAATTAAACTCCCTAATCTCAATTTACCACACCATCTCCTTTCTTCCCGCCCTCCATCAATTTGATCATCACCATCCGTAAAAGCTAACAGGTTCCAGTTAAGGCTCATCTAAGGTTAAATGGTCTATTTCAAGCAAGCCAACATCTTCAAAGGAGTCAAAGAAGTCTCCAACAATATGGCACGTAACTGAATTCAGAAAGCATCCCAACATTCTTCACAATATGGAATATAATTCCTTGCATCACAAGTGCAACATCCTCAAAGGAATCAAAGAAGTCTCCAACAATGTAGCAAGTATGTAAGTATGCCAACATTATTCAATATGGCATGTAATAGCAGGAGCTGCATACACCATATTGAAGGTGTGCAATAGCAAGCACCTCTGACATCACACTTGCCATTACGTGCCTACTGCGCCTGTCTAGAAATTGCAAGGTCATTGGAGTATAGTTTCTTTGCCGGCATTGGACTTATTAATAATCTAGTGTGAAAGAAATGTTCAATGATGACAATGCTAGAAACATGGCTAAAGACTTATTTGACTCCCCAAAAGGACATTTACAAAACTTTCCTGTTTATCTCTAATGAACCAAAATTGGAGGCTATTTTTTTCTTTCTTTTTCTTTTTTTTTTTAAAAAAATAAAAATAAATGGGAAGCCCTACTTTCACATAGCAAATGAAAGAATATGCAAGCAGGCAATACAAAAAAAAAAAAAAAAAACAGCCCATCACAAAAGGACCCAGAAAAAAAATGAAGAAGAAAAAGAAGAAGAGAAACCATCACAAAAGATGCTCCAATCGTTGATAAATGATGATAATAGACAAGGGATAAATACAAAAAGCCTTTGAACCTAGTCATAGTCCACACCTCCACCTAGACACCTTCACCCCCTAAAAGTCCTATTTCTCTTGAGCTAAATGTTCTACAAAATAGAAGGTCGCTCTCCACAGGGCTCCTCCCTTGACTCTGAATGGTGGATGGAATACCATCTCTTCTGACATTCAGTGACAAGAACTATTATGAGCCAAAAGAACACCAAAAGTTTCCAAAAAAAGCGTCCCAAATCAAGGTAGATAAATACAAACTCCATAGCACACTGTCCAAACTCTTAAAAGCACATTTACACAAAACACAAACTGCAGACCCAACAACATGGAAAAAAACTCTTTGAATAGATTCAATAGTGTTAATCCTCCAATGCAAGACCTACTAGATAAGGAATCTAACCGTCCTAAGGACTCTAACCTTCCACAGGGACGAAAACAAAGAGGGCTTTGGAGGGGCAAAACCACACAAGCGAGGGGAAAAAGAACCAAAAGAAAACCCACCCGAAGACTTGGAGCTTTAAGAACAAACATCCCTAGAAGATCCAAGATGAAAATGGATCCCTATTAATAAATCGGAGGCTATCTAAGGATAGACTAAGAGTATAAGATATCAGGTTATAGTTTTCCAGACAATACTCATCAACCTGATGGTGCTGGAGTTTTTTTTTTTTTTTTTTTTTTTTTTTTTTGATAAAATAACGAGCTTTCATTGAGAAAAAATGAAAGAATATAAGGGCGACAAAAAAAAACAAGCCCACAAAAGGGAATCCTACTAAAGAAAGGGATTCCAATCAAGCAAAATAAGACCTAACGAATAATTACAGAAAGCCTTTGACATCGAGGCCCAAAGTGATGGTGCTGGAGTTGACAAGGATTGAGATTATGTGAATAATAATCTGTAAGATACGACTACCTCCCTTTTGAGAGACTTGTTTTTGTGAGACATTTGATTTTATTTTATAAACTTTTGAGGTAGATCAAATAAATATAGTTTTTCTTTTCAAATTCAAAGTTTCTATTAGAATGACTAGTTGAAAAAACAAGGATCCTAAGGATGGAAGCCTTTGTTTTGTAGCTATTTAGAGCTTGAGTTTTTCCTCTTTTTTTTTTTGTAATTACTCCCTCTCTGCTATTGTTTTCTTGAAACTCCTTCGTTGCTTTGTTTTTTTTCCCTTTCAATTTCATATTATCAATGAAATTTGGTTTCTTATCAATGCATATATTTATTAATGTTATCTTGTGCGTGGTGTCTTATTTTCTGGGATATGGCATATCATTATTCATATGTTGTGTCTCGTGTCTATATTCATGAATAATATTTAAACACTAACAAGTCACAGAAGTACCATATAGAGTGATCTACACTTTCGAGTTTTGCCTGTTCTCTAGAGTTGAGGACTTCAAATAAGGGCAATGAAATGAAATTGAAATTTTCAAGGTCTAAGCAATAGCGTCATTCAGAGTGTTAAAATAATGATACACTCTGCTACAAATGCTAAAAGAACATCCAATCCAGCAATTACATACGCAGAAAAGATGCAACTAGCTTTGACCTGCTCATGTTTCAACTGGGTGCAAGCCCCTGACTGAAGAATATCCAAGGCTTCTGAGTACTTTTCTGCAGCCACGTATCTGTAACGAGACAATCAAATGTTCATGCACATGCAATTTGATTGACCAAACCACCATTTGTGCATAATCATTTGGGTGAAAGAAGTGGTTTTAACAGTCTTCGAAAAAATTGAAGTCTATTAGTATTTGTAATTAATAGAAATTGCCAGTTAAGGTCGAATCCAGTTTAACTAGAAGCAGTGCAGCAGAAGTATTGGGAGTATTGGTTATCTACTAATCAGCATTAATTATCTACTAATCAGAATCACATTTTGTGAGCCCATTTTGCATAATAATTTGGAAGGATTTTTCTTTTAACGATCAAAACCAAATGAAGAAGGTATCACTGTACCTTGCACTGACAGATTTGTACATCTGTTGAGCCCCGTAGCAGTCACCGCTGTCGATAACGTCTTCTATTTTAATAATATGCTGTAATAATAGTTTCAAAGAAGTTAATGCAGTCTAAAATATTTCCACGACTCAGTGGGAAAAAAAACATTAGCCTACAAAATTTAATTGACTATCAAGGTGGGAGATGTTAAAACAGCTATACAGCAAGAAAAAATACACACACACAATGTACAGTTTGACTGGAGGACAAGGTTTCTGCTGAAAGAACTAAAAGAGTGGTCTCTCTCTTCTTTAATTACGTTTTCTTTTTATAATGCCAGGAGTACATTACAAAGTGCAAATTACATAATCAATGAAACTTTCATTCTTTTGATCCAAACACAGCATCCTCAACGATTTGTGTATCACTTTTTTTCGTAATTGGGAAGACAAAATGTTACGTAATTTCTGCATTTCAGTTAAAACAAATCATATGAAATAGTAACAAAATGAAACGCTATAACTGAAATTGGTCTTAAAATTCTTACCACCACTACAATTTCCCACTCAAGGCTCAAATTTGTTCTTAACCAACGTAGAAATGAACAACAGGGAGGAAAAAGATCTCGAACAACAAGTTTCGAACATTGATTAATTACCTCTTGAACCGGAGGCAGTACAATTCGCCTAGATCTTGCGCGGGACATGGTCTTCTGCAATGGGTGCGAACTCATTTTGAATCGAATAACAATCCCAGAAGAAAGGGTTTGTTTAGTTTATGATCCTTCAAGAAAGAAGAACAAAACCAGGGATTTTATTCTTTTCGTCTTCGATTGAGCACTGTAATTGAAAAAATGGAGGTTTGTGTTTGGAACGTTTTTTCCGTTTATGAAAATTTCTCTTTTTTAGGTAAATTGCACTTTGAACCCCTTTGTCAAAAAATGGTATTTTTCAAAACACACGATCTAGGTTTACTAAAATAGTTTCCTTGTAGCGAAAGAGACCAAAACTCAACTGGCATATCAAATGTGTTAATGATCATGAGGTCTGTGTTTGAAGCACCACAATGACAAACCTTATTATGTTCCTTGGGGACTTTGTAGATTTTTTTATTCTTTTTTTCCTAAATATTCAAATTACTATCTTTGATCTAGTCCTTTCAAAAATAATCATTTTGTGGGAGTTTGGATTAAGGAGTTGGGTGAAGTAGAGTTGGAAGGAGTTAATAACTCCCTCGATCCTTGTTTGGGCCAAGGATATTTTAACTCCTATTGTGGGTCCTACAAACTTATTAACTCCTCTTCTAACTCTAGTGGGCTTCACAAATTTATTAGGGGGCGTTTGGTTCACAGGTTTGGGTGGTTTGTTAAGTCTGGGTTTATTAAGCCTGTGGTTGTTAAGTCTAGGTTTGTTAAGTCTGTGTTTGGATGATACAGAAAATAGGTTTGTTAAGTCTGGATTTGTTAAACCAGTGTTTGGATGGTGACAAGTTTGGGTTTGTTAAGTCTGTGTTTGAATTCTAATTTGTTAAACCTAAGTTTATTAAAAATGTATTTGATTGGTAAATTTAAAATTTGTAATAAATAATATAAATTATTTAATTAAAGTAATAAAAACTATATATTAAATTATATTTAAAATGTAACTTTATTATGAAATTAGAGAGTATTATTTTAATAATAAATAAAATATTTTTAATACATTTGTCAACTCAATTTTCTTCCAATAATTATTTTATAGAATAAATATTTAATTGTTCATAAAAATATTTTCAGACTATGTACCAAAGCGTGAATAAATATAAACACTTTTTTTTATGTAAATATATCCAACATAAAATTAACTATAAAGAAAATGTTATCGATTGTTTATTTAATGATTTATAACTTGTTGTACTAAAAAAAGTTATTTACTACTTATCATCAAAATTACTATTGAACTTAACTTTCTATATTTAACTAATACATAAGGTTATAAAGTTAAAATATTTTAAATAATATTATTTTAAAAGCTATTAACTTCAAGATACACTAACCAAAATAGTTTAATTAATTAATTTTACAAATATTATGTTTTTAGTTGACTATGATAACATGATTTTTACATTTTTCATAAGAAAATAAGTTTAGGAAAGTTGTGGATTTAGAAAAATGGATTTTATTTTATGAAATGGAAATTGACGTATTAAATTTAGGTTTATGTAACGTGTATGGTTTGAAATTTATAATAAAATAATTTTTATTATAATTTATACGTTAATAAAAAATTTAAAATATAATAATAAGTTTATTCACGATGAATATCTCGTACACCATATCTTTCTCTTCAAATATGGAAAAACAGAGCACCAATTTCTCCAATCGCTCCAAAAATTTAACAACAATACTGTATGATATGAAGTCATATCGTTGATTGTGAAGGTGAAGAACATCTTGGGGTCAATGGAAATGGAGAAGAGAGAGAACAAATCTTGAGAGGAGAGAGAAAGTAAATTGTGATGAGTGAAAGGAAGAAAAATCATGAGAATGGAAGAGAGAGGAGAGAGAAAGAGGGAAGGAAAATTGGGAGAGGAAAAAGTGGGTAACATGGGTAATGTGCATAAGAGAGAGGAGAGAGAAAGAGGAAAGAAAATTTGGGAGAAGAGAAAGTGGGTAAAAGATAAGGGGGTTTAACAAAATGAGAAGAGAAAATGGGGGGTTAATTACTTGGGTCTATGGGTTTGTAAAATTGGGAACCAAACATGGGTTAGGGTAATTAAACCTAAACTTCCCCCTTGAAACCTGGGAACCAAACACATCCTTAACTTCTTCTCCAACTCTACATTGTGGGCCTCACAACTTTCCTATCTCTTTTTTTCTTCACCTCACCTCACTCCTACCTCCATCCCTTCTCTCTTCTCCTTTCTCTCTCTCTTTTTTTACATAATTTTTTTAATTTCTTAATTTAAAAAAATTCTTTATTTTTTATATAAATTTTCTCATCATTATTACTCATTAATAATTATTTAAAAATATTTTTATTTTTATTCTATAATTTTAATAAATTTTTAACAAAATATTTTTCTTTTTATTCTATAATTTTATTTTTTAGATATAAATTATATAAGAATGTTTTAGATATGATACTATTATTTAAATTGAAACTCTTAATGTAAATTAGAGTACTACATAACAATTTTTTTAATTGATAAAAATCTCTCTATCTCACTTCTTCCACATGTCATCTACAATTTTTTTTTTTTAAACTTTAAACAAAAATTACTTAACAAATAACAATCTTATTTTTTTTTAGCTTTTTTTTAATAGCTAAAAAATATATATAATTTTATGATTTGAAGATAAGAAAGACATATTTTAAACTAACTCGTATTACAATGTAAGAAATTAGTGTTCACAAGAGATTTCCGAAGAAATTTGATGTCATGGAAATGAACTTGATTTTATTGAATTTGAAGTAGTGTTACAGTCTCTAATGTGTCATCCTCTGATGCTTTTTCTCAGAATGTAGACTTTGATCTAAGGGCTGGCGAGTTTGTTCTCAGACAAAGGGAGATTGAATCTTGAATTTGTAGTTTGTGAAGAAACAATCAATTTACTGAAGCCTTTCAGTCGTTGAATCTTCTAAATTATGAAACTTGGATTTCTGAATTCTCTGGATTCTCTGACTGAACTTGAAGCTTCTAAATTCTGACTCTTAGAGACTCTAAACTCTCTGGCTGAATGATCTGAATTTTGACTCCTTTGAATTCCTTCAAATGAAGTGTGGTCTCCTCTATTAATAGAGTTTGGTGGACCTTGCATGGGCTTGGGCTTGGTTGACTTTAGGCCCAACATTTATACTTGGGCTTATTTGGGTTTAATCCAATCCTTTTTTAATAGACTTGTATTATTTAAATTTGGCCCAATCCATTTTTAGTGATCTCAGGCCAAATTAGCTTCAAGTCCAAATGCCACATGGCATAATATGATTTGACTAGTTTAAGTCGCCCAATGGATCAATATTGGATAGGTGGTATTATTTAATTTTCTAATTTTCCATGTCTTTTGTTTAATTTGAGGACACGTGTAAATTTGTAATTGGTCCCAAATTTATCAATATATATTTTTATCATTATTTTAAACTAATGACATGACAATTTGCGATCGACCAAAATTTCTCATTCAACAAATGCCCCTTTTTGAGATTTATGCACAAGTATGTGGTGGATAAATCTCGAAAAAGATAATTTGGAATCAAAATATATGATGATTTTGACTTCCTTTGATGTGTCAATCTAATCAAATATGAATTTAGTTCAAAATTTGATTTTTTTTTTATTTGGCACAGTACTTCTTATGCCAATTAATCAAAGTATGAATCTTGGTCAAATTTTGATTTTCTTGGAACCAAAATTTTGACTTTAGATAGAATTTACCGAATCTTGGCTTGAATTTGGAATAAAATTTGAATTTGAACCTTACTCAAACTTTGATTTGGGAGAAAATTTGAAGTATACCCAAATTTTGATTTGAGAGAAAAAAAAATTTGCTAAAGTTTTGACATGCAACATTTTTTTGTCAAATAATCGAAAATTTTGATTTTAGCCAAAATTTTGATTCTTATATTTGGCTAAAATTTTCTTCCAATTTGGAAGTAGATATTTATCCAAATTGTAGAGACATTTTGATTAGGTCAAAAACTCCCCTCACATAGATTTGGAGATGGATTTTTTTTCCTCAATAACAATTGTAGGAGATTCCAAATTTGACTTGTCAATTTTGTCTAATTAGGCCAAAATTTTCCTTCATGATTTTAAAGGTGGATTTTTCCTTAATAGCAATTGTAGGAGATTCCCAAATTTGGCTTACCAATCTTGTTTAATTAGGTCAAGATTTTTTGCCAAAATCAAAACTTTTCCTTATATGTGGTGCCCTAATCTCCCATTTATAAGTTGTAGAGATTATATAGACTGACACAAGAGCATTCCATCAAAAAGCTTTAAGTATGAAGATTTTCTCTCTTCAATCTTATTTTTTTTTTTACTTCAAATACTTATGTCTTTATCTTCGTGTAGGTATTGAGTTCGAGCAATCATACTTCTCATGCATCTTACTTGTTGTCGTTGGTAAGTCAAAATAAGTCTTTGAAACTCTTTCTTTTAATAAATCGATGCATATCATTACCGCTTTTGAGAATTCATCTATGTGTGAGTAGGATTCTACCACTTTCGAGAATTTATCTAGGATTATGTTGCAAATCTTCTCCTCCAATGTATATATTCGCTCAAAAAAATGCCTATTATGAACTTATGCTGTCTGTTTAGCGTATATACACATAATATATATACAAATCGTGTTGTGCTCCTAGTTTGTAATTTTTTTTTAAGTTGCCGCCTCATATCCATATTATATATATATATATTATTCAATGAGTTGCTTCTCCAAAAGTAAGTAATCCTTTTTTATTATTATTTTTTTTTTAATTTCAACCCCCCTTTTTTTTTTTGCTAATTCTACTTTCTTTCTCAACTTCAGGGAACAACTACAACCACTGCACAATTAATCTCTATTAGCCATCTAAAAGGTACACACATATTCAAAACTTTTTTTTTAGTGATGCCCCTGTTGAGTATGAATTGCTTCTATTGCACCATAGATCTTTTGTTTGTCATTATTGATATTTATTTTTACTTGAACACCTTGTTATTATTACTCTTCATCTGTTGTTAAGATGCCCCATGTTCAACGATGAAACCATTCTCCACTTACATGTTGGGATTTATGCCCTAAAGCCTCGTAATTAATAATTTATTTAATAATTAATAATAACTTTGATTATTTTATTTGCAATATAATATTATCCATTATATGAAAAATCCAAGGTTATTAGTGTAATCTTGAACAATATGTGGTTGACATACGAGAGGATCATGTTCAAGAAATAACCTAAAGGTTCATAGTATATGGATAAGGTTGGGTGTCTTATCCTGGTAACACCATTGATACAAACCCACTTTGTAATAGTTACAAATGATTTGATCCAAATCATTCATGTGGAGACATGTGAGTGGGGGTATCTTATACAATGAGTTTGTATAAGACTGGACCACGAAATATTTAATCTCTTTTTATAAATCCGTTAATTGAGAAGATTAATAATTCATCAGGATGATCATATGCGACTCGATCTTAATCCTGAGTGAGTTATGAACTCCTGCTTGTGAGGGTCTGTCCTTTGATTTGCATGGGTGAGAGTGGCTTTGGTAGCCGATTCAATATGCCTACCATTTTGGGAACTTGACCAAATAGGGAGCTGGGAACATAATCTCACAAGATGGAATTCACTCCTTCCCATATAGGGTAAGTAGATGAGTAGTTCCCTTAAGTGCTGATTTCGGGACTTGAACAATGGGGCCCCACCCTCTCATTAGCCCGAAAGGGACTTAGTTTATAATTAGATTATAAACATGTTGTTCATTAGAGAATCAGTGGTACTTAAGGTGCAAGATGTAATTATAGGGGTAAAACGGACTTTTGACCCAGCTGTAATTACAAACAACTTGTGAAGGATCGACTTGCATGTAATGATTATATCTATGGACACAACTTGTCCTACAGTGCATAAGAGTGCAACTCTAGGTTTATAGTGGAGTGACCTATAGTTAATGAATGAAAATTAATTAATTAAAGAGTTTAATTAATTAATTTTGTATCATTGGAGCTTATAATTTGTAGGTCCATAAGGTCCCCTTGCTAGCTCATAGTAACACTAAAAGATCAATTTAGTTGAAAGAAAAAAATTTGAAATGTTTAAATTAATATTTAATTTGAAGTGTTCAAATTAATATTTAATATATTAGATATATTAAATATAAAAGAGGAAAATATATTTATTGTATTTGATACATTAAATATTAAAATTTGAAATGTTCAAATTTAATATTTAATTTGAAGTGTTCAAATTAATATTTAATATATTAGATATATTAAATATAAAAGAGGAAAATATATTTATTGTATTTGATACATTAAATATTAAAATAATTAATATATTTTTGATATATTAAATAAAAGATATTTATAGAATTTGAATAAGATTCAAATAAATAAATATCGCAGGAGATTTGAATGAGATTCAAATAAATATAAGATATATTTTAATATATTAGATATTAAAATATAATATTTTAATTATGGCAAAGATTTTCCCTTGGTCTTTATAAATAAGACCCTTGGGTTGAGCCATTCAATACAACACACATCTTCTCAATAGAGAGAATTAGAGAATTCTCTCTAGACCTCTTCCTCTCCAATCCCTTGGGGATTTTCTTTCAAGAGGCTCCCACAAGCCTTGGTCCTATGTTCGAGTCATAGCCAGAAAGACTTTGTGGAAAAGATAAAGATCCGCCAAAATATTCTCCATAATATTATTTTCAAGGTATTTATTGCTTAACCTTTGTATTTTAGTTTAATTCTAAATAAATCAAAGACGATTCCTATGCTTCCGCTGTGGGTTTTATTCGATTATTCCCTTCATTACAGTGATGTCACTCATGCTAGATCAATCACCTAATTTATTGGGTGACTTGAGTAGTTTGCAACGGTGGTCACCGGCCTCACTTATAGTGATGTCGCTCCTGCTAGACCAGGTACCTAATTTATTGGATGACTTGAGTAGCCTGCAGCGGTAGTCACCTTCACCTATAATGATGTCACTCATGCTAGACCAAGCACTTAAATTATTGGGTGACTTGAGTAGCCAACAGCGGTGGTCACCAGCCTCATTTACTGTGATGTCACTCCTGCTAGACTAGGTGCCTAATTTATTGGGTGACCTGAGTAGCCTACAAGGGTGGTCACTAGCCTCACTTACTGTGATGTTACTCTTGCTAGACCATGTGCCTAATTTATTGGGCGACCTGAGTAGCCTGCAGTAGTGGTCACCTTCACTTATAGTGATGTCACTCCTGCTAGACTAGACACCTAATTTATTAGGTGACCTGAGTAGCATGCAGCGGCGGTCACTAGCCTCACCTATAGTGATGTCACTTCTACTAGACCAGACACCTAATTTATTAAATGGCCTGAGTAGCTTGTAGCGGTAGTCACCTTCACTTACAGTGATGTCATTCCTGCTAGACCGAACACCTAACTTATTGGGTGACCTAAGTAGCCTGCAACGATGGTCACCTTTTACTTACAATGATATCACTCTTGCTAGACCAGACACCTAATTTATTAGGTGGTATGAGTAGCATGTAGCGGTGGTCACTGGCCTCACCTACAGTGATGTCACTCCTGCTAGACCAAACACCTAATTTATTAGGTGGCCTGAGTAGCCTGCAGTGGTGGTCACCTTCACTTACAGTGATGTCATTCCTGTTAGATCGAACACCTAACTTATTGGGTGACCTGAGTAGCCTGCAGAGATGGTCACCTTCACTTACAGTGATGTTAATCTGCTAGATCAGGCACGTAATTTATTGGGTGGTTTGAGTAGCATGATGATCACCAAGATTTTTTTTTCAACTTTTTTTACTTATTATTTGTATTTCCCTTTCATCATTTTTTTTAAGGAGACTGGCTTCAGTTTTTTTTTTTGTGCAATATGGTGTATTTTACAGAACATCCTGATCCAAAGAAAAACTGATTAGTCATCTTGAAGAATAAAGATCAGCCTATTGATAGTGGAGTCATTCTTCCGGTAGAAGTGTCGATATATGGGAATTTTAGGGAATCGCAACCACCCTTAGAAAAATCCATATATTTTATCCAGATGGTCTAAGGAGAAGCTCTTAGGTCACGATTCCTCATTGAAAGCATGGTTTTTAAAATTTTCAATACATAATAAAGTGTCGAGCGAGGATCCAGAATCAACGCTAGGTTGTTGAATTATTAAAGACGAAAAAGTTTGTTGGGGATCTTCTTTAAAGATCCATGGAGAATTCTTCTATATCTCTCATTATTGAGAATGGTTAGAGGTCATAGTTTCTCAAAAATGAGATGCCACTGAAGAATGCTCGCCTGTTCGACGCTGTGATAACTTCTCTATACACATATGATCGCAATAATTATATAGTTTGTGCTTTTTGTGAAGTGTGGTGTCCTTCAAATACCCTTCATATGTTGTCTGGGGAATTGTCTATCTCTCTATGGGATATGTGGAGATTAGGGGGCTTTTCCATTAAAGGCAGGTTTTATGATGAAGTTGTTCCTTGTTGCAAGGAGTTATTAGCATCTTCCGATAGAGAAGATGAAGACTGTCCAAAAAGTTGTGAGCATCTTTTTGCCGCTTATTATCATATTGTATCTCAACAAATCAATTGCTCTTAGATCTCTATTAGTTCGTGGACTTCTTTTTAGTTTAAAGAAGATTTGAAGTATGCAAAGCCTCCTCCTTGAAAGGCCAAGAAAACTACTTGTCCTCGTTTGACCCATAACCTAGATGGGATTCCCATCAAACTCCACAACTGGCCTAAGAAAGAAACGAATCTATTCTTTGATTTGGGTGTAGAAGCTGACTTGTAGGATAAGATGTACCTGTTGCTTTCCTTTATTACTGGTTATGTGTATTTGTATTTCCCAACAAACAAGTTTCCCTTTGTCCAGAGGTTTTTAAAGTTGTCAGTCTTATGGCTGAAGGTTATATTTTTAGCCTCGTTGTTCTTGTTTTGGCCAACATCTATCGTGGATTAGGGTAGATTCACGATGCATCCCTTTCTACTGGATTTTCATGAAGGGAATAATCGAATTAAACCCACAGTAGAAGCGTTGGAATCGACTTTGATTTTATTTAGAATTAAACAATAAAAATTAAGGCTAAGTAAAAAATACCTTTGAGATAATATGGAGATATTCTGGATGGTCTTTTTCTCCTTGTGCTCCACCTCCAATGAGGTAGAATTCCAAGACTTCCACAAAGTCTTCCTTGCTGTGACTCGAACAAAGTGAAGGAATGAACGTTTCACTCCGCAACGGAAGCATTAGATCGTCTTTGATTTTATTTAAAATTAAACTAAAAAAATAAAATTAAGCAAACTTACTTGGAGTAAATATGAAGATATTTCTGACGGGTCTTTATCTCCTCCACAAAGTCTTTTTAGCTATGATTTGAACACATGACCAAGGCTTGTGGGAGCCTCTTGAAAGAAAATCCATAAGGGATTGGAGAGGAAGTGGTATAGAGAGAATTCTCTAATTTTCTATTGAGGAGATGTGTGTTATGTCGAATGGTTCAACCCAATGGTCCTATTTATAGAGACCAAGGGCAAATCTTTGCCATAATTAAAATATTATATTTTAATATCGAATATATTAAAATATATCTTATACTTATTTGAATCTCATTCAAATCTCCTACAATATTTATTTATTGGAATCTTATTCAAATTTTATAAATATCTTTTATTTAATGTATCTAATATACATTAATTATTTTAACATTTAATATATCAAATACAATAAATATATTTTCCTCTTTTATATTTAATATATCAAATATATTAAATATTAATTTGAACACTTCAAATTAAATATTATTTGAACATTTCAAAATTTTCTTTCAACTAGATTGATATTTTAGTGTTACTATGAGCTATCAAGAGCCCTTATGGACCTATAGATTATAAGCTCCAATGATACAAAATTAATTAATTAAACTCTTTAATTAATCAATTTTTATTCATTAACTCTAGGGTCCTTCCACTATAGACCTAGAGTTGCACTTTTATGCATTGTAGGACAAGTTGTGTCCATTGATATAATCACTACATGCAAGTTGATCCTTCACGAGTTGTTCGTAATTACAACTAGGTCAAAAGTATGTTTTACCTCTGTAATTACATCTTGCACCTTAAGTACCACTAATTCTCTAATTAACAATGTTTATGATCCAACGATAAACGAAGTCCTTCTCAGGCAGTGAGAGGGTGGGGCCCCATTGTTCAATTCCTGAAATCAGCACTTATGCAAACTACTTATCTACTTATCCTATATGGGAAAGAGTGAATTCCATCTTATTAGATTATGTTCCCGGCTCCCTATTTGGTCAAGTTCCTAAAATTGTAGGCATATTTAATCGACTACAAAAGCCACTCTCATCCATGCAAATCAAAGAACAAGCCCTCACAGGTAGGAGTTCATAACTGACTCAGGATTAAGATCGAGTCGCATATGATCATTCCGATGAAATATTAATCTTCTCAATTAACCGACTTATAAAGAGAGATTAAATATTTCGTGGTTTAGTCTTACACAAACTCATTGTATAAGATACATCCATTCACATGTCTTCACATGAATGATTTAGACCAAATCATTTGTAACTATTACAAAGTAGGTCGTATCAATAGTGTTACTATAAGACACTCAACTTTATCCATATATTATGACCATATAGGTTATTTCTTGAACATGATCCTCTCGTGTCAATCACATATTGTTCAAGATTACATTAATAACCTTGGATTATTCATATAATAGATAATATTATGTTACAAATAAAATAATTAAAATTATTATTCATTATTAAATAAATCATTAATTACGAGACTTTAAGGCATAAATCCCAACACAAAGGACCAAAGAGGTTTGTGAGAACCTTCTAGAAAATAGAATGAGAGAATGTGTGGAGAATTCTCTAGAGTTTCTTTCTCTTATTTGGAATGTACACAAATAGCTCACTCTTAGGGCCCTATTTATAGTGGCCTAGGAAAAATAATTAAATAATATATTTTAATATATAATATATTAAAATGTATTTATCTATCAATTTGAATCATATTCAAACCTTTCCAAATTCTCCTACGACATCTATTTCCTTATTTCTATCTAATTAAAATTTAATAAATATCTTTTCTTTAATGTATTTTACTACATTAATAATTTCTTTAATATTTAATGCATCATACACAATAAATATATTTTTCCTCATTTAATATATAAAATATATTAAATTTTAATTTGAACATTTCAAAATTTCTCTCAACGAAATTGATCCCCATTTGTTTATATGAACTAGCAAGGAGACTTTATGGACCTACAGAAGATATGCTCCAATGATACAAAATCAATTAATTAAACTCTTTAATTAATTAATTTTCATTCATTAACTATAGATCACTCCACGATAGACTTAGAAATTGCACTTTTATGCACTATAGGACAAGTTGTGTCCATGGATATAATCACTACATGCAAGTCGATCCTTCAGAGTTGTTTGTAATTACAAATGGGTTAAAAGTCCGTTTTACCCCTGTAATTACATCTTGCACCTTAAGTATCATTGATCCTGTAATGAACAATTTGTTTATGATCTAACCATAAACTAAGTCCCTCTCGGGCCAGTGAAAGGGTGGAGCCCCATCATTCAAGTCCCGAAATCAGCACTTAAGGGAACTACTCATCTACTTACCCTATAAGGTAAGGAGTAAATTCCATCTTGTGAGATTATGTTCCCAACTCTATTTGGTCACGTCCCCAAAATGGTAGGCATATTGAATCGGCTACAAAAGCCACTCTCACCCATGCAAATCAAAGGACAAGCCCTCACGACAGGAGTTCATAACTCACTCAGGATTAAGATCGAGTTGCATACAATCATCCTAATGAAATATTAATCTTCTCAATTAACAGATTTATAAAGAGAGATTAAATATTTTATGGTCCAGTCTTACACAAACTCATTGTATAAGATACCCCAACTCACATGTCTCCACATGAACAATTTGGATCAAATCATTTGTAACTATTATAAAGTGGGTTGTATCAATAGTGTTACTAAGATAAGGCACCCAGCCTTATCCATATACTATGACCCTTTAAGTTATTTCTTGAACATGATCCTCTTGGTCGTCAACCACATACTGTTCAAGATTACACTAATAACCTTGGATTTTTCATATAATGGATAATATTATATTGCAAAAATAATCAAAATTATTATTAATTATTAAATAAATCATTAATTACGAGGCTTTAGGGCATAAATCCCAACAATCTCTCACTTGCACTAAAGCTGGTGAGACATGTATCCTAGGGCATACTCTATACCCAACATGTTCTCTCACTTGCCCTAGCAAAGATGAGACATGTCTCATAATCTTAGACATTCTAGGTGACCATCAAACACTTTAGCTTGGAGAGTCTTTTTATATAGATCCAAACGAGTGTCATTAAAAGCCATTAAAAGCCATCTTGGTCACTACCATGATGCTCTCTCTCGATATGATTCCCTATACGTTGGTGTTTTTTTAATTTCCTTAATATTAGTCTTTGCACCACTATTATCATAATAAATATGATAGACTAAATTATATCTGAAACACCTTTCAAATCTTCAAGGAACTATTTGAGTCACACAAGTCCTTTTTTTGCTTCACAAGCAAAACAATTTAACTTGTATACCATACTCCATCGCCTAGGGTAAAAATTATCTTAACATAGATTTTCTAAATCTTTGTAAGAACCAATGTATCTTTGTAAATATCAAATCTTTTACTCCATACACAAAAATTTCTCATTATCCATAGATAATTTGAGAAAGTTTTTAATTTTCTACTTAATTGTCATATCATTCGTTTAACTGATATATGCTAACCAACAGTATATTAATTACTAAGTCTCATTTATGCATTAATTGTCTCCCACTTAATGTAGATAATTAATCATATGCTCTCAACATTTGAGGTGTCTTAGGATACTATTTCTTAAACATAAATATCAAATATTTGACAAAAATTTTGTCAATATAAGATGGTTGAGACAAAGTTAACATTTTGTCCTTAAAATCTCCATTTTGGACATGTAAAATATACCGAATCATTCCAAATCACTCATTTGGAATTGGTTACTTAGTCAACTTTTTATGTTAGATGGACATCTTACATCATTCATAATGAGTAAAATATCATCAACATAAAACATGAGAAAAATCCACTAAGCAATTAATGATTTTTTTTGTCTATACAAGTTTCATTAACATTTATCCAAAATCACAGATTTTGATACTTTTATCAAACCTTATATTCAAAGATCTAATGGTAAAATTCATTTCATAAATGAACCTTTACTATTTTGCAAACCTTTTTGCTTTTGATCTTTGGAAGTAAACCTTTCTAATTGACTTGTGTAAAGACTTCTTTTCATAAAAGAATTCTAAACATTCATTTTTCATATCCCATATGCAACAATGAATTAAATAATGCTTATAGACTCCAATATGACAATAAGTGAGAAAATTTACTCGTAGTCTACTTTCTCCTATTATGTTTAACCCTTTACCATTTGACTCACTTTGAGGGCAATAAGCCTTCAACTTTGTCATCTAACATGATAATTTGAGATTCAATTAAGTTCTTGTAAAGGTTGAGTCATCCCATAACTCTCCCACTAAGATGAGGCTTTATCCAATTCATGACTAGAATCCATTTGACTTTCAAATGTAATTAAATTATTAACAACTTTTGTTAACTATTTAGTGGCTTCACTTGGGACCAATTTATTAACACTATCTTATTTATTAAAGGTTTGTAGTCTTTTATTTGACATTTTTTATAGAAAAATGATATTTGTCATACAAATACCTTATTCGTTTTAGGACTAGATAAAAGACCATTTTGTACTCTTTAGGGGTGGCCTACACTTAGGCATATCCTTGAACATATACAACCTTTTTAGGCTTGTTTCAACATGTAAGTTTAACATTCCCAAATAGTGAAGTGTTGTAAACTTGCTTTACTACTCTTCTATAATCTCAAAATTGTCTCGTAGACATTTTTTAGAGGGAATAATGTTCACTATGCAATCTCTATTGCATATCCTAACTAGAGTTTTGTAATGACGTGTAGCTCACTATTGATTTGACCATGTCCAACAATGTTTTGTTTCTCCTCTTATAGTATAATTTCACATAAATGTACTTGGTATTTTAAAAAATTGGGATAAAAACTCATTTTCTATCAATTAGTCTTAGTACGTAAGGTTCTTGTACTTTACACTATGATCTGGTCATAATATCTTGATACACTTACCTAATCGATTTTCAACTTAGCCTTAATTTTCTTGAACTTTTCAAAAATTTAGACTTATGTTGTATTAGGTAAAAATACTTGTACTTGAATGGTCATCAACTAGAGTGATGAAATATTCATGAACTTATTTGACCTTTACATTCACCAGACCACTTGAATTAGAATGTGTAAGCCCAAAATATTTTTTGGCCTTGTAGCCTTATCCAATAAAAGCCTAATGATTATCTTGCATAAAAGGCAAGATCCAGACATGTAAAGTAATTAACTCTAACTTTTAAAGAATTCCCTCTTACTAGTCTTTTCATTCGATTCAAGTTGATGTTAATCAACCTAAAATGCCAAAATCAAGTATCATCTTTTAAGAGAAAACAATATGTCTTTCTATTATGGATTCTATAATTATGAATATCTCAGTATTTTGTAGTATAGTATATGTCAATATTTTAATATATACAAATTGTTCTTATTTTTACTTGAATGTATTTTCAAACAATTTTGAAAATATAACATTTAACACTTCAAAGTAATTCATACTATATGAACTTTTTAGTAATAAAGTTCAAGAAATTTAATTTCTATTATGGTTGCTAAAAACACCATATTCAGCATTAAGTAACAATTATTATTTAATGACATCTTAATATCTCTCACTACACTAACTGAGATGGGCTTCTTGGTGTCAACTTGTAGAAACTATTCTACATGTTAAGTATTTTTCGAGAATTACATATTAAATGTAATGAAGAATAAATCTTGATAGTAGATCTTATATCGACTATCTAGGTGATTTTATTTATATTTCACCAAAAATCTAGTAAATCAAATTTATTTCATTTATATTTTTCTTCCTATGGAGGTATTTTAAAATTTTCTCTCATTATGACTGTCCTGACTAATTTAGGAACTATTTCCTCATATATAGTTTCAGTTATTTGGTTTCTTTTCTTGGATTTTTTTGTAATAGTTAAATTCGAAATCATTTAGACAATTATCTAAATTTAGCTTCTATTGACTTCAACATCTCATATGTTATTGTCATTTTTTTAATCTTCTAAGCTTGACATCTAACATGTCAACTAGGAGATAGGTACAAACTATCTCGTTTATTTTTGATTCATTAATCATGTGCTTCACGAACAATTTGATTAACATAGGCAATAGATTTTTTAGAACATTTCTCAATAAAGACAAATAAATATTTTATACCGCCATTATAGTGCTAATGTTACTTTTTCAAGTAATATATATATATTTTTTTAATTTTGACTTGTCAGTAATAAAATTAAAAATTATGAGAGAAACTGACATAATATTGAAATATATAAAATATATAATTTAACATCATGCAAACAATTATCCATTCAATTTTAGCATAGAAATAAAATAATTTAAAAAATGAACCCTATAAATCATTTCTAATGCTATGGTACTTTAATGAGTTAGAACAAGTGTCGTCGTAGGGTAGGTCAAGTGTTCCTTCACTAAACTGAGACAATCTCAACCAAGTATTATACCAAAATAACTTTTATTCCTATAATATTTAGTTACCATTAGTTTGGTTAAGGACATCAATAACAACCTTAATGAGTCCTTTGTAAGTGTGACTCATCATTTTAGATCTCGTAGTTTTATCCCAACAAATGCTGCCGTAGTGTAGGTCAAGTATTGGAAACAAAACTACAATCCTATCATTCTCAGGAGTTCACCCTGATATTGACCCATGCAAATACCTTCCGTAGGGGGACAATCCAAAAGCCGTCGTTAGGCCCCACATGGATTTCACGTTGTGAACTAATGATGGAGACCGTAGGATATGTTGACACATTTCCTTCTCCCCTTTACTATTTTGAAAAAAAGGTTTTATCTTACTTACACAAATTAGGGTAATCTCATTTATCTAAGTTCCTCGATCTACCCTTCATAACCCTTATGTTAGTTAGATTGATTTTAATGTGAATTACCAAGTTTTTAAACTATTTCAAAAAAATTAATCACATTATGAGCATGCTTAGTGAAATTAAATAAAATTTGACTAATTCAACTCCCAGGTTAGTTCCCAGTTATAGGTGTTCCCTTTCGGTCAACTTAAATACCCCAGTCTTAGATACAACCTTCCTGTTGCCTTAGCTAGAGTGGTATTAATTTTGCAATTAAGCACTTCTAATGTGCAAGTATACATAGTTTAATGTAGCAAGTGATAAGTATATTTATATTGTTCTCCTCAGGGATTTGTCCATGAATTTTACCAATCTTGTGCTCACTTTTAGTGATAAAATGGGTAACCAAACAAAAACAACATTCAAGGGGTTTTTAAAGAAGTAAAACAAGACTAATTTAACCAATAACAAGCTTAGAATTACAGGTAAAAAAACTAAACACAAGTAACAATAGGTGAAATTACTTAGGGTTAAAAGCAGGCTTGGATTAGGGGTTTCTTATACTATTTTGAAGACTCAATGTTGTAGCAAAACTTATGCTAAATCACACCACACAACATTCCACACGGAATCTTCCCAGATTTCCTTAAATTGTAGCTAAATTCCTATTTAAACTACTCAAAATAAGTTCATTGCTTATGTGCACTACGTGGGTGGTTATCCCTAACCTACCCATGTCACTGCAAGCTTAACTTGTAATCAGTCTTAGTGAGAATTGAAGCAATCAGTTTCCTATTCTTTTTCCCAAAAGTCAAGAAAACAGTAGATGAAAAGGGTTGGCCAAACATAATTCATCATAAACATTAAAAGCACTTCAAATCAGTGTTCAACAGCATAAAACCACTTAGCTTGAACCTCTGTACAATATAAGAGTTCCCTAATCCTTGCCTTAAGCTATTTACCTCATAATGATAGAAATAAAACTCCTAAAAGCTATTGAAAATTCCATTACAGTAGTCAAGAGTAATGAAAAAGCAACAAAAGGAAGAATAACAATAATAAGAGAAGAGAAATTCTCAGGTGAAGAGCTTCTAAAGGACTCCCTCCTTCTTCCTCAACTCCTTTCCCCAGGTAGACAATCCTCTTTTCAACTCATTTTTTCCCTTTTTCGTAAAATTTCCTTTTCCTCATCTTTTCAATTCCAACAAGCCAAGCTTAAATACTCCATCATTTTCATCAAAATCAGGGCTGAATAGACAGGGAATAAAATATGGCAGCATCCTATTGGTCCAAATCTCTCCAGCTGGCTTAAACTGGATAGCTCAATTAATGAAAATCCTTGCACATGTGAGTCAAGTGGCCTTTCAATGAAGAAATGCTTCAACAATCCTGCTCTATTAGCCACACTGTAGCTTCTAGCTCTTCAACAATTAAGTCTGCTTTCACCTGACGCATAAATTGTAAGATTAAGCTCCCAATTAAACAAAATTAAACCATTTATTAGTATTGTTAGTTTAGCTCAACCAAACAAGCAAAAAGACACTAACTTAGGGACTTAAACAACCAAAAACCACCAAAATACCTTAAACAAGCAAGGTTTAGCAAGAGAATTCAAGTAAAAATAATTCTTCTATAAAGAGTTATAAAACCCCCAAACTTAAACCATTACTTGTCCCTGAGTAATGCACCAATAACACACACCCTCCTGACCAAAAAAAAAAAAGGATTCTCATCACCAAGTCACTATCAAACAGCAAACAATTCTCATTAACTTTTAGAAATTAGCTTAAGTACAAGTGGCTTAGATTTTTCTAAAAACATTGGTCAAAGCTCAATTAATTCCAATACACTCTCCAAAGTTACACTTCGTCCAACTTAAGCTTTCACTCACACTGCCCTTTTAAGATTACTGCATTAATACCTCAGTCCTAGCTCACTGTGCAACTCCATTCTTTACTTCATCAAAATCCTTTTAGAAACATTTGTTCTTTACTCACCTCCTCACATCCTTTATTTTTTAGAACTCTTTATGCTAACTATCTTATATATATATATATATATATATATATATATATATATATATATATATATATATATATATATAAATTCTCAAAGGATCCTTAAGGCTATGGCCCCTAGACTTGGGATGCCCACATTTGTGATGCAGGATCACCCTAGCTTCAAGGTTCATATCTACAAGGCCTCACACTCATTTTCCCAAAGCTCACCTTCACAACTATTTTCCCAAAGTTCTCAGAATGGCATCATTTCTTATGACACTCGCCTAAGCAGTAGGGGAAACTAAGCTTTGCATTGCACTTTCGATTTAAGCACCCTCATTTGTGATGAGAATTGCCTAACAACGAGCACAACCCAAATCATTGAGCATGAATTATTTTTACTGAGATTTTTTTATTGAGCTTTCTAGGAAAAGAGGAGTGCCTTTTTTAAACTTTTTATTTTTCCTTTTTTTATTTCTTTCTAGGCTTGCCTTACCCCCAAAATTGAACTACTCATTGTCCTCAATGAGCTTGGAAATAAGACTAAACCCCCAAACTTGAATGGTATAGAGGTGGACTAAAGAGCAAATAATCTTAAGGGCTTTTCAATCTATAAAGTATGAAGAGCAAACTCTCTTGAAGAATTAAAGAACAAACTATAAGAGCAGTTGTTAAACTTAAACTTAAACTTGAACTTTATGTAAATTAAAGATTGAATCAGAAGAAATTGAGCCCATCTAGAATGATTTAGAATAACTTGAGCACAACCACATAAGATAATTTCTCTTATCATATTAATAGCTTGCTTTTGAATTGAGAACTCCATAGATAACAGACTGATAATTCTTCTTCATGAGGATTATTTGGCCTTTAAACTTAGTTATACTTGTGATTTTTATTCATATTATTTAATGAAAAATAGAAAAGTTGTTGAATTTAATCACATTATTGTTGGAAGACCTTTAAATTAAGTAAGTTGAGAAAAGAAAACAAAAGAAGAAAAAAAATTCACACTTGGTTAATGTTTTGATGCAAGATTTTTACGGAATGCAATAGTATTGCAATTGCTATGCAATTACAATTTTGACAGATCTGGAATTTAAGGAAAAAATGCAGATTTTGGGATTTTGAGCAAGAATTACCCACGATTTCAGCTAGATTATGAGCTATAATTGTCCATCAACCAAGAGGGAAACCCTAGCATGAAGTCCCTATATATTTTGGAAAAGAAGACCGTAAAGGAGAGCTCGATTTTGAAGAAAAAGTCCGTATTTATTTTTTTTAAAGTTATTACAACTTCTATTTTTTCATTATTTTTGTGTTGTTCTTCTTTCATTAAGTGCCGAATCTCTTTCTCAGTCCCATCACAACGAGAGTTGGTGGTGGTTATGAAAAAATCCTTTTTCGATTGAGCTAAGAGTAATGGGTTTTAGTGTAGTTTGTTCTTCTAATTTCTTCAAGTTGCGGTAATTTAAATTCTGTAATGTTAGCCACTGTTTTGTTCTTCCTTTCCTCTTGAAAATTCTTCTTAAGGTTGTTTAATTATTAAAGTTTGTTTTGGGTATTAATTATAGATTAATTCTTTTTGCAATTGGGTATTTAAAATCAGATTTGAATTGTTGTTGTTTGGCATCTTCACATCTTTTTTTTTTTTTTTTTTTGTATCAATGAGTCTTAGCAATTTTAACACACTGTTTTTTATTATGAAGAGCTAAATTTTCTTTGGGATTCAAGTTTGTGAATTCCCTAAAGGAAAGATGTAAGGCTGGATAGCAAAAACAATCTAGCTAATTTTTGAACTCTTGTTTGCTTTTGGTGAGTTCAATGTTGGGTAAACACTAGTTGGCCATCTAGTGTTGCTTGCCAAGCTAAACTTAATACCGAAAGGGTTAAGGGAAGCAGATGTTGCAAAAACAATGGAGGAAAAGGCTTAGACATAAGACCTGAAACATCGACCCTAGACATAAGGCGAGACTCCAAAACCACTAGAGTTGTGCACAAAAATATCTAAGTTAGATTAGCCATAGAAATATAGGTTTAATCACTTAGTCTCCTAAAGATACTTCATAGAAGGTCGAATAGGAGTTGAATTCAGTTTACTTAGTTCTTGAGTTAGCTACGATTGCAATTGCCTTCTTGTTGCATTTTCTTTCCAAATGGCATTAGCATTCTTGAATCCCTTTTTCAATTTCATTGTTTTTCCAAAAAAAATTCTTTTAGTCTAAACACCTCACATATCATTTTCACCTACGGTTACTTTTACGTGCAATTTGTCAACGATTGTGTGTCATTTTTATAAATTTATTAAAATCAATTTCCTTGGGTATGATACTCTGGAATACTTCCAGTTTCTTATTACTTTGATCATGTGCACTTGCGTGTAACACTGATTATCAAACAAGCATTTACAAGTATTCACTAAGAGCAAAAAGAAATGGAACTAATTACATCCTACAAGTTCCACAAGACAAAAGAAGATAAAACAAGTCATAAACATAGATTAAGCACAAGCAGCATAATTCATAAAGCAGAAAGTCAGAAAAGATCAAATTCTTCCCCATTAGCATTGTCCTTACTCATTTCAGTCTTCATCTCCAGGGAAGTGGCCTTGCTCTTCCTCTTTTTCACCAGATGGAGATGGTGAATGCCAAGCTTGCAGAAATGATCAGGAAACTTAGGAAAAGCTGCATAAGGCTTTGAGAAGTTGGCCTCCCTCATTGCGTAATTTCTTCTCTAAGCATACTCCCAATATGATATGGTCTGGGATTAAGAATGTTGTAGCATTTGCAGCATTGTCTCTTGTTGACTCAATAAGTGATCAATTCCTACAGCCAAACCACTTCCCTGCTTGGATCCCTTCAGATTTTTAATTGTGCTTCAGTGGAAGTGTCCAATGGTCCCTTGCACATCTCTTCATCATTTGAGTACTGCACCCCAGCCTTTAAGCACATCATGGTAATAAAGTTAGGAAGAACAACTTTCCTGAATTTTTCTTGAAACAACCTTTAATCTGCTTTGCAATGATTCTTTCCACATTAATGCTCAAACTCTTCATTATTGCAAATGGAAAAAGCACACTATCCCTTGAGATTGTTGTGCATGAGTGGTTGGAAGCAATTTAACCTTGATGAAAGACAACCACACATGAGCTTCTGGTTTGAGGTAGGAAGCAAGCATGGTTCTTGCCCCAATTCTACTCACCCTCCATTGAGCCCCTTCTATTCCTACTGTGTTGAGAGCTGACTTTAGTTGGGAGTTAGAAGATGCTACAACCATCTCATTATATGTTGCATGAGGGAAGGACTCCAAGCTCAATGCATCATTTATGGCCTCAGGACTCCAGTCCACTAGCTTACCCCTTACTATAGACTGATTTTCAACCGGAATGTCAATATTTGCATAAAATTCCTTGACCAAGGGTACAATCACTGGCTTAGGTTCTTAGCAAAAGGTTTCCCAACCTATATTAGTGATTCCAGCAATTAGAAAATGGGTTTTGAATTTGTATTCCTCAAATCTTTTCCTTGCAGCATCATTGATGAATTTCTCCACTTTTGCTTCCTCTTCAACAGCCTTACCTTTCCCCTTTGTTTTTTTCTTTGACATTTTATGAATAGGAGGGGATGCATATGGGCTCACCCAATGATCATTATCTAGATTTCCAAGTGTAAGAACTTGCTTACCTTTTGACTTAAAATATTTGTAGGACTTCGTTTTTGTCCTTACTTATGTTATTATTCTCTCTTCTTCAAAGACTTGCTCCTCGGTGCTCTCTACATCCTTAGCCACCTTTCCTTTAGTTCTTGGAGGCATATTTTTCTTCAGATAAAGCTTTTGGATTAACAGAAGAAAGAAAGACTAGGGATGGTCTATGAAATATGAGGGAGATTCTCAAATGTGTCTTAACAATTGTAATTTAAAAACAAAAGTGAGGCTTCGAATTGAAAAACATAAAGGCTGAGAATTTAAAGTTGCAGATGAGGTGGATAAAGGCAAATCAGCTTCAATCTTTTCTTAGTGTCCTTTCTGTCAAATTTTCAGACTGCTATGACATCAATTTTCATCCCTAAATACTGTAGCATTTTTGATCAATAACTCTTGAGCCACCCGAGACTGGACTTCTTTCTCTTTATATCTCATTTTTCCAAGGCTGTCATATCACAGTAGCAAATTTCATCCTTTTTTCTGCAAAGCCTACCCGTGATTGCTGATTGATGTAGCTTTTAGGTGTACCTACAAAACTTTAAAAGCAAACTAAACTAACAACAAAGAAACTAAGTTAGTCTAAGGAAATAAAAACATTAAACTAAATTAACTAACTACAATTAAATTAAATGGAGCACACAGATTAAGTAATCTAATTCCAGCTCCCAAAAACAACACTTTTCTCAATTGTCCTTCAATTTGATCGAGGCTATGCCTCTTTGGAATTCCTCTCCCCAATAGTATTTTAGTCTTTGACCATTTACCTGAAACTCTCTCCCATCTTTATCGTCTTTTATTTTAATTGCACCAGTTACCAAAAATGGTCCAGACCATTTTGATCTTAAATTATCAGGGAATAACTTCAGCCTTGAATTGTATAACAACACCTTTTGGCCAACTTCAAACTGTTTAGGCAAAATCCTTTGATCATGCCATGCCTTGGTTTTTTCCTTATACAACTTGGCATTTTCATAAGAGAATCTCCTAAATTCATCAAGATCATTCATTTGCAGCATTCTCAAATTTCCAGCAGTTTGCAAGTCTAAGTTCAACTCCTTTAAAGCCCAAAAAGCCTTGTGTTCTAACTCCAAAGGCAAGTGACATGTTTTACCAAACACTAGCCTATATGGGGACATGCCCAAGGAAGTTTTAAAAGCTATTCTATAAGCCCATTGAGAGTCTTCTAACCTGCTGGACCAGTCTTTCCTATTTGGCTTTACCACTTTCTCAAGAATTCCCTTAATTTCTCTATTTGAAAATTCAACTTGGCCATTGGCTTGTGGGTGATAGGGAGTGGAGACCTTGTGTTTGACATTATACTTAGCCACTAATGAAGTCATTGCTCTATTCACAAAGTGAGAGCGCTCATCACTCATTAGAACTCTAGGAGTTCTAAATCTAGTGAAAATAAACTTGTGCAGAAACTTTATTACTGTCTTAGCATCATTTAAACGACAAGCAAGATCCTTAACCCACTTTGAGACATAATCCACAGCCACTAAAATGTACAAATTGCCTTTTGAAGGACGGAATGGTCCCATGAAATCTATTCCCCAAACATCAAAGAGTTCAACTTCTAAGATATAAGTGAGGGGCATTTCATCCTTTTTTCCAATGTTTCCATTCCTTTGACATTTGTCACAAGCTTTGCTAAAGATATAGACATCCTTGAAAATAGAAGGCCAATAGAATCCTGATTGAAATACTTTGGCTGTTGTTCTTTGGCCACCAAAATGGCCTCCATAAAGAGAAGAGTGACAATGTTCCAAAATAGAATGAACTTCACTTTCTGCTACACATCTTCTTAAAATACCATTAACACAGTGCCTATACAAAAATGGCTCATCCCACAAATAAAATTTAGCTTCATGAAAGAATCTCTTTAGCTGTTGTTTGGAAAAGTCAGAGGACAAAATATTGCTGGCCAGGTAATTTGCAAAATCAACAAACCAAGGGATCACAATTTCCTGAATTTTAGCCACTGTGAGAAGCTATTCATCAGAAAAGTCATCTCTGATATCAGGTTGTTGAAGCAAAATTTTTGAATTTTCAATTTTGGATAGATGGTCTGCTACCAGATTTTCAGAACCTTTCTTGTCCTTAATTTTTAAATCAAACTCTTGTAAGAGCAACATCCACATAATTAATCTTGGCTTAACATCTTTCTTAGCTAGTAGGTACTTAATAGCAGCATGGTCTGTGTAGACAACCACCTTAGACCCTACTAAATAAGACCTAAACTTCTCAAAAGCAAAAACTACTGCCAACAACTCTTTTTCTGTTGTGGTGTAATTTAGTTGTGCTCCATTGAGAGTTTTGCTAGCATAATAGATTGGGTGAATGAACTTACCTTCCCTTTGTCCTAACAAGCACCTACAACATAGTCACTTGCATCACACATCAACTCAAATGGCAATTGCCAATTTGGAGAAGACATGATAGGAGCAGTAACTAAAGTTGTTTTCATAATATTAAAGGCTCTAAGACAGTCAGTAATGAACTCAAATGGTCTGTTTGCCTCCAGTAATGAGCACAAGGGTTTTGAGATTTTAGAGAAGTCCTTTATAAATCTCCTATAAAAGCCAGCATGTCCTAATAAACTCCTCACGCCCTTGGGTAGGTGGTTCTAATTTCTCAATGATCTCAATTTTAGCTCTATCAACCTCAATCCCTTCTTTGAAAATCTTATGGCCTAACACTATGCCCTCTCTCACCATAAAGTGACATTTTTCCCAGTTTAAGACCAAATTTGTTTTCTCACACCTCTTTAATACCTTCCCTAAATTGCCTAGACAAGCTTCAAATGAATCCCCAAAGACTGAGAAGTCATCCATGAAGACTTCCATGATAGATTCCACCATATTAGAGAATATGGTCATCATACATCTCTGAAAAGTGGCAGGGGCATTACAAAGGCCAAAGGGCAGTCTCTTAAAGGAAAAAATTCCATAGCAGCAGGTAAAAATGGTATTTTCTTGATCCTGTGGGGCTATGGTGATCTGGTTATAACCTGAATACCCATCTAAGAAGCAATAGTAATCATGACTAGCTAGTTTATCCAATATTTGGTCAATGAAGGGTAGAGGGAAATGGTCTTTACGAGTTGCTTTGTTCAGCCTCCTATAATCCATACATACCCTTCAACCTTTCACTGTCCTAGTTGGAACTAACACATTGGCCTCATTCACCACCACTGTTATGCCACCTTTTTTTGGCACACATTGGATTGGACTTACCCAATTGCTATCTAAAATAGGGTATATGATTCCAGCATCCAACCATTTAATGATTTCCTTTTTCACAACCTCCTTCATAGCTGGATTAAGCCTTCTTTGCTGCTCAACAAATTTGAAATTTCCTTCTTCCAAATTGATTTTATTCAAGCAACAAGGACTTATACCCTGGATATCAGCCAAAGTCCACCCTATAGCCCTCTTGTACTATTTCAACAATTCCAGTAACATCAACTCATTTTTAGATAGTAAGCTTGCTGAAATAATAATGGGAAGAGTCTTTTCCTCACCTAAATAGGCATATTTCAAGTGATTTGGAAATGGTTTTAGCTCAAGGGTAGGGGGTTCTTTAATGGAAGGTTGCATAGGTGGTATTTCCCTATCTTCTAACTCTAGAGATTCAAACAATCTCCTAAAATAGGAAACTTCAGTCAAACTCTCACCATCCCTTTCAAAATTGATGTTTTCCAAATCCTCTGCTATTATTCCTCCAAAAGATTGAACATGATGCTGCAACAATTCCTTTTCAGTATTCTCTTTAATAACTTCTTCCAGCACCTAAATTATAGAACACTCCTTCATATCAACTGGGTATTTCATTGTGTCATAGATGCTGAATTTCACTTGTTGGTCATTCATTTTCAAAGTAATGGCTCATTCATAAACATCCACCACTGTTCTCCTTGTCTTAAGGAAAGGTCTCCCTAAGATTATATGCACTTCTTTGTCTGCTTCATAATCTAAAATTATGAAATCAGTAGGGAAAATGAATTTGTCCACCTGAACTAGAATGTCCTCTATCTTTCCTTCAGGGTGGGTATGGACCTATCAGCTAGTTGGAGAGTGACAGTTGTGGGTCTAGCTTCAACTATGCCTAATTTCTTGTAAATGGACAAGGGCATAAGGTTTATACTAGCGCCTAAGTCACACAAAGCTCCTCCCAATTCCTTTCCTCAAATAGAAACATGTATGGTGAAGGATCCAGGGTCTTTCTCTTTGTTTGGGATTTTCTTTCTCAAAATGACATTTCACTCCTCATTTAAGGAAACTACCTTAAATTCCTCAAATCTTTCTTTTCCTGTCAAGACATCTTTCAGAAATTTCATATAATTAGGCATTTGCCTCAAATCATCCAACAATGGTATGTTTATATGAATTTCCTGTAAAATGTCCATGAACTTTTCAAAGTGAGCTTCTTCTTTTCTTTTTTCAACCTTTGAGGAAAGGGTGGAGGAGGTGGTTTAAACTCAGGAATGGGGATAGCTACACACTGTTTTTCTTTAGAAAATTCAGCTCTAGGTAGTATCTCAACTTCCTCCTCTTTCTTTCATTCATTCTCATTTTGCTTTTCTTTCTTTTCCTACTCAACTTGGACAACAGTGTCTTTCACTTTCTGTTTTCTCTTGTGAACGTCTACTTCCTCAACTAATGGCTTTCCACTTCTCAACTCTATGGCTTGCACTTGCTCTTTCCCCTCTCTTTTTGGATTTTTAGTATAAGAGGGAAGCTTACCTTGAGGCCTTGCCCTTAACTCATTAGCTAGTTGACCCATTTGCAATTCCATATTTCTCAATGAGACTTACTGACTTTGAATAACATCATCATTTTTTTTTTCCATATATTCCTTCATTAAGCTCTCAAGAGATGTACCTGGAATATGTTGAGGAGGCATTGCTTTTTGCTGCTAGTAAGGCATAGGTTGTTGATTTACAAAGGCTTGGTAACCTTGATGCCTAAAACCTGGTCGATAATTCACTTTTTGTTGTACTTGAGGAGCTTGAGAATTACTTCCTTGGCCTCCCCAAGCAAAGTTTGAGTGATTCCTCCAATCGGGGTTATATGTATTGGAGTAGGGATTGTTTGTCTGTTGGTTTTGGTTTCCTATGTAGCAGACTGAGGCAGTATTGCTGGGGCAAAATTCAAAAGTATGGCCCTCACCACAATAAACACAAGAGTTTGTACTTACCTGGTTTACAATAGCTGCATTCTATACATGAAGAGCATTCTGAACCACATTTTTCACAGTTAAATTCTTCAGCATGTTGGCCATAGAGGATATTGGGGCATTTATAGTAGTTAAGGCATCCAATTCTAAAAATCCTTTATTTTTCTTACCTGGGTTACTCCTTGAATCATCCCACTGACAATTGTTTGATGATACCCTTTCAAGGATTTCATGGGCTTCATTATAGGTCTTTGATAAAAGAGCCTCATTAGCTGAAGCATCCACAACTTGCTTAGTGGTTGTATTTAACCCATGGTAGAATGTCTCCATTTGTATACAATGAGGTAATCCATGATAGAACTAAATCTAGAATTATATCGTTACGGTCTATCGTTAATAATTATATCAATAGAAGGAATTTTTCAGCAAGAGTGTTCCAAGAGTCCACTGCCCTTGGAGGAAGTGCATTCAACCATGTCTTGGCTGCATCTCTAAGGGAGTAAGGAAACAAACCCAACCTTAGGGCATCCTTAGACACTCCTGGCATTATAAAAGAATCACTAACCCCTAGGAAGGATTTCAAATGAAAATGAGGATCCTCAGATGGTAATCCATGGAATTGACCTATGGTTTCGAGCATTTGAAATATGACTGGTTTATGCTCAAAAGTAGGGGCTTGAATTTCAGGTCTAATTATCCCTGTATTTAACTCATCAACTAAGGGATTGACATATGTTCTAATGGCTCTCTCTCTATCATCTACTAAAACAATAACATTAGCAGGAACCATAGCCTGAGGTTCAACTAAAGGTGGTCTAAGTCTTCCAGGATCTTGTTGATGGTTTTCAGGGTTATTTGAGGATTGTTAGGATCTAAGTGACCTCCATGTAAATCTTCTATTCTTTCCCTTTCAACCCTCATTATTCTATTAAATGTTCTCTCAAGCTCAGGATCTAAAAAAAATTCTAACCTTGGAAAGTCATACATGCACAGTTATAGCACCTGAAAAACAGAGAAATCACTTTAGTTAGACATTTCTTTCAGCTCAAAATCACTAAAAACAACTCAAACGAAGTAAAAATCTCATTAATCCTCGGCAACGGCGCCAAAAACTTGTTGCCTTAACTAGAAGGATATTAATTTTGTAATTAAGCACTCCTAATGTGCAAGTATACACAGTCTAATGCAGCAAGTGATAAGTAATCGTTCTCCTTAGGGATTAGTCCATGAATTTTACCAAGCTTGAGCTCACTTTTAGTGATAAAAGGGGTAACCAAACAAAAACAACATTCAAGGGAAATTTTTAAAGAAGTAAAACAAGACTAATTTAACCAATAACAAGTTTAGAATAACAAGTAAAAGAACTAAAACAAGTAACAATAGGTGAAATTACTTACAGTTAAAAGCAGACTTGGATTAGGGGTTTCTTATACTGTTTTGAGGACCAATGCTGTAGCAAAACTTATGCTAAATCACACCACACAACATCCCAACACGGAATCTTCCCATGTTTCCTTAAATTGTAGCTAAATTCCTATTTAAACTACTAAAAATAAGCTCATTGCTTATGTGCACTAAGTGGGTGATTATCCCTAACCTACCCATTTCACTGCAAGCTTAACTTGTAATCAGTCTTAGTGAGAATTGAAGCAATCAGTTTCTTATTCTTTTTCCCAAAAGTCAAGAAAACAGTAGATGAAAAAGGTTGGCCAAACATAATTCATCATAAACATTAAAAGCACTCCAAATTAGTGTTCAACAACATAAAACCACTTAGCTTGAACCTCTCTACAATATAAGAGTTCCCTAATCCTTGCCTTAAGCTATTTACCTCATAATGACAGAAATAAAACTCCTAAAAGCTATTTAAAATTCCATTACACCAGTCAAGAACAATGGAAAAGCAACAAAAGGAAGAATAACAATAAGAAGAGAAGAGAAATTCTCAGGTGAAGAGCTTCTAAAGAACTCACTCCTTCTTCCTCAACTCCTTTCCCCAGGTAGACAGTCCTCTTTTCAGTTCTTTTCTTCCCCTTTTCGTAAAACTTCCTTTTCCAGCCTCTCATCTTTTCAATTCCAACAAGCCAAGCTTAAATACTCCATCATTTTCATCAAAATCATGGTTGAATAGACAGGGAATAAAATATGAAAACATCCTATTGGTCTACATCTCTCTAGCTGGCTTAAATTGGACAACTCAATTAATGAAAACCCTTGCTCGTGTGAGTCAAGTGGCCTCTCAGTGAAGAAGTGCTTCAACAATCCTGCTCCATTAGCCACACTGTAGCTTTCAGCTCTTCAACAATTAGGTATGCTTAGCCATTTATCAATATTGTTAGCTTAGCTCAACTAAACAAGCAAAAAAACACTAACTTAGGGACTTCAACAACCCAAAACCACCAAAATACCTTAAACAAGCAAGGTTTAACAAGAGCATTCAAGTAAAAATAACTTTTCTATAAAGAGTTATCACTTCCATAGACAGAGTTCTCTTATAGTCATTTTTTATTTCAAATTCATTAATCTTTAGTTACCTATTAATTATTAGATTAATGAACCCAAGTGAATTATTAAGACATGTTTTTAGTCCTATTAAAAAACTAATTCACTTATTAGATAATCTTAAAATTCCATCATTTTAAACCCTTTAAAACAAATTAAACAATTATCTTGGATATTTTATTCTAATCCTATTAGAAAAAATAAGAGATAAATTAAATTCAAAACTTAAACTATTTTATCTTTGAATTAAATTATCTTTATTTATGGAAGACCTAATTTTATAAGAAAATTAAAAGATCTAATCTTATTTCGAAAAATCTAATCTTATTAGGAAACAAATAGAGATAGATTAAATTCAAATTTTAAACTATTTAAAGCATGAATTAAATTATCTTTATTTTAAGGAAACCCTAATCTCATTAGAAAATATCCTAATCCTATTAGGAAAATATGGATTCTAATTTTGAAAGGAACTATCTTAATTTAGTTTTCCAAATATAACAATTATATTCAAAGATATGGAAAATATAAACTTATTAGGAAAACATCTTAATTTTATTAGGAAACAACCTAACCAAAGTTTCAAATATAACAATTATATTCAAAAATTAATTAAGATGCATGATCATGCTTAACCTATGGTGGGATTTTAATCTAAATGACATACTTTATGCAACAATCAATTAATTTAAAACATACATCACATGCATAATTAAATTAAACTTAGCAAAATTGACTGACATACTTGGCATATCCTAAGATATTGAAATAATTTAAATTACAATAATTTAAATTTAAGACACATCTTGGTCTTCAATATATTTCCTTGTTTGAACCATTCCAAATTTAGGTTGAGAAATTTGCCTTAAGCTAAGTTCATTGACTTTGATAGACAGTTGCCGACAACTTGAAACAGGCAGAAACACCTGAAGAACACTTCTTCATTGTCGTCTGAATGACGAACTGCTTCATTATGAAAAATTATGCAGCTGGGGATTCAATTTATGATAATGGATCAATTTAAGAATTTATGATAATGAATCACAGTCTAAAGGAATGGGCTTGGGCTTGCATATTTCTTGATTTGAATTGTATGTAATGGAGAACAATTCTCCTCCAATTGAATTACTACCACAACGAAACTGAAGTGTAAAACACTCCATCAATTCCTTTATTAATTTTACCGCCTGAGCATATAAGTCGTCACTGCCATATGAAGATAATGTTGCACTTCAAGCAGGACTCAAATCTTGTTGACTACACTTCAAATTGCAATTTGAGGACTAAATTGAATCTCAACCTTTTTGCATTTGCCGGCGGAATTTAAAAAAAAAAAATTACAAAACCCTAACCCTTTCGGATTTTACAAATAATCTAATCAAACAAGAATCTAATGCCAAATATGCCTGAGAGGACAATTTTCAAATCACCACATATCACATATATGAAAAATAAAACATCCACCATACAAACTTTTTATTCTAAATAAAAATCAAAGTAAGCTTTGATACCAATTGAAAGAAATAATCAAATTAAACCCATAGCGGAAGCGTTGGAATCGACTTTGATTTTATTTAGAATTAAACAATAAAAATTAAGGTTAAGCAAAACATACCTTGAAAATAATATGGACAATATTTGGAGGGTCTTTTTCTCCTTGTGCTCCAACTCCAATGAGGTTGAATTTCAAGACTTCCACAAAGTTTTCCTTGCTATGACTCGAACAAATGACCAAAGAGGTTAGTGGGAAGCTTCTAGAAAATAGAATGAGAGAATGAGGGGAGAGTTCTCTAGAGTTTCTTTCTCTTATTTGGAATGCACACAAATGACTTACCCCTAGGGCCCTATTTATAGTGGCGGAAAAATAATTAAATAATATATTTTAATATTTAATATATTAAAATATATTTATCTAACCAATTTGAATCATATTCAAACCTTTCCAAATTCTCCTACGACATCTATTTCCTTATTTGAATCTAATTTAAATTTAATAAATATCTTTTCTTTAAATGTATCTTAATACATTAATAATTTCTTTAATATTTAATGCATCATATACAATAAATATGTTTTTCCTCATTCAATATAGCAAATATATTAAATTTTAATCCAAACATTTCAAAATTTCTCTCAACGAAATTGATCCCTATTTGTTTATATGAGCTAGCAAGGAGACCTTATGGACCTACAGATTATAAGCTCCAATGATACAAAATCAATTAATTAAACTCATTAATTAATTTTCATTCATTAACTATAGGTCACTCCACTATAGACCTAGAGTTGCACTCTTATGCACTGTAGGACAAGTTGTGTCCATAGATATAATCACTACATGCAAATCGATCCTTCACGATTTGTTTGTAATCACAACTGGGTGATTACATCTTGCACCTTAAGTACCACTGATTCTCTAATGAACAATTTTTTTATTATGATCTAACCATAAACTAAGTCCTTCTCGGGCCAGTGAGAGGGTTGGACTCCATTGTTCAAGTCCTGAAATTAGCACTTAAGGCACATACTCATCTACTTACCATATATGGGAAGGAGTGAATTTCATCTTGTGAGATTATGTTCCTTGCTCCCTATTTGGTCAAGTCCCTAAAATGGTAGGCATATTGAATCGGCTACAAAAGCCACTCTCACCCATGTAAATCAAAGGACAAGCCCTCACAAGCAGGAGTTCATAACTCACTCAGGATTAAGATCGAGTCGCATATGATCATCCTGATGAAATATTAAGCTTTTCAATTAACAGATTTATAAAGAGAGATTAAATATTTCGTGGTCCAGTCTTACACAAACTCATTGTATAAAATGTCCACACTCACATGTCTCCACATGAACGATTTAGATCAAATCATTTGTAACTATTGTAAAATAGGTCGTATCAATAATGTTACCAGGATAAGGCACCCAACCTTATCCATTTATTATGAACCTTTGTTGTTATAATAGGTCTTCGAACTACAAGGACAAGCTCTCTGACTTGAAATGAGCGAGGTCGTACCTTTTTGTTGAAAGCTTTAAACATGCGTGCTTGATAGCATTCTAATGCTTGTTGAGCATCCAGTCGCTTCTCATCTAATGTTTCTAACTCTTGCAGACGCAATTTAGCATTGTCTTCAACAGTTAGCTTCTCTTGAACTTCCATTCACAACGATGGGATTTCTCTCTAAAGGGAGAATAACCTCGACTCCGTACATAAGAGAATAAGGTGTAGCTCCTTTTGAAGTACGATAGGTGGTTCGGTATGTCCATAACACTTCACCAATTCTTACTTGGCAATCTCTTTTCGAATTGGAGACCACCTTCTTCAACAAGTTGCACAACGTCTTGTTAAATGCTTTAGCTAGGGCATTTGTCTTGGCATTGTACATGGACGAATTATATTGCCTAAAGCTAAATTTTTCACATAACTTGTCCATTAAACTGTTAGAAAATTGTCTCCCATTGTCTGTTACGATGTGAGGGGGGAATACCATATCGATAAATGAGATGGTTACGAATAAAATCTGCTACGTTTTCTTTCTTTGCTTCTTTTAACACAACAACTTCTGCCCATCTTGAGAAATAATATGTCCTTGCAAGGATATATGAGGGCCCTGATGATGATTTGGTGTTATAGGGCCGACAAGTTCAAGTCCCCTTGCTTTAAACGGCCATGAAGCTACAATTGGATGAAGTGGTTATGGAGATTGATGTATGAAATTGGCATGAAATTGACAAACTTCGCACTTCTTAGCATATTGCATCGAGTCTTGAACCATCATAGGCCAGTAGTAGCTCATTCTCTTTAACTGAAAGTGAAGCTTTGGCCCGGACTGATGAACTCCATAAATGCTTGAATGAGCTTCTTCTAATGCTTGTGTCTATTCTTCTTTCCCCAAACATCGAAGAAAAATACCTTCATACGAGCGACGATATAGAGTATCTTTGTAAATGATGAATCGAGATGCTCTTATTCGTATCTCAGTCTTATGTCGAATATCGATAGGAAGCTTCCCATGCTGTAGATAGTCTATAATCGGTTGTCGCCAATCTTCTTCAATTACATAAACAGATATTGCATTGGTTTCTTGGCTTTCATTTTCAGTTGGTGATACAATCCATCTTTGACAAAGTGGGATGTTTAAAACTTCACTTTATGAAATTGTTAGAGCTATAGCTAGATTTGCCAAGTCATTTGCCTTTGTATTTTTAGATCTCAAGACATGCTCTATCGTCACACGCTCGAAGCTTTCCAATAGCTGCCTAGCGTATTTGAAGTAGGGTATTAGGTCTTCATGTTTTACCTCGTATTGGAGCAATACTTGATTCACTACCAATTTTGAATCTCCATAAATTTCAATATTGGAACCTCTTGAAAGAAAATTCATAGGGAGGAAAAATTCATAGAGAGTTAGTTATGTGTGTAGAAGATATCTCTTTTTAGCTTAACTCAATGCAGTCCTACTTATAGAGACTTAGGGCAATATATTTGACAAAAAATCAAATAATATATTTTAATATCATTATATTAAAATATAAATTTTTAAGATATTTGAATCTCATTCAAATTTCCTACAATATATATTTACCTATTTGAATCCCATTCAAATTTCATATATATTGTTTCCTTTAATGTATCTAATACATTAATATTTTAATATTTTAATGTATCAAATACAATAAATATATTTTCCCTCATCTAATAAATCTAATATATTAAATTTTAATTTGAACATTTCAAATTTTCTTTCAACGAAACTGATCCTAGCAAAAGGACCTTATGGACGTACATATTATAAGATCCAATGACACAAAATTTATTAATTAAACTCTTTAATCAATTAATTTTCATTCATTAATTCTAGGTCACTCCACTATAGACCTAGAGTTGCACTCTTATGTACTGTAGGATAAGTTGTGTCCATGGATATAACTACTACATTCAAGTCAATCCTTCCTGAGTTGTTCATAATTTCAGTAGGGTCAAAAGTCCGTTTTACCCATGTAATTACATCTTATACCTTTAGTACCACTTATTCTCTAATAAACAATCTTTATATGATCCAATCATAAACTAAGTCCCTCTCGAGCCAGTGAGAGGGTGAGCCCCATTGTTCAAGTCCTGATGTCAGCACTTAAGCGAACTACTCATCTACTCACCTTATGTAGGAATGAGTGAATTTCATCTTGTGAAAACTTATGTTTCCAACTCCTTATTTGGTCAAGTCCCCAGAATGATAGACTTATTGAATCGACTATAAAAACTATTCTCACCCATGCAAATCAAAGGACAAACCCTCATAGAAAAAAGTTCATAACTCAATCAGGATTAAGATCGAGTCGCATATGATTATCTTGTTGAAATATTAATCTTCTCAATTAATGGATTTATAAAGAGAAATTTAATATTTCATGGTCCAATCTTATACAAACTCATTGTATATGATACCACTCACATGTTTCCACATGAACGATTTGGATCAAATCATTTGTAACTATTACAAAGTAGGTCGTATCAATAGTGTTACCAGGATAAGACACCCTATCTTATCCATATACTATAAACTCTTTAGCTTATTTCTTGAACATGATCCTCTCGTATGTCACCACATACTGTTCGAGATTACACTAATAACCTAGGAGTTTTTACATATGGGTCTTTAGGCTTGAGTGCTACAAATTTGAGCGTCTTGATGCTCTAAAAGAATTGAGACACTCTCCCCTCGGATTTCTTGGCTTCAGCTCCTCATTTCTTCAATTGATTACTTCAATTTGGTCTTAGCTCCGATGTGTTCCAATTGCTCGGTTTCTACAAAATAAACAAATATAAACGTGAAAGAAACTGATTAAGCTTAAAAAGAGCATAAAGTAAGGCCTAAAGATAGCACATTTTTTGTGCTATCAAATACCCATAAACTTAAGCTTTTGCGAGTCCTCGAGCAAAATAAACAATAAAAACATCTCTAAATAACAAAACTAAAAATGCAAGTGACTCAAGCCTAAAAAATTTTGAAAACAAATCAATCATATTAAAACAAGATTTATGACCACAATCTATCATCAAGAACCTTTGAATTAATTCTTTCATTCCTTACGTGTGTGTTCATAGCCCCTCCTATTCTAGTCTTTATAAGTCCGGACTTGTTTTATACAACCCTCAACTCATTTTCCCTTCACTCTAGCCTAAGTTCCAATCATTAAGTCTCTCTACAGTCAATAAGGTAATATGCCACTAGGGTGTCTAGAAAGGAAAAAATTCCCCCAAACTTGAATTTTTTATTATTTTGGTAGACACTAGTTTTCACATATCCATTGTAGGAACTCATACCTATGGCACTTTTACTCACATGTGACCCTAATTTATCATAGTAGAGGTAGCTCTTTATGTCCTTAAAAATAAAAGCAAAATGTGTTATTTTTATTTTCTCTTTCTTTCTTTTTTTCTATGTAAAAAATAGCAACAATTAAAATAAATAAATAAGCAAGAATTTTCTCCTAGGTGTAACATTACGATCCATCATGCTACCTTTTAATTAGTCCTAAAGTCTTTCGAGGTGACAACAAGCATCTAGACCATATAAACTAATTCTAAGCCTTGAAAACTATGAATATGTGGCCTATGTGCTATAGAATTGCAAGGGAATAAAAGTAAAAAATTTAACTCTACCTTGAATAAAAAATTGATCACATACCTTGAGAAAATATAATTAATCTAAATTCAGCATCAAGCAATATCATGGGTTGTCATAGTTACAAACAATGAAATAATACAACACAATCTCAATTAATCTCAAAATATTATCAAAATAAAATGGTTTGGTGTGTCAATGAAAATATAATTACAAACCATAACAAAATAAACAACACTCCTAAACTTTAAAAATTACATTGTCCGCAATGAAATACAATAGAGAAATATACAGTACAATAAAGAGGGCAAATAAAAGGATAGGAGGTGAAGAAAACTCCCCTGAACACTGAGATACATCCCTAACCTTGATAAGGAAATAAGCGAACAACTAGCTCAATCAAACTCAAAGAAGCTTATTATCCAAGTCAAAGGGAGTCAACACAAATTTGGACCAATGATGAGCCAATTATTATGCCCCAAAGTCCAATCATTAGAGCTAAAACACTACAAGAAGCATTGAATTCTTACTTCCATGCTAAGGTTTCTACATATGGTGAAGAGTTGCATTCTTTCAAGCTTAATAAGACACCTCTTCATCCAAGCTAAGAGTCACAATGAGTCCAAATTCACTCACATCTTTAATGCATTATGTACCTATTAAATTCATGTATTTACATTTAATTTGGTTCATGTATAGATTTAAAAGGTTGGGGGTTGAATTTAGACTACATGGGTGAAGGGTTGTGCCCTTTCAAGGTGCCTATTGAATTAGTATAAATAGGCATGTCATTTTGTCATTTGAACGCAAGTTGAAATTGAACGAAATCTCATATTTGAGTTTTAGTCTCTCAAGCTTTATGCTTTCTTTGTATTATTGTGTTAGAATGCATGTTTAGAACTTTCAATCTTAGCTTGATCCATTAGGTTGTGGCGAGTTCAAAATCTCGAAGATAGAAACAAGTTCTCCTTTCTTCTTGATCATCGATCAACTTTTCCAAGTAAAAATATGTTTAACTTTCTTAGAGTTGCCTATCATTTTGTTAATGGGGTTTCTTATTATTGTTGTGGAGGTTCACCTTGAATAAGGGGTGTTCTCAAGCATAATTGAGATAGTTCCTTTATCTCATTGGAGGAGACATAAGGTGGCATAGATGGCGAAAAATCAGGATCGATGTCAGGCATGTGATGCATGCACTTGTACAAATGAGAACAATAAATCATGGAAGATTAGACTACTGCTGAGAAACATTCTTGCATAGAGAAAGATAAAAGATAAAAACAAAAGTTGATTTAGGTTTTAAATAAAGAGAATAAGGAATCGAGAAAGTGAGATCTTTTTGTTTTGTTTAGAGTCTAGACTTCAAAAAAGTTGTAGAAGAGAAATAAGAAAGTGCTAACTTTTGTTCTATGAATTTTTTTAATATCATGCCTTATATGTAGAAGGGTGGGAGTGGGACGTGCGCTTAATTTTCGATTTTTTTCATAGTTTTTTCTTTTAAATGCTATAACTTAAAGCTATTAAAATCCTGATGTGTTGTAGTGGTAGTTGGTCTCAAATTTATTTTATCATTAATTTACATTAATGACTTGATAATTTGTGATTGGCCAAAATTTCTCATTCAACAAATGCCATTTTTTGAGATTTATGCACAAGTATGCAGTGGGTGAATCTCGAAAAAAATACTTTGGAATCAAAATATATGATGATTTTGACTTCCTTTGATGTGTCAATTTAATCAAAATATGAATTTAGTACAAAATTTGATTCTTTTTTATTTGAACACTCCTTATGCCAATTAATCAAAATATGAATTTTGGTAAAAATTTTGATTTTCTTGTTTTGCAGCAAACTTTGATTTGAATTTCAGTAGATTATTTTTTACCTTAATTCCAAATTGAAGTTTTGATTTGAGGTAAAATTTAGATTCTCCTAAGGTTTTGACTTTGAAGAAAACTTAGGATGTCCCACAATTTTGGCTTGAGTTTGGAATGAAACTTGAATTTGAATCTTACTCAATTTTTGACTTGGAAAAAATTTGGCGTATGCCCAAACTTTGATTTGAGAAATTTTGCCAAAAATTTTGACTTTGAATAGAATTTAGATTCTATCCAAATCTTGTCTTGAATTTGGAATAGAATTTGAATTTGAATTTGAATCTTTCTCAAATTTTGATTTGGGAAAAATATTGGAGTATGCCCAAATTTTGATTTGAGAAATTTTGCAAAAATTTTGACTTTCAATAGAATTTAGATTCTATCCGAATCTTGGCTTGAATTTGGAATATTGAAATTTGAATTTGAATCTTACTCAAATTTTGATTTGAGAAATTTTGCCAAATTCTTGTTTTGAATAGAATTTAGGTTCTATCAGATCTTGACTTGAATTTTGAATGAAATTTGAATTTGAATCTTACTCAAATTTTGATTTGGGAGAAAATTTGAATATGCCAAAATTTTGATTTGAGAAATTTTGCCAAAATTTTGACTTTGAATAGAATTTAGATTCTATCCAGATCTTGACTTGAATTTGGAATGGAATTTGAATTTGAATCTTACTTTGAATATGCAAAATTTTGATTTGAAAAATTTTGCCAAAATTTTGACTTTGATAGAATTTAGATTCTATCCAGATTTTGGCTTGAATTTGGAATGGAATTTGAATTTAAATCCTACTCAAATTTTGACTTGAAGAAAATTTAGAGTATACCCAAATTTTGATTGAAGAAATTTTGCCAAAATTTTGACTTCCAAAATTTTTGTCAAATAATTGAATTTTGATTTTTGTATTTGGCCAAAATTTTCCTCCTAAACATGAATTTGGAGGTTAATTTTTTTTTACCTTAATAACAATGGAGATATCAAGATTTGGTTTGCCAATTTTGCTTGATTAGGCGATTTTTTTTTTTTTTTGCCAAAATTAAAACTCTCCGTCTAAGTTCTAACCCAATCCCCTCTTTTATAAATTGGAGAGATTTCATAGACCAAAACACAAGGTCATTCCATCAAAAAGCTTTAGTATTTGAAAAACATTCTCTCTTCGATCTTCTTCCCTTTTTTTTATTTGACTCATAATGCTCACATATTTTTTTCTTTGTGTAAGTCTTGAGTTCGAGCAATAATCTTCCTTTATGCACTTTACTTGTGCTGTCGGTAAGTGAAAATTGGTCTTGAACACTAATTTTTCAAGCAATCATTTCAAAACCATTTTTTTTAAGCAGCTCTTGGCACTTCTTTTTGCAGAATTGGGACCAATGGGTCCTTACATTTGAGGAATCAGAATCGGAATTGGAATACCTCAATCTTATATTTATTTTAAATATTAAAATTAATTAAATATCTCTCATCCTCATTCTCTATCTCATTTTTAATCAGAATTTTCCATTTCATTTGAGTGGTCCCTGCAACTTACAAGACTCGACCTTGACCCATCAATACCATTTATGATTCTTGTTGTTGTCAAATTTTGGACAGGAGAAATCTCACCTAACGTTCACATGACAACGACTGTGAATTTGTATTCTTGGGAGAAGAACGCGACTTGCAAGATAAGAAATACCTGGACACCAGTGTGATGTAGGCTACAGAGACTCCAATAGAGGTAATCTTTGAGAGAATTTAGGAGTTTTAGGAGAGTTTAGGTGACTGGAATGAACTTACCTTGCTCATCCCTCTAGAGAGCTTAAATACCTTCCTACTTAAGATTTTCATGTGGTCGGCCTCGGCCTAGGCCGATAAGCCCAAGCCTGTTTCTTAGTCCTTTCGCATCCTAAGCCAGTCCTCTTTGGGTTTTAGTCCGTTTTTACTTCATTTTGGGCTTCTTTTCCTTGTTTGGAACTTTTAGTAGCCTTTCACTTAGCCCGTTTTTGTTCGTCCAATTTCACCCATAACAATTCTCATAATATATGTATATTAATAGTGTGTCACAAACTCGTGATAAAGCCAATCCTACTGGCAAAAGCTAGGGAAAAAAAAGGAAATTTCTCGAAACTGTAGCTGGTCCACAAATCAAATGAAGCAAGCTGTGAATTAGGGGTGTAAGTGGGTCGAGTCGGGTCGATTTTTTGAAAACCGAACCGACCCAAATCGGGTCGGTTTTTGTAAAAAAGAGAATCGGACCGACCCAAACCGGACCAGTTCATATCAGAACCGAACCGAACCGAACCGATTCATGTCTTTTTTTTTCTTTTTTTTTTAATACATATATATGGATTCCATCTAGTGTTCAACTTGAAGTTTCAAGGATGTACCTAATAATAATACATATACACAACAATAAGCTTTAATTTTTAAAGAAAAATAGCTAACAAATATTAAAAAAAAACACATATACATAGTTTCAAATGTCAAAGTTTACTCAATATAAATTAAATGAAGTTTTCAAAAAGTAAAATTAAAATAAGCTCCAACTTCCAACATCAATGTATTCCATTGCTACTCCTTGACTCCTACAAATTCTCAGCACAACTTCCAACTCCGAAGTTGTCAAAGGCATGTTCCATCTCCTTTCGTATGCTTATGAATTCTAGATAAGAAAGAAAAATAATTAGCTCATAAAATGTATATAACGAAATAAATAAATTTTGAAGTCATATTACAATGTCATTATTTATTACCCTCATCAATTTCTTCAGCTCCTTCAATTTCTTCACTCAAATCTAGAGGTTTAGATTGAAGCTAATTTTGAGCACAAATGAGTGCCTCTGCAGTTTGAGGAGTTAATGAACTCCAAAAAGAATCTAAAACCCGTCCTCCAGTGCTAAAAGCTTATTCATATGGCACAGTAGATATATGAATGCTATAGATATCCCTGGCTACTTGACTAATAATCTTAAATCGAGTAGAATTCAACTTCCACCAATTTAGTATATCAAAATGTTCTTCTTTTACACAGGCCTCATCTAGATAACAAGCCACCTCAGCTTTGCCATCATTTTGATCTTTTTTCTTAATTAGTCTATATCTATCATGGACAGCAGCACGTACCTTATAAGTCCCAATTCCACTCGATGCATTAGAGGAGATAGATGATGTTTCACTCTGACTTTGACAACTTGATGCTTCTATGGGTGTAGATGCTTGTGTTTGTGGATGTTGTTCTTTTTTCACTGACATTCTTAAATAATAATCATCACATAGTCGGCACAATGGTTCTTCAACCTTATCTGTCCATTCTTTCGCACTTTTCTCCTCCAAAAATTCATGAAAGCAATAACTAACATAATTCAACTTATATCTAAGGTCAAGCACAACAGCAACATAAAACAATAAATTAGTTTTCTCACTTGTAGTTATACCCCAATACTTGTTGAATTTTGTTTGCATGGTTGATGCCATCTGACTTAACAACTTATTCTTGTACAACGAGTATTCATGAATTATTTCTTGAACCAAACACATTTCATGGAAAAATATATTTGAAGTTACAAACATAGATGCAGAAAACTTTAAAGTAACAACTAAAAAAGTCTTCAAGAACTCTACAAACACCTTAGCATTATCCCAATCATCAATAGTAGGCATCTCACCTTCCGGCAAATATTTTGGGTGATGTTCCTCTAATCTATCAAAGGTCTTTCGAAACTTAATTGCTCCATCTAACATAGTGAAAGTCGAATTCCATCGTGTTGGAACATCCATACTAAGACAACTTTTTGTTGAAATGTTATCTTCTCTAGCAAAGTCTTTAAATGTTTGCAATCTTGAAGAAGATGACCTAACATACTTCACAGCATTTCTAATGCGAATGATAGACACATGCAAATCTTTTAAACCATAACTAACAATCAAATTAAGGATATGAGCACAACATCGAACATGGAGAAATTCACCATCCAACACCAATTCATTTCTTCTTGTAAACTTTTTAACCAAATATGTCATTGCTCCATCATTTGAGGTAGCATTATCAACAGTGATGGTAAAAAGTCTATCAATGCCCCACCTTTGCAAGCATTTTTCAATTGCTCTTCCTATCGTCTCTCCTTTATGATTAGTTATTTGACAAAAGTTCAAAATTCTTTTGTGCAAGTTCCAATCAATGTCAATGAAATGAGCAGTTATAACCATGTAATTAATATTCTGAATGGAAGTCCATGTATTAGTCGTTAAACAAACTATTTGGCCAGTTCAAGTTAAGGCACTCTTCAACCTCCTTTTCTCCTTCATGTACAATTGAAAACAATCTTTTGCAATAGTGACTCGTGATGGAATTACAAACTCAGGATTTAATGCCTTGCAAAATTCGTGAAATCCTTCACTTTCTACAAACTTAAATGGCAATTCATCCAATATGACCATACAAGCAAGCATCGTTCTACAATTCTCTTGAGTGAACGATGTAGTTATCACATTACATTCAGAATCTCCCTCTCCTTCAACATAATCTTTTGAATTACTTACATACTTCTTACATTTCTCTAAGTGCCTTTTCAAGTTTGTTGTTCAATTTCTCTTAGAATCACATGCATATGTAACCCCACAATATTTACAAGCAGCCCTAGGAAATTCAGGATCACATCCCTCTACTTTAATAAAATGCTCCCATGCATTTGAAGCTTGTTTAGTAGGTTTTCTTTTCCCTAATAATCCTACTTTACTACTAACACATGAATTAGGATTATCACTTTCAATTGAACGAAGAGTTTGACTAGAATGACTTTGCTTAGAAGTCTCAGTAGTAAAAGATGAAGACACATCCTGAGACAGAAATTAAATCAATTCACGAGTACTCAAATTTTTCACGTGGTTAAAAAGAGGATAATAAAAAGTTTAGAGCTTAAACAGAAAAGCAAAAACAAAGGTTAAATATATGTTTTTTTTTTTAAATTTCAACTTCCACCTTAGTCCTTCACATTTTAACATTCTTCAATCACACCTTTTTTTGTGTGCAAACCTTAAATGTGGTTGATAACACAATACAACCTAAATCAAAAAAATGGAAAGCTTCTAAATTATAAACAAATCAGTAGAAATTTTGAGTTTAAATTTCTCGTTCCAAATTATGATGGCGCAAAAATTCGGCAATAGACAGATTTAACATCCACTAATAGAAAATTGAAGAAGGTTACAAATTTTCGAGACTGGATTAAAAAGACTATGTGGAAAAGAAAATTAGAAATGTCTAATGGTTGGGGTGTTATTGTTTTTTACCTGTTGCCAAGAAGGTCTGAAGGTGAATGATCATCTTCTCTTCATGGTGAATGAAATTACCCCTCTTAATCCCAAGCCTAAGATAGTTGGTCCATCGAAGCCTGCAACTCTTACTACATCTAAGCAAGCCTAAAAGAAGGAGAAGAACACATAAAATTATAAATGGAAAATAAAAACGAGGAGAAGAAGAAGAAGAAGAAGAGTTAGGTGTGTTGAATTTTCTCAAACTAAAATAGAATCCAACCAACCAACAACAAAGAATAACACAAAAAAAAAAAAAAAAAAAACACTCGCACGCACACCACAGCCACAGCCACAACGCTCCTCAATTCTATTTTTAAAATTTTTGTTAATTCCACAGACAATTAAAATTACATTTAGAATCACATGTATTATTATCTTTCTCCATCCAAGAAAAAGCAAACCAATAATTTTGCCAAAAAAAAAAAAAAAGAGATGCTTGAGGCCAATATTACTAGCTAAGCTACCCCATTCCATTCCCTCCCTAGCCCTCCCCATAGGCCATGTCAAACTATTTTGAAATTGATTGTTACATATAATTAGATTGAAGATTGAAAGGTGACTTAGGTGAAAGTTGAGAGTATAATTTTGATGAAGGAATAAAAAGAAAATGTTGAGAGGAACTGAACATTTGGGGCCCATGTTAGTGGAAATGGAATGGTTGTAATATTTTGAAATTGAGAAAGAGGCAGAAGCCAACGAAAACAAAGACAATGGGAGCACGTGACCTGCCAAAAGCCGAAAGCCAAAAGCCAAAAGGCATGGACACTCCCCCATACCCATATTCTTCTTTCTTTCTGATGATCAATCACCTCACTGCTATTTTAGTTTCAGATACTTTCAATTTGTCCTCATTGCAACATCAAACCTTTCAAGTTACAGAAATTCTACTCCATGAAATTAACATATGCACAAACAAGAGAGAAACAATGAACACACCTACTTTAGTAAAGTGCAAACCACCAAACCCACAACACACAAACACATATTCCCATTTCAATTTACCAAAATGATCTGAATTATCTTAAAATTGGACCTTTCTCTCCCTCTCAACCCCTCAAATTTACAGCCTTCATACATGATCTTCACTAATAATCAAGGGAGCAAAATTATAATTTCCCCTCAACTTCATTTATACACATATATATTCAAAATAAAACAGAGAGATTCAGATTTTAGAAGAAAGGAAAATGAATCAATTTTCGAAAGAAGAAAAAAAACCTAAGTGGGTGAACAACCTAAATTATTTTTCCATTTAAAGATCAGTTGGGAACTTAGAAATACTCTCTAAATGGTATTTAACCCATCCATGAGTCATATCAGTTTTGTCCAATTAGTCTTTATAGAAATCAAAAACTAAAACACAGTGAGTAAAATTATTTCATGAGGAAGCAGACCCATAAACTAATTTTTTAACAATAAACGAAAACGAAGTAGACCCATTATTCAAAAAAATCACCAGTGACTAGAAAACTAACCTTACCGTCGTCAGATAGGGAGATTGAACACTGACGAGGTGAGCATGAGCAAAGAGAGGGAGATTGATGGCGACATGAGCAGAGAGAGAAATTGACGGCGACACAAGTAAAGAGAGGGAGATCGACACGAGGTGAGCACGAGCAGAGATAGAGGGAGATCGATCGGCGGTGGGCCTAGCTCTAGCAAAGAGAGAGAGAGAGATTGAAGTCGAATCGCAGCGTTGTCGAAAGACAAGAGAGGCTTGAACGAACAAAACACGAAAAAAAAAAACTAATAAGAAAGTGTCGGTTCGAGTAAAGAAAAATCGAGGACCATCAGGACCAGTTCGGTTCGGTTCGGTTCATGCCAAATTATGTTGAAAATTGAACCGAACCGGTTCGGTTCGGTTCGGATTTTTACACCCCTACTGTGAATCATGATTTCTTGAAGCAATATCCCATTGAATAATATGGTTCTCTCCAAGATTAAGAGGTGGAGTGATTTATATTTATCTGCCATTCATTCTAATCACGATTTTTATATATATATCTTATTTATTATATCTTCTATTTCAATCTCATTTTAATCTTGAATTTTCTACCTTGTTTGATAATATTTTAATTTTTTTTAGTACAACAAATATGAGAGTATGAAAATTTGAACATTCGACTTCAAGAAAAGGAGTACATGCTTCATTACCGTTGAGTTGTGCTTACTTTGGTTGATAATAAATTACTTAAATAATATACATAAAAATCTTATTTATTATACCTCCCATTTCAATCTCATTTTAATTGTGAATTTTCTACCCTGTTTGATAATATATTACTTAAATAATATTTATAAATAATTTTGTTTATTATATCTCCTATTTCAATCTCATTTTAATCGTGAATTTCTCATCCTCTTTTGATTGATGTAGTCCTTGTCCTCTTATAGAAACTGGACGGCGGGATTTTTTTGGCATCTTCGTATTTACTAAGGATGTGTGTCACGGCAAAGCTTGGCAGAGGAGTTTATATTTTGGTAATTTTGCAATGATATTTTTTTATCGGATTGTGGTCGTAGTTCCTTGAAACCCAGCCATTGATGGGGCAATTGGGTAAACAACCATATTTAGGTTCCATTTGAGATTGTTATAGCTTTTAAAATAATTGATGACAACTGTACTTTTAGAAAAAAAAAATAACTGTCATAAGAAGCATATTAATGTTTGATAAATTTCAATTTTAAACATAAAAAGTAGGTCAAAACGTGCAGTAAATTCAATCAAAATTGTTGTGGTTTAGTTAAAATGACTAAAGTAGACATATAATGTTAATTATTTATATGTTGTTGTTTAGTATATGAATTATTATAAGTTAATTATCTAGAACTTTTATAGTTTAAATTACACATTATATTTTGTTATTCCATTTTTTTTAGTTAAAAAAATTATCTAGAATTTTTATAGTTTAAATTACAAATTACATTTTGTTTTTTTAATTTAAGTACAAACAAAATGTAAGAAAAAAAATAAACCAATAAACCAATTTGACGGATCAAAAGAAGATAATTTCTATCTAGGTTGTATCCTTTTTCGTCAGCAGCTTCAAGTGGTTTATGGAATGGTCATTACCATACAACAATTTTTTTATTTTGTAAAATCTACAATTAGGAAACAATATAGAGCCATTGACTCTTTTTTTTTTCCTGTTTTGGTTTTATCTCTTTCGTGTGAGCAGTTAAAAAAATGGTTAAACCCCACTTCTCTTTCTAAAATCTTTCTAAATAAATATTCCTTTTGGGTTTCATAACAATTTCAAAAGACAATATCTCATATCCCTCTCTTATAGTACAACTATGTTTGTACTAAAAAACTATAGTTAAAAAAAACAAACCAATCAAAAAATAAAATTAAAAAATTAGATAAGAAAAAAAGATCACAATAACATTCAACACCTTTGAATCTAAAAAAACATTGACTCAATTTTCGATATCTTTGAGATGTGTATAACAGAGGGAAAGCACCAATGGGACGAGCAAAAGGAAAAAGAATGTGATAATTAAAAGAAGATGATGACGGCCAAACACAAACAAAAAATAAAAAATAAAAAGCTGGAAAGTTTAAAAAAATATGAAATTGTTGTTGATTGATAATGCTTATATTTTACATATTTATAGTCCTTTTTACTTAAGTTATTTGCACAAATGCATGTTCTTATGTCTAATAAGTGTAGCAAATTGGTAGGAGAACAACTTGAATTAATAAAGAGATTGTTTTGAGCTGAGAAATATGAAATAAGAGGAAAAGAGTTGATTTTTAATGAGTTTTGATGTTTTTATGCATGAATTTGTAAACTGCCAGAATTGCAGCTCTAATTGTAACTGCAATTTTTCCTAGAGACAGAATTTCGAGAAATTAGGGGGAATTTTGGAAATTTGATTTTGTACTGATATTTAAAGATATTCTCCACGAATCAAGCTCATAAAGATTCATTTCTTGCCTAAAAAATCCATGGAGAATAGTATTTGAAGGCTATAAATAAAGAAGGACCAAGCCACGAAGGGGGTCCACGATTGTTTTTACGTTCCCCGGACCACCATAGTTTTTGTAGTTTTATTTTTTGTGTTTATCGATTCAAAAGGAAGAATAACGCTATCTAATTTTCAATTCAACCCTATCGAAAGTTTAGGGTTGTAAAGATCTTATTCTCCTTGAAAGGGGTTGAGTTTAGATCGATTGAATAAGTGGAAGTTATCTCTTTGAGTCTCGACTTTCCCTTGTAATCGCCATATTAGTTTCAATTTTAGGTCTTCACTTTAGTACTTTGAATTCAGTTATTACATTAAGTTTAATTTCAATTCTTAGACTTTGATTCTTATAGTTCTTTACATTACTGCAAATTTTATTTTAATAAAGTTCATTATTCAAAATTACGTTCCAACAAGTTATTCTTTCACTTTACGTTCATTGCTTTAATTTTCAGTTTCTGTTTTACTTCTTTTTATTTCTTAAGTCAGCATGTGTTTCCTTTCCTTTGATACTTTGTTATGTCTTTTCTCCATTATGAATCTAGCATGATTACCTGGGTGAATATACAAAGATTGAGTTTAATATTGAAAGGGTTAAACAAGATTACGTGTTCATACAAGCAATGGAGGATAGTAGCTTAGACATAAGCACTTGCTTTTTACCCTAGACATAGGACAAAACCTCTAAGACCAAAGGGTTGTATTCACATTATAATATGTTCGTATTAGCCATAGACATATGGTTTAATTGCTTAGGCTTCTAAAGGCCTTTCCATTAAGATCGAATAGGAGTTGAACTTAGTTTATATTGTTCGGTGCTTGAGTAAAGATTGCAATTGCATTATAGGTCACAATTCTTTTCTAAGGGTCAAAAGCATGTTCGAATTCCTCATTCTTATCATTGATTTATAGTACAATAACAACCTTCTCGATTTATTAATATTGGTTACCGAGGTTGCTTTGTGTGAACAGCTTTGCCTTAATTTTAGATTTTGTGGTATCCATTCCTTGTGAGATTGATATTTTGGAATATTTCCTTTATTACTTGTTTGACAGTGTGCACTTGGACTAGAATGAGGACTTTTTCTATTTAAAAGTTTTCTTCTAAAGCCCATACGTTTTCAGTCGATCACCGATGCAAAAATCACAAAGCTTGATGAAACTTGCTTCAAGTTGATACTGGAATTGCAAAAGCTTAGATCCTAAAGGAATTGAAAAAAGTGACTGCCAAAGGAATTGAAGAAAATAAAATAAACGGATAGATACGATAGCCACTTCGAAAAATCCTGATTATTTGAGAAGCTAAAGTAAAAAGCTACTATTTAGGAGATCTTGGAAATCAAAGAATTTAAAAAGTGATTTTATATAGATTTAAAAAAAAATCGCGATTACCAAACACCACAAATAGTTAGAATTTTTTCAAAATCGTGTAGCAATCTCAAACGCAGCATCAATTGATCATTTTGAAAAAAAAGCCAATTTTTTTTTTGGGGGGATAGATGGTCAATTGCTAAATTTCAAGAGAATCTATAAATGAGCATTGGACTAAAACACCCCTCATTTGAAATCTAGTTAGTAAAATAAATAAAGTTTATATCAAATAAAAAAAATATCTCTATTAATATTTAAATTCAAGGAATAATAATGAGGAAAATTTTGGAAAACAAAAAATATCTTAACGACAGAATTTAATCAAAAATTGAAATTTTAAATTTAGAAAAACAACGAAAATCAGAAGCAAAAAGTAGTGCAATCATCAAGAAAATTTAGGTCTGGAAAAATAAAATTTATTAATGGTACTGGCAAATACCTTGTATTTGAACACTAACCTCAAATAGTTGCTTCTCTCATCTTTGAAAACCTATGAAAGAACATGCAAAAAGCTTCTGCCTAAACATCAAATCAAATTTATATATTTTAATTTCGAAAAAAATGTGTATTCAACATTGAACCACACATGATACTTTGTACTCGGAAAGCAAAAATCTTCATGCACGAGAGAAGATTAAGAACCTCTAAAAAATATTGTGTATTTTCGTATAAATATACATTATATGTATTTTCTCCTTATGAATTTTCAGTTACATTTATGGAAGACTTTCATTTTTTTACACCTACTTCCACATCTGCCATCGTCCAAAAGTATAACAATCCTTATATCATAAGAAAACATTTGAATGAGTCAAGGTTAAGGTCGTTGACAATGAAATCATCACGTAGAACCACCATTTTTAGCACAACGTATATTCAAAACCAATTGAATGAATCAAGGTTAAGGCAACTTGATTCATTCAAGATTCATTCAAGCAGTTGCAGAAGAACCAGAGACCCAAATGAAATAAAAAGCACATATTAACGAAATTACCAATTCCATATATTTGCTAGTGACAAAATTCGAGGTTTCAACTCCATATTCTGCTTAGCTATGGCTGAATAATAGGTGAGAGCAGCTAGTGTAAGCAATCAAAATTGCCACCAACCGCTAAGCAACGAATGAAAACCGTTGTAGATTGACTGATAGTTATCATTGAATGCTTCAATCACAAAACTCATGAAGTTTCTACCATGTAGCTTCAAAATTGTTTTTTTCTAAAAATTAAATCATCCGCACTAATTCTGCTATTGACTTTATTTTTTAGAAAATTAATCAATCCTTTAATGCCCCAAATTGATCCAAACACCCATAATTTTCTCTCTCACCATGTCGATTAGAAGTCTTTGATCAACATTCGAATATACAGCGATGATGATTTCTTGCTCGATGGTTTTATTTAGCTTTGACCAAATCGATAAAGATGCAGTTTAAAAATGGAAAATCTAAATGTTTTTCTTTAAAAAAATACAGATTAATCTTTAGAGATTGGAAAGATAAAAACTAACTACTTTAAATTAAATTTTGAAAATTAAGTTTAAAAATGAAAAATCTAAATGTTTTTTTTTTAATACAGATTAATCTTCAGAGATTGAAAAGATAAAAACTAACCATTTTAAATTGAATTTTAAAAATTAACACAGATAAAAACTAACAAGTTTACATAATCCAAGGGAGGGAAAATGGGAAAATTTAAACAGATGAATTTTTCCATAAAAATTGAGAATGAGCGTCGTAATATACCAAGAATAAAAGGGGGGAAAATTCCAACCGAATTTGAACCTAAATTTTGGTTTAGCCATATTTCATTAGTTTTTTATTTTGGCCATTTTCGGAGTCGTGTGTATGTGACCGCTATTGATCACTGCCAAAATTAGTACACAGTCCATACAAATACGTCCACTTCTTTCTTTTCAAAAATTATAATGTGTTATAGATGACACAACCATGGTTTTAAATTTTCATTGACATGTTGATATTTTCATTAATATTTTCATATATCCATGAATTTGACCTCGACATAAAGGATGAATCGACGTTTTCATTATATCATAAAAAATCAACGAAATGTAACAAAAATATCAACAAAATATCACTAACATGGACTTAATATTAATAATAAGAAATTTAAACTTAGGTAAAAACAGTGAAATGCTTAATTACTTGTCAATTTAAATATTTTTAATGAATTTTTTTATATTTATAATTGTTTAAAAAATATACATCGACATTGACATTGTACGATATTTTCATTAAAATTTCCATAAAATTGAGACAACCATATTTCCCTCGACATTGACATTTAATAACTTGGATAATTAGGTGTGGGGGCCTACCACAAAGGATATAATGCTAAACATTATTTATATGAATATATATAGTTTGAATTTCTTGTGATCATGATTCAGGTACTCTAATTGGAAAGTAAATATGATCCTTATGATGCTCGAGTAGGACAAATGAACCAACACTACGTTGGAGTGCAAAAAATCTAAGACAACAGAAGCAAGATTTAAAAATGCTTAAAAAAATTATTTGTTACTGACATATAAATCAATGGATTTAAAGTTAGGCCAAATTCATGGCCCTTTGGCCTATTCAAAAAGGGAAATTCATCCCCAAAAAGAGATTGAACTCTCAAAAAACCATATGTCCTATTCAAAATATATTTCCAAAAGCTCATTTACAATTCTAACAAATGGCTATTTATAGCCTTACAAGAAAAATAACCTAAAACTAATTAATCTAAAATTAACACTAAACTAATAATAATTAAACTAAACTAATTATCTAATCTTGTATTACATTAGATTCACCCCGACTTAAAAAAAAAAAGACTCGTCCTCTAGTCTAGGTGAAAAAAAAAGAAAATTTCTTTCTTGATCCTTGTGAGTGTGATAAACTCCAATTGAAAAATTCCGATGCAAAAGTTTTCCAAATCCATAATTGGACTAAAACAATCTTTCATGAAAATGCCTTCAAAATAAAATAGAAACTGTGCTTTGAATGGCTCATTAATCGACCAAAGGATGATGAGAATGGATGCCTTATGGAATTTGAAGTTTGGCCCAATAATTGAACTTAGCCCAGGTAAATTAGGTGTGTGAAATAAATTTCCAAATTTGCCCGCATCCCTATCTTGCTTTCTTCTTCATCGTGAACCACCAATACCCATGTGTTTTCTTCTTCCTCAACCATCATCGGCGACGACCCTTTCTGTGCGACTGAGGTGATAGCAGTGGTAGTCAAGCCACCTTCCGACAAGTTCACGGCAGCCAAAAAAATCCTTTCTGGCGAAGTGGCCCCCTCCGACGACTCTGTGGCGTCGAGCATAGGCTCCTTCCACAAAGCTGTTGCTACGTAAGCATCCTCGTCCCATGAATCTGCCCCCTCCGACAGCGCTGCTATGTCTTGCGTCTCGTATCCATGGTCGTGTTTTTCTTCTTTTCCAGTTTCCTCGCCTACGACTACAACATCATTGTGGTCTTCTTTGATTTCTTCGTGTTTAGCATCATTTTTTTCAACTTCTTTGACTGAACCACATCCTTCCTCGACATCTTTTCTGACATTTTTGTCTTCTTCATTTTCAATTTCTGGGTCCTTTTCATCTCTGGTTTCTTCATTTTCTTTTTTGGTTTCCTCATGGTTAGCTTTCTTTCTGCCTTCATAATACTTTTCTTTAGCCTTAGATATTGTTTGAAAAATTGGATTAGAGGCAAATTCTTCATGGAGAGCATCTAATATGTTACACAACCTTTGAAGTTCTTTGATGCGAAATGTGTTGGGGGAGTGTAGTTGTTATTGTATTTTGGTTTCTAAAGTAGTTGTTGTGATGATCTGTTTGTTTCTGAAGCAGTGGTTGGTTTCTAAACTAGTGGTTCATTGTAGTTGTCATGCTGTGGATGAGAATGTTTTGATGAGGTTTGATGATTGTGGGTTGTTGAATAAGGGTACTGTAAATGTGGTTTGGGTGGGTTTGGAACTTTTGGATGAGGTATAAAAATGGTGGGTTGATGAATAAGGAAGTTATGATGGTGGAGTTGATGAATACTTGGATGAAGAAGCAAATTTATGGTGTGCAGTCCACCGTTGATGTTGGCATCTCCGACTGCCACCCGTGATTTCATACCTTCCCAGGAAGGTCGAAGGTTTGTTCGAGGCTATGATACCAATTGATGCAGTAGATTTAAAGTTAGTCAAAATTCATTGCCAAAGAAGGAAAATCCATCCTACAAAAGAGAGATAACTCTCAAAAGAACCAAATGTTCTATTCAAAATATATTTTCAAAAGCTCTTTTACAATTCTAACAAAGGGCTATTTATAGCCCTACATAAAAAATAATCTAAAACTAATTAATCTAAAATTAACAACTAAACTAATAATAACTAAAATTATGTTAATTATCTAATTTTGTCCTACATCACTATATCAACAAGATGTACATTTCTCGGTAATTCATTCATAGGAACCTTCAAAATTAAGCACATTTGACTTAGAAGTAATAATTTTTCTAATTGAAGTTATTGGAGATGCGCTGTTTAGCATAAAATAAAAACCTTATGTGGTTAAAAATTTTGGTTAAAAAAATGATAAGTACGATAAAAGTGCTCATCTTATGTATTCTTTTTTTCTTTTTTCAATTGTGTATATATGCGTTTTGGTCATGAAGAGATGGAATACCATATGCCTTTGATATACTTTTGCCATGATAAAAATATTTGTTACTTAAAATTTTCATATTTAATGTAAGAAAGGAATTGTAAAGTATTTTTAGTTTAATTGACCAACGTACCGAAGAAAATCAAATTTAATTTCTTCATCTTGATTTTATGAGTTAATTTCAGAGGTGGGTTAAACAAATTTTCCTGCAAACACCGAACGTGTTGTGGCCACCGTGGGCTCGCCTGTCTCTGGGCATTCGTCGATCGTCGTAAGAAGAAGGCCGAACGGGGGGGCTGGTTGTTTGGCACTTGTGCGGCTGGAAGAGGGAGAGAGGGAGGGGACAAAGAGGAGGGGCTTTTAATTTTAAATATTAAGTCAGCATTAAAAATAATAAAAACATTACCCCATTGTTGTAGCAAATGAAAAAAAGTAACGTCAACGACCTTTTGAACCTGTTTCTCAAATGATAATACTTAGTTGCATACTAGCATGCAGCCAAGTATTATCCTTTCTCAAAACTCAGAGACTAAAGTGTATCTTTCAAAAACTCATGGATTAAGTGACCTATTTATGAAAACTCAAAGACTAAAAAAATAATTTTAGCAAAACAGAATTATCAAAAGAATCCTCCAACTTAGTTTGACTTTTTTGAAAAAAATATTAAAGTGAAGCACTTATTATATAAACACTTTTAGAAGGAATTTGTAAGCTTATTGATAAGCCTTAGTATTAAGGCTTATTTAACTCCCAAATTTTTTTAATTATTCTTGTTTTGTCTTAAGATCAGTTGGAAATAGCTGAAAGTTGAGTAAAAATAAGAAAGAACGAAGAATGAAGGCAATTAGGATAAGATTCTAAAAGACTAAACTTGCTTGCAAGAACTGTGGAAATTGCAAAACCAAAATTGCAAGATGAAGTTGCAATTTTGGAGCAGTAGAAGAATTCAACAAAAAAAAAAAATTTGCACGCAGCCCGTATATGGAAAGCCTCAACTGTCGCACGATTTAGGGGATTTGGAGCACAAATTCTTGATGATTCAACCCTATGGAGGATCTACAAAGGGCGGAAGAAGAGGAGTCGGCGGGGGCATTCGTTTTCTGGAGAATTTTGCTCGTGGGTTTTTGTCAACATGGATACTCTGTTTTTCCTTCAGTTTTCTTTGTTCTCTACTTTTACCGAGAGCTGTTGTGCTGCCATGTTTTAGATTCATTCTCCTTTAGTTTTTCCAATCCGATTCAAGTGAAACTTGGGTTGTTAAAACTAAATCGTTCCAAGAAATAGTGAGGGAATTGAGTCGATTGGAATGAAGTAAGGATTCGAAAGTAGATTAAATTACTTCTGTTTCAATTTCATTCGATTGTCTTCTAAAAGTTTGATTCTTGTTTCGTACATTTTATGCTTATGTCGGATTTGAAAGTGTATTGAATTACTTCTGTTCAATTCAATTCGGCTTTATTGCGAAAGTTTAATTCTTGTTTCGCACGATTTATGCCTTGGTCGAACTTGAAGGTAAGTGGAAGAACAATTGGATTATTCTCCCCTTGAAGCCTTCGATTCCTGAGTTGCCCTCTATTTCTATTCAAATTGATTTTTTTTTTTTTTGGAAACCTTATTTGGTTACTAGTCCAGATTGGTGTTAATTATTATTGCTCCAATTATTCTAATATGCAATGTTGATTAGGGGAGATTTTTCATATTAATTCCTTAGTTGTGGTTACCATCAGCAAATTAATTTGATTCTCTAATATGAATTTTTATTCTAAATTTAGTTGTAGGATTTTTACCTTTAATATGAGCTAGACTTCTTAGGGGGTTCAAGGATGTGAATTTCCTAAGAAGTAATTGTAGCCAAATTTCCAACAAAAACCAAGCCTACATTTCAATTGTTTGCTTGTGTTGAATAAATTTCCGTTGTGATCCTAGATTGATCAACTAGGGTAGCAACTCAAGCTTAGATCCAATACCGACGAGGTTAGTGATAAGTGGATTTCGCACAAGTGATGGAGAAAAGAGCTTAGACATAAGCCAATTCTTTACCCTAGACATAGGGATTAAAGACTTCAAAACCCATAAAATTGTTGGACTGAATTATCTAAGATACAGGGACTATAGACATATAGGTCACTCACTTAGCCTCCTAAAACCTAATTACAAGGTGAATAGGAGTAGCAAATTTGGTTTACAATTGAATGTAGAATAGGTTGGAATTGCAATTTTGGTTTTCAATTACAACTTAGGGCAATGATATTCTTGAGCCCCTCCTTATGTAAAATTTCTTTTGCAATTTCATTTACCAAGTATATCTAGTTTTCTATTCAACATTGCAAATTTTCGATTATGCAATTCAATTATGCGATCTTTATTACTTTATTTTGCAATTTTTGGATTCTGCAATTCAGTTTTGCAATTTTTTCCACTTTAACTTGCAATTAGATTAAGCAATTATTCTCTTTTTACCAGCACACCATCCCAACCTTGTTTTTGAAATTTTAGTTTCCAAGTTTCAATTCTTCTTACATTTTGCTTAGCAATATTTTTGTTACACTGTTACTTGTGGAATCGATCCTCAGGAATACTTCTGTTTTAATACTTGCATCGGTAGTGTGCACTTGCACTGGGGTTGAACATATTTGCTTACTTTTCTTCACCCAAAGTTCACCCGATCAAGTTTTTAGCGCCGTTACCGGGGAACGGCAGTTTTTAACAAAAATTTTGTTTTAGCAAAATTTGTAAGACAGTTGCAATTTTTCTTTCTATTGTAGGAGGATGAAATTTTACTTGCAAACATTGCAGGGTAGATCCAATGTATGTGAAAAGGGTCTCATCTCTTCGAGCTAGATCCTAAGATAGAGAGAAACTTCCACTGGCGTCGTAGGCAGCAAAGGAGGAAGAAACAGGAATAACTCGAGTTGAACACTCGGGAGAAATCTGTGGAAATTGTTTGTAGGAACCACTCATGGATTGACCGGAAGATGGACCTCGAGTTAATCAGCTTGACAAGGAGGGCCAAAACAATGGAATGAACAACAATGCTCAGTAGCAAGCAAATCTTATGCAAAATCTCATATTTATTGCAGAAGAGAGGAACAGGGTTACCAGGGATTATGCAGCTGCTACATTCCAAAATCTGAACACCGAGATTGCAGAACCAATCATAAAAGTAAATCATTTCGAGCTGAAGCCCGTGATGTTCTAGATGTTAAATACAATTGGACAATTTGTTGGATTGCCGAATGAAGATCAGCACAAACACATAAAGACCTTTATGAGAATCTGCAATTTCTTCAAATTGACGGGAGTTTCTAATGACACTTTGAGGCTGAAATTGTTCCCTTTTTCTTTACAGGGTAACGCAGAGGCATGGCTTGACTCATTTTCCCTAGACTCGATCACAACTTGGGACGAACTTGCAGAAAAGTTCATTCTGAAGTATTTTCCACCAACAAAAAATGCACAAATTAGAGGAGAAATCATCATCTTTAGGCAAGGAATATTGAAAGGTTAGATGCAGCGTGGGAGCGTTTTAAGAAACTGGTGAGGAATTGTCCACACCACGGATTGTCAGCTTGCCTGTTGATCAAGCACTTCTACAACGGGCTGACACAAGCTTCGAAAACTCTAGTCAACGCATCTGCCAATGGATCTCTACTCAAGAAAACAGTGAACGAGGCAAATGAAATCTTGGCTGCCATGGTATCCAACAATAGCCAATGGGGAGAAGAAGAGCCAAGCAACACTTGAAATGTTGGAGGAATGCACGAAGAGATGTAATTGCAGCTTTGAGTGCACAAATCTCGGCAATGAACAACACCTTAAAATCATTGACTTTGGGGAACCAGGCCCCAATAGCCGCTATTAATCAAATTGCTACTCCACCTTGTATTTATTGCAATGATAACCATCTAGTTGACAACTGTCCTTATAATCCGTCTTCTGTCTGTTATGTAGGACAAACCAGGGCAAATCCTTCTTCCAACACATACAACCCTAGATGGAGGCAACATCCCAACTTCTCATGGGGAGGACAAAATGCGAACACAACTAATGCAAATTCATATAGGAAGCAAGGAAGACCACCATGTTTCAACAATTCACAACAACATTCGTTTATGCCCAAAAATGTGACCCAACCGCAACCTCAACCTGCAATACATAATTCGTCACTAGAAACCTTGATGAGGGAATACATGGCCAAAAACGAAGCAAACATGTCTAAGAATGATGCCATTATCCAAAGTCAAGCAGCTTCACTACGAAGTTTAGAAATGCAAGTGGGGCAGTTGGCAAACGAATTGAAGAACCTCCCTCAAGGGACTTTCCCAAGTACCACTGAGAATCCTCAAAGAGAAGGGAAAGAATACTGTAAAGAAATCACTTTACGCAGTGGGCTCAACTATGAATGACCAAAGATGCCACAAGAAGTGGAAAAAGTAATTCCCAATAAAATTGCAGAAGAGGAGAAAGAAATTGCAGAAAAGGAAAATCAAGAGAAAGAGAAGATCAAAGAAGAAGATTCAAATAGTAAACAAGCCAAGGTCACAACCAAGGCATTTGAAGCAAAGGACCCTGAACCATTTTATAGATCGCCATGCATTTCCTCAGAGACTCAAAAAGAAAAATAAAGATGCCCAATTTAACAGATTTTTGGACATTCTCAAGCAACGTCACATTAACATTCCGTTAGTGGAGGCATTGAACAGATTCCAAATTATGTTAAATTCCTCAAGGACATCTTGACAAAGAAGAGGAAATTAGGAGAATTCGAAACAGTGGCACTGACAGAAAATTGCAATGCATTGCTAACAAGCAAGGTACCTCTCAAGTTAAAAGATCCTGGAAGCTTTACAATCCCATGTATGATAGGAGAAATGGACGTCGGACAGGCCTTATGCGATCTAGGAGCAAACATTAACCTAATGCCCTTTTCCGTTTTTAGACAATTAGGAATAGGCAAAGCTCGCCCAACAACAGTGACCCTACAATTAGCAAACAGGTAAATTACACACCCCATCAGAAAAATAAAAGACGTCCTGGTCAAGGTCGATAAGTTTGTATTCCCGACAGATTTCATAATCTTGGATTGTGAAGCAGACTGAAACGTTCCGATCATCTTAGGGTGACCATTTTTAGCTACCGGGAGAACATTAATAAATATCCAGAAAAGGGAGCTTACAATGCGAGTGCATGACCAACAAATCACTTTCAATGTACTAAAGGCATTAAAGTACCAAGGAGACATGGAGGATTGCTCAAGAGTAGACATTGCAGAGGCATTACAACTTTACGAATCACAGGAATACCCAGAAGATGAAGAGTCAGAAAAGGAAGAATAATGGTCACTTGAACCAACAACATTCGTGAATAAAATAAGTCCATTGAGAATGATCGGGGATAAAGAAGCACCAATCAAACCTTTTATTCTGGACCATCTGAATTGGAACTGAAACCATTGCGCCCCCATCTGAAATATATCTTTTTGAGAAAAGATAATACTCTCCCAGCAATTATTTCTTCCACACTATCTCACGATGATGAATTTTCTTTAACATAGGTACTTGCATGCCACAAGTGAGCAATTGGATGGTCCATTGCAGACATCCATGGAATTAGCCCCTCATTCTGCATGCATAGAATCAACCTAGAAGAAGGGGCAAGGCACTCTGTGGAGAGTCAAAGATGGCTGAATCCTGCAATGAAAGAGGTAGTGCGAAGGGAGATCATTAAGTGGATCGACGCGGGAGTCATATATCCTATTTTAGATAGTAGATGGGTGAGCCCAGTCCAGTGTGTACCTAAACGAGGCGGGATGACAGTAGTGGAGAACGAGAAGAACAAACTGATCCCTACTCTCACGGTAACAGAATGGCGAGTTTGTATGGACTACAGATGATTGAATAAGGCAACCAAGAAAGATCATTTTCGCTGCCATTCATAGACCTAATGATGGACAGACTTGCAGGAAAGGAATACTACTGTTTTCTAGATGGCTATTCTGGTTACAACCAGATTACCATCGCTCCAGAAGATCAAGATAAAACAAAATTTATATGTCTGTATGGAACCTTCACATTTAGAAGGATGCCATTCGGATTATGTAATGCACTTGCAACCTTCCAACGGTGCATGATGGCAATATTTTTAGACATGGTCGAATGAACGGTAGAAATCTTCATGGACGACTTCTCTGTGTTTGGCGAGACTTATCAAGGATGCTTGGACAACTTAGAACAGATGCTAATTCGAAGTGAGGAAACGAGCTTAGTACTAAATTGAAAAAAATATCATTTCATGGTATAGGAAGGAATTGTGCTAGGTCACAAAATATCAAAGAAGGGAATAGAAGTGGATCGAGCTAAGGTGGAGCTAATTGCAAGATTACCCCACCCAAAATTGTGAAAGATATCCATAGCTTCCTCGGACATGCAGGCTTCTACCAAAGATTCATCAAGGACTTCTCACAAATATCAAAACCTTTGTGTAGATTGTTAGAACATGACCGAGTGTTTGTGTTTGACCAGAAATGCATGAAAGTTTTCAACTAGTTGAAAGAAGCATTGAGTTCAGCTCCAATCATGATAGAACCAGACTGGTCGAAACCTTTTGAGCTGATGTGCAATGTAAGTGATTTCGCAGTAGGTGCAGTACTGGCACAGCGACGAGACAGAATAATTAATCCGATCTACTATGCTAGTAAAATAATGAATGAAGCACAAAGTAATTACACCACTACTGAGAAAGAATTTCTAGTCGTGGTTTTTGCATTCGAAAAATTCCAATCTTACCTAGTAGGTACTAAAGTCATAGTTCATACTGATCATTCCTCCTTAAAATACCTATTCTCAAAGAATGAGGCAAAACCACGACTAATCAGATGGGTACTGTTACTACAAGAGTTTGATATAGAGATTTAGAATAGGAAGGGCACAGAGAACCAAGTGGTGGATCATTTGTCCAGGCTAGAAATAATCATTCAGAAAGAAGATAAGACAGAAATAAAGGACGTATTTGCTGATGAACAATTGTTGACTGTGGAGATTGGACCAGATCCATGGTATGTGGATATTGCAAATTATATGGTCAGTGGAGTGACTCCCCCAGAAGCTACTTCATATTAGTTAAAGAAATTCTTTTATGATATGAAATATTAGTATTGGGATGAGCTCTACCTCTATAAATTAGGCCCAGATCAGGTATGGAGAAGATGCATTGCTGAAGTAGATATGAGAAAAATTTTAGAAGCATGTCACATGGCTCCATATGGAGGTCACTTTGCAGGAACCAAGACAGCAGCAAAGGTTTTGCAAAGTGGATATTTCTGGCCCACCTTATTTAAGGATGCCCAAACTTTTTCAAGGAGTTGCGACAAGTGTCAAAGGACAGGGAACTTAACAGCACGAGATGAAATGCCTATGAGGTATATGCTGGAAGTGGAGATCTTCGATGTTTGGGGAATCGACTTCATGGGTCCACTTCCCCCATCTTTTGGTAACCATTACATCTTGCTGGCAGTGGACTATGTATTCAAATGGATTGAAGTTGTGGCTACAGCTACAAATGATGCCAAGGTTGTCAAAAAGTTCCTTCTAAAAAATATCTTCACAAGATATGGGACCCCAAGAATGTTGGTTAGTGACGAAGGTACACACTTCATCAACAGAATAATGACCAGCCTGCTTGCAAAGTACAATGTGAAACATAAAGTGGCAACTGCTGACCACCCGCAAACTAATGGACAGGCCGAATTTTCAAATAGAGAAATCAAGGCGATATTAGAAAAAACAGTTGATCCATCCAGAAAGGATTGGTCAACAAGGTTGGACGAGGCATTATGGGCACATAGGACTGCTTTCAAGGCACCTCTAGGGATGTCACCGTACATAATTGTATTTGGAAAGGCATGCCACCTACCACTCGAATTGGAACACAAGGCTTTTTGGGACATAAAGAAACTAAATCTCAACATGGATCAAGCTAGACAAAGAAGGAAACTAAAATTGAATGAACTTGAAGAACTTCGACACAATTCCTACGAGAATGCTAAAATCTATAAAGAGAAAATGAAGAAATGACATGATCAAAGGATTCGAAGAAAAGAGTTGGAGCATGGACAACATGTCCTATTATTTAACTCAAGGTTGAAACTATTTCTAGGAAAACTCAAGCCACAATGTTCCAGACCATTTGTAATAAAAAAAAGGTTTACGAGCACAGTGCGGTTCAGCTAAGAGATGACAAGAGAAATATCTTCAAGGTCAATGGTCAGAGAGTAAAGCCTTATTGGGGAGATGAGTTGAACCGAAGCAAGGTCACCATCTTTTTGTTGGAGGAGAAGTGATTATAAACCAGGTTAGATGTCATTGAAGTTATGTTGACTTTTATTTTTAGAATTTAAAAAAAAACCTTAATAATAATGCATAACAATAATTTTTAGCCAAATCAGAAAACAACTTGAGTACAAATTCTGTCTAAAGAAATTTCTATCTAGGATTGAGGTATTTAAGTTGACCGACAAGGGAACACCTCTACCTGGGAATCAACTCAAGATGTTCAACCATTTAGACAAAAAAAAATTGAAAGCATTATTATTAATATCTTTATATATAAAAGAAATGGGTCAAACTGTGTGAACGTTTTAATCTATTACTTTTAGTCACAGGAAGAAGATGGAGAAAGCAACCAAGAAAAATTGGAAAAATAAAAAATTGCAATCGCAAGTTGCAAATTGTGCAGGACAAGAAAAAAAAGGGAAATTGCAAAAGCCCGAAATTGAAATTGCAAACTTGAAATTAGAGTAAAGCTAGCGAGCAAAACCAAGCAAGCTAGTGGAAGAAGAAAAGACTCCTTAATTGAAATTGCAACTTTGTTTTGCAATTTCGATTAAGGCAACCCGCAGGCAGAGAAAAGAAATTGCAGTCTCGTTCTGCAATTTGAATTGTTTTCTTAAAAGGAAAAAAAAGACGAAGATGGAAGGAAATAATTTGAAGGAAATAATTTGAAGGAAGATAAGGAAAGGAAATCAATTAAAGAAACCCAACCGTTGCCCCTTTTTAAAATTATTTTCTCTGTACGAATAAAACAAAGGAAGGGAAGTTTTCAATTACCCAAGTTATTTTTCCCAACCACTTCATCTTCCTCCTTTGCCCCAACCTTTCAATTTCATCACCATGTAACCTTCAGTGAGTACCTATCACCACCGATCGAAGAAGACGCTGGTGAAGAAGGGCGATTCCATCACCAAAACATCAAACCCCTTCCCTTCAAGCCCTAACTCTTTGCCCAAGGCCTTGTTGCCAAAAATATTCCCTGAAGATACAAAATCGAAAGAAAAACAGCAAGAGTTCAATGCATATGGCGATAATGATCTAGAAACTGGAACGGAAGAATGGCGAAGGGAATAGCGAAGGCTGGCAGATGCCTATTTCGAGCAGTTAATGGAGATGGAAAAACCACTTTAGGTACTAATGCCACTCATGGCTTCCTCTTCAGACCCACCGAAAAATTTTAAAAGAGGAACTTCAGAATGGAGGCACATGATTCGCCAAGTTCATTCCAACCGACGAGCATTAAAAAGGAAAAATGAGATTGATAATTTAGTTGCAGAACTAAAGAGAGAAGCAAAGAAGGCAAGACCCGAGCAATCAGTAGCCACATTGCAACACTCCGCAATGAAAGAAGAAGATGATGAAGAGGTGCAAATCATGCCCCCATCAACCAAAAAACCTACCAAGCAAAAGCTTCTAGCAAGAAAAAGTACGATAACAACCGAATCAAAGAAAAGAGGGAAAATGGGAAGGAAAATCAAAAATCTCGATAGGAAAGGATTTGGAGAAAATGCCACCACCCAAGCAACATCAATCAGAAAAGAAAAGGCCTGAAGAAGGAGAGTGGGTGAAAGAAGCAGTAGTCCGAGCACAAGCCTTGGCTTCTTCTTTCCGTGATGCACACATAACATCTGGGTTCAGCACGAAGAGACCATCAAGGTGGTCAGAGAAAGAAGGTGAGGGAGAAGATCAACAGTCCGGAGGACCAAGCCACGATTTGGGAGAGAGTTCAGAACATGAAAAAAAGGTATCGTCCCTTGACTCCTTTGCAAAATTACTGATTATGGAGTCTAGAGGAAATCTCTAGCACCTCATCATCTAAGATGAGGAATGACTCCGAATAGGGAAGGCAAGAAAATGAAGTAGAAACAAAACAAGAGGTCCAGAAGGGAGAAGAAAAGGAAGTGGAACAAGAAGGGAGTGAAGATAGAGAACTAAAAGAAAAAAAAGAAGATGAGAAAGATGAAAAAAAAGAAGAAAGTGAGCAAGAGGATGAAGTAAATAATGTGTAGGAAAGGAGATAGATATTATAGAAAATGGGATTATTAGAGGAAAGAGGCTTCACAACGAATCTGCCAACATTCATAACTTCCATTATTACATAATATGGATGAAAAAAGCTCTGCAAATACCCTAAACCAGTAGATGGAGGATTGATCATTGACTTCTATGTGCATCTAGGAGACGAAGACAGAAATGAACTTGGAATTCAAGAAAAGAATGTGGAGTATTTAGCCAAGGACATCAATGCGGTCTACAGGCTCAAATCCTTGTGAAATCCATAGGGAAACGTAGCCATAGAAAACCAAAATAAACAGCAATTGGAGGAAGCCTTAAGCATGTTGGCTTACCCCGGTGTCAAATGGAAGGTAGGGCAAAAAGGAAAATGACATCTGAATGCAAGGGACTAGATGAATGAACCTTCGATATGGCTATGCTTCATAAAAAATAGGATTTTACCAATCACCCATGGTTCCACAATCTCTCAAGACCTTGTTATGCTCCTCTACAACATATACAAGGGATATGAGATCAATGTGGGTAGACTCAAGCATGAGATGGTGCTTGGAAGAAATAAAAAGGTTGGAAAAATCTTCTTTGGCACCTTAATTACAAAATTGTGTAAGGTGGCCGGGTTACAAAGAGCTAGGACAAGTGCACAAATATGGCCTTGGGATGCTATTGGAGTAAAATGACTGATCAACCACAACAAGAGAAAGGTAATCAAGCACCACAAGGAGATGTCCCAAAGGAAGGGTGCTAAAAAGTTTGTAGGATCACAGCAAGAGGAAATTGCAGAATCGCTAGTTCTACAATCTAATTCTACAATTCCCTCAGACAATCAAAAGAAGATCTAAGAGCAGTTGCATGTTTATTGGGCATATGTGAAGGAACGAGATGAGGCCCTTAAGCAAAACCTTAGCCAGACTCACAAAAGGGAAGGGCCCAATGTTCCCGAATTTTCTCGATATGCTTCTTGCACCTCCTCCCAAGCCAATAATTGATTATGATAACCAATCTTCCTCCTTTTAGGGGAGTCCTCTCAAACACTCTTTACTTTGATGAATTTTGATCTTTGCTTGAAACTTATGCTGTTATATTTTTGTCTTTCTTAGTTGTTAGTTGTTGTTTTGATAATTTATATTGTTTCGTTTCAAATTTCGAATGTCAAGCATTGTTGTTTTGTTAAAAGTTGTCTTCGAATCATTACACACAAAAAAGATAATAAAATAATAAAATATTTTGACACAAAATAACTTCGGTGGTGAGATAGGAACACCCATTTTCATTAAATGTTTACACCCAACTTGTTCAACTAGGCTAGTACTGCTCTTGCATGTAACCAACACATCCAACCATATCTATCTAGACGTAAATAGATACATACTAAATATAGGAACACTAAATTGTTTGAAAAGCCCAACCATTCCCCAAGAATTAAAGTGTCAATGGGGACATTGACCATCTCAAGTTTGGGGGGAGAACATTTATACATTGTAAGTACTTGTAAGTGTTGCCTAACTCACATTCCTCTAAAAACAAAAAAAAAAAAAAAAAAAAAGAGAATATAAGGGATACCCCTCTTTTCAAACTTAACTAAGTAATCAGGGTAAGTCATGGCACCCATGATTTATTTTGCACGAATAGTTGGATGAGAAAACGGGTATAGCTGTGATTGGTGATGTGTACTCGTAGTCAGCTACTTCTGCCACAAAGCGTTAGTAAGTTGAAACGAAGGCACAATTGACTAAGATACCTCCCTTGAGAAAATATGGCAACATGAAATAAGTTGGGGGGGAGACAAAATTAGAAAATTTTAATTTTCCTTGTTATGACAATTTAGTGAAGTCTAGCTTAAGGAGTAAAAGTTTAAGCTAAGTTGGATGTGGCAAGAAGTGTTGCGTTCTGAATAGAGTAGGAAGAGCTAATTGAGCAAGTTGGGCAATGATATTATAAGTTTGAAGATCATTTTTCTTCCTTTCTGATGTAGGACAAAATTAGATAACTAGCATAGTTTTAGTTATTATTAGTTTAGTTGTTAATTTTAGGTTAATTAGTATTTTGGATGTAATTAGTTATTAGGTTATTTTTCTTGTAAGGCTATAAATAGCCCTTTGTTAGAATTGTAAGAGGCTTTGGAAAATATATTTTGAATAGAATATTTGGTTTTTTGAGAGTTTTCTCTCTTTTTGGGATGGATTTCCCTTCTTTGGACATGGATTTGGCCTAACCTTAAATCCGCTACGTCAATTGGAATCAAAGCCTCAGACGAACCTTGGATGTTCCCGTGAAGGTACGAATCCATGGATAGCGGTCGGAGACGCCAACATCAACGGTGGCTTTCCCACCATGAATGTCCTTCTTTGTCCATGTACACCTATTCGTCAACCCACCATCCTCATAATTCATCGAGAATTTCCAAACCATATCATTCATCATCCAAACATTCCAAACCATCCCGACCACTGTTTCAGAACCCAAAATACAATGACAACATCTACACACACCCAACTGATTTCGTAGTCACCCACTTTCAAAAGATGTGTAACAGATTAGATCAGAAATTGGGTAAAAGGTTAGATACTCTTAAAGAAGTTGCTTCCCATCTCGCCACTTGCACAAAATGCAAAGTTAAGGAATAAGATTATGAGGGCGAAGATGAAGTAGATGAAAGTTATGGAGAAGAAGACAGCGACATTGAAGAAATTAAAGAGAAGAAGAAGAGGAAAAATCAGATCTCTGAATATCATTAACATCCTTGGTGTCCATGGATGATCGAAGAAATCAAAGACAAAAAGAAATACAATATGAAAAAACTACAGAAGAAAAAAAATCATAATAGAAGAAGAAGAGGAAGTAGAACCAGAAGTAGATGACGCCCAATCTTTTAGAAAATAAGAGAAAAATGAAGAAGACGTTTCGTTAGAACTAGATGTCGCTAGTTTAGTCCAAGAAGCTGAAGCAAAAGTCATCAGAATCAACAATGAGGGGCAAGAAGAAGTTAGAGAAGAAGATGTTTCGTCGGAGAATGTTGTCTTCGGACAGGGACACGAGATAATGGATGCAACAGCATCAATAGAGGACGCTAATTCATCGAAGGAAAAAGAGTTGATGGATTATGTTGTAGCCATAGACAAGGAAACTAAAGAAAAGAAAAAAAGGGCTAGGGACTCAAGACACAAGACATTGCAACACCACTGTAGGGGGCAAATTTGTCAAAGGAGCCTTTGCTCACCACTATAGAGTCGTCGGAGGGGGTCGCTTCGCTGGAAAAGATCCTTTTGGTCGTCGTGAACTCATTGGAAGGTGGCTTGACTATTGCTGTTGTCGTCACCGTCAAACAGCAAGAGTCGTCGTCGATGAAGGTTGCAGAAGAAAGAAACATGTGGGAGGTGGCTCACGATGAAGAAGAAAGAAAGATAAGGGTGGGGGTAAATTTGGAAATTCATTTCACAACCCTAATTTACACATGGGCCAAGTTCAATTATTTGGCCAAACTTCAGATTCCATAAGTCATCCATTCTCACTGTCCTTTGGTCTATTATTGAGTCATTCAAAGCCTAGTTTCTACTTTATCTTGAAGACATTTTCATGGAACATTGCTTTAATCCCATTATGGATTTAGAAAATTTTGCATCCGAATTTTTCAATTGGAGTTTATCACACTCACAAGGATCGATAAAGATTTTTTTTTCACCTTGACTCGAGGACGAGTGTTTTTTTTTTTTTTTAAGTCAGGGTGAATATGATGTAGGACAAAATTAGATAATTAGTATAGCTTTAGTTATTTTTAGTTTAGTTGTTAATTTTAGGTTAATTAGTTCTTAATTAGTATTTTGGATTGTAATTAGTTATTAGGTTATTTTTCTTTTAAGGCCGTAAATAGTCCTTTGTTAGAATTGTAAGAGGCTTTTGGAAATATATTGTGAATAGAACATTTGGTTCTTTTGAGAGTTTTCTCTCCTTTTGGGATAGATTTCCCTTCTTTAGCCTTGAATTTGGTCTATCCTTAAATCCGCTGCTTCACTTTCTACTATAATTTTAGACTTCCAAAAATTTATTTAGGCTATTGTAACAACCGTTTTTAATAATTTTTCGTTGTCGTATCTATTGAAGGTTATCCCTATTTTTTCAATGACACTGATAACTGATGGACACACCTTCGGTCCAGATCGGATGTTGCTGATTTGAAACGAATTAAATAAGTCATATTATGCGACAAAAAAGACTATATGCACAACTGATAAAGGGCCTTTTATTCTAAGATCTAAGGAAATATATTATATCATGTTTGATTGAACTCAAGATCTTTTATGTGATAAACTAAATTTAATTAGTATTACATTTTCAAATTTTCCTATTGTTCCAATATATATTGTGATTAAAATTTATCAACGTGTTTAGAGGTGAGAAGTAACAAGAATTCAGCACAACCTAGATATGAACAATGAGTAGTTTGGATGCTACAATTTTATTTTAATGTCAAGATCAATTTTAATTGGGACCTTTTTTTTTTCTTTGGGTTGAAAGATAAGATGTGACTTGACAAGTTATTAAGATAAGGCTAACTATACGTGTTTAAGTCCCTAATTTTTTGATTTTTTTAAAAAAAAATTAATTCATCATATTTAAAAGGTTAAAATATCATTTTGGTCTCTGTACTTTGAGCTTTGTTCCATTTTGGTCCCTGTACTTTCAAATGTCCAATTTTAGTCCATGTACTTTCAATAAAGCTTAAAATTGGTCCCTTCTATTAGTTTATATGGTTAATTTTTCTTAAAAGAAGTTAGTCTCTATTGGCTTTCCCTGTATAAATTTTGGAAGTATGTTCACATGGTGTCTTTTTTTATATTAAAATTATCATTATTGTTTAACCAATTTTGCTAAAAATTAACTTCAAACTTATCATAGGGACCAATTTTAAGCTTTATTGAAAGTATATGTACTAAAATTGAACATTTGAAAGTATAGAGACCAAAATGAAACAAAGCTCAAAGTATAGGGACTAAAATGATATTTTAACCTATTTAAAAAGTTTAATTCACTCATTTTATGTCTTTTACATTTTTCAATTATATCCTTTTTGTTAGTGAGTGTTAAATGTGACCAATAAATAATTAAGTTTACATTACATGTATTTAGTTAATAATCCGTAGAAATTTAGAGGAGGAATATTAGGCCAATCACTTTAAGTGAAGAAACTTTCCGATTCCTCTTCCAAATTAATTTCTAAGATGTTATAGAAATTAAATATTTTGTCTTTTTGAAACAATAAAAAGAGTAAGACATATATGTGGCGTTTAAAAGATAAAAAGTACATTCATTAAAAAAGTAGAGAGACATGAGATAAAGAGAGGATAGAAAAAGCATACATATACATATATATATATATATATATATATACATATATATATATATATATATATATATATATATATATAGATAATAATTAAGATAGTAATTGGGATGATTTGTAAATGACCTCGACAGGATGAAGTTTGACAGGAGCAATTGCAGGATCGACATAAATAGCGTTGAGAAAGGATTTGTCATCGTCGAGATAAGCCTTCAAGGAAGCAACCACAAGGCCACTGCAACAGCTTCTCATAAGGTCTCTTGGGCCGTTCCCATTCTTACAAATGGTGGAAGTCAGATACCCTGAGATTCCAGGCGGGTTGTCGTTCAGAATGTCCATGTGGCCGTAATCGACGGCCACAAAGTGGGCGCAAGTGGGATTGCTCTTTTGGAAAAACTGCACGTGGTTGTACCCTTTGGGAGCGCAGGGGCATGAGAGCAGGTTCGCCTTCTCAGGGCCCAGCCCGGTTCCGATGACTGTGATCGGTGCGGATATTTTGAAGGAAGATTCAGTGTTCAGGATGTCCGGCTTTGGCACGTAGTATTTGGTTCCGGCCACTGGGTCGATGCCGATCACGGCCAAGAATGGAAGCGAAGGGTTGCCGTAGCCCAAGGCTAGGGAGAAGGCTGTTTTGCCACCTCTGCTGTGGCCTACCACACTCAGCTTTGAAACCTCTCCTTCCACCTTCTCTGGGAGTAGAGCCCCAAGCCCCGACGGCAACCAGCTTATCACTTGTGAGGCTAATTCTATTTCATTCATTTCACTTGTTGTTGGCATCACGTACAACTGAAATTAAAACTTAATTGTGATCTTATCTTAATATATATATATATATATGGGCCGGTAATGTATGAACAAGAACAACCTAACCTGTGGGGCAGCAATAACGTAGCCGTGGGAAGCTATGAGCTGGAGGAGATCGGAGTAGAAGGATCCGGCGCAGCAGAAGCCGTGAAGAAACAAGATGACAGGGTATGAACCTGGGGTAGTGGGTGTGAAGATGTACAATGGCTTTGAACTTGAAAAAATGCCTGAGCTATTCGTGATGGAAGTTACTGCAAATTTTCCTGGTTGGAAAACTTCTGAAGGATCCTGGGCGGCTAAAACTGGCTTGGTTTCCAACACTGCCGCCATTGCTGTCTACTTAAGTGACATGCAGGGAGATGGATTTATATAGAGATCTAGTTGATTTTTAAGATGGCCGGTCAGAAGCGGTAACAAATTAAACAATTAATGAATTAATAACCTAAGTAAAACATATATACATTCTTACCCATTGCTCTCACATTATTAACCCATATGGACCATGTGTCAACTCGTGTGGACCCCCAACTATTAATTTCAATCAATTCAGACCAACCACACAACGATAAGACTGACAAGAAAAAACAGATAAATTGACAACACTAGAACTACACCACACTAGGCTTCATGCTTAAAAAACTAACTTACTTTGCACGGGATCAAATTTGAGAAATTGCCAACACTAAGACAAAATAAGGGGTATTAAAGAGATTTGGGATGAGTTTTATTTTTCTAGAGTAGTAGGACTTTTGAGTGTATGAAATTACCATGTTGCCCTTCTTAGAAAAATCTGTAACTGCACCTCCATTTAGCCTCACATAGCTTTCTTCGTTATCAACATTTCTCCAAGCGTTTGAATAGTAGGCAACGGCTTTGATGACGGTGGTGATGGACGACAATGGCAGCAACCAACCTTCTCATACACAGTAGCAACAATAGGGAGAAAAAAAAGAAGCTCCACACCAACTTTCATCTTCAAGCAAAAAAAAAAAAAAAAGAACGTTTCACACCATTTCATGAAATCTCTCTTTGGGTAGGCTTGAGAAACTTTCTTCACAATTTTATACTTTTTGTTGATGAAAAAATTGCTTTTTTTTACTTTGTTGCTTGAGGAACAAAATGTGAGTAGTTTGCTGTAAACCCGGAGTTCCTCCTTGAAACTTCTTAAAAAAAAAAAAATAAAAAGGGAAAGAAGGAAAGGAGGTTGGTATATGTGTTTTTTTCAAAAGAAAGTAAAAAAAAAAAGAAAAGAAAAGAAGAAAAGAAAAAGAAAATTGAAAATGAAAGGAAAATGGCCCACCACCAACTCCAATTTTGTTAACCCTATCTAAAGTCTTACCCATTCTGTCTTTTTTCATCAAAAATATCAGAGTTTTCGTGAGAGAGAATAAGAGAAAGAAGAAAGGTGCTGGAGTTGTAATTGAAGAAGAAAAGGAGGAAAGATTTTGCGTTCAACCCTGACTACCTCTGCTATTTGGTACGTTTTGAGCTCCACAAGAGGTATTAAGAGGTGAGATTTGATTTCCTTGAAAGTTAACTCATTTTAGAACAATTTTCGTGAAGGAAGCTCGAGCAAAATCGGAATTTATGTTATGGGTTTTTGAAAGGGAAATCAGAGCAGTGTTTTTGCTGTCAAATCCGGGGAACCTCTGGTTTTTGAGACGTTATGATCTGTAGACTTTGAATTAGAAGATGTATTAGGTATGGATGGAAAGATTATTTAATTTCCTATAACTTTCATGAAGAAGTCGTGGTTATAAATTGACTGGAAGTTGCTTTAAAATTCATGTTAAGTTCAGGGTGCAGCAGGAAAACGAGTCTGGAAAGTGCAGAAACCGATTTTGTAGGAAGAAGCTTTCGAGGTATTTACGGACATATCCTTTAGGAATTTCAATTTCATTCCTTCAGATGAGTTTTAGAGGGTTCAAAAAGGAAGAGTTTGGTATAAATTACATCATTTTTGAGCAAGTAATGGAAAAGTTATAGGTGTGTGAGTTTAAGGTATAAAATCTGTAAAGTGCAGAAAATTGATGGGGTGGTTTTTGCAACCCTAGGCCTTAAGTTCGTGAGGTCAAGATTCTAATGCTTGGTTTTGTTTTGTTTGACAGGCCAAGAAGAAATAGGACAAATTTACGGACCAAGAATCTATTATTAACGCTGTGAGTGACAAAACAAATTTTGGAAGTGTATTCTATGCTTGAACTTATGCTTACGAAAATAAAAGACTTTCTAAGAGTAATTTTATTTAAAGACTTTATGTCTCTTGAACACGTATTTATGAGCATATATGGTTTCCTAGAAATGATTTAATTATTCGTTGTGAGCATATGTTTACTATTTTACCCGAACTAGTGAAAATACCATAATTTCGGGCCAACATGTGTTAGCAAGTAGTGTCAAAGGTTTCATGTGTTTCTATGAGACCCGAATGAGTAAATGTTTGAGATTCTGAGCCCGAGGCTGTATAGTACCGTGTGCACACAGGTCATTTTCTGTTGTCGACGTTGAGTGTACTCCGTGACAACAATGCTGTCGTGAGTGCTGGGCGAGCCCCACTACGACAAAGACGATGGGAGTGCTGGGCGGGCCCCACTACATCGTAGAATGAGCGTTGATTGTACTGGGCGAGGCTTACACAAACTAGTTTGTCATATGTTTAAAATGGTTAATATTTTTGACACACTTGCTGGACTTCTGTAAAAGCTATTGATGTTATATGTTATGATTTACGAGTTAATAGATTTAAACTCAGTCACTCACTGAGCTTTCCAGCTCATTCTTTCAATGTTTTCCAACTTTCCAGGTAGAGATCGAGTTCCCGGTGCCTGAGATCCTGCCACAGCCTGCTGAACGCTCTACGAGTCTGATATTTTTGTACGTGGTTGGCGTAGTATAGCAAGTCTGCTCGTATTGTACATAACTTAATAGGGATGTGTAGTTATGTTGTATATGGAACTAGTGGTCTTGGGTGTATAAAGCATGTCTGGTCGTGTCTGGCTTGTTCAAGTTAGGTTTAACCAGAACCGCTCCGTATGTATGTGTAATAAGATTCCTAATTTCCTACTGTGTGGTATGTATAGTATCTCGTATATAGGTATGGATTGTTTATCAGGAATTAAAAGGGTCATAGGTATCGTTAAGAAGTGAAACGATGCCTGTTGGCTTCACGCCTTCCTCCAGGCTAAGATAACAGGTAGTCGGGAGGGGGTGTGACATTTGCTCTTTTTTTTTTTTTGTTTCTAAGGTATTTGTCTATGTATATTTAGTTGTTATTTTGGTTTGTGTGCTCTTTCTTGCATTGATTTGTAAATATGAAATTCTAAGGACAAAAGAAGAATGCAAAAGCTTTTTATTTTGATCAATTTTTTTTATGTATTGTATTTTTACTATTGTTATTTTAGAGTGTTTAGCAATAAATAGTTGCTTGGTCCTTTAATTATGGGCTTCCTCCATATTTCTTGCATTGTTTTGTGAGTACGAGAAATTATGAGAAAAAAAAAAAACATAATGCAAAAAGTAGTCAATTTTTTTATTGATTTTATTTTTGTTATTGTAGAATGTTTGGCCATAAATTGTTGTCTGAAACTTTGATTATGGTTTTCCTTCCTCTCTCTTGCCTCATTTTTTATTTTATTTTTTTGTAGGAATTAAAGATTTTGTGACAATTTAAGGATGACCCATGTTTGTGTCTTAGTTCGTTATGGTGGACACTACAACAAATCACACTTTTAATGACAGTCAACAAAAATTCACGGGAACAATCAATGACGGACGCTAGAAAAATGCACAAATTTTCGAAAATGAGCCGTGAGATTCTTAAATGACCGTCATTAAAGTTAAAAAAATAAAAGGCTCTTTTTCTCTCTCTCAAACCCTAACGAAAAGAAATCTCCCTCTCCCTTCGTCTAACCCTCACGATTTCACTCTCTTTCTCATTCTCTCCTCACTCTCAAGATCTCTCATGGAGCAAGACCAAAAGTTTTGGAAAGCTCATATTTTACTTCTCTGGCCATGGGTCACAACAGCTTGATTCGATGGACGAGTTCAATGGCTGCGACAAACCATATGCCCTGTCAATTTCATGGAGGAAGAAATGATAAGCAACAAACAAGAAAACTCTCGATTGCTCATGTTCTTTTTGTCATCATTCTGAAATCTCAGCCCTGGCCCCAGTAGTTGAAGCACATAACTCGATAAAGAAACTCATCTGCTTGCCTCTTCTCACCTCCATCGCCATTCGAGTGACTCGTCGCAGTTGAAATTGGGCAGAGATCTACAGTTGTTGTTTTCGCATACGAAACCCTAAGGTTTTGGTTATAGGATGCATCTGAACCATCTATTTTTTTTTGTCTCATCGAGCAGTTGGGAACGACAACCATGGTCCGTGAGAAGTGTAAGCCTCTCTTTCCCCTTTTGTATCTGTAGCTTTTGTCAATTCACTACGAATCATGACTACAATCAAGAAATTTTGTGATTGTTTCAAGTTAAAGCATTTTGAAATGTCAATTTAGATAATTTTGATTGTTTCAGTAGGTTCTAATTCTATCTGTTCATTCTCCAACGCAATTGGTTCTGTCTCCCCAGCGAAGAAGACAGATTGGATATTGAAAATTTCATCCATTTAACCTATATGCTTTTTAATTCATAGGATACTTGCCATTACTCTCGTCGTTTCCTTTCCAACATTGATGAAGGAAATAATTATCAAATTTAGTCTGTCTCTAGTCTAATGTGAATTTGGATGTCTGGATTTAGCTACAAGTTTTTATTTTCTTTTTCCTTCGTTCAGTCTTTCTTTAGTACTAAACAACTGATGTTGCATTTCTCTAAAAATGGCATGGAAAGTTATTCTGTAATCTGTAGTTAGCTAGTGTTGTAATGGACTTACAGGGCAAAAGTTGTTATGAGAAGTTAATTAATTGAGAAATGTAATTAGAATTGCAGCCATAACGAGAACGTAGTTCGAGTATGTTAACCTGACCTGTTGCTGGAGCATGAAGAAGTGCCATTTTCTATCTACAATGCTTCAGAGTTGGAGAATGACTTGATGAATGTGGTGGATATGGCAGGTCCAAATTTTGTTATTGTAGGTGAGATTCTGCCTCTTGGCATTCCAAACTCAGTTGATATGTCCAATTCCTTTGACCTTAACTATCAGAGCCATATTGCAGCTGGATTTCCTATCCTTTTGACCTTGCGGGAATCTAGATGCCCTGCTCTTACTAGTGCTGATGATCATATAGTTGATCAATTGGGGTTCTCAGGCTCTTATCCAATGTCTACTGACTTGCAACGAAACGATTTGGCGGATGCTTCCCGAGGTTGTTTGAGTTCCTCTGGTAATGATGAGTTTCAAGATCAATTAGCAGAAGCAATTCCTATTACTTCTCTTTTTCAGTCCACCTCTCTTGCTCCAGTGAATGATATTCGTGAGAATACAAAAGATTCAGCATTTTCAAACCCTCAGTTCCAGCAATTAGGAACTTTTAGAACTTGCATCTTACAACTGAATTGTGTGATAATTGCCATTGGTAAAGTTTTATTTACTCTATTATAGTTATCTCACTTTTTCTGTTGTAAGCTTTTCTTCCATGACATTTTGTGTGTTCAAAATAATCCTGTATGAGACCCTAGTAAACGTGGTATGGGTCTTTCCTTTGGTGCAGATGTAACAAAAAGATTTTTGCAAGAAAATAACTTTGGTATTTGTCATGTAATTTTATGGTTTAGCTTACCTACATAATTCATTTTATAATTTGAGGATCCTATACTGAAACCACAGACTTACTCGTGTTATCTCACGAGGTGAAGGATGAAGGCTATGAAATTGAGCACGATGGTAAACTCATCACCGTATTTTCTGCCCCAAATTATTGTGATCAAGTAAGTTATTTCCTTCAAAATATATGAATGTTGTAATTTAGGTGAATACAAGTAAAATTACAACTTGGATTTGATTGCTCCACTTGTTAACCATAAGACTGAAAGTTAAAGACAATAAGGGGAAAAAAAAACCCTAGTAAGTGTCATCAGACTAACGTGCCCTTAGAAAGTAGGCTGAATTTGAGCTTTCATTATTCTGAATACAATGGAGATAAACACTTTGAAAATTGGTGTATTTCTTGGTGCCTGCCGAGTAGCTTTTCTTTAATGTTTGCTTTCTGTAGAATAGGATGTAACAATTCTACCTTCCCTCTCATAGAAACTCCTTGAAGTTATGTTTTACTGAGAAGGCTGCTTCTATCTTCGATAGTTTGTTTGACATTGATAAGCTATCTTCATATGGCATATGGGTAACAAAGGTGCTTTTATTCATTTTGAAGCACCCGATTTGAAGCCGAACATCGTCACATTCTCCACTGTGGTCAGTTTTACCATCCTTTTTCTTTTTCACTTTCCTAGCTTTCATTCTTGATGCAATATTTCTTAAGGGTAATGTGATTTAACTGTTGATATTCTTTGGTCATGCAGCCACATCCTGACGTGAAGCCTATGGCATATACAAATTTATTTCTTGGGTAAAGTCTCGTATGAAAAGAAAAGTAATAACTATCGTGAGATGTGCCTATTTCACTTGGATATAATGATGAACTTCTTTAAATATTTAGTTGCATACTTGCTTGGACTTCGTATTCTAGATTATTCTGTAGACATTGGAAAGGAGCATGTCAATCGCATTGATGAAAGATTAGAAAAATTGATATATAGTGACCAACTAGATGATAAGAAATTTGACAATTGAGAAATTCTACCAAACCAAACATGTCGAAGACAAAGGTGAGGTATCCTTTATTATAATTGGGCTAAATTTGAATACCTTGTTTGGTTTCTTCGATTCTATTAAGTTTTGTCTTGGAATGTAGGTGGATTTGGTCACCGAAACTAACAAAGCTTGTGAAGATCTCGTATTCAGTCATCTCAAGTAGCATTTCCCATTGCACAAGGTTAACTTTTAACTTTTTCATTATTGTTTGGTTTTTAACTTTTCCATTATTGTGCTCCCTCTCCTCTTTTTCTAGATTATTTAAGTCTATAGATGGCTTTTATGTTGTTATACAGGCTTGTGAATTCTTGTCAATAGATGGTTTGGCTTTTCATTATTGAACTGCATGCTTGACTCATTCCTTTAAATTTGTTATCTTGAACTTTCAATTTAACTTTCTTATAGCGTTTTTAAAGTGTTTGAGCTTATGGTTTTATCTTCTTCATTTGTTTTGGTTTGTTGATCTTGAAGCTTTAAGTTAGCCACAAAGAAATAAATTTTGTTTTCTATTTTATCTAAACATATTGCATTCCTTTTTGGAGCATTGCTTTCTAAACTTATTCACTAAGAACTTATTAGTGGAAATTTTATGCTTAGAATCATGTTGCTTAATGGTAATTATTCTTTTTGGGTCATTTATTTATGTATTTGGGTTCATCTAGGAGTGTAAATTTGATGGCATAAGCTGAAATGTTTAGATAAACATGCATTATTATTTATTGGAGGCGTTTTCATTTCCAGCTTTCGGTGTTTAACTTGTAAGAGCCATCCAAAATTGTAGATGGAAGAGAGGTTAAGGAAGAAAAGGAACAAGATATTGTAGCCAAAGACGGGATCGGGTGTTCCAATAAAAGTTACATTCAACAAGTAAGTTTAGTTCTATGACTTGTAATCGATGGATAAATGCATTTGACTGTGCCTGAGGCAGTAAAACAGAGAACTCTATTGTTGGACTATCTATACTTCTGCAATTTCACAACTGCATAATGTTTTCCTCTTGGTGTGAACTAGAATTGAAGGCTAACTTTTTACCACCACATATTCATCTTCTAATTTAGGAAGTTTTTTTTTTGTTAGACATAAGCATATACAATCTGCAGTTTATGAGCCATTTCATATAATCAGTTATTGTTGTAATTACACTGCTAATAACTTCGCCATATTTCTGATCACTGAGAATTATATTGCTTCGTGTATTCTGAAGCCAAGCTGTTAATTAAACATTGGAATACATAAATATTTCCTAGTTATATTTCCATGGATGTTGCATCCGCTATCAAGAATGGTCCAAGTTTAGAAAATATGTTCCAATTTATGTTATTTCCTCTACTTAAACTATTTTTTCTTGTTTTGGTTGAAACTGTTTGTTTGTTTGTTTGATTCTTTTTGGTATTTGTGATGAAATTTTGTTTTGAGTTTGGTAGTTTGATTGTGTTGGGATAAGTTGAATGATAGCCTTTTTAGAAATGTTGAACTGTCATTAAATAATTGCAAAATGTTGGTCTGCTTTGAGTTTGATCATGTTCCATACAAATTTCTTATGCAATGATCATTACCCATCATGAAAGATATCCCTTAAGTTGAAGAAAATGTAGTTGTATACATTGATTTCTAGTGTCTCAAGTTGAAAATGGGTTGTGTTGTTTATTTTCCTTTTGATTGGGTACGTGTTTGTTTGGCATAGAAATTTGTCTTGAAGTAAGTTGTAGTTAAAGGATGAAATTGTCATAGGAGATAACTTGCAATTTTTACTAAATATTTTTCTATCTTAGCTTCCAGAGTACTTTTGAAATTTGAATGATTGGTTTTACTTTGTTTGTTGAGTTTCTTATTGTTTGTTTTTATACTTAGATGGGAGTTTGTGTTAATTAGCTATGCTTTAAGTTAAAATTGTAGAGTTTGTAGGGTCCTAAAAATAAGTGTTAAACTCTCTTTCAACTAAGCTTGTTTTTTCATGTTTATGTAAGTTTTGTTTTGACATTTGTTCAATATTCTAATATGTTGTGGAACTTGTTATAGATATGGGGTATTAGGTGAGAAGTTGGCGCGATCGAACTACTCGAAGGGGGAGATTTTGAATAGATATATAAAGGGCTTACGAAGCCTTGGATGGATATCAACTCAAGTCGAATTTTCTCATTTGATTCATCGAGTTGAACCGGCTTCAAACTTCAGTTATTATGACTAATTTTGCATTTATTATTCTTAATGTTGTTGTCGGCTTCTCATGTTGTTTAATATATATAACAACAATCAAAGACGAAGTGTATTTATATATATATTACATTTTATTAATTAAAGTTCTATTTGTTGAGTTGATTGTTATGTAAAAATATTATTGAGATTTTATTTCGGTCGAGAAAGAAAAATATTGTTGGACAATAATTTTTTTTAATTAAATTATTAAGAAAAAGATGACGGACATTGCCTGTCATTAAAACATTCAAAACAGACATTTAATGACAGATAGCGACTTTTAATGACATACATTGACCGACATTAAAAGTTGACCGTCATTATAGGCTACAATGACGGGCAACTTTTAATGACGGGCAATGCCCGTCATTAAAAAGCGTCCGTCATTGTAGCCTACGTTGACACTTGAAAAGATGACGGACACATGTCCGTCATCGTTTCCTTTTAATGACGGGCAATGCCCGTCATTAAAACCCAAATTTGTACTAGTGGGAGTATGAGATGACAAAAAAAGAAAATATTAAGGGGGTTTGTTGAAATGTATTGTCGTAAGTAAAGAATTCACGTACACAGGTTTAGTGGTTGAAATATATGTTTTCACCGAAGTTGACCCTAATGTCACACCCCGCCCTAAATTACCCTACCAACCAAGGACGAGTTGTGGCGACAATAGATTCCGAGTGCATAATGGAATCTATTGTCAATTCTCTCTTGTCCTAATTCGACTTCCTCTAAAGTCATCCAATATCCAACACAAGAAAGATTTTACCCTTTACTTACAAAAAAAAATGAGACAGGTGGCAAATTCCAGTCAACTAACTCTGGTTGAAACTCAAGAGCAACATGGTGGAAAAATAAGGATAAAAGAATGAGCTAAAAAGCTCAGTGAGTGGTAATTTCATAAATAAAAGAAAACGGTCGATAAAATTCTTTCCATACTAAACATAATTTAAACTCTATAAATCAATCTAATTCACGAACAATTTACTCAAGGTAATTAAAACTCAGTACAATATGAAACAATAACTCTTGAGAACGTAAACATATGCTAATAAAAACGTAGAACAATAAGCAATCTCTATACGCACAGCAGAACAATCTCTGTCATACTATGCACCGAGTAATCTCTAGATACAAAGCAGAGTCATCTCTGTCATACGTGCACGCAGACCTGCCCCCAAAGGGCTAAGCATCCTAACACACGGCCCAAAGCCTATGTGTATGCTAGAGTGGGTCCCAAAGACCTCTCTCTCTCTAGTATACTATGAAAACACATTCACATAGTATACGGGTAATCACCATGGGTACACAAATCTAGTGGTTTGAAAACCAGCTTAAACATAAACTCTTGATTCTCAAACTCTTTCTCTAAAACAATATTTCATAAACTTGAGAGATTTCTCAAATATCATTACACGTGTATAAATTGTCAAATAATAATCAAACCTCTCAAATATCTCTAAAATGATAAATACAACTAAAATTGTAAAATCTCTGAAAATTCATGACCAATTCTAAAAATTCCACAACAATTTTCCTCAAACATCTCTAAAACCATAAGTTCTGTTAAAATCATAAATACTGAAAATTCAACAATTCTCTAGAAAACTCGTAACAGTTTCTCTAAAATCACAAATCATAAATCTTGTACATTTCTCAATAAACTCTTCAAACATCTCAATAATCATATAATATCTCAAATACTTCTCAAATGATAATTTTAGCTAAAAACATAAAACATTGGAATTTCAATACCTTCTCTGGACATTCATAACAATTTTCTGAACATCTCTTAGCAAATTCTCTAAAATGACACATGATTGTAGATTCCTTGGAAATTCATAATAATATTCAAACAATGAAAACAATTTGTAAAATAAACTCACTTACAAAATTATTGTCGATCACACCCTTCGATTCATAAATTATTCCAACTTCTATCCAACCTGAAACTTCATTAACCATTTCATTAAGTTATGATTTCAAAAAGGAAATAAACATAAACTTCACCCTAATAATCCGTTATACTAATCTCCAATTTCCTTTCCTTTATCCCAATTTTAAATTTACACATTCTCTCTCATCTAGTAATACCAATTCTCTAATTTACTAATTCTATCTCTCTATCTCTACATTAATAAAGATTTTACTTTCTTCCTACTTAACAACCCATTTCTCTCTCTACATTAAACTCATGTACCATTCCCTCCAATTTCTAATTCCTTTATAACTTTCCATATTTATTTTTACACCACATACGATTTTCTCTCTCCCATTTCCATCTCCATGTGAACCTCAAAACAAACTCTCTCTCCCCTCATTAATACTATTTGTACTACACCATCATCTTTCTTTATTTTATTATTTTCCTTAGTTTCATTTTCTCTTTCTTCATTAACTCTCTTGGTACAACACCACTTCATTTTATTCTATTCAAATTACTCCCATCATCATCATCATTTTCTTCTTCTTCTTCCTCTTCATTACCCATTCAACCATTCCTCTGTTTTTTTTTAATCTTCTTAAGGACTAATTAACTTCTTTTATTTCAGTTTAAGAACTTCTCTTTAGTACTGCAGCTTCTTCTATAGCTAATCCCTCTATTCTTCCCCTTAAGCACGTCCATCTCTCCTCAAATTTACCATTGCCACAACCCAAATTACATTTTTTTTAACAACAATGACCAATACACAAGAAAGGAAAAGAGACCCATAACAACTATTTCTTTAAGGTCCATTCCTTCATTTCTTTCCATAGTTTTCTGAAAAAAACTTACCAAATGCTTCTAATTTGTTCCAAGAGAACCACCAATTTTTCCTTAGCCCAACTTCAAGAGAAATCTTTCAGAACAATCACTAAAATCAGAAGCTTCCTTTTGTTCTCCCTCTTCTTTGTTTCTAAATTTTAGCTTCTTCCTCTCTCTCTCTTCACGAATTCCCCTATAAACTGTTTTTTTTTTTTAATTTAACTAAAACTTACCACCTGTCAAGCTACCCACACCTCTAACACAAACACACGTGTCCAAATTCAACTCCATTTTTTTCAACATTATTCCAATTTTTTTTAACTATTCAATCTCTTTTTCCCTATTCTTTCTATTTTTTTACCGATAACCATTTTTTTTAAAAAAAAAAACACCCAAACAAATGGCTAATGAAAAATGTGTCCTTACACCTAAAAAGTTTGATATCCAACTGAGATGCATATATGAGATAAAATCTGAAAATCAAACTCCTCCATTTGAGATAAGTAATGACCGTGATTTGAAATTTTATCTTCTGGGTGAAAATTAGTTTGAAGTCCCCATACATCTCATTTGAACCTAGATACAAAGGTTTGACCTCAGCCAGAGATTTACATGTTGAAGGTAATAAATCTATTTTTGGGAGTAATCAAGTGAAGAACTTAGATACAAATGTTTTTATTTTAGTGCATGCAACATTAGATGATAATGTAGTTCAGTTGGCTTAGGTGATGTCAGGAATGAGACCACTAGATGAGAATCATATGATTCAAAAGAAGATAACTTTGCATTGGAGTTTGATGAGGCCAAGAACTTTACTTGTGAATCAAGAAAGAAGTACTTCAAAATATTGTAAAAGAAAACGTGATGTTGAATGTCAATCAGGTAGCCAAAAGACATACATGAATAAAAATATTTGGTCAGAAGGAAGCTCTACAAATGACGAGTTGGAGGTAGGACAAATATTTTTTGGCAAGAGGGAATTATCCATGAAATTCAGTGTGATGGAAATAAAAAAGAACTTTGAATTTAGAGTAAAGAAGTCTACCAAGGAGATTCTTTATGTTAGATGTGTTGATGATAAATGTAAATGGAGACTACGAGCAGTCAAAACGAAGAGTTCAAACATATTCAAGATTTCAAAGTATGTAAATGTTCATTCATGTTCACTTGATATTTTGAATCATGACCATAGACAAACACAATCTTGGGTAGTTTGAGAGTTAATAAAATCAAATTTCAAGATAATTGATCATCAATACAAACCATGAGACATCATAGAAGATATGAGACAAGATTATGGTATACATATGAGTTGTGAAAAAGTATGGCGTGCCAGAGAAAATGCATATATGTGAGTACGTGGATCACCAGAAGAGTCATATAATCTATTGCGTCGGTATGGTGAAGCACTTAAACTGGCAAATCCAGGTATATTTTATGACATTGAACTTGAAAATGGACGTTTCTTCAAATATCTTTTTATGACACTAAGTCCATGTGTTCTATAATTTTTAAATTGTATGCGACATGTTATAGTTCTGGATGGAACATTTTTGAAGTGTAAATATAGGAGTTCTTTGATAATTGCCACTTGCTTAGACGGTAATAATCAAAATTTTCCTCTTGCATTTGGAATTATCGATAGAGAAGCTGATGATTCGATAAAATGGTTCTTGGAAAAGTTAAAAGGTGCAATAGGTGAAGTTAATGATTTGTTTTTCGTATCAGATCGAAATAAAAGCATATCAAAGTCTATTGCTTTGGTATTTCCCATCGCATTTCACGGTCTTTGTGTGCAACATTTGAGAGAAAATTTGAATACTAAATTCAAGAATGAAACAATAGAGCATTTGTTTTGTAATGCTTCCAGAGCATATCTGAGTCAAAATTTTAAGAATCGTAGGGCAGCATTCTAGCATTTGATAATGGTGTAGGAAAGTATTTGGAAGATGTTGGTCTTTCACGTGTTAGGATTTATGCCCTAAAGCCTCATAATTAATGATAATTAATAATAATTTTGATTATTTTATTTGCAATATAATATTATCCATTATATGAAAAATCCAAGGTTATTAGTGTAATCTTGAACAGTATGTGGTTGACATACAGGAGGATCATGTTCAAGAAATAACTGACTCTTTCATTATTTTTTCCTTAGGCTTTTGGTCGGCTTATTATGTCTCCCATGACCATGGCTGAGAAGATCTCCTCTCTTCAACAGACCAGTGTTCCTAGGACGAAGCTAGTTCAGGCTCAAGCTAGCTTGACGCAAGCCAATCGTCCCTTGGCTGAGGTTAGGATCGAGCTTGATTTTAAAAAGGTTGAGGTCCAATCAGTTTGTACTCAATTGGATGAAGCCAAGGCCCATCTGACCAATGCAAAATATCTGGCTGAGGAGTTCAAGAAGACAGAGGAATATGTTATGATGCAAGATGAGATCTTTAACTGCAGATTTAACTGGGCTGTTAAGCACTTTTCCAAGCATCATAAGGACATAAATAGTGAGATCGTTCGAGAAGATTATGTTTCTTTCAAGAAAGATCCATTTGCCTTTTCTAATTCAAATGACTCTAATGGTAGTGAAGGAGCAGACGTGAATGAGGGCTAGTCTTCTTACATAATTCCTGTGTTGTTTTTTACTTATCTTTTATATCTTTTCAATCTCAATGTAAAACTTTTCTTTTGCTATTCAATGAAAGTTTAGCTTCTATTCATCATCCTTGTTTTTCTCTAATGAACTTTACTTCAAAGAGATGAACTCTGAAAAATAGAATCACTTAGGGGGCGTTTGGCCCCCTAAGTTGACTTGAGTTGAGTTGGGTTTTAAATCCAACTCTTCGTTTGGCCCATGGAGAAATTAACTCCCCATAAAAAAACTCAACTCTACCGACTTGCTACAGTGTTAGGATATTAACTCCATCAACTTGTACAGTAACCCAATTAACATATTTTATCATCGCTTCACCAACGACCAGCGACCGACGACCATCTCTGGCTACTGGTGACTACCTCCGGCGACTGATGACCTCTTTTGGTGACCACCGCCGGCAACCTTTTCCGACAACCGCGATCGACAACCATATGCGACAACTGACAACCGCTGCCTACTACCTTCTTCACGATCGTCAACAATCGTTGGCGACCATATCCAACATTCTATGACTATCGTCGGCAACAATTTTTAGTGACCAACGACACTCCCATGGTTCAAAATAATATGAAATGCACCTGTACTTAGTTGGTTTGACTCTCTACTCCAACAATCTTTCTTCAAACTTATGAACGCGACTCATTGTTGGCAGTTACTTATATTATGAATCATGTAAATAGGTCATTGATATTTTGTGAATATTCCACTCCTACATGACACTAATGTTGAAATATATTGTCATTTTTTTGTCATCTTGAAAAGGTAAAATACTGGCATTCTCTTTTCCAAAGATGTTGAATTTAGTACATGTGTTTAAACAAGTGTAAACAAACAATGTTCCTTTGCAAAAAAAAAAAAAAAAAAAACCGTAATGGTCAATGTGTTTTTTATTTTTTAAAAAAAAACTCTCTCATAATGAAGACTCTATTAGTAATTGAAAAAGGTCATAATAAGGTCCTCACTTGTAAGTTTCAAAGATGTTCAGTGTGTGTTTAGATAATGAAACCTTAGATTTCTATATTTGGATAGAAGTTCAATTTGTGTTTAAAGAAAAAAATACAGGTACATTGCCTTTTTTCCATTTATCAATTGCTATTTGTTGTGATAAAGAATGCAAAATTTGATTTCTATAAATTGAAAGAAGTTCAATGTGTAGCAGAAAGAGAAATCAAGGCTACATTGTGCCTATAGTTTGGAAGAAGTCAATTTCTAAAAAAGAAAGATAAAGAATGATGTTTTTAAAAAAAGATCAACGTTGAAATATATTGTTTTTTTAAGTGGACATTTGAATTCAATGTTGGAAAGTTGGAAATATATGTTTCTAGATGAATGATTGGAAAAAATAAAAAATAAATAAAGAAAACATAAACAGTAAGCTAAAAATCAGTCTATTTCGAGTTATAAAAACCTGCACCGACCCCAGACAACTCAACTCAACTCTGCACCCCAAACACAGACGTTCTAACTCAACTCAACCCAACTTTGCACTCCAAACGCAGACTTCTGAACTCACTGACAAACTAACTCTGCCCAACTCAACTCAACTTTGCGTGCCAAACGCCCCCTTAAGTCTTACTAAACAAGATGGAAGCATACCTCTTGAATCGTTGACCAGGGATGACCTTAGGGTCTGGTCGGCCCCGGCATCTTTCTTCAGCCCTCCTCCTATTCGAACTGGAAAAATTATTGTCCCAAGCTTTATCTTTTTCTGCGTGTCTGTTGCTTCTTTCACAATCAAATGTAGCTTCTTTCGATCGTATCAGCTCCTCAGCACTCATATACTTTTGAGCCCTAATTATGGACTCAACATAGGAAGTCGATTCTTTCTTACCAATCGATCTAAGCAAGCTTTTATCTTGTAAACCTGCAACAATGGCAATTAGGGCAGTAATGTATGTAAATCCTTCAACTTGCAATGCTTCGTTGTTGAAGCGCAAGACATAATCGCGTAAGCTTTCCTTTCGCCCTTGCTTTATGTTGAGCAAGTGCATTTGGGGCTTACGTTGGTCTCGTCCTTCCAAGAATTGCGTTACAAATGCTCTAACAAACTCTTTGAAAAAGCCAATGGACTTTCTCTTCAACTTTTTGTACCATTCTTGTGCGGATCCTGTTAGAGTAGAAGAGAAAGCTCTACACTTGATTGCCTCTGAAACTCCATGGAGTTCTATCTAGGATCAATAGATGTCCAGGTGTTCTATGGGATCAGAATTGCCATCATATGGTGTGATGGTTGACACTTTGAACTTCTCAGAAACCTTTTGTCTCATGATCTCAACAGTAAAAAGGGGGTCGACTTGCTCGATAAAAGCTTCGAGATCCCACCTCTTGATTTCACGAGTTCTGAGAACATTCCCTTGAAGGTCTCCAAACTCCTTTTGGATTTTTAGAATGTCTGCTTTCTATGGAGGACTTTTGGTTTGTGCATCATACCTCAATTTCACCTCCTCAGCCTCGACCTATTTCTGATTGGCCTCGACCTCAACCTGCAGCTTCCGCTTCAAGTTGATCAGACTTCGCAAGTCTGATGTCGCTTTAGTATTCCTTGAGATCGTTGCTTCAACTTTACCTGGTCGAACTTGACCATCAGCCTGCGAGACGACCTGCACAACAGATTTATCTTACCTGTCTTGCTCGCCTTGCTTTTGACCGAAGGTTGATGTAACTTGTCGTTTCTCTCAAGGATCAGCTTTTTGGTTAGCTTTTGGGTATGGAATTTTAACTCTCCCATCCCTAAACAACCTTCGTTTTTCCTTTTCTTGGATCTCGTACGAGAGGTGGTTTCTCCTCTTGTTTTTCTTTCTTATGAATGTCTTGCTTGTCAAGCTTTTTTCGAATCTTCAACAGGTATTTGTCCATGTTGTCGATCTTCTTCTTAAGCTCAGCCATCTCCTCCTTTAGTTGACTTATGCCAGTATGAGGCTGAGGAGGAGAAACTTCTTTAGTGCATCTCGGGTGACGATCATGATCGGAGTCGTCTCCATCTTCATTCCAATGTTTGTTTTCCGGCATTCTACTCATCTTTTTAGAGGATTGAACTCATGCAAAAATGTTTTTCAAGCAAGCGTTGTCGTTCCCCACAGATGACGCCAACTATTGCAAAAATCTGGCAAGGAGAAATCTCACCTGACCTCCACGTGACAACGACGGTGAATTTGTATTCTTGGAGGAAGAACGCGGCCTGCAAGACAAGAAAAACCTGGACACCGATGTGGTGTAGGCCACACAGGCTCCGATGCTTAAGTTAGAGCTGGTTTAGAGAGAATTAGGAGTTCTAGGAGAGTGTTGTATGCTGGAATGAACTTACCTTGCTCTCCCCTAAAAAGAGAGCTTAAATACCTTCATTCCTAGGATTTTCGTGGGTTTCCGTCTTTGAATGGGGATCGGAAGAACCGAACTAGACTGGACCAAGGGTACACGAACAATGAGGGATCAAGGTAAGGCCCAAAAATGGGCCTTGCCAATCTGGTAGGCCTCGGTCTAGCCAACCACGGGCTTGGGTCGAAGCCCTAGCTCGTTTCTCCACCCTCTCATTTTGGGTTGGTCCCTTGTCTGTTTCAATCCGTTTTGACTTCATATTGGGCTCCTTTCCTCGTTTGGCCCTTCGTTCTAGCCTTTTAGCCAGCCCATTCTTGTTGGTCCAATTTCACCCATAACATTACTAATATATATATAAATATTAATAATTAAAAATTTTACTTTACTTTAAAAAATGTGATGTTTACTTATTAAATGAAATATTTTAATGAAATTTTATTTATAAATTTTTTTTAGAAATATTCATCAACATCAACATTCATTAAAAAAATTGGCCTATTTCGACCATCTTTTATTGAAGATTATGTTGGGAAAAAATCTCCCACTACTACCGAATAAATAAGTAGAAAAAAATTGAGAAATTAAAAGAAAGCAACAAAATAAGAAACACAAGAATTAACGTGGAAAACTTCAAAACCAGAGAAAAAATCACAGATAGAAAGAAATACTTCACTATGTGAAAAATTATTACAATCACACAAAATTCTCTCCCCAACCCCAATTACAAAGAAACTCTCAAAGCTTTATACCACTCACTTAACTACAGTTAGTATACTAGGCTTAAGTATTTTGAATTGGATGATTTGAAAGCAAAGTCATAGATTCCTTTTATAGTACTTAGAGCCCATGACCTTCTTGTACATTTTTCGATGTGGAATAATTGCTCTTCTAATATATTGCCAAAAACCCTACAGATTCCATCTTGGCAAGATATTTGAAGAATTCACAACTCCTACTGCACCAATTGACTTCCTGAAAAACATAATCCTCAACTCAGAGAATTCTAACCTATTCCACCATAAAAGTAGACCACTTGGAATGTCACCTTCTAAGCATCACATGTCAATAAACTCTGTTGAAATTTATGGTGCAACTTCCACCTACATGGCTCACCTAGAAGTTCTTCAGCCATGAACATAACTTCCACCACACACACCTTATATAACCGCCAAGCCAATGCCTGTGTGCAAACCTGTGGAACCACTAACATCACATCCTCTATCATGACAAAGCAAACATACCATGAGGATGAATTCTATCTTTCTTCAGAGAAAGTCACCATCTCGTCTAACGACAGAGACCACGTCAACATTCAATCCAATGCCCTTTGACGAACTTGCTCTGTTACAATAATTCTTTTTCACGTGTCCAAACTGTTTGCATTCCTAGCAACATTTCTTTGGCACAAAGTCTTTCTTCTTCTTCCAATTGCTAGCTACCAGTGCTGAATTCTCCTGTGAAGTACGTCTGTCACTCTTTACCCTTCTTCCCTGTGATAAAAGTTTACTAGTAGCCTCAACAAAATTTAAAGTCTCTTTCTCGTACATCAAGATTGGCTTCATGTGTTCATAAGAAGGCGGAAGTGACAAGATAAGCCTGAGTGCCTCATCCTCATCATCTATCTTCACTTCGATTATCTCCAGCTCAAAGACGATGCCATTGAGAACACTCAAATGATCTGAGATTTTCGTACTTTCCTTCATTTGTAACGTGTGAAACTACTCCTTTAGGTACATCTGATTTGAGATGCTCTTTGCCTGATACATTGCTTCAAGCTTCTTCCAAAGCTCTTTGGCTGTTGAAATTTCATGCACATTTGCTACAAAATTCTTAGCCAAATTTAGTCTGATTGCACTTGCAACTCTCAAATCCAATTCATCCCATTCTTCCATCACTCATACTAGACTTCTTAGAACCTCTGTTGGAACCACCACTAGACCACCATCACTACTTAACTTTTCAGAAACACCACCACTCGGTCTTCCCTTCAAAGCCTTGTGTAACCCATATTGCATCAGCACATCTTTGACTTACACTTGCCTCAAGCCAAAGTTCATCCTTCCATCAAATTTCTCCACGTCAATCTTTACTGGACTCATAAAGCTTGACATATCTGCTTCACTCCTAGTAAATCTGCAAATAGTGAACAACTCACACTATTCACAATACCAGCTATAGCTCGTATCAAGAAATCCTTTGTGACATGGAAGTTTAGACAATGCTGCAACCACAGAGCATACTCAGAAACTCAAGAAACTACGAACCTAAAGCTCTGATACCACTTTTGAGAAAAACATATCCCACTACTACCGTAGAAATAAGTAGAAAAATAATCGAGAGATTAAAAGAAAGCAACAAAATAAGAAACACAAAAATTAATGTAAAAAACTCCAAAATCGGAGAAAAACCATGGACAGAAAGAAATACTCCACTATGTGAAAAATTATTACAATTACACATAATTCTATCCCCGACCCCAATTACAAAGAAACACAATCTCAAAGCTTTATACCACTCACTTAACTAAAGTTAGCATATCGAGCTTAAAGTATTTTGAATTGGGATGATTTGAAACCAAAGTCATAGACTCCTTTTATAGTACTTGGAGCCCATGACTTTCTTGTACATTTTTGATGTGGGACAATTGCTCTTCTAATATATTGCCAAAAACCCTACAGATTATAAAATGCCTTTGAAAAAGGTATACATTTATCAGAAGTATTGAAAAAACCTTTGAAAATATCTACTCTTTATTGAAGGTTATTAAAAACCTTTGAAAAAGATATATATTTATCAAAGGACAAGTAAAAACCTTTGAAAAGTAAATGATCCTTTATCGAAGGTATTTGAAAATCCTTTGAGAATAACTAGATTAAAAGAAAGCAACAAAATAAGAAACACAAGAATTAATGTAAAAAACTCCAAAATCGGAGAAAAACCACGGACAGAAAGAAATACTCCACTATGTGAAAAATTATTACAATTACACATAATTCTATCCCCGACCCCAATTACAAAGAAACACAATCTCAAAGCTTTATACCACTCACTTAACTAAAGTTAGCATATCGAGCTTAAAGTATTTTGAATTGGGATGATTTGAAACCAAAGTCATAGACTCCTTTTATAGTACTTGGAGCCCATGACTTTCTTGTACATTTTTGATGTGGGACAATTGCTCTTCTAATATATTGCCAAAAACCCTACAGATTATAAAATGCCTTTGAAAAAGGTATACATTTATCAGAAGTATTGAAAAAACCTTTGAAAATATCTACTCTTTATCGAAGGTTATTAAAAACCTTTGAAAAAGATATATATTTATCAAAGGACAAGTAAAAACCTTTGAAAAGTAAATGATCCTTTATCGAAGGTATTTGAAAATCCTTTGAGAATAACTACTTTTTATTGAAAGTTATTAAACACCTTTGAAAAAGATATACATTTATCAAAGATCATTGAAAACTTTTGAAAAATATATTATTTTTTATTGAAGGTTATTAAAAACCTTTACAAAAAATTTGTATTTATCAAAGGACATTAAAAGCCTTTGAAAAAGATTATTATCTTTTTCAAAGGTTATTAAACACCTTTGAAAAAGATATACATTTATCAAAGGTCATTGAAAACCTTTGAAAAATATATTATCTTTTATCGAATGTATTGAAAATTTTCTTGAAAAATATCTACCTTTTATTGAAAGTTATTAAAAATATTAGAAAAAGATTTGTATTTATCAAAGGATATTAAAAGCCTTTGAAAAATATATTATCATTTATCAAAGGTATTTAAAAAACCTTTGAAAAATATCTACATTTTATCGAAGGTTGTTAAACACCTTTGAAAAAGACATACATTTATCCAAGGTCATTGAAGACCTTTGAAAAATATATGATCTTTTACCGAAGGTATTGAAAAAACCCTTGAAAATATCTATCTTTTATCGAAGATTATTAAAAACTTTTGAAAAAGATTTGTATTTATCAAAGGACATTAAAAACCTTTGAAAAATATAAAATATTTTATCAAAATATCGATAAAATATTTTTTCGATATTTCTATTTGCATTCCTGTAAAATTGAGACTTCGACATATTTGTCGACACATCGACATCTAAAACCTTGCTTTGAAGTTTAATTTGGCAATAAAATGCTAATATTGAAAAACACACTAAAAATTTTCATTGAGATGCTTGGGTAGAAAGAAAAACATAATTATAATCATAAAAGTGTGCTCATTTTAAAGGTTTTTAGTTACCAAGATACAGAGGACTAATCACAATGGTTAGTGAGATGATATTGTGCATGCTATGTGTTACAACAAGTTGTCTCTCAGAAAATTTCAAAAATTAGTAAGCCTTGAACATGTTTGTTGTTTGTTGTTGCCAAATTTTAGATAGGAGAATGCATCTGATCTCCAGGTGACAACAACAGTAGATTTTCAATTTGGAGGGGAAGAATGCGGCTTGCAAGATAAGAAAAACTGCACACACGTGTGGTGTAGGCCACACATGCTCCGATGCTTAAGTCAGTGAGAGTTGAGAGAGATTTCGGGTTTTGAGAGTGTTTAGGTGGCTAGAATGAACTTTCCCCAACTCTCCTCTAGAGAGGGCTTATATATCTCCTTCTTAGAGTTTTCTGAGCTTCCTCATCAAATTGGGATGAAAAATTATCGGATTGGGCTGGACGAAGGCTATAAAGGCCAAGAGAAGAAGAGACAAGGCCATAAAATGGGTTTTGTGTTAGGGTTGGCCTCGACCACCTTGTGGTGGGGTGCTGAGGCCTTCCAGGGACTTGTGCCTCAGCCCAAGTCCAATCCTCTTTCTTCTATTCATTGATCTGATTCCACCTCAATTTTGGCATGTTTTGACCCATATTGAATTTTTTAGCCTCGTTTTGCCTTTAATTTCTGTGATCCTTCTAGCCCATTTTTATGCTCCAATTTTACCCATAACATTAGTCTCCACTTCCTAGTTAGGGTTTGTAGTGTGAGTTTATGAGCTAATTGCATGGAGCTTGATTGGGCAGTAGTCTATTTTAGTTTTGGAGTCATTGTGACATTTCGTGGTATGCCTCGAATTCTCTCTAAGATTGCTACCTAACCCCTTAGGGATTATTCCAGTCTTCCTAGAGTGTCGGTTTCTCCATTTTTTTGTAGGAATTTAAGGGTTTCGAGGTGCACCTCAGATCATCCTCAAGATTGTCGTCCAATTCCGTAGGGAACATTTCAGTCTTTCCTGATGGATAAGATTCTCCTCTAGATTCGTGTGTTCGTCCACTTTCTTGGAGAAAATTTTAGGCTCCAAGGATTCGTCTCTGAATCTCTCCAAGATTGTCGTCCAACCCCATAGGGAACATTTCAATCTTTCTTGGAGGCTAAGATTTTCATCTGGATTTGCGATTTGTTCTACTTTAATTTCCTGGAGGAAACATAATTCAAGATAGTCCTTAAATTTCAAGTGAGATTGCCCTCAAACCCCATAGGGGCCTTCTAGGGACTATTATAGACTTTCCATTCTCCTGTAGAAGAAAATTCTTGGGCATCTTGTGGTGTTTCTAGCTTCTCGCTTTTCGAAAGCATTTTGTTGCAAATTGTAGCTTCATTTTAGGCAAACATCGCGAGAGAAGAGAAAGGTGGATGAGATTTGATTTATGGAGGAAAAATAATGAACCGGGCACATTTTTACACGTGTCTAACTTGTTTTGTCAGACTAGTTCAATTCGGCCTCTAGTTGGCCTCGGCCGACCGAGGCAGAGGCGTGTCTGCTGCCTCTACTACGCGCACCCCTTCCCTTTTTTTTTATAATTATTTGAATTCAAATTTTGAATTTCAAACTTGTTTTCCCTTCAAATACTCCCTATGAGATTTAAAGAGTATGGTGAGCTACTTTCTTAATCTCCTTTTCTTTTCTAGGGATCGCACCTTTACCATTCTTTTGTAATCATTTTCTTGTTTCTTTTTCAGTTCCTTGTGAGATTCATCATTCCTAAGCTGCTCAAGCTTTTGCTAGATTTGTGAAGAGATTGGCAGCTTATGCACGTCTGAGCCCTTCTCTTGAACTTGGTTGCTATTGGATTTGCTCTTCATCCTCTTCTTCAAGGTTTGATTCGCTTCTGGTTGAACCCTCGACATCGGATTTTATGGTGGCCTGACCTCGATCAATGTGTGGTCGACTTCGGCCTATCACATGTTATGGTTGAGCTCTGTTTCTTTCGCTTTCTTGTTATCACTTTACTGCTGCCTCTTTTTCAGATCTGCCTCATCGATCTGCTTCTGTTATTGAACTTCAAGAGAAGAAGAAAAAGAAAAGAAATGCCGGTGAAGCTAGGACCTCAGGTGGGACTTCAAGAGCCAGAGCAACTGACCTCACAAGAGACAGTGCATTAGTTTTCAATACTCCTCATGTTCCTCCTCACGCTTCATATTCTAGCACTCGTCATTCTAGAAGGAATATTGATCTACTGAAAACATATGGACTTGAGAAGAAAACTTTTAAACAGAAAAAGTTCTTAGTCTAGTGCAAGTGCACACTGTCAAATAAGTAGTAAAAGAAATATTTCAAAATATCGATCCCAAAGGGAACGGATACCACAAAATATAAAATTAAGGAAAAGATGTTCACACAAAGAAACCTCGATAACCAATATTAATAAATTGGGAAGATTGTGAGTGTACTAAAAATTAATGAAAAGAAGGAGGAATTCGAACATGCTTTTGCCCCTTAGAAAAGAATTGTGACCTAAATTGCAATTGCAATCTTCACTCAAGCACTGAGCAATGTAAATCGGGCTGAACTCCTACTCGATCTCAATCGAAAGACCTTTATAAGCCTAAGCGATTAAACCATATGTCTATGGCTAATTTCAAACTTATTTTAATGAGAATACATCCCTTTAGTCTTAGAAGTTTTTTCCTATGTCTAGGGTAAAAAATAAGTGCTTATGTCTAAGATACTTTCCTTTATTGATTGTATGAACACGTAATCTTGTTTAATTTCTTTCAGTATTAAACTCGATCTCTGTATGTTCTCCTATGGAATCGAGCAAAGTTACTTTTACATCTTAGAACAAGCTTCCAATCCTTAGGGCATCCACATATTCGAATCCCAAGGACGAAATTAGCTCATAATGGAGAAAAAGAAATAACAAAGTATCAAAGGAAAGGAAATACATGTTGACTTAAGAAATAAAAAGAAGTAAAAACAAAAACTGAAAATTAAAGTAATGAACGTAAAGTGAAAATAACTTGCTGGAACGTAATTTTGAATAATGAACTTTATTAAAATAAAACTTGTGGTAATGTAAAGAACTACAAGAAGTAAAGTTTAAGAATTGAATGTAATAACTGAATTCAAAGTACTAAAGTGAAGAACTAAAATTGAAACCGATCTTGCAATTACAAGGGAAAGTCGAGACTCAAGGAGATAACTTCCAGCAATTCGATCAATCTAAACTTAAACCCCTTCAAGGCTAAGATCTTTACAACCCAAGACTTTTGACAAGGCTGGATTGAAAATTAGGCAGCATTCTTCTTCCTTTTGAATTAATAAAACAGAAAATAAAACTGCAGAAACTGTGGTGGAAACGATCGTGAACCCCCTTCGTGGATTGGTCCTTTATTTATAGCCTCCAAATGCTAGGGTTTGCTCCATGAATTTTTAAGGCAAGAATCAAATCTTTATGAGCTTGATTCGTGGATAATATCTTCAAATATCAGCACAAAATCGAATTTTGAGATTTCTCCCTAATTTTTCGAAATTCTATATCCAGGAAAAATTGCAGTTGCAATTGGAGTCACAATTTGATAATTTATAGATTCCTGCATAAAAACATCAAAACTCATTAAAATTAACTATTTTCCTCTTATTTCATATTTCTCAGCTCAAAACAATCCCTTTACTAATTTAGGCTATTCTCCTATCAATTTGCTATACTTATTAGACATAAGAACATGCATTTGTGCAAATAACTTATTTAAAAATGGCTAGAAATATGTAAAATATAAGCATGATCAAATATGCCTTCCCCACCTACTGAAGAGGAGGTTCCTACCATGTCAATGCTTTTATTCTTCTTGAAGGCTATTCGGAGGTGAGTAATGAGGTGGATCTCCTTGGGAGGAACTTTAAGCTCTGGCGAGGTGTAAGTCAAGTTCAACCTTCTGGGAGGTTCAGAGTGGATGATCCTACTTACGCCTTTTCTCAAGGTGTTCTTGAACTTCGTCAAGTAATTTGTATCTTGTTCCTCATTTTTAATTAGACCTTTTAATTGTTTCTGAAATGTAATTCTTCTTTCCTTTTCTTTAGGCTTTTGGTCGAATCTCAATGTCTGCCATGAGTATGGCTGAGAAGATTAATTCTTTCCAACTGAAGAGTGTTCCAAGTAGTGGATTGATTCAAGTTCAGACAAGTCTCAATAATGCTAATCGTCTCCTTGCAAAGGTTAGGTTTGACCTAAAAGCTTCAAAGGTTGATGAGGCTAAAGGCCATCTCACTGATGCCAAGTATTTGGCTGAATTGTTCAAGAAGATCGAAGAATATATCTTAAAGCAAAATGATGTGATGAAATTTGTGGCCACTTTGTCTATGAAACCTGCCTCCAAGTATCATCCTATAATTTTTTGAATGAGGACTTCGCTACCCTTTGGAATGATCCTACTGCTTTTCTAGATTTTGATGGAGATAATGGAGGTGGAGAAGCTAGTGTGGATACTATTCATGGTGAGGACAGGAAGTAGCTTTTTTTTCTTTTTATTTTGGAATGTTTTTTCTGTACTTGCTTTTTAACTTTTATTGTAAGACTTGTTTTATAATAAATGCGATGTTTACTTATTTGCTTCTAATTATATTCCTCTCTTTGCATTAATGAATTCTCATTCCAAAAAAGAAAACTCTAATAAGTAGAACAATTAAAGTGTTACTGAATGAAGTTTAAGAAAAAAGCCCCATGTCCATGCGCCTACAAAGAAAAAAATATGAGGACAACTTACTTGGAGGATGCTCGGCTTATAGTGCTCGGCCTCGACCTATGGTGGTCAACCTCGACCTCCATTGTAGTTTTCTAGATTTTGTGGCAATTCATCATGTGTCTTCTAAGTAGCTTCTTGCCTTTTGTTTAACGGAGAATCATGTCTCCTTAGTAGCTTCTTGCTTTTTGTTTGATAGGGAGACATATCCCCTTGGTAGCTCCTTACTCAAGTAGGAGTTTTATTGTTGAATCATGCTTGAGTCTACACAAATTTTGTACTTGAAAAAGAAAATCTTCATTGATGATAAATTGAAGAATTTACATAAACTTCTTAAAAAAATTGAAAAAAAACTATCTGCTATTAATGGACATAAAAAAAAAAAAGGCTCCTCAATGCTCCATTGGGGTATGGTTAGCCTTGGCCTTGCCGAGGTGTTAAAGTTGCTCATTGCTAATTTTTTGACTTCTTTGAGTGTTATGAATAGCATTCTCTTGAAGCTTTATGTTCTCCCTTCACAATTCCAGTCTCATTTAGAGTCGGAAATTTCATTAGCTAATGTTAGGTGGAAGCAGCTGCCTTAAGCTCGTGTAGTGTTGGCCTTCCTAGAATTGCATTATAGGTTGATGTGCAGTTTACTACTAGGAAGTTAATCATTTTAGTAGTTGTATTCTGTCCTTCCCCAAAGGTGACAGGAAGTTCAATACTACCTTCAGGAGTTACTCTCTTTCCTCCAAATCCAACCAAAAGTGTTTGATTTTCCTTAAGTAGTTTTCTATCTAGTCTTATTACTCTAAATGCAGCCAGAGACAAGACATCAGCTGAACTTCCTCCATCTATAAGGACTCTGTAAACCTTCACATTGGCTATGGCTAAAGTTACAACTAAAGCATCATTATGAGGTTGATGAATGGCTCTAGCCTCGGCCTCAGTGAATTCTAGAGTTTGGTTTACAGTTTCAGGGTAGACATAATACAGACCTCTAAATTCTGGATCATATCGAGCTTCTCAAGTGATTTCTTTTCGTTTTTGGCTTGATTCTCCACCCGTTGGTCCTCCAAATATGGTCTTGATCTCTTTCGGAGGCTTTGCATCCTATCGGCCTTGGCTCCTGCTCGTCTCTGATGTACTCCTTCAGATAGCCTTCTCTAATTAGGGCTCGATCTCATCTCTCAACTGAGACCAATCGTGAATTGCGTGACCATGATCTTTATGAAAGAAGCAGTATTTATCCTTGTCCTTCTTTTATGAAGGATTCTCATCCTTCCTAGAAATTTCGCTAAGTTCAAATAGCGAATTTCCATCTGAATTTTCTTAGAAGGGAGCTTGGTGGAGGTATACCTATCGAATCTTTGACTGGGGACAACCCTATGGTCTAGACAATCTCGGCTAACCTCCTCGGCCTTCCTCCTTTTTGAGCTAAGAAAGTGGTTTTCCCTAGCTTTTTCACGATCTAATGTTATGTTGCTTCTTTCTATGTCCGTTGTAGCTTCCTTTGATCTCAGCAATTCCTCTACACTCATGTATTTATGTGCCCTAGTTATGAATTCAACATAAGAGATTGGTTCTTTCTTACTTTATTGATATGAGCAGCTTCTTATCTTGTAGCCTTGTTGCTATCACGATCAGGGTTGTGGAATCCGTGAAACCTCCTACCTACAAAGCCTCTTTGTTGAAACGTGAGACATAATCATGCAAGGTCCCTTTTTGCCCTTGCTTTAAAGTTAGCAAGTGCATTTGGGCTTGCGTTGATCCCTGCCTTCTAAGAATTGAGTCATGAAGGCTCGTGCTAGTTCCTTAAATGAGCTTATTGACTTTCTCTTGATTTTTCTGAACCAATCTCTTGCAGGTCCGGTTAGGGTCGAAGAGAATGCCCTATACCCTATCACTTCTGAAGCTCCATGAAGTTCCATCAACGATCTGTAAGTGTCAAGATGCTCAATAGAATATGTACTACCATCGTATGAGATGATGGTTGGCACTTTGAACTTTTGGAAAACTTTTTCCTTCATGATTTTATGAGTAAAGGGAGGATTGGCTTGCTCGATGAGAGCTTCAAGATCTAGTCCCTCAGTCTCATGGGGTTTTAGGAAATTTAAGTTTTCTAAAATGGTCCCCTGTAGGTTTTCAAACTCCTTCTGGATCTTGAGGATAACTGCTTTCTAGGGAGGCCTTCCATGGTGAGCCTAGTGGTCGACCATCTTGGCCTCCCCCTCGACCTCAGCTCGTCACATTTGCTTGTTATCGATCAGACTCTACAAGTCTAATCCAGTAGCTTTCGTCTTCTGTGTCTTTGTCACTTCGTCTCCATCTGGTCAGCCCCGGCTAAAATTTTCTTGAGCAATCTGCATGATAGACTGAAAACTAGAGATGTCCACGGGACGGGGTGGGGCATGGCCGAGGAATGGGTTCCCCATCCCTGGCCCTGCCCCCTATTTGATTCCCCATCCCCGCAAAATTTCCCATTTAATTTAGCAGAGATCGGGGCGGGGATTCCCTGCAGAAAATTTTTCCTCGTTCTTTTTTTTTAAAATCTTTTTAAAATTTTTTAATTTATTCTCAACCATAATAGAAATTCTTTCTAAATGAATAATTTTCAATATAATTTCTATTTAAAAAAACTGTTATAAAATTTCCTAATAAAAACAACTTAATTTCTAAAAATTCAAATTTCAATATTACAACATAGTCTTTAATTTTTTTTCATAAAAAAAATAGTCTTCAACTAATTCTTACTATAGGTTTTTTTAAATTTTCTATTTATAGTTAATAATTAACATATATATATATATACATACTAACTAATTAGTTCAGGGTCGGGGTCGGGGACGGGAAATATATTCCCCGTCTCCATCACCGTTTAGCCAACAAGGAGAAAACTCTCCCCATTCCCTGTGTAATAGGGGATTCTCTGCCCCGTTCAGGGCGGGTCCCCGCGAGGCCCCGACCCTGCAGGTTAAATGGACATCTCTACTGATAACAACTTAATTATGCTATTTATTCTCTCTATTTTGTGCTAGTTCCGTTACTCTCACGAGCTTAAATTGTCTGTTTTGTAGAGTTTGAGCAACTTGGAGCTATTCAAGACACTTTGGATGAATCGGGATCAAATGGGAGCCATTCGAGCCTAAACCGAACATCCGAGTAAAGAGAAGAAGCAAATCAAGTCACTATACTTGGGAGGAAAGCGTCTAGATGCCACTTTGTGTGTCGAGACGCTGTTGCATGCTCATTCCAAGCTTAAAGACTTGAAGGAGTAGCGTCTAGACGCTACTTCAAGCGTCTAAATGCAAATTCAATAGTACCAAATGAAGGCTCCCTCAACACTACGGGGTAGCCATGCTCAACGCTGGTAGCGTCTCGATGCTACATGATTTCACACAACACATTCCTTATTCAATGGTGCAACGTCACTATTTAAGGAACTCTTTATTTAGGGTTTAGGGATGCCTATTTTGTGTAAGAACTTGTTAGAGACTTCTTTAGAGCTTTTCTTCCTTTCCTTTATTTTTCCTTTGTATTCAATCGAGCCGATGATGAATCTTAGCCATATTGTCACAATGAGCAGCTAAGGTTAGTATTTCCAATTCATAGATCGATGTAGTTCAATTGCAGTGTTGTGAGACTTGAGATTTAATTGATTTTATCTTTTTAATGTAAGTATTCTTGTTTCTTGCTTTCATTTCTTATGAGTAAACTTATCGAATTTACACCTCGATTGCATATGTTTACTTATAAGTCTACTATGCATGAATGTTACAATCTGTAATTGTTGTAATTAATTGCTTGATTATAGTAGCAATAGGGTTGGCTCATGTATGTGTCTTTGTGGCTTTTCCACACTAACATAGCTTGCATGATAAACTCTACAAAACAAAGAAGTTGATTGATTGGTTTGTGCTATCTCTGAAGGGAATAATCGAATTAAACTCACAGCGGAAGCATAGGAATCGTCTTTGATTTATTTAGAATTAAACTAAAATACAAAGGTTAAGCAATAAATACCTTGAAAATAATATTATGGAGAATATTCTGGCGGATCTTTATATTTTCCACAAAGTCTTCCTGGCTATGACTCTTACACAGGACCAAGGCTTGTGGGAGCCTCTTGAAAGAAAATCCTCAAGGGATTGGAGAGGAATAGATTTAGAAAGAATTATCTAATTCTCTCTATTAAGGAGATGTGTGTTGTACAGAATGGCTCAACCCAAGGGTCTTATTTATAATGACCAACGGAAAATCTTTGCCATAATTAAAATATTATATTTTAATATCTAATATATTAAAATATATCTTGTATTTATTTGAATCTCATTCAAATCTCCTACGATATTTATTTATTTGAATCTTATTCAAATTCTATAAATATATTTTATTTAATATATCAAATATACATTAATTATTTTAATATTTAATGTATCAAATACAATAAATATATTTTTCTCTTTTATATTTAATATATCTAATATATTAAATATTAATTTGAACACTTCAAATTAAATATTAAATTTGAACATTTCAACTTTTAATATTTAATGTATCAAATACAATAAATATATTTTCCTCTTTTATATTAAATATTAATTTGAACACTTCAAATTAATATTAATTTGAATATTTCAAAATTTTCTTTCAACTAAATTGATCTTTTAGTGTTACTATGAGCTAGCAAGGGGACCTTATGGACCTACAGATTATAAGCTCCAATGATACAAAATTAATTAATTAAACTCTTTAATTAATCAATTTTCATTCATTAACTAGGGTCACTCCACTATAGACCTAAAGTTGCACTCTTATGCACTGTAGGACAAGTTGTGTCCATTGATATAATCATTACATGCAATTTGATCCTTCACGAGTTGTTCGTAATTACAGCTGGGTCAAAAGTTCGTTTTACCCCTATAATTATATCTTGCACCTTAAGTACCACTGATCCTCTAATGAATAATTTGTTTATAATATAATTATAAACTAAGTCCCTCTCAGGCCAATGAGAGGGTGGGGCCCCATTATTCAAGTCCCGAAATTAGCACTTAAGGGAACTACTCATCTACTTACCCTATATGGGAAGGAGTGAATTCCATCTTGTGAGATTATGTTCCCAGCTCCCTATTTGGTCAAGTCCCCAAAATGATAGGCATATTGAATCGGTTACAAAAGCCACTCTCACCCATGCAAATCAAAGGACAAGCCCTCACAGGCAGGAGTTCATAACTCACTCAAGATTAAGATCGAGTCACATATGATCATCCTGATGAAATATTAATTTTCTCAATTAACGGATTTATAAAGAGAGATTAAATATTTCGTGGTCCAGTCTTATACAATGAGTGGGGGTATCTTATACAATGAGTTTGTATAAGACTGGACCACGAAATATTTAATATCTCTTTATAAATCCGTTAATTGAGAAGATTAATATTTCATCAAGATGATCATATGTGACTCGATCTTAATCTTGAGTGAGTTATGAACTCCTGCTTGTGAGGGCTTGTCCTTTGATTTGCATAGGTGAGAGTGGCTTTTGTTGCTGATTCAATAAGCCTACCATTTTGGGGACTTGACCAAATAGGGAGCTAGGAACATAATCTCACAAGATGGAATTCACTCATTCTCTTATAGGGTAAGTAAATGAGTAGTTCCCTTAAGTGCTAATTTCGGGACTTGAATAATGGGGCCCCACCTTCTCACTAGCCCGAGAGGGATTTAGTTTATGGTTGGATCATAAACAAATTGTTCATTAGAGGATCAGTGGTACTTAAGGCGCAAGATGTAATTACAGAGGTAAAACAGACTTTTGACCTAGCTGTAATTACGAACAACTCGTGAAGATCGACTTGCATGTAGTGATTATATCAAAGGACACAACTTGTCCTACAGTGCATAAGAGTGCAACTTTAGGTCTATAGTGGAGTGACCTTAGAGTTAATGAATGAAAATTGATTAATTAAAGAGTTTAATTAATTAATTTGTACCAATGGAGCTTATAATCTGTACGTCCATAAAGTCCCCTTGCTAACTCATAATAATACTAAAAGATCAATTTAGTTGAAAGAAAATTTTGAAATGTTCAAAATAATATTTAATTTGAAGTGTTCAAATTAATATTTAATATATTAGATATATTAAATATAAAAGAGGAAAATATATTTATTGTATTTGATACATTAAATATTAAAATAATTAATGTATATTAGATACATTAAAGAAAAGATATTTATTAAATTTGAATTGGGTTCAAATTAGGAAATAAATGTTGTAGGAGAATTTTAAAAGGTTTGAATAAGATTCAAATTGGTTAGATAAGTATATTTTAATATATTAGATATTAAAATATATTATTTAATTATCTTTCTTAGACCACTATAAATAAGACCCTAGGGGTGAGCTATTGGGCATTCTTCATAGAACACACATCTTCTCAATAGAGAATTAGAGAATTCTCTCTAGACTTTTTCCTCTCCAATCCCTTGAGGATTTTCTTTCAAAAGGCTCCCACAAGCATTGATCTTGTGTTAGAGTCATAGCTAGGAAGACTTTGTGCAGGAGATAAATACCCGATAGAATATTCTTCATATTTATCTCAAAAGTAAGTTTTCTTAAGTAATATTATTTTTAGTTTAATTTTAAATAAAATCAAAGACAATTCAATGCTTCCGTTGTGGGATGAAGAGTTCATTTATTTCCATTGTTTCAACTACTCCACAACTCAACCCCCGTTCCTTGCCCACCTACAATCCTTCTGGGTCTCTTTCCTCGCCGCCGACGTTAAACCAACATCCCCCTCCCTTTTCTTCTTTTCGTCCACACTTTGGAACTTTCCAAACCCCCTTGCCTCTCCTTTTCCTCATCTCGCAAACCAATCTCCTCCCATTTCATCATTTTCCACTCCAGTACCCTTTATTCCCCAAATGTTCCCAAATATTGGTAAATCCTTGTCCATTAAACTTAATGATTCAAACTATCTTCTCTGAAAAAACCAATTAATCAATATTGCCTATGCCTATCATCTTGAAGGATTTATCAATGGAACCCTTCGTCCCCCACCTCAGTTCCTTGACAATTTAAGACTTCAACCCAACCCTGACTTTGCCGTTTGGGAACAATATAACAGAACAATTATGTCTTGGTTCTATGCCTCCCTCACTAAAGAGAAAATGAGTGAAATCATATCTTTCTCCACTGCTCGAGACATTTGGGAGTCCTTGAGATGCATCTATGAATCCACTTTTTCTACTCGTATTCTTACACTCAAATCCCAAATACAAAGATTCAAGAAAGACGGGCTCTCTGTTACTCAATATCTTGCCAAAATCAAATAGGTTGCTGATAAGCTCTCTTCTATAGGCGAACCAATCTCTCTTAAAGACCACATCTCTTATATTCTTGAAGGTCTCGGCCCCGAGTATAATGCATTTGTTACATCTATCCAACACAGGGATGAACTCCCTCCGGTTGAAGAAGTTCGGGCTCTTCTTCTGAGTTACGAATACTGGCTTGAGTGCCAAAACTCAGTAGATCAACTTAACTTTGCTCATGTTAATCTTGCAGGACTCCAGCTCTCGACACAGTCAACGACCAAGCGTGGAAACCATTTTCCTCCATCAAATCGTGACCGAACAATGCCCAACCCCCAACCCAGTCTCCTTGGAAAACCAAGCACCTATTCGACCCCTCGGGGTAATCCTCGTCCCTCCTCATCTGGTCAACCTCGTATTTAATGTCAAATCTGCTTTAAGTTTGGTCACAATGCTTCCATTTGCTACCATCGTGCCAATATTTAATATACACCTTCTCCTAGTCCTCATGCTCTTGTAACCAATTTATCACACCCCACCACCAACACCGTTACTGCCCCTCCAACCTCTAACCAACACACTTATTCCTCTCACCAAACCTTTTCAGATGATGTGTGGTATATGGATTCTGGTGCCACACATCATGTTACCCCTAATCTAAACTCCCTTTCCAACCCCGTACCATATCATGGTGGTGAACAGATGACCGTTGGGAATGGTATGTCTCTTCCCATATCAAACATTGGTTCTGTTAGTTTACCCTCTTTATCTCATTTTCCTATTTGTCTTTCTCATGTTCTATATACTCCTTCAATTTCTCATAAGCTTATTAGCATTTCTAAACTCTGCCATGATAACAAAGCTTTTGTTGAATTCTTTTCTACTTTTTTTGTTGTGAAGGATCTTCTTACCAAGACTGTCTTACTTTGGGTCAATCTTGAGGGTGGGATTTACAAAATTGATTCATCGCCACAATCACGTTCTATGCATTTTCATCCACCGTTTGTTGTTGTCCTTGCTTCCCGTGTTGATCCCACTATGTGGCATTATCGCTTTGGTCATCCCTCATCTCCCATTGTTGCAAAAGTTTTAGAGTCATGTAAGTTGGACTATAAATCCAACCTTGAGTCCTTTGTTTGTTCTTCATGTCAAAACGCTAAGAGCCACAAATTAGCTTTTTCTTTGAGTCAAAGTCAAGCATCGGTCCCTTTTGAAATTGTTCACTCTGATGTATGGGTCCTTCCACAGAAAATTCTATTAATGAAGCCCGCTATTTTCTATTATTTGTTGATGATTATAGTCGTTATTCTTGGTTATATCTCTTAAAAACAAAAGATCAAGTTCTACCAATGTTCACTCAATTTCGAAATATGGTCAAAGTTCAATTTCATTGTGAGATCAAAGCTCTCTAATTCGATTGGGGTGGTGAATTTTGTTCCCTATGCAATTATCTTGCTTCTCATGGTATCTCTCATAGAGTCTCTTATCCTTACACTCTGAAGCAAAATGGTCGGGTTGAACGCAAAAATCGTCATGTGGTTGAGGTTGGCCTTTCTTTGTTAGCTCACTCCTCTCTTCCCCTCAAATTTTGGCCATATGCCTTTCAAACCGCCATTTATCTAATTAATCGCTTACCTACTCCCATCTTATCTCACACTTCACCTTATTTTACTCTCTTTAAGAAGCAACCTGATTATAAATTGTTACGTGTATTTGGTTGCTCTTGTTTTCCCTTTCTTTGACCTTACAATCGTCATAAACTTCAATTTCGATCTAAGGAATGTGTGTTCCTTGGGTTTAGTTCAAATCATAAAGGGTACCTATGTTTTGATTACAAAACTGGGCATCTTTACATTTCCTGTCATGTACTTTTTGATGAAGGAAATTTTCCTTTCCAAACCACTGTCCATCACTTTCCTCCATTAAAATCAACCATTCCTAATCATGATTTTCCTCCCAGTCTAATTTTGCCCCATAACCCACGGTCACCACCATTTACCCATTCCATGTTACCCACCCCCCCCCCCCCCCCCAAATTCCCATGAGTCCCTCTTCCATCGTACAACCTTCCATCAACCTTCTGCCACCTTTCTCTCCATCACCAACAATCTGTCCAAATCCATTAAATTCTGACCCACTCGACGACACTTTTCCCACTTTTTCCTCATCTCTATCTTCCTCATCAACCTCATCTTCTTTTTCTTTTTCTCTAAAAACTATATTAAAAAATTTAGTGGTAGATGTCATGAATATGATCGGAATGAGTATTGTTGATAATATATTGAGCTCCCTTAAGCAATCCCCACCTCCTCAATGTGGTCCTCAAACACATTTGGCATCTTTTTAGTATTTTTGTTTGTTTTCTCAACATTATTGCAATTGTCTTCCTCAAGATAATGTTGTTAAGTGAGAAAAATTTTCGATCTTACATTCTTATTCCTTAACTACCCCTGATTTTTTTTATTATTTTTTTTGGGAGAATGTTGTTAACGTGAGAAAATTGTGTTATCGTACATTATTCTTATTCCTTAAGTACCCCTAATTTTTTTTATTATTATTATTTTGAAGAATGTTGTTAAACGTGAGAGAAATTTTCGATCATACATTTATTCCCTTAACTACTCCTGATTTTTCTTTATTTTTTTTGGGAGAATATTGTTAACATGAGAGAAATTTCCGATCATATATTCTTTTTGCTTAGCACGTAATTTGTTTTATTATTTTTATTTTTATAAAACAAGAATCCTGTTTATTTCTTCCTATACGTATTGTTGAATGATAGATTTCTGAAAATCTCATGAGAACACTTAAATGTAGAGGTCGAAATCTTATTAGCATGGTGTAGTATTTTTTTTAAAAAAAAAACTTTATATTTCAAAAGAAAAATAAATAATAATCGATCGCAGAACGTTCAGCTTATATACTACAGCTGTATAGCATCAGCATGTCGTGAATAATATGAGGAAATTGTGGAAATTTTTGTTGGGGTTTGCAAATACCCTAAAAAATAAAATAAAATTATTGATATGGCAATGCAGGCTTTTCACCATTGCTTACCTACACTACAGGTACACGTACGTTTGTGTCTTTTGGACAAGAAGTATGAGTCAAACACAACCTTACACCAGGAACATATTTTGTGGTATTCAACAGCTCTATAATACACAATTGCAACCATCCTTTAATAGAGAAAGGAGGAGGAAAAATATAACAAAATTAGTTATTTAAAAAACGACACGTGTCACCTTCTTATTGGTGACAAGAGAATATTCAAAGATACATAAAATATAAACAAACTCAAGGAAAATATCTCTGTAACTTAATTCTCCTTTTCCTCTACATGTGAGATGTTGCCATTGGGTAGATCTTTCACCTTCTCTAACATCCCCTCTCAAACGAGAGGGTGAGTAACATCCCGACTTTAGACCGTAAGTATGTAAACTGAGAGTGCGAGAAAGATTTAGTAAGACAATCTTCTATTTGATCAAACGTTGGAACATAACGAACCTTAAGACAACCATTCATAGCTTGATCCCGCACATAATGAACATCAATATCTGAATGTTTCGTATGAGCATGAAACACATGATTAGAGGCAAGAGTACCAACACTCAAATTATCACAACAGGACTGGTGTGTATGAGCAAGACTAATACCAAGTTCAGAAAGCAACTATGTCACCCAAGTAATCTCAGTAGAGGCCTGAGTCAAGGAACTATACTCGGACTCCGTGCTTGAACGTGCTATAGCAGCCTGCTGTTTAGAAGACCACGAAACCAGAGAGTTCCCAAAGAAAAACTCAATATGCTGCCACCAACTTTAGATCATCAACATTGGTAGCCCAATTGGCATCAGAATACCTAGACAAAGTAAGCTTATCACTTGGCTAAATATGTAGACCAAGATGAGCAGTCCCCTTAAGATAAGGGAGTATTCGTTAAGTACTGGAGGGCTCCAATAACACTTCGATAAAGAGAGGGGTCATTCATGGTACTACCAGTTGACAGAGATAACACAGTACCAGTGACAGAGGGGGTCGGATAAGGCTTGGATTGTTCCATATTGACATTAAGTAAAAGATCATTAATATACTTGGCTTGACTATGCAACAAACCAAAAAGTAAATAATCTATCTGAATGCCCAAGAAGAAATTTAAATGACCCAAATCCTTCAAAGCAAAACGAGCATCCAATGTTCGAACAAGCTCAGTAATCTACGAGTCATTATTTCCAGTCAGAATCACACAAACTACATAGAGTAGAAGAAAAACAACAGTGGTACCTGAAGGTTCCATCAAACCTTGTTGGTGTGGCAGCATAGCAAAGGGGTTTTGGGCAGTCACAGTATTTACTCCAGCAAGGTTTTGGGCAGTCATAGAACTATGTTGGCTAGACTAAGAGCCAACATTCTCGTCATATCTGTAATAACAGACTGCACCAGTGTTCTAAACTTGATTACATACCCAGCAGGTTAGTTTGTTCCCACTGTTGGAGTTATTGTATGCATTATTTCCCCCAATTGTCCTGCAAATCCCTTCTGTCAACAAAGTTCACTGCAGCCACCTGCGGCCACCTGAGTTTGATTCACAGGCACTCCACTTTTCAGAGAATGTTGAAATCCAAGTCATTTTCATAGGCCAGAAACTCAGCCTGCACATCAGACCAAGACATGCCTGCTCAGCCTTGGATGGTAACCACCACTGGATTGAATTCTTCATCAAGACCTGCCAAAACTTGAGACAATAAGATCTCAAGTCGACATTAGACTACCTGCTAGAGCCAAATTGTCAGAGTGACTCTTATAGATATTCAGTCATTTTAAAGGACCCTTTTCAGGTTTGTTGAAAAGTTTGTTTTAAATAATTTTCTTCTGCTCTAGATTGGACTCCAAACAATTCTTGAATTGCCTCCCATAGATCACGAAAGGTTTGGAAACCCATTACCTGTGTGACCACATCTCCTGTCATTGAGTTATACAACCAACCCAGCAAGAACTGGTCGATCGCAACACATGACTCATATGTCGGATTGACCTCTTGGGATTCCGAGAATTTTTCTCTATCTTCCACATTCATTCCAGCGTCTGTTGTATTGGGAAACATTGGCGGACAAGGCTTATTTCCATTTAGAAAGTCAAATAGCTTGTAGCCATAGAAGATTGGGAGAGCTAGATTCTGCCACAACAAAAAATTGCTTCTGTCCATTTTAATGGAAGTGATCTGATTAAGTAGTTGGTTCAATGGCGGGCGACCTGCTGCCCGACCGATGGGAGGGAGACCATCGGTTGATGAAACAGCCGCCGTTCTTGAGGATGATGAAGCCGCAGCGTGTTTGCCATAATAACATGCTCTGATACCAAGTCAAACACAAATTTACACCGGTTACAAAAAAAGGGACACGTGGCACCTTCTTATTGATAACGAGAATATTTAGAAGATACACATAAAATATAAACAAACTCAGGAAAAGATCTCAACTTAATCCTCTTTTTCTTCTGCGTGTGAGATGTTGCCATTGGGTAGATCTTCACACTCCCTAACAATATGGATATTTGACCTTTTTGTGAGGTTTGTTTCTTCGAAAAAGAAACGATAGACGATGCATTGCGTGGTTGTGGGCGGGCGGATGAGATTTGATAAAAAATGAAGTGATGTGAGGATTGAAAATGCATGGTAATAATTTTCCTGATGTATATGTATTTTGATTATTTGGCTGAAAATTAAATTTAACCAAAGTGGAGCCTTCTGGTCTGAGATAGGAAGCCTATTCCTAAATCTAATGTACATGCAAATGAAGTGTGAGTGGATTCTTAAAATATTAATGGATGATTTTTTTGTAAACAGCCAAGCTAATTCTACTTCATCTCCATCCCTACACATATTCACTTAACCGATACCTACAACCGTTGCTGTCTGTTGATGGAAGATTATTGATAGAGCTTGTCGAAAGCTCCCCAAATAAAAGAAGTGCAGGGAAATTAAAGGTATAAATTAAATGATTAAAAAAGAAATTACCTACCAAACACCAGATCGATGGTTCATCAAATTTAAATTCGTACTTTAGTCATTGGTTTCCAAGAGATTAACGCAAATTTCGGGGTTAAGCAATTAACTGGTCCATCTGATAAAGTCGGATGAACCTCTTGACGGCTCCCTAAGCTTGACTATATCGACTAAGCATCTAATAGCCCATAATTTCCTTTCCAAGCTAGCGTTCCATGCTTGGAGAACCAATCGCATTACAAATGGAAGTTGGTTAAACCTCTCTAATTGATTTAGTGAGCCTAATTCGATTAAGGAGTTGCTTGGGTCTCAAAACCTATTATGCAATCTACATGATGAGGTTAAGCCTCATTCTATGCAAGCACAACCCAGTTTAGTAGCTACTTAATTAAGCAAATGCATGAAACGATGAATTCCAAACACGTGCATAATGACAAATGAAGTAGACATACAAGATTCGTCAAGTCTAATATGCCATTTCATTTATTGAAGTAAAACAAAGTCCCAAACATGTTTAAACACTGAAATAAGCTAGAAAATTTAGAACTAAACCTTCCAAAGTATAAATTCAATTCGAATCCGCCCCAAAACGGCGTTACAAACTAGTTAGTAGCCTCAAAGTCCACTACCGACACCATCAATTAGTACAAATTCACCCAAAAATGGTAAGAGACTAAAAATGGAGTTTATACAGAAAAGGAAGGTCTAAAAATTGGTTGAGAAAGGTAGGTGACGGCTTGTTCTAAAAGAAAAATTCCTTTTATAATTCTCAAAATAGTGTCAAGACTCTATGGGCAGAATCTCGACACTAAACCCAATTAGACCAGCGTATTTTGGGGCTCGTTGTAGAGTCGCGTGACACTCACTATTATAGCATCTCGACGCTGTCCTGTTCTCCAACATTCTGTCTTCAGCGTCTTGCACGTCATTTGGGCATTTAGAGACTCCTTCCAACTACAAATTGGTCATTTTGAGTCCTTTGTCACACTTGAATGCAACAATGACCTCCAGTTAAGCTCGAACTAACCCCAAACAATCCAAAAAGCTTTTAAACGACCCGAAATGCTCATTTGGACTAAATTAATTATAAAACAAGCAATTAAGTACATAAAAATACTGAAAACCACAAGATTTGGACATAGAAAATAAAGATTTTATGAGTCTCATCAATTATGTAATTGTTTATACTGACGTAGGCGCAGCCACATCGGATCAGGTGTTGGCTACTTTATTGTTCTTGACTATAGACTGCAGGTTTATTAAATTTGTACTGCAGGCCCATATTTCAAAAAAAAATTGGTAGCTCCCCAATAGTTGGATTCAAATCTATCCCATCCTTGTAGAAATTTTCAAAATTAACCTCTTTTTTTAGTTCAATAATAATGGTATGCTAGAAGATTGAACTCGACCTTTAGGTTGTCATTGGTGTATTATTCATTGAGATATATATGAATAAGCAAAAAAATACCCCTTTCCCTTCCAAACGTAAAAGCAATTAAATCTAAAAATTACTAATGATCCTTCTATTAACAACTAGATACTAGGATAACCAAAAAAATAACTAAATATTAGGTTGAATCTCAATTATTATTAATTAAATTGTGAATATGTTTTATACTATAAATTTTGTATAATTATTATTTTACAATATCATATAATTTATAATGCATTATATTATACATATTTTAATTATGCATTTCAAATTTTCATATTCAAAATTTAAATACATCAATTATAGAAAAAAGTTTACATTAAAAACATTTAAAAAAAATATTGTTTTAAAAAAAAAACTTGCTTCAGATGTAGTAATCTAAAAACATAAACAGCAGAATTCAGATGAAGTAGTCGGCCTTATTTCTTTCCTTCTATGCTAAGGAACCTCAGTTTCATAACTTAAAATAAAAAATTAAAAAAAAAAAAAAGTTTTCACACCTCTAAAATTTAATTAAAAAGAAAAAATAGTAAAGAAAGAAGAAACTAACGAGATATGGACTTTTTGAGTTACACGCGATGAATGGAGAAGTCTCCGTCCACCGGAATCTCTCCGTCTTATAAGCTTTGAAACCTCTAAAAACTTTCTCGACCATTTTGTTATCTGACAAACACTTTTGATTAAAGCTTTGTTTCTTTGTACTTGGCGTTTCACTTTCAAAGATGTGGAATCAGCAGCCGTTGTGATACCACTCCGCTCTTGCTATCAGAACCACCCGATCAATTTGGTTCTTATGGGTATTTTCACGATATCTGTAGCTTTTGCGATTGGGTTGACTTGCGCGTATACAAGCGGTGAGTATAGTATTTTTCAATTCAACCCCTTTTTAGCCTAGTGCATGCCTTCTGTCTTTTGGTGATCGAAAATTAGAATGTAGGTTCTTAGTTGAGTCGAATTAACGCAGATGAAAATCCAGATTTTTAGGAACAAATATATTCACTTTATGAATATCTCATAGTACTTAACAAAAAGGCACATCGGTTCTTTAAATAAATAAATAAATAAGAGTTGTCAAACACCTAACTAACTCGACTGCAAACAAGTTAATGCAAAGCAGTAAAAAGGTAAATGAGATGTAACTCAACTATTATTCTTAACACCTCCCCTCAAGCTAATGTTGGTACAATCAAAAACATTTAGCTTGGACCGAATGCAACTGAAAGAAGGAGAAGATAACGGTTTTGTGAAGATGTCAGCAAGTTGAGCCATGGCTAGAAGATGTTGTACGTACAACAAGTTTATTTTGAAGAATAAGGTCCCGAATAAAATAAATGTCAATTTCGACATGTTTCATACGAGAATGGAGGATCGGATTGGCACTAAGGTGGACTACTCCTATGTTATCACACCATAGAATTGGTAACGAGGTAGATTGAATACGAAGCTCATCCAAAAGGGACTGAATCCACAAGAGTTTAGTTGCAGCATTTGTAAAGACATTGGAATTCGACCTCAGTGCTAGATCGCGAGATTATCTGCTGCTTCTTTGAACCCCAAGTGATAATATTACCTCCAAAAAAGATGCAATGGCTTGACGTGGACTTCAATCATCAAGATATGAAGCCTAATCAGCATTTTGCATATTGAGGATTCCACATCTAAAAGATGAAGAGTGACCTCGCAATTTATAAGATATATGAGTTACTCCTCCCTTTGCCAATTTGTTTTGAGATGGAACCCCATGTAATCTTGATATGGTATCAGAGCCCATAAAACCCAAACCGATATTCGGTTAAAAAAATATAATAAATGAAAATAATAAATAATAAAAAAAATAAAAATTAGGATCCCATTCAAGAATGGTGAACCCAAAGAGGCACCATCTTAACCCAAACAGGTATTCGGTCCAATAAAACCCAAACGGGTATTCAGTCGAAAAAAATTAAAATTGGGATCCGATTCAAGAATGGTGAACTCAAAAGAGGCATAATCTTGAGGGGGCATATTGAGAATCCCACATCTGAAAGATGAAGAGTGACCTCACAACTTATAAGATATGTGGGTTACTCCTCCCATTGCCAATTGGTTTCGAGATGGAACCCTATGTAATCTTGATAATTGCCAATTGGTTTTGAGATGAAACCCCATATAATCTTGATAAAAGATGAAGAGTGACCTCACAATTTATAAGATATATGGGTTACTCCTCACATTGCCAATTGGTTTTGAGATGGAATCCCATGTAATCTTGATATGGAAAAAAAATTAAAATTGGGATCCAATTCAAGAATTATGAACTCAAAAAAATGATCATCTTGAGGGGGCATATTGAGGATCCCACATCTGAAAGATGAAGAGTGACCTCACAATTTATAAGATATATAGGTTACTCCTCCCATTGTCAATTGGTTTTGAGATGGAACCCCATGTAATCTTGATACTGCATAGCCCTGCACATTAAGATTATTAGGATGAGAAAGCATTAAACCAAAGTTAATTGTACCTCCCAAGTATCGAAGAATGTGTTTGACAACCTGCCAATGTGTGATTGCTGGAGAATGCATATATTGATACATTTTGTTCACTGAATAAGAAATATCTGGACGAGTTATTGTAACATATTGGAGACCCGCCAACAATGCTCTTATAAAAAGAAGGGTTAGAGTAAGCCTCGCCTCCCCTTGTTGAAAGAATAGGGGAAGATACCATAGGTGTAGAAACTGGTTTGACCTCCAAAAAGTTGGCCTTGTCAAGGAGTTTTCTGAAATAAGTTGCTTGGGATAAAAAAAAGACCCCCATTGTTAGTATTAGTCACCTCAACTCCAAGAAAATAATTTAAAGGACCAAAATCTTTAAGAGCAAAAGTGTTATGAAGACTAGTAATCAACTCATGAATTGCACTATCATAATTGTAAAAAATAATTATATCATCTACATAGATAAGCATGTAAATTATAGTGTTGAAGTGAGATTTCATAAACAAGTATCACCTTTAGAGTTATGAAACCAGTATTGTATAACAAAGCTTTTAGTCTATCATACCATGCATGAGGTGCTTGTTTGAGACCATATAATGTCTTTTTTAACTTACAAACAAGAGGAATAGAAGAAGAAGGATGAGGAATAATACAGCCAAAAGGTTGATCCATGAAGACTTCCTCAATTAAAACCCATGAAGAAAAGCATTATTAATATAAAGTTGACGAATAGTCCATTTATAAGCAAGAGCTAAAGTGAGGAGAATTCTTACAGTAGTGCATTTAACTACAATGCTAAAAGTTTCTTTGCAATCTATATCAGCACTTTGGTGGAAACCTTTGGCTACAAAACGTGTCTTATAACGAGCTATAAACCCATCAAAATTTCTTTTAATTTAAAAATCAGTTTACAACCTATAACTTTCTTGTCATTGAGATAAGGAATAAGGTCCCAAGTATCATTTTTTATCTAGGCATCATACTCTTGTTTCACTGCATCTACCTACTGAGGACACTGTAAAGCAATCTTAAATAAGGGAAGGTCACTTTCTAAGTATTCAGTCAATAAAATTCGAGGCTTATGGATTCCATCATTTGCTCTTGTAATCTGATAATGAGCTTGTCGAAGGCTTTATCAATTTAGTTTATAAACTAGACCTCTAAAAGCTTACAATAATAGTGGCGAGCGTCAATCACAGAGACTAGATTTCTTAGATTAATTAAGTATCATAGCTACTTAAGCCTAACTTTATTTAGAGAACCTTAACTTGAGAAAAAAACAAATTAAAACCTAAAATGATTATTTACAAGATTGGAGACAATTTTAGAGAGAATACATGCAAGCAATGTTTCAACCACCACTTAGTTTAATTAAGAGAAATAAATACATGCAACAATTATTAGCCAAGAGAATCACTAAATTGGTTATTTGTCTTTCCCAAGCCCAAATAAGTTCATGCCAAATTGAGTCCTTACCCTTCCAATCTCAATCTTCAATTAAGCATGCTAGCAAAGTAAATCGTTCACGGCCTCTAATAATAAATTATTCGCTTCCATGCAATAATGAACTATTAGTCATGCATCACACCTAAAATTCATGTTCAACTTTCTCAAGCTAAAACTCAAATTAAAAACAACTAAACTTTGGCCACAAGCTCAGACATAGAAGCATGAATAACATTGCAATGTACTATAATTTAGAGTTAAAACCAAATCTCGACAGTTACAAGCTCTAAGAGTTCAGCTACTCAAAGTTCACTATAATAAAATCTAAACTCTAAAGAATAGTCTAGAAACGACAACAAAATAGGAAGGAAAGAGAGAAACTATTGGACGCATGCCAATCCTCATCACCATTGTGATGTCCTGCAATTCGAGCTTAGAATCACTTCCTTGCTCTCAAAAGTACTCTCTAGATCCCAAATACTTGCTGTGATAGAAACTATGGTGAATTCTCTCCAAAAAGCCTCCTTTTTTCCTCAGCCAAAACGAAATATTTATATTGTCGTGGCAGCGTTGAGACGCTAGGGAAAACGTCTCAACGCTATGCCCTAATTTTCATGGATAAAGAAGGAAATATGGGGTAGCGTTGAGACGTTACGGACGAAAAATGTTTTCCATTGTGCATTTTGGGAGTTGAGATGCCCGAAAGTGGCGTCTCAACGCCACTTCTATGGGAATTGAAGCTTTATTTGATTATTTACAGCGTTGAGACGCCAGGGACAACGTCTCAACACTGTCTTCTCCGTCTCCATAGCTACAGCTTATCTTTTCCTTAATTCCAATGCTCTAAAACACGTATTTGCACTCCACATACTCTAATATCTTCTTCGAACGCTCAATTTCACTTTAATTGCTCAAATCCTACAACATAAATAGATCAGGTAGATGAAAACATACTTTAAAGCCACAAACTAGCAAGAATATAAGTCTAGAAATAGCACACTTTTGTGTGCTATCAAATATCCCCAAACTTAAACTTTTGCTAGTCCCAAGCAAAATACAATCACTAGATAATTCAAAAACATACAAGTAGGTAAGTAAGTGACTCCAACCTCAATAATTCCAAATGCTAAAAAGGTCACACTGAAAGAATGAGTTTAAACAATAACTTTCATTGAGCAAAATTAAACTTAGACCTATCATCCCTCACGTGTGTGTGTGCTAGTCAAACCTATTTTAGTCTTTATAAGTCCAGAAGAGATTTATACAAACTTATTACTATTTATCACCCTACTTTATCCCCAATTCTAATCATCATGTCTCCCTTAATTCAAGAAGATAATAAGTCACTAGGGTGCATCAAAAAGAATTAGAATTCTCTCAAACTTTTTTTTAAGGAAAGTCTTTGTCATCACTCTTGCCTTCGTTTTAGTATCTAGCTACGAGAAAAAATCACTTACTCATACTTGTACTCATTTCCTAAACTATCCTTTCATGCAGTGGAAAACATGGGTGTCATGAATGCCTGTAATTACTCAGCTAATTTGGGAAAGAGGAGTATCTCCTATCTCAATTATTCCATTTTATTTTATTATTATTTTTTTCAATCAAGCTTTTTCTTTTATTACTCCTAGGTGTACTCTAACTCTCTATTCCTTTCGTCAACCATGTAATCATTTCCTAAGATTTTTCAGGATCAAAACAAGCCTAAGCATATAAACCAATTCTAAGCCTTCAAGACCCTAAATAGGAAGACTACATGCTCTAGATGCAAGGGAATCAAGATAAAAGTTTAAAATCTACTCAAGTCCAAAAAATGTAAACAATTCAAAAAATGTGAAACACAAACATTCAAAGTACGTCATCAGCACATCATAATCACCCATTACATATAAAAAAATTATCCATATCATGCATAAATATTTTAAAATTTATTCTAAATCAAAACTTGCCAAGTGCTACCCACCCCCAAACTTAAAAGTTAACATTGTCCTCAATGTAATAAAACTAAAGCATGCAGGGAACAATGGAAAAAAATGAGTGAGCAATACTGCCCTCATTACTGGGAGGAACACTCCATAAGAGGTCAATAACTGTTACAAAGAGAGCACCTAAACGCATGTGGTTCTGTGTAAATGGGAATGAGATCAATGGCACTCGAATACCCTAAACTAGATAATAAAAAAAAACAACACAAACAAGACGAAAAAGTAAGGGATAGAAAACTTGGGTTGCCTCACAAGAAGCGTTTTCTTTAATGTCTTTAGCTAGATGAGACTCAAGTGGTGAATCAATTCTTGCACGAATCCATGTTGACATCCTTGGTGAGCACACACTCCAAAAGATCCCTATTCAACATCACTTCATGAAAACCATTAGTCAAACTATCAATAGCATCCACAGACATACCTTGATCCATGTAGCAGGGATATTTCATTGCTCTCCTCATGTCGAAAGTTACATTTTTGTCTTTTACCTGAAAAGATAAATTTCCTTCTTTCACCTTGATGGAGGCTTCCCTTATAGCAAGGAAAGGTCATCCCATGATGATGGGAATTTCATCATTACCCTCCATGTTGAGCACCACGAAGTCTACAAGAATTAAGAATTTATCCACCTTTACCACAACATCCTCTACTATACCTCTAGGATAGGTCATGGAATGATCAGCAAGCTGTAAAGAGATGTTTTTTGGGCTTCAGTTCCTTAAGATCCAATGTCTTGTACACAGAATAAGGCATTACATGAATTGAGGCACCTAGATCACATAACATCTTATGAAAATTGGAACTACCAATAGTGCAGGGAATAGTAAAACTCCTTCGATCCTTTAGCTTAGGTGGTAGCTTCTTGTGGAGTGCATTATTGCACACTTCTGTCATGTGTACAGTTTCAAAGATCCCAAACTTCCTTTTCTTTGTTAGAATTTCCTTCATAAACTTCGTGTAGCTTGGTATTCTCTCTAGGGCATCTCCAAAAGGAATAGTTACATGAAGATTTTTAAATAATTCTAGAAATTTAGAGAACTCAGCATTCAATTTTTTCTTTTTGAAACTTTGAGGGTAGGGAATCTGATTAGGGAAAGAGAGAAGAATTGGACTAGTAGACTTTGCAGCCTCATATGCAGGTGCGGCTTCCTTATCTCCATCTTCATGTAATTCATCATCCTCACCGTTGAGGCGCCTCATAGGTTCTCTCAAATTCTTTCCACTCCTCAAACTTATAGCCTTACATTGCTCCCTAGGATTAACCTCTGTGTCACTTAGAAATTTTCCTTTATGAAGTGCATTTAGGGTAGTGGCCATCTGACTCATCTGAACCTCAAGTTTCTGTATAGCCTTCCTATGTCCAGGAGCAATGCCTTGCATCTTCTCCTCCAACTAATTCATCCTTTTATTTGATTCTGTAATGAAGGCCCCAATCATGTCCTCCAAAGACGCTTCCTTTCTACTGATTGAGATGTGGAAGCATAGTTCGAAAAGGGATTCCTATTGTTAGCATACAAAAAATTCTCATGATTCCTCAAACCTGGGTGTTAATGTGTAGGTAAAGATGTGTGCATGTGATTGCCACCCTGGTTGTACCCCTTGTTGTTTACATAGTTGACTTGCTCCATGCTTGACTCTCCTCCATATTGTGGATGGTGGGCAGCTGCTAATAATGTAATTGAAGAATTGTTGCCCAAACCTGACAATAGAGACAAAGCATTACTTAAAAAAGCCATATGTGATTTCAGAGCACTTACCTCATTGATTTCATAAATTCCAGCTATTGGCTTTGTAATTGAGCCCTCGGTGGGCCACTGATAGCTAGTGGCAGCCATCTCCTCAAGTAGGTTCTTTGCCTCCTTGATTATCTTGGACAAAATTGTTCCTCCAGTTGCTGCATCTAAGATAGTTTTCGTATATTTCCGTTTAGTTGTAGAACAACTGGATTTGGAGCCAGTCAAGGTAACCATGGTGTGGGCATCTTCTGAGTAGCTCCTTGTACCTTTCCCAAGCCTCAAACATCTACTCACCCTCAAACTGCCTGAATGTCCCAATCTCAGTTCTAAGTATGATAGTCTTGACTGGTCGGAAAAATTTAGTAAGGAAGGCTTGGGACAGCTCATCCCAGGTGATGATACTCTGAGGTTCCAGACTCTCACACCAATCCCGAGCTTTGTCCTGGAAGGTAAAGGAAAAACAAACGAAAGCGAATAGAGTCATTAGGCACACCATTAATCTTAACAGTTCCACATAGAGCAAGAAAATATTTCATATGTGAGTTTGGGTCCTCCATAGGGTGTCCTCGAAAAGCACTATCCCTTGCCATTTGAATCAGTATAATTTTCAACTCAAAATTATTTGCAGTGATGGGTGCGTGGACTATCCCTGAACTCTTGGCAAGGAAAATAGGCTTAAAATAATCCCTGATAGCCTTTTTCTCTTCAACTTGTTCACCTGCCATTTGTAAATTTTGATTTTCTCTTAGTAATCGACGATTTCTTCTACAGGTACGCTCAATCTCTGGATCAAAGGGCTCTAAATTTTCCCTAGCTCTAACTTTGTACATACACCAAATTAGCCTGAAGTCAAAGAAAGACAAGAAACACAAAAGAAAGACAGACCAAAAAGAACTATCCAATCAAGAAGAATGTACACCTATGCATAAAAATACACTATTTACACTCTAAATTAAAATCATGCATTTTCACCACAATATTAATTAAACTAAAATACGTCAGTCCCCAGCAATGGTGCCAATTTGATAATGAGCTTGTCGAAGGCTCTATCAATTTAATTTATAAATCAGACCTCTAAAAGTTTGCAATAATAGTGGCCAAGGTCAATCACAGAGACTGGATTTCTTAGAATAATTAAGTACCATAGTTACTTAAGCCTAACTTTATTTAGAGAACTTTAACTTGAGAAAAAGTCAAATTAAAACCTAAAATAACTATTTACAAGATTGAAGACAATTTTAGAGGGAATACATACAAGCAATGTTTCAGCCATGACGCCCCACTTGGTTTAATTAAAAGAAATAAATACATGCAACAATTATTAGCCAAGAGAATCACTAAATTAGTTATTTGGCTTTTCCAAGCCCAAATAAGTTCATGCCAAATTGAGTCCTTACCCTTCCAGCCTAAATCTTCAATTAAGCATGCCAACAAAGTAAATCTTTCACGACCTCTAATAACAAATTATTCGTTTCCATGCAACATTGAACTATTAGTCATGCATCACACTTAAAATTCAAGTTCCACTTTCCCAAGCTAAAACTCAAATTAAAAACAACTAAACTTTGGCCACAAGCTCAGATATAGAAGCATGAATAACATTGCAATGTACTATAATTCAGAGCTAAAACCAAATCTCAACAATTACAAGCTCTAAGAGTTCAGCTACTCAAAGTTCACTATAATAAAATCTAAACTCTAAGGAATAGTCTAGAAATGACAACATAATACGAAGGAAAGAGAGAAATTATTGGACGCATGCCAATCCTCGTCCCCGCCGTGATGTCCCGCAATCTCAAGCTTCGAATCTCTTATTTGCTCTCAAAAGTACTCTCTAGATCCCAAATACTTATTATGAATCGAAACTAGGGTGAATTCTCTCCAAAAAGCCTTTTTCGTAGCCAAAACGAAATATTTATATTTTCGTGGCAGCGTTGAGATGCTAGGGACAGTGTCTCAACATTGTGCCCTAATTCAAATAAATAAAGAAGGAAATATGGAATAGCGTCGAGATGCTACAGAAGGAGAATGTCTCGCACATGCGTTTTGGGTGTTGAGATGCCTGAAAGTGGTGTCTGAACGCCACTTTTATAGGAATTGATAGCATCTCAATGCTGTCTTCTCAATCTCCATAGTTGCAGCTTATCTTTTCCTTAATTTCAATGCTCTAAAACATGTCTTTGCGCTCCACATACTCCAATATCTTCTCCAAACACTCAATTTCACTTTAATTGCTGGAATCCTACAACATATACAAATCAGGTAGATGAAAACAGACTTTAAAGCCACAAACTAGCAAGAATGTAAGCCTAGAAATAACACACTTTTGTGTGCTATCATACTCATAGTATGAGTGTTTGTTTTGGTGGGAGGTGGTGGAGGAATAGCAATAGGTAAATCAGAATTAGAAGCAGGAAGAGTGGTGGTATGTAGGTTACTATTGTTGGAAGTAATGGAAATAGGGGAATTATTAATGGAGTGTTTAAGAGGTTGTGATGTAGAAGGGGAAATATGTTCAGATAAAGGTAATGGTGGTGTATTTTGATCTAAGGTAGATGTTGTAGGTAAAGTGTTTGTATTTGAAACAACTTGGGATCCTAGAATATGTGGGACAATGCTTGTGAAGGATCTTAGAGAAGGAGAAGTATCTAAAGAAACATTTTGTTTTCGAACAAAAGGAAAAACCAATTCATTAAATAAAACATGCCGAGAGAAAAATTTTACGAGATTGGCAAGGTGAGGACCGAAGCTGTAGTTTATGGCTATTATAAGGTCTAAGATACGGGAAACATAGGCAAACCAAATACTTTTATGGGATGTTTGAGACACTGAGTGGGTTATAATAATCTGGGTTATAATAGTCTGTGGGTTATAATAATCTGGGTTATAATAGTTTGTGGGTTATAATAGTTTGTGGAGTTATACAATATGTGTTTAGTAGGCACGTTATTTAGTCTAGATTATAATAGTATGTGTTTAGGTTGAAAAATAATCCACAGACTATTATAACCAATGCCCCCAACAACCCTTTAATGTTTTGTAATTTGGTATCTCCTTAAATAGTTTTTCCAAAGGGCTCAAACCATTAAGAGTGTGAGTAAGAAGTTTGTTAATAAGATAGGTTGCAGTAGAGAAAGTGTCATCCCAATGTTTTAATGGCATAAATGAATGAGCTAATAAGGTAAGGCCTACCTTAACTATATGCAATGCTTCCTCTCTACAATGCCATTTTGCTTTGATGTATAAGGACAATTAACCCTATGAATTATGCCTTTGGACTTGAGATAAGAAGTGAATGGCCTAAATTCTTGTGAAGTGGAAGCATCTAAAATTTTATCCAAAAATTCTTCATTTCTTTATTCAAGGGACTTTTATTGAGACTAAGCTTGTCTTCTTTAATGATTTTCCTAGTGCATAAATCTTTATGCTAGAAAACTTGAAAGACTTTCAGACATAACCCTTTTGTAAAATCTCAATGTTACTTGATATTGATCTCACAATATCATTTTACAATATAAAAGAGATGTCCATATAAATTTTCATCTTGTATCATAGCCTTACTATGTTAGAGACATATTACACTAGGAAAAATAAATTTACTCCCACTAAATTTGTAATTCATAATTATTACTTTTATCTACCTCAAGACCCTAAATGTGATAATTATTTGATGGATCTTATGAAATTATAGATAAAAAATCTTTATTAAGATCATAGATAAATTTTAACCTTTAACACTTCGTGTTACTGAATGAAAAGTTTCAAACTTTACAAGTTTTGACTTCATAGAGCATACAAATAAGAAATCAATTCATATATTCATCTAACATAACTCTGTTGGGTTTTATGTCCTAAAACTCGTAGTTTGTAATGTGTAAACAAACCCTATTTTCAATGAAGTTGTTATTAAGGTTTATTCAGTCAAGATGTTATTGAATAATAAGTGAATTGCACATTATATAACCCAAATCCAATAAACTAAGAACCCCAGGATATAGTATGTATACTTGAACTTTATGTGGAGACATAAACATGGATCAAGTTCGAGTAATAGCCAAAACGGTCTATAGTATAGGGATAGGGCTGGGTACCTTATCCTGGGACACTATGGATTCTGCCCACTTTGTATAGTACAAACGATGTGATCCTAAATCGTTCATGTGGAGACATAAGAGTGGGGGCGTCCTATGCAATGAGTTTGCATAAGATTGGACCGCGAAATAGTCACTTTGATTTTTCTTTTTAACTCTGTTTACTGTCATAACTGACTATTTCAAAGGATGACCTAGATAACTCGATCTTAATCCTGAGCACGCTATGAACTCCTGTTTATTCGAGATTTTCCTTTGATTTGCATGGGTGAGAGTGGCCTGAGATTGCCGACTCAATAAGCTTCCCATTTTGGGGATAAGACCATGTAGATAGCTGAGGACATAGTCCTGCGATAAGGAATCCACTCCTACCCGCTTTAGGGTTTTGTAGAGAGGTTGTTCCCTTAAGTGCTGACTCCGAGTCTTGAATAAGGGGCCCCACCCTCTCATTGGCCCGAGAGGGATTCGGTTTGCTGGTTGGACCACAAACCAATTGTTCATTAAAAGTTCAGTGGGACTTGAGGAACGAGAAGTAATTACAAGGGTAAAACGGTTTATTAGACCCAACTGTAATTACGAACAACCTGTGAAGGGTCAACTTACTAATTATGGTTATATCAAGTGGACAGAAATATATCTACGGTGAGGAGAGTGCAGCCGTTGGCTTTAGTGGAGTGTTCCGACGGTTAACGAATGTTGATTAGCTTGGCTAAAGAGTTTGGCTAGTTAGTCTCATATCGTTGGAGCTCGTGATCTGTAGGTCCATTAGGTCCTCGTTGCTAGCTTGGACTAAGCCTTGTAACAGTATGAGAGAAAAGAATCGATTCGTTTTTTGGGAGTAAACGTTAATTATATGCGATATATTTAACGTATCATAGTTTAATTATGAATTAAACTATGAGGAAGAGAGATGGACATATTTAAAATGATTTAAATATGATTTAAATATGGGTTCAGTCTAATATATGAATAGGAATTCAAGTTCGAGAGGTCGGTTTTGAGATTAGGATTTGATCCGGTTATTTAATTAATATTTGATATTAAATTAATTAATTAATTAAATTGTTTAATTAATTATTAAATAATCAATTTTTTTTAAAATTAATTTAGAATTAATTTTAAATTACTAAATTGATTTTCAAAGTGGGAAATTTTGATGTTAATGGTGGTTTGATGACTAATCTCTCTTAAACTCAAAATTCACCAAAATTGGACACCTCTTTGATGATTAACCTCCTTGCTTATGTGTTGTCAAGTTTAGCAAGCTTGATGAAGCTTGTTAATGGCTTTAATTAGCAAAGAAACACAAGGGAATATAGAGGTTTTGAAGAAGAAGAAAAAAAAATTACTGTGTTTTTTTTCAGACCTTTGCTCTCTTTCTCTAAAAATTCTCTCAAACTAGGATCCCACAATTAGTTCCAAGGCCTGAGGATAGTAGGAAAGACACTAGAGGTGGTCCACGAAGTGTTCGTGTTTAGAAATTTGGAACGAGTTTGGAGAATTTGAACTTCAAAGGTAAACTTTCTTATACTCTGTTTTTTTTTTTCAATTTTTGAGCATGCTGTTTGTTTGATCAAATTGATGTAATTTGAGTGCTTAAGATCCAAAATTGCTTCTACGTTTATGATATTAACTCTTTCAAACTCTAAGAAAAAAGAGTTACTAAGTGTTATCATAGACTTACAAGAAGATCTCTTAATAATTAATGACATCAATAATAATTGAAACCATAAAAACTAGACAAACCTTATATCTCTCAACATTTTCTTTTAAAGGAAATATGACAATTTTTCAAATATCATTGTTGTCCATTGTTTCACCTAATTCTTTATGACATCAATTCTCCTTTTTAAGAGATAAGTCTTTATTTGACTTTAGGGGAAGTTAATTGAATCATCTTCATTTTACTTTTAAGTAAACTTACAACCTTATAAAAGTATTTTTTTCTATCCCTTGTGATTACTTTAATAACCACTACAGGAAAAAAGGTCTACGATAGCTTCGAAAAAACGATGTGATAGACCTTTTATAGCTTTTTTCGCAAAGTTCTGACAGCCCATGCTATAAAAAGTCTGGGACTTTTATAGCGTTTTATAAAGGCTATAAAAAGTTGGATTTTTTATAGCCTTTTATAAAAGTTATTAAAATGCTATGATAAATGTCTTTCCATAGCATAATCTTTTCTTGATAAAATCAACGATGGCATTTTATAAAAGCTATAAAAACTTTCAATAGTGAAAAAAAAAAGTTGTTGATCATTGATAGCATTTATTTACAACTTTAAATGAATGCTATAATAAGCTTTTGAATTGTCAAATCTTTTGCTATTTATAGCATGGATGAATGTTATTATTGTATCTTCTATAGCTTTTCGAATATGTTCATAATGCTCCTGTTCATTTTTCATACCTTATTTCAAATTAGAAGTAAAATAATGAATATATGATCAACAAAAATAGATACAATCAAAATGTGTCTTCATCTAAGCAAACATTTGTGCAAGATTCATATAAATGATACAAAACATAAACTTTGTTAATCTACTATTCATTAATTACAAATGTTTCGCTATCATAAATCAAAATAATTCAAGCTAGTCGTGTCTGTGGCCAAGACATTCCATTGATATTCTTTCATCAACCTACAAAAAGTTATCAAAAAAGAAATAAAAAAGAATGACCCATGCCATTAATTCTGAGAATCAGGGAAAGTATCTCGAGAATATCCCTAAGATTGAGTAAAATCTGGAATTTTCGTTTTTATTCCCATTTTTTCTATTTCTGTTCAAAATTGCAATTGTAATCTAGTTGCAATATTCACAGTTCTCAATTTTCTGCATTTTATAGACCAGGAGCAACTAGAGTTTCTTTCTTCTTCCATATGTGAATTATTGCTTGACAATCTTACTGGAAATTAGGATAAAATCTCGCTGGAATCTTCCAGATTGAGTAAAATTTTAGGAACTTCTTTAGAGAGCCTTATGAAGGAATATATGGTAAAAAATGACGCAGGTATTCAAAGCCAACAATCTTCCGTAAGGAATTTGGAATTGCAAATTGGTCAATTGGCTAGTGAGTTGAAAGCGAGGCCCCAAGGGAAACTTCCTTCTAATACAGAGGTTCCAAAGAGGGAAGGTAAGGAGAAAGTACTAGCAATTAAATTGAGAAGTGGTAAACCTCTTACTACGACAAGAGATTTGAGAAAGCAAAAGCAGAAAATCAAGGAAACTGTTGTACAAATAGAAGTTGAAGTTGAAGTTGAGCAAAATAAGGAAAAAGAGGTGGAAATTGAAGAAATTGTGGAAGCACAAATAACAGCAGCATCTAAGTCAACAAAACGTGCACCATCCTCTACCCCTTAGTTGAAGCCACCTCCACCACCCTTTCCCCAAAGGTTGAAGAATAGTCAGGATGCTCAGTTTATGAAATTCTTTAATATCTTTAAACAACTTCACATAAATATTCTATTGGTTGAGGCCTTAGAATAGATGTCGAATTGTGTGAAGTATCTCAAAGATATGTTGACAAAGAAAAAGAAACCAGCTGAGTATGAATTGAACTGTTGACAGGTGAGTTTAGTTCCATTGTCCCAATTCCTCCTAAAGTTCAAGACCCTGGATCATTTACAATATTGATTTCTATAGGGGGGAGAATTGGGAAAAGTCCTTTTTGAACTACCCTGCCAGCATAAACCTTATGTCATTATCCATTTTTCAGAAATTAGGTATAGGAGAGGCTAGACCAACCACTGTTACCTTATAGCTTGCTGATAAGTCAATCACATATCCTGAAGGAAAGTTGAGGACATCCTAGTGCAAGTTGATAAGTTTATTTTTCTAGCTAATTTCATAATCCTAACCTTTGAGGCTTATAAAGATGTCGCCATTATTTTAGGAAGGCCTTTCTTGGCTACCACAGGGACTTCGATAGAAGTTCCTAAAGGAGAGCTTAAAATGATGGTGGATGATCAAGAGGTGAAGTTCAACATTTTTTATGCAATAAAGTATCCTTCTGACATGGAAGAATGTTATGTCATTCAAATTAAAGAAGAGCTGGTTGAAAATAGTTTTGAGTTGGAAATGCAGGAGCAACACACTCAGACATTTTGGAAAGTTACAATAGAAAAGTTGGAGATAAATAACCTAAAGCAAGAGTTGGAAAGTATGTGTGAGGTTTCTAATTTCAAAAGGGCTTTTGAATCACTTAAACTAGCTTATAGGAATCTCCACCTATGCAGGCATCTATTTGAATCACTTGAAATAACCCAATTGCATGAATGATAAGGATGTCCCTATCAATCATGCAATTATATGCATAATGCTTTTAATCTATTGATCACGAGTTAATTGTTATTAAATATGAACTTATGCTCGAAAGAGATAGTTTAGATTAGAACTTAATTGCATGACTAGAGTTTACCTAAGATCGAGAGATTCAGGATTTCTCTAAAAGTTGTTAAAAGAAGTAGACTTAAGGCCTTGCACGTTAATAAATCTAGATAGGAATATTGGGTTTATAACATGCTTGAGATCCAATTATGCTCGACAGTTGTTACCTTTTATCTTCTTGACTTATGAAATAATTGCATGTTCAATCTTGGTAGTTTTAATAAACTGATTTGTCTGATTAATTAGTGAAATCAAATCCCTAGGATGTTTTCTCTCTGATTTGTCTCACAATTAATTTCAAATATTTCTAAAGTTTTAGATTAAATTTAATCATTTGATTATTTTCTCTAAATAAAATTGAATGATTATATCTGTGGTAATTAAGTAATATAGAAAACCAATCCTAAGGACGTCATCCGTAATTCTTTTACACTATATTAAAACTTGACCCGTATACTTGCGGTAAGCAAATTACGTAACAAGTTTTTGGCGCTATTGCTGGAGATTGACAATTATTTAGATTTATTTAATATCTTGGAGTACTTGCTTGGTCTTAATTTAGAGTTTTTTGTATTTTATTTTGTTTACTTATTTTTGTTCTTTTATTTTTGTTTGGGCATTGGTTGTGTATACACAAGGATAAGGAGGCAGCCCTAGTTCCTTTTGATCTTGAGATATAGAAAACTTGGAAAAAGAATCGAAAGGAGGAAAAGGAAAAGATTGACTCCATGGTGGAACAACAAATGAACCAGCAGCAACCACCTTTGGGCCAGTTACCACCTGTTGGCAACAACCTCATGAACCATCCGTTCTACAATTTCCACTTGCACCACAAGTCCAACAAATCCCTTAGGTACCTCCAGTCCAATTAGCCCAAAATGGCCAAATACTTATTAGAGACTATTTCCAACCCGTATTTCTTGCCAATCGATATGGAATAGTCTATGTGCCTATCAATGCAAATAATTTTGAGCTAAAAATAGTCCTCATCCACATGGTTCGAGATAGCTCATTCAAAGATACCCCACAGAAGATCCAAACTCTCATTTGACTTCATTTTTAGATATCTGTGGTACAGTTAAGATCAATGGTGTTTCTGCAGATGCTATTCACTTACGTTTATTTCTCTTTTCTTTGCAAGATAAAGCTAGAGATTGGCTTCAATCTCTTCAACTTGGGAGCATTACTACATGGGAGGAATTGGTTCAGGCTTTCCTTGCCAAATTCTTTTCACCTGCAAAGACAGCCAAACTCAGGATTGAGATGGGGACCTTCAAGCAACAGGATTTTGAGTAATTGTTTGAGGCTTGGGAGCACTTCAAAGAACTTTTGAGGACGTGCCCACAACATGAGTATCCAGATTGATTGCAAATTCAGATGTTCTATAATGATAACACAAAATCCATACTGGATGTTGTAGCTGGAGGAACTTTACTATCCAAGTCAGTGGAGAGTGCTCAAACCTTATTGGAAGATATGATTGCCAATAGTTATCAATGACCTAGTGAACGATCCAATGCAAGGCCAATTGCTAGTGTTTACAAGCTCAGCAAAGTAAATTCTTTAAAATCTTAAATAGCTGCTGTAACTAACACTCTAGCTAGTCTTCTAGAGCCAAATGCACCCCAGCTAATTGAGTTTATTGTAGCTATCAACACTCCACAGTGTTATGAAAATTCCAATATTGAACAAGCTTAATATGTCAACAACATAAATTTTGGCTATAGGAGAAATCAAATGCAAAATTCAACACCAAATCACTACCATCCTGGGCTCGGTCTTTTTTTTTCTTGGTTCCCAACACCCACAGTTGATGTCGGGACTTCTCAGATTTTAGGTGCAATGGGCATCTTCTCCTTTTCTTGTTCTTCAACTCCAACACCCCTAATGAGTGCTGGTCCTTCATCTTCAATCTTCTCCTCTCCTTCTCTTCTTTTCTTAACTTAACCTATAAATTCCTGTTCCAAATTCACAATCTGAATGCCCTTAGTACTGCTACTTTGTTCACTTGGCCCTCGTGTAGACCATCTTGATGGTCTCTTTGTCACATTGCCCATGGCCCAGTGTTGGGCATAAAATTCCTCTGCCAATCATTTGGTGAGTTCCGTGACCGATTTCACCCATTCATCCTTTCTTTGGTTGTGCTTAGGGGGCGACATCAATTCCCTATCTTCTTCAATATGTCTCTCCCTCTTTTTCTTTGTTTTTTTCTTCCTAATAAATGTTTTTAGATTTCTAGGGGTAGATGTAGATGGATCGAGGATTGTACCTTTTTGGAGGTTGTAAATGCATTTTCCGAAACCTCCTATGCATCTCCCTTTTTATGGGCATTTGAAACGTGCAAAGAATTGGCTGTTGAAGAACTTGCTTCTTTCGACTTCTTCTTTGAATTTTTGGGCGTGGGGTCATACCTGTCAATCAAAAGATTATCTGAATTCACCCTCCTTTATGCATGCATCGCCTTGAGTATCTTGAACCCACTCCTTCGAATGCTTCTTCAAGAGCTTTGGCTTTAGCAGCTCAGTTAATGGCGTTGATTGTGGCTTTGGAGGTGTTGCTTGAAAAGAAGACCCAATCAGACTTTGCGCTGCAAGAGGAACTTCCATGGCGCCAAGTTCTTTGTATCATTGATCGACCATTCTCCTCAAGTTCTTCCTCCATTCTGCCAAACCTACAGGGGGCACATTATCACCAAAGATGGGGTCTTTGTCTTCTTCAATCTAGGGTTGTGAGGCTTCGTGGGTTGCTTCATCTTGCATTAGGGGGCAAGAGGGGTTTAAGTCGCTGGAGTCTCATCGGTCAACAGTGGTATGGGTAGGCACTTATATTTGGTCAGAAAGTGATCAAATGGATTTTTGATAATATTTGACTTAGGTCAACAACCCATACCACCGCCCTGTTTGGCAGCGAATTCCAGGAATTGCAATAGCAATTTTCGACTGGAGTTTAGGAATTTGATGCTTGAGAATTGCAATTGCAATTGCATTTGCAATTTCAGCTGCTCTTCCTTCATTTCATTCTGTTTCCTTGGGCTTCTGTCTTAATTGTTCTTCCACTTAAAACTCAAGATTAACGCATTAAAAAGTTCACACAATCTCTCCCTTCGGTCTTGATGATTTTTTAAAATCTTAATTCATAGCTCATAGTTGATTCATTGAACTCACACGTGAATCCCTAGGTGGAGGTGTTCCCTAGATGGTCAGCTTAAGTACCTCGGCATAGACAGGATTCTCCTAGATAGAGATTCTAGGAATCAAACTTCTTCATTTGAATTAATTTTCTCAAAATCATACTTCTCTCTTAAGCTCAATTTTTTTAAAAAAAATATGATTTTTGTAACATGCTTGTGTGAGGTGTAAAAGAAATCAATTTTTTTTCATTTTTCAAAAAGTGCTCTGAACAAAGGTAAAAACAAACACAAACAAACAAACAACAAAACATAACAAAAAAGGCTAAGGAAGCAATAAATTCTAACCTAACAAAATAAAACTAAAAGCAAATAATTCTAATCTAATCAAAAGCAAGTAAAGATAGGGTTGAAAAAAGAACTTCTCCTAGGCCTCAGAAACGATGTCCTCAATTAGAAAGTCTTGCTATTCATTAAGGAGGATGGAAAGGAATGTGAAATCCCTTTTTGGTCCTTTATGTAGGCAAGCTCAGCTTTGAATTGAGCATAGGAAGAGGCAGATGAGATGTATGCAGTTGTGGTGGAGTTGCGATTGCAATTTCCTGTGAACCTTAGCTAGCTTTTCTTCAACTGTTAGTGATGGTGGTGAGAACTACTCAGATTTAAATTCTTTTTTCTTTTGACTTTGATGTTGCAGATGCGAACTTGGCCACAACTTCCTTTTCTCTTTTCTTAATTAATTGCTTTTTCTTGAAACTCACAAGTAAATCATCAAAAATTTCATGCACTTTAAGCAGATAATTTTTTTAATGAATTTCAAATTAAAAGCTTGATCAAACCAACTCCCAAGTGAGTCCCCAGGTAAAGGTGTTCCCTTACGGTCAACTTAAGTACCTCAACTTAGCCAGGACTTGCTTTAGACAGAGTTATCTCTTGATCAAAAGCTTTTTAATTGAATTCATGCCCCATCAACCACACCAAAGTATTTTTCTATTTCTTTTTTTTTTCTTTTTTCTTTAAAGAAAGTGGAAGAAAAAATAAACTTATCATATTCCAGTAGGGAGACCGTAATCTTATTCCTTCATTTTGCACCTAGGTCTTGATGATGGATGAGATTTCAATCTTAGTTGAGGTGCTTTAATCATAACAGGCTTTGTCAGCTCAAGAGATTTATTTCTGCCTTGGAATGTAGAACTTGCGGTTGCAACTTGTGTCACATAATGTGAATTGTCATCCTTCATGTGCTCCTCTCCTAGTTCTTCTTCTTTTAGCATTTCATGCAAGCTATAAAAAGTAAAAGTATCTATTGGACCAATAGTAGGGTCTTTTAGTGTAGAGAGCACATTGGACATTATTTGTTGTATAGTTGCGACTGCATATGTCACTACAACTTCATTTTTTGGTTCCTTCTCTTCTTGAGGAGGTTTTCTTTAATCTCTTCTCTCCTTTATGGCTCCTTAGTGTTTTTAAGTGCTAGAGCACTTCTTTCTTCTACTAGGAGTTCAAGGTCTTCATGTTCCAATTCAGTTCTAAGTGTCACCACCTCGCATTGTTCTTTTTCTTTTGGTTATGAAATCCCTGTGTTGTTGAGCTAAATTCCTTGGTACTTGTTTTGTAATTCATTTGCAATTGGTTCCACCTGGATTTTCAAGTTCCGTAAAGATGCAGCTTTGCATCACAACATTGTTACTCTGCATCACGACATCGTTATTTGCCATATATTCCCTCATGAGTTCTTCAATGTTAGGCTCTTTTGGAATCATCTTCCCTTGCTGGGCACATTGGTACTAATGTTGGTTTGCAAAACTAGGTAGAAATTCATACCATAAAAAATTAGAGTTATAAAAATAATTCTCAAATAAATGATTTCCTTTACAATAAAGACAAGAAATAAAAGAGATAGGGTTAACAGTAGCTATGGGATTTCTCATCATTAATGTTTCCAGCATGTGGCTTAATGATGAAGCTTATGCACTCAATGCTACAATGACATCTACTTCCATCCTATGGTTTATCTCAAGCGATAAAACCCTATGTTGTGCTTTTCTTTTGTTGCCTTTATTCAACCTCAACCTGCAAAACAATGTAAACAAGAATCGGGCTTTCACTTGGGAAGAGGATAATTGCAGTTGCAATTTGTTCACAATCTGTGCTACCAAATTGAATTTTGTTAGTAATGTCGTTCCCCGAAAATGACGCCAAAAACTTTATCGACGGAAAAAGTGTGGGCGTTTAGAAGAAAACTTTTGAATAGAAAAAGTCTCCAGTCTAGTGCAAGTGCACACGGTCCAACAAGTAGTAATAGGAAATATTCCAGAGTATCAATCCTACAGGAAACGGATACCACAAAATCCAAAATGAAGGCAAAGATGTTCACACAAAGCAACCTCAGTAACCAATATTAATAAATTGAGAAGGTTGTGAGTCTACTAAAAATCAAATGATAAAAAGATGGGATTCAAACATGCTTTTGCCCCTTAGAAAAGAATTGTGACCTAAAATGCAATTGCAATCTTTACTCAAGCACCAAGTAATGTAAATCGGGTTCAACTCCTATTCGATTTTAATGGAAAGACCTTTAGAAGCCTAAGCAATTAAACTATATATCTATGGCTAATAAAAACTTAGTTTAATGAGAACACAACACTTGGTCTTAGAGGTTTTGTCCTATGTCTAGGTTAAAAAATAAGTGCTTATGTCTAAGCTTCTTTCCACTATTGCTTTGTATGAACACATAATCTCGTTTAACCCTTTCAGTATTAAACTCGATCACTGTATGCTCACCTAGGTGATCAAGCTAGATTCACAATAAGAATGATAATTAATAAAAGCAAACAATGCTATGGAATTGAGCAAAGTTACTTTTACATCTTAGGCCAAGCTTCCAATCCTTAGGGCATCCACATATCCGAATCCTAAGGACGGAATTAGATCATGGTGGAGAAAATAAATAACAAAACATTAAAGGAAATAAAACACATGCTGACTAAAGATATAAAAAGAAAGAAAAACAAAAACTGAAAAATGAAATGATGAACTTAAAGAGAAAGAATAACTAGAGGGAATGATATTTTGAATAATGAACTTTATTAAAATCAAACTTGCTATAAAGTAAAGAACTACAAAAATTAAAGACAAAGAACTGAATGTAAATTAACAGAATTCAAAGTATTGGAATTGAAGAACTAAAATAGAAAAATAAACTTGCGAATACAAAGGAAAATCGAACTCAAGGAGATAACTTCCACCTCTTCAATCGATCTAAACTCAACCTTTTCCTCTTCACAACCCTAGACTTTCAACAGGGATGGATTGAAGTTTGGGCAGCGTTCTTCTTCCTTTTGAGTCGAGAAAATAGAAAGTAAAAAGTGTAGAAACTAAAGTGGTCTTCAAATCATAAAAATGATCTGGGCCTCATTTTCCGTGGCTTGAATCTTCATATGTATAGCCTCCAAATGCTAAGGTTTTCACAATGAATGTTTAAGGCAAGAATCATATGTTTATGAGCTTGATTCGTGGAGAAAATCTTCAAATATCAGCATAAAATCGAATTTCCAGATTCTCTCCTTATTTTTAGGAATTGTCTCTAGGCAAAATTGGAGTTGCAATTGGAGTCGCAATTCTGGGAGTTTACAGATTCCTTCATAAAAACATCAAAACTCATTAAAAATTGATTCTTTTCCTCTTATTTCCTATTTCTCAGCTCAAAACAATTCTTTAACTTATTTTGGCTATTCTCTTATCAATTTGCTACATTTATTAGACATAAGAATATGCATTTGTGAAAATAACTTGAGTAAAAAGAGCTCGAAATATGTAAAATATAAGCATTATCAATATGGTCAATACGTTGAATAGTACGATGAATGGTCATGGAGCTGCAATAAAGAACATAGAGACTCAACTTGGGTAGCTAGTTTCAACTATACATACAAAAAGGGGAGGCCCCTACAGTGAATAACCAACCACAAATGGATTATTGTAAGGCCATCATTGTGTAGCATGTAGCTAAAGTTCAGGAACCTGAGATAGAGAAGACTGAGGAGCCAGCACCAGTCATTGAAGAAGAAGTAAGGAAAGCAATATCTTCACTTGAGGCTGAAAAGCCTATCAATACTACGCTCTCTATTCATTCTCTTCCTTTACTCACTCCTCAATACACTAAAAATAAAAAGAATAATTTAAATTCTCAATTTGCCAAATTTTTAGATATCTTCTTGAATTTAAATATTAATCTTCGTTTGGCAGTGGCATTGGAGAAAATGCCAAACTACATTAGATTCATGAAGGAATGACTCTCTAAGAAGAACAAGAGTAAAAAAGTAGAAACAGTGCACCTCACTGAAGCGTCAAGTGCAAGAATTCAGATGAAGCCACCTCACAAGTTGAAGGATCCAGAGAGTTTTTCTATTCCTTGCAATTTTGGTGGCCATTCATTTAGAGCATTGTCTGACTTAGTTGCTATCATTAATTTACTTCCTCTATCTGTATGCAGGAAGTTGAACATTGGGGAGATAAAACCCACAGCTATGAAACTCCAGTTAGCTTATGGATCCATCATTTGTCCACATGGAGCGGTGGAGAATGCATTGATCAAAGTGGAAAATTTTCTCATCCCAATGGATTTCCTCATGATGGATGTGAAGGGCCACCAAACATTGCTTGTCATTCTTGGGAGTTCATTTCTTGCAAATGGGTGAGTATTTATCGATGTAGAAAGGAAGGAATTAACAATTCAAATCTAGCACGAGAAGGAAATTTTTAAGGCCGCAAAGGACTCTAAATCCTCAACTAAAATTTTGACGTTGGTCTACAGAAAAGGTGCAAGAAATCAGAGTACTAGTGGTCGATTCAATACCATTACGCCACCTTGAGGCATAACCAACCACGTCTAACTATAAACGTTAAATAAAGCGCTTATTGGGAGGCAACCCATTTTTTCTTTCCTTTTTCCATTTTTTTATTTTGTTTTATTTTTTAATTTTATTTTAGCTTTTATTTTTTTTTAGTTGTCTTTTCTTAAAAAAAAGTGTTTAATTAAAAAAAAGGATGAAAAAAAATTTGTGTAAAATAAACCTGTTGATGTAAATTAATTAAAAAAAGGGCGAAACACATGCGAAGATGCGTGAGCGTTGAGATGCTTGAGAGCATCTCCACACCACACTACAGGACAAAAAATCGCATATACAGCGTCAAATCGTTCTCTTGAATCTGGGACTTTAAATCCCAGATTCGCACGTGAGGGGGGCTAGATTTTTTAACCCTAACTACGCCCCCCCCCCCCTCATTTATCCTTGTCCTTTCAATGTCTCTTGAATCTTCATCTTAAATACCAATATTTCTACCATATTTCTTCTAATCTTACATACCCATTCATTAATTTTCAGATTTCTAAACATTTGGAGGTGATTCTTCAACATTTGGTGGGCTTCAATCTTCACATCTGTGGGTACCTCCCATTGGGTGACTTACACTCTTCTCTTGGTACTTTCTTTCTAATTGGAGTTATATTTTTCCTCTCTTAGTCTCCTCGGCTTCGTGTAGATTTCTTTGGTGTAAATGTTCATCTTATTAAAGGGAGTTATGGATTTGGGTGGATTGTGAAATCGACTGTTAATTGGAGTTGAGGTTGCCTTATTGAATTTTGAAGTAGTGCTTGTGTGATATTGAGTTGTGAATTTGTGGTTCTTAGTGCGGGCATTTACTTTTGACTTAGAATAGATTTAAGTTGGAGTGCATGTGTGGTTTATCTTCTTGAATTGAGTTGTGGAGTGGGTAGATTGTGTAATTTGTGTCAATTGAAGTTTGGGGGTTGTGAAATTGATATGTGCATTGGTGCTTTGGAGGTTGTGGGCTATAATTTTTGTGGTATTTGGGTGTTGGAGATTTCTTTTTTGAGTTTTGGGGGATTTGGAGTGTATATTTGTATTTTCTTTTGAAGAATTGGTGCGTACAATGAGCTCCAGACGATCCACAAGTGCCTACCCTTCTATTGGGGCTTTTGATAGCCACAAATTTATTGATAACAAAGTGTCGAACTCTACCAGAGGTATTTGATGCAAAGGAAAATCCTACAGAAACGGGGCCTAGCTTCATGTGAGGTGCCCTAACAACATCTTTTTCAGAGCATTGTACAATGAGGTTAGTCAGAACTATGTAAACATCCCAAAGTTGCTAATAGCACACAAAATAAGCTATTCTTAGGATTTAGTTATTGTTAGTTTTGTGGCTTTTGTATGCTTTCACAATCATTTTTGGTTATTTTGTAGATTTCGAGCATTTGGAGCAAAACCGAGCTTTTAGGAGATATCGTGGTGAAAAGGAGCAAATTTAATATCAATTTGAGAACCTAAGTCGAGAGGATAAGCAAAAGAAGCACTAACACTCGAGAGAACAATGTCTCAACTCCTAGAGAGCATCAAGATGCTAATCTGCAACTCGTTCAAGTCACAAAAGTTGTGGAGCAAGCGTCTAGATGCCCTATTGTAGCGTCAAGACGCTTTGAAAATTACTTACGCAAGTCTTCCATCAAAGAAAACATTTTTTCCTTTTTATTTTGGGCGATAAGGCACAATGTTGAGATGCTGCCCCAAAGATTATAAATACAACATATTGTGTGCAGAAAAGGGGAGCCCATTTGGAGAGACACAACCCTATATTCAATTTCTACATTATTTGGAGAGTTAGAAGAGCTTGGTGTAGTATGAGAGAGATATTTTGAAGCTCAAGTTCATGGAGATTGCAACGAGGATGGGAGATCGACACGCGACAATACTTCTTTCTTTCTTTCCTTGTATTTTGTAGTTTTTATTATGGAGTTGTTGTTGAGTTTAGAATTTGTAATAGTGATCATGAGTAACTGAACTCTTTATCTTAGGGATTGATGTAGCCATTAAACTTACTGTCTTAGTTACTCACATGTTGTTTGATCATGCTTTTATGCTCTTAATACGTGTGATCTTCCGACTAAAGTTTGCTTACTTTATTGGGTTGAATTGTTACTTGAAAAGTATAATTTAGACTAGAACAAATAATTGCATGACTATTTGTAAATTTTTGCACGTTAGTGAAGAATTCTCTTAGAAGTATTAAAAGAAGTTGTTTAATACCTGGCTTGTTATTAAAATCTAAACATATATGTTAGGTTTATAAAGTTGCATGAGATTCAATTGGGCTTAGGAAATGTTTAACTTCTTGCTCATAGTTTATGCATGATCCTACTTCTTGTTAATCAACTAAAACTGTAGTTCAAGAGGTGAAATCAATTCCCTAGGATATATCTCTCCTTATTTGTTTCCATATTTATCACTTTATTTTAGTTTAGATTCCTCTTTCGATTTCTTTCTCTAAATAAAATTGGGTGACATTATTCATGGTACTTAAGTGAACTACCAATCTTGAGGACGATACTCTGTACTCAAATCACTATATTAAAACTTGACTCGCACACCTGCGGTATTGCATTTTACGCAATAAGTGTTTGGCTTTTGGCGCCATTGCTGGGGATTGGCGATTATTTAGTTCACTTAATATTGTGAAGAAATAACTCGGTCATACTTTAGAGCTTTAATTTTTTTATTTGTTTTCTTTTTCTTGATTTTTTTTGTTATTGTTGTATATCTTTTGTTTTTGCTTTGAGTCTTTGCCTCTTTTTCTTGGTTGTGTTGATTGGGTGGTGCATGCATTTGTGTGATAACCTCGATTTAGTCTTCTTTGATCTAGATCATAGCTTTTTACATTTATAAGTGGCCTTATAGGGAGTTTCTAACCACCCATGACTGACATCCTCCTTCAATTCTCACCTAGTAGACTACCTCCCTTATGACCTTGTGAATGTTACATATGGATTCTATGGGTATGAAATTCCTAATCATTACCATTCTGAATCTATGAATTATGGAAATTCTTTTTATGGTAATGATGCGAGCAATTGGAACCAAAACTTTAACTATTCCAACCAATTTGAGAAAAAATCTTCCCTTGAAGGCCTATTGTAAGATTATATTTTGGAATCAAAGGATCATAAATTTTTGTGAGACTAAATCAGAAAGGAAGGATAGGATAGAAGCTAAGGTAGAAGAAAATGAGGTTGCACTAAATTGTATAACTCTACAACTTGGTCATGTAGTTGAAACACTTAAGGCCCTACATGAGCAAAAAAAAATTTGATACCACTGAGGTAGGTCATTCTAGGGTGATATACATAGACGATAGTGGGGATGAGTTGAAGCAATTTGAAATACACCAAAAACAATTTTTTGAGTTAAGGAAAGAAGATGTGCCTAATTTGGGAGAGGAAATTCAGGTGATAAAGTATGAGGCTGAGAAAGCATAACTTTATTTTATCTCCCAAAGTTTATCTTAATTTTGATCTTTCTTTTCCTAATTCTCACGAGTCTAGTTTGTTTGTTGGTTTTTCTCCTTTTATTTTATTAAACAAAAATAACAAAAATATTTATCCTCAGGTACCCATGAAAAGCAAGTTAGCCTACTAGACTTCGTAGGTTATATTGATTCAAGCAAGAAGGGGCCAGAGAAAATAGAGAAATTTGGTGTGCCTTGATGCATGCATATGAGTCTCTTCTAGCTATAGACGTTAAATAAACCGCTTCTTAGGAGACAACCCAAGTTTGTTTTCTTGAGTTTTCAGTTTTTCTTTAGTTTTTAGTTTTTGTGGCATGTCATTATCCTTATATTTTTGTTGCTTATTTTAGGAGCTTGATCACCAAAATCCTCGTCTTCATCCTAATTGACATTATTGATTCTCTCACGTGCTAGGGGCAATATTGTTCACCATTTATCACTGTTTATTTTCATTGTCCTCTACATGCTTTAGTGGACTGTGTAGTTTATATATTGAGGACAATGTATGCTTTAAGTTTGGAGGTGGGAAATACTTCTGCTAAGACCTGAGCATGTGAAAATTTTTAAATTTTAAGCATGAAAATTTTTAATTTTTGAGCATGAAATGTATGATGATTCTATTGCATTCTTGTAATTAGGACAACCTAGGATGTGTTTTAGATGAAAATGTTTGCAATTGTTGACATATGAGAGCATATTATTGAATTGAGTAAATTTAATTTTTTTTTCTTTGACTTCCTTGCACTTTTAAAGCACATAGTCTACCTATTTTTGGTTTTGATGGCTTAGAATTGGGTTATATGATCTAGATATTTGTTGTCACCACGAAAGGCTTTAGGAAGTAATTTGAAAGTTAGTGCATGATGGTTAATAAGGTGACACTTAGGGAAGAATTCATGTCTATTTACTTGTTATTTTTTTTTCAATGTGTCAATATTCATTCAAGGAAAATCAATTGACTTGCTTACTTTTAAAATTAAGGACACCTCTGCTATGATCAGTTAGGACCACCTATGAGTAAAAGTGCTAAGGGTAAGGGTCCCTGCAGTGGATGTGTGAAAGCTAGTGTCCATTAAAATAATAAAAAATTCAAGTTTAGGTACGCCTACCTTAGGTTTTTAGGCACCTCTAATGGCATATTATTTTCTTGAGTGTGACGAGGCTTAATAATTGGAACTTAAGGCCAGAGTAGGGAAAAATAAGTTGAAGTTCGTATAAAACTCTTTTAGGCTTAAATTTAAATTTCTTGATGATAGGATGTGCTTGACTATTTTTTTCTATTGTGAATTATCTATTATTTAGAACATTAGGCTTGAGTCACTTGCATGCAATTGTTGATTCATAGAGTGGTTTTGTTTTATTTTGCTTGAGGACTAGTAAAAGCTTAAGTTTGGGGGTGTTTGATAGCACACAAAATGTTCTATTCTTAGGCTTTAGTTATTGTTAGTTTTGTGGCTTAAATGTATGCTTTCACAATCATTTTTGGTTATTGTATAGATGTCAAGCATTTGGAGTAAAAACGAGCTTGTAGAAGACATCATGGTGAAAATGAGCGAATATAATATCAATTCAGGAAGCTAAGTCAAGAGGATAAGCAAAAGAAGCCTAAATACCCGAGAGAACAGTTTCTCAATGCCTGGAGAGCGTCAAGACGTTGATCTGCAGCTCGTTCAATTCACAGAAGCCATGCAGCAAGCATCTAGACTCCTTATTATAGCGTCGAGATGCTTCAAAAATTACTTGGGCAAGTCTCCCATCAAAGAAAACACGTGTTTGGGGCATTCTGTCCGTAGCATTGAGATGTTGATGCTACAACGTTTTTTCTTTTTTTATTTTGAGTAGCGTCTCAATGCTGCCCCGAAGATTATAAATACAACATATTGTGTGCAGAAAAAAGGAGTCCATTTGGAGAGACACAACCCTATATTCGATATGTACATTATTTGGAGAGTTAGAGGAGCTTGGTGGAGCACGAGAGAGATATTTTGAAGCTCAAGTCTGTGGAGATTGCAACAGGGACAGGACATCAACACGCAACAATAGTTCTTTTTTTCTTTCCTTCTATTTTGTTGTTTTTATTATGGAGTTGTTGTTGAGTTTAGAATTTGTAATAGTGATCATGAGTAGCTGAACTCTTTATCTTAGTGTTTGATGTAGCCATTGAACTTAGTTCTTTAGTTAGTAACATGTTGCTTGATCATGCTTTATAGCCATTCATGCTTTTATGCAATTGATGTGTGTGATCTTCTGACTAAAGTTTACTTGCTTTATTGTTTTGAATTGTTACTTGAAAAAGTATAATTTAGACTAGAACATATAATTGCATGACTATTTATAAATTCTTGCACGTTAGTGAAGAATACTCTTAGAAGTATTAAAAGAAGTTGCTTAATGTCTTGCTTGTTATTAAAATCTAGACAAATATATTAGGTTTATAACATTGCATGAGATTCAATTGGGCTTAAGAAAGTCTTTTGTGATCTTTAACTTCTTGTTTTTGGTTTATGCATGATCATCCTTTTGTTAATCAACTAAAACGATAGTTAAGAGGTGAAATCAATTCCCTATGATATATCTCTCCTTATTTGTTTCTATATTTATCACTTTATTTTAGTTTAGATTCCTCTTTCGATTTCTCTCTAAATAAAATTAGGTGATATTATTCATGGTATTTAAGTGATCTAGAAAATAAATCATGAGGACGATACTTTGTACTCAAATTACTATATTAAAACTTGACCCATACACTTGCAATATTGCATTTTATGCAACAGCCACCATGTCCCAGTCGTGCACAAATTTTATGAAAATATGGTCGAGGGTGAGTCTCAATCTTATGTCCGTGGCTGTAGCGTACCTTTTGATTCCGCCACCATTAATAGGTATTATCACTTGCCCAAATATGACAGACGAATACAACCTATATGCAAGTGAGCAAGTGAACTTCCAACAGATTATCGATGAGCTTTGCAACCCTGGGGTTGAATGGAACACTTGACAAGGTAAGGTCATTCAATTTAAATCCTCAAACTTTACTGTGACTAATAAGGTGTGGCACAAATTTATATGTGCTAAATTAGCGACATCATGAAGGAGAGAGTGATTCTCCTTGATGCTGTTGCCACGAGAAAGGTAGTGAATGTCAGCAAAGTCATTTTTCACTCCAAGAGACATGTAGGATGAGGTGGCACCATGGGTGGACTTGGCCACTCTTCCTTGATCACCGCCCTATGTAGGAATGTAGGGATCACTTGGACCCCGATGAAGAGTTAGCCCATTCCAAGACAATTATAGACAAGAATTTCATCATGAACATTCGTGGATGGGACCCTGAGGTAGTTGGAGGAGGCCACCATGCAGAGGCAGTTGAGCACGATGATGAGGAGGAGATGCATGAGCCACAACACCCACCAGCCCCACATGCTCACCATAGCCAAAGCACCTCCTTGTCATCTTTGGAGGTGAGAGTTCTTAGCCTGTAAAAACACAATGATTATTTAGGAGCCTATCTCTATATGGAAAAAAGTACTAAAAATAGAATCGCGTACAAGACTAAATGGACCAATTTTCCAGGGTTGATAAATCACGCGACAACATGGACGGTTAAGAATAATAGTTGAGTTACATCTCATTTATCTTTTTACTGTTTTGCATTAACTTGTTTACACCTGGGTTAATTGGGCCTTTGACAACTCTTGTTTTTGTATTTAAAAAACCTATGTGCCTTTTTATTAAGTAGTGTGAGATATTCATAAAGAGAATATTTTTCTTCCTAAAAATCTTTCATCTACGTTAATATCCTAATATCCTAATACCTATCAGAGAGCCAATAGAGTCTAACGATCAAAGAAGCCTCAAGATCCTAATACCTTCATCGTCTTCTATCAAAATCGGAGATTCAATGGAATAAATCGGTCAAAAACTTTCTGCAAATTCGGGCAATCATGTATTGATTATGAAGCTTACTGACTAGAACTACTTGGCATGGAAATTTCATGTTGTAATCACCATCCACGGCCATGGTCTTTGAAGACCAAATCAAAGACAATCCCAAGATGCATGTAGAGTTCATCCTCAACACTGAAGGAGGAAAAAATTCAGAAAAGATTCAAAATCCAGAATTTACAAAGTGGATTCAACATAATAAACTTCTATCATCATGGTTGGTAGGCTCAATGTCTAAAGAAATTGTCAGTCATCCAAGAAAATTTGGATGCATTAACAAGTACTTACTCTTCAAGAAATACAGCAAAGGTGATGCAATTCAAATCCCAACTCCAAAATCTAAAGAAAGGAGGTATGTCAATGAAAAATTACCTAGCAAATTTTAAAAATTTGATTAGTTCTCTCTACTGTTGGGCATAAAATTTTTGAGCAAGATCATATCATGTATATTTTTTCTGGCTTGGGGAGTGAGTATGAGTCCATCATCTCTATTATTTCTACTAAATCCAAACCAAAGCCCCTTCAAGAAATTTATTCTCTTCTTTTGTCTAGTGAAATAAAAATAGAAAAGCAATCAATTTCTGATCCCACCATTCCCTTTGTGAATCTCACTACTTTCCAAAATGGAGGAAAATCACACAATTCTTCTACTTATAATAAACAGAAATAGAATTCTCAAAACATAATAACTTTAGAGGAAGGGAAGGTCACAATTACCGTTGTGGACGAGGTTGGAACAACAACAACAAACCTCAATGTCAGGTTTGTGGCAAATTTGACCACACTACCTTAAAATGTTACTTTCGGTTTGATAAAGCCTTCACTAATTTCAACAATAATTCCAATAGACCAAGTACTTTACCAAATTCTTTTGCTTCTAGCTCTGCTAATATTGCGACACTAAGTAACAATTCAAATGAAACCATCTCCTTTAACCCTTCTTTTAATATGGACAATAATTGGTATTCAGATTCAGGGGCTACCAATCATGTAACTAACGATATGAACAATATCTCCTATAGCTCTGACTACTTTGGAGGACAACAAATCTGAATGGGCAATGGTGCAGGTTTGTCTATCTTACATAGCGGATCTTCTTTTTTAGTTCCTTCAAATTTCTCTCCTGATCAAACTTTTCATTTAAGAAATCTTTTATATGTTCCTCAAATCACGGCAAACTTAATTAGTGTAAGTCAATTTGCTTGGGATAATAATGTGTTCTTTGAATTTCACCCAACCACTTGTTATGTGAAGGATCAAGATAATAGACAACTTCTTCTTCAGGGCCATCTTCATAAGGATCTCTATCATTTCTTTATGCATCCTCTATCTTCAAGTAGTCCTGCAGATAATTCAGAAGCTTAATCACATGTTTTACATACTGAAATAAGTAAAATGGACAAGAGTCATCTGTGAATAACATTCAGCAACCTATTTCTTCTTCATATTCTTTTACTCTTTGCACTCTCTTTAGGACACCCACATTCAAAGGCTATATCTTCAATTTTGAACTCTTGTAATATTTCTTTAGTCAAAAGTAATGCAAATAAAATTTGTCATGCATGTGCTCTTGGTAAGGACCATAAGCTTCATTTTTCAAATTCCCTTACTGGATATAATAATCCTCTTGAACTTATTGAATCTAACTGTGGACCTACAATATATTCCTTTAATGGATTTCGTTATTATATAAGTTTTATTGATGTCTATTCTAGATATACTTGGATATACTTAATTCAATCAAAGTCTGAGGCCTTAAATGTGTTTATTCAGTTTCTAACACAAACTGAAAAATTCTTTATTAGACCTATACAAACCGACTGGGGAGGAGTCAATATCAAGAATAAAAGGCGATTATTGTAATAACTCTTAATGAGATCTAAAGAGTTTTAAGGTACTTAACAAAAGGATACATGCTCACTTATCAAAGTCAGATAAAGTAGAGATCATAAGACAACTTGATTTTGATAATATGAGTTGCCAACAAGATCCATTTTCGAGGCTATGTTCACTAACCGGTTAAAACTGTGCTATTATCATAATTGTGACAAATAGTCACTTTGTAGTGATTTTCACAATTGAAGTTTGTCTTCGTAGCATTTTGGGTGGCAACAAACTTAAAAAAAATTTCATCTTATCAATATGTTATCTTAACAAGAATTTTTTTTCCCATATTACAATAACAAAAGCTTTTTATATGAGAATTATAAGCTTTAATTGATAAAGAAAATTCAGATTTTTTATTGTGTCTAAAGAAATACAACTCCATCATTGTGAATCCGTTCATTAAGAATTTTTACACAAAATTTTAGGACCTTAATGCTCACACATGTGTGAAAATTATGGTATGTGTTCGACTTCATGCAAGAGCACGTGATCAAGTAGTATAAAACAGTATCTGAGTACCGAGTATCGAATCCTCAAAGAGTGTAAAATTTCTTTTGAATTGAATAATTATTAGAAATACTGAAGATTAAAATTATTTAGGGAAAAGATAACTAAAAGATGCTTTGAAAGGAAAATAAACTCAAAAACATAGAAAGAAAACGGTGGAGACAATAAGGTTTAGGGTTGTTTAAGGGATCGAGCACACTTTGGACCGTAATTAAGCTTAACTGATTATGCTAATTAATTAACTCTCATTAATTCATAGGCCTAGAGCTAACACGGTAGAAATCTCTTGTCAGACTCATTCAAACACACTTAATTAACCATTAACCTAAGTGTCCTTAGCACTAATTAGTCAATTAATTAAACTAAGCCCACTTACCTTTAGCTTCACCTATTTTTTGTTAATCTTATGTTACTTAGGCAAATTGTAGGCATTGAATGAATTATTTCTATCCTAAATTCTCTTTTTCAAGCCCAATTTAGAAAAAGCAACAACTAATTAGTGGCCAATTAATTAGAAGCATTAAGCATAACCTATTCAAACGAATTCATAAAGAGTGATCGACTGAAAATGTGTGGGCTTTTAGAAGAAAATTTTTGAATAGAAAAAGTCTCCAGTCTAGTGCAAGTGCACACAGTCAAACAAGTAGTAAAGGAAATATTCCAAAGTATCGATCCAACAGAGAATGGATACCACAAAATCCAAAATTAAGGCAAAGATGTTCACACAAAGAAACCTCAGTAACCAATATTAAATAATTGGGAAGGTTGTGAATCTACTAAAAATCAAATGATAAAAAGATGGAATCTGAACATGTTTTTGCCCCTTAGAAAAGAATTGTGACCTAAAATGCAATTGCAATCTTTACTCAAACACCAAGCAATGTAAGCCAGGTTCAACTTCTATTAGATTTTAATGGAAAAACCTTTAGAAGCCTAAGTGATTAAACCATATGTCTATGGCTAATGCAAACTTAGTTTAATGAGAACACAACCCTTGGTCTTAGAGGTTTCACCCTATGTCTAGGGTAAAAAACAAGTGTTTATGTCTAAGCCTCTTTCCTCTATTGCTTTGTATGAACACGTTAATCTCGTTTAACCCTTTCAGTATTAAACTCGATCTCTGTATGTTCACCTAGGTGACCAAGCTAGATTCACAATAAGAATGATAATCAATAAAAGCAAACAATGTTATGGAATCGAGCAAAGTTACTTTTACATCTTAGGTCAAGTTTCCAATCCTTAGGGCACCCACATATCTGAATCCCAAGGACGAAATTAGCTCATATGGAGAAAATATATAGAAAAACATTAAAAGAAATAAAATACATACTGATTTAGAAAGAAGGGAAAACAGAAACTGGAAATTAAATATGCAGTACACTTAAAGAATGTTGTGAAGAAAGAATATTGAACTTTATTAAAAGTGAGCTTGTTGTAAAGTAAAGGACTACAATAATTAAGGACAAAAGACTAGAAGTAAACTGAAGTTGAAATAACAGAACTAAAGTTGTTGGAACTTAAACTAAATTAGAAAACTAAGTTGCTAGAAATTAAACTGAAATAGAAAAATAGATACTGCTTTTACAAGAGAAAAATCGAACTTTAAGGAGAGAATTATCACCTCTTAAATCAATCTAAACTCAACCTCTTTTAAGGAGAGCAAGATCTTCACAACCCTAGACTTTCGACAAGGTTGGATTGAAGTTTGGGTGGCATTTCTTATCCTTTTAGTCAAGAAAACAGAAAACTAAAGTGCAGAAAAATAATGGTATTCAATCGAGTATGGTCGATCGTGGATTCCCCTTTTGTGGTTTGAATCTTCATATTTATAGCCTCATAATGCTAGGGTTTGCTCCTTTGATGTTTAAGACAAGAATCAAATCTTTATGAGCTTGATTCGTGGAGAATATCTTCAAATATTAGCATAAAATCGAGCTTCCAAATGTTTTTCCTTTATTCTCGGGATTCTGTCTCCCAGGTGAAATTGCAGTTGCAATTGGAGTCACAATTTTGGCAGTTTTTCACTTTTCTGCATAAAAACATCAAAACTCATTAAAAATCAACTATTTTCCTTTTATTTCCTATTTCTTAGCTCAAAACAACCCCTTAACTAATTTTGGCTATTTTATCATTAATTTTCTATATTTATTAGACATAAAAGCATGCATTTGTGCAAATAGCTTAAGTAAAAAGGGCAAGAAATATGTAAAATATTAGCATTATCAAAGAGCAATTAATAGGCAATAGTATTGATTAACACATAATTACAAGTCCAAAAGTACTCTTAACCCTTAAAAAATTAAATTCAGCCAATCATCCTCATTAAACAATATACAAAAAAAGTAAAAAAAAAGCATGATAAATGTCGTCGACCCCGAATCCTCAACTTCTGCCTCGAATCCATGATCTCGAGCTTCAAAAAATGTTCTTGAGCACTCCCAATCAAGCTTCCCAGGTTCCAAGATGGTATGAAATCGAGAATTGGCCAAAAACCCTAAAGTTGGCCCCCCAAAAGTGGTCTCGAAGCGATGCTTTTATAGCAAGTGTCGCGACAGCGTCAAGACACTGAGGGCAGCTTCTCGACGCTTCAGACAGAATGAGCCTCCTTCACGTGATTCTAGCATTGCGACGCCGCAAGGCAGCATCTTAACGCCGGCTCTTGGGTTTGTAACTACAATATTGACATTTTGAAGCTAATTATGGCGTCTTTACGCCATCCTCTCAGCCCAAATGCCTATGGAAGCTTCATTTCTCATCATTGGCTTCAATTAGCATCCCTTTAAGCTCCAAATTGATATAAATCACTCCAAATTCATAAATCTTCTCCAATTGCTCGATTTCCCAAAATACAAGAGAAAAAGGCATCAAAGATTACAAACTAGATAAATAATAGGCATAAATATAGCACTAAATTAGTGCTATCAGTATGACGGTTGAGTGGGAGTTTATGCTTTCTTAAAGTAGACACAAAGTTTTGTTTTCTATAGAATAAGAAAGATGAATTATCTTTTGCGACTCTGAATGATCTTCTTTCTAGCCATAGTTTAACATAAGGCTAGAAAGAATATAGTTTGATCTCTCTAAAGAATAAGGTTGGACAAGTTGGGAATAAACATGTGTAGATCACATTACATATAATTTCCATGCTCCTCTTCCACACTTGATCCATGTCATTGAGTATATTTGGTGTGGTGATCATTGAAGGCTAAGTTGCGACTATACATGTGGCAAAAGCCGCCTTGGTTCCTCATTAGTATACAAAATGGATTGGATTGTGATTAAAGGGAAGTTTCTTTTAAAGCAGCATTAAGTTGTGCACTAAAAAATAAATTAATAATTGCCAATAAAGAAATTGTTACCCAAATGGGAGATTGTTGGAATTAATTTTAATAATTAATTCATATATGGGTAAAAAATCAATGACAATTATATTTGGGCTATTTAATGGGCATATTATGTGGTTTTGATTATGGGCCTAGACTTCTCATACAGTGGTGTGGGCTACTGAGCAGAAACCAGCCTGTTGATCCTAAGGGATTATGGGAACCCTAGAATCAACTTATTAATAACAAGGTTATGATCCCCAATATACTATGCTTTTATAGCCTTTTATTCTCCATCTGATAGAAATGACTAAATACTCTGGTCTAAGCTGCATAGTTGAGGAAGACCATAAACCACAAATTTTGTGCGTTCAACATGTCTAATGATTCTAAGTAATTCTAATCTCCTTTTAGTTTAAGTTTTTTTCTATTCTTAGATCTTTTTATAATTGTTGCCATGATTGTTCTTGAATTGTATGCCTTTATTCTTGAATAATCATGAATTAAATTTTGTTAATAAATTCCAACAAAATTGTCCCTTTGCTTTCATTTTTTAACTTCACGATCTATTACGGAGTACCAATAATTAGATTGATTTTTCTATTATGAATATTGTAATTAGTAAATGTTTAGTTGCTGAATGTTGTGATTGCTAATTAGTAAATGTCCCTTTGCTTTGGAAGAACCAGTTGCTGAATGTTGTGACTGCTAATGGTTTGAGTGGTTTCCTTTATGGGTCTATTGTGCTGCCATCACAATATCTAGATCCTCAGCATACTCAGGTGAATCTACTTATTCGGATTGAGAGAGGTGTATAATGGTTTTCTTATGTGTTGGCTTTATTCATCTTTGTCTAAAGAAAAGATAGGTGAGATTGTTAGTTTAGACACTACATCTGCTATTTGGAAGTCTCTTAGACGTGCTTCTGATTCTAAGACTACTGCTAGAATTATGGGGCTGAAAACTCAATTACAAAAGATTAAAAAGGATGGTTTAACTGTTAGTCAGTATCTTTCTCAAATTAAAGGGATTCCTGATAAATTTTCTGCTATTGGTGAGCCTATTTCATATCGTGATCATCTGGCGCATATTTTAGATGGATTAAGGAGTGAATATATTGCTTTTGTCATTACTATTCAAAATTGCGTACTGATGCTCCCTCTTTGGAAGATGTTAGAAGTCTTTTATTGGCCTATGAAGAATGTTTAGATAAACAAAATGTCGTTGAACAACTCAATATTACTCAACAAGCCCTTTTAACCACTGCCCAACCACACAGTGATGCTACCTCTATTACGAAATTACAACATCCTAATGAAAGTTAGTTTATGGATTCTGGGGCAACTCATCATATGACTCCAGATTCCTCCATCTTGTGTAATCATCTTCTTTATTTTGGTGGTGAACGGGTCATAGTTGGGAATGGTAAGCATGATAGGGATGAATGATTCAATCCGTAGCAGATAGAATTAAACATAAACACAAAGCATACTTACATTAAAATATATGGATAAAGTTCTTGAGGGTCTTTAATCTTCTTGCTCCAACTCCAACGAGGCTTTAATTCTACAAAGTCTACTTGCTATGACTCGAACACATGACCAAGGCGGCTTGTGGGAGCCTCTTTGAAAGAGAGAGAGAGAATGGATGGGAGAATTGAGAGAACTTTTTTTTCTCAAGGGAGGAGGCACACTTTTGCTTAACCCATAAATGTCCTATTTGTAGTGACCACCAAGGGCAAAACTTTGCCCTAATTAAATAATATATACTTTAATATCTAATATTAAAATATATATTTAAACTATTTGAATCTCATTTAAATATTTCAAATTCTCCTAATATATATTTTCTTATTTGAATCTCATTCAAATGTTATATATATTTGTTTCTTAATACATTAATAATTTTATTTGATATGTAATGTATCAAGTACAATAAATATGTTTTCCCTCATTTAATATATCAAATATACTAAATAGTAATTTGAACGTTTCAAATTTTTTTTCAACAAAGTTGATCTCTAATTGTTCGTATGAGCTAGTGAGGGGCCTTTATGGAGCTACAAGATATAAGCTTCAATGATACAAAATTAATTAATCAAACTCTTTAATTAATTAATTTTCATTCATTAACTATAGGTCACTCCAATATAGACCTAGAGTTGCACTCTTATGTACTATAGGACAAGTTGTGTCCATGGATCTAATCATTATATACAAGTCGATCCTTCACGAGTTGTTTGTAATTACAGCTAAGTCAAAAATTCATTTTACCTCTGTAATTACATCTTGCACCTTATGTACCACTGATCCTCTAATGAACAATTTGTTTATGATCTAAGCATAAACTAAGTCCCTCTCGAGCCAATGAAAGGATGAGGCCCCATTGTTCAGGTCCCAAAATAAGCACCTAAGGGAACTACTCATATAATTTCTCTATATAGGAAGGAGTGAATTCCATCTTATGAAAATTATGTTCCCAACTCCCTATTTGGTCAAGTCCCCAAAATGGTAGGCTTATTGAATCGACTACAATGGCCATTCTCACTCATGAAAATCAAAGGAGGAACCCTTACAGAAAAGAATTATTAATTCACTCAGTATTAAGATCGAGTCACATATGATCATCTTATGAAATATTAATCTTCTGGATTAACAAATTTATAAAGAGAGATTGGATATTCTGTGGTCCAGTCTTATACAAACTCGTTGCATAGGATACTCTCACTCACATGTCTTCACATGAACGATTTGGATCGAATCATTTGTAACAATTACAAAATGGGTCCCATCAATAGTATTACCAGGATATGGCACCCAACCTTATCCATATACTATAGACCCTTTAGGTTATTTCTTAAACATGATCCTTCCGTATGTCAATCACATACTGTTCAAGATTACACTAATAACCTTGAATTTCTCATATAATGGATATTGTTATATTACAAATAAAAAAAATCCAAATTACTATTAATTATTAAATAATAAATAATTTATTACAAGGCTTTAAGCCATAAATCCCAACAAAGCAAATATCCATTTCTCATATTGGTAGTTCTTCTATTCTTTCAATTTCAGTTTCTAAGCCTTTGTTGCTACATACTGTTCTTTATACTCCAGCTATATCCAAAAAGCTTATTAGTATTGCTTGTCTTTGTAAAGATAATCAAGCTTTTGTTCAGTTTCATTTTTCTTTTCTTTTCTTTTTTTCAAGGATCTCAAGTCTAAGAAGGTTCTTCTTCAGGGCATGCTTGAGGATGGTCTTTATAAACGTTCTTTCGGTTTAGAGAGTTCGGTGTCTCTTTCCAACTCTCCTTCGGCTGCTTTTTTTTTTGTTAACTGTCTAAGCTCTTCCTATGTGGCATTTTGACTTGGTCATCCTAGTGTCTCGGTGTTAAGACAAGTTTTGTCGAGTTGTAATGTTTCTTTTTCTACCAATGGTACCATGGATGTTTGTTCGTCTTGTCAAGTTGCTAAAAGTCATTGTTTACCTTTTCCATTGTCAGAAACAAAGACTACTTTTCCTTTTCAATTTGTTCATTTCGATGTATGGGGACCTTCCCCACAACTTTCTATCAATGGAGCTCGATATTTTCTGTTACTTTTTATGATTTTACTCATTTTACTTGGCTATACCTACTTAAGTCAAAGGATGAAACATTTTCTTACTTTCTCACTTTCAAACGGCTTGTTTGAACTCAATTTGATACTAAAATTAAGTGTTTTCAAACCGATTGGGTTGGTGAATTTAGGCATGTTTCTTCTTTCTTAAGCTCTCATGGAATTGTTCATCGTGTGTCTTGTAAGTATATTCCCCAACAAAATGGAAGAGTTGAACGTAAAATTCACCATGTTGTAGAAATGGGTCTTTCGCTTCTTGCTCATTCGAAATTACTTTTTTTCTTTTGGAGTTTTTCTTTTCAAACTGCGGCATTTTTTATAAATAGGCTACCCACTCTGGTTCTTAATTCTATATCTCCTTATCAACAACTCTACAATCACCTTCCTAGTTATTCTTTGTTAAAAACTTTTGGGTGTGCTTATTTGCCTTTTTGACATCCCTACAATGCTCATAAGTTACTTTTTCATTCTAAAGAATGTATATTCATTGGTTATAGTTCAAACCACAAAGCCTATTTTTGTCTTGATCCGTGTTTCGATCTAATATACATTATTCATCATGTTGTGTTTAATGAGTCTTTCTTCCCATGCTTTCATTCTTCTTTTTCCTTTGGTTTTGTGAAGCAAACTCAACCTGATATTTTTTTTTCTTCCTCAACCCTTTTCCTTCTTTACCCGTAGGTTATGCTTTTAGTTCTCCCCCTGTTGATGGCCCTGGTCAATTTTCTTACCCTTCCTCTGTTTCTTCTTCAACACCCTCGATTCCGCCTGGCCTTTCTTCAACGCCTTCTATTTTCCTTCATGTGTCTGTTCACCACTCGACCTCAAACCCTTATTCCGCCATTCCTTCATGTCACATTTAGCCCATTCCTTGATGTCTAGACCAGCCCACTCACCCAACCCCAATTCCCCACGTCTAGCAAAGCCCAACCCCATCTTTTACGTCTACCTTAGCCAACCCCATTCATATAGCTTCTACTCAGTCCATCCCTTTTTATCTTGCTTCCTCAGTTTCTTTTGATTTCAGTTCCTCTTCAGTTTCTCCTATTGTTCAGCTTCAGGTCATGGTTTGTTTGGGTTTCCCATTCAGTCCTTGCCTCCACCGCCCATAAATGCCCACACGATGATTAAAATAGCCAAATTTGGCTACATTTACAAAAAGCCTAGATCTCTCAAGTGCTATCCCAACCAAGCCTACTTCCTTTAAAACTGTTGTAAAGTTTGTTGAATGGAAAGAAGCTATGACTAAGGAATATCAATGTGTTAATGGCTAATGATACTTGGGAGCTTGTTGAGCCTTCTTATGAACAAAAGGCTATTGGATGCAAACGGGTCTACAAGATCAAACCCAAATCCAATGGTGAGATTGAATGGTATAAGGCTCGTTTAGTAGCTCGTGGATTTGAGCAAGCTATGGGATCCATTATTTTGAAACTTTTAGCTCTATTGTTAAACCTGCTACTGTTTGTATTATTCTATCGATGGTTGTTCAGTTTCAGTGTCTTATTAAGCAACTTAATGCACATAATATTTTCTTGAATGGTGACCTTCATGAAACTTTCTTCATGTCTCAACCACAAGGTTTTGTTGATAAAGATAGGCATACGCATGTCTGTAAACTCAAGAAGGCTTTATATAGTTTAAAGCAAAGACCATGCGGGTGGTTTATGAAACTCAGTACTTGTTTACTTCGATGGGAATTTGTGGCCTCAAATTTTGTCACTTCCCCTTTTGTGTTTAAAAAGCGGTCGATTTTGGCACTTGTTTTAGTCTATGTGGATGATATTTTGGTAACTGGCAATGATTTTCCTTTTATTTAGCACTTTATTTCTTCTTTGAATTCTTTGTTTGCCTTGAAGGATCTTGGTGATTTATCTTATTTTTTGGGTATTCAAATCTGTAGAGATGAGAGTTCATTGCATTTTTCTTAGAGTAAATATTTTGCTGATCTTTTTAAGCGTGCAGAGATGTTAGATTATAAGCCTTTGAAATACACCTATGGTTGTTGTTTCATCTTTATCCTTACGAGATGGTGAGTTAATGTCTGATTCATCTCTTTATTTCAGCATCGTCAATGATCTTCAGTATTGTACCCTTACTCGCCCTGATTTGAGTTTGTGTTAACAAAGTCTGTCAGTTTCTCCATGTGTCGACTACAGTACATTGGTTTGCAGTTAAGCATATTTTGAGATACCTTTTCCATAGGTTCTCTTAGAATTATGTTTACCTGCTCTCCCCATGTTGCTTTGACTTGTTAAACTGAGGCTGATTGGGCAAACTCTCTAGATGGTAGGCATAGTACTAATGGATTCTATGTTTTTCTTGGAAGTAACTTGGTTTCCTAGTCTTCCAAAAGGTAAAAAGTAGTGTCTCGTTCTAGTGCTGAGTCTGAATATAGAGGGATATCCAATGCTACGGTGGAACTTATTTGGATTCAATCGTTGATTTCGAAGATTGGTATTTCTCTTTCTTTTGTTCCTTTGCTTTTGTGTGATAATATGAATGCTACTTACCTAGCTGTGAATCTAGTTTTACATAATTGATCTAAACATATAGAGATTGATCATCACTTCATACGGGAACGAGTCCTTCGACGACAGTGGTTGGTTCGATTTATTCCATCGGTGGATCAACTTGCCGACATTATGACTAAGCCTCTTCCATCACCACTTTTTTGCAGCTTACGCACCAAGCTCACTATTCATTATCACCCAGTTTCACTTGTGAGGGGATGATAGAATGTCATTTATTTTTATATTGATTTTGGGTTATTTATCTTTATTAGTATAAATTCTGGTTTGTTATGCTTTCTCCAGTCATTGTCTTACACGTGTATTAGCTCAAGGCTTTATATTCCTTGCCTTGCTTTCTTCTTAATTGAGCTAAACATTTTCTTATTAATGGTGTACGGAAAAATGCCTTGTTGATATTTGATAGAAATAAGTAAAAGTAACTAAGCACATTGTAATTGAAAATCTTTATTTTGTGTAGAAAGAAAAGATATGTTGATGAGCAAAATGATGTACTGATGTTAGAAAAATTATAGCAGTTTTTCACTTTTTCTTTTTTTTTTCTTTTTTTTTCTTTTTTTTTTGAGCTCAACAACTGTGGGGTAAGGATCTGATAGCACTAAAATAGTCCTATCTTAGGCCTTATAATTTGGCTAGTTTTGTGGTGAATTTGTGTGTGTTGATGCCTATTTATGTTGATTTTGTAGATTTCAAGTAATCAGAGCAAAATCATCAGGTGACTTACAATGATTTTGGAGTTATTTGGAGCTTAGTTGAAGATTAAAGTAATGAAGAGATGAAGATAAAGTAGTTGAACTCAAAGGGAGAGCGTTGAGGCGCTCTTTAGAGCGTCTCAACGCCCATTTATGAAGCAATCAAGCCTTTGGACCTGAGAGAGTAGCATCGAGACGCTGTCCTAGCATCTTGACACTACGAACTTTTCATTTATGTCAAGTTGAAAACGCGCGCGGGCACAAAGGAGTGTCATTCTGTCTGAAGCGTTGAGATAGAAAACGCAGCATTTTGGAATAGCATCAAGGCATTTTCCCTAACATCTCAACGGTGCAATTGAAGAGCTGTAACTTTATCTCTTCATGACCGAGAGAACGAAGCCAATTTCGAGGGTTTTAGCCCTAATTTCGATTCCATACACAAATTGAGAGCTTGTGGGAGAAGTTTTGGAGCATTATTGAATATATAAAGCTCAAGATAGGTGGAGATCAACACTAGTTTGTGCATTTTTTCTCTTTTCCTTTAGTTTTTGTACTTTGATTAAGGTTGTAATTAGGAGTTTATGTATGTTTTAGTGATTATGTGTAACACTCCAAGCCCAAGATTCGAACCAAAATTTAGAATTCAAATTCGTCACCTGACAGTCTCGACATTCCCCTGCATCCCATGTAACTTTGCCACGTCACCCTACTTGTCTTAAAATACTTCTGAGAGTGAAGATTGTCCCACAAACCAACACGGGTCCTTTCAACATGCTTTATCCTCACTCACATGTTTCCTAAAAAAAATTTCCAACAAGTTGATAGCATGCAATTATGCTATCTTATAACCTATTATTTATGCTAGTTTCGTTATGTATTTGTGAGCTTTTATGCCTATTTCTGCTTATTTTGTAGAAACCAAGCTTGAGAAGCAAAATCGAGTGCTCAAAAATAATTTGGATGATTTTTGGACCATTTAGAAGAATAATTGAAGATCAAGTGGTCAAGAGATGATGTATGAGCATAAGAAACCAAGAGGAGGGCGTCTCAATACAAATTGAGGTGTCAAGACACTGCGTTTGATGTTGAAAACTCGAGAGTAAGCGTCGAGACATTGCCCCGTGGCATTTCGAAGCTCAAAATGCACGCACAAGAAGCATTCGTCCATAGTGTCTTGACGTTGCCTTCAGCTTTTTGATGCTGAACACAAGTGGAACACCGTTATTTGGTGCAACATCGAGACGTTCTCCCTAGCGTCGCAATGTTGTATCGATTCAAGGTATAAATTCATCCTTTCGAGGCTAATTTGGGGGAGGTCATTCCGAGGTTTTTCACCCTAATCTCAATGACATGGCCAGAAGGATTTTGGAAGGTTCTTGGAGCAAAATTGAAGATCATGAAGCTCGAGTTCATGGTAGATCGCCTCGGGAACACATGATAGACATCAACCTAAGCATTTCCTTCCTTTCTCTTTATTGTTAGTATTTAGATTAGGTTGTAATTAGAGATTATTAGTTGTATTTGGTGATTATGAGTAGCTAAATCCCTAAATTCTATGGGTTTGATGAATTTCTTTGGACAATTGCTTAGTTAATTAGTGTTTTGGGCTTAATTAATGTGTATGTTCATTTATGCATTTTGGGCTTAATGCATTTAATTATGCATTTTCAGACCCGTCAAATAAATTTATAAACCGAACCACTGATATTTGTAGTAAAAGTGGCCATGGTCGATCAAAGGGAGGCGAAGCTTTTGGTTATTAATTTTTCTTAATTTGGATATCAAACCAAATAGGAGGTGGATTTCGTGCTAGAAAGTAAATTTGTTGAAATTAAAATCATGCAAGAAAAGTAAAAGCAGAAAAATAAAGTTCGAGATTCGCTTTACCAAAATGCTAATTCAAGGTATGTCGGGATATTTAATCGCAATATTAATCACGGAATTCAACTAAATATGCTAAATTACAACATTTTAAGACCAACTAGACTCCTCATAATACCGTGGGAGCCTCCCCTAAACAAGTCGAGATTTCAACGTCTAAATCGACTTTAAATTAACTCACTAGCTGGGGGCAAACGATCCATACTAGCTATTTAGAAGCATTAAGCGCTTAGGACAGGTCGAAACATAACAATTTAACCTGACGGGCCCACCGAATTAAACTACTACATGCCAATTGATTATAAAGTCTACCATACGCGAAGTAGTGAAGCAATTTACTCCTCATTATTAATGGGTTGTCAACTTAGTTGATGAGTCTCATATTTTATGTATTTTCTGTTGGGATTTATGTCGTAAAGCCTCGTAATTAATGATTTATTTAATGATTAATAATAATTTTGATTATTTTATTTGTAATATAATATTATCCATTATATAAAAAAATCCAAGGTTATTAGTGTAATCTTGAACAGTATGTGGTTGACATACAAGAGGATCATATTCAAGAAATAACCTAAAAGGTCATAGTATATGGATAAGGTTGGGTGCCTTATCCTGGTAACACTATTGATACAACCCACTTTGTAATAGTTATAAATGATTTGATCCAAATCGTTCATGTGGAGACATGTGAGTGGGAGTATCTTATACAATGAGTTTGTGTAAGATTGGAACACGAAATATTTAATCTCTCTTTATAAATCTGTTAATTGAGAAGATTAATATTTCATCATGATGATCATATGCGACTCGATCTTAATCCTGAGTGAGTTATGAACTCCTGCTTGTGAGGGCTTGTCCTTTGATTTGCTTGGGTGAGAGTGGCTTTTGTAGCTGATTCAATATGCCTACCATTTTGGGGACTTGACCATAGGAAGCTGGGAACATAATCTCACAAGATAGAATTCACTCATTCCCATATAAGGTAAGTAGATGAGTAGTTTCCTTAAGTGCTGACTTCGGAACTTGAACAATGGGGCCCCACCCTCTCACTGGCCCGAGAGGGACTTAGTTTATAATTAGATTATAAACAAATTGTTCATTAGAGGATCAGTGGTACTTAAGCTACAAGATGTAATTATAGGGGTAAAACGGACTTTTGACCCAACTGTAATTATGAACAACTCGTGAACGATCGACTTGCATGTAATAATTATATATGTAGACACAACTTGTCCTATAGTGCATAAGAGTACAACTCTATGTCTATAGTGGAGTGACTTATAGTTAATGAATGAAAATTAATTAATTAAAGAGTTTAATTAATTTATTCTGTATCATTGGAGCTTATAATCTGTAGGTCCATAAGGTCCCTTTGCTAGCTCATATAACACTAAAAGATCAATTAGTTGAAAGAAAAATTTGAAATGTTCAAATTAATATTTAATATATTAGATATAGTAAATATAAAAGAGGAAAATATATTTATTGTATTTGATGCATTAAATATTAAAATTTGAAATGTTCAAATTAATATTTAATTTGAAGTATTCAAATTAATATTTAATATATTAGATATATTAAATATAAAAGAGGAAAATATATTTATTGTATTTGATACATTAAATATTAAAATAATTAATGTATATTAGATACATTAAATAAAATATATTTATAAAATTTGAATGAGATTCAAATAAATAAATGTCGTAGGAGATCTGAATGAGATTCAAATCAGTATAAGATATAGTTTAATATATTAGATATTAAAATATAATGTTTTAATTATGGCAAAGAATTGCCCTTGGTCTCTATAAATATGACCCTTGGGTTGAGCCATTAGATAATACATATCTCCTCAATAGAGAATTAGAGAATTTTCTCTAGACCTCTTCCTCTCCAATCCCCTGTGGATTTTCTTTCAAGCTCCCACAAACCTTGGTCCTGTGTTCGAGTCATATCCAGGAAGATTTTATGGAGGAGATAAAGATCTGCCAGAAATATCTTCATATTTACTCCAAGTAAGTTTATTTAACTTTAATTTTTAGTTTAATTTTAAATAAAATCAAAGGCGATCCAATGTTTCCCTGCGGAGTGAAACGTGCATTCCTTCAATTGGTATTAGAGCAGTCTTTGAGTTTTATTTAGAATTAAAATTTTGTGATGGTGGGTACTTTAATTTATCATATATGTGATATATTGTGGTTTGCAAATTGATTGTTTAGGCTATTTGGCATTAGATTTATTGCTTTGATTAGATCATTGTAAAACCCATAAGGGTTAGGATTTCATGTATTTTACTTGAATGACTGCGATTGCTGCAAATTTCGATTATATGGGCTGAAGAAGTCGACGGCGAAAAAGGTTCAAAAAAAAAACGTGAATCGAAGTCAATATTTCTGCTAAAAAGTTCATAGCAAGATTCAAGAATCTGTGATGTTTCATTGGTGAAGGGATACCTGTTGTTGTACTCTAAGTTCAAGGTTCGAAATTTGGGTAGTACAGTTTTTTTTTTTTTTTTTTTTAATTTTTGCGGCGGCTAGTGCTATAATTGGAAGACAAGATTTAGGTTTCTAAACTATAAATTTGGATGGCCAAACAAGGAAGATATTGAAGACCAAGATATGTCTTGGATTTAAATTATTGTAATTTAAATTGTTTTCAATTTCTTAGGATATGCCAAATATGCCGGTTAATTTTGATATTTTTAATTTAATTATGCATGAGATGTACGTTTTAAATTGTTTGATTGTTGCATAAAATATGTCATTTAACTTTAAAATCTCATCATAGGTTTAGCATGATCATGCAACCTATCTTATTTTTTAATATAATTGTTATATTGGAAAATTTGATTAGGATATTTCCTAATACATTTATATTTTTCATATCTTTGAATATAATTGTTATATTTAGAAAATTAAATTAGGATATTTTCTTTCATAAATGAGATTCATGTTTTCCTAATAGGATTATGATATATCCTAATAAGATTAGGATTTCCTTAAAATAAAGATATTTTTAATTCATGCTTTAAATAGTTTAAAAGTTGAATTTAATATATCTTTATTTGTTTCTAATAAGATTAGAATTTAGGATAATCTTTTAATTTAGTTTTAAATGGTTTAAAATGGTAGAATTTAAAGATTATCCATAGTTTAAAATTTGAATTTAGTTCATCTTTATTTGTTTCCTAATAAGATTAGATTCTTTTAAAATAAGATTAGATTTTTTAATTTTAAAATAAGATGAGATGTTTTAATTTCCTAATAAGATAGGTCTTCCATATTTAAAGATAATTTAATTCAAAGATAAAATAGTTTAAGTTTTGAATTTAATTTATCTTTTATTTTTCTAATAGAATTAGAATAAAATATCCAGAATTATCTTTTAATTTGTTTAAAATGGTTTAAAATGATGGATTTTTAAGACTATCCAAGTGAATTATTTTTTAATAGGATTAAAAATATTTATGTTCATTAATCTAATAATTAATAGTTAATTAAAGATTAATGAATTTGAAAAAAAAAAATTGACTATAAGGGAACTCTGTCTATAGAAGGTTCTGTCTAGACTGGGGTATTTAAGCTAACTGAAAGAGAACACCTCTAACTGGGAACCGACCTAGGAGTTCAATTAGTCAAATTTTATTTAATTTCACTAAACATGCTCATAATGTGATTAATTTTTTTTATAATTTAAAAACTTGGTAATTAAAATCAATCTAACCAACATAAGAGTTATGAAGGATAGATTGAGGAACTTAGATAAATAAGATTAGCCTAATTTGTCTAAGTAAAAGAAAACTCTATTTCAAAATAGTAAGTGGGAGAAGGAAATGTGTCAACATATCCTACGGTCTCCATCATTGGTTAACATCATAAGATTCATGCAGGGCCTTATGGTAGCTTTTGGACCATCCCCCTACGAAAGGTATTTGCATGGGTCAATATCAGGGTGAACTCCTGAGAAGGATAGGATTGTAGTTTTGTTTCCAATATTTGACCTACCTTACTGCGGCACTTGTTGGGATAAAACTACAGAATCTAAAATTATGGGTCACACTTACAAAAGGCTCATTAAAGTTGTTAATGATGTCATTGACCAAACTAATGGTAACTAAATATTATAGGAATAAAAGTTATTCTGGTATAATACTTGGTTGAGATTGTCTCAGTCTAGTGAAGGAATACTAAACCTACCCTACAACGGAACTTGTTCTAACTCACTAAAGTACCATAGCATTAGAAATTATTTATAGGGTTCATTTTTCAAATTGTTTGATTTCTATGCTAAAATTGAATGGATAATTGTTTGCGTGATGTTAAATTATATATATACTTCAATATTATGTCAGTTTCTCTCATAATTTTATTATTGATAAGTCAAAATTGAGAAATTTTATTACTTGAAAAAGTAACATTAACACTATAATGGTAGTGTAAAATTTTGAATTTGTCTTTATTAAGAAATTCTCTCAAAACCTGTTGCCAATGCTATTCGAATTGTTCGTGAAGCACATGATTAATGAATCAAAAGTAAACAAGATAGCTTGTACATATTCTCATAGTTGACATGTTAGATGTCAAGTTTAGAAGATAAAGAAAATGACAACAACATATGAGATGTTGAAGTCAACATAAGCTAAATTTAGAAAATCGTCTGAATGATCTCAAAATTAAGTATTACAAAAATCCAAGTAAAGAAATCAAATGATTAAAGCTATATAAAAGGAAATAGTTCCTAAATTAGCTAGGACAATCATAATAAGAGGAATTTTTGAAATACCTCTAGGAAGAAAAATATAAATGAAAGTAAATTTGATTTACTAGATTTTTGGTGGAATATAAATAATGCACCTAGATAGTCGATATAAGATCTACTATCCAGATTTATTCTTCATTACATTTAATATGTAATTCTTAGAAAATACTTAACATGTAGAATAATTTCTACAAGTTAGTACCAGGAAGCTTATCTCAGTTAGTGTAGTAGGAGACATTAAGATGTCATTAAGTAAAAATTATTACATAATGCTGAATATGGTGTTTTTAGTAACCATAAATCCAATTTCTCGAACTTTATTACAAAAATGTTCATATAGTATGAATTACTTTGAAGTATGAAAGTTTATATTTTTAAAATTGTTTGAAAATACATTCAGCTGAAAATAAGAATAATTTGTATAAAAATGTTGACATATACTATACTACAAAATACTGAGATATTCAAGATTAAAGAATCCAAAATAGAAAGACATTGTTTTCTCCTAAAAGATGATACTTGACTTTCGCTGTTAAGGTTGATTAACATCAACTTGAATAGAATGAAAAAAAACTAGTAAAAGGTAATTTTCTAAAAAGTTAGTTAATTACTTTACCTATCTGTAGATCTTGTCTTTCATGCAAGATAATCATTGGGGCTTTATTAGATAGGGCTAGAACGCCAAAGAATACTTTGGGCTTACACATTCTGACCCAAGTGGTCTAGTGAATGTAAAGGTCAAATAAAGTCATGAATATTTCGTCACTCTAGTTGATGATCATTCAAGGTACAAGTATCGTTACCTAATACAACATAAGTCTACATTTTTTAAAAGTTCAAGAAAATTAAGACTAAAGTTAAAAATCGATTAGGTAATTAAATCTATCAAGACATTATGATCAGATCATAATAGAAAGTACATGAACCTTACATACTAAAACTAATTGATAGAAAATGAGTTTTTATCCCAATTATCTTAATACCAAGTACAATTTTGTGAAATTGTGCTGCAAGAAGAGAAACATGACCTTAGTAGACATGGTCACATCAGTAATGAATTACACATCATTACCATACTCCAGTTAGGAAATGCAATAGAGATTGCATGGTGAACATAATTCCCTCCAAAAGTGTCTACGAGACAATTTTAAAGATTATAGAAGAGCAGTAAAGATGGTTTAAAACACTTCATCATATGGGAATGTTAAGCTCACATGCTGAAACAAGTCTAAAAAGCTTGTATATGTTCAAAGATAAGCCTAAGTGTAGGCCACCCCTAAGGAGAATAAAATGGCATTTTATGTAGTCCTAAACGAATAAGGTATTTATATAACAAATATCATTTTTATAAGAAATGTCAAATAAAAGACTACAAACCTTTAATAAAGTGAGATAGTGTTAATAAATTGGTTCCAAGTAAAGCCACTAAATAGTTAACAAACGTTGTTAATAATTTAACTATATTTGAAAGCCAAATGGATCCTAGATATGAATTAGATAAGCCTCATCGTAGTGGGAGAGTTATAAGATGACTCAACCTTTACAAGGACTTAATTGAAGCCCAAATTGTCATGTTAGATGACAAAGTTGAAGGCTTATTACCTGCAAAGTGAGACTAATGGCAAATGGTTAAACCTAGTAGGAGAAAGTAGACTGCGAGTAAATTTTCTCACTTGTTGTCATATTGAAGTCTGCAAGCATTATTTAATTCATTGTTGCATATGTGATATAAAAAAAAAAAAAAAAAAAAGAATTTTTGGAATTCTTTTATGAAAAGAAATCTTAAATAATGCATCTACAAATCAATCAGATATGTTTATTTTCAAATATCAAAAGCAAAAGGTTTGCGAAATAGTAAAGGTTTATTTATGAAATGAATTTTACCATTAGATCTGTGAATATAAGGTTTGATAAAAGTATCAAAATCTATGACATTGGATAAATATTAATGAAGCTTGTATAGACAATAAAATCATTAATTGCTTAGTGGATTTGTCTCATTCTTTATGTTGATAATATTTTTACCCATTATGAATGATGTAAGATGTCTAACATAAAAAGTTGATTAAGTAACCAATTCAAAATAAGTGATTTGGAATAACTCAATATATTTTACATGTCCAAAATGGAGATTTTAAAGACAAAATGTTAACTTTGTCTCAAACATCTTATATTGACAAAATTGTTGTCAAATATTTGATATTTATGTCTAAGGAAGAGTATCCTAAGACACCTCAAATGTTGAAAGTATATGATATGCATAAATGAGACTAGACATTTAATATACAATTGGTTAGCATATATCAGTTAAAAGAATGGTATGACCATTGAATAGAAAATTAAAAACTTTCTCAAATTATCTATGGATAATGAGAAATTTTTGTGTATGGAGTTAAAGATTTGATCTTTACAAGATATAATAGTTCTTACAAAGATTTAGGAAATCTATATATAGATAAATTTTAAACCTATGTGGTGGAGTATGGTATAAAAGTTAAATTGTTTTCTTGTGAAGCAACAAAAGGACTTGTATGACTCAAATACTTCCTTAAAGATCTTATAGGTGTTTCAGATATGATTTAGTTTATTCTATTTATTATGATAATAGTGGTGCAAAGACTAATATTAAAGAAATTAGAAAACACCAACGTACAGGGAATCATATCGAGAGAGATAAAGCATCATGGTAGTGACCAAGATGGCTTTTAATGGTAGTTGTTTAGATCTATATAAAAAAACTCTTCAGGCTAAAGTGTTTGAGGGTCACCTATAATATCTGAGATTATGAGACATGTCTCATCTTTGCTAGGGCAAGTGGGAGAACATGATGGGTATAGAGTATGTCATAGGATACATTTCTGGCCGGCTTTAGGGCAAGTGGGAGATTGTTGGGATTTATGCCCTAAAGCCTCATAATTAATGATTTATTTAATAATTAATAATAATTTTGATTATTTTATTTGTAATATAATATTATCCATTATATGAAAAATTCAAGGTTATTAGTGTAATCTTGAATAGTATGTGGCTGACATACGAGAGGATCATGTTCAAGAAATAACCTAAAAGGTCATAGTATATGGATAAGGTTGGGTGTCTTATCCTAGTAACACTATTGATACGACCCACTTTGTAATAGTTACAAATGATTTGATCTAAAACCACAAAATATTTAATCTCTTTTTATAAATCCGTTAATTGAGAAGATTAATATTTCATCATGATAATCATATGTGACTTGATCTTAATCCTGAGTGAGATATGAACTCCTGCCTGTGAGGGTTTGTCCTTTGATTTTGCATGTGTGAGAGTGGCTTTTGTAGCTGATTCAATATGCCTACCATTTTGGGGACTTGACCAAATAGAAAGCTGGGAACATAATCTCACAAAATGGAATTCACTCATTCCCATATAGGGTAAGTAGATGAGTAGTTCCCTTAAGTGCTGATTTCAAGACTTGAACAATGGGACCCACCCTCTCATTGGCCCAATAGGGACTTAGTAGATTATAAACAGATTGTTCATTAGAGGATCAGTAGTACTTAAGCTGCAAGATGTAATTATAGAGGTAAAATGGACTTTTGACCCAACTGTAATTACAAACAATTCGGGAATGATCGACTTGCATGTAATGATTATATCAATGGACACAACTTGTCCTACAGTGCATAAGAGTGCAACTCCAAATCTATAGTGGAGTGACATATAGTTAATGAATAAAAATTAATTAATTAAAGAGTTTAATTAATTAATTTTGTATCATTGGAGCTTATAATCTGTAGGTCCATAAGGTCTCCTTGCTAGCTTATAGTAACAATAAAAGATCAATTTAGTTGAAAGAAAATTTTGAAATATTCAAATTAATATTTAATTTGAAGTGTTCAAATTAATATTTAATATATTATATATATTAAATAAAAAAGAGAAAAATATATTTATTGTATTTGATACATTAAATATTAAAATTTGAAATGTTCAAATTAATATTTAATTGGAAGTGTTCAAATTAATATTTAATATATTAGATATATTAAATATAAAAGAGGAAAATATATTTATTGTATTTGATACATTAAATATTAAAATAATTAATGTATATTAGATATATTGAATAAAAGATATTTATAAAATTTGAATGAGATTCAAATAAATAAATATCGTAGGAGATTTGAATGAGATTCAAATCAGTATAAGATATATTTTAATATATTAGATATTAAAATGTAATGTTTTAATTATGGCAAAGATTTGCCCTTGGTCTCTATAAATAGGACCTTTGGGTTGACCCATTAGATAACATATATCTCTTCAATAGAGAATTAGAAAATTCTCTCTAGACCTCTTCCTTTCCAATCCCTTGTGGATTTTCTTTCAAGAGGCTCTCACAAGCCTTGGTCCAGTGTTCGAGTCATAGCCATGAAGATTTTATGGAGGAGATAAAGATCCACCAAAAATATCTCCATATTTACTCCAAGTAAGTTTACTTAACTTTAATTTTTAGTTTAATTTTAAATAAAATCAAAGACGATCCAATGCTTCCGCTATGGAGTGAAACGTTCATTCCATCATTTTTAGCCCTCTAAACTTAGGTATTTGCAAGAATTCATGCTTATATGTCCATAATTATTAGCAAATTAATATGAGAATAACCCAAATCAATAAAAGTGTTGTTTTGTAATGAGAAATCTAAAATGAGAGGAAGAAATTGCTAGAATTGCAACTCCAATTGCAATTGCAATTTTGCCTCGAAACAGAATTCCTAAAAATCAGGAGGAAATCTGGAAATTCAATTTTGTGCTGATGTTTGAAGATATTCTCCACGAATCAAGCTCATAAAGATCCAATTCTTTCCTTAAACATACATGGAGAAAATCCTAGCATTTGGAGGCTATAAATATGAAGATTCAAGTCACGGAAAAGCCGTCCACAATCGTTTTTACGATTGGAAGACCGCTTTACTTTATGCACTTTTTATTTTCTATTTCTCAACTTAAAGGAGGAAGAACGTTGCCCAAACTTCAATCCATCCCTGTAGAAATTCTAGGGTTGTGAAGATACTACTCTCCTTGACAAAGGTTGAGTTTAGATCGATTGAAGATGTGGAAGTTATCTCATTGAGTTCGATTTTCATTTGTATTCGCAAGTTTAATTTTCTGTTTTAGTTCTTTAAATTCCAGTACTTTAACTTTTGTTAGTTTACATGCAGTTTACTTCTAATCCTTGTCTTTAATTTTAGTTCTTTAATCTACAGCAAGTATGGTTTTAGTAAAGTTCATTATTATTCCTTTAAGTTATTCTTTACCTTTAGTTCAACACTTTATTTTCCAGTTTGTATTTTTCTTTCGTTTAAAGTCAATATGTGTTTTCTTTCTTTTACTGTTTTCTTATTTATTTTCTCCATCATGAGCTAATTCCGTCCTTGAAATTTAGATATGTGGATGCCCTAAGGATTGGAAGCTTCGCCTAAGATGTAAAAGTAACTTTGCTCGATTCCATAGCATTATTTGCTTTGATTGATTATCATTCTTATTGTGAATCTAGCTTGATCACCTAGGTGAACATACAAAGATCGAGTTTAATACTGAAAGGGTTAAACGAGATTACGTGTTCATACAAAGCAATAGAGGAAAGGAGCTTAGACATAAGCACTTATTTTTTACCTTAGACGTAGGGCGAAACTTCTAAGACCAAGGGTTGTGTTCTCATTAAACTAAGTTCGTATTAGCCATAGACATATGGTTTAATCACTTAGGCTTCTAAAGGTTTTTCCATTAAAATCAAATAGAAGTTGAACCCGGTTTACATTGCTTGGTGCTTGAGTAAAGATTGCAATTGCATTTTAGGTCACAATTCTTTTCTAAGGGGCAAAAGCATGTTTGAATCCCATCTTTTTATCATTTGATTTTTAGTATACTCACAACCTTCCTAATTATTTAATATTGGTTACCAAGGTTGCTTTATGTTAACATCTTTGCCTTCATTTTAGATTTTTTAGTATATGTTCTCTGTGGGATCGATACTCCAGAATATTTCCTATTACTACTTGTTTGACAGTGTGCACTTGCACTGGACTGGAGACTTTTTCTATTCAAAAGTTTTCTTCTAAAAGCCCACATGTTTTCAGTCGACCAAGCTTAGTGCTACTAAAATTAAGCAAGAGACCAAGGACCCCAATAGTTACTCAAGCATAGATATGAACTCGCTAACTTAGTCAATTTGTCATATTAACCAAATTAGAGAATTACTAAGTATCAAACAAGAATCAAAAGCCATAAAACATGGTGTGGTTAATAAAGAAATTAAACGCAAATCCTCATAATGTCGCAATAAAATTCTTACAATATCTCAAATTAGCGATTACACCTAGACGGACATCGTCTTTGCGAATCTCGAGGCCATAATACAAAAAATGAAAGAAATTGTCTAAAAACTACCAAAACGGTGAAAATGGTGGAGAAATCGAGAATGGGAATATCTAGAAATGGAGAATGAACCCTAAAATAGAAAAATATGTATTTATACAACTCGCAGTAGCGTCGAGATGCTAAGGACAGCGTCTCGACGTTGCCAACGTCGAGGGGGCCCACCGCAACGTTGTAGGACACTTGGTAGGGGGAGACTTGCGATAGCGTCGAGACGCTATCCTACATCTACAGCTTCTGTCTTATAGCTTCGAGTAGGGGCTCTGCGAAGAGTCAAGACACTGCTTCAAGGGCATTTTGGTCAATCTGAAGTTTCTCTTCGCTCAAGCACTCTACTGAGCTCCAATTTAGCTCGTTTTAACCCCGATTGTTGTATAGTCTCCAAATGTGTCTTAAACTCGAATTCCTACAAAATACATAATAATTTTCATAAAATCCATTTAACTATCATGATTTAGGCATGATAAAGATTGACTTTCTAAGTCCTATCAAATACCCCCAACTTAAATCTTGTTGGTCCTCAAGCAAGGAAAAAACATGCACATAAAAGCTAGTGGAAGCAACATGCCTGACTCAATCTTCAACACTCTCCTAGCTAATTGAAAAGGCATAATCAAGCAGCACTAAACAACGCACTGTCCATCTGTGAGCAAATTTAAAAACATTCTTGATAATCCTTGAGTATGTGTGTGCAATTAGCCATTCTAACATGTTTCCTACAAGTGTGGAATAGGTTTATAAGGACCTCGAATCCGTCTTCCCTCTACATTGACAAAAGAACTAGCAAAAGAGCATGAAACAATCAACCAAGTAATACTATGCTTAGGTGCCTAAAATTCAAACAAACCCAGCTAAACTTGCATTCTTTTACCTCAAAGGTTCTAGCTTTCACACATCTATCGTAGGGACCCTTATCCAAAGTACTCGCTCGATAGATGGCCTAAATGATCACAACACGGGGTAGCTCTTTTCACCAATGATATGTACACAACAAGTTTATTTTTCTTTTCGTCTTTTCTTTTTCTTTCTTGTTCAACAATTTTTTTTCTTTTAAGCCCACTTTTCTTTCTTTTCAAACTAGGAAAACAAGCATCTCTAAGCGATGCATTACAAATTGTCATGCAAAAACCACTCACAAGCTAACCTAAGGCCTATCGAGATGACAACAGACATCTAGCCCCTATAAAGCTACTCTAGGCCTTCGAAAACATGCAAGAAGGGCTAATACGTGCTCTAAAGTGTTCAAGAAATGCAAGAAATTGTTTTTAAAGAGGCTCAAATTAGAAAAACATGCTCAACTTCTCAAAAAATGCATACAATTAGCTAAATGAGCAAATCCTAGGATTTCATAATCATGCACAAAATTACCACTTCATCCAACAATAAATCTCAACATTTTTCTAAATTTTTTTTTCAAAATTTTCAGATTTTCAACATGCTCAAAAACATTCAACTCATCCATCAAAACATCACCAAAATCATGCTTAGCATCATCAATCAAAAGTCTGAGCTCAAGTGCTCAAGGACTCAACATTAATGCCCAACAACAAACCAATAGAAAAGTCTGAGCTCATATGCTCAAGGATTCAATCAATCGTACTAAATACTTCAACATCAAAGCTCAAGTTTTTGCCATCGTTGCTGGGGATTGGTAGTTTAATTTGTTTAATATTGCAAAGAAATTACTTGGTTTTAATTTAGAGGTTTATTTTTGCTTTTTCTGTACTATTTTATTTTTTTTCTTTTGTATTCTAGTTCAATATTTCTGGTTTTGTGGATTATCTGGTGTTTTTTTTAGCCTATTTTTGGATATTTTATTATTTTTATATGGCTTCGGATAGATTTAGGTGGCCTTTTAGGAAATCTGAGCTCGAAGAACCAATACCATCTTCCAGCTTTTCCTTTTCTAGCTATACCCCTTTAGTAGAAAACTCCCCTTTAGAGGGCATATTTTAAGATTTTATTGAGGAGTCTAGAGCTACTAGTTTGCATTTAACACAGTTGTATGAGAGACTCCAAGCCCAAAGGGAGGTTAGTGAAGTATGATCCATTTCCATAGGATGTGCAGTGAGTCACTTGATCACTGATTCACTGATAGCCTTTCAAGATCTTAATTCTTTCGATTCTATTGAGATTGGGTATGCAGTGGTGAGCTTTATAGAGAATAGGGAAGAGTTAGAGTGTTTAGATATACACCAGGATCAAATTAGTTGGTAGAGTTTGAGGCTAAAAGGCCTTTTTCTGTTTTATCTCCTGATAGTTCTATTTATCTTGAGTGTTCTTTTTCTTGTTCTCACAATTCTATGTCTGAGTCTTTGTTTTTTATCCTTTTTCCTTTTATATGTTTCTTATTAAAAAAAATACCAAAAAATGTTTGTTTCAGGGACCCACGAGAAGCTAGTGTTTCTACTAGTTTTGGTGTGTTTTGTTGATTCTAGGAAGAAGGTCCCAAAGAAATGGGAGAATTTCTATGTGCCTTGAGAGCCCATACGAGCCCCGTCTAACTAAAGACGTTAAATAACAACCCAAGCTTTCTTTCCTTTAGTTCTTTCCTTTTAGTTGTTCTTGCTTTGGTTTGTTTTTTTTCTTTTAGTTAGTTTGCATTGAATCATGTTCCCGTTGGTTGATTGTTATAGGAACTCGAGAATCAGATCTCTTCCATCATGCACCCCAGTTGATCAGGCTAACACCGAGGATTCTCTCGCACTCTAGAGCAGTATCCTTTCTCCTTAATATATCTTTTTCATTGTCCCTTTGCATGCTTAATTAGTTGGGTATGTTATACATTGAGGACAATGTATGCTTTAAGTTTGGAGGGATGCTATGCAGTTATGATCTGAGTAGTATTGAAATTTTTTTGTGAATTATATGATGATTATGTTGAATTTGTGTGATGAGGACTGATAGGACCTATAAAGTCCTATTTAATCACACTTATTTCTTGTTAGTTAGAAGGATTTTATGTGTTTTATTATTATTATTTAGGGATTCGAGAAATTCTCGTGTTTTGGAGAGTTTGCAACATTTTGGAGTTAATTCGGACCAAATTGGAGGTGATTCGAGCAATTGAATTTCTATACCAACTTTGACTGATCGAGACTTTTTGAGGTGCAAATATGTTCAAATTTGGTGTCAAATCGAAGCTTATTGAATTATCTTTCCAACGGTATAAGATTCAAGGACAACCTGTGATGTGTTCTTAATAGTAAATTTATTTGCAATTTTTGTGAACTATGAGAGCATGTCTAGGATTCAAGTAAATTTAAATTCTTTCTTGGAATTCCTTGCACTTGTGTAGCACTTAGCCTACTTATTAGTGGTTTTGAAGGCGTAGAATAGATTTATTTTTTCTAGATGTTCGTTGTCACCCAATAGGCTTAAGTTCTAGTTTGAAGGTTGTCTTGCATGAGAGTCTGTAATGCTGTGCTTAGGAGGGAAAATCATGTCTATCCGCCTATTAGGATAAAAAAAAAATCAAAGAAAAAGAAAAGAGGAAGGAAAGAAAAGAAAGGGAAAAAAAAGAATAAAATAGCTTGTAGTGCTTATTGATTGGGGGAAAAAAGAGTTGTCTCTATTGTGATCAATTAGGCCACTCATTGAGCAAGTGCTCCGGATAAGGGTCCCTGCAACAGATGTGTGAAAACTAGTATCCCTGAGTTTTTGAAAGAAAAATGCAAGTTTGGGGGAGGCATAACCCCGTCTTTGTTGTTCAGGCACCTTAGTTAGATATTACTTTCTTGAGTGTGGGGATGCTGGATGATTGGATCTAGGGCCAATGTAGGAAGAAAACAAAGTGAGGATTCTATAAATCTTTCTAGGCTTGTAAAGATCGAAATAGGGAAGGCTAAGCATGCACTTGCAAAGGATGAAAAGTTTAAAGTTTAAACTTCTTGATGAATTGATGTACTTGAGTATTTCCTTTAATTGTGATTATTTTTTTGTTTAGAACATAGAGGCATGAGTTATTCTGATGCAACTATTGATTCATGTATATGGGTTTTGTTTTAGCTTTGCTCGAGACTAGCAAAGGTTTAAGTTTGGGGGTATTTGATAGCATGCAATTATGTTGTCTTATAATCTATTATTTATATTAGTTTTGTTATGTATTTGTAAGCTTTTATGCCTATTTCTACTTATTTTGTAGAAACTGAGCTTGAGAAGCAAAACCAAGTGTTTAGGAGTAATTTGGATGATTTTTGGGCTATTTTGGAGGATAATTGAAGATCAAGTGACCAAGAGATGTTGTATGAGCATAAGAACCCAAGAGAGGGTGTCTCGATGGCAATTGGGGCATCGAGACGCTGCATTTGATGTTGAAAACCCGATAGCAAGCATGAGAAGCTGCCATGTGGCATCTCGACGCTCAAAACGCACGCACAAGAAGCACTCCATCAGTAGCATTGGGGCGCTCGCTTGGTGCAGCATCGAGACGTTGTCCTTAGCATCTTGACACGGCATCGATTGTAGGTATAAATTGGAGGATTTTTTGAGTTTTTGGAGCATAATGGAAGATCATAGAGCTCGAATTCATGGTAGATCACTTTGGAAATGCGAGATCGACATCAACCTAAGCATTTCCTTCATTTTCCTTTATTTTCAGTATTTTGATTAGGTTGTAATTAGGGATTATTGGTTGTATTTGGTGATTATGAGTAGCTAAACCCCTAAATTCTATGGGTTTGATGAATTTCTTTGGCAATTGCTTAATTAATTAGTGTTGTGGGCTTAATTGATGTGTATGTTCATTTATGCATTTACGGCTTAATGCTTTTAATCATGTGTTCTTTAATTAATTAAGGTATATCTAAGTTGAACTCGACAAAGGATACTTAGTTTTGCTTATTGCGTAATTAATTTATTACCTGAGTGACAACAGGATTAATGGTTAATTAATTGTAGTTGTTGATGAAGATTAATTACTTGATCACTACAATTGAATTATTTTCTAAGTGGAAACTCAACAGAGAGAAGCTTAAGCGAGAACCGAATACATGACTATCGGTTAATTACCTGAGTGACAACGGGACTAATAATTAATCAATAGATGTCCGTTATGAAGAGTCTTAGTGCCTTGTGCTAATTAGCTAGCACTAGGGACACCTAGGTTAGTTAGTTTAGTACTTGAGATTAAAGGAAACCGATAAGAGATTCCATGTTCTTAGACTTCTAGACTTATGAATTGAACATTTGATTTTGCCTAATTGCCTAATTGATTAAGTAAATTAATGTCCAAAGAATGAAATCAACGCCCATAGAATTACCTCTCGTATTTGTATCTCTGTTTATCTTTGCTTTCTAGGTTAGCTTTGTAGTTTCCTTTGTCTGCTTTGATTTTGTGCTCTAAATAAAGCCAAATAAGAGTATTCTGGTAATTAAACAAATTAACAATTTCAATCCCTGAGGAGACAATACTCGTGACTCAAAATCACTATATTACTTGACCTGCATACTTGCAGTTATGCACAAAAGCACGCCTCAAAGGTCACCCAACATAGGATTGCTTTAAGCTAAGCACGCTCAACTTTGGAGTTTCTATGATTAAGCCACCGAAAAGGAAAGTGTACCTTGTTGAGATATAGCTTCACAACAAAGGAAAACCTCGCACAATTATATGAATTTTAATCAGAAGGGATGTCACCTAATGAATGAAAATGCAGAAATTGATGGAGTTAAAAATCAAATCACCTAATGAATGAAAATGCAGAAATTGATGGAGTTAAAAATCAAATCCAATTTATAATTTTAAAGAAAAGGACTAAAATTCAAATAATCATGGCAGGTTTGATAACCATTTTATTTTAGTTCTCTGTTTTTAAAATTAAGCATATATGTAAGAATCATCCGGCACTAGGGGGAAGAATAAGGTCATTTAAAAAATTAAAACTTTTTCGAAATATTAAACTAAAATAATTTAATTCACACTAATCAAATAAGCACCCTAAAATAAAATGAGCCAAACTGAAAAAAACCAAACTAATCAATTCAGCACCTTACTAAACATGGTTTAATTTCCTTGAAAACCGAGCACGTTAGTTCAATTCCCAATTTGGTCCAAAATCAAACACAAAACAAAAAACAAAACAAAACAAATTGACGTGCACCCACTATCCTACATGCCTAATAACTCACTATAGCCATAATACTGAAAATGTCATAGGTGTTTGACAACAAAAAATAATAATAATAATAATCACTTATGAAATAATTAGATTAGGTTAATAATCATTTTTTCAATAATCAATTTAAAGGTGATTGTGAAAACAAAGTGATTCTAAAGTGATTTTCAATCAATCACTTTAAAATCATTGTAAAAAAAACTCTTCATATTAAAAAAAATCAAAATTCACATGAAAGAACCCCCCAAAAATGCTGAAATTACAAAATTGCCATCAAATATAAAGTTTCTCCCCTCTTTATGGTAATTTGACATTTGTAAAATAACTGTGCAACCAAACAAAGTTGTGATTAAAATTACTTTTAAGATGTAACCAAATACACAAGTCTGTAAATTAAAATTACTTGAATGAAAAGAATTTTAACCAAAAAAATATATTTTTTCAAAAAATGTTTAAACTAGTAAGTATATCAAACTCACCCTTAGCAAGTTAAGTCAATTATGATTAATAACTACACCGTCTCTTCTTTATATATATGGAGATTTTAAAAAAAAATAGTCTCTTCTTTATATATATGGAGATTTAAAAAAAAAATAGAGGTAAGCTTCAAAAATATCAAAAATCCACCCAATTTTAGACTCAAACTGGCTCAAGAATGAAAGCATATTTGATCAACAGCACATCGTGTTCGACCATGTTCTCCAACATAACCTTCAATATTGTCACCTCACCTCCAATTAAGGGGATATGATCCTCAATCATCTAGCATCAACAATATTAAAATGAAAGGAAGAATAAACATGGAACAAACCACAATAAAAGTGAAAATCAATAGCATGCTGTTGCTTGATTGACTTCTCCTTTAACCTGTCCTCGTGCACGCAATCAACTAGAGATGTCCATTTAATCTGCGGGGACTAGCCTCGAACAGGGCAGAAAATCCCCGATTACACAGAGAATGGGAGAGGGAGTGTGGAGCTTTTTTTTCCTGTTGGCTAAACGGGGACGGGGACGGGAAATATATTCCCCGTCCCCGACCCTGCCCCAGCCCCAATTAGTAATATATATATATTAGTACCTATAAATAGAATTTTTTTTTAAAAAAAAAAAAACTATAGTAGGATTTAGGAATTAGTTTAAGACTATTTCGTTATAAAAAAAATTAAAGACTCTTGTAATATTGAAATTTAAATTTTTAGAAATTAAGTTGTTTCGACGTTATAGTATTTTTACTTATAGTATATTATTGTTTTTATTAAGAAACTTTATAACATTTTCTTTAAATAGAATTATATTGAAAATTATTCATTTAAAAATAATTTTTATTATGGTTGAAAATAAATTTTTTTTTAAAAAAAAAAGGGAGAAAAATTCCCAGCGGGAAACCCGATCCCCACGAATTTCCCGCGGGGAATCCCCGCCCCGATCCCCGCAAAATTAAATGGAGAATTTCGCGGGGACGGAGAATGAAATGGGGGACAGGGACAGGGACGGGGACGGGGAATCATTCCCCAACCCCCCCCCCCCCTCCCGCCCTGTGGACATCTCTACAATCAACCCTTTTCTTGGTAAAAAAACCGAACTTTCACTAAGAAAGATGAAAGAATAAGAAGGGTGCACACGCAATCAACCAATCCCCTCTATGTCTTCTTTTGTTCTTTGAAGTCAATTTAAAACAGGAAAACAAAAACCATTCATTACAAGTTCCATAAAGCTTTGACCAAGAAAACTCCATAAAGCTTTGACCCAGAAAACAAAAACATATAATACCATGCTCTGTGAATACCAAGACATGTTGAAAATAGCTTTGTAACAATAATTCTTAATAAATATTATTCAAAATAATTTATTCGTATCTAAATTTACATGTATAGCATAGACACAACCAACATAGAGTGTTATAAATTTAATATAAGTTCAACTACTAACAAAATTAGCAACAAAAGCTTCAATTGGTATATCAGAATTTGGTTCTGTTCAAACATTCAGAATTCACAAATATCGCCATCAAGCTCAATAAACCATATTATGTTAACACCTTTACAATAATACTACTAAATCTCATAGTTTCACAACTCATTTTTTTCTCACATCAAACAATTGTGCCATCATTTTGCCATCAAGTAAAGAAATTAATTGATGAGCAAAAATTTCTTACAGCTTGGGATATAGCAGGTGAAAATCTTTATTTGTTCAAGGGCCAAAAAGAAATTCACCATTCTCCATTATCACAAAGCTGAAGGCATTTAAGAACATAATCCAAGCTTACTTCAGATGAAATCAACCTAATCTAGCTTCTCTTGCTAATACCTGAAAAAGGGATCGAGAGAAAAAGAGAGAGCACGCCATTATGTGGGAGAAAATGCTAAGGGAACTTGATATGCATGATATTCAGTCAAGTTACAAGATAAGTGAATTATCTAGAACATTTCTGGACTGCAATGGATCCCAAACTTATGAATTTAGTCCAACATAATTGAGCCTAAACTATGTAGGTCATAACAAAAATATTTCATTGAATAGTGCATCTGAAGAGTGAAAGTCAATGAACTATGGTTCTCTAATTATACATCTCCCCTTAATTTTTTCGATAAGGTTTGAAGTCGTTGCCGAGATGGGAAAATTTGTTCGATTTTTTGGGGATTGATGTCTATAATAGCCGTTTTGGTGTTTCCTTGCTAAGCTTTCCTTTCATAAGCCTCCTCTATTGATTAATGGCATAGGATAACAGAGCATTTTCTTTATTTCCTTTTTCCTTTGTTTGAGAAGATATCAACCTCCAAATTGTAATTTCTATCCTTCAATGGTTTCTCGTATATGTGTGTGTATATATATATATAAAGATAGATATAGAGAGAGAGAGAGAGAGAGAGAGAAGTCACTAATTAACATAACCATATTTTTTTTTAAAAAAAATTATTCGCCTCTATATTTCCTACTTGCCTTGCAATCTCATTCATATGGAAAAACAAAAATATTAAACATTCAAAATAATAGAGCACAGATGCAATATCCACCCTAAGATGCATGGATACAGACACAAAACATGGATATGACACGACATAGACATAGTGGCACATCATTATTTAAAAATATATATGATATGGATGCGGCAAGGACATGTTTAGGCAAGGACATGTTTATTAAAATATACCGTCTTTTTTTTTAACAAGAAGTAAATTCAAAGTCAATGAGTTTATGCATTTATATGCTTAAAAAATGAGTTTGATGTATTATGCTCTAAAAAATTATTATACATTCATTTATTATGTTTAACATGTGTTCAATACGTGCCTAACAAGTGTTGTCATATTCACTAGGTAATATAGTGTCCAACATGGACACATTGCCCAAACTAGAGTGTCTGTCCTTATATCCACCCACTCAGCCTAAATGAGTATTTAAAAAAGGAACTCCAATAAGCATTAATCAGAAAAGAAGAGAAAAGTTAGGTTTTGGGGGGATACTTACCTCTTCTGCAAATTTAATCAAAATAGTCGTCCGTGGTCGTTGCTGGCCCTCCACTGGAACAAAATGTGCCGTTACAACAGCGGGAAACCCAGCATTGTCCAGAACACCCTTTAAGCAAAAGGGAACACATTTCAGAACTTCCATAAACTAGATTACCATTCATTTCAAGGAGGGCTTGCAGCACTTACTCTTACTATGCCAGCAACAAAAGCCCCGCAGTTAAACGCTCCCATGTCTTTTGGAATTGAAATAAATCTACGGTAGATGATTGGGTTATTGAGTGAATGCAAAAAAAGAGAAAACAACCCTGAGGATATGACAACGAAAGCATAAGTACGACGATTGAGACAATAGTTACCTATTCACGAGCAGCTCCTTCTCACTGATCATGTACTCATCTTCATGCTCAGTGCCTTTCTCAAGTGAGTCAGCAACCTGACAACATGCAAGCAGAAATTAGTAGATTTTTTATACTCATTCTGCCAAACAGTTTAGAGGAATTATTTTGAAAAGGTAGGAGCTTGTTTGATAACATTTTTTATTCTAGTTTTATGTTTTTAGAAATTATGTTATTTACCGATATTTTCATTTATTTTCCAATATAATTCTAAAAACACTTTTTAAATCATGACCCAATTTTGAAAACACAAAATGTAGCATTTTTATTTATTTATTTTTTAGAAACCAAACTTTCATTTGAGAAATATGAAACAATATACAAGGGCATACAAACAAACAGCCTGGACAAGAAGAGTACATCTGGTCAAACTATAACACTTAGGGAGCCCCTTTGTTAATACATCAGCAATTTGCTCTGTAATAGGAAGGTAGAGAATGCATATTACTCCTGCATCAATCTTCTCCTTTATAAAATGTTTTTTTTAATGAAAAACCACGCTTTCATTGAGAAAAAATGAAATAATACAAGGCCAACAAAAAAGGACCCAAAAAAAAAAAGGGGGAACTGCTTACAAAAACGGGCTCCAATCAAGCAAAATAAGACCTAACGAACAATTACAAAAAAGCTTTGACACCGAGGCCCAGAGAATCTAACAAGGGACCAAACATCACCAGACAACCTTTCCTTTCCCCTAAAGATTCTGTTGTTTCTCTCGGTCCATAGGCACCAAACAATAGCACAAACCCCTACCTGCCACAAAAACAGCCCTTTTCTCTCGAAAAGGTGAAAAAAGAAAGAGCTCCACAAACAAATCAGTACAACTCTGAGGCCTGGCAAAACTATAGCCAAACTCGTTCAGAAAATAGCTCCAGACACCACGCGCAAAAGCACACTCCCAGAGGATATGGAACAGGTCCTCATCTGCCCGCCTGCAAAGAATACAACAAAAAGGACCAACTAAAGGAGAACCATGAGCCACTATCCGATCAAGGGTGTTAACCCTGCCGTGCCAAACCTGCCACAAAAAGAACTTAACCTTCTTGGGAACCTTTACCTTCCACACAAGGAGAAAGCAGAATCTCTCGAAGGGTTCGAGTTGACAATCGACTGAAAGAAAGACCCACACGAGAAACCCTGCGAAGGGCAAGGGCCCCAAAGACGAACACCCCCCCTCGTGGGACTCAACTGGACCTGATTAAGGTTGGACAACAACTCGACAACCTCAGTTGTTTCCCTAATGGTCAAAGCCCGACAGAAGCCAAAGGAAGGGGAAGGAGGGACTATAGAGAGGGACATAGGGTCATCAATCTGAAGGATTGAAGCCACTGTCTGGTTCTTAAAGCGGGACAGGTGATACAACCGAGGAAACAAGGAACAGAGGGGAGCATCTCCCAACCACTTATCCTCCCAAAAAAAGATACCCCTCCCATCCCCCACCACACTCTTCACGAACTGCGAAAAAATAGGAAACTCAGTAGAGATTTCTTTCCAAGGGTTTCTGCAAGTGCCAATTACGCCCCCAACAGTCCACTCAAAAGGATAAGGCCCATACTTACAATGACTTTATGCCATAAGGTATCAGCTTCATGATAGAATCGCCAAAGCCATTTAGCCAACAGGGCCTTATTCCTAGCCCTTACATTCATTACCAATACCTAATCCTCCAAGGTCTACCGGTCTGGAGACAACCTCCCAACTCACTAGGTGAGTCCCTTTCCCCTCATCCACCCCCTCCCACAGAAAGTCCCTCATTAACTTCTCCTTTATAAAATGTTTATCAACCTCAATATGTTGTCCTATCATGAAGGACTGGATTATGAGCAATGGAAATCGTTGCCTTATTGTCACAATAAATACGTATAGGTGTCTTATGAGAGGTCTTCAATTCTTCCAACAATCTCTTTATCCATATGCCTTCACAAATATCATGGGCTAAGGCCCAAAATTCAGCTTCAGCACTACTTCTGACTACTACACTCTGTTTTTTGCTTCGCCAGGTAACTAGGTTTCCTCCAACGAAGGAACAGTAACCAAAAGTAAATCTTCTATCTGTGGCGCTGCTTGCCCAGTCTGCATTAATGTAAACTTCAACATGCAGATGGTCATGTTTCTTGAACAATATCCCTTTTCCTAGAGTACCTTTTAGGTATCTTAGAATTCTAGACTGCTTCAAAGTGCTTCAAAGTGAGTCGATCCTGGGGCATGCATAAACTGACTTACCATACTGACTACAAAAGCAATGTCAGGACGTGTGCGTGACAAGTAAATAAGTCTTCCCACAAGTCTGATATTTTTCTGTCTTTTACCTATTTTTTTGTTGCAATTTGCAGATTTAAATTAGGCTCAATGGGAGTTTCTACTGTTCTGCAACCCAGTAATCCAGTCTCTTCAAGTAAGTCAATAATATACTTCCTTTGATTGGCAAGGATACCATCTTTCGACCTAGCAAATTCCATTCCCAAGAAATATTTCAAGACTCCCAGGTCTTTGATTTGAAATTCATTAGCTAGTTTTTCCTTCAACGTAGTCAATCATGCCTTGTCATTTCCCGTAAGGATAATGTCATCAACATAAACTATTAGAATGACAATCTTGTCATTTCAGTATGTTTATAGAAAATAGTATGATCTACTTGACTTTGGAGAAATCCATAGCTTGTGACTGCTTTGCCAAACCTTTCAAACATCGCTCTAGGAGATTGTTTAGGGCCATTTAAAGATTTCTTTAATTTGCATACTTTGTTAATCCCAAAATCTTCCTCAAAACCAAGAGGTACGTTCATATATACCTCTTCTTCAAGTTCCCCATTAAGAAAAGCATTCTTGACATCAAGTTGATAAAGAGGCCAATCTGCATTGATAGCAATAGGTAACAGAACTCTAATAGAGTTAAATTTAGCAACAGAAGCAAACGTTTCTTGATAATCAATTCCATAGGTCTGAGTGATGCCTTTAGCAACAAGTTTGGCTTTGTATCTTTCAACACTACCATCGACTTTGCACTTTATAGTAAACACCCATTTGCATCCTACTGTTTTCTTATCCTTTGGCAATTCTACTATGTCCCATGTTTGATTTTGTTCAAGAGCATTCATCTCTTCTATAACTGCCAACTTCCAATTCAAATCATTTAAGGCCTCCTGTATATTCCTTGAAACAAACAAATTGGTTATCCTAGAGGTATAAATGCTCTATGACTATCAGATAGCCTATGGTAAGAAAGATAGTTTGCAATAGGATATTTGGTGCAGTTTCAGGTACCTTTCCTATGGGCTATTGGAATATCAAGATCAGGTATATCAGATAAACTGTTATGAATAGATGAAGAAATGGGAATAAGGGATATGATACCTAGATCTTTAGAATCATTCGTCGGAGCATTAGATTGGCTTCGTGTTAAGTCCACTCTTTAGTCCTGGTTCTTTTGATTTAATGCCCTTCTAGTATAAACCTGAAGTTCAGGATTTCAATCAATTTGATCACTTTGTAGTGTTTCTCCCCGTGAAGAAGAATTTTTCATGCTTGGCATTGAAGAACTAGAACTGGTAACCTCAGGACAGATGATATTAAGAAGGGGTGAAATGTCCTAGAAATTATCTTCTAAGTTAGAGATCTCCCCCTTAAGAGAATTTGGGCTGAAAAAATATTGATTTTCCAAAAAAGACACATTCATACTTTCAAAGTATTTTTTAGTCACTGGATCAAAACATTTATAAGCCTTCTTTTGGGAGACATCCTAAAAAGATGCATTTGACAGCTCAAGGATCAAGTTTAGACCGAGAAATATTAGAAATGTTAACATATGCAGTACAACCAAAAACTTTGATTGGTAAATCAGAGAATATGTGAACAGTGGGAAAAAAGGTTTTAAAATGATCCATAGGAGTTTTAAAATCCAGAATTTTTGTAGGCATCTGATTAATGAGATATGTAGCAGTGAGGACAGCTTCTCCCCATAAATAATGAGGCACATGCATAGAGAACATAAGAGCACGAGCAACATCAAGTAAATGTCTATTTTTTCTTTCAGCAATACCATTTTGTTGGGGAGTATCCCGACAAATAGATTGATGCACAATCCCTTTAACTTGTAAAAAATCGGTTAAGTATTGAAGTACTCAGTGCCATTATCAAAATGCAAGATGCTGATTTTAGTCTAAAATTGAGTTTCAACCATGTTGTAAAAACGAATAAAAACCTCTTTTACTTCTGACTTTTTTGTTAACAAATAAACCCAAGTTAAGCGAGTGTGATCATCAATAAAGGTAACAAACCACCGTTTTCCACTATGTGTCAAAATTTTAGAAGGTCCCCAAACAACACTGTGAATTAAGTAGAAAGGTGCAGAAACCTTGTAAGGTTTGGACACATAAGTAGAACGATGATGTTTTGCAAAGATACAATTTTCACAATGAAAAGTAGAACAATCAATATCTTTAAATAGATTTGGAAACAAATACTTCAAGTAAAAAAAACTTGGATGTCCTAGTCTACGATGCCAAAGCATTATAGTTTCTCTAACAAAATGAGAACTAACACTACTCAAGCCCTGAGTTTTTTTATGACTAGTAAGAGATTCATCAAAGTAATAGAGGCCATCAAACATCCTAGCACATCCAATCATCTCCCCGAATTCCTGATCCTGAAAGATACTGTGGGATTCAAAAAAGGTAACATGACAATTAGCATCCTTAGAGATTTTACTAACCGATAACAAATTACATGCTAGCTTTGGAACATGAAGGACAAAATGTAAAGTGATGTGTGAGGTCAAGTTAATAGTTCCTTTTCCTGCAATAGAAGAGAAACTACCATCGGCAATTCTAATTTTTTTCATTACAATATAGCGGAGAATATGCTTCAAAAAGTTTGGAGGAACTAGTCATATGATCGGAATCCCCGGAATCTATAATCCACAGACATGAATTGAGACTAGATAAAGCTTGAGGATAATTACATGTTTGTGCCAAGGAAACACTAGGATTACCGGATGATGAATTAGCCTTTAGCAGTTTCAGGAGTTGATCAACTTGCTCCTTACTAAATGGACTGGAATCAACAACATTAGCACTGGAGGAGTGCCGATTTGTGCTCTTCTCAACTTGCCTAGTGCTTTTCCAATTCACAGGTTTTCCATAAAGTTTCCAACACGTGTCACAAGTATACCGAGGTTTGTTGCAGTAGTCACACCAAACACGAGGCTTTTCATGGGTCTTGTTTGATTGATCAGAAGCCTTATGTGTTGTAGCCTCAACCACCAAGTCAGAACTTTCAACTAAATCAGTATGTTTTTTTCCAATCATAACATTCTGACGGCTCTCTTCCATGCGCACTTCAGAAAAAACGTCATTAATAGTCGGGAGGTTAGTTTTACCAAGTATTCTACTTCTAACCTCATCAAATTCAACATTGAGACCAACTAGGAATTTGTAAATACGGCCATCCTCAACTATTTTCCTATAATGTTTGTGATCCTCTATAGACTTCCATTCATATGTATCAAAGAGGTCCAGATCCTGCCAAATCCTTTTTAGAGTGAAAATACTGTGTAGCAGAGTTACCTCCCTGTCGGATTCACTCAATTTGAGATTTAACTCAAACACTTTTGACTGGTTGCTCAAATTTGAATACATCTCAATCGCGCTATCCCAAAGTTCCTTTGCAGTAGTGTAACACATATAGTTACAACTTATGTCTTCTACCACAGAATTGACTAGACAAGTCATAACCATGGAGTTTTCAGCATCCCACCCGGCAAACGAAGGATCATCTTTGGCAGGTGTTGTGTTTATCGCCAGTGAGGTAACCAATCTTTCCTTGTCCACGAATGTACATTCGGACAGTTTGAGACCAACGAAGAAAGTTTTCCCCATTAAGTCGAATGGTGGTGATTTGGACAATATGACTGTTGGAATGGATGCGATTATCAAAAACTTTAGCAACTGAAGACTTATTTTCTTACATTATGCTAAAAAACAGCTACTTTCAAAGCTAGACAGAACAACATAAATTCCTCTAAAAATATAGCCGAAAAAACATAACCAAATTAGGGCAAAAACTGGCGGGGCAGTGGCGGCGCGACTCCCCGGTGGTGCAGACAGCAGCGATCGACGATTCCGGTTGTGGTGGTCGATGGTGAAGGCACGACGGTGGTCGACGCGAGATGCAGCAGCCTGTGAAGTCCCTCGCGCGTAAGAAAAAAGCCCAATCACGCGTGTATAGAGCGCGACTTCATGGATGCCCAAGAAACGATCAGACACAATCGACGGTGCTAGGTAGACACGAACGCGACGGTGCTAGGTAGACACGAACGGTCGGCGGCAGCAGCAAGGACGATCGGCGATGACGGCGCAGTGGTTGACGGTGGCTAGGGTTAGGGTTTCTAAAAAATCTTCTCTGATACCATGTAAAAGGTATAAAAGAAAGGAGATAATATTTTCTATATATTATTATGAGAAGTTAGGGTTTCTTAAATAGAAGAAACACCAATATACAAATGAGGAAATAAACTTCCAGCCATATTATACATTAAATACAAATATACTAATTAACCAAAAAATGAGAATAATAAGAAATAACCAACAGCAATTATAACAGCTACCATACTTTAAGGGTGATTTGTGCAAGCAAATGCAAGCATTCACCTTTCCAAACAAAACCTTCCAAATTGTGCTGTGTACAAATGACAGAATGCCTAATAATCGTGTCTCCCGTCTATTTCCCTGTGAGAACAAAGAAGCATAAAGCAGATATGCATGTTTCCTTAAAGGTAAAGTAAATACAAAAGAACGAAAAAGGATGTAAATGGAAATCTGCCATCCAAAAACTAAAGATACTACGCTTTTATGCTCAAGAGTTATCTCCCAAGTACAAGCCTGATAACTGATGCTCTAACAATCATTAATCAATAACTAAACTCTCATGGTAAAACAGATTTACCATCTTCATTGCAAGTTGGAAATTAATGATAACTGCCGTTTAAATTAGCTAAGAAGTGGCTTGGAAGTATTTTTTATAGTTGTTTTAGAAAACTGTTTTGCATACTAATTTTTTTTCAATAGTTTTCGGTTGTTTTAAGTTTAAAAATTGTTTGGAAACATATTTTTTGTTATCAGGTTTTACTTATTTATTCATGTTAAAATCATGGTTATACCTAAATAATTAGGTATTATAATTAACGAACAATTAATTGAAAAACATTGCAGAACACATCCAAAATAAAAATAAAGACAAAATACACTTTTGGTCCCTGAGGTATGGGGTTGGTGTCTATTTGATCCCTTAAGTTTAAAAAGAGACACTTTTAGCCCCTAAAGTTTGGAAAATAGTTCTAAATGGGGTCCCTAAGCCTATTTGACAGTTAGTCAACTGACTAACAAAAATATGATTTGGCAATGTAATTGTTGACTTGTATATATTGACTTGGCAAAATTATATTATATTAATATTATTTTTTGGTGAGGTGGCCTTTCTCTCCCTTTTTCCCTCTTCTTCTCCCTCTATCCTTATCTCCCTCTTCCAGCAAAGATCCTCGTTCTTGCGAGTCGTCCACCTCCCTCAATATTAATTGCACTAAAGAAAATACTAATGATAAAAAAAATCTCAATACCATTTTTGTGTCTCTGTGGTAAAAAGACCAAGACCATGACCACTGCCACCTGGTCTTCGTCACAAACGCACTATGCTTTTCAATTACTTTATGCAAATGGGGAATTCAATAATCATTAAGCAAGAACATAAGGCTCCCCATCATCGGTTTTCTTACTTTCTACAGTCATGAATTCTTAATATTTCATCCAATCAAGACCACACCTTTTTTTTTTTTTTTTTGAGTTAAACAACATTTTTAGGGTGGGAGCTTCGAACCTTTGACCTCTTGATCAAGGGTACATGTCAATTACCATTGAGCTATGCTCACTTGTTTATACAGACTTTGAATCTCATTCCAAGACTTGAAGTAGAAAAAAGTTCACAAAACAGTGACTTCATTTCGAACAACATCACTTTTTTTTCCCTTTTCCTAAACCCACATCACAGAAATCCTTCCAAAAGTTCATGAAACCAATTAATTTAAGACAGATATGTCTAGAACACTTCATTTTTATCTCACTCCAGACAGCTTTTCAGATTTAATCTTCAGAGAGTCTTCAGATCTGGAACGAAGAGCTTCCTTCCATATCAGAAGTTTCATTCTAAGGAACCTTCAGATCTAGGACGAAGATCTTTGTTCCAGATCTAAAGAGGTGGCTGGGAACAAACAAAAGTGAAGCAACGGTGGTGGACGGCTAGAGAGAGGCGGACGGCATGGTTCAACTGAAGAGGGGGAGAGTGGGAGACAAAGAAGAAGTGGGAAAGAAAGAGAGAGGCCCCTTCATCAAAAAATAATATTAATTTAATATAATTTTGCCAAGTCAATATATACAAGTAAGCAATTACTACATCATATTTCCATTCGTCAACCAACGGTCAAATAGGCTTAGGGACCATTTAGAGCTATTTTCCAAACCCTAGGGACTAAAAATGTCCATTTTCGAACCTCAAGGACCAAATAGACACTAATCTCAAACTTCAAGAACCAACAATGTATTTTGCCCTAAAAATAAATATATTTGTTTCTATCTTCTGGTAGTTTTTGTTCTGAAAATTGTTTTTAAAAATTATCCTGCCATTTAAGTTATCTACACCAAAAAAATCTTTATTTTTAAAATTAGACAACCATTTTTTAACCCGATTTCGAAATAGCCCTAATCTTCTGACGAATTTCAAAGCTTTTTTAAAAGAATATTGCAATTTAAAATCATGAGAACATAAAACGAACTTCAGCAGAAAAATCCAAAACAATGTGGTTCAGTTAAAGAAAGTGAAAGGCTCAATTAGCTTTAACATAAAATTCAATACCTTCTCTCGATGACAAAAAAGTTCCAATACTCGAGCACCAACTGCATAGCCTGCATCCTCCAACCTGATTCATTTTAGTTCAAAGCCATCAAACTACATGGTTTCCAATTTTAATGTGCAAGGAAAAAAATAGAAAGTAACAAGGACAGACAACATTGCTTTTATTATTTCTAGACAGTATGGTTTCCATTATTATTATAAGTTTTATATATCTATGTATGCATGCGAGGGAGAGAATCTGAAAAAAAGTATTTTGTCAAATAACTAAAACGTTTTGGCATTCAACGTCTTCAACATATCACAATCCTTTCACCCACATTGGAGTGTCTCATGGACGCAGAAAGGACATAGCCCCAGGAAGACCAAGTTCTTTCTCTGGACTGCAGCATTTAACTGCCTAAATACTCCAACAAAGTCTCAAGAACGAACCTGAAGCTTTGTCTCTCTCCTTAAATCGGGCCTATGCAGTTTAGTGATGAGGAGTCCTCCAATTACCTCTTCATTCATTGTAGTTTTGCTTCACAAAGATGGAATTGTTTTTTATAAGAAACAATTTCATTGATGTATGAAATTTACAAAAAAGGATGAATAATCCATGGGAGTTACAAAAGGCTTTCTTAATTGGCTAAAAGGGAAGCAAAACTATAGGAATAGAAACAATTGGACAATTTACACCAAGAAATAGCATAGAAAATAATAAGATCGAAGAACTTATCAAAGAAAGCTCTTGATCCAAAAACACTCTTTGATTCCAAAAAGGTGGCCCACAAGGATGAGTGAGAGGAGATCCTTTACGTTAGATGGAAGCACGGTAGACCAGCAAAAAGACTTGAGGATCTTGCTCCAAAAATGTCAAGCATAAAGACAGTGGAGGAAAATGTGGCTCTGCGATTCATTGCTAGCTTTGCACAGTGTACACCAGCTGAGGGAGATGACCATATAGAATTTTTTGGTCAAATGCAGTTAGGAATTTCTTGAGCCCCTATAGGAAAAGAACTCTAAAATCATTCCTTTTAATTGTTAGGACCATAAACAATGTATGACTTCAAGTTAGAGTGCTCCAAAATCTTTTTGCAATATTCCTATCTTTTTCATAAGCTTGGATTAGAGGACTTTTATTCGATTATCTCTTTTGGTGTAGGGTTATCACCCTACAAAACTCTAGGTTATTCTAGTTTCGTTGTTAAATTTTTTATTTATTATTAGAAAAAGAAATATATCAGAAGGAAAAGAATCAAAAAAGAATATGCAATCAAATGAACATTAGAATTTTCAAATCTAGAACATTAGCCATTATTGGCGTACGTCTCCTGTTAATTTTTTGACCCCCTCTCCAACAAAAACAAAGACCATAAAGATGCATTGTTGCCAGTTAAAATATAATAGCTTCAAATGAAAGATCACCTTCGTTCTAACTCAGCAATATTGTCAACCTGAGTCTGATTGTATTGCACAAGTTCGGAGAACAAGAATGCAAATGCACTCAAACTCACCTACAAATAAACAAATTAAACACAATCATATACATATTGTAGCTCAATTCGCTAAAATTTATCAAAGGATTGATGATAAGGGTCTCAAGAAATAATATGCCAAGCTCGAAGGATTCCGTTCCAGATACAAAAAGATATATAATTTTTTTTTTAAAAAATCAAGTCCAAGTTGTTGCAAACTTACAAGCTCGGCAAAGAAATAATATGCCAAGCTCTGAAGTTTTAACCTTTTTTTTTTTTTAGTACAAGTTTTAACTTTGTTAAACATACATCATTGGAGGGATTATAGTGACATCATTTGAGGGATTATAACTGCAAAATCCACCAAGGAACTGAAGAGCTCTAATTTAAACAAAATGGTCTATAATGAGGTCAAACATGTATGAAGCTGAAAATTTTCACAAGAAAAAAGGAGCAAACGAATCTATAGAGAGAAGGGGGACAACCTCTTGTCTGCCCTTGCTGAGAGGTCTATCGAGGACATTAGAATACTGCTTGATCTTCCCAACTCCGATCATGATTCCCTAATTCTCGGAAGCGTTGGTGGAAATCCCTGGGGGAAAATTGTCAACATAAAAAGTTAAAAACCTCAAGTTGTTTCCACTCTCCCTCCAGATCATCCCTTTGATAATGCATATGTTTCATCAAAAAGTAATTGTAGGCCCATGTTTTGAAAGAAATATGCATCACAAGAAATGAATACTTTGTACAACAATGATGACAAAGGAAACACAAAAAGAGATAATCACGACTTTCAGAAAACAAACTAATTCCATCAAGAAAAAATACACTTAGAGAGACAACCAAAAAACAATGTAAACAATATCATCAAAATTTAAGTACAAAATTAATGGGTAAACAAAACAACTAACAAGATACAGAAAAGAAAATTTGATTGGAACATAAATCTAACTCAAATTAGTGGACAAAATAATGCAAGCTCCCTAATTTTTTTTCTTGAGTTCAACAACATTTGGAGGTGGAAGCTCCCTAATATATGGTGAAAAGTGATTGTCCAATGTTTCATAGTTACGAGTATGAAAAAAAAAAATCTTTCCACTTTGCGAACACAAAAGAACACAAAGGAATATTTAACAAGAATATTGTTTTTTTGGAAAAAAATCAAGCTTTCATTGAGAAAAAATATACAAGGGCATACAAAAAACAAGCCCAACAAAAAGGAGGTCCCAAAAACTAGAAAAAGGAACTCTAGTCCAACAAAATCAAACCAAGATCATAATTACAAAAAAGCCTAGTGACCAACACCCACAAAGAGGCATTAAACCTCATCACAAGACCACTTAACCTCTCTAAAAATCGTATTATTTCTCTCGAGCCAAACCCCCACAAAAGAGCAAAGAAACTAGCATGCCACAAAACTTTGCTCTTTTCTCGAAAAGGAGAACATAGAAGCACCTCCTCAATCATAGCATAACAATCTTCATTCCAAGTCAAACATGAATTAAATGAATCCAACCAACAAGCCCAAAGGGACTGAACAAGGCAACCCCACAATAATTGATCCAAATCCTCTAACGGACACCTACAAAGGATGCACCAATGCAAGAAGAACACAAAAGAAGAATGTCTCTGGACACACACAGTCCCTAGGTTTAACTTTCCAGGGATTTTAACCTTCCAAAGAGAGGATAAACCAAAGGCAGTTTGGGGCGGGGAGGGGGCCGACAACAACAATAAGAAAGAACTGCAGGAGAAGCCCCTAAAAGAATCCAGGGTCTATAACCTAGAATCCCTACCCCCTCGAAGCACAAGTGATCATGGATAATAGAAAAAAGTCTCGCAACATCTAAAGCCTTTATATCAGAGAGATGGCGCATAAAATTCAAAAAAGCAAGGAGGAAGGATTAGAGGAAGGTAAAACAAAAGCCACAAAATGTAACTTCTTGCTCGAAAGATGGTATAAACGCAGAAACAACTCACGAAGGGCCTCCTCACCCGCCCACCAATCTTCTCAAAAAAAAATACTCAAGACCTCCCCAATATTGCACTTAACAAACGAAGAAAAAGAAGGGAAGCCAAAGGCAATCGATCTCCAGAGGTTTTTACAAGAATATAAAAAGTCATAAAAAAAAGCAACACAAAGGGAATATTGTTTTCTCAAATCATTCTTAAACAACTTAACCAACCGGTTCCTAACCTTTGTATCCAAGATCCCAACATACTTTCATACGAAGGATATCAACTTCTGACCTTTGTACCTAGGCACCCCAATATCTAACATAGCACACATAACTCTAGACTGAAAAGAACTCCACTTGCATTCCATATCTTACTTGTGTATCGATGGTAGCACACTTTGTGAGCTATTCTTATAACTTATTTATAGTTAATCTTTGTGATTTATTGACTATTTTCATGTACATATTTATTTATTTGGTAGGAATCAAACAATTTGAATAAAATAGAGGTTTTAAAGGATACACCGAGAAATTCAAGTAATTTGGGCAAAAAAATATGCAACCAAGGAATTTCATAAGGCAATTATGACCTAAGATCCTTGGAGACAGCATTGAGATGCCATTTGTAATGTCTCAACGTTGGCAGAAAACTAGCCAAAATGGCCAAGTGGACAGCGTTGAGATGTTATCATGATTATAGTTCAAAGACCCACAGAGGTAGCATTGAGACGCTGCCTTGTAGCGTCTCACACTTCGACAAGAACGTGCATGAGCTAAATTTTCACGCCTCTTATGGTCCAAAGAAGGCATAAGTATCAAGGCTAAAATTTGAGCCTTACCTCGAGGCAAGCCTCAAGGCATAAGTCTCAAAATCCTTTCAAAACGTTGGCAATTACAGCATGCAATTTCCTCAACTCCACATTTATACAAATGGTTAAATATCAAGTCAATCATAAGAAACCAAACAAACAAAACACAATACCTCACTCACAAGTGAGAAACCACTTACTTTGAATTTTTAAGGCACCAAAATTCTTACTTAACCGAAAATCTTAAAATGGACACTTTTTCAGAAGCTAATCAAACCGAATTCTAAACTGAACTGACCTAAAGACCTTAAAAAACTTGATTAAACGAAAATTTACCGCTTAAAACACTGGGCCTTTGCTGGTTTAAGTTCGAAGAGGTTCGCCACTGCAGATCTGATGTCGAGGGTGTGGGTATCGCAGATATGAGTGTCAGCGTCGCAAATCTGGCGTGGGTTTGCGCACAAGGAAGTATTCTTTGGAGGGGGAGAGCGTCGCGCCAGAAAACCTGCGGCCGCGGATCTGTCGCGCCGCCGCGTTTGTGGCCGAAGTTTGGCTGCTATCGGTTGCTGCTCGCCGAGTCGCCGGGACCGAATAGATATCAAGTTGATTCAATCATTGTATTTATTTCTTTGTTAAGCCTTAAGCTATATTTAAACCTTTTCTCTCTCCCTAATTGGTTCTATTAATGCTATTTTGCCAACAACCATTAAGTCGACTTTGGAAATGATGGTTGAATTAGTAATTTTAGAAAAATAGATTTAATTACAGTTGATTTTGTAAAATTAATTTTCATATAATCATTTTAAGGTTTCGTATAATCAATTTGAGGTTTGGTTTGAAGTGATTCATCTATTTAAAAATAATTTTGAATTATTATATTTGATTTTAAAAGTGATTTTAGAATTTTCAAATTACTAAAAAAGAGCATTATATATTTGAGAAATTTTTTAACTAAATACATATGATAAATATATATTTTTATTAATTTATTTTTTCATTTGTTTTATTGTTAAATTTTTATCTGCATGATTAATATGTTAATTAAGAAAAATACTCATAATAAACATCAAAAGAAAAATTCAAAAACTATATATATCATTCAATTTAGAAATGTTTATATTATTTAATAAAACAAAAATTATATAATGAAGACATTAACGAGACATAAGAAATTTTGCAATTTCCTCCCACTTCTCTGCCATCTCCCTTCCGACAAGAAGTTTCACTTTCCTCAGTAACACTCAACTCGTTTCTTTCATCACTTGAGGGGAGTAAATCTCCATCGTGGTCATAAGGTTTGAACTCAAAGTCAATTGTAGAACAATCTTCACTTGTTTTTCAAAAGAAATTAGTGCATATGGCGTATCATTCGCCATCTATTCTTCCAAACACCAAATGTCCTCTCAATTGTACACCTTAAAGATGAATGTCTACGGTTAAATATTTCCTTCTTACCTCTTGGTTGACTCCCACGACGAAAATTAGGAATATGATATCTTTTGCCTTTATAACGACCTGGATACCCTTTCATTTGAGGATATCTAGCATCAACAAGATACTATTTACCTGCATAATACATAATAAAAAATGTTTAAAATAACTCTCAGCAAAAAAATCTTTTATACTAAAAGAAATTCAAAGTTCAGTAAAAATTTATACACTAAGTGTAGTTTAAATACACAAGATAAATAAAATATCAAAGAAATTTGTAGTAATAACTTTTAAAAAAACATAGAGTAATAGGCCAACAAAACTTGTCACCAAACCTATACTCAAATCTCTGTCATACTGGCGTAGAGTAATCTCAATATGCATAGCAGAGCAATCTCTGTCATACTATGCATCGAGTAATCTCCAGATACATAGCAAAGCAAGTCTCTGTCATACTATGTATCGAGAACATTAGGTACATAGCAGAGCAAATCTCTATCATACTATGTATTGAGTAATCTCCAAGTACATAGCAGAGCAAATTTCTCTCTCTAATTATGGAAACACATTCACATAGCATATCGAGTAATCAACATGGGTACAAAGATCTAGTGGCTTGAAAACTACTTTCAACATAAAACTCTTAAATTCTCCATCAATTTTGAAATCAAACTTTCTCATAATTCTCAAATTATTCTAGAAATCATACTTTCTCTAAAACCTTCAAAGATCTCTAGGAAGAAAAATCCATAAAGAAACTCAATAATTAGGTTCTAAAACACATGAGAAACTTCAACCAAAAGTTAGAAAACTTACCCAAAACTTCAATCCAAGATTGTGAGATCTTTTCCTTGACTTTTAGACTCCAAAATAGCCCAAAGAAAGCTTCATTTTCTTTTCCTTCTTCCTTTCATTTTCTTCCTCTTTCCTTTCTCTTTTCTTTTTGGATAATACTTGGTTGCTCCCCTAGTGAGCATGAATTCCTGCTTACCACTCACATGGACCAATACAATAGGGACAAGTATCCATTTTTATTTTTATTTATTTTTTATTAAATGTGAAAATCTCATCAAAATCTCACCTAACAAATTTTTCCTTTTCCTCACGTTCTCTCTCCCTTCAAGGTTAATGTTATCTCCCTTTCACATATTATGTGTCTTTCTTTTCAAAACAGAGTTGTTCAATTCACAACAAAACTCATTTTGTAAAACACAAAAGATACAACTTGTTTTTCTAATTATAAATTCGATAATTCAAAATCAAATATTTGGGTCACTTGGATGAAAAAAAAAGTCAAGGATATATGAATACATTTGAGAAGAAAAAAAAATGAATATTGACAAAAAAATAAATTAGCAAAATTAAAAAATAATCTCACTTGTTTCAAGGTAGCCCTTGTTTCTTCTGAATTATGAGATGTCTTTCTCACGTTGTTCCTTTGAAGCTTCCAATTTAGTTGAACTATTAAAAATAGATGGTACTATTTCATTTAAAAGATAAGAAAAAAGTATATAAAAGACATAATATATTTTAAAAAATGTCAATTTATGTTACCTTTAGCTTGTGAAAACAAAATTTTTAAATTTTCTAACTGTTGAGAGGATGGTAGAGGAAAGGACAATGAAAGGAAGAGAGAACGCGAAAGAAGGAAGAGAGAATGTGAAAGGAAAAGAGAATGTGAAAGAAAAAAAAATGAGGAATTTAAAGTGTTGGATATAGAATTAATGTGAAAGGGAAAGGAAAAATCTGTTAAGTGAGATTTTGATAAAATTTTCTTGAGATTTTAACATTTAATAAAAAATAAATTAAAACTAAAATGGACACATATCCCTATCGTATTAGACCATATGAGTGGTAAGTAGGGATTCATGCTCACCAAAGGAGCAACCAAGTATATTATCTTTTTTTTCCCTTGTCTCTATTTTCTCATTTAATTTGCTTTTTTTTTTTTCAACATGAGTGGCTTCTCCCATAAGCCACCATCGTGCCCATGTTTTTTTTCTTTGTTTATTGTTTTTTTAAGAGAAAGCTTCCAATGGAAGCTTAGCCTTCCACTTTCCTTTTCTTTTTTTTTTTTCTTATTTTAAAAACTTTGGAAAACGTGGAAGCTTTTATTCTTCTCAATTTTTTTTTTCTTTTCCAAACTTTTCAAAAATACTTCCATCTAAACTCTTTTCTTTTCTTTTCTTATTTTATTTTTTTTTCCAAAAGATCTCCAAATTACCAAATTCTTCTTTTGTGTGTGTTTTTTTTTAAAATACGAAAAGGCAAAAGTAGGTGTTACATGCACCTCTTAAATCTTAGAAACCTATTATGCATAAAATTAAAAATTCAAAGATATATTAGACAATTTTTAACTTCAATCACCAATTTATAACCTTAAAAAGTTTCTTTAAAGGGGTATGAGGAAGAAAAGTAATTACCTCGTTAATTCCTCTACACAAGCACTACAACAAATTAGATCTTTAATGACAGCCATTAAATTTCATGCATGGAAACAATGACAAACATAATAAAATTCATGCTATTGACAGTGTTCACATGTAATTTCAGTAAAGAAATGAGATACATGCAAATGAACTTTTGTATTTATATAAATTTGAATATAGTGGAATGCATTATCTAGTACTTGATCCTCTGATTCTCTCTCATGTTTGTATGTTTCATTCGAGGGCTACAGAGCTTATTCTCGAGATTGAAGCTTCAATGGATTCTTGGGGTTTCGCAGAAGTGTTCTTGATCTTCTAGGAAGTGTTCTTTGTTCAGGAGGTGTTTGATCTTCAAGAGCTCAAGGAGTCTTCTAGTCTTTTTTTTCTGAATTCTCTCTGAGATCTCAAATTTTTGAACCCCCAAATGGAGAGGGAGACTCTCTATTTATAGAGTTTCTTAGGGCCCTAAGTGGGCTTGGGCCTGACTATTGGAATGAGCCTGGTTGACTTTGGGCCTAAACTCCTTTGGAATGAGCCTGATTGACATTGGGTCTAGTCTTAAAGGCTGGGACTTTGTTGGATTAGGGCCTGTCATTTGGGCTTTGTCTAAAATTAGCTCAAATTTCATATAACCCAATTACATATTTGGATTTGCCATAATTTAATTTAGGGATGCTTGCAAATTTAAATAATCCCTAATTAAATAAATAATTTTGTCACTAATTTTAGGTAATAACATGACAATTTCTAATTGGCCAAAATTTCTATTCCAACGACAGAAATGTACGAATTTTTTTGGAAATTTATCTTTTTAATAACGAGCAAAGACCAACATTGTTTCTCAGTTTTAATGTCGGGCATTGCTTGCCAAAATTTATATAGTTTTCAACATTACCCTATGATAGTTTAAAGAGTGCTATCTTGGGTAATATTGGATGCCATGGTGTGCAATCCGTGTCGCATACTGCATGTTGCCATCCTTCATGCTCTCATTTCTGCATTCTTCTTGATTTTGCATTTCCTGCAAACTGCAATAAGTGAAAGCAGGGCATTCTAGTATTGTGAGCACTTTGGATGTAAATTGTTGTGAAATTGCAAATGTATGGCTCACTACAACTTCTTTTTGTTGTTCCTTCTCTTCTTGAGGTGGTTCTTCTTCGATCTCTTCTCTCCCTTCTGGCTCCTTAATGTTGTCAAGTGTTGGAGTGCTTTTTGCTTCTATTGGGAGTTCAAGGTCTTCATGTTCCAATTCCATTCTAAGTGACACCACCTCACATTCTTTTTCTTCTTGTTTTGAAGTCTCTCTGTTCTCTAGCAAAATTCCTTGGAAACTGCTCTGCAATTCATCTACAATTTGTTCCACATGGATTTCCAAACTCTGTAGAGATGCTGCTTGACTTTGCATTACAACATCGTTTTTTGCTCTATATTCCCTCGTGAGTTCTTCGATGCTTGGCTCTTTTGGAATCATCTTCCCTTGCTGGAAGCACTGGTACTAATGTTGATTTGTAAACCTGAGAAGAAATCCATAACACATAGAATCAGAATTATAAGGACAATTATCAAATAAATGATTTCCTTTACAATAAACACAAGAAAAAGAAGAGATAGGGTTAAAATGAGCTATAGGATTTCTCATCATCAAAGTTTCCATCATGTAGCTTAATAATGAAGCTTGTACGCTCAATGTTGCAATGATGTATTCTTCCATCTTGTGGACTTTCTCAAGCAATCAACCCTATGTTGTGTCTTTTTGAAATTTCTCTCCCTCAACAAGTGAAATCTAGCTCCTCCTGCAAATAGGAGAAATTGTGGTTGCAATATTCTCTTACAATTTTTGCTAAAACAAAATTTTTGTTAAAATTGCCATTCTCCGGCAACGGTGCCAAAAACTTGATCGGATTGTACACGCAAGCACACAGATCGAAGTAATATAAAATGGTATGTGAATACCAAGTATCGAATCCCACAGGGAACGGTGTAACAAAAATTATTGTAAAGCAAAATGTAAGAAAAATTGCAACTTTGAAAACTAAAAATGCAAAAATAATGTTGGGATGGTGTGTTGGAAAAAGAAAAATTGCAGAATCTAAAAATGACAATAATTGAAATAACAAAAATTACAGAATTGAATTGCAGAATCTAATTGCAGAATTGAGAAATGACAATAATCGAAATAAGAAAAATTGCATAATTGAATTGTAGAATTTAGAATTGGCAATAATTAAAAATAAATTAGATAGACTTAGTGGATGAAAATTCAAAGGAAATTTGGATAAAAATGGGGCTTAAGAATATCATTGCCCTAAATTGTAATTGCAAACCAAAATTACAATTCCAACCTACTCCACACTCAATTGTAAAACCAAAATTGCTTCTCCTATTCACCTTGAATTTAGGTGTTTAGGAGTCTAAGTGAGTGACTTATATGTCTATAGTCCCTCTATCTTAGATCATTTGGCTCAACAATTTTATGGGTTTTGGAGTCCTTAATCCCTATGTCTAGGGTAAGGATTGGCTTATGTCTAAGCTCTTTTCTCCATTACTTGTGCAAAATCTGCTTATCACTAACCCCGTCGGTATTAGATCTATCTTGAGTTGCTACCCTAGTTGATCAATCTAGGATCTCAATGGAATTTTATTCAACACAAGCAAACAATTGAGATGTAGGCTTGGTTTTTATTGAAATTTTGGCTACATTTACTTCTTAGGGAATTCACATCCTTGAACTCCCTAAGAAGTTTTAGCTCAAAATAAAAATCTTAAAACTAATTTTTGAAGGAAACAACATTTTAAAGAAAATTTGAGTAAAATTGCTACTGATAATTAAAACTAAATAAATTGATAAAATACTTGGGCAAACATAATGCTAGACAGTAGCTAATAATCCTCCAAAACCTCTCACTGTGAATAGAAAATAAAGGGCAAATTGATAACAATTTCTAATCAAGATTTTAACTTATTGAAGAAAACAAATTGTGAACAACAACACCCATATGACAGAACAACAAAATCAAATTCCCTTGTAATTAACAAGTACATAATTGAAATCTTCTGCTGCAAGACAGAATTTCATTGACAAAAATTATTCTTAGAACCGAGTTCCTCGTTTATTCTAATCGACTTCATCATTTCACTATTTCTAGGAATTGATTAGTTTTAACACTCCAAGCTTGCCTTGAATTGGATTAGAAAATTGAGAAGGAACTAGCTGAATTCTCGGACGAAAACATAGCAGAATTTTCCAGAAAACACAGAGTATTAATGTGAATAAAACCCACGAACAAAAACTGAATCAAAACTTAACTTAATACGAGAGAGATTTAAATGAAGAACAACAGTTGTACAGCCAACAACTCTTGATAAAACAAGAAGAAATTGCAGAAAATAAAGACAGAAACTTGAAGTTCTCAGAAAAAAAACAGAAAAACAAAATGCAGAAAAACAGAGTTTCTAAAATGACGAAAACCCACGAAAATTGACTCCAAAATTGCCTCCAAAACCGAATTGCTTAGCTCCTCATCTTCTTTCCAATTTATAGGCCTTCATAGGGTTGAAGATTGCCCAAATTCCGTGCTCAAAATCCCCCAAATCATGCTGTAATTAAGTTTTCCATATATGGGTTTTTCGCATGAATTTTCGTTCTTCCTTGAATTTTCTGCTGTCCAGAATTGCAGAATCCGATTTTGCAATTTGATTTTGCAATTTCTACATTCCCTGCTCCAGAAACAATTGCAGAATCACGAATTTGCATTTTGATTTTGCAATTTCCACATTCCCTGCAAACAAACTTAACTTTTTTAGAATCTTATCTAATTGCATTCATTCTTATTCCTTTCTTATTTTCAAGCAACTTTCAACTATTTTCAAATGATCTTAAGACAAAACAAGAATATTTTAAGTAATTAGAAGTTAAATAAGCCTTAATTCTAAGGCTTATCAATGGTTGACCTTAAATTTTATTAAAGGTATTTTCAGTCTCTTAAATTTTTTCTTAATGGTATGTGGTTAAGTGGAGAATGTGTTGTCAAGCTCCATCATTGTTGGTTAGAAGCAAAAATATTTGTTCATTCTTTTTCTTTATCCACAAATGACATGATTTAATGATCAATGTTGTTGTTATGATTTCGTGAGTGGTTTGTTAACTCTTCTGTTTGAATCTTTTGTTGCGTGTAAACTTGCAGTTGGCATGTGTGTATGCTAAAATAATTGAGCAATCAATCTCTATACTCTTTGATGTTGGGCTTGGAAGGATAATGTTCAGCTTAGGTGAGTCACATCTATCTCATACTCGTTTCTATTTACTTTTATATGCTTGTAAACGTGTTAATATTAGGGGTTGTTTGGCGCGCTAATTTGGAATCATAAACCTTGGGAATCAGGAACCATGGGAATCATTGGCTATAATCAGAAACCCTAGGGTTCTTGACTACTGTGTTTGGAGTGTAGGGTTGAGTTTGACTAGTTTGCTGAAACCTGTGTTTGGGGTGCAAGGTTGGGTTGGGCTAGGTTTGTTTAGGCTGTTTTTTTAACTATTTTTTTAGGCTACTTTTTTTTCAAATCCAGTTTTTTTGACTTGATAATTGTTTGTTGAATTGCATATCAATATTTTAACCAATTATGTGGATCAATTGTTTCAAGCATAGTTAAATATGAATGTGTAGTTTGTACAAGTATATTGATATTGGTGGCAGATCCAAGATTTTATGTTAGGAGGGCATAAGTTCATATAAATCTAATTTTAGATGTGTTGATGCACTATTCAAATTATTTAGTATCGATTACTAAAATATAATAAGCCATTATGTATGAAGGATGATATTGATTTGTTTAATATAGAGACTAAAAATATGACTTTATATATACACAATTTTAAATTAAAAAGAAAATATAATTGAATTATCTAATAAATATACTAGAACAAAAAATTAAACTTCAAATTGGCAATAATGTTTTTCTAAAATTGAATTAAATTTCTTTATATGAAATTAGTTTTCTAAAAACAATTTATCAAAATTTTAAAAATATTTTTAACTACATCTATCTAGTTGATATAAATAAATAAATATATCAAAAACTCATTTTATATTCTTTTTAGTTTAAAATATCGTTTTGGTCCTTATATACATATAATATAAATGTTTCAAGCTGAGGGGGGCACGTGCCTCTCTTGTCCCCTTCTTGAATCTACCCCTTATTGATATCTCATTCACTCCATTCATGATGATGTACAATTAAATAACATTAGTAAGAACATATATTTTAAATAATTAATATGTGAGAAAGAAGAATGGTGTTTGTTGGAATAGAAATTTCGACCAACTCAAAATTGCCACGTCATTGCCCAACATTGATGACAAAATTATATTTAATTAGGGATTAATTAAATTTGTAAAGATTCCTATATTAAATTATGGCAAGTTCAAATACACTATTGGGTTCTTTGAAATTTGGAAGACAAAAGCCCAAATTGAAGGCCCAGTCCAGATGCTAGACCCAAAGGCAAATAAGCCTAGTCCAAAGAAGCTGGCCCAAAGTCAACTAGACCCAGTTCGAATGGCTAGGCCCAAAGTCAACCAGGCCCAGTCCAAATGGCTAGGCCCAAAAGTCAACCAGGCCCAAAAGGCTGGCCAAAGGTCAACCAGATCCAATCCAAACGGGTTGGCCAAAAATAAATTGGGCCTAGTCCAACAGGCCCAAGCCCACCTGGGGCCCATGAAGAACTCTATAAATAGAGAGCTTCCTCCTTCATTTCAAGGGTTCAGAAGTTGAAACTCTCCAGAGAACTCAGAGAGAATTCAGAAACAAAACTCAAAAGACTCTAGAAGCTCCTGAAGATCAAATACCATCTGAACGAAGAACACGTCATGGAGATCAAGAACACTCCAAGAATCCATTGAAGTTCCAACCTCGAGAACAAGCTTTTCAGCCCTCGAGCAGAGCATACAAGTAGGAGAGAGAATCAGAGGATCAAATACTAGAGATTGTACTCACTATACTGAAATCAATACAAATCAAGTTATTTACACGTATTAAATTTTCCTGTCGAAATCTCGTGTGAACAGATTGGCACGCCCAGTGGGACCACTCTACCTCTCATCTCTTTCTCCTTCAGATCGAATCATGGCACCAAAGAAAGTTGCATCAAAGACTACTGCTTCAAGCGACACATACGCGGGACCAGTTACTCGCAGTCGTTCGAGGGGGGCTGAGATAAGTGAAGGTCGAACCCTGACACAATTGTAAGCAGAATCATAAAGCTGATTGATGAGTCTGCCAAGAGCGAAGTCATTATCAAAGACAACCCGCTGTTTGACCAGCCCATTCCCGCTTCCGGTCAACTGAAGGAGACATCGAACCCTGATGTGATGTCTGTTATGATGGCTGATGTAGACCCTGATGAGAGAATGGCGGAGATGGAAAGAAAGATCAGCCTCTTGATGAAGGCGATGGAAGAAAGAGATCTTGAAATCGCCCATCTGAAAATTCAAATGCAAAACAAAGAAATGATTAAGTCAAGTCAAACCCCTATTACAAGAAATAATGACAAGGGAAAGGCTATCATCTAGGATGAGCATTCACAGCACCCTGCTTCAGTTGCTTCCTTATCTGTCCAACAACTGCAGGACATGATCATGAACTCTATCAGGGCTCAATATGGTGGGCCCACTCAAAACCCTCTCATGTACTCCAAACCGTACACCAGAGGATTGACAACTTGAGGATGCCTGCAGGGTATCAGCCTCCGAAATTCTAGCAGTTTGATGGGAAGGGCAACCCTAAGCAGCATATTGCCCATTTCGTTGAAACCTGCGAGAATGTCGGGACTCACGGTGACCTCTTGGTCAAGCAGTTTGTTCGTACCTTGAAAGGAAATGCCTTTGATTGGTACATTGACTTAGAGCCTAAGACGATTGACAGCTGGGAGCAGTTTGAGAGAGATTTCCTAAATCGCTTCTACAACACGAGGCGAACTGTAAGTATGATGGAACTCACCAACACCAAATAGCGCAAGGGCGAACTTATCATCGACTACATCAACCGTTGGCGAGCCCTGAGCCTCGACTGCAAAGATCGACTCACTGAAGTATCCGCTGTGTGAAATGTGCACCCAAGGGCTGCACTGGGGACTACTTTATATTCTGCAAGGAATAAAACCTTGTTCTTTCGAGGAGCTAGCAACCCGTGCTCACAACATGGAGCTAAGCATCACTCCCAGAGGGAATAAAGACCTCTTAGTCCCAGATGTGAAGAAGGAAATAAAAGAGTTTAAAGGCGCAGAGAAGGCTATAAAAAGCGCCGCCAAGGAATCCATGGTCGTCAACACGACCCCTTTTAAGTTTTCCTCAAAAGGAAAAGAAACCAATCCGAAAAAGCAACAAGAAGCGGGTGAGAGACGCCGCCCGACTTTGAAAGAAAGATAAGAAAAAGTCTATCCGTTTCCAGACTCTAACATCCCAGACATGTTAGAGCAATTGCAAGAGCAATTGCAAGAGAAAAAGCTCATTGAGCTCCCGGAATGCAAGCTACCAGGGGAGCTCGGAAAGATAGGTGATCGTAATTACTGTAAGTACCACCGTGTTATTAGCCATCCGGTGGAGAAATGCTTTATTTTGAAAGAGCTAATTTTAAGATTGGCTCGTGAGAAGAAAATTGAGCTAGACCTTGACGAGGTAGCTCAAACAAATCACGCCGCAATAATGACAAATACAAGTGTCCAACCGTCTGCAATCCCCTTGTGCGAGGATGGAGAGTGCCTGATCCAGTTTGGGTCTTTTGAACCCATTGCGGTTCGATCACAGAAGATTGCGGCAAGCAAAAATGTTCAAGAAAGAAGCTGAAGGGAATAATCGAATTAAACCCACAGCGAAAGCATAAGAATCGTCTTTGATTTATTTAGAATTAAACTAAAATACAAAGGTTAAGCAATAAATATCTTGAAAATAATATTATGGAGAATATTCTGGCGGATCTTTATCTTTTCCACAAAGTCTTCCTGGCTATGACTCGAACACAGGACCAAGGCTTGTGGGAGCCTCTTGAAAGAAAATCCCCAAGGGATTGGAGAGGAAGAGGTCTAGAGAGAATTCTCTAATTCTCTCTATTGAGGAGATGTGTGTTGTAAAGAATGGCTCAACCCAAAGGTCCTATTTATAGAGACCAAGGGAAAATCTTTGCCATAATTAAAATATTATATTTTAATATCTAATATATTAAAATATATCTTATATTTATTTGAATCTCATTCAAATCTTCTACAATATTTATTTACTTGAATCTTATTCAAATTCTATAAATATCTTTTATTTAATATATCAAATATATATTAATTATTTTAATATTTAATGTATCAAATACAATAAATATATTTTCTTCTTTTATATTTAATATATCTAATATATTAAATATTAATTTGAACACTTCAAATTAAATATTAATTTGAACATTTCAAATTTTTCTTTCAACTAAATTGATCTTTTAGTGTTACTATGAGCTAGCAAGGAGACCTTATGGACCTACAGATTATAAGCTCCAATGATACAAAATTAATTAATTAAACTCTTTAATTAATTAATTTTCATTCATTAACTATAGGTCACTCCACTATAGACCTAGAGTTGCACTCTTATGCATTGTAGGACAAGTTGTGTCCATAGAAATAATCATTACATGCAAGTCGATCTTTCATGAGTTGTTCGTAATTACAGCTGGGTCAAAAGTCCGTTTTACCCCTATAATTACATATTGCACCTTAAGTACCACTGATTCTCTAATGAACAATATGTTTATAATCTAATTATAAACTAAGTCCCTCTCGGGCCAATGAGAGGGTGGGGCCCCATTGTTCAAGTCCCGAAATCAGCACTTAAGAGAACTACTCATCTACTTACCCTATATGGGAAGGAGTGAATTCCATCTTGTGAGATTATGTTCTCAGCTCCCTATTTGGTCAAGTCCCCAAAATGGTAGGCATATTGAATCGGCTACAAAAGCCACTCTCACCCATTCAAATCAAAGGACATGCCCTCACAGGCAGGAGTTCATAACTCACTCATGATTAAGATTGAGTCGCATATGATCATCCTGATGAAATATTAATCTTCTCAATTAACGGATTTATAAAGAGAGATTAAATATTCCGTGGTCCATTCTTATACAAACTCATTGTATAAGATACCCACACTCATATGTCTTCACATGAATGATTTGGATCAAATCATTTGTAACTATTACAAAGTGGGCCGTATCAATAGTGTTACCAGGATAAGGCACCCAACCTTATCCATATACTATGACCCTTTAGGTTATTTCTTGAACATGATCCTCTCGTATGTCAACCACATACTGTTCAAGATTACACTAATAACCTTGGATTTTTCATATAATGGATAATATTATATTGCAAATAAAATAATCAAAATTATTAATTACGAGGCTTTAGGGCATAAATCCCAACAGAAGCCACCAAAAGAAAAGCACTCAAGAGAGGTGCGAACAGATTGAAGATGAAAATAGCGGATGGATTGTCGTGACCCGTCGCAAAAAGCGACAACAGAACTACGTTCAGAAGGAAACTCGTCTGTTTCGGAGCAAAAAAGAAGAAGTAAACTCCCGAGGAGAAAAGACAAGAAGATTACTAGAAAGTAGAAGCTTGTAGTGCAAGAAAAAGGAGAGTTCTTCCGGCCTCGACAGACAGTTACTTTAGCGGAATTCTTCCCAAGTAACTTCCTAGAAAACAGCCAAGAAGAAACACTTGAGGTTGTTGCATGTTATGCCATCAACACCAATGAAAATCCAACAAGCTCCTTGGAGAGGTCAACCGAGCTAGGAAGCTCATCTTCCTTCAGCATAGAAGACTTATTGTCACTCCCCCAAGTGGCCAAAGGTGCTCTCATCGAGGCCTTGATAGATTCTGATAGTGCAAGCGCCCCGACCTCTATGGCGCGTCCATGTGCCTCATGTTGCATGTCGATAGGTTTTACTGATGAAGACCTGTTGCTAGAGTCAAAACCTCACAATAGGCCGTTGTTCTTCTCAGGATACATTCGAGAACAGAAGGTTGGTTGAATCCTCATTGACGATGGATCAGCCGTCAATATAATGCCTAAGTCAACTATGAAGCATCTAGGCATTTCGATAGAGGAGTTGACGAACAGCAAATTGGTGATCCAAGGCTTCAATCAAGGGGGTCAACGAGCAATTGGCATGGTCCGCTTGGAGCTCATCATGGGTGACTTAAAAGCCAAAACTCTATTTCATGTCATGGACTCTAAAACCACCTATAGGTTACTGCTAGGTCGGCCTTGGATCCATGGAAACGGAGTAATAACTTCCACGTTGCATCAGTGCTTCAAGTTTTATCAAGATGGAATCAAGAAAGTGGAGGCTGACACAAATCCATTTTCAGAGGCTGAGTCTCATTTTGCTGATGCAAAGTTTTACATGAAGGGCGACAACATAGGAGAAACTGTGCCAGCAGAGGTCCCTTTGATCAAAGGCAGTGACAAAATCAAGCCAGAGCCACAAATTGAAAAGAAAAAGGAAGCCGTCAAAGAAACAAAGATATATGATGCTAGAAAAGATGAAGCCTCAACAGACCTTGCAGGAGGCAGAGTTTCAAAAGACAAAGACGTCCCAAGTCCCTCTGTCTTGCGTTATATCCCTCTATCTCAAAGGAAGAAGGGTGAATCACCTTTTGCTGAATGTTCAAGAAATTTGAGAGTCGGGGATATTGAAATCCTGAAAGAAAACTTTGTCACGCCTCTCACCAAGGTAGTAAAACAGGAGGTCAAGAAACTCGACGGTGGTCAAGTAAAGGCAGTTTTACCTAAGAGACGAACGAAAGACGGATTTGATCCTAAGGCGTATAAGCTTATGGAAAAAGCCGGTTACGACTTTTTGAAGCACACCAAGTTTCGAGAGTCTGAAGATCATTGACGAAAGACTTGAACTGTCTTCGATGCAAAAGAAGCTTTTAAAAGAGGGTTACACCCTACCTACGTCAAGAAGGGGACTTGGATATTAGTCGCCCGAACTTGTTTGCATAACCAGAAGAGGGAAAGCAAGAATGGCAGACGTAAATCACATAACAGTGAATGAAATTAATAATCAAAGAAAGAAAGAAAATGTTAACCGAAGGATTCCCGCTCTTAGGCGCATCAGGCCATCAATCGCATGCACTCCAGTCTCGCAGAGGTTGGGTGAGGCTGCAACAGGGGAAGAGGAGTCACCGCTTAATACTGGCTCCACTCGACTTTCAGCTTTTCAAAGGTTGAGCAAGTCCATCGTGGGAGAAGGAAGTACCTTATGAACTCAAACTTCTGATACCACTCGACCCTTCAAAGGTTAAGTATACTTGCAGGCAAAGAAAAGAGTACCTCTTCAACACCAACTTTGGTGCGACCGTCAGCCCTCCAAAGATTAAGTATGTCCGCAAAAGAGAGGAAGAATAGACTTTCCATTTCGGCTACGACACGACCATCAGCTTTTCAAAGGCTAAGCGTAACTACATCGAGAAATGAAGGGCATATCGCGTCAGTATTCGACCGAATTCAACCTGAAAGTTCGGTGGAGACTTCAAAGGATTCGTTCTGTAGCGAGAAAAGAACTGACGGAGACATTCGCAACGCTGTTCCCTCTTGAATGAAAAGAAAAACTTTTGTTGCGATCAACACGGAGGGTTCGTTAAAAGTAAAGCGACGTGACGTAGTCATCACTAATCCCTCAGAGGAGGATTTAGAGCAAGATGAAGGTGAGACCTCTTGCCACCTATCACAATTGAAGAAGAGTCGGAGACTGAGATGTCTGAAGAGGATGTAGACGAAGCTCCACTTCCACTTGAAGATGGTATTCCGTCAACGGTGGACGAACTTAAAGAAGTGAATCTTGGATCGACGGAAGAACCACGTCCCACTTTTATAAGTGCGTCACTGACTCTTGAAGAAGAGGACGAGTACATGAACCTGCTTACCTCTTATAAAGACGTATTTGCTTGGTCTTATAAAGAGATGCCAAGACTTGACCCGAAAGTGGCTGTCCACCACCTTGCCATCAAACAGGGGTATCGACCAGTAAAGCAGGTCCAACGACGTTTTCGACTTGAACTTATTCCTCAAATTAAGACAGAGGTCAATAAGTTGATTGAAGCCGGATTCATCCGCGAGGTAAAATACCTAACTTGGATTGCCAACATTGTTCTTGTCAGGAAAAAGAATGTACAGCTCCGCGTCTGTGTTGACTTTGGCGACTTGAACAACGCATGTCCAAAAGACGACTTTCTGTTGCCCATCACAGAAATCATGGTCGATGCCACCACAGGACACGAAGATTTGTCTTTCATGGATGGGTCATCAGGTTATAATCAAATTCGGATGACTCTCGAAGATGAAGAAATGATGGCTTTTCGAACTCCAAGGGGATATATTGTTATAAGGTGATGCCCTTTGGATTGAAAAATGCTGGCGCCGCTTATCAACGTGCCATGCAAAAAGTTTTTGATGACATGTTGCACAAACATGTTGAGTGCTACGTTGATGACCTCGTGGTCAAATCTAAGAAGCGACAAGATCATATAAAAGATCTGAATATGATATTTGATCGCCTAAGAAAATATCAACTGAGGATGAATCCTCTCAAGTGTGCATTTGGAGTAACATCTGAAAAATTCCTCGGGTTCGTTGTAAGACATAAAGGGATCTAGATAGACCAGTCAAAGATCGACGCCATCCAAAAGATGCCAAGGCCGAGAAACTTACGAGAACTGAGAGGGTTGCAGGGGCGCTTGGCCTATATCAGGAGATTCATCTCCAACCTAGCTGGTCGATGCCGACCTTTTCAAAGGTTAATGAGGAAGGGAGAAAACTTCGAGTGGGATGAGGCATGTCAGAACACTTTTGAAAGTATCAAGAAGTACCTGCTCAATCCCCCTGTATTAAGTGCTCTGGTAGTAAGGAAGCCATTGATATTGTACATCGCCGTGCAGGAAAGATCGCTCGGAGCACTTCTAGTGCAAGAAAAGGAAAAAGGGAAGGAGTGAGCCCTTTACTACCTCAGTAGAACTTTGAACGGGACCGAAGTAAACTATTCTCCAATTGAGAAAATGTGTCTTGCTCTTTTCTTCGCTATAGACAAACTAAGGCACTACATGCAAGCATTCACAGTGCATTTAGTAGCAAAAGCTGACCCGATCAAGTACGTCCTATCAAGACCGATAATTTCTGGGCGTTTAGCCAAATGGGCGATCCTGCTCCAACAGTACGACATCGTTTACGATCCTCAAAAGGCCGTGAAGGGACAAGCGTTAGCTGATTTCTTGGCTAGTCACCTTATTCCATCAGACTGGAAGTTGTGCGAGGACATGCCAGACGAGGAGGTCTTCTATGTTCAAAGCATGGAGCCATGGACCATGTACTTCGATGGCGCGGCACGAAGAGATGGAGCGGGGGCAGGCATCGTCCTTATTTCACCAGAGAAGTATATGCTTCCTTACAGCTTTACACTCAGTGAATTATGTTCGAACAATGTGGCTGAATACCAAGCATTAATAATCGGCCTTCAGATGGCCATGGAGATCGGCATCACATGCATAGAAGTTTGTGGAGATTCGAAATTAGTCATTAATCAACTCACACTCCAGTATGAGGTAAAACACTAGGACTTGAAGCCTTATTTTGACTATGCAAGGCAATTGCTGGAGAATTTTGACAACGTAGCACTCGAACATATTCCAAGAGCAGAGAACAAGAAAGCAGACGCGCTAGCAAACTTGGCCACTGCCATGACAATTCCAGGAGATGAAACGATGAACATTTCACTTTGCCAAAAATGGATCGTGCCACCAGTTGAAGACGAACATGAAGAAATAAATGTAATATCAGTCTACACTATTGAAGAAGAGGACTGGCGACATTCCATTATAGACTATCTCCAACATGGAAAGCTCCCTGCAGAACCCCAACGCAAGGCTAATGTATGAATAAGGGCTTCCCGATTCATCTATTATAAAGAGACCCTTTATCGCCGCTCTTATGAAGGACTATTCCATCAATGCTTGGGAACAGACGAGTCAATCAAAGCACTAGAAGAGGCACATTCAGGCGTCTGCGGGGCTCACCAGTCAGGTCCAAAACTCCACTTCCAATTGAAAAGAATGGGCTACTACTGGCCTACGATGGTCCATGACTCAATGGAGTATGCAAAGAAGTGTGAAGCCTGTCAGTTCCATGCAAACTTCATCCATCAGCCGCCAGAGCCTCTACATCCGACTGTTGCTTCATGGCCCTTCGAAGCTTGGGTCTCGATCTTGTTGGTCCGATAACGCCTAAGTCATCAGCAGGTCACTCTTATATCCTTGCAGCCACAGATTACTTTTCAAGATGGGCCGAAGTAGTAGCACTAAGAGATGCCAAAAAAGAAAATGTTGCAGACTTCGTTCGAACTCACATCATCTACCGCTACGGCATCCCACATCGTATCGTGACAGATAATGGGAGGCAATTCTCCAATAGTTTGATGGATAGATTGTGCGAGAAGTTTAAGTTCAAGCAGTACAAATGATAAGCGCCCAAGATGCTGAATTTACAAAGCTAGAGGTCATTCTAGGATCTTTGCAAATATTCGCGAATAAGGCTAACTTAACAAATTGATTCCAACCAAGAGTATGGTTAGAAGATGAATCACTCTTAGATCAAACTTAGAATCTATGATGGTCACTCCTAGATCCTAAGACGACTCACTCCAGAATTAGCTTGATCAAGACTAATCCAATGAATCGGTTTAACATCAAACCGAAAGCAAGATTTGAAAGAAAAGTAACACCAAATGGGTTTCAATAAAAACACAAGTTTTCATATTCAATGTTGTTCCTCTCATTAGCAATACAAATTCCTTTTATAGACAAGGAACTCTACTTCCCCAACTACTTCATTAAATGAACTTCCCAACCACTCATTTAATGAACTTCCCAACCACTCATTTAATGAACTTCCCAACTACCTCATTAATTAACTTCCCAACTACCTTATTAAATTCCCCAACTAAATGTCTAAACTTTGAAACTTAAAATTACAATGTCAAAGTTCATGAAACTTAAAATTACAAGGAATTCTATTCAAATAACCCCTACTTAAGTGAACTCCATGGTCAACTTTAATCTTGACTTGTTGAACTAACATTATAAAGAAATTTGTGCTAAAAAATCTTTGTCTTTTCTTGTGCATTAGCTAGCTTTTGAAGATGTAATGTGAAAGTCTCTTGAATCTTTTTTGCCTTGCTCCTTGTTATTGCTCCTTCAGGTACATGCAATGGATTAGAGGTTGGATTCACATCAACAAATCATCCATGTATAACGCTGCAGCGAATGGGTTGGTAGAGGCGTTCAACAAGATGTTGTGCAACTTGCTAAAGACAGTGGTCTCTAAGACAAAAAGAGACTGGCAAGAAAGAATTGGTGAAGAACTCTAGGCTTATAGGACCACGCATCGCACTCCCACTGGAGTTACACCCTATTCCCTCGTTTATCGGGTAGAGGCCGTGCTCCCTCTAGAGAGAGAAATTCCGTCATTGAGGATGGCTGTGTAGGAAGGGCTGACAACAAAAGATAATGCGAAATTACGCCTTCAAGAGTTGGAAGCACTCGATGAGAGAAGATTGGATGCTCAACAAGCATTGGAATGTTATCAAGCACGAATGACGAAAGCGTTTGATAAAAGTATTAGACTGCGCTCATTTCAAGTTGGTGATCTCATGCTCGCTGTTCGAAGGCCAATCATTATTACGCGACATACGGGAAACAAGTTCACACCTAAATGGGATGGTCCCTACGTTGTCAAAGAAGTTTATACAAATGGAGTATACAAGATCATTGACAAAGACGACTTAAGGATCGGCCCCATCAATGGAAAGTTTCTCAAAAAATTTTATGCATAAAATGTAAACACTCATAATCGTAAGAGTATAAACTACATGTTGCTCCTGGCCCGCATGAGCTTAAAAGGTGAATGACCTAATTGAAAGAAAAAAATGTATGTATTAAATGAACTACGTTATGACTTGATCCCTTCTATTAAAATGGTACGTAGGCAGGTTAAAGGAAACAAAAAAAACTTTAAGTTCAGTCAAAGCAATAAACAAAAAAATCCAAGCTAGAAGTAGAATTCGAAGATATTATTATTTCATGAGCAAATAGTGTTACAAATGGGTCAATTGGGCCAATAGTATGTCTACAAACAATGAAAACAAAGAAAAAGAAAGGCTAAATTGTCCACTTGTAGTCTCGCAGTTCTTGTCGCGCACCCTCTAAGTAATCACCAAGCATTGTAAGGCTCTTGGTGTCTTCTTCACTTGCGATAGGGGTGCTTTCAATTGCACTCACTTCTTCACGTATCTTGGAGATTTCCAGTTGTCGCTGATCGGAGGACTTCTTTTCTTTTGAGATGCTGAGTAAAATTTTCTCGTGATCAGACTCTAAGGTTTTGAGTTGGACTTTGAGCCTTTCAATCTCAAGAAGTTTTTGCTCAGATTCCTGCTGGAGTGCGCTTTTCCTTTCAAGAGAGAGGCTCTCAGTTGATGAGATATTGTCCAAATTACTCTGAAGCTCTGCCAAGTTGTGATCCCTCTGAGCCAAGGTCAGCTTGGAAGAATGCAACCGCCTTAGTTCGCTATACTTTCCCACATGACGAAAGTAGCCATCTACGAACTGGCGAAGTGGTGGCAAGTTGGCTGCATCAACACTAGAGATGGTCTGAAATATCTTGTTCATTTCCGTTTCAAGAGAGGGAACCTTCTCAAAAGGGGCACGAGCAAGTTTCTGTTGGGCAGTCTCCCACATAGTTTGCGCAGCTTGACGTTGTATGTCAAAAAAATGTGAAATCATGCTATCGGCATTGAAATTGGAAGCCTCCGAAATAGCAACTGGCACCTCTCTTGGCTCTTGTTGGAGTTGTGTATTAACAACAATAGAAGGGTTTGAAGTCATCATCTTGTCAGATGGCACTCTAAATGACCCGATCTGCGCAGGGAGGGTGTCCAGAATATGATGGCTTGTTGGCGATTGATCTGCCGAAGAACCCTACAAGGTAAGAAAGTTTGCTTAAGTCAATATGTAAATGCCTAAACAATTTAAAGAGAACTTCAAAAGAATAGGTACTAATCAGAGGTCTAGAGGGCTCAAGAGGCGATGGGACCTTTGAAGTACTCTCGAAAGGGACGACATTGGGAGTTGCCACCTTCTCCATCTTTCTTTGTTTCTTCCAATGACGGTCATCATTGCTACTGTGGCTGGCGTCATCACCCTTAAGAGTGCCTCCTTGATTGCTTGGTGTTTCAGCCGGCACCTCACAAACAGTCTTGCCCACACCACTAGTACTTGGATCTCGTTTGCCTGATGTTTCAGCCGGTACCTCACAAACAGTCTTGTCCACGCTATTGGCACTGGGATCTTTGGCAGATTTATTCTTGGCTGGAGGAGGGGGAAGACTATTCACTAAAAGTCGAAGGCCTTCCTCGAGGTAGTTACCGTGCTTTCGTTGCCACCAACTCTTGTAAGCCTGAGTAGTTTGAGCACGAGGGTTCAACTCAAATGCAGGGAGATACACGCGGGATGAGGTCAACGTCTTAGTACAAAGCCGCCAAGAACGAGCAACATTCTCTAGACTAACCTAAGGAGGATCCTCATGCAGGTCATTGGGCACATCTTGGTAGAAGCCAAATTGCTGACCAAAGCGATAGGGGTTGTAAGCCTCGATAGTCATTAGCTTTCCATGGCGGGAGGATAAGTAGCATGACCGAAGACTTATAAAAAATGAGGAACACGAAAATGATAGGCCTTTGACATTCTGCAAAGTCTCGGCCTTCTTCCTGGAAGTAACGTTCACATCCCATAATATGGATGCACCCCGGTGGATCAACTGACGAGCTTCAAAGGGGCTAAAGTATTTTGCGCCACCTTCCCCAGATAGTCAACCATCCAGGGCCCCATCACTCTGGAAGAAGGCTTATAATGCGTGCCGAAATAATGGGCAAGCCAGCCCTGGACATAGTGGATGGGAAAGCAAATTTCTGAACGTCCAGTAGAGTGCGGGGTGTTGTAAATCTGGCCAAGGCCATGGTAGATGTTGGACAAAACGGGCACTGCAAGATTAAATAAGGTCCCTTCTGCCATGAGAGCCGCAACCTTAAATACACTAGGGCGAAGAAAGCTTGTGCTCTTGTAGGGAAAGACAAAAACACACAGCCAACATGAAAGGAAGACGGCCAAATATGTCTGGTCTTTCCATCCATTTTCTACGCCAAGGGATTGAAACATTTTCTGCTCGTCGTCAGACCAACCACGCGCTTGAGCAGTGGAGCCATCAGGATTATGTGTAGAGCGAGGGCGAGAAGTTTTCTTTGGCCTGCGTGCTAGGGGCTTTAGATACCTCAAGCCACCCTTAAACCAAAAAGAAATCCACATCTGCACAGGAATTTGTTGCCTCTCCATCTGTTGAGACGCGATATGATGATAAGCGTGAAATAGATAACTACAGCTCTTCGACAGAGAGTCAGCTTGGTCTTATGCCCCCACTAGTTCCTCGCAAGGGGGAATGGTCTCATCGTAGAATTTTCCCTTGACAGGCAGACCTCCAAACTTCCACATATCCCACAAAGATAGGGATACCTCTCTGGCTAAGGTATGAAGGGTGTTTGTTGCAGGGCACCAGACTTCACAAAAAGCTCGGATAATGTCCTGGTTACGATCGTAGGTGTATAAGGAGGCTATCACAACTCCTAGCAAATTGGAGCCTCGTGGGACCCTCTCGTTTCGAGCCACAGCAAGTTCTAGCCATTCCCAATATTTCGCAATGTAGCCAAACTCCCCATTTAATTTCAGTTGAGGACCCCAACGGACTTGGGTTTCTATGATTCGACGCCCTAATGTTGGTGCTAGATCTTCATTCGGTTTCTTCTTATGGAGGGGAGATTGCAAGATCCATATTCGGTTTGCGGAATTCTTTTTTAAAGGCATGTCCACAGATAAGTCAGGCAAGAAATGCGCTTTGTCCGGCTTTGATCCCAACTCCTTAATGGACTCCCCCACTGGAAGGATGGTCCCACTTTTGGTGGGTTTGTTCGCTTTGTCTAAAATGAGGAACCATATCGCCTCCTCATCTGAAAGTTCCGTGAAGTACACCATGGTCCTACAAAAGAAAAAAGGATCAGAAAAAGAGTGGAAGAGGCGACATCAAAATAGTTGTGGAGGAGGCAATCGTGAGGCTGAGGGTCTAAATCACGATCCAGTTTAGAAATTAAAGCCGCCATGAAGGTGAACCATCCTTAGCAAGGAGTCACCTCCAACATTGAATATCCTTCTCTGGTGGGGAAGCTGCCATGAAGGTGAACCATCCTTAGTAAGGGGTCACCTCCAGCATTGAACATTCTTCTCCGGTGAGGAAGCCGCCATGAAGGTGAACCATCCTTAGCAAGGGGTCACCTCCAACATTGAACATCCTTCTCTGGTGGGGAAGCTGCCATGAAGGTGAACCATCCTTAGCAAGGAGTCACCTCCAGCATTGAACATTCTTCTCCGGTGGGGAAGCCGCCATGAAGGTGAACCATCGTTAGCAAGGGGTCACCTCCAGCATTGAACATCCTTCTCTGGTGGGGAAGCCGCCATGAAGGTGAACCATCCTTAGCAAGGGGTCACCTCCAGCATTGAACATCCTTCTTTAGTGGGGAAGCTGCCATGAAGGTGAACCATCCTTAGCAAGGGGTCACCTCCAGCATTGATCATCCTTCTCTGGTGGGGAAGCTGCCATGAAGGTGAACCATCCTTAACAAGGGGTCACCTCCAGCATTGAACATCCTTCTCTGGTGGGGAATCTTCCATGAAGGTGAACCATCCTTAGCAAGGGGTCACCTCCAGCATTGAACATTCTTCTCCGGTGGGGAAGCCGCCATGAAGGTGAACCATCCTTAGCAAGGGGTCACCTCCAGCATTGAACATCCTTCTCTGGTGGGGAAGCTGCCATGAAAGTGAACCATCCTTAGCAAGGGGTCACCTCCAGCGTTGAACATCCTTCTCCAGTGCGGAAACCGCCATGAGGGTGAGCCAGCCTTAGCAAAGAATTGGGTCACCTCCAGTTTTGAAATTGAAACTGCCGTGAAGGTGAACCAACCTTAGCAAGGAATTGGGTCATCTCCAGAGTTGAAACATTGTGGAAAGGGGGCATCTTAGCTGCAGTAAAAAAAAAAAAGGAAAGAGGCATACATGGTTGTTATAATTTACCTTGTAAACAGAGGCTCACTCCAAAAAAATATTTGTGGGTCTTGGTAAGTATGCAAGTCTCTGGAAAAAAAAAAGGGATGAGACAGTGTAAAAAAAAAGAAAAAAAACTAAAAAAAAAAGGTTTGTTTGAAATAAAAAAGACTTGTAAAAAAAATGTTGGAAAAAATGTAAGTTTGCATTAAAAAAAAAAGAAATAAGTAAAAAAAAAAGAAAATGTAAAACTGTTAAAAATTGAAAAAAAAAAACTTTGCAAAAAAAAAAAGAAAGAAAGAAAGAAAGAATTTAAAAAAAAAAAGGCAACAAGTTTGAAAAAAAGAAAGAAGAAAAAATTGGTAAAAGAAAAAAAAACTTACAAAAAAAAAACAGAAAAGAATAAAAAAAATAAAACAATATATATATATATATATATATATATATATATATATATATATATATATATATATATATGTAAAAAAAATTCAAAAGAAAAAAAATCAAAAAAATATAAATTAAAAAAATCGTAAAAAAAGGGATGTATAAAAAAAAGATTAAAAAAAAAGTAAAAAAAATTTAAAAAATTAAAAAATTAAAAAAATAAAATAATACTAAAATAATAAAATATCTCCTTCCTTCTTTCTCTCTCCCCGAAGCCCCCCCCCTTTTTTTTTTCTTTTCTTTTTCTTCTTTCTTCCTTCCACTTTCTCTCACCAAACTCCATCTTCTCTCGTCTTCATCTTTCTCTCACCAAACTCCATCTTCTCTCTTCTTCATCTCTCTCACCAAAACTTACTCCATCTCTCTCACCTTCTCTCCATCTCCTTTCTCTCTCTTCTCCATCCCCTCTCACTCTCACACCTCCCATCTGAACAAAGACCCACGGCTGCAGCAACTTACCGACAAACTTAGATGGCGGCGGAATCGGCGTGATGGCAGTGGCGGTTCGGCAGCTTAGGAGGCTTTAGAGATCGACGGTGACGGAGGCCCGAGCTTCGGCGCAATATCACGGCTGCAGCAACTTACCGGTGGACTCAGACTGCGGCGGGTTCGGTAGGTTCACGGCTTTGGCAAGGTAACAAGCGGCACAGACCCACGGCAGCGGCGATTCACGACTCCGGCGTGGCAATGGCTTAATATTTGACCTCGATAGGCAACCAGTTTCAACATTCGATCTTCACTCAGGACTGGTCGATGAGTCCCCCTTTTTGGGTTATTTATAGAAAAAATTTGGGGAAGATTTGTTGCTGGATTTTATGCAAATCCAAACTGATGTTGGCTTCAAAAAAAAAAAAAAATTCAAACGGAAAGGGAAAAATCTAAATTTCAAAAGTCCAAAACCCACATTCTGTTAACCAAGTTTTGGGTAAATTCTCTCAAAATATTATTCACTTTATTACCTAAAACTGAATTTCGATTGGAATTTGAAATTCTACTTTAATGCCCAAAATTAAATGATTTTTAAGGTTTTTTCACAGTAAAGTTTGAGAATGCCCAATTTTACTTAAACTTCAAATGGTTATGAGAATTTTTTGGCTAAATCAAATTTTGGTCACATTCAAAATTCTCCAAGATTCAAGCCAAAATTGAGCGAAGTCAAAATTCTATCGAAAGAAAAAAATCTCGCTTCGAATTAAATTTCTCAAAATTTTGGGCATAACTAATTTTTTTTTTATCCCAAACTAAAATTTTGGCCAAAGTTCAAGTTAAGTTGCTCAATCCAAAATGTGGGTATACTTTAAATTTTGTTCCAAATCAAAATTGGAGTACGTTTTAAAATCTATTCCAAATTCAAACAAAAAAATTGGATGAAATTCCAAATCCTAATCCAATTTCAAATAAAAGTTGGAATAGAATTTTAACCTTGGCCCAAATTTAGATTTTGAATTAAAGTAGATTCAAATTGAAATTTTATGCCAGAAAAGAAAATCAAAATACTCAAATTCATATTTTGATGAATTGGCGTAAAAAAAAAATGTGTCAAAAGAAAAAAGTCAAAATTGTGAACCAAATTCCATATTTTGATTAAATTGACACGTCAAATGGAGTCCAAATTAGGAGCACCTTAAGTTTTGATCCCAAAATATTTTTTTCGAGATTCACACACACATACTTGTGTATAGATCTCGAAAAGGGGGCATTTGTTGGAATAGAAATTTCGACCAACCCAAAATTGCCACGTCATTACCCAACATTGATGACGAAATTATATTTAATTAGGGATTAATTAAATTTTTAAAGATTCCTATATTAAATTATGGCAGGTTCAAATACACTATTGGATTCTTTGAAATTTGGAAGACAAAAGCCCAAATTGAAGGCCCAGTCCAGATGCTAGACCCAAAGGCAACTAAGCCCAGTCTAAAGAAGCTGGCCCAAAGTCAACTAGGCCCAGTCCAAATGGCTAGGCTCAAAGTCAACCAGGCCCAGTCCAAATGGCTAGGCCCAAAAGGCTAGCTAAAGGTCAACCAGATCCAATCCAAATAGGTTGGCCCAAAATCAATTGGGTCCAGTCCAACAGGCCCAAGTCCACCTGGGGCCCATGAAGAACTCTATAAATAGAGAGCTTCCTCCTTCATTTCAAGGGTTCAGAAGTTGAAACTCTCCAGAGAACTCAGAGAGAATTCAGAAACAAAACTCAGAAGACTCTAGAAGCTCCTGAAGATCAAACACCATCTGAACGAAGAACACGTCATGGAGATCAAGAACACTCCAAGAATCCATTGAAGTTCCAACCTCGAGAACAAGCTTTTCAGCCCTCGAGCAGAGCATACAAGTAGGAGAGAGAATCAGAGGATCAAATACTAGAGATTGTACTCACTATACTGAAATCAATACAAATCAAGTTATTTACACGTATTAAATTTCCCTGTCGAAATCTCGTGTGAACAGTGTTACTGGAGTAAAGGAAATCCATAATGCAAATGAAGGTCTGAAGTTCATAATATCATAATACATAAGCTAAAAGGAATGAAGAAAATAAATAACAATAGTTGTCTAAAACACAAACCGAATTAAAACTAAGTAGTAGTTGAAGGTGATGAAGCCATCGAGTTGTCGTTCAGGGGGGTCGGGTTCCAGGTGCTCTCCCTAACACTTCCACACAGGAATCATACTTCCAATTTGGGGAGCATGCAAAGAAGGAATTCAACATCATACTATCCAATAGACGAGTCTTTGCAATGACCATGTAGTCCTACCTTGTAATCCCAAGGATCACCTTTAATTATGCATATAGCTCATTGAGTAGGCTCTTTCAATGCGGTCATTCTCAGATGGCCACAATGCAATCATCCCAATCTGTTTGGCCATTAAGTGGAACCCGTTTTTCAGGATGTCTGACATGTTGGACCTCGAGGACATGTGTCTCCTCCGTAAAATTAGGAAATTTAAAGCTCTATTTTACAAAGTATTCATAAACCAATTTTTAAAACTCTATTTTAGAAATTAAAATATTGAAGGTCTATTTAAGAAATTAGGAAATTTAAACAAAATTTCGCACCGTATATTGAAAACCTATTTCAAGGATAAATGAGTATAAAATTTGAATTCTATTTTAGAAATTAAAATATTAGAAACTCTATTTTGCACAGTATTTTGAAACCTATTTTAAATATAATGGGTTAAAAATTTGTTTAGTACCATTTTTAGTTTTATTTTAACCTTTTAAAAAATTGACTAGGTGGTCGGGTCGTTGGGGTAGTTGGAGTGATCGTTGGGGCGGTCGGGTTGATGGGGTGGTTGATGTCTTTTATGAAAACCAAATTTTTATCTAACCTTTTCAGAATTATACTCAATTTTTGTATACTAATCTAGGTGATCAATCTAGTCTAATAATATGCATTAAAATCAATAAAAGAAAACAAGCTATAGAGAAAGCAAGGTTGCTCTCACAATTAGGCCTTTATTCCTATCTTTAGGGCATTCACATGCTTGAATCCAAAAGAAGGAATTAGGTCATTATGGAATAAATGAAAATCAATGAATTAGAATATTGAAAATCCATAACAAAGTTGGTAAAGGGAATGGAATAACAACTAAAACTAGAATAAGGATTTGAATGAAAGACATTTTTATTGAATCAATTTAATACTCAACTACATTCAACAACTTAGAATACTACAAAATTTAAGCAACAAACTTTAACAATAAAAATGATAGTAACTAAACCTAAGAAAAACATAAACTTCAACCAATGATTTGGAAAAATACCCAAACTAAACTAAACCTTTTTTGGCTCATGTCTCAGTCGAACTCAATTCCTTCTCTTTCAAGAGGATTTGGTTCGTAACAACCTTCACTTTCTTGAGGAAGGATTGAGATTTTGAACGTTGAAGGTTTTTGAAAATGAAGAAGAAAAGAACAGCAGGCTGGAAATAAAAAGAAAACATAATTAAAGAGAGAGAAAAAGCAGAGCAACGAACTGGGCATGAAGAAAAACCCATTCAAAAGTAAATAGACCTTCACCTCCTCTAACTTTCGTTGAGGAGGGATCAAACTCGAAAATTATAGAGCACAAACGAAGAACAAACTGCTGGAAAATTGACAGAAAATCAAAACTTCGGACTGTGGGCGAGTAGAACAAACCTAGCCACCTTTTGCTTCATTTTCCCCATTTTTTTATAGGCATTGAGGGCTAGGATTTCCATATAAATCATCCTCAATCTATGGGCTAACTTCTAGGGATCAAATGGGGATGAGAATCTCCCAAAATCGTACAAAAATCCCATAAAATCGCTTGATTTCCGTCATTCTCGGATTTTCCAGATTTTTCATAAATGAAATTGCATTTCAATTGCATTTCTGTTTTTCAAATCTACCAAAATTTTCCAAAAATGCAATTGTATTTCAATTGCATTTCTGTTGCATTATTTTTCAGACTTGTTTTCCGAAGGAATGCAATTGCATTTCCAAAATAGAATGCAATTGCACTTTGTGCTTGTTCACAAACTTGTTTGCCCGAAGAAATGCAATTACATTTTCATCAGCATTTCTGGGCTTGCTCACTATCATGCTCTTGCGAAGGAATGCTAATCGGAATGCAATTGCATTTTTCCTTTTTGCTCCAGATCTACATAAAAACAACAAATTAGTTTAAATTTCATTCTTTTTTCAACTTCTTTTCATTTTCCACTACTCCAACAAGCTTTCAAGAATTTCACTCATCAACACTATCTTTAGCTTGCTCGGTAATCAATAAAGCATACAAAAATGACAAAAATAACTTAGTTTAGTGTTAAATAATCCTCATAAATAATAATTATTAGTCGTCGGTGGTGGTTGTAGGGTTGTTGGGTTGTCGGAGTAGTCGCTAGGTAGTTGTCGACAATGGTTGTCGGGTTGTCAGGTCGCTGGAGTGGTTGCTGAAGTGGTCATCAGGGTGGTCGGGTTGTTAGGTGGTTGGGTCAACAAGGTGGTCACTAGAGTCACTAGAGTGGTCACCAAGTGATCGTCAACAATGATTGTTGGGTGGTTAGGTCGTCGGGGTGATCGTTGAGTAGTCATCAGGGTAGTCTAGTCATCGGAGTGGTCACCAGGTGGTTGTCGGCTGTGGTTGCTAGGTGCTCGAGTTTTTGGAGTGGTCGTCAACGGTAGTTGTTTGGGTTGTCAGGTCACTAGAGTGGTTGTTGGATGGTCCTTGGCAGTGGTTTACGGGCAACTGGAGTTGCGCGGGGTGGTTGGGTCATCGGGGTGGTTGGATTGTTGGAGTGGCTATCAGACTGGTCTCTGGAGTTGTCATCGAAGTGATCGTCGGAGTTGTCATCATCGACAGTCGCCAGAGTTGTCGCCAGAGTTGTCACCAGAGTTGTTGAAGTGGTACCCAGAAATAAAAGATGACAGTAGCACAAACCCCATAGGTTGCACTATTGTAACCCAGTTGTGTTTCAAAACCAAGAGTTTTGAACACTTTGGGCCAAACATGGTTTTGGGTTTGGAACCCAAAACCATGGGCCAAATGCCCCCTAAGTGTCTATTTGATAACCGATTGGAAAGAGCACAAATGAAATTGTTATCGAAAAGGGGTAATTGATTCATTGGTTGGTTTTTATCTTTTGACCATACGAAAAAATAGTGTTCATTTTTTGTTTAGAAATTCTCAATAATTGGCTACTAAATTAGAATATCAAAATATGCTATTGCTAGGTTTTTTGTATATGTGACTATCAAAATCTATTAAGACACAATTCACCGAGTTTGTAATAGTTGAAAGTTTCTTATGTGATTGAAGAATTATGTTATCTTAACATATTTTGTTTGATGTTTTATGTTTAAACCAGACAGTAGCTATGAACCTATGCAACAAGTTCTCATTCTTTAGACTTTGGAGCTTTATGTATATACTAATCAATGTACCTTGTTGATAGGTTACTAGTTAAACAATTTGTTACTTTCTATGTTGTAAATTGTTAATTAACTTTTATTAAGGGTAATGTCCAAAATTTTAAAACTTAGCAAAATATGTTTGGAGATTAATTAAGAATCTCAAGTTAAAGCAAAATAGAAAACTGAGAAAGAGATGCTTTGGATTTTGTTTGATGCAGCAGCCCCATGTCCTTTCATTTGGTTTGATGTCTACTAGTGACGTTCTTATTCATTCAGCTTACTAAGGAGCATCTTTCACCCAGTCGAGTTGTCACGTCTTTCGCCCCACTCCTCCACTTCAGTTGGTTAGTCTTAAGTTCAAGTTGAAAGGTTTTAATCTTGTGTTTATTTTACTTAGCAATTTTACTTATCTTTGTAAGTTGGATGTGGTTTGTAGAGGGATAGGAGTCATATTTGTATTATGTGTGTGGATGTATAAAGAAAAATTTTATGTTTTTTTTCTCTTTCAACAACATAAGTGTATTACATATTTTATATTTTAATAATTAAAATTATGTTTGTTAAATTAATTGTTGTGTAAAAATATAATACGATTGAAATTTTATTTTGTGTATAGGTTGAGAAAAAAAAATATTGTTGGTTAGCCAAGTGTGCAACCAATAATTTTTTTAATTAAATTATTGACAAAATGATGATGGACATTGCCTATCATTGAAAACTACTATTTTCAACTTTTAATGATAGACATTTAATAACGAGCAGACTTTTAATGGTAGACAGACATTTAATGACGGCCATACTTTTAATGACAAACAAACGTACTTTTAATGACTGTTGGCTACAATGATGGGCAATGCATGTCATTAAAAGGCATATGTCATCGTAGCCTATGATGACATTCAAGATGATTGATCGGTTGTAACACGCAAGAGCACACGATCAAAGTAATATAAAATGGTATCTGAGTACCAAGTATCGAATCCCACAGGGAACGGAGTAACAAAAATATTGTAAAGCAAAGTGTAAGGAAAATTGCAACTTTGAAAACTAAAAGTGCAAAAATAGTGTTGGGATGGTGTGTTGGTAAAAGAAAAATTGCAGAATCTAATTGTAAAATCTAGAATTGACAATAATTGAAATAAGAAAAATTGCAGAATTGAATTGCAGAATCTAGAATTGGCAATAATGGAATAACCAGAAATTGCAGAATTGAATTGCAGAATCTAGAAATTGCAATATTTGATAGAAAACTAGATGGACTTAGTGAATGAAAATTCAAAAGGAATTTGGATAAAAATGGGGCTCAAGAATGTCATTGCCCTAAGTTGTAATTGCAAGCCAAAATTGCAATTCCAACCTACTCCACACTCAATTGTAAACCAAAGTTGCATCTTCTATTCACCTTGAATTTAGGCTTTAGGAGGCTAAGTGAGTGACTTATATGTCTATAGTCCCTCTATCTTAGATTATTTGGTTCAACAATTTAATGGGTTTTGGAGTCCTTAATCCCTATGTCTAGGGTAAGGAATTGGCTTATGTCTAAGCTCTTTTTCTCCCTCACTTGTGCGAAATCCGCTTATCACTAACCCCGTCGGTATTAGATCTAAGCTTGAGTTGATACCCTAGTTGATCAATCTAGGATCTCAACGGAAATTTATTCAACACAAGCAAACAATTGAGATGTAGGCTTGGTTTTTATTGAAATTTTGGCGACAGTTACTTCTTAGGGAATTCACATCCTTGAACCCCCTAAGAAGTTTAGCTTAAATTGAAAGTAAAAATCTTTAAACTAATTTTTGAAGAAAAGTTCATCTTAGAGAGTGAAATAAATTGCTAATGAAAAGTGGAATTGATGGAATTAATGCAAAATTTCTATCCTAAACAGCTTGCTTATTGGAACAATTAAGACAATATTTTTTTTTATTGCAAATCTGGGCAAATAATAAACAAGAACTTCAAGAATACTCAATTTAATTTAAAAATAGAGAGTTAAAAGCATAAATGGAAAATTAGTCTACTTCCTTTTACCTTCGAATCAGACAAAATGATATGGGGGTAAGAATAAAGAAACAAAACCAGAAAATAAACTGAAGTAGCTCTTGGTTAAAACAGAAAAAAAAAAACAGCAAAACAAAGGAGAAAAACTAAAAAAAAAAATAGAGGAAGAAAACTTGAAGAAAACCATGAAAAACAACTCTAAAACGTCTCCAAAACAAATTCGAATGATGAACAAAATGATACTACCAGCACTCTTGGTAATACAAGAAGAAAGTTCCAAAAAAAAATAATAAAGACAGAAGCTGAAATTCGTGCAAAACAGAGAGCAAAAACTAAAAAAAAAAAATAGAGAAAAAAAGTTGCAGAAAAACAGAGGAAAAACCCACGAAATAAGCTCCCAAAACGCCTCCAAATCGAATTGTGTTGCTCCTCCTCTTCTTCCCCTTTTATAGGCCTTCATTAGTGTTGAAGAATGCCTAAATTTCGTGCTTAAATTCCTCCAAATCGGGCTGTAATTAAAGATTTTCGAAATGGGTTTAATGCAGATTTTTTCCTTTTTTGAACTTTTCTACTGCTCCAGATTGCAGAATCGTGATTCTGCAATTTGATTTTGCAATTTCCACATTCCCTGCTCCATAAACAATTCCAGAATCACGAATTTGCAATTTGATTTTGCAATTTCCATATTTCCTGCAAACAAGATTAATTTATTTAGAATTCTATCCCGAATGCCATCATTCTTATTTCTTTCTTAAATTGAAGCAATCTTTCGATTATTTTCAAATGATCTTAAGTCAAAACAAGAATATTTTAAGCAATTGAGAGTAAAATAAGCCTTAATTCTAAGGCTTATCACACCCCCAAACTTAAGATATTGCTTGTCCTCAAGCAATTAGAAAACAAATAGCACATACACGAGCAAACACTTCACAAAATGGTTCAAATGGTGTTTTTGAAAAGAATATGTGGTTCAGGAGAGGTCTCAAACTTTTAACACTTTACACAATTCCAAGATTTTCTCACATAAAACTTTTACTTTTCTTTTTCAAGATAAAACATTCTTCTGCAAACCCACCTATTATGCTTATCCTACCTAAGTCATTGTCATAGAGTCTAGGGTGATCTTCTTTGTTCAACAAGCTAAGCTCACTCACATTATAAGCCCTTTTCTTTCTCCCCCAAACTTATGTGAAGTTGCTGCTAGGCCTCATTTTCATTTTCTTTTGATTTTTTTTTAGAGTCTTACTGTCATTTGTACTTTCGTTCCAACTTACTAACACTTTGTGGTGAAAGTAGTTGACAACGAGCACAAATCACTGCTAAGACCGTTTTCACATACTCACTTCCTAAGTTAACCTTTCATGCAAAGGAAATCATAGGTTTCATGACTGCCTCTGGTTACTCGGTTAACTCTAGAAGGAGGAGTACCCTTTTTTTTTTTCTTTTTTTCTCTTTTTTTTTTATCCTAGCAGCTGTTACAACTATAACATAATATTACAACAACATATTATTACAACAACGTACTATTACAATAAAATAATATTACAACAATTACTGTTACAATAACATACTATTACAATAACATAATATTACAACGGTAGTATTACAAAACTCACCCCCCCAAACTTAAGTGGGACAATGTCCCCATTGACTACGAACTAGAAGAATAGGGGTTAGGGTACATAGTTGGGTTACTTAACATGCTAAGCATCGAAGCTAAACTCTCCTAAGTCCATTAGATGGTATAAACACAAAGGAAGTTTGGGTTTGAATGTTTTATGGAGAAAAATAATTTATTAAGTTTTATGATTTTCAAAACTTGAAGTTGTGTGTGAAAGCACTTGAAAGTTGAGAAAACTCTAGGTATCATCATTAAGAGCTTTTTAACAAAACACCAAAGAAAACAATTTGTAAACTTGATTTGAACATGATTTTTATAGAATGCTTGTGCGAGGAATAGAATTTTTTTTTTGAAAGCAAATAAACTAAATAAGCATAAAAGAACTTAACTAAGCCTCAAACTAAAAACATAACAATTAGCAAAGCTGGAAAGATAGGTTAAAGAGAGACTATCCTATGCAAAGAAAAATGTGTTGTTGTTGTCATTACTGTCCTCAGGGTTGTTGGAGTTTTTGACAAAGAATTCTCCTAAAATTGCAATTGCAATTTTGCTTTCGCAATTGCGACTATAATTTCTTCCTCCCGCTCTTTCTTCTTATATTTTCCTAAAACTCAAGAGTAGAACATCAAAAAGTTCACACAGTTTTTCTCAATGCAAAGTTACTTTTTGGAAATTCCAATTTTTGAACTCAAAGTTGATTCATCAAACTCCCAGGTAAATCCCCAGGTAGAGGTGTTCCCTTAGCGGTCAACTTAAGTACCTCAACCCAGACTGGATTCTCCTTAGACAGAGCTTTTCTGAATTAACTTCTTCATTCAAATTGGAATTTCAAAAGTTGAAAGTTTCTCTCTTTTTTCTTTTTTTCTTTTTCTTTTTTTTTGAAAGAAAATGAACGAAAAGATAAAACTTATCCTATTCCAGTGGAGAGACCGCAATTGTGTTCCTTCATTTTGCACCTAGGTCTCGATGTTGGACGATATTTCATTCGTAGTTGAGGTGCTTTGATCACAACGAGCTTTGATGACTCAAGAGATTTATATGTTTCTTTGGAAGTAAAAATTGTGGGTGCAATCCATGTCGCAAACTACATGTTGCCATCCTTCATGCTCTCCTTTCTGCATGCTTCTTCATATAGTGTTTCCTGCAAGCTGCAATAAGCGAAAGCAGGGCATTCCAGCGTCGGAAGCACTTTGGATGTCAATTGCTGTGAAATTGCGATTTCATAGCTCACTGTAATTTTCTTTTGTGGTTCATTCTCTTCTTGAGGTGGTTCTTCTTTGGTCTCTTCTCTCCCTTCTAGCTCCTTAATGTTGTCAAGTGTTGGAGTGCTTTTTACTTCTATTGGGAGTTTAAGGTCTTCATGTTCCAATTCAGTTAGTGTCACCGCCTCACATTTTTCTTCTTCTTGTTTTGAAGTCTCTATGTCCTCGAACAAGATTCCTTGGGACCTGTTCTCCAATTCATCTGCAATTTGTTCCACATGGATTTCCAAACTCCGTAGAGATGTGGCTTGACCTTGCATTACAACATCGTTCTTTGCTCTATATTCCCTCGCTAGTTCTTCGATGCTTGGCTCCTTTGGGATCATCTTCCCTTGCTGGAAGCACTGATACTGATGTTGATTTGCAAAGCTGGGTAGAAATCCATAACACAAAGAATCAGGATTATAAGGACAATTATCAAATGAATGACTTCATTTACAATAAACACAAGAAATAGAAGAGATAGGGTTAAAAGAAGCTATAGGATTTCTCATCATCAACGTTTCCATCATGTAGCTTAAAGATGAGGCTTGTGCGTTCAATGCTGCAATGATGTCTTCTTCCATCTTGTGAATTTTCTCAAGCAATCAACCCTATGTTGTCCATTTTTTTTTTTTTTTTTTGCAATTTCTCTCCCTTAACAAATGAAATCAAGCTCCTCCTGCAATAAGAGAAATTGTGGTTGCAATCTTCTCTTACAATTTTTGCTAAAACAAAATTTTTGTTAAAACTGCCATTCCCCGGCAACAGCGCCAAAAACTTGGTCGGTGTTACATGCAAGTGCACGCGATCGAAGTAATATAAAATGGTATCTGAGTACCAAGTATCGAATCCCACAGGGAACGGAGTAACAAAAATATTGTAAAGCAAAGTGTAAGGAAAATTGCAACTTTGAAAACTAAAAATGCAAAAATAGTGTTGGGATGGTGTGTTGGTAAAAGAAAAATTGCAGAATCTAATTGTAAAATCTAGAATTGACAATAATCGAAATAAGAAAAATTGCAGAATTGAATTGCAGAATCTAGAATTGGCAATAATGGAATAACCAGAAATTGCAGAATTGAATTGCAGAATCTAGAAATTGCAATATTTGATAGAAAACTAGATGGACTTAGTGAATGAAAATTCAAAAGGAATTTGGATAAAAATGGGGCTCAAGAATGTCATTGCCCTAAGTTGTAATTGCAAGCCAAAATTGCAATTCCAACCTACTCCACACTCAATTGTAAACCAAAGTTGCATCTTCTATTCACCTTGAATTTAGGCTTTAGGAGGCTAAGTGAGTGACTTATATGTCTATAGTCCCTCTATCTTAGATTATTTGGTTCAACAATTTTATGGGTTTTGGAGTCCTTAATCCCTATGTCTAGGGTAAGGAATTGACTTATGTCTAAGCTCTTTTTCTCCCTCACATGTGCGAAATTCGCTTATCACTAACCCCGTCGGTATTAGATCTAAGCTTGAGTTGATACCCTAGTTGATCAATCTAGGATCTCAGCGGAAATTTATTCAACACAAGCAAGCAATTGAGATGTAGGCTTGGTTTTTATTGAAATTTTGGCTACAATTACTTCTTAGGGAATTCACATCCTTGAACCCCCTAAGAAGTTTAGCTCAAATTGAAAGTAAAAATCTTTAAACTAATTTTTGAAGAAAAGTTCATCTTAGAGAGTGAAATAAATTGCTAATGAAAAGTGGAATTGATGGAATTAATGCAAAATTTCTATCCTAAACAGCTTGCTTATTGGAACAATTAAGACAATATTTTTTTTATTGCAAATATGGGCAAATAATAAACAAGAACTTCGAGAATACTCAATTTAATTTAAAAACAGAGAGTTAAAAGCATAAATGGAAAATTAGTCTACTTCCTTTTACCTTCAAATCAGACAAAATGATATGGGGGTAAGAATAAAGAAACAAAACCAGAAAATAAACTGAAGTAGCTCTTGGTTAAAACAGAAAAAAAAAAAAAAAAACAGCAAAACAAAGCAGAAAAACTAAAAAAAAAAAATAGAGGAAGAAAACATGAAGAAAACCATGAAAAACAACTCTAAAACGTCTCCAAAACGAATTCGAATGATGAACAAAATGATACTACCAGCACTCTTGGTAATACAAGAAGAAAGTTCCAAAAAAAAAAATAAAGACAGAAGCTGAAATTCGTGCAAAACAGAGAGCAAAAACTAAAAAAAAAAACGAGAAAAAAAGTTGCAGAAAAACAGAGGAAAACCCATGAAATAAGCTCCCAAAACGCCTCCAAATCGAATTGTGTTGCTCCTCCTCTTCTTCCCCTTTTATAGGCCTTCATTAGGGTTGAAGAATGCCCAAATTTCTTGCTTAAATTCCTCCAAATCGGGCTGTAATTGAAGATTTTCGGAATGGGTTTAATACAGATTTTTTCCTTTTTTGAACTTTTCTACTGCTCCAGATTGCAGAATCGTGATTCTGCAATTTGATTTTGCAATTTCCACATTCCCTGCTCCATAAGCAATTGCAGAATCACGAATTTGCAATTTGATTTTGCAATTTCCATATTTCCTGCAAACAAGATTAATTTATTTAGAATTCTATCCCGAATGCCATCATTCTTATTTCTTTCTTAAATTGAAGCAATCTTTCGATTAATTTCAAATGATCTTAAGTCAAAACAAGAATATTTTAAGCAATTGAGAGTTAAATAAGCCTTAATTCTAAGGCTTATCAATGATGTTAGGCACGCACTCGTCATCGTTTTCCTTTAATGACGAACAATGCCGTTTATTAAAAACCAGTTTTGTACTAGTGAAGGCAATTTCAGCAAAACAAGCACAAAAACAAGAGAGTTGTTAACTTGAAGAAACCCCTTCAACTTCATCTACTTCTTCTTTGGCTTTGGCCTCGAGTTCTTGGCTTGCATGTTGGTTCTTTCATCCATTTCCTTTGTGGGTTATTCATTTTGGGCTCCCTCAAGCCATGGCACCTAAGAATCTCTGCCTTCTCCAAGAGCTTGATCGATGAGGTCCAGGTTGTATGAAAAAGACTGAGGTTAGCTTGAGATACATAGTGGAGTTTGGTTTGAAGCCCACTATTAAGAATTTGCTCATTTCCGCTCAGTTTCTTCACAAGTAGCTGCCAATTCAGATTGCTAAAAGAGTTATTAAATTTGAGAATCTTCCCTATGGCCTCTCTGTAACACCCAACAATTTCAGGTAATGATTAATTTCTCAATTTTGGAGTCAATATCGGTTTAATTTCTCTTCTGGTGGATTTTGGAGTTATTTGATTCTTGATTGATCGAGTTATAGTTGAGGTTTAATTTAAGTAATTTGGGGCCAAACTAATTGACTTAAAGTTATCCAACAATTTAGAGTTTAATAAGAGTTTAAATTGAAAAGGATATGGTAATTTTTGGAAAAAGTCTATTGTTGGATTTATGGTTGACATTCAACTTAAAGGGTTTGGGCTCAAATGAGTTTTTGATTGTTTTGTTAGGATTTTTGGTTGTGATATAAGGGAGGGGTAAAGTTGAAAAAAAGTTGTTTAGTTTTGCTTATATAAAAAAAAAAAGGAAAAATAAACTCTATTTTTGACATCATCTTCTTCTTCCTCTTCACCCTTCATCGCACACTCCCCCCCCATTCTCAATTTCTTTTTCTTCTTCATATTCTCCATCTTTCATCTTCTGCAGCTAATAGTAGGCAAAATAGTGCTATTTCTTGACCTAGTTTTATTCTAGTTTTGCTATGATTATATGTGCTTTCATGTGTTTTTATGTATATTTCTCAAAAATTGAACATTTGGAGCAAAATCAGAGAATTGTGAGATACTTGGACAAATTTGAGCAACTTAAGGTTATATTTGAGGATTCAAGTGTTGAAGAAGAAGAATAAGGCATTTGGACCCGAGGACATAGCGTTGCAACGCCATTTGAGAAGCTTTTCAACCTTGAAAAACCACATGCATAGTGTTGCAACGCTACTCAAATAGATTTTTCCCTTTTTACAAAATTCGAAGGGGCAGCGTCAACGCTGCCCCTAACGTTGCAACACTATCTCGACTCTATAAAAGGGAAGGTTTGTCATTCGTGTAAGGAGAGTCGTTTTTGAGAGACCAAAACTCTAAATCGATTCATACACTGTCTAAAGGCCTATAAGAGACTTTTGGAGAGCCAAGGAGGAGACTTAAGGCTCGAAATCGTGGATTTCACGTCAGGAAGCATGTTACCTTAGTTTATTCTCTTTTCCCTTTACTTTTCGTTTGATTTTTTGGAGTTTTGTTATGGACTCAATTGTTGTTTATCTCTATATTTAGACAAGTAATGGTTGTATGTTTTAGACTTTTGTTGATTTGGTAATTGAATGCATGTTTTTTACATCTTTTATGTATTTTGTTATTATTGTCTAAACCTTTGGCCATGATTTATTGTCTAAACTTTTGTCAGGGGTTTGCCATTCACTTATCTCAGCCCCTCTCGAACGACTGCGAGTAACTGGTCCTGCGTATGTGTCGCTTGAAACAGTAGCTTTCGATACAACTTTCTTTGGTGCCATGATTTGATCTAAAGGAGAAAGAGATGAGAGGTAGAGTGGTTCCACTGGGCGTGCCAATCTATTCACACAAGATTTCGACAAAGAAATTTGTACACGTGTAAATAACTTGTGTTGTATTAATTTCAGTATAGTGAGTACAATCTCTAGTATTTGATCATCTGATTCTCTCTCATGCTTGTATGCTTTGCTCGAGGGCTGAAGAGCTTGTTCTCCTGGTTGAAGCTTCAATGAATTCTTGGAGCGTTCTTGATCTCCGTGACGTGTTCTTCGTTCAAATGGTGTTTGATCTTCAAGAGCTTCTGGAGTCTTTTGAGCTTCATTTTCTGAATTCTCTCTGAGTTTCTTCAGTTTTGAACCCCTTAAATAAATGAGGAAGCTCTCTATTTATAGAGTTCCTCAAGGACTCCAAGTGGGATTGCCTTTGTTGGACTGGGGCTAGTTGATTTTGGGCCAACCCTTTGGATTGGGCCTGGTTGACTTTGGGCCAGCCCTTTTGGATTGGGCCTGGTTGACTTCAGGCGTAGCTTCTAGACTGAGTTTGAACTTTGCTAATTAGGGCCTTCAATTTGGGCTTTTGTCTTCCAAATTCTAAAAGACCCAATTGTGTACTTAGATTTGCCATAATTTAATTTAGGGATCCTTGTAAATTTAATTAATCCCAAATTAAATATAATTTCGTCATTAATGTTGGGTAATGACGTGACAATTTTAGGTTGGTCAAAATTTCTATTCCAACAATAATTTCTTAGTAACTCATACAATTTTTAAATAATCCACTAAAAAACCTAAGGTAGCAAATTTTACAATAAAAAGTGGAAATTTTAAATTCTATAAATTTAGGTTTTTTCCATTTAACATTCTTTAATTAGATTTTACTTTTACCTATTTCTAAATTTACAAATGATGTCATTTTTAATTTTCAATAACTTTAATTAAGAAGAATGTGAAAAGCTAGGCATATGGAGAACTTAAATATGAATTCACCTAGTTCTATAAATTAATTCTAAAAATTTATGAGTCTACATTTAATTAGAATTAATAATGAAATGTGAAAGTTTGGAGCCCAAAAGTTTGACACCTTATTCATCTCCTACGATCTATAAAGGTAAATCTTCTACTTTTTTCTTCAACAATTTAGCTTTCTCTTTAATTTGTTTTTCTTCATCGATCTCTTAGTTCATTCATATAGTTTTTGGATTCAGAAGATAGCATTATATATTAGTGTAGCACAATAAGTTGTATACATTGTAAAGTAATGTTGTTTTTGTAATTGGATGTCGTTGTATCTTGAAAAATAGTTTGATCTCAAACATCAATCAAAAGTGAACCTATTTTCAGAGAATTGTATGAAGCAGAGGTATCAATATTTTATTCTTATAAATGTTTTTATATTATTTTATAGTTAATTTTCTTATTGTTTATGTATGATGATATTTTTTAAATTTTGGTTCTTACATTATTTTTTCATCTAAATCAATCAAACATTTTTTTTTTCAACTTCTAACTATAGAAAATAAATATTATTATCTTTATTTTTAGATTTTTGTTTTATAGAAAATAAATATTATTATCTTTATTTTTAGATTTTTTAATTACTGAAACGAAATGATTGATCATTTTTAGACTATTTTGTTTCAATGTAAAAGATTTTACTTTTTTAGACGGAAATTTGGAAGGTTTTACTTTTTTTGTTTTTCTAATTTTTTTATGTTAATTAATTTAGTTAGCCTTTGGTTTTTTTTTTTTTTGGTACCGAAAGAATTTAGAAGGTTTGTTTTTTTTTTTTTTTCCGCTAATTTATTTATACTTTTAAATATGATTATTATTCATTTCAATTTTTTTGTACAGAAGAATTTAGAAGGTTTTGTGGTGGTTGTTTTATATATATATAAAATTTATTTATACCTTTTTAATATGTTTATTAATCTTTTCAAATTCCATGATAAAAACATAAACGATCCACATTATAACATACATCTTGACTTCCCTATAAATATTTCCATGCATTTGCAAAGATGCTCATTGCTAAGTAAAGAACAATATATTTTTTTTCTTTTGTGCCAAATTGATCTATTCAAGGTATTTCTCAAACTTTATTTATTTATTTTCTTCATTTTATTATAAGATTTAAATTATTATATTTCATTGTTTTTTTAAATTCATTTTTTTATTTCTTTTTAGACCACAATTAGAATTATAATGTTTGTTTAAATTCATTTTAAATTACTCTTACTGATATATTATTGTAAAATTGCTGGTTTAATGGAGAATATGTTAATACGTGTGTTGAATAGTAAATTTTGGCCAATCACAAATTGTCACATCATTAATTTAAAAATAAATTTGGGAGCAATTACAAATTTACACATGTCCTCAAATTAAATTAAAAGACATGGAAAATTGGCAAATCAAATAATGTCACATGTCTAGTATTGATCCATTGGACGACTTAAGTCAGTCCAATCAAATTATGCCACATAGTTTGAGATCATTAAAAAGAAATTTGGCCAAATTTAAATAATTCAAGCTTATTGAAAATGATTGAATTAGGCTCAAATAAGTTTAAGTCCAAAAGTTGGGCCCAAAGTCAACCAAACCCAAACTCATACAAGGTCCATCAAACTCTATAAATAGAGGAGATCACTCTCCATTTGAAAGCATTTAGAGAAGTCAGAATCCAGAGTATTCAGCTATAGAGTTCAGAGTACCTAAGAGTCAGAATTCAAAGCCTTCAAGTTTAGTCAAAGAATTAAGAAGATCCATTTATAATTCAGAAAATTCAACGACTGAAAGGCTTCAACAAATTGATCATCTCTCACCAGCTAAAAGTTGAAGATTCGATCTCCCTCCGTCTGAGAACAAGCTTGCCAGCCCTCAGATCAAAGTCTACACTCAAAGAGAAAGCAGTAGAGGATTATATATTAAAGATTGTAACACTACTTCAAATTCAATAAAATCAAGTTCATTTCCATGACATCAAATTTCTCTAGAAATCTTGTGTGAACAACATGATCTAAAGCATTTTTAAAAACTAATTGGAGTTTCAGCAAGTGTTATTAACAAAAATTGTGTTGGAAAGTGTAGTTACAGTATTTGTTTCGGTAATTTTTATAATTTGATTTGATTTTAATTTTTGGTTTGTGTTTACTTTGGTTATAAATAAATAAATAAATAAATTATATATATATATATATATATATATACATATATATATATATATATATATATATATATATATATATATATATATATATTTAAGCTTTATTTTGCTTTTGTGTTTTATTTTATTTTTATCATTTTAGATTAGATTAGATTAGAATAGATTGTATTTTGATTTTATTTGTTTTGATTTGATTTTTATTTTTGTTTATTTATTCATTTTTGTTTATTATTATTATTTCTTTTTAAATTTTTACGTTTAGCTATAACTTTTTTTTCCTTCTTCTTCTTCGTAAACGTAGTCTTCTTCTTCCCCACAAGAATAGGTAGCTACACGCCCACGTTCTTCCTCAAAAAGAGGATTTGTAGAGGTTGTGACTAAAAAATTGATCTTTTTTTAGTAAGTTTGATGGTTTTAAAAAGGACAACTAGAGAGACCAAAGGGGTGTTGATTAGAGAGGGAGGTTAGGGAGTTGAAGAAATCATAGAGGAAAGAGGAAGAAGAAAAGGTAAATTTTGGTTGGAGAAATCAAAGTGGAGATTTGAGAAATTGAAGAATCGTTAGATCTACAAATTTCCTAGACTTATCACGATTTCAGCAAGCTCTCCAGCGAACCCAAGCACCGGCGAGCCTTCTGTGGTAACCCAACGGATCCGAGCTCAAGACCCACACTCTAACAAAACAGCAAGCACCTTCGGTAGCATGCACAAACCAACTCCGACGCAATACCCACGACTTCCGGCGACACCCACGATGTGGACATGAGCTTGACAAATCGGACGCCCTCCGGTGTGCATTTCCGGCGAGAAAACTGAACATCCACATAAAAGAAGAAGAACATAAGAGAAGGAGAGGGTGTGGGTGTGGGTGAAGGAAGAGAAGCCTTTTCTCTTTAACTTCCATTTTGACCCTCTCTTTTTGGTGCTAAATCCCCAATTTCCCCCTAACTTATGAGTGAATTTCAATTGGACCATTATTGATTTCACTTTAATACTTCCATTGTTAGTTTGATTTTCAATTAATCTTAATTTTTATTTGAATTTCAATTAACCATAATTGTTGTTTAAATTTCAATTAGTCTTAAATTGCTATTTAACATTTCAATTAACACCTTGATCTGTTGGTGTCGTTTCAATTAGCCATTGAATTGTTGTGTCTTTTCAAGTAATCATAATTATTTGATGGATTGTCTTTGAATTGACCAATAGCATGTTGTTAAATTGCAATTTAACCCATGACTTGTTGATTAAATTCCAATTGACCAATTAGCATGTTGTTTAATTTGTAAATTGACTCATGGTTTGTGGTTTAATTTGCAAATTGATTTATGGCATGTTGCTTAATTTGCTATTTGATTTGAATAGGAAATTGATTTTTTCATTTTGATTTGAATTAAATTGCAAATTGCTTAATTTGCTTAATTTGCAAATTGCTTAAATTTTGCTATTTGATTGTTTCATTTGATTTGAATTAAATTGCAAATTGCTTAATTTGCTTAATTTGCAAATTGCTTAAATTTTGCTATTTGATTGTTTCATTTTGATTTGAATTAAATTGCAAGTTGCTTAATTTGCTTAATTTACAAATTGCTTAAATTTTGCTATTTGATTGTTTCATTTTGATTTGAATTAAATTGCTAGTTGCTTAATTTGCTTAATTTACAAATTGCTTAAATTTTGCTATTTGATTGCTTCATTTTGATTAATTTGCAAATTTCTTAATTCGTTTAAATCGCAAATTGCTTAAATTGCACATTGCTTAATTTTTTCTATTTGATGATTTCATTTGAATTTGATTTGAAAATTTCTAAATACAATTTCAGTTTCAATTGATTCATTTCTAATTTGATTCCAACTAAAATGAAGTTTTAATTTGGTTCTAACTTAGATTTTCTAAATGAGCTCTCAAGTTACAACTAATTAATGAGTTTGGAATAAAATTTGATTATACGGGACTCAACGTTCTGTCTAGGTCAAGGTATTTAAGCTGACCAAAGAGAACATCTCTACCTAGGAACTGCCCAATTAGTCAAAATTTATTTAATCTCATTGAAACTTTTTCAAAATTGCATTTTGGCAACAAAAGTTTGAAATAAACAAGTTTGCCTCCTTTTAAAATTGGATTTCTAAAATAAGAACCTTCCAATTTCTGAAAATTGCATTTTGGCAACAAAAGTTTGCAATAAAACAAGTTTGCCTCCTTTTAAAATTGGATTTCTGAAATAAGAACTTTCCAATTTCTCAAAATTACTTTTTGGCAACAAAAGTTTGAAATAAAACAAGTTTGCCCTTTTAAAATTGCATTTCTGAAATAAGAACCTTCCAATTTCTCAAAATTGCATTTTGGCAACAAAAGTTTGAAATAAAACAAGTTTGCCCTTTTAAAATTAGATTTCTGAAATAAGAACCTTCCAATTTCTCAAAATTGCTTTTTGGCAACAAAAGTTTGAAATAAAACAAGTTTGCCCCTTTGAAAATTGGATTTCTGAAATAAGAACCTTCCAATTTCTCAAATTACATTTTAGCAACAAAAGTTTGAAATAAACAAGTTTGCCCTTTTAAAATTGGATTTTTGAAATAAGAACCTTCCAATTTCTCAAAATTGCTTTTTGGCAACAAAAGTTTGAAATAAAACAAGTATGCCCCTTTCAAAATTGGATTTCTGAAATAAGAATCCTCCAATTTTTCAAAATTTAATTTTGGTAATGAAGTTTGAAATAAAATAAATTGCCTCCTTTTAAAAATGGATTTTTGAAATAATAATCCTCCATTTTTAAAGTTCTTTTCATAAATATTTTTTTTTTATAAAATAAGGAATTTGTTTTGAAATATCAAAATAAATTCCAAGTCTTTCTAATGGCCTTAAGCCACTCATAGTTATTATTTCATATTTTATTTTTAAAATGTGAATTAATAAATTTTGGGACATTCAAAATAAAACATAAAAATATTTAATTTGGACTAAAAAATAAAAGGATAATGTTGAAATAAAATGTGGTAACCGTTTTTCTAAAACGGGTGTTGTAGGGGTGTTAACACCTTCCCTACACTCAATCGACTCCTAGGCCTAATTTCTGGTTTCATAGACTACCCTTTTCCTCTAAAATGGGTGACCAATCGCACCCTATGATGATTGGTGGCGACTCCAAATCTTTTACCTCAAAAGAGACCTATAGGGAGGACGTCAGCCGCTTCGCATCGCAATGACGTTGCAACAGCTTGGCGACTCCACTGGGGATGTATGGGGATGTATTGATTTGCAGTTGAGTAATTTTAGTTTGGCTGCCAAACTGGATGTCCAATAAAATCTACCCCTCATAGGTCCATGGGGATGTATCCCTACTAAATTTGTTGGTGTTACGCCAAATTTTAGCTTATGCTTACTAAGCATGAGCTGAGAGATTCAGAATTTGCTTATGATAAGGGATTCTGCAGAAATAAGGTTCAGGAGATTGTAAAGGCATGGAAGGTAGTCAATAAAATCAAGAGTTGTCAATTTCACGATGATACCTCAAATGCGTACAAAACATGGCATTCAAATAGAGCCAAAACCGTGGTCGCGTCACCAAACATTGAAGTCAAGGTAGAACCTAAGGTAGAAGTGACACTGGACCAATTGGCAGAGCAGAAAGGGCGTGAGAAGGAATGTGATGAGTTGAGAAAAATAAATTCATCATTAGTCCAAGAAAATGAAAGGTTAAAAATAGAGATAAAACAATGTTTAGTACACAATACTAGGCTAGAAAAAGAGTTGAACCAAATAAGAGGCAGTGTCAACAAGCAAGAAAAATTAGAAAAAGAGTTGTCAATATTAGATATGGAGGCTCGTGACCTAAACAGGAAGATGCATTGGCTAAGAAGAGATAAAGAGACTTCAAAAGCAACTCTTAAATCGCAGCGATCCGATATCACCTCGCTCCGTGAATTAGTAAAAGAGCTAGAATAAGACATTGATATGAGAAATAAAGAAATTGCCAAGATAGGAGAGAAAAATAGATCACTGCATCGAACAGTCGACGATTTGCAGCTAATACTCAATATAAGAGAAGAGCAATTACATGAGATCAACAGTGAAAATGCATGTAAAACCGAGATTTCACGAGATTTCTCCTTGAAATTTCAAAAAAAAAAAAAATGTTTAAAACATTGGTTTGGGGTATAAAGGAGATAATATGTGTGGGGTTTTTTTTTTAAAAAAAAAAAAAAGAAAGGAAAATAGGAAAAAGGGAAAAAGAAGAAAGTGGAAGTTTTTTTTATTCATTTTACAAATACACCTTTATCTACCCATCTTGCATCTCATTTACCAAAGAGAAGAAGCGGGTTTCGTGGGAGAGGATGAGAGAAAGAGAGGAAGGAGGATTTTCTTAGTTTTGAAGTTGAAGAAGAAGGGGAGAAGATTCAATTCAAGGTTGCATGGCAGATTTGGTGATCAATCCTGCTCACTGCTGATATTTGGGTTGTTTTGAGCTCCACAAGAAGAATTAAGAGGTGAGGTTTAATTTTCTGGAAAGTTAACTCATTTTCGAACAAATTTCGTGAAGGAAGCTCGAGCAAAATCTGACTTTAAGTTGTTGATTTGTAAAGGGGAAGTCAGAGGGGAAAATCTGCTGTCAAATCTGAGAAACCTTTGGTTTTTGGGTCGTGCTGGTCTGTATATTTTTAATTAGAAGCTCCGTTAGGTATGTTTGGAAAGCTTATTTAATTTTCGAAAACTTTTATGAAGAAGTTGTGGGCGAAATATGATTGGAAGTTGCTTTAAAATTCAGGACAAGTTCGGGGTGCAGCAGGAAAACGCTTCTGGAATTGCAGAAACTGATTTTGAGGGAGGTAGCTTTCGAGGTATTTATGGACACATCCTTTGGGAATTTCAATTCCATTCCTTCATATAAGTTGTAGAGGGTTCAAAAAGGAAGAGTCTGGTATAAAGTACATCATTTTTGGCCAAGTAATGAGGAAGTGATGAGTATGTGAACTTAGGGTATGGAAGTGGTAGAATACTGGAAGTAGATAGAATGGTTTTGCAATTCTAAGCTTGGAGTTCATGAATTCAAAGTTCTAATGCTTGGTTTTGGTTTATTTGACAGGCCAAGAGGAAATAGGTCAAGTATACGGGCCGAGAATCTAGATCTAACGCTGTGAGTGACAAAACGAATTTCGAAAACATATTCTTTGCTTGAATTCATGTCTATGTGAATATAAGACTTCTTAGGAATGAATTAGCTTAAATGTTTTATGTTTTCTGAACACATGGTTATGAGCATACATGATTGCCTAGGAATGATTTTAAATGCTCGTTGTGAGCTTAGATTTTTCCAACGAAATTTACATGTGAGCATATGTTTATTGATTTGCTAAAATCTAGTGAAAATGTTATGATTTCAGGCTAGCATACTCTAGCAGGTAATGTTTAAAGATTATCATGTGTTTTTCTGAGACTCGAATGAGTAAATGATTGAGATATTGAGCCGAGGCTGGTTAGTACCGCGTGCACACAGGTCGTTTTCTGTTGTCAACGTTGAGTCTACTCCGTGACAACAATGCTGTCGTGAGTGCTGGGCGGGCCCAATTACGACAAAGACGATGGGAGTGCTGGGCGAGCCCCACTACATCGTAGAGTGAACGTTGGTTGTACTGGGCGTGCCCTACACAACGTAGATTGTCATATGTTTCTAGATGGTTAATATTCTTGGTATGCCTTGCGAGTTTTTAATGATATACTTGTTGGATTTCTGAGAAAGACTATGGTAATTATACGTTTATATTTAGCGCTTGACTACCGACACATATGCCCAGAGTTTACCAAATGTTGTAATTTGCGAGTTAATAGTTATAAACTCAGTCACTCACTGAGCTTCCCAGCTCATTCTTTCAATGTTTTCCAACTTTTCAGGTAGTGATCGAGCTCCCGGTGCCTGGAATCCTGCCATAGTCTGCCGAAAGCTCTACGAGTTTGATATTTTGTACATGGGTGGAACTGTATAGCAAGTCCAAACATTTTTTAGATATTCTGAGAGGAACGTATAGTATATTCATGTATGCACTAGTGGTCGTGGTTGTGTAAACCATGGTTGGGATGTATTTTGGTTGTAGTACTCCCTACTCGCTTAGAAGTTCAAGTGGGGTTTAAGTAGGACTGCTCCGTATGTATGTATAGTGACTTTCAAACTTCCGCTGTGTTGTGTTTAAACATTTTAATTCAAGTATAGCATGTTTATCAGGTATAACAGGGTCACAGGTATCGTTAGGGAGGAAACGATGTCTGTTGGCTTCACGCCATCTTCCGGGCTAAGTTAGCAGGTGGTTCGGGAGGGGTTGTGACAATGCAGCTCTGAGAGAATCTACTCAATCCCTCAATGTTCACCTCAATAAGTATCAGAATGCTGCCGAAGGGTTATGAGAGATTACACCCACTTAAAAGACCATCACGATAGATTAAGGGAGGATTTTGGCCTTTTAAGACATGATAATAAAATATTGCGTAACAAGTCGGAGCATGTAATCACCTAAATTAGAAGAGTTACTAGGAGAGCAGATCAATTGGTGGAAGATGCACGCACCATGACTGCAATCATTGCACCCACACAGCCGAATGGCAAAAATATGCTCAAATTTTTGAGGAAATTGCGTAAAAGTTTAGAATATTTGGGGAAATTTTATTGATTTCCTACTTTAGTTTTTTTTGTCTATCCTGATGTTATTTGAAATTTTATGTAATTCATGCTTTTACATTTCTTCATTTTGGATTTCATGGAAAAGAGATGGGTAATAAAGTTTTTTTTTTTTTTTTTAATTTCACTGGTTTACCTGTATGCTCTTTATTCTTCCTACTAAGAGATTTTTCTTTCTTTCTTTTTACATTCATTCATCATATATTTCTTCTTATCATTGCACTAAACTTTTTCTATCTATAAAAAAAAATAGAGTCATAAAATAGCTCGATCACCACGAATCCGTTGTACTTACATCACTAGATACAGAAGAAGGATCATGGAAGAGAAAAGTACAGAAATGTAAAAAACAAGGAAAGATATTGAAGAATTGCGAAGAAAGCTAGATGCCATTATCATCGCCTTGGAAAAAGGGCAAAACAATGGCTGATGGTGCTCAACCTTGCAATGCAGTTAATGATACTCTTGAGATTAGCTTTCATTCTCGTCAGATAACAGACAACTTTACTCCACAGTATACGACATACAATCCTTTGTACATCATTCTGGTGGAGCAAGTTCCGTTTCCATTCCTCAACAAGTCGGAGCATGTTCCAGCCAATCTTGATGACCCAGAGGTCAGGAATGGATTGAGTGGGGTGAGAAAGCCCCCATCTAGCGAAAAGCTCGAGGTCCTGGAAGAGAGATTGAGAGTAGTATAAGTTACTGATGTGTTTGGAAACATAGATGCTACTCAATTATGTCTAGTGCCAGACGTGGTACTCCCACCAAAGTTTAAAATACCAGAATTTGAGAAATACGACGAAACATCTTGCCCAAAAAATCATCTCATCATGTATTGCAAGAAAATGGCAGCATATGTTCAAAATGACAAATTGCTAATTCACTGCTTTCAGGATAGTTTAACTGGCCCAGCATCTCTTTGGTATATGCAATTAGATAGTGCACATGTCTTTCTTGGAAAAATTTGGCTAATTCTTTTTTTGAAGCAGTATAAACACAACATAAACATGGCTCCTGACCGACTAGATTTACAAAGGATGGAAAAAAGAAATAGTGAAAACTTTATAGAATATGCCCAAAGATGGAGAGATACTGATGTTCAAATACAACCTCCTTTTACTGATAAGGAGTTGTCAGTTATGTTTTTCAACACTCTCAAGTCTCCTTTTTACGATAGAATGATTGTGAGCGCCTCAACCAATTTTTTTGACATCATGACCATTGGTGAGAGGATTGAATATGGAATTAAGCATGAAAAAATAGTTGACACATCTGAATTGTCAGTGGTGAAGAAAGGGATGCCCTCAAAGAAAAGGGAATGAAAGGTACAGATGGTAGGGAAGATGGGAAAATTTACTCAACAGTCCCATCAGTAGATGCCGCGGTACTCTTCAGGTTATTATCTACCCTCATACGGATACTATCTGTAGCAGGTAAATAGTGCATCTACTCAATATTTTCCTTACTCAAGCTAATGTTTAAAACCCCTGATAAATCAAAGCTTTCAGCCTCACAAGCAGCAACAGACGGCCACCACAGAACAACAGAATAACAAGGTAGCACAGAAGCCTCAGTTTCATCCAATTCCAATGACATATACTGAGCTTTTACCTCAGTTGTTCTAGAATCTTCAGCTGGCACCTAAGCCTTTACAACTGATGCAACCCCCTTACCCAAGATGGTATGATCCGAACGCTCATTGTGAGTATCATGTAGGAGCCGCCGGGCATACGACGAAAAATTGTACTTTGTTTGGCCTTATAGCTATACAGCTTGGTCACCTTGCAATGACATTGCAAAAACTTGGTGACTCCACTGGGGATGTATGGGGATGTATTGATTTGCTCAAGTAGCAATGCCAGTTGATTATACGGGACCCCCGATGGTACAGGACATACAAAGTCACTTCACATTTCTGTCAAGTACAAGGACTTCTTGGTTGCAAAGGTCCTAGTTGATAATGGATCTTCACTGAACATAATGCTAAAATCAACATTAGAAAAGTTGCATGTTGACATGTCTCACATGAGTCCCAGCACCGTGAGTAAGGGCCTTTGATGGAGCACGCAGTCAAGTGGTTGGAGATATCGAGATTCCAATACAAATAGGCCCTTGCATGTTTGACATAACCTTTCAAGTTATGGACATCCTCGCCGCATACAGTTTTTTACTAGGGAGACCTTGGATACACTCAGCTGGAGCTGTCCCATCAACGCTCCACCAGAAGCTCAAATTTTCAGTTGGAAAAAGTCTAGTAATTGTCTTGGGCCAAGAGGATATATGGGTTTCGACACCAGCTTCAATTCCTTATGTCGAAGCGGCAGAAGAAGCTTTTGAATCATCGTTTCATACTTTTGAGATTGCAAGCACCATGACCTTACATGGAGAATCTAAGAAACCTAAGTTCAAGCTTCCAAGTATCTCTTGCAAAAGTGGTAGTTGTTTAGATGATGTCTTGAGCCTAACAAAAAATATGAAAAGATTTGGGCTAGGGTATATGATCGACTGAAAACGTGTGGGCTTTTAGAAGAAAACTTTTGAAAGAAAAAGTCTCCAGTCTAGTGCAAGTGCACACTGTCAAACAAGTAGTAAAGGAAATATTCCAAAGTACCGATCCCATAGAGAACATATACTACAAAATTCAAGATGAAGGCAAAGATATTCACACAAAGCAACCTCGGTAACCAATATTAAATAATTGGGAAGGTTGTGAGTGTACTAAAAATCAATAATAAAAAGATGGAATCCGAATATGCTTTTGCCCCTTAGAAAAGAATTGTGACCTAAAATGCAATTGCAATCTTTACTCAAATACCAAGCAATGTAAACCGGGTTCAATTTCTATTCGATTTTAATGGAAAAACCTTTAGAAGCCTAAGTGATTAAACCATATGTCTATGGCTAATACGAACTTAGTTTAATGAGAACACAACCCTTGGTCTTGGAGGTTTTGCCCTATGTCTAGGGTAAAAAACAAGTGCTTATGTCTAAGCTCCTTTCCTCTATTGCTTTATATGAACACGTAATCTTGTTTAACCCTTTCAGTGTTAAACTCGATCTCTGTATATTCACCTAGGTGATCAAGCTAGATTCACAATAAGAATGATAATCAATACAAGCAAACAATGCTATGAAATTAAGCAAAGCTACTTTTACATCTTGGGCCAAGCTTCCAATCCTTAGAGCATCCACATATCCGAATCCCAAGGACGGATTTAGCTCATGATGGAGAAAATAAATAACAAAACATTAGAATAAAGAAAATGCATACTGAATTAAAAAGTGAAAAGAAAGAAAACAAAACTGGAAAATAAATGATGAACTTGAAGAGAAAGATAACTTGAATATAGAACTTTATTAATGTAATCTTGCTACAAATGAAAGTACTGAACTCGAAACAAAATAACTGAAATAAGGTGCTGAAACTTAGACTAAAACAGAAAAATAAAGTGCTGGAAATTAAACTAAAACAAAAAACAGAAACTGCTATTACAAGGAAAAATCAAACGTCAAGGAAGATCACTATCACATCTTCAATTAATCAACACTTAACCTCTTTCAAGGAGAAGAAGATCTTCACAAGCCTAGACTTTCGACTGGGCTGGATTGAAGTTTTGGTGACGTTTCTTCTCCTTTTGGTCAATAAAACATAAAAATAAAAGTGCAGAAAACTAATGGTCTTCAATCGAGTGTGGCCGACTGTGGACTCCTTTTTCGTGGTTTGAATCTTCATATTTATAGCCTCCAAATGGAGTTTGCTCTTTGGATGTTTAAGGCAAGAATCGAATCTATATGAGCTTGATTCGTGCATAATATCTTCAAAAATCAGCATAAAATCGAATTTCTAGATCTGCTCCTTTATTTTTGGAATTCTGTCTCCCAGTTGCAATTGTAGTTGCAATTATGGCAGTTTTCACTTTTCTGCATAAAAACACAAAAACTCATCAAAAATCAATTCTTTTCCTCTTATTTCCTATTTCTTAGCACAAAACATTCCCTTAACTAATTTTTGGCTATTTTCTCATTAATTTGCTATATTTATTAAACATAAAAGCGTGCATTTGTGCAAATAGCTTAAGTAAAAAGGGCTAAAAATATGTAAAATATGAGCATTATCAGTATAAACCCAGTAAAATGGACATGATTAGAGTACAAAAGTAGGAAAAAGAAAAACGATTAGCCAGATTGGAGAACCGTGAACCAAAGCATCAGGAAAAAAGGATCCTGCATCCCTACCATTATTTCAAAAGTGCTTGTGTAATTCATCCAAAGGGCTGTGGAGATTATGCAATTGCAACCGTGATTGAAGAAGAAGAAATAGGCCCATGGATCTACCCTTGCCCAGAGAACTTCGAGCTTGACAATTGGAGTGTTATCGAATTGCCGTCATTTGCTGTTAAAATGTCAAAGTAATTGCCCATCTTCATTTTTAATTGTTTTGATAATTTAGGCCCCGTTTGATAACCATTTGACTTTTAGTTTTTGGTTTTTGAAAATTAAACCTATAAATACTACTCCCACTTATGGTTTTACTTGTTTTGTCATCTACTTTTTGCCTATGTTTTCAAAAACCAAGACATGTTTTGAAAACTAAAAAAAGTAGTTTTCAAAAACTTGTTTTTGTTTTTAGAATTTGGCTAAGAATTCAAATACTTCCTTAAGGGAGATGAAAACCATTATAGAGAAATTGGGAGAAAACAAGCTTGATTTTCAAAAACCAAAAACCAAAAACCAAATGGTTATCAAACGGGGCCTTAGGTTTTCTATAGAGTCCAAGTTAGTCTCATCATTTTATTCTGTTTATTTCAATTTCCAGTTCACTTACTATTTGTTTAGTTCTATTTCGTTATTTAATAAAGATGATTCTGTCTATTTTCCTTTGCTTTGTGTATTATTTTCTTCAAGACAAGACATTTATTATATTTTTCTTCTTTTCTTCTCTTTTGTTCCTATGCCAAATAAATGACGTCTTAAAGTAATACTGAGTTTGAATGTGCAAACGATCCTCAATACAAATTTGATACTCCCATATACAATGTTGAGTCTGATGAGGAGATAGATGAGGAAGAAAGACACTTCGAACCGACTCTCGAGATATTGGAAATGATAGAACAAGAAGAAAGAACGTTGGCCCCCATGAAGAGCTAACAGAGACAATTAACTTGGGATCAAAAACAGAGATCAAAGAGGTTCAAATTGACACCAACACCTTCACAGAAACTCGTCAAAAATTGGTTGATTTACTGATAAAATATGCTGACGTGTTTGCCTGGTCCTATCAAGACATGCCTGGATTGGATGCAAGTATTGTAATGCATCATTTGCCACTCAAACCTGAATGCAAACCTGTAAGACAAAAGTTTCGAAAAATGAAGCTAGACATGTTAGTAAAGATAAAAGATGAAGTTAGGAAACAAATTGATGCTGGATTCTTAACTGTTGCCAATTACCCTGAGTGGGTGGCAAACATTGTTCCTATACCAAAGAAGAATGGACAAGTTAGGATGTGTGTCGACTATGGGGATTTGAATCGAGCAAGTCCTAAAGACAACTTCCCGCTAGCTCCCTCATATTGATGTGTTGGTGGATAATACTGTTGGTTTCTCTACCTTCTCCTTTATGGATAGGTTTTCAGGCTACAACCAAATTAAAATGGCATCTGAGGATCAGGAAAAAACCACTTTCATTACATTTTGGGGAACGTTCTGCTATAAAGTTATGTCGTTTGGACTTAAAAATGCTAGAGCAACTTACCAACGAGCCATGGTCACATTGTTCCACGATTTGATGCACAAAGAAGTTGAGGTTTATGTGGATAACATGATTACTAAGTCAAAGAAAGAGGGAGAGCATACAAAGGTTCTCCGCAAGTTATTTGATCGATTGAGGAAGTTCAAACTTAAACTCAATCCAAACAAGTGTATATTTGGGGCAACCTCAAGCAAACTGCTAGGATTCGTGGTTAGTCAGGAAGCCATTAAGGTAGACCCCGACAAAGTCAAAGCAATTATAGAAATGCCACTCCCACAAATCCAAAAGGAAGTGAGAGGATTTCTAGGTTGAATAAATTACATTGCAAGATTCATAGCACAATTAACCACAACATGTGAACCTATCTTCAAGCTACTTCGCAAAAACAATGATGGGATTTGGAATGAAGATTGTCAAACTGCATTTGATAAAATTTAATAGTATTTACAGAACCCGCTAGTTCTTGTACCTCCAGTTCCAGGACGTTATCTCATCTTATATCTCACAGTGACAAAATGCAATGAGTTGTGTACTCGGGCAACACGATGACTTTGGTAGAAAAGAGCAAGCTATATATTATTTAAGCAAGAAGTTCACTAGTTGTGAAACAAGGTATTCCTCCATGGAAAAAATATGTTGTGCTTTACCTTGGGCTGAACGTCGTTTAAGACAATATATGTGAAGGAATGAACTTTTCATCCCGCAGCGGAAGCATTGGATCGTCTTTGATTTATTTAGAATTAAACACAAAATATATAAGGTTAAGCAAAAACTTACATTGAAATAAACATGGAGATTCTTCTGGAGGGTCTTTATCTCCTCCACAAAATCTTCCTTGCTATGACTCTAACAAAAGATCAAGGCTTGTGGGAGCCTCTTGAAAGAAAATCCTCAAGGGATTAAAGAGGAAGAGGTTTAGAGAGAATTCTCTAATTCTCTCTATTTAGGAGATGTGTGTTATTCAGAATACTTCAACCCAAAGGTTCTATTTATAGAGACCAAGGGAAGATCTTTGTCATTATTAAAATATTATATTTTAATATCTAATATATTAAAATATATCTTTTATTTATTTGAATCTCATTCAAATCTCCTACGATATTTATTTATTTGAATCTTATTCAAATTCTATAAATATCTTTTATTTAATATATCAAATATATATTATTTATTTTAATATTTAATGTATCAAATACAATAAATATATTTTCCTCTTTTATATTTAATATATCTAATATATTAAATATTAATTTGAACACTTCAAATTAAATATTAATTTGAACATTTCAAATTTTTCTTTCAACTAAATTGATCTTTTAGTGTTACTATGAGCTAGCAAGGGGACCTTATGGACCTACAGATTATAAGCTCCAATGATACAAAATTAATTAATTAAACTCTTTAATTAATTAATTTTCATTCATTAACTATAGGTCACTCCACTATAGACCTAGAGTTGCACTCTTATGCACTATAGGACAAGTTGTGTCCATAGATATAATCATTACATGCAAGTCGATCCTTCACAAGTTGTTCGTAATTACAGCTGGGTCAAAAGTCCATTTTACCCCTGTAATTACATCTTGCACCTTAAGTACCACTGATCCTCTAATGAACAATATGTTTATAATCTAATTATAAACTAAGTCCCTCTCGGGCCAATGAGAGGGTGGGGCCCCATTGTTCAAGTCCCGAAATCAGCACTTAAGGGAACTACTCATCTGCTTACCCTATATGGGAAGAAGTGAATTCCATCTTGTGAGATTATGTTCCCAGCTCCCTATTTGGTCAAGTCCCCAAAATGGTAGGCATATTGAATCGGCTACAAAAGCCACTCTCACCCATGCAAATTAAAGGACAAGCCCTCACAGGCAGGAGTTCATAACTCACTCAGGATTAAGATCGAGTCGCATATGATCATCCTGATGAAATATTAATCTTCTCAATTAACGGATTTATAAAGAGAGATTAAATATTTCGTGGTCCAGTCTTATACAAACTCATTGTATAAGATACCCCCACTCACATGTCTCCACATGAATGATTTGGATCAAATCATTTGTAACTATTACAAAGTGGGCCGTATCAATAGTGTTACCAGGATAAGGCACCCAACCTTATCCATATACTATGACCCTTTAGGTTATTTCTTGAACATGATCCTCTCGTATGTCATCCACATACTGTTCAAGATTACACTAATAACCTTGGATTTTTCATATAATGGATAATATTATATTGCAAATAAAATAATCAAAATTATTATTTATTATTAAATAAATTATTAATTACGAGGCTTTAGGGCATAAATCCCAACAATATGTTGTATCACACAACATGGCTCATCTCAAAAATGGATCATGTGAAATATATCTTCGAGAACCCATCTTTATCAGGACGAATTGCTAGGTGGCAACTTATTTTATCTGAATATGACATCACCTACGTGACTCAAAAATCAATAAAAGGAAGTGCCCTTGCTGATTACTTGGCACAACAGCCTATAGAAGACTATGAGCCAATGAAGTTTGACTTCCCTGATGAGTACGTTTTCACTATAACAACGGAAGAAGAAAGATCAAATTCAAAGATGTGGACCATGTTTTTCGATGGAGCTTCAAACGAGTTGGGCCATGGAATAGGGGTGATATTAATATCACCCAATGGAGAATTGTTCCCTCTCACTACCAAGCTATGTTTTGACTGTACACACAACATGGCTGAATATGAAGCATGTTCAATGGGCATACAGGCAGCTCTATATATGAAAATTAAGAAACTTCAAGTATTAGGGGATTCTTTGTTGGTAATCCATTAGTTAAGGGAAGAATGGGAGACTAGAGATGCTAAGTTACTACTGTACAAGCAACTTATATCAAAGTTGTCTCAGGAATTTGATCAAATTTCTTTTGATTACTCGTCAAGAGAAAATAATTGAATAGCAGATGCATTAGCTACACTAGCAGTCATGTTCAATGTGGATTTTGATGAAGAAGTCCAACCAATCAAAGTTGAGAAGCGAGATGCTCAAACCTCTTGTATGAATATCGAGGGAGAGCCAGATGTCAAGCTGTGGTTTCAAGACATCAAGCAGTATCTAAAATGTGGAGAATATCTTCCTCGGGTGTCAGAAAATGACAAACGAACTCTTAGAAGGTTGGCAATGAAATTTTTCTTGAATCGAGAAATACTTTACAAAAGAAACTGATCGGTGTACACGCAAGTGCACGTGATTGAAGTAATATAAAATGGTATGTGAGTACCAAGTATCAAAACCCAAGGGAACGGAGTAACAAAAATATTGTAAGCAAAGTGTAAGGAAAATTGCAACTTGAAAATTAAAATTGAAAAATAAGGTTGGGTTGGTGTGCTGAAAAAATTACAGAATATAATTGCAGAATCAATAAATTGCAATGTTGAAATGACAAAAATTGCAGAATCAAATTGCAGAATTAAGAAATGGCAATATTTGATAGCAACTAGATAGACTTAGTGAATGAAATTTCAAAAGGAATTTAGATAAAGATGAGGCTCAAGAATGTCATTGCCCTAAATTGTAATTGCAAGCCAAAATTGCAATTCCAACCTACTCCACACTCCATTGTAAACCAAAATTGCTTCTCCTATTCACCTTGAATTTAGGTTTTTAGGAGGCTAAGTGAGTGACTTATATGTCTATAGTCTCTCTCTCTTAGATAATTCGGCTCAACAATTTTATTGGCTTTGGAGTCCTTAATCCCTATGTCTAAGGTAAGGATTGACTTATGTCTAAGCTTTTTTTCTTCATCACTTGTGCGAAATCTGCTTATCACTAACCTCATCGGTATTAGATCTAAGCTTGAGTTGATACGCTAGTTGATCAATCTAGGATCTCAACGGAAATTTGTTTAACACAAGCAAACAATTGAGATGTAGGCTTGGTTTTTATTGAAATTTAGGCTACAATTACTTCTTAGGAAATTCACATCCTTGAACCCCCTAAGAAGTTTTAGCTCATATTAAAGATAAAAATCTTAAAACTAATTTTTGAAGAAGAGTTCATATTAAAAAAAAACTGTGTGATTTGCTAATTAATACAAATTATATCCTAAGTGATATTAGAACAACTATGACCATAAATTACGCAATTCTGGGCAATCTCAAGAATTTCTAAAATTCTCAAATTGAATTAAAACTAGAAATTCATAGGCATCAATGGTCTTAAGTTAAAACAACAATATTTTAAGCAATTGGAAGTTAAATAAGCCTTAATTCTAAGACTTATCAGAAACCATGACATAATACTACTTAGATGTGTGAATTCAACATAGGCCCACCAAATTATGAAAGAAATTCACGACAAAATTTGTGGGGCTCACGCCAATGGATATATGATGGCCAGACAAGTCTCAAGGGCTATATATTATTGGTTGACCATGGAAAGAGATTGCATGAAGTATGCAAGAGAGTGTCATAAGTGTCAGATTTATGCAGACAAGGCCAATGTTCCTGCATCTGAACTACATGTCTTAACAGCTCCTTGGCCTTTTTCCATGTGGGGAATGGACGTTATTGGTCCTATTGATCCCAAGGCTTCAAACGGACATCGCTTTATTTTGGTAGCCATAGATTACTTTACCAAATGGGTAGAGGCAGTTTTTTATCGTGATGTGACAAAGGGAGTTGTGATCAAATTCATTAAGAAGGAGATCATTTGCCGCTATGGCCTCCCCAAAACCATAATCTCTGACAATGCCAGAAACTTAAATAACAAGATTATGAGTGAGCTGTGCGAGCAGTTCAAGATCAAACATCTCAATTCAACCCCTACAGACCAAAAATGAATGGTGCAGTTGAGACCGCCAACAAAAATATAAAGAGAATTGTTCAAAAGATGACAATAAAATATAGAGACTCACATGAAATTCTTCCTTTTGCTCTGCATGGCTATCGTACTTCAGTTCGTACCTCAACTGGGGCAATGCCCTTCTCTCTAGTTTATGGTATGGAGGCAGTCCTTCCAATTGAAGTGAAAATTCCTTCGTTGAGAGTCCTTATGGAAGCTAAGTTAGAAGAGGCTGAATGGGTCCAAAATCGTTATGAACAACTCAATTTTGTCGAGGAGAAGAGACTGACAGCATTGAGTAGAGGTAAACTGTACCAAAGAAGGATGATGAAAGCATATGATAAGAAGGTCTACCCAAGAAAGTTCAAAGAAGGGGACCTAGTACTAAAAAGGACTCTCCCTTTCCAAAAGGATCATCGAGGCAAATGGACTCCAAATTATGAGGGACTGTTTGTGGTAAAAAAGGCTTTCTTGGGAGGAGCTCTAATCTTGACCAATATGGATGGCCCAATCAATTCAGATTATGTTCGTAAATATTATGCATAGACCCTCATATCACTTTCTTTGAAGGCTAGACAAAGTTGCAAGAAATTCAACAAGTGTTTAGGAAAGTTACACGCCAATTTCAGTATTTTGTTTAAGAAGTTTTTCTCTTTGACCTTGGGCTGGAAATTTTGCCATTTGTAGAAAATCTTCTTACTCAATAACTCTTTTCTTTCCTTTCTATCTCTCTTTTCTAATGTTATGGTTGCCTTAATTACTATCGCAATTACGAATGAAATTGGGCATGCCTGAGACTTTTAAAAGCAATGATGTCTGTTCCATAAAATTAATCAAGCTAGAAAGTCGTGGCGAAGGAAACGTATATGTTTTGTCCAAACAAGAGAATTGTTAAAAAGGTAAAGGGACCCTTTAAAGAGTTGGGGCAAAACTGTTATTGTCAGTTTGGTGGCAAATCAGAATAAAGCTATCCTCGTTACAAAGGAAGTTTTAAACTAAGGCAAAACTGTTATTGTTAGTTTGGTGGCAAATCAGGATAAAGCTATCCTCGTTACAAAGGAAGTTTTAAACCAAGGAAAAACTGTTATTGTTAGTTTGGTGGCGAATCAGGATAAAGCTATCCTTGTTACAAAAGAAGTTTTAAACTGGGATAAGGTCGTTATCCTCATTTTGGTGGCAAATGAGGTTTTTCTTTTCTTGATACGGTGGTCGAGCTATTTTGATTTTAAATTCTCCTAGCATGGTGGATTTGTGTTTTTTTGCATTTTGCATTTTTCACATCATTTGTATGTTGCATGCATTTAAATAGCCCCACTCTTGAAAGTTTCAAATGCGTGAAGTTAATCTCGGATTAAGGGTGAAACCTTTGCATAAATTGAGTTTAGTCCTTTTTCAAGGTTGAGTTCTTTTAGTCAAGCAAAAAATGATCAGGTATTAACATTTTCATTTCATGCAAGTAAACATTCTCTATTTAGGAGAATTTCCAATTTGTTCAATAGAACTATTTCATTTTAAGGTTTGTTTTTGGAATGTTTGAAATAAAATCATTGTCCTTTTTAAAACAAATTTATGAAATAAGAAATCTTTGTTTTATGTTTGATTTTTGGCAATAAGGTTTTGAAATAAAAATCGTTGTCTTTTAAAACAATTCCCTGTTTTGTTTTGGTTAAATCGAACCCTACTGCTTAGTAAAGGTCAAAGCCTGTGTCAAGTCAGGTCCATTCTTTCCTCTTTTGGTTAAATCGAATTATACTATTTGGTCGAGGTCAGTGTCTTTGCCAGCTCGATTCCATCACTCTCTCGAGATAAAAATTCACCATTCAAATACTCTATCTTTTCATTTGTCTTCCCTTTCAATCCTTCAAGGATACACAAAGGGGGGCAAACTGTAGACACCGTATTTGGATCGGATAATTTTTATTTTTATCCTAGTTATTTATTGTGTTTATTAAAATAAAAGGGTTTAAAGTATAAAAAAAAAGGTTTTGTTGAAAGAATTTTATTTTTATTTTATTTTTTATTTTTTATTTTTTTTTCAAGTTCTTTTTATCTCTCAAAATATCTCATAACAACTTCTTCAACGATTTTGGTCTTCTTCCCCCATTTCTTTCTCCCTATTTTTCTCTCTCTCCCCACTCTCATGTATCTTTCTCCCTCATTATCTCTCTCCCTCATTGCACGTAGTTAGACTTTCCCTCTTCCTCTACTTAGTGTGTACTAATTTGAGAAGTGGTAGGAGCTTATAAAAGGGACCTTGATTGATTCATAAAAGAGGGGCAGTAGAAATTGGAGGGCAAAGAATTAAGAGGAATTGAAGAAGGAATGAATTTTAGCAAAGGGAAGTGGAGAAATTTGGTCAAAAATCATTTTTGACTCTAAAACCCCCACTTTCTCTCTCCTCAACCTCACTTACTCTCTCCAAACACATCAATTCATGCAGCTTTCTTCATCTTCTTCTTTCCTTTACTCAAATTCAAACTTCCACTTCTCCGATGAGTCCTAATTCGACGGCAACCAAAGGCACAATACGCGCAAACGAACGATGAGCAGGCGATTTATTGGCGAGCTCCATATTCCTTTGGCTTTCACTTCTTTTTCTTCTTCGTTTGTTTCTGCATAAGGTGAGAGATGGGAGAATTGCTTTTCTAACTCCCCTTTTTGGCCCCCATTTATTTGTCTATTTCCTAACTTGCCCTAACTTTTTGTCTAAATTTCAATTAACCCTTGGGTTGTTGTTTGAATTTCAATTAACCTTAATTGATATTTAAATTTCAATTAATTTTTGAATGGAAATTTAAATTTCAATTAATTTTTGAATGAAAATTTAAATTTCAATTAATTTTAATTGTTGTTTAAATTTCAATTAATACTAATTGTTGTTTAAATTTCAATTAATGTTGAATTGTTGTTTAATCTATTGTTAATTGACCAATCAATTGTATGTTTAACTTTTCCATAACATGTTGGTTTAGTGTCAAATAGTCCATGAATGGTTGTCTAAATTCATTTTAGTCTTAATTGTTGTTTAAATGTCAATTAGCCTAAGTTGTAGTTTAAATTTCAATTAATTTTTGAATGGTTTATTTTCGTCATTTGATTACTTAATTTGCTATTTGATTTGAATAGGAAATTGATTATTTCATTTTGATTTTGAATTAAATTGCAAATTGCTTAATTTGTTTAATTTGCAAATTGCTTAAATTTTGCTATTTGATTGTTTCATTTTGGTTTGAATTAAATTGCAAATTGCAAATTGCTTAATTTGCTTAATTTGCAAATTACTTGAATTTTGCTATTTGCTTGTCATAATTTAAATTAAATTGTAAATTGTTTAATTCGTTAAATTGGTAATTTGCTTAATTTGCAAATTGCTTGAATTTTGTTATTTGCTTGTTTTGATTTGAATTAAATTGCAAATTGTTTAATCCGTTAAATTGGTTTAATTTACTTAATTTGCGAATTGCTTGAATTTTGCTATTTGCTTATTTTGATTTGAATTAATTTGCAAATTGTTTAATTCGTTAAATTGCTTAATTTGCAAATTGCTTGAATTTTGGTATTTGTTTGTTTTGATTTGAATTACTTTGCAAATTGTTTAATTCGTTAAATTGGTTTAATTTGCTTAATTTGCAAATTGTTTAAATTTTGCTATTTGATGATTTCATTCAAATTTGATTTGAATGTGTAAAGACGTTTCCCAGACTCCCCCCCACGCGTCCATTCAGTATTTGAAAAACAGAAACTTGTTATAAAAAACACACACAAAAAATAAAAGTGTTTTAAACTTTTCTTAATGGATTTTAAAAACGTTTTTCAAGTTTCAAAATCAAGAAAATGCTTTGGTTACCAAGCACACCTATTTTTTTAAAATAAAAAATAAAAAACCAATTAATTATTAAACGGGGCATTAGTTGTTTGTTTTAATTTAATGAATTATCTTTTTTGTTTATCTTAGGTGCTTTGGGTCGATGTTATTCTCAAATGCTAGTTTCCAAGATTATGATAATATGACGAGAAAGAAACTTTCTTTCTACATTACTTAGGTTTATTTTATTTTGGTTAGTATTTATATTGTAATTTTTTTTTATTTTGAACTAAAACTTTCTACAAACAAATTGCAAATTTAGTTTGATATAAATTTTCTTTTATATCATTATTTAGTGCACAATTATTTTTGGGTACAAAAAGCTTAGAATTACAATGACATTCGAAAGAAAAAATATGAGATTTAAAAAAAAACATTTATACCATGGAAAAACTCAATTCTAGGGCTCTAGCATATGCCGACGTTGAAGATATAGCATTGGCATATGTAGCTTTGTCGATGCTACATCCTTAGCATCGACAAAGGCAGGTTTGCCAATGTTAACCATTTTTAGCGTCGACAGAGCTTTGCCAACGACAAATTGTTGACAAAAATTTCAACGCAATTCTTTCATTGGGACAACCTTTTCTTTGATGCCAAAAAGTGTCAGAATTCATGTAGTGCGTCTAATAAGTCCTTAAACTTCCAATTTTGTGCCCAATATGTCCTTGACCTATATAACACTTTTTCAAATTAAAAAACTTAATAGACATAAAAAAAAATTGAAAGTTTAATGTCCTATTAGACACAAAATTCAAATTTATGTCTAATAGTTTCGTTAATTTAAAAAAAAAAAGACGTTGAATATGTCAGAGACTTATTAGTCATAAAATTGAAATTCATGACCTATTAGACATAAAATTAAAAGTTTAGAGACCTATTAGACACAAACATGAAATTAAAGACTAAGCCTGTAATTTAACTGTAAAACAATTTCCATAAATTTCTATAATTTCTATATTTTTTATAATTTTTGCCAACATCAACATTTTTATTGATATTTTTATAAAATAGAGACGCAATTCTCTCTTTTTGGAACATGAGACATATTTTTGTTGACGTAGATATTTCGAACCTTGATATCATTTTTTTTTTTGTTAAATTATATAAAATACCTCTGAACTTTGTGGTAAGTTTCAATTTTGTCCAAAACTTTGAAAATTTTCATTTTTACCATTGAACTATGAAATTTGTTAAAAAAAAATATCCTTGAACTTTGAAAGTGGTAAAAAAATATATGTTAAAATAAATATGAAAATTGACATGGCAATTGATGTGTAAAAATTAGAGGGCGTATATCATACTATTTATAACTATATAGAAGATTAAAATCGTTGTTACTATTTATTTCATCTCAAAAGATTATGTTAAAATCATTTACATAATCAATTTTTAAACATCAATTGCCACATCAATTTATATGAATAATATTGTAAATGATGTCACATAAATTTTCTTTGTTTTCTAACCATTTCTTGACAATGGTTTTCATCTTACTTAAGAAAATATTTGAATTTTTAGCCAAATTCTAAAAATAAAAAACAAGTTTTAAAAACTATGACTCCTTTTTATAATTATTTTGGTTTTTGAAAATTATGCTTTTTTTTTTCTTAATTTCTTTACAATGATTTTCATTATTCTCTTAGGAAACATTTAGATTTTTAGTCAAATTTCAAAAACAAGAACAAGTTTTTTTAAAAACTACAGCTCTATTTGATAACCATTTGATTTTTTATTTTTAAAAATTATGTTTGTTTTCTCATCATTTCTCTACCATAATTTTCATCTTTCTTAAGAAAACATTTGAATTCTTAACTAACTTCCAAAAATAAATATAAGCTTTTAAATTTTTTTTTTTTTTTTTAGTTTTCAAAACTTGGCTTGATTTTTGAAAATATATGTGAAAAGTGGATAACAAAACAAAGAGACTCATAAGTGAAGTAGTGTTTATAAACTTAATTTTAATAAAAAATAAAAAATCAAAATCAAATAGTTATCAAACCTATTTTTTTTTTCTTTAGGCTTGAATTTTGAAAATATTTATAAAAGGTAGGGAGGAAAAAAAAACTGGCGTTTATAGGGGTAATTTTATAGATAATGGAATTTAAATAAACACCAAAATTGGGGTAGTTTTCAAAATAATAATTTATAAAATGTAAAAAAAAAAAGGAAATTACAAATTTAGGATAACCACGAAAACTATTGTTTAAAATAGGGTAGCTAAATTGTGTACATGGTACACGATTTCCATGTAGTCACACGTTGGCTTTGCAATGTGGAACTTATGTGTTTTATGTGGAACTCGTGTACATGGTACACAATTTACATGGAACTCGTGTACCATGTACACAATTTACCTCTTTTTATTTGTTTCATTTCTTTAATTAATGCATCATATTAAACTACCCATTTTGTTTTCATTTAATCTCGGTAATTTCAAAAAATATTAAAATTAATCATTATTGTTAGTTTTGGAGTTAATGTTTATCGAACTTAGTAAAATAAAAATAATAATAATTTCATTTAAGAAAAAGATACAATGAGAATATGTTTGCAAAATTATATTTATAGACGAAAAGTTAATAGAGATTATATATTTTTTAACCATAAACTAACAATGTGAACTAATTTTATGGTTTATTGAATGTACCAATATTAAATTTGGACATTTGAAAGTATAGATGCTAATTAAAATATAACATGTCCCAAAATGATATTTTAACGCATTAATTTATATATTTCTATATTAGAAGTATGACTCAAATTTTTATATAAGTATACTTGAAATAGCAAGTAAGAATTTAAATATTTTTTTCCATTTATAAAAATTCATAAAATTATTGTAGTTTTTTTTATGTAAATATTTTATAAATAGATATATTTTTTTGTTATATGAATTGATATTTTATAATAAATAAATTTGAATTAGTTACATAAAATAAAATACTTTGTTTTATTTTTATGGGTTGATATATAATAATAATAATAATAATAATAATAACAATGAAAAAAAAAATTATATTAAAAAAGTTTGAGTGCTACGTGACTTAAACTTTGGCCCGGATGAAGGCTATAAAAAATATCTAAGGGGGCTTGCTACTAAACCAAGGGCAATATTATAGAATCATACTAACATTTTACTAAATATAAGTAGAACTTGTGTACGGTGTACACGATTTTCGTGGTAGAACTCGTGTATGGTGTACATGATTTTCGTGTCGTTCCATGTGGCGATTTTCGCCTATGTGGCGCAACGTGTCTAACTTGCATCTCAGGGCCATGTTTCATTAATGAAACACATGTACATGGGCCCCGAGTTAGCTAGTTTGTAACTCATGTACATGAGTTAGCTACCCCAGATCTTGAATTAGTTTCAAAGCTATCATATTTTTGTTATTTTTTAAAAAAATCCGGCGTTTATAAGTTAAATTTTTAAAAATAAAAAATAAAAAATAAAATGGTTAGGAAACGGGGCAAATTTTAATTGGTGGAGAGAAGGCCATCCAAGCATTAGCCGAGGATAACAAATATCTGCCAGGTCACCATTTCAAACACGGCCGTACTCACAACCACCGCAACATTTCCTCGACAAAAAGAAAACTCATCCTCATCATTCATTCCCACCAAAATCAATAATAAAAATCTCAAATCTCAAATCCATTTCATCTTCACTTCAAAATTCCTCCAAATTCCACTCCCAATCCTCTAAAATCCATGGTTTCACCTTCATTGCTCGAACCTCATCCCTTAAAATGGAACAAAAACTTCCCAGTTCATTTCGTCCCTTCTCCTTCTCCATCAACAAGTGGTCGTTATCATCTGTACAGACCCTTTATCCTAACCAGAAATTTGAGAATACAAGGTTCTACCTCTGTCAAATTCGGTCTTAGATGCTGCTTCTTTTCCGACAAGGGGAAGACTTCAACGACTTCGAATTCCAGGTCGCTTGAGGCAGATAAACCCAAAAGCCCAATGGAGGTAATTGCGAATTCGATTATGAATGCCCTCAAGGCATTGCGGAAGCCTGCACTTGCTGCGGTGTTGTTGGGATTGCTGTTGATGTACGATCCTAATTCTGCATTGGCCGCTTCTGGTGGGCGAGTTGGAGGAACTGCGTTTTCGTCGCGCTCGTCTTCGTCTTCGTCTTCGAGGAGTTACTCAACTCCCAGGATGAGTTCCGGGTTTTCGTATTCTGCGCCGTACAGTTCGCCGTCCATGTTTGGCGGCGGAGGGATTTACGTTGGGCCCGCGGTTGGGGTTGGAGTCGGTGCCGGCTCAAGTTTCTTCTTCATATTGGCGGGTTTCGCGGCGTTTCTTCTTGTTTCGGGATTTCTCTCCGATCGCTCGGATAGTACTGTTCTTACTGCTTCCGAGAAAACTAGCGTACTTAAGCTTCAAGTATGAAGGACCTCTCTCTTTTTCTAATATGTGTTTTTGTGTTACTCTTTACTCTCATTCATCTTTAGAATCAACGGTTGAAATTCAGAAAATGGTTGTGTTTTGTGCATAGATGCAACTTTGGATGCTTTATTATAAGTGGAGGAGATTCACTTGATTTGTTATGTTTGTTTGATGTTGGTCAATGGTTATATTTCTCCAATTCTTTATTGTAATAGTAGAGTTTTCCGACAAGTTGTTTGTTGATCAAGGATGTAGCTGGTGTTCTTGAAGGAGAAACAGTTTCAGGTTTCTGTATTTAAAATTAAGAGCCTTTTTATGTAGACAGAATCTTTTTGAAAACAACTATTTGAACAAAAAATATAGAAAATAGAAATATGGTTTCTTTGATATACATTTTTTCAATTAAAAGTTCATGTATAAATTATTAATTTTTAGTCGTTCTTTAAGTGTCACTTGATGTCAATGTGTTATATCTTGAAGTTAGTAAGGAAAAGAAATAAATGAAAAGACAATAGCGAAAAATACTTGGCAAAACGATTGTGAATTCTAGAAAGAGTGGAAACAGTGGACTATTTCTTCATCCATTGTGAGTCTGTGACTTGGCGAAAAGAAGTTGGAATTTTCTCCCATGCTAGAAGTTTCTTGTCATGAGGAGCGGCTCTAATTGCTTTCAGAGGTCTTGTCGATTGGATGTTTATTGATAAAGGTAGAATTCTTGGGAGAAATGCGGATATATCCCACTTGTGGGCTATTTGGATGAGAAACATTATGCTTTTCAACAATAATTATAGTGACTTTTATAGTTTTTTGGGGATTGTACAGAACATAGCCTCTATTTGGAGTGCTTTAGACAAAGTTTTAATTACAGTACCCTCTTGATTAACTTAGCCTGAAGAAGATTTTTTGTAACTTCCTCCCTTGGCAGAGGATGCATATCTCCTTGGATGTTATATGCTCCCTTCCTTTTTAATGGAAAATGTCATGTTTCTTATCTTATTGAACAAAGAGAGGGGATATGTCTATTGATTGTCTGAGCTCCTGGACATCGAAATCTCAAGAACTTGAACAATGTTTCTAAAGTTATCAAATTGCAAAATAAATATTCAGAATAAACATCCCCTTATGGTTCTCTCTCCAAGCTGATGCTTCTATGTGCAAAGAAGATAATGAGACTCATTCTCATCCTTTTTCCATTTCTATTTGCTGGCAGAATCTAAGAAAACATCCAGCTCTACCAGCTAACTTTAATGCCCTCATCACCTATGCTCATGGAGGTCATTCTTTTGAAAAGAAGACGAAGATCTTGATGTCTAATGTTATGGCATTGCTATTATTATTTTCTTTCGAGGTGGGGGGTGTTTATTTGTTGAAAAGAAATAGAACCTTCAAAGATGTCGAAACCCCCATTTCTTTTTTTTAATTATAGCTTGACCTATCTTTATCTTGGAAGAGATTTTGTAAATTCCATTTCACCTGATTGATGCTCTTCTCTCCCTTTGTAGTTTTTTTTATAATTATTTTAATGGAAGGTTCCTTCGGTTTCTGACAATGAACAGAAAAAATCAAAAAAAGGTTGTAAAGTTCAGTTTCATGATTTGAAAAACAAATGTAATAATTTACTGGCACATTGAATGCACTGTAGAAAATGTAGTGTCTGTAGCCATGAATGATTGATTTTCTCGTAGGATAAATGAATGCATATTGTAGACTTACAATTTACTTTATGGAAAATTTTCTGCAAGAATGTCATCATTCTGAACTCATGATGTAATTCTCTCTCTCTAGGTTGGGTTGTTGGGCATGGGCCGGGGACTCCAAAGAGATCTAAATAGAATTGCTGAAAGTGCTGATACATCAACCCCTGAGGGTTTGAGCTATGTACTAACTGGTAAACTATTGATTTCTTCTTCCTTTTGAAATTAATTACCTCACTTTCTGTTTCCTTCCATAAAAAAAAGCAGTAAACTGGTACTATTAGTCCTTGCATATGAGAAGGTACTTTAGAAAAATAAAAGACCCTAATAGCCAATGACGCCATCTTATGTTTTCTGAAACTGTTTCCAGCATGTGCTATAAAACAAATTTTCTAAGTCGTTATTGTTATTTGTTTCAAAACTGTCTTTAAAATTCTTCCAAAATTTGTTTATAGAGATTTCTTTAAGTGGCAATAACATGCATGTTCTTCTGTTGTGCGGTTAAAGTAACTTATTCTCTATGTGATTTTTGCTTTCACCTTTGGGTTGCAGAAACAATTCTAGCGCTACTTCGACATCCTGATTATTGCATTTCAGGTTATTCGTCTGTAAGTCTCACTATCTCCTTGGAGATTACCTGATCTAGTTGCACAGAGTTAACAAATGCATATTAACTATTAAGGTAATAAATTTAGCTGCATACAAAACCCCATACCAATCTCTACACTCCTCAGTAAGTATTCTTTGGTTCCTCCCGAACCATAGTTCTCGTAAAATGGCCTTACATATGTTGGACTAAAGCACCTTTTCCTTCTTATCAAGACTGTGACCAAGGAGATTATTTTTATCCCTATAATATCAAGAATGAATAATTTCGGAACAATTTGTCGCAACTTTTTTGCTTTACTATCAAAGGAAGACTAAGTGAAACTGATTTTTGTCTCTTTCTGCATAGAACACACCAATTTTCGGGTTAAAAGGGGTTTAGAGGTCATTTTTTTTCTAGATCCTCTATATGGGTGGCACCAAACTTTAGTCCATAAAAAAATCATGATTTTCTTGGGCACTCTTTGTCCTTTTTAATTTTCTTTCCTCTAAAAATTGTGTTAATAATCTGCTGCGAGAAAAGGGACTTGCTAGAGAATCCCTATAAGAAAATTTTCATTTTCCTCTTTAGATTTATTGCCATCTTTATTGGTAATAAGAAGAGGGGCATTAATAAATAGGGATTCTGGACAGAACTGAGTGAGCAAGAGTTGACCCCTTCTGTAAAGGATGAAGCTTTTCCCTTCAGCAAGTTTTTCCAGAATCTTTTCCTCAATTAGTTTCCAGAAATCAAAACACTAAGGTCATCACCTCAAGTGACACCCAAATTGGAGCGCCATTTTGCTATACTCGTGGCCTCGAATTTGAGCACGCAACACAAGCTTTTTTATACAACGTTCATAATTAACCTAGGTTGGAGGGCTTTTCTCTGATCCCTTCTTAGTTCTTTTGAAAAGGGGTCAGGGTCAGCTTGTTCCTTTGTCCTTTATCTTTGTTTGGCTGTGACAATCTTTTTGAATGAATATCTCGTTTCTTAGATATAAAAAAGAAAGAAACCATTCTTCTGACCCTTTCCTTGCTCAAATTAGCCCTTGAAACTGATGTTTTGTTCATATATTAGTTAGTCACCAACGGCCAGCACCATTGGCTAGGACATGAACTTGGGCGGGAAATATAACCTTTGCTTTAAGGTTCAGAACTCCGGGTGAAAAGCTTGATACAAGAAAACTCTTGATATCTCCTAGAAATGGAGTTTGAGTGCATGAACTTGCTAAGTCTCCAATGGATTAGTGGGGTGGACTTTGTATAAGCTGATTAGCTATGTTATGCTCTTAATTAGTAGCATATATAGCCTCCCCATTTTGCCTACATGATAGCGTGGTGGTGAAGCTTCTTCCCATCTAATGTGCATGCTTATCATCACATCCTTCCTTGAATTATTTCTCGCAAGGCTTACTGGGCTTAGTTGGTATTGGAAGCTTAATTTCACTCTTTTCTGAAAAACTTAGATGGATCTGAAACGTAGTATAGAAGATGGAGAGAAGCGTTTCAATAAATTATCAATTGAAGAGCGAGGGAAATTTGATGAGGAAACTCTTGTCAATGTGAATAGCATCAAAAGACAGAGTACAAGCAGCCAGAGAACAAGTGGATTTAGCAATGAGTACATTGTGGTTAGTTTCACTGGCCTTGAGTTTTATGCAATCTTTACTGTCTTGATTTTTCTTGCTGTCCTGATTTAGAGTATGCTTTTGGTGTATATTCATTCTCTTGATTTTTGTGTGATGTGTGTGTGTGGTAACATTGGAGAACCACTCATTTTGAAGAAAAACGTGATGCTCTGTTTCTTCTTATTCAAGTATTTTTAAATTTTAACAGAAGTGTTTGGTTATTTGGTTGTACATATAGTATTACTAATTCCTCTTGAGGACTACAAATAGTTTATTTTATTAGGAAACAAATTAACTATACAACAAACACTTAAAAATTCTGGACTATACTAATTGTAACTTTTCGGAGTCATCCAAAATATTCAATATCCTACTGGTTTCTCAATGCAAGTTTTAGGCTTTGGAAAATCGTCTTGTCAGATATGCTGAGGCGTATGTTGGCTGGACACTTTTGCAGTATAACTTATTCTTTTAGTTCTAATTTAGATATAAAATTGAAAGGAAAAGTTGTTTTTTCTCTCCATTAAAACAGAACCCATCTGGAATGTAATTCAAAATTTAGGTGATATTTTACATATATATTATTGGATTTAAATTATTATAGTATGATGATTGGTTACTAAGATGTTTTATTGTCTCAAATTTTCATTAGAGACGCATTCGTTTTGCTGATATAGATGAAAGAAAAGGCCTTGGTTTCCATTTTTCTCCCCTTTGATCACAATATTTTGAATATTAGATAACAATATTGGTGGCTGCTGAGGGAGTACATAAGCTACCCGCTATCAATGGCAGTGGGGACTTGAAGGAAGCTTTGCAAAAACTTGCATCCATTCCTTCCAGCAAAATATTGGTAAGTTGGTATTTTAGGCCCCGTTTGATAACCAAGGATTTTGGTTTTTGATTTTTGAGAATTGTGCTTGTTTTCTCATCATTTCTCTACTATGAGTTTCATCTTTCTTAAGAAAACATTAGAATTCTTAACCAAATTCCAAAAACAAAAACATGTTTTTGAAAACTACATTTTTTAATTTTCAAAATTTGGTTTGGTTTTTGAAAACATATGCAAAAAGTAAATAACAAAATTAGAAAATGCATGGGTGGAAGTAGTATTTATATGCTTAATTTTAAAAGACTAAAAATCAAAAACCAAATGGTCATCAAATGGGGTCTTAGTATTTCATTTCTAATTTGTTTATTCTTATGTCTCAAGGTTGATTCCGTTTGCATGCAGGCAGTTGAAGTTTTGTGGACACCGCAGAATGAAAACGACACATTGTCTGAGCGTGAACTCCTTGAAGATTATCCACTTTTAAGGCCTCTATAAGTCTGTGTGAAAATATATTTTTATTCTTACCTTGCTTTACTTATTACAAATAAATATGATGATTAGAATATAGAGCTGTCTTGAGATAGAAAAAGTGTATATAATACCATAAATCAAAAAATTGGTCCACAAATTACAAATATAGTTTTAATTTGGTTGTTTTTCATTCAGGTTCTATCATTTGGTGAGTGAACACTGGCTTTTTACAATGTACTATTTAGTGATGATAGAATGGTTATAGCAAATTGAAATCGAAATCGAAACTGAATGTGTACCTCAACCCAACAAATAGTGCTTTATTTTGAGAATCAGGAGATTGTGAAGTCCTTGTGCTGTTTAGATAAACATTGGCGTTCAGGATCAATTATGCTAACACTTCTGAAAGTCATGATAATGGAGAATGATCTTCCTTTGATATTCAAGGTCAAGGTGCTCCAATCTCGTAATTTGCCACTTTTCTTTTTCTGTTTTCATCATTACAAATTTTATTAACTCTAGTTGTTGCCAGCAGTAGAACTTTAGCCATCGTCATTTCTGTTGGAGCCCCAACCGTTATCCTAAATAGCACACTACTTCTGACAGCATATTCAAGTCGAGCTTGTGGGTATCTCCATTGTCGTTTCCTCTCGCTTGTGGGTATTGTTGCATGCGAGTTTGTGCACGCCGCTGCCGATTATGCTCATCATGGGTCTGTGGAAGGCTCGATTGAGATCGAACAATGTCGTTGTTGTCGGATCTTTCATTCGTTTGTTGGGTTGTACGCGCACGCAGGTAAGCTATTTGTGTCTGTTCGTGTTTGTCCGACGACTATCCCACCATTTGCTGCTGTTAGATCTATCATCCCCGTTCCTTCGTGACTTTTCCTGCACAGGCCTTGGTTCTGTTGTCTTCATGTTTATTTCATTTTCACTGGTTTGTAGAGGTTCAAGTTTAATTTCTGCATAGCTATTCATCAAATCTTGAAATTGCTGCCAACAAATTTATCATTTAATAATTCTTGTGTTTACTTGGGACAAATAAGTAATTATTCTCGAGCCTTCTCTTGTAGTAAATATCTTTGTGGATTATCGATTTTGGAGCTTCTAATCTTATGACTGGTTCTTCTTCCTTTTTTGACTCATACTCTCCTTCATATTGCAATGAAAAAAATTAGAATTGCATATGATAGTTTTTCATCTGTTGTAGGAAAATGAATTATTAAGTTGATTGAGGAAATCACTCTATAGTATGTCCTCCATATATGTTCTCAAATTAGCTTGTAATCTCTTATTTGTTAGTAAACTTTCTAAAGGTTCAAATTGTTGTGTTCTTTCTACTTTAGAGCTTTACATTACAAAATTTCAGCTTTTTTGACACAAAAATTGTCTGGAGAAGCCAAAAAATCATCGACAAAAGGTTATCCCATGAAAAAATTTCATCCGGCGTTTTGTCAACAGTAGACTGTAAGCATAACCCTTTGCCGATGCCAAAATGGGTAGTGTCGGCAAATGTAGGTTTTTTTGATTCCTTTACGTAGCATCGACAACATTTTCAAGCTTTACTGACGCTTTTCTGTAGCATTGGCGGATCATGAAACTAATATTATATGGTAGTGTTTTTTTGCATTGCTACCATATAGTATAAGTTCTCTCTCTATAATCGAACAAATAATGCTTTGGCATCTTAGGTTAGACCATCGTCCTAATTTTTTTCTACCTCAAATACTTATTTTTGAAGCTATTTAAAGGAGTTAATTGTTTTCATTTTCATTACGTAAGTTGCATATTTGCTAAGGATCATTGATTGACCTTTTTACCAAAACCTTTCAAGTCTACCAAACCATTTTACTTAATTAATAGAGATGTTTGAGGTGCTTTTGAAGTTTTGACTCATATGGAAAACATTGATTTGTAACTTTTATTGATGATTACACTTGTTTGTCTTGGGTCAATTTAGTGACAAAAATATGAAGTGAAGAATATATTTTAAATGATTTTACAATAGGATTGAAACCAAGTTGAAACCAAAACAAGTATCCTTCACTCTAGTCATGACTTTTTGAAAGATAAAGTATTTCATCAATCTTCTTGTCGAGATACCCCTCAATCAAATGATATTACTGAATGAAAAATAGGCACTTAGACGTTCTTGGATACCCACTAAAGTTTTGAGTTTTAAAACTCCCCTTGATGTTTTTGAAGAATTTTTTTCCAAAAATGGGTTTGCATATGATTTTACCATCAAAGTTTTTGGGTGTATAACTTATTTACATATATATTCATAGTTCTTTTCGGTCAAAATTAGATCATAGGGCTATTAAAGGCATTTTTTGGACTATGTTTCTAGAAAACCGACTAATCTCAAAACATACTAACCAACCTAAACCAACTAGCATTCGATTAGAAGGTTAATTACAAAGAAGTAAAAGACCTAAATGCCCAACCACATCCCTAAATCAAATCCACCCACCAAAATCAAAATCGTCCACGAGTTCATGAAACTGGCCAGGCGCATTATAAAGGAAGAGATTAGAGATATGAGATGTGTAGTAGATGGAAGAGAGCAACATGGTAGGCATTGGATCCAAATTTGTCCATAATAGGAAAACCGACCAATCTTTTTGTTGGTTAGCTTAGAATGAACTTTAGTTGGTAAACGAGAGATTCCCAGATGTGTGTTTGATGACACTAATTTTAATAAATTTGTGTAATACACATGCAATATTGTAACCTTTTTTTAAATTAAGTTCTCTCCCTCTCTATATATTTTTATATTTAATGCAAAAATGATATAAGATAAAAGGAACAAACAAGAACACAAAAGAAGAAAACAAAGAAAAGTGAGATGTTCAGAAATGTGTAGTTTTTATTTCAGTTTTTTTTCTTTTTCAATGGAGAAGAAGGAAAGAAAGAATTAGGAAAATGAATAGGAAACAAAAATGAAAAGAAAAAAAAAAAATTGGGTGGGTGGAGGGGCTTCACATGACAGTCCAGCAAGAGGAGGTCTTGGGGTTCCAAAGAGCAGGAAGAAGGAACTTCTTGCCCTTAAAGCCAACAGCATTGTAAGCGCCGCCATTGCGAGGGTCGACGGCGACCTTGCCAGTGTAGCCAGGGGCAGCTCCAGTGCCGAACATGCCAGGGCAGGCGCTGGTGGCCTCGATCATGCTGGCCTTCTGGCCAAGCTGGAATAAACCGGTGTTGAATGGGTTGGTGACAACGGAGGCCAAGCCAGAGGCCAATGATACGACCATGGCGTCGGCCCCGATGTCGCCGCTTGGTGGCTTGAGAATGGCACCTGCTGGGCCGTAGTCAGCTCTGTGGAATGGCCATGCGCATGCTCCTGGGCACTCAGTCTCAGGGTTCCCAACAATCACGTAGGGAGTGTCGTCAATAACTCCATGCTCTGCACATTTCCCCATGCAAAGGCCTTCAACGGTCACGTCTCTAGCCGCAACAATAACAGGGACAGCCCGAGGCAATCCAACGACGGCATTTTTGACAAGAATCTTGATGAAATCCCGAGTCATAACTTTTCCAAGAGAGTAATTGGGATCCACATACTGCTTGACCACCTTAACATTAATATCCCCAGCGGCCGGCTGGTAGGAGCTAACCATGCGCCACCAGGAAGAGACCTGTGGGCTGGCCCCAGCCGGGCCATTGTAGTTCAGCGACTTTAGGAAAGTCCTGAGGGTGTTCTTCTGGACCCGACCGAGCCGGCCGTAGAACACCACGGACAGGTCAATGTTGCCTCTCAGCATTTGGCCGCCGTGGTTCACCAATGGGCTCGTGTTGGCCTCAGCCACCAGGAGGAGAAGGGAGATGGCTACTACGCCAAGTAATAATGCAGCACTTGGAAGTCGCCCACAACACGCCATCTTTTTTTTTCTTTTGCGTTTTTTTTTTTTTTTTTTTGTGATTCTTGTGCTGAGATCTTCCTTCTCGTTTTTTCACCTTCCCTCGGCTGGGGTTTTTATATGCAAGTTCAGGTTGTTGGATGCTGCATCATAATCGGGCTGCTAATGGTCTTGGACGATTTGTTTGTTAATTTGCTTCCGTTTTGGGATCTTAGTTTTATCGGTTCTATTCTTCTCTTTCTTTTGTTTTGGTTATTTTTGACTTTTTCTATTATTAGCCTCATGGCCTCCGCTCCACTATTTTTCTAATAGAACTTTTTTTAATTAACATATATATATATATATTACCATTATGTATCACTTTTATTGTTGGTGTTATTGCCACTACGAGCACAATTTGGGTACAGCTCCAAGAAATTTCTGTGGTTATAAATTGGGCAGCACCAGACTTGGATGCAACCCAAGCTACACCCAAGTTTTTTCCTTACCACTACTACTAAGTTCCTTAGATGTATTAAAAAAAAACTCAATTTCTTACAAAAGGTTTTGATTTTTGAATTTTCAAAGTTGTCTTGAATTGAATTTCTAAGTCGGAGCCACGTTAGATATAAAATCTATAAATATGTGTATTTTAAAAAATGATGAATAGGTAGGAAACTTAGTAGACCTTTTTTATATGGCTCATTTTATTGTTTTGTTTTTATTCACAACACTGTAACTTTATTTTCTTATGGGAAAAGATTATTTCAACCAACAATAATATACTTTATTTATTTTCTGGCATAACAATATACTTTTATTTTAAAAAATTAATGTTTCGGACAATTTTAAATTTTTTTTCTATGTTATTTTTATATGTGAGACCTTCATGTTTAAGGATATTTAACTTTAGAAAATGTGGGAGTGCTAACGAGGGTCTTAAATTTTTATCGATTCACATTTCCATGGATTCGACATTGGGTAAATTGGCATTTAATTTCTATTATACCATAAAAAAATCGACAAAATATAACTAAAATATCAATAAAAATTCACTATTGTGAACCTAATAAATAATAAGAAATTTAAACTTATTTAAAAAGGGTGGAATGCTTGTTTAATTTATTTAAATATTTTTAATGAATTTTTTATATTTATAATTTTTCTAGAAATATCCGTCGACATCTATATTATATCGATATCTCCATAAAATTAAGACCTCGACATTTTCGTCAATATCGACATTTAAATCCTTGGTACTAATTAACTAGTATTTCAAAAGGCACGCACCATTGAACGAATATTTTTTTATTACATTGAACAAATACTTTTTGAAGATTATGTTTGCTTTCTATCCCTTAAGTATAGAATTGATTTTTTAAAAAAGGAAAAAAAATCATTTTTGACCCTAAACTTGGTCGGTTGTATCAATTTTAACCCTAAACTTTCAATTTCATCAGTTTAAACCTCAAATTTGGCAAGTTGTATCAATTTTAACCCTAAACTTTCAATTTCATCAATTTAAACTTTCAAGTGTATCAATTTACACATTTAGTTAAGTTTTTGTTTCAATTACCGCGTTAGAAAGTTTCCCACACATGTACAAAGCCACATGTTGCTCTATGATAGGTACTTATTTGTTATTTTTTTAAAAAAATAAAATTGCTGAAGAAAATTAGAGTAGACTCGTCAAAGTGTTTTTCAATTTCAGAGCATGACTTTTTTTGCATTTCTTATCTTTTCTGATTCTGCTCTTTTTTCATTTCATTAATGGAGGGTTTTTCAATTTCAGGGGAGGAAACTCGGTCCAGTGGATTTTAGTAGAAATAAAGCTTATTTGCACAATATTTTCTCTTAATGGAGTACTCCCATTCTCGAATCGATTTGTTTTTCCTTTTATTTCTTGTCAGCCTCGAGCTCGATTTTTCCTCCATCGCCCAACGGGCGTAGGGCTTTTGAAATCGCCCTCGTCGAAATCTTTGTCCCCTTCCTCTCTAGCATCGGTGTCGCCTTAATCCTTCGTAAGACTATCGATGGGGTCAACAAGGTCGACTACGACAAGTTCATTGTATTCATGGATGTTGCTCTGTCCACCATTGCCTTCCTTGTTCTCTCTTGCATTTTAGCCGAGCTCAAACTCCTCACCACCGAAGTTGGCAAAACTGCCATGATCGTCGTCGTCTGGATCTTCTTCACATCGCCGTCGTTGGTATCGACACCGAAGGTGAGGGAGAACATAAGTGCCCATTTTTTTCATGTGAGTCATACTTTCGAGAGTTGAGTTCGTGGTTTTTATGATGATGATGACCTGATTTGGAATGATTTCGTTATTTTTTGGTACATTTAAAAAAAAAAAAAAACAAACCAATACCTATCATAGAGTAGCACATGTCTTTAGACATGTATGAGAAATCTTTCTAACAGTGATTGAAACAGAAATTTAACTGAGGGTGTAAATTGATACACTTATTCAAGTTTGAGGTTTAATTTGATGAAATTGAAAGTTTAGGGTTAAATCGATACAACCTACTAAGTTTGAGGTTTAAATTGATGAAATTGAAAGTTTATGATTAAAATTGATACAAGTTGACAAGTTTAGGGTTAGAATTGATTTTTTTCCTAAAAAAAGAGCAACAAGAAGCAATTAGAGAGCAAATTAAAGAGGAGGGAAAAGTAGAGAGCAAATGCATTCTCTATTAAGTAGTATCTTTCAAAGGCTCCAACAACCACTATTTTGTGATTTACAAGGATCTAGGTTACAAGATTCACACAATTCAAAAGTTGTAATCCAATCTTGAAGAAGATAATGAGAGGGATAATTGGAGAAGATAATGAAAGGGATAAATAGGGATATGTAATCTATGCGGGTTATGGGCATCTAATTAGAATATTCAAATGTAATTTAGAATATTCATAATACTCTCCCTTTACATTCCCATTGTATATATAACACATGCTTCGTTAAAACCTTACTAGGAAAAATCTAATATTGAAAAAAATTCTAGTGAAGGAAAAAGAGTACATTATTCAAATACTTTAATAACTGTCTCATTAAAAACTTTGCTAGGAAACTCCAATGGGATAAAACCTTAAGAAAAAAAAGTGAAGTACATTTACTCCCCTCATGGAAACATCACTTGAGATCTCTGAGTTGTCACATCCCAATGTTGTACACCAACTTCTCAAATGCTATTGTAGGCAATGCCTTTGTAAATAAGTCTACCAAGTTGTCGTTTGAAGAAATTTATTAAACAGTGATGTCGCAATGTGCTTCAAGGTCATGGGTGTGGACGAGCTTTGGTCAAATATATTTTGTTCTATCCCCTTGTTCACACGTGATTTCAAGGAAGCAATAGAAATAGGACACTATAAATGAATTTAAATTGTATTAATTTGAGGTTAGTGGAGTACAATATCTAATATTTATTCTCTGATTCTTTTTCTCTCTCAGGTGTAATTTGTCTGAGGGCTTTGTAGCTTGTTCTCGAATGTGGATTTATTTCGAGGGCTTTGCAACTTGTTCTTGAATGTGGATTTGTTTCAAGGGCTTTGCAACTTTTCTGGAATGTGGATTAGTCTCAAGGGCTCTACAGCTTGTTCTCGAGGTTGAAGCTTCAATCAATATTTAGAGTCTTCAAGTCTTCAAGTTTTGAAGAGTCTTTGGTCTTCGAGGAGTGTTCAGTACCTAAGAACTTCAGAGGGTGTTTGACACCTAAAGACTTTAGGGAGTGTTCAACACCTAAGAACTTTAGAGGGTGTTTGACACCTAAAGACTTTAGGGAGTATTATTCAACACCTAACGACCTCAAAGATTCTCTCTAAATTCTCTAGAGAGTTTAATTTCTAAACCCCCCAAATGAAGGAGAGCTCCTCTATTTATAGAGCTTTCCATGAACATGTGGACTTGGGCCATAATGGCTATTGGGCCCAACCATTGGACTAGGGGCTTTGTTGGCTTTACGTCTTAACAATTTAGATTTGGATTTTATTTAACTTTGACCCAAAATCCATATAACCAATTTGACCAAATTAACTTTAATTATTTGGTCAAATGTTTGGTCAAATGAAGATGTGGCATTTTAATTTAGGATTTGTCAATTTTTGTCTTCAAATTAAATTTGGGACACATGTCAATTTATAATTGGTTCCCAATTTAATTATTTGTAGTTTCATCATTAAGTTGGAATAATGACGTGGCAATTGGGGATTGGCCAAAATTTCTCAATTAAAAAATGACCATTTTCAAGATTTATGCACAAGTATGTGTGGGTGAATCTCGAAAAATATAGTTTGGAGTCAAAATATAAGTTTTTTTGTTCATAATTTTGACTCCCTTTGACATGTCAATTTAATCAAAATATAAATTTGGCTCAAAATTTTGACTTTTTTTATATCATTTTTTTACGCCAATTAATCAATTTTTTGAATTTTGGACAAAATTTTAAATTTTCTTGTTTGGCGACCTACTTTGATTTGAATTTTAATTGGATTTAATTCCAATTTGAATTTCAAGTATGCTCAAACTCTATCCAATTTTGACATGAATTTGAAGCATAACCTTTTTTTTTTTAAAAATTTTGAATTTCACTCAAATTTGATTTGGGGCTGACCTATGATTGTACCCAAACTTTCTTGATTTAAGATCAATGGCTTGGATTCAGAATTTATTTTGGACAAAATTTGGAGTATGCCCAAATTTTGATTTGACAAATCTTGACTAGGGGAGAAATTCTACCAAATTTTAGTTTTGATTTAGAATAGAACTTGAATTTGGATTTCAATCAAATTGTAATTTAGGATAAAATTTAGATTATACCCAATTTTGACGACAAATTCTCTTGAAAATTTGATTCAAATTGAATTAAATTTGAAATTAATCCAACTTAATTTTTTGGTTTAAAAGTTGGACCAATTTGAATTTGTAAATTGAATCAAATTCCACAATTGATCATAATCCAATTTGATTTCAAATTCAAATTATAACGTTGAGTTAATTTGAATTAAAATCTCTAATTTGATGAAGATTTCAAATTGCAGTCATGATATGGCTCAAAATCCAAATCAAATAAAAATTTGAATTCAATTTTTTCCACTAACACCAGTCAGACTCCACACTTGATATTTTAAAATTTATTTTTTTCCTTATTCTACTTCTTCCTCTCTTTCTTGCGTTTGCGCCAGCTCAACATCAGGTAAGTTTTTCTTCTTCTTTATTTTTTTAAATTTCTTTTCTTCAACTTCTTCTTCCATGCCGTTTTTCATTATTTTTATTTTTTTCCCTTCTTCTTCATCTTTTTGTTTCTCTTTTCACGGCAGCAGCCTTTTTTTCTTTTTCTTCTTATTCCTCCTCCTCCCTTTCTTCTTCTTCTTCTTCTTTATGCCAACAACAATTAGGTGAGATTTTTTTTTGTTCTTTGCAGTCACATTTCTTCTTCTTCTTCTTCTTTATTCTTCTTAATGCCACCGTCGCACGTTGTAGTTATTCCAAGATCGAATTTCCATCTACTTTGGTGTCGTCGGAAGTCAAATCGAAGCATCGCGTCATTGTGGGTTTTCGTCGAAACATTAAGTTGAGCGTGTTGCTGAGTTTGCCGGAGTTTCGGGGTAGGTCGCTGTGAGAGAGATGGGTGTGAGGGATTGAAAAAGAAGGAGAGCGAAATTGCAGGGGTGCGGGTGGCGGTTTGAGGAAAAGAGAGAGAGAAAAAAGGATGATATATATATATATATATATAGATATATATTTCCATTTTTTTTTTTGGCCAGCTTCTTTTGTAAACCTTTTTTTTTATTACATTCTTCTATGCAAACTTTTCTCCTTGCAATTTTTTTTTGTTTTTGCCAACTCTTTTTTTCTCCTTTTTTTTAGGCTAACATATTTTTTATTTTTGTCCCCTCTTTATTTTTTTAGGGAGAATCTTTATTTGGTGGCTCCTTTTCCTTGAGGAGTACCCTATTGCTCATCAACCAGAAAGCAAGAGTTTGAGGTAATTTACACTTTTTTTTTCCAGCTAGAATGCCAATCTTAGTGTGGGTACACTTGTGGGACCCTGGCGGTTCTTGGTGTACTTGCAGCTATTCTTGTTTGTGGTTAATTAGCTTTTGTAGCTACAACACTCACCAACCTTAGCGTGGGTACACTTGTGGGACCCTGGCAGTTTTGGGTGTACTTGTAACTACCCTTGTTAGCTGTTAATTAACTCTTGTAGCTACGACACTCACCAACCTTAGCGCGAGTACACTTGTGGGACCCTGGAGATTTTGGGTGTACTTTCAACTACCCTTGTTGTTAATTAGCTCTTGTAGCTACGCCACTCACCAACCTTAGCATGGGTACACTTATAGGACCCTGGCGGTTTTGGGTGTACTTGTAGCTACCCTCACCTTTCGATGTTAGCTTAGGAACATTCGACCTTAACGAGGCCTATGGTGTTCTTGCAGCTTCGCTTCTCTTCGATGTTAGCTCAGGAACATTCGACCCTAATGAGGCCTATGGTGTTCTTGCAGCTCAGCTACTCTTCGACGTTAGCTTAGGGACACTTGACCCTAATGAGACCTATGGTGTTCATGCAACTGCTCTTCGATGTTAGCTCAGGAACACTCGACCCTAACGAGGCCTATAGTGTCCTGCAGCTCCACTGCTCCTCGATGTTACCTCAAAGACAGTTTTCAAGGTAAATCATATTTTCCTTCTAATTTATCTTCTTTTTTTTTGTTTTTATTTTTTGCCACAAGGTTCTTCAGTAATTTTTTAGTGACACCACTATTGGCTTGAAGCAAAGTGAAGCCTGAAGCCTCTTGATTGGGTGAAGAAACAAGCAATGATGAACGGAATCTCCTAACTTGGCGAAGAAGCGAGCGACGACGAACGAAGGTTTTTTTACTTGGAAGGGGAGCGACGACGACGGACGGAGGTAGAATGAGTGAATAATACTGGCTTGATAAGATGAGAGACTGCAAAGTACTACCCACCCCCAAACTTAAAGATTACATTGCCTAGAATTTTCAGGACTGCAAAGTACGGAGACCCTAGCGTTCACACATCTATTGTAGGGACCCTTATCCAGAGCATTCACTCAATCGATGGCCTAACTGATCACAATGGAGGTAGCTCTTTTGATCCCAACACATTAAGCACACAATATTGATGGAGCATGCTTTCAATTTATTTAAGCATGCTAAAAAAATCAATAAAGATAAAAAATTTCTTATTTCAACAAATTTCAATTACTAACTTTCATGCAAGTCAACTATTAATTAGTGCTTAAGTCTATCGGGGTGATAACAACCTCTAGACTCAACAAAAGCACCATAGTGTTCGAACATAAGAGAAAGTCAGTTATGTGCACATGTGTTGCAAGGAAATTACAGATAAAGTTTAAATGCACTCAATTCAGGACATGCGTCAGAGATCATTCTATTGCAAAAAAATTCACTTAGATTACTTCCTAGGCTGTCTTAATCAATCATCATGCATTACAAATCATTCAACATGCTTAAGATCGAAAAACTTTTGGTCAAAATTTTAAGGATTGCAAAGTACTACCCACCCCCAAACTTAAAGTTTACATTGCCCTCAATGTAACATAATCAATGAAATAAATAAGGACAAGGATAGAATGAGTGAATAATACTGGCCTGATAAGATGAGAGATTGTTCCATGGGAGTTTCTTGAATTAGTTAGGAGGTTACTCAGTACGATCAAGGTCTTGCAAAATAGAAATGAGATTTACTTGGCACTCATTTTCAAAACAACCTAAACTAGGAAAGAAAAACAAACAAGAATAGTAAATGAGGGAAAGAAAACTTGGGTTGCCTCCCAAAAAGCGCTCCCAAAAAGCGCTATCTTTAACGTCTTTAGCTAGACTAGACTCATGTGGTCTCTCAAGGTACATAGAAATTCTCCCATTTCTTTAGGCCCCTCTTCCTAGAATCTATAAGATGTTGGGATTTATGCCCTAAAGCCTCGTAATTAATAATTTATTTAATAATTAATAATATTTTTGATTATTTTATTTGCAATATAATATTATCTTTTATATGAAAAATCCAAGGTTATTAGTATAATATTGAACAATATGTGGTTGACATACGAGATGATCATGTTCAAGAAATAACCTAAAGGGTCATAATATATGGATAAGGTTGAGTGTCTTATTCTGGTAACACTATTGATACAACCCACTTTGTAATAGTTACAAATGATTTGATCCAAATCGTTCATGTGGAGACATGTGAGTGGGAGTATCTTAGACAATGAGTTTGTATAAGACTGGACCACTAAATATTTAATATCTCTTTATAAATCTATTAATTGAGAAGATTAATATTTCATCAAGATGATCATATGCGACTCGATCTTAATCCTGAGTGAGTTATGAACTCTTTCCTGTGAGGGCTTATCCTTTGATTTGCATAGGTGAGAATGGCTTTTGTAGTCAATTAAATAAGCCTACCATTTTGGGGACTTGACCAAATAGGGAGCAAGGAATATAATCTTACAAGATGAAATTCACTCCTTCCATATAGGGTAAGTAGATGAATAATTCCCTTAAGTGCTAATTTCGGGACTTGAATAATGAGGCCCCACCCTCTCATTGGCCCAAGAGGGACTTTGTTTATGGTTGAATCATAAACAAATTGTCCATTAGAGGATCAATGGTAGTTAAGGTGCAAGATGTAATTACAGGGGTAAAACAGACTTTTGACCTAGTTGTAATTACGAACAACTCGTGAATGATTGACTTACATGTAGTAATTATATCCATGGATACAACTTGTCCTAAGTGCATAAGAGTGCAACTCTAGGTCCATAGTGAAGTGACCTTAGAGTTAATGAATGAAAATTGATTAATTAAAGTGTTTAATTAATTAACATTGTATCAGTACTAGAGATTACAATCTATAGGTCTATAAGGTCCCATTGCTAGCTCATAGTAACACTAAAAGATCAATCTAGTTGAAAGAAAAAATTGAAATGTTCAAATTAATATTTAATTTGAAATGTTCAAATTAATATTTAATTTGAAGTGTTCAAATTAATATTTAATATATTAGATATATTAAATATAAAAGAGAAAAATGTATTTATTATATTTGATACATTAAATATTAAAATAATGTATATTAGATACATTAAAGAAAAGATATTTATAAAATTTGAATATGATTCAAATAAATAAATATCGTAGGAGATTTGAATGAGATTCAAATAAGTATAATATATATTTTAATATATTAGATATTAAATATAATGTTTTAATTATGGCAAAGATTTGCCATTGGTCTTTATAAATAGGACCATTGGGTTGAGCCATTAGACATAACACACATCTTTTCCATAGAGAATTAGAGAATATTCTCTAGACCTCTTCCTCTCCAATCTCTTGTGGATTTTCTTTCAAGAGGCTCCCCCAAGCTTTGGTCCTGTGTTCGAGTCATAGTCAGGAAGACTTTGTGGAGGAGTTAAAGACCCGAAAGAAATATCTCTATATTTACTCCAAGTAAGTTTGCTAAATCTTAATCTTTTTTAGTTTAATTTTAAATAAAATCAAAGACGATTCAATACTTCAACTATAGAGTGAAACGTTCATTCTTTCAATTGGTATCACAACCTACTTTGATTTTTATTTAGAATTATAAGTTCGTATGGTGGGTATTTTAAATTTGTTCATATATGATATGTGATTGCAAAATTGATTGTAAGGGAATATTTGGCATTAGTTCTAATTGATTAGATCAAATGTAAAATCCTTCGGTGTTAAGTTTTTTTTTTTTCAATTAAAAAAAAATCCATGCATGGTGGATTTTCCAATAAGCAGCAAATTGATTTCAATTCAAATTCAAATTGAAATTAGATTTCAATTCAAATTCAAATTAAAATTCAATACAAATTGAAATTGAGAAAAGATTTCAATTCCAATTGAAGTAAGATTTAAAAAAAAAAAATAGCCAACTTAATCGTAAAATTGAAAGCTTTTCATTAATGGTTCCTCAAATTTTGGTTAATTGGTAGATGCAAAATTTCATATGGTTGCTCCTAAATTGGTTAACCTAAATTTGAATGGCCAAGAGAGGAATTTTTTTGAAAATCAAGATAAGTCTTGGATTTGAATTTTGCAATTTAAATTGTCTTCAATTTTCTAGGATATGCCAAATATGCCGACCAATTTTTCTATTTTTAAAATTTAATTATACATGTGATGTATGTTTTAAAGTATTTGATTGTTGCATAAAATATGCCATTTAGATTAAAATCCCACCATAGGTTAAACATGATCATGCATCTTAATTATTTTGTAATATAATTGTTATATTTGAAATTTTTGATTAGGATGTTTCCTAATAGAATTAAGATGTTTTCCTAATAAGTTTATATTTTCCATATCTTTTGAATATAATTGTTATATTTGAAAAATTAAATTAGGATATTTCCTTTCATAAATGAAATCCATGTTTTCCTAATAAGATTATAATATTTCCTAATGAGATTAGGACTTCTTTAAAATAAAGATTTTTTGATTCATGCTTTAAATAGTTTAAAATTAAAATTTAATTTATCTTTATTTTTTTCCTAATAAGATTAGATTCTTTCAAAATGAGATTAGATCTTTTAATTTCAAAATAAGATTAGATCTTTTAATTTCTTAATAAGATTAGGTCTTCCATAAATAAAGATAATTTAATTCAAAGATAAAATAGTTTAAGTTTTGAATTTAATTTATATTTTATTTTTTCTAATAGGATTGGAGTAAAATATCGATCTTTTAATTTGTTTTAAAGAGTTGAAAATGGTAGAATTTCAAGATTATCCATAAAGTGAATTAGTTTTTAATAGGATTAAAAACATTACTTAAATTAACTTATGTTCATTAAAGATTAATGAATTTGAAATAAAAATTGACTATAAGGGAACTCTGACTATGAAAGGTTCTGTCTAAGACTGGGGTATTTAAGCTGGCCGAAAGGGAACACCTCTAACTGAAAATTGACCTAGTGGTTGAATTCGTCAAATTTTATTTAATTTCACTAAGCATGCTCATTTGTGATTAGTTTTTTTTTGAAATAGTTTAAAAACTTGGTAATTCACATTAAAATCAATCTAACAACATAAGGGTTATGAAAGGTAGATTGAGGAACTTAGATAAATGAGATTAGCCTAATTTGTCTAAGTAAGAGAAAACCCTATTTCAAAATAGTAAATGAGAGAAGGAAATGTGTCAACATATCCTACGGTCTCCATCATTGGTTCACATTGTGAGATTCATGCGGGGCCTCATGGCGGCTTTTGGACCGTCCCCTACGGAAGATGTTTGCATTGGTCAATATCAGGGTGAACTTCTAAGAAGGATAGGATTGTAGTTTTGTTTCCAATACTTGACCTACTCTATGGTGGCACTTGTTGTGATAAAACTACGGGATCTAAAATGATGGGTCACACTTGCAAAGAGCTTATTAAAGTTGTTAATAATGTCTTTGACGAAACTAATGGTAACTAAATATTATAGAAATAAGAGTTATTCTTGTATAATACTTGGTTGAAATTGTCTCAGTTTAGTGAATGAACACTTGACCTACCCTGTGGTGGCACTTGTTCTAACTCACTAAAGTACCACAACATTAGAAATGATTTATAAGGTTCATTTTTCAAATTCATTTGATTTCTATGCTAAAATTGAATGAATAATTGTTTGCATGATGTTAAATAATATGTTTTTATATATTTCAATATTATGACTATTTCTCTCAATTTTAATTTTATTATTGATAAGTCAAAATTGAAAAAATTTTATTACTTGGAAAAGTAATGTTAACACTATACTATCAGTGTAAAATTTTAAATTTGTCTTTATCGAGAATTTATCGAGAAATGTTCTCAAAATCTGTTGCTAATGCTATTTGAATTGTTCGTGAAACACATGATTAATGAATCAAAAGTAAACGAGATAGCTTGTACGTATCTCCTAGTCGACATGTTAGATGTCAATCTTAGAAGATTAAAAAAAATGACAACAACATATGAGATGTTGAGGTCAATAGAAGCTAAATTTAGATAATTGTCTAAATGATCTCGAATTTAACTATTACAAAAATCCAAAAAAAAAAAAAAAACAAATGACTGAAGCTATATATAAGGAAATGGTTCCTAAATTAGCAAGGACAGTCATAATGAGAGGAATTTTTGAAATGACTCTATGGGAAGAAAATAGAAATGAAAGTAAATTTGATTTACTAGATTTTTGTTGGAATATAAATAATGCCACTTAGATAGTTGATATAAGATCTACTATCAAGATTTATTTTTTATTACATTTAATATGTATTCTTAGAAAATACTTAACATGTAGAATAGTTTCTACAGGTTGGCACCAGAAAACCTATCTTAGTTAGTGTAGTAGGAGACATTAAAATGTCATTAAGTAAAGATTGTTACTTAATGCTAAATATGATGTTTTTAGTAACCATAAGAGAAATTCAATTTCTCGAACTTTATTACAAAAATGTTCATATAGTATGAATTACTTTGAAGTATGAAAGTTTATATTTTCAAAATTGTTTGAAAATACATTCAGCTGAAAATAAGAACAATTTGTATATATTAAAATCTTGACATATACTATACTACAAAATACTGGCAGTTAAGATTGATTAACATCAACTTGAATAGGACTAGTAAGAGGTAATTCTCTAAAAGTTAGATAATTACTTTTATTTGTCTGTAGATCTTGCCTTTCATGCAAGATAATCATTGGGGCTTTATTAGATATGGCTACAAGGCCAAAGAATACTTTGGACTTACACATTCTAACCTAAGTGGTCTGGTGAATGTAAAGGCCAAATAAAGTCATGAATATTTCATCATTCTAGTTGATGATCATTCAAAGTACAAGTATCTTTACTTAATACAACATAAGTCTAAATTTTTGAAAAGTTCAAGAAGATTAAGGCTAAAGTTGAAAATCGATTAGGTAAATCTATCAAAACATTATGACCAGATCATAGTGGAAAGTACAAGGACCTTACGTGCTAAGATTAGTTGATAGAAAGTGAGATTGTATCTCAACTCTTAATACCAAGTACAATTGTGTGAAATTGTGTTGCAATAGGAGAAACAAGACCTTGTTAGACTTGGTCACATCAATAATGAGTTACACACCATTACCAAACTCTGGTTAGGATATGCAATAGAGATTGCATAGTGAACATTATTCCCTCCAAAAGTGTCTACGAGACAATTTTGAGATTATAGAAGAGTAGTAAAGTTAGTTTACAAAATTCAACATTTAGGATTGTTAAGCATACGTGCTGAAACAAATCCAAAGAGGCTGAATTGGTTAAAAAATATGGCTATGTGGTCACCCCTAAGGAGTACAAAATGGTCTTTTATCTAGTCCTAAAATGAATAAGGTATTTGTATGACAAATATGAATTTTATAAGGAATGTCAAATAAAAGACTACAAACTTTTAATAAGGTGAGATAGCGTTAATAAATTAGTTCCAAGTGAAACCACTAAATAGTTAACAAAAGTTATTAAATTTAATTACATTTGAAAGTCAAATGGATTCTAGTCATGAATTGGATAAGCCTCATTGTAGTGGGAGAGTTATAAGATGACTCAACCTTTGCAAGGATTTAATTGAAGCCCAAAATTTTCATGTTAGATATCAAAGTTGAAGGCTTATTGCTCGCAAAGTGAGACTAATGACAAAAGGTTAAACCTAATAGGAGAAAGTAGATTGCGAGTAAATTTTCTCACTTGTTGCCATACTGAAGTCTGTAAGCATTATTTAATTCATTGTTGCATATGTGATATAAAAAATGAAAGTTTAGAATTCTTTTATGAAAAGAAATCTTAGATAATGCATCTACACAAATCAATCAAAGAGGTTTATTTTCAAAGATCAAAAGCAAAAGGTTTGCAAAATAGTAAATGTTCATTTATGAAATGAATTTTACAATTAGATCTTTGAATATAAGGTTTGATAAAAGTATCAAAACCTATGACTTTGGATAAATATTAATAAAGCTTGTATAGACAAGAAAATTATTAATTGCTTAGTGGATTTTTTCTCATGTTTTATGTTGATGATATTTTACTCATTATGAATGATGTGAGATTTCTATCTAACATCAAAAGTTGACTAAGTATCCATGTCACACCCCCTCCCGCAACACCTGTTATCCTAGCCCGGAGGAAGGCGTGAAGCCAACAGGCATCGTTTCACTTCTTAACGATACCTATGACCCTTTTAATTCCTGATAAACAAACCATACCTATAAACGCAATACTTTACATATTACACAGCGGAACCCTGGAAAATTTCTACATATGCACACGGAGCAGTTTTAGTTAAAACCTCACTTGAGCAATCAAAACACAACCACTCGTTGTTTACACAAACAAGACCACTAGTTTCATACACGAACATAACTACACGTCTCTTTTAAGTTATCTACACTACGAGCAGACTCGCTATATAATACCACCCACGTACAGAGTATCTAACTCTGAGAACCCTCGGCGGCGATGGCAGGATCTCAGGCACTGGGAGCTCGATCTCTACCTGAAAAGTTGGAAAACATTGAAAGAATGAGCTGGAAAGCTCAGTGAGTGACTGAGTTTAAAACTATTAACTTGTAAATCATATCATTTGGTAAATCATAAGCATATGTGTTGACAGTCAAGCGCTAACTATAAACATATAACATCAATAGCTTTTCCCAGAAATCCAGCAAGCATGTCAAAAATAATAACTATTTATAACATATGACAAACTAGCTGTGTAAGGCTCGCCTAGTACAATCAACGTTCGTTCTACGATGTAGTGGGGCCCGCCTAGCACTCCCATCGTCTTTGCCGTAGTGGGGCTCGCCCAGCACTCACGACAGCATTGTTGTCACGAAGTACACTCAACGTCGACAACAGAAAATGACCTGTGTGCACACGGTACTTTACAGCCTCGAGCTCAGTATCTCAACCATTAACTCATTCAGGTCTTAGAGAAACACATGAAAACTTGGAATTATGGTATTTCTACTAGTTTCAGAAAAAGAAATCAGTAACATATGCTCACAAATACATATCCCAAGAGACATAAGGTCTTTAAGCTAAATCATCCTTAGAAAATCTTTTATTTTCATAGCATACGTGCAGACATAGAATTCGTTTTTGAAATTCGTTTTGTCACTCACAGCGTTAAAGTTAGATTCCCGGTCCGTAAACTTGTCCTATTTCTTCTTGGCCTGCCAAACAAATCAAAACCAAGCATTAGAATCTTGGCCTCATGAATTTAAGGTTTAGAAATGCAAAAACCCTCCCATCTAATTCCTGCACTTTACAGATTTTATACCCTAAACTCACACACCTATAACTTTTCCATTACTTGCTCAAAAATGATGTTCTTTATACCAAACTCTTCCTTCTTGAACCCTCTAAAACTTATATGAAGGAGTGAAATTGAAATTTGTAAGCCCTAAACTCTCTTTTGATCATATTGTGCTCATATATGATGTTTTGACATATGCAAATTGATATAGGTTGCGCTAAAAGATGTCGTGGTAGAATTTGGGAATCTCCTAAGTTGTGGATATTAACGTACACAAAGCTTCATAAGGAGACAGGTTACGCATTGGGATAAGCATATTAAAAGTTGAGTTGAAGTAAGTTAAGGTCATGAGCAAGTTGGGTACACATTAGGTGTATGTTGTGTTGAATACAAAAGCTGTAATTTCTAATTAATTTAGTTAAAATTTCTTTACAATTTAGGTGGGTTGAAAGGGACTTAAAGTCTAAAGAGAGAAGGAGGAGCTGGCCATTTTAGTTACATTTTCGTTGGAGTTTTTTTTGTTATAGTGGAAGGATGAGCTGTCCAACACTTGTGACTGCAGTAGACAGCTGGAAGCTCTAGGAAGTGGATAAACTTAAAACAGTCATATCTCTCAATCCACTTGAGCAAATTCGATGATTCTTGAGCCAAAATCTCAGAAATTGAATGAATATTAGGTCTGGAAAATTTTTGAGAAAATATGAAGAAGAAGGTCGTGAAAATTTAAGAAAACCGAGAGGTGTTCCCAGTTTTTCGGCCAGCAGAACAGGGTGAAGAAATCTGGTGATTTTGAGCTCTTGAGGACGAATTAGAAGCTAAAATTTTGAGGTAAGTAAGTTTAGATGTTGTATTTGAGGGTTATCAAATAAAATTTGGTGGTTGTTTTGCTAAATTTTGAGAAACTCATGCTGGAAGTCGAATCTGTAATTTTTGGCTCAAAACAGAGGGGTCTAGAGAGCTTAAGGAAGTTGTGTTCCAATTTGTTATACCCTATTGCCAAGTGTGTGCAATTACTATCCTATGAGTTATGTGACTGAGTTAGATCAATTTTTGGGCCAAGTAGCAAAAGGGATTAATGTTATGGAATTCATTTTCAGGGCAAACGAAGATAGGAGAAGCTTATAAGCCTTGGGAGCCTTCCGGTGTTTGTGAGTAATTTTGTTTGAAAACCTATGCGTTGATCTTTATTTATTCAAAAGCTTACTAGTGATGGATATTGAAGCATGCTTAAACTAAGTTATATTCATTTTTCATTGAATTCCTACTAATAAATGTCGGTGTTGAAAGTTAAGCATAATTGTAACTAGTTTGTTACTCCGCGTTCAAGCATGAAACCTAAGTTTGGAAGTAGGGTTTTTCTTGGAAGTACCATGCATTAATCCACTTTAAAACATGTTTGAATTGCTTGAAACTTAAAGTATGATGGTTTGGCTATGTTAAAGAATTTATGCGTTGAGAACACGAAAAATGAGTTTGGTTAATGAGTTCTCTTTTAATCATACGATGAACTACACTTGAAGTTGGAAGCTTGTTTAATGATGAAAGTTTGTGTTTATGTTGAGAACTTGCTGAATGTGATTCCAAAACATGTTTCCTAACTATTTAAAGCATGCCCTTGTATATTATTAACCCCCGGTACTGAAGGACACGGAGAAGGTACCTGGGAGGGAGAAAACTTGACCCCCGATACTGAAGGACAGTGAGAAGGTATTCGGGTGGTAGTTGGTCTGACCCCAATACTGAAGGACATGGAGAAGGTATTAGGGGAGACCAGTGAGCCTAAATGGCATACCACGTGCACGTGAGAGAGAGAGGTATTGAAGTTGTTGGTTAGAGTGGACTCTACCATAGCTAGGGTATCATGCTACAAGTTTTCTTTATCATGAGTTTTGATGCATTGATTATCGTGGTGCTTAAAGCCTATAATTTGGCGACATTGTTTAATTACTTTTGATACTTTATCTATGAACGCATAACTTATTAAATAGTCACTCACTGGGCTTCCCAGCTCACGTTTTCAACATGTTTTCTCTCCCCAGGTAGCAAACGAGTTCCCGATGCTTAGCCTCGACAAGACCTGTTTGCCACCACGCCACTTAGCTCCTTGTATATATATACTTCCACCTGTATATAGTTTTGAAATAAAAGCATTCTAGTCGGGGTGTAATACTTAAGTATGTTATGACTTGTTATGAAAACCTAGTATGGAAAAATGATTGCATCTTATTCAGGTGTGCAACTGTGCGCTCAATTTTACTAGTTCATATATGCTTCGTTGTATACAATTTCAGGTTAATGTTAGGTTGGGCAGGGAGTGGCAGTAAGAGGGCTGCTATTCTCTGTCTTCGCATTCCTTCCTAGGATTAGGCAAGTGAGCTGGGAGGGGGTGTGACAAAATTCCTATAGGATGTGTCTGTAACTACCTTGAAAGCCATTTTCCCCAAACACGTTTCTGCTAAACCAGAACTGTTTTCCTGCTGCAACCCGAAACTAACATGGAATTTAAAGTAACTTCCAAACAAATTCTAACCACGACTTCTTCATGAAAGTTATAGGAAATTAAATCAGCTTTCCATCCATACCTAATACAGCTTCTAATTCGAAGTCTACAGATCAGCATATCCCAAAAACCAGAGGTTCCCCGGATTTGACAGCAAAAACACTCCTCTGACTTCCCCTCTTAATACCTCTTGTGGAGCTCAAAACGTTCCAAATATCAGAGTAGTCAGGGTTGAACACAAAATCTTCCATGCAACTTGGATTGATCTTCCCTCCTTTTCTTCTTCAATTACAACTCCAGCATCACCTTTCTTCTTTCTCTTACTCTCTCCCACGAAGAACCCTATTTTATTTCACCAAATGGGTAGCAAAATGGATGGACATAATTTAAGGAGAAGGAGTTTGACGGTGGTGGACAACCCACTTGCTTTTTCTTTTTTTTTAAAAAAAACAACATATAGTCATTCCATTTCTCTTTTGTTTTTCTTCTTTTTCCTTCCCAAAACAATATACCAACCTACTTTCCTTCTTTCCCTTTTTAATTTTTTTTTTAAGAAGTTTCAAGGAGGAACTCCGGGTTTACAATCCAATTCCAAATGAATGATTTGGAATGACTCGGTATAGTTTATATGTCCAAAATGGAGATTTTAAAGACAACATGTTAACTTTGTCTCGAACATCTTATATTGAAAAAATTGTTGTCAAATATTTGATATTTATGTCTAAGGAAGAGTATCCTAAGACAACCTCAAATGTTGAGAGCTTATGATTAATTATCTACTATAAGTAGAAGACAATTAATGCGTAAATGAGACTTAACAAATGATATACAGTTGGTTAGCATATATTAGTTAAAGGAATGGTATGACCATTGACTAAAAAATTTAAAACTTTCTCAAATTATCTATGGATAATGAGAAATTTATTTGTATGGAATAAAAGATTTGATCTTTAAAAGATACACTGGTTTTTATAAAGATTTAGAAAATTTATGTTAAGATTAATTTTACCCTAGGTGGTGGACTATGGTATATGAGATAAATTGTTTTTCTTGTGAAGCAACAAAATGACTTGTATGACTCATGTAGTTCCTTGAAGATTTGAAAGGTGTTTTAGATATGATTTAGTCAATTTTTTTTTTATTATGATAATAGTGGTGCAAAGATTAATATTAAGGAAATTAGAAAATACCAATGTATAGGAAATTATATTGAGAGAGAGAAAGCATCATGGTAGTGACCAAGATGGATTTTAATGGCAGTCGTTTAGATCTATATATAAAAAGACTCTCCAGGCTAAAGTGTTTGAGGGTCACCTAGAATGTCTAGGGTTACAAGACATGTCTCATCTTCACTAGGGTATGTGGGAGAAATATGTTGGGTATAAAGTATGCCCTATGATACATGTCTTATCGACTTTAGTGCAAGTGAGAGATTGTTAGGATTTATGCCCTAAGGCCACGTAATTAATAGTTTATTTAATCATTAATAATATTTTTGATTATTTTATTTACAGTATAATATTATCCATTATATGAAAAATCCAAGGTTATTAGTATAATCTTGAACAGTATGTGGTTGACATACGAGAGGATCATGTTGAAGAAATAACCTAAAGGGTCATAGTATATGGATAAGGTTGGGTGCCTTATCTTGGTAACACTATTGATACGACCCACTTTGTAATAGTTACAAATGATTTGATCCAAATCGTTCATGTAGAGACATGTGAGTGGGGGTATCTTATACAATGAGTTTGTATAAGATTGGACCACGAAATATTTAATCTCTTTATAAATCCATTAATTGAGAAGATTTAATATTTCATCATGATGATCATATGCGACTCGATCTTAATCCTGAGTGAGTTATGAACTCCTGCCTGTGAGGGCTTGCCCTTTAATTTGCATGGGTGAGAGTGGCTTTGGTAGCTGATTCAATAAGCCTATCATTTTGGGGACTTGATCAAATAGGGAGTTGGGAACATAATCTCACAAGATGGAAGAACATAATCTCACAAGATGAAATGCACTCCTTCCCATATAGGGTAAGTAGATGAGTAGTTCCCTCAAGTGCTGATTTCGAGACTTGAACAATGGGGCCCCACCCTCTCACTAGCATGAAAGGGACATTATTTATGGTTGGATCATAAACAAATTGTCCATTAGAAGATCAATGGTAGTTAAGGTGCAAGATGTAATTACAGGGGTAAAACAGACTTTTAACCTAGTTGTAATTTCGAACAACTTGTGAAGGATAGACTTGCATGTAATGATTATATTCATGGACACAACTTGTCCTACAGTGTATAAGAGTGCAACTCTAGATCTATAGTGGAGTGACCTTAGAGTTAATGAATGAAAATTGATTAATTAAAGAGTTTAATTAATTAATATTGTGTCATTGGACCTTATAATCTGTAGGTCCATAAGGTCCCATTGCTAGCTCATAGTAACACTAAAAGATCAATCTAGTTGAAAGAAAAATTTGAAATGTTCAAATTAATATTTAATTTAAAGTGTTCAAATTAATATTTAATATATTAGATATATTAAATATAAAAGAGGAAAATATATATATTATATTTGATACATTAAATATTAAAATAATATTAGATACATTAAAGAAAAGATATTTATAAAATTTGAATAAGATTCAAATAAATAAATATCGTATGAGACTCAAATAAGTATAAGATATATTTTAATATATTAGATATCAAAATATAATATTTTAATTATGACAAAGATTTTCCCTTGGTCTCTATAAATAGGACTCTTGGGTTGAGCCATTAGACATAACACACACTCCTCAATAGAGAATTAAAGCATTCTCTCTAGATGATAATTCTCATTTATGAGGATTATTTAACCTTAAAACTAAGTTGTTCTTGCCATTTTTGCATGCTTTATTGATTACCGAGCAAGCTAAAGATAGTGTTTATAAGATGAATTCATGCAAGCTTGTTGGAATAGGGTAAAAGAAGAATTAAGTTGAAAAAATAGAAGAAAGTCGCTAAAATGGTGGTTTTTGTGCAGATTTGAAGAAATGAAGAAAATTGCAAATGAAATGCAATTACATTTCCTTGGGAAGGCAATGTTGTGAACAAGAGGGAAATTGCAATTGAAATGCAATTGCATTTTCTGAAATTTTCAATTATGGAAAAAATCACGGGAAATCACCTCAATTAATGGAAATTACTTGATTTATGGGAGAATTTACAGCCAAATCTCGTGCTCAATCATTTACCCACGAATTAAGGAGCCCAAGATGGAAGAAGAAGCCTCGGAATCTCTATAAAAGGGAGGAAGAACGAAGAAGAGGGAGGCAATTTTTTCATACTCTATTTTTTTTCGGATTTTTATACTCTATTTTTCTGTCTTTTTGGACAGCAACATTAGTTTCATTTCCTTGTCTTTCTTCCAGCATATTGGTTTTCGTTTTTCTCTGTAATTCCCGAGTTTGATTCCTCCTCAACGAATGTTGGAGGAGGTAAAGATCCAAGTGCCCTTGAGTGGTATGTGGTTCGATTAAAACAAGGGAACAATTATTAGCGTATCCCCCTGTTTTCTGCTTAATTTATTTTTATACTAGTCTCTGTTTTAATCACAAGTGTGTAAGTTATTGATTCCTTTGATCTTTGTTATCCCTAGTACAAAAGATAAATTGATCGATTGATATTGTGTTTTCCACAAGGTTTTGAACTTCCAGAAGCATTATACTTGAAATTCTGGATTTAAGAATAATGAAATTTTCATCCTGGAGATTCAACCCTTTTTTTTATTTCCTTGTAAGTGTATAAAGTAATTAAATTTCAATAGGCTATTATTCCTTTGATTTTTCATTCCCCTCTTCACTGAAACAAAGTCTGCTTCAAAAAGTTTATTGCTAATAAATTTTGATTCTCTAAATAAACATTATTCTTGCACTGTAATTTTCTGTGAGTATTTTGACAACAATAGATTAACTTACTCAATTATTTTCTTAATAAAAATTTGTCGGGTTGTTTAGTTTTTAAATTTCTTGTCTTTGTTCTTTTTAGTCATTCGTGAATTATGAGTTTTATAGAATTTAAATTTTGGTTTTTCATTTCTTCCATAATGAGCTAAATTATCTTTAGGGGTTCAAGTTGGTGAAAGCCCTAAGGAAAAATGTAAAAGCTCTAAAGCATAATCAATCTTGTTAGCATGTGAACTTTGTTTGCTTTTGTTGAATTTAGATCTGGATAAATCTAGTCGTGTAAACCCGAGATTTTTCCTTGAAATTTCTTTACAAAAAGAAACAAAGGGAAAAAAAAAAAATTAAAATAATTGTTAAAACTTTTTTGGGAAATTGTTGTATAAGGAAAAGAGGAATAAAACAAAAGAAAGGGATAAGGGAAAACAAAAAGGAGCTAGGTGTTTGGTATGTTTTATTTTTTTAAAAAAAAAAAAAAGAAAAAGAAATGTGGGAATGGATAAGCTTTGGAGCACTCACCACTAACTCCACTTTCTAACCCATTTTCTCCCATTTGCTTCTCTTTTATTAAAGAAAAACAGAGCATTTCGTGGGAGAAGGTGGAAGAAAGAGGAAAAGAGAGCTTGCTGGGGTTGGAAGTTGAAGAAGAAGGGGGGAAAACTCAGCACAAGCCTCCATGGCAACTAGGTGATCAACTCTACTCACTACTGATGTTTAGAACGTTTTGAGCTCCACAAGAAGAGTTAAGAGGTGAGATTTGATTTTCTTGAAAGTTAACCCATTTTCGAACAAATTTCGTGAAGGAAGCTGGAGCAAAATCTGACTTTAAATTATTGATTTGTGAAGGGGAAGTCAGAGGAGAGATTTTGCTATCAAATCTGAGAAACCTCTGGTGTTTGAGACATGCTGATCTGTAGAATTTGAATCAAAAGCTACATTAGGTATGGTTGGAAAGATTATTTAATTTCCTATAACTTTTATGAAGAAGTCGTGAGTAAAAAATGATTGGAAGTGGCTTTAAAATTCAGGTCAGGTGTGGTGTGCAGCAGAAAAACGATTCTGGAAATTTCAGAAGTTTAATTTTAGGGAAGTGGTTTTCGAGGTATTTACGGACACATCCTTTGGGAATTTTGATTCCATTCCTACAGATAAGTTTTAGAGGGTTCAAAAAGGAAGAGTTTGGTATAAAGTACATCATTTTTGGCCAAGTAATGAAGAAGTTATGAGTATGTGAGGTTAGAGTATGAAATCTGCAGAATGCTGGGAAATAGATGGAGTGATATTTGTAAGCTTAAGTTTGAAAGTCATGAGATTGAAGTTCTAATGCTTGGTTTTGGTTTTTTTTGACAGGCCAGGAGGAAGTAGGTCAAGTTTACGGGCCGAGGATCTAGTTTTAACACTGTGAGTGACAAAACGAATTTCGAAAACGATTTCTATGCCTGAATTTATGCTTATGGAAATATAAGACTTCCTAAGAATGAATTAATTTAAATGCTTTATGTTTTTTTTTTAAACATTGAACACATACTTAAGAACATACATGGTTTCCTAGGAAATGATTAAGATATTGAGCCGAGGCTGTATAGTACCATGTGCACACAGGTCATTTTCTGTTGTCGACGTTGAGTGTACTCCGTGACAACAATGTTGTTGTGAGTGCTGGGCGGGGCCCACTACGACAAAGACGATGGGAGTGCTGGGCGGGCCCCACTACATCGTAGAATGAATGTTGGTTGTACTAGGCGTGCCCTACACAACGTAGATCGTCACATGGTTTTTCCTTAAATGGTTAATATTCTTGATATGCCTTGTGAGATTTTAATGACATACCTGCTGGAGTGCTGAAAAGAAAAACTATTGTGACTATACATTTATATTTAACGCTTGAATACAGATTCATATGCTCATAGATTATCAGGTGATATGATTTGCGAGTTAGTAGCTTTAACTAAGTCACTCGCTGAGCCTCATAGCTCATTCTTTCAATGTTTTCCAACTTTTCAGGTAGAGATCGAGCTCCCGGTGCCTGAGATCCTGCCATAGTCTGCCGAGCACTCTCTAAGTTTGATATTTTGTACGTGGGTGGGGTTTTGTAGCGAGTCCGTATATACATTGTAGATATTTTGGAAGGAACGTATAGTTATGTTCATGTATGCACTAGTGGTGGTGGTTGTGTAAATCATGGTTGGGTATATTTTTGGTTGTAGTGCTCTCTACCCGTTCTAATTTTCAAGTGAGGTTTAAGTAGAGCCGCTCCTTACGTACGTATAGTAATTAACAAAGTTCCGCTGTGTTGTGTTTAAAGTATTTCATATGCCAGCATAGTATGTTTATCAGATGTTACCAAGTCACAGGTATCGTTAGAAAGGTAAACGATGTCTGATGGCTTCACGCTATCTTCCGGGCTAAGTTAGCGGTTAGTTCGGGAGGGGGTGTGACAAGTCGGCCAACTAGTGATTGCTTGTCAAGCTTGAACTTAATATCGAAAGAATTAAGGGAAAGCCAATGTCACAAAAGCAATGGAGGAAAAGGATTAGAAATAAGTTCTGAACATCGACCCTAGACATAGGGTGAGACTCCAAAACCACAAGAGTTGTGTGCGAAAGTATCTAAGTTAGATTAGCCATAGACATATAGGTTTAATCACTTAGTCTCCTAAAGATTTTGAATCAAAATTGAATAGAAGTTGAACTCGGTTTACTTAGTCTTCACATGTTTAGTCAAGATTGCAATCGCATTTGAATAGCATTTTTCCAAAGGTGCTTGAATCACTTGAATCCCTATTATAACGCATTGATTTTTCACTTATTTTTCATTAGCAAACCAACCTCTTATATTTTCACACCATTGGTTACCACAATTGCAATTTGCAAACACATTTTGTGCCGTCTCAGTAGATTTTGTTAAAACCCGTTCCCTTGGGTACAATACTCTAGAATACTCCAATTTTTATTACTTCGATCACGTGCACTTGTGTGTAGCGAAAAGCAGCGATCACTAGACCTCTTTCTTTCCAATCCCTTGTGGATTTTCTTTCAAGAGGCTCCATAAGCTTTGGTCCTGTGTTTGAGTCATAGCTAGGAAGACTATGTGGAGGAGATAAAAACCCACAAGAAATATCTCCATATTTACTCCAAGTAAGTTTGCTTAATCTTAATTTTTTTAGTTTAATTTTAAATAAAATTAAAGACGATTTAATATTTTCGCTGCGGAATGAAACATTCATTTTTTCACAAAACAGACCAAAGCTAGTAGAAACACTAGCTTTTCGTGAGACCCTGAAGCAGAAATATTTTTGGTATTTTTGAATAAGAAAAACATAAAGGGAGAAAGATCAAAATAAATAGACTATGACACGGACTCATGGGAATAAGAAGACACTCAAGGATAAGAGATGAATAAGAAGATAAAACAGACAAATGCCTCTTTACCTCATGAACCCCCTTAACTAAGATAGGCTAATCCTGTAACGCCCCAGGTGTCACACCCCCTCCCGAAACACCTGTTATCTTAGCCCGGAGGAAGGCGTGAAGCCAACAGGCATCGTTTCACTTCTTAACGATACCTATGACCCTTTTAATTCCTGATAAACAAACCATACCTGTAAACGAAATACTTTACATATTACACAGCGGAACCCTGGAAAATTTCTACATATGCACACGGAGCAGTTTTAGTTAAAACCTCTCTTGAGCAATCAAAACACAACCACTCGTTGGTTACACAAACAAGACCACTAGTTTCATACACGAACATAACTACACGTCTCTTTTAAGTTATCTACACTACGAGCAGACTCGCTACATAATACCACCCACGTACAGAGTATCTAACTCTGAGAACCCTCGGTGGCGATGGCAGGATCTCAGGCACTGGGAGCTCGATCTCTACCTGAAAAGTTGGAAAACATTGAAAGAATGAGATGGGAAGCTCAGTGAGTGACTGAGTTTAAAACTATTAACTCGTAAATCATAACATATAACATCAATAGCTTTTATAGAAGTCCAGCAAGTGTGTCAAAAATGTTAACCATTTTAAACATATGACAAACTAGTTGTGTAAGACTCGCCCAGTACAACCAATGTTCATTCTACGATGTAGTGGGGCCCGCCCAGCACTCCCATCGTCTTTGTCGTAGTGGGGCTCGCCCAGCACTCACGACAGCATTGTTGTCACGGAGTACACTCAACGTCGACAACAGAAAATGACCTGTATGCACACGGTACTATACAACCTCGGCTCAGTATCTCAACCATTAACTCATTCAGGTCTCAGAGAAACACATGAAAACCTCTAACAGTTCTTGCTAACACATGTAGACTTGGAATTAAGGTATTTCTTCTAGTTTCAGAAAATCAGTAAACATATGCTCACAACGAACAATTTAAATCAATTTTAGGAAACCATATATGCTTATGAATACGTGTTCAAGAGACCATAAATATTTAAGCTACATCATTCTTAGGAAGTCTTTTCTTTTCATGAACACAAGTTCAAGCATAGAATTTATTTTCAGAATTCATTTTGTCACTCACAGCGTTAATATTAGATTCTCGGTCCGTAAATTTGTCCTATTTCTTCTTGGCCTACCAAATAAACAAAACCAAGCATTAGAATCTTGACCTCACGAACTTAAGGCCTAGGGTTGCAAAAACCACCCCATCAATTCCTAGCATTCCACATGATTAACACCCGAAACTCACATACTCATAACTTTTCCATTACTTGGTCAAAATTTATGTTCTTTATACCAAACCCTTCCTTTTTGAACCCTCTAAAACTTATCTGAAGGAATGAAATCGAAATTCCTAAAGGATGTGTCTGTAACTACCTCGAAATCTATTTTCCCCAAAACACGTTTCAGCTAAAACCAGAACTGTTTTCCTGCGGCAACCCAAAACTAACCTGAAATTTAAAGCGACTTCTAAACAATTTCTAACCACGACTTCTTCATAAAAGTTATAGGAAATTAAATCATATTTCCAACCATACCTAATAAAGCTTCTAATTCGAAGTCTACAGATCAGCACATCCCAAAAACCAGAGGTTCCTCGGATTTGACAGAAAAACCTCTCCTTCGGTTCCCTCTTCACAAATCATTAACATAGCATCAGATTTTGCTCTAGCTTCCTTCACGAAAATCGTTCTAAAATGATTTAAATTTCAGAAGAATCAAACCTTACCTCTTAATTCTTCCTGTGGAGCTCGGTATGATCAAAAAACCAGACGTTGGCAGAATTGAACACCAGAATTTACCATGCAACTTGGACTGTGTTTCCCCCTTTTCTTCTTCAATTCCACCTTCAAAATCTCCTTCTTCTTTTTCAGACTCTCTCCCTCGAAACCCCTCTGTTTTCCTTTGGTAAATGAAAATCTAAATTGGGTGACAGTGTGTAGAAGGGTTATAAAGAAATGTCTTGGCGGTGGGTGAAAATTCCCACCTTTCCACTTTCTTTTTTTTTTTAAACAAAACATACCCCTTCCACTTTCCATTTCTCTTTTGTTTTAGTTTCTTCTTTTCTTTTTTTTTAACAAGCTTACCAATACATTTTTCTTAAGAATTTTCAAGGAGGGATTCCGGGTTTACAACTTACCTCCCTCTTAAGAAATTTCGTCCTCGAAATGGAGTAGTCCTTAGATGAAAAGCGTCGGGTAACTCTTCCTCATTTGGTCTTCTGGTTCCCAGGTTGCCCCCTCCACTCCGTGATGTCTCCAAAGAACCTTCACGAGTGGGATCGTCTTGTTTCTCAGAACCCGTTCTTTCCTATCAAGGATTTGAACTGCATCCTCTATGTAGCTCAAATCTTCCTCCAGCTCAACTGGTTGTGCTTGCAACACATGTGTCGAATCTGGAATATACTTTCTCAACATGGACACATGGAAGACATCATGCACTCGAGATAGTTCTGTTGGCAACTCAAGTCCGTACGCTGCTGGCCCAACTCGTTTTGTTATCTGATAAGGACCAATATACCTAGGGCTCAGCTTACCCTTCCGACCAAAACGAAGGACACCTCTCCACGGAGATAACTTCAAGAAAACTTGATCCCCGACCTGGAATTCTAAGTCTCTTCGCCGCTTATCTGCGTAGCTCTTCTGACGATCTTGAGCTACTTTAAGATTTTCTCTAATCACCTTCACATTGTCTGTCGTAACCTGTACCAACTCAGGTCCGATTAGCTTCCGTTCCCCCACTTCGTTCCAACACACGGGAGTTCTACATGGTCTTCCATACAAAGCCTCAAACGGTGCCATGCCGATACTAGTCTGATAGCTGTTATTATAAGCGAACTCCATAAGTGATGAGTGGGTATCCCAACTTCCTTTAAACTGAAGGACACATGCTCTCAACATGTCCTCTAAGGTCTGGATGGTCCTCTCTGACTGACCATCTGTCTGGGGGTGGAACGCTGTGCTGAAATTTAATTTTGTCCCCATAGCTTTCTATAAACTAGGCCATAACTTAGATGTAAATCTCGGATCTCTATCTGAAACTATGGACACTGGCACTCCGTACTGACTCACAATCTTGTCGACGTATAGCTTAGCAAGCTGATCAAGTGTATACGTCGCTTTAATCGGTATAAACCGTGCTGTCTTAGTGAGTCTATCCACTATTACCCAAATACCATCATGTCCACCAGAAGTACGTGGTAATCCAAAAAGGAAATCCATAGTGATATGCTCCCATTTCCACTCCGGCACTGGCAGTGGATTAAGGAGTCCCCCTGGCCTCTGTCTAACTGGTTTAACCTGTTGGCAAATTAAACATTTATCAACATAATTAGCTATCTCCCGCTTCATCCCAGGCCACCAATATGATCCCTTTAAAGTTTTGTACATCTTGGTGCTTCCTGGATGCATAGCGTAAGCTGAACTGTGAGCTTCCTCTAGTAAAGCATCTTTAAGCTCACTAATATTCGGAACGCATAGTCTTCCTTGCTTCAATATAGCTCCATCTGCTCCTATCAGAAACTCCCCCTCTGGGTCCTGTTTGGACTTCCCAAACCTCTTCTGCAAGTCCCTATCCTCGGCCTGTTTCCTCACAATCTCTGCTATAAGCAAAGGCCTGACATGAAATTGAACCAAGAGACTTCCTGAATCCTCTGCAGTCACAACCGCCTTTGAACCTCTTAGCGTACTTAAGAAGGTTGCTCGCATACCACATAAAGCATCCCTAGGAAGTCTCGACTTCCTACTTAATGCATCTGCAACTACGTTCGCCTTACCTGGATGGTACTCTATAGTACAATCATAATCTTTAATCAATTCTAGCCATCGCCTCTGCCTCATATTCAGCTCTTTCTGACCGAAAATATACTTCAAACTCTTATGATCCGTGAAAATGTGGCACTTCTCACCGAACAAATAATGCCTCCAGATTTTCAATGCTAAAACAACGGCTGCTAGCTCGAGATCATGGGTAGGGTAAGTACACTCGTTCTTTTTCAGTTGCCTTGAAGCATAAGCTATTACCTTTCCTTCTTGCATAAGCACGCACCCTAATCCTTGCCTCGAAGCATCACAGTAAATCACATATTCTTTTCCTGTTACAGGGAGTGCCAGAATAGGTGCTGTTGCTAATCTCTTCTTCAGCTCCTGAAAACTCTGTTCACACTTATCTGACCACTCAAACTTAACATTCTTCCTTGTCAAAGTTGTCAAGGGTAATACCAATCGTGAGAAATCTTCAATAAACCGTCTGTAGTATCCTGCCAAACCTAGGAAACTACGTACCTCTGTTGCACTAGCTGGTCTTTCCCAATTGACCACAGCTTTTACCTTCTGCGGATCCACACTAACTCCATTTGCTGAAACGATATGCCCCAAAAACACTACCTGATTCAACCAAAACTCACATTTGCTGAATTTAGCATACAACTGTTTATCACGTAGTGTTTGCAGAACAATTCTCAGATGTTTCTCATGGGCTTCCCTGTCAACTGAGTAAACTAGTATATCATCAATGAATACTATAACAAACTGATCCAGATACTGATGAAAGATCCTGTTCATGAGATCCATGAAAACTGCTAAACCGAAAGGCATTACTAGAAACTCATAGTGTCCATACCTCATTCTGAATGCTGTCTTAGGAACGTCTGATTCCCTAACCTTTAACTGATGGTATCCTAACCTTAAGTCAATCTTGGAGAACACTGATGCTCCCTTCAACTGGTCAAACAAGTCATCTATGCGTGGTAAAGGGTACTTGTTACGTATCGTGACTTTGTTTAACTGCCTATAGTCAATGCACAATCTTAGAGTACCATCTTTCTTCTTTACGAATAACACTGGAGCTCCCCAAGGCGATACACTAGGTCTGATGTATCCCTTGTCAACTAGTTCTTGTAACTGTATCTTCAGTTCTCTGAGCTCGCTTGGAGCCATTCTATACGGCGCTCGCGAAATAGGTGCTGTTCCTGGTAACAATTCGATAGTGAACTCAACTTCCCTATCAGGTGGCAAACCTGCCAGGTCAGCTGGAAAACATCAAGGAATTCATTCACGACAGGAACATCTTCTGGTTTCAACTTTTCTTCCTGCACCTCCACTACATGTGCAAGAAATGCCCTGCAACCCTTCCTCAACAACCTCTCAGCTTTTAGGGCTGAATTCATACTCATAGGCATAATCTTTCTTTCTCCCCTGAAAACTACTTCAGCCAAACCTGGTTTCCTGAAAATTACTTTCTTCCTATGGCAATCCATGGAAGCATAATGAGTGAATAAGAAATCCATCCTCAAGATTACGTCTAACACCTGCAACTCTAGTGGAAGAAGATCCACTATCATACTGAGACCTTCTACTAAGACCTCACAATCCCGTAACACTTCATTGACTAGTAAAGCATCACCAACCGGAGGGTATATAACTAACTTCTCAAATAAAGGCTCTAGCTTCCTATTTAGCTTAGTTAGGAACATGCTAGAAACAAAGGAATGCGTAGCACCTGGGTCTATTAAAACACGTGTAGGTACATTACAAACAAGAATCGTACCAGTAATAACATCTGGTGCATCCTCTGCTTCTTGCTGAGTCATAGCGTAAACCTTTCCCTGCTGTCTAGGTCTCCCTACAACTCCTTTCTGTCTAGCACCACTGGTGCCCTCCCCTGCAGCTACTGGAACCCTCGGCTGCTCAACCGTCTGGGACTCAACCCCCAGGTCTCTCTGTGCGACCACTCTCAGCTGTGGACAATCTCTCTTGAAATGCCCTGGTTGTCCGCACTGGTAGCACACACCGGCATCAACAAGACAATGGCCCCGATGATTCTTGCCACAATTCGTACATGGGGTTCTCCTCGTCACACTGGCAATAGACTCTTGCCCTGCCTGCGGTCTTGTTACAAATCTAGCAGACTGATTGGGTGCTCTCTGACTCTGCCTCTGATAGGTACTACCCACACTCGTCTGCCTCGATGCCTGGCCACCAGATCGGTTCTTAAAGTCCTGACGACTTGAAACATTCACCCCAGGTGTGAACCTTCGCTGCTCACGACCTCGGAAGCTACTAGCCGTCGAAGCCCCACGACTAGGCTCCACTACTGATTTCTCTTCTGCTATACTCTGCTCCACACTTAGGGCAGTCTCTACTAGCTGGGAAAAGTCCGTCCATTTTGCGATAGCTGTGACCGGGGTACGTATCTCAAAATGCAACCCTCTTTCAAACCTTCGACACCTGTCACTCTCAGATGCCACAATCACATCAGCATACCGGGACAACTCGGTATACTTCCTCTCATACTCGGCCAATGAAAGCGACCCTTGGTTCAACTCTAAGAACTCGTCCCTCTTTGCCTCACGATATGTGATAGGGTAATACTTGTCTTCGAATATACCTCTGAAAGAATTCCAATCCATGGTACACATCATTACGCCTGGCTAGTATCGATTTCCACCATCCTTCTGCCTCATTCTGCAGCAGAAATGTGGCCAACTTGACCTTTCGCTCCTCAGGACAAGTCATCACATCAAAGCATTTCTCCAGCATATTCAACCAAACCTCGGCGTCAGCTGGGTCTGTGGAACCCTCGAACACTGTGGCTCCTAATTTCTTTTAGCGTTCTATTCCATATGCTTTTTCTGGATCACTTGGCCCTGCTCTCTCTATCCCCTGTGAGGAACTAGCATGCTGCTCGTTTCCTGCCTCAGTCTGAACTATCGGGCCCCAAGATCCCCTTTCAGATTGACCTTGGGTAGGATCCTGCGTCCCGTCCTGATCCTGCCTGCGTCGTCTCCTAGTACGTGGTGGCATGACTTCTATAATATTAATACATTAGACGTGCTATGGATACTTAACTCAAATGTACAATACCAAACTTCTATTCATATTCTAGTCCTGACTAGACTTGCTCTTGTCCTTACTTGGACCATGCTTTACTAGTTCTATCTGAACTAACTCGTTAACATGCTCTCTATTTCCCAGTTTTTCCTTAGAGCTAACTCGCTCTATCTCGTTTCCCATGGAGCTAACTGCTCTGATACCAAGTTGTCACACCCCCTCCCGAAACACCTGTTATCTTAGCCCGGAGGAAGGCGTGAAGCCAACAGGCATCGTTTCACTTCTTAACGATACCTATGACCCTTTTAATTCCTGATAAACAAACCATACCTGTAAACGAAATACTTTACATATTACACAGCGGAACCCTGGAAAATTTCTACATATGCACACGGAGCAGTTTTAGTTAAAATCTCTCTTGAGCAATCAAAACACAACCACTCGTTGGTTACACAAACAAGACCACTAGTTTCATACATGAACATAACTACACGTCTCTTTTAAGTTATCTACACTACGAGCAGACTCGCTACATAATACCACCCACGTACAGAGTATCTAACTCTGAGAACCCTCGGTGGCGATGGCAGGATCTCAGGCACTGGGAGCTCGATCTCTACCTGAAAAGTTGGAAAACATTGAAAGATTGAGATGGGAAGCTCAGTGAGTGACTGAGTTTAAAACTATTAACTCGTAAATCATAACATATAACATCAATAGCTTTCACAGAAGTCCAGCAAGTGTGTCAAAAATGTTAACCATTTTAAACATATGACAAACTAGTTGTGTAAGACTCGCCCAGTACAACCAATGTTCATTCTACGATGTAGTGGGACCCGCCCAGCACTCCCATCGTCTTTGTCGTAGTGGGGCTCGCCCAGCACTCACGACAGCATTGTTGTCACGGAGTACACTCAACGTCGACAACAGAAAATGACCTGTGTGCACACGGTACTATACAACCTCGGCTCAGTATCTCAACCATTAACTCATTCAGGTCTCAGAGAAACACATGAAAACCTCTAACAGTTCTTGCTAACACATGTAGACTTGGAATTAAGGTATTTCTTCTAGTTTTAGAAAATCAGTAAACATATGCTCACAACGAACAATTTAAATCAATTTTAGGAAACCATATATGCTTATGAATACGTGTTCAAGAGACCATAAATATTTAAGCTACATCATTCTTAGGAAGTCTTTTCTTTTCATGAACACAAGTTCAAGCATAGAATTTATTTTCAGAATTCATTTTGTCACTCACAGCGTTAATATTAGATTCTCGGTCCGTAAATTTGTCCTATTTCTTCTTGGCCTGCCAAATAAACAAAACCAAGCATTAGAATCTTGACCTCACGAACTTAAGGCCTAGGGTTGCAAAAACCACCCCATCAATTCCTAGCATTCCACATGATTAACACCCGAAACTCACATACTCATAACTTTTCCATTACTTGGTCAAAATTTATGTTCTTTATACCAAACCCTTCCTTTTTGAACCCTCTAAAACTTATCTGAAGGAATGAAATCAAAATTCCTAAAGGATGTGTCTGTAACTACCTCGAAATCTATTTTCCCCAAAACACGTTTCAGCTAAAACCAGAACTGTTCCCTGCGGCAACCCAAAACTAACCTGAAATTTAAAGCGACTTCTAAACAATTTATAACCACGACTTCTTCATAAAAGTTATAGGAAATTAAATCATCTTTCCAACCATACCTAATACAGCTTCTAATTCGAAGTCTACAGATCAGCACATCCCAAAAACCAGAGGTTCCTCGGATTTGACAGAAAAACCTCTCCTTCGGTTCCCTCTTCACAAATCATTAACATAGCATCAGATTTTGCTCGAGCTTCCTTCACGAAAATCGTTTTAAAATGATTTAACTTTCAGAAGAATCAAACCTTACCTCTTAATTCTTCCTGTGGAGCTCGGTATGATAAAAAAACCAGACGTTGGCAGAATTGAACACCAGAATTTACCGTGCAACTTGGACTGTGTTTCCCCCTTTTCTTCTTCAATTCCACCTTCAAAATCTCCTTCTTCTTCTTTTTCAGACTCTCTCCCTCGAAACCCCTCTGTTTTCCTTTGGTAAATGAAAATCTAAATTGGGTGACAGTGTGTAGAAGGGTTATAAAGAAAGGTCTTGGCGGTGGGTGAAAATTCCCACCTTTCCACTTTCTTTTTTTTTTAAAAACAAAACATACCCCTTCCACTTTCCATTTCTCTTTTGTTTTAGTTTCTTCTTTTCTTTTTTTTTTTTAACAAGCTTACCAATACATTTTTCTTAAGAATTTTCAAGGAGGGATTCCGGGTTTACACCAGGCCCAGGATTCGGACCAGGATTTGGAATCCGGATTTGGCACCTAACGACCCCGACATTCCCTTGCATCCCCTGTGACCTGGCCACGTCACCGTACTTATCTTGAACTGCTTCTAAGAGTGAAGACTGTCCCCACAAACCAACACAGGTCCTTTCAACATGCTTTGTTCTCACTCACATGCTTCCTAGGAAAATTTCCAGGAGGTCACCCAACATAGAATTGCTCCAAGCTAAGCACGCTTAACTTTGGAGTTCCTATGATTAAGCCACCGAAAAGGAAGGTGCACATTGTTGGTATAGGTAGTAGCTATCAATTCTTTTAAGCCTTTTCTTAACCATGTCTTGCATAGCCTCAAGATCCCACTCATTCGGATGTGGTCTCGGTTCATTCATGTACTCCTCCTGACCTCGGGCGTTACAAATCCTCTCTCTTATCCTCACTGACTCGATCCTGGTGTGCATCTAAACTTTCTGTTTCCTCCCTATTCTCAACATAAGTCTCCCTCAATTGTCCAAACTCAATAGAATCAAAATAATCATGCTCATGATAGGCTATTAGTGAATCAATGATCAATTGACTCATTGGACATCCTATGGAAGTGGGTTTCACTTCTCTAACCTCCCTAAGGGTCTGAAGACTCTTAAACCTCTCATCAACATGTAACCTCCTAAGTCTAGTCTCCTCTATAAATTCTTTCAACATTCTCTCTAAGGAGGACTCTTCCTCTAATTGAGCTTCTTGAAAGAAATTAGGATGTGATTCATGGGTCCAAATGCATTCATCATTACAATACATGGAATTTCCATAACTCATAGATTCAATATGATAATAACTAGGAATTTGAAAACCATGAAACATATAATATTCACTAAAAAGCTCATGATCAAAAGAGGGGTAACTAATGGAAAAAGAACTAGAAGGTGGTGTTGGTTCTTCAGGCTCAGATTCCCTAAAGGGCCAACCAAATCCATCAGAAGCCATTAAACAAAACAACAAATAATCATAGGCTCTCAAGCAACATCAAATAATCACACAACCAGAGACAGTGGACCAGTACTCAAAAGAAAACAAAAACAAGCAAGATAAAAACAAAACAAAGATAAACCTCTAAATGAAAGCAAAAAGAAGGAACTAAAAATATACATTATTTACACTCCAAATTAAAATCTAGTACTTTCACCATGATATTAATTAAACTAAAATATGCCAATCCCCGACAACGATGCCAATTTGATAAGAAGGATTGTCGAAGGCCCTATCAAATGATATTTATAAACCAGACCTCTAAAAATTTGCAATAATAGTGGCCAGGGTCGATCACAGTGATTGAAGTTCTTAGATTAATTAAGTACCATAGTTAATTAAACTCAATTTTATTTAGATAAATAAACTTTAAATTAAGAGGAAAAAAGAATCTACACTAATATTTACATGGTTTGGAGTCCAATTTTAAGAAACATGCATGGTTGATTACCTTAAGCCCAACTTGAATTGATTAATAACTTGATTTTACGCTAACAATCTTAAGCCAAGAATTTCTAAATAATCAATTGACTCTCTCAAGCCCAATTGAACTCATGCATAGCAACAAATCATCTATTTCTATCACTAAACATAGCATTAAGTTGTTCTCTTAAGGCTTCTAAAATTATTCTACTCACTCTCGTGCAATAGATCAAACCTATTCATGCATCTAGTGTTCACTAAACCTATCACTAAACTTACTCTCTCAAGCTAAATTTAGTTAAACATATAAAACCATGGCCGAAGGTTAAAACAATATGGAGAGATGCATAAAGACGTCAATATATAAACTAAATTAAAAGTCAACCAAATGTTCAACAACTACAACCATGCAAGGGTCTAAATACAGATTTACAGTACATAAACAGTCCACAAAAATCTCAAATTCAAAAGATAAAGTAAAGGGAAAAAGAGAGAAAATTGAGGGACACGTGCCAACACTCGTTCCCATCGTGATGTCTCGGATCTCGAGCTTCGAGTCTCCTCCTTAGCTGTCCAAAGGTCTCTTCTAAGTCCCAAGACAGTGTATAAATCAATTTTAGGATTTTGTCTCTCAAAACGACTCCCTTTGTACGAACACAAACTTCCTATTTATAGATAGTGGGCAGCGTTGCAATGCTTGGGGGAGCGTTGCAAAGCTGTCCCTTTTTCCTTTTTTACAAATCATGGTGGCGTTGCAACGCTACAAGTACCGTTCCAACGCTATGCCTGTCGCACTCCAAGGTTGAATGACTGCTGATATGGTGTTGCAACACTATACTCTCGAGCTCACAAGCTTTGTTCTTCCTCTTCAACACTTGGATCCACAAATATAGCTTATTTTTGCTCTATATTCATCAAAATACTCTTCAATGCTCTGATTTTGCTCCAATTACTCGGTTTATGCAAAATATACATAAAAATACATGAAAGCACAAATACTCATAGAAAAACTAGCATAAAACTAAGCCTAAAAATAGCACACTTATGCATACTATCACCGAACTTAAAATGAGCGAGTCACTGATCTTGAAGTGATCAACGTTTGACTTTGAAATGCAAGTTCGAAACAAGTGGAATGCCAAACTTGGAAGTAGAGCGCCGAACTTGGAGGTGAAACGCCGAACTTAAAGGTGAAGCACCAAACTTGGAATGAATGGAACGTCGAACCTGAAGGTGAAACACTAAACTTGGAATGAACAGAATGTCGAACCTGGATCAGAATGCCAAACTTTGAGACGGAATATCGTACTTGGAGATAGAATGCTGTACTTAGAGAAGAAATGTCGTACTTGTAGGCAGCACACTGTACTTGGAGGCAGAACATCGTACTTGGAGGTGAGGTGCTAAACTTTGAGAGGAAATGCTGTACTTGGAGACACAACACCGTACTTGTAGGCAAAACACTGTACTTGGAGGTGGAACGTTGTACTTGGAGGTGAAGCATCGAACTTAGGGTGGAACGCCGAACTTGGATGCAGAACATCAAACTTGGAATGAGTGGAACGTCAGCCCCAAACTTGAACTTAAAGTGAGCGACATTAGAACTTTAACTTAAGGGCAGTAAAGCTTGATCTTGGACTTGAAGGCTAGCGAAGCTTGAACTTGAACTTGAAGCAAGTAAAGCTTGAACGTGAACCTCAAATGGATGAAATTCGAACTTGAAACTTGAGGGGAGTAAAACTCGAACTTGAACTTGAAGGCGAGTGAAACTCAAACTTAAAGATGAATTGAGTGAAGCCTCGAATTGAAACTTGAAGCGAGTGAAGCCTCAAGTTTGAGCTTGAGGTGAGCGAAGGTCCTGCCTTGAACTTGAAAGTGAGGGAAGCCTCAAATTTGAAACAAGTAATGCCACGAACTGAAGGCAAGCAAGTGATGCCATGAACTTGAGTCAATAAAAATAAATAAAATAAAGACAATTTCTTCTTCTTCTTCTTCTTCTTCTTTTTCAATCATTACAAGAATCTAGAGTCAATGAAAGCAAACAATGCTAGAATGTTGAGCAGTTGCTATTTACATAATCAACCTTATTCTATTCTTTAGGCATCCATACCTTTGAATCCCAAAGAAAAGTTTAACTCATAATTAAAGAAAAGATAAACACAAATTGAATTGAAATGAACTTCATATTAGACTCAGAATGTAAAGGAATACAAAAAGTTTAATGAAAATGAATGATTACAAGGGAAAATATAAATTAGAACTGAATGTCTAAAGAGGAGAGAAGATAGAATTTAAAAGACAAAAATAAAATTGAACTCCTAGATGTCTGTTCGATCTAACTCGATTCTTCCTTTCTCAAGGAGGATCGAGTCGTTACAAGCTTATTCTTTCTAATAGATGTCTGACTGAGATTCAAACAAATAGTAGAGACTTTTGTTATATGTTAAAAATCTAGGGTTCTTCGACAATCGGTATGACAACTTGAGTAGTTGGTGGTCGATTATCTCTCTTGATCATCGATGCCTTCTTTTGGTGCAACGATTGCGTTTTATAAACCCTCAAGGACTTGGTTTCTGCAGAAATTTGGGTGAGGAACTACTGCAGCTATCAGTGCTTGAGTCAAAGAAGAATAATGTAGAATCTTTAAATCCCTTAAATCATGCTCAATTTGTCGCTGGATTATTTTACGGCCGCAACTTTCCTCCTAGCTATGTGATGCAAGCTTGTCGAGGGGTCGTCGAATTACAATTTATAATATCGATCCAAATTAACTATTTGTAGTAATTAACAATGGATCGGGTCGAACCATAGAGAACCGTTTATTAATTTCTCTAGTTAAATTTCTTATTGATACGGACAAACGGGGGGTTTAGGCATAAAGCAACAAAAAGACTAAGACTAAAGCAAGGAAAGATAAATGATCTTACTGTTAGGATTTATGCCTTAAAACCTCGTAATTAATGATTTATTTAATAATTAATAATAATTTTTATTATTTTATTTGCAATATAATATTATTCATTATATGAAAAAATTAAGGTTATTAGTGTAATCTTGAACAGTATATAGTTGGTATATGGGAGGATCATGTTCAATAAATAACCTAAAGGGTCATAGTTTATGGATAAGGTTGTGTGCCTTATCCTGGTAACACTATTGATGCGACCCACTTTGTAATAGTTACAAATGATTTGATCCAAATCCTTCATGCGGAGACATGTGAGTGGGGGTGTCTTATACAATGAGTTTGTATAAGACTGGACCACGAAATATTTAATCTTTTTTTATAAATCCATTAGTTAAGAAGATTAATATTTCATCATGATGATCATATGCGACTCGATCTTAATCCTGAGTTAGTTATGAACTACTGCTTGTGACGGCTTGTCCTTTAATTTGCATGAGTGAGAGTGGCTTTTGTAGCCGATTCCATAAACCTACTATTTTGGGGACTTGACCAAATAGGTAGATGAGAACATAATCTCACAAGATGAAATTTACTCCTTTCTATATGGAGAAAGTAGATGAGTAGTTCCCTTAAGTGCTAATTTCGGGACTTGGACAATGGGGCCCCACCCTCTCACTAGCTCGAGAGTGACTTACTTTATGGTTGGATCATAAACAAATTGTTCATTAGAGAATCAATGGTATTTAAGGTATAAGATGTAATTTTAAGTGTAAAACGGACTTTTGACCCAACTATAGTTATGACATGTTGGGATTTATGCCTTAAAGTCTCGTAATTAATGATTAATTTAATAATTAATAATAATTTTGATTATTTTTTTAGCAATATAATATTATCCATTATACGAACAATCTAAGGTTATTAGTGTAATCTTGAACATTATATGGTTGACATATGGGAGGATCATGTTCAAAAAATAACCTAAAGGGTTATAGTAAATGGATAATGTTGGGTGCCTTATCTTGGTAACACTATTGATACAATCCACTAGGTAATAGTTACAAATTATTTGATCCAAATCGCTCATGTGGAGACATGTGAGTGGAGGTATCTTATACAATGAGTTTGTGTAAGACTGGACCACAAAATATTTAATCTATCTTTATAAATCTGTTAATTGAGAAGATTAATATTTCATCAGGTTGATCATATGCGACTCAATCTTAATCCCAAGTGAGTTATGAATTCCTACATGTGGAGGCTTGTCCTTTGATTTGCATGGGTGAGAGTGGATTTTGTAGCTGATTCAATAAGCCTACCATTTTGGGGACTTGACCAAATAGGGAGTTGGGAACATAATCTCACAAGATGGAATTCGCTCATTCCCATATAGGGTAAGTAGATGAGTAGTTCTCTTAACTGCTGATTTTGGGACTTGAACAATGGGGCCCCAGCCTCTCACTGGCCTGAGAGGGACTTAGTTTATGGTTGGATCATAAACAAATTGTTCATTAGAAGATTAGTGGTACTTAAGGTGCAAGGTGTAATTACAGAGGTAAAACGGACTTTTGACCTAACTATAATTACGTAGAACTCGTGAAGGATCGACTTGCATGTAATTGTTATATCTATGGACACAACTTGTCCTACAATGCATAAGAGTGCAACTCTAGGTCTATAGTGGAGTGACCAGAATGAAAATTGATTAATTAAAGAGTTTAATTAATTACTTTGTTATCATTGGAGCTTATAATATGTAGGTCCATAAGATTCTCTTGCTAGCTCATAATAACACTAAATGATCAATTTAGTTGAAAGAAAAATTTGATATGTTCAAATTAATATTTAATTTGAAGTGTTCAAATTAATATTTAATATATTAGATATATTAAATATAAAAGAGGAAAATATATTTATTGTATATGATACATTAAATATTAAAATAATTAATGTATATTAGATACGTTAAAGAAAATATATTTATAAAATTTGAATAAGATTCAAATAAAGAAATAAATATTGTAGGAGAATTTAAAATATTTGAATAAAATTCAAATAGATTAAATATATGTATTTTAATATATTAGATATTAAAATATATATTATTTAATTATGGCAAAGATTTTCCCCAGCTCTCTATGAATAGGACATTTGGGTTGAGCTATTAGAGCACACATCTCCTCAATAGAAAATTAGAGAATTCTCTCTAGATCTTTTCCTCTCCAATCCCTTGTGGATTTTCTTTCAAGAGGCTCCCACAAGCTTTGGTTTTGTGTTTGAGTCATAGTCAGGAAGGCTTTGTGGAGGAGACAAAGCCCTGCATGAAATATATCTCCATATTATCTCAAAGGTATGTTTTGCTTAGCCGAAAATTATTTTTCGTTTAATTCTAAAATAAAATCAAAGTCGATTCCAACACTTTCACTGTGAGTGTAATTTGATTATTCCCTTTAATTGGTATCAGAGCCATCTTTGATTTTTGTTTAGAATTAAAATTGTATATGGTGGGTATTTTTATTTCATATATGTGATATATGTGGTTTGCAAATTATTTGTTTAGGCTATTTGGCATTAGATTTATGACTTTGATTAGATTAATTATACAACCATTTTGTTTAAGATTTTGATGTATTTTTTGGTTTCAATTTTTTTTTTTTGTAAATCAAGTGAAATCGAAAGCTCAAGAGTTGCTACCGACAAGCTTCAATTCTTTTTTGTACTATAAAGTCGGTAGTCAATGAATATCAAGCTTGCCTTGGTAAGAGTTTTGAAATGTAAGCCCAATAGCTTTTACAAAGTTTAGTCGGTGGCTTGTTCGGGTGAGTTGAAGCGGTGGAATGACCAGTCGGTGGTGATATTAAAGTGCCTTCGAACTTTTTTTGTGAAATTGGAATGACCAGTCGGTGGAAGTGATTGCTTGACTCACAATTTTTTGAAATTCAAAAATTCACATTTTAGAAGGTGAATTGAGGGCCTAACTTCAATTTTAGTATGGGATCAAGCAATGCATTTAAATTGAAGACCATATTTTTAATGCTCACATGAATCTTGTTCATAAATTTCAAAGCAAGATTGTGAAATCATGTGGTTAGATGAATATTAATTTGAATTTCCATGGAGATCAACTTAAACGGATGATGGATTTCCAATGTGAACTCTTATTGGTGGCGGCGACAGAATTGTAAAAGGAAATTTAGGTTTTTAGAAAACCCTAAATTTGGATAATCCAAGTAAGGAAAGAAATTGAAGACCAAGATATGTCTTAAAAATTCAAATTATGTAATTTTGAATTTAGTCTTTAATTTCTAGGATATGTCAAATATACCGGTCAATTTTGCTTTGCTTTAAATTAATTATGCATGTGACATATGTTTTAAATTAATTATTGATTGTTGCATAAAGTATGTCATTTAGATTAAAATTCCACCATAGGTTAAGCATGATCATGCATCTTAATTATTTTTTTTGAATATAATTGTTATATTTGGAAAATTTGATTAGGTTATTTTGTAATAGAATTGAGATGCTTTCCCAATAAGTTTATATTTTCCATATCTTTGAATATAATTGTTATATTTGGAAAATTAAATTAGGATATTTCATTTCTATAATTGGAATGCATATTTTCCTAATAGGATTATGATCTTTTTCCTAATGAGATTATGGTTTTCTTAAAATAAAGATATTTTGATTCATACTTTAAATAGTTTAAAATTTGAATTTAATTATCTTTATTAGTTTTTAATGGGATTAGAATTTAGGATAAACTTTTATTTTTTTTTAAAGGGTTTAAAATGGTAGAATTTCAAGATTATCCTTGAAGTGAATTAGTTTTTTAATAGGATTAGAAACAGTGCTTAAATTCACTTAGGTTCATTAATCTAGTAATTAATAGTTAATTAAAGACTAATGAATTTGGAATAAAAATTGACTATAAGGAAACTCTGTCTATGAAAGTTCTGTCTAGATTGTGGTATTTAAGCTGACTGAAAGAGAACATCTCTAACTGAAAACTGACCTAGGAGTTGAATTAGTCAATTTTTATTTAATTTTATTAAGTAGACACATAATGTGATTGGTGTTTTTTTTTTTTTTTGAAATAGTTTAAAAACTTGGTAATTCCAATTAAAATCAATCTAACCAACATAAGGGTTATGAAGGGTAGATTGAGGACTTAGATGAATGAGATTAGCCTAATTTGACTAAGTAATAGAAAATTCTGTTTTCAAAATACTTAGTAGGAGAAGGACATATGTCAAGATATCCTACGGTCTCTATTATTGATTCACAACATGAGATTCATGTAGGGCCCCATGGCGACTTTTGGACCATTCTCCCTACAGAAGGTGTTTGCATGAGTCAATATCAAGGTGAATTTCTTGAGAAAGTATTATAGTAAGTGGGAGAAGGAAATATGTCAACATATCCTACGGTCTCCATCATTGGTTCACATCATGAGATTCATGCAGGATAGGATTGTAGTTTTGTTTTCAATATTTGACCTACCTACGGTCAACATATCCTACGGTCTCGTGGCGGCTTTTGGACTGTCCCCCTATGGTAGGTGTTTGTAGGTTTAATATCAAGGTGAACTCCTGAGAAGGATAGGATTGTAGTTTTGTTTTCAATATTTGACCTACCCTACGACGACACTTGTTGGGATAAAACTACAAGATCTAAAATGATGGGTCACACTCACAAAGGGCTTATTAAGGTTGTTAATAATGCCCTTGACCAAACTAATGTCAACTAAATATTATAGGAATAAGAGTTATTTTTGTATAGTACTTGGTTGAAATTGTCTCAGTTTAGTGAAGGAACACTTGACCTACCCTACGGTGGCACTTGTTCTAACTCACTAAAGTATCATAGCATTAGAAATGATTTATAGGGTTCATTTTTTCAAATTGGTTTGATTTCTATGCTAAAATTAAATGGATAATTATTTGTATGATGTTAAATAATATATTTTATATATTTCAATATTATATTAATTTCTCTCATATCTTTAATTTTATTACTGATAAGTCAAAATTGAGAAAATTTTATTACTTGAAAAAGTAGCGTTAATACTATAATGGCAGTGCAAAATTTTGAATTTGTCTTTATTGAGAAATGTTCTCAAAACCTGTTACCAATGCTATTCGAAGTGTTCATGATTAGTGCTGTAATGACCGACATTTTCAAGTATTAATTAAAGTTTTAATTTTGAGATTTGAATTAATTGTAAGGCTAATTTCATGTTTAAAGTTGTGTTGAAAGTTAATTTTAGAAATTTGCATAATTGAAATTTGAGAAATTGGAGGGTGAATAGGGAAGAAAGAAGGGAAAAAGGGAATTAATTGGTTTGGGGGCAACTTTTGTTAATTAGGTGACTTTGAGCCAAGCCCAAGCCCAAGGAGAAGTCAAGCCCAAATATCCCTCTCTATTATTTTTATAGAGCACGCAGCCCTAGCCAAGCCGTCATCTTCTTCAACCTTCTCCTCTTCCTCCATGAAAAACAACCTCCACCATCAATCCTTCTCTCTCTCTCCCTTTCACTACCAAGAGACCCATCCATTCGAAAGTTTTTTTTCCTTCTTCAACAAACATCCATCGCGCGGTACTGTTCACGACGCGGTTACTATTCATCGCGACTGTTCACGGCACGTACTGTTCATCACGTATTGTTCACGACGCGACTGTTTCACGCGCGGGTACTGTTCATACCGCGAATACTGTTCATACCGAGAGTACTGTTCATACCGCGGGTACTGTTCACGACGCCTAACTCCACGAACCGCCGCCCGATCTGCTGCAGTTTGATTTTTGGGAGATTTTCGGTACTGTACAGCCTCGTTTCAGCTTTGTTTTTGCGTGGAATACCCATTGTACGTAGAGGTCGGCTCGGCGAAATCAAATTAAATCGTCATCTATTCGACAAGATTCGGTTATGTTTTGGGGTCGGAATTGAGGTAAAATTCTCATTCTAAAATCAAGCAAAGCCTTGGAGTTTTTGGATTTTTAGTAGATTAAACTTGAGGGTACGATTAAATCATGGACCTTGTAATTTGAATTTAGTTTTAACCACCAATTGGGAATAAGTTAAATGCTAAGGAATTATTTCTAATTTTGGAATTTAGTTGGTGGAAGGAACTTTGGAATGAATTAGGAATTTTAGGAATTTTTTTCTAACCTTAGGATGGTTTGAATTAGGCTCCAAATTGCTTGGCTGAGGTTCAAGGCGAAGGAATTTTTGGTGGGCAATTGGGTGATTGGATTCTTGAGCTTAGCCAAGGTAAGGGATCTTACGCCGGTATGCTTAAATGCAAGTTAGGAACTGAATTGAAAAAAAAAATGAAATTATTTCAAATGAAAAGTTTTATAAATGTTTTTAGTTGTAATTTCTGATGAATTTTAAAATACTTCATTTTATATGAAAATGGAGTTGCACCTGTATGATTGCCATATGTTCTTATGAATGTGATGCATGTTATATGATTTATGATATGAGGAATGACATGAGAATTTTGTTTTATGTTGCATAATGAAATGAAAAATTTTAAATGCTTTGGGACCTCATGCATACATTATGTTTTCATGATAAAAATGATTTCGAAGGCTGTGGCAATTACCCCCTAAAATTATTGATGTACATCTATATGAAAAGGAGCCTTACGAGGCTATATGAAAAGGAGCCTTACAAGGCTATATGAAAAGGAGCCTTACGAGGCTATATGAAAAGGAACCTGAAAAGGTTAGATGAAAAGAAACCTGAAAAGGTTAAATGAAAAGGAAAGGTTGGGTTGGGTTAATTGTCCACATTAAGCCGAAGAGAAAAGTTGAAAGAGAAACGTTTCCGCTATGAAAGGAATTTAGGTCCCACCAAAGGAAAGAAAGAAAATGTTTTCGAAAACTCATTATATATGTGTATGCATATCCTGACCCAGTAGTGAGGTCACTTACTGAGTATTTTAAATACTCATCATTTTTCAAAATATTTTTCTTTTCAGGTAAAGGCAAGAACATATTTTAGGCGAGGGGCAAGGTGGTTTGCTGAAAGGATCATGGGTGTCATGAGGAGTATAGCTTCCGCATCTAGTTTATGTTTTAACTCAAATTATTTTGTTAAGTAAACTTAATTGAAGTAAACTATTTCATTTGATTTAACGTTTTGATTCACATTATGTTTTGCAATGGTTTTTAAAGGGATCCCGAACTAAAAGCTTTTGATTGTTTAGCACAAAAGTTTAATTCTTTTTGTCTTTTACCAAAGATTTCTAAATTCTACTAGCATGCCTGTAGTAATGTCCCTAGAAAGTCTAACAGGAAAAGTCGGGTCGTTACAAGTGCATCAAAAGTAAACAAAATAGCTTGTATGTATCTCCTAGTTGACATGTTAGATGTCAAACTTAGAAGATAAAGAAAATGACAACAACATATGAGATGTTGAAATCAACAGAATCTAAATTTAGAAAATTGTCTAAATAATCTCAAACTTAAGTATTACAAAAATTCAAGAAAAAAAATCAAATGACTGGAGATTTAAAAAAGGAAATAGTTCATAAATTAGTTAGGACAGTCGTAATGAGAAACAAATGATGGAGACCGTAGGATACAATAAATATGTTTAATGTATCATATACAATAAATATGTTTTTCTTCATTTAATATATAAAATATATTAGAATTGAATTTGAACATTTCAAAATTTTCTCTCAACGAAATTGAACCCTATTTGTTCATATGAGCTAGTAAGTTGATCTTATGGACCTACAGATTATAAGCTACAATGATACAAAATCAATTAATTAAACTATTTAATTAATTAATTTACATTCATTAACTATAGGTCACTCCACTATAGACCTAGAGTTGCACTCTTATGCAATGTAGGACAAGTTGTGTTCATGGATATAATCACTACATGCAAATCGATCCTTCACAAGTTGTTCGTAATTACAGTTGGGTCAAAAGTCCATTTTACTCCAATAATTACATCTTATACCTTAAGTACCATTGATCCACTAATAAACTAAGTCCCTCTCGGGCAGTGAGAGGGTGGAGCCCCATTTTTCAAGTTCCGAAATCAGCACTTAAGGGAACTACTCATCTACTTACCCTATATAGGAAGGAGCGAATTTCATCTTGTGAGATTATGTTCCCAACTCCTTATTTGGTCAAGTCTCTAAAATGGTAGGCTTATTGAATCGGCTACAAAAGTCACTCTCACCCATGCAAATCAAAGGACAAGCCCTCACAGGCAGGAGTTCATAACTCACTCAGGATTAAGATCAATTAGCATATGATCATCCTGATGAAATATTAATCTTCTCAACTAATAGATTTATAAAGAGTGATTAAATATTTCGTGGTCTAGTCTTATACAAACTCATTGTATAAGATACCCCACTCACATGTCTCCACATGAATGATTTGGATCAAATCATTTGTAACTATTACAAAGTGGGCTGTATCAATAGTGTTACTAGGATAAGACACCCAACCTTATCTATATACTATGACCTTTTAGGTTATTTCTTGAACACAATCCTCCTGTATGTCAACCACATACTGTTCAAGATTACGCTAATAACCTTGGATTTTTCATATAATGAATAATATTATATTGTAAATAAAACAATCAAAATTATTATTAATTATTAAATAAATTATTAATTATGAGGTTTTAGGGCATAAATCCCAACAGTTTTTCATTATCTTCTCAAGGTTGAAAAATATCCTTTTTTCACATCAAGTGAACGAACTACGATTAGACTGTTCAATGGATGTGTTTATTCCATGTAAAACCTTTTAAAATCGTTTATGTGTACGTTGATTGATGAATAAAAATTCCTTCTGCTAAATGGTTAATTTGCAAGCAAAGGAAAAATTTTGTTTTATCAAAATCTTTCTGTTGCGTGCATTACACAATGAAACTACGCAAGCGCATGCAATCAAGAAATATAAAACAATATTCTTACCGAGTATCAAATCCATAGGGAACTGTATTTAGTGAAAATTGATTACTGAAAATATTTAAGACCGAAATTATTTAGAGAAATAAACGAAATGGAATTTGAACAAGCAATTAAAACTAGCAAAAACATGCAATTAATAGAGAACACCAGAGATTAAGGTGTTTAGGGGTAAATTTCACTAATTGGACCAGGCAAACGCTTAATTGAATAATTGATACGTCAACTCACTTAATTCTTAAGCCTAGAAGTCTATTGCGATGGATTTCTTCATCGAGTTCCTCCAATTTTTTTAGATTAATTAACTAACCTAGATGTCCCTAGTGCCAAATAATTAATAAAAGACATTACAAACTTTTATTATTAGCCTCAATTAATTTTCATTAATCCTATGTCACTTAGGTGAGAATTAAAGGTCATGCAAGGTATTTCTAAGCTTAAACACTCTCTTTCAAGGTCAATTTAAGCTAAGTATCAATTAAACTATGGCTAGTAGTTTAAAGGCATCAAGTACACTGATAACTCTTCATATAAGAGTTATTTCCCTTGAATTCTCTTTCTAAACCTTGCTTGTTTGAGGTATTTTGGTAGCTTTTTGGTTACTTAAGTTCCTAATTTAATGTCTTTTTTCTTATTTGGTTAAATCATTAGGCTGAGAAGAGGAGAAAGCAACGAAAAGGAGGAAAGGGAGCTAAAAGAAGAGGGGAGGCTGAGAAGAGGAGAAAGCAATGAAAAGGAGGATAAGGAGGTAAAAGAAGACCATCTACCTTGGGAAAAGAGCTGAAGAAAAAGGAGGGAGTTCTTTAGAAGCTTCTCCATCTGAAATACTCTTCTCTTTTTACTATTTTTCTTCCTTGTCTTTGCTGTTACATTTTCTTAGATTGTTGTAATGAAAATTTCAGTAGTTTTCAGTAGTTTAATTTATGTCATTATGAGCTAAGTTGTTTAAGGCAAGGATTAAGGACTTCTATATTATAACGAGGCTTGAGTTGAATAATTTTGTACACATTTGTATTGAATTTAAGTTGTTTTAATGCTGATAGCATGCATATATGTGCTATTTTTTGTCACACCCCCTCCCGTACCACATGCTAACTTAGCTCGGAAGATGGCGTGAAGCCAACAGACATCGTTTCCTCCCTAACGATACCTGTGACCCTGTTATACCTGATAAACATACTATACTTGAAGTATAAGTTACTCAAACACAACACAGCGGAAACTTGGTAAACGTTACCAAGTATACATATAGGGCGGTTCTGGTAAAGACCCCTGTGGAACAACCAACACGGCTAGGGGTACTACAACTCAATATATCACGAACCAAGATTTACATAACCAAGACCCCTAGCTTCGTTCACGCACATAACTACACATCCCTATAAAGTTATGTACATTACGAGCAGACTTGCTATACTACACCATCCACATACAAAAATATCAGACTCGTAGAGCTTCCAGCAGGCTGTGGCAGGATCTCAGGCACCGGGAGCTCGATCTCTACCTGAAAAGTTGGAAAACATTGAAAGAATGAGCTGGGAAGCTCAGTGAGTGACTGGGTTTAAAGCAATTATCTCATAAATCATAACATTTGGCAAACTACAAGCATATGTGTCAGCCGACAAGTGTTAAATATAAACTTATAAGGACAATAGCTTCTTCCAGAAATCCAGCAAGTATGTCATTTAAATCTCCCTAGCATATCCAGAGTATTCATCAACTAAAACATATAATAAACTAGGTTGTGTAAGACACGCTTAGTACAATCCAACAATCACTCTACGATGTAGTGGGGCCCGCCCGGCACTCCCATCGTCTTTGTCGTAGTGGGGCCCGCCCAGCACTCACGACAGCATTGTTGTCACGGAGTACACTCAACGTCGACAACAGGAAATGACCTGTGTGCACACGGTACTATAACGCCTCGGGCTCAGAATCTCAAACATTTACTCATTCGGGTCTCATAGAAACACATGAAAACCTTTGACACTACTTGCTAACACATGTTGGCCCGAAATTATGGTATTCTCACTAGTTCAGGTAAAACAGTAAACATATGCTCACAACGAACAATTAAATCATTTCTAGGAAACCATATATGCTCATAAATACGTGTTCAAGAGACATAAAGTCTTTAAGTAAAATTACTCTTAGAAAGTCTTTTATTTTTGTAAGCATAAGTTCAAGCATAGAATACACTTTCGAAATTCGTTTTGTCACTCACAACGTTAAAAGTTAGAACCTCGGCTCGTACACTTGACCTATTTCCTCTTGGCCTGCCAAACAACCAGAAACCAAGCATTAGAACACAATTCCTTGCACTTCAATCTTAAGATTAAACATATCCCCTAACTAATGCCAGCATATCACAGATTTCATACCCTAAGCTCCCTTACTCATAACTTTTCCATTACTTGGCTAAAGATAATGTACTTTATACCAAACTCTTCCTTTTTGAATCCTCTAAAACTTATCTGAAGGAATGAAATTGAAATTCCTAAAGGATATGCCCGTAAACACCTCGGAAGCTTCTTCCTACAAAATAGGTTTCTGCACTTTCCAGACTCGTTTCCCTGCTGCACCCTGAACTTAACATGAATTTTAAAGCAACTTCCAGTTAATTTCTAACCACGACTTCTTCATGAAAGTTATAGGAAATTAAACCATATTTCCAACCATACCTAAAACAGCTTTTAATTCGAAGTCCACCGATCAGCACATCCCAAAAACCAGAGGTTCCCCGGATTTGACAGCAAAAACATTCCTTCAATTCCCTCTTCACAAATAATTAACATAACATCAGATTTTGCTCTTGCTTCCTTCACGAAAATTGTTCTAAAATGTGTTAACTTTCAAGGAAATCAAACCTCACCTCTTAATACTTCTTGTGGAGCTCAGAATGATCCAAACATCAGATGTAGTCAGGATTGATCACAAACTTTGTCATGCAACTTGAATTGAACTTCTCCCTTTCTTCTTCAACTTCAACAAAATACCTTTCTTCTTCCTCTCACCCACTCTCACAAAAAATCTGCTGCTTTTGATAAATGATGACAGAATGGATATAGGTTTAAAAGGAATTGGAATTGGCGGTGGTGGGATTTCCTTTTCTCTCTTTTTCCTTTTTTTTTAAAAAAAGAACCCAAACTTCTCCACTCTTCTTTTCTTTAATATATAATTCTCATTTCATTTTCCTTTTTTATTTTATGTTTTCTTTCGTTTTAAACATTTTTTTTTATTTACTTATTACTTTTTTTTTTAAAGAAATTACTAGGAGAGATCTCGGGTTTACATTTTTAGGCTTAGTTTTTGGCTAGTTTTGTTATGATTTTGTGTGCTTTCATGTTTATTTCTAAAAAATCGAGCATTTGGAGCAAAACTGGAGAACTGTGAGATAAGTGGACAAATTTGAGCAACTTAAGGCTATATTTGAAGATTTAATTGTTGAAGAAGAAGAACAAGGCATTTGGACCCAAAGGCATAGCATTGCGATGCTCCTTATAGCTTTGCAACGCCATTTGAGAAGCCTTTCAAGCTTGAAGAACTGTAGGCATAGCGTTGTAGCGCTACTCAAACAGATGTTTTCATTCTTTATAAATTCGAAGGGGCAGCGTTGCAGCGTTGCAACGCTATCTCGACTCTATAAAAAGGAAGTTTTTCTATTAAAAAAGGGGAGCCGTTTTGAGATACCAAAAACCCTAAACTCGATTCAAGCACTGTCTATGGACATAGAGGAGACCTTTGGAGAGTTGAGGAGGAGACTTAAAGCTCGAGATCGTGGACATCACGTTGGAGACGAGTGTTGGCAAGCAACCTAAGTTTCTTCTCTATTTCTTTTACTTTTCTCTTGAATTTAGGAGTTTTTGTGGGCTGTTCTTGTCTTGTAACTATGTGTTTAGACCCTTTCTTGGTTGTAGTTATTGAACATTTGGTTGATTTTTAGTTTAATTTATATATTGACATCTTTTATGCATCTTGCTATATTATCTTAACCTTTGGCCATGGTTTTGCATGCTTAACTAAATTTAGCTTGAGAGAGTAAGTTTAGTTATAGAACATTAGATGCATGACTATATTTAATTTATTGCACCAGAGTGAGTAGATTAATTCTAGAAGCCTTAAGAGAATAACTTAATGCCATGTTTAGTAATGAAAATAGATCGAGAGGTTGATTTGTTGCTAGGCATGAGTTCAATTGAGCTCGAGAGAGGATATTGATTATGATAAGACATCCCTAACTCTCAGCCCAAAGATCCAAGCTTTGATCAAGCAAGAACCCTTGATTTAAGAAGTTAACACCTCCTTATACGAATTTTGGAACAACCAAGAGAGAAGGCTAGAATTTGATTACCTCTTAAGATCAATGATCTAGAAGCAAGATTGAGAAATCTTATTCTAGATTGAGTCACTCCACAATCTAACAATCTAACTTGATCAAGGTTGGATTGAATGGCTCGATTGCATTCTATCACAAGAAATGCTTGGAAGGGTCTCAATCTTGAGAGAACAATTTTCATTCTACTAATTCATGTCTCCAAATGACAAAGTTACAACGCTATTTATACTAATTGAAAAGTCACCTTGAAAGGACACAACCTTTCAACAATGTGGTCTAAATACATCCCCAACCCTTCAACTCCATACATGAATCTTCTTAAATGTAAATATATGGAATACATAGATACATAATGCATTATTAATGTGAATGAATCTGGATTTTTAGATTCATTATGACTCTTGGTTGAAAAGGTGCTTCATCAAGCTTGAAAAGTTGCAACTCTTCACATTGTATAGACACCTTAGCTTGGAGATGGATATTCAATGCTTCTTGAAGTCTCTAAGCTCTAGCTCTTGTCATTGGGCCTTGTGACATAATGTTTTCCTCATGATTGGGTTGAATTGAAGCTAACTTCCATTGACTTTGAGCATGAGCTTCGGTTGAGCTTGATTGGGCTGGATTTTCATCTTGTATACTTCCCTCATGATCTTCTTGATTGCTCATTTCCTTATCAAATTATTTAGAAATTCTTGGCTTAAGATTGTTAATATAATATCAAGTTATTAATTAATTCAATTTGGGCTTAAGGTTTACAACCATGCATGTTTCTCAAAATTGGACTCAAAAGCATGTACATAGTGGTTTAGATTTTATTTTTCTTTTGATCACTCCAAAGTTTGTTTCTCTAAATAAAATTAGGTATAATTAACTGTGGTACTTAATTACTCTAAGAACTCCAATCCATGTGGATGACCCTAGCCACTATTATTGCAAAATATTTAGAGGTCTGATTTTATAAATTTAATCTTGATAGGGCCTTCGACAAGCCCTCTATCAAATGCTAATGTTTGGGTTAAGTTTGGCCAACTTTCTCCTTCACTGTTTTCTTGACTTTTGGAAAAAAAAGGAAGGGAAACCGATTGCTTAAATTCACTTTAGGACTAATTACAAGCATGCTTGCAGTGAATTCGGTAGGTTAAGGATAATCACCCACCTAAAGTATACAAAATATTGAGCAAAAATAGGTAGTTTAAATGGGAATTTAACTACAAATTTGGATAATTTGAGAAGATCCCATGTTAGAATGTTGTGTAGTGTGCGTTTGCATCACTTTTGCTTTAGAAATTTCGTCTCAAATCAGTACAGAGTAACCCCTAATCCAAGCCTTCTTTTAACTCTAAGTTATTTTACTTGTTATTCTATCTGTTTTGCTTCTTTGTCTGCCATTTCAACTTTGTTGTTGATAAGTTAGTCTTGTTTTATTTCTTTAAAAAACTCCTTGAATGTTGTTTTTGTTTGGTTACCCCTTTATTCACTAAAAGTGAACTCAAGTTTGGTAAAATTCTTGGACTAATCCCTGAGGAGAATGATATAAATATACGTATAACTTGTTGCACTAGACTGTGTATACTTACACATTAGGAGTGCTTAATTGCAAAATTAGTACCACTCTAGCTAAGGCAATACACACTCAAGCATTAAAGAATAAAAATGAGTGACTATATCAATACACTTCAATTAAACATTAACCAAGGTCCAAATAGATCTATTAACTCTCTAAACTAAGAGTTTAGCCACTAATTACAGTCCCAAAACTCATAAATCCAGCCCTAATATTTGCTAAAATGGAAATAAAGAGGAAAAAGACCATAGAACTTGTAATCTCGACTTTTGCCTCGATTTGTGTACTCTCCAAATCTCGATCCATCATCCAAAGGCACCAAAATTGGTTTACCAAGGCTCCCAAAGTAATCAAATTTGTAAAAGGCGTCTGAAAACCCTAATTGTGTCTTCCCGTTTGAGCAAAGAAGAGAAGAATATATACCCCTGATCGACGCTGCGTCGAGACACTAGGGACAGCGTCTCGAAGCCATCGAAACTCCATTTTACAATGCGCATGTGAGGGTAGCGTCTCGACGCTACGGACGGAATGACACCTCTCTGTGTTTTTCTGGCATCGAGATGATGTGGGCACCGTCTCCATGCTTGCTCTCATGTCTAACTCCAAAATGAGGACGTTTAGATGCCCAAAATGACCTCTAGATGCTCTGGCCTTTGTCCAACTTCCCCAAATGGCTTCAATTTTATCCTTAGTCTCAAAATTGACTTCTTTCTTGCTCCAAAACAACAAATCTCTCTCAAAATTCACCAAATCTTCTTGAATTGCTTGGTTCCTGAAATTAAACACAAATTAATGTCAAAGCTCACATTTTCAATACAAAACTAGCTAAATAGCCAGGATAAATATAGCATTAAATGAGTGCTAACACTTTCATTCCAAATTCTTTTTTGAGATATTCTAGCCTTTGAAAGCTTTTCAAGAGCTCCAATTATACTTATATCATCAACACATAAACAACTATGATAACAAATCCTGACTGTGATTTCTTAATAAAAACACATGGACAAATTGGATTGTTTTGATACCCTTCTTTCAATAAATATTCACTTAGATGATTGTGCCACATTTGTTCTGATTGTTTTAATCCATATAACGATCTCTGTAATTTGATCAAATATAATTCTCTAGAATTTGAATTATAAGATTTAGGTATCTTAAACTCTTCAGGGATTTTCATATGAATTTCATTATCAAGAGATCTATATAGATATGTTGTGAAGCTTTCTTATAACATCAAGCTAATTAGATATCTTAGTATAATTGCATCCACCACAGAGCAATATGTTTCCTCATAACCGATGCTTGGTCTTTGTAAAAATTCGTAAACTATTCGTGCTTTATATCTTGTGACCTCATTAGTTTCAGTTGTTTTACGTACAAATACCCATTTTTATCCAACAATTTTTACACCTTCATGTGTACGCACTACAAGTCCAAAAACTTAACGTTTTGAAAGTGAGTATAATTCTGCTTAGATTGCTTCTTTCCACTTGAGCCAATCTTTTCTATATCGACATTCTTCGACAGATTTTGATTCAGAATCCTCATTTTCAGAAATAATATCCTGAGCAACACTATAAGCAAAAATGTTGTCACAGTTGTATTATTTTGGTTCTATCTTTCCCTAGTCATTACATAATTTATCAAAATTTCATTGTTATCCTCCGGTACTTGACCTTCGTCGATATTCTTATGAGTAGTCATATTTAGGATTTCATCTAGAATATTTACATTCTCAATTGACTCATTTTGACCATTGACTACTTTTTTTTTATTTTTAGAATTTTAATCTTTGAAACTCTTTGGTCTATCACATTTTTGTCATGTTGTCGACTCATTAGTAGTGACAACTTACTACGTTAGGATATCAATTTTAGATGATGCATTTATGGTTAGTATATATACTTAATCACTTTCTTAACATCTGTAAATGCATCTAACATTTGATTTGCAATATTTTGTAAATGAATTATCTTTTGAACTTCATGTTTACATTAATCTGTATGAGGATCCAAATGAGATAATAAAGATGCATTATATATAATTTATTTCCCCAACTTCTTAATTCCTACCTCCAATGTTGAAAAACTTGTCTCATTAACGACAATGAGCAAATCTTGCAATAAATACATTACCCATCAAGGGTTTAAGTTATCTAATAATTGATGAGGAATCAAATCAAACATATATTTCTAGCCTCTTTTGAGGACTCATCTTAGTGTGTTGTGGTGGAGCAATTTGAACATTTATTGCACATAAATTTTTTTTGCAGATGAATATATATTTTGCTTCTGGCCATAAGCTAATTGTAATAAGTTGTTGGCTTAAAGCATATAAATGACGTTGCTTGCAAAATAACATGACCACATGCAAATATTAGAGGATTTTCCCTCATAAATAATTTCATTAAACCATTTTGTGTATGAACATGAACTACATGATGCTCAACAACCCAATCAATATTAGGGGTGTACATGGGTTGGGTTGGGTTGGGTCGGGTTAGGGGTATTTTTTGGACCAACCCGAAATTTCGGGTTGGTTAATCCCCCAACCCGCCCAACCCTATTTATGAGAGCAACCCAACCCAACCCAACCCATATATTTTTGGGTTGGGTCGGGTTGGGTAATCGGGTTGTGTTTTTTAAATTTGTTTTAAAATTCCCTTTTATTTCGAATTTAAATTTATTTTTTTTTGTACCTTCAATTTCTATATAAATCAACATAAATATATAACAACCATGATCCATCTAGAATAAAAAAAACTCCAAACATCTTCAACCTAAATAGCAACCATAAGAGTTAAATGTTTATATCACAACCACAGTACCTTTTCTGGAATAGAAACAATAGAGACCCACATCTAAAAAAAAATTCAATGCTACATAATAAAAACAATGGAACAAAAGTATATATAACCCACATCTAAAAAAATAGATTCAATGCTACAAAATAGAAACAATGGAACAAAAGTACATATAACCCACATCTAAAAAACAAATTCAATGCTACAAAATAGAAACAAAAGAACAAAATTATATATAATCCACATCTAAAAAATTAGATTCAAAGTTTCAAAATAGAAACAATAGGAACAAAATTACAATTTTATCAACCCATATCTAATCTAAAAAAACCAAAAAGAGATATAAGACCTTGTGTGATCGGCGACCAAGAGAGCTGCAAATGGATCAGAGACAGAGAGAGAGATGGAAAACAACGAACGGATCTATGAATGGATCTACAAACAACGAACGACGAGCTGCAAATGGATCTACAAACGGTGAACAGCGATTAGCGTCCGGCAAGAGAGATGGCAAACGGCGACTAGATCTAAGATGTTTGGGTGAACGAATGGCAAACTACGAGATACAAAACGGCGAACGTCGAACTGTGTGCTACAAACGGTGACTAGATCTGAGATGTTTGGGTGATCGGCGACCAGATCTGAGATTTTGGGTGATCAGCGAACAGTGACTAGATGCATGAATGGCGTCCGGCGAGAGAGACGAGCGACTGCTTGCGTTCGAGGGAGAAAGGATTTGTGCGTCCGGCTAGAAAGAGAGAAACGAGAAGGCGAATGACGTCCGGCCAAGGAGAGAGAAGCGAGAGATTTGAGCGGCGTGCGATTTGAGAGAGATGAGGGTTTCTTTTCTTTTTTTTATTATATATATATATATATATATATATATTTTTTTTTTTTAAAAAAATAATAAATTTTGGTTCGGTTCGGGTTGAATCGAGCCAAAAAATAGTTAACCCAAGAACCGAACCGAAATTTCGGTTCTCCTAAAAATGAACCGGGCCCATCGAAGACACCACAGGCTTTGCATGCCCCGTTAAAGGAGAGGGCCTCATCGGCTTCAACCCAATTCCTTTCTTCTAGACCATAAAATATATTAAATGGTTCACTTGGTGGATTAATAAATCTAGATATATCACCATGAATTCGTTCTAAAAATGGGGATATTTAATCCCAATTTTAGCTGGTGAGGGTCTAATAATTAATTTTCCTTAAAAGGAAGCAGCACATGGCAATTTACCAAATTGAAGAATCTTCTGGTTCTTCAGTGGATGTCCATGTGCATTCTCAATAATTATTTCTCATCACTATTGACTTGGAACAACCCATCATGTTAAATAGTAAATATATTTGGATTAATGAATTTCAAGTTCATTGTTGTATATAGTTCAATTACATGAATATGTGTGTAATATAATCCAAAAGAAAAAGTATGCAACTTTTCTAATATACATTTTTCATATGAGATAATATATTTATTCTATATTATTCTTACTATCAATCTCTTTATGATAACCATTAAAAAACATATATCTTTAAAAATATATCGATTGTAAATTTTGTTCCTTTAGGAAAAATAATATTTGCTTTTTCAAAATCTTCAATCAAGTCTATAGGACTTGATATTGTATTGACTTTTGCTTCCAACATTTTTAATTTTGAAAAATATTTTATACATTTATATATAGTGTGCGTAGTTGCACTAAGCATAAATCTTTATAATCCATGTTCTCTTTAGGAGATTCAAAAGAATTTGCAATATTCAAACATATCATATTTGAATGGCAAAAAGATTAACCATCTCTTTAAGAGGTTCAAAGAAATTTGTAACATCCAAATATATCATATTTAAGGAGTTAAAAAGATTCATTATCTCTTCAGGAGATTCAAACAAACTTGCAAAGTTTTCTTCCACACATTGTTTCCTTTTTATAAGTTCGAATAGAATTTGTATGTATGCATGTACAAGACTAATGTCTCTTTTTGTGTCACATCCTTTTAATCAAATATGTATGGTTTTCTTGAAATTTGAATGGTCTATAACCACCACATGATGAGTAATTGCTTCTTCGTCTATTATGATCATGACCTCAACTTCAACCACAATTATTAAATATTATAACATTCGTTTCAGGAAATGATAATGAAATAGTTGGTCGATATTCATGATTTTTCATCAAATGCTCATTTGTTTTATTCAATCTCAAGAAGACATAATATTTTCTCATCACAATATTACTACAACAATTTAGGCTTTAGATGTCGGTTGATAATTTGTAAACGATGATGGATGGCCTCTATAATGATCGTTTTAAAAAAGAACGTTGATTTTCACGAAATTTTTTGCAATTTTTTTTTGCAAATTTGACTAAAGATGACAGTTCTCAACTGTCACGAAAAGGACTCTTACAATGGTGATTTTCCATCGTCATCGAAAGATGAAAAAAATTGAGTGCGAGAATTTTCAACGTGACGCATAAAAATTAATAAGCAATATGACGTCGCTTTGATAGAATCTTCATCATAGGGTAGGTTTAAAATGACATCGTTTTAATTTAAGAAACGATGTCGGTTTTCCATTGTCATCGAAATTAAATCAATTAAACAATAACAAAGATCCAATTAGGTCCATCAAGCTCCTAAACTAAAGAGCTTAGCTACTAATCATCCTTAATACTTTCCAAAAACCCATAAAATTAGCTCTATACAAATTCTAAAATAGAAATAAAGCAGTAAAGAAGACCATAGAATTCGAACACATGACTATTGCCTCAAACTCTACACTCCATGAACCTTGATCCACACTTTAAATCACCTAACATGGCCTTCATAGCTCCCCAAAATGGTAAGAATTGTAAAAGGGACGTCTAAAACCCTAATTGCCTCCCTTTTTTGAGCAAGAAAGTGAAGATTATATACCAGTTATCGTGACATCGTCGAGACACTAGGGATAGCATCCTGACACTGCCAAACGACACCATTCAACTTAAGCACATTGGGGTAGCGTCTTGGCGCTACGGACAAAACATGAATTCTCCATGTTTTTGTAGCGTTGAGACACCATAGGGCAGCGTCTCAATGCTTTTCTCAGATTTGGCACCAAATGTGTAGCGTTTTGACGCCATTTTAGGTGTCTCAACGCTCTGCTCTGGGCCTAAATCTCCTCATAACGCCTTAATTCCATCGTTAGGTCCACAAATATCTTCTTTCTTGCTCAAAAAGGACTCTTTTATCTCTCAAATTCACTAATTCTCCTTGAAATGCCTGGTTTCTTGAAAATCAACATAAATATACATCTAAACTCACATTTTCTATACAAAATCAGCCTAAAAATGAGGATAATTATAGCACTAAATTAGTACTATCAACAACGGCGACTAGTGATTGAAGACAGTGAACGACAGTTAACGGGGGTTTAGTTCGACGTTGGTGATCTCATAAACAAAAGACGTTTGTTTTAATATTCAGGGCTCTAATCCAAAACGATCCTACATCAAAAATCTTGTTGGTTCTTTTTCGTTTTCACAAGGTTTTTCTATCTCTCTCTTTATTTATTGATTTGCACACATTATATTTGTCGATTATTCTTTGGTGGCTGTTATTGAGAGCCAAAACTAATCAATACGAAAAAAAACTTTCCTGTTTTTTTTGCCCCTTTATTTTAATTTTTTCGATTATTCACCGTCAAGCTAGCACTCTAACTTTATTTTAATTTTGGACTCTAAATTGGCTACTACTTTGTTTTTATGCTCTGTTTTTTCTGTAGCGTTTTTGTGGAGGTCGATTCCCTTACCAATTATGTTCGGCCCTTCGCTGCAATGTAACAAATGGAATTTGTTAGAAGTGTCTCTACTGTTTGTTTGTTTATAATTCTTTTTAAATTGTTCCTTGATGCCTTTTAAATTGCTTTTCTTAAGAAAGCAGAAATTTAATCTCAACTTGTTTAGGCGAGAGTAAAATGCATATTTTACAGACATCAGAATTGGAAGCAAAAGAACAAATGGAAAACAAAGCCAAGTTATAGGTCTGAGCCACTTATGTATGGCATTGAAAGAGACAACTTACCCTCTAATTTGGCTAAGATCCTAGTTATTATCTCCCCCAAAACTTGAAAGGAGAAGTGCCAGTTTCTAGTTTGGATCCACTGCCTTATGCACCCCCATTACATAACCAACATTTTTTTCACTCTCTCCCTTTGAAGCAACCAAATTTTATAAAAAGAAGATGTTCATTATTGCTAACTATTCAAATTGCTTGTCATTCAATGTGATTGTTTTTAAATTAATTGGTTTTTTTCTTGACCTCCTTCAAAGTTATTCAAACTCCTCTATTTGTTCTTCTTCTCCATTTCATTTTCCTATTTGTATTCATTGCCATAATGATTGGGTTTTTTTTCCTTTGATTTGAATGTCTGCCACTTTTTCATTGTGCAATTGTAAGGACTATCTAAATGGGTTTTTCTTTAAAAAAAAATGTATTTTAAGGTGGACTAATTAGGAAAAGTTGGGATTTGGAATGTAGATTTGTGAGGAGTTTAGTTGAAAAAATGAGGAAGGGGGAGGGGGAGTTGGGTAGTAAACTCATATCAGAAATGATTATTTTGAGTCGATATGTTCTCTGATGCAGTCAATTAATTTATTTTCTAATTATCTATATATTAAAAAAATGAGAAATAACTCATAACAAAGAGTAGAAACCAAAAGAAAAGCATCGCAGTGCTGCGAGTATTCTAAAACATCCTAACCGTCTTGAACAAATCTTGAATATTTCTCCTATTTCTGTCCACATAAATACCTCACACATATATAAGAAAATGCATTTATATTCAATATGCATGATTTTATTTAAGTTAAGATTATGTCCAATATTATTCTATCTACTACAATTTATGATGTATGAACATGATTGCACGAAAGTCTGGTTAATTTGAATATAATCAGCTGTCTTTATTTCTGAAACAATTTTGATTTACAGTCTCAAAATTTTATAGTGAAATCACTTGACATGCTTAAAGTTCCATTGCATTATTAGAGCTAGCAGTGCTTGTTTTTATTTAAAGATTTGAATATTATCCCAATCTAGCAGCAGCGAGAAGTTGTTTTAGTGCGTTCGAAATCATTTGATTTTATAAGCTAGTGCTTGATTCGACATAGAATGATAATGAAGTGTTGGTTGTTTTTCCTATAAGTGGCCTATATTTTGTAGGCTACGTTTCTTTCATTTTCTTTTTCATGGTAATTCTCTTTTATATAACTTATCTTTTATGTTTTTTGGGGTGCTACATATAGTATACTTGTTTGTGCACATTTGATTTTCTATTTGATTCTCGTACATTTATTTGTAATGCTCCCAACATTTTGCCCAATGTGTTTGTTAGTATTCTAAAATTTGTTTATGCATTTTAGAGTTTGTTTGGAATGACTTTCTAAGTGATTAAAAAGAGTTTTTGAGTATTAAAAAAGTGTTTTTAAGCACTTGAAAAGTCATTTTGAACCGACTTGCTTTTGTTATGTTCCATAGCTAATATTATATGTTCTAATGTGGCTGATTCTGAATTGTTTTTGTTATGCATTTTGGTAGGAGGGAAAATCAAGATGTAAGAATTTTCTCAAATGATAAATTTCTTATAATTAGTGTTCTTAAGCTTGCTTTTGTTAGCGAAAAAAACATTTTAGCATGAGTAAATTTATAATATGGAACTTGTATTTAGTGTGATTGAATTAGAAAGCTTGAGCTAGAAGCCTTATAATATATACCATTTGACTTAATACATTTAATTTTGATTTCATTTAATTTTCAGCATGTGTAAACTTAGAGTGAACTTACACAATAAAGTCCTCTAACCAAGAGTCAACATAAATAATAAAATCTTCTAACCTTGACCAAGATTAAAATTAAACAACAAAGTCCCCTCATCATGACCAAAAAAATAACTTAAACAATAAAATTTCCTAACCTTGACCATTTTTTAATTTTTTTTTTTGTAGACAACATCTTTGTATAAATTCTTCCAATATAGATAAGTCATGGATGAACAAATATATTTTGTTTTAAATATTGTTATTTATTTATATGTTTTGTAGTGTCCTCTCCAATAAGGTAGCATAGAATGTGGGTATTATGTCATGAAATTCATTAGAGATATTTTTCATAATCCAGATGCCCCTATCAAAGCTCTCGTATGTAACACATCCTTATTATTATATTTTTACATGTACATTATACATTTTCATATATAATTCTAATAATTTATTCTTTGCTTCCATGTAGTTTAATACTAAGAAACTTTTTACACAAGCACAACTCGAATATGTATGAGCTGAATGGGCAAATCATGTTTCAAACTTCGTCACTTGAGTATCGTGTGCATGCTAGTACTTATCAAAATTGTGTAGCTAACTTTTTTGAAACTTTGGTAGCTATTAGACAATTTTGTAAATGAGAAATACTTTGTAGCTTTTGTGACAATGTGTAGCTGAACAACTCTGTTACAAGAGTTTGATTATTTAGATGGAATGAAATATATTAGATTTGGTTGTGAGAGCATTTGTTGTTTTTGATTGAATTGAATGAAATAGAATGGTAGTTTTTGTTGCATATGCTTCAATTTATGTTTTTTGTTTCAATTGAACGAAATAGTATATTGCGTTGGACCATTTGTTATGAAATTGTGTTCCACTGAAACACATTTGTGTGTGATTGGACTGAAATTAGTTGTATCGGAAGTTGAGAATTATTTTAAAAGCATTGCTACAAGTTTTATACAGGTTTTGGGTTCCAATTATGCTAATAGATATATTGCAGGTGGAATTAGAAACAATGTCAGTGTAGAGCTATCATCTTATATTAAAATAATGACGGTTATAAAAGGTCATTAAAAGAAACTGTCATCGTAGCATGTGCGTTTTGGCCAAGGAAAGATGTCGGTTCACAACAGTCATCAATGTAGGCTACAATGTCAGTTTAAAACTGACATAATAGAAAACCATCATCGTATGGGTACAATGACACCAGATTCAATGTCGATTTCAAATTGATATCGTAGGTAACCGTCATCGTAAGGGTACAATAACACTCAATTCGATGTCGGTTAAAAATTGACATCGTAGCAAATTGTCATCGTACATTGTTGCGTGTTTTTAAGTGTTCGCAATTAATTGCAAGTGTACTGTGTTTATGGTTTATGGCTGCGAAATTTTATTTTAGGGCTTGGAATTGTCAACAATATTTCCAAGCTGCTGAAAATTTATTGTGATAATTGTGCAACAGTTTTCTTCTCACAAAAAGACAAGTATTCGAAAGGTGCTAAACATATGGAATTAAAATATATTTGCGTTAAAGAAGAAGTTCAGAAACAAAAGGGTGTCAATTGAACTCATTAGTACTAACCTTATGATTGCGGATCCACTAACGAAAGGATTGCACCTATGACATTCAAGGAACATGTCGAACGCATGGGTATTAGTGGATACCGTTTTCTCCTTGAAAAACTTTGTATTTTCATATGCCTACAAGCGAAATTCGTCAAGCTCATTAAGTTGGAATTTCCGCTTCTCCCTTGTTGTATTCGTATCCAGATTCAGTTTCTTCAACGCCTAGTGAGCTTTGTACCCTAGTTCTAAAGGAAGGTGACAAGCCTTCCTAAATACTAGGGCATGAGGAGACATTCCAATGGGAGCCTTAAATGTGATTCGGTATGCCCACAATGCTTCATCTAGATGATGTGCCCAATCTTTCCTACTTGCATTGACTACTTTTCCATAATCGTTTTTATTTTCCCGTCGGATACTTCAGCTTGACTGTTCTATTGTGAGTGATAAGCAGTTGCAATCTTGTGTTTGACATTGTATTTGTGCAAAAGCTTTTCCACTATTTTGTTTATGAAGTGACTCCCCTTGTCGCTGATTAAGGCTCGAGGTGTTCCATACCTGGTAAAAATATTTTTCTTGAGACATCTCGAGACAGTCATCGTATCATTATTGGAACAAGAAGTGGCTTCCACCCATTTTGAGACATAGTCTACTGCAAGGAGTATGTACTAATGGCCGTTGTACTTAGGAAATGGTCCCATAAAGTCAATTCCCCATACGCAAAGAGTTCTACTTTGAAGATGTTAGTCAAGGGCATTGCATCCCTTTTTGAAATGTTACCAGTGCGTTGACACTGGTCACATTTAAGCGCATACTCACGTGCATCCTTAAAGAGGGACAACCAATAATAACCACACTGAAGGACTTTTGCTGCAGTACAGTGTCCACCAAAATGCCCCCATAAGGTGCATCATGGCATTGTCTCAAAATTTTTGACATTTTGTTTTCAGCCACACATCTTCTAAAAATTTGATCTTGTCTGCAAACTAAAAGATTAACAATGTTTGCATACCAGGGTTCTTTTGAATGCATGACAAGCAATTGTTCATCAGAGAACTCTTCTTTAATGATCTCGTTGGTGATAACATCTTCAAAAATTTTCAACCTTGATAAATGATTTGCGACTTAATTTTTTGTTCCTTTTCGATCTTTGATTTCAAGGTCAAACTCTTATAGCAATAGAATCCATCTAATCAATCAGGGTTTAGCATCCTTCTTAGCAATCAAATGCTTGATAGCTACATGATCAGTATAGAATGTTACCTTTTTCCTACGAGGTATGCCCTGAACTTGTCAAACGTATAAACGACTGCCAACAATTATTTTTCAGTAAAAGTGTAGTTGGCTTGTGCTTCGTTCAATATCTTGCTCGCATAATAAATTGGATGCATGACTTTTTTTTTCCTTTGCCCCAAAATAGTTCCTATTGCTACATTGTTCACATCACACATAAGTTCAAATGGGAGCGACCAATTTGGTGCAATGAGAATTGGCGCTGATGTCAACGCTTTCTTCAACTTTTCAAATGTTGTTTTACAACTTTGGTCAAAATAAAAAATTTTATTTTGTTCTAGGAGACTGCATAATGGCTTGGTGATATGGTAAAAACTTTGATGAATCTTATAAAAAATCTGGCATGTCCCAGAAAACTATGAATAGCTTTTACATTTGATGGTGGAGGTAACTTTTCAATTACCTCAATCTTTTCCTTGTCTACCTCTAATCTCTTTTTTGAGACTCTGTGGCCAAGCACTATACCTTCTTCTACCATGCAGTGACATTTTTCCCAATTTAAGACTAAATTGGTATCTTCACAACACGTAAGTACTGCTTCCAGATTCTTCAAACATTCTTTGTATGAGTCTCCGAATATAGAAAAATAATCCATAAATACTTTGACACATGTCTCTAACAGGTCAGAGAATATCGCCATCATACACCGTTGGAATGTGCCAGATGCATTGCATAACCCAAAAGACATGCACCTGAAAGCATAAACTTCGTACGGGCATGTGAAAGTTGTCTTATTTTGATCTTTTGGTGCAATGGTTATTTGATTGTACCCTAAATAGCGATCTAGGAAGCAAAAGAACGCTTTTCCCGCAAGACAATCCAACATTTGATCTACAAAGGGTAAAGGAAAATGATCTTTCTTGGTCGCAGCATTGAGCTTTCTGTAATCCATACACACCCGCTAGCCAGTCACTTTCCGAGTGGGTATCAATTCATTCTTACTGTTTGCAACCACCATGATTCCTCCCTTCTTGGGTACACATTGGACGGGGCTTACCCAATCGCTATCTGAGATTGGATATATTATACCCATATCTAACTATTTGATTATCTCTTTTTTAACAACTTCCTTCATAACGAGGTTCAATCTTCTTTGATTCTCAATTGAACTCTTTTCCCTTCTTCGATTATGATCTTATGCATGTAGTATGATGGACTAATTCCTCTGATATCTCCCAAGGTCCATCCAATAGCCCGTTTGTGTCTTCAAAGCATTTGTATTAAAGATAAATCATGATCAGTATTTAATTTTGAAGATATAATTATAGGAAGAGTATTATTGACTCCAAGAAAAACATATTTAAGGTGAGTAGGTAGTGGTTTCATTTCCATGTATGGCGCTTCCTTAAGCGATGACTTGACAACTGGGACAGTTCTCTCCGTTAAGTTTAATGGCTCAAAGTGGCTTATGGTAATTGCGTTAATGCTTCCTTTTGGTGATGTTGTCTCATCTTCTATTTCACCTGCTGAATCTTCCTCATCACTCAATCCCATGACATTGCTCAAGTTTAAACTTTCCACGAAGTGTAGTACTCCTTGTCAGGCAATCTCATTGCGTCGAATACATTGAACTGCACTTCTTCTCCATCTATATTCAACGTCGCAATCCTTTTGGTACATTGATAACTGTACCTCTAGTGGCTAGAAAAGATCGTCCAAAGATAATTGGAACATCCTTATCTGCTTCGTAATCCATAATGATAAAGTCTGCTGGGAATATGAACTTATCCACTTTAACTAGCACATCTTCTATTTTGCCTTCTGGATGCGAAATGGATCGATAAGCTAACTACAATGTAACAATTGTTCGGTGAACTTCACCAATTCCAAGTTTCTTAAATAATGAGAGGGGCATGAGATTTATGCTTGCGCCCAGGTCACATAATGCATGACCTACCTCCATTCCTCTGATTGAAATTGGGATGGTGAAATTGCCTGAATCTTTTATTTTTCTGGGGATCTTGCTCTTTACTACTATACTGCACCCACCAGTCAATATTGCCATCTCAAATTCCACTAGCTGTCTTCTATTTGCCACTATGTCCTGCAGGAATTTAACGTAGCTTGGCATTTGTTGCATGTTTCAATCAGAGGAATATTAATGTGTAGTTCCTTTAGTTTCTCCTAGAAACTTTTAAATTGAGCTTCTTTGTTTTTCTTCTTTCTCAACCTTTATGAAAAAGAAGGAGTAGGCTTGTAAATTTGAGCAGGTTGGGTTGCGACAGTTTGCTTTTTTGTTTACTAGTTTGCACTTTAGGATGTTCTCTCTCCCTTTCTTCTCCTTCTTTAGCCTTATCTTCTCCAGCAACCTCCATGTCTTTTTCTTTAGTGCATTCGAGTGTTGGTGCAGGGGTGTTAGAATTGTCAACTAGTGCCTTTCCATTCCTCAACATAATCGCTTGGCACTGTTTTTTCCCTTCTCTCTTCGGCGTCTCCATGTTGCTTTGCAATGCGGCGAGAGGTCTTTTCTTCAATTCCGTGGCCAACTATTCTACTTGGATTTCCAGGTTTCTTATGGAGGATGCATGACTTTGAATTAAGGCATTGTTCTTCTCAATCTATTCCTTCATTAGTTGCTCAAGTGAAGTTGAAGTTTACACATTTGCACTATTCCTTTGGAATTTATTTTGTTGAAAGTTGTTATGCCCTTGAGTTTGGTTATGCTGAAAGTTGTTATTATTTTGAAGGCCTGGAGGATTGTTGATCTTATTCATCGCTGGTCCATTACCTCCCCATGAAAAGTTGGGGTGGTTCTTCCATCATGAATTGTAAGTATTGGAGTAAGGATGATTTCATGATGAGTTATGATTCCCTATGTAACATACCGATGTTTGATTCATTGGACAACTGTCGAAAGTGTGATTCTCACCCCATCCTGTACATGTGTTGAACTATGTTGCTTGGTGTACTGCTTGTATATGAGCGACTGGATTGATGCTGTTAATGTTGAGTGTTTTCAACATATTGGATATCGTTGCTACTTGTGCTAATAGAGCGGTCAGTGCATCCGTCTCTATAAGTTCGCCAGTCTTCTTTTTGGTTTGTGCTCGTGAACCAAATGAGTCATCAGACCACTTATAGATGTTCCTCACAATTCTATCCAAAATTTTGTATGTTTCATTAAAAGTTTTGGACATAAGAGCTTTGTTGGCTAATGCATCCACTACATTCTGCTAGGCTCTATTTAATCCACCATAAAAGATCTCTAATTGCACATAACTAGGGGGACATTGTGAGGGCACTTCCGCAGCAATTTCTTGAACTCACCCACGCGTCACTGAGTGATTCATTATCTTGTTGCTCAAAGGTTACTATCTCCTTTCTACATCCTGCATTTGCAGTGGGTGAGAAATGTTTGAGCATGAATTGCTCTGCCAAAGTTTCCCATGTACTAATTGAGCCTGTCGGAAATGAGTTCACCCAATCTCAGGCATCGTCTCTCAATGTGTAGGGAAAGAAAAGCAGTATGAATGCCTCATTTTCTACTCCTGGAATGGTGAATTTCTCACATGTTTCTAAGAAGCTATGAATGTGGATCTTCTCCTGGAACTCCTCGAAAATATAACTAGACTGAAGTCTACCAAACTTGGTGTAGCGTACTTGTGGCTCAATTTTGATCATTAGCCAAATGTATTGGATTTTTTTATGGCCATTTGATTATGTTCAGTGTTTTGTGGTACATTCTCAGCTCTCTGCGCTCTTTGGTCAGCCATCCTTTTTTGTTTATATCTTTGTTCCTTAGCTCGTCTTCGTTGTCAGAAGATTCTTTCTATCTCTGGATAAAATTTCGATGTGGAGTGTGTGGTATCACTGATGCAAAGATTTTACTTAGGTGAGCTTATTTCTTAAGTAATTCTAGCCAGTAAAAAGGTTCCTACGTAAACAAAAATTATTAGTTAATCAGATTTACAGAAAATAAGTCATTGGCAATGGTGCCAAAAACTTGTCGTGGTTCCGATTAAAGAAAATATCCGGATTTGGATCGCTTAAAATAGCAACTTGACCTAAACATGCACTTGGGTAATAATAACAGCATGCGATTAATCATACATTTCAAGCAGTTAGTGTCAGCCCTACGCAAGGTCCAAGTATAAACCAAACACAAGCAAGTAATACTTAGGGAATATTCTGAAGTTGAGATCCTTAGGAACTTAATTATGTAAAATGTTAATTGGAAAATGAATGTTCATGCCGTAATAGAGAACAAACGATGCGAAATGCTTAAACAAAATGTAAATGAATGCTTTCACTAAGTGAAGAAAGGGGGTTTGGCTAAGGATTTCCTTAGTATAATGGAAAATGCAATAAATGCATGTTGGTTGTTATTCCTTAGAAGAATGAATACCTACTCATTCTTGCACTTTCGTGAAGAATGTTAAGCACTTTGTGCAGTCATATTCCTATGCTCAATACAAAGAATAACTCGCCGATTCATTTTTCTTGGTCTTTTCGCATGCTTCACCCTTCCAGTATGAACACATTCTTTCACCTTTTTCGATTGGCCAGACATAGATCAGTTTTATAGAACATAATACATCCAAGAAAACTAAGGATTAACTTCCAACATACATTTATTATTTTCAAATCACATTATGCTAATATCATCCTTAGCTATCCCCAAAGGAATTTAGCAACTCGTGATGTAAAATAGAACAACTAATACAGAACAGTGAATTGGAAATGACATTATGTAATTACTTAAAATTAAATTGGTTGAGTTCACAACATATACTACAGGTAGAAATGACTAAAGAATAAAAGTTTTAAACATGTGAACACTAAAGTACTGAAAATGTAACATTGAGGAAAATGAGAAAGAATGAAGAATCTTGTAAACCCGGAGTTCCTCCTTGAAACTTCTTAAAAATTAAAAAGGGAAAGAAGGAAAGTAGGTTGGTATATTGTTTTGGGAAGGAAAAAGAAGAAAAACAAAAGAGAAATGGAATGACTATATGTTGTTTTAAAAAAAAAAAAAAAAAAAAAAAAAACAAGTGGGTTGTCCACCACCGTCAAAATCCGTCTCCTTAAATTATGTCCATCCACTTTGCTACCCATTTGGTGAAATAAAATAGGGTTCTTCGTGGGAGAGAGGAAGAGAAAGAAGAAAGGTGATGCTGGAGTTGTAATTGAAGAAGAAAAGGAGGGAAGATCAATCCAAGTTGCATGGAAGATTTTTTGTTCAACCCTGACTACCTCTGATATTTGGAACGTTTTGAGCTCCACAAGAGGTATTAAGAGGTGAGATTTGTTTTCCTTGAAAGGTAACTCATTTTGGAACAATTTTCGTGAAGGAAGCTCGAGCAAAATCTGAATTTTTGTTAAGGGTTTTTGAAGGGGAAGTCAGAGGAGTGTTTTTGCTGTCAAATCCGGGGAACCTCTGGTTTTTGGGATATTCTGATCTGTAGACTTCGAATTAGAAGCTGTATTAGGTATGGATGGAAATCTGATTTAATGTCCTATAACTTTCATGAAGAAGTCGTGGTTAGAATTTGTTTGGAAGTTGCTTTAAATTCCAGGTTAGTTTCGGGTTGCAGCAGGAAAACAGTTCTGGTTTAGCAGAAACGTGTTTGGGGAAAATGGCTTTCAAGGTAGTTACAGACACATCCTATAGGAATTTCAATTTCACTCCTTCAGATAAGTTTTAGAGGGTTCAAAAAGGAAGAGTTTGGTATAAAGAACATCATTTTTGAGCAAGTAATGGAAAAGTTATAGGTGTGTGAGTTTAGGGTATAAAATCTGTAAAGTGCAGGAATTAGATGGGAGGGTTTTTGCATTTCTAAACCTTAAATTCATGAGGCCGAGATTCTAATGCTTGGTTTTGATTTGTTTGGCAGGCCAAGAAGAAATAGGACAAGTTTACGGACCGGGAATCTAACTTTAACGCTGTGAGTGACAAAACGAATTTCAAAAACGAATTCTATGCCTGCACGTATGCTATGAAAATAAAAGATTTTCTAAGGATGATTTAGCTTAAAGACCTTATGTCTCTTTGGATATGTATTTGTGAGCATATGTTACTGATTTCTTTTTCTGAAACTAGTAGAAATACCATAATTCCAAGTTTTCATGTGTTTCTCTGAGACCTGAATGAGTTAATGGTTGAGATACTGAGCTCGAAGCTGTAAAGTACCGTGTGCACACAGGTCATTTTCTGTTGTCTACGTTGAGTGTACTCCGTGACAACAATGCTGTCGTGAGTGCTGGGCGAGCCCCACTACGACAAAGACGATGGGAGTGCTGGGCGGGCCCCACTACATCGTAGAATGAACATTGTTTGTACCGGGCGAGTCTTACACAACTAATTTGTCATATGTTTAAAATGGTTAATACTTTTGACACGCTTGCTGGACTTCTGTAAAAGCTATTGATGTTATATGTTATGATTTACGAGTTAATAGTTTTAAACTCAGTCACTCACTGAGCTTCCCAGCTCATACTTTCAATGTTTTCCAACTTTTCAGGTAGAGATCGAGCTCCCAGTGCCTGAGATCCTGCCATCGCCGCCGAGGGTTCTCAGAGTTAGATACTTTGTACGTGGGTGGTATTATATAGCGAGTCTACTCGTAGTGTAGATAACTTAAAAGGGACGTGTAGTTATGTTCGTGTATGAAACTAGTGGTCTTGTTTGTGTAAACAACGAGTGGTTGTGTTTTGATTGTTCAAGTGAGGTTTTAACTAAAACTGCTCCGTGTGCATATGTAAAAATTTTCCAGGGTTCCGCTGTGTAATATGTAAAGTATTTCGTTTACAGGTATGGTTTGTTTATCAGGAATTAAAAGGGTCATAGGTATCGTTAAGTAGTGAAACGATGCCTGTCGGCTTCACGCCATCTTCCGGGCTAAGTTAGCAGGTGGTTCGGGAGGGGGTGTGACAAATCTTGTTATCCTCGTGTTGCTACATCAATGGTGGAAAGTGCCTCCTTCTGCAATATGAGGAGTGAAGTCTTCGTCCTCTTCTTCTTCTCCTTTGAACTATTGAAAGAATTGTCAATTTGCTGGAAAATTGCTAACCCTTTCTGCAACGATTTTTCAAACATATATAGCCAACGCCACCCAATAGCCAAATGGCTCGTCGCCTTTTTGTCAATTACGCATGCGAGCTCAGCCCAAGTTAACTCTGTCCTTGTTCTGTTGGTCCAGTTATTGTCCATCATTTGTCTACTTGCATGGAGGTCCAATATGATTCGAACACGTCGCTCAATAAGTCTCTTCAAATCTTTTCCAATGTAACGATTTCCTTTGAAGCGACAGGTTCCACGTAGATATCTGAACCTCCACCGTCAATATGCATTCATTCCTTCAATAGTTCATCACCGCATCCTTGTAATTATTCCCCTTTCAACACATCAATTTTCTGAAAATAGAAAAGTATTACATTCTTAACTTCTAAATGAATTCTTCTTAGATAAATGATCATTTATATAAATTATCTAAGAAAATGCTAATAATCTCTTTCCATACCTTGCTGGCATCTAAATTAGACAGATATGATTTGTTTATTAGGGTTAAAATTGATACAACCTACTAAATTTGAGGTTTAAATTGATGAAATTGAAAGTTCAAGGTTAAAATTGATACAACCACCAATTTTAGGGTAAAAAATGATTTTTTTCTCTATTACTTATTATGTATTTACTGATATTTAATTAATTTCTATGCCTAAATAATTTAAAATTTAAAAATAATTAATTATTTCTTTTAGAAAAAGAGATTGATTCCCAATTAGAGAATTTTGTACCAATTTTAATTCTTTAAAACTGAAGAAAGAAATGCAAATTTGAACATAACTGATCGACTGATCAAAGCATTAGTAACCTTTCTTAGAGATAAGAGTAAAAATTACATTTCCTACTTTATTTAACTAAAATATATTACTTATTATGTATTTACTAATATTTAATTAATTTCTATGCCTAAATAATTTAAAACTTAAAAATAATCAATGATTTCTTTTAACAAAAGAGTTTGATTCCCAATTAGAGAATTTTGTACCAATTTTAATTCTTTAAATTTGAAGAACGAAAGGTTAATTTAAACATAATTGATCGACTGATCAAAGCATTAGTAACCTTTCTTAGAGATAAGAACTGGTTTGAATATGCATCTCGCTTGAATTGTAAGACTTTAAAAAAGGGAGAATAAGGCAGTAAAAAAATTCTAACCTCTAATTTAGAAAGTGTATGGTATTTAAAAGAGTTATAAAAAGAAAAAGAAAAAGTTTCAACTGAAAGGGACATTGGATTGTACACCCTTCCCCCATATCTCACCCTTTCATTCTAGGAAAGAAAGAGACTTTTGAATTAATGATTGTGAGAGGTTTTTTTTTTAATTATTATTTTTTCCTTTTTGCATAATTGAAAGGGTTGGCTTTTGAATAATGGTTGGGAAAGGGCTCACTTGTGCTTTCTAACTTTCTCATAATTCAGACCTCAATGTATGGAAGTCTTCCTTTTTCAAGAATTGATTGAGAGAACTTTATTGATAAGGTTGAAAGTACTTAGCCTCCAAAATTTGAAAAAAAAAAAAAAAAGGTTGATCTTTAATAGTTATATACCCAAATCAAATATCATCCTCACACAAGCTTTGAAAGAAAAATGTGGGACGGAAAAGAATTTTCCTTTTTTTTTTTTTTTTAATTCAATAATATGTGGAAGTGAGAATTTGAATCTCTAACTTTTGTTTGAGGTTATAATGCCTTAATTATTTGAGCTATGTTGCAGGTCAAAAAGATTTATTACCATGTATTTTTTTTTTTTAATTCAACAACATTTGGGAGCCAGGAGATTTGAACCTCTGACCACTTGATTGAGAGTACATGCCAATTACCATTGAGCTATGCTCACTTTGGCTTATTACAATGCATCTTGATCCATCTCATGTGCACCTCCACTAATCTTATTAAAAAAAAACTACATGATTTTATAATATTTAGTAGCAAAAAAACTAATAGAATTTTAATGCTCAACAAAGTAGCCACAATGGAGATTGAACTATATTACATAGAGAGTTAGAAGCTATTAAAAAGTAATGTTTAAGAACACCATTTTCGTAGGATACTTTTTTCAAGAAAATAGAAAATAGAAACATTATATTGTTGTTTCCATGTATTTTCTTTATTATTTTTAAGTTAATTATTCATTTATGAATATTAATAGTATTTTAAAAAAATATTTGACTGAAATAACCTTTGCAAGAAAAAACGAATGACTGAAATACGATATAATTTAAAATTGATATTCTTGTTGCACAAATCCGGGCAAAGGGAATGCACACACCGGTGTGGTGCTTGCCACAATCACTCCGATGCTTAAGTCAATGAGGAAAATATTGTAGCATGCTATTTTAGAGAGTGAAGATTGAGAATGAGTTACCTCTCTTGGAGTTGTACTTGGGTATTTATGTGATGGGTCTCTTCCTAAACCTAATTGGATCATATTTTTAGGAGGGAGATGAGGTCCAACATGCGGAAGCAAGTGGAGAGGGACCAAACCAGTCGAACTAGTTCGACTCGGCCTGATCGGCTCGGCCCGATTTGGGTTGAGTTGGACATTTGGGCCCTCTTACTCGTTTCCTTGTTTTCTCCAGCCTGATTCTATCTTAGATCTCGAATCTGATCTGTATTTGGCCCAATAGTCTTCTGTTTCTTGGGTTTAACCCGGTTGTCTAAATTTACCCATAACATTAAGCCCCCACTCCCATGTTGGGATTTGTGGTTCAACTCATTTTTGGGTTGGACATTCAAAACCCAATTCGAGAGTATTGATTTGTAAGTTTATCATTGAGGAATAATATTTAACCAAAGTACAAGGCGTCCCTTGTATTCTCTTGAGTTTTAGTTTTGGAATGACCTATCAAGCCCCTTGGGCTGATTTTCTAGCTTTCCAATATTTATAAGGAAGAGATTTAGGGTGGGCCCCAATTCTGGTTTTCGAATGACCTATTAGGCCATTTGGGCTGGTTTTCTAGCTTTTCGATATTTATAATGAAAAGATTTGGAGTTGGCCCCAAGTCTGATTTTGGAATGAGCTATCAGGCCCTTTGGGTTGATTTTCTAGCTTTTCAATATTTATGATGTAAAGATTTGGGGTTGGCCCTAAGTCTTGTTTTGGAATGACCTATCAGGGCCATTGGATGATTTTTTGGCTTTCCAATATTTATAAAAATTCCTAAGATTGACCCCATATTAAATTATGACTACCGAGATTTGTCTCGGATATTAAGTCATGCTTAGATCAATTAACCAGACTCCTTTTGAGGACCCAATTAACTACCTCCAAGATTTGCGTTCTCCGCATTTAAGAGGAGTTTTGCACAATCAAGACCCATTGTGAGGCATACCTTAGATTTTTGGACTGCCAAGAGCAGTTAACCAACCCCTTGTGGGATCAATAAACTCTCAGGACCGCTTCCTCTACACCTTAGTGCTAAAGAGTTTTGCGTATTCCGTGCTTTAATTGCACGACATAATTGGCCATATCTTAAAGTAGACTATTAGATTTTGGCTTAGAGTTTACCATATCTAAAATTAATTATAGATTTCGGCATTTAAATTGATCCATTTGTCAAATTTGATAAAAAAGCAAGAAAAAAAAAAAGGAAAAATACCTTGAAAATTTCCAATCGATAGCTTGTTGATAAGCAGAGGCACATGCTGGCATGTGTCTAACATAAGTTGGCACACACCAAACTTCCTTTTTGGGTGGGGCCGACCAGAGGTAAGCTCGACCCTTTTTATTTTTTTTATTTTTTTTATTTCTGCTTGGCTCTGCCACGTGGCTTTAGGTTGGCTATGTGGCCTCGGCTCGACCAACCCCCAGTTTGTTACTTCTTTCTTTTAATAGGGAGACATATCCCCTTTTAAGCCCCTTATTCACGGAGGAACTTAGTAGAAAGAGCTGACTTGAATATGAACAGATTATCAAAATTCAACTTGGATTGATAATAAATCCTAAGGTGTTCTGCATTCTAAGGGTGCAAGAGAGTCTTTCCTTCTTGGTTCGCTAGAGCATAAGTGTCAGGTCGAACCACTATCACAACTTGATATGGACCTTCCCAAATTGGGCCAAGTGCCCCTGTGGTTGGATCTTGAGTATTTTGCATAACTTTCCTTAATACCATATTGTCTTCCTTGAAACCTCGCCTTCTTACTCTGAAGTTGTAGTATCGGGCAATTTTGTTTTTGTATTCTGCTACATGAAGGCGTGCTGTTTCACTATGCTCTTCTTGTAGATCCAAGTTCAACCTCATTGAATCTTCATTTTCTTGAATGTCAAATTGTTCTCCTTGGTGAGGGAAGACCAATTTCAACTGGGATAACTGCTTCAGCTCCAAAAGAAAAGGTGAAAGGGGTTCACCTGTAGAGGTTTTTGTAGTTGTCCTATATGCCCATAACACACTGGGTAGTTCTTCTTCCTACAATCCTTAATCCTTCAGCTTTGTTTTCAAGTTTTGCTTGATAATTTTATTTACTGCTTCTACTTGTCCATTTGCTTGAAGATGAGCTGGAGAGGAACATTGATGCTTGATGTTGAGATCTGAGCAGAACTTCCTAAAAGTAGCATTGTCAAATTGTTTACCATTATTTGTAATGATGGTATTGGGAACTCTGAATCAACATATGATGCTCCGCCAAATGAAGTAAGTTACTTTTTTCTCAGTTATGATTGCAAGTTCTTCAGCCTCTGCCCATTTTATAAAGTAGTCAACTGCTACAATTGTAAATTTAGTCTTTCCCTTGCCTTGAGGAAGAGGTCCAATGAGGTCTATCCCCCATTGTGCAAAAGGCCAAAGACTAATTATGCTGGCCAATGGTTTAGGTGGCCGTTTTAAGACTGGGGAAAATCGTTGGCATTGATCACATGTTCTTGTAAATTCTCGAGCATCTTGAAGCATAGTAGGCCAATAGTACCCCTATCTAATAATTTTATGACACAATGATCTTGATCCATAGTGATTACCACATATTCATTCATGAATCTCTCTCATTACATAATTTGCCTCATCTAGTTTGAGACATTTTAATAAAGGCATGGAATAGCTTTGTTTGTAGAGTTGATCTTGCCTTAGTATATAATGAGCTGCTCTCCTCTGCAATCATTTAGTGATAGAAGACTTGTCGAAGGTCCTATAAAGATTAAATTTATAAAAACCAGACCTGTAAGTATTTTGCAATAATAGTGGCCAGGGTCATCCACAGGGATTGGGTGTCTTAAATTCAATTTAGTACCACAGTTAATTATGCCTAATTTTATTTAGAGAAAAATAATTTTGATTTGGTTCTTTATACAAAAACATAAAACTTAACCTATTATGTACCAAGTTGGAGTCCAATTTTAGAGAGACATTTGTTAATTGCAATTCATGAAGATCAACTATGAAATTGACTAAAGAATTATGAAACATGCAACAATCCTAAGCCAAGAATTACTAAAATATTCAATTGACTCTCTCGAGCTCAATTGAACTCATGCAAGATGAAATCAACCTCTCGGTCTATTTCTACAACTAGACATGGGATTATAAAATTCTCTTAATAACTTCTAGCATTAACCTATTCATTCTCATGCAATAGATTAATCCTAGTTATGCATCTAAATTCTTAGTTAAATTTACTTTCTCAAGCTAAATTTAACTTAACAAACAAAGCTATGGCTGGGAGCTTAGAAAATTAATTCAAGATGCATAAAAGACGTTACAAACACATTAAATAAGTCAAACATAGTTTAATAACAATAAAGAATCAACCAAGAGTCTATAATACTCAAATACATTCAAATACAGTCCATTAAATTCTAAAATTTAAGACACAAAGTAAAAGGGAAAAGATAAAAACTGGATCCCGAGCCTTGAGGCTCCTCCTTAGCTCTCCCTGCTCTCTAGACCTCCAAACAGTTCTTCTATCGAAATTAGGGTTTAGGTCTCTCCAAAACGGCTCCCTTTGCTCGAATGAATAAGCTCCATTTATAGACATCGAGACAGTATTGCAACGTTGTCCCTTCGAATTTTATACAAAAGGAAAAAGTTTGTTGAGTAGCGTTGCAACGCTATATATAGCGTTGCAACCCTATGTCTGCTGGTCTCCAAGTCTATAAGGCTACTAAAGTGGCCTTGCAATGCTACAGATGGTGTTGCAACGCTATACTCTCGGGTTCACAAGCTTGTTTCATTCTCTTCAACACTTGGATCTTCAATTATAGCTCCAATTTGCTCCATATTCATCCAAATACTTCTCCATTCTCCGATTTTGCTTCAATTGCTCGGTTTCTGCAAAATATACTGATCGGTGGTCACGCAGGCGCACGCGATCGAAGTAATATAAAATGGTCTCTGAGTACCAAGTATCGAATCCCACAGGGAACGGAGTAACAAAAATATTGTAAAGCAAAAGTGTAAGGAAAATTGCAACTAGAAAACTAAAATTGCAAAAATAAAGTTGGGTTGGTGTGTTGATAAAAAGAAAAATTGCAGAATCGAATTGCAGAATCTAGAAATGGCAATAATCGAAAGAACAGAAATTGCAGAATTAAATTGCAGAATCTAAAATGGCAATCAGCGAAATAACTAAAATTGCAGAATTAAATTGCAGGATCTAAAATTGGCAATATTGGAATAACAACTAAAAAGACTTAGAAAATGAAATTGCAAAGGGAATTGTAGATGAAGATGGGGCTCAAGAATGTCATTGCCCTAAGTCGTAATTGCAAGCCAAAATTGCAATTCCAACCTACTCCACACTCAATTGTAAACCAAAATTGCATCTCCTATTTACCTTGAATTTAGGTTTTTTTAGGAGGCTAAGTGAGAGACCTATATGTCTATAGTCCCTCTATCTTAGATAATTTGGCTCACAATTTTATGGGTTTTGGAGTCCTTAATCCTATGTCTAGGGTAAGGAATTGGCTTATGTCTAAGCTCTTTTTCTCCATCACTTGTGTGAAATCCGCTTATCACTAACCCCGTCGGTATTAGATCTAAGCTTGAGTTGATACCCTAGTTGATCAATCTAGGATCTCAACGGAATTTTAATCAACACAAGCAAACAATTGAAATGTAGGCTTGGTTTTCATTGAAATTTTGGCTACATTTACTTCTTAGGGAATTCACATCCTTGAACCCCCTAAGAAGTTTTAGCTCAAATTAAAGATAAAAATCTTACAACTAATTGAAGAAAAATTCATATTAGAAAGTTGAATAAATTGCTAATTAACACAAAATTCTATTCTAATTAATATTACTGAAATAAACAACTATGATAATTAACATTGACACAAATCTAGGCAATTATTTCAAGGAATTCTAAAACCTTCAAATTAAAAACAGTGGGTCAAGGGCTTTAATAAGAATTTTCAATCTTCTTCCTTATTCCCTTTGATTTTTATGGCTTATAAATACTCCAACAACTCATGGAAACTTGAATAAAATGTAAATGACAGAATAAAAAAATATCCCAAAAAGTGTAAATAAAAACAGTAAAACAATTAATAAAAACAGAGCAATAAAAACAAATTGAAGACTAGAGATTGTTTAAATAAAAATCCAATTGTAAAAATAACAATTAATAAAAATCCCAAAAAGTGTAAATAAAAACTTAAGAAAAGAATTAATAAAAACAGTAACCAATTGTGAATAAAAAGAAGCAAGAAAACGGAGCAACGTAAATTGAAATAAACCCACCAATCTTACTTGAATTTAAACTTAAACTTAATTCAAAATACATCAAATGAGAATAGAAAAAGTTCAAGCAATGCTTCTGTAATACAAACTGAAGAAAAACCGAGGTGGAACTTGAATAATTTGGCCAAAAAAAAACAGTAGAAATTCGGAAAACAGAGGGTGCGAAAACCCACGAACATTTGCTTCTAAATTTGCCTCCAAATCGACCTCCATTGCTCCTCCTCTTCTTCCCTATTTATAGGCCTTCATTAGGGTTGAAGAATGCCCAAATTTCATGCTTAAATTCCTCCAAATCGGGCTGTAATTGAAGAATTTCGAAATGGGTTTAATGCAGAATTTTTTCCTTTTTTAAAACCCAAAAACCCACGAAATTGATCCTTCAAATCGCCCTCAAAATCCGATTAATCGCTCATCTTCTTCTTTCCCATTTGCAGGCATTCATTAGGGTTGAAGATTGCCTAAAATCATGCTCCAATTCCCTCGAATTGTGCGGAATTTGTTCTTCCCATATATGGGTTTTTCGTTCGCGCCCCATAAATTTTCTGCCCAGAAACAATTGCCAAATCAGATTTGGCAATCTGATTTAGCAATTTTCACATTCCCTGCTCCAGAAACAATTGCAAAATCAGATTTGGCAATCTGATTTAGCAATTTCCATAATTTCTGCAAAAAGAATCAATTTATTTAGAATTCTATTCCAAATGCTATCACATTAAATTCTTCCTTAATTTCAAGCAATCTTCCACTATTTTCAATTAATCTTAGGACAAACAAAAATATTTTAAGCAATTGGGACTTAAATAAGCCTTAATTCTAAGACTTATCATATACATAAAAATACATGAAAGTAAACACAATCATAGCAAAACTAGCGTAAATCAAGCCTATAAATTGCACACTTATGCATGCTCTCATTTAGCCTCTAATCTTTCTAAAGGCAGTTCTCCTTCCTTCAGGTATTTGACAATGGGATTCATCCAAGAAGGCACTATTCTAGTTTCAGTCTCAGCTTCCTCTACCTCAAGCTCGGCTTCGGCTTCATCGGCCTCTACCTTCACTGCCTCGGCCTTAGCCTCCATTGCCTCAACCTCGGCCTCCACTGCCTCGACATCGACCTCCACTGCCTCAGCCTCAGCCTCGGCCTCCACTGTCTCGACCTCGGCCTCCGTTGCCTCAGCCTCAATCTTAGCTTCCGTTTCACAAGTATTCAGTTCCTCAATTTCCAAAACTTTCTCCTTGGGTATGCTTGGCTCAGACAAAATTTCCACTGGAACTATTCTTCTTAGTTATGTTTCATATGATGCCGCTAATCGAACTAAAGAATTAGCATTAGCATTTTGAGCTCTGGGAATTTGCTTAACTTCACATTTCAAGAAATAAGTGAACAATTCCTTGACCTTAAGTAAATATGCTATCTTGCATTGTTCCTTAGCCTGATATTCACATGTTATCTGTTTCACAATTAATTAAGAATCACTTAAGATTAAGAGATTAGAAATACTTATTTCTTTGCAATCTTCAGTCCTGCAATGAGTACTTCGTATTCAGTTTCATTGTTGGAAGCCTAAAAATTGAATATGTGGGCATACTCATATCTTTCCCTATTAGGAGATTTAAACAAAAATCCTACTCCACATCCATTCAGACTTGACGACCCATCAACAAAGAGCCTCCAAGGGAGGCCTGAGTGAGTTGCATGAAGGAAGAGGACTTCAGCTTTAGATTGGCTCGACTCTGCATCTTCTCAACCTCGATTTGGCTCGGCTTAGCCTCGGCTGAAGTCAGCTTTGCAATAAAGTCAGCCACTACTTGACCTTTTGCTGCTGTCCTTGGTTTATAATGAATGTCGTGCTTGCTTAGCTCTACTTCCCACTTCATGAGACATCCTCATGCTTTGGTTTCTGTAACACTTATCTCAAAGGAAAGTTAGTCAACACAATAATTTTATGTGCTTGAAAGTAAGGGCGTAACCTTTTGGCTGAAGTGATTAGGGCAATGACAAGCTTTTCCACTTGTGGATATCTAGTCTCTGCCCCTACCATAGTTTTGCTAGTGTAGTAAAATGGTCATTGATGACCATTTTCCTCTTTGATGAGGGCTGAGCTCACTACAGTATTAGAGGTTGCTAAATAAAGTAGCAACTCATCTCTTGGAATGGGCTTTGCATGGAGGGGAACTGATCCTAAATATTCTTTTAATTTTTTGAAAGCTCTCTCACATTCCTTGGTCCATTCAAATTTAGATCATTTCCTTAAGATTTTAAAGAAAGGCAGACATTTATTAGTTGATCTACTGACAAATCTGTTTAATGCTGCTATCTTGCCATTGAGGCTTTGAAGTTGCTTGAGGTTAGTTGGTGATGACATCTCCAGAATGGCTTGAATTTTATCAGGATTAGCTTTTATTCCTCTTTGGTGAACCAAGAATCCTAGAAACTTTCCTGATGTTACTCCAAATGCACACTTACTTTGGTTTAGCTTCAACTTATACTTACAAAGTGTTTGGAAGGCATCATTGAGGTCGGCCTCATGTCAGTTAGCTTCGATACTTTTTACAAGCATGTCATCCACGTATACTTCCATGTTTTTTTCAAGAAGGGGAGCAAACATGTGATTTACCATTCTCTGATAGGTAGCTCCTGCATTCTTGAGACTAAATGACATAACTGTATAGCAGTAAAGCCCCTACAAGTAATGAGTGAAATTTTCTCCTGGTCAGGTTCATGCATCATAATTTGGTGATATCTAGAATAAGCATCCATAAAACTTAGCATTTCGTGTCCAGCTGCTGCATCTACCAACTGATCAATCATAGGGAGAGAAAAGCTGTCTTTAGGACAAGCTTTGTTCAGATCAGTAAAGTCGATGCAAATACGCCACTTTCCATTAGATTTCTTTACTAACGCTACGTTGGACAACCATTGAGGATAATGGACTTCTCAAATAAACTTAGCTTCTAGTAAGTCGCGTACCTAGTCAGCTATGATCTCGTTTCTTTCTTGGTTGAATGATCGTCGCCTTTGCTTTATAGGCTTGAAGTCTTTGTCTACATTCAATCAGTGTACCATTATGCTAGGATCAATTCATGGCATGTCCTCATGTGATCAGGTGAATATGTCTGCATTGGCACTAAGGAAACTGATCAAATTTTCTTTTTGTTCAGCCCGTAGTTTAGTCCCAATGTTTACTTGTTTATCTTCAGATGTGAGTGGGATGGACTCTAGTGCTTCTGTTGGTTGGCCTCTTTAGTTGGCCTCAAATCCTGGTTTGATCTCACCTCGACTCGGCTCTACCTCGACTTGGCTCGGCTATGATTAAGATCCATGGAATTCTTGTTCATTCTCGATGTTGGCATGTTTCTTTGGTAAAACCCTCTCGATCCCCACAGACGGCACCAATTGTTGTTGCATAAATTCGGGCAAAACGAACGCACACTCCGGTGTGGTGCTTGCTCAACCACTCCGATGCTTAAGTCAGAGAGGAAAATAAGGTAGTAAGCTATTTTAGAGAGTGAAGACTGAGAATGAGTTACCTCTTTTGGAGCTGTAATTGGGTATTTATAGAATGAGCATGTTCCTAAACCTAATTGGATTAGGTTTTTAGGAGGGAGATGAGGTCCAACATGCAGGGCATGTGGTAGCAAGCGAAGAGGGACTGAACCGGTCGAATCGGTTCAGCTTGACTTGGTCGGTTCAACCCGGTCTTAGTCAAGCCGGCATTTGGGCCCTCTTACTTGTTTCCTTATTTTTTCCAGCCTGATTCTTTCCTAGATCTCAAATCTGACCTTTATTTGGCCCAATAGTCTTCTATTTTTTGGATTTAACCCGGTTGTCCAAATTTACCCACAATAGATATGTTAAAGACATAACTGGGAATAGAAGAATAAAAGAATACTTTTACAAAATTTTAAAATTTGAAAAAATGTATATGTCAAACAGTTTTAAGAAGGCAATTTAGATATAATTTTTATAAACAAATTCTACAATGTATACACAAATACCTTTTTACTTCTAAAAAACTACGGTGAATCTTTTAATCCTTAGAATTTTGATTCATATATTGGTTTGCTCTCTCGATTTTTAAAAGTTATTGAACTTTATGCGAACCTGAGTATAACTAGGATTTGGAAGGATTTGGAGCGGGTTTATTGAAGAATTAAGGCTTGAGGTTTGTGTTTATGTCGTGATGACGGGAGCGACGAATTGGCATGCAACGGGATCCTTTACCCTTTCCTTTTGATTTCTTTGTAATCATCAGTAAATCTATGGATTTTTGGGCAGCTGAACTTCATTGTACTGATGTGTGATTAGAATTTTTAATATAGGGTTTAATTGAGACTCTTGGACCATGTAATTTAGTTAATTGGATTATGTAATTGTTCTATATTGGATTCATTTATGCAATTAGCCCTTAATGGTTTTAATCTCTTGATCAAAGATTAAATGCCTTGCTAATCTAAATTGATACTTGACGAAAAGAAGTAAGATTAGAGCATAATTACATAACTAATACTTGTTTGGACACGAAAGTGGTAAAAACAATATTAGGGATCGATGATGAAGTATTTAATGTTGTGTGTGGTTAATTAAGATTACAGACACGTATATTAATTAAGTGTGCACAAGATTTGGAGGAACTCGATAGAGAATTCCAATTACCTTAACTTCTAGATTCATGAATTCGATATACGTCAATTGCATAAGCTTAGTTAATTGAATTCTTGGTCCATTAGTTGAAATTATTCCCTAGATTAGTTCCTCATTTGGTCATGCTTGTTTTTTTTTGTTTTTGTTTTTTTTGTTTTTTATATTTCTCATTAGTTCCACTTGCTTTAGTTTAATTTCCAAGTTGTTGAATGCTATTTTAATTCGATCTTCTAAATAAAATTGGGTGTGAGTGTTCATGATATTTAGTAGATTTAAAATGCCAATTCCATATGGAGACGATATTTGATTTACTTATCATTATATTACTTGGGCTCGTAAGCTTGCGATAGTGCATAAATACGTGCAACAAGTTTTTGGTGCCGTTGCTAGAGAGTTGGTAATTTTATTTTTGCTAATATTGTGAAAAAATGATTCGTTTTAATTTAGAAATTTATTTTTGAATTTTTGAATTGTTGTTTTTATTTTTAATTGGTTTTGGGAGGCTTGTGGCTACATTGCCAAGTGATAAGGTGGTTAGTTTCTTCCTTTGGATTTTTTGTATTTCTTTTCAAGATTTGAAGAATATTTAAAGGAGGAGATAGCCCATATTTTGAGCCATGGCTGAAGAAAATAAGGCCATTAGAGATTATTTCTTGTTGGATATGCAAGCTGATTATTCAGTAATAGCCTACGCACCCATTGGTGTTGATCATTTGGAATTGAAGATTGGTCTCATTTAGATGGTTCAAGACAATTCTTTCAGGGGACACTTATGCACTTTCCTAGACATATGTAAAACGGTAAAAATTAATGGGGTCAGTTCTACTGCCATTTTTTTACGCTTGTTTCTTCTTTCTTTACAGGATAGAGCAAGGGATTGGTTAGATTCTTTAACCCCTAGAAGTATTTCAACTTGGAAGGAGGTAGTATAAGGTTTCTCACCAAATTCTTCTTGCTTGCTAAGATAGCGAAACTCAGGATAGAAATTAGGACATTCACGCAATTCGAGAGTGAGCAATTATACGAAGCATGGGAACGTTACATAGATATGTTGAGGAAATGCCCACCACATGGTTACCCATATTGGCTTCAGGTACAACTCTTCTATAATGGTTTAGTTGGGACTAATAAGATTACTCTTGACACTCGGCTAGAGGGAATTTTCTAGCTAAGTTTGTCAAGGATGCTTGGGCTTTATTAGAAGAGTTGGCCATAACAAGTTACCAATGGCCATCAGAGCAAGTTATTCCCAAATCAGAGATTGGATCTTGTGAAGCTGAGGAGGTAAGTTTTCTAAAGTTCCAAGTTGAGACATTAACTAAGGCTTTGAATAAATTGTCAGGGATAGGAACTTCACAACCTAGTGCATCTAGAGTTGACATTGATGAGTCTAGAGTTGATGCGGAGCTTGGACTTGAGCATGTACAAGTGGTGAGTATAGGGAACGTTGATTATAAGAATGCTTAGTTGCAGAAGCCCAGTACCAATGAGAACCATCCGGTAAGAAAGCCCTAGAGAATCCTTCTTTTATGACTAATGAGAGTGAAATGCATTCTTTTTCAGCAGAAGCATCTACATTAGTGCATCAGGAAAAGAAGACTCCTCTTAAGGACATTTTGGAGAGATTTATTGAGGAGACTAGGAACATGTCCCATAATTTTAATGAGGCGACGGCTAATGTGCATGTCAAGGTAGATAGCCAAGAAAAGCTGTTATCAAGAATATGGAGGAAAAAAATCAATGAAATGGCAATTCTCTTGGACAACCTTCAGAGAGGTAAGACCTTTTGTGATGCAGAAGTTACCCCAAAGGATCAATGTACAACTATAGCATTAAGGAGTGAGAGGAAGTTGAAAGAGCCTGAACAAAACAAAAATGAGGAGCCTAGCACTAGCAAGGAATGAGACACTGATGAGGAAGGAATAGAGGATGAGATAGTACCACAAGTGCCAGAGAAGCTTTCTAACCTTATTCCTTTTATTCCCAATAAAATCTTGTATCCTTAAAGATTTAAAATGAAAAAGCTAGTGGCTAAATTTGCTAAATTTCTCGAGACTTTTAAGAAACTTCACATAAATATTCCTTTTGTAGATGCGCTAGAACAAATGCTGAATAATGGGAAGTTCATGAAGGAGATCTTAGAAAATAAAAAGAGGTTCGAGAAGTATGAAACAGTAAGCATGAATGCAGAGTGTAGTTCTATTTGATAGCACACAAAAATATGCTATTTCTAAGCATATATTCTTGCTAGTTTATGGCTCTAAAGTGTACTTTCATTTATTTAATTTATTCATTTTGTAGGATTTGAGCAAATATATTGAAATTGAGCATTTGGGGAAGATAATTGAGTATTTGAAGCACAAAGGCTTGTTTTGGAGCAATGGAGTTAAGGAGAATATAAGTTGTAGTTATGGAGCCCAAGAGGATAGCGTTGAAATGCTGTCAACGACGCCTCAATGCCATCAACGCAGTTAAGCAAAGCTCATATTCCTGCAGGAGTGGAGTTGAGACGCTACACCCAAAACACGCGTGCAAGGGTCTTTTCATTTGTAGCATCTCGACGCTACCCTATATTTCCTTCTTTATCGTGCAAATTAGGGCGCAACGTCTCAATGTTGTCCCTAACATCTCAACACTACTGGGATTGAATAAATTATACATTTTGTGTACTAGAAAAGAGAGGCCATTTGGAGAGGAACCATTCTAGACTTGATTTCTACTCAGTATTTATTACTAAGGGAGCAATCTTGATAGCCAAGGAAGACATTCAAGGTTTACGATCGTGGCATGTCACGACGGGAACGAGTATGCATGCATTAGAGAGTTTTCCCTTCTTTCCTATCTAATTTGTAGTCTTTATTTTTGGATTTCAATATGAGTTTAGGGTTGTAACTATGAATTTGAGTGACTGAACTTAGTTTTAGGTTATTTTTGGATGATTGGTTTAATTTTAGAACTTGTTATATTGCAACATCTATTTATGCATTCTCATATGTATTGCTTAATCTTTTGGCCAAAGGTTAGTTTAGTATAAGTTGAGTTTAGCTTGAAAAAGTAGGCTTAAATTTAGACTCGTTTACATAACTATTTGTAAACATTTGCATGAGAATGAATTGCTTGCTAATAGAAGCTGTTAGAGAAGTTTCGTAATGCCATGCTTCGTTATGAAATTAGATTGGAAAGTTAATATATTAATTAAGCATAAGATTTAATTGAGGCTTGGGAAAGCTAATTAAATATCTCTGTTTCTTCTTGGTTTATAAGTGTTGCATATATGATTTATTTCGTATATTGACCGAGTTAGTATTTAATTATTAAAACCATTTTTTTAAAAAAAAGGTTCCATCTAAGTGTCTCCAATCTTGTAAATAATAGTTTAGTTTACTTTTAATTCACCCTTTGATTTTAGTTTCTCTAGATAACATTAGGTGTGAGTAATCATAATATTTAATTAATCTAAGAAATCTAATCTTTGTTATTGACCTTGACTACTATTATTACAAATTTTAAAGGTCCGATTTATAAATATATTTGATAGAGCCTTCGACAAGCTCTTTATCAAATTGGTGCCGTTGCTGGAGATTGACGTATTTTAGTTTAATTAATATTATGGTGAAAATACTTGATTTTAATTTAGAGTGTAATTAGTGTACATTTGTGCAAATTAGTTGTTAATTTAATTTAATTTATTTATTATTTTTAGTTTTGTCTTTTATTTACTTTTGTTCACTTGGTTTATGCCCAGAGTGAGGGTGAATTTAGAGCCTTTTGATTCAGAGATAGAGCGTACCTATACAAGAAACCGTCTAATATTAAGAGAAAATCAAAATTTACAAATGGTGGACGAGTAAGTTGAGAAGCAAAAGGCCATCAGGGATGATTTCAAGCCCGTTTTCCTTGCCGAGAGCTTAGGAATAGTCCACGCACCCATTGCTGCAAATAATTTCGAGCTGAAAACTGGCCTGATTCAGATGCCAAGGGATAGCGCTTTTCGAGGACACCTTACAGAGGATCCAAACTCACATATGAAATTTTTTCTTGCTTTATGTGAAACTGTAAATATTAATGGTGTATCTAATGATTCTATTCGCTTACGTTTTTTTCCCTTTACCTTGCAGGATAAAGCTCGGGATTAGTTGGAGAGTCTGGAGCCTCAGAGTATCACCACCTGGGATGAGCTGTCCCAAGCCTTCCTCACAAAAATTTTCCCACTAGCTAAAACTGCTAGACTTTGAACTGAGATTGGGACATTTAGGCAGTTTGAGAGCGAGTAGATGTTCGAGGCTTGGGAAAGGTAGAAGGAGCTACTCAGAAGATGCCCACAGTATGGTTACCCTGATTGGCTCCAAATCCAGTCATTCTATAATGAACTGAATGGAAATATGAAAACTATCTTAGATACAACAGCTGGAGGAACAACCTTGTCTAAGACAGTTATTGAGGTAAAGACTTTGCTGGAAGAAATGGCTGCCACGAGCTATCAGTGGTCTACTGAACGATCAATGACAAAGCCAGTAGCTAGAATTTATGAAGTCAGTGAGGTAAGTGCTCTAAAAGCACAAATGGCTTATTTAATTAATGCTCTATCACAATTGACAGGTTTAGGGAACAATCCCTCAATTGCATCATTAGCAGCTTCTCAACAACAACTTTAAGGCACAGATTATAGCATGGAGATGGTCAATTACGTGAACACTAGAGGATAAAACCAGGGAGGCAATCATGCGCACAATTCAGTTCCTACTCATTATGATAATATGCAAAAGTGTGCTATTTCTAGGCTTATTTTGATGCTAGTTTTGCTATGATTGTGTGTACTTTCATGTATTTTTATGTATAATTTACAAAAATCGAGCAATTGGAGCAAAACCGGAGTTTTGAGAAATATTTGGATGAAATTGGAGCAAATTGTAGCTATAATTGAGAATCCAAGTGTTGAAGAGAAGGGAACAAGCTTGTGAACCCGAGAGTATAGCGTTGCAACACCATCGTAGTGTTGCAACACTACATCAACAACTTTTCAGCCTTGGAGACCAGCAGACATAGTGTTGCAACGCTACTTACAGCATTGCAACGCTAACCAAATTTATTTTTCTCTTTTTTTATAAAATTCGAGGGATAGCATTACAACGCTGCCCCTAGCGTTGCAATGCTGTATCGACTCTATAAAAAAGAAGTTTTTCATTCGAAGCAGGGAGTCATTTTTAGAGACCAAAAACCCTAAACTCAAATTCAAGCACTGTTTAAGGACCTAGAAGAGACCTTTGGAGAGCCAAAGAGGAGACTCAAAGCTCAAGATCGTGGACATCACGTCGAAGACTAGTGTTGGCACGCGACCTAAGTTTCTTCTCTATTTCTTTTCCTTTTCTCTTGAATTTAGGAGTTTTTGTGGGTTGTACTTATGTTGTAAATCTGTGTTTAGACCCTTGCTTGGTAGTAGTTGTTGAACATTTAGTTGATTTTTAGTTTAATTTATATATTGACATCTTTTATGCAACTCTTTATATTGTCTTGACCTTTGGCCATGGTTTTGCATGTTTAACTAAATTTAGATTGAGAGAGTAAGTTTAGTTATAGAACACTAGATGCATGACTAGGTTTAATCTATTGCATGAGAGTGAGTAGATTAATTCTAGAAGCCTTAAGACAATTGCCTAATGCCCTATTTAGTAATAAAAATAGACCGAGAGGTTGATTTATTGCTAAGCATGAGTTCAATTAAGCTCGAGATAGGATATTGATAACTTAGTAATTCTTGGTTTAAAATTGTTAGTATAAATCAAGTTATTAATCAATTTAAGTTAGGCTTAAGGTAATCAACCAGGCAAGTTTCTCAAAATTAGACTTCAAAGCATGTATATATTAGTTTAGATTTTATTTCCCCTTGATACCAAAGTTATATTTCTCTAAATAAAATTGGGCATAATGAACTATGATACTTAATTAAATCTAAGAACTCCAATCTCTGTGGATGACCCTGGTCACTATTATTGTAAAATATTTAGAGGTCCGGTTTATAAATTAATACAATAAGAGCCTTCGACAAGCATCTTTATCAAATTGGCGCCGTTGCTGGGGATTGACATATTTTAGTTTAATTAATATCGTGGTGAAAGAGCTAGATTTTAATTTGGAGTGTAAATAGTGTATATTTTTAGTTCCTTCTTTTTGCTTTCATTTAAAAGTTTATCTTTGTTTGTTTTCATCTTTCTTGTTTTAGTTTTTTTTTTAGTCTTGGTCCATTGTTTATGGTTGTGTGATTATTTGATGTTGCTTGAGAGCCTGTGATTATTTGTTGTTTTGTTTAATGGCTTCTGATAGATTTGGTTGGCCCTTTAGGGAATCTGAGCCCGAAGAACCAACACCGCCTTCTAGTTCTTTTTCCATAGTTATCCCTCTCTTGATCATGAGCTTGTTAGTGAATATTATGTGTTTCATGGTTATCAAATGCCTAGTTATTATCATACTGTATCCATGAGTTATCAAAATCCCATGTATGGTAATGATGAATACATTTGGACCCATGAATCACATACTAATTTCTTTCAAGAAGCCCAATTAGAGGAAGAATCCTCATTAGAGAGAATGTGGAGAGAATTTATAGAAGAGACTAGACTTAGGAGGTTATAGTTTGATGAGGGGTTTTAAAGTCTCCAGACCCCTAGGGAGGTTAGTGAAGTGAAACCCATTTCCATAGGATGTCTAGTGAGTCAATTGATCACTAATTCACTGATAGCTTATCATGATCATGATTCTTTTGATTCTACTGAGTTTGGGCAATTAAGGGAGAGTTGTGTTGAGAATAGGGAGGAATTAGAAAGTTTAGATGCACACCAGGATCGAGTTAGTGAGGATGAGAGAGAGGATGAGCCTATCTTAGTTGAGGAGGTTCAGGAGGTAAAGTTTGAGGCTATAAAGCCTTTTTCTATTTTATCTTCTGATTCATCTCTTATCCTTAAGTGTTCATATTCTCACGAGTTCGTGTCAGAGTCTGTTTATTTTGATCTTTCTCCTTTTATGCTTTTCTTATTCAAAAATACCAAAAATATTTCTATTTTAGGGTCTCACGAGAAGTTAGTGTTTCTACTAGTTTTGGTCTGTTTTGTAGATTCCAGGAAGAGGGGCTCGAAGAAATGGCAGAATTTCTATGTACCTTGAGAGACCACATGAGTCTAGTCTAGCTAAAGACGTTAAAGAAAGCACTTCTTTAGAGGAAACCCAAGTTTTCTTTCCCCCATATACTTTTCTTGTTTGCTTTTCTATTCTAGTGTAAGTTGTTTTAAGAGTGCCAAGTTAATCTCGTTCCCATTTTGCAGGACCTCGATCGTATTGAGTAACCTCCTGGCCAATTCAAGAAACTCTCATAGAATAGTCTCTCATCTTATCAGGCTAGTATTATTCACTCATTCTATCCTTGCCCTTATTTATTTCATTACTCTGGATAAGGGTCCTACAATGGATGTGTGAGAGCTAGGATCTCCATATAATAAGGAAAAAGATAAGTTTGGGGTTAGTAACCCTTATGAAAAGAAAGAAAAGAAAAAAGAATGAATGTTTAAGTAGATTGCTCTCTATAATGTGAGAAGGCTTAAGATTAGAACTTAGGGCCAGTGTAGGAGGAAAAGGAAGGAAAGTCTTAGTAAAAGTGTCTTAAGACAGGAGAAAATGATAGGAAGGAAGTTAAACACACACACACGCAAGGAATGAGATGGATAGAATTTAAATTGCTTAAGGAATGATGCGTTAAGACTTTATTCAATTGTTTTATGGAAATTAGATCATTGAGGCTTGAGTCATGAATTGTGAATTGAAATCTTGTGAATTTATTATTTTGGTTTTGTTTTGCTTGAGGACTAGCAAAAATCTAAGTTTGGGGGTATTTGAGTATGCAAAAGTGTGCTATTTCTAGGCTTAGTTTTATGCTAGTTTTGCTAAAATTGTGTGTGCTTTCATGTATTTTTATGTATAATTTACAGAAACTGAGTAATTGGAGCAAAATCGAAGTTTTTAGAAATATTTGGATGAAATTGGAGTAAATTGAAGCTATAATTGAGAAGCCAAGTGTTGAAGAGAAGGAAACAAGCTTGTGAACTCGAGAGTATAGCGTTGCAAAGCCATCCGTAGCGTTGCAATGCTACATCAGCAACTCTTTAGCCTTGGAGACCAGCAAACATAGCGTTGCAATGCTAGTTACAACATTGCTATGCCAACCAAATTTTTTTTCCTTTTTTATAAAATTTGAGGGACAACGTTGCAACACTGCCCCTGGCATTGCAACAGTGTCTCGACTCTATAAAAAGGAACTTGTACATTTGTGTAAAGGGAGCCGTTTTGAGAGCCTAGAACCCTAATTTCGATAAAGAGCACTGTTTTGAGACCTAGAGAGCACTTTGGAGAGCTGAGGAGGAGACTCAAGGCTTGAGATCGTGGGACATCATTGATAGAGAGCTTGTCAAAAGCCCTATCAAGATTAAATTTATGAAACCAGACCTCTAAATATTTTTGCAATAGTAGTGGCTAGGGTCATCCACAGGGATTGGAGTTCTTAGATTTAATTGAGTACCATAGTTAATGATGCCTAATTTTATTTAGAGAAACACAACTTGGGAATCAAAGAAAAATAAAATCTAAACTAATATGTACATGCTTTGGAGTCCAATTTTGAGAAACATGCATGATTGATTACCTTAAGTACAACTTGAAATGATTAATAATTTGATTTTATACTAACAATCTTAAACCAAGAATTACTAAGTTATCAATATCCTATCTCGAGCTTAATTGACCTCATGCCTAGCAATAAATCAACCTCTTGGTCTATTTCTATTACTAAACAGGGCATTAGGCGATTCTCTTAAGGCTTCTAGAATTAATCTACTCACTCTAGTGCAATAGATTAAATCTAGTCATACATCTACTGTTCTACAACTAAACTTACACTCTCAAGCTAAATTTAGTTAAACATGCAAAACTATGGCCAAAGGTTAAGACAATATAAAGAGATGCATAAAAGACGTCAATATATAAGTTAAACTAAAAATCAACCAAATGTTCAACAACTACAACCAAGCCAGGGTCTAAACACGGATTTACAACATAATTACTACCCACAAAAACTCCTAAATTGAAGAGAAAAGGAAATGAAATAGAGAAGAAACTTAGGTTGTGTGCCAACACTCGTTTCCAACATGAAGTCCACCATCTCAAGCTTTGAGTCTCCTCATTGGCTTTCCAAAGGTCTCCTCTATGTCCTTAGACAGTGCTTGAATTGAGTTTAGGGTTTTTGGTATCTCAAAACGGCTCCCCTTGGCAACGCTGTCCCTTCGAATTTTATACAAAAGGAAAAAATATGCTGAGTAGCGTTGCAACGCTATATATAGCATTGCAACCCTATGTCTGCTAGTCTCCAAGGCTGAAAGGCTGCTGAAGTGACGTTGCAACGTTATACTCTCGGGTTCACAAGCTTGTTTCCTTCTCTTTAACACTTGGATCTTCAATTATAGCTCCAATTTGCTCCATATTCATCCAAATACTTCTCCATTCTCCAATTTTGCTCCAACTGCTCGATTTATAAGAATATGCATAAAAACACATGAAAGCACACACAATCATAGCAAAACTAGCGTAAAATCAAGTATATAAATAGCACACATATGCATGCTATCAATCACGTCGGGACCAAGTGTTGGCACGTGTCGTCCAGTTTTTCTCTTTTCCTTTTCCTTTGTTTCCTTCAATTTTAGGATTCTTGAGCTATATTAATTTGAATATTTTAGATTCTTGGATGGTTGTGATTGTAGAACTTACAATTGATTTTGAGTTGTTATATTTCGTAACTCTATTTATGCATCCTTGTGTTTACGTTCATAACTTTTGGCCTAAGTTAATTCTTAGAATTTGAGTTTTAGGTTGAAAGAGTAGAACTTGAATTGAGATGTGGTTGCATAACTAATAACAGAGTATTGCATGAGAATGAATATTTTGTTCTTAGATGCGTTATAGAATTCCGTTAATGCCATGCATGAGTAGTAAAGATAGACTGAAATGGTGATTTATTACTTATGGATGAGTTCATTTAAGCTTGAAAAAGTCAATTAGATAAATTAGATAGTTTTGGTTTATAGTGTTGCATGATATAACTTCTCTTAGTCAAATTAAGTTTGTGCCTCATGTTAATTCAATCTCTAATGTCTCTCTAAATGGACTCCAATCTTGTAAATATTTAGCTTAAGTTTATATTCTTGTTTCAATCCAAGTTTAGGTTCTCTAAATAAAATTGGGCGTGAGTAACTATGGTACTTAATTAAATCTAAGAACTCCAATCCTTGTGGATGACCCTGGCCACTACTACTGCAAATATTTAGAAGTCTGGTTTATAAATTAATCTGATAAGAGCCTTCGACAAGTTCTCTTTATCATTGGTCAACGCTTCTACAAAAGGAATATTAATATGTAATTTTTTAAACATATTAAAAAAATCAAAAAAATTGCTCATCTAATTTGAATCCTTAAAACATTGGGAAAATGGTAACTCCTTATAATCAAATGTAGGGCTGATGTGTGCTCCTCTATCCACATGTCGAGGTTGGGGTACTTTCCTAGAACCAAAACACCCATTAGTAGAATTAAAATGAAAAGACGGGCCATAAAGCTTACTTGGTGTTGCTTTTTTTGCCACAGTCCCTCGACTCTCTATCTCTTCATCATCAACGCCCCGTGTTGACATCCCTTGTAATTGGGTCTCACTCCTTAGTGTAATAGCTTTACACTACTCTATTGGGTTCACCTTAGTATCGCTCGATAATTTATCCTTTTGAAGAGCGTTGATTGTGCTGGTGATCTGCCCTATCTGAATCTCCATGTTCTTCAGCACAGTGTCGTGGCAACTCACCATCGTGGCTAGGGCAATGATGGTCGTCTGCAAATGCTGGTTCACTCCTCTTTTCTCTTTGATGAAGATTCCCATCATCTCCTCTAGATTTGATCTCTTATCTTGGTTCGATGTTCCTACATACCCAGGTGGATGCAAAACATTTTTCTGGTTAGTGTAAGAGAAGTTTTCATGATTACGCAAACCTGGGTGGTAAAAATTAGGAAGATTTTGGTTCTGATGACCTTGATAACCATAACCTCGATTTTGCACGTACTGGCACTGCTCCACAGACTACTCCTCCATACTCTTCGAGTTCGACGCGGACAACGAGGCAATAGATTGTGTGGCTCATGCAGTAGAAAGTTTATTCAACGCGTTAATTAATGAAGCAATATGAGCTTTTAATGCACTTACCTCATCAATCTCGTATATGCCCACAACATACCACGAAGATGATGAACGATTTGATGGTCATTGATAACTCGTCATGGTCATCTCCTCCAACAAAGCATGTACCTCATCCACCATTTTTGCTAGGAAGCTCCCCCCTGCACTCGTATCAAGAATGATCTTAGTGCTCGAAGTCAATCCATTATAAAATAATTGTACCTGTAACCAGTTCGAATAGCCATGCTGAGGACACTTCCTCAACATCTCCTTGTATATTTCCTAGATTTCATACAATTGTTCTCCATCAAGCTGGCAAAATGTACAGATCTCCATCCTCAGCTTTGTCGTCTTTGTTGCAGGAAAGAATTTCGTCAAGAAGGCCTGGGCCAACTCATTCCATGAAGATATGCTGGCTGGCTTCAGGGATTTGAGCCAATCCTTAGCTTTGTCCTACAGTGAAAAGGACAGAAGTCTTAGTCTAATAGCATAAGGAGAAACACCATTTAATTTTACCATTCCACAGATCTGAAGGAAAGATCTGAGATGCGAATGTAGATCCTTCGATGGATGGCCTTTGAACAAGTTGTCCTGCACCATTTGTATCAGCCCAGTCTTCAGGTTAAAGTTGTTCACCTGAATGGGAGCATGCACTATCCTGAAATGGTCTGTTGGGAATATGGGCTGAAAATAGTCACGAATCGACTTTCGTTCCTCCTCGTTGAGTTATTTTGCCATAGTTACTATGGTTTCTTTCCTTAGCCTCCTACAAGTCCTGTAAATCTCACGATCTAAAGGCAAAAGGTTAGCCCCCTTATCACTATGCATAAACCATAGGCCTCCTCAGAAAACAAAGTCAAACAGAAATCTATACTATATAAAATGGAGGGGAGAATCTTTACATACCTATTTTGTCCTCACAATTTTATTAAATTCCTATTTTGTCCTTCACAACTATTTGAATTGAGGTGCCCGTTGAGAGAAATTTATACAATGGAGGTGGTTCTTCAAACATGACAAAACATGACTATTCAAGTTAATGTATATATGAAAATTGAATTTTTTAAGAAAAATTATATAATTAGGTCAAATAGTTGCAATTTATATGTTGATGGGACGTTACTATTAAAGGGTGGATGTCCTTACACTTACACATCAAATGGATGCACCCATTTGATTAAAATTAAAATATAATTTTAAAAAATTGGCCATTAATCATGTCTTTTAAAAAAAGCATCAGCTATGTTTATGTACATAATTACTATTTCGATATTGTGTCTCTCTGTAGCGTATTTTTTTTTCTTTTTTACCTTTCATAAAATTTTCTTCTTATGTTTCCACCACTTCATATAGGAAAATTAACAAGAGTCCATGATTACATGAAAATGTAAGTCTTCAATCCTTGGAATGCTTTAATGTTGTTTTTGAAATTTTTATAATTTATCTTGTGAATTCCTTTTTTCCATAAATTTCATTCCATAACATTTTTGTGTTTATCATTCAAATTCACCAAAACTTTTTATTCATAAATGTACAAACAAAATATTTCTTCATTTTACTATACTCAAAATCTTTTTTTATTATGATAAAAATAAGAACTTTGTTTCTCATCAACAATTTTTCTGAAAAGCATAATAAATGAACATATAACATAACTCTTTCATAAAGTTTCAAACCCCAACTTCGTTTGTAAAATTACAAGCATATAAACATAGAAGAGTACGTAGGTAGGAGAGAGACGTATTGCCTCTTACTTTGTAGTGAGATGGAAGAAAAGAAAACACATAAAATGAATGAAATTATGAAAGGGAACTTTTTACAATTGTGAATTATTTGAAAAGAGAAAGAAATAGCAAAATAGATGGGAGAAGTATTCAATAATATATAAAAATAATAAAGCATACATTTTTTTAAACTAAAGATTTTACATAATTTTAAAATAGATCTAAAGAATCTTTGTAAAAAAACTACCTTTTAAAATTTTCTTACATTTAATAAGTATTTCATAGATATAAACAAGTTAATATGTTTCTTCTATCAAATGTGATCAACATGATATGATTGTCATATTTCATACATTTTCTTAAAACATGTCTAATGGATAAATAAATAAATCTTACTTTCATATATTATTTTTGTTTCTTTTTCAATGTATTATGTTAAAAAAATTTGTATTGTATTGTGTTTTTTTGTCCAAAAATAAATTAAAATAAAGTTTATATAGTTCAAAAAAAATCAATTGTTAATAAAATAAACAAATCTAGAAACGAAATTTACTTAGTTTTGCATTTAATATTCATTAGAAATTAACCTAAAACAAAATATATATAGTTTTAGACACTATCTTTCTTTTCCTCCACCTCAAACGTTGTTGAACTAAAAAAAAAAAAAAAGACACTATCTTTTTTTTGTTTTTTTGTACTTTCAATTAAAACAATGAGATTTCACGTGCATTGCAAGGGTCTTTTAACTAGTAACAACAAAAACAACAAAAACAACAAAACTCAAAATCAAGCAAACAAGAAAATATGAGTAAATATATACAAGGACAAAAACAACAAATATATACAAAAATCATACAAACCCCTAAACTAATTCCTCCTATTTTCTTCTCAATATGAATCAAATTAAAAGAAAACTTCGTACGAAGCCAAAAACTTGTTCGTGGTCATGCAAGCGCACACGATCAAGTAATATAAAACGGTAGGTATTACCTAGTATCGAATCATCAAGAAAGCATAATGGAAGCTTTTTTTCTCCTTAAGTTGATTAATTATCAAGAGAACTCTTATATGAAATTATTTAGGGTAAAACAAAACTGAGAGAAAGCTTGAAATTAAATTCTAAACTAAGAAAGTAGTTAAAAAGGGTGGAATACCAAATTAAGGGGGGTTGTTTAGGGGATCTCACACAAATTAGGTTACAATTATGGAAATTGGATCCAACTTTTAATTAATCGCTTGCCTAATTATCGGTCAAAATCTCGTGCCGGTCTCATTCGAACACGCTAATTAATCGCTTGCTTAATTGTCCTTTGTGCTAATTGATGAATTCATTGGGATTAAGTCCGATCATAATTAGTCTCACCCGTCAATTGTTAATCCAATGTCAATTAGGAAATTTTAGGGCGTTAATTGAGTTTATTCAATCCTAAATTTCCTTCGTCGAGCTCAATTTAAGATTGGAATCAATGAATTAATGGCCAATTAATTAGAGGCATTAAGTACAACTTCAATTAAATATAATTGATCAAGTAATTAAATGGCATAAATCACAATTAAACCATAATTCTACTCCTAATTATGCTCTTAACCCCTAAACATATGAAATTAGCCCATAATATTCAGTATACAACAGAAGAAATCCATATTTATAGCCCTAGGATACATGAAACAGAGGAAGAAAGCGATAAAAGAACCGTGTCGCGGAAATCTCCGCTCCCACTTTGAATTTTGCAATCTGGAGCCTTGATTTTTTCTCCCGAACACCCCGATTCGTGCTCCACAGGTCCCAAAAGGATGAGAAGTCGCAAAAATGGGCTAAACTCTAAGAATGGTTTCCCCAAATTTCATCTCGAAATGAAGAATAAATACTGATCCTTGATATAGTGTCGAGACGCTAGGCACAGCGTCGCTGTCTCGACGTTGTGCTGAACGCAACGTTTTAAACTCAGTGCACCCTAAGTGTTAAGACTCTAAGGGCAACATCGAGACGCTGAGGGCAACGTCGAAATGCTTTGGACAGAATCCTTTGCGCGTGCACCTTCCTAGCGTCGAGACGCCACAGGACAGCGTCAAGACGCTAGCCCTTGGTTTTGAATGTTAAATAATAGTATCTGAACGCTATTTTAGGCATTAAGATGCGATCCTCTCGACCAGTTGCACTTGATAAGTCTCTCTTCTCCATAATTAGCTCCGTTTTAGGCTCCATAACATACCCGATGCTTTAAATTCACCAATTTTAGTCTGACTTGCTCGGTTACCTAAAATATAGAGAATATCTACGTAAAAGCTCACAATTACATCCAAACTTAGCAATTTAAATGGAATTATAGCACTAAATTAGTGCTATCAAGGGCCTCCTGAGAAAGTGCCTACAACATAGGTACCCTGACTAGTTGCATATCCAATTATCTTACAATGGGTTGAATGGAAACACTAAGACAATCCTAGATGCAGCAGCGGGGGGAACAATTCTGTCCAAAACAGTGATTGAGGCCAAAACTTTGCTAGAGGAGATTGTTGTCACAAGCTATTAATGGCCCACAGAGCGATCAATGACAAAGCTTATGGCTAACATCTATGAAATCAGTGAGGTAAGTGCTCTGAAAGCACAAATGGCTTCTCTAACCAATGCTCTCTCTCAATTGATAGGTTTAAAGAGTAGTCCTTTGATTGCATCATTGACAACATCTCAACAACCACATTTTGGGGGTGACAGAGCTTGTCGAAGGTTGGCCAAATAATATTTGGAACTTCATACCCACAAATACTGTAGTATAAGAGGCCGGGTAGATCACAGGGACACAAATTGATTGTTTTTCAATTTAATTTGAACTAAACCGACTGTGGTGGGGGTTTTGCTCTTTTTTATAGTAAAAGCTAAATGGGAAAATAAAAGGCAGATAATTAAACATGAAAATTAAAAGATGAAAAACAAAACATGTATCAGGGGTTCATCAGATCTAAATTTGTACCTTGATCATTGGGTTTTTGAGAGATTGAAGTGAACTTCGGGATTAAGCGATTAACAGACCATGATTGAGCCAGATGGACTTCTAACGGCTCCTAAAGCTAGACTATGTGTATCTAACATCTAATAGCCCCTAACTGACCTTCTAAGCTGGGCATGATAGCATTCCATGCCTAGAGAATCAATCACATTATACTTGGGAGTTGGTTAAACCTTGGTAATTAATTTAGAAAATCTAATTCAATTAAGGAGTTGCTTGGGTCTCAAAACCGATCATGCAAACTACAAGAAAAGGTTAAGCCTTATTCAATGCAAGCACAAGCCAATTTAGGTGCTACTTAATTAAGCAAATGCATGGAGCGATGGATTTCAAACACATGCCTAGCAATAAAAGAAACAAGCATACAAGATTCATCAAGTATAATATGCTAATTTCATTCAATGAAGTAAAACAAAGTCCCGAGCATGCTTTAACACAAATATTAACTAGAAATTAAAAACTAGCCGGTAGCCTCAAAATTCGCTCTCAATGACATTAATTGGTACAAATTGAACCCAAAAATGGTAAAGGAATAAAAATGGGTAAACAATATAGGGGAATCTCTAAAAATTCCCTCTAGGGAGGAAGAAGACGGTTGCGCTAAAAAGAAAGTTTCTTTTATAGCTCTCGAAGTAGCATCGAGACGCTACAGGCAGCATCTTGACACTGTCGCTTGAAGACCAGCGTCATAGGGGCTCACCACAGTGTCGACCTGCACTCACTGTTCAGCATCGAGACGCTATCTTGCATCTTGACATTCTACCTTTTAGTGTTGAGCTAGGGCTCTGTGGAGCATCTCGACGCTGCTCCCTGTGGCATCTTGATCATTTGATCTCCATTTCTTCAATTAGGCTTTGAATGACCTTCGACTAAGCCCAAATCAACCTCGAATGCTCCAAAAAGCTCCAAAAGCTTCTATAATACTCCAGAATGCCATTCAAACTAATTTACCTACAAAATAGGGAATTAATCACGTAAAATCGTTATAAGCCACAGGGTTTGGACATAGAAAATAATGACTATTTTAGTCCTATTAGGGGGAGATTCAAACATGGGGCAAGTGATTTATGTGAATAACAGAGGATACAACAAAGGAGATAACACATGCACAATTCAATTCCAACCCATTGCCACCCAAGTTTGAGGTATCATGAAAATTTTTCTTATGCTAATAATAGAAATGTTTTGTAGCCTCATTCAGGTTTACACTACGGTTCACAACAAGCTGAAAAGAAATCCTCTATGGAGGATTCAATTGGAAACTTCATTGTTGAATCAAACAAGATGATGAATTAGCTAGAGCAGAAAATTAAAGGCATTGTTTCTGACCAGAAAAGTGCAATCAAAAGCTTAGAGGTTCAGATGAGTCAATTGACTTCTTCCTCGAATGCATTGCACAAAGGGAAGTTTCCAAGTGACATTGAAGTCAACCCTAGGGAGCAGTGCAAGCCTATAAGTTTGAGGAGTGGGAAGTGTGTGGGAGAACTTGTGAGGCATCACAACGATGAGGATGATGAATCTCTTGAGGATAGAGATGAGGAAGATGTACACACATTTGAGGCTGTAAGGCCTACAAGTTCAATTCTTCCTTTTGTTCCTAATCAGATTCCTTATCATCAGCGCTTTATAGCGCTTTAGAAAGAAAAATATGAATGAAGGTTTTGCTAAATTTTTAGAATTGTTTAAAAAACTTAATATTACTATTCCTTTTATAGAGGCACTAGAGATGATTCCAAGTTATACAAAGTTCATGAAGGACATCTTGACCAACAAAAAGAAATTTGGGACTCTAGAAACTGTACACATGACAGAGGAGTGCAGTGATGCATTACATAAGAAGTTGTCAACCAAATTGAAAGATCCAGGGAGTTCTACTGTTCCCTGTACCATCGACAACTCTTATTTTCATAAGGTCTTGTGCGATTTAGATGCTTCTATTAATTTGATGCCTTTTTGTGTGTATAGGACATTGGGTCTTAAGGAGCTCAAACCAACCAATGTCTCTTTACAACTAGCATATCATTCATTGGCCTATCCAAGAGGTATAATAGAAGATGTTATTGTCAAAGTTGATAAGTTCTTGATTCCTCCAGACTTTGTGATGCTTGACATGGAAGGAGATGGTGATATCCCCACCATTATGGTCGACCTTTCCTTGCTGCGGAGGAACCCTATATCAAAGTGAAAGATGGTAAGTTATCTTTCTTTTAGAATCAATGATGAGAAGGTAACATTTGACATGCACAACGTAATGAGGTATCCCCTAGAGGTAAGTCAAGGTATGGTTGTTGATACAGTTGATTGTTTGGCTAATGAATTTTTGGAAATGATTTTGAAGAAGGATCCACTAGAATGGGCATTGACACTGAATGACAGTAGTGATGACTCGAGCTCAAGTTAGACCCACCACATGAGCCTCATCTAGCTAAAGACGTTAAATAAAATGATTCTTGGGAGGCAACCCAAGTTTTCTTTTCCTTGATTTTTCTTTCCTAGTATAGGTTCTTTAGAGTGCAAATTAAATCTCGTTCCCATTTTACAAGACCTTGATCGTGTTGGTGTTCTCTTCATCCCATCTTAAGAATCTCTCATAGATGAGTTTCTCCCTATTATCAGGCCAGTATTGTTCACTCATTCTTTATCTTTGTCCTTGGATACTTTAATTTTCTTCTTACATTTTTATTTTGTGCAAAGAGAGTCGTTTTAAAGAGCCTAAAATCCTAATTTTGATTCAAGACACTATTTGGGACCTAGAGATCATCTTGGAAAGCTAAGGAGGAGACTCGAGGCTTGAGATTGCGGGACATCACGACGGAAACGAGTGTTGGCACGCGTCATCCTGTTTTATTTCTTTTCCCTTACTTTGTTTATGTTGTTATAGGAGTTTTAGATAGGAATTTATGTTGTAATTTTGAGTTTTTAGACTCTTGAATAGTTGAATGTTTGACTTGTGCTTGATTTTTGATTTGTAGTATATTGTAACGCCATTCATGCATTTTGTGCTAGTTTTCTAAGCTTTTGGCCATAGCTTTATTTGTTGAATTAAGTTCAGTTTGAAAGAGTGAACTTAGTTAAAGAACGTAGATGCATGACTAGGGCTAATCTATTGCATGAAAAAGAAGTAGGTTAATGCTAGAAGCCATTAAAGAATTCCATAATGCCATGCTTAATTGTGAAGATAAATCGAGAGGATGATTTATTGTTAAACATGAGTTCAATTAGGCTTGAGAAAGTCAATTGTATATTTTAGTAATTCTTCACTTAGGGTCGTTACATATTTTACTTCTCTTTAATTAATCAAAGTTGGGTTTAATGATTAAATCAATCTCCAACATCTCTTTAAAATAGACTCCACTTGTGTAATTAATTAGCTTAGTTTTATATTCTTGTTTCAATTCAAGTTTAGGTTCTCTAAATAAAATTGGGTATGAATAACTATGGTACTTAATTAATCTAAAGAAAACCAATCCCTATGGAGACAATAACTCGATACTTGTATCACTATATTAAATCTTGACACCGTACACTTGCAGGTATTTGCGAGCACTTAAAATAATGCAACATGCACCCTTAGGACATGATAAGGAGGAGGAAAATATATCTAAATATGTTTGTGCACAAGTTGACACTTCTCTTGAATTGAAACAATTACCTACGCACCTATGTTATGCATTCTTAAGTGAATCTTTACTGTTCCTGTGATTATTTCTACTGAGTTTAGTAAAGTAGAAGAGCAAAAAGTGTTGGATGTTTTGCTGCTCATAAATCTACCTTAGGTTAGTCCATTAGTGACATTAAAGGCATTAGTCCTTCTATTGTTATGCATAAAATTCTTATGGAAGATACCTTTACTCCTATTGTTGAACACCAAAGGCATTTAAACCCATCAATGAAGGAAGTGGTAGAAGTGGAGTTTCTAAAACTTTTAAATGCAGGGACTATTTATGCCATTTCTGTCAGTACTTGGGTAAGCCTTGTGTAGGTTGTGCCAAAGAAAGGAAGGATGGCGATCATCAAGAATGAGAGGAATGAGACCATATCGACAAGGATCGTAACTAGTTGGCGTGTTTGTATTGATTACAGGAAACTTAATAAAGCCACCAGAAAAGATCACTTCCCTCTCCCTTTTATTGATCAGATGTTAGATAGGTTAGAAGGTTATCCTTACTATTGTTTTCTCGATGGTTATTCAGGATATAATTAGATCATGATAGCACCTGAAGATTAGGAGAAGACGATGTTCACATGTTCTCATGGCATGTGCACCTTTATACGGATGGCATGTATGCCTTTATACGGATGCCATTGGGATTGTGTAGCCTCTATTACCTTCTAAAGATGTATGATGGCAATTTTCGCAAACTTTGTGGATGAGATGATGGAAGTTTTTATGGACGATCTCTCTATTTTTGGTTCTACTTATGGTTCTTGTTTGCATAGTCTCTCTCGTGTTTTACATCGTTGTCAAGAAACTAACATTGACCTGAGCTGGGAGAAATGCCATTTTATGGTAAAAGATGGTATAGTGCTAAAACACAAAGTCTATGCAAAGGGATTGGAGGTGGATTGAGCAAAGATTTTTTCCCTTGATCAGCTTACACCTCTAGTAAATGTGAAGGGAGTTCGTAGTTTTTTAGAGCGTGCAGGGTTTTATAAACACTCTATTAAAGATTTCTCTAAAATTATAAAACCTCTGTGTGACCTATTAGAGAAAGATGCTCCTTTTATTTTAAATGATGAATGTTTACTAGCATTTGACTTGCTTAAGGAGAAGTTGACTTTTGCGCCTGTTATTATTGTTCCTGATTGGAGTCAACCTTTTGAGATTATGTGTGATGCTAGTGACTTTGTTGTAGGAGTAGTTTTAGGGCAGCGTAGAGATAAGCTCTTTAGGGCTATATATTATGCAAGTAAAACTCTAGATAATTCTCAACAAAATTATACCACTATAGAAAAAGAGATGCTTGCTATTGTGTTTGCATTTGATAAATTTAGACCCTATTTGCTTGGAACTAAAGTGATTGTACATATTGATCATGCTGCCATTCGCTATTTATGTAATAAAAAGGATTTTAAGCCTCGATTAAATTGTTGGATTATTCTTTTGCAAGAATTTGATTATGAGATCAAGTACAAGAAAGGTTGTGAGAACGTGGTAGCGGACAATTTGTCTAGGATTGAGCATAAGCACAATCTACAGACCTTTCCCATCAAAGAAGTATTTTTTACTTTGGTATGTTGATTTTGTGAATTATCTTATAAGAGGAGAATTACCACCTGACTTGAACGCTTAGAAAAACATGATGCTTACTTGTGGGATGAGCCCCTATTCTTTAAAGTGTGTTCAGACCAGATCATTAGAAGGTGCATCCCTGTAGAGAAAGTTGGTAAAATCTTACATGATTTCCACTCCTATCTTTATGGTGGTCAATTTGGACTCACAGTACAGCTGCAAAGGTACTATAGTCTAGTTTTTACTGGCCTACGCGTTTTAGAGATTGTTATACTTTTGTGAGAACATGTGATAGATGCCAAAGGACAGGTAACATTTCTAGACGTCATGAAATGCCCCGTACCCCTATTCTTGAAGTTGAACAGTGTGATGTGTGGGGTATAGATTTTATAGGTTCTCTATTCTAATGGATACTTGTATATTCTTGTTGTTGTGGATTACGTGTCCAAATGGGTATAGGCTGTAGCTACTAAGACAAATGATGCACATGTTATGTTGCGTTTTTTTTCATAAAACCATATTCACTAGATTTGGCATACCACAAGCAATCATTAGTGATGAAGGCTCCCACTTTTGTAATAAGTTGTTTGGTGCGATGCTTACCAGGTATGGAGTTAAACATAAAATTTCTTTAGCTTATCATTCCCAAACTAATGGTCGGGTTGAAATTTCTAACAGGGAGATGAAGCAAATCCTAGAGAAGACAATTAGAATTAACAAAAAAGATTGGGCACTGAAGCTGGATGATGCTCCGTGGGCATATCGTATGACCTTTACAAGACCAATTTGTACCTCACCGTTTCGGTTGGTGTACGGTAAGACGTATCATTTACCTGTCGAGTTAGAGCATAAGGCGTACTAGGCCATCAAAAACTGAACCTTGACCCACTTAAAGATGGGGAACAACGCTTATTACAACTCAATGAGTTGGAGGAGTTTCGAAGCTAGACGTATGAGAATGTAAAGATATAGAAAGAAAGAACTGCAAGATAGGGTGATAGGATGATTCATAATCGTTCTTTTGTACCTAGTCAACAAGTCCTCCTTTTTAAATCTTGTTTGCATTTGTTTCTAGGTAAATTAAAGTCATCGTAGTCAAGGCCCTTCACAGTCAAGGAGGTGTTTCCTCATGGTCCAATAGAGTTGCAGGATAGTGATGGGCAAGTTTTTAAAGTCAATGCACAAAGAGTCAAGCATTATTGTGGAATTTCTCAAGAGGAGTTTAGAAGAAATAAATTTGGGCAAGTCGTAATGCATACATCGAAGCCTGTCTAGCTAATGACGTTAAAATAAGTGCTTATTGGGAGGCAACCCAAATTTACTAGCTTTGGTTTTTTAGTTTATCAGTTGTTGCGTGTGGTATCTGATTCTCCCATTGATCAATCCTTGTGTAGGAGCTCGTGAATCCTAGCTTATCTTCACAATCTTTTCCGTTTTGGATTGTTTAGGGTATTTGGATTCTCTTGCATTTTAGGGCAATACCAATTTCCTTTTATCTGATTATTTATCCTTATGAATGCTTATTTAGATTGCATAATTGATACATTGAGGACAATGTGTACTTTAAGTTGGGGGGATGCTTTGCTGTCTGTTCGAAAATTTTTTGTTGTGTTGTATGATGATTTTGTTGCAAGTATGCGATTAGGACGGCTTATATTGTGTCTTAAGTAGCAATTCTTTCTAATTGTTAAAATATGAGAGCATGTTCTAGATTTAAGTTATTCTAAATTTGTCTCTTTGAATTACTTGCATTTATGGAGTTGTTAGGCCACCTATTACTAGTCTTGAAGGCCTATTCTCTTGATGCTTGTTGTCACCCTGATAGGATTAAGGACTAATTTGAAGCCTGTCCTACTGGATAGTTGGTAATGTTGAACTTAGGAGTTTGCTTGTTTCTTTTTACTTGCAGAAAAAAAAGAGAAGAAAAAGAAAAAAAATGATGAAATGAATTTAGTGTGGTGTTTAAGCAATAAAGGATAAAAAGAGCTACCTCTGCTGTGATCAGTTAGGCCACTTATTGAGCAAGTGCTCTGGATAAGGGTCCCTGCAATAGATGTTTGAAACCTAGTGCCCTTAGGTTAAAGAAAAATGCAAGTTTGGAGGATGCCTCATAGTTTTTTCCAGCATCCTAGTGAAGTATTACTCTCTTGACATGTGAGGAAGTTGAATAGTTGAACCTTAGGACCAGTGTAGGGGAAAATGAGTTGAGGAGTTTATAAAGCTTTTCGGTTTGGTACATGCTTTAATAAGGTAGGACATGCACATATTTGCAAGGGAAGAAAAGAGTAAATTTAAAATTTCTTGGTTGAAAGAATTTGCTTGATTATCTCCTTCCTTTAGTTCTTATTGTTGGTTGAAACACTGAAGTTCGAGTTGATTACTTACAATTTTTGATTCATTTGTAGTTTTGTTTTATTTTGTGCGAGACTAGCAAGAGCTTAAGTTTGGGGGTATTTGATAACACACAATTGTGCTATCTTTATCCTAAGTATTTTTTCTAGTTTTAGGCTTATTTCGTGAGTTTTGATGTTAATTATTGTTGTTTTATAGGAATCGAGCATTTTGAGGAGAAATTGGAGGAATTGAGAGTTTATGGACGAATTTAGATCTTAAAGGGATGCATATTTGAGGCTAAGGATGGAAAAGAAGTCAACCTTGGCCTTTGAACCTGAGAGCATAGTGTTTAGACGCTTCAAATGGTGTCTAGATGCCATAGAATTGATGCCAAGCTTGGGAGCTAGCGTTGAGATGCTGTCCTATGATGTCTTTATGCTAGAAAAACACACATTTCTCAGGTTCCATTCGTAGCATCGTGCGCTACCTCAATTTCATGCTTAATGAGACTGTGTGTTTTGACAGCGTCTCGACTTTGTTCCCAACATCTCAACGCTGTATCGATAAGAGGTTTTTAAGTTTCATTTCTTCTTCAGAGTGGAGGAAGCTAAAGGGGAGTTTTAAGCCTTAATGCCGATCATGAACGTAAATGAGAGGATTTGGGAGGATTTTGTGCGAGTTTATTGAAGAATTAAGTCTTAAGGTTCGTGTTTGTGATGACGGGAGTGATGGATTGACACGCAATGGGTTCTTTTACATTTTCCTTTGATTTCTTTGTAATTAGCAGTAGATTTATGGATTTTTGGGCGGTTGAACTTCATTGTACTAATGTGTGATTAGAATTTATAATCTAGGGCTTAAGTGAGACTTTTGGACCATATAATTTAGTTAATTTGATTATGTAATTGTTTTATATTAAGTTCATTTATGCGATTAGTCCTTAATGATTTTAATCTCTTGATCAAAGATTGAATGCCTTACTGATCTAAATTGATACTCGACGAAGAGAAGTTAGATTAGAGCGTAACTGTATAACTAATACTTGTTTGGACACGAAAGTGGTAAAAACAAAATTAGGGATCGATGATGAAGTATTAAATTTCGTGTGTGGTTAATTTAGATTACAGACACGTATATTAATTAAGTATGCACTAGATTTGGAGAAACTCGATAGAGAATTCTAATTACCTTTACTTTTAGATTCATGAACTCGGTATACTTCGATTGCATAAGCTTAGTTAATTGAATTCTTGGTCCATTAGTCAAAATTATTCCCTAGATTAGCCCTTCATTTGGTCGTTCTTGTTCTTTTAATTTCTCGTTAATTTTACTTGCCTTAGTTTAATTTCTAAGTTGTTGAATGCTATGTCAATTTGGTGTTCTAAATAAAATTGGGTGTGAGTATTTATGATATTAGTAGATTTAAAATGCCAATTCCATGTGGAGATGATATATGATTTAGGTTAAAATACCATTTTAGTCCCTGTACTTTGGGTTGAATTCCATTTTGGTCCCTGTACTTTAAAATGTTTAATTTTAGTCCCTGTACTTTCAATAAAGTTTAAATTTAGTCCCTCACGTTAAATTTGCTTAACTGCGTTAAAAGCACAACAGTTCCCTCTTCTTCTTTTTGCCGCTCCGATGAGTAGAGCCAGTCAACTGTCACTTTCCTTCCGTCTTCATCATCTCATCTCATCAACATGCCCAAATGGAAAATCCAGAGCTAACTTAATTTTTGGAAATTTTTTTGGAATTGGGCAATGAGGGCTTCATCTATGATCCCCAAACAGTTCACAGAATGGAAGTTCTCATCTTGGGAGCTCTTAAATGGAGAATGCGCTCAATCACTCCTTTCTCTTTTATCCCCTTCTTCATTTTCCTCTTTAAACTCAGAGACCCACCATTCTTACAAGACCTCAAAGCCAGGGCTACAGAGATCATATTCATAGCTCAAAATGGTAATTCACTAAACATCTAAAAAAGAAACATTTTGTTTCCTTTCTGCCTATATCAATAAACAAACATTGTGTTTGTTTGTTTGTTTGTAGGGATTAAGCTTTTGAAGTTCAAGCCGTCAGCAATTTTGATGGAAAGAAGAGAAAAGTTTAAGCTTTTGATGGTCTAGATGTCTTGAACTTCACAAGTTTAAGCTTTTGTTTGTTTGTTTGTAGGGACCGTCTGATTCTTGAAGTTTAAGCTTTTGTAGGGATCCAGCAATGTTGATGAGATGAGATGATGAAGACGGAAGGAAAGTGACAGTTGACTGGCTCTACTCATCGGAGCGGCAAAAAGAAGAAGAGAGAACTGTTGTGCTTTTAACGCTGTTAAGCAAATTTAACGTGAGGGACTAAATTTAAACTTTATTGAAAGTACAGGGATTAAAATTAAACATTTTAAAGTACAGGGACCAAAATGGAATTCAACCCAAAGTACAGGGACTAAAATGGTATTTTAACCTATGATTTACTTATCATTATATTACTTGGGCTCGTTTGCTTGCGGTAATGCATAAATACGTGGAACAATGAGACTTGTTCGAGCCTTCGTTCTTCATGCCTAAGATTTGAGATAGGCTATCGCGAGAAGCTTCTGGTATGATATTGGCTTGAGAAAAAGCTTTTGCATCAATGGCTGTTCGCTAGTCTTGGTCACTTTCCGCATATGAAAACTTGTTGGCTGAAAAATGGAGAAGAAAATGGTATTTATAGAGAGGGAAAAGATAAAAAATCAAGATTTAATTTAGGCAATTAGATTGGTAAAAGGATAATTGAATGGTGGAGATTAAAAGAAAATGTAAATATTAATATAAAAATAATAAAGACCAAAAAAAAAAAAAAGAAAGTGGGTGTGTGAGCATGTTTTGTGTTTGCCTTATTTATTTATTATTATTATTTTTAAAAAATAAATGAAAATAAATAATATAATAATAATAATAACAAACAAACAAACGGTCATATGAGTATATATATATATAATTTTCCTTTTTCTTTTGATTTGAAAAAACCAAAAAATCCACCACATGTCACTCCTCCATAGCTCCACGTTTCATTATCTAAATGGTCCACATTGCTAATTCAGCCACCACGTCATCGCTTCTGAAATTTTCTGTTTAGATTTGTTTTGACCATAACTTCTTTGTTTTAACTCTGATTTAAGTAATTAAGAGGCGTTGAAATCGTTATTCCGAGCTCTACACCATGGACACTTCAAAACTCTATTTTTTTTTGTAATTAATAGCAGGTTTTTTTATCATTAATACATTAATTAATTAATTGATTAAAGTTAATTAATTTGAGATTAAGGGCCAAAAAGCCAACATTTGGCCCCGCTGTTGATTTGCTTATTGACTTACCTCATGCGCCATTTCCTTCTAGATTAGCTCCTTCGAGAGAAAAGAAGATTTTGAGAGAAGATGAGCAAGATAAGGAGGTGCTCGAGCTTTTCAGTAAGGTGAAGGACAACATACCACTTCTAGAGGCAATAAAGGAGATTTTCGAATTCACGAAGTTCCTGAAGAAGTGGTGTACAATCAAGAGGACTCAAGGAGGTAAGAAGAAAGAGGTTAGTGAAAACGTTTTAGCTATAGCTTTAGAATCAATGCCTGAGAAATGTTCTGACCCTGGAATGTTCACTTTACTGTGTATGATCAGAAGAAAAGAGGTTAAGCATGCCATGTTAGACTTAGGTGCATCTATTAATGTTATGCCTTTGTCTGTATATCAGGAATTGAGATTGAATGGTTTGCATGACTCAAGTATTATGATTCAATTAGCTTATTGTTCTATTGTTCGACCTCTACACACAGTCGAAAATTTACTTGTTAAGGTTAATGATTTGTTGCTTCCTATTGATTTTTATGTCATAGACATAGGCGATAGGCCTAAGCATGCATCGACTTCCATCTTATTAAGTAGGCCTTTCATGAAAATAGCAAAAAAGAACATTAATCTTGATAATGGGGCTGTGTCTGTTGGATTCAATGAAAGGGTGATTGAATTCAATGTCGTTAATTTGGTGGGAAGTTTTGATTATGTTGATTTTTTCTGTGGAAAAGATGATGAGATGTTGGAAGAGCCGTCTGCGATGTCTGGAATAGAGGATGGCCCAGGATCAAGTCTAGAGGATCCTGGTTGAGAGGAGAGTGATAGCATGCATAAATGTGCTCTTTATAGGCTTACTTTTTGGCTAGTTTTGCTATGATTTCTTGTGCTTTCATGTGTTTTTATGTTTATTTCTCAGAAATCGAGCATTTGGAGCAAAATCGAAGAATTGTGAGATAATAGGACATATTTGAGCAACTTAAGGCTATATTTGAAGATTCAAGTGTTGAAGAAGAAGGACAAGGTAGTTGGACCCAAGAGTATAGCGTTGGAACGCCAAAGAAGAAGTTTTTTCAACCTTGAAGACCCGAGGGCATAGTGTTGCAACGCTGGCTGAAGAAGATCTTTTCCTTTTTTTGAAAAGTGCTAAGGACAACGTTGTAACGCTGCCCCTAGTGTTGCAACGCTGTCTCGACACTATATAAGAGAATGTTATACTTCGAGCAAGGGGAGCCATTTTGGAGAGACCTAAACCCTAATTTCGATAGAGGTAGTGTTTGAGGGGTTTTGAGAGCATATTGGAGAGCTAAGGAGAAGACTCAAGGCTCGGGTTCGCAGGACATCACTTCTGGAACGAGTGTTGGCATCGTCGTCCAGTTTTTCTCTTTTCCCTTTCTCTTGCTTTCTCAATTTTACGATTTAGTGAACTAAATTTGCATGTAATTAAGTACTTGTTAGACTTTCTATTGCTCTTGTAATTTGCATGTAATTTAGTGAACTGAACTGAATTTTCCCTTTCTCTTGCTTTCTCAATTGTTGAATGTGATTGTGACTTTTTTTATGCATCTTGATTTAGTAGTCTTAGCTATTGGCCATAGCTTTGTATGTTAGGTTATATTTAGCTTGAGAAAGTAAATTTAACCGAGAACTTGGATGCATAACTAGGTTTAATCTATTGCATGAGAATGAATAGGTTAAAATTAGAAGTTGATAAAAGAATTTCATAATGTCGTGCTTAGTTGTAAAAATAGACCGATAGGTTGATTTACCTCTTGCATGAGTTCAATTGGGCTCGAGAGAGTCAATTGAATACTTTAGTAATTCTTGACTTAGAATGGTTGCATGATTCACAATTCAATAGTCAATTTCATAGTCGGGCTTCACGAATAGCAATTAACGAATGTCTCTCTAAACTTGGACTCTAACTTTGTACATAATAGGATAGATTTTATGCTTTCAAACCAACTCCAAATTAGTGTTTCTCTAAATAAAATTAGCATAAGTAACTACGGTACTTAAATAAATCTAAGAACTCCAATCCCTGTGGATAACCCCGACCACTAATATTGCAAAATACTTAGAGGTTTGGTTTTATAAATTTAATCTTGATATGACCTTCGACAAGTCGTCTATCAGAGAGCCACAAGGCCTGTCGAGCAATCAACGTTAAGAATTTGGGCTTCTTAGAGGCGATTGGACATTCAAATTTTTACTTGCTTTCTCTTGCTTTGTGTTTTCTTATTTAGTAAGTATGCTTCTTTAAGTCTTTTTTTTTTTTTTTTTTTTTTTTTTTTTGAATTTTGCAGATGAGGATGCTTGGACCCTACCTACATTGAAAATATTTTTTCTTCAGAGGAGGAGTCGCACACCACCATCCTGCCTATGTGCTTGGAATGTTAGAGGAGTACATTTATTCCCTTATTTGTCTTTATTCTTCAATTTTTCATACATTGGGGACAATGTACAAATTAGGTTGGGGGTGGAGATTAGTTGATTGAGCTGTGAATGAAGAATCGTTTACCATAGTTGATTGAGTCCTTGAGCATTTGAGCTCGAACTTATCTTTAGGGTTGATAGTTGTGCGTCATTGTGTTGTCCTTGAGCACCTGAGCTCGGACTCTTGATTGACTGTGCTAAACATGATCTTGTTGATTTGATGTTTTTTATGCTTGTTGAAAATCTATTGAAAATTTTTGGAAAAGTTTGTGCTTCAGTGTGGGATGATGTGGGAGCTTCATGCTTGACCATGATGTCTTAGCATGTGCTTGTTTTGCTTGCTAGTTGCATGTCTCGAGGAGTTGAGCTTGTTTTCCTAACTTGAGCTTCTTAAAATTTTTTCTTACATTTTTTTGAATTCCCCGAGCACGAGTTAGCCTTACTAGATTGTTTTTGAAGGCCTAGTATAGATTTATAGGGGCTAGATGTCTGTTGTCACCTCGATAGGCTTAAACTAGCTTTAGGGTGGTTTTTGCAATAGAACTTGTGATGTTTTGCTTAGGAGAAGAAAAAAAATGTTTGTTTGCCTAGTAAAAAGAAAGAAGCGAGAAAAGGAAAAGGCTTAAAAGAAAAATCTTGTAAAATAAAAGACTTGTTGTGTGCTTATGGATCATTGGTAAAAAAAGCTACCCCTATCGTCATTAGTTAGGCCATCCATTGAGTACGTGCTCTGGATAAGGGTCCTGATGATAGGTGTGTGAAAGCTAGCACTTTTGAGGTAAAAGGAAGCAAGTCTAGCCATGGTTGTTTGAATTTTAGGCGTATAAGCCTTACAATGTTTGTTCGATTGTTCTTTGCTCTCTCTATTAGTTTTTTGGCCAGTGTAGAGGGAAGGTTGATTTGAGGCACTTATAAGCCTGTCTCGTGCTTGTTCAAGCAAGTTAGGTTGGCTAATTGCACACACCCACTTAAGAATTGCCAAGAATTGTTTTTAAGTTTGCTCGTGGATGGATAGTGCATTGTTCAGTGCTCGTCACATATGCATTCTTAGTTAGTTTAACAAGCATTGAAGATTGAGTTGTGTATGATGCTTCCACTAAGTCTTAATTGTTGTCTATGTGCGTTTATGCCTTGCTCGAGGGTTTACAAGGTTTAGGTTGGAGGTATTTTGATGAAACCTAATTTGAACATGCCCATTCATGCCAAAATTATTCTTTTTCCTCTCCTTTTCATAGAACTAATTGAATATTTTGTAGGAAATTAGAAGCAAGACTTATTTTTGGAAAGTACGTAGAATCAGGATAAAAACTAGAGGTCAATCGGACAACCGAGCAAAAAGATATGAACGATTGACAATTATGCACTTGAGGAGTGTGGAGACACCAGATGGAGGCCTCGCTTGATGCTGCAAGACAGTAGCCTTGGTTGCAGGACAACGTTTAGATGCTGCCCAACAACGTCAAAACACTGTCTCAAGTCCGCGTGTGCGGACACTGTCTATACCGTCTTGATGCTCCAACAGTAAGCGTCGCGCAACGTTGCAGCAAGCCCCCCTTGACGCTGTTCTAGTTAAGGGTAGTGTCTTGATGTTGCCTATAGCATCTTGACACTACAATTTCTATAAAAGCATTTTTTTTCATTTTTATGGTAGAGTGTTTCGAATTCCAGCCCCCATTCTCGATTTCTCCTCCCCCTTGGTCAGTTTTGAGACACTTTGCTTCATATATTGAGTATTTTGGGCTTGTATTTTGGCCGCGAGATTGATGGAAGTGCTTTCTGGCTAGGAGTTCTCGGCTAGTTCGAGGTAATTAAGGAGAAGTTTTGCAACATTTATGACGTTTTTGTAATTATTTTCAATATTAATGCATGACTTTTATGGTTTATTAGCTCTTAGGTATACGTCTTAGCATGCTCTTTATTAATGGAATTGACGACTTGTATTAATTTAGAGTTTGTTTTGCTATGTTAGTATTTTGTGGGAAACTTCAATCTCTAGCTTAATTTTGTGGCCATTTGCATCAAGCTCAAACTTCCTTATTGCATGTGTGCTCCTCTAGAAGCACACACTAAAATAAGAGGTAAAAATTGATTGGTAGCATACTTGATCAAACGAGTAATTTTCTCAACTACTATAGATCTCCATACTACCCCCATAAACTAAAAATCCATAACCCCAATTGCTACAGGAATACTGTTTAATTTACCCATGCCTGTTTGAATAGCCTCAATTAATCCTGTCTTTCTTTGATAAGAATCAATACAAATCTTTATAAAGATCCTCCTCCGAATGAAATTCAATGGGATCCAAAGAGACCAGGTTTTCATCCATAGGGTTCCAAGTACCTAGATCAATCAAAAGTTCCATTCTATCTAAACTACTCATTTTAAAATGGTATCCACATTGTTCACAATATATTCAATTTTTATTTAAATAATTTCTTATAGTTTAATCCATAACAATTTTCGCATTGAACCCACAAATGCCTATATTTTTTAGTTACATCAAGATCATTAGAACTTTTTGTTCTAGTTAAATCACTTCCATCCTTGCTAATTTTTATACTGGAACTCTCACTTTCACTACTATTTCCACCTTCACCACAAATGTAACTATAAATGTAAATGTCACTGTAATGTGACTACCACTTAAAATATAACTATCAATACATATTTGAGCTCGAAGATAACTCTCCATGCAACTATTAATGTGATTATTCCAACTATATTTAGTATCATATATGTAACGATCATAGTGGGAATCATCACTCTTAGATACATGATTTTGATAAGTAAAGTTCCGAAAACTATAAAAAGAATTTTCTAGTTCACTTACAAAAGAAGGATCATTGTCAATCTCAAAAATTTGATTTTTAATATCCAAATATATGGAATAACTGCTGTTATTACTATCCCTAACTAAAAAAGTGTCATCAGATATGAAATTCCGAATGCCGACTAAATCATCAACAGTACTGTAACTAGAATTGTCACTATCACTACGACTAGGAATGTTGTTATTCATATTATTTATAATTGATCCTTCTCTTTCAATAGGACAAAGATTATTGATTGATTTACTTAGCCTACACCTGTATTCTAACTCCCCGTTAGACAACATTGAATTTAACTATCTTTTTTCCATAGAGCTTTCTTGCCCCTATTTACATGAAAATACAATAGATGAATAGTCATTCGATAAAAAATCAATCATTTGAATATCTCATTTCCTATCAGAATTGGATTTAAATCCAATCACTCAGATTATTAAGTAATAACGAGTGGGTCTTAAAAAAAAGGTTCCGTTATATATAGTGAAGTGATACTTAAGGTTCTCGCAAAAGAGAATTTTAATTTTCAATTAAATCAATTAAATTATTTATTTATAAATAGTGGTTTCTCACATGTATGTCAAATTCACATAAAAAAAATTGTTCTCCCTATGAATATGAAGAGCTTTTTTCATAAAATCTCGTTTACTAAAAAATTTGTATTCCAAGACAAAACCAAAAAGGACAATATACAAGATTGGAAGAAGAAGTTGTGATACTTGGCTCGATCCATGATCTGAAATGACGCTACAGAATATAATATATTAAACGACTACACTAATCCTAAGGATCCATAGACTTAATTGCAGATCCGACACAACAATAAAAATGTTTAAGTTGTTTCGTCTTAGATTTTTATTTCAATTTTGAAATTTTGTATATCGAGCAAAAAGATATACAATAGTATCTTTGTATTGTATTCGGCTAAATCCTTTTAGTAAAAGATTGGGCCGAGTTTAGTTTAGTTTAATTGAAAGTCAATTAAAAGAACGAAGAGTAATTACTAGATTAAAAAGTATCTACTGCCTCAAATTCAAATTTGATCGCCTTCCATACTTCACAAGCAACAACTAGTTCACAACTCCATCTACTAGCCTCATAGATAATTTCATTATCATCACAAGCAAGATCACGTCCCTCATTACGAGCTTGTACACATGCTTCTAGAGCTACTCAGTTAGCTACAACACCAGGTGCATTGCCCTAAGGGTGCCCCAAAGTTCCTATGTCAAATTGTAGTACAGAATCATCTCAAAAAATCTTGGTTAGAGCAAGCATATGCCAAACGTGAATACCATCGGAAGCCACAGGCAGAACACCTGGTAAAGAAACCCAATCTTGAGTGAAACAAATACCGCAACTTCGATCTTTTTCAACAAAATCACCACGTAGTAAATCAACAGAGCCTGAGGTGATGTCTCTTTCCCTTTCAAGTTTACATACTACGGTACCAGTGTGAATATGGTCTTCACCAGACATACGTAATGTTTTAGCTAGTACACGGAAGTGCATACCATGATTCTTTTGTCTATCAATAACAACATGTATTGCACGGTGAATGTGAAAAAGTAGACAATTATCTCTGCAATAATGAGCCAAGCTAGTATTTGTAGTGAATACACCTATTAAGTAGTCATGCATTACGATAGGAGCTTGATAGCTTTGACTTGTCGAAGGTCCTATCAAGATTACATTTATAAAACTAGACCTCTAATTATTTTGCAATAATAGTGGTTGGGGTCATCCACAGGGATTGAAGTTCCTAGATTAATTAAGTACCACAGTTAACTATGCCTAATTTTATTTAGAGAAAACACATTTATATTTGGTTTGAAAGCATAAAATCTATCCTATTATGTACAATTTTGGAGTCCAATTTTAGAGAGATATTCGTTAATTGCTATTTGTGAAGCCTGACTATGAATTGACTACTGAATTGTGAATCATGCACCCGTTCTAAGTCAAGAATTACTAAAGTATTCAATTAACACTCTCGAGCCCAATTGAACTCATGCCAGAGGTAAATCAACTTTTTGCTCTATTTTTACAACTAAGCACGACATTATGAAATTCTTTTATTAACTTCTAGTTTTAACCTATTCATTTTCTTGCAATAGATTAATCAACTATGCATCCAAGTTTTTAGTTAAATTTACTTTCTCAAGCTAAATTCAACTCAACATACAAAGCTATGGCTGGAAGCTAAGAATATTGAATCAAGATGCATAAAAAACGTTACAATCACATTCAAACAATCAAACATAGTTTTATACAATCATGCAATTAACTAAAAAGTCTAAAACACTCAAATACATGCAATTTCAATCCACTAAACCTAAAATTGAGAAAGAAAAGAAAGTAAAAAGAGAAAAACTGGATGACGCGTGCCAACACTCATTCCCTACGTGATGTCCCGCTATCCCGAGCCTTGGGTCTCCTCCTTAGCTATTCAATGTTTTCTCTATACCTCTCAAATGGTGCTTCTATCGAAATTAGGGTTTAGGTTTCTCCAAAATGGCTCCCTTTGCTCGAAATACAACATTCTCTTTTATAAAGTCGAGACATCGTTGCAACGCTAGGGGAAGCATTGCAACTCTAAATCTTAACATGCTCTTCACTAAGAAATTTAAATTCTATCTATCTCATTCCTTGAGCGTGTATGTGTTTAACTTTCTTTCTATCATTTTCTACTAACTTAATGTACTTTTGCCAAGACTTTCCTTCATTTCCCCCTACACTGGCCCTAAGTTCCAATTTTCCAGCTTTCTCACACTACATAGAGCAATCTACTTAAACATTCATTTTCTTAAGCATTCGAAGGGTTACTAACCCTCAGACTTATCTTTTTCTTTCTTATGGAGACCCTAACTTTCACACTTCCACTGTAGGGACCCTTATCCAAAGCACTGGCTCAATGGATGGCCTAACTGATCACAATGGAGGTAGCTCTTTTGGTCCCCATACAATAAGCACACAATATTGATGGAACATGCTTTGGTTTTCTTTAAACACGCAAAAAATCAATAAGGATAAAAATTATTTTTATTAAAACAAATTTCAATTACTAACTTTCATGCAAGTCAACTATTAATTAGTTCTTAAGCCTATCGGGGTAACAACAACCTCAAGACTTAACAAAAGCATCCTAGTGTTTGAACTTAATAGAAAGTTAGTTATGTGCTCGTGGTGTTGCAAGGAAGTCAAAGATAAACTTCAAATATACTTGATTCAGGACATGCTTCAGAAATGATTCTATTGCAAAAAATTCAATTAGATGACTTCCTAGGCTATCCTGATCAGTCATCTTGCCTTATAAATCAGTCACACATGCTTAAGATCGAAAATTTTTTACTCAGAATTTACTCAGAATTATCAAGACTGCATAGTGTTACCCACCCCCAAACTTTAAAGTTACATTGCCCTCGATGTAACGTGCATAATAAAATAAATCAGGACAAAGATAAAGCGAGTGAATGATACTGGCTTGATAAAATGAGAGACTATTCCAGGAGGTTTCTTTGAGTTGACTAGGAGGTTTCTTAATGCGGTCGAGGTCCTGCAAAATGGAAATGAGATTTACTTGGCACTCTTTTTCAAAACAACCTATACTAAAAACGGAAAAAAAAAAGAAAAGTAAATGAAGGAAAGAAAACTTGGGTTGCTTCACAAGAAGCGCTTTCTTTAACTTGTTTAGCTAGACTAGACTCATGTTGTGGATTATTCTTTTGGGTCGAAGTCCTCAATACCGAACTTCGTTCTCAATATCTCTTCTAATGGATATGTCTTCACTCTTATTTCAGAAAATTCATTAGCCAAACAATCAATAGAATCAGTGCCCATAACTTGATTTACCTCTAGAGGATACCTCATTGTGTTATGCATGTCAAAAGTTACCTTCTCATTGTTGACTTTGAAGGATAACTTACCGTCTTTCATACTGATAGAAGCTTCCCTCGTAGCGAGGAAAGGACATCCAAGAATGATAGGGATATTATCATCCTCTTCCATGTCAAGCACCACAAAGTCTGCAGGAATAAAGAATTTGTCAATTTGGACTATAACATCTTCTATTATACCTCTAGGAAAAGCCAATGAATGATCTACGAGTTGTAGGGAGATGTTGGTTGGTATATGCTCGTTAAGGCCTAAGGTCATGTACACACAGAAAGGCATAAAGTTAATGGAAGCACCTAAATCACATAAAGCCTTGTGAAAATAAGAATTGCCAATAGTGCAAGGAACAATAAAACTCTCTGGATCTTTCAGTTTAGTTGGTAGCTTTTTGTGTTGTGCATCACTGCATTCTTTCGTCATGTGTACTGTCTCTAGAGTCCTAAATTTCTTCTTGTGAGTTAGAATGTCCTTCATGAACTTTGCATAACTGGGAACCATCTCAGTGCCTTTGTAAAAGGAATAGTGACATTGAAGTTTTTAAACATATCCAGGAATTTAGAGAACTCACTGCTAAGACTTTTCTTCTTGAATCTCTGAGGATACGGGATTTGGTTTGGCACAACAGGTATGGTTGGAGTAGGGAACTTTTCGGCATTAGATGCTGTTTCAGCTTCTTTATCTCCAATTTCTATGGTTTCATCATCTTCATCATATAAATGTCTCATCGGTCCTTCCAGCTGTCTCCCACTCCTCAAACTTATCACTTTACATTGTTCTCTAGGATTAACTTCAGTATCACTTGGGAACTTTTCTTTGTGCAAAGCATTTTGGGAGGAAGCCAACTGACCCATTTGCACTTCCAGATTTTTAATTGCATTTCCCTGCCCAAAAACAATACCCTCAATTCTCTGTTCCAACTGATTGGGCCTTTTATTTGATTCAGTAATGAAGCTTCCAATCAGATCCTCAAGAGAGGATTTCTTCTCAGCTTGTTGTGAACTTAGGGGTAAACCTGAAGAAGGCTGCAAAACATTCCTATTATTAACATACGAGAAATTTTCGTGATACCTCAAACCTAGATGGTAGTGCGTAGGAATTGCATTGTGCATATCCTCTGTTGTTCACATAATTCACTTGCTCCATACTTGACTCTCCCCCAAATTGTGGTTGTTGAGATGCTGCTAATGGATGCAATAGTGGTACTGCTTCCTACACCTATCCTTTAATGATGCAATAGAGACAGAAAAGATTTCAAATGAGAGTTGGGGTCTTCTAAGGGATATCCTCTGAATGGGCTTTCTCTGGCCATTTGAATGAGACCAGTTTTTAGTTCAAAGTTGTTTGCTGCTATAGGTGCATGAACTATCCCAAAACTCTCTATGGGAAATACAAGTTTAAAGTAGTCCCTAATTGCCTTCTGCTCATCGATCTGCTCCTCTGCCATTGGTAGGTCTAATCTTTCTCTCTGAGCTCGACGGTTTCGAATACAAGTGCGCTCAATCTCAGGGTCAAAAGGTACCAAACTATCTTGAATTCTGAGCATATACTACGAATGCCTAATCAACATAAAAATAAAAGAAACACAAGTAAAGAGCAAAACTAAACAAACTAATTAGACCAACTGAAAGGAAAAGGAAAACAAAGAGATATACATAAAGTACTAACAACAAGGAAAACACAAGATAAATACATAATCATACAATAAGAACAAGAAGTTACACTAATACACAACATAGATAGTTTAACATAAAGGAAACTAAAACGAGATAGGAAAACCAAACAACAACACAATTATACATATATCCACGAAAAGAAAAAAAAATAAAATTTATACAAATTTACACTAATTACACTCTAAATTAAAATCGAGCACTTTCACCACGATATTAATTAAACTAAAATATGCCAATCCCCGACAACGGCGCCAAATTTTGATAGCGTTGACTTGTCGAAGGTCCTATCAATATTACATTTATAAAACCAGAACTCTAATTATTTTGAAATAATAATAGCCGGGGTCATCCACAGGTATTGGAGTTCTTAGATTAATTAAGTACCAATGTTAATTATGCCTAATTTTATTTAGAGAAAACAAATTTAGATTTGATTTGAAAGCATAAAATCTATCCTATTATGTACAAAGTTGGAGTCCAATTTTAGAGAGACATTCGTTAATTGCTATTCGTGAAGTCCGACTATGAAATTGACTATTGAATTGTGAATCATGCACCTGTTCTAAGTCAAGAATTACTAAAGTATTCAATTGACTCTCTCGAGCCCAATTGAACTCATTCAAGAGGTAAATCAACCTTTCAGTCTATTTTTACAACTAAGCACGACATTATGAATTTCTTTTATTAACTTCTAGTTTTAACCTATTCATTCTCATGCAATAGATTAATTCTAGTTATGCATTCAAGTTCTTAGTTAAATTTACTTTCTCAAGCTAAATTCAACTCAACATACAAAGCTATGGCTGGAAGGTAAGAATATTAAATCAAGATGCATAAAAAACGTTACAATCACTTTCAAACGATCAAACATAGTTTTATACAATCATGCAATTAACTAAAAAGTCTAAAACACTCAAATACATGCAATTTCAGTCCACTAAACCTTAAATTGAGAAAGAAAAGAAAGGGATAAGAGAAAAACTAGACGACACGTGCCAACACTCGTTCCCTACGTGATGTCCCGCGATTCGAAGCCTTGAGTCTCCTCCTTAGCTCTCCAATGTGCTTCCTAGACATCTCAAATGATGCTTCTATCAAAATTAGGGTTTAGATCTCTCCAAAATGGCTCCTTTTGATTGAAATACAACATTCCCTTTTATAGAGTCGAGACAACGTTGCAACGCTGTCCCTTCGAATTTTATAAAAAAGGAAAAAATATGTTTGAGTAGCGTTGCAATGCTATAGATAGAGTTGCAAAGCTATGCTTGCCATTCTTCAAGGTAGGAAGGCTTCTCAAATGGCATTACAACGCTATATGGAGCATTGCAACGCTATGCCCTCGGGTCCAAAAGCCTTGTTCTTCTTCCTCAACACTTGAATCTTCAAATATAGCCTTAAGTTGCTCAAATTTGTCCAATTATCTCACAATTCTATAGTTTTGCTCCAAATGCTTGGTTTCTGAGAAATAAACATAAAAATACATGAAAGCACACGAAATCATATCAAAACTAGCCAAAAACTAAGCCTAAGGATAACACACTTATGCATGCTATCAGAGCTCCCAATTCTCTAGAAAATACTACCCTTTTGATCATTTCTTCGCATGTACCTACAGTAGCATTCAAGTAATGTCCTTTGATTTCACTTGTTTCAGCTTGGGATTTATAAATGGCTTCCGCACAAAATAGGAAATGGTCTCTCCAACGCATAAATGGTTGGGAATTCCCATTTTCATCACCTTTGGTAAAATCAAGTCCACAGTGTAGACATTCATAAACTGCTCTACCATAATTCTTAGCGGATAATCCCAATTTTGGTTTAATAGTACATCCCAATAGAGGGCGACCATACTTGTTCAATTTATCTATTTCAACAGGGATACCGTGAGGTGGGCCTTGGAAAGTTATAATATAACCAGTAGGGATTTGCAAATCCTCTAGATGTAGTGCACGTAGAGCCTTGAATCCAAATACATTACCCACAATGGAAGTAAACACGTTAGTAACAGAACCTTCTTCAAAAAGGTCAAGGGGATAACCTACATAAGCAATATATTGATTTTCTTCTCCAACAACAAGCTTGATGCCATAACATCGTCCTTTATAACGATCAAGACTGGTAAGTCCATCAGTCCACATTGTTGTCCATGTACCAATAGAAGATTCAGCAGCTACAGCAGCCCCTGCTTCCTCGGGTGGAACTCTCGGTTGAGGAGTTACTCGGAATGCTGCCAAGATATCAGTATCTTTGGTTTCATATTCAGGAGTATAATAAGTCAATTTATAATCTTTAACACTAACTTTGAATCCAACACTTGCTTTAGTCTCTGTTTGTGGTGACATAAGTCCCTCCCTACAACTCATACATTAAGAATTCTCGCAACAACAAGGTCTACTCGACATGAATTAGGAGTTAATGAAACCTTTTATAGGAATCCTTTCACAAAATTCTCAACTAATATTATCAACTAATCATAATGGTTTGTTATTAGACCATGGTATTTGATTCACCAAATACAACATTGTTGTATACTCTTTCATATGTATGGCGCAACCCAATCCTTTTTTTTTTTCAAGTGTGTAATCTAATATTTTGCCTCAAAATATTGAAATAAAAAAAAATTAACTCTTAATAGTGATATATGTTGTATATGTAAATCCTAGATGTGAAAATATGTGAAATTCCTATGAAAAAAAAAGGGTATAGGCAGAAAAAAGAAAAACTAATAGATTAGACCTAAATCGATATGCTAACATAAGAAATAAGAAACAATGAAATGAAAAAAAGGACTCATAAATAGAGTTCGGGTTCGAATTCCCTAGATAATATGGATGGTAATGAATATAATGATAGGCAAATGAAAGACTTTCTAAAGATTTTTATCAATCCACTTGATATTTTGAAAATGGGTCGGTTGAACTTGAAATTTGACTCCTTCAAATGGCATAAGTCAACAATGGAATCAGATTCCATTGGACGGTACTAATGAAATCAAGTGCGAACTCCCATTTCATTTTTTATTGAATTAATCGATCAACTTGTTTTTCCTTCGAACGTTTATTTTGGATTTTAATAATTTTTTAAACAAAAAAATTTCGACGTATTTAATTTTATTATGAGAATAAATCCTACTACTTCTGGTCCTAAAGTTTCCATGCTTGAAAAAAATAGGGGATGTATCACTCAAATCATTGGTCCGGTACTAGATGTTGCTTTTCCCCCCAGGCAAAATGTCTAATATTTACAACGCTTTGATAGTTAAAGATCAAGATACTGGCGATCAAGAAATTAATGTGACTTGTGAAGTACAACAATTATTAGGAAATAATCGAGTTAGAGTTGTAGCTATGAGTGCTACAGATGGTCTAATGAGAGGAATAGAAGTGATTGACACGAGAACTCCTCTAAGTGTTCCAGTCAGCGGAGCGAATCTCGTCCAAATTTTCAACGTGCTTGGAGAGCCTATTGATAATTTGGGTCCTGTAGATACTCGCACAAAATCTCCTATTCATAGATCCGCTACTGCTTTTATACAGTTAGATACAAAATTATCTATTTTGGAAACAGGAATTAAAGTAGTAGACCTTTTAGGCCTTATCGCCGTGGAGTAAAAATAGGACTATTCGGAGGGGCTGGAGTGGGTAAAACAGTACTCATTATGGAATTGATCAACAACATTGCCAAAGCTCATGGAGGTGTATCCGTATTTGGAGGAGTAGGTGAATTTACTCGTGAAGGAAATGATCTTTACATAGAAATGAAAGAATCCGGAGTAATTAATGAAGAAAATATTGCAGAATCAAAAGTGGCTCTAGTCTACGGTCAGATGAATGAACCACGAGGAGCTCGTATGAGAGTTTGTTTAACTGCCCTAACTATGGTGGAATATTTTTGTGATGTTAATGAACAAGATGTGCTTTTATTTATCGACAATATCTTCTGTTTGGTTCAAGCGGGATCCGAAGTATCCGCATTACTGGGTAGAATGCGTTCGGCTGTGGGTTATCAACCCACTCTTAGTACCAAAATGGGTTCCTTACAAGAAATAATTACTTCTACCAAGGAAGGGTCCATAACTTCTATTCAAGCAGTTTATGTACTTGCTGACGATTTGATCGATCCTGCTCCTACCACCACATTTGCATATTTGGATGCTACTACCGTACTATCAAGAGGATTAGCTGCCAAAGATATCTATCCAGCAATAGATCCTTTAGATTCAACATCAATTATGCTACAACCTCGTATCGTTGGTGAAGAACATTATGAAAGTGTGCAAATAGTTAAACAAACTTTACAACATTACAAAGAACTGCAAGACATTATAGCTATCCTGGGGTTGGACAAATTATCTGAAGAGGACCGCTTAATCATAGCACGAGCATGAAAAATTGAGCGTTTCTTATCACAACCTTTTTTCGTAGCAAAAGTATTTACTGGTTCCCCAGGGAAATACATTGGCCTAGCGTAAACAATTAGAGAGTTTAAATTAATCCTTTCGAGAGAATTATATGGTCTTCCCGAACAAGTCTTTTATTTGGTAGGTAACATCGATGAAACTACTGCGAAGGCTACAAATTTAGAAATGGAGAGCAAAATGAAGAAATGACCTTAAATCTTTGTGTCCTGACTCCGAATCGAACTATTTAGGATTCAAAAGTGGAAGAAATCATTTTAGTTACAAATAAGGGACAAATTGGTGTATTACCAAATCACACACCTAATGCCACAACTGTAGATATAGGTATTTTGAGAATACGCCTTACTGCTAATGACAGATGGTTAACGATGGTTCTGATGGGTGCTTTTGCTAGAATAGGAAATAATGAGGTCACTATTTTAGTAAATGATTCGGAGAAGGCTAGTGACATTGATCCACAAGAAGCTCAGTAAACTCTTGAAATAGCGGAAGCTAACTTGAGGAAAGCTCAGGGCAAGAGCCAAAACAATCGAGGCAAATTTAGCTCTCACATGAGCTAGGACACTAGTAGAAGCTGTCAATGGTGTACCTAGTTAATGCGTCTAAATAATCAAGTGAAATGAAAATTTCTTGAAAAAAAGAATTACAATTCAAAAAATGAAATAAATATAGATAAATATAGAGTGGGATGGAAAAGATAGAAAATCAATAGAACGAAGTTGAGTAGAAAAACTTATTAGATACTCTTGCCTCTGTGGCATCTAATAAGTTCTACCTACTATTGGATTTGAACCAATGACTCTTGCCGTATGAAAGCAATACTCTAACCACCGAGTTAAATTGGTCATTTGTCATCACAAAGAAAAACAAATGGGCCCTATCACATCGATAGATTATAAATCTAATATTATTGGTAAGCAATACTAATCAAACAAATCAACAAAATATATCATAGAATATTCATCTTGACAAGAAATCATCGACATGATAAGATATGTATCACAAGCACAAGGGCTATAGCTCAGTTGGTAGCGCACCTCGTTTACACTCGCGCCAATGTTTTTTAGAGAAGTACATCATGGTATCAAAAAAGTTGATCTTATTGAGAAATCGATGGCTTACTCCATTACTTTTAGGGAACAAAACAAGAAAATAGTAGCCTGAGAAAAGGTTCAATCAGAATTGAGTGCCCTATTTAGGCCTTAAAAAAACTCCATCATTGATTTGAGATATTGATAAGGTGAATACCTAGTCTATTCAATGCTAGGCATAATGAGTATCAGAACCTCAAAAAAAAAAAAAAAAAAATCTTTCATCCTATCTTATGAATAACTTTAAGGTGTATGAAGTTTCATATTTTATTCTTTAAGCAGAAGCAGGACAATAGAGATTCCATTCAACTTAAGTTGATCTAGGTCAGAAGTAGACCTACGTCAGGATAACCCTTCTTTGAAACACTTTGGTAGTGATCCTAGATTAGATTCAAAATAATGAATCGGAGCACATGGAACCATCTCCTTTTCTTTATGTCAAGAAAAAATATGGTAGACTAACTTACTTATATTTATAGCAGTTAATGAAAGAGTCCAATGCAAAAAAAAAAAATGCATGTTGGGTCTTTGAAACAATTCAAATCATTTTGATAATAATAAGTTTGATCTATTTTACCGAGAAGGTCTATGGTTTGAGTCCGTATACCCCTATATTATTAATAATTCAAAAATAGAATAGTTTTCCTTTCCTTATTATTGTTTGTAACTGGCCACTGGATTTGGTTCATCATTAATGTCTTATTTTGCTAGATGAATTACATATGAAAATTTTCCTATTTTCCCATACAAAATAAAGGAATTAGTAATACTTCTCCTCATTGAGATACCTACCCAATTCTAGCAAATTTTTGGAGTCAAAATCATGACATGAAACCAGTTAAAAACTCCACCATAACCCAATGCAAATCGAATGCACTAGTAAACTCCACCTTAATTTTAGTAGTTGTCGTCAGTCAAGTTAAGTAGGACTACTTATTGCTAGAACGAGGTAGGCTCTAGAGTTAGTATGCATGTGGAAGTTTAATTCGAAGGGCCCGCATGTTAACCTTTAGCATTCTGACCTTTCTTGTGTCTTAGAACTCCGATTCTTTAGGGAGCTCCTTCGAGGCTTCGGAGAGCCCGTCGGTCTTAAAACCATGCTTTAATTTATATTTTGAGTAATCTTGTGATTAATATTGCAAAACGGATCCCGATTTACCTTTAGCTAGCATTGTCTTTAATTTTTGAGTTTTCATTGCATTTCCTCTGCCCCTAATTTTGTCTGCATGTTTAGTTTAAACCAGTTTAATTTTCACTCCTGTTTATTTAATTTCTTCACAACTTGCTTTTTCTTGCATGAAAAGCCCCCTCTCGGTTCTCAAAATCAAAGAAAGAAAGCAAAACAACCAAAGTTCTGCTTCCTTGTGTTCGACCTGGCCACTATTGCTACAATTAGTGGTTGGTTATAAATTTATTTGATTGTGTGTGATGAGCACTTTCACTAACCTAGGTGCCTCTAGCATTAGCTAACTCATACAAGGCAATAAGACTCTTCATTACAGACCTCTAACACTCGCTCGTATCACTGTTGTGTCCAAGCGATTATCAGTTATGCAATCCGTTCTAAACTAGTTTCTCTCCATCGAGTATCCACTAGTAAACTATTCAATTAATCAGTGCTCTACAAATTAATCTTCTCACGAACTACAACTAATTAATCAATACTTTCGTTGTCACTCAGGTAATTAATTAATTGCCTCTTTTTAATCCTAACTAAGTCTCCTCTTTCGAGTTCAACTTACACTAATTCAATTAACCAGAGAACACTAACTAAAAGCATTAAACTCTAAATGCATGAACGATTCAAAGCCTAAATAATCCCAAACATCTATTAAACAAGAAATTAATCCAAACAATTTTCAATTAAGCATTAAATCAATATCCAACGATTAAATCCCAAGTATTTAAGGACTAAGCTACACAAAATCAGTCATTCATTCCCTAATTCTGTAATTACAGCTACTACAATTATAAAAATAAGGGAAATGGGAAGAAATTGGCAAACGTAGGTCGATCCCCCATTTTCGTCACAATCTCGACCTCTCTCAAGCTCCGAATTGTAAATTCTGCTTCACAATTGTCCCCCAAACCTCCAAAACCAGCTTAGAATCGAGATTAAGGCTTTTGCCCTTGGTTTGGCCTCGTTTTTCTTCGAAGAGGATGAGATGTTCTTATACTTCCTATAGTGATAGCGTCTGATGCTAGGGACAACATTTGATGCGGTCCAAAATGCATATTTTTCTTTAGTTGAGTAAGGGTAGCATAAAGATGCTACAAGCAGCATCTCGATGCTACGGATGGAAATCACCCTCTGCACGTTTCTATCATTGAGCACAGCGTTGCAACGACACTTGATGGTGCTGAGGCACTATGGACAACATCTCAACGTTGCCCCTTTGGATTTGGCTTCCCAATTGAGCTGCAGCAAAACATTGAGATGTTCTACACAGCATCTCAACGCTCTCCCCTATTCTCAACTCTTCAAATATCTTCTCTTCACTTCTCGAATCTTCAATGTTGTAACACCCCCAAATTTTAACCTAACTGAGCGGACATTACTAAACTTAGGACCAATATGCCCCGAAAAATTTGGCAGCATAATGACGTAACTACAACAATACCTAAATTTTTCCTAGCACCTGTTGGTCAAAAATATAACACTTCTCTATCCAGAGTAACCAACCCATGACTTCCAACTCCAACTCAAGAAGTTATTGAAGATTCACAAACAAACCAACATTTTAAATATGTAAAGTACTAGACCATTTCATTAATTTCAAGAAAACACATTCCGCAAAGGTAAAGTAACCTAAATGTCTATTATAAAACTTTCAACGTAAATAATACACCTAAGATAAACCAAACTCAACTTAAACTATTTAAAAAGGAAACGACACTCCAAAAACAAGTATGCAATTCAACTTAACCAACTACAAAGGTAGTTTAACTAAACAAAGTTCAACAAAGACAACTACTAAAATAATTAAGTAGCTAGCTATGGTCTCTCCCTTCTCGTGTCTCCTCTTCAGCATCACCAAGGTTGTGGTTCTCATCATCACCTGCAAAACTTGGTGGTGGGTCAGTACATAATGCGTACTGGTAACTAGCTCACACCTGAGGAGCCATCAATCAGCATACCAAGCAAACAACATGCTATTCACAACAATAAGCATACTCCTTAAGCAAGAAACAAGTTAAACATTCAATACACTAATCAAACATCATGCTATGCATACCCGAACTATACTCAAGCTTCATGAACTCACTGGACTCCACTGATCACTTAATGTGCAATAATATAGCCCTCACAAAGCTCTCCAAGACTGACCCTTCGAGATGCACCAACCCCTGCCCATAGTTACCAAAGCCTCAACACATCTCTACAGAGCTCGACATTCGATTCCTTGTCAATAGTTACCAAGGTCTTAAACTGTGCATTGACCCTTGCTCATAGTTACCAAGGTTTCTATGACTCCGCAACGAATTGACCCTTACTCATAGTTACCAAGGTTTCAATACTTGCCTATAAACTTATCACATCAACCTTTGCCCATAGTTACCAAGGTCTCAATATCTTCATCGACCTTTGCCCATACTTACCAAGGCATTGACGACCTGGCCACATATTATCCCTTGCCCATAGTTACCAAAGTTCTAATTGCCTCAAGATTCATCACACCGACCCTTGTCCATAGTTACCAAGGTCTTGAAGCTCCTCTTAACCTAATGGTGACATACTACCCCTTGACCATTTTCACCTGAGGCGCACTAGTATTCACCTAACTTTCGTTTATCTCACCCAAGGTTTTCTAACCACACCTGAACTCAATAGAATGCATGAAACCCACACATCGTACTTCTAGACCATGCTTATGCCAAAATTACATGCAACACCCATGACATGCTTTTAAAATCAAGGCAAATAACTCATTAGGCACAAACATCACAATATCAAACCAATCTCGACAAGGCAGCATGTATCACAAAGAAAACTACACAACATGTTCATCTAAAAAATTCTCAAGCAGTAGTTCACCACAACAACCATCTCCACATATATAGATATGTAAGAGGAATATTCATATCTCATAAGTATAACGCAAATTAAGGCACACAGATGCTGGCACACAATCAAACAAACTCCACAAGTAGAAAACTACTTACAAAACTTCCTAAAACGCTCCAAAGCAAGCTGATAAGGTTCCTAAGCAAGGTAGACAAGGTTTAAAGGTCTGAATTCCATTTGAAATCCTTAATCGAATTCAAAAGAGTATTCAAAAAGGATGTTCTTACCCAAAACAACTTTAAACCGAGTTCGAATACTTCGAAACTGAACAAAATCGTATAACAAAGAGTACTCAATGTTAAGAACCTATCTAAAGTACTTTAATGGAGTTCGAAAGGGTCTAGAACATGCTATTACCTAGCGAAGCCACCAAAGGGCCTCGAAACCTTACTGGTCGGTGTTTGAAGGTGTTTGAACCTATTCGAAACTACCAATTGAAAGCTTTTATAAGTTAGAACCTACATTATAGCACCTAAAGAGTATTCAAAAGGGTTTAAACACAACCTTACCACCTTAAACTCACGAAAATAGCTTGACCCTTGATGAAAAGTGTTCGAAGGGACTCCAAATTAGTTCGAACTACAACGAAGACACATCTAAAGGTTAGGAACTAAATCACAGCACTTTAAGTTATTTGCGATATGAAACGTGCTGAAACTTACCGAAAGAGCTCTTACGCTTGAAGTTTGTTGTTTGAATGTGTTCGAATCGATCCTAAACTGTAAACTGATGGTTCCTACATGTTAGAACCAAAGTAACAACATTAAAATTGATTTACGAAACATCTAAAACGTGGCAAAACTTACCGGTCTACGCTAAAAGGACTGAAAGGCTTGCTAGACTGTGTTCAATGAGGTTCGATTTTGCGAATCAGAACACTTTAGACTATGGGTAACTCGATTCTAGGCTATTGGAGTTGTGGGCGAACCGATTTGAGGTCGAACAGAGCGAGGGTCATAATCAGGAAGTAATTTAAGGTCTGATTAAGCGTGGGTACTTGCTTGAGCTCATGAAAATTGTATGGGTCTCAAAGCTACATGTTTATTCGCAGTGTAGACACCATCATCGATTAAGGATTTGCTAGAGTTTGCACTCGATGTGCACTGCCGTTGCAGATCGAAACCTGCGTCATTCTCTCACTGCACCCACACTGCAAGTTCGTCGTGCTCGTGGGTCTAAAGCACTGATAAGGGAGGAGGTGATCGTCGACGTTTGCAAGAGAGGGAGAATCTGTCGAGGATGACGACAAGAATGAACACAAACCTTGTCGAAAGCTACTACAACACGTCGTCGAAGTGTTGGTCGCATGGGTTTGTGTGTCTCAAGCTATTGCTGTAGAACTACAGTTGCCAAAGAGACTCGTCATAGCTGTGGTCTTCCTGGAGGAGAAGACGAAAAAGGGAGGGAGTTGGCGACCACCTAAATGAAGAAGAGGGAGGAGAAGTGATGAAAGACTTAGGGTTTTTCTTAATTTTCCTTTTACTTTTAACTTTTAATTCACCAAAAAGATAATTGACCAATAACTAAAAGAGGGAAAACATAAGGTCTCTTAAATCTCAAATTTCCTCTTCTTTCCAAAATTGAAACTCTAAATAATGAATCTAAAGGATTGAGATAAAATCTAATCAAAAAGTGATTTTGATTTCTTTTTTTTGAACTTGGGAATAAATTCTAAAACTTGAATTCTTAAACCTTGGAATTAAATATTTAATTAAAAATCACTTTCTCCAAAATAGGCTAATTTTATAATGCGGGGTGTTACAAATATAGCTTAAAAAGGCTCCAATATCAATTAAAATACTTCCGAACACTTGATTCTAAAAAATAAGCAAAAATAGGCACGAAAGCTCACAAAATCATAACAAAACTAGCATAAATATAAGGAATAAGATAGCACTAAATGAGTGCTATCAACAGAGTTCCCTCTCAACCAAAACTTGAAAGGCCTAATGCATTAAGCTTATCAACTCACCACAATCACAAACAATTTTTTTTTTTAAGTTTATAAATACATACATATGTACAATGATACCTGACTTGCTTGAATTCAATTCAACTAGGGAGATCGAGACCTTGTTTCTGCTTAGGGCTTCTCCCCAGTATGGTTTGACTCTCTGTCCATTCACCTTGAAGACATTTCCCTTATTTTCCTAAAAATCAACTAATACGTGTGGATACACTTTAGAGACAATGAACAGTTCGAACCATCTCGATTTTAACTTTCCTGAAAAAAGTCTGAATCGAGAGTTGAAGAATAACACTTGTTGACATTTGATAAGGGAAAGCTTGTCGAAGGCTCCTATCAAATAAATTTATAAACCGGACTTTAAATATTTTGCAATAGTAGTGGCTAAGGTCATCCACAAGTATTAGAGTTCTTAGATTTAATTAAGTACCATAGTTACTCATGCCTAATTTTATTTAGAGAACCTAAACTTGGATTGAAACAAGAATATAAAACTAAGCTAAATATTTATAGGGTTGGAGTCCATTTAGAAAGACATTGAAGATTGAAGAAGCACAAACTTAATTTGACTAAGAACAATTATACCATGCAACACTATAAGCCGAGAATTTCTAATTTATCTAATTGACTTTTTCAAGCTCAATTGAACTCATCCATAAGTAGTAAATCACCCTTTCGATTTATTTTTACTACTCATGCATGGTATTAATGGAATTGTATAACGACATCTAATAACAAAATATTCACTCTCATGCAATAGTTCGTTATTAGTTATGCAACCACATCTCAATTCAAGTTTTACTCTTTCAAACTAAAACTCAAGTTCTAAGAATTAACTTTGGCCAAAAGTTACGAGCATAAACATAAGGATGCATAAATAGCATTACGATACATAAGAACTCAAAATCCAAAATAAGTTCTACAATCACAACCATCCAAGATTCTAAAATATTAAAATTAATATAACTCAAAGAATCCTAAAATTGAAGGAAACAAAGGAAAGAGAAAAGGGAAAAACTAGACAATGCGTGCCAACATTCGTTCCCAACGTGATGTCTCATGATCTCGAGCCTCGAGTCTCCTCCTTAGCTCTCCAAGATGCTCTCTAGGTCCCAAAATAGTGCTTCTTATTGAAATTAGGGTTCTAGGCTCTCAAAATGGCTCTCTTAACTCATATGTACAACTTCCTATTTATACACAAAGGACAGCGTTGCAACGCTGTTCGTTCATTCCATATTTACAATTCGTGGTAGCATTGCAATGCTACCCTCACGGGTCTTGCAACTTATTCTTCAATCCCTTCTTCGCCCAAATGCCAAATTAAGCCTCCAAATGACGTTTTTGCCCTATTTTCTTCTCTGACAATTTTACTCTTGATTTCTCAATTCTAGGAAAATAAACACTTAATTCCATGAAAGTATTCGGTAATGTCTTTAAAAGTGCAATAAAACCTCCCTAAAATGCATCATGAATTACTCTTATCAAATACCCCCAAACTTAAATATTTGCTTGTCCTCAAGCAAATCACAAAATAAACATCAAACAAAAGATACTGCTATTGACTCCAATCTCAGAAATTCTGAAAGCTAAGGAATTACACAACCAAGATTCATGATAAGAAAATATTCTCAAGCAGTTAAAAATTGAATTCAGTTATTCCTTGAGTGAGTGTGTGATAGCTTTTCTTTGGTCTAGTCTTTACAGTCCCTGAAATAGTTTTATTAAGTCCTCCATTCATCTTCCCCCTACAATGGTCCTAAGATTCAATCTTTCAGTTTACTGTCATGATTAAAAGGCTTCACTTTTACCAAGAAATTTACCAATTTACAAATCCTCAAACTTGCTTTTTATTCTATTTACAACTTCTTTTCTCAAAAGGATCCTTTAGTCACTTACACCTTCGTTTCAGCATACCCACACTTTGTGGTGACCATCTTGTGCATGTGGTCATTCTTCTCGTTCTCCACCACGGTCATTCCACCATTCTTTGGTACGCACTGAACTGGGCTGACCCAACTACTTCTGCCATAGGTTAGATAACACATGCATCAATCCACTTTATAATTTTTTTACACACCACCTCCTTCATTACTAGGTTCAATATTATTTGGCCCTTTATTAATTTCTTGGCTCCTTCGTCCAAATTGATCTTGTGCATGCAAAAAGAAGGACTAATTCCTTAGATGTCTGCAATTGTCCATCCTATAGCCTTCTTATGCCTTAACATAACCTGCAATAAATAACGTTCATCATGGTCAGCAAGATGAGCTGAGATGATCCTTAGTAAGGTCTCATCCTTCTCTATAAACATGTATTCCATGTGTGGTTTGAGGTCTAGCTCAAGTGGATTAATCACTTATGATTAAATTGGCATTGTGTTTGTCTTTTGCTGTGCATAAAGAACTAAATTCCTCAATTTCGGTTACATATGCGGCCACAACCTGTTGTTGCTCACTTTCTTCTTCAAAATTCTTATCTTCAAGGGTCTGTTCTTCAACTATTTCTTTGATCACTTCTTCTTACAAGTCAGTAAATTTATCCTACAAATCATCATAACGATTAAGGGTCTCTATGTTGGAGCATTCCTCCATTTCCTTGGGGTGTCGCAATGAGCTCAGCACATTGAGTGTGATGTATTGGTCATTTACCCGCATTGTTAACTCCCCTTATGGACATCTATAATCGTTCTTGTTGCGACTAGGAAAGGTCTTCCTAAGATAATTGGCACCTCTATGTCCACCTCGCAATCTAGGATTATGAAATCTACAAGAAAAAACACATTTGTGTCCACCTTAACGAGGACATCTTCTATCTTTCCAATGGACCTACCTATAGACCTATCTGCTAGTTGTAAAGTAACTGTGGTCGGTCTAGCTTCTCCAATACCTAGGTGATTAAATACTGACAAACGCATGAGATTGATGTTGGCTCCACGATCACAAAGTGCTCGTCCAACATCTCTTACTCCATTCATGCTTGGAATTGTTAAGGTACTTGCATCCTTCAATTTATGGGGCATCTTACTTTTTAGAAGAGCACTGTAATTCTCTGTGAGAGCTATAGTCTCAAATTCAACTAGCCTTCTCTTTCTAGTCATGATGTCTTTTAAGAACACATAATTGGCCATTTGCTTAAGACATTCCACCAACAGAATGTTGATGTGTAACTATTTGAGAATGTCCAAAATTTTATTGAACTACTCGTCCTAATTCTTCTTCTGAAATCTCTGTGGGAATAGTGGAGGTGGTCTGACACTTTAATAATGATTTTCTTGCTTCTCGACCTGTGTCGACTTCCTTTTAGGCTCCATCTACTTTGCGGGCGCATCCTTGGTCGCATTTCCTGCAAAATTGTCAATTAATTCTTTTAGCTTTTCCTTGTCTTTTGTATATGTTTCCTTCTTTCCAAATCTTTAGATGTTCCTGCAAAATCCTGTTCCTTAAGCACTCTAGCTCATCATATTGAGTTCCACTCCTGAGAGTTATTGCCTTACAATGCTCCTGATGTGTACAATTTATGTTACCACAAGTCATGGATCAAGTAATAAAATAGTATGAGTATACCGAATATCGTATCCACAGGGAATTGAATTTTTGGGTTGTTTGATTAACAAGAATAATTACAATTGATTTTATTTAGAGCCAAATAATCAGAAAAACAATTAAAAATATGCAAGAATAAAACTAACGAAGGAGACATATAGGGTTAACGGTGTTTAGGGAATTAATTTACCAATTGGACTATGCATTTGTTAATTGGGTAATTTATATTGACATATATGCATACAATTTACATTTTGCAAGCACACGGATCAAGTAATGTAAAACGGTCTTCCTACCGACTATCAAATCTACAAAGATTGGTTTTAATTCAATTAAGTATTGCAATTACTCTCACTTTACTTAATTTAGAGACAGAAATCAATGCATAAGGGAAACTAAACAACTGATCCTAGAAAACAAGATAAATGAGAGACACAAATCGAGAGTTAATTCTATGGGGTGTTGATTTTATTTTTTGAACCTTAATTTACTTAATTAAGTAAGCAATTAGGTAAAATCAAGTGTTCAATTCGTAAGTCTAGAAGCCTAAGAACATGGAATCTCTTGTCGGTTTGCTCTAATCTCATGCATTGACTTAACTTACCTAAGTGTCCCTAGCATTGGCTAATTAACACAAGGAATTAAGACTCTTCATTACATATCTCTATTGATTAATTACCAGCCTTGGTGTCACTCAGGTAATTAACCAAAAGTCATGCATTCGGTTCTCACCCAAACTTCTCTTCGTTGAATTTTTACTTAAAAAATAAATCAATTAAATGGTGACCAATTAATTAATCTTCATCACCGACTACAACTAATTAACCAACACTTCTGTTGTCACTCAAGTAACTAATTAATTGTGCATTAAGCTAAACTAAGTTTCCTCTGTCGAGCTCAACTTAGACATACCTCAATTAATTAAAGAACACAATTTAAAAGCATTAAACCCTAAATGCATAAATGAATACAAACACCAATTAAGCCTTATTAATCAATTAAGCAAATTAAGTGCAATAGTCCAAAGAATTAAGATAGCCCATAGAAATTAGGAATTTAACTACTCATAATCATCGAATACAACCATAAATCCCTAATTACAACCTAATCTAAACACTAAAAATTAAGAAAAATAGAAGAAAATGCTTAGGTCGATGTCGATTATGCATTTTCGAGGTGATCTACCACGAACCTGAGCTCCAAAATCTTCAACTTAGCTCCAAAATCCTCCCCAAATCCACCAAAAATGCTATGGAAGCGAGATTATGGTAAAACCCTTCGGTTTGGTCTCCTAAAATTGAAGATAATGTGATGAATTTATAGCTCCAAACGTTGCAACGTCTTGATGTTGTCCAAAATGCGTGTGTTGAAATTAAAGAACACAATTTAAAAGCATTAAACTCTAAATGCATAAATGAATACAAACACCAATAAAGCCACAATCATTAATCAATTAAGCAAATTAAGTGCAATAATCCAAAGAATTACGATAGCCCATAGAAATTAGGAATTTAACTACTCATAATCATCGAATACAACCATAAATCCCTAATTACAACCTAATCTAAACACTAAAAATTAAGAAAAATAGAAGAAAATTCTTAGGTCAATGTCGATTATGCATTTTCGAGGTGATCTACCACGAACCTGAGCTCCAAGATCTTCAACTTAGCTCCAAAATCCTCCCCAAATCCACCAAAAATGCTATGGAAGCGAGATTATGGTAAAACCCTTAGGTTTGGTCTCCTAAAATTGAAGAGAATGTGATGAATTTATAGCTCCAAACATTGTAACGTCTTGATGTTGTCCAAAATGCGTGTGTTGAAAAATAAAGGAGCTACCAAATGCATAGAGCCTAGGTGCCCAAAATGGAACCTAGATGCTACACGGCAGGGCCTAGCCACCCAAACCGACACCTAGGCGTCAACTCTGTAGTCTAAGCTTCAATAATGACTTTTGGAGCGTCTAAACACTCTTTTAAGCGTCTTGACACTCTTCCCTCTTGCTCAACACTTCATTATTCATCTCTTATCTTCTTGGATCTTCAATAAGGCTCTAAAAGGCTCCAATATCAACCAAAAATCCTCCAACACTCTGGTTTTGATCCTTTAGCTTGGTTTCTATAAATAAAAAGAAATAGACATAAAAGCTCACAAATTCATAACAAAACTAGCATAAATATGAGGAATAAGATAGCACTAATGAGTATTATCAACATCTCACTCAATTCATAGGCCTAGAAGTCTACATTCATGAAATTCTCCATCAAGTTCATCCAATTCTCATTGCTTAATTAACTAACCTACGTGTCTGTAGCCCTAATTATTTCAACAAGGGATTATGACTCTTCATTTTTAAGCCTCAACCAAGTCTCGTTATTCTCGTGTCACCCGAGCAAGACCTAATAGTTATGTAAAGTCTTTCTAAGCCTAAACCCTCTATTTCAAGCTCAATTTAGACTAAGGATCAATTAAACTATGGCCAGTAGTGTAAAAGCATTAAGAGCCCATTGCACAAAAGAATTGAAATGATAGACAATATAAAAATACTTCAATTAAACTAATGCATAGGTCCAATAGCTACATTAATTCTCTAAACTATTGGTTTAGTCACTAATCATAGTCAAATATAGTCCCAAACTAAACAAAAAATCCATAATCCAATATACAAATGAAAAGAAAAATAAAGGAAATCTATAATTGAAGTCAATCTTCCACTCTCGCTTCGATCCACGACGATCTCAAACTCCAAAATGGCAATCCATAGCCCAAGAACTCTCCAAAATGTCCCTAAACAGTAGCTTACACATTCAGACCCTAGTGATCTGGTGAATGTAAAAGCCAAATGTGTGGTTAATGAATATTCGATCACTTTAGTTGATTATTATTCAAGATATAAGTATCTTTACCTAATGCAGCATGGTGCGTATAATTTACATTTCTGCAAGCGCACAGGTCAAGTAATATAAAACAATATTTCTACGGAGTATCAAATCCACAGATATTAGTTTTAATTTAATTAAGTATCGTAAATACTTTCACTTAGGTTTATTTAGAGAACACAACCAAAAGTAGATAAACCAACCTAAGCAATGAAAAATAAATGCAAGAAAATAAATGGGAGACACAAACCTAAGGGATAAACTTAGGTAAAGGATTAATTACTCAATTAAATAGACAAATACAACTAACTTGACAGTGAATTCATAAGTCTAGAAGCTCTAAAGGCATGGACTCTCCTATCGGTCTCCTCTAATCTCAAGTATTAATTAACTAACTTAGGTGTCCCTAGTGCTAGCTAAATCATACAAGGCATTAAGACTCTTCACTACGGACCTCTAATACTCACTCTTATCACTGTCGTGTCTAAGCACTATCAATCATGTATTCAGTTCTAAATTAGCTTCTCTCCGTCAAGTTTTCACTAGTAAACGAATCAATTAATTAGTGCTCTACAAATTAATCTTCTCAACAACTATAACTAGTTCATCAATACTCCCACTATCACTCGAGTAATTAATTAATTGTCTCTTTTTAATATTAACTAAGTCTCCTCTTTCGAACTCAACTTAAACTAATTCAATTAACTATAGAACACTAATTAATAGCATTAAACTCTAAATGCACAAATGAATTCAAAGCCACAATAGACATAAACATCCATTAACTAAACAATTAATCCAAAATTTTCAACAAGTAAGCATAAATCAATTCAATACAATAAAACCCAAGTAATTAGGGACAAGAATACACAAAATCAGTCAATTAAAACCACAAATTCCTAATTAAACCCTAATCTAAATACTAAAAATAAACGAAAAAGGAAGGAAATGCTTAGGTCAATGTCGATCCTGCGTTCTACCACTAACCCGAGCTCCAAGAACTTCCATTCTGCTCCAAAAATCTCCTAAAATCTCTCAATTATGTTATGTTATCAAGATTAGGGTGATAACCTTCTGAATGACCCCCATTTGGGCAAACAGAAAAAGATGAATATATAACCTCTATTGTAACAGCATTGAGACGCTATCCAAAATGCAATCATTTTACGTGTGTGCGGCTGAGTAGCGTCAAGATGCCCATGGGAGTTTCTAGACGCTTCGGACAAAACATCACTTTACGTCCCTTTTTTAGCGTCTCGACACCATAGGACAACATCTTGACGATTGCGCTCGAATTTGACACTTCAAATTTGGCATTTAGATGCCATTTTCAGGGTTTAGACGCTCTCCCCTCGAGTTCTTTTGTCAAGACTCCACTTCTTCTCTTCTTGGATCTTCAAAATAACTCCAATGAGGCCCCAAAGTCACCAAAAGCCCCTTGAACACTCGGTTGTGCTCCTTAAGCTTAGTTTCTGCAAAATCAAGTGAAATATACATAAAAGCTCAACAAATGATAACAAAACTAGCATAATTAATAGGTAATAAGATAACATAATTGCATGTTATCACAACATTAGTCTAACTTTCTTGAAAAGTTCAAAGAATATAAGACTAAAGTTGAAAATCAATTAGGTAAGTCTATAAAGATACTATGATTGGATCATAGTATCTTGATAGATTTACCTAATTGGTTTTCGATCATAGTAGAAAGTACATAAGCCTTAAGTACTAAGACTAATTGATAAAAGTGGCTTTTTATCCCAACCTTAAATATCAAGTACATTTATGTGAAATTGTGCTGCAAAAGGAGAAACAAGACTTTGTTGGACATGGTCACATCAATAATGAGTTACACGCCATTACCAAATTCTAGTTAGGGTATGTAATGGAGATTGCATAGTGAATATGATTCCCTCCAAAAATGTCTCTGAGACAACTTTGGATCATGGAAAAATAGTAAAGCTAGTTTACAACACTTCAGGATTTGGGAATGTTAAGCGTATATGCTGAAAAAAAACCCAATAAGGTTGGAATATATGTTCAAAGATATGCCTACATGTATGCATATACCTATAAGGAGATTTGATGTGCACAATTTAGCATTTTCTGCAAACATATGGGTCAAGTAATAAAAATAGTAAGTATTTACCAAATATCGTCTCCACAAGGATTGGAATTGTTAATTTATTTAAGTACCGTGAATACTCTCACTTTAGCTTTATTTAGTGAACAAACACTAAAAGCAGAGAAAACGAAGTTAAACTAAACAATAGAAAATAAATGGGAGACTCAAACCTATGGGATATCTTGGGAATTTGGATAAGTTACTCAATTAAACAGACAATTACAGCCATATTGATAGTGAATTCATAAGTCAAGAAATTCTAAGGACATGGATTCTACTGTTGATCTCCACCAATCTTTGCCAAAAACTTGATGTGCACAATTTACCATTTTCGGAAGCATACGAGTCAAGTAATAAAAATTGTAAGTATTTACCGAATATGGTCTCCATAGGGATTGGAATTTTTAATTTATTTAAGGACTAGAATACAATCACTTTATCTTTATTTAGAGAACAAACATTGAAAGCTGAGCAAACAAAGCTAAACTATAGAAAATAAATGGAAGACTCAAAACCTTTGGGATATCTTGGAAATTTGGATCAGCCACTTAATTAAACATGACAATTACAACCATATTGATAGTGAATTCACAAGTCTAGAAATTCTAAAGGAATGGCATCTCTTGTCGGTCTCCACCAATCTCCAGCACTGATTAACTAACCTAGGTATCCCTATCCTTAGCTAAGTAATACAATGCATTAAGAATCTTCATTATGGACTTCTATTAATTAATTATTAGCCTCGCTGTCACTGGGGTAATTAATTAACAGTCATGCATTTAGTTCTACACTAAGCTTCTTTCAGTCGAGTTTCCACTTAGAAAACGAATCAAGTAATCAGTGATCAGTTGATTAAAGGCATTGAGAACTAAATGCACAAATTATTTCAAAGTCTAATTAGTAACAATCAACCACCACCAAGCAAATAATCTAAAATAATCCTCAATTAAGCATTTAATTCAATGCATAACAAATAATCCAAAGTAATTAAAGATAAAGCTACTCAAAATCAGTCAATTCAACCTCTAAATCCAATATTTATATCCTCTACAGTAGCTAAAAGTAAAGTAAAAGAGAAGAAAAATGTAAACGAAAGTCGATCTTGCATTCCTGTCGTGATCTCCTTGGTTCTTGAGCTCCAAATTCTACAATTCCACTCAATTCTGCTCACAATTGCTGCCCCAAACCCTCAAAATCAGTTTGGAATTGAGATTAGAGTTGTATCCCACAGTTTGGCCTCTCTTTTCATGAAGAGAAAGTGATGATAAGTCTATCGATGTAGCGTCTCATTATCGTTTCCACTTACCCTACGCCATCAGTGTTGAGACACTAAAGACAGCGTCGAGACGCTCCAGACAAAATCTCAAGCTGTGTGCCTTTTTTAGCATCGAGACCCAATAAGGCAGCTTCGAGACGCTTGCTCTCAGGTTTGGCACTCTAAATATGGCATATTTACGTTATTTTCAGGGTCTAGATGCTCTCCTCTTGGGTTATTTTGCCAAAACATCACTTTTTCTCTTCTTGGATCTTCAAAATGGCACAAATGAGGCCCAAAATTACCAAAACACGCTCGAACACTCCATTTTGCTTCTCAAGCTCAGTTTTTATAAAAGCAAGTATGCATAAAAGCTCACAAAATCATAACAAAACTAGCACAAATATAAGGATTAAGATAGCACTAAATGAGTGCTATCAAGATTCAAAATGGTCTTTTATAGTTCTAAAAAGAATAAGGTATTTGTATGACAAATATCACTTTTCTATAAAGAGAAACAAGTAAAAGACCACAAACCTTAAATAAGGTAAGATAGTGTTGATAAGTTGGTTCCAAGTGAAGCCACTAATTTGTTAACAAAAGTTGTTAATTTACTTATATTTGAAAGTTAAATGGATCTCAGTCATGAACTGGAAAAACCTTATCGTAGTGGGAGAGTTATGAAATGACTCATCCATTACAAAGGCTTAATTGAAGCCAAAATTGTCATATTAGATGACAAAATTAAGAGCTTATTTACCTTAAAGTAGCAATGAGATATGATGCCAAGGATTAATAGGTAGTTGAGCTTGTCAGACCCACCAAATAATATTTATAATTTCAAACCCACAAATACTATAGTATAAGAGGCCGGGTCAAACCAAGGGAGGCATGCGTATAACTTGGTAATAAACTTGCTAAATTTGGATTAATTGGTAATCGGGGGGTTTGGTGCTTGAAAGAATAACATAATGCAAAGAAGCTTTAAATTGCAAAGAAAAGAACAAGAGTAAGAGTGTAAAGGTTATCAGACAAACCGAACATCTTCATAAGGTTCGTGCTGGGATGGGATTCAGTAATGCCAATCATAGGTAACACAAATAATAAATTTCATGCTTGAATATACTCACATGTCCAAACGAGATCGAAAGAACTTCTAGTTAGCCCTAGTACAGTGTAACCAAGCCTAAGGGCTAATTAGACCCAAAAAAAATCTAGAATTGGAGACAGTACTAATCCTAGCCACATATCGTAACATGCCATGTTTTAGACTAGTCGTTTAAGCATTAGGATTCACTAGAATTAGCGAGTTGCTCGTACTAACTTAAGTGGAAAGCTTAGATTAATCCTCACACTTCTTACCTCTTTAGGACTTAGACTCTTTTAGTCGTTCATGACCATATCAAGCTCACAAACTCATCGATTTTAAGGCCTATTGCTACTAAAATTAAACACACTCTTGAAATGCTAAAGTCAATGCAAAAGCGTATATAGCAAGGCTAAGCTCATTCGACATGCATAGGGTTGTTAATCCTAACTAAGAACATGCTTAGGAATAGAAATAAAGAGGCACAAGATTACCAAGCAGAAATTTAAGTGCATTAAGAGTAAAACCTCATGCCGTTACATAAGAATCCCAATGGTCACCTCTGAATCGGTGTTTCCTCTTAACTGGAGCCTAAAATCTCAATATAAATGTCCATGGATTAGATTAACTAGCCTAAACTAAGCTAAACCTAGGAAAAATAAATAAAAAATATAGAGAAATGGGTGGAAAACAGAGGAAGACGACTTTCTCTTAAATGCTTCTTACCCTAAAAAGGAAGGGAAAACCTTTTATAAAACCTGAAGTAGCATCTTGACGTTACAAGCAGTGTCTCGACGCTACGGCCAATTAGACCAGCTTCTTTGGGGCTCGCCGTAGCGCCGACCTGCACTCATTATAGCTACGTCAAGACGTTATGGGCAACGTCTCGACCTTGTCCTATTTTGTAGCATTTTGTCTTCAACATCTTTTAAGCATCTTTGTGGCGTCTAGACGCTCCCTCCAAGGCAAAATGGTCATTTGTCCTCCAAATTTTCAATCATAGCTCAGATGACCTCCGGTTGATTTTAAATTCACTTTGAACGCTCTAAAAAGCTCCAAAAACATGCAAAATGCACCAAAATGCTCCTCGAACTAATTTACCTACAAAATAGGGAATTAAACACATAAATTCACTAAAAACTACAAGATTTAGGCTTACAAAATAAGGACTATTTTGGTCTCATCAAATACCCCAACCTAAACCTTACTAGTCCTCGAGCAAGATAAAGATTCAACAACAGAGAAAAGATAAATTGGATGCAAGCTTCATGACTCTAACCTCGATACTCAAGATAGCACATCAAATGCAAAAGGGTAAAACACAACCAAACAAGCCATCAATAGCATATTGAAAAACTTTTCCAAGCATTTCTTGCATGAATGTGTGCATTTAGCTTACCTAACAAGGTCTTTACAAGAACGGGATAGGTTTATGGGGTCCTCAATCTATCTTTCCCCTACACTGGCCTTAGACAACAATTACTTAGGCTTATTAACACTCAAGAAAGTAATAGGCTACTAGGTGCTTGGAATTATCCTTGGGGTACTTGCATCATTTTAATGTCAAGGGCACTAGCGCAACTATCGTAGGAACCCTTACCTCGAGCACTTGCTCGATAGGTGGCCTAACTGATCACGATAGTGGTAGCTCTTTTTTCGACTCTTTTTGACATATTACAAGCTTATTTTCTTTCTTTTTTGTTTTCTCTTTTCTTTCTTTTCTTCTCTTTCACTAAAATGATTTTTTTTTCTTTTGAGCTCACTTTCTTTTCTCTTTTTTTTTCTTTCTTCTTACAAGCAAATAAAACACTTTTTTCTCCCTAAGAAACGTTTTACTAGTTATCATGCTCGGTCACCATCAAACTAATGTCTAAGCTTATCTGGGTGACAACAGACATATGAATCCCATAACACTACTCTAGGCCTTCAAGACATCAAAAGGGAAGCTAAGGTGCTAAAAAACATGCAAGAAACACAAGGAAATTTTTTAAATATGCTCAAATCAGGACAAGATAATCATGCTTCATCAATTTGCAAATAGCAACGTTATGGAGAGATCTCATAGATTGTCCTAACCATGCAACATACATCCAATTTCTCCTTCAAGATAAGCTCAAAAAAATTTAATTTTCAAATTTTTTAATAAAAGCTCAAATTCAACATAATCATAAAATATATCATGCTTAGCACAATCAATCAAAAGTTCGAGCTCAGATGCTCAACGCCGCAACATTAAAGCACAACTATCAAACCTAAAAGTAAGTCCGAGCTCAGATGCTCAAGGACTCAACCAATCATACTCAAACATTTAATCATCGAAGCACAAATTCCAAACTAAACTACCTAACCCCAACCTAAATCATACATTGTCCCCAATGTATCTAACTGAGAAATTCAAGGACAAAATAAGGAAAAAGAAACTTCCCTGACATTCCGAGCACATAGGTGGGTGTGGTCAAACTCATTCAAGAATAATCATCATCCTTTCCAATTTTTGGGTTCAATCAGTACCTTTAAAACAAACATTCATCTTAAGAAAACTTACAACAAAAACCAAAGACCTAGGAAACTTAAGAAAGCAATTAAAGTTCAACGCCTGGCTACCTCCATGAAGAGCAAATTTTTAATGCCAATTCCTCGATGGGTCTTGTGGCTATCCATACTGAGCCAGGATCCTCCAAACTCGATCCTGCTCCATCCATCGATCCTTCAAAAGATAATTCCTGCAAATCTAAATCGTTTATCCCAACCAAATAATCAACACAATCATAATATTCGACATAATCAACAACCTTGAACTTAAACGTTTGTCTATTGAAACTAACAGAGACAATCCCTTCATCAACGTTAATGTTTGTCCTATCAGTTTTCATGAAGGGCCTACCTAAAAGAATAGATCTTGATGCATGTCTAGGCCTATCTCCCATGTCAATCACATAAAAATCTGCAGGGAACAGTAATTAATTGACTTTGATAAGCAAATTTTCAATGATTCCTAAAGGTTTAATAGAAGAACGATCTGCTAACTAAATCATGATATTACTCTCATGCATTCCATTCAACCTTAGTTCTTGGTGCACAGACAAGGGCATAACATTTATCGATGATCCTAAGTCTAACATGGCATGCTTTATTTCTTTCCCTCCGATCACACACAATAAAGTGAGCATACCAGGATCAGAACACTTTTCAGGCATAGATTTCAGTGAAAGAGCATAAACATTCTTACTAACCTCATTTTTTCTCTTACCTCCTGCAAACTTCTTGATAGTATACCACTTCTTCAGGAATCGCACAAACTTAGGAACTTGCTTCACAACGTCTAAACGTGGTACATTCACCTCCACTTTGCTAAATATCACATGCACATTCTTCTCATGCTCCTCTTATTGAACGATCTTCTCTTCTTTTCTAGGAGTAGGTTTGGAAGGAAAAGTTGCACGAGGCACGTAAGTGTTTAAACCAATGGATGAATTGAATACAATACCTTTAGTGGGTCTAGGGGTGGTCTCTTCATCTTTCTCTTCCAAATTCTTCTCAGACTTCTTCTCAGCATTCTTTTCAACCAAAACAGCAGGAGGTTGAGCAATCAGCTTGCCACTACGCAGTGCTATGGCACTCACATTCTTCTTTCTCTACACATTTGACTGTGCAGAAAGCTTCCTAGGGCTCTGACTTGCCTCCAACTTGCTCAGCGTAGTGGCTAGCTGTGTGATCTTGTTGCCTAAGCTTCGCATCCCAGGACGAGTTTCCTTCTGAAACTGTAATGAATCTTGTGAAAGTTTATGGGTGCTATCAGCTATGCTCTTAATAATGTCTTCTAAAGACACACCTGAGTTCGAAGCTTGGTTCTGATGCGATTACTATGGGGGTTGATATGAGTGTTATTGAGCCCTAAAAACTAAGCTATTTGCTTAGAAAACTAGTGTTCAAAGCTATTTCATGTCATTTAGGGAAAAATTAAGTAAAAATAAGTTTTGCATGTGTTTGAAGTCTTGACTTTGTAAAAAATAAGTTTTTAGGTGTATTTAGAGTACTTTTTGTCAAGAAAGTGTAATTTTGGTTGTTTTTGTGAAGAGGTTGAAAAAGGGATCAGTTGCGCCAACAATCAAGGAGCAATCAAGTGAGGAAAATAAGCTTAAGTGCAAAATGCGACCTAAATGCACTAGCATTTGAAGGTAGAAGGAAGTTTTCAAGTAAAGTAGAAAAGAAGCCAAAATGCGCTCAGAAATGCAGCTGCATTTAGGCCATTTCGACAATAATGAAAATGCGCCCACAAATGCGCCCGCATCTTGACCTTTTCGACAGATTCTCCAAGATTCGTGGGATTTGCAAATCTTATCAAATATTCTCAATAAAATCTCCTAAAATCAAGGGATATGATTGACCAAGCTTCTCCACACTGATCTCGACAGCAAACTCTAGGCGTGAAGTCCATAAAAGGCAGTTCAATCCTCAATTTGAAAGGGATATCGGAGTTGGAAATTCTCTTCATCCTAAAATTATGTCGTTTTTATTTCTAAGTTTTAGCCGCCACTCCTAGTCTCCCCTAAGCTCTATTCATATTCCATTCGGACTCCAACTTTGAAAGAAGGAGGAGTAAGTACTTGATTCTCCTTGAAAAAGGTTGAACAAATTAGAAAGGAAGAACATTGTAGGGTTTTTTTTGTTCTTATGTTTTTCCATTCAAGTTCTATAAGTTTTTAAGAGTTGTACTTGCGGTTTTGTCCTTATTTTAAGTCTATAAGTTTATGTTTTCTTTTAATTTAAGTTATAAGTTCTTTTTCAATTCCACTTAGTTCTTTTTTGGATTCATACTTCAAAGTGTATTCAAGTTTATTTATTTCAATGAATTGTGTTCTTTCTTCTATTTGTTTTCTTTTTACTTTCTACACTTTATGTATTTCTCCGATGATTAGCTAAACTCCTTGGAGGGGATTCAATCATGTGTTCTTGTTATGGATTTTGTTTAAGTTTAGATTTATTTTCAGTGATTATGAGTGGCTAAACTTTAGCTAGGGAATTGATGTAGTTGTTGAATTTATTGTTTTGGTTGTTAATCTGGAATTTGATTATGCTTATACCATTCATGCTAATATAGTCTTAATGCATGTAGCTTTTGGCAAAAGTTTGCATGTTATATTAGTTTAATTTTGTGCTTGAGAGAGCGATAATTAGACTGGAATGAGTATTAGCATGATTATCTGTAAATTCTTGCATGAGAATGAGGAGTTCTTTTAGAACCTAAAAAAGAAGTCACTTAAAGCCATGTTTGTTATTAAAACTCTAGACGGACACGTTAGGTTTATAACACTACATGAGTTCAATTGTACTTGGGGAGGTCCTTTCAATATTTATAACTTCTTGCTTATGGATAGGCAAAATCTTTTCTTCGATAGATTAATTAGCACAATAGTTTAATTGGTGAAATCAATTCCCTAAGTTTCTCTCTCCTTGATGTTATCCTTCATTTTTTACTTAATTTTTTTAATCACAAATCTTTAAAATTCACTTCTCTAAATAAAATTGGATGTTAATATTCATGTTAATTAATTGATCTAGAAAACCATTCCCGAGGACGATACTTTGCACTCATTAATCACGATACTAAAACATGACACTGTACACTTGCAGCTTTGCATGGTCAGAAAATCACGTAATAGATTGTGACCGCATTTTGAATGGCACATAAGGAAAATGCAGCTTGATTGCAGGAGCATTTGGCCATAAATCTTTATTTTGCAGGGATCACACATGGAGAGCGAATTGCGGCTGCATATGGACCATGAACCGAATAAGTGGTGACGTCAATTAAAAAAGAAATAGGGCTATTTTTGGAAATTTCAGAACATATATATTGGACCCACCATTGACCTAGGTCAACTTAAATTTTCAAAACCCCCAAGTCCTTTGCTGTTTCTTACACCTCAAGCACCATTCCGATCACATTCCTGCGACTCCTCTTATCACCTTCTCCGACCAAATCCACAGGTAAATTTGCTTATTTTCTTCACAGAGATGGCCGAAAACCACTTCCCTTTCTTTTGTACGTGAATTCGAAATGAATGGAGCAAAGTAAAGTCACTTACAAGCGCCGAAAGTTAGCCACGGAGCAACCTCCTCCGTTGGCCAAGGTCGTGGCATCGACTACACACTTAAGCCCTAAACGAACGACCAAACACAAAGAGAGGAAGGGAAAATCGACCTCGAGTACTCTTCCCATGAGATCACAATTGCCAACGCATTCACAGGAATGGGAAGAAGACATGAGGAAGATTGCCCAGATAAGTAGAGAAGCCATCGAAGGCTTGGGGTTGAACTCTGAGGAAGAGGAAGATGAACTAGCCCCGCTTGTGTGCATGGCTGTGAAATGACCAGCGGGCATGCTAAAATCTAGTAATTCAGGTTTAGGAAGCCCAGGCCAGTGCATGGCCATTTACACGAAGAAGAAGAAGACAGAGAAAAAGTTCGCGCCAAGCAGCGATGAGAAGGCAGATGGCCAAATTGCGCTCACATCTGCGGCGCATTTGGAGTTACTAGTGGCAACTCATGCCACTCCTACAAAGTCAGTCACCTCCGCCACTACTCAGGTATCAACTTCAAGCCCTTCACCTAAAAAATGCAGGGTCAAGAGCCTCTCCACACACAAGAGGAAGTCCAGGTGGGACATCTCACCAACTGAAGAAGGAGAGGAAGCTGCGGAGCAGGGTCCACCACAAACTGACGAATAGGTGGCTTAAGAGGACATCCCCACATTTGAATGGGCAGCCATGTTCCCTACTGGAAAGACCAAGGTTGCGGAGCTTGGTGAGAAGCTTCGTGAAAAGGTTGAGAGAAGACAGAAAGAGGAAGAAGAAAATGCGGCTAGGATTGTGGCCACAAATGAAAAATTTGTGCACGGAGAAAATGCGGCTGCATCCAGACCATATTTGGAACAGACAATACCACCACCACCAAAAGACCAGCAAAAGCAATTTGGGTCCAATGCTACAGATGCGACCGCATCCAGGCCACATCCTGATGAACAGGGGCAAGGAGAAGATCAGATTGATGACCTATTCGAGTACGAGACAAGGGGGCTCACTCCTGATCAGATCCCTGAGAAAGGTGAAGAATAAGAAGGCTGAGAGCAATTTGACACTCCCCTCTCTGAGAGCTACTTTCAAGAAATCTAAGAGAATGAGATGCCTAAATCCTCCAAGAGGAGGACTGAGAAGAAGAAGAGGAGTAGGCTCCGAACTACTCCTAGGCCGAGGACTCATCATGCCGATGCATAGAGTCCTGTGGTTGAACGCACTACCCCATTCGACCTCAACAAATGAAAAACCATCATGGGGGACAGAGTGCTCATGTGCGAGAAGGGCTTCACAAACAAGATAGACCACATCCCAAATTTCATCACAGATATTATTCGTAGGTTAGGATGGGAGCGATTTTGTGGGTTGCCCAAGAAAGCAGCAGTGTAACTGGTTCGGGAGTTTTATGCCTACTTGGGGGCTTGGGGGATGAAACAAGAAACGAGCTTGAACTCAGATGGAGGACAGTGCGATACTCCACACTAGATATCAATTGAATATAAATGCTACCCTCCTTGAGGATCCCTGTAGGTAATGATGCCATTGATAATCCAACTGAGGAGTAGCTCCAGGAGGCCCTGGAGTTCGTTGCACATGACGACACTAAATGGAGAGTTTCACAGACTAGAGTGAGAACTTTGGTGCCTTAAGACATCAAGATGGAGCCGTATGTATGGCTCCACTTCATGAAGAACAGGATTCTGCCTACAACACATGACACCACTATCTCGCAGAAGAGGGTCATACTGTTGTACAACATTTACAAAGGCCTAGATATCAACCTAGGCAGAATCTTGAGAGAAGAGATAATGGCCTGCATTGAAGGAACGTGGGATGCCTTTTCTTCCCTGCCCTGATTACTAAGCTTTACAGTAGGGCGAGATTGTATCCAAAAGGAGGAAAATAGATTGATAAATGCAAGGCCACTCTGGATCTAATGGCCATTAACAAGTTGAAGGCCTTGTACACTCAGAAGCTGACTTCTCCATAGAAGCAGCTAGTCACTCCTTCGACCCCACAAAATGCAACAACATATCAACCTCCAACAGCCACTCCATGATCATTTGAGCCATTACACTCAGACATCCAAGCTCATATAGACCAACTTCAAGAGCAGAGTAGGGCTTATTGGGCCTATACACGAGAGAGGGACGAGGCCATTCGAAAGGCCCTCTCAGAGCTGACTAAGGGCAAGGCCCTTACAGTTCCTGACTTCCCTGCCATTCTCCTTAATCATGTGGACTAGCAGAGTGATGATTCATCCTCTACCTCTTAGGGGAATATTGGTTCTCTATTCTATCTTTATTGCTATCATACTTAGTTCACTTGCTTTCATAAGATAGATTTGATACTTTCTAGTGTAGGATTAATTGTTTTTGTTTCTTCGCTTTTGTTAAAAATACTTTATGCTTAAATGATTTTCCTTACACCTTCCACATGCATGAATAAAAATAAAATTTCAAAAACAAGTTTTCAATTTTCTTTCTTTGGTTGTGGAGTTAAAAAGTCCTTTATGATTATACTTAGAGCTCTCTCAACTTCAACATACGTTATGCAAACTTGGGTTTAAGTTTCATGTACCTTATCAATTACTTTTCTTCATAAACCATTCAAATCTAAATTCTCTTTGTGTTTAGATTACTTTGTGTACTTAGGAGAGTTTAGTTCGATGCTTAGCAAGTCTAGTCACAACAAAATTTGTACCTCAACCCGTCTTATGCCTTATGTTCTTAGACAATGGGGACATTGACCCACTTAAGTTTCGAGGGGTGAGTTGCACTGTAGTATTGAGTTGTAATGCTAGAATGTTGATGTATCATGTACTACACTACTGCTAGGGACTCATATAAACAAAAGAAGAAAAAAAGAAAAAAATGAAAAAGAAGAAAAAGAAAAAAAAAAAAAGAGATACTCCCCTTCCAGAGTTAACCAAATAACCAGGGGCGGTCATGACACCCATGATTTCCTTTGCATGAAAGGTTGATTTAGGAAGTGAGTATGAGAAAATAGCCTTAGCAGTGACTTGTGCTTGTAGTCAGCTTTCACCACAAGGTGTTAGTAAGTTGGAGCGAAGGTACAATGTGACAAAAAGACTAACCTCAGAAAAAATGAGAAAGAAAAGAAAGGAAAAGAGCCAAGCAGTAGCATTGAATAGGTTTAATGGAAGCTATAGTCTTTTGTACTTAGAAAGAATTAGACTTAGCTTGCTAGACAAAGAAATCACCCTAGACTTTATGACTAAGCCTTAGGTGGGATAAACAAGGTAGACAGATTTGCATGCAAGTGGTTTGTCTTGAAAGGGAAAAAGTAAGGTCTTATGGGCTTAAACTTTGAGGTTGTGTCAGTACTAAGAGTTGAGATCTATCCTGAAAGGTACAATTTTTTCAAATCTTCCTTAGAATGCATGTTGTTACTTGTTTTCTTGTTTGTTTTTGCTTAAAAATTGTTTGAGGACAAGCAATAAGATAAGTTTGAGGGTGTGATAGCACTCATTTTTAGTGTTATTGAGCCCTAAAAACTAAGCGATATGCTTAGAAAACAAGTGTTTAATGTTATATTTCATGTCATTTATGTAAAATTTAAGTAAAAACAAGTTTTGCATGTGTTTGAAGTCTTGATTTTGTAAAAATAAGTTGTTTGGTGTATTTAGAGTCATTTTTGTTAAAAGTGTTAATTTTGGTTGTGTTTGTGACGAGGTTGAATAATGGACCAGATGCGTCAGCAATCAGGGAGCAATCAGAGGAGAAAATTAAGCTTAAGTGCAAAATGCAACCTAAATGCGCCAGCATTTGAAGGTAGAAGTCAATTTTCAAGTAAAGTAAAAAAGAAGCCAAAATATGCCTAGAAATGCGACCACAGTTAGGCCATTTCGACAATAATGCAAATGCGCCCGTATTTGGATCTTTTCGGCAAATTATCCGAGATTCGCAGGATTTGAAGATCTTATCAAATATTCTCAATAATATCTCCTCAAATCAAGAGATATGATTGACCACGCTTCTCCACACTAATCTCGAAAGAACACTCTAGGCATGAAGTCCATAAAAGGAAGCTCAATCCTCAATTTGGAAGAGAGCTCGGAGTGGGAAATCTCTTCATCCAAAAATTATGTTATTTTTCTAAGTTTTAGCCGCTACTCTTAAGTTCTTTTCATATTCCATTCGGACTCCAACTTCGAAAGATGGAGGTGTAAGTACTTGATTCTCCTTGAAAAAGGTTGAACAAGTTAACAAGGAAGAACGTTTAGGGTTCTTTTTGTTCTTAGGTTTTTCCATTCAAATTCTGTAAGCTTTTAGGAGTTGTTCTTTATGTTTTATTTTATTTTCTAGCTTTGTAAGTTTCTATCTTTCTTTTAATTCAAGTTTTAAGTTCTTTAGTTCTTTCTTAGATTCATACTTCAAAGTGTATTCAAGTTTATTTATTTCAATGAATTGTGTTATTTCTTCTATTTGTTTTCTTTTTACTTTCTACACTTTATGTATTTCTCTGATGAGTAGCTAAACTCCTTCGAGGGAGTTCAATCATGTGGATACCCTAAAAAGGAGATAAGCAACCACCATGTGTTTCTTGTGAATTTGCTCAACATTTGGCTTAGTTTACTTTTAGTGAGTTTAAGTTTCATTGTTAGCTTAAACTAGCCATCTGTGTTAGCATAGTTTGTGAAGATTTCAATACTGAAAGGGTTGGAACCAACATGCATTTTCCCTAAAGTAATCTAGGAAATGAGTCTAGACATAGAACTCTACTTTTTGTACCTAGACATAGGACAAAAACTTTTAAAATCTTGATGTTGTGGTTTTCATCATCTAAGCGAGTTTAGTCATAGACATATGAGTTTTAAATTGCTTAGTCTCCTAAAGGTTCTTGGAAACGGAGCTGAATAGGTGTTGAACTTGATTTATTTAGCTAAGTGTCAAAAAGAGTAAGTTGCGGGCGCATTTTAGCATCATTATGTATGAACCATATAGAAATTGAAAGAGTTAGTATGCAGGAGCAAGAGGCAGGATTTCTGAAATAGCCGAACTTAGTTGAGCAATTTGCGAGCGCATGGTGGACACATTTCCTCAGGGTTGAACCAGAATTGAATCCCCTGCAACATCCTTGTTTTTTTCATTACTTTTTCAGTTATCTTTAGTTTTTCATGCACAAAACCCCAAAATCAACTTTATTTTTCTCTTGGTTACGTTTGGTTGCAACTTGTGAGCAATTGTGTTGTAAACTAAAGAACTTGTGTGTTAAATTCGTTCCCTTGGGTTCGATACATGGAATACTCCGTATATTAATTTTTTGTGACAGTGTGCACTTGCGCTTTCTTTTAGCGTTTGCATAGTAGCCTCCCATCATATATATTGGCTAAAAAGAGAAGGCTAGGAGAATACAAAAATATAGCTCTCACTGAGAACTGCAACGCTCTCTTAAGAAGCAAAGTGCCACCTAAATAGCAGGATCCAGGCAGCTTTACTATCCCATGCATGATAGGACGACAAGACGTTGGACGAGCATTATGCGACTTATGAGCCAACATCAACTTGATGCCTTTGTCAGTTTTCAAACAACTAGGAATTGGAGAAGCTAGACCCACGACGGTAACTTTGTAGTTGGAGGACAAGTCTATAGCTAGGTCCATCAGAAAGATTGAAGATGTCCTCATTAAGGTGGACAAATTTGTTTTCCCTGCAGATTTCATAATCTTAGATTGCGAGGCGGACAGGAAAGTTCCAATCATCTTGGGAAGACAGTTTCTAGCCACGGGAAGAATGATCATAGATGTCCAAAAAAGGGAGCTGACTATGCGAGTAAATTACCAATACATCACATTCAATGTGATGAAGGCAATGTGATACCCAAAGGAATCAAAGGAATGCTCGAGCTTAGAACTATGTGAGTTGTTTGATTTTTATGATTTGTAGGAAGACAACTTTACAGGTGAAATATTTAAAGAAGAAGAGTTTTAAGAAGAATTTGAACAACAGTAGATTGCAGTCGCATACACGTCGGTATTTAAAAAACCATGTGCATTAAGACCAGTCGATGATAGAGCAGTGCCACAGAAAACTTCAGTGCTTGAACCACCAGTGCTAGAACTCAAGCCACTTTTGATTCACCTTAAATACAAATATTCGGAAAAGAATGAGACTCTACAAGTTATTGTCTCCACAAACTTGACTGATGAGGATGGATTTTCTTTATTGCAGGTACTCTCCAAGAACAAGAAAGTGTAGGATGGAAAATAGCAGACATACGAGGAATTAGCCATTCTTTTTGCATGCACAAGATCAATTTAGAGGAGGGAGCCAGAAAGTCAATAGAGAACCAAAGGAGGTTGAATCCAGTGATGAAGGAGGTGGTTTGCAAGGAAATTTTGAAGTGGATTGATGCAGGAGTAATCTACCCCATAGCAGATAGTAGTTGGGGTTAGCCCAGTACAATGCGTGCCAAAGAAAGGGGGATGACTGTTGTAACAAAGAAGAAAAATGAGCTTATTCCAACTAGGACTATTGTAGGATGGAGAGTGTGTATAAACTATCGTCACCTCAACAAGGCTACAAAGAAGGACCACATTCCCTCTCATTTTATCAATCAAATATTGGATCGTCTTGCAGGGAAGAAGTACTACTGCTTTCTAGATGGATATTCAGGTTACAACCAGATCACGATAGCTCCAGAAGATCAAGAGAAGAAGACATTCACATGTCCCTATGGAACCTTTGCTTTCAGAAGGGTGTCATTTGGACTGTGCAATGCCCAACAACCTTCTAGAGATGCATGATGGCCATTTTCTCGAAAATGGTAGAGAGAACCGTGGAGATTTTCATGGATGATTCCTCTTTTTTTGGATAAACATTCAATCATTGTCTTATGAATCTTGAACAGGTTTTGCAGCGCTGTGAAGACACCAACCTAGTGCTCAACTGAGAGAAATGTCACTTATGGTGCAGGAAGTCATTATTCTAGGGCACGAGATCTCAAGGAAAGAAATCAAGGTGGACAGGGAAAAAGTGGAGTTGATTGCAAACTACCTCCACCTACATCAGTAAAGGAGATCCGAAGCTTTTTGGGCCATGCAGGATTCTACAGACGGTTCATGAAAGATTTCTCCCACATATCTAAACCTTTATGGAGGTTGCTAGAGATTGACAAACCATTTGCGTTCTACTAGGATTGTTCGAACGCTTTTAACAGGTTGAAGGATGCACTAAGCTCAGCCCCCATAATGATTGAACTTGACCGGAGTCAACCGTTCTAACTTATGTGCCACGCAAGTGATTTCACTATAAGTGCAGTGTTGGCACAGAGGAGGAACGGATAATACATCTCATTTACTATGCCAGCAAGACCATGAATGACGCACATATTAACTATACCATAACGAAAAAGGAGTTGCTTGTAATTGTATTTACCTTCAACAAATTGAGATCCTACTTGGTCGAGACAAAAGTGATTGTCCACACAGACCACTTGGCGCTAAAGTATCTTCTGTCAAAGAAAGATGTTAAGTCCCGACTCATAAGATGGATTTTTCTTTTACAAGAGTTCAATATAGAAATCTTAGACAGGAAAGGAACAGAAAACCAGGTTGCAGACCACTTGTCTATAATAGGTTTGCAGACTTAGAGGGACGATTCAAAGGAGATACAAGAAAATTTTGCATACAAGAAGTTGTTGGTAGTCAAAGCAATTGAGTTACCACAGTATGTTGGCATAGCTAACTACTTAGGTAGTGAGCTTCCTCCACCAGGTGCAACATCGCAGTAATTGAACAAGTTCTACCGTGATAGTAAGTACTACTATTGTGATGAACCTTACCTTTACAAGCTGGGACTAGATTAAATGCTCAGAAGATATGTTGTAGAGGAGGAAGTCCCAAGGATATTAAAAACTTGTCACACAGCCCCATATACATGCCATTTTGTAGGTACAAAGATAGCAGCTAAAGTACTCCAATGTGGATACTTTTGGCCAACTCTCTTCAGGGATGAACATTTGTTTGCTGAGGAATACGATCAATGCCAAAGAACGGGAAACTTAACAGTGAAACATGAACTGCCAATGCACTACATGTTAGAGGTGGAAATCTTTAAGTGTGGGAAATAGATTTCATGGGACCTTTACGAAGGAATGGGGAACATTTGTTTGCTAAGGAATGTGTATATCTTACTTGCAATAGACTATGTATCTAAATACGATCCTGTGGCGACACCTGACAATGATGCTAAGACAGTGAAAAAGTTTCTTCATAGGAACATCTTTACTCGTTTTGGTACACCAAGGATGCTGGCTAGTGATGAGGGAAGTCATTTTGTGAACATGGTCATAGGAATTTGCTTGCAAGGTACAACATAAGGCATAGGATTGCGACTAAATATCATCTATAGACGAATGGATGAGCAGAATTAACAAATAGGGAGATTCAGACAATCATAGAAAAGACAGTTGATCCATCATGAAGGGATTGGTGTATTAAGAAAAATGCAGTTGAATGAGCTCGAAGAACTAAGACACTTCTTCTAGGAAAATGCTAAACTTTATAAGGAGAAGGTGAAGAGATGGCATGACAAGAACATCTTTGACAAACGACTACATGAAGGACAACAGGTGTTGCTGTTCAATTCAAGACTAAAATTTTTTCCAGGGAAACAGAGATCTAGATTGTCCGAACCATTCACGATGGCTCAAGTATATCCATACGGAGCAATTGATTTGCAAGATAGCAAAAAGACAATTTTTAAAGTAAATGAACAAAGAGTCAAACCATACTGGGGGGAAGGCCTAAGTATGAACAGGGCCTCAGTCTCCCTAGTGAACTGGATTAAGGGCATCAGATGATGTGTTGTAAATATGTAAATATTACTTTCGTTTTTGTTTTTAAATTTAAAAAAAAAATTGGTATAAGTGGTGCATAGGTGACTTAATGCATTATAACTATAAGTTTTGATTAAAAGGGAATTATGTCTTAGGAGGGTCCTATCTAGACTAAGGTACTTAAGTTGACCGTAAGGGAACACCTCTACCTAGGGACCTACTTGGGAGTTGACTTAATCAAACTTTTAAGTCTAAGTCATTATCACATTGTAGCTGATTCGATCCTTCTTTTATATGTAAGTGAACTTTTTGATATTCTAAGTTAGTGTGTGAGGATTTGTGAAATTTTGAGGCTTAAGGTGAAAATTGGAAATGAAGGTCCAAATGTGGCCGCATTCTGAATGCATAATGATTATTGCAGGTTTCAACCAAGAGAAATGCATTTGGGATTGCGGCCGTATTTCGAGAATTGCACATAGAGCAAATGCGGCCTGATTGCAGGTGCATTTGGCCCTAAATCTTCGTTTTGTAGGGACTGCACATGGAGAGAGAATTATGGTTAGGTTTGCCGCCGCATATGGACCATGAATCGGATAATGAAGTGGTGACGTCGATTAAAAAAGGAAAGGGGTTGTTTTTGGAAATTTTGAAACATATAAATTGGACCCACCATTGACCTAGGTCAACTTATTCGAATTTTCATAACACCCAAGTCCTTTGTCATTTCTTACACCTTAAGCACCACTTCTGATCACATTCTGACGACTCCTTCGATCACCTTCTCCAACAAACCCCACGTTTAAATTCGACTCTTTTCTTCACAGAGAAGGCCGAAAGCCACTTCCCTTTCTTTTGCAGGTATTCTAGAGTGCAATGGAGTAAAGCAAAGTTACCTAGCAATGCTGAAAGCTCACCCGAGAACAAGCTTCGGTGGCCATGGTCGAGAAGTCCACTACACGAGCAAGCGCTAAGCAAAAGACCATGTAAAAAAAAAAAAAGAAAGGCCAATCAACCTCGAAGATTATTCCCACGGGTTCACCATTGCTGCAATGATTAAAAGAATGGGAAGAGGACTTGAGGAAGACAACCCAAATAAGCAAAGATGCCATTGAAGGCTATGGGTTAAACTCAAAGGATGAGGAAGATGAATTGGCCTTACTGGTGAGAAGGATGATGAAGAGACCAAAAGGAATGTCGAGGGCAAGAGAAAATCGATGCATGTTCAAAGGGACCTAACCAGTGCATGGTTGTTTACACAAAAAAAAAGAAATTAGAGAAGAAGTTTGCGCCAAGTGGTGAGGAGAAGGCGAAACCCTGGCGCCAGCAACTGGTCCAGCACAATTGGTCCAGCCTCAGGAGTTTGCCAAGCTGAGGCAAGGAAGCTCGATGCTCCAGTAACCCTGGCGCATCCACCCAAAGTCAGCCATGTCAAAGAAAAGCTAAATGCACCTGCATCTGCAGCGCATTTAGCCCAACAATTTGAAATTCCTCAAGCTACTAAAGGAGGAAATGTGACCGCATCTGCAATGCATTTATAGGAACCAGTGGCAATTCATGCCACTCCCACAAATTTAGTCACCTTTGCCACTACTCAGGTATCAACTTCAAGCCCATCACCTTGAAAACGCAAGGTTAAGAGCTTCTTCACACACAAGAGGAAGTCCAGATGGGACATCTTGTTGGGATTTATGCCCTAAAGCCTCGTAATTAATAATTTATTTAAAAATTAATAATAATTTTGATTATTTTTTTAGAATATAATATTATCCATTATATGAAAAATTCAAAGTTATTAGTGTAATCTTGAATAGTATGTGGTTGACATATGAGAGGATCATGTTTAAGAAATAACGTAAAGGGTCATAGTAATATTTAATTTGAAGTGTTCAAATTAATATTTAATATATTAGATATATTAAGTATAAAAGAGAAAAATATATTTATTGTATTTGATACATTAAATATTAAAATAATGAATGTATATTAGATACATTAATTAAAAGATATTTATAAATTTTGAATAAAGATTAAATAAATAAATATCGTAGGAGATTTGAATGAGATTCAAATAAGTATAAGATATATTTTAATATATTAAATATTAAAATATAATATTTTAATTATGGAAAAGTTTTTCCCTTGGCCTCTTTAAATAGAATCCTTGGGTTGAGCCATTAAACATAACACACATCTCCTCAATAGAAAATTGTAGAATTCTCTCTAAACCTCTTCCTCTCCAATCTCTTGTAGATTTTCTTTCAATAGGCTCTCACAAGCCTTGGTCCTATGTTCGAGTCATAGCCAGGAAAACTTTGTGGAGTAGATAAAGACCCGCTTGAAATATCTCCATATTTACTCTAAGTAAGTTTGCTTAATCTTATTTTTTAGTTTAATTTTAAATAAAATCAATGACGATCCAATGCTTCCGCTGCGGAGTGAAACGTTCATTCCTTCACATCTCACCAACTAAAGAAGGAGAGGAAGGTGTGGAGTAGAATCCACCATAGAGTGACGAACAGGTTGCTCAATAGGATATCCCCATAGATGAGTGGGCAGCCATGGTCGTTGCTGAAAAGGGAAAGGCTACGGAGCTTGCAGGAAAGCTCTGAGAAGACGCTGAGAGAAGAATGAAAGAAGAAAAAGAAGAAAATGCAGCCGCAAACCAAAAAATTGTGCAGGAAGCAAATGCGGCCGCATCCAAACTGCATTTGGACCAGACAACACTACCATCACCAAAAGACCAGCAAAAGCCATCTATGGCCAATGCTGCAGATGCGACCACATCCAAGTCACATCCTGACGAACAAGGTAAAGGAGAAGATGAATTTAACGCCCTATTCAAGTACAAAACGAGGGTGCTCACTCTTGATCAGAGCCCCAAGAGAGATGAAGAAGAAGAAGGCCGAGATCAATCTGAAGCTCCCCCCTCTGAGAATGACTTGCAGGAAATCTCATAGAGTGAGATGCCTAAATCCTCCAAGAGGAGGACGGAGAAGAAGAAGAGGAATAGGTCTCAAACTACTTCTAGGTCGAGGACTCTTCATGCCATTGTAGAGAGTCCTAAGGCTGAACGTTCTACCCCTTTCAACCTCAACAAACAAAAAAAAACATCATAGGGGACAGAGCACTCATGTGCGAGAAGGGCTTCACAAACAAGACATGCCCCATCCCAGAATTCCTTATAGATATTATTCGTAGATTTAGATGGGAGCAGTTTTATGGGTAGCCCAAGAAAGCGGCTATGCAACTGGTTCAGGAGTTTTATGCCCACCTGGGGAATGAAACAAGGCAGAGATTGAACTTAGAGGGTGGACAGTGTGATACTCCACACTATATATCAGCCGAATATACATGTTACTCTCCTTGTGGAACCCTGCAGGTAATGATGCCATTGACAATTCAACTAAGGAGCAGCTACAAGAGGCTTTATAGTTCATTGTGTTAGAATTTATGCCCTAAAGCCTCATATTTAATGATTTATTTAATAATTAATAATAATTTCAATTATTTTATTTGTAATATAATATTATCCATTGTATGAAAAATTCAAGGTTATTAGTGTAATTTTGAACAGATGTGGTTGACATATGAAAGGATCATATTCAAGAAATAACCTAAAGGGTCATAGTATATGGATAAGGTTGGATGTCTTATCCTGGTAACACTATTGATACGACCCACTTTGTAATAGTTACAAATGATTTGATCCAAAGCATTCATGTGGAGACATGTAAGTGGGGGTATCGTATACAATCAGTTTGTATAAGACTAGACCACAAAATATTTAATCTCTCTTTATAAATACGTTAATTAGGAAGATTAATATTTCATCAAGATGACCATATGCGACTCAATGTTAATCTTGTGTGAGTTATGACTCCAGCCTGTGAGGGCTTGTCCTTTAATTTGCATGGGTGAGAATGGCTTTTGTAGCCAATTTAATAAGCCTACCATTTTGGGGACTTGACCAAATAGGGAGCTGGGAACATAATCTTACAAGATGGAATTCAGTCATTCCTATATAGGGTAAGTAGATGAGTTCCCTTAAGTGTTGATTTCGGAACTTGAACAATTAGGCCCCACCCTCTCACTTGCCTGAGAGGGACTTAGTTTATGGTTGGATCATAAACAAATTGTTCATTAGAGGACCAGTGGTACTTAAGGTGTAAGATGTAATTACAGTGGTAAAACGGACTTTTGACCCAACTGTAATTTGAACAACTTGTAAATGATCGACTTGCATGTAGTTGTTATATCGATGGACATAACTTGTCCTACAATATATAGCAGTGCAACTCTAGGTCTATAGTGGAGTGACCCTAGAGTTAATGAATGAAAATTGATTAATTAAAGAGTTTAATTAATTAATTTTGTATCATTGGAGCTTATAACCTATAGGGTCATAAGGTCCCCTTGCTAGCTCATATGAACAAATAGGGATCAATTTCGTTGAGAGAAAATTTAGAAATGTTCAAATTAAAATTTAATACATTTGATATATTAAATGAGGGAAAACATATTTAATGTATATGATACATTAAATATCAAAGAAATTATTAATGTATTAAGATACATTAAAGAAAAGATATCTATTAAATTTGAATTAGATTCAAATTATAAAATAGATGTTGTAGGAGAATTTTAAAAGGTTTGAATAAGATTCAAATTGGTTAGATAAATATATTTTAATATATTAGATATTAAAATATATTATTCAATTATTTTCTCTAGGCCACTATAAATAGGACCCTAGGGGTGAGCCATTATGTGTATTCTTCATATAACACACATCTCCTCAATAGAGAATTAGATAATTCTCTCTAGACCTCTTCTTCTCCAATCCCTAGTGGATTTTCTTTCAAGAGGCTCCCACAAGTCTTGGTCATGTGTTCAAGTCATAGCCAGGAAGACTCTGTGGAGGAGATAAAGATCGGCCAGAAATATCTTCATATTTAAGTCAAGGTATATTTTGCTTACTCTAAATTATTTTTCATTTAATTCTAAAATAAAATCAAAGTCAATTCCAATGCTTCTGTTGTGGGTTTAATTCAATTATTCCCTTCACGTTGCACATGAGGACACTTAATGGAGAGTTTTGCAGACTGGAGTGCGGACTTTGGTGCCTTTAGACATCAAGACAGAGCTATACATCTGGCTCCATGTCATGAAGAATAGGATCCTACCTACTACACATGACTCCACCTTATCTCAGAAGAGGGTCATGTTGTTGTACTGCATCTACAAGGGCTTCGAGCTGTACATAGGCTGGATCCTAAGGGAAGAGATAGTGGCCTGCGCAAGAAGAAACGTGGGATGTTTTTTCTTCCACGCCTTAATTACTAAACTTTCCAGGACGATGGGGTTAGAACCTGAAGAGGGAGAAGAGATAAGTGCAAGGCCACTGAGGATTTGATGGCCATCAACAAGTTGAAGGCCTTGCACAATCAAAAGCCGACTTCTCTAAAGAAGCAGTCAGTCACTCCTTCGACCCCACAAAATGCGGCCACATATTAACCTCCACCAGCTACTCCAGGACCATACGAGCCACCACACACAGACATCCAGGCTCAAATAGACCAACTTTAGGAGCAGAGCAGAGCTTATTGGGCCTATGCACGAGGCCATTTGATAGGCCCTTGCAAAGCTAACCAAGGGCAAGGCCTCTGCACTTCCTAACTTCCTTGCTATTTTCCTGGACTTGGTGGACTAGCACAGAGATGATTCATCCTCTACCTCTTAAGGGAGTATTGTTTCTCTATTCTATCTTTATTGCTTTCATACTTAGTTTACTTGCTTTTTTCTAGGTTAGTTTACTTGCTTTCTTAGGATAGAGTTATTGCTTTCTAGTAGAGGTTGAATTTTTTTTGTTTGTTTGCTTTTGTTAAAAACAATTTCTTACTTAAATGATTTTCCTTACATCTTGCACATGCAAGAGTATAAAACAAATATCAAAAACAAGTGTTCAATTTTCTTTCTCTGGGTGTTGAGTTAAAAAGCACTTTATGATGATACTTAGAGCTCTCTCAACCTCCACATACTTTATGCAAACTTGGGTTTAATTTTCATGTAATTTATCAATTACTTTTCTTCATAAACCATTCAAATCTAAATTCTTCTTGTGTTTAGATTACTTATTGTGCTTAGGAAAGTTTAGTTCGAAGCTTAGCAAGTCTAGTCGATAGCACAAAAAATGTGCTATCTCTAAGCTTTACTTTTGTTGGTCTTTATAGCCTATTCGATGTTTTTCCCAAGTTTATTTATTGAAATTACAGTTATCGATCAATTGGAGTAAACTGGAGACTTTGGAGATCCTAGGGCAAGTATAGAGCTAATGAAACACCAATTGAGAAGTCATGTGAAGACAAGGAAGGAATTGGGCAATGATACCCAAGAGCATAGCGTCTCGACACTATAGGCGCAGCCTAACAAGCCACAAAACCCACATAGGCAGCGTTGAGCCCTGCAAGGTAGCGTCTCAATGATACCTTTCCTATTTCAAAACCGTGTGTTACGAAAGGACAGCGTCGAGACGCTGCAACCTAGCATCTCGATGTTGTCACGTTTTCTATAAAAAGATCATTATTTGCTTGCAGAAAGGGGGGTCGGTTTTGGAGAGACCTAAATCAAAAACTCAATTTCTACAATATTGGAGAGGCAATGAACATTCTTGGCCGTGGAGTGAAGGGAATAATCGAATTAAACCCACAGCGGAAGTATAGGAATCGTCTTTGATTTATTTAGAATTAAACTAAAATACAAGAGTTAAGCAATAAATATACCTAGAAAATATGGAGATTCTTCTGGCGTGTCTTTATCTCTTCCACAAAGTCTTCCTCGCTATGACTCGAACACAAGACCAAGGCTTGTGGGAACCTCTTGAAAGAAAATCCACAAGGGATTAAAGAAGAAGAGGTCTAGAGAGAATTCTTTAATTCTCTCTATTGAGGAGATGTGTGTTGTGAAGAATGTCTCAACCCAAGGGTCCTATTTATAGTGACCATGGGAAAATCTTTGCCATAATTAAAATATTATATTTTAATATCTAATATATTAAAATATATCTTGTATTTATTTGAATATCATTCAAATCTCCAACGATATTTATTTATTTAAATCTTATTCAAATTCTATAAATATCTTTTATTTAATATATCAAATATACATTAATTATTTTAATATTTAATGTATCAAATATAATAAATATATTTTCTTCTTTTATATTTAATATATCTAATATATTAAATATTAATTTGAACACTTCAAATTAAATATTAAATTTAAACATTTCAAATTTTAATATTTAATGTATCAACTACAATAAATATATTTTCCTCTTTTATATTAAATATTAATTTGAACACTTCAAATTAATATTAATTTGAACATTTCAAAATTTTCTTTTAACTAAATTGATCTTTTAGTATTACTATGAGCTAGTAAGGGGACTTTATGGACCTACAGATTATATGCTCTAATGATACAAAATTAATTAATTAATTTCATTCATTAACTCTATAAGTCACTCAACTATAGACCTAGAGTTGCACTCTTATGCACTGTAGGACAAGTTGTGTCCATAGATATAATCATTACATGCAATTCGATCCTTCACGAGTTGTTCGTAATTACAGTTGGGTCAAAAGTCCGTTTTACCTCTATAATTATATCTTGCACCTTAAGTACCATTGATTCTCTGATGAACAATCTGTTTATAATCTAATTATAAACTAAATCCCTCTCGGGCCAGTGAAAGGGTGGGGCCCCATTGTTCAAGTCCCGAAATCAGCACTTAAGGGAACTACTCATCTACTTACCCTATATGGGAAGGAGTGAATTCCATCTTGTGAGATTATGTTCCCAGCTCCCTATTTGGTCAAGTCCTCAAAATGGTAGGCATATTGAATTGGCTACAAAAGTCACTCTCACCCATGCAAATCAAAGGACAAACCCTCACAGGCAGGAGTTCATAACTCACTCAAGATTAAGATTGAGTCATATATGATCATCCTGATGAAATATTAATCTTCTCAATCAACAGATGTATAAAGAGATATCAAATATTTCGTGGTCCAGTCTTATACAAACTCATTGTATAAGATACCCCCACTCACATGTCTCCACATAAATGATTTGGATCAAATCATTTGTAACTATTACAAAGTGGGTCGGTCGTATCAATAGTGTTACTAGATAAGGCACCCAACCTTATTCATATACTATGACTCTTTAGGTTATTTCTTGAACATGATCTTCCTGTATGTCAACCACATACTATTCAAGATTACACTAATAACCTTGGATTTTTCATATAATTTATAATATTATATTGCAAATAAAATAATCAAAATTATAATTAATTAATTACGAGGCTTTAGGACATAAATCCCAACAATCTCCCACTTGCACTAAAGCTGGCGAGACATGTATCCGAGGGCATACTCTATACCCAACATGTTCTCCCACTTGCCCTAGCAAAGATGAGACATGTCTCGTAATCCTAGACATTCTAGGTGACTCTCAAACACTTTAGCCTGGAGAGTCTCTTTATATAGATCCAAAGAACTGTCGTTAAAATCCATCTTGATCACTACCATGATGCTTTCTCTCTCTCGATATGATTCCCTATACATTGGTTTTTCTAATTTCCTTAATATTAGTCTTTGCACCATTATTATCATAATAAAGATGATAGACTAAATCATATCTGAAACACCTTTCAGATCTTTAAGGAACTATTTGAGTCATACAAGTCATTTTGTTGCTTCACAATCAAAATAATTTAACTTATATACCATACTCCACCACCTAGGGTAAATTTTATTTTTGCATAAATTTCCTAAATCTTTGCAAGAACCAGTGTATCTTGTAAAGATCAAATCTTTAATTTCATACACAACAATTTTTCATCATCCATAGATAATTTGAGAAAGTTTTTAATTTTCTACTCAATGGTCATACCATTCGTTTAACTGATATATGTTAACCAATTGTATATTAAATGTTCAGTCTCATTAATGGATATCATATACTCTCAACATTTGAGGTGTCTTGGGATACACTTCATTAGACATAAATATCAAATATTTGACAACAATTTGGTCAATATAAAATGTTTGAGACAAAGTTAACATTTTGTCCTTAAAATCTTCATTTTGGATATATAAAATGTTGGGATTTATGCCCTAAAGCCTCGTAATTAATAATTTATTTAATAATGAATAATAATTTTGATTATTTTATTTGCAATATAATATTATCCATTATATGAAAAATCCAAGGTTATTAGTGTAATCTTGAACAGTATGTGGTTGACATACGAGAGGATCATGTTCAAGAAATAACCTAAAGGGTCATAGTATATGAATAAGGTTGGGTGCCTTATCCTGGTAACACTATTGAGACGGCCCACTTTGTAATAGTTACAAATAATTTGATCCAAATCATTCATGTGGAGACATGTGAGTGGGTGTATCTTATACAATGAGCTTGTATAAGACTGGACCACGAAATATTTAATCTCTCTTTATAAATCCATTAATTGAGAAGATTAATATTTCATCAGGATGATCATATGCGACTCGATCTTAATCCTGAGTGAGTTATGAACTCCTGCCTGTGAGAGCTTGTCCTTTGATTTGCATGGGTGAGAGTGGCTTTTGTAGCCGATTCAATATGCTTACCATTTTGGGGACTTGACCAAATAGGGAGCTGGGAACATAATCTCACAAGATGGAATTCACTCCTTTCCATATAGGGTAAGTAGATGAGTAGTTCCCTTAAGTGCTGATTTCAGGACTTGAACAATGGGGCCCCACCCTCTCATTGGCCCGAGAGGGACTTAGTTTATAATTATATTATAAACAAATTGTTCATTAGAGGATCAGTAGTACTTAAGGTGCAAGATATAATTATAGGGGTAAAACGGACTTTTGACCTAGCTGTAATTACGAACAACTCGTGAAGGATCGACTTGCATGTAGTGATTATATCAATGGACACAACTTGTCCTACAGTACATAAGAGTGCAACGTTAGGTCTATAGTGGAGTGACCCTAGAGTTAATGAATGAAAATTGATTAATTAAAGAGTTTAATTAATTAATTTTGTATAATTGGAGCTTATAATCTGTAGGTCCATAAGGTCCCCTTGCTAGCTCATAGTAACACTAAAAGATCAATTTAGTTGAAAGAGAAATTTGAAATATTCAAATTAATATTTAATTTGAAGTGTTCAAATTAATATTTAATATATTAGATATATAAAATATAAAAGAGGAAAATATATTTATTGTATTTGATACATTAAATATTAAAATTTGAAATGTTCAAATTTAATATTTAATTTGAAGTGTTCAAATTAATATTTAATATATTAGATATATTAAATATAAAAGAGAAAAATATATTTATTGTATTTGATACATTAAATATTAAAATAATTAATATATATTTGGTATATTAAATAAAAGATATTTATAGAATTTGAATAAGATTCAAATAAATAAATATCGTAGGAGATTTTAATGAGTTTCAAATAAATATAAGATATATTTTAATATATTATATATTAAAATATAATATTTTAATTATGGCAAAGATTTTCCCTTGGTCTCTATAAATAGGACCCTTGGGTTGAGCCATTCTTCACAACACACATCTCCTCAATAGAGAGAATTAGAGAATTCTCTCTAGACCTCTTCCTCTCCAATCCCTTAGGGATTTTCTTTCAAGAGGCTCCCACAAGCCTTGGTCATGTGTTCGAGTCATAGCCAGGAAGACTTTGTGGAAAAGATAAAGATCTGCCAGAATATTCTCCATAATATTATTTTCAAGGTATTTATTGCTTAACCTTTTTATTTTAGTTTAATTCTAAATAAATCAAAGACGATTCCTATGCTTCCGCTGTGGGTTTAATTCGATTATTCCCTTCATAAAATATACTAAGTCATTCCAAATCACTTATTTGGAATTGGTTACTTAATCAACGTTTTATGTTAGACATCTTACATCATTCATAATGTGTAAAAATATCACCAACATAAAACATGAGAAAAAATCCACTAAGCAATTAATGATTTTCTTATCTATACAAGCTTCATTAATATTTATCCAAAGTCATAGATTTTGATCCTTTTATCAAACCTTATATTCACAGATTTAATGGTAAAATTCATTTCATAAATGAACCGTTACTATTTCGTAAACTTTTTGCTTTTGATCTTTGAAAATAAACATATCTTATTGATTTGTGTAGATGCATTATCTAAGATTTCTTTTCATAAAAGAATTCTAAACATTCATTTTTTTTTAATATCACATATACAACAATGAATTAAATAATGCTTACAGACTTCAGTATGGCAACAAGTGAGAAAATTTACTTACAGTCTACTTTCTCCTATTAGGTTTAACCATTTGCCATTAATCTCACTTTGCAGGTAATAAGCCTTCAACTTTGTCATCTAACATGACAATTTGGGCTTCAATTAAGTCCTTGTAAAGGTTGAGTCATTCCATAACTCTCCCACTACGATGAGGCTTATCTAATTCATGACTAGGATCCATTTGACTTTCAAATGTAATTAAATTGTTAACAACTTTTGTTAACTATTTAGTGGCTTCACTTGGAACCAATTTATTAACACTATCTCACCTTATTAAAGGTTTGTAGTCTTTTATTTGACATTTCTTATAAAAATGATATTTGTCATACAAATACCTTATTCATTTTAGGACTACATAAAAGACCATTCTATATTCCTTAGAGGTGGCCTACACTTAGGTTTATCTTTGAACATGTACAAGCTTTTTAGGCTTGTTTCAACACGTGAGCTTAACATTCCCAAATGGTGAAGTGTTGTAAACCAGCTTTACTACTCTTCTATAGTCTTAAAATTGTCTCGTAGACGTTTTTGGGAGGGAATCATGTTCACCATACAATCTCTATTGCATTTCCTAACTGGAGTATGGTAATGGTGTGTACATTACTTATGTGACCATGTCTAACAAGGTCATGTTTCTCCTCTTGCAGCATAATTTCACAAAATTGTACTTGGTATTAAGATAATTGGGATAAAAACTCATTTTCTATCAATTAGTTTTAGTACGTAAGGTTCCTGTACTTTCTATTATGATCTGATCATAATATCTTGATAGATTTAATTACCTAATCGATTTTTAAACTTTAGTCTTAATTTTCTTGAACATTTCAAAAATTTAAACTTATATTGTATTAGGTAAAGATACTTGTATCTTAAATGATCATAACTAGAGTGACGAAATATTCATGACTTTATTTGACCTTTACATTCACCAGACCACTTGGGTCAGAATGTGTAAGCCCAAAGTATTCTTTGGCGTTCTAGCCCTATCTAATAAAGTCCCAATGATTATCTTGCATGAAAGGCAAGATCTACGACAGGTAAAGTAATTAACTAACTTTTTAGAGACTTACCTCTTACTAGTCTTTTCATTCCATTCAAGTTGTTGTTAATCAACCTTAATTGCCAAAGACAAGTATAATCTTTTAGGAGAAAACAATGTCTTTCTATTATGGATTCTATAATCCTGAATATCTCAGTATTTTGTAATATAGTATATGTCAACATCTTTAACATATACAAATTGTTCTTATTTTCAGCTGAATGTATTTTCAAACAATTTTGAAAATATAAACTTTCATACTTCAAAGTAATTCAGACTATATGAACATTTTTGTAATAAAGTTCAAGAAATTGAATTTCTCTTATGGTTACTAAAAACACCATATTCAGCATTATGAAACAATTTTTAGTTAATGACATCTTAATGTCTCCCACTATACTAACTGAGATAGGCTTCTTGGTGCTAACTTGTAGAAACTATTCTATATGTTAAGTATTTTCCAAGAATTACATATTAAATGTAATGAAGAATAAATCTTGATAGTAGATCTTATATTGACTATCTAGGTGACATTATTTATATTCCACCAAAAATCTAGTAAATCAAATTTACTTTCATTTATATTTTTCTTCTTAGAGGTATTTCAAAAATTTCTCGTATTATGATTGTCCTAGCTAATTTAGGAACTATTTCCTTTTATATAGCTTCAATCATTTGGTTTCTTTTCTTGGAATTTTGTAATACTTAAATTCGAGATCATTTAGACAATTTTCTAAATTTCGCTTATGTTAACTTCAACATCTCATATGTTGTTGTCATTTTCTTTATCTTCTAAACTTGACATCTAACATGTCAACTAGGAGAATATGTACATGCTATCTCGTTTACTTTTGATTCACTAATCATGTGCTTCACGAACAATTCGAATAACATTAGCAATAGGTTTTGAGAACATTTCTCAATAAAGACAAATTCAAAATTTTATACTACCATTATAGTGTTAACGTTATTTTTTCAAGTAATAAAATTTCTTAATTTTGACTTATCAGTAATAAAATTAAAAATTATGAGAGAAACTGACATAATATTGAAATATATATATAATTTAACATCACGCAAACAGATATCCATTCAATTTTAGCATATAAATCAAACAATTTGAAAAATGAACCCTATAAATCATTTCTAATGCTACGGTACTTTAGTGAGTTAGAATAAGTGCCGTCGTAGGGTAGGTCAAGTATTCCTTCACTAAATTGAGACAATCTCAACCAAGTATTATACCAGAATAACTCTTATTCCTATAATATTTAGTTACCATTAGTTTGGTCAAGGACATCATTAACAACTTTAATGAGCCTTTTGTAAGTGTGACCCATAATTTTAGATCCCGTAGTTTTATCCCAACAAGTGTCGTCGTAGGGTAGGTTAAGTATTGGAAACAAAACTACAATCCTATCCTTCTCAGGAGGTCACCCTGATATTGATCCATGCAAACACCTTCCGTAGGGGGATGGTCCAAAAGCCGCCACGAGGCCCTGCATGAATCTCACGATGTGAACCAATAATGGAGACCGTAGGATATGTTGACACATTTCCTTCTCCCACTTACTATTTTGAAATAGTGTTTTCTCTTACTTAGAAAAATTAGGCTAATATCATTTATCTAAGTTCCTCAATCTACCTTTCATAACCCTTATGTTGTTAGATTGATTTTAATGTGATTTACTAAGTTTTTAAACTATTTTTTTAAAAAAAAATTAATCACATTATGAGCTTGCTTAGTGAAATTAAATAAAATTTGACTAATTCAACTCCCAGGTCGGTTCCGAGTTAGAGTTGTTCCCTTTCGGTCATCTTAAATACCCTAGTCTAGACAGAACCTTCCATAGACAGAGTTCCCTTATAGTCAATTTTTATTTCAAATTCATTATTCTTTAATTAACTATTAATTATTAGATTAATGAACATAAGTGAATTTATAAATAAATGTTTTTAATCCTATTACAAAATAATTCACTTACTGGATAATCTTAAAATTCTATCATTTTAAACCCTTTAAAAAAAATTAAAAGATCATCCTAGATATTTTATTCTAATTCTATTAGAAAAAATAAAAGATATATTAAATTCAAAACTTAAACTATGAATAATCTTGAAATTCTACCATTTTAAACCATTTAGAACTAAATTAAAAGATTATCCTAAATTTCAATCTTATTAGAAACAAATAAAGATATATTAAATTCAAATTTTAAACTATTTAAAGCATGAATTAGAAATATCTTTATTTTAAGGAAATCCTAATCTCATTAGGATATATCCTAATTCTATTAGGAAAACATGAATTTCATTTATGAAAGAAAATATCCTAATTTAATTTTCCAAATATAACAATTATATTCAAAGATATGGAAAATATAAGCATATTAAAAAAATATCTCAATTCTATTAGGAAACATCCTAATCAAATTTTTCAATATAACAATTACATTAAAAAATTAATCTTAATTCTATTAGGAAACAACCTAATCAAAATTTTCAAATATAACAATTATATTCAAAAATAGATAAAATGCATGATCATGCTTAACCTATGGTGGGATTTTAAATTTAAATGACATACTTTATGCAACAATCGAACATTTTAAAACATACATCTCATGCATAATTAAATTAAAAATAGCAAAATTGACCGGCATATTTGGCATATCCTAAGAAATTGAAATTAATTTAAATTACAATAATTTAAATCCAAGACATATCTTGGTCTTCAATATCTCCCTTGTTTGGACCATTCCAAATTTAGGATTTAGAAATCCTAAATTTTCAATTGCAGAAGTTGACTGAAATTCACGTTTTTTTTTTCGAGAAACGTTTTTCACTGTTGACTTCTTCAGCCCATAGTCATTCAAGTAAAATACATGAAATCCTAACCCTTATGGGTTTTACAACGATCTAATCAAAGCAATAAATCTAATGCCAAATAGCCTAAACAATCAATTTGCAAACTACAATATATCAATTATATGATAAATTAAAATACCCACCATCACAAAACTTTAATTCTAAATAAAACTCAAAGAGTGCTCCGATACGAATTGAAGGGAATAATCAAATTAAACCCACAGTGGAAGCATCGGAATCGTCTTTGATTTATTTAGAATTAAACTAAAATACAAGAGTTAAGCAATAAATATACCTTGAAAATATGGAGATTCTTCTGGCGAGTCTTTATCTCTTCTACAATGTCTTCCTCGCTATGACTTGAACACAAGACCAAAGCTTGTGGGAGCCTCTTGAAAGAAAATCCACAAGGGATTAAAGAAGAAGAGGTCTAGAGAGAATTCTTTAATTCTCTCTATTGAGGATATGTGTGTTGTGAAGAACGGCTCAATCCAAGGGTCCTATTTATAGTGACCATGGGAAAATCTTTGCCATAATTAAAATATTATATTTTAATATCTAATATATTAAAATATATCTTGTATTTATTTGAATCTCATTCAAATCTCCTACGATATTTATTTATTTGAATCTTATTCAAATTCTATAAATATCTTTTATTTAATATATCAAATATATATTAATTATTTTAATATTTAATGTATCAAATACAATAAATATATTTTCCTCTTTTATATTTAATATATCTAATATATTAAATATTAATTTGAACACTTCAAATTAAATATTAAATTTAAACATTTCAAATTTTAATATTTAATGTATCAAATACAATAAATATATTTTCCTCTTTTATATTAAATATTAATTTGAACACTTCAAATTAATATTAATTTGAACATTTCAAAATTTTCTTTCAACTAAATTGATCTTTTAGTATTACTATGAGCTAGCAAGGGGACCTTATGGACCTACAGATTATAAGCTTCAATGATACAAAATTAATTAATTAAACTCTTTAATGAATTAATTTCATTCATTAACTCTATAGGTCACTCCACTATAGACCTAGAGTTGCACTCTTATGCACTGTAGGACAAGTTATGTCCATAGATATAATCATTACATGCAAGTCGATCCTTCACGAGTTGTTCATAATTACAGTTGGGTTAAAAGTCCGTTTTACCTCTATAATTACATCTTGCACCTTAAGTACCATTGATTCTCTAATAAACAATCTATTTATAATCTAATTATAAACTAAATCCCTCTCGGGTCAATGAGAGGGTGGGGCCCCATTGTTAAAGTCCCAAAATCAGCACCTAAGGGAACTACTCATCTACTTACCCTATATGAGAATGAGTGAATTCTATCTTGTGAGATTATGTTCCCAGCTCCCTATTTGGTCAAGTCCCCGAAATGGTAGGCATATTAAATCGGCTACAAAAGCCACTCTCACCCATGCAAATCAAATGACAAACCCTCACAGGCAGGAGTTCATAACTCACTCAGGGTTAAGATCGAGTTGCATATGATCATCCTGATGAAATATTAATCATCTCAATCAACGGATTTATAAAGAGAGATCAAATATTTCGTGGTCCAGTCTTATACAAACTCATTGTATAAGATACCCTCACTCACATGTCTTCACGTGAATGATTTGGATCAAATCATTTGTAACTATTACAAAGTGGGCCGTATCAATAGTGTTACTAGGATAAGGCACCCAACCTTATCCAAATACTCTTTAGGTTATTTCTTGAACACGATCCTCCTGTATGTCAACCACATATTGTTCAAGATTATACTAATAACCTTGGATTTTTCATATAATGGATAATATTATATTGCAAATAAAATAATCAAAATTATTATTAATTATTAAATAATTAATTAATTACGAGGCTTTAGGGCATAAATCCCAACATGGAGGACGAGAGTTGGAAGCTCTAGATCGTGATGTGTATTGGGAAGGAGGGTCGACACGTGATTTAGAGTTTTTCTTCTCCTTTTTTGTTGTAGTTTTTGTTATGGATTTTTGTTTAAGTTTAGATTGGCTTTCAGTGATTATGAGTGGCTAAACTTTAGCTAGGGAATGTATGTAGTCGTTGAATTTATTGTTTTGCTTGTTAATCTAGAATTTGATTATGCTTATAACCATTCATGCTAATATATTCTTAATGGTTGTAGCTTTTGGCCAAAGTTTGCATGTTATGTTTGTTTAATTTTGTGGTTGAGAGAGTGATAATTAGACTAGAACGAGTATTAGTATGACTATCTATAAATTATTGCATGTGAATGGGGAGTTCTTTTAGAAGCTTAAAAAGAAGTCACTTAATGCCATGTTTGTTATTAAAAATCTAGACGGACACATTAGGTTTATAACACTGCATGAGTTTAATTGTACTTGGAAAGGTTTTTTGAATATCTACAACTTCTTGCTTATGGTTTGGCATGATCTTTTCTTAGATTGATTAATTAGAACAATAGTTTAATTGGTGAAATCAATTCCCTAGGTTTCTCTCTCCTTGACTTCCTTTATTTTTACTTAATTTTGTTAATCACAAATCTCTAAAATTTACTTCTCTAAATAAAATTGGATGTTAATATTCATGGTAATTAATTGATCTATAAAATCATTCCTGAGGACGATACTCTACACTCATTAATCACTATACTAAAACTTGACACCATACATGCAGCTTTGCATGGTCACAAAATCACGTAACACTAGTCACAACAAAATTCCAACCCCTCTTATGCCTTATGTTTTTAGTCAATGGGGACATTGACCCATTTAAGTTTGGGTGGGTGAGTTGTATTGTAGTTTTGAGTTGTAATACAAGAATATTGATGTATCATGTACTATACTACTGCTAGGGGCTCATATAAACAAAAACAGAAGAAAAAAAAAAAGAGGAAAAAGAAAAAGAAAAGGAGATACTCCTCCTTCTAGAGTCAACAAAGTAACCAGAGGCGATCATTAACACCCATGATTTTCTTTGCATGAAAGGTTGACTTAGGAAGTGAGTATGTGAAAACAGTGTTAGCAATGACTTGTACTCGAAGTCAGCTACTTTCACCACAATGTGTTAGTAAGTTGGAGCGAAGGTACAATGTTACAGAAAGACTCTCCTTAGAAAAAAAAATTGAGAAAAAGAGCCTTGCAGTAGCATTGAATAAGTTGGGTGGGAAGTCATAGTCTTTTGTACTTAGAAAGAGTTAGACTTGGCTTGCTAGACAAAGAAATCACCCTATACTTTTTGACTAAGACTTAGGTGGGATAAACAAGGTAGGAGGATTTGCATGCGAATGGTTTGTCTTGAAAGGGAAAAAGTAAGGTCTCATGGGCTGAAACTTCAAGGTTGTGTAAGTACTAAGAGTTGAGATCTCTGTTGAAACGCACAATTTTTTTTCAAAACTTCCTTAGACTGCATGTTGTTACTTGTTGCTTGTTTGCTTTTGATTAAAATTACTTGAGGACAAGCAATAAGCTAAGTTTGGGGGTGTGATAACGCTCATTTATGAGTGTTATTGAGCCCTAAAAACTAAGTTTTTTGCTTAGAAAGCGAGTGTTTAAAGTTATATTTCATGTCATTTAGGGCAAATTTAAGTAAAAACAAGTTTTGCATGTGTTTGAAGTCTTGATTTTGTAAAAATAAGTTTTTAGGCGTATTTAGAGTCATTTTTGCTAAGAAAGTGTAATTTTGGTTGTTTTTGTGAAGAGGTTGAAAAATGGACCAGATGCACTAGCGACCAGGGAGCAATCAAAGAAGGAAAATAAGCTTAAGTGCAAAATGCGACTTGAATGTGCCAGCATTTGAAGGTAGAAGGAAGTTTTCAAGTAAAGCAGAAAAGAAGCCAAAATGCGCTCAGAAATGCGGCTGCATATAGGCAATTTCAACAATAATGCAAATGCGCCCACAGATGCGCTTGCATTTGGACCTTTTCGATAGATTCTCCAAGATTTGCGATATTTACAGATCTTATCAAATATTCTCAATCAAATCTGATCAAATCAAGGGATATGATCGACCAAGCTTCTCCACACTGATCTCGGCAGCAAACCCTATGTGTGAAGTCTATAACAGGCGGCTCAATCCTCCATTTGAAAGGGAGCTCGGAGTTGGGAATTCTCTTCATTCCAAAATTCTGTCATTTTTATTTCTAAGGTTTAGCCACCACTCCAAGTCTCCCCTAAGCTCTATTCATATTCCATTAGAACCCAACATCGAAAGAAGGAGGAATAAGTACTTGATTCTCCTTGAAAAAGGTTTAACAAGTTAGAAAGGAAGAACATCTTAGGGTTCTTTTTGTTCTTAGGTTTTTCTATTCAAGTTCTATAAGTTTTTAGGAGTTGTACTTGTTGTTTTATCCTTATTTTAAGTCGGTAAGTTTCTGTTATCTTTTAACTTAAGTTATAAATTCTTTTTCAATTCCATTTGGTTCTTTCTTGGATTCATACTTCAAAGTGTATTCAAGTTTATTTATTTCAATGAATGGTGTTCTTTCTTCTATTTATTTTCTTTTTAATTTATGCATTTTATGTATTTCTTCGATGAGTAGCTAAACTCCTTGGAGGGGATTCAATCATGTGGATGCCCTAAAAAGGAGATGAGCGGTTTACCATGTGTTTTTTTGTAGATTTGCTCAACATTTAGCTAAGTTTGTTTTAGTGAGTTTAAGTTTCATTGTTAGCTTAAATTGGTCATTTGAGTTGGCATAGTTTGTGAAGATTTTAATACTGAAAGGGTTGGAGTCAACACGTATTTTCCTAAAAGTAATCTAGGAAAAGAGTCTAGACAAAAATTTTTAAAATCATGAAGTTTTGTTTTTAATTATCTAAGCAAATTTAGCCATAGACATATGAGTTTTGAATTTCTTAGTCTCCTAAAGGTTCTTGGAAAATGAGTCGAGTAGGTGTTGAACTCGATTTACTTAGCTAAGTGTCGAAAAGGGTAAGTTGCAGGCACATTTAAGCAACATTCTGTCTGAACTGTACAAAACTCGACAGAGTTAGTATGATGGCACAAGAGCCAGAATCTCTAAAGTAGTCGAATTTAGTAAAGAAACTTGCGGGCGCACGGTGGGCGCATTTTCTAGGGTTAAACCAGATTTGAATCCCCTGCATTCTCATCATTGTTTTCTTACCATTTTCAGTTTTAGTTGTTTTTACTTGTTTACACAAAAACCCCCCCAAAAATATCTTTGTTTTTTTTTTGTTACATTCGGTTGCAACTTGTGAACAATTGTGTTATTAACTATAAAGTTTTTGTTAACCGTTCCCTTGGGTTCAATACTTAGAATACTTCATATATTACTTGTTTGTGATAGCGTGCACTTGCACTTTCTTTTGGCGTTCACGTAGCAGCCGCCCCATCAAGGGTCTCTGGAAATTTTGGTTCTAATTCTGATTATGAGAAAGGTTGGGATGGTCGCACCAGCCTGGGATGTAGGGTTTGCTAAATAGATCATATTTACACTGAGGGTTGCTCACGTGCCTTCCAATAGCATTCACCTCAGAAGTGGCTCCTTTCTTCAACTCGGGGACAAGCAAGGGTGTTGTGGCCCACTGCAGAACATACTCCACACACTCTAGCAAAGCACTTGACTGTCCTAACACAAGTTGTTTCATAAGGTTAGTTAATTCAGACATTTGTGATTTTAGATCACTAACCTCTTTCATTTGAGCTAGAGATGTGGGCACAGGTCCTCTGGTCCCAAATTGGTGACCATTTTCCCCATGTTTGTGATTAGTTGCTTCGCTTTCGTATGCGTCTTGTTTACGAGGGCTCCGCCAGATGCAACATCGATCATCGACATGTTTGTAAGAAAAAGACCCTCATAGAAATATGTTATTAATAACTTATCAGAAATTTGATGGTTAGGAAAGCTAACACATAACCTCTTAAACCTTTCCCAATACTCGTGTAGCATTTCCTCTGTCATCGGAGTGATTCTATAGATTTCATTCTTTAGGTTGGTAGCTTGGGATGCAAGAACTTCTCTAAGAAAAGCTTCTTCATGGCATTCCACGTTGTAATCGAGCCTAGTGGAAGGAAATAAAGCCAATCCTTTGCCTGGTCTTTTAGTGAAAATTGGAATGCTCTCAAATTAATTTGCTAGTAGGTGACTCCATGCGGCTTCTTACCGAAACACACTATATGGAACTCTTTCAAATGTTTGGAAGGCCTGCACTACCACGAAAAATAGGGAGTAAGTGTATAAAGTTGATTTTGAGTTCAAACTCAACTTGAGTCTCAAGATATGTGATGCACAAAGGTTGCTTATTAAGGATTGAAGCAACAATTTGCTTAAGTTTCTACTCCGCCATGTCCTATTCTTCCGACTATTCTTCCAAATTCGATAATTCTCCAAGATTAATGAAGATATCGCCTTCCTCTTCACGCTAACTCTCTTTCACTTCTCTTATAATTCGTCATTCTTCTTGAGTAATTTCTGCAAAAAATTGAAGTCCAACTTCTCGTGAAGAGAGATTAAACATGCACGAACAAGAGAGAGATCAGTCAAACAAAAAGAATCCAAATTAAACAAGAGAAATACAAAAAATACAGTTGCCTCCCCAGCAATGACGCTAATTTGGTTCGGCTCCTTAAACCCGCCAAATAATATTTATAATTTCGAACCCACAAATACTGTAATATAAGAGGTCGAGTCAAACCACAGGAAGGCGTGTGCATAACTTGATAATTAACTTGCTACATTTGGATTACTTGGTAACTGGGGGGTTTGGTGCTTAAAGCTCGTGGTTTGTGAATATTGTTGAAAATCATGGTTTATGATGTTGTTGAACATTGATGTGTGACCATGAGAATCCTAATAGCATTAGTGAATGACTTAAAATTGGTTAGGCTAGTGACAATTATCTTACCCACGTCGAGCATGCTTACTTAGTTGATTTTCAGATGCGTTAGCTTGAGGGTTGCGTACCTTCATTGCATTATGCTAGCTTGAGGTCGTGTACCTCCATTGTGTTGGCTTGAGGGTTGTGTACATTTATTGCATTGTGCTAGCTTGGGGGTTGTGTACCTTCATGGGTGTGGCTTGAGGGGCGTGTCCCTTATGTTAGGTTACATGAGTCTAAGGTATGGTGTTGAGGCACAATACCATGAGTAGTGAGTGTGGGGATAGGTTAATTGTTCACTTAGCTAAGTGAGTGCGAACTTTAAGCTTCACCAAGAGCCTATGTGGCTGAGCTGAGTTTAAGTTTGAGTATGTAAAGTTTCGACCTTTTAAGTGGGCTGCTTACTGAGTACTTTATACTCACTTGTGCTACATTTAGTTTCTTTTACATATGGCACTTAGACATATGAGGCGTGTGGCGTGGGCGCGTCAGCTTTAGCGAGGCTATGGAGATGGAGATGGCAATGGAGATGGGCCTTGTTTACTAGGATCTTCGAATTTATCCTAATCTTTTGTTTTACTTCGATTTTAGTCGTGGTTTTTGTTTTCATTAACTTTTAGCTAAAATGTCTTTAGCTTTGACTATCTTGCAAGTGTTTTCGTATCGGGATAGAATCAAAGGATTGTGTGAAATTTTATCTGATCTTTTAAGATGGGCTTTTTATTTGAGTTTCCCTTTTGTTTTTGTAAAATTTTGAGTGTTGAATGCACGTGTAGTAGCAATCCTTAGGAATTCTTGTTTAAGTGGTTGGGTCGTTACAGTCCTCCAAACCTTATACCAAATAAGGGTATCACAAGCCCTTGTCTATTCCCATCTCCAAAACTCTTGTACCAAACAACCCCTATAATATTTGATTAGCTAAAGAATATTAATCATCTCTTCATGAGATTCAAAGAAATTTGCAACATCCAAATATGTCACATTTAAGAAGTCAAAAAGATTAATCATCTCTTCATGAGATTTAAAGATATTTATAATGTTTTCTTCCATATATTGTTCATTTTTTCATATGTTGCGGCTTTTTAAGGTTCAAAACGAACTTGAATGTACAACAAGTACAAGACTAATGCCTCTTTTGTATCATTGTAACCTTCCTTTTAATCATTATATATGTTTGGGTTTCTAGAAATTTGAATACACCATAAAATGAGTAATTACTTCTTCCTCTATTATGATCATGTCTTTAACTTCAATCAAATTATTAAATATTATAACATTCACTTCAGGTGCTCATTTGTTTTGTAAATCTCAAGAAGACATGGGTAATTGGACGAAGTTTATTCTAAAGTCCTAAATTCAACAATTTGGAAACTTAGCTTTTTTTTAGATTTTAGATTTAAATTGAAGATTGAAAGATTACACCGAAAGGATTTTCTCTACATTTGCCAAAGAAGTTGGGTTTTTATTTTGGAAACCATAAACCCTTTTCTATTCTATTTGTAGGAGCTTATTTGGGTCTTGGTCAATTAAAAGGAAAGGAAAAACAAAATAGAAAAGCCCTAGAGGTCTCTTCCTTCTCCCTTTCTCTTCTTCTCCACTACCCCATTGTTTTTTTCTTCCTCTTTCAGTGAACTCAACACGTCCGACGGACCACAAAGGTGAGAATCTCCTAACAGCTCTTCTCCTCCACGCAACGCGGCGACACGAGCAGATTCGTCCAACAGCAACAACGCAAAGCCACATACGCAACGGTGCTTCTCTCTTTGAGCCTCGAATCCGCGAGCCTCCCCTGGTGAACAACGAGATTTTCGTAACTCTAGCAACCCCAACCACGAGACCCAAGCGACAACAACTTTTTCTCTGACAATTTTAGTTCAACCCACACATTTTCTTTCTTTTCGTCAAGGTTTGACACATACCCATGCCTAATCGACTTTAGATTTGGATTACCCATTCCCTAAATGACTTTGTTTTGTTATTTAGACTCCGTCGAACATCGCCTAGACTGAGTTTGAGATTACTTGGTGCCGAAAACCGATTTTCTGGCAAGCATTTTGGTCCCTTTGGTGTTGTTTGGTAAGTTTTACCACATTTTAGACCTTTCGCAAATCCATTTAAGTATTGTAGCTTTGGTTCTAACATGTAGAAACCTTAATTTTGCAGTTTAGGATCGATTTGAACACCTTTGAACAGCAAAAATCAAGCATAAGGGCTCTTCAGTAAGTTTTATTGCGTTTTAGACCCTTCACCAATCACTATAGGTATTATAGCTTAGGTTCTAATGTGTAGAAACATTCAGTTTACAATTTGGGGTTAATTCGAATACTCTCGAACACGATTCAACAAGGCATGGGCCTGTATTTGCAAGGTTAGTACCCCTTAAACTCATTCGGACTAAATTAGAGTATCTTAGATTAGTTTCTAATGCTCTGATACTTTTTTAATTATAGTTTCGAATACTTTCGGCTGTGACCCATAATTCGAATAGCTTCTTTTTAGTTTTCCCATATGCTATCAAATCGGATTAACAAAAGGGGGCTGATTCGAAGGTCGATCAACGAAGTTTCGAACCATTTTGGTAAGTTTCAGCATGTTTCATCCCCTTTTGAATCTTGTTTAAGGTGCTATAAATTCGTTTCTAACCCTTGGATAACATCGGTTATAGTTTGGATTGGTTTTAAAGAGTTCGCTATAGCATTTTAAGGTCGTAACTAAGTAAGTATACCCCTCTTTGAGCCTGTGGTAGTTGTTTAAATGATTTTCAAACTAAGTATAGCCTCTGAAACTTATTCTCTTGGTTTATGAACCCTTGGAATATTTTTAGGAGCGCCCTAAGTAAGTAGTTTCTACTTTTTGAGTCTGTTTGATTGTGTGATGCATGCTCTATGTTCTCTTGTATGATTTATGCATGAAATATTTATTATATCCTTTATGTCCTTTGATGAGCATGCTTGGTTGTTGACTCGTGAAAATTGTGTGAAGTTAGCATCATGATTTATTGAGTTTGAAACATATATATAAGCATGTTTTGTTTGGACATGAGACATGGTCTAGTAACATGCTTAGGTAACATGCATTTGGTGAGATTGTGAGGAGGTCAGCGGATCTTGTGACCTTACTACGGTTTATAAGGTCCAGTTCACCTTGGGTACAGATGGTCGAGGGGTGATATTGTCACTATTGGAATAAGAGGAGCATCAAGGCCTTGGGTAAAAATGGTCAAGGGTCGGTGTGATGAGTCTAAAAAACATGTGTTAGGGGCCTAAGAAAGGGCCAAGGCATTGCTAAGTAATCGGTGCAACTTGGGTACAAATTGTCAAAGGGCGATGCACAGTTCGAGGCCTTGGTAACATTGGTCAAGGGTGGAACATCGAGCTCCATAGAGAGGTTTTGAGGCCCTGGTAACGGTGGTCAGGGATCAGTGCATCTCGAAGGGTTGGTTTTGGAGAGCCTTGGTGAGGGCTAAACATGAGGGTAAAGTAAAAACTGAGAGAGCATGGCATGATGCAAGAATTCATGCGTTAGTTGCACACATGATGCAGGAATTCATGTGTTAAGTGAGTCTTATGCATGGTTTACTTGTTTATGTATGCACAGTATGATGCTAGTGATATTACTTTGAATAAGCATGTTTGGGTGCTTGTGAATAGCATGTTATTTACTGTTTAATGTTTGGTGGCTCACCAGTTGTGAGCTACTTACTGGATACTTTTTACTGACTCCCCTCCCCAAGAAAATACTTTGTAGGTGATGAGGAGATATACAAAACTGGTGATGCATAGGGGGAGACGTGATAGGAGGACACCATTAGTATTATGTGCTTTCTTACTAGGAGTTTTCTTTGAATAGCATAGATAGGATTTCAATTGTTTTGAATAGGTGCTTGGTATAGGCCTCCTTATTCTTTATTGTTTCTTTCATCTGTTTTCTGAAGTGTAGATAGGTTCTTTTGGTAGAAGTTAAGTTAAGGAATAAAATCTTTGAGTTTAGAAACTTCTTTTTTGTTCCTGCTAATTTATTTGAATTAAGTATGTCTTGTGTTGATGTAACCCTGTTTATTCTGGGAGTTTGGGAGTGTTGTGTTGTTGCAAGGAGGTGTGGAGCATGTTGTTGTGTTGTTACTAGTTATAGAAGTGTGATCCTTTGGCTAACAGGTACTAGAAAATTTTTGGTTAGCTTGTAGTTATGTCGTTATGTTGCCAAAATTTTCGAGGCATATTGGTTGTCAGTTTAGTAATATTATAAAGTTAGGTTAAAATTTGGGGGCATTACAGTTGGTATCAGAGCGAAATTGTTCCTATAGACTGACCTAGGAAAACTAGGTTGTTAAGGTAGTTAGAACTAATGGTCCTTCTCATTCTCCTTTCCATCATCAGGTACGTTGACTTATATTGATCGATATTAAGTTATCTAGATGGTTCATTGATTGATTTTCTTATGACTTGATTGCTTAATATGATTTTTATGCTTTGACTTGCCTATTGATTGAAGCTTGTTTGTTAGTAGGCACAGGATGCTTCCATAGTAAGCTAGGTAGTTTATGCTTATCGTGTTTGTGTTGCTTGCTAGTAGGCATAGGACGTTCCCTAGTTAACTAGATAGCTTGTGTCTTGTTCTTGTGCTTGTTGGTTGTTAGTATGTTTAAGTTGTTACTTTAGATTTGATGATGGTACTCTCAAACCCTTCATTGTTAATATGGCGGTTTAGTGACTTTAGTTTCTTTCTTCTAGACCATGAGTTCTGGTGAGGATAGAGAAGGAAGTCGACCTGTTTCACCTAAGGTCCTTGAAGATAGACCACAGCTTCTGTTGATACCTCAAGTTGCAGTAATGGTAGAAACGTTGCAGGCTATGGTAGATAACACTATTCAAAGTTCCAACTTGCAACCTTTAGGTGTTATCCAAGCTCCCGCGCTTGATGGAGAAGCACAGTTTCTTAGTAGCTTCAGGTTAGCAAGGCCCCCGACATTCAAGGGTCGACTTGGTGACAAATCGGCGATCTAAGACTGGATTTTAAGGTTAGAAGCCTTGTTCGAGTACCTATGAGCGAAGACCAAGAGAGGGTAAGAGGAGCTACCTTCTTGCTCAAGGGTGAGGCTCGTGTCTGGGTAAGGTTGGTGCATCCAGCATAGGATTGCATAGGCAACCGACTAACTTGGGCAAGGTATATAGAACTTTTGCGCAATCAGTACCCCACTACCACAATGGAAGACGAGGATATGGAAGCAAAGTCTACTGCTCATGCAAGGGAGCATGACCGTGGACCAGTATGAGAGAAGGTTTATTGAGCTGCATGCTTTGCTCCTGACCAAATCGACACCGAGACGAGAAAGATTAACATGTTCGTTAAGGGCCTGCACGAGGAAATCAAAAGGTTGATGGCACTCGAACGACCAACCACTTTTGTAGCAGCTCTTGCTAGTATGAGGACTCTAGATAGGGATACCCTTAGAGTGGAGCAATCACGGGACATTGTTTCCTCGTCTGGAGCCAAGAGAAAACACGAGGTTGGGTTTGCAAAAGAGTTGGACCCTATGAATGTGCAGCGAGACGAGAGACCTTTTCATGGTAAAGGATCTAGTAGGACTTTCGCAAGAGAATCAAAGACTCTAAAGACCACCGAAACTTCTACAGAAAATGAGCTAAAGACTGCTGAGCAAGAAGAGTTAGTAACTGCAGTTTCAGATGAGGAGCTCAAGATTGAATACCCTGAGTTGTTTGATGAGAAGCATTAAAGGAAGAAAGCTCTTAGAGAGAGAGAGTCTACAATACCTCGGGTTCCAGGTTAGCATTCCTTCATCTCAGTTCTTATTATTTGCAAGTTTTTCTTCCTTGTTATGTTTGTTCTTGGATTAAGTGATTTTACAAAGTTGCACTCTAATTTAGAGGTTAAGTGGCACCTTGAAGTCTCTAGGTCCATTAAATTTTTGTTTTAATAGTTGGACTTGGTTGTTCTTTGGATTCTATCTTGGGAAATTGGAGTTTCAGCCTAAATCCTTAATTTCCTTAAGTTTGGGAGTTTAGTCTTAGGTCTTATGTTCCAATTCCAAAAAGAACCAAAATCTTTAACAAACAAAATTTCCTAAATTCATTAGGAGATGGTTGGAGCTAGTAAAGGATTATGGTTGCAAGGTCAGTTATCACCATGGCAAGGTTAACATGGTGGCAGATGCTCTTAGTAAGAGAGCAGTAAAGGTGGCATCTTTGGTGGCACCTTAGAGTCTGTTGTTAAGAGAGAGTTGGATTGTTAAGGACTTGAGTTGTCAGCGGAAAGCGTTTTAACATAGTGCACTCAACTTTTAATGGTTCCTAAGATGAGGTAATGGATAACTGAGGCTTGACTAGTGGACCTAGACTTGGTTAGTCACCCAAGTGAGATAGGCCAAGGAAATTTTATCCTCACTTGTGATTTAGGTTTGTTGTACTAAAAACAGTTGTGTGCCAAAAGAATACGCACGATTGTGAGAGTTTTTAGATTTAACAGACACATAAAACACTTTTTTCAGTGTGTTTGGTAGCATTAGGATGAACAAGAACCTTAAGAAACATTATTTTTGGCATGACATGCCTAGAGAGATTGCTCAATCTAGCAGTAAGTTTCTATCAGGACTAGAGTTGGTAAAATTGATTAATTGTACTATACAAGAAAATCAGAACAAGGTTGCGAGTTGCCCAAAGTGGGTAGAAAGATCTTGCATGTGTCAGGCGCAAGGGTGTAAAGTTCGACACAGGCAACTTGTGTTGATTCAAGTAGCTTCATCCAAACGAGTCGTGTGTGTGTAGAATAGATAGCTTAGCCTCAATCATATTGGACCATTTGAGGTTATTGAGCACATTAGTCTAGTTGCTTGTAGTTGAGTTGCCACCAGAGTCGTATGCAAAGCCCAACATGTTTCCTATGTCATTGATAAGGGAGTACATCAATGACCCTTTGTATGTGTTGGATTCAGAACCTTTACGGTTAAATGAGAACTTGTATAGTGAGGAGTAACTTATTAAGATTTTAGCTAAGCAAACCAAGGTACTAAGGAATCAAGCGTTTTCAGTTGGTAGAAGTGTTATAGAGGAACCAAAGGATTAAACAAGCATCTTGGGAAAGAGAAGATGGGATTGGAGTTAAGTACCTAAAGTTGTTTGAATAACAAACTTTCGAGGCGAAAGTTCTTAAGGTGAGGAGATTGTAACGCCTCGTGTTTTCAAGTACAACTAAATTCGTCATTTGGAGTTACTTTTGAAATTTGGAATTAAGTGACTAAATTGAGTTAATTAAGTTTTTTTGGGTTATTGGACGAAGTTTATTCTAAAGTCTCAAATTCAACAATTTGGAAACTTAGCTTTCTTTTAGATTTTAGATTTAAATTGAAGATTGAAAGATTAAACCCAAAAGATTTTTCTTTGGATTTACCAAAGAAGTTGGGTTTTTGTTTTGGAAACCATAAACCCTCTTCCATTCTATTTATTGGAGTTTATTTGGGTCGTGGTCAATTAAAAGGAAAGGAAAAACCAAATAGAAAAGCCCTAGAGTTCTCTTCATTCTCCCTTTCTCTTCTTCTCCATTACCCCTTTCGTTTTCTTCTTCCTCTTCTAGCGAACCCAGCACGTCCAACGGACCATAGCAACAACAATCTCCAGACGACTCTTCTCCTCCATGCAACGGCGGCGGTGCGAGCAGATCCGTCTAGCAGCAACAATGCAAACCCAGACACGCAACGGTGCTTCTCTATTCTAGCCTCAAATCCGCGAGCCTCCCCTGGTGAACAATGAGATTTCTGCAACTCCGGCAACCTTAACCACAAAACCCCCGCGGCGACAACATCTTCTCTGGTGATTTTAGTTCAACCCATGTGTTTTCTCTCTTTTTACCAAGGTTTGACACATACCATGCCTAATCGACTTTAGATTTGGATTACCCATTCCCTAATTGATTTTTATTTGTTGTTTAGACTCCATCAAACATCGCCTAGACTGAGTTTGAGATCTCTTGGTGCCGAAAACCCATTTTCCAGCAAGCAGTCTAGTCTCTTTGGTGTTGTTTGGCAAGTTTCACCACATTTTAGACCTTTCGCAAATCCATCTAAGTATTGTAGCTTTGGTTATAACATGTAGAAACCTTCAGTTTGTAGTTTAGGATCTATTCGAACACCTTCGAACAGCAAACATCAAGCGTAAGGGCTTTTTCAATAAGTTTTAATGTGTTTTAGACCTTTCACAAATCACTTTAGGTGCTATAGCTTAGGTTCTAACGTGTAGGAACCTTCAGTTTGTAATTTAGGGTTGATTCAAACACTCTTGAACACAATTCAGCAAGGCATGGGCTTGTATTTACAAGGTTAGCCCCCCTTAAACTCATTCGGACTAATTAAAGTATCTTAGATTAGTTTCTCATGCTCGGATAATTTTTTAATTGTAGTTTTGAATACTTTCGGTTGTGACCCATAACCCAAATAGCATCTTTTTAGTTTGCCCATAAGCTATCAAATCAGATTAGCAAAAAGGGGCTAATTCAAAGGTTGACCAGCGAGTTTTCGAGCCATTTTGGTAAGTTTCAATACGTTTCATCCCCTTTTGAATCCTATTTAAGGTGCTGTAAATTCGTTTCTAACCCTTGGATAACGTTGGTTATAGTTTAGATTGGTTCTAAAGAGTTCACTTTAGCATTTTAAGGTCGTAACTAAGTAAGTATACCCATTTTTGAGCTTTTGGTAGTTGTTTAAAGGATTTTCAAACTACGTATAGCCTCTGAAACTTATTCTCTTGGTTTGGGAACCCTTGGAATATTTTTAGGAGCACCCTAAGTAGTTTCTACCTTTTGAGTCCGTTTGACTGTGTGATGCATGCTCTATGTTCTCTTGTATGATTTCTGCATGAAATATTTATTCTATGCTTTTATGTCTTTTGATGAGCATGCTTGGTTGTTGACTTGTAAAAATTGTGTGAAGTTAGCATGATGATTTATTGAGTTTGAAACATATATATAAGCATGTTTTCTTTGGGCATGAGACATGGTCTAGTAGCATGCTTAGGAAACATGCATTTGGTGAGTTAGTGAGGAGGTCAATGGACCTTGTGAGCTTACTACGATTTGTAGGGTGAGTACCAATGCACCTCGGGTACAAATGATCTAGGGTGGCCTTGTCACCATTGGAATAAGAGGAGCATCGAGGCCTTGGGTACAAATGGTCAAGGGTCGGTGTGATGAGTCTAAAAAGTATGTGTTGGGCCCTTGGGAAAGGGCCAATGCATTACTAAGTCATCGGTGCACCTTGGGTACAAATTGTCAAGGGGCGATGCACAGTTCGAGGCCTTGGTAACATTGGTCAAGGGTCGAACATCGACCTCCATTGAGAGGTTTTGAGGCCCTGTAACAGTGGACAAGGATTCATTCTTCACGAAGGTTTAGTCTTGGAGAGCCTTAGTGAAGGCTAAACATGAGTGTTGAGTAAAAACTGAGTGAGCATGGCATAATGCAGGAATTCATCAGTTAGTTGCACATCATGGTGCAGGAATTCATGTGTTAAGCGAGTCTTATGCATAGTTTACTTGTTTATGTATGTACAATATGATGTGTTGGGATTTATGCCCTAAAGCCTTGTAATTAATGAGTTATTTAATAATTAATAATAATTTCGATTATTTTATTTGAATATAATATTATCCATTATATGAAAAATCCAAGGTTATTAGTGTAATCTTGAACAGTATGTGGTTGACATACGAGAGGATCATGTTCAAGAAATAACATAAAGGGTCATAGAATATGGATATGGTTGGGTGCCTTATCTTGGTAACACTATTGATACAGTCCACTTTGTAATAGTTACAAATGATTTGATCATAATCATTCATGTGGAGACATGTAAGTGAGAGTATCTTATATAATGAGTTTGTATAAGACTGGACCACGGAATATTTAATCTCTATTTATAAATCCGTTAATTGAGAAGATTAATATTTCATCAAGATGATCATATGTGACTTGATCTTAATCCTGACTGATTTATGAACTCCTACCTGTATAGGCTTGTCTTTTGATTTGTATGGGTGAGAGTGGCTTTTGTAGCCGATTCAATAGCCCTACCATTTAGGGGACTTGACCAAATAAGGAGCTGGGAACATAATCTTACAAGATGGAACTCACTCTTTCCAATATAGGGTAATTAGTAGGTGAGTAGTTCCCTTAAATGCTGATTTCGGGACTTGAACAATGGGGCCCTACCCTCTCATTGGCCCGATAGGGACTTAGTTTATGGTTGGATCATAAACAAATTGTTCATTAGAGGATCAATGGTACTTAAGGTGCAAGATGTAATTACAGGGATAAAACGGACTTTTGACCCAACTGTAATTATGAACAACTCGTGAAGGATCGACTTACATGTAGTGGTTACATCCATGGGCATAACTTGTTCTACAATGCATAAGAGTGCAACTCTAGGTCTATAGTGGAGTGACCCTAGAATTAATGAATGATAATTGATTAATTAAAGAGTTTAATTAATTAATTTTATATCATTGGAGCTTATAATTTGTAGGTCCATAAGGTTACCTTGCTAGCTCATATGAACAAATAGGGATCAATTTCGTTGAGAGAAAATTTTGAAATGTTGTAACGACCCTACTTTTAATATTAGACTTTCTAGGGTGTTACTACATGCATGCTAGTGAAATAAAGTAAAGCTTAAATAATCTCACATAAAGGAATGAACTTTTATAAAACAATCAAAAACTTCCACGAATGGATCCCTTTTAAATTTCTTGTCTCAAACCATAAGCATAAATTAAAACATAAAACAATGAGTTAATTTTCATATCACGTCTGCTTGAAAAAAAAATATATTCTAAAAATGCTAAAATGAAGAAATTGCAGAAGGAAAACTTCTATAGGTCACCCATGGCCTCTTGCAGCAACTACCTTGTCATTCGCCTAGGATGCCCTTGCCTTTACCTGAAAAGAAAAATATTTTTGAAAAGGGTGAGTATTTAAAATACTCAGTAAGTGACGTCACTACCAGGGTCAGGATATGCAAACACATATAAAGTGATTTTTAAAACTTTTCCTCTGGTGGGACCTAAAACATTATCATAGTGGAAATATTCCTTTAACTTTTCTCTTCGGCTTGATGTGGACAATTAACCCAACCTAACCTTTCCTTTCCATTTAATCCTTTCAGGTTCATTTTCAATTAACCTTTTTAGGTTCCTTTCCAATTAGATGTACATCTATAATTTAAGGGGTAATTGCCACAGCCTTTGAAATCATTTATCATGAAAAACATACATGTATGCATGAGGTCCCAAAGCATTTTAAACATTTCATTCCATGATGCAACACAAGCAACATTCTCATATAATTTATCATAAATCAAAATCATGAATCATGCATAACATTCATGAGAATATTTGGCAATCAACAAATGAAAATCCATCTTTATATACAACAAGCATTTTAAAATTCATCAAAAATCTATAATAAAATATTTATAAAATCTATTCATTTCAAATTTTTTTTTTTTTCAATTCAGTTCCTGACTTGCATTTAAGCATACCGGCATAAAGTCCTTACCTTGGTTAAGCTCAAGAATCCAAATCCCCCAAATGCTCCCCAAAATTCCACCACCTTGAACCTCAGTCAAACAATTTGGAGCCTAGTCAAAGTCATCCTTAAAGTTAGAAAAAAATTCCAAAAATCCATAATTGAACCCAAAGTTCCTTCCACCACACTAAATTCCCAAAATTAGAATTAATTCTATAGCATTTAACTTAATCGCAAATTGGTGGGTAAAACTGAATTTAAGTCATAAGATCCATGGATTAATCTTATTTTCAATTTGATCTACCATACAACCCAAAACTCAAGGATCTTCGTGACTTACCGAAAATTTCGTTCCAACAGTCCCAAATTCTACTAGACAGCGACACGCTCGTGATTTTCATGTCGAAATGGAGTGGGTATCCTTGAAACAAAGTCCAGATTCATGAATTAAATCTTACCCAATCAAGATCATCAAAGAACTATGTAGAAACCAATTGCTTACCCACAATTGAAGGCTCGCCAGACTGGAAGAGGACAGATCGGATCGAGTACATGAACCCGCAGGAAACGGCGAGTAATGGGGATGGCGGCGGTCTGGGCGTCGGTTCGCGGATTTGCAAGTGAGGGCGATCAGCGTTTCGTTGAATGAGCAGCGGTCGAGTTCTGGGCGTGTGGGCGAGCGGGTCTGAGGAGCGGCGAGCAACGGTCGGATCAGCGGAAGTTGCACCGGCGGTTCGCCAGCGATGGCGTGCGTGTTGGGATTTATGCTCTAAAGCCTTGTAATTATTTATTTATTTAATAATTAATAATAATTTTGATTATTTTATTTTCAATATAATATTATCCATTATATGAAAAATCCAAGGTTATTAGTGTAATCTTGAACACTATGTGATTGACATACAGGAGAATCGTGTCCAAGAAATAAAAGAGTCATAGTATATAGATAAGGTTGGATGCTTATCCTGGGAACACTATTGATACGGCCCACTTTGTAATAGTTACAAATGATTTGATCCAAATCATTCATGTGGAGACATGTGAGTGGGGGTATCTTATACAATGAGTTTGTATAAGATTGAACAACAAAATATTTAATCTCTCTTTATAAATCCGTTAACTGAAAAGATTAATATTTCATCAGGATGATCATATGCGACTCGATCTCAATCCTGAGTGAGTTATGAACTCCTGCCTGTGAGGGCTTGTCCTTTGATTTGCATGGGTGAGAGTGGCTTTTGTAGCCGATTCAATATGCCTACCATTTTGGAGACTTGACCAAATAGGGAGCTGGGAACATAATCTCACAAGATGGAATTCACTCCTTCCCATATAGGGTAAGTATATGAGTAGTTCCCTTAAGTACTGATTTCGGGACTTGAACAATGGGCCCCACCCTCTCACTAGCCCGAAAGGGACTTAATTTATAATTAGATTATAAACAGATTGTTCATTAGAGGATCAGTAGTACTTAAGGTACAAGATGTAATTATAGGGGTAAAACGGACTTTTGACCCAACTGTAATTACGAACAACTCATGAAGGATCGACTTCCATGTAATGATTATATCTATGGACACAACTTGTCCTACAGTGCATAAGAGTGCAACTCTAAGTCTATAGTGGAGTGACTTAGAGTTAATCAATGAAAATTAATTAATTAAAGAGTTTAATTATTAATTTTGTATCATTGGAGCTTATAATCTGTAGGTCCATAAGGTCCCCTTGCTAACTCATAGTAACACTAAAAAGATCAATTTAGTTGAAAGAAAAATTTGAAATGTTCAAATTAATATTTAATATATTAGATATATTAAATATAAAAGAGGAAAATATATTTATTGTATTTGATACATTAAATATTAAAATAATTAATGTATATTAGATACATTAAATAAAATATATTTATTAAATTTGAATTGGATTCAAATTAGGAAATAAATGTCATAGGAGAATTTTAAACGGTTTGAATAAGATTCAAATTGATTAGATAAATGTATTTTAATATATTAGATATTAAAATATATTATTTAATTATCTTCCCTAGACCACTATAAATAGGATCCTAGGGGTGAGCCATTGTGCATTCTTCACAACACATATCTCCTCAATAGAGAGAATTAGAGAATTCTCTCTAGACCTCTTCCTCTTTAATCCCTTGTGGATTTTCTTTCAAGAGGATCCCACAAGCCTTGGTCCTGTGTTCGAGTCATAGCCAGGAAGACTTTCTGGAAGAGATAAAGATCCACCATAAGAATCTTCATATTTTCAAGATATGTTATGCTTAACCTTAATTTATTGTTTAATTCTAAATAAATCAAAGACGATCCAATGCTTCTGCTGCGGGATGATTTGCACGGATTTGTGGCGCGGGCGGTCTGCACGGCAGTGGCTTGGGGTCCGCGGGTGGTTGCGCGACAGCGGCAGCGTGTCTGTGGCGGTGAGCGACAGTCGGATCGAGAAGGGATGCTGGAATTTTTTTTTTGCTTCAAGGGGTGGCTATCGAAAAACAGGGGAGAAGAAGAAGAAGTTGGAGAAGATAATGGATTGAAGGTTTGGTTTAAAACTCACCTAGGGCTGTATGCAGATTAAAATATTAGAGAGGGAAATTAGGGCTTGGCTTAACTATGGGCTTGGGCTTGGCTCAAAGTCACTTAATTAACAAAAATGCCCCCAAACCAATTAATTCCCTTTTTTTCCTTATTTCTTCCCAATTTACCCCCCAATTTCTCCAATTTCCACTATCCAAGTCTCTAAAATTAAATTTCAACACAACTTTAAACATGGAATTGGCCTTACAATAAATTCAAATCTCAAAAATTAAAACTTTAATTAATACCTGAAAGTGTGATCATTACAAATGTTCAAATTAAAATTTAATATATTTGATATATTAAATGGGGGAAAACATATTTAATGTACATGATACATTAAATATCAAAGAAATTATTAATATATTAAAATACATTAAAGAAAAGATATTTATTAAATTTGAATTAGATTCAAATTAAGAAATAGTTGTCGCATGAGAATTTTAAAAGGTTTGAATAAGATTCAAATTGGTTAGATAAATATATTTTAATATATTAGATATTAAAATATATTATTTAATTATTTTCCCTAGGCTACTGTAAATAGGACCCTAGTGGTGAGCCATTGTGTGTATTCTTCATAAAACACACATCTCCTCAATAGAGAATTAGAAAATTCTCTCTAAACCTCCTCTTGTCCAATTCCTTGTAGATTTTTTTTAAGAGGCTCCCACAAGCTTTGGTCTTGTGTTCGAGTCATAGCAAAGAAGACTTTGTGGAGGAGATAAAGACCTGCCAGAAATGTCTCCATATTTAAGTCAATGTATGTTTTTCTTAGCATAAATTATTTTTCATTTAATTCTAAAATAAAATCAAAGTCGATTCCAATGCTTCTGTTGTGGGTTTAATTCAATTATTCCCTTCATGATGCTGGTGATATTACTTTGAATAAGCATGTTTGAGTGCATGTGAATAGTATGTTTGGTGGCTCACTAGGTGTGAGCTACTTACTGAGTACTTTTGTACTAACTCTCCCACAAACAAAGGATTTTGTAGGTAATGAAGAGCTCTACGAAACTGGTGATGTGGACGAGGAGACATAATGGGAGGACACCATTAGTATTATGTATTTTCTTAGTAGGGTTTTCTTTGAATAGCATAGATAGGATTCCAGTTGTTTTGAATAGGTGCAAGTATAGGCCTTCTTATTCTTTATTGTTTCTTTCATCTGTTTTCTGAAGTGTAGATAGGTTCTTTTGGTAGAAGTTAGTGAAGGAATAAAAGCTTTGAGTTTAAGAAACTTCTTTTTTGTTCTTACTAATTTATTTGAATTAAGTATGCTTTGTGTTGATGTAACCGTATTTATTCTGGGAGTTTGGGAGTGTTGTGTTGCTACCAGGAGATGTGGAGTTTGTTGTTGTGTTGTTACTGGTTATAGAAGTGTGATCCTTTACCTAATAAGTGCTAAAAAAAATTAGTTAGCTTGTAGTTATGTCGTTATGTTGCCGAAATTTTTGGGGCATATTGGTTGTGAGTTTAGTAATGTCCTTAAGTTAGGTTAAAATTTGGAGGCATTACAAATTAACTACTATGGATATTTTTCCAACTTTGTTATTAGATAATTTAAACAAATATATATAACCACTATGAATTTCAAAAATTCATGTTCAAATATATGACACTCAAATAAATTTCAATGTTAAGTATTCATAACAAATAATTTGACCATTGATATCAAGAGTTACGAACTCTAATTTTGTAAGACTTGTTGTGTAAAACTATAACAAATAAATATATTTATATTGGAAATTTAATATATTGATATATCAAACATGCATTTTAAGATTGTAGGTAACTAGCATGTTTTATAGTGTTTTTATAAAGCATTAATCCAATATATATAACATGCATGCTCTATATATATGAAATATGTAAAAAAAGTATATCAAATATGTATTGTACATATGTTAACAATGTATATATATGATACTTTAAAAAATGTGAACAATGTACATAACACAAAGATTAACAAAACCAATATACAATAGTAAAATAAGAAATTTCAAAAGACATATGTACCATGTAAAATTAAGGTATGTATAGAGTATTTTATATATCATGCATAACAAACATATACCAAGCTTTAGATTGTCAAGTAGTGAGAACTTAAACATGCATTGTCTCCGCATATTGATCAAGATTTTAAGAAAGAGAGAAATAAATTGTAACATTGAATACATGTTATATAAAAATATCAATTGCAAATATTGATTTAACAATTTAAACTAAGATGAATTCTATGAATTAACACAAATATCAAGCTCAACATGTAAAATAAGATGAATCCTGAATAGTTAAGATGAATTTAAATATTGAATCATAAATAATAAGACAAATTCAATCACATAATTATGATTAAAAAAAACAGTTACTTCTTTAGCATAACATGTAAAATTAAAAACAACATGCCAATGTGCACAAAATAATAGGTTGTCAATGTTAAAAAAATATACACAGTGTCTATATGAGATATTCAATACATATACATTGTATATATGGAACGTTCATAACACAAATCACGGAAACAAAAACAAAACCTACTTTTAACACAAGAAAATGGTAGAGGCTCGTGTTAATAACGTGTTATGGAATAAGAACAACAAAAACAAAGTGAATAAAGAAAAGCAATTAGAGAACAAAATAAAGAGTAGAAGAAAGTATAGAGCAAAGTGATACTCTATTGAGGTGTCTCTATGAATTGTGTTGTACAAATGTTCTCTACAACCTCTATTTATAGGGTTGTGAAGATAATGGTTACAAGAACCAACGTGAATAGGATTCGTTACTCAAGAGGGAACAATGAGAATTAATAGAGAGGTTAATGGAGTGGATATGTAACCTATGAGAGTTTTGGGGCATCTAATTAGAATATTCATAACAAATCCAACATTTTCTAATTAATTTTTTAATATTAATTATGTTGTAGTGGCCAAAGAAAATATTTTTATTTTTTTGGATAAATTATAAATTGGACGTTTTGAGAAAGTTAAAATTTAGTCCCTATGGTTTTAGATGTTAGAATTAGTCCCTATGGTTTGATAAAAACTTTCATAAATAGTCCCTAGAGATTATTTATGAGGGTTTTATCTAACCATAAGAACTATTTATGAGGTTTTATCAAACCATGAGCACAAAATTCTAACTTTTAAAATCATAGGGACTAAATTCTAACTTTGTTCAAACTATAGGGACCAATTTTGTAATTTAACCAAAAAAATGTGCAAGTGACCAACAAAATTTTTAATTAATTTTTACTTTTACTCTCTCATTTAGTCATTTCTAACATATCTTTCTCTCTCTATGATTGGGTCATCAGTCTTTTTCTCTCTTTATTTCCTATTTGTATCTCGCTCTTTTTCTCTCTCTGGAGAGACAAAACCGATCTAATTTTAAGTGAATTTGTTTGTCTTTATCTTTTTGGATGGATCTCAAACAAGATGTGTTCATCTCCCTTAGAGAAAAAAATACATACAGTAGAAAGGAACAAGAGATGTGTATATATATATATATATATATATATATATATGACTAAATTATAGAAAATACTATTGAACTTTGTACTTTGTTTCAAAAATACCCCTGAACTTTCAAAGTTTCATTAATACCATTAAATTTTCAAAAAAAAGTTGAAAAATACCCTTACCATTAGTTTTGGATGGAAACCGTTAGTACTTTGTTTCAAAAATAGACCTAAACTTTCAAAAGTTTCACTAATATTCTTAAACTTTCAAAAAAAAAGTTCAAAAATACTCTTATCATTAGTATATGGACAAAAAATGTTAGTTGTTTGTTTTCAAATACTCCTGAACTTTCAAAAACTGTATTAATACCTTTAACATTTAAAAAAAGGTTGAAAATGCCCTTACCGTTAGTAAAAAATGCCCTTACCAAAAATACACCTAACATTTTTCCTCTTTTTTTTCCTTTCTTTTTCAATACCTTCTTTACTCTCTTCTTCCATTTTTCAATCTCTAAAACTACCCCCATTCAATCAAGATATATAGACTATAGCAATAAGAAAGGAGAATAATGAAACCACCAAGGGACCTTAGGACTTAAATGCTTTAACAAGGTTGTACGTTAGTAATTTGAGTTAGTATGTTTGGGTTTAATACACAAAAAGAGACACATGTTGAGAATTTGGGTCATAATTTTGAAGACATCTAGTGGGAGGGAAAAGAAAGAAAACATATGCATTACTAAATTTGTAGTGGATGAAAATTTTATTAATCCTTTTTACAGTTCAAATTAGTCTATTTGTTATGGTCAGTTAAGAATGTTCCCATAATTGAGAATTCGACAAATGGAGGAAAAATAAGAGTATCTATATGAAAACAAAATGAGGGTATCTTATGAGTTGTTTTCAAATTGATTCTTTTCCAACTCAAGATAACTTTAAAGACATTGACTATTTGGATGTTGAAATTTCTTATATTTATGTTTGGGCATGCTTAGAAATGAGAGAGAGCACCTTTTGTTTATTTAAAGTTCTAATATTTAAGAAAATAAGAGAAATGGGGGAAGCTTTAGAGATTGAAAAATGGAAGAAGTGTGTAAGAAAATATTGAAAAAGAAAGGAAAAAAAAAAGAAAAATAGAGAAGTGTTAGGCTATATATTGAAGCAAATCAGGAGAGAGAGGAAATAGAAGATGAAAGTAATGGGGTGTCGATAAACGATTTTCGTCCATATACTAATGGTAAAGGCATTTTTTAACTATTTTTAAGGCTAATGGTATTAATGTAACTTTTGAAAGTTTGGAGGTATTTTTAAAACAAGCTACTAACGCTTTTTGTCTATATATTAACAGTAAGGGTATTTTTGAACTTTTTTTAAGTTTAAGGGTATTAATGGAACTTTTGAAAGTTTAAGGGTATTAATGGAACTTTTGAAAGTTTAGGGGTATTTTTGAAATAAAGTACTAATGGTTTCCTTCCAAAATTAACGGTAAGGGGTGTTTTTTAACCTTTTTTTTTAAGTTTAAGGTTATTAATGAAACTTTTAAAAGTTCAGGGATATTTTTTAAACAAAGTACAAAGTTTAGGGGTATTTTCTAAAATTTAGCCTATATATATATATGTATGTATGTGTGTATATAAATGTAAGGTAAGCAATATTAATAATGTAAGATGTATATAGAAAATGTTCAATCAACTACCCTTTCTTTAGAACTCAAACAGAAGAAAAGGGAAAAAAAACCAAAAAAAAACTACCATGTCTTTAACAGAAAAACAATGTTCGGACTAAATACAACCATTTTGTAAAACTCAATAACTTTTTTATTTTTTTTAGTTCAACAATATGTAGGGTTAGAAGATTCGATCTCTGGCCTCATAGTCGAACATATATATATGCCTTAACTAATTAAGCTAAAATTTTAAAGATTAAAAGATTCACCGTAGTTTAAAAAGGTATTTGTGTATACATTGTAGAATTTGTTTATAAAAATTATATCTAAATTGATTCGTTAAAACTGTTTGATATATTTTTTTTTTCAAATTTTAAAATTCTGTAAAAATATTCTTTTATTCTTCTATTCCCATTTATTTCTTTAACATATCAATTTTAAATTATAACGTATTTCAGTCATTCGTTTTTTCTTGCAAAGGTTATTTCAGTCAAATATTTTTTTAAAAGACTATTAATAATCATATGTGAATAATTAACTTAAAAAATAATAAAGAAAATACATGGAAACAACAATATAATGTTTCAATTTTCTATTTTCTTACAAAAAGTATCCTACGAAAAAGGTGTTCTTAAACATTACTTTTAAATAGCTTCTAACTCTCTATGTAATATAGTTCAATCTCCATTGTGGCTACTTTGAGCATTAAAATTCTATTAGTTTTTTTGCAACTAAATATTATAAAATCATGTAGTTTTTTTATAAGATTAGTGGAGGAACACATGAGATGGATCAAGATACATGGTAATAAGCCAAAGTGAGCATAGCTCAACAATAATTAGCATATACTCTCAATCAAGTGATCAGATGTTCAAATCCTCTGGCTCCCAAATGTTGTTGAATTCAAAAAAAAAATAATACATGGTAATAAATCTTTTTAACCTACAACATAGCTCAAATAATTAAGGCATTATAACCTCGAACAAAAGTTAGAGATTCAAATCCTCACTTCCACATATTATTGAACTAAAAAATAAAGGAGAATTCTTTTCCATCCCACATTTTTTCTAGCAAAGCTTGTGTGAGGATGATATTTGATTTGGGTATATAACTATTAAAGATCAACCTTTTTTTATTTTTTTCAAATTTTGGAGGATAAGTACTTTCAACCTTATCAATAAAATTCTCTCAATCAATTCTTAAAAAAGGAAGACTTCCATACATCTTTATCATGATGAGGTCTGAATTATGAGAAAGTTAGAAAGCACGAGTGAGCCCTCTCCCAACCATTATTCAAAAGCCAACCCTTTCAATTATGCAAAAAGGAAAAAATAATAATTAAAAAAAAAACCTCTCACAATCATTAATTCAAAAGTCTCTTTCTTTCCTAGAATGCAAGGGTGAGATATGGGGGAAGGGTGTACAATCCAATGTCCCTTTCAGTTGGAACTTTTTCTTTTTCTTTTTATAATTCTTTTAAATACTTTAGACTTTACTACCTCATTCTCCCTTTTTTAAAGTCTTACAATTCAAGCGAGGTGCAGATTCAAACCAGCTCTTATCTTTAAGAAAGGTTACTAATGCCTTGACGAGTTGATCAAATTAACACTTCTTTCTTCAATTTTAAAGAATTAAAATTGGTACAAAATTCTCTATTTGGAAATCAAACTCTTTTGTTAAAAGAAATCATTGATTATTTTTAAATTTTAAAATATTTAGGCATAGAAATTAATTAAATATTAGTAAATACATAATAAGTAATATATTTTAGTTAAATAAAGTAGGAAATGTAATTTTTATTTCTTTATACGAAATAATGATTTTATTTTTAAAATAATAGATTTATCAATATTTAAGTTAAAAAGTTAGTTAATTAATTAACAAAAATTAAAAATCCTTGGACGATGAGGGCAGAGATATAGGGATGTCCACAGGGTGGGCGCAGGGACAAAGAAGTTATTTTAATCCTCATCCCCACAAAATTCTTCGTTAAATTTTGTGCTTTAGGGAATTTGCGGGGTTCGAGTTCCTTACAGGGAATTATTCCTTGTTTAGTTTTTTTTAATTTCAATTTAATCAAATAATTCTTTTGATAAATTTTCAAATTATTAATTTTTCATGGAAAATATCCATTAATTTTCAATTAGATAGTTAATTATTCATGAGAAATATTCATTTAAATATTTAATTTCTTAAAAAAAAATCTCTATTTAAAGATAAAATCCTTAAATCTCCTAAATAGAAAAAAAAATAATATTCCATATCAAATTATCTAATTATCCATACATATAATTCAAACATATCCAATTATCTAAATCATTAACAATAAAACTTTAAATGTATGTATATATTAATAAAATAAAATAATAAAAAATAAGCAGAGCGGGGAACAAAAAATGAGGATGGCAAATACATTCTCCATCTTCGTCTCTGTTTAGCTCACAGAAATTTTTTTTTCCGTACTCCCTCTCCGATTCCCCACCTAAATGGGGATTCTCCATCTCATTAGGGGCGGATTCCCGCAGAACTCTGTCCCCGCAAAAAAAATGGACATCTTGATACGAAATTCCCAAGATTTAGATCTAACAACCTTGCCAATAACAACACCTTTAGATCCAAGACCCAAAAACCACAAATCAAGATGATTTCATCCCAAGGAAGAAGATAGAAACGGATTTACCTTGATGATCAATATCAAGAGTAGAGAAAACTCATTTCTAAACTCAACATTCGAATCACTCTACAAGCAGTTTGATCAACACTACTTGAATGATCCTAGCATGCACATCTAAACACAAGATATGCAAATAAAGTTGCTCATGACCTTTAAGCTCAAAAGACTCCAAGTTCATTGAAACATCATCAAAGTTGTTCTTTACAAGCAATACAAATCCCTTTTTATAGGCAAGGAATGTACATTAACACCCCAACTACCACATTTAATGAGTTTCCCAACCACCTCATTTAATGAACTTCCCAACTACCTCATTTAAGGAACTCCCCAACTACCAAATTAAATGGATTCTAGGATTTGGTTGGACTTTTAATGAATACAAAATGGAAACTAAATTTGCATATTAATACCATAAATAATTAGTTTTCATGATAATGACTTGATCTCCATGATCCTTATCACATCTCTACAGGGGCAGGGCTTTCACACGTTGACTTAGAAAATAAATTACAAGATTTGTTTTTCATTATCCTAAAAAATCATAGTAGGTCTTTTATCAACACCATATCAAATGCAATAATACAATATTTTCAAAAGAAAAAAGTTCAATTCAATTTTTTTCTTTTTCAAAAAATAACAACCAACGAGTGTCGGGACGATTTTCCAATTTTTTTAAAAAAAAAAAAAGGTAAAAGAAGGTGAAGGTCAAAAAATAACAATGAATGGAGTGATTCAAAAAATAAAAACGAAATAAAAATAGAAATAGAAAAAATGAAGGAAATTTTGAAAAAAACAATACACTCCGGAGATGTAAGGGTTGCTATAATCCCACCCTCAAACTTTAAATCTTTGTCACGTACCTCCTTAAGTTACAAAATTTTAAAACTTAAGCCCTTAAATATTGCAAAATGCTCAAATCATCCCATAAATATAATGATTTTAATTAAATTCTTGAATTATAGAATTATTACAATTCAGCAGGTTTCTTTTAACTCTATAAAATTTAAAAACTATGATATTAACCATTAAAAACTTTATTTTTTCACATCGATATGAAGTTTTTTTTTTTCTTGTCATCTCGGTTGAGAGGTAATTCGTGCATTTTCATCTAGTTTCACTTTTATTTATATTATGTCTTTTCAATACGTCAGTACGGTTAAACTACTTCGGTTGTATGTATTTATTTGACATTTATCTTATAGTGTTATAGTTTATTGTACTAAACTTTCATGCCTTATTAAAATAATGTTTGATCCTTTCAACTTCTAAACCATTAAATAAACTTCAAATGGAAAGTTGATATACACATATATTTTTCTAATTTACTTGGTCTAAACAAAAATTTGAAGCAGTATATATATATATATAGTAAGTAGATTAGATATCAAATTCAAAAATGGATTTGGATTTCTTTTAAATAATTAATAGAAAATTCAAGATAAAACTAAATTAATTTTGGTTAAACTACAAATTTAGTCTTGAATTTTGATGATTTGTATTTATTTAGTTCCATCTTTTAAAAAGTTTAATTACTTTACTAAGGTCCTGTTTAACAACTATTTAGTTTTTAAAAATTAAATTTAACATTACTTCCTTTTATGAGTTTCTTTATTTTGTTATCTACTTTTTACAAAAGTTTTCAAAATTTAAACCAAAATTTGAAAACTAATTAAAACATGTTGTTTTCAAAAAGTAGTTTTTGGAATTTGGATAAGAATTTAAATATTTCCAAAGATGAAAACCATTGTATAGAAATTGTGAAAAACACATGCACGATTTTCAAAAACCAAATGGTTATCAAATAGAACCTAAAATTTTAGAACTGTGATTTTACATAATTTCTATCATTAATATTGACAATCAAATGATAATGCAACATTTTGTAAGTTTTAGTTTGAATAATTATACACTAAAAACCTAACATTGTATAATCCAATAAAATTAAAATAGTTAGATGATTCTCACAATAATATAAGTTAAAATAACATACCTTGATCCAGGATGCTGATGTTATAAAGGATTATGTTTCTCTATTCTTGACCTTCTTTTAGAACTTAATTAGGTCTTTTTTATGGAGGAAAAATTCTACTTAAATAAGGTAGAGAGAAGACCAATCCCTAGGGTTTTGTTTTTATATATACACCTTTCATCAGGGTGTTAATTTGGGAAATTACTTTTTAATTAAAGGAAATTGTATCTCGTAGCTAAAAAAAAAATAACGAAAATAAAAAATGGCTAAAAAGTTGTCATATTCAAAATTATGGCTAGCAGTTTTTTAGGGAGGAGAGTGAATAATTTTTCTTTTCATTTAAAATATACCCAGATTTACAATCAATTCCCCCACCATAAGTAGATTTTCTTTTCAAAAAAAAATCTTCAGCCATCTCTCACCTAATTTGGCTAACCTTATCCTAAATTTATGGATTTTTAAATCAGTTGGGTTCCCTTAATTTTCAATTCCATTAACTTTCAAGCATTTCATTTTAATTTAAGATATCAATCACACCTTTATTTATTTTATGTTATTTATAACAATATCAATACATATTTCTTCATATGTACCAAACCACTCAATATTTATGTATATATAACAATACTTACATGGAAACACAAAAACAATGTGTACAAACACGCAATAAATACAACAACATGTATATCTATATGTGTATATACAAACACACATCTTAAGCATCATTGTATAGAAGATGTCTACATGAGTATGCACAAACAATAACCATATCAATCACTCACATATGGATAAGGGTATATCAATGTATATACAAACTACGATAACTGAGGTCCTATAAGTGTTATTTTCAAAATCACGCATTAAAAAAAATCCTAAACAATAGGAGTTTTAGAATTCAAATTTTGTATTTAAAAATATGAAACAAAATTCCTAAAATATCGAGGTACAGTTAAATGATTTATATACAAAATATTTCTTTTTTAAATTTCAGATAAGCGAAGAACACAACTCTATATTCAAACTCAAATTTTCATAATATAATATTCATCCAAAGAATAAAAAAAAATTAATAAGAGGGGTTGGTAAATTAATTCATGTACATACCTTACAACAGTCCTTCAAGTCTCAGCAATAAGGAGTAACGCATAAGATGTAGAGCACTGTTGTTTGAGAGAGTAGAGATGTTCGAGCAAAGAGTGAAATTTTAAAAGAAGATAAAAGTTGGAAGAAAAAAACTGCTGCTCAAGAAGAAAGAGGAATCTGAATCGACTATGTTTATTGGTATGCATTAACTCCTGACAAGTATGGAATACATAATCCTACTAATAGAATTCATAATTACTGATTGTTTCTAGAATTTATGAATATTTACTCATAATAAGGTTTTCTGGTGTTTTATTCTTATTAGGTTTTTGGTGATTTTTTTGGAGCTTTTCTGGCATATTATATTTCAATCGAGATTTCAGTAAGGGTTGGTGTACATACCTCACCGTGGTTCGTCAATACAAGAGGTAGCGTACAATTTTATTGAAGAGGTGGGAAATAAGGGGTTAGATGCATGCAGTTTTGGGGGAGAGAGAAGGGTATAAACAAATACATTTTCTTGGTGGAGATGAGGGGTTTTCAGCGAATGACGTCGTCCTTAATGGTGGCAGCTGAATCATTATAGCTATTTACTCTTTCTAAGGGTGGATGTGATTGATGAATACTTAATTCTATTTACTCTTTCACGCTTAATGAGTCATTAAACATATTTTCATTGGTTGAATGCGTTAAGAAAAATCATTTCAGATGTATTTTCTAGTATATACTCTTAGGATGTAACACTCAATCTTTTTTTTACAAGTAATTTTAAGTGGAATAAATGGTTATTTGCTCATTGATTCAGTTATTGTTGAAGGAATGAAAGTTTCACTCTGCATCGGAAGCATTGGACCGTCTTTGATTTTATTTAAAATTAAACTAAAAAATAAGATCAAGTAAAGTTACTTGGAATAAATATGGAGATATTTTTGGCATGTCGTTATCTCCTCCACAAAGTCTTTCTAACTATAACTTGAATACATGACCAAGGTTTGTGGGAGCCTCTTGAAAGAAAATCCACAAGGGATTTGAATGGAAGAGATCTAGAGAGAATTCTCTAATTCTCTATTGAGGAGATGTGTATTATATCTAATGGCTCAACCCAAGGGTCCTATTTATAGAGACCAAGGGTAAATCTTTGCCAAAATTAAAATATTATATTTTAATATATAATATATTAAAATATATCTTATACTTATTTGAATCTCATTCAAATCTCATACGATATTTATTTATTTGAATCTTATTCAAATTTTATAAATATCTTTTATTTAATGTATCTAATATACTGTAACGCCCGGTTTATTAACAGGCATTAATTTTGAACTATGGAAATTAATTTGGAATGAGAAAAAGGGTATATTTGGAATTGAATAAGTTGTTAAGGGCAAAATTGGAAGTTGAATTTTTAGATAATCCCCCATACTTATCCATTATGTTTTTTTTTTATTATTTAATTATTTAATTATTATGATTATTATTATTATTATTTATTTATTATTTTCTTTATTTTCTTCATCTTCTTCCCCGAAATTTTTCCCCCACCGAACACTTTCTCTTCTCTCTCCCTCCCACCGGACTGCAGCCTCACGCGGAGCACCATCCTCGTCGCCGGTCTCCTTCCCGTCTCTCTCTCTCTCTCTCTCTTCGGCCGAACACCCACCCTCTGCCGATTTCTTCTTCTTCTTCCTCGCCGGCCGCGCAGAAGCTCCGCCGCCACGAACGCCCAGCCAGCCGCCGCACCTCTGTGGTCTATCGCCGGTGAAGCCCACTGCAACTCGCTGCTGAACGCCGTCGCACGCCTTGTCGGACGAAGCTGTTATTGCACAAGCGCCGGAGAAGCTCTGAACCGAACACCCATCGCCGTTCGGCTCAGACCCACTCCCCAAATCGTCGAACCGCACGCCGTCAGCCACTGGAACTCACGAGCAGCACAAAATCCTTCGCCGGAAGCTGTTTCCCCTCAACCCGAAGTAGCGCAGCTCAGATCTCACCGGAAAATGCTGCACGAAGCTCAGGTCCGACCCGTCGAGACCAGATCTGTCTAAATCCGAAGTCCACGCGCCGTTTGGAAGCCCCACGCGCCGGCCACGCGCCGCCGTGCTCCGGTCACGCGCCGCCGTTCGCCGGAGTTGGGTAAAAATTGCCATTTGGTCCGTTTCGTCGAGTTATTAATGTTAGAATGTGTTTTAGCGTAATTCGGATGGTTTAAGACACGTTTAGGAAACTTTTTAGGTGAATTGTCGAGGACCTTGGATCGTACTTGGAGTGGGAACTCGAGAAGCTCATTACTAGTGGAGAAAGGGTATTTTAGTAAGTAAAGACTTAAGGTAAGGGATCTCACAACGAAAGAAGTTTTCAAAACCTTGAGCTAGCTCTATGTTTACTTTGAAAGTTTATGTTTTTCATGTTAAGTATTTAAGAAAGAAAGTGTATTATATGTATGTCTTTGAAATGCGATTGCTTTGAATTATGCATTCATAACTATGTTCTAAAACGAATGGGACCTCATGCATGTGTTGTGTGCTCATGAAAAGATTTATGTAAGGCCGTGACGATAATTCTCCCAAAAGTTTTATGTGGGTTTTGAGGGAACCCGAGTCTTCGGACTCTCTATGCTCCCGGGGTTCGAGAGTGCCCCCACGATGGTAGCCGACGGGCTTGAGTCTTCGGACTCCACGATGGTAGCCTTCGGGCTTGAGTCTTCGGACTCCACGATGGTAGCCTCCGGGCTGAGTCTTCGGACTCCACGATGTATGTTAGCTTTCGAGCTTAACTCTCAGAGTTAGGGAGGACTCTATTCGATGGAAAAACTGTCTTCAGACTGTTCACGAGGCCCTCCGGAGAATTTAATCGTTCACGAGAGCCGCGAGGAAAAGTACATGGTTTAAAAAAGGAATTTTAGGTCCCCTACTAAAGCGATGGTTTACGATGGTTTTATGATTTAAAATGACATGTTGCATGTGATTGAAACTCTTATTTTGAAACTATGATGGACTTACTGAGTATTATTCGTTAATACTCACCCTTTTCCTTTTTAAAATGTTTTCAGGTAAGGCTAAGATCGGCCCTAGCGCGTGACCGGAGATCAGCTACTCGAGTCATGGGAGCCGACCGATCGCGATTCCGCTTCTTTTATGTTTCTAGATGTACATAGAACTCATGTCAAGTTTTTAAATGTTTAGGAGGATGTTTCAAAGTCTTTTAACCTTTCTTTGTAAATCGTGCACGTGTATTTGGTTTTCTGCTGTTTGAACCCTAGCATCATATTGAGAAGTTTGTTGGATGCTAGGAGGTTGTTTGAAAATCTTAGAAGTGTGTTTTTCTATGTCTTATCAGGAAGGGTCAAATTTTTGGTTTTCGCGTAGTTACGCCGTTATGTTGCCGAAATTTTCGGTAATATAGCGACGTGACTTAGTAATGACTCTTAGGTAGCGTGTTGAGCCTATAGGGTCGTTACAGTTGGTATCAGAGCACTAGGTTATAGGTTCTGTAGACTAGCTTACTTCGTAAGCATCAGGTATCCCATGACTAAGTAGTGATTTCCAGTCATCGCGCAGGTACGCCTCCGAAGTAAACTTTTAATTCGTTTGTTGAAAAGCATGTTATTTTTATGAAATGATTCATATGTGAAATGTATTTTAAGTTAAGGAAAGTTTAAGAAAAGTTGAAAAGTGTGATCCCTTTTGATGTGAAGGTTAAACTTGATTATGTTTGTTTGTTAAGTATGCCGCCTAGAAGGAGAGGCAGAGGACGGGGTAGAGGACGTGGTGCTGGTAGAACACATGACTTACCTCCTGAGATGCCAGTGGAACAGGAGGTGAATTCTGGGGCAAATTCCCCTGTTGCTCAGGATCAACCTGATCCAGTTATGGAGCCTGCAAATCCTACGGTTGCGTCGTTGATGTTAGAGGCGATGCAGAACTTAGTACAAGCGACCGTGACGACCCAGTTAGCGCAGATGGGTCAAGTTTCTACGCCAGCTTCACTACAAGCCCGTCACTTGAAAGACTTTAGAAAGTATGATCCAAGGGCATTTGACGGATCCTCTGGGGATCCTACAGTGGCGGAGTTATGGTTGTTCTCTATGGAGAACATTTTTCAGTTGATGAGTTGCCCGGATGAATATAAAGTTTCTTGCACCACATTTATGCTGAGGGATGATGAGTACCTATGGTGGGAATCTACTCAGAGGACCATAGGTACAGGAGGAGGAGTAGTGACGTGGCCGATGTTCAGAGAGGCTTTCTGGAACAAATATTATCCTGCGACCGCACGATACAAGAAACAAGAAGAATTTCTACAACTTAAACAGAATCGACGTCCAGTGGACGTCTACGAGAGGGAATTCACAAGGTTATCTCGTTTTGCTCCCGAGCTGGTAGATACTGAGGCCAAGAAAGCGGAGCGTTTTGTAATGGGTTTGGATCCTCAGGTTAAAGGTGTGGTGCAGGCTGTAGCACTTCACGACTATGCTGCTGCGGTAAGGACAGCAGAGTTTATTGTTGCAGGCCAACAGAGTGAGATTCCTATGGTCCAAAACCCGAGTCAGTCATCCTCTGATCATAAGAGGAGATGGAGTCAGGCGAACTCGAATCCCCAGCGTTCTCAACAGTCTTCACAGTCGTCCATGAGGTCGCAGGCCGCTTTTAGCCAGAGGCAGCAAGTGAATAGGCTGGGACCTAACATTGGGGAGAAACCTCGTTGTAATGAATGTGGAAAGTTTCATTGGGGTCAGTGCCTGATGCGGTCTGGGTTGTGTTTTCGATGTAAAAAGGAGGGACACAGAGCTGAAAATTGTCCTACCCTCCCAGACAGGAGAGGCCAGTCTTCGGGTTCAGGTGGAGTAGGACTTAATAGGCCCGCATTGTAGCAAGGGAGAGTTTTTGCTAGTACCAGCAGGGAGGCTGGTAACTCAGATGCTGTAGTTACAGGTACGCTTCCCGTTTTGGGATATCTTGCGTTTGTGTTATTTGATTCAGGTTCTACATATTCCTTTATTTTTGCGTCTTTTGTGAGACAAGCTGAGTTAGAACTTGAGCCATTACCCTCTGCTTTGTCTGTTGCTACTCCGATGGGGTTGAGTCTATTAGCTACTGAGGGGATTAAGAATGGTAAGATGATAGTTTCCGACCATGAGATGGATGTGAATTTGATAGTCCTTGAGATGGAAGGGTTCGATGTTATTCTAGGCATGGATTGGCTGGCTTGAAACCATGCTAATATTGATTGTTTTCGTAAGGAAGTGGTGTTCACGCCACCAAAACAGGTCAGTCATAAGTTTAAGGGGATTAGAACTGAATTAATCCAAGAGTGGATTAATGACGAACGAGGAACCCCAAATGAGGAAACTATGAAGGAATGGAAAATAAGAACAAAAGAAAATATGATTGAAGATTCGCGGGGTCATTTGAGACTTTGGGGAGGATTAGCCCCGTACTCGTGGTTTAACTTGTTCACCTTTCTCTCTATAGTCATGATGTGCTTTATGTTCCTCTCGTTGAGGAAAGGTGTTGCTCGGTGATGGAAAAGAGACTTAATGGATTTAGTAAAGGAAGAGAAAGGTGATATAGAAAAGATATGTTTGTCTCAAGAAATAAAAAGGAAACGGTTATGTTGAGGTGCCTAATACTCAGGTATGGTGTGCTTTGAGGATAGAAATTCTTAAATGTGGTGAAAGAAATTTGGTTAGTATTTGAAACTCAGAACTTCGTAAGCTTTGGCTGAAGGTAAGAACTTGAGACTTTGGTTATGGAGCCTAGCTTAACATGTGAGATCTTACTCCTAAGGTAAGAGTTTAAACCTGTGAAACCCAAGTCTTCAAAGAAAACTTCTTTAAGATTTTGTTTTAGGCTTGCAAAGGAAACGAAGAGAGCAACTTTCTAGTTGAAAATGGTTATTAGCCTATGTTGCTAAATAGTTGGAAAGGGAACCAAAAAGAGTGGTTCGAATATATGTGACTCCAGTGGATGAATTTGGCAAGGCAATAGTGGAAGTCTGGATCAGATAGAATTGAATTTGGAGGCTGAGGCCGTGGGAGGTGAAACCCAGAAAGCGATTCAAATGATGGTGACAATGCGGATAAACTTGCAAGCTGGAGTTCAGGTTTGGATGAGAATAGAGTTTGGAGTAGTGGTGGTTGTGCAAGGTCCTAGAACCGAGAAAGTGAATGGAATAGCCAACGACAAAGTTGGAAATCGAGCAATGGTGATGGTGATAAGTTGAGTGTTCAGGAATCAGGTTGGAAGGCGACATCAAGAGAAATGAGCACAATAATTGGGAAGTACTAAGTCGTCCTTGAGGCTTGGATCAAAACTATGGTTGGAATGGAAGAACTGAGAATCAAACAAAGAAGAATAATGTGAATGCAGGTGCTAGTAATGTTGCAAGTTGGAGTAAAACTAGCTCTGCAAATAGAGAAAAGTTGTCATTTGATTGGGAGCAATGATCGATGGTAATGTCTCAGTTCGAATACGAGATCTAGTTTCGGAAGATGGTTTTCTTAAGACACGTGGTATCAAGGGATCGTTTCGGTGATTCCAGCAAGGTTAGAATCATTAACCAGGTGGCCTTGACTAGTTTCAATTAGTGAGATTTCAGGAGCTCAAGTAGGATGGATATTTAGTATTAGTGCTCGTTGTGGAGCTGGCAAGTGGTTATTCATGGTATTGTTCTCGAGAAAAGGTTGGTTGAGAGTCGATATAGCTTGGTAAAGTGATCTTTGCTCTATGCTAGTTGAAGGTTTACAAATGCAACTACTCGACCTATGGTTTGGTAGGGATAGATAAGGACTTTGCTTTGAAAGATTGCAAGGCACTATGGGTGTCAGAAGAAGGTTTGAAACCATTCGAAACCTTATGAGCCTAGAGTATTGTTCATCCAGGAGTTGAGCATGTGGCAGCTTAAATCGTTTGAATCCTTAAGAGTATATGATGATAAGTTATGCTGCCACAAGATGGAAAGGGGAATGGAGTTCGAAGATGGTGGTTTTGTATCCCTGATGGTGGCACAATGAAAGGAGTTTTGAGGTTAAGACAAAAGAAATGATAACTGATGTTTGGTTGGGTCGTTTGAGAGGCGAACATGTATTTTAAGTTTTGTAAGACTAGTCACTTTCGAGGACGAAAGTTTTCTTTTAAGGTGGGTAGAATGTAACGCCCGGTTTATTAACAGGCATTAATTTTGAACTATGGAAATTAATTTGGAATGAGAAAAAGGGTATATTTGGAATTGAATAAGTTGTTAAGGGCAAAATTGGAAGTTGAATTTTTAGATAATCCCCCATACTTATCCATTATGTTTTTTTTTTATTATTTAATTATTATGATTATTATTATTATTATTTATTTATTATTATTTATTTATTATTTTCTTTATTTTCTTCATCTTCTTCCCCGAAATTTTTCCCCCACCGAACACTTTCTCTTCTCTCTCCCTCCCACCGGACTGCAGCCTCACGCGGAGCACCATCCTCGTCGCCGGTCTCCTTCCCGTCTCTCTCTCTCTCTCTCTCTTCGGCCGAACACCCACCCTCTGCCGATTTCTTCTTCTTCTTCCTCGCCGGCCGCGCAGAAGCTCCGCCGCCACGAACGCCCAGCCAGCCGCCGCACCTCTGTGGTCTATCGCCGGTGAAGCCCACTGCAACTCGCTGCTGAACGCCGTCGCACGCCTTGTCGGACGAAGCTGTTATTGCACAAGCGCCGGAGAAGCTCTGAACCGAACACCCATCGCCGTTCGGCTCAGACCCACTCCCCAAATCGTCGAACCGCACGCCGTCAGCCACTGGAACTCACGAGCAGCACAAAATCCTTCGCCGGAAGCTGTTTCCCCTCAACCCGAAGTAGCGCAGCTCAGATCTCACCGGAAAACGCTGCACGAAGCTCAGGTCCGACCCGTCGAGACCAGATCTGTCTAAATCCGAAGTCCACGCGCCGTTTGGAAGCCCCACGCGCCGGCCACGCGCCGCCGTCCGCCGCTGCACGCGCCGCCGTGCTCCGGTCACGCGCCGCCGTTCGCCAGAGTTGGGTAAAAATTGCCATTTGGTCCGTTTCGTCGAGTTATTAATGTTAGAATGTGTTTTAGCGTAATTCGGTTGGTTTAAGACACGTTTAGGAAACTTTTTAGGTGAATTGTCGAGGACCTTGGATCGTACTTGGAGTGGGAACTCGAGAAGCTCATTACTAGTGGAGAAAGGGTATTTTAGTAAGTAAAGACTTAAGGTAAGGGATCTCACAACGAAAGAAGTTTTCAAAACCTTGAGCTAGCTCTATGTTTACTTTGAAAGTTTATGTTTTTCATGTTAAGTATTTAAGAAAGAAAGTGTATTATATGTATGTCTTTGAAATGCGATTGCTTTGAATTATGCATTCATAACTATGTTCTAAAACGAATGGGACCTCATGCATGTGTTGTGTGCTCATGAAAAGATTTATGTAAGGCCGTGACGATAATTCTCCCAAAAGTTTTATGTGGGTTTTGAGGGAACCCGAGTCTTCGGACTCTCTATGCTCCCGGGGTTCGAGAGTGCCCCCACGATGGTAGCCGACGGGCTTGAGTCTTCGGACTCCACGATGGTAGCCTTCGGGCTTGAGTCTTCGGACTCCACGATGGTAGCCCCCGGGCTGAGTCTTCGGACTCCACGATGTATGTTAGCTTTCGAGCTTAACTCTCAGAGTTAGGGAGGACTCTATTCGATGGAAAAACTGTCTTCGGACTGTTCACGAGGCCCTCCGGAGAATTTAATCGTTCACGAGAGCCGCGAGGAAAAGTACATGGTTTAAAAAAGGAATTTTAGGTCCCCTACTAAAGCGATGGTTTACGATGGTTTTATGATTTAAAATGACATGTTGCATGTGATTGAAACTCTTATTTTGAAACTATGATGGACTTACTGAGTATTATTCGTTAATACTCACCCTTTTCCTTTTTAAAATGTTTTCAGGTAAGGCTAAGATCGGCCCTAGCGCGTGACCGGAGATCAGCTACTCGAGTCATGGGAGCCGACCGATCGCGATTCCGCTTCTTTTATGTTTCTAGATGTACATAGAACTCATGTCAAGTTTTTAAATGTTTAGGAGGATGTTTCAAAGTCTTTTAACCTTTCTTTGTAAATCGTGCACGTGTATTTGGTTTTCTGCTGTTTGAACCCTAGCATCATATTGAGAAGTTTGTTGGATGCTAGGAGGTTGTTTGAAAATCTTAGAAGTGTGTTTTTCTATGTCTTATCAGGAAGGGTCAAATTTTTGGTTTTCGCGTAGTTACGCCGTTATGTTGCCGAAATTTTCGGTAATATAGCGACGTGACTTAGTAATGACTCTTAGGTAGCGTGTTGAGCCTATAGGGTCGTTACATATACATTAATTATTTTAATATTTAATGTATCAAATACAATAAATATATTTTCTTTTTTTATATTTAATATATCTAATATATATTTAATATTAATTTGAACATTTCAAATTTTAATATTTAATGAATCAAATATAATAAATATATTTTCCTCTTTTATATTTAATATATCTAATATATTAAATATTAAATTGAACACTTCAAATTAAATATTAACTTGAACATTTCAAAATTTTCTTTCAACTAAATTGATCTTTTAGTGTTACTATGAGCTAGCAAGGGACCTTATGGACCTACAAATTATAAGCTCCAATGATACAAAATCAATTAATTAAACTCTTTAATTAATTAATTTTTATTTATTAACTATAGGTCACTCTATTATAGACCTAGAGTTGCACTCTTATGCACTGTATGACAAGTTGTGTCCATAAATATAATCATTGCATGCAAGTCGATCCTTCATGAGTTGTTCGTAATAACAGTTGGGTCAAAAGTCTATTTTACCCCTATAATTACATCTTGCACCTAAGTACCATTGATCCTCTAATGAACAATTTGTTTATAATATAATTATAAACTAAGTCCCTCTAAGGCTAGTGAGATGGTGGGGCCCCATTGTTCAAGTCTCGAAATCAGCACTTAAGGGAGCTACTCATCTACTTACCTTATATGGGAATGAGTGAATTCTATCTTGTAAGATTATGTTCCCAGCTCCCTATTTGGTCAAGTCCCCAAAATGGTAGGCATGTTGAATCGGTTGCAAAATTCATTCTCACCCATGCAAATCAAAGGACAAGCCCTCTCAGGCAAGAGTTCATAACTCACTCAGGATTAAGATCGAGTCGCATATGATCATCCTGATTAAGTATTAATCTCCTCAATTAACGGATTTATAAAAAGATATTAAATATTTCGTGGTCCAGTCTTACACAAACTCATTGTATAAGATACCCCCACTCACATGTCTCCACATGAACTATTTGGATCAAATCATTTGTAACTATTACAAAGTGGGTCGTATCAATAGTGTTACCAAGACAATGTATCCAACCTTATCCATATACTATGACCCTTTAGGTTATTTCTTGAATATGATCCTCCCGTATGTCAACCACATATTGTTCATGATTACACTAATAATCTTGGATTTTTCATATAATAGATAATATTATATTGTTAATAAAATAATCAAATTTATTATTAATTATGAAATAAATCATTAATTACGAGACTATAGGGCATAAATCCCAACAATTGTGTATTAGTTGGGATAGATTGAAGTTTGGGAAGTTGAAAGGGCAAAGAGGGAAAGAAAGGATAAGTTTAGGGGTGGTTTTGGAATTTTGGAAAAGTTAAGTTTTAAAAAAAAAGGAAAATCTTTATCTCTCTTCCCGAAATCCCCCTCATTCTTTCTTCTTCTTCTTTTTCTCCCCCTCATCGACAACTGATCAACGTTTGCTACACGCAAGTGCACATGATTGGAGTAATAAAGATAACTGGAAGTACTCCAGAGTATCGTACCCAAGGGAACGGGTTTTAAAAAAATCTATTAAGATGACACAAAATTTGTTTGCAAAATGCAATTGCGGTAACCAATGGTGTAAAGATGTTTGAGTGGTTGTTTTTGCTAAAGAAAATAAGCAAAAAGTCAATAATTAAAAAGAATGAGATTCAAGTTGCTTATGCCCCTTTGGAAAGAAATGCTACTTAAAATGCAATAGCAATCATAGTTAATACACGAGAACTAAGTAAACCGAATTCAACTTCTATTCGATTTTGCTTTAAAATCTTTAGGAGGCTAAGTGATTAAACCTATATTTCTATGGCTAATCTAACTTAGATATTTTTCGCGCACAACTCTAGTGGTTTTGGAGTCTCACCCTATGTCTAGGGTCGATGTTCAGGACTTATGACTAAGTCTTTTCCTCCATTGCTTTTGCGACATCCGCCATCCCTTAACCCTTTCGGTATTAAGTTCAAGCTTGACAAGCAACACTAGTTGGCTGACTAGGTTTACCCAACATTGAACTCACCAAAAGCAAACATTAGTTCAAATGTTAGCTAGATTACTTTTTCTATCAAGCCTTACATCTTTCCTCTAGGGCATCCACAAACTTGAATCCCTAAAGAAATTTATCTCTTCATAGCAAAATTAAAAAACAAAGTTTTAAAGTAATAAAAACACATAATTGAATTTAAAAGGAAGAAGAGAAAAAATTCTAGAATGTAATAATGAAAATAAATTAACCCAAACTTAAGAACTCAAACTAGAATGAACTTGGGTAAAAAGAAAAGAATATAATAAATTGGAAATTTTATTAAGCTAGATAAACTAAATGCTGAAACTTAAATGGACTTTAACAACTCGTTCGAATCACGAAAATACAACTGAAAAATCAAAATTACAGCAGCAACGAAATCCCTAAAATTGAAGCAAATAAACTTAGATACTGTCGAAAATAAATTCTAAGAAAAACGATAAATAAGTGCCTTTCTTACTTTTCTTTCAATCGACTCAATCCCACTTTTCTCAAAGGGAATCGAATCTTTACTTCCTTCAATTTTCATTGAGAAAGGATCGAATTTTGAAGCTCAATCGGCTGAAAAAATAAAATAAAAAAAATAGCAGCAACTAATCTTGAAAACAGCAGAAAATACAGCTGAAAACAGCAGAAAATTGTGAAAACATCAACACTTGAGGCTGAAAACGACAGCAAACGAATTGATTTTCTTGAGGCTTCTTCTCCAATATTTATAGATGAATTGGGCTAGGAGTTCCTTCTTGAATGAGGCACAATTATGGCTAAAATCTCAGCTAAAATCGTGGAGCCAATATCTCACAAAATTCCTAGATTTTAGGAGATTTGCAGATTTTCCTTTAATTTTCAGATCTATCAAAATTGCAATTGCAATGCAATTGCATTTCTGTTGCATTCTTCAAATTCCTGCACAAAAATATCAAGTAAGTGTGGTTTTCATTTTCTTTTGCTTTCTTTTCTCCATTTACTTAATTTAAAAGGCTTCCAACAATAATTCAATTTAAACCAACTATTTGCTAGCCTTTTTATCTAATAACACACATAAAATAACAAGAATAACTAAGTATAAAGCCAAATAATTCTCATAAATGAGAATTATCACACCCCCAAACTTGAGTTATTGCTTGTCCTCAAGCAATCAAAATCACAGTTATTCATATATGAAATTCAACAACTAACCCAAGTTTTTGACAAAACAAATATCCTCTCAGGAGACATCTCATGCTCATAACACATGTTTATCACAACCAACTTTAATCTCACCTTAGTTTTGTCCTTAGCACTTTTCACCCATACTTCCCTAAAATTGTATCCTTATTCTTCTAGTTTCATCTTGCTTGCTTCCTACATAGGCCACCTTTTGAGAAACAACTTGATAAAAGAAAAACTCCCCCAAACTGATTTCTTTTTACTGTCAAGCTATTCAAACTTGAAATTTTTTTTCTTTTTTTTTCTCTCTCTTTTTTTTATTTTGTAGTAGGGTTCTTTAGTCAATTGTACCTTCGTTCCAACTTACCAACACTTTGTGGTGAAGGTAGTTGACTACGAGCACACATCACTATTTGAAACTATTTTTAACTTACTCATTTCCTGAATCAACCTTTCATGCAGAGGCAATCATGGGTGTCATGACTTTCCCTGGTTACTCGGTTAATTCATGGAAAGAGGAGTATTCTTTTTTTTTTTTTTTTTTTTAAAAAAACTTGGCAGGCTTCATACAACAACTCACAACATGTTAACATTTCATGAATTGCAAAAAATGAATATACAACAATGTGGGGTCAACAAAAGTAATGTAAGGTGTTTATCCCCCCCACACTTAAGATGCGGCAATGTCCCCATTGACTAGTTTTTCTCTTGGGTGGTTGAGATGGCCATACATACTAACATGCTTAACAACCCTAGAATTATAGAAACACAAGCTAAGGTAAATGAGTGGTGGGGTGCTAAGGGAAGTAAAGAAATCATAAAGTTGGGTGGATAACTAAGGAGTGTTTAATGAGCCGAGCCTATTCCAAATATCATCATTGAGGATTTTTTTTTTAAAAAAAAATTAGAGGCACACGATTTCAAACTTAACTGACACAAAACTTCAAACAACCTGGGAGTTAATTAAACAACATGACAAAATTCAAGGAACAAAGACATGCAAGTTTAAGATAACAACATCACAATCCAAACTATCATAGATTTAACAAGTAAAATTTAGGGTGCAAAGAAGAACTCCTCTAATGTCGGGGAAACTCCGGGATGTCGGGTCCTTTGAGGCGTTTGGTGAATTGCTGCATCCGGTTGTAAATTGCTCTGTTCTTTTCTTTCAACCTGGCTAATTCAATCCTTGTTTTACTTTTGCCAATAGAATGTAATTGCTTTGTAAATGCAATCTTATTTCATGCTTTCCTTTCTTCACCTAAACTCACAAGTAAATTGTTAAAAAGTTCTCACCAATTGATTTTTTTTCTTTTTTCTTTTTATTTTTCTTTCTTTTGAATTTCAAAGTTATTAAGTAATTTCCCAGGTAGATCCCCAGTAGAGGTGTTCCCTAAACGGTCAACTTAAATACCTCAGCCTAGACATGACTCTGCTTTAGACAGAAATTGTGTCACACCCCCTCCCGACTACCTGTTATCTTAGCCCGGAGGAAGGCGTGAAGCCAACAGGCATCGTTTCACTTCTTAACGATACCTATGACCCTTTAAATTCCTGATAAACAATCTATACCTGTATACGAGATACTATACATACCACACAGCAGGAAATTAGGAATCTTATTACACATACATACGGAGCGGTTCTGGTTAAACCTAACTTGAACAAGCCAGACACGACCAGACGTGCTTTATACACCCAAGACCACTAGTTCCATATACAACATAACTACACATCCCTATTAAGTTATGTACAATACGAGCAGACTTGCTATACTACGCCAACCACGTACAAAAATATCAGACTCGTAGAGCGTTCAGCAGGCTGTGGCAGGATCTCAGGCACCGGGAGCTCGATCTCTACCTGGAAAGTTGGAAAACATTGAAAGAATGAGCTGGAAAGCTCAGTGAGTGACTGAGTTTGAAACCATTAACTTGTAAATCATATCATTTGGTAAATCATAAGCATATGAGTTGGCAGTCAAGCGCTAACTATAAACATATAACATCAATAGCTTTTCCAGAAATCCAGCAAGCATGTCAAAAATAATAACTATTTATAACATATGTCAATTTAGTCATGTAAGACTCGCCCGGTACAAACAATGTTCATTCTACGATGTAGTGGGGCCCGCCCAGCACTCCCATCGTCTTTGTCGTAGTGGGGCTCGCCCAGCACTCACGACAGCATTGTTGTCACGGAGTACACTCAACGTCGACAACAGAAAATGACCTGTGTGCACACGGTACTATACAACCTCGGGCTCAGTATCTCAACCATTAACTCATTCAGGTCTCAGAGAAACACATGAAAACCTTTAACAGTTCTTGCTAACACATGTAGACTTGGAATTAAGGTATTTCTTCTAGTTTCAGAAAATCAGTATACATAGGTTCACAACGAACAATTTAAATCATTTTTAGGAAACCATATATGCTTATGAATACGTGTTCAAGAGACCATAAATCTTTAAGCTACATCATTCTTAGGAAGTCTTTTGTTTTCATGAACACAAGTTCAAGCATAGAATTTATTTTTAGAATTCATTTTGTCACTCACAGCGTTAATAATAGATTCTTGGTCCGTAAATTTGTCCTATTTCTTCTTGTCCTGTCAAACAAAACAAAACCAAGCATTAGAATCTCGGCCTCATGAATTTAAGGTTTAGAATTGCAAAAACCTTCCCATCAATTTTCTGCACTTTACAGATTTTATACCCTAAACTCACACACCTATAACTTTTCCATTACTTGCTCAAAAATGATGTACTTTATATCAAACTCTTCCTTTTTTAATCCTCTAAAACTTATCTGAAGGAATGAAATTGAAATTCCCAAAGGATATGTCCGTAAATACCTCGAAAGCCACTTCCTACAAAATCGGTTTCTGCACTTTCCAGACTCGTTTTCCTGCTGCACCCTGAACTTAACATGAATTTTAAAGCAACTTCCAGTCAATTTCTAACCACGACTTATTCATGAAAGTTATAGGAAATTAAATCAGCTTTCCATCCATACCTAATACAGCTTCTAATTTGAAGTCTACAGATCAGCACATCTCAAAAACCAGAGGTTCTCCGGATTTGACAGCAAAAACACTTCTCTGACTTCCCTTTCAAAAACCCATAACATAAATTCAGATTTTGCTCGAGCTTCCTTCACGAAAATTGTTCTAAAATGAGTTAACTTTCAAGGAAATCAAACCTCACCTCTTAATACTTCTTGTGGAGCTCAGAATGATCCAAACATCAGATGCAGTCAGGATTGATCACAAACTTTGTCATGCAACTTGAATTGGATTTTTCCCTTTCTTCTTCAACTTCAACTTCAGCAGAACACTTTTCTTCTTCCTTTCACCCTCTCTCACGAAAATTCTGCTTCTTTTGATGAATAATGACAGAATGGGTAAGACTTTTAGATGAGGTTTAAAAAAAGAAAATGGAAATGACAATGGAGCCCTTTTCCTTTCATTTTCATTTTTCTTTTCTTTTTTTTTTTTTTAGGAAAAACAATACAACACATTCCACCTTTCTTTCTCTTTTTTTTATAACAAGCTTACCAATACATTTTTCTTAAGAATTTTCAAGGAGGGATTCCGGGTTTACAAATTGCTTAATCATTTCTCAATTCATAAAAATAAAAGGGTTTTTTTTTTAAATATATATACAAAGTAACAATACCTGATGCCCTCTTTCACCCGATTTCTAGTAAGGAAATAGAAACCTTATCTCTACTCATACCTTCTCCCCAGTAGGGTTTAATCCTCTGGCCATTTACTTTGAAAATGTTCCCTTTCTCGTCCTTAAGATCCACAGCGCCGTGTTGGTATACTTTTTCGATGAGAAATGGTCCTGACCACCTGGATCTTAACTTTCCTGGAAACATCTTTAGTCTTGAGTTGAATAGTAGCACTTGTTGTCCTGCTTGCAGGTCTTTATTTTTTATTCTTTGATCCTGCCATTATTTCATCTTCTCTTTGTATAGCTTTGCATTTTCATAAGATGAAAGTCTCAGCTCCTCAAGCTCGTTCAATTGTAGTTTCCACCTCATTCCTACCTGGTTCAGATCCAAATTCAATCTTTTTATTGCCCAATAAGCTTTATGTTCCAGCTCTAATGGTAGATGGCATGCTTTCCCAAATATTATCCTGTACCGGGGCATTCCCAATGGTGTTTTAAATGCAGTTCTGTGGGCCCATAATGCATCATCCAATCGTAGAGACCAGTCTTTCCTTGAGGGATCGACTGTTTTCTCTAAAATTGTCTTTATTTCTCTGTTGGATACTTCTGCCTGCCCATTTGTTTGCGGGTGATAAGCAGTTGCAATCCTGTGCTTGACACTGTATTTAGCTAGCAGGCCAACCATAGCTCTATTTACAAAATGGGTCCCTTCGTTACTTATTAACACTCTCGGGGTCCCGTACTTGGTGAAAATATTTTTTAGTAAAAATTTCTTCACCACCTTTGCATCATTTGTTGTGGTTGCCACTGCTGCTATCCACTTTGATACATAATCTACTGCCAGAAAAATATAGATATTTCCATATTATGGGGGAAATGGTCCCATGAAATCAATTCCTCATACATCGAAAATTTCTACTTCAAGTATGAAATTCATTGGCATCTCATTTCTAGCAGATAGATTTCCTGTTCTTTGACAACGATCACAGCGTTTTGCAAATTCCTGAGCATCCCTGAACAATGTGGACCAAAAGTAACCACTTTGGAGCACCTTTGCTACCGTTTTGGTACCTGCGAAGTGTCCTCCATATGGAGTTGCGTGACAAGCCTCCAGCACTTTCAGCATATCCTCCTTTGCTACACATCTTCTCCAAATTTAGTCTAGTCCAAGCTTGTAAAGTACGGTTCATCCCAATAGTAATGGCGCATGTCATGAAAAAGTCTCTTTAGTTGTTGTGGATTTGCATCTGGTGGTGCTAATCCGCTCACTAAGTAATTTGCTATGTCTGCATACCATGGGGTTGAGTCTGTCTCTACTGCCAATAGCATCTCATCTGCGAACTCATCCTGAATATTCTCCACTTCTACTTTCCTGGCCCCTTGCCCTAATCTGGACATATGATCAGCAACTTTGTTTTCAGTCCCTTTTCTATCTTGGATCTCTAAGTCGAATTCCTAAAGTAATAAGATCCATCTGATCAACCTCGGCTTTGCATCCTTCTTTGACAACATGTATTTTAGGGCTGAATGATCAGTGTGCACCACAACTTTAGTTCCAACCAAGTAGGATCTAAACTTGTCGAATGCAAAGACAACTGCTAGAAGTTCTTTTTCAGTTGTGGTGTAGTTGACTTGTGATTCGTTCATCGTTTTGCTGGCATAATAGATGTGATGGATGATTTTATCCCGTCTTTGTGCCAGTACAGCTCCTACTGCAAAATCGCTGGCGTCACACATAAGCTCAAATGGTTTTGTCCAATCTGGCTCTATCATGATAGGTGCAGAACTTAGTGCTTCTTTCAGTCTCTCAAGTGCAATTAAACATTCTTGGTCGAACACGAATGGTTGGTCTTTCTCCAATAACCTACATAGTGGCTTGGAAATCTGAGAGAAGTATCTAATGAACCGGCGATAGAATCCTGCATGTCCTAGGAAACTTCGGATTTCCTTGACTGATTTAGGTGGTGGTAACTTAGAAATTAACTCAACCTTTGTTCTGTCAACTTCTATGCCCTTCTTGGAAATTTGATGTCCCAGCACTATTCCCTTTTGTACCATGAAATGGCACTTCTCCCAATTGAGGACCAAATTGGTCTTTTCACATCTACGCAAAACCTGTTCAAGATTTTCAAGGCAATTTTGGTATGTTTCTCCGAACACCGAGAAATCATCCATGAATATTTCTATCGTCCTCTCCACCATGTCTGAGAAGATTTCCATCATACATTGTTGGAATGTTGCTGGTGGATTGCATAATCCAAATGGCATTCTTCGAAATGCAAAAGTTCCATATGGGCAGGTAAAGGTTGTCTGGTCCTGATCCTCTGGTGCGATCGTTATCTGGTTGTACCCTGAGTATCCGTCTAGGAAGCAATAGTATTCTTTTCTTGCCAAACGATCAAGCATTTGATCTATAAATGGGAGAGGGAAATGATCTTTTCTTGTTGCCTTGTTCAGTTCGACGGTAATCCATGCAGATTCTTTATCCAGTAACTGTCCTTGTTGGGATTAGTTCATTCTTCTCATTCTGGACAATTGTCATTATGCCTTTCTTAGGTACGCATTGTACCGGACTCACCAACTGCTATCTGCAATAGGGTAAATTATCCCTGCATCAATCCATTTTATGATTTACTTTCGGACCACTTATTTCATTATCGGGTTCAACCTCCTTTGACTCTCAATTGAGTTTTTCGCTCCTTCTTCTAAGTTGATCTTATGCATGCAAAATGAAGGACTGATGCCTCTAATATCTGCAATTGTCCATCCGATCGCCCTTTTATGTCATGCAAGAATCTGTAATAGAGAAAATTCCTCTTGATCATTGAGAGTGGATGAGATGATCACAGGCAGTGTTTCATCCTTCCCAAGGAAGATGTATTTTAGGTGAGATGGCAAAGGTTTAAGCTCGAGAGCAGGCGGTTCCACTATAGATGGCTTGATATGAATTGCCTTTTCTTCTGATGATCTCAAAGGGCTAATATAAGCAACGTCTTCTTGTTCGTCTTAACTTGTTATTCCTTCTTCATCACTCTCTTCATCATCGCTTTCTTTTTCTTCTAATTGGTTCTGAAACCCATGCAATTGTAAAGAATCTACAACCTCAATCCTCGAACATTCTTCTAAATCCCCTGGATATCTCAATGCATTGAGAACATTGAAGGTGATTTGCTAGTCGTTAACTTTCATTGTGAGTTCTCCTTTTCGCACATCGATCAATGTTCTACCTGTTGCTAAGAAAGGCCTCCCCATAATAATTGGGATTTCTCTATCTGCTTCCCAATCAAGGATGATGAAATTGGCAGGGAAGACGAATTTGTCTACTTTTACCAACACGTCCTCGATCTTCTCTGTTGGTCGAGCTATTGATCTGTCTGCCAGTTGTAATGTTACTGTAGTTGGTCTGGCCACGCCAATTCCTAGTTTTATGAAAACTGACAGCGACATTAGGTTGATGCTCTCTCCTAGATCGCATAGCGCCCTTCTTACATCTGTGCTTCCAATCATGCAAGGGATTGTGAAACTCCCTAGATCTCGCAGCTTTGGTGGCAATTTACTTGTGATTAAAGCACTGCAATTTTCTATAAGAGCCATATTTTCAAATTCTCCCAATCTGCACTTCTTTGTTAAGATATCTTTCAGAAATTTAACATAATTAGGCATCTGTTCAAAAGCCTCCACTAACGAGATGTTAATGTGGAGTTGCTTAAGGATGTCTAAAAATTTGTTAAATTGAGCATTCTGATTCTTTTTCTTGAATCTTTGGGGGAAAGCCGGTGGTGGTCTGTACTCCTGATTGGTTGAAGACTCCTTTGCTGTTGAATTTTTTTCCTCTTCTGGGTGCTTAGCAATTTCTTCCTCTGTCGCTTCACTTGATTTTTCTTCAATTGGTTCCTGGACTTTCTCTTCTTTGCATTCTTTCTTTTCTTCTTCAGAACTCTTGGTCTTCTTAGATTTTTCATGTTCCTTAGGCATCTTCGGGCCATCATAATTTAGTCCACTCCTTAAGGTGATTGCCTTGCAATGCTCCTTACCTTCGCGTTGTGGATTCTCTGTGGTACTTGGTAGTGCCCCTTGTGGCCTATGCTTCATCTCATTTGCCAGTTGTCCAACCTGTATTTCAAGATTATTCAGAGATGCAGCTTGACTCGAATGATGGCGGCCTGGCTCTGCATGATGGAATCATTTTTGCTTATGAACTCTTTCATCAGATTCTCTAGGGATGGACCCTGTACTGTCGATTGCATTGGATTTGCAATCTTCTGTGTGTATTGCTGTTGTGGCTGATTGTTGAATCCTGGTGGCGTTCCCTGTTTCACATATTGATTCTGACTTGAGTTTCCTGCATTTTGTCCACTCCAGGAGAAGTTAAGATGTTGCCGCCATCTTGGATTGTATGTATTCGAATATGGTTCTACCTGTTTTGCCCTATATAATACACAGAAGTAGGATTGTAAGGACAATTGTCAAAGATGTGATTGTCATTACAATAAACACAAGTAGGGTTAGGAATATGATTTATGGCAGCAATTGGAGCTTGATTTCCTAGTGCAAGGTTCTTCAATGTGTTGTTCATTGCAGATATTTGGGCGCTTAACGCTGCTATTGAGTCCACTTCATGCATTCCTGCGATGTTTCTGGTGTTGTGAGACTCATCCTGTCTCCATTGGCTGTTGTTTGAGATCATAGCATCTAGAATTTCGTTGGCCTAATTTACCGTCTTATTCAACAATGAACCATTGGCTAATGCGTTGACTAGAGTCTTTGATGCCTGTGTCAATCCATTGTAGAAATGTTCTATAAGAAGGCAAGCTGGCAAGCCATGATGTGGACATCTCCTCACCAACTTCTTGAAACGTTCCCATGCGGTGTCTTCTCCTTCATTTACTCCTTGTTTGAACGTGGTTATTTCTCCTTTAATCTGCGCGTTCTTTGTGGGGGGGAAGTATTTCAGAAGGTACTTCTCAACTAGCTCGTCCCACGTTCTTATGGAATCAGGAGGGAATGAGTCTAACCATGCTTCTGCATTTCCCTGTAGAGAAAAAGGAAATAATTTAAGTCGCAACATCTCACTCGAGATCCCATTCATTTTAAATGAATTACAAATTCTGAGAAACGTCTTGATGTGTTTGTGGGGATCTTCATTGGGCAGTTCTACAAATTGTCCCATTGCATTAAACATCTGGAACATCACTAGTTTTAGTTCAAAGTGATTGGCCTCGATATTAGGTTCTGCAATTCTTGTATTCAAATTTTGAAAAGTGGCAGCTGCATAGTCTCTTATCGCTCTATCCCTCTCTTCTGCAATGAAGATGGGATTTGCTGGAGGAATTCCCCTTTGATGTTGCATATTATTTGCATTCTGTGGATTTCCTCCATTTGCTGGATTTGCTTGAGGATCAGCTACAGGTGGATCCATTTGTACTTCCTGTAAGGTAGTTTTCCCACGAACTTCCGGTGCGATCAACTCCTGCAATTCCTTTTTCTTCCTCCTCTGCTATCTACGGCGTTGGTGGAAGGTTCTTTCTATCTCAGGATCTAGCTCCAAGAGACGAGGCTTTTTTTGCATGCACTAAACTCGACCTGCAAGTACCTGCAAATCTAGTTTGGACTTCCAGTAATAGAAAGACTGCAATTGCAATGCAATTGCACTCGAGTTGCAATCTGCTCCCAAATTGTGTCTAAAATAAATTTTATTGAAAATGTTGTTCTTCGACAACGGGGCCAAAAACTTGATCAACGTTTGCTACACGAAAGTGTACGTGATCGAAGTAATAAAGAAAACTGGAAGTACTCCATAGTATCGTACTCAAGGGAATGTGTTTTAAAAAAATCTACTAAGATGACACAAATTTGTTCGCAAAATGCAATTGCGGTAACCAATGGTGTAAAGATGCTTGAGTGGTTGTTTTTGCTAAAGAAAATAAGCAAAAAGTCAATAATTAAAAAGAATGGGATTCAAGTTGCTTATGCCCCTTTGGAAAGAAATGCTACTTAAAATGCAATTGCAATCATAGTTAATACACAAGAACTAAGTAAACCGAATTCAACTCCTATTCGATTTTGCTTCAAAATCTTTAGGAGGCTAAGTGATTAAACCTATATTTCTATGGCTAATCTAACTTAGATATTTTCGCGCATAACTCTAGTGGTTTTGGAGTCTCACCCTATGTCTAGGGTCGATGTTCAGGACTTATGTCTAAGCCTTTTCCTCCATTACTTTTGCGACATCCGCCTTCCCTTAACCCTATTGGTATTAAGTTCAAGCTTGACAAGCAACACTAATTGGCCGATTAGTTCAAGTGTTAGCTAGATTACTTTTGCTATCAAGCCTTACATCTTTCCTCTAGGGCATTCACAAATTTGAATCCCTAAAGAAATTTAGCTCTTCATAGCAAAATTGAAAAACAAAGTTTTAAAGTAATAAAAACACATAATTGAATTTAAAATGAAGAAGAGAAAAAATTCTAGAATGTAATAATGAAAATAAATTAACCCAAATTTAAGAACTTAAGCTAGAATGAACTTGGGTAAAAAGAAAAGAATAGAATAACTTGGAAATTTTATTAAGCTAGATAAACTCAATGCTGAAACTTAAATGGACTTTAACAACTCGTTCGAATCACGAAAATACAACTGAAAAATCAGAATTACAGCAGCAACAAAATCCCTAAAACTGAAGCAAATAAACTTAGATAGTGCCGAAAATAAATTCTAAGAAAAATGATAAATAAGTGCCTTTCTTACTTTTCTTTCAATCGACTCAATCCAACTTTTCTCAAAGGGAATCGAATCTTTACTTCCTTCAATTTTCGTTGAGGAAGGATCGAATTTTGAAGCTCAATCGGCTGAAAAAAAAACAGTAACTAATCTTGAAAACAACAGAAAATACAACAGAAAACAGCAAAAAATCGTGAAAATAGCAACACTTGATGCTGAAAACGGTAGCAAACGAATTGATTTTCTTGAGGCTTCTTCTCCAATATTTATAGATGAATTGGGCTAGGGTTTCCTTCTTGAATGAGGCACAATTATGGCTAAAATCTCAGCTAAAATTGTGGAGCCAATATCTCACAAAATTCCTAGATTTTAGGAGATTTGCAGATTTCTCTTTAATTTCCAGATCTATCAAAATTGCAATTGCAATGCAATTGCATTTCTGTTGCATTCTTCAAATTCCTGCACAAAAACATCAAGTAAGTGTGGTTTTCATTTTCTTTTGCTTTCTTTTCTCCATTTACTTAATTTAAAAGGCTTCCAACAATAATTCAATTTAAACCAACTATTTGCTAGCCTTTTTATCTAATAGCACACATAAAATAACAAGAATAACTAAGTATAAAGGCCAAATAATTCTCATAAATGAGAATTATCACACCCCCAAACTTGAGTTATTGCTTGTCCTCAAGCAATCAAAATCACAGTTATTCATATATGAAATTCAATAACTAACCCAAGCTCTTAACAAAACAAATATCCTCTCAGGAGACATCTCATGCTCATAACACATGTTTATCACAACCAACTTTAATCTCACCTTAGTTTTGACCTTAGCACTTTTCACCCATACTTCCCTAAAATTGTATCCCTATTCTTCTAGTTTCATCTTGCTTGCTTCCTACATAGGCCATCTTTTGAGAAACAACTTGACAAAAGAAAAACTCTCCCACACTTATTTCTTTTTACTCCCAAGCTATTCAAACTTGAAATTTTTTTTCTTTTTTTTTCTCTCTTTTTTTTTTGTAGAGGGGTTCTTTAGTCAATTGTACCTTCGTTCAAACTTACCGACACCTTGTGGTGAAGGTAGTTGACTACAAGCACACATCACTATTTGAAACTATTTTTAACTTACTCATTTCCTAAATCAACCTTTCATGCAGAGGCAATCATGGGTGTCATGACTTTCCCTGGTTACTCGATTAATTCATGGAAAGAGAAGTATTCTTTTCGTTTTTTTTAAAAAAAAAAAAAAAAAAACTTGGCAGCCTTCATACAACAACTCACAACATGTTAACATTTCATGAATTGCAAAAAATGAATATACAACAATGTGGGGTCATCAAAAGTAAAGTAAGGTGTTTATCCCCCCCAAACTTAAGATGTGGCAATGTCCCCATTGACTAGTTTTTCTCTTGGGTGGTTGAGATGGTCATACATACTAACAGGCTTAACAACCCTAGAATTATAGAAACACAAGCTAAGGTAAATGAGTGGTGGGGTACTAAGGGAAGCAGCCTCCTTACAGCGCATAGGTAGTGGGTTTGTTGTGGGTTTCCTTCTTCTAGTTTTTGATGTTCAGATATGTGTTGCTCTTTGATAGTCTCTCTCTCCCTTTCCAGCAAGTTCAATTCCAATGTAGTTCGATTTCTATGGCGCCTAAACGTGGTTCTAGTTTGTTTGGTTTTTCAAGTGGTGTTAGATGAATTCTTGAGTTTACCCTTAATGGATGTGGCACTATTCCAGATTACTCATAGTCTTTAAAACTTGAATTTTGCATAGTTGGGTCCATCCAACATCGAACTAGCAAGCTTTTGGTAGCTAATGTTAGTAAGGTTCGTTGTTAAGGTACTTCTTTACACTCAATTGGACCCATGATTAAATGCTATGTTTTGTCCTCTAACTTTTGGAACCTTATTGTGCAGAGATTAGGGGTAGATTTGGTGTTTTAGAACTTACCCATAACGCATTAGACTTTGTTTAATGTTACCCATTGCATCTGGAGGTTGGGTTGTTGAGTTCCAACCAATTCAACATCAAATTCAACAAGTGAAGGTGCTGTTTAGGTAAATTTTCTTGGGTAATTTTTGTCTCAACTCGTTTGGATTCATGGTTGAAATTTAGAATGGTTTGTTAATTGTTTTTAGGACTTTGTTTAGCGATTTGGGATCAAGTATTCAAGTTACAGGTTTCCTTGAAGCTTGGAATTATTTATGTGAGTTCTGTAGCCTAAAGAACTAAGTTTAAAGTGTTGTTGGAAGTATTTTTGGCAAGTGATTTTGGAAGTTTTAGTTAAATTTAGGTCTGTGCAAATGCTAATCGTTTTTCTCTTCTGTAACTCTTTTAGGAGGCGCTTAGGACTTCTAAAGGGAGTTTGAGATGCTTTGGAAGTGTTTATTGATTTTTTCTTAAAAAGGTAAGTAGTCAATTAGACTTAACCCCTTTAAGATATTGAATAAGATTGGTGTATGTATTTTTCTTTGGAGTTTTGTGAATGTGTAAGCATGCTTAAAATTGTATGTGTGGGGCAAGTGGTTGTCGGCTGAACTGTTCTGAAATCTTTCTTGAGCTTAAGTTGCCTAAGCATGTATTATATTAGTATTAAGGAGTTTAATTTTTGTAGCGCTTAGGACTATCGAGTGCTAGCATGTGTAGGAGTCATGGTTAAGTGAAATTTTTGTTATAGAATATTGTTGAGAATTATGTGTGAATGTATGGATAGGATTTAAACCGAATGAACATAGATGTTTGGGCTTTCTGAGATGTTTGGTTAGTTGTAGAATGTTGAATAATTGAGCTATTAGAATGAATGGTTAAGTAAGGTCTATTTGAGGTGTTGGGGTGTTTAACCGAGCACGGAATGCCTGAAACACTTGAATGGTTGGATAGGGTTTAGTTCCTTTGCACTACTACAAATTTGGCCTTTATTGACAACTAAAAAATGTCAACTATCACTTATGTTGACACTTTTTGGCTGTCAATAATGGCGGTGTCAACATATATCAAACATCAACATTGCTATATTCGTTGACGGCTAATACACATCAACTGTTATGGTTTTATTAACGTGTTTTGACCATCAACAATAGTAATGTTGACATGTATTAGCCATCAACTATAACCTACAACCATCAACAATAACATCGTTATTGACGTTTCTGAGCCGTCAACGTAGGGTATAGTAGACATGTATTAGCCGTCACCTATAACCTCCAACCGTCAACAATACCAACGTTATTGACGTTTATGAGCAGTCAACGTAGGGTATCGTTGACATGTAATAGCTGTCAACTATAACCTCCAACCGTCAACAATATCGTTATTGACGTTTTTGCGTTGTCAATGTAGGGCATAGTCGACATTTTTTCATTGTCAACATTCATGCAAAACGTCAATAATATGCCTTTCATTGTCAACATTCAATGTGCTGGCCGTTAATATAAGTTTGGCTTGACGTGTTTTAGCCGTCATCAATAACTATAGTTGACATTGCGTGGTGTCTAATATGACATATTTGTTGATAGCCATAATTCGTCAATTTTAATTTTTTAATGTCGTTTTTTAACCGTCAATTATACGTATTTGAAAAAAATAAACAAAAAATTGGATATTTTTCACCCCTCCTCTAGTGTATTTATATGTAGACATTCTATCAAATTCGCATTTTCATAACTAGCTAACAATTATCAACTTGCATTTCACACAAAAGTAGGTAACAATTCAATTGCAACTCAATAATTACATAGCTAGCTACAGATTTCATCTAAAATCAGAATCACAAATGAACAAATAAATTTCCATTAACTAACTAATAAGCTAAATGCATCATTCCAAGCAAGTTGTTCAAAAATACTAACATTTGAGACAAGTATGTTACCAAAGATTCATCACATGTATTGGGATACAAAATCACACAACTCAATTCTAATCTCGCCGAACTCTGATTGGCTAAATTTACCTTCTCTTGTCAACTGCAAACAAATATGTGTACATAATATATTAAAAAAAGTTTAACAAATTAAAAAAAATTAAAAATAAAAATAAGATCAAGTTTGTACCACATCTGTAATCACTCTGCTTCTATGAGTTATTATATCTTGTATGAACTTCATAGTGTAGTACCTACACTCCGTATTACCCAATTGCTTAGCACACTATATAAATAGTTTAAAACGTGTAATAAGCATACCTGAATACATATTGATAGTAAAAAAATAAATTGAAATGATTACCTGAACAACTACTCAATTAAAATTAGACTTCTAATATTGGTTTGAGCATAAAACATCCTTATAACCCTACGTACAAATAAGAATAAAAAGTAGTTAATAATTGTTTTAATAAGAAACATACATATGCAAAAATAATAATATACTTGCGCATTAACTATAGTTTTCACATAGTTGCGAATGTCATGTCCGATGGAGTCGATCGACCAAACTGTAGAACTTTTCAATGATATAACCACAAACATCCAATGGTTTCTAAATACACAATAATTAGCCAATATAGTTAGAATATAAACAAAAAGATACAAGGAAATTAATAATGACATGTTTTTAAATACTTATTCTGGATTACAAAGACATATCAAGAATTTATTCTTAATCTCTCTTAGCCTATTATATAGGAATCGATAACGTTGCTCTTCAGGTCTTTGAGCCATGAGAAATTAATGATGGCTAAAGGAATGCATATTGTTCTAGGATGATTGGTTCAGATTCGCATAAGTATCTAAGATTAAAGAAAAACATATTAAAGTTAAAAAGATAGAAGGAAATTAATAATATTTGACAAAATTAAATACTACTTACGCGATATAAGCCGATATAACTGAGCTTGCTAGTTCCTCCATCATGTTGAACTTCTTCATGTTATCTTTCATCAAGTGAAAGTTGAAATCATAGCCAAACACATGCTTAGGTATTAGGATGTCTAAATACTCATCTTTCATGTCCTCTAAAAATCTAAGCATGTATTTAATTGCTACTGGCATTTGCAATCTTGACACATCATTCTTAGGTCTCTTCTCTTTTAATGTAGCTAGCTCACGATGAGTTTTCTTACGTTCCTATATAAACAATGTTATATATTGAAACAAATAGACATTAATCTAATAAAGAGTGCTTTTAAATAAACTTACATTTTCTTCTTTATCTACAATTACAAGACTTTTTGGCCATGGAACATGAGAGCCAATTGCATTGGAATAGTCTCAATACTCCCAGCTATAGGTATGGGCAATAGAGCATTGAAGTTAGATACAAAAGTTATGAGTACTCGCACATCGTTCGGTGAGAGAGGTACCCCGTAAACAACTTCATGAGACTTTATCCTCTCATAAACAATTCCTGATGCCACAATATTTTTTATATTTCCAATAGTTAAATCACAAGATTTTCCTTACAAAGTATATTTAAACCATCACTTAGTATTTCTATAAAATAATACATACACCACATTTAATGAAAATTTAAAAGAAGAGTTACCTAATCAACTTTTTCATTAGACGTCAAAGCTTTTGGTGCTTGTAGTTGGCAACTACCCCTATCTAACAATGGAGTTCGTTTGCCACTATTTTTTTCGTCATTCTTCTCGAGCACTTGTTTCGCTATTCGAGTATATTGCGTCATAAGTTCCTTCTTTTCTTTCTTCTAGCTTTTTTCCTCGTCAGAGTTCTCTTCATATACTTGTTCATTAATGTTGTAATATAAATTTGGCTCTACATTATTTCTAGAGTAGCTAGTAAGGGTTTCTCCATGTCAAATCCAATTATCATATCTTTGGTTGATACCATATGCAACTAAGTGGTTCCTGACTTCATTAGTGTTGACAATCTTCAAATTTACACACTTAACACATGGACATCATATAGAAGTTCTACCACTCGCATGTTCACGTGCAAACTCAATAAAAGTTTCAACATCTTCTTCATACTCTTTAGATAATCTATCTTTCGACATCCATAATTTATCCATTATGTAATAACCTAATCAAATGATGTCAATAGAAATGTTTTAGTTAATAAAAATAAACCATCATCAAAATACAAAACACATTGAAATTATGAGACATGTCACAAAACACATTTATTTATGAGCAATGATCACATACAATTACTCGACATTCCTATACTACCCTCGTTCTCATTTCAAATTAATCACATACGTTTCAAGAAGAAGAACATGCAAGAAAGGTACCAAAAATTAAAAAATGAAAAAAAAGAAACAAATAGGAGGTAGTTTCACACTTTCCAATTTCAATTCTTTTAACAAACAACCAGTTCCAATGCAAATTAAAACAAATAAACATATCAACAATTAAACAAATACCTAGCAACAAATCAACATTAATTGTGTTGATTGAGGTCTTTATGTTTCTCAAACAAGACAACTTAGTAATGGTCCACAACTCAATTACAAAGTATAGTATTTGCAAATAGAACAATCAATCTAATTAAGCAAATTGAACACCACATTATCATTTAGTATGAGCACCCTCACCAACCACCGGTCCTTCTACACAACTCTTAAGATACTAATTTTCTCTCTCTAATGCAAAATACATAACCAATAGAAAAACACAACCCTAATGCGTCAATTGGCAAAACAAATTCGAAGATTGAAAGATGCAATCTAGCATAAAATCAAATGAATTACCTGGAACTATCGAGAAGATGAGAACAAAGCAGGAGATTGGAGAACAATACATCAATTTCAATCTCAAATACGACCAAAAAGAAGAGAGAAACTGTACATATGAATTTAGAAAGAATGAGTGGATAAACAACAAGCACTTCTTTAATTGAACAACATTGACCACTCAATAGAATGATTGAAATCCAACAAAATAGCCTGCTATTGCCCATGCAAGCACTTCTTTAACCAACATTGACCACTCAATAGAATTTATCAAAGAGAGCAACCACTTCTAAAAGAAAATCACTTTTTATTCCCAACACTTTCAACTCTAATGTATATACAAATTCAAAGGCAATCAATTGTAAATGTATAATTTAATATCAGTTGTTAAAAATACAATAGACTCTAACAAATAAAAATATATAAGTGTGAAAATACTAAGTAACGAAAATAAAAAATAGAAAGAAACAAAACAGAAATTTCCAAGTATATCCTTAGTACAATGTCCAAATATTTTCTAAGTACAATTTTCAAGTATTTTCTAAGTACAATGTCCAAGTCAAATTTTCAAAAATCAAATTTCCAGGTAACAATCAGTTCAAAGTATTTTCTAAGTACAATCTCCAAGTAATAGAACGAAAATTTCTCATGATGAATTTCTCTAAGTAAAATTTCCAAGTAATAGAATCAAATGGCCTAATTTATTTTGCCAATCCATATCGATTTCAAAAAAAAAAAAAGAAAAATTTAGGGCTATTGGACAAACCAAGTGAAGTAATTTAATGGTCGTTGGACTTAACGGTGTGAAGCAAAGGGGTGTTTGGACTTACATACGTGAAGCAACAGGGTAGTCGGACGATTGATTGAAGTTGACGGAAGCGAAACAAGGGAGGCAGAAGAGGAAATCAACGATGGCGAGGTTTGTTGGGGTTTTTTTTTTGGTATGAAAATAGAAGGAAGTCGACGACCACAGCTGATCAGAGGAAGAAGAAGGAAGTTTGGTCCACGATGAAGCCGTTAGAGGAAGAAGAATGTGGGTGTCGATGGTGGGGGCGTTCAACGGCAATAAATTGAGGGAGAAGAGATCTAAAATTGAGTAGGGTTCTTTGGTTTTATCTTTTATTTTTTTAATAATAAATAAACCAAACGACGTCGTTTTGATTAAAATGATTTTATTAACAAAATAAAGCCCCTATGTTGACGGTCTATGCTCGTCGATAAAAGCCATATATGTTAATGGTTATCGGCCGTCAACAAAGGCCCTCTTCTCCGCGTCAACAAAACAATCAATAGTTGACGTGTAATAGTCGTCAACGAATACAAAACACGGAGCTCATCCAATTTTGACAGGATTTTTCAGAAATACTGTCAATAAAGCTATCAATGTTGATGGTTTATTGCGTCAACTTAAATATAGACCTTTTGTGACGTTCAATAGCCATAAATATATGTATTTCTTAATTAATAATTAATTTTAAAGTGGAAATTAACCTTTTATTAACGGTTTTTTGTCTCAAACGTCAACAATTCCAATAAGTCACTCGTCAATAAAAGCTAAATTTGTAGTAGTGTTGGGATGTTGGATGAGTTGATTGTGTACAAAACATCAGAGTTGTTAGATTGGGCTAGTGGCCGATTTAGAATGCCTTAAAGGTATGCAGTGCTAAGGTTTTTCGTGTATTCAGAATGGTATAGATGACTTGGCATGTTTAATGTGTTTTAGTTGGGTCTGAATCTTGATGGGAGGATAACCGTTGTTGTTCCTAGCGTGTTTAGGGAGTTAGCACTGGAAGAAACTACTTAGGGCTACAAGCTGCTAGCAACTTGATAGCATGCATAAGTGTGCTATTTCTATGCTTAGTGATAAAGAGCTTGTCGGAGGCTCTATCAAATATATTTATAAAGCTAAACCTCTAAAATTTGTAATAATAGTGGCCAGGGTAGATCACAGGGATTGGATTTCTTAGTTCATTTAAGTTTCGTAATTACTATCACTTAACTTTATTTAGAGAAGAAATCAGATGCAAACAAGTTAAATAAAAGAGCTAACCTAGAAAGCAAAAGATAAATGGAGACACAATAGGAGAGAAATATTCTGGAGAATCAATTTCACCAATTAGACTTACAGCCAAAATCTACCAAGATTTATCATACAACTATTCCATAAGCCAAGAATTGAGGGTATTAACTGACTCTTTCAAGGGATTAAGCAACTTTTTTAAGGGCTTCTAAGATAATCCTCCACTTTCATGCAAGAATTTACAAATAGTCATGCAATTAAGTTCTAGCCTAAACAAGACTTTTTCAAGCACAAATTCAAACCAATAAAAACAAATAATTCGTGATCAAGAGATTATAAACATTAAATACATAAAAACATGAATGAAACAAAAGCATTCAATCAAGATACTTAATGAATTAAAATCTCAAGTCTGGCTACATCAAAACCCCAAGTGTTAGGAACAAAGATACTTAAATTCATAAAATTAAACCTCTAAGTTCCTAATTTACAGCCACAAAACATAAACTAAAGCTAAAGAAAAATGAAGAAATTAGCAAACGATGGTCGATCTCGCGTTCCCGTCTTGATCTCTATGTCCCTCGAGCTTTGGATCTTCAAAAAATGCTCCACAAATACTCCCAATTGCTCCCTAAACTCTCAATTTTAGCTTGGAATCGAGATTAGGGCTACAACTCTCGGATTGGCCCCCCAAAACGGCGCCCCAAAATGATGATTATATAGTAAATTGTGAGGCAGCGTTGAGACACTGAGCAGCGTCTCAACACTACAAGAAAAATCTTTTCCGTGCGTTTCTGTATTAAAAATAGCGTTTTTTCGTTTTTGTAGCGTCGAGACGCAATGGAGAGCTTCGCGACTCTACCCTGCAAACAGCACTAGCCATTTTTGCTATATCTCTTTGCTCGAGTGTCTGAATGACCTTCAGTTCGATGCGTTGGAACCGTGATTTGATGTAAAATCTCCCAGAATGTGCCTTATGCTCAAATAACATCTTTAATCTACTTAAATTTTCAATTAAGCTTCAAAAGGCTCCAATATCTACCAAAATACTACCAAACACTTGGTTTTGCTCCTCAAGCTCGGTTTCTACAAAATTAAGAGAAATAGGCATAAAAGCTCACAAAATAATCACAAAACTAGCATAAATAATAGGATATAAGATAACATTATTACATGCTATCACTTAGTTTTAGGCTAGTATTGTTATGATTTTTATGTGCTTTCATGTGTTTTTATGTTTATTTCTTAGAAACTGAGCATTTGGAGCAAAACCGAAAATTTGTGAGATAATTGAACAAATTTGAGCGACTTAAGGCTATATTTAAAGATTCAAGTGTTGAAGAAGAACAAGGCATTTGGACCCGAGGGCAAGTGTTGCAACGCCATATAAGAAGCTTTTCAACCTTGAAAATCCCAGGCATAGCGTTGCAATGCTACTCAAATAGATTTTTTCCCTTTTTACAACATTCGAAGGGACAAAGTTGCAACGCTACCCCTAGCATTACAACGTTGTCTCGACTCTATAAAAGGGAATTTTTCATTAGAGAAAAGGGAGCGTTTTGGAGAGACCTAAACCCTATTTTCGATAGAAGCATTGTTTGGAGGTCTATAGAGCATATTGGAGAGCTAAGGAGCATACTCAAGGCTCGAAATTGTGGGACATCACGTTAGGAACAAATGTTGGCACGAGTCGTCCAGTTTTTCTCTATTCTCTTTACTTTGTGTCTTTAATTTTAGGATTTAGCGAACTGTGTTTGAATGTATTCGAGTATTATAGACTCATAGTTGATTGCATTATTGTTATAAGACTATGTTTGATTTATTGAATGTGTTTGTAATGTCTTTTATGCATCTTGAATTAATCTTTTAAGCTCCCGACCATAGCTTTGTATGTTAAGTTAAGTTTAGCTTGAGAAAGTAAATTTAACTAAGGACTTAGATGCATAACTATGATTAATCTATTGAATGAGAATTAATAGGTTAATACTAGAAGTCATTAAGAGAATTTCATAATGTCATGTCTAGTTATAGGAATAGACCAAGGGGTTGATTTATTTCTTGTATGAGTTCAATTGGGCTTGAGAGAGTCAATTGAATATTTTAGTAATTCTTGGCTTAGGACTGTTGCAACCTTCATAATTCTTTAGTCAATTTCATAGTTGTGCTTCATGAATTGCAATTAATGAATGTCTCTCTAAAATTGGACTCCAACTTTGAACATAATAGTTTAGGTTTTATGTATTTGTCAAAAGAATCAAATCATAGTTAGATTTCTCTAAATAAAATTGGGTATAATTAACTGTGGTACTTAATTAACCTAAGAACTTCAATCCCTGTGGATGACCCTAGCCACTATTATTGCAAAATATTTAGAAGTCCAATTTTTATAAATTTAATCTTGATAGGACCTTCGACAAGTCCTTTATCACAACTTCCTAGAAATGGGATAAGTTGGTTTCCTTCATGCTAGACTAAGAGGTAAGTGGACATTCGGACTTGCTTATTAAGATTTCGAATGCAAGGAATGTGTGTGAGGCAAGCTTTCTTGAATGTCAGTGAATTGTGTTTTGCTTGAATGGGTATGGGGCTTTGGTGATGTGGAATTCGTTTGAACTTATATTTGAGCCGTGTCTACCTAAACTTGTTCGACGTTGAATTCGTATCTCTAGTTGTGTTTGTAATTCTCGGGCTAGGTTGTGGATGTGGATCTGACATGATGGGATGGATTTGGCATGGTGGATTAGCCTGGAGGTTCCAAGAGCATCATGAATGAACAAAAGCCCGTTAGGCTAGTGCCACCTACCTTTTTCCCTATGCAAGCTTGTATTCCTAGGATGTTGTGAGATATATTGGGCATAAGGGTTGCTTTCCCTTTTTCCTTGTGCTAGCTTAAATGGTGATTCCCTATTTGTGATTAGCATGAGGGTTGCTTTTGTTCGCTGAGTTGTGCTAGCTAGGGGACGATTCCCCCACAGTCTTTAGAATGAGGTTTGCTTTCCTTCATTCAGTGTACTTGCTTAGGGGGCAATTCCCCCACAGTGTTTAAAATGAGGGTTGCTTTCATTCATTCAGTGTGCTAGCTTAGGGGGCTATTCCCCCATAATGTTTAGAATGAGGGTTGCTTTCCTTCATTGCATTGCGCTAGCCAGAGGGGGCGATTCCCCCAAGATTGTAGGCTTGTGGGTTGCTTTCCTTCACTGCATTGGACCTATATTACATGACTCGTAGGTATAGCATGAGGCAATACCAGAGAGGGGTAGGCCGGGGGTAAGGTGAGTGGGCACTTACTAACTGAAGTGAATGTTTGAGTTTGAGCAAGAGCATGTGAGTTAGGGCAGAGCTCTTCTTTGGACCCTTAAGTGGGCTGCTTACTGAGTATGTTTATAATCACTCGTTGTACTTTGTTTGTGTCTTTGTAGATGGTGCACAACCACGAGGTAGGTGATGGAGGCGATGGCTTGACGAGGCTATGGAGACAGCACCGAAGTTCTGTCCCTGTGTTTATTGTCTAGTTTATCTTGTTTCTTTGTCGTGTGGTTGGCTTGTAAATTCTAAATTTCTTTTGTTTCCTGTTTCGGTAGAATTTATTAGTTCTCGTGTCTGTTGGTTGAACTCAGCTGTTATTTGTAGTTTGGTAGATGCTGAGTAGTTTATCTAAAATATAGAAGTGTTTATGTCTCTTTCCAAGTTCTCAAAAATTTTGTTTTCTCGTAGTTACGTCGTAATGCTGTCGAAATTTCGAGCATGAGCGGGGTAACTCAGTTGTGCTTCCACTTTAGTTTGTTCTGTTTTTTTAGGGTCGTTACATAGATAGACTTAAGTACTTAGATAATTCATCACTTTGATCACTGTGCTTATCGATCTATGTAATTTTTGCATTTTTGTAGATTTTCATTATGCAATATTAAGAATTTAGAGTTTTTGTTTAAACCATGTTAATTTAAGCATTTAGATTTTATTTAAAGTTGTTAGATTTTGTTGATGACAAAGACCTCTCTCCTCCTTATAATTTTTCTTTTTTGCTTTAGTTGTTTAGAAACTAGAAAATGTAAGTAAGAGCATTTTCGTCTGAAATCGATCTATGTAATTTTTGCATTTTTGTAGATTTTCATTATGCAATATTAAGAATTTAGAGTTTTTGTTTAAACCATGTTAATTTAAGCATTTAGATTTTATTTAAAGTTGTTAGATTTTGTTGATGACAAAGACCTCTCTCCTCCTTGTAATTTTTCTTTTTTGCTTTAGTTGTTTAGAAACTAGAAAATGTAAGTAAGAGCATTTTCGTCTGAATCTAATTATAAAAAAATGAAAAAAATAGGTTAGACATTTTTACAAAATCTAATAGGTTTAGTTATATTTCAAGTTGGCCTATTAATATTTAGCTATATATCTTGTTGCCAATTTTATTAATTGACCAACATTAATGTTATATTAAATTAAAAAATCTAACATTCTCCCACTTGGCCCATTTTGACATTATTTTCAAAACACATTAATAAACATAATGCACGTAGAAGACAAATTTCATCTTCATATCATGATATCAATATCAAGTCAAGAAACTGATAAGGATCATGGTGGTCATATGTCATTGCATTGACATAATCTCTTCCATGTATCACGAAACTAGTTCTTCACCTAACATGATCTATAATAAATTTATTCAATAATAGTCCAAAATTAAGTATCTTTATCAAAGACAAGGTCCTGTTTAAATTATGAAATGTATTTATGTGTATATCAATTATAGGAAACATGAGTGATAAAAGAAAATTAGAAACAATAAATAAATGAGCTCAGAGTGTCAAATAATATAATCACAATATCAACAATGGTATCCACTAATACTCATACGTTCGACATGTTCCTCGAATGTATTAGGTGCAATCCTTTCGTTAGTAGATCCACAATCATAAGGTTAGTGTTAATGTGTTCGATTGTCAACCTTTTGTTTATGAACTTCTTTAATGAAAAAATATTTTAATTTCATATGTTTAGTACCTTTCGAAATGCTTGTCTTTTTGTGAGAGTCTGCTGCAGAATTATCACAATAAATTTTCAAAGCTTGGCAATATTGTCCACAATTCCAAGTCCTGAAATAAAACTTCGCATCCATAAACCATGAATTGTAGCCTCAAAGCATGCTACAAATTAACTCTTTGATTGTGTTTTAATTCATTCTTTGGACATTGCATGAGACTAAACTTATCTCCCTTTTGAATTGGAACAACACTTGAAGAACATTTATCCATCTTAAATCTCTACATAACTTTATTAATATATGCTTTTTGAGACAATCCTAACAATCCATGTGCTCGATCATGGAATATTTCTACTCCAATCACATAGGATGCCCCACCCATATCTTTCATTCCAAAGTTCTTAGAGAGAAATTCCTTGGTTTGACATAATAAACCAAAGTCATTAGTAGCTAGCAAAATGTCATCAACTCACAGAACAAGAAATATGAGCTTACTCCTACTGATCTTCAGATATATACATCGATCAACGACATTTTTTTGAAATCTAAAAGATGTGATGGTTTCATTAACCATTGCCGAGAAGCTTGTTTAAGTTCGTTTATTCACCTCTTTAGCGTACACATCATATGTTCCTTTCCTTTCCTTCCACCACAAAACCTTCAGATTTATCCATGAAAGTTCTTCATCTAAATTCTCATTTAGAAAAAGCAGTTTTTACAACCATTTGATGAAGCTCTAAGTCATAATGAGGTACTAATGCCATAATAATTCTTAATGAATCCTTTTTAGAGACAATGAAAAAAGTTTCCTTTTCAGTAAAACGTTTAGCAACAAGTCTAACCTTGTGTCATTCAATATTGTCATTTGAGTCTTGTTTGCTCTTAAAGACCCACTTACATCTTACTCTTTGACTTCCTTCAGGAAATTCTACAAGGTCCCAAACCCCATTGTGATCCATAGATTTTAACTCATCTTTCACAGCATCTAACCATTTAGAGAACACTCACTTTCAATGTCTTGTAAAAACGAAATTGGGTCATTATCAATGTCTAAGTCAAATTCTGACTCATGCAAATAAACCACATCATCATAAAAAATAGTTGATCTTCTTTGCCTTATAATCTTCTTAATTCTATTTCTACTGGTTCCTCAACTATAGGTTCATTCATTATAATATCATTATGTGGTGTTTGATCATTAATTTTTTATTCCTGTGAACTATTAACAAAGTCAACAACTATAGAAACAAAAACTTGAGAAGAAGTCATATATGAATAAATTTTTACCCTAACTTCTTGAATTTCCACTTTACGTAGCTCCAAACTCCCACTAACTTCACCGTTCTCAATTAACCTAGTATTTCCAGTTTCAACTATTCCCATACTATGATTAGGACAATAAAATCATACCTTATAGATTTTTTTGATAAAATGAAGAAACTACTAGTTGTGCTTCAATCCAGTTTCTTTTTGTGTGGATGATAAATTCTTACTTCCACTTGGCAACCCTAAAGATGTAGGTGCCTTAAACTAGATTTCCTTCCTGTGCTCAGTTTAAAAGGTGTCATTAGAACTGATTTACTAGAAACCCTATTTAAAAAGTATTGAGCTATTCTTAAAGCATACATCCGTAACGATATGGGTAAAGATGAATTAATTAACATACTCCTGACCATGTTCATTAAAGTACGATTACGCCTTTTTGCAACACCATTTTGTTGTATTGTTCCTGGCATTGTGCATTGAGTACATATGCCACGACTTTCTAGAAATTTAGCAAATAGACTAGGACATTGTCCATTCTCATCTTATTTGCCATAATATTCACCAACTCTATCAAACCTTACAATTTTCATCTTTCTATCCAATTCTCTTTTAACATCGTTGATAAATACCTTTAGGGCATCTATCAATTGATATTTTTCATGCAACAAATAGATATATCCATAACATGAAAAATTATCAATAAAAGTAATGAAATACTTTTCTCCATGATCGAGCTTGTCAGACCTGTCAAATAAATTTATAAACCGACGGTTATAAGCTGGCCAGGTTGAACTCATGGAGTCTATGATTAGTTATTTCCTTCCTAAAATTGGATTATCACATGGAACATAGGGGCTTTTGTGTAATTATAAATGCTGAAAATTAAATGCATAAAATAAAAAAAAATAAAAGTGTAAGGAAATAGAATGATTTTACCAAAACACCAATTTGGAAAAATCATCGGGTTGAATATGTAACTTTGATCATTGAAACTCATGAAACATGCATCAACTATGCTTTAGCCCCTAACCGACCTTGACGAAAAAGCTGCTAAGCCTTAATTCCTTTTGAGACTAATTCAACCTAGCATCGTTTGTCCTAAATTGACTCTAAGAGCTGGGCATGATAGCATTCCATATCGTCTAAATCAACAGCATTAAACACGAGAATTAGTTAAAACTAATTAATTAATCGGATCCTAATTAATCAACTATCCACTTTATTTCTAAAGCCTATCATGTCAACTACACGGGAAGGAAGCTCCCTACCATGCACACATGACGCAGTCTATTTGCTACTTAAACGTGCAAGAACTCGATATGATAGTGATAATGAATCCTAGCTAGCAAAGAACGATTCAACATGCGAGAGTCGTCAATTCTAACATGCATTCACATTCTATCATCAAAGCAAGAAACCAAGCATGATAAAACAGTAAAGATATATAAATTGAACTCAAATCTCACAAAGTTTACATAAATCAAACCCGAATCAAGCCCGAATTGGCCTTACAATCTAACCGAGCATCACCAAAAAGACTCCTGACTCTATAAATCAAGGTAAGAAAGTCTCCAAAATTCTAAAAAGTGTAAAAAAATAGTAGATAGGGGAAAGAAATTGAGAGAAAACGATTTGTCTAAGAGATGAACCCCTAAAATCGGCAAAGAATTCTTTTATATCATCAAGTGGAGCGTCTAGACGCTGTGGGTAGCGTAGGCTCACCGCAACATCACAGGGGTTTTACTCGTCGCTATAGACAACGTCTCGACATTGTCATGAATTCCAGCTACTATTTTCAAGTGTCACCATGGTGTCTAAACGCTTCTCAGGGGCATCTTTGGTTATTTTGCTTATCCACTTCGCTCGATTTCTTGAATGGCCTCTGGTATGGCTCGTTTTAACCCCGAATTGATATAAAACCTCAAAAACATGCCTTGGACTCAAATTCCTACAAAATAGTTAATAAAGAACATAAATTCCACGTAGCACGAAATAGACAAGAATAAATAGGACTGTCTGAGTCCTATCAAATACTCCTAACCTAAATCTTGCTAGTCCTTGAGCAAGGCATAAACAAAACAATAAATGAATCAATGATTGCAAACACGTGACTCTAATTTCCACACATAGGAATATCACCATAATCACAAAAGAGGAACATGCAAAACACTATCTATAATTTGAGACACTTTCTAAAACTCCTTCTATCCTTTCCCACGTGTGTGTGTGGCCTCCCTAAAGAAGTCTTTACAAGCCTGAGGGGTTTATAAGGCTCTCAATTCATCTTCCTCCTACATTGACACTAGAAACTAGCCTTCATGCAATAAAACAATCAAGCAAGTAATAGGTTACTAGGCGCTCGAACTACTAAGGGGTAGTGCTCCCCCACACTTGTATCACTTTGAAACCAAAGGGCACTAGCTTTTGCACATCTATTAGAGGGACCTGTATCCAAAGCACTCGCTCAATGGATGACCTAACTGATCACAACAGAGGCAGCTCTTCTTACCCATTGATTCACTAACTCATTACAAGCTTTTTCTTCTTCTAAGCTGAATTTTCTTTCTTTTCTTTCTTATCCGGCACATAACATACTTTTTATCGTCCTAAGAAACTCATTACAAGCTATCATGCAAAAAAGTAACTCTCAAGCTAGCCCCATGCCTATCGAGGTAACAACATATATACAAGCCCTATAACTAAACCCTAAGCCTTCAAGACTACCAAGGATAGGCTAACATGCTCAAAACGTGTAGGAGAGTCAAGAATTTTTTTTAAAAAAAGGCTCAAAAAAAGTTCAACACGGGATAGCATTCACACACTTCAACTAATGCAATTATCAATTTTCCTCATAAAGCAACAAGCAATCAAATCATCAACCATACAAACTCATAACTCACACAAGAATTACAATTTTTTTCAAAAATACATGCTTGACAAATCAATCAAAAGTTCAATGCACAGATGCTCATGACTCAATCAACATGCTAAACAATCAACAATTAAGCTCACAGACTATACAAACTCCACCACCAACCTAAAATCTTACATTGTCCTCAATGTAAAAATGAAAGCATGGGGACAAGTGAGAGGAAAACAAAGAAACTCCCTTGAAATTTAAAGCCCACAGGTGGGTGGCGGTGCGAGGTGGCTCCTCCAAAGAATGATCTTCTTTCCATTCTAGGGTCAACCTTCAACCTAACAAAAACAACAAAACAACTAAGCTACAACTAACAACAAAAAGCAACAAAAAAAAAATGAGTAAAACTTTTGACATCTGGCTGCCTCTAAGAAGCGCAAATTTTTAACGTTGATTGCTCAGCGGTGTCCCTCTTTCAAATTCCTTTTAGATCCCATTTCTTCAAGACCGTGACTCCTTTCTTGGACTTCTTTTTTAGCACATCCTGCAAAGTATAACCTTGCATCTCGCACAAGAAGTGCACCATGTTAACATGATCAAAGTCCTTATAGACATAAAACTCAAGCCTCTCATCCTCAAATTCAACAAAAAAAATGCCCCCATCAATATCGATATTCGTTTTAGCAATTTTCATAAAAGGCCTTCCTAATAATATAGATGCAGATGAGTGTTTAGGCCTATTACCTATGTTTAGCACAAAGATATTTGCTAAGAATATCAAATTTTCTACTTTGATTAGGACATTTTCAACTATTCCCTTGAGGTGCATGATAATTCTCATTCTTGAGGATTATTTATCCCCATTAGACTCAAGTTATACTTAAAATTCCATTAAATTAAGTGTATGAGCTTAGAAAATCTTAGCTATATTTAGTGAAAGCTAGTAAGCATGTTAGGGATAAACCAAATGAGGAAAATAAGTGGAAAGAAGGAAAAAGTAGCTGAAAACTTTGTTTTGATGCAAGAAATTGATGCTGCAAAGAATCGCAGTTGCAATCACATTTGGCAATCGTGAGCCTGTCAAATATGGAAAGAATCCCAAGAATTTGCTACATCTTTTTAAAGATGGAAACCCACATTTTACCCTTGATTTCAACACGAATTATGGAGATTCTTTGGCCAATAGAAGGAGAAAAAAAAATCCTAGCTGCCATGATCTATAAAATGGAAGAAAAACACACAAAGAAAGCATATTTCATCCTTGGGAAGAAGACCCATTTTTTCTCCACTATTTTTCTTTAGCTTGTTGTCCGTTCTTCTTTTTCTCATTCTCTCCGACCCCCTTATGCTCGATCCAACTAGGATGAAAGCCTCAAGTTGTAAAGATTCAATTCACCTTGAAAAAGGTTGAGAGATTCGATTTAAAAAAAGGGAAGGAGAGAAATTATTAAAGAAGCTTTTTTTTTTGTTCTTGTTCTATTTTCGTTCCAGCTCATTATTCATAATTGAACTCTATTTTTAGTTTGATTTTTATCTTATTTTTAAGTTCTTGTTGCCATTCAATCAAGGTTAGTTTTTTGTTTTTATATTTAAGTCAGTTTTGTACTCTTCTTTTGGAATAATTATTTTTCGTAAGGTATTTGAGCAATAAAATGTTAAATTTTCCAGTAGCTTGTAAATTCCAGCAACTTAGCCTTTGTTTTAATAATTAACTTTGACCCTACAGCTTGTAATTTAATTTTGAGCAAAATACAAGGTGTTTCAGATTACTTTTAGTTTTTCTTTATTCTAGCATGAGCTAATTTTCTCTTAGGGATTCAAGTATGTGAATGTCCTAGAGGTGAAAATTAAAGCTTAATTGTAAAAGTGACCTAGTTTAATATATTAGCTCGTTTGCTTTTGTTGATTAAATTGTAATTTTGTAAACCTAGATTGATCAACTAGTGTTGCTTACTAAGCTTGAATCTAATACCGAAAGAGTTAGGGAAAGCGGATTTCACAAAAGCAATGGAGGAAAAGACTTAGAACTAAGTTCTTAAGTTTGACTCTAGACATAGGGCAAGACTTCAAAACCCATAGAATTGTGTTCAAATTTATCTAAGTTCAATTACCCATAGAAATATAGGTTTAATTACTTAGCCTCCTAAAGACACTTCATGGAATGTCGAATAGGTGTTAATTTTGGTTTTCATCATTTTTGTGTCAAGTTAGGATTGCAATTGCAATTAAGTTACAATTCTCACCAAAAGGTTATAAGCATGTTTGAGTCCCTTTTTTTTGTCATTGTTATATTTTTATTTATCCACATAAACCACCACAACTTTGTTTCACTTTGGTAACCCTAGTTGCAATTTTTTAACATCTTTGTGCTATTCTTAATTTTTGTTAAAATTCGTTCCATGTGGATCGATACTTTGGAGTACTTCCAATTTTATATTACTTGCATCGATAGTATGAACTTGCACTGGGCTGAAATTCTTTCTTTTATTTTTAACCACAAGTTTCACCCAATCAGTGCATAAAAGAGCGATCGGCTAACTCTATCACTACTGATGTCTCATGTAAGTCATTCAATTTTAGTTGTTTGAAAATAGAGAGGGGCATCACATTAATAGACACTCCTAAATCTAACATGGAATTCTCTATTTTCTTATTACCAATAGTGAAAGGCAAAGTAAACATTCCAGGATCCTTACACTTTTCTAGCATTGCTTTCTAAGACACAGCCAACACATTTTTGGTTTCTTTCTAAGATAACTTTCCTTTATTCAAACACTAGCTCTTCAGAACTTGGCAAGCTTCTGGGACTTGTTTCACAACATCTAACAGATGGATGTTTACTTCAATCTTCTTGAACCCCTCCAAGATCTCCTTCTCCTTTTCCTCTTCTTTGATCTTATTAGGTTTGGCTAATCTGCTAAAAAAAGGAGCTTTAGGAATATGAGAATATAAATCAAAAGGAAAGTCAAACCTGGTTCTGTTTTCTAGTGAAGTAGTAAGCTCTTCTTTCTTTTGTAGCTTGGTTTCTTTTTCAGCTTTTGTTTCTTTTTTCTTTGTCTCTTCTGGTGAAGGGTGGACTTAGGCTTTACCTCATTTCGCTTTTGCAGTAGCTTGCTCTTCTTTCTCTTTAGACTCATCATGGATCCCATTTTCGAGCCTACTTGGGAAATGAGGTTTAGGAACATACGAATTAAGATTTAAAGGAGAATTGAAGATTAACCCTCTTAACGTGGTGGAGAACTCCTTGCTTCTTCTTGCATCTCAGAAGTTGTGCTCTCTTCTTTAGATGGAGTCTCATCAGGTGGGATTCTTGAAGCAATCTCTGTGCCACTCCTTAAGGTAATGCACTGGCACTCTCACTCAAATTTACCTTGGGCTGCTTACCTGCACCCAACTTCTCTATCATAACAGCAACAAGCTTGGTGAACATATTGGTCAATTCCTAGACCTCAGCTCATGTTTCCTGTTGAAACTTACACACATTAGTGGTTAAGGCTTCTAAAACATCATTAGGAAACATAACTAAGCCTAAACTTGAGGGCTTTGATCCCACACATCCTCCCACTGCATTCACTTGTTCAATTCTTTGTGTCTGAGGGCAAGCTTTGACTGCTTGTACTGCTCTCATTTCTTTCATATCTATAGCCATGCAGTGAATAAGAGAGGTTAGTTTAGAAAATTGAGACTTTAACTCGCCTACCTCTTTTTGCTCTTCTAAAGTTCAGTCATACTATCGTGCACTTTCTGCCATACTATAAATGATTTCCCTTACTTCTGTGGGTGTTTTGTCAAGCAAGAATCCTCCACTAGCCGTATCAATCAGGTTCCTGTTAGCTGAAAGGAGGCCATTGTGGAAGAACTATATCAGTAGATTATCGAAGAACTGATAGTGGGGGAAATTGGCGCATGCCTGCTCAAAACATTCCCAATAGTCGTGTAAAGTCTCCCTAGCCTTCTGAGAAATGCAAAATATCTCCTTTCTCAAGCTTCTAGCTCTGGAAGGTGAAAAGTACTTCTCCACAAACATCTTCTCCATTTCAATCCATGTAGTGATGGATCCTGATGGTAAGTAGTGCAGCCAGTCCTTTGCTTGGTCTTTCAAAGTAAAGGGAAACGCTCTTAAACTGATTTGCTCCTCAGTGACACTAGAAGACTTCATTACCAAGCATATCACATGAAACTCCTTAAGGTGCTTGTATGGGTTCTCATCTGCATTACAATGAAATAAAGGTAATAAGGGAATCAAACCAAATCTGAGTTCAAAGCTACCTTGGATTTCAGGGTAAACTATATGTAGAGGGGTTGTTGATTAAATATGGAGTTGCCAGTTCTTTTATAGTGTATTCAGCCATGGTTTTCTTTATTTAAGCTCCACCGAGGTTATTAAAAGATTTTTCTACTCTCACTTTCACCTTTTCTACTTTCTTTTTTTGCAAGAACAAATAAATATTCAAAGCAAAAGAGAGGGAATTAAGAATCCAATGAAAGAAAGAAAATAACCAAATTGACTCCCCAACAATGGTGCCAATTTGATCGAGCTTGTCAGACCCGTCAAATAAATTTATAAATCGACAAGCTTAATTTGCAGTATAGTTGGTTGGGTGGAACGCAGGGAGTCTAGAATTAGTTATTTTTATCCTAAACTTGGATTATCACATGGAACATAAGGGGTTTTGTGTAATTATAAGTGCTGAAAATTAAATGCATAAAATAAAAGAAATAAAACAATGAAATGGAACGATCTTACCAAAACACCAATTCGAAAAAATCATCAAGTTGAATATGTAACTTTGATCATTAATACTCATCAAATATGCATCAATTACGCTTTAGTCCCTAACTGACCTTGACGAAAAAATTTCCTAAGCCTTAATCCCTTTTAAGACTAATTCTTAATTCAATCTAGCATCATTTTAGTCCTAAATTGACTCTAAAGGCTAGGCACGATAGCGTTTCATACTCCCTAAATAAATCGCATTAAGCACGAGGATTGGTTAGAACTAATTAATTAATATGATCTTAATTAATCAACTAGCCACTTTGTTTCTAAAGCCTATCATGTCAACTACACGGGGAGGAAGCTCTCTACTATGCACACACGATGCGGCCTATTTGCTACTTAAATGTGCAAGAAGTCGTTACGATAGTGATAATGAATCCTAGCTAGTAGAGAACGATTCAACATGCGAGAGTCGTTAATTCTAACATGCATTCACATTCTATCATCAAAGCAAGAAACCAATCAAGCATGCTAAAACAGTAAAGATATATAAATTGAACTCAAATCTCATAAAGTTTACACAAATCAAACCTAAATCAAGCCTGCATTGGCGTTACAATCTAGCCGAGCATCACCAAACGGACTCTCGACTCCATAAATCGAGGTAAGAAAGTCTCCAAATGTCTAAAAAGTGTAAAAAAATAGTAGAGAAAGAAATTGAGAGAAAACGGCTATTGTCTAAGAAATGAAACTCTAAAATTGGTAAAAAAAAAAAAGTTATTTTATATCGTTGCGATAGCGTCTAGACACTACCCACTGTCACGGGGGCTCTCCGCAATGTCACAGGGGGTCTGCTTTATGCTACAATGTCGAGATGCTACGGACAACGCCGAGACACTATTATGAATTCTAGCTACTATTTTCAAGCGTCACCATGGCGTCTAGATGCTTCCCCTACATCTTTGGTCATTTTGCTTCTCCACTTCACCTGGGTGCTCAAATGACCTCCGGTTTGGCTTGTTTTAACCCCAATTTGATACAAAGTCTCCAAAACATGCCTTGGACTCATTTTCCTACAAAATAGTTGAGAGTGCTCGTCACACACAGTCATATATATTTATAAACCAACCACAATTTATAGTAAAAAGTAGTCGGGTCGAACACAGGGAGGCAGAACTTTGGTTATTTAATTTTCTATTCTTGGATGACTAAAACAACAAACCAATGGGGGGTTTTCATACAAAGAATTTAAAATAACAGGAAATTAAAATCATGCTGGAAAATTAAGACAAATTGAATTTAAAGACATGCAAGGGTATTAAAAGCAGGGGAAACAAATAAGGGCTCACAAATTAATTAAAGTGCTAATTCAAGGTAAATCAGAGTTCGCTTTGAGACAATGATCATCGAATTATTCTAAACATGCAATATTACAGGAATTATAAGACCAACCTGCCTCCTCGAGATACCGTTGGAGCCCCTCCAAAGAACTTGGTTCTAAGACTTGGGACGTGCCCTTCAAATTAAACCATAGCATGCTAATTGACTCTAGGGCCTACCATGTACACGCAACTAAGAAATTCTATTTAACTGACCGACGTGGCCATCGACCCTTTTACTACTCTAATTAAGCTAGAGAACAAGGACACCTACAAGTACTTCTAGCATAGTTAAGCGAACTCTAAATTGATTGAGTTGTTAGGTCAATTAAAACAGAGCAAGCTATGAATAAAACACAAGAGTCAATAAGCCATAATACTCACTACAATATAACTGAAATTAATACCAAAAATCTCATAAATGTTGCAAAACTTTTCCCTAATTACCTCGAATTAGTCAAGAATCCTAGCCGATCATCTTTCCAACTGAGCTCGGGGCCATAATACAAGCCCAAAATAATAAAAATTAAATCAAAAGCCGTTTAAAACAGTGAAAAATAGGGGAAGAAATCGCAAATCAAGGGTTGGGTTTAGAGAGAGTTAACCCTAAAATAAAAAAGAAAGATTTTATACAAATCCCAACAATGTCGAGACGCTGTCAGCGTTGAGCAGCAAATTCTATGGCGTCGTACAACGCTTTGAACGAAAGGACTTGTGACAGCTTTGAGACGTTGTCCTGTATCTGAGCTCCATATCTTCCAGTGTCGAGCAAGCTTCCTCCACAAGGTCTCGACACTACTTCAGGGGTAGAATGGTCAATTCCTCATATCATTTTGCTCGAGTGTCCGATTGACCTTTGGTTTGGCTCGTTTTCACCCTAATTTCGCGTACTCTCAAAAAATGCATCTTGCACCCAATTTCCCTACAAAATACACAATTAATCTCATAAAATCCATGAAACTAGCATGATTAGGCATGATAAAATATGGACTTTATGAGTCCTATTAATAGTTAATAAAGATCATAAATTCCACGAACCTAGCACGAAATAGACAAGAATAAATAGGACTTTCTAAGTCCTATCACTCCGCCATGGAACATCAAAAGGCCCACAAATATTTGTGTGTATAATTTCAAGGAGTTGTGAGCTTCTTGTGGTTTCTTTCTTGACTGTGTGTTTTATTTGGTTTTCATTAATACAATCCACACAAGTTCTAAGATCAGTAAAATCCAAGTCTAGAAGGATTTCATTATTTACCAATCTTTCAATTCTTTCTTTGGATATGTGACCCAAACATTTATGCCACAAGTAAGCGATGATTCATCAACTAAACCACGTTTAGTACCAACATTATGATGCATGATTAACAGAGTTTCAATAAAAAGATTATCAAGCTTTAATTTGTATAAACCATCACAAAGGGTACCATAACCAATAAGAATGTCCTTTTTTAATAAACTAAAACACCTATTCCCAAATTTAAAATAATAACCATAAGTATCAAGTTTAGATAAGAAAACCAAATTATGAGAAATAGAAGGAACATAAAAGGTATTAAATGTTGGGATTTATGCCCTAAAGTCTCGTAATTAATGATTTATTTAATAATTAATAATAGCTTTGAGGCTTTTATTTGCAATATAATATTATCCATTATATAAAAAATCCAAGGTTATTAGTGTAATCTTGAATTGTAGGTAGTTGACATACGGGAGGATCATGTTCAAGAAATAACCTAAAGGGTCATAGTATATGGATAAGGTTGGATGTCTTATCCTAGTAACAATATTGATACGACCCACTTTGTAATAGTTACAAATAATTTTATCCAAATCTTTTATGTGGAGACATGTGAGTGGGGGTATCTTATACAATGAGTTTGTATGAGACTGACCACGAAATATTTAATCTCTCTTTATAAATACGTTAATTGAGAAGATCAATATTTCATCACGATGATCATATGCAACTCGATCTTAATCCTGCGTGAGTTATGAAATCCTGCCTGTAAGGGCTTGTCCTTTGATTTGCAAGGGTGAGAGTGGCTTTTGTAGCCGATTCAATAAGCCTACAATTTTGGGGACTTGATCAAATAGGGAGCTAGGAGCATAATCTTATGAGATAGAATTCACTACATCCCATATAGGGTAAGTAGATGAGTGGTTCCCTTAAGTGCTGATTTCGGGACTTGAACAGGTGCCCTTCCCTCTCACTGACCTGAGAAAGACTTAGTTTATGATTGGATCATAAATAAATTGTTCATTAGAGGATTAGTGGTACTTATGGTGCAAGATATAATTATAAGGGTAAAACGGACTTTTGACCCAACTATAATTACGAACAACTCGTGAAGGATTGACTTGCATCTAGTGGTTATATCTATGAACATAACTTGTCCTACAGTGCATAAGAGTGCAACTCTAGGTCTATAGTGAAGTGACATAGAGTTAATGAATGAAAATTGATTGATTAAAGAGTTTAATTAATTAATTTTGTATCATTGAAGCTTATATCTGTAGGTCCATAAAGTCCCCTTGCTAGCTCATATGAACAAATAAATATCAATTTCGTTGAGAAAATTTTGAAATGTTCAAATTAAAATTTAATATATTTGATATATTAAATAAGGAAAAACATATTTATTGTATATGATACATTAAATATCACAGAAATTATTAATGTATTAAGATACATTAAAGAAAAGATATTTATTAAATTTGAATTAGATTAAAATAAGGAAATAGATGTCGTAGGAGAATTTGGAAAGGTTTGAATAAGATTCAAACTGGTTAGATAAATATGTTTTAATATATTAGATATTCAAATATATTATTTAATTATTTTCCTAGACCACTATAAATAGGATCCTAGGGATGAGCCATTGAGTGCATTCCAAATAAGAGAAAGAAACTCTATAGAATTCTCCTCTCATTCTCTCATTCTATTTTCTAGAAGGTTCCCACAAACCTCTTTAGTCTTTTGTTCGAGTCATAGCAATGAAGACTTTGTGGAAGTCTTGGAATTCAACCTCATTGGAGTTGTAACACAAGGAGAAAAAGACCCTCCAGAATATTCTCCATAATATACAAAGGTATTTATTGATTAATCCTTGTATTTTAGTTTAATTCTAAATAAATCAAAGACAATTCTAATGCTTTCGCTGTGGGTTTAATTTGATTATTCTCTTCATTAAAAAGATCCAAATGATGTCCAATGCCTAAAATTAAACAACTTTGACTCAGTTTCCCATGAAGATGAATTTCTCATTTGGGCTTGTGGTTCAGGTCGTAAGGAATGTCTGCATCATATTTGAAACATGAATGGTACAACCAGAATCAATCCACCACATATTATAAGGAACTTTACTTAAATTTGGTTTGAAACATGCTAAGACATTATGCTTACCGTTACTTTCGAATCATGCCTTACGTTTCAGGAAATCTTTCTGATAGTGTCCTGACTTGTTGTATAAACAACACTTATATTTAATTTGTTCCTTGTTGTGGATTTGGATAGATGACTAATTTATCTTTAGTTGTCTGCCCTTTCCATTCTTCTTTCATGGTTTCTTTCCAGCTCCTTTATGACCCATGAGATTAGCAAAGTGAATTATCGGTTTCTTAAGCCTTGCTTCCTCTTGAATGAACATACTTTTCAATTCATACACATTCCATTTATCTTTCAGAGTATTATAGTTCATATTAAATAGACCATACTCTGCAGATAAGGAGTTAAGGATAAACATTACCAAAAAAATTCTCATTAACTTCCATTCCCATGGTCTTTAGCCTTGCCGCTATGTTTGTCATTTCAAGGATATGCTCATGCATAGTACAAGAACCGTCAAACTTAATGGTGGTTAAGGTACTCAATAGTAGCCCAACAAATGACTTATCAGCTGATTCAAATGGGAACAATGTTTCACAAATTTCATAAATTTCTTAATACTTTCAGTTTTTGCAATTATGGACTTGATATTGATTGCTACAGTTATTTGCATGAATATTAAGCTCAACCTATTTGATCTTTTCCAAGCTTTATAGAAATATCTTTTCTTAAGAGTGCTAGCATTAGTAAGTGCAGAAGGTTTCTCATTTAAAAATGTCAAATCAAGATCCAAAGCTCAAGACGGAATCAGATCGTTTACACCAATTAGAGAAATTGAGTCCATTAAACTTAATAATAGACATGACTTACGAATGCATTAAGGAAAACTAAAGTAGTTACTGCCGACACAGAAAATATGCTCACACATCATTACTTTGAGAAACAAACTTAAATATATAATGCAGATTTAGAAAACATTAAACAAACATTAAGCATATATTAAAGTTCTCCTTTGGGAGATACAACAATATACAACATTCATACATAAGGCTGATGCTAGATTTAATTTCTCATAGTTGGTAATTAAAATACTCAAATTAGATACATTAGTTATCTTTATATATACTAAAAATTCCTAACCAAACACCTTAATTAACCACGAGAAGATTCAAAATTATAAAACTATTAATCAACTTTTGGATGATTCAAAATGTTTTATAATAATGAACATCCATGGACTCATGATAAAATCTTTAACATTTTATAATATCATCTCATTCATTAGCATCACATAAACAAGATTAATTTGATATATATATATCTATAAAACTTACTAATTCAGCCATTTTAGTGGCTAACAAATTATTCATGACATAGATATTATAATAAAATAATGACAAGTAATTTACATCACACTATTTGTAAATATTAATATTGAAAATAATTTTATCAATAGAAAATTTAGGAAAACTTCATACATTCAAAATCATGTACTAAATTACAAGGATAAAAGGCATACTTTAAATTTTATAATATACACAATACATAAAATAAAATAAATACATAATTTATTATAATAAATTATGTATTTATTTTATTTTTTGTTATAATAAATTTAATAAAACTCAACCATTAAACATGCATAATAACTAAAACTATAAAACTGAATCTCAAGCATGAGAAGAGAAATATAAATTCAAAGTAAATAATCACATAGCATTCAAAATCCACAATGAATCATTGAAACTTTATCTATGATGTTCTCTTTAAATCAATGATAGAAAGAATTAGTAAAATCAACTGATAACTCTTATTATGAGGATTATTTAGCTCTAAAACTTAAGTTTATTGTTGATAAATTATGTGTTTATTGTTGCAAATCATTTCATATATAGCAAGTTTAAGTAAAAACGAGCCAAGCACGAGTTTTCAACCATGATTTGTTAAACGAAAGAATTAAGTGTAAAAGAAATCAATTATTGAAAGAATTTAGTTATTTCTTTGTTTTTGGTGCAGATATGGGTAGCAGTGCACAATTGCAATTGCAATTCTTCACAGACAGAAAAATGGAAATTCTAGATTTTGTGAGATTTTGAAGATATTCTCGAGATACTTTTCTTGATTCTCAGCATTAATGACAAGAATCATTCCATATAATGAGAACGACAAAAACCCTAGCATTTCGGCTATAAATGGCGGCTAAGGCTCTCAAATCATCATCATTGATTCCTTAAAATTCTTAGAACCTTGGAGGAAAATTATGCTCTTGTTATCACCTTGTTCATGGCGTTTTCTAAAACCTCGAGCTACTGACTTGTGATTCGATCCAATTCAGATGAAAGTCTAGGATTGTTAAGACCCAATTCCCCTTATAAAAAGTTGATTCAAGTTAGATTGAAAAAAGTCCAGAAAGTCCTTCAACTTCCTTTGTTCCTTGTGTTTTCAAAACTCTATTCCAGTTATTTAAAAAAAAAATTCCAGTTTAGTTGTTGTACTTTCTTTGTTAAGTTTTTGTATTGTTTTTCTTTCTTTTTAGTCCATTAGTTTGGTTTTATGCCTCTAGTTCTCATTTCTAGTTTATTCTTACAAGTTTATTTCAATTTTGAAGTAAACTTATTTGTTTATTAAATGTTGTCTTCTCTTTTTTTTTTTACAGTAGCTTTAATTCATTCATCAAGCACTATGAAGTTTCTATTATTTAAATCCTTATTATTTTCTTTTTTAATTATGAGCTAAGCTATCTTTGAGATTCAAGTATGTGAATGCCCTAGAGAAAGGAATAAAGGCTGGAATAAAGGCTGGAATAAAGGCTTAATATGTATGAACAACATTACTTAATCCTATAGTATTGTTTGCTTTTATTGATTAAAATTCTCATTCTGAGTCTAGTTTGACCACCTAGCTTTGTATACAACGATTGAGTCTAATACTCAAATGGTTAAATAAAGTTGAGTTTTCATAAAAGCAATTGAGGAAAAAGGCTTAGAAATAAGACTTTAATTTTGACCCTAGACATTGGGGAAAACCTCTAAAACCAATAGGATTTTGTTTTTTTAACTAAGTTTGAATTAGCCATAGAAATATAGATTTAATCACTTGGGCTTCTAAAGATGCTTTTAATTAAGGTCGAATAGAAGTTAAATCCAATTTACAATACTTAATTGTTGAGTTAAAATGGAAATTGCATTTAGGCTTCAATTCTATTCAAAGGGGCATGAGCATGTTTGGATCCCTTCTTTTTATCATTATTATTTCATCTTTTAAAAACACAATCATCCCAACTATTATTTCACACTGGTTACCGAGGTTGCATTTTTGAGAAAATCTTTGGTTATCTTTTGAATTTTGTTATATTCGTCCCCTTGGGATTCGATACTTGAAATATTTCCACTTTATTACTTGTTTGACAGTGTGCACTTGCACTAAACTTAGAACTTTTTCCATTTAAAAGTTTTCTACTAAAACATACACATTTTCAGTCGATCATCAACCCATTGTAATTAATTTATTATTATTATTATATTCGCCTCAAGGTTGTCACTGACGGCAAACATTTAATCAACCTTCCTTCAAAATTTGCCAGTTGCCAACAATAACTTAGAAGAATCAATAAATGGTTCTTAAACTTCAAAACAAATAATCAATTAACATAAACCACTTAGATAAAGAAATTTAAAGAAGAAGATCATGACAAAACATAATTGATTGCAGCGAAAACATGAGAGCCATATAATAAATCATCAAAGGAAAATCATCTATTCTAAACCAAAAGCTCTGATACCACATGTAACTTTTAGTTTGAATAATTATACAATAATATTCTAACATTGTATGATTCAATAAAATCAAGTTCTTTGAACTAGATGATTTTCACAATAACATAAGTTAAAATAATATACCTTGATCCTTGATGTTGATGTTGTAAAGGATTGTGTTTCTCTACTCTTGACCTTCTTTTAGAACTTAATTATATCTTTTTAATGGAGAAGACAGAGAGATGACTAATCCCTAGGGTTTTATCTTTATATATACACCTTCCATCAGGGTGTTAATATGGAAGATTACCTTTTAATTAATTGGCCCCCGAATGTAGTGGGTCTAAAACTCTAAAGTAGAAATAAGTGTACATGGGCTACATTAATGATTATATTAAATTAAAAAAGGGGTGACTAGAAGAATAGCTAAATATTGATAGCCCCGACAAAAAAAATAACTAAAACTATTTACATTTAGAAAAATGTCTAAATCTTTTTTTACATTATTTATATTATGATTTTATAATTATATTGTGACTAAAATACCCCTACCTCTACTCCCTAACTAACTAAATAAAAGCCTACAAAAAAGCTGGATTATAAGGGAGAGAGAGGAATTGTAGTTAACAAAAGATATATATATATATATATATATAAAAGAAGGATTCTAAGGGGGGAGAGAAAAATTGTAGTTAACAAAATATAACAAACTTGAATCAAATCTAAATTATTAAGTTAACATCGTTTAAAAGAGAGGAATTGTAGAACAATGCATAGCTTACATAGATGAACACAATGATTTAAATGACAAGCTATTGGATTTACATCTAACTTATAGTATATATTGAACCATACATCTGTATTGTTTTAATGAAATGGAAATATGCGTAATTACCCATTAAGAGTGCAAAAATTAAATTGAATATAAAAATTGATACCTCTTACACGTCGTTAACCGAGGTAAAAATGCCATCATTAACCACTTGCCATAATTAATTCTCCACTTGAAACCCCTTGCCTCCCCCATTGTTTATACCACTATTTTTTCCCAAACCAAGCAATAAATCAAACCCTTGCCTCTCATCCCTCGTCACTAGCGAACGAAGCTCAACCCTGCATTAAGGTATGTATAGATGCTTGTTGGACTATTAGGTATTTCCTTTTGTTTACTGGTTCCTCTTGATGACCCACGGTATACACAGGGACCTCTCTTGTTGGTATTTTTCCTTGCTTACTAGTTCCTTTAAGCTTGCTGGTGAGGTTGTCGAAGCCTACCAAAATTAAACTGGTTTCCTACTCTAGCTTGTAGAAATAGTGGACCAGGTCGATTTCCCAAAGGAGCCAGAAATTTTATATTCTCAGTATTAAACTCCAGTAGCAAAATGAAACGGGGGGGGTTTTGGAAAATATTTTTTTTTTTTACTCAATGGAAATAAAAATTGACAAAAATAAACAATTGCTAAAAGGGATAAAAATTAACTCTTACCAAGTTCCAGTTCAGAGGTTTGGTTATATACAATTGTAAACATTGATCATAGGCATTCGATGTATTTAGTTTTAATCATGCAAGTGCTCGGTCAACTTATTAGGAAACCCCAAAAAGTGCACGTTCCCTAAAATCATTAACTCTAACGAACGCCGAGTTAATACTAATTACCTAAACAAGTTTTACGAAACCGCTTCAATTTATTTAGGCAAAGACATTACAAACAGTGGAACGACCGGGACAATTAATCAGGCAAAACAACTTTCACCTAATAGACATGCTTCTTTAGTTCCTAGAATTAAACATGCAAGCTATGTATCATGGAAACCCACAAACATACACATGTGATAATTCTAATGCTACCGGTTCACGCGTCATGACAATTACGGATCATGCACCGTGATTAGCAATAAAGCACGTAAAAGGATTAAGGCGTCAATTCAATCAAGATACATGCTTATAAAATCAAAGCGGGAATTAAAGAACACTTGCAATTAAAGAAAACAAAATTTAAGTACAAGCCTCACGATGTAACAATTGTTTACAACCAACCTCTGAACCAGAATCACGGTCTCTAGCCGAGCATCTTCGTCGAAAACATCAAGTTTACACGAGCTCCCTTTGATATCATAGACTCTCTAAAAGAAAAAGGGCAAAGGCTAAAAATTGTCTCTAAATCGTGTATGCTATGGAGGCTAAAAGGTGTCTAACCCTAAAGAGAAAAATTCTTTAAATAATGCAGAGTAGCGTCTAGACGCTTGGAATAGCGTCTAGACGCTGTCCCCGCAAATAAATAAAGAATCTGGCGGGATCAGGGTAGCGTCTCGACTCTTGATAGCAGCGTCTCGACGCTACCAGCGTCTTGGGCAGCCTCCCCGCAGCGTCGAGCGAGCCTTTGGTCTTCAAGCAAGCAGCGTCTAGACGCTTGTAATAGCGTCTAGACGCTATTCCTGCGGATCTCCAAACTGGACATGATTTTCAGCGGCGTCTAGACGCTTGGAATAGCGTCTAGACGCTATTCCTGCGGTTCTTCAAGCTTGACATGATTTTGCAGCAGCGTCTCGACGCCCGAAACAGCGTCTAGACGCTCTGAAACCGGCTCTTTTGGCTTGATTGGTCTCTCTTCTCCATTCTAATGCTCAAAACAGATTCGAATGGCTTCCTTTTAACCCCGATTCATCCAAAGTCTTCCTATTGGCTCTGAATTGCTCAATTCCCTACAAAATAGATAAATAAACACGTGAGGGCAACCAAACTAGCATGATATAAGCTGATAAAAGAGCACTATTACTGTGCTATCACTTGCCTTGTCCTTGTGTATATTAGTATCTACAACGCAAATGTCGATCTTGAGGTATATATTTCTATCTACTGTCGTTTTTGCTTTCGAAATCGAATGTGTTTGATGGTATACATAGGGACCTCCCTTATTGGTATTTCCTCATGCTTACCGGTTCCTTTAGGCTTGCTTCATCCTTATGTATTTTAGTATCTACAACGCAAATGTCAATCTTGAGGTACATATTTCTACCTACTGTCATTTCTGCTTTCGAAAATCGAATATGTTCGATCGATTTCTTCATCCTTGCAACTTCTTCTTTGGATTTCTTTTCCTTCCATATACCCAAGCACAATTTTCATTTGTGGACACTAAATTAAAGAAATGACAAAAAATGCTCTTCATCTTCCCCGGTAACCCATTTCATTTGAAACTCTCCTATCCATTCGATTTTCTTCAATCTTCAACGTTGTTTCATCTCCCCTTGGCCTCTAGCGATAGAAACTAGTAGAGTAGGAGTCGTCGACCAATCACCTTCACGAGGTACATATTTTTATCACCGTCGTTTTTTCTTCCAAAAATCAAATGATCTTGCAGCTTCTTCTCTGCACTTTTTTCCTTCGATTTACTTTGCCATAGTTGCACAATTTTCATTTGTGAATGTTGCATCTTGGAAAATTAAAGAAACCACAAAAAATGCTGGAAAATTACCAAGGGTATAAATGGAACAAAAAATATTCAATTTCTCCTCCTAAAATCATGGTAGCCATAATCCCAAATATGAAATATTTTTATTCTTTTTTCATTATAAGTATTTATTGGTAGACATTACTTACAATTTTTCATTAAAAAATCTAATACATATATCTTACATAAATTTTCGTTGACTAACAAAATTATATATACAATGACTATTAAGATTCAAAATCTCTTTTATATTATCGTACATACATCAATCGAGATCTATGTGATTATTAGTAAAGCATATACACAAACACATATTACATTCTAGTGTGAATTGATGAAGTGTAGGTCAGCAAAATGGGGCATTTAAGTGGAAAATCAAAGCAAAAAAGAACATTCTAGGTCAATTTGTGGATAAGCCAAGTTATTATTATTAGTAAAGCATATATACATACATTATATTATATTATATATGTATTGGTGTTAGCTTTATTTTGCATTCAAGTTGCGGCTTGAAGTGGCCTACAAAAAAATGAATAAAATAAAGGAGATATTCTTGAAAACGTGTCGTTGACTGGAAGCAGTATTATAGTATAACAGATTTAATTCCACGATGCTATCAATATCATCTTTTTTTTCTGCTAAATGCTCTTTGGACCATTACCAAAGATTTTGATGTTTGGTCAATCCAAATCTTACACTTTACACGCTTTCAACATTACAAATCATTTATTTCTCAAAAAATTAAAAAAAAAACATTACAGCTCATTTAACAGCTTGCTTAATTATGATATTTTAACACCAAATTTTAATTAATATATCTTTAAAGATCATTTGGTAACCTTCATATATCTTATTTCACTTTTTTTTTTTTTGAGACATTTCTAAAATTATGTAGAAATTTTAGAAACAACAAAATCAAGCTTCTTGTTTCTTGTTCATGTTTTTAATTTTTTTTTTTTCAAAACATACATCTATGCATTGCCTCTATCATTCTTTGACTTATATAGTGCATAATGAATATTTTAAAATAAATATAACATGAAATATTTTATATTTAATTTTTAATATTTTTAACTTAAATTTTAAAGAATAAGAAATCGGAAATGATTATCAAACATGTTTCTATTCTTTTTTCATTAAAAAAGAAAGAACTAGAAAAAACAAAAAATAGTAATCAAATTCGGTTTTGTTTTTCTTTATTAAAAAATAGGAAATTGGAAAAGGAAAAAAAATAGGAAACCAGAAAAATAACAAAGAAAAACCTTAGCAAAAGAACCTTTAGCAACCTTTTTTATAGGTTGAAGGTTTGAATCTCTATGTCTAGATAATACAATATAATAAAAGAAATAAATAACAACATTATATAGCTAAATATCAATGTCATCAACTTCTTCTCTTACAATTTATGCAAGAGGGTGAAATTTTAAAATAAAAAGTGGTAAGAGAAATTACAGAAATGTAAATTCTTTTAAAAGATTATTGGTTAAATTACAATGTTAGTCTCTAAATTTTAAGTCTCTCTTTTAGATCTCTAAACTCTCCATTGCATACTTAATAGATCTTTAAATTTTTTTTAAAAAAAATGTCTACAGTCTTAAACTTTCAATTTTGTGCCTGATAGATATTTGACCTATTCGACATTTTTTAAATTCATAGACCTATCAAATTGAAAGTTTAGGATCCTATTAGTTACAAAATTTAATTTTATGTCTAATAGATTTATTAATTTTAAAAATGTCAAATATGTTATAGAACAATTAAATACAAAATTGAAAGTTTAGAAATCTATTAGAAATTTTTAAAATTTTTAGAGACCTATTACGCACAATATTGAAAGTTTAAGAACTAATTAGATTCTTTTTAAAGTTTAAAGACATGTTAGACTCAAACTTGTAAGTTTAGGAACTAAACATGTAATTTAATTGAGAATGTTATAAACTTTTTTTAGAAAATAGAAACGGAAATTAAGATATGCATCTTGATGTGCAACCTCTTGCTAATTGAACGTCTCTGCCGTCAAATTGAGTATAGTTCAACAGTAATTGGTAACTCCCTCGATCAAAAAGTTTGAATCCGTACGTGTTATTGAATTCAAAAATAAAAATAAAAAAATATTGAACAGACCTGCATTAATAAGGACAAACCACCCAACGCATTAGCACGCTTTTGAAAATAGTGCCTTGCATGATTAAAATTTTTATTTTTAAAACGTAAAATTAAGAAAAATAAATCCAAATTACAAGTATTAAAAAAAATCCAAATTATAAAAACTCATAAAAATATTTTTTTACATCAAATATATTAATAATAAGTGATTTAAATTTAGTTAGTACAATGATTAAAGCGTTATAAATTTTAAATAAGAAAGACTAAATTGTTACCTATTAAAATTTAGAGATTAAATCGTTATTTTAATAAATGTATAAAGACCAAATAAAATTTTATTATATAATCTTTAGAAAGTTAGGAATAGTTGAAAATCTAGAATAACTTAGATTAAAAAAAAAACCTTTTACAAAAATAATACCGAAAATAAAATTTGAAAATAAAATCAAAATATGTAAATCAATAATTATAATTATTTATTAATATGAAGGTTAATCGAACTAAAAAAAAAATTAATATGAAGGTTAATTGTTAAGATTATATTTAATCAATATATAATTATCAATTTATGTTAATTAATCATCATCGCATTATGTAGCAATGTGTTTTTAAGTTGATCAAATCTTTATAAGTTCTAAAAAATTCATATTTGTAATTGTTTTTTAAAAATGTTATATTTGAAATTATTCTTCGTTTAAAATACATATTCAAAAAAATTTGATTTAAAATGTATTTCACCTGCCATCCTATCAATTTTTTTAGTCTATCCACCCTCCAATGACCTATACTTTACCCTCTTGTGCCACATCATACAAAAGAGATTTGAGCTTTTAACTTCTTGGTTGATATATGTCTTAATCAGTTGAGTTATGCTCGGTTGACAGTTCAATCAATTTATTCCTTATGCCATATCAATATTTTTGTAACAATATCAACAATAAGGACTCGTTACAATCAAAATTGAAAGTTAAGAATATAAACGAGACTTTTCAGATTTGAGAGACTAAAGAAACACAATCAACAAAGTATGAAGGCTAAGTTGTAATTTTACCTAACATTGGCCAGAATTCTAAATGACAATAAAGTAGGCCATATTTTAAAAAATCCAATAAAAGAATAAGTGGGCCATTACAAATTTATTGAGCAACAAACTTTGGCATCCCAACTAAAACTAGCAATCAATATGCAAGAAGAGTGGACTTTGGAGTAGCTTCCTTTTTTTTTTTTTTTTTAGATTTTTTCCCCTCAGAGATGGAACGTTTGACAATGATTCCAACTCATCACCACTCAGTAGTGCCATTCACAGTTTTTTCTCCGTAGTTTTTTTTTTTTTTTTTTTTTAATTTTTTCCATATAATTTCTACAGCTAATTTATACAAATTTGAACTTAAAATTTCCAACTTGTTTTCAGATAAGGAGATTTGGACCCCAAAGTTTGAAAAAATAATGCACATTAACGGTTGTGTTGAAGTCCAATCCTATTTGAAAATAGAGAAAAAAAAAACATTTTTTTAATGTATAATATTTATTTGACAAGATTTTTTGTAGAAACAATTTTCCGAAGGGGTAGAATCTAGAAATACAATTTAAACAATTTTTAGATACAGTAATTTGTTGCTTTCATGTATTTTCTTTAACATTATATGAATTAACTATTTAGAATTCTTGCCGCAAGTCAAAATATATATATAGATGCCGCATTTATTGGGTTTTGTGTGCTGTTTACCGTATTTAAGAATAGCTTAAAATATCGAATGTGTTAACGACCACGAGGTCTGTGGTTCGAATCCCCCAATCCTTATTGTACTAAAAAAAAAAAAAGAATAGCTTAAAATATCATTTTGGTTCCTGTATTTTGTGTTTTGTTTCTATATTTTGGGTTTCATTTTATTTTAGTTCTTGTATTTTTAATGAAACTTAAAATTGGTCCCTACCATTAGTTTGAAGTTAATTTTTATCGAAATTGGTTAAATAATAATAATAATAATTTTCATTCAAGAAAAGACATAATATGAACATATTTCTAAAATTTATAGAACAAAAGCTAATTAGAGACTAATTTTTTTAAAAAAAAAAGTTAACAATAGAGATCAATTTTAAGTTTTATTAAAAGTAAAAGTTCTAAAATTGGACATTTAAGTACAATGACTAAAATTAAATAAAACTCAAAGTACAAAAACCAAAATAGTATTAAAGATACTGAAAAAAAAAAGTTAAAATAGTTGTAGAATACTTTTCTCAAATACTTGATTGAAAAACACACCAACAAAAAAATAATAATAAAATTGAAGTGTAAAACTAAATATCAAAAGATTTGTTATTTAAGCACTTTGTACTCAAAAGTGTTTAAAATTAAAATATTTTGTTAAAAGCAGACATTTTGAAAGCATTCCCTCCTACCACTTTAGAATTATTTAGAAGCACTTTTGATTATTCAAATACTAACTTACCACTCTTTCAAAAGAGTATGTCGGCTTACCTTAAATATTAATAATACCTAAGACCATGCAACCAACCATTGAAAAGTGTTTTTAACAATTAAAAACACTTTTCACACTTCTAAAAAATCATGTCAAACTCACCCGCCCTTAAATCTCATGGATAATGAACAAAGCTCCATTGGCAAGCTATAACTTTAGGATGTTGAATAAGCAAGAGAAAACTTGCATCTTTCTTCATTGTCTGTAAGAGAATAACCATTACATTTTCTAATGACTTGATGATCAAGAAAAAAAAAAAAAAGTTATGACTGTAAGTGTAAAAAGTTCAGAAGTGCTGGGAGTAACTTACATATTTCTGTACAACACAAAAACAGCAACAACTGGTAGAGAGTTGTTGTGTAGAGTGTTTGGAGGCAATATGCCTGTAATCTTAACTCTTGAAAATATACTCTGCAGTTAAAGAATCTAACAAACGCCTCGCAATTTCAGGCCCTTTGGGCATCCGAAAGGGGCAGCTATAATGACATCACTCACACCAACTATGATTCCAATCTTCACGATATTGTTCGATAAAATCTGCGTTTTCAGCTGCATCCTCTATTGTTTGTTGCAACCTAGAGGGGCTGCAAAAGAAGTTCCAACTGTTCTCTCTAAATTTTCTCAATTCCATAGCCATCTAATTTCCCAATGGATTTGAGATGCAAATTTATCTTCACAATAGGACGTAACCGTAGACAGTGATCGGGAACCCAGTAAGCTTCTGAGTGAAGTTCTTGCAAATACATTGGCTTTGCTATCTAGTATTTTTTCTTTGTTATCCCCAACACTGATTGATTGGCCTGTTTTCTTGTGATTTTGATCAGTATGGCTTTGCCTAAAACTATGAGAACTATGAGCTTGGTTTTCATGGAGGATGGAGTTTGGCTGATAATGCTGGCTTGAAACTTTTGGTGTGCTCTCTACCACAGGCTGTGGAGACTGATCTGCTTTAAGGGAGACCTGCTCAAAATGTTCGTGCGCTGAAGCACGCCCATCTGTGCTTAAGTTTAAAATCTGATACAGTTTTGCTTCATTTCGCTTATTCCCTATCAAACTATTATCAGATAGAGTTTGGTTAGAAGCATCGTAGCTTTGACAGCCACCGTCATAAGAGATGCGAGGAGTTTCATCTATGCCAGGCCCCGGCTTCCACTCGGGTACCAAGGAAGCAATTTCCCCATCAATTTTTTCAGCTATCTTGATCACATCTTGGTCAGTAATATCGAGTTCTGCTATCATTTCGGTGGCAACTGTTAATGCTGTATCATTCTTGGTGTCAAATGGGAAATATATGTTTCGAATCCGTCCTGCACATATACCGCATTGTTCAAGTGAACATTTCTGTAACTATCAATAGAAAGCAAGCATTCCATGACTAAGGACAAACGGAGGAGAATAAAAATGATACTACCTTCTTTATCTGCAATCCTAAGTCTTAGAACAATGCTGCCATCTTCTCTTATCTTCCCCTTAATACTGTTATCAAGATTTTCCAATTGGTCATCATCATCGTTCTCAAAAAGTTCGATCCTATCGGGTTCAGTCTGAACTGTACAGCACCTCCATTCATCTGAGGCCTCCAAACTGTAATTAATTGAGCTGAAACTTCTCTCTCTTTCAAGGAAAGGGTGTGCTGTAGTAGAAGCAATACCGTCCAGTTCTCCCTGAGAATCTGAAAATTTCAACTTGCTTTCACAATCATCAATTTGGAGAAAAGGGTCACGCAAAAGCTCCCTTGCTGAAAGTCTACAAGAGACTGGTGCCAAACATTTCTCAACAAATTGCCGCATGCTCGGATCCTTCACTTTATACAAGGCAGCTGGTTTCTTGCCCTACAAGTAGAAAGCATGTTAAGGAATCAACTTTTTCTTCCCTCACATAAAAGATTAAAGAAAAATACATGCCCATTGAGAGAGGGAGATCTTACAGAAATTACTTTCTTATAGATTTGAACAGGATGATTACATTCACTATATGGATATTCAAATGTAACCATCTCCAAAACACACATCCCAAAAGAATAAATGTCTACCAATTCATTATATGCCTCTTTATATACTTCAGGAGCCATGAACTCTGGTGTCCCTGTAATGTAATAACAATAATAATAAGCATCTAACAAAAAGACTTCTCTCACAAAAACCCACCAGCAATTAAAGGAAAAGGATTCAGTGGAAGGGCATTAAGAATCAGAAAGCCAAAGATGAAATGGTAAAAGAATTGGTTACAAGATCTCGATCAATACTCCTTTCCAGAAATTGAAGCTACTGCAAAAATTTCACAGGATTTGAAGAAGATAATCATACCGACGCAATGATCAGCATGCGATTTCCGGAGGATAGCAGCGAGACCAAGATCTCCAATTTTAATTTCTCCTTGGTTACCATTAACAAAAATGTTATCACACTTGAGATCTCTGTGGATCACAGGAGGGTTTTGGCTATGCAAATAGAGAAGACCCCTCAAGATTTGTCTACACCACCGCTTCACTGCTCTAATGTTAACTCTCCTATGCTTTAGCCTATATCTGTCAGAACAGAACCAACCAGAAATTTAGCAGAAATCTAAAAGGAATCCTAGAATTAGTAGAATAGAAAGTGAAGGGTGTAAAAATGAATGTTCAAGAGCATTCTTACTGCCTCAAAGTCCCAGAAGTGAACATTTCAGTTACAAAGTTGATGTTCCTATTTGCAGTATCGACCCAAGAAGTATAGAATTTCATAATGTTCTTATGTGTCAATGTCTTTAAAAGATGAATCTCAGAGTATAGCCTCTCAAGATCTTCAGGGTATTGAAGGAAGTTACAGAGTTTGACCTGGTTCCAAGCAACTTCAATCCCTTCATACTCATCAAATGCTCTGTAACTGCAACAAAAAGAAAAGAAAAGAAAAATCCTCAATCGAATGCTCATTTCTAAAAACTGAATCAGATTAACAAAATCAAACGCCCTTACTAAGCGGTTCAAGAGCGGTAATCGGAGAAACAGAACCAAACGAACAAAAATCAAACACGCAGAAGAGATCGAATTCCCAAAATAAATGGAAAATGTAAGTGAAAGAAAGTCAAATAGAGACCGAAAACATTGAAAACTACAAGGAAATCCGAAAATGGATGCTAATTACAAAAATGCAAAGGAGACGAAGGAGAGGCTAAATTCGTTCATACACTGTCTTGGAAGCTCCTTTGCCGAGGATTTCACTGTACTGCAACAAAGAACAGAAAACAACCAGAATCAGAGCGGATGAACACGAGGTAGAGATTGAGAGAGGGGGGGGGGGGGGGGGGGGGGGGGGCATACTCTTCCATATCTGCCAGTGGGATCAATTTCAACATAGTGAGAGAAATCTGGATGTTGAAGAAGATTAGAGAAACCATTGATTGAATCGGTTTTGTCCATTTGATTCGATCGGATTTGCGTTGTTCCTCGCGGGTGCAAATCCTTGGTTCCTCAGATTTTGGGCAGAGAACTATTTGGAAAGCACATCTTTTGCAGAATAAGAGAAAAGAGAAAAAGGTGTTGAATGAAAGTGACGGCCTGTTTTCAGAGTGAGGTAAATTTCTCTTTTTTTTTCACACATTTCTCGCTGCATGTATCGAAACCCATAATTCCTTCAGATTTTTCACATAATACGGTTTGTACCTTTAAAAAGTTTTCGGTTATGTTAAAAATAAAATAAAATAAATTATTCAAAAATACCTTTTAACTACTTGGTTCGTTTATTTTTTTACTACAACAAATGTTGAATATAGAAATTTGAATCTCCAAGTAGAGAGAGAGTGTCAATTATGTTGAGCTATGCTCATGTTAGCTTGTAGGTTTCAATTTTGTCTCTAAACTTTGAAAAGTTTCATTTTAAACCTTGAATTTTGAATTGTTCCAAAAGATACTCTTGAACATTTTTCTATTAAAATGATTAATAGAAATTGACAAGGTAGTTGTTGTGTAAAAGTTGAAAGATATATATGATATTATTTACAACATCATTCATGTACATTGACGTGATAACTAATGTACAAAAATTGATTTTTTTCAATAGTGTAAAAATTGATTTTGTGAATGATATTATAAATAATGTCGATGATATCTTTGAAGTTGAAATAAATGGTAACAATACCTCAAAAAAAAAAAAAAAAAAAAGAAATAAATGGTAACAACGATTTATATAGTGATAGTGAGTTGTAAATGATGTTAAGTATGCTTTTCAATTTTTACAATTAACCTACTATGTCAATTTCTGTCATTTATTTTAACAGTAAAACTCTTCAAGAGTATTTTTTTGAACAATTTCAAAGTTCAAGGGTTAAAACAAAACTTTTTAAAGTCTAAAGACAATTGAAACTTACTCCAAAGTTCAAGGGTATTTTGTATAAATGAACCAAAGAAAAAGTTTTCAATCAATATATCATGTAAGTAAGTGTGTGTATATATATGCCGACGTTGAGCGAGAGTAAATTACAAGTTTAGTTTTTGAACTTTATTTGTGACTATTAGGTCTTTGAATTTTAAAAAGAGTTCAATAGGTCCTGATAACACTCATTTAGTGTTATCTTATTCCTTATATTAATGTTAGTTTTGTTATGAATTCGTGAGCTTTTATGCCTATTTTTGTCTATTTTGTAGAAACCAACCTTGAGGAGCAAAATCGAGTGTTCGGGAGTATTTTGATTGATATTGAAGCTTTTTAGAGCCTTATTGAAGATTCAAGAAGAAAAGAGATGAATAATAAAGTGTTGAGCAAAAGGCTAAGTTAGGGGTGATCAAGGATTTCATTTTGAAGACCAAAGTTCAAAGATTTTCAAGTTGAAAGCTTAAAAAACAACAACAACAATAATAATAAAATACAGTGCCTAGGCGTCTGTCCTAGGCACCCAAACCGGTGCCTAGGCACCACAGATGTTGTGGGAGGATAGAATGCTAGCATCTAGGAGCTATTTTGGGTGCCTATGTGCTACGATTCTGGTTGTGTGCACGTTTTTGGACGTTGTGTCGATCCCTGATATAAAAGCATAATTTTCTCTTCGATTTGAGGAGGCCAAATCGAATGGGTATGCCCTAAACTTGATTCCCCACTATTTCTGAGGGTTTTGGGAGCATTTTGTGAGTGGATTGGAACGGATTTGAAGACCTTGGAGCTCGAATTCTTGGGATAACATCTCAGAAACGTGAGATCGTCCTTTATTTGCAATTTCTTCTCTTTTCCTTTCATTTATAGTTATTTTAGTGGTTGTAAATTAGGGATTTATGGGTTGTATTGACTGATTTTGTATTGTTTAATGCCTAATTACTTGGGTTTAGTTGTTAAACATTGTTTTATGCTTGATTGTTGGAAACTTTGGATTAATTTCTTAAGTAATAGATGTTTATTTCTTTTAGGGCTTTGAATCATTTGTGCTTTTGTTGCTTAATGCATTTAATCATTGATTCTCTAATTAATTGAGGTATTTCTAAGTAGAGCTCTACAGAGAATACTTAGTTTAACTTAATGCTCAATTAATTAGCACTCGAGTGACAGAGAGATTAATAGTTAATTAATCGGTAGTTGGTGATAAGGTTAATTAGTTGGGCATTGGTTAATTGACTAGTTTTCTAAGTGGAAGCTCAACGAAGAGAAACTTAGGCAAGAACCCAATTGCATAACTAGTGTTTATTAAACTCCATGACAGTTAAGATTAATAAATAGACATTAGAAATTTGTAATGAAGAGTCTTAAAGCCTTGTATGAGTTAGCTAGCGCTAGGACACCTAGGTTAGTTAATTAGTACTTGAGAGTGGAGGAGACCGACAGAAGATTCCACGTCCTCAGAGTTTCTAGACTTATTAGTTCACTGTCCATTGGTTTATAATTGTCTATTAGCTTAGTAATTGATCCTTTCCCAAGTTACCCCTCCTATTTTTGTCTCCCATTTATTTTTTGTACTTTATTTTCTGTTGTTAGTTTAGTTTATCTTATTTTGACTTCTGTTCTCTAAATAAAGCTAAGTGAGATAATTCGTGATAATTATTGAATTAAAAGTCAATCTATGTGGATTCAATACTCAGTAGGAATACCGTTTTATATTACTTGACCCGTGCACTTGCGGAAACGTAATTGTATGCTCATCATATTTTTGGCACCGTTGCGGGGGATTGGTATATTTTAATTCGATTAATATTGTGGAGAAATTGTTTTCTTTAATTTAGAGGTCTTTATTACTTGGTTCTTGTTTTTCTTGTTTGCTTTTATTTTTTTGTTTGAGTTCTTGTCCTTTGTTCATTGTTGTGTGATTATTTGGTGTTTCTTGAGAGCCTGTGCTTATTTGTTTGTTTTATTTAGATGCCTTCTGATAGATTTGGGTGGCCCTTTAAGGAATCTGAGCTCGAAAACCAACACCATCTTCTAATTTTTTTTCTTTTCTAGTTATATCCCTAAAGTAGCCCAATTAGAGGAAGAATCCCTTTGGAAAAATAATTAAGAGAGTTTTTAGAGGAATCTAGAGCTAATAGTTTGCATTTAGCACAATTATGCGAGAGACTCCAGACCCAAGGGGAGGCTAGTGAAGTGAGAGCCACTTCTTTAGGATATCTAGTGAGTCGTCTGGCCACTGATTCATTGGTAGCCTTTCAAACCACTAATTCATTGGTAGCCTTTCAAAACCATAATTCTTTCGATTCTATTGAGGTTGAGTAGTCGAGGGAGTGGATTATTGATATAGGGGAAAAACTAGAGTACTAAGACACACTTGAGGATTGAGTCAGTGAGGACAAAAGAGTAGATGAGCTTAATTCAGTTAAGGATGTTCAGGGGGTAAAGTTTGAGGCTATCAGACCTTTGTTTGTTTTATCTCTTGATGTTTCTCTTTATCCTAATTGTTCTTTTTCTCATTCTCATGAGTCTGTATCAGAGTTTGTTTATTTTGATCTTTCTCCTTTTATGCTTTTTATATCTAAAAATACCAAAAATATTTCTGCTTGAGGGTCCCATGAGAAGCTAGTGATTTTGCTAGCTTTGGTTTGCTTTGTTGACTCTACGAAGAGGGGCCGAAAGAAATAAGAGAATTTCTATGTATCTTGAAAACTCACACGAACCCCATCAAGCTAAAGACGTTAAATAAGCGCTTCTTGGGAGGCAACCAAAGCTCTCTTCCCTTTTAGTTTTCTTTTCGTTGTGTCTTTTCTATTTTTCGTTTCGTTCATTTGAGTTGATCTTGTGTTCCTGTGCTTGGTTATTTTCAGGAGCTCAAGAATAATTCCTTCACAATGCACCCAAGTTATTTACAAGGATGAATCAAGGAGTCTCTCGCACTCTAGGGCAGTATTATTCTTCCTTTCTATCTTTATAAATTGTCCTTAGGCATTCTGAATTAGATCTGATTAGTTTATATATTGAGGACAATGTATGTTTTAAGTATGGGGGGATGTGTGCTGTTCCAACTGAGCTTTTATTGAAAATTTTAAATTTTTTGTGATTATATGATGATTTTGTTGCATTGAGTGTGATGAGGGCGACCTGTGATGTGTTCTGAGTAGTAATATTTGTACAATTTTTTTTGAATTATGAGAGCACGTCTTGGATTCAAGTAAATTAAATTTTTTTTCCTTGAATTTTCTTGCAAGTTGTGAGCATTTAGCCTATCTTTTCTTAGTTTTGAAGTTTTAGATTAGTTTTATATTGTCTAGAAGTTTGTTGTCACTCCGATAGGCTTAAGCTCTGATTTGATGATTGACTTGTATGATAGGGTGTAATGTGTTACTTAGGAGGAAGAAAAGGCATGTTTCATTTGCCTACAAGAGATAAAAATGAAAATGAGTTCTAAAAAAAAGAAAGAAAAAAAAACTTATAATGTATTGAAAAGAGTCGAGGGTAAAATAAGCTACTCCTGTCATAGTCAGTTGGGCCACCTATTGAGCGAGTGCTCTAGGTAAGGGTACCTACGATGGGTGTGTGAAGCTAGTGCCCTTCACATTAAAGTGATGCAAGTTTAGTCGGCCGATTTGTTTATTTTCAAGAACCTAGTAGCTTATTACTTTTTTGAGTGTAAGAATACTAGAGAATTGGTGCTTAGAGCCAGTGTAGGGGAAGATAAATGGAGGACTCTATAAACCTATTCTAGGTTTGTAAAGACTACTTTAGGTGGGCTATGCACACACACACACAAGAAATGCAAAGTTTTGATTTAAATTTGCTTGATGAAACGTTGTGTTTGATTATTTCCTTTCATTATTTGAAACATTGAGGCATGAGTCACTTTGATGTAATTGTTAATTCGTATATATGGTTTTGTTTTGCTTTTCTCGAGACTAGCAAATGTTTAAGTTTGGGGGTATTTGATAGCACTCATATAGTGCTATCTTATTCCTTATATTAATGCTAGTTTTGTTATGATTTCGTGAGCTTTTATGCCTATTTTTGTCTATTTTGTAGAAACCGAGCTTGAGGAGCAAAATCGAGTGTTTGGGAGTATTTTGATTGATATTGGAGCCTTTTAGAGCCTTATTGATGATTCAAGAAGAGAAGAGATAAATAATAAAGTGTTGAGCAAAAGGCTAAGTTGGGGGGTGATCAAGGATTTCATTTTGAAGGCCAAAGTTCAAAGATTTTCAAGTTGAATGCTATAAAAAAAAAAAAAAAAAAAAAAAAAAAAAAAAAAAAAAAAAAAAAAGCGCCTAGGCACCACAGACATTGCAGGAGGACAGAATGAGGTGCTATTTTGGACACCAAGGCACTACAATTCTAGCAGCACATGCGTTTTTGGACACTGCATCGATCCCTATTATAAAAGTATCATTTTCTCTTCGATTTGAGGAGGCCAAACAGAATGGGTATACCCTAAACTAGATTCCACACTATTTATGAGGGTCTTAGGAGCATTTTGTGAGCGGATTGGAGAGGATTTAAAGACCTTGAAGCTCGGATTCTTGGGATAACACCTTATAAACGTGAGATAGTCATTTGTTTGCAATTTCTTCCCTTTTCCTTTCATTTATAGTTAATTTAGTGGCTGTAAATTAGGGATTTCTAGGTTATATGGGCTGATTTTGTATTGTTTAATCCCTAATAATTGGGTTTAGTTGTTAAACATTGTTTTATGCTTGATTATTGGAAACTTTGGATTAATTTATTAAGTAATAGATGTTTATTGCTTTTAGGGCTTTGAATCATTGTGTTTTTGTTGCTTAATGCCTTTAATCATTGATTCTCTAATTAATTGAGGTATTTCTAAGTAGAGCTCGACAGAGAATACTTAGTTTATCTTAATGCGCGATTAATTAGCTACTTGAGTGACAGTGAGATTAATAATTAATTAATCGTAGTTGGTGATGAAAGTTAATTAGTTGGGCATTGGTTAATTGACTAGTTTTCTAAGTGGAAACTCAACGGAGAGAAACTTAGGCAAGAACCTGATTGCATAACTAGTGTTTATTAACCTGAGTGATAACCGAGATTAATAAATAGACATTAGAAGTTTGTAATGAAGTGTCTTAAAGTCTTGTATGAGTTAGCTAGCATTAGGGACACCTAGGTTAGTTAATTAGTACTTGAGAGTGGAGAAGACCAACAAGAGATTCCACGTCCTTAGAGCTTCTAGACTTATGAGTTCACTGTCCATTGGTTTATAATTGTCTGTTAGCTTAGTAATTGATCTTTTCCCAAATTACTCCTCCTATTTGCATCTCCCATTTATTTTTTGCACTTTATTTTATGTTGTTAGTTTAGTTTATCTTATTTTTGACTTATGTTATCTAAATAAAGCTAAGTGAGATTATTTGCGATAATTAATTGAATTAAAAGCCAATCTTTGTGGATTCAATACTCTGTAGGAATACCGTTTTATATTATTTGACCCGTGCGCTTACGAAAATGTAATTGTACGCTCATTAGGTCCTTCAACTTTAATTTTGCATCTAATAGATTCTTGATTTATTCAATATTTTTATACAAAAAAATCACAAACTTATTAAATGCAGAAGTAAAAATTTATAATTTTATTAGACACAATATATTAATTTTATGTTTAATAGATCTATTTTTTTTTTTAAAAATGTCACATATGTTAGAGACCTAAGACATAAAATCGAAAGTTCAAAAACTTATTAGACACTTATTAATTTTTAAAGACTTATTAGACACAAAATTAAAAGTTAATGATTTATTAGACACTTTTTTTTTACACTGAAAAAGGGCACAACGGCAACCACCACAACTACAAATTTAACTCGTCCTCTTTAATGAAGGAGGCAATACAGTCAAGAAAACTATCCCTCCAAATTGCAGAACAACCCAAAGAGGATGCCAAAAGTTGCAATGGCATGGACAGTTTTGTTCTCCTCTCTAGGAATAAAACATAAATAGTGACCATTAGCATTTACAGCAGCAGAAACCACCTTGTCCACAAAAAGACCCACTTCCGAGAGATGAATCTCCTTCCGATTGAGGAAATTTATCAACTCCAAGGAGTCTGACTCGATTTCTAGCGGCAGATTAGCCCATTCCAGAGTCTATGGGTTTCTTCCAAACCCTCTACCAACACCTCAGCTTACAGAATCACGATCGGCCCCTCTCTCGCTGCATGAATTTGCATCCTCTTAAGATTAGACACTTTTAAAATTGTTTAAGGATTTATGAGATACAAACTTAAAAGTATACGGACTAATCCTGTAATTAATCATATTTACAAAAAGTGATTATATGTAATTCTTATTATTGTTGACTATATAACATAGCAAACGATGTTGATATCAATCGAAATATTGATGTCTCAAAATTTTGGAATGTCGATGAATATATGGATAAAATATTGATATCAATAGATATTTTGAGATAGGAATTTTTTTTAAAAATTATTTCAATTACTAAGTATTTTACTGTTTTAGATAGGTTCAAACCTTGTCAACTGTCAGTAGTGTTTATATCCATTTTTTTAAATATTTTTTTTTTATATTTCATAGATATTTATTCAATATATAAAAAATATTGATAGATCTTTGATACTAATATCGAATTCTCAAATTTATAGTTCAAATGAATATATCGACTTGTGATGAATATTATGTGATCAAATTCTTTGGACATAATATACTAATTTAACAAATGTTAATTGATTTGACATAAAAATAAAGAAAAGAAAAAAGCAACATAACAAAAAGAGGTGTCATGTGCAACGCCCGTTTTTACGAAACAACATATCAAATCTTTGTTATAGACAAAGTTATCGTATTTTGTAGAGATATGTCTTTACTCTATCATTCATTTGTCATGTTATGTTAAATGAGTTTAGGGGGAAAAAAACAATTTATATCCCTAAACTTTGTGAGTTGCATCACTTAAAACTCCAAATAATTTAATAACGGTACAAATTAGAACTCTAAACTTTTATAAGTGAATCAATTTAGACCATTTGTTGATAGGATTTTGTTTTCAATTCGTTAGTTCATAAATTTCACACGTGTATAAGACTTTTTTAAATGAAGGCTTTAACGTAATATTAAAGAGAGATGTTAGAATCAAATGGATAGTACCAGATTTTCATTACTATGAGTGGTTTTTCATCTTCTCATCTTTTTCTATTTTTCTCTATTTATTTCGGAAGAATTAGGTGATCATTTTTCTTACTACTTTTGATAGGATTTTATAAGAAGAATAGTTGCATTTAGATGATTTTGTTGATTATTTTAAACAGAATCAAGTGACAATAGTTATAAATCACTCAAATTGATTTACTCAATGAAGTTTAGGGTTTAAATTAATACAATTATTAGTATAGAGTTTTAATTGATACAATCGCCAAACTTGAGACGTATATAAATTGATTTTGTTTTCCCATGAGTTTATTATCGTCCAATAAATAAGTCATGTCATTTTTTTTTAGTTAACGGTGCCAAAAGAAACAATAGAGAATAAAATATTGAAAATAGAAAGTGGTGATGAAACGACTTTGGTAGAATTAATTTCAATATTAGAGGGGGGGAAAAGTATTTGTTGGTAAAGTTTGAAGGATGCATAGAGCCACACACCCTTTTGCAGAGACCAAATCAAAGTTAAGAGAGAAGCTTGGTTAGAGGCCTGCAAATGGAGTCAATTAACTGATTCTAAACTCAATTTCTTATTAGTTTATTGTTCAAATCTGTACTATTGATTATAAAATTAAGTTTGAGAGTTGTTCTTTCTCCAATTCATGTTCTCTTCCTCATTTTTATATTCACAAAGCTTGTTTGTCAAAAGGGAATAATAAGAAAGGCAAATCAATCATCACCACCATCATTTCCCTTCTTGCATAATTGCTTAATATGATCATTATCCAAGCAATCATACACTAAAAAAATATCAACTTCAACAAGTATCACTTCTCTTCTTATTAAGTTATAGTTTTGAATTTTTTTATAAAGTATTATTAAAAATCTATCAATATAAATTATAGCAAGCAGTTTTGTGATATCAAAATACATATACATACATACATACATATATATATGTAAAAGTTGCATATTTGGTCCTTTTAAGTTTGTGTTGAAAATGTTTTTGAACCTTAAAAAGTGTTTAATAAGTTCATTAACAAATTTGTGCCTAATAAGTTCAAGAATTTTTATTTTGTATGAAATGGGTCCCTAACGTATTCAAAAGTTTTCAAATTGACTGATCTATTAGATATAAAATTGATATTTTTTGTCTAATAGAACCCTAAACTTTCAATTTTGTGTTTATTAGGTCTTGAATTTTAAAATGTGTTCCAATACATCAAAAACCTATTAGACACATTGAAAATTTAGGAAACTATTGGATGCAAAATTGAAAGTGTATGGACCTATTGGATAAGTTTTAAAATTCAAGGATCTATTTGACACAAAATTAAAAGTTCAAAAACTTATTAAACACTTTTTAAAGTTTAAGAACTTACAATTTAACCTAGAAATCAAAATGCTAATAGTAATAATATTTAGATATATATTTAAATGTTTTATGAGATTATCACTTGAATGAGATTAATTATTTATTTTTACATGGATGGTATGTTGAAATAGATTTTTTTCATTGCCTGGAGCATAGCTTAGCCTTGTGTGAAGTCATGGGATTGGGATTTGGTAGATCTCCCAGTTCAAAAGTCACAACTAGGGATAACAAGTTTTTAATTAAAAACTTTTTCAACACAACTACTAATTTTATATGTGACAGAGAGAAAAAGTGAAATTTTTTTAACAAGCCTTTAATAATTATAAAAATATAGTAGTACTTGTAGCACCTTTCAATAATCTCTCACTTTCTCTCTCTCGTAATAATCCTATAAGTAATTCCTCTTGATATTAAGGACAATTATATTATTACTTGGTTCTTTTATTGATAGAATTAAATCTTATGTTAAGTTTTATTGATGTAGATATAATATTTTTGAGATTCAAAGTGTCATTTTTGTAGAGGTTGAAATTCTCCTCTGGTATTTATTATTATTATTTTTATTTAGTTGAAATCTCCTTGAAGGCAAAGGTATTATGAAATTAGAAGCTGATATCATCTAACAAAATTGAAAAGTATAAGAAATGGGGGGTTGGTCAGATTTTTGCAACATTAGTGGTAAATGAAAAGACCAAAAAACAAAAAATCAGTTTGATATTAAAAATACTAGTATATAGTATTTTTAAGGAATTAAAGATGTTTTTTCATTTGTTTGGTTACATGGCTAAAATTGTATTGGGAAATTCAGAATACACTTGAAAGCAATTTTAAGTGAAAGTGTAAAAGATTTGATTAGTGTTTCCTTTTTTATTTATTTATTTTTAATATTAATAATAATATGGTTGTTTTCTTTTTCTTTTTCTGATTTAAGACTCACTAAGATGTACTTATCTTCCTACATGTGATATTTTTAATTTAAAAAATTCACTTTTTGTTACTCTTCTTCGTTGAATCCATCAATTTTAATTTTAAACTTTTGATTTCATTGAATTAATTAAACCTTAATTAACTTTAATAAGCACTCCAATTAATACATACTCAATACTCAATTAAAAAAATTACTCACACAAAATCAATAAATCAAATAAAATTGGTTAAAATACCATTTTAGTCCATGTATTTTCAAATGTCTAATTTTAGTCCCTATACTTTCAATAAAGCTTAAAATTTGTCCTTACTCTTAGTTTATTGTGTATTTTTCCTAAAAAAATTAGTTTCTATTAGCTTTCCCTCTATAAATTTTGAAAATATGTTTACATTGTGTCTTTTCTTGTCTTAAAATTATTATTCTTAGTTAACCAATTTTGATCAAAATTAACTTCAAACTTATCATATGAACTAATTTTGAGCTTTATTGAAAGTACAAGGACTAAAATTGGACATTTGAAACTACATGGAACAAAATAGAACTAAACTCAAAGTACATGGACCAAAATAGTATTTTAACCAATAAAATTTAACCAAGCTAAAGAGCATCTGACTGAATAACCAGAGTAAATTTTTACAAAAATAATCTCGTCAATTATGAAAGGGTTCAAAGCTAGTTTGCCAAAATTCTTGGAAAAAACTGTAAACTTAATTAATTGAAATATTAATTTAATAGGATGGAATAAAAAATTTAAGGTTGAAACTGTTAAATTTAGCCCTCGAGTAAAAAACGAAAATTTCCCTTATATTTTTGTTTTGGTTTTGTTATCTTTAAATGAGAAGGAAAAATGTTCTCCCTTTCCATTTTAATTAACATGTTACTATAGATTACTCTAAGCTTCTCGTTATTTTAATAAAATTTGACATTAATGCTCACAACTGGTTACATTACCTATATTATTAATATTATTGTATAAAATATGAAAGTTCATTATTGTTAGGATTCAACAACTGTAAAAAAAAAAAAAAAAAAAAAAAGGCTCAACTAATCAGTTCAACTAATACCTCTATCATTATACGTGTCAAAGTAATTCCAATTAATCAAAGTCAAAGTAATAGCAACTAAAGGAAGACAGAAAAAAAAATGAAAAACAAAAAACTCCATTTTGTATTTGACTACTGTTGAATTTCATATATAATGGGAATATAATTGTTAGATAAGAAATCTTCTAATAAAAATATAATGATAAAGGTGAAATTTCGGTGGAAGAAATTATATGATGAGTTAGAACTCATAGTAATCTAGGTTTTAGGTTGAACGGAGGCATGTTGCTGCATTCGAATTAGGATGATCAATTAACTAAAGAAGGAAGTTGAAACTAGATCCTCTATTCCTTTAGTACTCGGAGAGGAGGGATCCAAATTGACCCTCATTAACTTTATCTTAACAAGAATATACCTTCTTTGAGTATAATAAATACTGAAGCCATAGTTTTGTCTATCTTATCTTTTGTCCATACGGTATGGTTTCTTTGGCGCAACCAGATTCTCAATGTTGTTCGAGCTCATAGCCTACAGGGCCTTCTTGACGGGTTGCCCCACCTCAGTTTTTCGACAATCTACAACATCATGTAAATCCGGAGTTCCTTCATTGGCAGATTCTAAATAGCACGGTAATGTCATGGATATACTCTTCTCTCACAGAAGAGAAAATGGGTGAGATTATCTCTTTATCTGTTGCTGTTGAGGTTTGGGAGTCTTTTAGAAAATCATACTCTTTTTCTTCATCTACTAGAGTTCTGAGTCTTAAATCTCAAATTCAAAGAATTAAAAATAAAAGGTTGTTTGTCTCTCAATATTTGTCTCAGATTAAGGAAGTAGCTGATAAACTAGCTACTGTTGGAGAACCATTTCGATTAAGGATCATGTTTCTTATATTTTGGAAGTTCTTGGCCCTAAATATAATGCTTTTGTGATTTCTATACAACATAGAATAGAGCTTCATACCATTGAGGATGTGAGAACCTTGCTAATCAGCTATGAATATCGTTTGGAAAACCAAAATACAGTGGAGTAGTTGCCCATCATTCAAGCAAGTCTTGCACATATGCAGCCCTTTTCATCAACCAAGAAGAATAATAAAAACCCAAATCCTTTCTTCTAGAGGAACTCACCCAACAATGCCCCAGGCCTTCTTGGCAAACCAAATAATTTTCCCTCTTTCAAAAATCGATGTCCCAATCGTCCCCCCTAACCATCAACAAGGAAAAATATAATGCCAAATTTGTGGTAAGTTCGACCATTCCGCTTTAATGTGCTATCATAGGATAAATTCAAACTACCAACCACAGCCACCTTTAAATTCACCTCAAGCCTTCTATCACAACGTTCAAACAGTTCCAATAGCCTTACCCAATCAATCTTCTGCCAACACCTTCACTAATCCATCTAATATTCCTGACGAGGCATGGTACATGGACTCTGGCGCCACTCACCACCTTTCACCAAATATAAACTTTTTTTCCAACCTCGTTCCCTACACGATGTAGAGCAAGTGACCATTGGAAATGGTAAGTCTCTTCCTATATCTCACATTGGTTCTTTTTTCATTAATTCCTCTAATCATAATATACTCATTCATCTTTCTGAGGTTCTTTATACACCTTCTATATCACATAAGCTAATTAGCATTTCTAAACTATGCCTTGGCAACAAAGCTTCTGTTGAATTTTTTCCTTCTTTCTTTATTGTGAAGGACCTCTCAACCAAGAAAATCCTACTGCAAGGCAATCTTGAGAGTGGGCTATATATGCTATAGCCTTCTTTTTCACGTTCAACTTCGGGTTGTTCGGCTTTACCGTTTGCTGCTGCTTTTCTTTCCACAAATGATTCCAAGTTGCGGCACAATTGTTTAAGACATCTAACTACTACTGTTGTTAGACAAGTTTTGAAATCATGTAACATTGATTTTAGTAAAATCAATGAGTTTAGGATATGTAGTTCTTGTCAAAAAGCCAAGAGTCATAGGCTTCCATTTTCTAATAGTTCTAAAATTTCTAGTCCTTTTGAACTTGTTCACTTCGATTTATGGGGACTGTCACCAGTAAAATCAATTAATGGAGTTCGTTTTTTTCTATTATTTATCGATGACTTCACCAATTTTACTTGGCTTTACTTACTTAATACAAAAGATCAAGTGTTACCAATATTTTTACGTTTCAAAGCCTTTGTTCAAACTCAATTCAATACTTCCATTAAAGCTTTACAAATCGATTTGGGGGGGGGGGGGGGGGGGGGTGAATTTCAATATTTATCCACATTCTTCGCCAATCATGGAATTCAACATCGTCTTTCTTGTCCTTATACCCCGCAACAAAATGGTAAAGTCGAATGCAAAAATCATCATGTGGTGGAAGTTGGTTTATCTCTTATAGCCCATTCCTCAATTCTCTTAACTTATTGGCCGTTTGCTTTTCAATCTGCTGTATATCTAATTAATAGATTGTCCACCCCAACCTTGGCTAATAATTCACCTTATTTTTCTCTCTACAAATCTTTACCGGATTACAAATTACTTATGTGTTCGGTTGCTCTTGTTTCCCTTTTCTCCGGCCATATAATTCCAATAAATTACTCTTTAGATCTAAAGAATGTGCATTCCTTGGTGATAGCACATGTCATAAGGGATATTTATGCTTGGACTTTACCACTGGCGGAATATATGTTTCATGTCATGTAATTTTCTATGAAAGCAAATTTTTGTTTTCTTCTTTGTCCAATACCCCATCAAAAATTAAAATACACCACCCTGACCCCACCATTTCTCTTTTTTTTTGCAAAATACCATTTCCAAGTCTTTGTCTTCTTTCCAACGGTCATATGCTCCTTCCCTCATCTCTTATCCTTCTGACAATTCAAAATTAATGTCACATGCCTCTATTGCCACAAATCCACAATTTTCAACCTTACCAAGACTTTCTCCCACCAATTCGTCCTTTTCTAAAGCCCCTAAATCAACAGCCTCATCACCTTTTTCTGAAACCCAACAACCACCAACCCCAAATTTCTCTCCCTTTTCTCATTCGGCCACCAGTCCATCAACCTCCCCTCCGTCTACGACTTCTTCCTCTCCTTAAAGTGCTGAGCCCATTTCTTTTGCTTTACCAAATTCTTCTGCTCATACACCACCTACAAACACTCATCTGATGACAACACGTTCGAAGCTTCGAATTTACAAACCAAAAGCGTGGGTCGTACAAGACAAACCCAAATATGACCTTCACCTCCGTGAACCAACCTCATATAAACAAGCCCTGTCTTGTTCTGCATGGCATGAAGCTATTGTTGGGATTTATGTCCTAAAGCCTCGTAATTAATTAATTAATTAATAATTAATAATAATTTTGATTATTTTATTTGCAATATAATTTATCCATTATATGAAAAATCCAAGGTTATTAGTGTAATCTTGAACAGTATGTGGTTGACATATAGGAGGATCGTGTTCAAGAAATAACCTAAAAAGTCATAGTATATGGATAAGGTTAGGTGCCTTATCCTGATAACACTATTGATACGACCCACTTTGTAATAGTTACAAATGATTTGATCCAAATCATTCAAGTGGAGACATGTGAGTGGGGGTATCTTATACAATGAGTTTGTATAAGACTGGATCACGAAATATTTAATCTCTCTTTATGAATCCGTTAATTAAGAAGATTAATATTTCATCAGGATGATCATATGCAACTCGATCTTCATCCTAAGTGAGTTATGAACTCTTGCTTGTGAGGGCTTGTCTTTTGATTTGCATGGGTGAGAGTAGCTTTTATAGCCGATTCAATATGCCTACCATTTTGGGGACTTGACCAAATAGGGAGCTGTGAACATAATCTCACAAGATGGAATTCACTCCTTCCCATATAGGGTAAGTAGATGAGTAGTTTCCTTAAGTGCTGATTTCGGGACTTGAATAATGGGGCCCCACCCTCTCATTGGCCCGAGAGGGACTTAGTTTATAATTAGATTATAAATAGATTGTTCATTAGAGAATTAGTGGTACTTAAGGTACAAGATGTAATTATAGGGGTAAAATGGACTTTTGACCCAGTTGTAATTACGAACAACTCGTGAATGATCGACTTGCATGTAATGATTATATCTATGGACACAACTTGTCCTACAGTGCATAAGAGTGCAACTCTAGGTCTATAGTGGAGTGATCTATAGTTAATGAATGAAAATTAATTAATTAAATAGTTTAATTAATTAATTTCGTATCATTGGAGCTTATAATCTGTAGATCCATAAGGTCCCCTTACTAGCTCATAGTAACACTAAAAGATCAATTTAGTTGAAAGAAAATTTTAAAATGTTCAAATCAATATTTAATATATTAGATATATTAAATATAAAAGAAGAAAATATATTTATTGTATTTGATACATTAAATATTAAAATAATTAATGTATATTTGATATATTAAATAAAAGATATTTATTGAATTTGAATAAGATTCAAATAAATAAATATCGTAGGAGATTTGAATGAGATTCAAATAAATATAAGATATATTTTAATATATTAGATATTAAAATATAATATTTGAATTATGACAAAGATTTTCCCTTGGTCTTTATAAATAGAACCCTTGGGTTGAGCCATTAGACACAACACACATCTCCTCAATAGAGAGAATTAGAGAATTCTCTCTAGACCTCTTCCTCTTTAATCCCTTTGCGAATTTTCTTTCAAGAAGCTCCCACAAGCCTTGGTCCTGTGTTCGAGTCATAGCCAAGAAGACTTTGTGGAAGAGATAAAGATCTGCCAGAAGAATCTCCATATTTTCAAGGTATGTTATGCTTAACCATAATATTATTATTTAATTCTAAATAAACTCAAACTGATTCCTACGGTTCCGCTTGGGTTTAATTAGATTATTCCTTTCAACTATGACACCTGAAATTGATGCGTTGCACAAGAACAAAACGTGGGATTTAGTCCCTATGCTTCCAGGTTGTAATCCAGTTGGTTGTAAATGGATTTTTCGCTTGTAATTCAAACCCACAAGAGACATTGAGCGTCATAAGGCTTGGTTGGTTGCTCAAGGGTTCAATGAAACATATGGAATTTATTTTTTTGATAGTTTTAGTCCAGTGATAAAGCCCTCTACGGTACGTATCATGCTATCTCTTGCTATTTCATTTCGTTGGTCAATTCGGCAACTTGATGTAAACAATGCCTTTTTAAATGGGGATTTGCAAGAAGAGGTTTACATGAATCAACTGTTGGGCTTCGTTAATAGCACGTTTTCGGACTATGTTTGTCGGATGAACAAAGCTCTATATGGCCTTAAGCAAAGTCCACGTGCATGGTTCATGAAACTTAGCTCTTGTCTTCTTCAATGGGATTTTCTTGCTTCAAAATCGGACTCCTCAATGTTTTTCTTCCGCTCATCCTCTCCAATTATTATAATATTGGTGTACGTTGATGATGTCACTATTACAGACAACTGTTCGTCTCTTTTATCTTCGGTTATTTATCTTTTAAATGCTGAATTCGCTTTGAAAGACTTAGGTCCTCTATGCTACTTCTTGAGCATTCATGTTTCAAGGAATCAAGATGATCTTCATCTGTCTCAAAGTATATATTAAACTTACTTAAACATGTTGACATGATGGACTACAAGCATCTTCCAATGCTTATGGCCACTGGTAATACTCTATCAATCAATGATGGTGATCTATTATCCAATCCAACCGAGTATAGAAGCATTGTGGGTGCCCTTCAGTATTGTACGATCACTCGTCCAGACTTATCCTTTGCTGTGAATAAGGTATGCCAGTTTCTTCATGCCCCTACCTCAGCACACTAGTTTGCGGTTAAACAGATACTGCGATACGTGAAAGGGACAACACATCATGGTATATCTTTCGTGCCATCTACTTTGTCTGTTACATGCTATACCGATGTTGATTGGGCCAGTTGCCTTGATGATGGAAGAAGTACTAGTGGCTATTGCACTTTTTTAGATGCCAATCTCATATCTTGGTCCTCTACGAAGCAGAAGATGGTGTCCCGATCAAGTGCAGAATCTTAATATCGGGGTTTAGCAAATGGTGCGGTTGAAATAACATGGGTTCTCTCAGTGTTGCGTGAACTTCGTTTTTCTCCAGCATCTATTCCCATTATTCTATGTGACAATATAAGTGCAACTTATAGCTCAAAATCCTATGATGCATCAACGAACGAAGCACATAGAAATTGATCAACATTTCATTCGAGAGAAAATTCTTCAAAAGCAACTCCTTGTTAAACATGTTTCTTCAGATGATCAAATAGCAGATATTCTCAATAAAACTCTATCAACCTCTCGATTTCATAATCTTCGTCTCAAGCTCACCATTCTTCAATTCCCGTTTCACTTGTGGGGGATGTTAAACCAGTTGATTAGAATGTTAATTTGTTATTATTTTGATATTCTTTTGTCTTTATTCTTGGACCATTAATAGGTTGACACGTGTAGGGGTTCCCCTCCATGGTCACTATTTAGTCTCTATGTTCGTACTGCTTTGTGATTCAAGAAAATAGACAAAAACTTACTGCCTCATTGCTTTTCCCTTCTTATTTCTTTAATTGAAACAAGATTGACTCTTAATGGATGTTTATTTGTTGCTCAAAGTGCAGTCCAAAATTTTAATTATTAAAAAACTTATTTTAAAAATATTTTACAAGTCAAATTCCAACTGTATCCATGTGTATGAAAAAGGATATGTGGCCAATGACTTCATATAATACTTAAATAAAGCTTTGAGATTACAAAAAAGCAAATAATTAAAATTCTAATTGACTATATATTCTATTAAATTAATCAATCACCTCCAAAAGCCTCTGTTAGTTGGAATCAATGACACAAATTTATTAGTTGTTTTTGTAAACTAATGATCTGTCTTTTAGCTGCTATGCATTTGGACACAAGAAAATACCTTCTTTCAACATTCAAAGATTTTTTTTTTCTATAGTCTTGGGAAGTCATTGTAAAAAAATATTTACAATTTTTTGCTAAATAATATACAATAACATGTTTTATTTTAGAACATGTCATCACTTTTTTGTTTTGTGATTTTTTAATATGATAAGTAAGGAGCTATTTGAAAAGGTGCTGTTTTGTTTCTAGGTTTCTGGTTTTAAACATCATGCTTATTTATTGACATTTTTCTTTGTTTTTTGTTTTCTGTTCAACGTACTTTCAAAATCATTTTTCAAATAAAAGAATTCGTGGTTTTCAAATATTGTTTTTTTTTTTTTTAATATTACTACATTTTTGTTCCTAGGTTAATGTTCTTAAATGTGGTTTTCAAAAATCTATATATATATTTTTTAATTTGTTATTCATAAATCTTAGAATAGCTGCTAAATTTTTTTTTCAATTTTGAGTTTAATAGCCACTACAAATACAATACCACTTCTTTTTTTTTTTTTTGTTTCTCTAATTTTTATACTTTCATTTATTTAAAAAATTATAGTTTCATTTCAAGTTTATTAAAGGATAAAATATAGCCTATAAATTTGTCAAAGAGAAAATTTTCTGCACCATCATGAGAATCGTTGGGAAATATACAAGGGAAAATATTATAATTACCGTTACTACGTTAAAAGGTAGGATGTGAAAAGGTCGATTTTAGATAATTTTACCCCAACTCTTCTATTGATAACTACAATATAATGCCATTAATGTAATTTTAAAAATTCAATTAATCAATTACTTAATTTAATTTAATTTTTATTATATATTTTTTGTTTTATTTTTATTTTTATTATATTAAGAGGTGAGATTATTTTATAATATCATATAATTTATAATATATTATATTATACATATTTTAATTTAACAAAAATAAATTGAGTTTATAACATGAAATACTATATTTATTAAAGTTTTTAAAAAAGATTTTTTAATATAATTCTGCATTTTAAAATTTCAAATTCCAAATCTAGATACAATGAAAACATAAAAATATTGTTTTCAGAATTTTCACTATTTGAATCACAGAATCCGAAAATAGTGTTCGAAAACACATCTACCAAACGCATATTCACTGAACTCAGTAAATCCAAAAACATAAAACAGAATCCAGATTGCCTACCAAACATGCTTTTATCACCTAAATTCAACTTATTATTAGCCTCAAAACTATAGAAGACTCAGTTTTAAAGTATTTCTTGTAGGAATTTTCTATGAAACATGCACTAGCGCAGTATGCACTTTAAATCTTTGATCTTATTGTTTTCTATCAAAATCTCTGAAATTCTTGAGAAACTGCCCTGATTATAACTTAACTCTACACCAGAAAAATGGTTGATCTCTACGTTGGAGGATTGCCAATGCAGTAGGAAAGATTTAATCAAAAAGAAGCCTATGTGCCATGAGATAACAATAGGATGATGCGTTAGCACTGTGTAGGAGATAAAGTCGACCAAAATTTACATCGGATGGAGGACTACTGACTGTTGTACCTGCAAAAAAAAGAAAGAAAATTTGTCTAGGTACGTGACAATTCTGATGGCCAGAGTAGTTTATATATAAAAACTTTCTGTGCTCTAGTTTTTCTTTTTTGCCTTTCCTCTTTCACAACATGATAATTCTCATAATTAAGAATTATTTAGCTCATAAATGGAGGTTATGCGTGGATTTATTAACAATTCTTTTTATAAAATCATTTAAATTCCAAGAAAAGCAGCATGAATCTTCCAAAGTAAATTAAAATCAATAAATGAAAGAAAAAAGATTTGCACTAATAAAGTATTTTTGGCTACAGTTTTGATGAAAAAGCACGATTGCTACAAGATTGCTGATGAATTGCTATAGAAATCGAACAAGGAAGACAGAAAATGGAATTTTTGGGATTTGTCAAATTTGGAAGATTCTAGCATTTATTTCTCCTTAAATCAAGTAATGATTTCATACATCAAGTCATATATGGAGTGTGAAGAAACTCTAGCCGCCATTGTCTATAAAAAGGAAGAAAAAACACACAAAAGGCGGAATTCCTCCTTGGAAGAAAACCCTTTTTTTTTTTTTCATTTTTTCTATCTCATCTTGCTATTTTTCTTCTCCGTTCAACTGTTTTTCATTCTGCACTTTGTTTTTCCAGTTCTTTTCTTGAGGAAGCCCGAAGTCCAATCCTTGGCTCAACCTTGGGTTGTGAAGATCTCCCCTAACTCGAGAGAGAAGAAGGGAAATTGACGAACGGTTGAAATCAAGTTAGCTTAAAAGTAGTTGTAGTTTGTATTTTTCCTTTTTGTTTTATTGAGTAGGATAGTTCCCATTCAGTTCTTATATTCAGTTCTTGTAGTTCTTCATTGTATTGTTTTATCCTTCATTTATATAAGAATATCTAGTAAGTTTTTTTTTACTATTTCTCTTTTACATATTGTTTTATACCTCTCAGATTCATTAAGAGTTATTTTCCATTTACTGTTATCATGACGTTTACCTTTAATTCAATTATGTTTTTCTACTTAATCACTTGTTAGGGACTTGTTAGGCTCTGATACCACTTGTTAGGGACAACGACCCTCGACAGATCTCCACATTGGTATGATATTGTCCACTTTGGGCATAAGCCCCCATGACTTTGTTTTTGGTTTCACCCAAAAGGCCTCATACCAATGGAGATAGTGTCCCTCACTTATAAACCCATGATCTTCCCCTTATCTAGTCGATGTGGGATTTTGGTCGCACTCCCAACAAATGTAGCGTTTCAATGCTTGCCCTCGGGTTTGAGATAATAAATGCAACGTCTCAACGCCATTTTGAGCGTCTCAATTGTGTCCTCTCGGCCAGCAACAATTGTGAAACTCCTCTTCTCCATACTTAACCCCATTTTGGGTTCTTTTAAGCTCCACATCAAACCCGATGTTCCAAATTCACCAATTCTGGTCTCAAATGCTCAGTTTCCTGAAATAAGCAAAATAATCACATAAAAGCTCACAATTATAGCGTAACACTAGCTAAAATAAGGCATAAATATAGTATTAAATTAGTACTATCACTTCAGCTTCTTTCAGCGCACGTATCTGAAGTCTTCAAGTTCGTCCGTCAAACAACGTAGCATCGAGATGCTTAAACCAACGTCTCGACGCTATGAGCTTCATAGTGATACTTCCTCTATGTTTTGCTAGCATCAAGACACTCTTCCAGCTTCTTGACGCTATGCTCTTATGTCTCCTTAGTCTGCAGCTCATTTTCGACTCCACAAACCTAACACTGACTGTGTTAGCCTCTAACATATAGACACTAACCACATCAACTTAAATCAATTCAAATAACTAAGCTAGATATGGATTTCATTTAGGTCAATAGTCTAGAAGTAAAGACACTGGTTCCATACTCTAAAGTTGAGAGACTGCGCAAGTTGGATGACCATCTAACTTGAATGCTTAAACGGTATGCAGGACTAAAAGAATAATTGCATAGGGAATCTTCAATATTACCAGCATTGAAGGAGAAAAAACTCAATTTCTATTAATTCAGATGATGTATAAATTGTAAGACAATGATTTATAACTTAGATATATATGTATAACCTACAAGGAGTGGTTTGTATAGTATAGAGTATGCTCTAACATACGTTTCACCAGCTAATCAATGACAATCCACATATCATTTATATGAAAAATTAAATACCCATCATATATAACAAAATAATTTAATTTCAAATAAAATTCAAAGATCACTTTGATACTAATTAATAGGAATGAACATACTTTGCAGGGGAACTTTTTTTTATTTCTAAACAATTTAGAAATCAATCGTTGGGTTGACATTGGATTTACTTAGAATTACATAAAAAAAAAATTAAAAATCCTTTTAAAGAATTATTTCTTCTTGTATTTACATCCATTTGAATCTCTAGACCTTCCTTGCTATGATTCTATCAAAGGATCAAGGTTGGTAGGAGCTTACTTAAAAGAATTATGAAGACTCTTCTTCGTTGTTCAAACCAAAAGGAAAAAGAATTTTTTTTGAGAGAATCTTTCTTTCTAGTTAAGGAGAGAATTATTTTAAGGCTTAGTCATAGGTCTTATTTATAGAGACTATGAGTGCACAAGTTGAGTCATATACTTAAATTCCCCATTTTATCTTGTAATATTATATATATTAAAATATATTCTATTTATTTAAGTCTTACTCAAATTATTATATGAATACTTTATTCAAAATAGCTTAGTAGTAATTGACATGTACCCTCGACCAAGAGGTCAGATGTTCGAATCTCCCCACTCCAAATGTTGTTGAGTTATAAAAACAAAAAGAATACTTTATTAAAATTTCCTTTACATTAATAAAATATATAATTTATCTCTTTTATTTAACGTATCTAATACATTAATACAAGGTGCATTATTCCCTTTAAGATTTAATGTATCATCATAAAATATAAATTTGAATATTTCTGATTTTAGTTTTTCTTTAAACATGATTGATCCATAAATAATTTTGTGAGTTAGCAAGGAGACTTTATGGAGCTATAGACTATAACTCCAATAATACAAAATTAATTAATTAAATTCGTCAATCAATTAATTTTCATTAAACTAAGGCTACAATATATAAAACTTGATGAGCTGCACTTTTATGCACTGTAGGACAAATTATGTCAATGGATATATTCATTACGTGAAAGTGGACCCTTCAAAAGTTGTTCGTAATTATAGCCCTGATAATTTATAACATCTTATATCTTAAGTGCCATTGATCCTCTATAAAAAAAATCTATTTAATTATGATCCAACCATAAATCAAGTCCTTTTTGGGCTAGTGAGAGGGTGAGACTCAATTGTTCAAGTCTCGAAATTAGTACTTAATGAACTACTCATCTACTTTTTTTATTTGAGAAGAAGTAAATTTTGTCTTATGAGATTATGTTCTCAAATCTCCATTCGATCATGTCCCAAAAATAGTAAGCTTATTAAAATAGCTATACAAGCTATTCTCACTCAAGTAAATAACTTATGTGCTCACATGCAAAAGTTCATAACTCACTCAAGATTGAGGTTGAGTTGTATAATGATCATTCCATAAAATGCTCAATCTTTGTTGTTAACAAATTTACGTACAAAAATTAAATACTTTGCGAGATCCAATCTATCCATAAGACAAAATCATAATGTGAAAGAGACCAAATTGATGTCAAGGCCATGTAAGGCAAGCACTTGGGTGACAAGGCAAGGCGCACAAATAAGAAATAAGCTTGACATTATGTAACTCATCGTGGCTTTTGCATAGGTTCTTGAACTTTAAATGGTAGTTTGAACCTTGGAGGGATCTTGATGTTTTGAAGTCTGGACTTAGTTGGTTGGTTCATATCAACTTAAGGTATATGTTTATGGAAGTATTTTTTTTTTTTTTTTTTTTTTTAGAGTTCAACAATATTTAGGGTGAGAGGATTCAAACATCTAATCTTTTATTTTGAGAGTGTATGCTAATTATAGTTGAGCTATTCAATAAAAGAATGATGTTTGACATTTATGAAAGTGAACTTTTGAGGAAAGCTCACTATGATTTGTAGGGAAGTAAATGTCCTATTCACTCCAATTTTGCCACAATTTTGGAAGAAATTAATTTTCTTTTCTAAAAATTTTGTCCCTCTCTCCTTTAACTTTAATTATCTTGAATTCTTTTCTCTTTTTAAAAGGTTTACTTATTTCTCTAACCTTTTTTTCTTTATAAAATTTTTTATACTTCTTTCTCTGACTTCCTTTTCTTTTAAGAAGACTCCCAACAACCTTGAAAATTTAAATTGTCATAATGAAAATGATCTATTAGAGGCCATTTGGGACGCTGAGTGAGTTATAATAGTTTGTGGAGTTATTTAATATGTGTTTAGGATGTAGAGTTGTTTAGTTTGGGTTATAATAGTCTGTGTTTGGAGTGCAGAGTTATTTAACTCAATAGACTATTATATTCTATACTATTATAACCCGTTTAACGCTTCAAACAGATCCTTAAAGATCCACATAGACACTAAGTATATAAGAAGAATTAGTTCGTCAAAAAGGTGTATATGTATTTTGCTAAATTACTCATAAAACAAAGTATTTTGCTAGTTGTGGGTGCATTGTTCATTTCTAACACCTTCACCCTACACACAAGATAAAATTTAAAGTTGTTTAGTAGCGAAAAAATGTTGAGTGTATACTTCTCTTTATTGTGAGTTTGTGTATAAGTAAATTGTCTTTAAGGTCTAGATTAGAGCTTGAACACACTTGGTCCCTACTTTCTTGATACCCGAGAAAAATTAACCCATGATGAGATCATTTATGGCTATTCATTAGACAATTGGTGGTCCTTAAGGAGTTGAGAGGTGGGTCTAGATGTAAGCAAGAATTTCATCAATACTCTCCTCCAAAATGTGTTGCCTTCCTCTAAGAAGAGGAAAAAATTCTTCTGTCTTCTGAATTCTTTTGTCATTTGTCTTTGGTAGATGCTTACTTTGTTCAACAACATCTGGGGCGAAGTTTCAAACCTCTGATATTTTGATTGTACTGGATATATGCATTAACTCGATCGTTGAGTTATCTCAAGTTATCAAATACCCACCTATTCTATATGTTAGTTTGAGGATAGTTAGAAAGGTCTTTTAAGAGTCCACACAATCTTGTTATTGCTTTGGAAAGGTTTATTATATTTCTCTATCTTTTGATCTTTGATGGTTCACTCGATGAAGTACCACAATTTTTGCTGTCCATGAATTACCAAATAATTTTGGGTTCCCACAACTTAAATATAGATTGCAAACAAATATTTTTTGGGATCTTAGGTGAGATTGCAACATTCTCTTTCATTCACAAGAATGTTAAGGACAATAAACCTTTTCACAATTTTCACAATGGTATGATATTATGTTCACTTTAGACATGAATAATCCCTCATGATTTTATTCTTTTTATTTTATCCGAAAAGCTTCATTAGATACAGTTGTCTTTATTTATATTATCTTATATAATCTTCAATTATCTAATCGATGTGGAACTTTAGTCGCACTACCAATAAAAATGATGAATAGAAAATGTCAATTTTTTTTTTTTTTTTTTAAAGGACTTGAAGTTGTTATGATTAGAATGTGCAAGCAAAAGTAATTGCAGCAACCAATTGGTGGACCAAATGACGAGAAATTACTCAAAATAACAAACACACTGCTCTAATTAATGTCGAGAAGTTTTATGTTTTTTTGGCTCCTTTTTCATTTGCACAAATCAATTAGTCAACCATGCAAAACACGATAATGAAGAAAAATTAGAAGGGAAAAAGAGAAACAAGGAAAAAGTAGAGACAGTGTTTGGTCTAACATAATCAAATTAATTCTCTTTCTCACCTGCACTTCATTACTTCCAAAAGCATGGAAAAGAGAGATATGTTAATCATTTTTAGGAAAGGTTGCAAAATTAACTTAGAAAAAGTATTACAAAAATAATAGTAAACTAAATTGTACATATAACAAAAATTATAACGGTCAACTCATCATAGTTTGATAGTATGTGGGTTAATTGCAGATGAACCTACATTGCAGATGAACCTAGATATATTATTATTACAATTAATTAATAGTTTAGGCTCATATATAATTGATTTACATTAGAACTCAAAATAATAATAATAATAATAATAATAATTGATTTACGTTAATCAACATGACTGACTGTCGCATAACGTAAAAACATATTGATCCCCATCAATGATTTGTGATTTAAAAATTTTATATTTTCAATTTTTAAAATATATTACATTTACGAACATGTTAGAAAAGCACTTAAAATTCGGTGAATTTTCAGGGTCAGAATTTCATTGAAAAAAGTTTGTTTTATTATTGTTATTTTTGGGCATGGAGAAGCTATCATTAAAGAGAATTTTTTTTTTTTTTTAAACTCAATTGGGTAGGATCAATCTTTCTAGAAAGAATATATTTTTCTTGGCTACTGAGCTATGCCCTCCATCATTCAAACGAACAGTTTTTTAAAGTAACAACTACCAATTAAAATATGTCAATATGAGCATAGTTCAACTGACATGAAATATAAACTCTTGACCAAGAAGTCAGAGATTCGAATTAATTTTCCATCCTCAAATGTTTTGTACTCAAACAAAAAAAAAATAATTGAAATACTTTTAGATAATAAAAGAATTTGGGATTTTGATAAGGTGGTAAAAATCAAAGCAGAAATTGAAGAAAATATAGAGCAAAACACAAACACCTTTGAATCGTTTAATTGATGGCAAAGACGAATAGATAGCAAAAGAAAAAAAAAACAAAAACAAAAACAAAAGTTAAAAAGAATATATAACTTCAAGTCGATTGAAGTTTAACAAGTAAAACACATCCAAACAGAATTCTAGATCACAAGCAATTGACTCTCACACAGTCCAATCGGAGCGATTTCTTCCAAATAATCTACAAAAATTTTGTTCTTTCCAGCCCATATGATTGGCTTTTACTTTTTCATTTGAAAAGGAACTAATATTTTTTTAAGGATGGTAACATGTTTTGTGGAGAAGTGGCATATGTCATCTTTCAATGCACAAAATTGAATGTTTATATAATTAAGTTTTGACTGCATATATTATCCCAAAAGAGTATTTTCACTATGCAACTTTACTTGCTGAGAAAGGGAAATTTCTTCTTTCTTAAAAAAGAACCAGGAGATCTACTTGTACATACCGTTGGTTGTGGACCATATATCACTACCAAGCAACGGTTATATATAGGAAAACTAAGGCATGCTGCTAGTGAACTTTTAATTCTCAACTTCATTATCATCTTCTCTGCTATCAACATCTGATGCATTATTATCAACTCATCACACTTTGCTAAACTATGATTATCACTTCATATATATTTGCTGCAACAAAAGAAACAGTTACATTTTCACTTTCCAAAATCAAAATGAATTGTAATTGGTTTTCTGTTGCATGGTTAAAATGCTTTTGTCGCCAGGCTTAATTATATAAACATTCAATTGTTCATTGAAAGATGACATGCCACTTCTCTCCATGAAAATGTTACCACCCTTAAAAAAATGTTAGTTCATGTTAATGTATGAAGCTGATACAAGTGGATATCCACATGATTTCAACTTAGAAACGAGAAGAGGCTACTTACAAAATAGAGAAATGAATAGCATATGATTAAGTCAACTAGGGTTTTTGAGAGGTGTCGTAATATCTGTTAGTGACAACGACACTCTACATGTCTCCACATTGGTATGATAAGCCCTAATAGCTTTTGTTGGGATTGTTTTGAATGCAACCAAAGCCCCACATTGGCTAGATAAGGAGAAGATCGTGAGTTTATAAGTGAGGAACACTATCTCTCCCTTGGTATGGGGCCTTTTGGGTGGAACCAAAAGCAAAGCTATGAGGGCTTATGCCCAAAGTGGATAATATCATACCAATGTGGAGATCTGTCGATAGTCAATTGTCCCTAACAACTATGTTTTTGGTTTCATCCAAAAGGCCTTATAGCAATGGGAAGATGGTTGTCCTCACTTATATACCTACGATCTTCCCCTTATCTAGCCAATGAGAAACTTTGGACCCTGAGTACCACCGTAATACCAATTGTAGGATCTGAAGGCAATACTAGAGGGGGCTGAATAGGACTGTCTACCAAATTTTAATTTTAATTGATACAAAAAATCTAAACTTTAACAACTAGTTTTCACGAAAAGAGAATTTAAATCCTAATTGCAATCAAGAGATATATCAATACCAAGCACCCAAGCAACAAAACAAAGAAAATTTAAATAAGTCAAAGAAATCCTATATCATGCAATCTAAGAATTTAAAAAAAAAAAAGAACAGACAAAAATTAAAAGTGCAAAAATTAAAGAGAGAGGGAAAGATGACACCAAAAATGGTTTGATAAATTGTCTACTCCACTCTCCAAGACTCCTTCTTAGGTATTTCACTAAGTGATCCTTTTGCTGGTGAGAATCAAACTGACACGACCCTTTTTTTCTAGGCTAAAGAGAAACTCAAGATCTTTTTTAGTGGTTTAGGATCAAACCAATTGCCTTTTCACACAACTCAAGGTGCGCTCCACACCTTAACAAAACTCAATTTAAAAAAAAAAGTAAAATTCACAATGATGCCTTTCAAAGAAAAGATTCTCAAGTTTAGCACACACAAAAAAGCACTCAAAAAACTCCTCAAAGAATATAGTAAGACAGCTCAAGAAAGTGAGAGAATTGATGGATTAAGCACTTTTTAGAGAGCAAAAGAGAGTAGATGCTAGTTGGAATTTTTTTTGAAGGTGAGGTTGAAGATGAATATGGTTGTAGATTTAAAAATCAAGGGATTAAAATCAGCCATTGGATTTAGATCAAAATGATGGATGGTTGGGATTAAATGGTGAGAATAGGAAAGGATCTGGATTAAAAGATGGAGTTCAAAAGAAATTCTAGCCAAAAACATGAACCACAGGCGCGAGACTGAAGAAAACGTGCTACTCGCTCGTTCTCTTGTGCTGCATGCCAGACACGTGTGTCACATGAGGCAGCAGGCAACTACTTTATCCTCTTTTTTTAAAAAATAATAAACAATAAATAGGGATGCGTGTCACCCAGCTATTCTGCACACGATTTTCTTCGTTTTCCTTTTTATAAATTTCAAACAACTTGCCACATGTATGTGTTTCATTTGTCCACGTGTGCCACATCATTGACACATCACCTGAACGTTAGTGCCACATCATAAAAATGTGACTGTTGCATGCCATGTCAACATCACGTCAGATGCCACATCAGCAAAATATGACCATTGGATGCCATGCCAGCACCACATCAGATGCCATGTCACCAAAGTTGCCACGTATCAATACGTAGGTTGTTTTCTCATATTTTATTTTGCTCATATCATTCTTGTTTGAACTCTGATTCGAATGATTCAAGATGCGTTGGAATCGTCTTTTTGTGCTCTACAAGATAAATTTTTAATACATAAAATAGTTAGGACAAAAATTTGAGTTTGTTATCATCAAAATATTTGTTTTGATTGATGCCCTAAAGCTAACAATCTCCCTTTTTTTAATGATGACAAACTACTCAATAAAGCATATGATCTCAAAAAGATATTCTCCTCCTTTTGTTATCACCAAAAAGATACAAGTAGATTATTACGTTCTCCCTTAAGCACATAAATGACAAATTAATGCTCCCCTCAATACAACATACAAAGAAAAAAATGTTCCCCTATCATACATAAACATGCAATTAAATGCGAAGGATGTCAAGTACAAGTCTGTTCTTATAAAATGCTTCTTCATTTGAAGCCTTTGTAAGAATATCTGCTACTTGTTTCTCTATATGAACATAATTAATAAAAATATTCTCATTTTTCACATGCTCTCTAAGAAAATGATGTCTAATATCGATATGTTTTGTCCTAGAGTGTTGAAATTTTTTTTTGGTTAAATTAATTGAATTGGTATTATCACAAAAGATAGGCACTTGTTGTAACGACCCTATAGGCTCAACACGCTACCTAAGAGTCATTACTAAGTCACGTCGCTATATTACCGAAAATTTCGGCAGCATAACGGCGTAACTATGCGAAAACCAAAAATTTGACCCTTACCTGATAAGACATAGAAAAAAACACACTTCTAAGATTTTCAAACAACCTCCTAGCATCCAACAAACTTCTCAATATGATGCTAGGGTTCAAACAGCAGAAAGCCAAATACACGTGCACGATTTACAAAGAAAGGTTAAAAGACTTTGAAACATCCTCCTAAACATTTAAAAACTCGACATGAGTTCTATGTACATCCAGAAACATAAAAGAAGCGGAATAGCGATCGCTCGGCTCCCATGACTCGAGTAGCTGATCTCCGGTCACGCGCTAGGGCCGATCTTAGCCTTACCTGAAAACATTTTAAAAGGAAAAGGGTGAGTATTAACGAATAATACTCAGTAAGTAACTCATAGTTTCAAAGTAAGAGTTTCAATCGCATGCAACATGTCATTTTGAATCATAAAACCATCGTAAACCATCGCTTTAGTAGGGGACCTAAAATTCGTTTTATAAACCATGTACTTTTCCTTGCGGCTCTCGTGAACGATTAAATTCTCCCGAGGGCCTCGTAAATGTCCGAAGACATAATTTTCCATCGAATAGAGTCCTCCCCTAACTCTGAGAGTTGAGCTCGAAAGCTAACATACATCGTGGAGTCCGAAGACTCAGCCCGAAGGCTACCATCGTGGAGTCCGAAGACTCAAGCCCGTCGGCTACCATCGTGGAGCACTCTCGAACCCCGGGAGCATAGAGAATCCGAAGACTCGGGTTCCCTCATAACCCACATAAAACTTTTGGGAGAATTATCGTCACGGCCTTACATAAATCTTTTCATGAGCACACAACACATGCATGAGGTCCCGCTCGTTTTAGAACATACTCATGAATGCATAAGTCAAGGCAATCGCATTTCAAAGACATACATATCATTTCCATTCTTTTTAACATGAAAACTCAAATAGAACTCATGGAACTAGCGTATAAAGGAATATACATATAAAACACTTTCTTTCTTAAATACATAACACGAAAAACATAAACTTTCAAAGTAAATATAGGGCTAGCTCTAGGTTTCGAAAACTTCTTTCGTTGTGAGATCCCTTACCTTAAATCTTTACTTACTAAAATACCATTTCTCCACTAGTAATGAGCTTCTCGAGTCCCCACTCCAAGTACAATCCAAGGTCCTCGACAAATCACCTAAAAAGTGTCCTAAACAGGTCTTAAACCAACCGAATTACGCTAAAACGCATTCTAACATTAATAACTCGATGAAACGGACCAAATGGCAAAATTTACCCAACTCCGGCGAACGGCGGAGCGTGAAACTCCGGCGACGGCGCGTGGGCTTCACGGCGGCGGCGGGTGAGTCAACCTATTGGCGCGTGGGAGCGCGTGAGGTCTCGTTTTCGTGCGAGGCTCGCAGATCTGGACAGATCTGCATCACGACGTGTCGGATCTGGTGTTTTTCGGTGAGTTTCGAGGCGTGCAGGCTGTAAATCCGGCGAGCTTATGGCGTTCACTGGCGTGGGTTGGCTCGCCGAACGGCCTGGGGATTGTCTGAGCGTTGCCGGCGGGAGTTCAATTTGGGCGGAGCTGGGATTCATGGTGATAGATCCGTGTTCAGCGTGTAGAAGATCGGCGCGGCGAAGAGGAAGACGCCGGCGGTATTGATCGAATGTTGCGGCTGAAGCTCTCGATCGGCGGCGAGGTTTCGAGCGGTCTGGTTCGTGGTGGCTGCCGGCAGAGGAAGAAGACGGAGGAACCGTTTGGTCTTTCTGGCGGCGAATGGTGAAACTTCCGGCGAGGGTGTTGCAGAAGGTGGCCGTTGGGCGGGACTGCGGCGGAAGGAGAAGGAGAAGACAGCCGGGTGGTCCTCGGTGAGGAGATGAGCTCGAGAGAGAGAGAGAAAGAGAGAGATACCGGACGGAGAGAGAGGAAGAGAATGAAGAAGAAGAAGATAGTTCGGGGAGAGAGAAGAGAATAATTTCTTTTTCTTTTCTTTTTTTTTTTTAAGAAAACCAAAAATACTAAAATGCCCCTCCACCTACCTTTTCTTCCAAAAATGCCCTTCCAAGCTCTTTCAAACACCATTTTGCCCTTGAAAATTCTTTCCATAATTGCCCCTTCAAACTTTTCAAAATTCTAACTTTAACCCTACTAAAAATAAATTGAGAAACAAATCCCAAAATTTCAAAATTAGAGCTCCTGAATAAACTGGGCGTTACACTTGTTCAAAATTTAAACCAAAATCATTTAAAGTCTGTTTCATCTATAAAACTTGAGAACAATAACTAGCAACAACAATATATGCAACTTCAGTAGCAGATAATGAAATAGAATTTTACTTTTTACTATACCATGAGACTACAGAGCTACCAAAAAAATGGCAAGTTCCACTAGTACTCTTCCTATCAGTTAAACTACCAACAAAATTAACATTAAAATAAGCAATTAAATCTAAATATACTTTCTTAGGATACCATAAATCTAAGTTAATAGTACCAAGCAAATATAAAAAAAAAAAATTCACAGCATGCAAGTGTGATTCTTTAGAATAGGATCGAAATCTAGCACACATGCATATACTGAACATAATATCAGGCCTCCTCGCAGTTAAGTAAAGCAAGGATCCGATCATACCTCTATATGTTTTAATATCAATGTTTTTACCTTTTTTGTCCTTATTAAGCTTGATAATGGTACTCATCAAGGTTTTTGCAATTTTTGCATTGTTGAACTTAAATCTCTTGAGTAGATCCCTTGTGTATTTTTCTTAATTGATGAAGATTCACTCTTAAGTTGTTTGATTTGAAGCTGAAGAAATAACTTGAGTTCTCCCATTATACTCATTTCAAACTCATTGTGCATACACTTTGACAATTCTTCACAAAGAGAAGGGTTAGTGGCACCAAAAAGAATGTCATCAACATAAATTTACACTAACAAAATATCATTGATCGAGTGAAACTTGTGAGTAAAAATAAGAGAAAGAATTTCATCCTAGTGCAAGTGCACACTATTGATGCAAGTAATAAATAGGAGTATTCTTGAGTATCGATCCCATAGGGAACGGTGTAACAAAAAGGTGAAATAGCAAATTGTGTTAAAAATTGCAACATTGGTAGCTCAATTGTAAAAACAGATTGTGGTCGAGTGAGAAAGACAAAAAAAAAAAATAAAGGATGAATTTATAATAGTGAGATGGGGCTCAAGAATGTTCATTGCCCTTAAGTTATGAATTGCTATTTTAAATTACAATTGTAATTCGTATCTACATAAACAATTGTAAACCAAATTGCCACTCCTATTCACCTTGCAATTTGGCCCTTAGGAGACTAAGTGAGTAACTTATATTTCTATAGCCACTCGAACTTAGATCAATTAGTCCATGCAATTCTTATGGTTTTGAAGTCTTTTTCCCTATGTCTAGGGTAAAGAATGGTTTATGTCTAAACTATTGTCTCCATTGTTTGTGAAAAATTTACTATTCACTAACCCTTTCAGTATTAGCTCCAAGCTTAGTGTGCAACCCTTGTTGATCAATCTCGAATTACAAATTCATTAAACTCAACACAAGCATACAATTAAAGTGCAGACTTGGTTGTTTTTGCAATTTAAGCTCAATTCACTTCTTAGGGAATTCACATCCTTGAATCTCTAAAAAGGATTTAACTCATAATTAACTTAAAAGAACCTAAGGAATACTTGTGAGTAATCTTCATGCTAACAAAGGTAAATCAAATAGTAGCTTAAAACATAATTCTAAGGGTTTAAATTAAGTGTTGCCTACAAAGAAATACTAAGAGTAAGGGATTGAAAATGTGGAGAACTGTTAATAACTCAATCAAATAAACATCCCAATTGGAAAAGAAACCCACGAACAATCTTGTTGGAAAAATAAAATTCAACTAATTTCATAAAGTAGTTCTTCAATAAAATTACCTCGGGTACTTCCAATAACAATAAAATTGAACAAAGTACTACATTCAAATCTTAAACAAAACAGAAACAAAATTGAAAACTAAAGGCTAAAGAACAAAACTGGACTTATGAATAAAAATCCACTAATAAGACTAAAATAGTCCTTATTTTCTATGTCTAAACCTTGTGACTTATAACGATTTTACGAGATTAATTTCATATTTTGTAGGTAAATTAGTCCGAAGGGCATTCTGGAGTATTTTCAAAGCTTTTGGAACTTTTTTGGAGCGTTTGGGTTGATTTGGGCTTAACTGCAGGACATTCAAACCCTAATTGAAGAAATGGAGTTCAAATGACCAAACTGCCCCAGAGAGTAGCGTCGAGACACTCTACGGAGCCTTGCTTGATGATGAAGAAAGTAGCCTCGGATGCAGGACAACGTCTAGACGCTGCCCATCATCATCGAGACACTGTAGCAAGTCGAAACTCGCGGATACAGGATAACGTCGAGACGCTGTCCACAGAGTCTAGACGCCATAATAGTAAGTGTAGGTCGATGCTGCGGTGAGCCCCTATAACGCTGGTCTTTTAGGCTACAGCGTCTCGATGCTGCATGTAGCGTCTCGACGCTACTTCGAGAACTATATAAGGAATTTTCCTTTTAGGGCAACCATCTTCTTCCTTCCTAGAGCCAATTTTCAGACATTCTCCTCTATTTTATACCCTTTTCCAGCCCTTTATCATTTTTGGGTTGAATTTGTGTTAACTAATGTTGTCAGAAGCGGATTTGGAAGCTACCGACTAGTTTGTAACGTTGTTTCGGGGGTGAATTCGGATTGAGCTCGTACTTTGGGGGGTTTTGTCTTTGTGTTTTACTGCTTATTTCCTTGCTTAAGCATGCTTAGGACTCTGATTTATCTCATTGAATGGAATTTTCATATTAGACTCGATGAATCCTATGTGTCTATTTCATTTATTGCTATGCTTGTGTATGGAATTCATCACTCAATACATTGACTTAATTTAGTAGCATTTAGACTGGCTTGTGCTTGCATAGAATGGGGCTTAACCTCTTCATGTAGTTTGTATAATAGGTCTTGAGACCCAAACAACTCTTTAATTAATTTAGGCTCACTAAATTAGCTATCGAGGTTTAACCAACTGCAAAGTTTAGTGCAGTTTATCTACCAAGCATGGAGCACTATCGTGCCCATCTTCGAAGGTCAATTAGGGGCTATTAGATTCTAGGTCGACATAGTCTATAACAGGGAGCTATTAAGGGCTACTCTAGCTTTACCAGATTAGTTGGTTAATCGCTTATCTAGGAAATTTGCGTTAATCTGTTGAAAACCCATGACCAAAGAATAAGATTCAATCCGATAAAACCTAGAACCGGTATTTAGTAAGTAATTCCAACCTTCTTTCGTTTACTTTATGCATTCAACCCTCGCTCATTTATTTTTTGTTATTTTATTACATTTAAAAGCACAAACCTTTTTGTTTGGTTTTGTTTAGTTTAAATTAGATTGGAATATAGTCAACTTGCTTCCATGTGATCGACCCAACCTCTGATACTACAGTATTTGTGTGTTTGGAATTATAAATCAAATTTGGCGAGCCTTCGATAAGCTCTGTCACCAACCTACTGCTTTTGCTCTTGTCCCCAATCGATTAACTATGCTTTTTCAAGAGAAAGTTAATCTTCACAGCTCTTACCTTCATTTGGATCAAATTGGGAGCTAAGGACGAGTAGCTTGCTCTCTAAAATCAACGGACTGTAGCTGGAAAAAGAGAAGAAAAGAATAGTAGAAAAACTAAGAAAAAATACAGTAGAAAATCGGTTTTCTTCCGTGGGAGGATTTCCGCCTTCTTTATGTGTTTTTCTTCCATTTTATAGAACATGGTGACTAGGGTTTCCTTCTTGTACGACGAATAAATATGGCCAATTGATCTCGTTGGAATCGTGGATTAGAATCTCGAAAATATCCCAAAAATTTTGCATCTTCCAAATATGTGAAGAATTGTCATTTCCAATTGCTATTCTGGATTGCAATTGCAATTCTACCTTGTTCAAAATGATTTCCAAATGTGTTTGCAATTGCAATAAAAAACTGCAATTCTTCGCAACATCAATTTTCTGCATCAAAACAAAGTTTTCAACCACTTTTTCCTTTTTCCTTTTTTCCACTTTTTTCCTTCATTTGGTTCATCCCTAACTTAATAATAACTTAATAACTTAATAAGTTTTCAACAAAGTTTTCAACCACTTAATAACTTTCATTACATATTGCTAAGATTTTCTAAGCTCATACACATAATTTCATGAAATTTTAAGTATAACTTCAGTCTAACGGGGATAAATAATCCTCAAGAATGAGAATCATCAATCATTTTTTTTTTGGTTTTAATATAAAGAGTGTCAATAAGTCCCATTTTAAAACCATTGTCAAACAAAAATTTACTCAAACGGTCATACCAAACTCTAGGAGCTTGTTTAAGACCATTGAAAGAGCTTATTGAAGACTCTTCAAATACATTTATAAGTATCAATCTAAAATTAAATACTTGTAGTACTTAATAGCAGATTGGGTCGAACCACAGAGAACCGATTATCGATTTCTTATTGACACGGACAAGGGTGGGTTTTTGGCATAAAGAGATAAAAGACAGAAATTAAAGACAAAAGAGAGATAAACGATCTAACTTCAGGCATCAATTCGGGGTATTTTAGGCAACAATGCAATTTCGATCACAGATAACCAATGTGAGAATCAATTCAGCAGTGTTTATTACTTAATCGACTAAATCGGAATAGCCAGCAAAGCTGATAAGGATCCCCTTAAACAAGCTAATCCAACCTAGTATTGAATTAACTTCTATGCTAACCCGTTATAGCTGGGCACGATAGCGTTTCATGCTAACGAGACTAATCGTATTATGAACAGGGATTGACTAAGATGAATCAACTATACTAGATTGGCCAATCTAATTCAATTAACTTGCTCTCTTAACTCTTAAGACCTATCGTGCAAAATACATGAGAGCTAAGACTCTACTATGGAAACACGAGCCGATCCTATCGTTATTCGATACTTAACATACATGAAACTTGGTTGGCGCAAATAGGTTGTTAGGCTATTCTATGAACATGCTCATACATTTAAGTGAGAACTAAGAGATAAAAAACATGTTGAAATCAATAAGGCCTACTTGCAACTTAAACTAGCATAATGAACAAACTTGATGCGATTAAGTTGTCAATTTAATCTACAAGCATGCATGTAATTTAATCTAGAATTAAGAGACAATATTCTATTGAAATTGCATAAAAAAATTAATTACAAATCTCACAAAAATACATTGTTACCGTTATTACACCCGAATTGCGTCGAAAGTTTAGCTGACCATCGAAATGGAGAAGCTCGACACCGTGGATCGATTAAAAACACTAATTTAAGCCTAAAACTATTGAAAATAGAGAGAAACGGACTAAAGTTGTCTCATAGCGACACATAAAATGGAGACAAATGACCTAATTAGAGAGAACTATCTTTTATAGAAATCGAATTAGCGTCGAGACGCTATAGGCAGTGTCCTGACGCTACCAGCGTTGATCCCAGCGTTCCATAGCGTCGAACGAGACTGTAGTGCGTGTGTTTGCGGCAACTTCAAGATGTTGTCCTGCATCCGCAACATTCTGCCTTTGCAGCATCTTGACGCTCTTCGGGGTGTTGAGACATTATCATCAAGGGCATTTTGGTCATTTCACAGATTCTTCTTGCTTGGTTGCTCAAATGACCTCCAAATCGAACTGAATTAACTCCATTTGGATGAAAATGCTCCAAAATATGTCTTATGCTCGATTACCTACAAAATCAACAATTAAACAAAAAAACTATAGAAACTAGCATGAATTAAGCACAATAATATAGGACTTTTCTAGTCCTATCAATCATAAAAGCTTTGTTTAATTTTAAAACATGATTTGGATTATGAAAGCTTTCAAAACCAAGAGGTTATTCAATATAGACTTCCACCATTATAAAACCATTTAAAAACGCACTTTTCACATCCATTTGAAATAGAGATGCAAATGCAAGCAACATTTGAATTGACTCAAGTCTAGCAATAGGTTGGGGTGTACACGGTTTGATATTTCAATGATTGCACACAAGCGCACATGATAGAAGTAATAATAAAACAACAAAAGAGTACCGAATATCGTATCCCACAAAGAAGCGAAATTGGAATTCTTTTGATTTAATTAATTATTAAGAATAGTTGTGCTTGGAATTATTTAGGGAACAAATGCTAAACGAAAGGAATACTTGAAAATAAATTCTACACTAGAAAGAAATTTAAAATAGTAGTGGAGACGACAATTAAAAGGAAAGTTTAGGGGATTGAGCACACATTAGATTATTATTATGCTAATTTTAACGTGCCAATTAATTAACTCTCTTGAATTCATAAATCTAGAGCTAAAACGGTCAAAATCTTATGTCGGTCTCAATCGATCACACTTAATTAGCTATTAACCTAAGTGTCCTCAGCGTTAATTTAGCTAATTAATTAAACTAAGCTTGCTCGTCATTAATCTCACCCGTCAATTAGGGTGTTGGATGAATTAATTGGGTCCTAAATTTCCTCCATGGAGCTCAATTCAAGACTAAATTCAACTAATTAATGGCCAATTAATTAGAGACAATGCACACAATTCACCCAAATGAATCTTAAAGAGTAATTAACAATTGAATCAAATTAAAGCATAATAATGTATCTAATTGTGCTCTAACCCCTAAACTAAACAAATCAGCCCATAATATCCATTAAACAGTACATCAAACTCTGTCATATAGCCATAAGAATCATAGAAAGAAGGAGGAAAACAGAATCTAAACCTATTGACGTTGCAATCTCAACTCTTGTCTTGATTCTCGTGCTCCTAAGCCTCGAAATCTGCTCTCAAAGACCTCAAATCGTCCTCCACAAGTTCCAAGAAGGTAAGAAATCGTAAAAAGGGCTAAAATCCTAAAATTGGTATCTCCAGATTTAGTCATGAAACGATGACTTTATAGCTACTATCGACACAGTGTCAAGATGATAGGCATAGCATCTCATCGCTGTGTAAAACGCACCGCTTCAATAATGCGCGCCTATGCTCACAACGTTTTCCATCTAGAGTGTTGCGACGCTACCCTCAACTCCAATAGCTAGTGCAACACCATTCTCCATACTTAACCTCCAAAATCGATCCATTTAAGCTCCATATGCCATACAAAACTCCAAATTTGTCAAATCGGCTTCCAATTACTCGGTTTTCTGAAATACACAAAATATCCACATAAAAGCTCACATTTAACCAAAATTAGCTAAAAATTAAGGCTAAATTATAGCACTAAATTAGTGCTATCAGTTGGGTTGGGGAGATTTTTTGGACCAACCCGAGGGTTCACTACCCAAAGGAATTGAATATGGTAGGCAACCCAACCCTTCTATTTTTGTATTGGGTTGGGTCGAGTCGTCGAGTCATTTAATTTTCTTTTTTTTTTAACTAAAAAGGAAAAAAAGAGAATCAAAACCTAAATACATTCAAAATTTTCAAAATCACAAATGATTCAATAAGTTCGCTAATCACCTATGCCTAAAACTCCAGAGAAAATTAAACTGGAAAATTAATATAAGTTCGTCCTGAAAAATCTCAATCAATCATGCACCCAAAAGTTCAGTATACTTAAATATCTCTAAACATAAAAAAGGTCTAATAATTTTATAAATCAAACACTAGATCCACAAGGCAATGAAACAAAGGAAAAAATCTCAATCCTCCCAACCAAATCAATAGATTCAATTAAACCACACATGCGCTACAATCGTAAACAAGATAAATGAAAATTTTAAATCAAAGAGGTGATAGCATGCAAAATAGTGTTATTTCTTGGCTTAGTTTTATGATAGTTTTGCTATGCTTTTGTATACTTTATGTGTTGTTATGTATATTTTGCAAAAAACAAGCATTTGGAGCAAAGCTGATGAATTGAAGAGTACTTGGACAAATTTGAAGCAATTTGAGGCCAAAAATGAGGATCCAAGTGTTGAAAAGGAAGACAAGGTAATTGGACCTGAGAGAATGACATTGCAACGCCATTTATAGCATTGCAACTCCAATGAAGTTGCCTTTCAACATGGAAGACCCAAGGGCACAACGTTGCAACATTGGCTGAATGAGATTTTTTTCCTTTTTTGCAAAATGCTAAGGACAGTGTTGCAATGCTGACCCTAGCGCTACTTAAGGAAACTTTTTATTCGTGCAAAGGGAGCCGTTTTTGAGAAACCAAAACCTTAAATCGATTCATACACTATCTAAGGGCCTAGATGAGACTTTTGGAGACCCAAGGAGGAGACTCAAAGCTTGAGATCTTGGACTTCACGTCGGAAACGAGTGTTTGCAACCGACCTTAGCCTAATATCTTTCCCTTTAACTTTTCTTTTGATTTTTAGGAGTTTTGTTATGGACTTCATGACGGGAACGAGTGTTTGCAGCCGACCTTAGTCTAATCTCTTTCCCTTTAACTTCTATTTTGATTTTTAGGAGTTTTGTTATGGACTTTAATGTTGTTTATCTCCGTATTTAGACAATAATGGTTGTGTATTTGAATATTTGTTGATTTTGTAATTGAATGAATGTTTTTACATCCTTTGTGCATCTCATTATTATTGTCTAAACCTTTGGCCATGATTTTGCATGTTAGGCTAGATTTAGCTCGAGAGATTAAATTTATCCTTATAACAATAGATTCATGACTAGATTTAATTTGTTTCATGAGAGTGAGTATATTAATTTTAGAAGCCTTATGCGAATCGCCTAATGTCATGTTTAATAATAAAAATAGATCGAGAGGTTGATTTATTGCTAGGCATTGGTTCAATTGAACTTGAGAGAGGATATTGATCACTTCGTAATTCTTTGCTTAGGATTAATTGCATGAAATCAGTTCTTTATCTACAAAGTTGTGATTAATTTAATCAACCATTATGTTTCTCAAGAATTGGACTCCAACTTTGTAAATAGTAGTTTAAGATTTTATTTTGTTTTTGACCTCATCTAAAGTTTTGTTTCTCTAAATAAAATTAAGTAAAAGTAATTGTAGTACTTAATTAAGGGCTAATGAATTCTAATCCCTGTGGAGAAGATACTCAACTCACTACAATATTAATATTAAAACTTGACACCATACACTTGCGGGTATTTGCTAGCACTTAAAAATCACACAACAGAAGGAAAGAAGAACAATATATTAGAGTAAATCAGAACCAATAGATCTTGATTGTTTTATTCCCAAAAGCTAAATTTTATTTTAAAAGAAAAACAAATAAGCAGAAAAGGCAACCAACGGTGATGGCATCAAGCATTATCACATGAATGAGATGAAGTTGAAAATGAGAGAGGATGTGGCGTGCGTCATGCGATAAGGGATTGGACAGAGGAAGTCATAGGGATAAGCCTTGGAACTATGATGAACTGCGAGAGTGCTCACACGCAAGGGGACGTGTCCAAGTGACATAGTGATAAGAATCATATATTGTCTCCATATATGAGGAATTGGACCGGTTTAACTCAACTAAGTATTGCACTTAATTATGTCTAATTTAATCTAGGAAATCGAATGCTAAAAATCATGCAAAGAATTTAAAGCAATAAAAAGCACTCAAAGAGAAACAAATGAGAGCACAACAAAAAATGAGGGCTAGTTTAGGAAATTAATCTCACCAATTGGAATTAATCTCACCAATTGGATCAATAATTGCTATTAACGAGTTTTTGTAACCGTTTAGGCTAATTACTTGAATCCAGAGGAACAATTAATTGAATTCTATGTCGAGTTCATCCAATTCTCGAATGCATTTAATTTATTTACGTGTCCGCTTCATTAATTAATCACATTCGGCATAATTCCCTCATCATCGATCCTAATTGTCATTTTTACCATTTTCGTGTCCAAATGCTAATTATATATTCTCCATCAAGACATAATATAAACAAGTAGATCATTCAGCCTTTGAACAAGAGATTGAAATCATTACTTGAATTGCAAGAAAGTAATTAATCCTAAACAATTACAAAGTCTCAACTAAAGCTAATTACATGGTCCAGCAACTTGATTAAGCTCTAAACTAAGCAATTCTAATCAAATGAATCCACAAATCAGTACAACAACCTAAAAACCACCATAATTTAGTTAAGTACAACGAGAAATTCAAGGAGAAAATGAGTTAAAACCCGTTGCGCATTGATCCATTGCTCCCGCTATGATCTATGTGAACCTTGAGCGTTGGATCATCAATCAACTCACTCCAATTCATCCTTAGACCTCTCAATTCTCTCTTAGAAGTGGATTAGGGTGGAAAAAACCCAAAATGGCTCCCTGTTTCCTTAATGTGAAATGATCTAATTAAACATCAAATCGACACAACATCGAGACGCTATGGACAACGTCTCGACGCTATGAACAGAAACTTTCTCCTGAGTGTTTTGAACGTCAAGCTTGGCGTTGAGACGCTAGACATTGTCCCCTCGGGATCTCCTGCTTGAATTATCAAAATATGGACATCTTGATGCTTTAAAGTGTGTCTTGATGCGTTCCCCTGGGTTCTTTAGCTCAACCATCAATTCTTCTCTTCTTCAACTCCAAAAATTGCCTAAACAAAGTCTACAATCATTACAATGCTTCTTAACACTTCGATTTTGCTCCTTAAGCTCGGTTTCTATAAAATCAATATAAATAGGCATAAAAGCTTACAAATTCATAACAAAACAAGCTAAAATAGTAGGAAACAAATAACACTATATGAGTGCTATCAGAGAGAGAATGGGGCATGCGACTGGCGATTACAGACTGCGACATTTGCTGGCGAAAATGCATAAGTTTGTTGGTGAACTGCAAATAGCAATGACAATGAAGGCTCGAGAGAGTGGGAGTTGAGGTGAATGTGCCAGTTTTTAGAGATTGAGAGGGGCGATGTGTGAAGGCGTGAAACAATTAGGGTTTGTTTTTACTCATTCATATATATATATATATATATATATATATATATATATTAATTCATGTGTTCGGTTCGGTTCAGGTTGAATCAAACAAAAGAAATATGAACCCAAGAACCGAATCAAATTTTCGGTTCTACAAAAAACCAACCCAAATCGAAAAAAAATTCTAACCCAACCCAACCCTTACGGTTTGGGTTTGGTTGTTCGGATTACTGAGTTATTTGTACACCCCTAGCAACAGGAGCAAGTGTTTCCTCATAGTCTATTCCTTCTTCTTGACTATATCTTTGAGCAACTAACCTAGCTTTATTTCTAACAATATTACCAGATTCATCCATTTTATTTCTAAATACCCATTTAATACCTATAATAGGATGATCACTAGGATGCGGGATTAACTCCCACACATTATTTCTTTCAAACTGATTTAACTTCTTTTGCATAGCAATTAACCAAAACTCATTAGATTCAACATCTTTAAAAGACTTTGGTTCAATTTGAGACACAAATGCAACATTATTTAATGCATTTAAAAAAAAGTGAGTTCTTACACCTTGAGATACATCATCTATAATTAGCTCCTGAGTATGGTGAGTAGAAAATCTCCAATCCTGAGAGAGGGTTTTCTCTTGCTGTTTTTGAGTTTCATTTGCTATTACTTATGAGTCCTTATCTTTAATGCTTCGATCTTCAAATGCCGTTTCTAATTCATCATTAACAGAAACTTTATTAAAAGCAACATATGTTTCATCAAAAACACTATTCATTGACTCCCCAACTACAATAGTTCTTTTATTAAAGACTCTATATGCATTACTATATGAAGAATATCCTAAAAATATGCCAATGTCAATTTTGAATCAAACTTTCTAAGTTTCCCTTTGTCTTTCAAAATGAGACATTTGCAACCAAAGACTTTGAAATAGTTGATTTTGGAGTTTTATTATTAAAAAGATCACAAGGAGTTTTATCCAAAACAAGCATTATTAAAACTCTATTCATCACATAAGATGCATAATTAACAACTTCAGCCCAAAAATACTTTGGCAAATTATATTTATTCAACATGGAGGTAGCTAATTCTTGTAAAGATCATTTTTTCCTTTCTACAACACCATTTGGAGTTGGGGTGTCTTGGAGAAGAAAAATCATGAGTAATACCATTTTCATCACAAAATTTTTCAAAAGAAGCATTTTCAAATTCTCCTCCATGATCACTTCTAATTTTTTTAAATCATAAAACCTTTTTCATTTTGAATCTCTTTTCAATTGCTAATAAAATATTTTAAATCTTCATCCTCATGAGATAAAAATAAAACCTATGTAAATTGCAAAAACTCATCAACTATAACAAAGGCGTAATGTTTTCCACTTAGACTTGTAACTCAAGTTAGTCCAAAAAGATCCATATGTCATAGTTTCAAAGGCCTAGAAGTAGAAACCATTTTGATTGTTTTATAAAAAAACTTAGTTTGTTTACCCATTTAACAAGCATCACAAACTTTATCTTTTTCAAAGTTTACTTTTAGAAGACCTCTAACAAGGTATTTCTTAGAAATATTTGAAATTAAATGCATGCTAGCATTTCCTAATCTTCTATTTCATAACCAAGAATCATCATGTAATGTAGACAAGCATTTATTATTTACCATAGAACAATCAATCAGATCAATAATGTAGACATTTCTATTTCTATTTCCTACGATCAGGATTTTTCCATCACATGCATTTTCTATTATGCAATTTTTATCAATAAAAATTACCCTATAGCCCTTATCTCGTAATTGACTAACATTCAACAGATCATGCTTTAAACCATCAACCAACAGAACATTTTCAATCAAAAAGTTTGAACCATTACCTATGTTACCTTTGTCAATAATCTTACCCTTTTTGTTGTCGTCGAAGGCAACATTGATAGCACACAAAAGTGTGCTATTTCTAGACTTAGATTTAGGTTAATTTTGTGCTATTTTTAGTGGACTTTGATACATTTATCTTGTGATTTGCAGAATTGAGTAATTGGAGCCAAACCGATGAATTGGAGTAGATTGTAGACAAAAAGGATCTTAAAGGAGAGATTTTGGGCTAAAGAGACAAAGAGAATAATTGCACAAGCAAAGAGACTAGAGAGCATAGCGTTGTAACGCTATATATAACGTTACAACGCCATATGTGTAGCCCTCAAAATCTAGAAATCCGCACACAGAGTGTTGCAACGTTGAAGGATAGCGTTGCAACGCTAGACCAAAAATATTTTCCTTTTTTATTCGATTCGAAGGGACAACGTTGCAACGCTATCTAGATACTATAAATGAAAATTTTTATTTCATTCAAAGGGAGCTGTTTTAGAGAGCCTAAAACCCTAATTTCGATTCAAGACACTGTTTGGGACCTAGAGATCATCTTGAAGAGCTAAGGAGGAGGCTCGAGATCACGGGATATCCGATGGGAACGAGTGTTGGCACGCGTCATCCAATTTTATTTCTCTTCCCTTAATTTGTTTATGTTGTTATTGGAGTTTTAGATAGGAACTTATGTTGTAATTTTGAGTGTTTAGACTCTTGGATGGTTGTATATTTGAACTTGTGTTTTGTTTTTGAGTTGTAGCATATCGTAATGAGGATTTATGCAATTTTGGGATATTTTGTTTAAAGATTTTGGCCATAGCTTTTATTTGTTGTATTAAGTTTAGCTTGAGAAAGTAAACTTAATTAAAGGACTTAAATGCATGACTAAAAATAAACTATTTCATGAGAATGAATAAGTTATTGTTAGAAGCCGTTAAAAGAATTTCATTAATGCAATGCTTAGTGTAGAAATAGACTGAGAGGTTGATTTGTATTAAAGCATGAGTTTGTTTGAGCTAGAGAGAGTCAAAGGAATAATATAGTAATTCTTGGGTTATGTTCGTTGTATGTGCTACAATTTCTTAATCAACTCAAGTGGTGCTTAATGGTCATTCAATCTCCAATTTTCTCTTCAAATGGACTCCAATCTTGTATATATTTAGTTTAGTTTTATTTTATGTTTTTTCAAGGTTTTGTTTCTCTAAATAAAGTTGGGCATAAATAATTATGGTACGTAATTAATCTAAAGAAAACCCATCCCTGTGGAGACGATAACTCGATACTTGTATCACTATATTAAAACTTGACACTGCACACTTGCAGGTATTTGCGAGCTCTTAAAATAACGCAACAAACTTATCCTCCATCTTTCTTTTCTAGGTATGTAAATTTTGTGAGGTCTCTAGTCATGTGTTTTGAACACCCACTATCCAATTACCACTTGTTCTTTATAGATCTCAAATATACCTGAAAAAAAAATCCTCAAGATGTAACCTTTGGTATCCAAATTTGTTTGGGTCCTTGGAAGTTGCTAAACAAAAATTTAAGAATCCATCTCTTTTTATTTCATTCATAGCATGGATGTCCTCAAGTTATATGCATAAGCTTTATGACCATGCTTTTCACATGCATAACAAACAATTGAAGACAGGAGTTTTAATTCACAAAATAATTAGTGAATTTCTTTTGCTTTTGGTGAGGTTTGTAACCTAAACAACTTTTATCAAAGATGCCTTGGTGCCTACCCATCATGATATCTAAGTTCTTTTTGCCATTTGTAAACTTTACAAAAATAGAGGATATATCTTCATTTTTGTTTTCTAATATTTTATACTCCCCTTTTAAAGCATGCAAATTAGACTTAGATAAATCAAGATATTTTCTTAATGTCTAGTTAAATTATCTAGTTCAATTAATAAGTCATTGTTCTCATGAGCTAACATAGCATTTTTCTTCCTAAGAGACAAGTATTTGCAACCTAATTTTTCAAATTCATTTTTAATATCATTATAAGCATCAACAAACTCATCAAAAGTAAGGTTTTTAGGAATTGCCTCATCATCGTCATCTTCATCTCCAAAAGTCATAAAACATAGTTTGGCTACTTCTTCACTTCCAGACTCGCTTTCATCACTTTCATCCTAATTAGTTTTCATGGCCTTCTTGTTCTTCTTAGAGGACAGTCATACTTCACATGTCTAGGCTTTGTGCATTCAAATCAGAAGATGGAGTCCCTATTGCTCGTGTTTCTCCTTTGCCATCTTAACTATTGTTCTTCTTGGAGAAAATTTTGTTCCTAAAATTCTTCTTGAACTTCTTTGTCAAGTAGGCGTATTCTTCATCATTTAATTCATCTTCACTTTTAGAGTTCTCTTGGATTTGAGTAGACTTTAATGTCAGGCTCTTCTTTTTGACATCATCTTCCATGTTTCCCTTCATAATTATCTCATGCATCATGAGAGATCTAATGAACTCTTCTAATGGAAGCCTTGAGAGGTCCTTAGCTTCTTGAATCACTGTCACGTTAGCTTCTTAGCTTTTAGGTAACAACCTGAGAATCTTCCTCACATTTGTAGATGTAATGTATGTTTTCCCTAATCCCTTTAAGGTCTTCATAATGTTTGTAAATCTAGTAAACATTTCAGAAATAGATTCATGAGCATCCATTCTAAATAATTCATAATTATGGACCAACATGCTAATTTTTTATTCTTTAAGTTGATTAATTCGTTCATGAGTTACTTCAAGCATATCCCATATCTCTTTAGAAGAATTACATGCAGAGACTCAATTGAACTCATCAGAACATAAAGCACAAAATAGACAATTCATGGCTCTAACATATATTCATAATTACTTTTTGTCTTCTCATTTAGCTCATTTTTATATTTAGGCACATCTTTATTAGAAACTAACTTAGTTGGAACTAAAGGACCCTTAGACACAATTTTCCATAAATTATAATGAATGTAAATCAAATAAATTCTCATCCTAGTTTTCCACCAAGCATAGTTATTTCCATCAAAGAGAGGTGACCTAGAGGTAGATTGACCCTTAGTAAACCCATTCACTCCAGTATTTTCTATAAGCTTGAACAATTGAGTTTTTAAGAAATGGTAAACAAAATTTTAAGAAAGAAAATTTATGTTTTTTAATTTTTTCTTAAAAAATGATACCTTTCCAAAGATTAAATTTTAACACAAACAATTTTCAAAAAAAGTTTCAAAAAAAAAAAATTCAAAGTTTAAAAAGTAAAGAAAAAAAAGGATTTTAAGGACTAGTTTTCAAAGAAAAAGTTTTTCTAGTGAAAATGGATTTTAAAACACAAATTTTCAAACTTCTTACTCGAAAACAAAAAATTTTAGATTTAATAAAAAAAACAATTTTTGAAATTCAACAAAAAAATTTTTTTAACACCTTTTCGAAACCAAAAGGTCTCATAGCAATGGAGATGGTTGCCCTCACTAATATTCTCATGGTCTTCTCCTTATCTAGCCAATATGTTGGTTGCAATCCCAATAATAGCTAGAGTTTTGTGAACATACTTGATGCGTGCAAACCTAGTGCTTGACCCGAATATCCTTTCGAATCGACTGAAACACAAACACTAAAACACAAACGTCAATTAGTTCACCTCAAAGGAAAAGTTAGGATTCGAATTACCTTTGGATAGATGGTGAAAAAGCAAGAAGCAAGAAAACTTGAATGCCTAAGCACTATTCACAAGCCCATTCACTTCAAGGAAGAAACACTCCACAAGTTTGATGACTAATCAACTTGAATGTTTCTATGAATGCAATTCTAAGCTATGCCCAAGGGCAATAGACAAGTCAAAAGAATTAAGAGAATTAATTTAATTTTCATTCATCATAAACTTCTTCAATACAATCGAAAAAAAGACATATATATAGTGTTAGAATTGCCAACTTCAGCACCGAAAAGAAACCCTAAAACTAAAAAGAAAATTTTCTCAAAACAATTAGAGAAAATATTTAAACTTAATTCATAAAATAAAATAAAATATTCTTAATTAAACTTGCTGGAAAATTAAATCGTAAACAAATAAATTATTTCCTAAACTCTTAAAACAAACATAGAAATTTAAAATAAGGTAAGTAGGGCAAGGGTGGGCGACAAGGTTGGGTGGGTGTGCACACGTGTGGGTGTGCAGGGGGCTTCATGGGCTTATGCTCAGCAAGTTGGGGGGAGGGGCAGGGGCGGATTTAGTTAAAGCCCATGGGGGACTTGAGCCCCCCCTCAATTTTTTTACTTTAAATACTATATAGAGGTGAAACCAATGTTGAAACCAAAAAAGCCCAATGGCATAGTGGTTTACTTGCCTCTAGCCCCCCCTGGTGACCTGAGTTCAAGCCCCATTATGTTCATTTTGTTTGTTTTTTTTTTTTTCTTTTTAAAATCGTGTTTTCCACTTTTCCTATACATTTTTTTATTATTTTTTTAAAAAAACTGTGTGTTTTACATATTTGACCTTACTTTCCTTACATGTGGCTCAATTAAAAACAAAAGTCAATATGTTCATTTTTTTTTTAAAAAAAAACTGTGTTTTCTACTTTTCCTATACATTTTTTTTAATTTTTTTTAAAAAAAACTGTGTTTTACATGTTTGGCCTTACTTTCCTTACATGTGGCTCAATTAAAAAAAGTATATTCATTTTTTTTTTAGAAAAATCGTGTTTTGCCATACATCTTGTTTGTTTGTTTTTTATTTTTTTTAATTGTGTTTCACATTTTTGGCCTTTCTTTCCTTACATGGGGCTCAATTAAAAAAAGTTTTCCTATACATAATACATGTGGCTCAATTAAAGTTTTCTAAATTTTTTTATATATAATAAGTTCAAATGCTCTTTTTTCCTTTTAGATTGAAATAGTATCTCTTTTGTAATATATTCAAGTTTTATTTTTATAAAATTACTTTATATAAATATCTCAATTAGGAAAAAAATAGAAAAAGAGAAGAAAATATATTGGTGGGATATTCAAACCATAATTCTCTAAACCTAATATTGTTTTTCACCACTTTCAAATGATGTAGCCACCGCCTGTCAGGTTTTAAACCTAAAAGAAACCTTTTCAATTACATACATGTACATTTGTTATCTCTCAAATCTAATTGTTACTGGCAATTTTAAGACATCAAGGATTTGGAGAATAATTTTCTAAGGTACGCTTAGTTTTCATACTTCAATTACTCATATACATTTAGTTTTCATGTTTCAATTACTCGTATAAATTATACATTTAATTTTATATTTCTTATTTTATGTACAGTTTCTTTATTTTCTATATTTTTATTATTGTATTGTAGATTTAATTTGAAATCTAAATGGAGAGGTATTACAAAAGAAAATCGATGGAGTCGTCGTCTCCATTGAAGAAATGTAATAGTAGTTCTGATAGATATTTCACAGAAGTAAATTTAGAAGATTTACCAGCAGATCCTGGACTAAGAATTAGAATTCTTGATTACAATTGTAATATTCGAGACCAAGTTCGTAGAGCATATTTACAGCAAGGACCTTGCCAGCCTCGAAATCATATTTTTCCATTGAAGAAATTTGGGTTACAATCAAGACGATTCAATCCAGCCTGGTTTGCTGAATATCCTAATTGGTTGGAATATATTATTTCAAAAGATGCTGCATTTTGTTTATGTTGTTATTTATTCAAACCCGAAGTTGGAGAACAATCTGGAGGTGACCATTTTGTTGGTGAAGGATTTTCAAATTGGAAGAAAAAGGAGAAATTACAAACTCATGTTGGAGGACCAAATAGTGCACATAATCAAGCTTGGGGTAAATGTGAAGCTCTTTTGAAGAAAAAACAACAAATTGAAACATTTTTTAATAAGATGTCTGGCCAAGCAAGAATTGAATATCGAACTCGATTAGGTGCAACCATTGATTGTGCTCGATTTCTATTAAGACAAGGTCTTCCATTTCGTGGACATGATGAAACTGGAGATTCAAAGAACCAAGGTAATTTTCTTGAGCTCTTACGATGGTTATGCAACCATAATAAGGATATTGAAGGTGTTTCATTGAGAAATGCTCCTGAAAATTTGAAACTGATTGCACCAGATATCCAAAAAGATGTTGTGAATTGTATTGCAATAGAGATTGTTGACGGAATCATAAGAGATATTGGTGATAAGTTATTTTCAATTTTAATTGATGAATCGAAGGATATATCTTCAAAGGAGCAAATGGCAATTGTGTTGAGATATGTGGACAAAGGACATGTGATTGAACGATTTGTAGGTATTGTACATGTTACTAACACAAGTTCTCTATCACTCAAGGAAGCTATTGATGGATTCTTTTCTAAACATGGATTAAGCATAGCTAGTTTGCGAGGACAAGGATATGATGGAGCAAGCAATATGCAGGGAGAATTCAATGGATTGAAAGCATTAATTTTGAGAGAAAATGAATGTGCATTTTACATTCATTGTTTTTCTCATCAACTTCAATTAGCTTTAGTAGCTATTGCAAAAAATCATGTAGAGATCACTGGTCTTTTTTTTTTAGTTGCAAATGTGGTCAATGTTATTGGAGCATCAGCAAAACGTCGAGATATTTTAAGAGAAAAACATAGAACTATAACTTTTGAAGCTTTGAATCATGGTGAATTGTCAAGTGGGCGAGGATTAAATCAAGAAACAATGATTAAACGTCCAGGAGATACACGATGGGGATCACATTATAATACTCTACTGAGTTTTATTTTAATGTTCTCATCAATTTGTGAAGTGCTTGAGACAATTGTGGATGATGGGTCAAATTCTGAACAAAAATATGAAGCAAAGGTTCTAATAAATTCAATTCAGTCGTTTGACTTTGTTTTTCATATGCATCTTATGAAAACTATCTTGGGAATCACAAATGATTTGTCTCAAGCACTACAAAGAAAAGATCAAGATATTGTGAATGCGATGAATTTGGTCAAAATTTGTAAAGAAAGATTACAATCAATGAGGGAATCAGGTTGGAATTCATTGCTAGATGAAGTTTCAAATTTTTGTGATAAGCATGATATTCTAATACTTAAGATGGATGATGTGTTTTTTATTCGAGGGAGGCAAAGGCGAAAATCTCAAGAAATCACAAATATGCACCATTACCGTGTTGAGGTTTTTTATACAGTTATTGATATGCAACTTCAGGAGTTGAATAATCGTTTTACTGAAACAAGTACTGAACTACTTCTTTGTGTGGCATGCCTAAATCCGAGCAATTCATTTGCTGCTTTTGATAGACAAAAACTTATATGTCTTGCCCAATTTTATCCTAGAGATTTTTCAACTATTGAACTTGTTGTTCTTGAGGACCAGCTTCAAAATTACATCATTGATGTGCGTTCAGATAATATGTTTGTTAAACTAACAAGTATTGGTGATCTTGCACTCAAAATGGTGATGACAGCTAAAGATAAAGTCTACCCATTAGTTTATCGGTTGCTAACCCTAGCATTGATCTTACCAGTTGCAACAGCTACTGTAGAGAGGACATTTTCTGCTATGAGTATTGTAAAGACTCAACTGCGTAATCGGATGGGAGACCAATGGATGAATGATAGTCTTATAGCATATGTTGAGAAAGATGTATTTGATAAGATAGATAATGAAGTTATTATGCAACGATTTCATAATATGAAATCTCGTAGAGGACAATTGTGATGTATGAAATTAATAATGCAGTTCATTTACGAATTTTTATGAATTTTTGGAATTGTTTACTTATAAATTAGTTTTATTGAATTTTATATTAAGCCCCCCCTGAATAAAAATTCTGGATCCGCCACTGGGGAGGGGGACAAGCATGCTTCTGCTCACGCTCGGCATGGGCATGAGTTGCAAGCAATAGGGTGCATGGAAGTTGGTCGCGGGGACTTCGCGGGCGCAAGTAGAGTGGCAGGGACTGTGTGCACGTGGCATGCATTCATGTAGGGTTGGGTGGCATGGGTCATGTGCGTGGGGCGTTGAGTTCCATGGGACACGTGAGGGGGGCTGGGTGCCAAGAGGCACGCATGGGCAGTGCTTGCCGTGGAACCTTGGCCTTGATGTGCCAATGACATGGATGCCTTATGTGCACTTTGTACATGGGACCTCCTTGGGGGTTTGTTAGCCACCTCCTTAATCCCTGGGTGCTTGATTATGTGCTTATGGTCTATTAGGATCATATCAATACCTTAGAGGCGCACCCCTTTCCTACATATAAAAGGTGAATTAGAGTTTCGAAGGAGCACGTTCAGAGTTGTGCCGGACTAGAACTAGTCTGGTCCATTTGGCTTGGGTTGTCCAAGACTGATCTTACCAACTCTGGATTGGCCTTTACACCTCCGCAAGCCTGGTCAGTTTGGTCTGGTTAGTGAGGGCCTAGTGCGATTGCCAAGCCTGGGCCTCGCGATCGTGTTGTATCTTAGGCTTCATTTTACCTATCACACTGGCCCCCACTCTTGAGTTTGAGATTCGTGATTTGACTAACATTTTAGAATTCCATCTCTAGATTACTTCCTTTGCTCAATGTGAAGTTCCTATGATTCAACCATGCTTTAATCTAGGTGCATTAAGCACTTGAATTGCCTCTTAGGGAGCATGGGTTGTACGTCGCTCTTATGTTTGGTCTATTAGGACCTTACACAAGAGCATTATACAATGCCTTATCCTAAGATGATGCTTGAGTTAGGGCTCCTATCCAGAATGCACGAGATAACTCAAAAGTATCGCTCATCTTCTAGATATAAATCTTATACTGTTTAGGTAAAGGTCGGTATATTACTCCCGCATTCGTTGCAAAGGGTGTTTAGATTTGGGTGTATTGTACCTAGTTCATTTCAAGATAGTCCTTGAAAAAATGGGTGTGCCCAGTATGGCCACTTACGCCTACAGAGCTGGACACTCGAGATGAGACTAGCACCTCGCTCAACCCGAAAGGAGCTGATTAGGTGTGAGAATAGAACCCATCAAGGTAGCTCTCAAATCTTAGGCTAACACTTGTAATAATCTTGCCTGGTCCTCAAGGCCTAGCTCAACTTTTGTGCTCTTCCCTTTGTACGTCGAGGGATTGTATGTCACAAACGTGCTCAGGCATAGGGGCTCTGGCTTAGTCATGGTGTACGTGGTCCATCTTGAGGAAAACCTCAAAGTATGGAGTGGTTGTTGTCTTTTAATGTGTAGCTTAAATAATCAATAGTTTCACACAAGGATGCGCAAGTGTACACAATAATTGCAGCAAGTGATAAGTAAAATTATCGTTTCCTCAGGGATTAATGCACGAAAATTACTAAACTAAGCTTAATTTTTAATGAACTCAACAAGGTAACCAGATAAATTAGGGTGATAAACTAATCAAAACATGGTTCAACAAAAAGAAAAATAGTAACAGGGTAAAGAAAACCAAAAAATGCTCAGGCAATAAGTGCAAAAAGAACTTGTAACAAGGTATAAAAGACAAGTTGGAATTAGGGAATTCTGTATTTTTCGAAAGACGAAATGCTAAGGCAAAGACTTTTTTCTCTCAACCCACACAACAAAATACACAGAATCCTCCCAGATCTCCTAAATCGATAGCTTAATTTACATTAAACTATACCCCATTTACACGATGTAATTGTGCATTAGGTGAATTGTTATCCCTAACCTCCCCACTTAGCTAGCTACTAACTCTAATAAACAGCTAATGTAGTTTTGAGTGATCAACCTCCACTCATTCTTCCGAAAACAAAAGGAAATAGCGCAAGAGATTAGTTGGCCAGACAAATTCGAGCATAAGTAGAATAGAGAAGCCTCGACTACAACTTTAAATCAATTAGAGCTTTTCACAGATTAGGGGGTTCAATCTTCAAATATTCAGTTAAGAAAACTTTGGGTTTAAAAATCCCATTCTTAGCTTGAGTCACTGTCAAATGTGTATTACCAGCAGAAATATTTGAAGTAATAATTCCTGAAGACTCTGGTACAGATATGGATATGTATAGAATGTTGGAAAAATCGACATGGGTCATAGGTAAAGAAGAAGAAGCTGAAGAAGAGGAAACCAAAAGCTAGTCTGGAAGAAATTGGATTAGCAAAACGTGAAGATGTTGATGGAAGTGAAGAAGAATCACGTGAATGAAATGTGAAAAAGTCAATAGAGGAGTAGTTATAGGATGAGAAGGATGATCAGAAAATTCATGAGAAGGCTGCAAAGTACAGTGCTCAGTAGAATGTAAGGAAGTTGATAGGGATGGAATGAATTTTACAGCAGATAAAGTACTATTGACCTTTGTAGCATCAGTAGAAGAGGAAGTAGGAGATTTAAAGAAAGATAAAGAAGAAAATTTAGTCTCATCAAAAGTAACATGCCATGTAATATAAGGACGGCCAAAAGAAGTAAGAGATTTATACCCTTTATGTATTAGTAACCAAGAAAAAGACAAGGGACAGATCTAGGTTTAATTTTATGACAATTATATTATATGGTCTTAAGGATGGATAACAAAGACACCCAAAAGTTTTCAAGAAGGTATAGTTTGGTTTACAGCCAAAAAGTTTTTTCAAATGCAAAATTCATTGATGGATTGTTGTGGGAAGTCTATTAATCAGATATAAAGCAGTGGAAAAAGCACCTCCTAAAATTCAAGAGGTAAAGATGCATGGGACAATAAAGTAAGACCTATGTCAACTATATGATGATATTTACACTCTACAATACCATTTTGGTGGGAAGTATAAGGGCAAGTCAATCTTTGTTCAATACCATGATTTTTAAGTAAAAGGATGAAAGAACGAAATTCACCACCACCATCACATTGAAAATGAAGTATAGATTTGACCAAGAAGCTTTCCAACATGAGTTTTAAAAAGAAGAAAAGCTTGAAATGCCCCATATTTTGAATTAAGAAAATAAATCCAAGTAGATTGAAAGTAAACATCAACAAAGCTAATATAATAACAAAATCCATTACTAGATAATCTAAAAGCAGGTCCATATAAATCAGCAACAACTCATTGAAGTGGAGAAGTATATTGAGTAATAGAATCAGAAAAAGGAAGACTGACTTTTACCAATTAAACAAGCATGACACAAAGAAGGGATTTTATTTCTAGAATAAGCAACATTACATAAATCAAGAATAAATTGTACAGGTATGCCATACAACAAATAAGGAAGTAATGACAAATTTTTTTAAAGGAGTACGAGTATCAGACTGAGTAGAAATATGAAATACTTGCTATGGAATGACCAAGGAAGATCATTCATTGGAATTCGACGTCTGATGAGAAGCATGAGCCAAAGTGAAATTCGGCCATTGGTTAGGTCCTTCACTAAACAGACGGTAGGGTGAAATTCAAAATACGCATTATTGTAAGTAGCAAATTGGCTAACACTAATAAGATATTTGGTTATAGTAGGAACATGAAGAAGACTTTTTAGATAAAAAAAAATAGTATCAGGAGAAGAAAAATGAGATTTAAGAAAAGAAGATCCAACATTAAGAACATCCAAACCTGTAACATTTCCCACATGTACTTTGGAGTCTCCAAGATATTCAAAAGCCATGGACAGATTTGCAAGATCATTTCTTACGTGGTTCGATGCTCTAGAATCAGGATACCATTGATTTTCTTTGTTTAAATCATGTTGCAGAGTAAAAGCATTCACTAATGGTGGTGCAAAATTTTGACTTGGGGGTAAAATTAAAAGAATCAAAAGACTGTTCATCAGGAGAAGAATTTAGTCCTTGAAACCAACGTTCAAACTAGAAGTAGCATCAAAGAGCTGTATGACGAAACGGACCACATACTTGGCACTGTGGTATGTTATTATTATTCCATAACCGATGGTTAGATTTACTACCATTACCTTGAGATTTGCCTCTTCGATTGGTGTCATTAGTCTGAGATGAAGAGGTATTTGAAGAAGATTTTTGAGGAGCCTGAATAGCCGTTAACAGAGGACAAAGTACCATCGAGATTAAGAGAAGAATTCCTCTCAATTCGACTTTCCTGTGTAAGTAACAAAAAATACACTCTCTATTAAGGAAGAGGATCATCAACAGTGGTTATAACAGAAATAGTAGAGTCAAATTCCATTCTCAATCTGGGTAAAATATGAAACACATGACTATTCTTTCTACCAGCCGTAGCTAAAGAATCAACTAGATTCTTAACCTTTAGAAAATATTCTTTCAAACTTAAATTTCCCTTTATCATAGATTCAAGCTTCAACTTAAGTTCCATAGCCCTAGCAAGATTTCTGGAAGAGAATATCGAGTAGTGAGAATTTTTCATACCTCACATGCATTAAATCAAGAGTTTTTAGAGAGTAGAGTATTCGACATTAATCCTAACAAACACGCTGTAATCGGACTATCTTGACACACCCAAAGCAGATACACATGATTTAGAATTAGAGATGAAGAATAAGTTTCATCAGATCGAATAGTTTTTTAGTGAATATAGGCCTCTGCATCAAGAAACTGCTCCAAATCATATCCTTAGAGAGGTAGCCATGGCGTAAAAAAAAAACCAACGATTTCTTGACTGGTCGTTAGACATGGAGGGCTCTGATACCATCATAACTTTCTAAAAGAAAGATATTAACAAAGGTAATGATCACAAAGAAATTATCTTATTGATGGTCGTGACCAAATGCAGTAGCCAGTAGATAAGGACTATTGTGAATACAGTAATAACAATATTACAAGTTAATGAAAATAAATTAAAAAATGTAAGCCCGATTTGATAACCATTTGGTTTTTGGTTTTTGGTTTTTGAAAATTAAACCTATAAATACTACTCCCACCATTAGATTTACTTATTTTGTTATCTACCTTTTAACTATATTTTCAAAAACCAAGTCATGTTTTGAAAATTAAAAAAAGTAGTTTTCAAAAATTTATTTTTGTTTTTAGAATTTAGCTAAAAATTCAAATGTTTCCTTAAAGGAGATGAAAACCATTGTAGATAAATTGAGAGAAAACAAGCTTAATTTTTAAAAACCAAATGGTTATCAAACGGGGCCGTAGTTGTTAGCATAACTGAATACAAACAGAATATTGAAAATGTCGTCGCCTAAAACCCATGTCGTCAAATTCCTCGTTGTCTTTTCGCTCAAAACTCAAATCTATCGATTGTTACGAACTCCACTAAGATGAAATCCCACACCTACAATTGCTTTAAGTTGCTAGGTTAGCCCTTTTTTTTGTTTGATTTTTATATTTATGACAGTACTATTTGAAAATTTTAGAGATTTTTTTTTATCTTATCTTGAAATTTTTATAAGTTATCTAAAAAAGATACCTATTTGATAATCATTTGATTTTTTGTTTTTGAAAATTAAGTCTATAAATACTATTTATACCTATAAGTTTACTTATTTTGTTATCTACTTTTTACACGTGTTTTCAAAAACCAAGCTAAATTTTGAAAACAAAAAAAAAAAAAAGTAGTTTTCAAAAATTGATTTTTGTTTTTGGAATTTTGCCAAGAATAATTCAAATGTTGTCTTAAAAAAGATGGAACTCATGGTAATGAAATGATGAGAAAACAATTATAATTTACAAAAACTAAAAACCAAAAATTAAATTGGTTATCAAACAAAGCCTAATTTTTTTTTTCAAAAAAAAAGTTAGGTTTAAAGAGATGAATAGATACAATTTATTTTTTTCTCAGTTCTTTCTTTTCCTCGTTTATCCTTGTTTCTTATCTTGAATTTTTTAAAATTTTTTGATAAAGAGAAACTTATCTTTCAGCATTTTATATTTAATTATTCTAGAATTAAAATATAAACGTTGTTATTCTAAATTTTGTTGGCTTCTGTTTTTTAACTATTAGTTCATGTGCAAATTTACTTAAAATTTAGAGTTATGAGAGAGAATATTGTTAGAAGGGTAAATTTGTCCTATAGAAAAATATATAAAGATTAAAAAATTACAAATGCCCATATTTAAAATTTTAGATTCTTTTAGTCATTTATCAAAATCTACTATTTAATTTAGTCTTTTTATATTTTTTTTTTTTGCAAGCAGAAAATCCCAGGACTCTATAGCAGAACACCCGAAATGCAGTTCCCCTCCAAGTTGTGGAGTGTCAAGCTGCATATAGGAAGCTCCTACCAAAATTGACCCTAAACCTTTTCTTATGAACGTGAAGGACAGAAGAAAATATCTATATATATAAGATTAGTGGAGAGAGAGGACAACGTTCGTTCTTCATGGACAGAAGCACAATAGCCCTTTTGGGAAATACAATGAGCTACTCTTAGATTCAATTTATCTATCAATGTGAAAGGATAATAAATATATTAATGTTTAATTGTTCAAATATTTAAAACCATGCCTATTCTTTTTAATTAATTAAAATAATCTATATTAAAAAGGTTAAAAGAAAAAGAGAGAGAGAAAGAAAGAAGGGGCAAAATAGGAAAATCAAGTTTCTTCTGTATTGCCCCTTTTATATATAATAATAACTAGTCTTCAACACGTGCCATGCAAGTGATATGTCCATTTTCTTTAATTTAAGTTATATAATAAAATTAATTTTGTTGTCAAAAGTTCAATATGTATCAAGTATTATGACCATATTGTCAAAGAAAGAAAATAATAAAATACTATGATCGTTTATATTTAAAAGAAAATAAATTATTTATAATGTAATAAGTGATTCTTTGTACAACTACTAAATCATTATTCTTAATGTTTAGTGACGGTTATTAAAATAAATAGTTGATTTTTATTGAAATAGCTAATTTATATAATTTAATGCCAACCCTTGAATTTTTCCTATGTCTATACTTTTGTTTATTGATTTAAAAAGACTAATACTTATACATTCAATTTTATGAAATGTATGATACTTTTTTCTATTAAAATAAGCATTTAATACAATCAAATTTAATCATATATAACTTTCTTAAATAATATTTAATATTTACCTTAAAATTGAGATATAGAAGTAGTTTAGTGATCGGTTAAACTATTTTAATATTAATTCTTCCCATAGTTTTGTCATTTTATAAATAAAAAAATATTATGTTTTATCACGTGCAACTCGAAGATCTAATATTAACAAATTATGAAAAAAAGAAAAGTAAAAGAAGAAGATAACGATACATTTTTAGTACAATGAATGGAAAATGGTGAATACATTGATCTCCATGCTACAAATTACATATTTAATTTATTTAAACTAATATGTCTCAAACAATAATATATTTATTTTTGTGATAAGCGCCCAAGATGCTGGATTTACAAAGCTAGAGGTCCTTCTAGGATCTTTGCAAACATTCGCGAATAAGGCTAACTTAACGAATTGATTCTAACCAAGAGTTTGGTTAGAGATGAATCACTCTAAGATCAAACTTAGAATCTATGATGGTCACTCTTAGATCCTAAGACAACCCACTCTAGAATTAGCTTGATCAAGACTAATCCAATGAATTGGTTTAACATCAAACCTAAAGCAAGATTTGAAAGAAAATAACACCAAATGTTGTTGTTCTTTTCAATTGCAATACAAATTCCTTTTATAGACAAGGAACTCTACTTCCCCAACTACTTCATTAAATGAACTTCCCAACCACTCATTTAATGACTTTCCCAACTACCTCATTAATTAACTACCCAACTACCTTATTAAATTCCCCAACTAAATGTCTAAACTTTGAAACTTAAAATTACAGTGTCAAAGTTCATGAAACTTAAAATTACAAAGGAATTCTATTCAAATAGGTTTTCCTACTTAAGTGAACTCTATGGTCAAACTAACATTATAAAGAAATTGGGGCTCAAAAATCGTTGTCTCTTCTTGTTCATTAGCTAGCTTTTGAAGATGTAATGTGAAAGCCTCATGAATCTTCTTTGTCTTGCTTCTTGTTAATGCTCCTTCAGGTACATGCAATGGATTAGTGGTTGGATTCACATCATTTTGTATTATTATTATTATCGTTATTGTTCAAAATCAAGAAAATTTTAATTAAAAAACTACTTTATATTTGAATAAGAATAGCCTATAAGAGATTTGCCATCTCAAAAGTCGATGGTTCAATTCCCCACTCAACAATTGTTGATCTAAAAGAAAAAGAATATTTTACCATCCCAAAGGTCAATTGCTTGATCTCACACCTTGCAATTCTTGATCTAAAAAAAGAATTTACCATCCCAAAGGTCAACAGTTCGCTCTCCTACTGTGCAATATTGTTGATCTAAAAAAAATTAAAAATTTGTAAGCATGAATAAATATTTGAAATATAAAAAATTATAGTATATTGTGAATATGGCATATGTAAATGCTCATTCCACATGCCCATTTGTTATCCATGCCAAGTGGCATTTTCTCCATAGCCAAAGTGTCTTCTAAAGGCCATAGATTGGTGTCCAAATGTACCACATCATCCTCTCTTAAATTGCCTATAAATAGAGAGATTTTTGGAAAAGAAAATACACCAATTTTCCCTCCCATTTTCTCTAATTTTTGTGTTTTTAATTTGCCATAAATCTCCACTTTCTTTTGTTTATACTATATATATATATATTCTTTTATATTTCATCTTTTGTATTATTATTATTATTATTATTATTATTATATGTTTTGGTAAAGTTTTGGTGCCCGGTTTCGCCTCTCAATTTTACAACACGTTATCAGCACGAATCTCTGTCATTTTTCCCGCTAAAGGTAAGTCTTATAGGTAAGCCATTTTTACGCATTTGGTTTATGTTAAATTTCTAATATAAATATATATTATTATTTTGATAGTGTTATTATGGCAAACCTTACAAAGCTAGAATTTGCGGCCCTGGATATTAATGGAAATAACTACTTGTCATGGATCCTTGACGCTGAGGTCCATTTAGATTCTATGAATCTTGGAGAAACAATTAAAGAAGGAAATGATGCATCAAATCAAGAAAAAGCAAAAGCCCTGATCTTCCTTCGCCATCATCTTCACGAGGGATTGAAAATGGAGTATCTTACAATAAAAAATCCCTACGTTCTATGGCAAGGTTTGAAAGAAAGGTACGATCATCAAAAAACAGTTATTCTTCCAAAAGCTCGTTATGATTGGATGCATCTAAGGTTGCAGGACTTTAAATCAGTAAGTGAGTATAATTCCGCACTCTTCAGAATTAGTTCAAAATTAAAATTATGCGGAGAAAAGATTACTGATGTTGATATGTTAGAGAAGACATTTTCCACTTTTCATGTATCGAATATGCTCCTGCAGCAGCAATATCGAGAGAAGGGTTTTGCAAAATATTCTGAACTTATCTCATGTCTTCTCGTTGCTGAACAAAATAACGAGTTATTGATGAAAAATCACGAATCCCGACCAACTGGAGCAACACCATTCCCTGAAGTGAATGTTGTGAATTTTAATAACCGTGGTCGAGGTCGTGGTCGTGGTCGAGGTCGGGACCGCGGTAGAGGAAGAAATACCTATTTTCGTGGTGGGCATTATAATTTTAAGAAACCCACACGAAGTGATGATCATAAAGGAAAGGCTCCACAAGATAGAAGTTCGAAAGGTGATGAACATAAATGTTTCCGGTGCGGAATGACTGGGCACTGGTCACGTACCTGTCGTACGTCAAAACACCTTGTTGATCTCTATCAAGCTTCCCTGAAGGAAAAAGGAAAAGGAAAGAATGTGGAGGTAAATCTTGCCATTCAAGAAGATGATGTGTTTGACCCCTCCAATATGATGCATCTTGATGTAGCTGATTATTTTGAATCTCCTGGAAAGAGAATTGATGCAATCAAACAAGTAGAGGATGATTTGTATGAAAATATATAATTAAATACTGTTTAGTATATTTTTGTTGTTGTTTTGTTTGTATATATATTTAAGACTCTTTGTAATCGTTTTTCTTTTCTTTTCAATGAAGAAATATGAACAATTTCAATATGTTGAGTAATTCGAAAATGAGCAATGAGGATTTATGTCTGGCAGACTGCGCAACTACGCACACGATACTCATAAATAGAAAATATTTTACTAGATTGACAATGCTGGAAGCAAAAGTCAATACTATATCAGGTTCTGCAAATCTGATTGAAGGTTTTGGAAATGCAAACTTTATTTTGCCTAGAGGAACAAGATTTACAATTAATAATGCTCTGTTCTCTAGCAAATCGAAAAGAAACTGATTAAGTTTTAAAGATAAACGTGAAAATAATTATCATGTTGAAACTGATTGTAAAAATAATATAGAGTGTCTCTATATAACATCTATTGTTTCACATGAAAAACGTATATTAGAAACACTGCCTGCTTTTTCTTCTGGATTATACTATACTCATATACGAGTAATCGAAAGTTATGCAATAATGAACCCGAAGTTCATGAATCCAGAAATATTCAGTGTTTGGCATGATCGATTGGGTCATCCAGGGTCAATAATGATGAGAAAAATTATTAAGAATTCACATGAACATCTTTTAAAGAGCCAGAAGATTCTTCAATCCAATGAGTTGTCATGTGATGCTTGTTCTCAAGGGAAATTAATTATTAGACCATCACCAGCTAAAGTGGGGATTGAATCACCTGCATTTTTAGAGCGAATTCAAGGTGATATTTGTGGACCTATTAACCCACCAAGTGGTCCATTTAGATATTTTATGGTATTAATTGACGCATCCAGCAGATGGTCACATGTATGCTTATTATCAAGTCGAAATCTTGCATTTGCAAGATTACTTGCTCAAATAATTAAGTTAAAAGCACAATTTCCTGATAATACAATTAAGACCATTCGACTTGATAATGCCGGTGAATTTACATCCCAAACTTTTAATAATTATTGTATGTCAATTGGGATAAGTGTTGAACATCCTGTAGCTCACGTTCATACACAAAATGGTCTAGCAGAATCATTTATAAAACGTCTGCAACTAATTGCAAGACCATTGCTTATGAGAGCTAAACTTCCTACATCGGTATGGGGTCATGCTATTTTGCATGCTGCATCACTGGCACGTATTAGGCCAGTAGCTTATAATAAATACTCCCCAATGCAATTAGCTTATGGCCAGCAGCCAAATATTTCCCATCTAAGAATTTTTGGATGTGCAGTATATGTACCGATTGCTCCACCACAACGTACTAAGATGGGTCCTCAAAGGAGGTTAGGAATATATGTTGGTTTTGATTCCCCATCAATTATTAAATATCTTGAACCCCTGACGGGTGATGTATTTACTGCACGATTTGCTGATTGTCATTTTAATGAGACAAATTTTCCAACATTAGGGGGAGGAATTAAGAAGTTGGAAAAAGAAATTACATGGAATGCATCGTTATTATCTCATTTAGATTCTCGTAGAAATCAATGTGAACTTGAAGTTCAAAAGATAATTCATTTGCAAAATATAGCAAATCAACTACCAGATGCATTCACAGATACTAAAAGTGTGACTAAATCATATATACTAGCTGCAAATGCTCCATCAAAAGTTGATATCCCAAAGGAACAAGTTGTCAATAATGAGTCTGAAGCACGCCAGAAGCGTGGTAGACCAATAGGTTCTAAAGATAAAAATCCTCGAAAAAGAAAAGTAGTTGAGAATCAAAATGATTCAATAAAAGGTATGGATGTTCCAGAAGAAATCCAGAATACAACTACTCAAAAGAGTATTGGTGAAAATCAAACACTTGAGGATAATAATGAAATTTCTATAAACTATGTTACAACAGGAAAGAGATGGAACCGAAATGATATCATTATTGACAACATTTTTTCTTATAATGTTGCTCACGATATTATTCATGAAAGTGACGATTTTGACCCAAAATCTATCGTAGAATGTCAACGTAGAAAAGATTGGCCGAAGTGGAAAGAAGCAATCCAAGCAGAGTTGAACTCACTTTCAAAACGTGAGGTTTTTGGACCAGTAGTCCCAACACCGAAAAACGTCAAACCTGTGGGATATAAATGGGTATTTGTAAGGAAAAGAAATGAAAATAATGAAGTCACAAGATATAAAGCGAGACTTGTTGCACAAGGATTCTCGCAAAGGCCTGGTATTGATTATGAGGAGACATATTCTCCTGTGGTGGATGCAATAACGCTAAGATATTTGATTGGTCTGACTGTATATGAAAAGCTTGATATGCATCTAATGGATGTAGTCACGGCGTATTTATATGGATCTCTGGATAATGACATTTATATGAAAATCCCGGAAGGATTTAAAATACCAGAAACATATGAATCAAGTTCTCGGGAATTGTATTCAATAAAGTTACAGAGATCATTATATGAATTAAAACAATCAGGACGAATGTGGTATAATCGCCTGAGTGAATATCTGTTGAAAGAAGGATACCAAAATAATCCAATATGTCCGTGCGTTTTTATAAAGAAATCTCAGTCAAGATTTGCTATTATAACTGTATATGTTGATGACTTAAATATAATTGGAACTCCTGAAGAGTTATCCAAGGCAATAGAATATCTTAAGAAAGAATTCGAGATGAAAGATCTTGGAAAAACAAAATTTTGCCTTGGTTTGCAAATTGAACATTTAGCAGATGGGATATTTGTTCATCAATCAACTTATACAGAGAAAATCTTAAAAAGATTCTATATGGATAAAGCACATCCATTGAACATTCCAATGGAAGTTCGTTCACTGGATATAAAGAAAGATATATTTCGACCTCGAGATGACAATGAAGAACTACTTGGTCCTGAAGTACCATATCTTAGTGCAATTGGTGCACTTATGTATTTGGCTAATAACACAAGACCAGATATTGCATTTTCAGTAAATTTATTAGCTAGATATAGTTCATGTCCTACAAAAAGACATTGGAACGGAGTTAAGCATGTACTCCGATATCTTCGAGGGACAATTGATATGGGTTTATTTTATTCTAACAAATCAAAGTATGATCTAGTTGGTTATGCAGATTCTGGTTATCTATCTGACCCACACAAAGCTAGATCTCAGACAGGTTATCTATTCACATGTGGAGGAACTGCTATATCGTGGCGATCAGTGAAACAGACTATAACGGCCACTTCTTCAAATCATGCTGAAATCCTCGCTATTCATGAAGCAAGTCGAGAATGTGTATGGCTAAGATCGATGACACAACACATTCATCAAACATGTGGCTTGTCTTCAAGTAAACCTCTTCCAACGATGTTATACGAAGACAACACAGCATGTATAGCTCAAATCAAGGGAGGATATATCAAAGGAGATAGAACAAAACATATCTCACCAAAGCCCTTCTATATACTCATGATCTTGAAGAAAATGGCGATATCACTGTACAACAAATTTGTTCAAAAGATAACCTGGCTGACTTATTTACAAAGGCATTACCAACTGCAACCTTCGATAAATTAGTATATAGCATTGGAATGCGGCGACTCAAAGACTTTAAGTGATGTCTCCATGAGGGGGAGTGAATGTATTATAGTAAACTATATAAAATATGTACTCTTTTTCCTTCACTAGGGTTTTTCTTCCCATTGGGGTTTTCCCTAGTAAGGTTTTAACGAGGCATATTTTATATAAATGGGCATTTAAGGGGGAGTATTGTGAATATGGCATATGTAAATGCCCATTCCACATGCCCATTTGTTATCCATGCCAAGTGGCATTTTCTCCATAGCCAAAGTGTCTTCTAAAGGCCATAGATTGGTGTCCAAATGTACCACATCATCCTCTCTTAAATTGCCTATAAATAGAGAGATTTTTGGAAAAGAAAATACACCAATTTTCCCTCCCATTTTCTCTAATTTTTGTGTTTTTAATTTGCCATAAATCTCCACTTTCTTTTGTTTATACTATATATATATATATATTCTTTTATATTTCATCTTTTGTATTATTATTATTATTATTATTATTATTATTATTATTATATGTTTTGGTAAAGTTTTGGTGCCCGGTTTCGCCTCTCAATTTTACAACATAGTATAAATTATGAAGAAATTAAAGAAAGCAATAACAATAAATGAAAGAGGAAGATGAAACCTTTGCATTACACAATTTAAATAGAATTCCATCTTCTGATACCGCTTCCCCAATTTGACAAATCATAACTGTGATATTCGATCATGTGGAACTTAAAAACTGTGATATTCGATTGTGTGGAACTTAAAAACTTGAAGATTAACAAACTGTCAACAAAAAAAAAAAAAGAGGATAAAGTTACTTGTTATAAAATGGACAGAAAATAAGCTCTTTTATAGTTGTGGGAAATGGAGAGTCGCAAAACTTTTGGTATTCAAAAAAAAGTTTAAACTCTATGAAGTGTTCTTACATTTTTATAAATGAAGAGGAAACCATTCATTATTCTTCCTTTGTATATTGCCTTTATTTATCAATAATTATTAGCGCATTCAAATTTCAATTTTTTCAATTCATTTTTTAAATCTCCCATCCAAGTTTTTAACAACTTTTTTTTTAATTTCCAAGTTTCTAACAACTCGAAGAAGTAAAAATTAAATAAAATAAGATCGTAAAAATGTTTATAAATTTAATGTTGGATATCTCATAATAATAATAATAAATTTAATGTTGGAGAGGTAGTGACAACATTTAATTTAATTTAAGAGAGTTTAATGGTGGGGGGAGTGATTTTTATTTTTTTTTGCAAAGATAGATATATTCAAAGCAAAAGGGAGGACCTCACAACCCGAGGTCAAGAGAAAAACACTAAACAGACTAAAATCTTACAAAACAAACCAATCAAAATGAAACCGCAAGCCATAACAAACCAACACAAGAGTCCAAGGATCAAGAAAACCAAAACCAAAGAGGATCATAAGAGGGTTGCCCCCCAAGCTAAGTAGAGCATCGAGCAGTCGCATATACCTGATTAACAAAAAAGATAGATAGGGGGACCGAGCAACCGACCCATGAAGCCTTAGATTATGCTGTAAGCCCTAAACTCTCTTTTGATCTTATTGCACTTATACATGAAGTTTGATACACGTAAATTGGTATAGGTTGCACTGAAGGATGCCGTGGTAGAATTTGGGAATCTCCTAAGTTGTGGACTATAATGTGCACAAAGCTTCATAAGGAGACAGGTTAGGCATTGAGATAAGCATATTAAGAGTTGAGTTGAAGTAAGTTAGGGTCATGAGCAAGTTGGGTACACATTAGGTGTATTATGTGTTGAATGCAAAAGCTTTAATTTCTAATTAAATTAGTTAAAGTTTGTTTTATGGATTAGGAGGATTTAAAAGTACTTAAGGTCTAAAGGAAGAAGTAGGAGCTGGCCAATGTATATGACTCACGGATTGTGTTATTGATGAAGTAGGAGCTGTCCATCTCTTATGAATTCAATAGCCAGCTAGAAGCTCTAGGAAATGGGTCAACTTCAAACGGTCATATCTCTCAATCTACTTAAGCAATTTCGATGATTCTTGATCCAAAATCTCAGAAATTGAATAAAGAATAAGTCTGTAGGCAGTTGTGAGAAAATATGAAGAGGAAGGTCATGAAATTTAAGAAAAATCGAGAGGTGTTCCTAGTTTCTCTGCCAGCAGAACAAGGTGAAGAAATCTGGAGATTTTGAGCTCTTGAGGACAAATTAGAAGCTCAAATTTTGAGGTAAGTAAGTTTAGACGTTGTATTTGATTGTTATCAAATAAAATTGGGTGGTTGTTTTGTTAAATTTTGAGAAACCCATGTTGGAAGTCGAATATGTAATTTTGGGTTCAAAAGAGATGGGGCTAAAGAGATTAAGGAAGATGTGTTTCCAATTTGTTATACCCTACGGCCAAATGTGTGCAATTACTATGCTATGAGTCATGTGATTGAATTAGATCTATTTTGGGTCAAGTAGAAAAAAGGATTAATGTTATGGAATTCATTTTCAGGGCAAACGGAGATAGGAGAAACTTATAAGCCTTGGGAGCCTTCTGGTGATTGTAACGAACGAGTTCCGGGTGCTTAGCCTCGACAAGACCTGTTTGCCACCACGTCTCTTTAGCTCCTTGTATATATACTTCCATATGTATATAGTTTAGAAATAAAAGCATTCTAGCCGGGTTGTAATAGACTTAAGTATGTTATGACTTGTTATGAAAACCTAATATGGGGGAATGAATGCATCTTTCTCAGGTGTGCACTGTGCACTCAATTTTACTTGTTCATACATGTTACGTTGTGTACAGTCTCGGGTTGAGGTTGGATTGGGTAGGGAGTGCCAGTAAGAGGGCTGGTATTCTCTGTCTTCGCATCCATTCCTAGGTTAGGCAAGTGAGTTGGGAGGGGGTGTGACACATGCTCTCTCCAAATATGATCAATGGAAGCGCACAAAGCAAGCCTCCAAATACAATGCCTTCGTTATTTACCTCTACTCACATAGGATACCCATTCTAACTCAGGATCCCAAGAGAAAATCTGATGAGTAGAAGCACCCCAAGCTAACACACATCCCCAAATTGCGCGACTAAAGGGGCACTCAAAAAATAAATGATTTTGAGATTCAATAGAAGACAAACAAATTAAGTAATCAATTAGTAAGGAAATATCCAAACTATGAAGACGAACCCTAGTCAGCAACCTATCACGTGCTGCCAACTAAGAAATGAAAGAATGCTTAGGGATATTCCCTCCAAACCATAAAAGTCTATCCCACAGTACTAACAGTTGTCGTGGTCTAATAGCTTCCCAAGCACTCGCCACAGAAAATTGGCTCTAGCCATCTAGGCACCACATAGGCCTATCCTCTTGGATCAAGTAAGGCGTAACATTAAGGATCAAAGGAAAAAGCTCATGCAATACATACGACCATACCCAAGATCCATCAAAGAGAAGAAAATCAGCAACTAGAGTAATTAAACAAGGTACTTTTCGCAGTAGAAATAACCTAATCACTATACTGAGGCCAAATAGATCCAATAGGTAACCACGGGTCCAACCAAACTCGACATCTTTGGCCATTACCAATAGAAAATCAGACTGAAGGCCTGACTGGTCCCGAAGATGGAGAATCAATCTCTAACACTATGATCCCTTAGCATAAGGTCAAATTGTCCAAATCGAACAACCCCAAAACATATAAACGTCAACCTAGGCCACCCATAACGAGCCAAACTTTACAATCAGAAGCTAAAGAAGCTTTATCACAATAGCAAAATTCCAAGACTTGAGATACCAAATACCAAGGCCACCCTCCCTACGAGGAAGGAAAATATACTCCCAAGACACCTTAGCACCCTCTCTGATAGCAAGATCCCCATGCCAAAGATACAAACGCAGGATCCTTTCAACTTCATGAATAACACGGGATGGAAGCATACAAATACTGGCCCATAAAACCTGGAAACTTTGAAGTACTGGCTGAATTAGTAGCAATCTCCCAACATAGTATAAGGATCTCGTAGACTAACTACTAATATGTGTAGTAATACGCTCTAATAATGGTTTGCAATCCTGATATGTTAACCGTCCTGAAATGAGAGGAAGGCCAAGATAACATACTGGAAGATATGCCAAAGGAATCTCCAAAAACTTAGCCAACAACTGAGCGTCCAGAAAAGGTAAACTTGCACAAAAAATGAGCTCTTCATAGGATTCACATGCAACCTTAACAAGGTCTCAAACTTCTATAAACAATCAAGGACAAAATGTAGACAACCTTGATCAACACTGTTAAAGATCATCAAATCATCATCGAAGCATAAATATGTTAGCTGAATTCTCTCACACCGAAGATAAAAGACAAAACTCATCGACGGGTTGTTAAGGAAGTGAGAAAGGACCTCCATAACCATCACAAACAAATATGGAGATAGAGAATCTCTAGGACAAAGACCCTAACGACCCAAAAAATAGTCCTTTGGAAAACCATTCACCAAAATAGAAAACATAGAGGTGGTAATGCATGCTCTTATCTAGCTAACAAACTGGAGCGGGGTCTCAGTAGCCAGAAGAAGACCAAAGATGAAATCTCAATTTTCGGAGTCATACGCCTTCTGTAAATCTACCTTGAGCACGGACCGAGAAAGCCCTCGACTTAAGTGATAAAGATCAACCAACTCCTGTCATAACAAGATATTATCTACTATACTTCTCTCTTGCACAAAAGCTGACTGATTAAGACTAATGAACTTAGAAAGCCAGGCCTGCACCCTATTGGCCAAAATCTTTGTAATACACTTATAAATGATATTACAACATGAGATAGGCCAGAAATCCCCTAACCTTTTCAGACTATGATTCTTAGGCACCAACGTGACAGACGTCACATTAATCCCTGGTGGAAGATAATAAATGTCAAAAAAATGGAGCACAATCAGCAGAAATCATTCTCCACCACACTCCAAGCTGCTTTAAAGAAACCAACGGGGAAACCATCAGGCCTAGTCCTTCCTACTTTTCATACCAAACATCATCGCTTTGACCTCCTCTCTCACGACAAGCCTACAAAGATCAACAACACACTCCTCTCGCCAAGTAAATTGCACAATCAAATCCAACTGGTCGGTAAGATCCCTATAGCCCAAGGGTTGGACCCCAAAGACATTACGAAAATATTTGACCACAACAATCGGAATATTAGACTGTCTAGATAAGAGGTTACCATTCCTATCTACCAAAGAGGTAAGACTATTGCAAACAACCCTAGCTTTAACACTCGTATATAAGAAGATATAATTCTGATCACTTAAAGCAAGCCACTACACGCAAGACTTCTGATGGAGAGAAGCTTCCTCTTTGTGAGTCTAAGCCCAAAATAAAGCAGCGGCCTCACGGGCTTTTTGATGCAACTCCATAGAGATAGGGTTCTCAGCCAAAACTATCTGCTCCTATTCCATACTCTCACCCGTCTTAGCACCCACCTTTTAAGACTAGATATCCACTGGCCAAAGCGACCATGTAAAATAAACTTGAGTACCCTTAGCTTGAGCCTAAAACTAACTAATGGAGAAGCCTCTTGACCAGAATGCCAAACCTCAGACACAACAGATAGAAAGCCATCCACCTTTGCCCAATGGTTAAAAAAACAAAACGAGGAAAGGCCACACACCTTTCCCAACCCAACTTCCAAAACTAGGACAATGATCAGAAATATCCCAACCATGGACCCGAACCTCACACAATGAAAGAGATGCCATCCATGACTCATTAACTAAAACAAGGTTCATATGCCAAAGAATATCCAAGGGCCCCAGAGGCTTGTTAGTCTAAGCATACCAACTGCTCAGAACTTGCAGCTTTAGATGATCAGCTTGCACCAAAGTTCTATCAAATGCATCCATTTCCACAATACTAGGTGATAACTCTCATTTATGAGTGTTATTGAGCCCTAAAAACTAAGCTATTTTCTTAGAAAGTGAGTGTTTAATGTTATATTTTATGTCATTTAGGAAAAATTTAAGTAAAAACAAGTTTTGCATGTGTTTGAAGTCTTGATTTTGTAAAAATAAGTTTTTAGGTGTATTGAGGGTCATTTATGTTAAGAAAATATTAAGTTTTGTTGATTTTATGTAGAGGCTAAAAAAGGACCCAAATACGCTCACATTCTGCCCGCAACTGAAGTAAATAAAAGATGATCCCAAGGATATGTGACCAATATGCGCCAGCATTTGAGAGCAGAAGCCAAAGTCCAATTGTTGTAGGAAAAATAAAAAATACTCCCAGATATGCGGCCACATTTAGGCCATTTCGACAACAACACAATTGCACCCACAAATGCGGCCGCATTTGGACCTTTTCGACAGATTCTCCAATATTAGCAAGATTTGCAGATCATATCCAATATTCTCAATCGAATCTCCAAAAATCAAGGGATATGATCGACCAAGCTTCTGCACACTAATCTCGGCAGCAAACCCTAGGCTTTAAGGTCTATAAAAGGCGATTCAATCCTTCATTTGAAAGAGAGCTCTGAGTTGGAAATTCTCCTCATCCCAAATTTCTGTCGTTTTCTCTTTAGTTTTAGTCGCCACTCCGAGTCTACCCTAAGCTCTGTTCAAATTCCATTCGAACTCCAACTTTGAAAGAAGGCAGAGTAAATACTTGATTCTCCTTGAAAAGGGTTGAACATGTAAGAAAGGAAGAACATCTTAGGGTTCTTTTTATTCTTAGATTTTTCCATTCACTTCTATAAGTTTTTAGGAGTTGTACTTGTTGTTTTATTTTATTTTCCAGCTTTGTAAGTTTCTGTTTTTCTTTTAATTCAAGTTTCAAGTTCTTTTGCTCTTTCTTGGATTCATTCTTCAAAGTGTATTCAAGTTTTGGGTATTTCAATGAATTGTGTTCTTTCTTCTATTTGTTATTTTTTTTTTCTGCACTTTATTTATTTCTCTGTTGAGTAGCTAAACTCATTGAAGGGGATTCAATCATGTGGATACCCTTAAAAGGAGATAAGCAACCACCATGTATTTCTTGTAAATTTGCTCAACATTTAGCTAAGTTTACTTTTAGTTAGTTTAAGTTTCATTGTTAGCTTAAACCGGCCATTTGAGTTAGCATAGTTTGTGAAGATTTCAATACTAAAAGGGTTGGAATTGACACGCATTTTCCTAAAAGTATTCTAGGAAAAGAGCCTAGACATAGAACTTTGCTTTCTGTACCTAGACATAGGACAAAAACCTTTAAAATCATAAAGTTGCGTTTTTCATTATCTAAGCGAATTTAGTCATAGACATATGAGTTTTAAATTGCTTAGTCTCCTAAAGGTTCTTGGCAAATGAGCCTAATAGGTGTTGAACTTGATTTACTTAGCTAAGTGTTGAAAAGGGTAGGTTGTGGGCGCATTTTAGTAGCATTCTATCTTAACCATACAGAACTCGACAGAGTCAGTATGCGGGTGCAAAAGGTAGGATCCCTAAAATAGTCAGACTTAATTGGGCAATTTGTAGGTACATGGCGGGCGCATTTCCCAGGGGGTTGAACCATAATTGAATCCTCTGCTTCTCATCTTTGTTTTTCTTATACCTTTTCAATTATCTTTATTTTTTCATGCACAAAACCCCAAAAAATAAACTTTATTTTCTTGGTTACGTTCGGTTGCAACTTGTGAGCAATTGTGTTGTTAACTGGAGAGTTTTTGTTAACCGTTCCCTTGGGATCGATACTTGGAATACTCCATATATTACTTGTTTGTGACAGCGTGCACTTGCGCTGTTTTGCATTAGCAGTCCCCATCACTTGGATTACCACCAAAACCTTCCGACGGACATTGAATAACATTAAAATCCCCCATTACCAAACCAGGGGTACTCCAATTCTCACAAATAGAAATAAGAGCAACCCATAAACTACTCCTCTTAGCCTCTGTATTGGTCGCATAAACAGATATCACCTTTACCTAAGCCTGAGAGGAGGTATCAATCGGCTACCATAGATGAACTGGGGGTCAATAATAATAGAGTTAAAAACAAAACTTTCTGACTGCCACATCACCCAAATGCACCCAAGTCCTCAAGAACCATAACTACAAACACATTGCCAATCATCAGCAAACTAACGAAACGCCGAAGCAAAGTATTGCCATTTAACATTCGTTTCAAGAAAATAACAAAATCCAACACAAGCAATCAGAAGAAAGGATCTCACAGCAAGACCCTTGGAAGGTTTACATAACCCTCTCACATTCCATGAAGAACAATTAAACATGGGGAAGTGGTGGGAGGGAGGGCCATCAACCAATAGCTCCATAGTACTCCCTTGATCAACAACATTGTCCAAAACTAGCACTTCCACTACCGGTGGTGGGGGGTCCCTAGCTGACACCATTGCAAAAGCATCACTCGTGAGAGCCGCAAACCGATTAGACAAACCCATCGGGTTAAACGTTTGGAAGAGAGAAGATCTAGAAACACGAGATCCCTTTAGCACCAAACAGGGTGGACTAGGAAAAACTAGGTCAACATGTCGGGAAGAAGGGACCACCCGAGGAGCTAGATCACTAACAGAAAAAACCTTCTCACACTCCTTTTCCTCACAAGTAGCTCTAGAGTGACTAAACACACAGCAAGTAGTGCATTTCTTCGGCTTCCATGCATACTCCACAAGAATCTCAAATTCTTCCCCCCCTTAATCGGATAGTAACTGAATTAGGCATAATATCATCCATGTCCACCTCCACACATACTCGAACGAAGGTCAAACGCCACCTATCCACTGTGGCTATATCGAGACACACTGACTGTCCCACAACACTCGCCACAAAACTCAACCTCCGAGGAGTCCACAATTCCATAGGAACATTTAACAATTTTACCCATATAGGAACCTTATCAAAAATAAAAGTTTGAGGAACAATACCTGGTGCCCACTTGCGGGGAAGAATAGGCTTGCCCCCAATGTGCTAATGACCATTCTCCAAGACCCAATCACAAGCCTTCACTGAGCTGAATTGGAAAATGATCAAACCATTCTCAAGTATAGTAATAGTTGGCAGCTCCATATGTCCCCAGATCTTGCTAACGAGACAGGACACAACCACAAACAGTAAGTGTGCATCAATAAACTGCCCAACCAATGAATAGCCCCACAGGGACACCCCTTTCTCGATAACATCATCTGGCGGAACCACCACCTTCCTCTTACTCACTTCCTTAGGCGGAGAGTATTCAAGTGTAACATTAGAAGAGGAAATAGTAGGGCCAAACAAAGCAGCCTATGGAGATGTTTTAGCAGTCGTATTATTCTTCCCACCCACATCCGAGCCAAGACAAGACCTCGAAACATACACTGAAGAACCATCACTATTTGGAACAACCTTATCAATGGTGCTAAAACTATTAACACCACCCTGAGGAACCACGGTCTCATGCATTGGTTGGTCCATACCACCCAAACCACATTTAAGCGTTTGCATGAGACGTTTATCTTTGCATAACCCTAGTCGTTTGTCCAAAATGGAACCACTTCCCAAACAATGATCATCGACTGATTCTCCACCAGATTGCACTCCAACACCAAGTCGTTCAATACCTACCACGTCGTCACCCTAACATTGAACGGGAAACCTTTAGATTTGACAGACCCTTTTTTAGTCTTTCCATCCTACGTACTAAACCGTGAAGACCAACCCTTCCAGGTGATAGAGCGAGATGTGGATTGGAAGAAGGAGGCACTGACACTATTGACTATTGTGAAATATGCCAAGACGATGTCTCCTTCACTACTCCTCCAACTTAAGTCGAACGATGTTTCACCATGGAACGCCCTCACCTGCAGTCGCCAACGAAGACTCCCTCTAGACCCACCAACGTGTGACCCCTAAACCAGCTGCCTTAAGGTTCGCAAAGAAAGAGTTTCTTTAGAGTTTTCCAGAAATATCGTTTCTTTATCAACTACATTTAGAGTGAAAAAATTTTAGTAACTTTAACTTAATTAGTGTTTTTTTTTAAAATAAATATGAAGGTGAGTGTGTGGGTGGATATTGAAAAGGTTTTAATAACTTTAATTTAATTAGTGTTTTTAATAAAAGAAATAAAGATCATATAGGTATTATCTAAAAAGTTAAAGTTAATATCATCCAAAAAAGTTTCTTCCACATACTTTTAAATAACGATAATAATAATTTAGGTACTATCTGGTTTATTGCCACTTTGCAAGGCACTTTATATATATTTTACTTTATTTTATATTATTAAAAAATTCAATTATATTCATTAAAAAAATATATCTAACAAACTAATATGTACTTTAACTATATAAAAAGACCATAAATTTTTTATATATTACAAATTGATAAATTTATCATTGAATATTAGTGTAACTGTAAGAAAAATAAAAATTAATTATTATTATTAATGATAAAATAAGTTAAAAATTAAAAATGTATGAAATATTTCAGGTTAACTGTGGGTTGTATATAAATAGTTATGAATTTTTTTTACAATGATAGAAAATTATACTTTTTTTTAACAAAGAAATGATATTTAAATTAATTAATTTATTTTTAGTTTTTCCATGTTTTATTATTTACTTCATTAAACTCATAATTATTTTCTTAATTATTATTAAACTATATTTTGATTTTTCAATAATTATTTTCTTATCTTAATTTTCTTAAATTGGAGATGTCAAATTGTTGTGCAAATGAGTGGAACAGACAAATTTAGAGTTGAAGGGAATGAAAGAATTATAAAACGTTTGACATTCTAAAAACTTTCATATTCTGTAATTAAATATAAGATAAAAATATTAATTTTATAATTAGTTTATCTTCATGGAGGTAAACTTTTTTACTTCTAGCTTTTAACATTTCATTCATCTAATCTTTTTATGAAATTGCATTATCTCATATCACATTCTTAGTGAATTTTAGGTTACATTTTATTGTTTTTAATATATTAACTAGAAACAATATATATTTTTTCATATTTTTATTTTTAAAATGTTTTACCTAATTTGGACTCAATATTTTTTTATTACTTTGTTTGATTATTAAAATCTATAAATATTTTCTAGTTAACATTTTGTTATATACTAAATGTTTCAACCTTAATAAATATTAATGAACTACTGGTTTGATTTCATGTTATAATAATAATTATAATTAAAGAAAAATTATTCTAACTTCTTGGGAATGAAATAACAAATCTCTTTGTATTTCAACACTATAGATTCTATAAAAATTCTTGTTAATAAATATTTTTCAATTTATTATTGATGATTAATTTCTAATTTATTATTGGTAATTCATTAATTAATTGAGAACTTTGTGAGGCATTAAGTTGCACATGATTTTTTTCATCAACAAAGAAACATAAGCTTGTAATTGACAAATAAAATTTTATTTTTCAACAAATATTTTACAAAAAAAAGTACACGAATTATAAAGGAACAATAAAAGATAGTAACAAAAAAAAATAATAATAAAGATCCTGGATATACACTCATTTCTTAAAATATATCTGCTTACTTGAGAAATATTGATCTACAAATACTATTATTCAACTTCATCACAAGTGGAGTTGTAGCAACATAAGCTTGGGATTCAGGATATAGATTCGACATGTGCATTACCGTCTGGTTTCTTATTTGACTAATAAATAAGAGGGGTAAGTGTGACTTATAAGCGTGCAATTGCAATTTCATGCACTGATTGTATATGTGTTAGGCGTTGATTATGCATGAATTGAGATGCGATCAGTGTCAACCTCATGTTAAGCCCAAGTGCAAACCTAACGTAAGCAAGTAATACTTGGTGAAGATTCCAAGGTCGAGATCCTCAGGGATTTAATTTTGTAACACATGATTCTTCAAAAACAATGTGTTAACGCAGTGGTGAGGACCAGGATGTAATTGATGTGAGTGAAAAATAATTAACTGGGCATAATGTAAAATGTGAATAAAGCTTAAGATTATAAGATAATGAGTAAAGACAAGGGTCTGGCCATAAATCCTTTAGTATGCATTAATCTAAACATTTCTATGTCTATTGGGTGTTATTCCAAGAATGTTAAGCTAGCTCATTATGCAGTTATATTTCTATGCTCAACACAATGTTTTACTTTCCGACTCATTTAAGTTTACAAGAGGTTAACTTATTTTTAAGATAACTTAGTGAATTTTTTGCACTCTTGTTTTTCTTGGACTTTCCACACATCTTCACTCTTTCGACATGAATGCATGCTTTTACCTTTCTTGGTTTGCCAAACGAAGATTAGCAATGAAAGTATTAAAAGAAGCCAATAAAACTAAGGATTTACAACCAGGAAACATGGATTAATTAGAGATTATGCATACTAAGTTCTTCTTAGGCCATTTCCTTAAGGGATTTAGCTACTCATGGAAACAGATGAAAATGAAAGAAGGAAAAAGTAGAATGCCATTACATCAGATGATAGTGTGATTACGCACAAGATTAAAACAATCAATTGATACAACAAAACTCTAATGAAGAAATGATTAACAAATACAGATAGTTTACTGAGCAACTATGATCAAATAAAACAACGTGCAAGCTACAAAAGAAAAAGCTAAAGATGAGAAAGTTGAAATCTTCAATCTTTAGCTTCAATGGCGTCTTCCAAGAAGGGCAAGGAGCTGAAAGTTGAAGAATACTACTGATTGTACACCAAAGGAATGGGGGAAGAACTAAGGAAAATGAAGAAATGGCCAACTGGAGGAACCGAGGAACCTTTTTTTATCCTCAGCCGATTGCCCTTGTCAAAATCAGCCCATACTTCTTTAGAAGCAAGGTGACTCTTTAGTTCCAATCATATTTAGCCACACCACTCAATTAAGCTTAGGTCCAATGAGCTTAGTGAAAGAGTTAATATTAAGAATGCGGAAGCAATTTTGGATCTTAAGCACTCTAATTTGATCAATTTTATCATACAAAAAACATGCTCAAAACTGGAAAAACAGAGAATAAGAACACATACCTTTGTAGCTCAAAATTCTCTTAATCCGTGGGCTTTCTTTGAACACAAATCAGTTGTGGACCTCCTCTAGAGTATTCCCTACTATCCTCAGGCCTTGGAACAGATTGTGGGATCTTTGATTGAGAGAATTTGGGAGAAGAATGAGTAAAGGTCTAATAACAAAGGGCTAGAGAATTTTCTTCAAAAATCTCTTCTCTATCTTTTTATCTTTTTTTTTTTTTTTTTTTAATTGTGTTTCTTCTCTATATATAGAAAAAACCACAAGCTTCTATTTTAACTTAGTGAAGAAGCCAACACATAGAAGATAAGGATTAACAAAAAACTTGTTCATTAAGTAATGAATTTGGTCCATATTTCATTTCTAAATGAATTTGAATTCTCTTTTAATTTTAATTCAAAATTAATATAAAATTAATTTTAAATTAAAATCAATTTTTAATTAATTAAACAATTTAATTAATTTTAAATAAATATTTAATTTAATATCAAATATCAAATTAAATAATTGGACCAATCCCAATTTCTCAAAACGAACGTTCGAACATGAATCCCTATTCATGTTTTAAACCGAACCAATATTTAAATCATATTTAAATATTTCCACCTCTTCTTTATCATAGTTTAATTCATAATTAAGCTATGAAACGTTAAGTATATCGCATATAATTAACTTTTTCTCCCAAATTCGAATTTGAACAATTCAAATTCTTTTCTCTCAAATTGTTACAAGGCTTAGTCCGAGCTAGTAAGGAGAAACCTACAGATCATGAGCTCCAACGATACGAGATTAACCGGCCAAACTCTTTAGCCTAGCTAATCAACATTCGATAACCACCGAGACACTCCACTAAAGCCTAGTGGCTGCACTCTACTCACTGTAGATATAATTCTGTCCACTCGATATAACCATGATTAGTAAGTCGATCCTTCACAGGTCGTTCGTAATTACAGCTGGGTCAAATAAACCATTTTACCCCTGTAATTACTTCTTGTTCCTTAAGTCCCACTGATCCTCTAATGAACAATTGGTTTGTGGTCCAACCAACAAACCGTATCCCTCTCGGGCCAACGAGAGGGTGGGCCCATTGTTCAAGTCCCGGAGTCAGTACTTCAGGGAACAACCTCTCTACTAAACCCTAAAGCGGGTAGGAGTGAATTCCATCTCGCATGACTATGTTCCCAACTATTTACCTGGTCTTATCCCCAAAATGGTAAGCTTATTGAGTCGGCAATCTCGAGCCACTCTCACCCATGCAAATCTAAGGATAATCCTGAATAAACAGGAGTTCATAGCACGATCAGGATTAAGATCGAGTTACCTAGGTCATCGTATGAATATAGTCAGTTAAGACAGTAAGTTATAAAGTCTAAGTGACTATTTCGCGGTCCAGTCTTATGCAAACTCATTGCATACGACGCCCCCACTTTCATGTCTCCACATGAACGATTCAGGATCACATCGTTAGTACTATACAAAGTGGGTCGCGTCCATAGTGTCTCCAGGATAAGGTACCCAGCCCTATCCTTATACTATAGACCGTTCTGGCTATAACTCGAACTTGATCCACTTTGATGCATACATAAAGTTCAAGTATACATACTATAGCCAAGGGTTCTTAGTTCATTGGATTTGGGTTATAGAATACACAATGCACTTTATTCAATAACACATTTACTGAATAAACTTCAATAAATCTTTATAGTAAAATAGAATATACATTCAGTTTACAAAACCACGAGTTTTAGGACACAAAACCCAACACTTAGACCCCATCACCTTCTTGATCTTTTCTTATCTTTGTCCTCAAGTCATGATTTCGTTGATGTGACATGTTATTGATAGATAACTAAATCTCTCATCCACCTCTTACATTGGAACTGACTGGAACATTCAACGCATTTTTCTCTGTCGTCTAACTCAACACACCTTCATTCTGAAAAATATAAGGGGCATTTGAGCAGACGTTTAGAGTTGGGCTGGGTTTGGGTAAAACCCAAACCCATGTTTGGCGCACTGATTTGTTAAAACGGGGGTTTTAAATTTCAAACCCCCCATTTTCCTTATTCCAACCCCCCGCATTTACTCCCCCACCTGCATACGCCATTTTCTCTCTCTCATTTCTCGCATTCCTCTCTTGCGCCATCTCCTCTCCCCGAAACCCTAGCTTTGTTTTCCCTCACGATTCGAACAATTTCCTCCTCTCTCGAAGCTTTGCTTTGTCTCTTGCATGGAATCGAAGGACAATTGGCTTTGAATGGGGGATTTGTCTTCCCGCTGGCTTTGAATCCCTCTTCTCTCTTCGATCCATCTCTCGAAACACCTATCCTCTTCGGTTTTAACCGAACCCCTTACCAACCTAGCCCTCAACGCTCAAAGAAGCCCATCCCTTGTCGCCTCTCCGTCCCTGACTATTCTTCTCTTCTTCCTTGAATCTGGTTCCTAAGTTGAAGAGGCTTGGTAGGGGATGGTCGGCTTCGTTGGAGCTTGGTTTGGTCAGCTTGCATGTCCTTCTTCCTTATTCGATGATGCTTCTTGAGGCCAAACGATTTGTGCATATTCTCTATTTTTTTTGCATATCCACCGATCTGATCTCGTTTGTTTAATGCAATTGTGTTAAATTTTACGAGGCTTTGATTTGATACACTTGACTTGGTTTCATTCGTTTGGGCGCCTATTTTGTTTCTTGATGGTCGATGATGTTTTCTTATTCTGTTCCTTAGGCCCGTGATTTACTGCACTTGATCTGGTATGTGATTAGGTGCCTGTAATTGGTATGCATACGTGCTGTTTTGGTTTTTTTAATGGCCGATGATGGTTCACTATACTGTTGACCTATAATTTGAACTCTTTACTACACTTGTGATCAAAATCCTAAGGCCCTGATTTACTACACTAATCTTAGTTGTGATTAGTTGACTGTGATTGGTATGTATACGTGCTGTTTTGGTTTTGTTAATGGCCGATGATGGTTTCCAAGTTTACCTATAATTTGAACTCTTTACTACACTTGTGATCAAAATTCTGAGGCTCTGATTTACTACACTGATTTTGGTTGTGATTGGTACGTATACGTGATGTTTTGATTTTGTTAATGGCCGATGACGATTCTTTATTCTGTTTACCTATAATTTGAACTCTTACTACACTTGTGATCAAAATCCTGAGGCCCTAATTTACTATACTGATCTTGGTTGTGATTAGTTGACTGTGATTGGTAAGTATTCGTGTTGTTTTGATTTTGTTAATGGTTGATGATGATTCAATAATTTGTTTTAGTTTTGTTTTAATAGCATGCATAAATGTGCTATTTTTAGGCTTAATTTTTGGCTAGTTTTGCTATGATTTTTTGTGCTTTCATGTATTTTTATGTTTATTTCTCAAAAATCTAGTATTTGGAGCAAAACCGGAGAATTGTGAGATAACTGGACAAATTTGAGCAACTTAAGGCTATATTTGAAGATTCAAGTGTTGAAGAAGAAGAAGAAGGCATTTGGACCCGAGGGCATACCGTTGCAATGCCATTTGAGAAGCCTATCAACCTTGAAAAACCACAGACATAGCGTTGCAATGCTACTCAAACTAATTTTTTCCCTTTTTACAAAATTCGAATGGGCAGCGTCACGCTGCCCCTAATGTTGCAACGCTGTATTGACTCTATAAAAGGGAATGTTTCATTCGAGCAAAGGGAGCTGTTTTGAGAGACCAAAAACCCTAAACTGAATTCAAGCACTGTCTAAGGACCTAGAGGAGACCTTTGGAGAGCCAAGGAGCAGACTCAAAGCTCGATATTGTGGACATCACGCCGGAGACAAGTGTTGGCACGCGACCTAAGTTTCTTCTCTATTTCTTTTCACTTTCTCTTGAATTTAGGAGTTTTTGTGGGCTGTACTTATGTTGTAAATCTGTGTTTAGACCCTTGCTTGGTTGTAATTGTTGAACATTTGGTTGATTTTTAGTTTAATTTAGATATTGACATCTTTTATGCATCTCTTTATATTGTCTTAACCTTTGGCCATGGTTTTGCATGTTTAAATAAATTTAGCTTGAGAAAGTAAGTTTAGTTGTAGAACACTAGATGCATGACTAGGTTTAATCTATTGCATGAGAGTGAGTAGATTAATTCTAGAAGCTTTAGGAGAATTGCCAAATGCCTTGTTTAGTAATAGAAATAGACCGAGAGGTTGATTTATTGCTAGGTATGAGGTCAATTGAGCTCGAGAGAAGATATTGATAACTTAGTAATTCTTGGTTTAAGATTGTTAGTATAGAATCGAATTATTAATCAATTCAAGTTGGGCTTAAGGTAATCAACCATGCATGTTCCTCAAAATTAGACTCCAAAGCATGTACATATTAGTTTAGACTTTATTTTCCCTCAATCTAAAGTTTTATTTCTCTAAATAAAATTGGGCGTAATTAACTGTGGTACTTAATTACTATAAGAACTCAATCCCTGTGATCGACTCTGGCCACTATTATTGCAAAATATTTAGAGGTCCGATTTTATAAATTTAATCTTGATAGGGCATTCGACAAGCCCTCTATCATGTTTATGCTATTTTTTTTAACTCTTTCCTACACTTGTGATTTTCTACACTTGATATGGTCTGTGTTCCTTCTGATTGGTATGCATATTTTGAATATTTTATTCACAGCCCTTGATTATGTTATGCATATGTTGTTTGCTATTTGAAATAAGACAAATTTAGTTGTGATTGGTATGAATCTCGCTGTGAAGTAACCAAATTGTCAAATCATAGTTGATTTCAAATATCTGGTTGGACTTTACTTTGTTTAAAATTTGATATTGACTGATCCGAGGCCACATTAATTCCCACTGAGCTTAGTTAATACCCATCCATTATTTTATTTATTTTCTTTTGTTTGACAATTCATTCCATCTTTTATTATAATAACCCTTGTACTTATGGGTACTTGGGTGGTTGAGAATTAATTAACCCCCTCCCTCTCAAATTTCTATTTAAACGAGAGTCTATCTCTTTTCAAACCAACACTTCTCCTTGGGGCAATAGGTATGCTTCCGAAAATCCTTCTCCATAAACCTATTTCCTCATTTCATTTTATGTTTTTCAATATAGCATTATTATTTACGTATTAATCTTAGTTTTTTTTTTCTTGGGTTATGGTGGTGGAGGTTATAGCACGAGTTGTGCTATCTCGGTTGGATAAGTCATTCACGAACGACTGACAATACGAAAGGGGAGTTCTTATTCCTTTTTTTTTCTAACTTTTTATCTCATTCACCCAAACCCTTATACATTTATTTTCTATATTTTTTTAGGAGTAAGGTTGCTATTTTTCCGCTGTAAATATTTATAAGTAATATTTCTTTCTTGTTTATGCATTTTACTGTTTTTTTTAAAAAATTGTAAGACTTGTTTTGTGATGTTTGTTTTTGTTTTTTACATATTTTTTTATATAAGGAATGTTTATGTATATTTCATTACGCACTTGTATTCATATATTTGATCTTAATGTACATGTGTACTTATTCATGTGATGAAATTGTTTATACTATTCATGTTATAAATATATTTCTATTTGTTGAAATAGTTTTGGAGAACACAATTTTGTACTTAGCACCAACAACATGCAAAAATTAAAATTTGTTTAATAGAACAACTTGGAGAAAAAATGTACAAATTATTTTTTCATTTAGCTTGAGTAGCTTCGCAAAATTTTAATAAAGTAGCTTCACAAAAAAAAAAAAAAGTACAAACTATTTAATAAAATATAACTTAAAAAAAAAGGTACCAACTATTTTTTCATTTGGAAAAAAAATACCATCTCACCTAAAAACTTATCAAGAAAAAATCAAATTTGGAGGAAAACAAAAATTGAAAAACAAATTTGGAAAAAACAAAATTGAAATCATCTTTTTTGAATTAAAAAGCATAATATATAAAACAGGTTTGAAAAAAAAAATCAAGGGTGCAAAACATATTTGGAAAAAATATATGTAATTTGAGCACTTAAACATAAAAAAAAAAAAGAAAAAAAAAGAAAAAGCAAAGTGGAGATTTCTCAAAATAGTGTCCATAATTCATAACTAAGCTAAACCACAATCACATATTCTCCATCTACTTTTTTTTTCTTTTTTTTCTTTCTTTTACCCATCTGAAAGTTAAAATCAACATTTCTAGTCCAGCACCTTGCCACCATTGCACAATTCCCCCCAAAAAGAAAAATCTTTCTTTTTTTTGTATAATTTTATGTAATGCCCCCAAATTTTAACATAACTTAAGGACATTACTAAACTTACAACCAATATGCCCAGAAAATTTCGACAGCATAACAGCGTAACTACAAGATAACCAAAATTTTCCTGGCATCTATTAGACAAGAAAACAACACTTCAACCAACCAAAGTATCTAAGCACAACCTTCACATCTCCTGGCTACATTTCAGCACACCCAAACTCCTAGGATAAACAAAATCTTATCAACTTAAAACATACTTAATTCAAATAGATTAGCAGGAACAATAGGAAGTTTTAACAACTAGGACTTTTAGTTTGTAACCTAGTTCTACCAAAAGAATTTATCTACAACTTCATAATACAAAGAAATAAATTGTAAAGAATGGAAAGTAAAGCCTATACAAGCATCTATTCTATTCAACTAGAGATCTAACTATGCATTTCAAGGAAAAATCCTACAACCATGCATCACTAATGGTATCCTCTCATCAAGTCTCCTTGTTTGCATCACTAGTTTCATAGAGCTCTTCCTCACCTACAAAATCTTTTGGTTGGGGGAGGGGGGGGGGGGGAGGGTAGAGTCAGTACAAAAGTGCTCAGCAAATAGATCACACCTGGTGAGCGATCAAACATCAAACAACAAACAACATGCTATACACACGCACCCAAACATGATTATTCAAAGTAAATTCACCAACATCATACCATGCATACATAAACAAGTAAACTATGCATAAGATTCGCTTAACACATGAATTCTCGCACCATGCTATGCAACTAACACATGAATTCTCGCACCATGCCATGCTCGCTCAGTTCTACTCAACACTCATGTTTATCTCTCACCAAAGCTATCCAAGACTGACCCTTTGAGAAGCATCGACCTCTGACCACTATTACCAGGGGCTCAATACTTCTCTATGTAGCTCGATGTTCGATCCTTGACCAATGTTACCAAGGCCTCGAACTGCATTTGTACCCAAGGTGCACTGATAACTTAGCAATGCATTGGCCCATCCCAGGCGCCCAACACATACATTTTAGACTCATCACACCGACCCTTGTCCATTTGTACCCAAGGCCTCGATGCTCATCTCATTCCAATGGTGACAATACCACCCCTCGACCATTTGTACCTAAGGGCATTGGTATTCACCCTACGATTCTTAACAAACTCTTAAGGTCTGTTGACCTCCGCACAAACTTACCTCATTTATGTTACCTAAGCATGCTACTAGACCATGTCCCATGCCCAAACATAACATGCTCATACATATAATCTAAGCTCTATGAACCAACATGCTAACATCATGTAAACTTCACAAATCAACATCTAAACATGCTCATCAAAGGTACAACAAAGCATAAAATATATATAACGCGCACAAATCAAATAAGAAACATAGAACCTGCGGCACAAAATCAAACAGGCCCACCAAGTATAAACTACTTATCTAAAGCGCTCCTAAAAATATTCCAAGAGTTCCTATACCAAGAGAATAATCTTTAGAGGCTATACTTAGTTCGAAAACCTTTAAGAAAACTAGAACGTGCTCAAGTAGGGGTATACTCACTTAGAAACAGTCTTAAATGCTAAAGCGAATTTTTTAGATTGAAGCCAAACTGCAACCAACATCATCTAAGGGTTAGAAACCAACTCACAACACTTATGCGAAGTCTCAAAAGGGTCTAAACGAAACCCTACCACCCAATACTTACTGAAAAAGACTTGCCCACTTGCTGGAAAGTATTCGAAAAGGCTCTAAAGAGGTTCAGAACTACAAATAAAAGGTATCCAAGCGTTAGAACTAATCTAAGATACTTTATTCCAGTCCGAATGAGTTTAAGGAGTGCTAACCTTACAAAAACAGGCACAATGCCTTGCTGAATTGTGTTCGAGGGTGTTCGAATCAACCCAAAACTGCAAACCTAAGGTTCATACACGTTAAAACCTAAGTCATAACACCTAAGGGGATTTGTGAAAGGTGTATAACATGTCGAAAATTACAAAACAGTGCCAAATAGACCGAACTCTTACTGGAAAATGTGATTTCAACACCAAACTTCTTTGAATGCGGTTGGTCGATGTCCAAAGAAGCCTAAAATCGTAAAACAAAGATTTTTAAGGCATGGGTAATCCAAAATTAAGGTCGATTTGGCATGGGTATTGAAGCTCTAAAACTAAAAAGGAGTGGGTCAACCTAACCTTGTTGAAACGTGTCGCTCGTGGTCTGATGTCGCGAGTCCTTTGCTGTGTGGTGTCGCAAGCTACTAAAGCTGTGGGGGTTGGAGTCGCATTGCTTGAAGGCTTGACCTTGGGCTGTTGGAGAGGATGGAAGAAGAGGAGTAAGAGGAAGTCGAAGAGATGGGGTCAGCGGTTGGTTGTGCGTGAGAGAGAGGGAAAAAGATGAAGTTGAAGGCTTGGGCTTGTTTTCCTCTTTGTCTTTTTTTTACTCTCCTCTTCTTTTAATTGACCAATACCCAAGTGTGTCTTCAATAAATAAGAAAGGGAAGAGGATCTAGGATTTAAAACCCAAATTTACTCCTAAAGATTTTCCAAATCTTAGGCCAATTTAAGAAAAATCCTTTGAGTTTTTAAATCAAAAACTAAACTATTGATTCCAACTAAGAAAATTGAATAAATAAAATTCCCAAACTACTTACTCCAGGTAAAAGAAAAAAAACAAGTCAGCACCACGAAAAAAAGTTCAAAAGTTCAAAATTTTCGTAACTAAAACTGTGCGGCGTCACATTTTATGAGAAAACTATACTATAATTTAGAAAGAATCAAATTCTATATTACTCATTTTCATATTTTGCGATGTTACCATCTCTTTTGTTATGGGGGTCTTGCATATTATGTTTTTTTAAAAAAAAAAAACATGTTTTAATACAACACTATTTTTCAAATGAAGTATGGTTGTTTATTATGCAATTTATTCATAATGCAAAATTGTAAAATATATTTCTAAATAATATTTGTATAACACAATTTTTTTAGGCTAAACTTGTACTATTATTTTTCTTTTTTTTTTTTGACATATTTGTTTGAAAGATGTTTTTCATTATTACATGTGTGTTACGTTAGAATTATATGAGGGAAGAAGTTTTATTTCACTACGCTTCGATATCTATATGACATGGTATGAATGTCATGTAGAAATACATGACATTAGTGGAGTGTACATTAGTGGAGCGGTACACAAGTCTTATAGCACGTACCCGAAATTATTTTTTCAGGACCATATAACTAAAGTAATAAATAGACGGACTGGATATTGACCTACATGAGTTGATAGCAATACTTACAGTTATATGCGCCACACAGTTCCAATTCACAGCAACCTTCGCTGCAATAATACAAGGGCAAAGGAGACTTGAAAATCAACCCTCCCATGTAAGACACTAAATTAGGCAGTTAAATTTCTTTCATCTTATACATGAAAATGATCTAGCTTGTCGTGAGAATACACAGATGGATAGAAGAACGTTTGCCATCCTATGTGAGGTGCTTAAAGTAAGAAGGGGGGGTTAACATCCACTCAATGCGTGGATGTGGATGAAATGGTTGCGATGTTCCTCCACATCATTGCGCACGAAGTGAAAAATCGAGTAATATGAAGATATTTTGCAAGATGTGGTGAGACTATGTCCAAACACTTCAACGCCATCATGAATACGATACTAAGACTGGAGAAGTGGCGATGGTTCGAGGTACTTAACCTTTAAACTGGAGATATGATTTCGTTACTACACCATTGAAACCATATATCTTGTTCCATCGCAGAATTATTTAAGTTCTTTGAACGGGACATTAAAGTGAATGTAAGTGTTATTGATCGCCCATGATACAGGACGAGGAAATACGATATTTGAAAGAGTTAATATTAAGAAAGCGGAAGCAATTTTGGATCTTAAGCACTCTAATTTGATCAATTTTACAAACAAAAGAACATGCTCAAAACTGGAAAAACAGAGAATAAGAACACATACCTTTGTAGCTCAAAATTCTCTTAATCCGTAGGTAATTTCTAATCACAAACACTTTGTGGATCACCCTTAGAGTCTTCCCTACTATCCTCAGGCCTTGGAACGGATTGTGGGATCCTTAATTGAGAGAATTTGGAAGAAGCATGGGTAAAGGTCTAAAACCGAGAAAATGTAAATTTTTTTGCTAAAATCAATTTACCCATGGTGTTTCTTTTTATTTAAAACAAACCACAAGCTTCTTTAAGCTTTGTGAAGAAGCCAACACATAAGTGATGAGGATAATTCAAGAAAGAGCTGGCCAATTTTGATGAATTTGATAAAGCAAGGAGCTTGTTCATTAACAAATGTATTTGGTCCAAAATTCATTCCTAAATGAATTTGAATTTCCTTTTAATTTTAATTCAACATTAATATAAAATTAATTTTAAATTAATTAAACAATTTAATTAATTTTAAATAATTATTTAATTTAATATCAAATATCAAATTAAATAATTGGACGAATCTCGATTTCTCAAATCGAACGTTCGAACATGAATCCCTATTCATGTTTTTAACCGAACCAATATTTAAATCAAATTTAAATATGTCCACCTCTTCTTTATCATAGTGTAATTCATAATTAAGCTATGAAACGTTTAAGTATATCACATATAATTAACGTTTTCTCCCAAAATCGAATTTGAACAATTCAAATTCTTTTCTCTCAAATTGTTACAAGGCTTAGTCCGTGCTAGTAAGGGGAACCTAATGGACCTACAGATCATGAGCTCCAACGATACGAGATTAATCGGCCAAACTCTTTAGCCTATCTAATCAACATTCGTTAACCACCGGGACACTCCACTAAAGCCCAGTGGCTGCACTCTCCTCACTGTAGATATATTTCTGTCCACTCGATATAACCATGATTAGTAAGTCGATCTTTCACAGGTCGTTCGTAATTACAGCTGGGTCAAAGAAATCGTTTTACCCCTATAATTACTTATTGTTCCTTAAGTCCCACTGATCCTCTAATGAACAATTGGTTTGTGGTCCGACCAACAAACCGAATCCCTCTCGGGCCAATGAGAGGGTGGGCCCATTGTTCAAGACCCGGAGTCAGCACTTAAGGGAACAACCTCTCTACTAAACCCTAAAGCGGGTAGGAGTGAATTTCATCTCGCATGACTATGTTCCCAACTATCTACCCGATCTTATCCCCAAAATGGGAGGCTTATTGAGTCGGTGATCTCGGGCCACTCTCACCCATGCAAATCTAAGGATAATCCCAAATAAACAGGAGTTCATAGCACACGCAGGATTAAGATCGAGTTACCTAGGTCATCGTATGAAAATAGTCAGTTAAAACAGTAAACGGAGTTAAAAAATCTAAGTGACTATTTCGCGGTGCAGTCTTATGCAAACTCATTGCATAGGACACCCCTACTTTCATGTCTCCACATGAACGATTCAGGATCACATCGTTAGTACTATACAAAGTGGGTCGCGTCCATAGTGTCCCCAGGATAAGGTACCCAACCCTACCCCTATACTATAGACCGTTCTGGGTATTACTCGAACTTGATCCACTTTGATGTCATACATAAAGTTCAAGTATACATCTTATAGTCAAGGGTTCTTAGTTCATTGGATTTGGGTTACGGAATACACAATCCACTTTATTCAATAACAACTTTATTGCAAAATAGAATATACATTCAGTTTACAAAACCACTAGTTTTAGGACACAAAACCCAACAAGATCGCCACAAATGTTCTTGTTATGTGTTCTCAAAATAGGGAATTCATATTTGTCCTTCCTAGATGGGAAGGATCTGACCAACAGGATTGAAGGTCCCAAGGGGTAAAACACTGATTTCAGCTTTCTCCTTATATGTATATGAACGTATACATATCCACCTGTGGCATTGATAATTCTGGCATGATGGCAGGGTATTACTACTTGTGCAATGTTGGATATCCCAATGCCGAAGGATTTCTAGCCTCGTATAGAAGACAATGCTACCACCTAATCGATTGGCGATGAGGGATCCACCAAACATCCTGAAAGAATTGTTTAACATGAGACATTCATCCACCAAGAATGTCATCAAGAGGGCATTTGGTATGTTGAAGGGGCGATGGGCAATTCTTCGAAAAAAGTCTTTATCCTGTTGAAGTCTAGTGTAGGACGATAACTGCATGTTGTTTGTTGCACAACTTGATTGTTCGTGAGATGGGCCTAGATCTCGCATTCGAGGAGGCACACCCAGGTGATCCCGATTCAAATGGGATGAGCGCAAACAACATTAGCTTTGTAGAGACAACAGATGCATGGACTGAATGAAGGGAAACTCTCGCAAACAAGATGTGGATGGACTAGAATGCCAATTGACTATTTATCCATATGGGATCTTACGGTCTTTTTTTTTGTTGTTATATATATGTAAAATATGGTTGTCTATAACCACCAGCTTTTGTCGATATGTTTTTTGTGTGTAAATAAAGTTCATATAATATGAATAAATTAATTACATAATCATGAATGTTATCTTATACCTATCAAATGTTGTGTATGATTGAACTATGTTATTCAAATACACGTGTTTTTTTTCATATGGTAGAATCGTCATCTAGGTCTAGATGCAGTAAGCATATATGGACAGCCAAAGAAGATACCATATTGGTTGAGTGTTTGTTGCACCTTGTGCATGCAGGTGGATGGTGAGCCGATAATGGCATTTTCAGGCCTAGTTTTTTGGTCTAGGTGTAGAAGATGATGAAGGAGAAGATATCATGGTGTGACATACAAGTCAACCCTAATCTGGAGTCCAAAGTGAGAATCCTGAAGAAGTAGTATCAAGAAATTGCTGAGATGTTGGGGCCTACATGCAATGGATTTAGATGGAATGAGGAACGCAAATGCTTCGAGGCCAAGAAAGACATATTGGATGCGTGGGTAAAGGTACTAGAATTCTGCATCATAATTATTATTTTTTAAATAGTAAAAATCATTAGAACCGATGTTTGTTAACATATTATGATGCAGGGTCACCCATGTGCTAGAGATCTCCAAAACAAGCCCTCCCTTGGTTTAATGATCTAGCCATTATATTTGGAAAGGATAAAGCAACGGGGGAAGGTGCACAGACTCTAGCTGATATGGCATCGGGCGCTGTAACTGACCTAGATGATGACTTCAACCCTGACTTTGAAGCTTCATTCGTCCACGATCCACCTCCCCTCTATACATCAATGGGGGAGAACACATCAGCTACGCCCACGAGTCGAATAGGAGACATAGGAACATCCAGACCGAGTAAGATGAGACGTATGTCCTTGGGTTCCAATATGTCAGACATCTTGAATAATGGTTGCTACTTATCAGCTGAACAGATTGGGAGAATTGCTTCGTGGCAGTCTAAGAAGGATCGGATTGAAAGAGCCCGCGTGAACGAACTATATGCAGAACTAAAGGCAATTCTAGGGATGACAAGGCAAGACTGCATGATTGTTGCAAAGACTCTTCTCTCAGATGGTATGATGTTGAACTCCTTCTTTGCATTCTCTTCAGATTGGAAGTATGATTACTGCATGAAAATTTTTGGGAAAGCACCTGGAACCTGACTCTCATTGAACAAAGAATCTAAACTTTCATCACTTTCATCTACTTCTATTATGCATTACATTTGTGTGTGGACAACTACTTATCTTTTTCTGTCATTTCCTTCAGACTGTGCTTTATAATATTTTTAACTTCAGAACTTAGTTTTAATTTTGGTTTTACTTTACCTAAGCAACACCCTTCTTACTTTGCGCTTATTAATTCTATGTTTCTATTAATGTTCTTCAATTTTACATCATCCTGAAGGGAGTGAATGAGATATAATATAATTATACAAACTACACATAGTATAATTCAAATTCAACTATAGTTGTGACAATTGATCCATATAATTGGTTAAAAAATTAGTATGCTATTCAACAAAAAATTATCAAGTAAAAAAATGGAGTAAAAAAATAATTTAAAAAATTATAAAGAAATAAATAGTCTAAAAAATTTATATAAAAAAAACAGACTAAACAAACTCAACCCAACCCAACTCTACACTCCAAACACAGGTTTCAGCAAACCAGCCAAACCCAACCTTGGATCCTAAACACAGGAATCAGAAACCTCCAGCCAAGGAACCTTAGGGTTCTTGATTCCAAACCAGCCCGCCAAACAGCCCTAAGAGTATTTCTTGTTAAATGTTTGCAGAATGGTTTTTACTCTTAAATTTTTCATTTCCAATGCATCACGATAAAAGATAAAATCTAATTAAATAGCATGAATAAACGAACTCAACGTATGCATAATCTTCAATCTCTAATCTATATGATCTATTTTCTAAGGTAAAATAACTTGTATTTCTACAAGTTATAATGCATCCCTTGTAATTTGAATATACCACCAAAACACATGTAACCCTTGCCATTTGAATATACCACCAACATCTTGAGATGCTTTGAAGATTGAAGAGGCTTTGAGAGCAAAGAAAACAAAGAAAAAAAAAATAAAGAAAGAATGAAACTCCAAGTGTTGGAGAAACAAATGGTGAAGAAATTGCTCATTTTATATAGTAGTAGAGTATATGAAAGTTACAAAATCTTTTGAATTCTATAACTTTTAAAATTCAATTATGAATTATAATTAAAGAAAGTTGTAGGAAAAAGTTTTTACATTCTAACCTTTTAGTAGATAATATACATTTATTATTGATATATAATTAATTAATTTACTATTTATAATTAATTGTTAATGGCATATTTTGTAAATTACTAAATTAAATAAAGGACAAAATGTTGGGATTTATGCCCTAAAGCCTCGTAATTAATGATAATTAATAATAATTTAGATTATTTTATTTGCAATATAATATTATCCATTATATGAAAAATCCAAGGTTATTAGTGTAATTTTGAACAGTATGTGGTTGACATACGGGAGGATCATGTTCAAGAAATAATCTAAAGGGTTATAGTATATGGATAAGGTTAGGTGCCTTATTGTGGCTACACCATTGATACGGCCCAATTTGTAATAGTTACAAATGATTTGATCCAAATCATTCATGTGGAGACATGTAAGTGGGGGTATCTTATACAATGAGTTTGTATAAGACTGGACAACAAAATATTTAATCTCTCTTTATAAATCCGTTAATTGAGAAGATTAATATTTCATCAGGATGATCATATACAACTCGATCTTAATCCAGAGTGAGTTATAAACTCCTACCTGTAAGGGCTTGTCCTTTGATTTGCATGGGTGAGAGTGGCTATTGTACGACTAAAAATATTGCTTAAATTCACTTAATTTGTTTTAAAGGGTTTAAAATGATAGAATTTTAGGATTATCCAATAAGTGAATTAGTTTTTTAATAGGACTAAAAACATTGCTTAAATTCACTTAGGTTCATTAATCTAGTAATTAATAGTTAACTAAAGATTAATGAATTTGAAAAAAAAATTGACTATAAGGGAACTCTGTCTATGGAAGGTTCTGTCTAGACTGGGATATTTAAGCTGACCAAAAGGAAACACCTCTAACTGGGAACCGACTTGGGAGTTGAATTAGTCAAATTTTATTTAATTTCACTAAGCATGCTTGTAATGTGATTAATTTTTTTAATAATTTAAAACTTGGTAATTAAAATCAATCTAACCAACATAAGAGTTATAAAGGGTAGATTGAGGAACTTAGATAAATGAGATTAGCCTAATTTGTCTAAGGAAGAGAAAACCTATTTCAAATTAGTAAGTGGGAGAAGGAAATGTGTTAACATATCCTACGGTCTCCATTATTGGTTCACATCGTGAAATTCATGTGGGGCCTCGCGGCGGCTTTTGGATCGTCCCCCTACGGAAGGTGTTTGCATGGATCAATATCAAGGTGAACTCTTGAGAATGATAGGATTGTCATTTTGTTTCCAATACTTGACCTACCTTGCGGTGACACTTGTTGGGATAAAACTACAGGATCTAAAATGATGGGTCACACTTACAAATGGCTCATTAAGGTTGTTAATGATGTCATTGACCAAACTAAATGTAACTAAATATTATAGGAATATGAGTTATTTTGGTATAAAACTTGGTTGAGGTTGTCTCAGTTTAGTGAAAGAATACTTGACCTACCCTATAGTGACACTTGTTCTAACTCACTAAAGTACCATAGCATTAGAAATGATTTATAGGGTTCATTTTTCAAATTGTTTGGTTTCTATGCTAAAATTGAATAGATAACTATTTACATGATGTAAAATTATATATATTTCAATATTATGTCAATTTCTCTCATAATTTTTAATTTTATTACTGATAAGTCAAAATTGAGAAATTTTATTACTTGGAAAAGTAACATTAACACTATAATGGTAGTATAAAATTTTGAATTTGTCTTTATTGAGATATGTTCTCAAAACCTGTTGCCAATGCTAATCGAATTGTTCGTGAAGCACATGATTAACGAATCAAAAGTAAACGAGATAGCTTGTACGTATCTCCTAGTTGACATTATAGATGTCAAACTTAGAAGATTAAAAAAAATGACAACAATAAATGAGATGTTGAAGTCAATAGAAGCTAAATTTAGATAATTGTCTACATGATCTAGAATTCAACTATTACCAAAATCCAAGAAAATAAATCAAATGACTGAAGCTATAAATAAGGAAATAGTTCCTAAATTAGCCAGGACAGTCATAATGAGTGGAATTTTTGAAATACCTCTATGGGAAGAAAGATATAAATGAAAGTAAATTTGATTTACTAGATTTTTGGTGGAATATAAATAACACCACCTAGATAGTTGATATAAGATCTACTATCAAGATATATTCTTCATTACATTTAATATATAATTCTTAAAAAATATTTAACATTTAGAATAGTTTCTACAAGTTGGCACTAGGAAGCCCATCTCAGTTAATGTAGTGGGAGACATTGAGATGTCATTAATTTCTCGAACTTTATTACTAAAAAGTTCATATAGTATGAATTACTTTGAAGTATGAAAGTTTATATTTTCAAATTTGTTTGAAAATACATTCAGTTGAAAATAAGAACAATTTGTATATGTTAAAATATTGACATATACTATACTAAAAAATACTGAGATATTTAGGATTATAAAATCCAGAATAGAAAGACATTGTTTTCTCCTGAAAGACGATACTTGACTTTGGCAGTTAAGGTTGATTAATATCAACTTGAATAGAATGAAAATACTAGTAAGAGGTAATTATCTAAAAAGTTAGTTAATTACTTTTCCTGTTTGTAGATCTTACCTTTCATGTAAGATAATCATTAGGCATTTATTAGATAAGGCTACAAGACCAAAGAATACTTTGGGCTTACACATTCTAACCCAAGTGGCCTGGTGAATGTATAGGCCAAATAAAATCATGAATATTTCATACACTCTAGTTGATGACCATTCAAGTACAAGTGTCTTTATCTAATACAGCATAAGTCTAAATTTTTGAAAAGTTCAAGAAAATTAAGGCTAAAGTTGAAAATCGATTAGCTAAATCTATCAAGATATTATGATCAGATCATAGTGTAAAGTACAAGAACCTTACGTACTAAGATTAATTGATAGAAAATGGGTTTTTATCCCAATTATTTTAAATACCAAGTACATTTATGTGAAATTGTACTCAAGAGGAGAAACAAAATCTTGTTGGACATGGTCACATCAATAGTGAGTTATACGTCATTACAAAACTCTGGGTAGGATATGCAATAGAGATTGCATAGTAAACATTGTTCCCTCCAAAAAGTCTACGACACAATTTTGAGATTATAGAAGAGTAGTAAAACTAGTTTACAACACTTCACTATCTGGGAGTGTTAAGCTTACACGTTGAAACAAGCCTAAAAAGGCTGTATATTTCAAAGATGTGCCTAAGTGTAGGTCATCCCTAAGAAGTATAAAATGGTCTTTTATCTAGTCCTAAGAGGAATAAGGTATTTGTATCACAAATATTATTTTTATAAGAAATGTCAAATAAAATACCACAAACCTTTAATAAGGTAAGATAGTGTTAATAAATTGATCCCAAGTGAAGCCACTAAATAGTTAACAAGAGTTGTTAATAATTTAATTACATTTGAAAGTCAAATGGATCCTAGTCATGAATTGGATAAGTCTCATCGTAGTGGGAGAGTTATGAGATAACTTAACCTTTACAAGGACTTAATTGAAGCCCAATTTATCATGTTAGATGATAAAGTTGAAGGCTTATTACCCTCAAAGTGAGATTAATGGCAAATGATCAAACCTAATAGGAGAAAGTAGACTGCAAGTAAACTTTCTCACTTGTTGCCATACTTAAGTCTGTAAGCATTTTTTAATTCATTGTTGCATATGGGATATGAAAAATGAATGTTTAGAATTATTTTATGAAAAGAAATCTTAGATAATGCATGTACACAAATCAATCAGACATGTTTATTTTCAAAGATCAAAAGCAAAAGGTTTGCGAAATAGTAAAGGTTCATTTATGAAATTAATTTTAAAATTAGATCTTTGAATATAAGGTTTGATAAAAGTATCAAAATTTATGACTTTGGATAAATATTAATGAAACTTGTATAGACAAGAAAATCATTAATTGCTTAGTGGGTTGTTCTCATGTTTTATATTGATGATATTTTACTCATTATGAATGATGTAAGTTTTTTTAACATAAAAAGTTGACTAAGTAACAATTTCCAAATGAGTGATTTGGAATGACTCGGTATATTTTATATGGCCAAAATGGAGATTTTAAGGACAAAATGTTAACTTTGTCTCAAACATCTTATATTGACAAAATTGTTGTCAAATATTTGATATTTATGTCTAAGGAAGAGTATCCTAGGACACCTCAAATGGTGAGAGTATATGATATGCATAAATGAGACTGTATATATCAGTTAAACGAATGGTATTACCATTGAGTAGAAAATTAAAAACTTTCTCAAATTATCTATGGATAATGAGAAATTTTTGTGTATGGAGTTAAAAATTTGATCTTTACAAGATACATTAGTTCTTACAAAAATTTAGGAAATCTATGTAAAGATAAACTTTACCCTAAGTGGTGGAGTATGGTATACAAGTTAAATTGTTTTGCTTGTAAAGCAACAAAAGGACTTGTACGACTCAAATAGTTCCTTAAAGATTTGAAAAGCGTTTCGTATATAATTTAGTTTATCATCTTTATTATGATAATAGTGGTGCAAAGACTAATAGTAAGGAAATTAGAAAACACCAATGTATAGGGAATCATATCGAGAGAGAGAGAAATCATCATGGTAGTGACCAAGATGGCTTTTAACGGCAGTCCTTTGGATCTATATAAAGAGACTCTCTAGGCTAAAGTGTTTGAGGGTCACCTAAAATGTCTAGGATTACTAGACATGTCTCATCTTTGCTAGGGAAAGTGGGAGAGCATGCTGGGTAGTATGCCCTAGGATACATGTCTTGTAAGCTGATAATCCCATGAAATGAGAGTAAATTATCACAATTTTCACTCTTAGACCCTGCTAAAATTCGAGTTGTTTGCAGTCTGTTGTCAATTTTGTAGCGATTATGTGGGTACTAATTTAAGCAAGCAAGAATGTTGAAAAATCTTCTTTTATTCCCTTCTTTGGTTGAGTATTTTCTGATTTTGGGCAGGTTTTTCCGAGTTGGTGAGCAAATTTTGTGGGCTGGAATGCTAAATTGTGGTTGCCAATGCTACAGCATTGTAGCCCGCATTCCTAATGAGGTTGCCAATGCTGCAGCATCGTGAGCCACATCGGGACACAGTTTTTACGGAAAATTTTCTGCTTACATCACCATATAAGTCAACATTTACTAAAAACCAAGCCAATAGCCTGCTGCCATGTGGATGAAGAGAGCTAAATCAGCCCTTTTAGGGAAAAGGAGAAGAGAATCCTTGAAGAAGAGAGTTGGAGAGGCCGAAAAGGGGAGAAAAACCCAGAAAAACAGAAGAAGAAAGGAAGAGAGCTGCTGTTTTTGGGGCTGTTTTCCAGAAGAAGAAGGAGATTCGTCATCCTCTACTCTCTCTTTCTCGTTTCCTTTCTAGTTTCTACCTTATAGTGGATGATTTTTGTATTGCCCTAACTTTTTATCAAGCTTTTAGCTACATTAACGTATTTTTGTACCCATTTTGAAGATAACTCTTAGATTAATTGCAAGATGTTGTTGATTTATGAGTTTTACTGGTTTATTCTTTGTTTTAAGGTCATGGGCTAAGTATTTTTAGGGCTGGAATTTAGGGAATGATGTGGTTGGTTGAAACCTTTTGATTCAATGCTTTTCTATGAAGTTATACTTCCATTTGTGGTGTTTATTGTAAGTTCTTACTTGAGTTTGATCACCTTAGGTAAGACATAAGCTAGTTCTTAATACTGAAAGGGTTAAGAATGGGTAGATTAGCATAAATGGAGCAAGTAAATTCTTGGTAGAATTTGTGGGGTGTAGACATACATTCCAAGCTTGTGATTTTGAGAAATTTGGTGTCATTAGTGTTATCTAGCATTGGGTTTTCATAGACATATGTTTAACTCAAGGTTAAAGATAAGAAAATCGAGTTCAAGTTGTTTTTGGGTCGGTTGTAAGTGAAAATTCCTTTCTGTATAACAATGTGGTGTTTAATGCTGTAGCATTGATGACCTCATTTGGTAAAAACTGCTACTGCACCCTTAAATTCTAGCCCCTTGTTTTCATCATTTTAGTACTTGTGTAGCCTTTCTAATCGTTGTTTAAAGTTATACTTTGCATTTCTAAGTCTCTCTTAGTTTAGTAGTTGGTTTTGTGCTCGTGTTTAGTCAATTTGCAAGTTTAGTTGCATTCTTTAGCTAGTTTTTGTTGGTAAGTTTTGTGCTTAATTCCAATAAATTTACTTGGATTAGTCCTCGTGGGATCGACCTTGTTTACCATTTACTACCTACGATTGCGTATGCTTGCGTAGTGAGTTTTTGCACAACATAAGCTTTAGTGCAAGTGAGAGATTGTTGGGATTTATGCTCTAAAGCCTCGTAATTAATGATAATCAATAATTATTTTTATTATTTTATTTGTAATATAATATTATTCGTTATATGAAAAATCCAAGGTCATTAGTTTAATCTTGAATAGTATGTGGTTGACATATGGGAGAATCATGTTCAAGAAATAACCTAAAGGGTCATAGTATATGGATAAGGTTGAGTGTATTATCCTGGCAACACTATTGATACGGCTCACTTTGTAAAAGTTACAAATGATTTGATCCAAATTGTTCATGTGGAGACATTTGAGTGGGGTATCTTATACAATGAGTTTGTATAAGACTGGACAACGAAATATTTAATCTCTCTTTATAAATTTGTTAATTGAGAAGATTAATATTTTATTAGGATGATCATATGCAACTCCATCTTAATCATGAGTGAGTTATGAACTCTTTCCTGTGAGGGCTTGTCTTTTGATTTTCATGGGTGAGAGTGGCTTTTGTAGCCGATTCAATAGGCCTACCATTTTGAGGTCTTGACCAAATAGGTAGCTGGGAACATAATCTCACAAGATGGAATTCACTCATTCCCACATAGGGTAAGTAGATGAGTAGTTCCCTTAAGTTGCTGATTTCGAAACTTGAACAATGGGGCCCCACCTTCTCACTGGCCCGAAAGGGACTTAGTTTATAATCAGATTATAAACAGATTGTTCATTAGAGGATCAATGGTACTTAAGGTGCAAGATATAATTATAGGGGTAAAACGGACTTTTAACCCAGCTGTAATTACGAACAACTTGTGAAGGATCGACTTGCATGTAATGATTATATCTATGGACACAACTTGTCCTACAGTGCATAAGAGTGCAACTCTAGGCCTATAGTGGAGTGACCTATAGTTAATGAATAAAAATTAATTAAGCAAAAAGTTTAATTAATTGATTTTTTATCATTGGAGCTTATAATCTGTAGGTCCATAAGGTCTCATTGCTAGCTCATAGTAACACTAAAAGATCAATTTAGTTGAAAGAAAAATTTGAAATGTTCAAATTAATATTTAATATATTAGAAATATTAAATATATAAGAGGAAAATATATTTATTGTATTTGATACATTAAATATTAAAATAATTAATGTATATTAGATACATTAAATAAAATATATTTATATAATTTGAATAAGATTCAAATAAATAAAGATCGTATGAGATTTGAATGAGATTCAAATAAATATAAGATATATTTTAATATATTAGATATTAAAATATAATATTTTAATTATGACAAAGATTTTCTATTGGTCTTTATAAATAGGACCCTTGGGTTGAGCCATTAGACATAACACATATCTCCTCAATAGAGAATTAGATAATTCTCTCTAAACCTCTTCCTCTCCAATCCCTTGTGGATTTTCTTTTGAGAGGCTCCCACAAGCTTTGGTCCTGTGTTCGAGTCATAGCCAGGAAGATTTTATGAAGGAGATAAAGATCTGCCAGAAATATCTCCATATTTATCTCAAAGGTATGTTTTGCTTAGCCTAAAATATTTTTTTTTGTTTAATTCTAAAATAAAATCAAAGTCGATTCCAACGCTTCCTCTGTAGGTTTAATTCGATTATTCCCTTCACAAAAGTGTCCAAAAATATTTTTTTCAATATCCTCACTTTTTAATATAGTATAGATAATATAGACTTGGATGGTAATTGTTTAAATTAGAATTTTGAAAATGTAATTAGAACAACTCATATAGTTTAGTGGCGATTCAGATAATAATGATGTCAATAGTAACAATTCGTACATAAAAATAATCTCTTAATAGATGCAAAGTTGGGATGCTTCCTTACTGTTGTTAGTAGGGAAATTTTGGGAGGTGATAGTGGGCAAAATAATGCTATTTCTTAGCTTAGTTTTATACTAATTTTGTCATTGATTATGTGTGCTTTCATTTGTTTTTTTATGTATATTTCTCAAAAACCGATCATTTGGAGAAAAACCAAAGGATTGTGAGATATTTGGACAAATTTGAGCAACTTAAAGCTATACTTGAGGATTCAAGTGTTAAAGAGGAAGGACAAGGCAATTGGACTCGAGCTTATAGCATTGCAACACCATTTGAGAAGCCTATCAACCTTGAAGATCTTAGGGCGCAACGTTGCAACGCTGGCCGAAGAAGATTTTTTCCTTTTTTGCAAAATGCTAAGGACAGCGTTGCAATGCTATCTCAACTTTATAAAAGGAAAACTTTGCCATTGGCAAAAGGGGAGCCATTTTGTACACTGTCTAAAGGCTTGGAGAAGAGTTTTGGAGAGCCAAGGAGGAAAATCAAGGCTCGAGATCGTGGACATCATGTCGAGAATGAGTGTTGGCACGCGACCTTAGTCTAATCTATTTCTCTTGCTTTTCTTTTGGTCTTAGGAATTTTGTTATGAACTCAATTGCTGTTTATCTTTATATTTAGACAAGTAATGGTTACACATTTGAATCTTTGTTTTGAAGGGAATAATCAAATTAAACTCATAGCGGAAGTATTGGAATCGATTTTAATTTTATTTTAGAATTAAATGAAAAATACTTTTAAGCTAAGCAAAACATACCTTTGAGTTAATATGGAGATATTTCAGACAGGTCTTTTTCTCCTCCGCAAAGTCTTCCTAGTTATGACTCAAACACAGGACCAAGGCTTGTGGGAACTTCTTGAAAGAAAATTCACAAGGGATTGAAGAGGAAAATGTTTAGAGAAAATTCTCTAATTTTCTATTGAGGAGATGTAGTATCTAATGTCTCAACCCAAGGGTCCTATTTATAGAGACCTAAGGCAAATCTTTGCCATAATTAAAATATTATATATTAAAATATATATTATTTGAATCTCATTCAAATCTTTTACAATATATATTTAACCTATTTGAATCTTATACAAAGTTTAAATGTATATATTTTTTTAATGTATCTAATATACATTAATCATTTTAATATTTAACGTATTAAATACAATAAATATATTTTCATCTTTTATATTTAATATATCTAATATATTAAATATTAATTTGAACACTTCAAATTAAACAATAATTTGAACATTTCAAATTTTTCTTTCAACTAAATTGATCCTTTAATGTTACTATGAGCTAGCAAGGGGACTTATAGTCCTACAGATTATAAGCTCCAATGATACAAAATTAATTAATTAAACTATTTAATTAATCAATTTTCATTCATTAACTCTAGGGTCACTCAACTATAGACCTAGAGTTGCACTCTTATGGACTGTAGGACAAGTTGTGTCCATGGATCTAATCACTACATGCAAGTTGATCCTTCACGAGTTGTTAGTAATTATAGTTGGGTCAAAAGTTCATTTTACCCCTGTAATTACATATTGCACCTTAAGTATCACTGATCCTCTAATGAACAATTTGTTTATTATCTAACGATAAACTAAGTCCCTCTAAGGCTAGTGAGTAGATGGGGCCTCATTGTTCAAGTTCCAGAATCAACACTTTAGAAAACTAGTCATTTACTTACCCTATATGGAAAGAAGTGAGTTCCATCTTGTAAGATTATGTTCCCAGCAACCTATTTTGTCAAGTCCCCAAAATGGTAGGCTCATTGAATCGGCTACAAAATTCACTCTCACCCATGCAAATCAAAGGATAAGCCTTCACATGCAGAAATTCATAACTCACTCATGATTAAGATCAAGTAGCATATGATCATCCTGATGAAATATTAATCTTTTCAATTAACGAATTTATAAAGAGAGATTAAATATTTAATGGTCCAGTCTTATACAAACTCATTATATAAGATACTCTCACTCACATGTCTACATGAACGATTTGGATCAAATCATTTGTAACTATTACAAAGTGGGTTGTATCAATAGTGTTACTAGGATAAAGCACCCAACCTTATCCATATACTAGGAGCCTTTAGGTTATTTCTTGAACATGGTCCTCTTGTATGTCAACCACATACTATTCAAGACTACACTAATAACCTTGGATTTTTCATATAATGGATAATATTTTATAGAAAATAAAATAATGAAAATTATTATTAATTATTAAATAAATAATTAATTTCGATGCTTTAGGGCATAAATCCAAACATGTTTATGTTGTGATTGAATCTATGTTTTTACATCTTTTGTGCATCTTGTTATTATTGTCTAAACCTTTGGCCATGGTTTTGCATGTTAGGCTAGATTTAGCTCGAGTGAGAAAATTTATCCTTAGAATAATAGATGCATAACTAGATTTAATTTATTGCACGAGAGTGAATAGATTAATTCTAGAAGCTTTAAAGAGAATAATCTAATGCCATGTTTAGTAATGAAAATAGACCGAGAGGTTGATTGGACCGAAAGTGAATAGATTAATTCTAGAAGCCTTAAGATTAAATGCATGAAATCAATTCTTTATATTCAAAGTTGTGCTTCTATTTAATCAACCATTATGTTTCTCAAAAATTGGATTCCAACCTTGTAAATAATAGTTTTAGGTGTTATTTTATTTTCCTTTTGATTCCAAAGTTTTGTTTCTCTAAATAAAATTGGGAGTAATTAACTATAGTACTTAATTAATCTAAGAACTCCAATCCTTGTGATCAACCCTGGGCACTATTACTGTAAATTTTTAGAGGTCTAGTTTATAAATATTATTTGATAGAGCCTTTGACAAGCTTTCTTTTATCAGGAGGATTCTTAATTCAATGAGATCTTCGAAAAGGATTTGTTATTGGTCTACAAAGCCAAACTGAAACTGTTACATTAGTAGAGATCACTACTCATGCTATCACGTTGACATATGAGAACTATGATAACATGAGCATAGCTTAACTGACATAAAGAATACGATCTCAATCAAGAAGTCATATGTTGAGTTCAACAATATGTAGTGTGAGTGATTCGAACAAATGACTTCTTAATGAGATCATATTCTTTATATCAATTAAGCTATGCTCATGTTGTCATAATTCTTATATGCTAACGTGATCGCGTGAGTAGTGATCTCTACTAATTTAACAGTTTCAGTTTAGCTTTGTAGACCAATAACAAATCCTTTTCGAAGAAAAAAAAAAAGAACTAGGCCACCTAAGAGAGGATGATTTTTAATTGGTCCTCCAATTTTCTAAGTTTGCAAAAATGTTCACTTTTCCTCTCTTTTAGTGGCTTAATTAATTCATCCCCCAAATTTTAGCCGACTCACCATACATTACATACATCATGCCATGTAACTATCAACCAAAATTAATATCAACTAACAACTTAGTCATTGTACTATAAAATTTATAACGACGTAGTCTCTATTGTGAAAATTACAAAGACTAAGTCTTTAAATAATAAATATCAACATTTAATTTTGATAAAAAATTTTGCGATAGGGATTCAATTCTTACAAATATGGAAGTATAAGGACTAAATTGTTCCATACTAAAATTCAGAGACTAAATTGTTATAAATTTAAAAGTACATGAGCTAAATTGTTACAATCTAAACTTTAGGAACTAAATTGCTACTTTCATAAAAATTTCGAAACCAATTTTTTTTTTTTTTTTATATTTAATAAATAATATGGGTTAAATTGAAAAAATAATACGGGCTAAAATTATAATATTTATTATTACAATATTTTTTGGGAATAAAATTGTCTTTAGTTATATTTTATATTTCAATTAATAATCGTAAAAATTACTAACTGACAGTTATAGTAATTATTAATTGAAAGTCATCACAGATAGATACCAGGATAACCTCTTCTTTAATTACAAATCTTAGGAATCACCTAGTTACCCTGAAGTATGAGTACTTTTTTTTCAGAAGATAACAAATTTAAGCAAATTCTGAACTTTTAAAATTTTTTTTTAATATATTTATAATACTTTTATTCTCTTATATTAGATATGCAATGCAATCAATCCTTACAAAAATGTAAGAATTCGATATAAAATATTGTGAAAAAAGAGGTAAAATGTGCATTTAAAGTCAATCTATGATTTTAGGATTTTCATTAAATACATATTTCATGATTTAAAAATCAAGACCATCCTTTGAAAAAATAGGGAAATTTGAGACGGCCCTTTTAGAATTTCAAAAATTCTCTACATTGTCTAATCAAATAGTTGTGGATCTAGAACTTTGTGCCAAGAAAGACACAAGTTCATATTGGTTAAATAAGCTTAGTTATTGAACTTTTAAATTCACGGCTGTATGATCCTTGAACTTTAAAAAATGTCTAATTGGTCTCAAATTTTCAATTTTAGTTCTAATAAATCTTGAAGTTGAATTTGGAATTCAATAAGTCTCTTATTTGAAATTTTTTAAAATTAAATGTTATATTAGACATAAATTTTAATTTTGTGTCTAATGAATCCTATTGGAATTTTTTAAAAATTAATGTATCTATTAATTACAAAATTAAAAGTGTAAGGTTCAATTAGACACAAAATTCAATTTTATGCTTAATAAAACAATTAATTTTTAAAAATTTGAATATGTCTAAGACCTATTAGATTTAAGATTGAAAGTCCATAAATCTATTAGACATTTTAGAAAGATTTATTAGACATAAAATTAAAAGTTTAGGGAGCTATTAAACACAAATTTAAAAATTCAAAGACTAAACTTGTAATTTAACTCTCATATAAATATACTTTTAAATACATTGATATATAATATTTAGATTAAGTAGTATAAATTAATTAAAACTTAGTGCACTAAAAATTAAAATAATATATCAACAAAATTTAAAAGTAAAAGATGAAAGAGCAATATGCAGGCCAGAGGCAGTTGTCTTGTGCCCCTCTAGCCAATGAACCAAGGAGAACTATAATAATTGGAATGAAAAAACATATACATATACCTTTGGTCTCCGTGAAGAAAAATCAAATTTTATACATAATGATTATGAAATATGTGTGTTCAATCACAAGGTCAAATGCAACAATTAAAAAAGCTGAAGTACATTAATAAACTTTAAATAAATTACTTAAAATCATAACATCAAAAAACAAATTAGTATATGCTTTGAAAATTCTTCTAAATCTTCTAAGGACTATCCAATTGGATCATGCTATACCTGTTCTAAGAATATTGGCGAGGATAAAAATCATGGAAGTTTTTTTTTAGAGAGGGAAATAGTTTTTCCTATATTTCTTGTTTCTCCTTCTCATGCTCAACAGCCTTCATGAGAAAACTATCTTGTTGAAGTGCAACTTGGATTGGCAAGTTTCCAATCCCTTGAGCCATGGCAAGTAGAATGTCCCTTATTATCAACTTAAAATCCTTTTCTGATATCCCACCATTTTTTTCCACTTGAAACTTATGACAAACAACCTCAAAAATATCGTCCATCGGATCCAATAGTTCAAATTCTAATGACTGATTACAAAACCCGACACGAAATTCATCTTCATTGAGGAGACCATCTCTGTCCACATCAAGCTTCTTAAAACTCTCCTTGATGCAATCGTCAAATGTCTTTGTATCATCGATGAAATTTGTTACTGTTGTGTCATTGAGAAAAGCCACACTCATCTTCAAAGGGAAAAAGAGAAGAGGGAAATATTTTTCATTGTGCTTTTTGGTTGGATTAAGTGTATTTAAAGAGAGATGTATTTTTCGCACTATATTTAGAGAATTTATTAATGTTTGATAAGCCGCTATAATAGAAAAGTTTGTATGACTATTGTTGCCTTACTATTTTCTACCTATGCTTAACCTCCATCCACGGGACCACTCACCTACATCCATGGGTCACATTAAGGATTAAATTTTACAGAAAAGCTTAAAAGTTAAATTACAAATTTGGTCTCTATAGATTAGAGAAAGTTAAAATTTAGTCCTCATGGTTTGTTAAAAACTGCTTAAATAATTCCTATCGTTAGAAGCCATTAACAAAATGAATATGTGGTAGTTATCTATCCATGTGTCAATGAGGTGTTCTTAATTTTTTTTAGGTTAAAATACCATTTTGGTCCCTGTACTTTGAAGGTTGTTCCATTTTAGTCCCTGTACTTTAAAATGTTTAAATTTGGTCCCTGTACTTTTAACAAATCTCAAAAATCGTCCCCACCGTTAGTTTGGGGTTAGATTGACGTTAAAATCTAATAAAAAAAATATTTTTTCTCTTTTCTCATGCTATCTCTTTCCCCTTCTTCGTTTCTCTCTTCCCCCACTTCCCCCCCTCATTGTAGCCTCCTCCTTCCCCCTTTCCAGTTCAATCTAATATTTGACCAAAAAAAAATGATGGATATAAGCAAAATTTCGAGGAGAAGAAGAAGTAGCTTTTAAATATTCGATTTTTTCTTTTCTCCAACTTTCTCTCTCCTCCATTCTCACTTCTTTAACTTTCTCTCTCCCCTTGCTATCCTTTCTTAACTTTCTCTTTTAGCTTTTTGTCAAGCATCAAACTTAGATTCATGGAATTTCAGAATCTAAGAAGAAAAATAAAAGCTATGCTTCGATAAAAGCCATTGGCCATGACCTTCCATCAAATCGAATATGAAGGTTTTTAAGCCATCATCAATGGAGAAACGAAGAAGGGGAGAGAGAAAGAAAGAGGAAAGAGAAAAAAATATTTTTTTATTAGATTTTAACGTCAATCTAACCCCAAACTAACAGTGGGGACGATTTTTGAGATTTGTTAAAAGTATAGGGACCAAATTTGAACATTTTAAAGTACAGGGACTAAAATGGAACAACCTTCAAAGTACAGGGACCAAAATGGTATTTTAACCTTTTTTTTATTTAGCTAATTGTGTTGGTTAAGTAGTTGACTAGATAAAAATTGTGTTGGATATAAAATGGATTCGAGTGGCCTTGGATTAGGGTTTAGATAGTAATTTGGATCTAGGACTTGAAAATTTTCTTCTCCTCTCCCACAATTTTCTCTGTTATTAGTTTCTCACCCTTCATCTTTTATTTCAAACCATCATGAAAAGGAGAGGAGATTACATTTCAAAACTTTTCCAATCGATAGGATGTGGAGGCCCCATTCTAATCAGAACACTTAACTCCAAGATGATAAGCGCTTCTAATTGAGAACTTTCCTTTGTCGTCTAGGGCATTCCCAATAATCCCATCCCACACGGAAGGGATTGGCTAATAGGGATCCTAAGAATGTCTTCAACTTCATTTTGGACTAAAGTCTTGCCTCCTACTCTAGGAGCTAATTCATATAGAATGCAATTCCTAAAAATAATTGTGCAAGTATATAGAATCAGTGTAGCAAGTGATAAGTAAATTATATTTTTACAGGAATTAGTGCATGAATTTTACAAGGCTAAGCTCAAATTAAGTGAATTAAGGGTAACAATGAAAATAGTGTGCTCTAGATGTTGCGTAGTTTATGCAATACTGCAAGTGTACGGGTCAAGTTTTAATATAGTGAATGAGTATTTGAGTATCGTCCACAAGATTGGTTTTCTAATTAACTAAAGTACTATAAATATTATCACCCAATTTTATTTAGAGAATAGAATCGAATAATGGTTGCAAGATTCAAATAAAACAATGCTAATAAAGATGGAGGAGTTGATTTCACTTATTAGACCAAATAATTCAACTACTTAAACACCCAAATTGATCATGCAAATGTTTTATAAGTTTTGAAGTTTTATATCATGAAATGACTCTTTCAAGGGCAAACAATTCTCATGCAATATGGCACAACCTACATCTCTGATGATTTTTAACGATATGTATAACATTAAGTTCCTTTATTAATAACTTCGAAAGGAGTCTTTATCATTATCAAGTTAGAACTACTTTAGTCATGCAATTAGGATCTAATCTAAATTACTTTTTTTCAAGTGTGAATTTAGACCAACACAACATTTAATCTGTGGCCAAGAATGAATGAAAAAATGACAATCAATCATGGAGTTTCAACAATTAAAACATAAGGTCTAATGGCTACATCAATCCCTATAATAAAAAGAGTTTAGTCACTCATGTTTACTATCACAAAATCTAAACTCTTAAACAACATCATAAAAATTATTGAATAAAAGGGAAGAAGAGAAAAACTATGGTGGTATGTCGATCTTCTTTGTCCGTATGGTCTCCACAAACTTGGCCTTGAATATTTCTCTCAAAGTCTCTTTTCACTCTAGTATGTAGAATTTTAGAGTTGTGCTCTCCAAAGTTGGATGCCCTTGAATGAAGAGAATGTGGGTATTTATAGTGGGTTAGTCCAAGACCTAATTGAATTAAGAATCCAAAACCATTTAGGAATACTTTTAATTTTTTCAAAAAATCGTCCAAAAGATAAGGGTTTTTGTTGACACATGTATTATTTAACTTTTAAATGGTAGCGTTCCGATGCTACACGCTGCGTCTCGACACTGCAGATAGATCTTGAAGCGCTCCTTTCTGTCGTGGTGTCGAGCAGCAATTTTTGTAATGTTGAGACACTTGAAGTAGCGTCTCAATGCTACTCTCATGGATAATTTAGCTTGAAATCATTCCCTTCTTAAATTGGTTCTTCAATTTATGCCCAATTAGTTCCATTTTCATCATGATTCTTTTAGAAACTCTAATTTTGCTCCAAGTGCTTGATTTCTACAAAACAACCAGATATAAACATGAAAGCATACATTTAAGCCTCAAAACTAGTAATAAATAAAGCCTAAAGATAGCACATTTTGCATGCTATTAATAGAACTAAATTTAGGTAGATAAATAAGAATAATTTAATCTTAAATGACAACTACCAATTTAGAGCTGATATGTTAGGTGCAATGATCAAGGCAGCCTTTAAGGTGTTGAAAGCAGCCAAACACTCCTCATTGAACTCAAAATTTTGATTTGCTTATAGTAAGGAATAGAGGGATTTAGATATTTTGGAAAAATCCTTAATAAATCGCCTATAGAAAAACTAGTGTTCCCAAAAAACCTCCTCACTCCCTTCACTGTGATAGGTGATTCTAGCTTCTCAATGACCTCAACCTTAGCCCTAACCACTTCAATACCTTTCCACAAAATCCTGTGTTCCTGGACAATGCCCTCCATCACCATAAAATGATATTTTTTTCCAATTCAAAACCAAATTGATCTCCTCACATCTCTTCAACACATTTTCCAAATTGGCAAGGAAGGCATGGAAAGATTCTCTAAAGACTATGAAGTCATCTATGAACACCTTCATGATTGCTTCCACCATATAAAAAAATTACCATCATGCACCTTTGAAAGGTTGCTAGTGCATTGTAAAGGCCAAAAGGCATTATCCTAAAGGCAAAGGTGCCATAGGGACATGTAAAAATGAGTTTTTCTTAATCATGACTGGCTATAGTAATCTGGTTATACCCTGAATAAATGTTGTGGTAATTTTTATGATAAAATAATATGACATGCGTTGAACTAAATGCGTCTAAACATATGCTCAATTCTTACAAATCTTCTTTAAACGCATGTACAAAATAAAAATCTACTCCTATTGTTTGTGCAAGTATACATTAATAATAGGCAAGTAATACACTGTAGTATTCTAGAGATCGATATACAGGAAACAAATATAATTCCTACACAAGACCACTCGACTCAAATGCAACAGATTTTTTAGGACAAAAATACTAATGATACTAGGGGTGTGCAGGAACAAAACCAAACCAAGGAATCGATCCAAACCGAGCCGAATCGACTCATTCGATCTGGTTATTTTAAAATTTTCAGTTTCCTCAGTTTGAACATGTTAAAAATTGATATTTTCGATTCGGTTTGCGATTTTGTTCTTAATAAAATAGAATAAACCGAACCGAATCGAAGTTATTTAATAACCTAAACATCAGGCCACTTGGCTCCTACTTAATAACTTAAACTAAAGGCCAAGCCCAACAACCATTAGGGTTTTTTTCTTCTAACCTAGTCACTATTCCCCTCACTGTCACATTCAATCGTACCTCTTAGCCTCTCTCTCATGCCCCATCACCTCTCATCTTCTCACTATCTCTATGGTTGCCACCGTTGTTGCTCCCCCTGCCCATCGATCATCTCCACCACCCATCGATCATTGTCGCCCCTTGATTTCGCTGCTCTCATCTCTAATGAGGGGCAACAACCAACTTTTGGTAAGAATTGCCTCCTCTGCACCCTCGTTCTAATATTGGCGCCCATCCTACTATTCAGAATTGCCTCCTCTACTGTCATCGCTCATGGTAGTAACCACTCTCTTCTCTCTTACTTTCGATGCTTACATCTCTTCTCTTTGATGGCCTTTTTGCTCTCATTCTTATTTTTTCTCAGACTCTCAAATCTCGAATTCCTTTCTCACGACTACTCTCTCACATAAATTTGCAAAGGAGGAAAAACATAACTAAAATTAATTTGAAAAAAAAAGCGATTTAAAACCAAACCGAATTGAAGAAAATCAAAACAATTGGTTCAGTTTTAAATCGAAAACCAGAGAAATATTGGATTTTTCTGTTTATAATCTTTTAGAATAGAGGAGTTCAGTTCGGTTGTCAATTTCTGCCAAAACCAGACCAAACCGAATTGTGAACACCCCTAGATGATACTAAACTATGCGATGAAAGTAAAAACACAATTATGCAATGCTTTGAACACAAGAGATTAAATAGGTTTGACTTCAAGTCCCCCTATACTGTTCTTCCTTTTGAATTAGTAATATAATTATGGATTCTTTCTCAATTAGAAATAGGTACCTACTTATCTTAACTCTTTCGAGAAGAGTGTTAAGAACAATGAATCCCTATAATTCTATACAAGATTCAATACATGAAAATTGACCTATTATTATCTACGAGTGGTTACTTTATGTCTAAAATACCATAGTTATTAACACTCTCGTTTCTCATATGATTTTCATATATTTTAACCCTTTCAGTATTAAAACATGCTTATACTTCACTTCGGTTGCCCAGCGGAAAGAATCAATTGAAGAAGTAAATTGATAAAGAGAAAATTGAGAAATCATCCATATATATATTTCTTAATTCATCGAAGTTACAATATAGGGTTCACCATAAGCCAAACCATGGAGTTCTAGCCACTTATAGTAGTGAAAGATGAAACTAATTTAAAAATATAAAATAAACTGAAGAACATTGTTCAAGAAAATAGAAAACAAAATTAAATTTGCAAAATAAGCTCAGATCTAAAATCAACAGAAATAAATCTAAAGAACCGGCGATGAAGATGAATTCAGTAAATGATTCCTCTTATTCTCCAAGCATAGATGAAAACAATGCTAGAACTCAAGTGAAAATTGTAGAAAAACTAAACTCTTGAAAATTATAACTTAGAACTGGATTATAGAACTGCAGACGAAACTCAAAGAAAAGAGAAGAAGAAAAATTGCGCAAGAAAACTTACGTAAAGGAAAAAATGAGAGCAAAAGAATGAAAAATTGATTGTGAAACTGAGTGAGAGAAACTGAAAATATTGAGAAGAGCCGAGAGTTGAAAAGAGGAGAAAAAAATGTTTTTCTAGAACTTTTGCGAGTCAACTTAAATAGAAGTCTTCAGCCAACTAGAGTGATGCCACGTGGTCTAACAGATTCCTCCACAGTTATGTGTCAGAATTCATTGCATATTCTAACCAAATGTGGTCCTCACTTTGATACTAATTCTTCTCATATTAACAACTTTCAATGTGTTGAAGCTTCTAGTTCTTTTCATCGCAAGTTAAGTCTAGGATTACTTGTGGCTTTTCTACGCATAGCCCTATGATCACAAACCAGATAATCGTTAATCTTTCAAAATATGTAGCATTATATTTCTGATTTCTTAAAGTTCAATGCATAAACTCTCATTCAGTAACTTGGCATAATTTCATTCTAAATAGTTAATAAACGCACCTTTTAATGCTCTCAAAGCAATAATAATTTGATTATGAACACAAAATAACTTGTATTTATCAATAACCATCTAGAAAATAATAATAATCTTGTCCTGCTGATAACACTCAATTTATGCTATCTTTATCGTTTTAATGTCAATTATTGTTATTTTAAAGGAACCGAGCTATTTAGAAGATATTGGAGAATTCAAGAGTATTGGAGTGTTTATGGAGCAAAAAGAGATTAGAAATTGAGGTTAAAGATAGAAAAGGAGTCAAGCTGGGCAATTGGACCTAAAAGGATAGTATATAGACCCTTAAAATGGAGTCTAGACATCGTACAATTGGTGTCAAACCTGAGAGCAACTGTTGAGATACTTCCCTATGGCATATCAACGCTAGAAAAACACGAAGAATGGAGTTTCCATCATTAGCATCTTGAAGCTAGAGGCCTGCGCACATTAATGAAGCTGTGCGTTTTGATAGTGTCTTGACGTTGTGTCGATTGAGGTATATATTCATCTCATTCTTACTCGAAAAAGGAGAGACACAGTTTAGGGTTTAGACCCCCATTTGTGAGAAGGCCTTAATTGGGAGACCTTGAGGCTGTTTTTGGAGCTCTTTGGTTGAGGTTCAAGGATCGAGATCATGGAGATTGAGGTAGAAGTTGAGGTAGAAGTCGAAGATCAATGGGCTTTTTAGCTTTCTTTTCTTTTATTTCCATTTTTACCTACCATAATTGGGCAGGAATGTTGGATTTGTAGACTGTAATGATGATTATTTGTGGCTAAATTCCTTAGTTTAGGGTGTTAATGTAGCTTTTTTGGATCGTTGCTTATGTTTAATTGAATTAATTTGATATTGTCACTTTCTTAATTTCTTTCATGCATGAGTTGCCTAATGCTATTAGACTACTTGCCATGGTTTATTTGATACTTAGCTTAAATGGAGCTTGAAAGAGAGTGTTTAAGCTTAGATATACCTTGCAAGACAATTAGCTCTCACATAAGTGACATAGGATTAATGGGGATTAATTGAGGCTTAAAACGAACGGTCTTAATATTTTTAATTAATTAATTGGCACTAGGGACACCTAGGTTAGTTAATTAGTCTAAGAAAATTAGAGGAACTCGACGAAGAAATCCAAGGGAAAAGACTTCTATGCTTAAGAATTAAGTGAGAGTTGACGTATCAATTGTTCAATTATGCATTCACTTGGTCCAATAAGTGAAGTTAACCCCTAAACACCCTAAATCTTGGTGTTCTTATTTCCATTTATTTGCATGCTTTCTTTATTTTTAGTTCATTTTCAAAGCATCGCTTTATTTCATTCCCTAAATAATTTCAATTACTAGTATACTTGGTAATTAATCACATTCAAAATACAATTCCCTGTGGATTTCTGATAAGCCTTAGAATTAAGGCTTATTTAACTCCCAATTGCTTAAAATATTCTTGTTTTGACTTAAGATCATTTGAAAATAGTGGAAGATTGCTTGAATTTAAGGAAGAAATGAATGTGATGGCATTTGGAATAGAATTCTAAGAAAATTGATATTGTTTGGAGAAATTGTGGAAATTGCAAAATCAAATTGCAAATTCGTGATTCTACAATTGTTTATGGAGCAGGGAATGTAAAAATTGCAAAATCGGATTCTGCAATTCTGGACAGCAGAAAATTCAAGGAAAAACGAAAAATTTCTGCGCGAAACCCATTTATGGAAAACTAAATTACCGCCTGATTTGGTGGAATTGGAGCACGATTTTTGGGCAATCTTCAACCCTAATGAAGGCCTATAAATGGGGAAGAAAAGGAGGAGCTAAGAATTGGGATTGGGAGGCGAATTTAGAAGCAAATTTTCGTGGGTTTTTTTTTCATTTTTCGGAGGCTCTGTTTTTTTTTTTTTTAATTTTTGTTCTTCTTCTGTTTTAGCAAGAATTTCAATTTCAATCTTAGTTTCTTCAGTTTTCTACTTGTATTATGGAGAGTTTCTTGAAGTACAATCTTTGTTCTCCATTCGAATTCTTCTTGTATTAATCGTAAGTTTTAATTCAATCTTGTTCGTGGGTTTATTTACGTTAATACTCTATTTTTTTTCTGGAAAATTTCTGTTGTGTTTCTTCTCGAATTTCCAATCCAATTCCAGGCAAGCTGGGTTTGTTAAGATTCATCAATTCCTAAAATTAGGAAAGGGATGAAATCGATTAGAAGTGAGGTGGAATTCGGTTATGCTCTAAAAATCAATTTTGACAATTTAGTTCTATTTTGCACAAAAAGATGTAGATCTTGTACTTGTTAATTGCAAGGGAGTTTGAGTTTGTTGCTCTGCTAATTGGGTACTGCCATTCACAAATTGTTCCATCATGAACTTAATATTTTGAGTGGAGATCATTAGCACATTGCCTTTCAATTCCTATTCATAGTGAGAAGTTGGAGGTTTATGTATGGTATAACAGTGTATTGGCTATTTTACCCAAATAGTTTATCAATTCCTTTAGTTTTAATTATCAGTAGAAAACTTTATTCAATTCTCTCTCACATGATGTTTCCTTCAAAAATTAGTTTTAAGATTTTCATCTTCATTATGATCTAATACTTCTTAGGGGGTTTAAGAATGTGAACTCCCTAAGAAGTAATTGTAGCCAAATTTCAATAAAAACCAAGCCTACATCTCAATTGTTTGCTTGTGTTAAATAAATTTCCGTTGAGATCCTAGTTTGATCAACTAGGGTAGCAACTCAAGCTTAGATCTAATACCAACGGGGTTAGTGATAAGCGGATTTCGCACAAGTAATGGAGAAAAGAGCTTAGACATAAGCCAATCCTTACCCTAGACATAGAAATTAAGGACTCCAAAACCCATAAAATTGTTGAACCAAATAATCTAAGATAGAAGGACTATAGACATATAAGTCACTCACTTAGCCTCCTAAAACCCTAAATTCAAGGTGAATAGGAGATGCAATTTTGGTTTACAATTGAGTGTGGAGTAGGTTGGAATTGCAATTTTGGCTTGCAATTACGACTTAGGGCAATGACATTCTTGAGCCCCATCTTTATCTAAATTCCTTTTGAACTTTTAGTTTACTATCTAATATTGTCATTTCTCAATTCTGCAATCAGATTATGCAATTCAATTATGCAATTTTTGTTATTTCAATTATTTTCATTTTTAGATTCTGCAATTTTCTTTTTATCAACACACCATCCCAACATTATTTTTGCAAATTTTAATTTTCAAGTTGCAATTTCCCTTACACTTTGCTTTAAAATATTTTTGTTACTCCATTCCCTTGGGATTCGATACTTGGTACTCACATACCATTTTATATTACTTCGATCGCGTGCGCTTGCGTGTACAATCGATCAAGTTTTTGGCGCCGTTGCCAGGGAACGGCAGTTTTTAACAAAAATTTTGTTTTAGAAAAAATTGTAAGAGAAGATTGCAACCACAATTTCTCCTATTTGCAGGAGGAGCTCGATTTCAATACTTAGTAAATACTTAATATTTTATTACTTGAGCATGTGCGCTTGCGTGGTTGTGAACATTTGCTAGGCTATCTCACATTTGATCAATATGTGGTAGAGGGAAGTGATCTTTACGTGTGGCTTTGTTAAGCCTTCTATAATCCATGCAGACCCTTTGATGAACTATGTTTATCATGTTTATTTGGCCCATAATTTAGTTCCGTTCTTGGTTAAAGTATATTTTATTCCATGTATTTATGTATTTTTATAAATCAAAAACATGCGTTAATGAAAAAGCCATGTGGGAATAGTTATTTGATGATAATTGTGTGAGTCTAAGGGGTAAAAAGGTCATTTTTGGTCAGATTTAACCGTACTTGTAGTTGAAACTGCCAATATCTAGATTTTGGAACAACAAAGTTTCCAAGGCCAAAAATTATGTGGTCGGATAATGCCTTAGAACCAGTCAAACAAAACTTTCGAGTTAGGCCTTATTTTGTCAGATTCTTCAACCATTTCCCTCCTTCTGCTCTGAGAGTCCAAGGTCAAGGTGCAAGGCATGAATTTTGACAACTACTCACCTTTCCAAGGGCTATAGAAAGGGCAGATTGTGATGGTTGGAGGGGATGAACAGATTCCCACAAGTATTCGAATTTGAGACTTAAAAGAAGAGCGAAGTGGTGTTAGAGAGAATTCCTTTGGGAGAAACTCATATTCCACACCCTAAAACTCATAGCATTGAGAGAATTAGCTTGTGTAGGTCGATTGACCTTGAGAGACATCGGGTCGAGCCTTAGAGTGATTTTCTCTTGAATGTAACTTAGTTTCTGCATTAGGAGACTTGTGTTTACTGTTTTCCAGCACTGATTGTTCTTTAATTTACATTCATCTTGTAACTATGAATTTCCTTTAAATGAAACATTATGTTTTTACTTATTTCATGTTAAGCTAAATTTCCATTTGGGATTCGGTTGCGTGGATACCCTTAAGGAATGACTTAGCTTAACATATTGCTTTTGATAATCACCAAATTTCTTTGTGCTTATTCTTCTTTTATTAATGTTAGTTATTAAATGTTGGTTTAACCTGGACACTTAAATTAACATGCAATGTTGAGTCCAGTACTAAAAGAGTCAAGCGATAAACGGTGTTCATAAAAGAGATATAGGAGGAAAGCCTAGACATAGGACTCTGTTGTTAATCTCAGACATGAGGAACACCTATGAAATCAAGAGGGTTATGTTTTTAATTAACGAAGATAAATTTCCTATAGACATATAGGAGCAATTCTTAGACTCTTAAGGTTGCTTGAAATGAAGGTTGAATAAGAGTTGGACCCGATTCATAGCACAAAGTAAAAAAGGTGATTATATGGTCGCAATGTTTTAGCAAAGTTTCTTAGGGTTGACACTTAACTGAATTCGCATGTTTCTATTATTTTTTTAATCACATTACCATTTACATCATTCTTTTATTGTTTGGTTACCTTCAATTTATGCCCAATTAGTTCCATTTTCATCATGATTCTTCTAGAAACTCCAGTTTTGCTCCAAATGCTTGATTTCTACAAAACAACCAAATATAAACGTGAAAGCATACATTTAAACCTCAAAACTAGTAATAAATAAAGCCTAAAGATAGTGCATTTTGCATGTTATCAATAGAACTAAATTTAGGTAGATAAATAAGAATAATTTAATCTCAAATAACAACTACCAATTTAGAGCTGATATGTTAGGTGCAATGATCAAGGCAACCATTAAGGTGTTGAAAGCAGCCAAACCCTCCTCATTGAACTCAAAATTTTGATTTTCTTATAGTAAGGAATAGGGGGGTTTATATATTTTGGAAAAATCCTTAATGAATCGCCTATAGAAAAACTAGTATTCCCAAAAAACTTCCTCACTCCTTTCACTGTGATAGGTAGCTTCTCAATGACCTCAACTTTAGCCCTGACCAGTTCAATGCCTTTCCTCAAAATCCTGTGTTCCTGGACAATGCCCTCCATCACCACAAAATGATATTTTTTTCCAATTCAAAACCAAATTAATTTCCTCACATCTCTTCAACACATTTTCCAAATTGGCAAGGAAGGCATGGAAAGATTCTCTAAAGACTAAGAAGTCATCTATGAACACCTTCATGATTGCTTCCACCATATAAAAAAATTTACCATCATGCACCTTTAAAAGGTTACTAGTGCAATGTAAAGGCCAAAAGGCATTATCCTAAAGGCAAAGGTGCCATAGGGACATGTAAAAATGAGTTTTTCTTAATCATGACTGGCTATAGTAATCTGGTTATACCCTGAATAAATGTTGTGGTAATTTTTATGCTAAAATAATATGACATGTGTTGAACTAAATGCGTCTAAACATGTGCTCAATTCTTACAAATCTTCTTTAAACGCATGTACAGAATAAAAATCTACTCCTACTGTTTGCGCAAGTATACATTAATAATAGGCAAGTAATATACTGGAGTATTCTAGAGATCGATCTACAGGAAACAAATATAATTCCTACACAAGACCACTCGACTCAAATGCAACAGATTTTTTAGGACAAAAATACTAATGATACTAGGGGTGTGCAGGAACCAAACCAAACCAAGGAATTGATCCAAACCGAGCCGAATCGACTCGTTTGATCCAGTTATTTTAAAATTTTCAGTTTCCTCGGTTTGAACATGTTAAAAATTGATATTTTTGGTTTGATTTGCTGTTTGTTCTTAATAAAATAGAATAAATCGAACCGAATTGAAGTTATTTAATAACTTAAACATCAGCCCATTTGGCTTCTACTCAATAACTTAAACTAAAGGCCAAGCCCAACAACCATTAGTGTTTTTTCCTTCTAACCTAGTCACTCTTCCCCTCACTATCACATTCAGCCGTACCTCTCTCTCATGCCCCCATCACCTCTCATATTCTCACTCTCTCTATGGTTTCCACCGTTGTTGCTCCCCCTGCCCATCGATCATCTCCACCACCCATCGATCATTGTTTCCCCCTTCATTTCGCTGTGCTCATCGCTCATGAGGGGCAACAACCAACTTCTGGTAAGAATTGCCTCATATGCACCCTCGTTCTAATCTTGGTGCCCGCCCTACTATTCAAAATCCCCTCCTCTGCCGGCATCGCTCATGGTAATAACCACTCTCTCCTCTCTTACTTTTGATGCTTACATCTCTTCTCTTTGATGGCCTCTTTGCTCTCATTCTTATTTTGTCTCAGACTCTCGGATCTCTAATTTCCTTTCTCACGGCTACTATCTCACATAAATTTACAAAGGAGGAAAAACATAACTAAAATTAATTTGAAAAAAAAGTGATTTAAAACCAAACCGAATCGAAGAAAATCAAAATGATTGGTTCGGTTTTAAATCGAAAACAAGAGAAATATTGGATTTTTCTATTTATAATCTTTTAGAATCGAGGAGTTCAGTTCAATTGTCGATTTCGGCCAAAACCAAACCCAATCGAACTGTGTACACCCCTAGATGATACTAAACTATGCGATTAAAGTAAAAACACAATTGCACAATGCTTTGAATGCAAGAGATTAAATAGGTTTGACTTCAAGTCCCCCTATACTGTTCTTCCTTCTGAATTAGTAATATAATTATGGATTCTTTCTCAATTAGAAATAGGTACCTACTTATGTTAACTCTTTCGAGAAGAGTGTTAAGAAATAGGTACCTACTTATCTTAACTCTTTCGAGAAGAGTGTTAAGAACAATGAGTCCCTATAATTCTATACAAGATTCAATACATGAAAATTGACCTATTATTATCTACGAGTGGTTATTTTATGTCTAAAATACCCTAGTTATTAACACTCTTGTTTCTCATATGATTTTCATATATTTTAACCCTTTTAGTATTAAAACATGCTTATACTTCACTTCGGTTGCCCAAATGGAAAGAATCAATTGAAAAAGTAAATTGATAAAGAGAAAATTGAGAAATCATCCATATATATATTACTTAATTCATCGGAGCTATAATATAGGGTTCACTATAAGCCAAACCATGGAGTTCTAGCCACTCATAGTAGTAAAAGATGAAACTAATTAAAAAACAGAAAATAAACTGAAGAACATTGTTCAAGAAGATAGAAAACAAAATTAAAATTGCATTACAAGCTCAGTCTAAAATCAACAGAAATAAATCTAAAGAACTGGCAATGAAGATGAATTCAGTAAATGATTCTTCTTATTCTCCAAGCATAGATGAAAACAATGCTAAAACTCAAATGAAAATTGCAGAAAAATTAAACTCTTGAAAATTAGAACTTAGAACTGGATTATAGAACTACAGATGAAACTCAAAGAAAAGAGAAGAAGAAATGAACGATCAATTGACATAGGATTAATGGGGATGAATTGAGGCTTAAAATGAACGATCATAATATTTTTAATTAATTAATTGGCACTAGATTAGTTAATTAGTCTAAGAAAAGTAGGGGAACTCGAGGAAGAAATCCAAGGGAAAAGACTTCTATGCTTAAGAATTAAGTGAGTTGACGTATCAATTGTTCAATTATGCATTCGCTTGGTCCAATAAGTGAATTTAACCCCTAAACACCCTAAATCTTGGTATTCTTATTTCCATTTATTTGCATGCTTTCTTTATTTTTAGTTGATTTTCAAAGCATCGCTTTATTTCATTCCCTAAATAATTTCAATTACAAGTATACTCGGTAATTAATCACATCCAAAATACAATTCCCTGTGGATTTCAATACTTGGTAAATACTTACTATTTTATTACTTGATCACGTTCGCTTGCGTGGTTGTGAACAGCTAGCCTATCTCACATTTGATCAATATGTGGTAGAGGGAAGTGATCTTTACGTGTGGCTTTGTTAAGGCTTCTATAATCCATACACACCCTTTGATGAACTATGTTTATCATGTTTATTTGGCTCTTAATTTAGTTCAGTTCTTGGTTAAAGTATATTTAATTGCATGTATTTATGTATTTATGTATTTTTATAAATCAAAAACTTGCGTTAATGAAAAAGTCATGTGGGAATAGTTATTTGATGATAATTGTGTGAATCTAGGGGGTAAAAAGGTCATTTTTGGTCAGATTTAACCGTTCTTGTAGTTGAAAATGCCAATTTCCAGATTTTGCAACAGCAAAGTTTCCAAGGCCAAAAATTATGTGGCCGTATAATGCCTTAGAACCAATCACAACAGCAAAGTTTCCAAGGCCAAAAATTTTGTCAGATTCTTTAACCATTTCCCTCCTTCTGCTCTGAGAGTCCAAGGTCAAGGTGCAAGGCATGAATTTCGACAACTACTCACCTTTCCAAGGGCTGTAGAAAGGGAAGATTGTGATGGTTGAAGGGGATGAACGGAATCCCACCAGAATTCGTGTTTGAGACTTAGAAGAAGAGCGAAGTGGTGTTAGAGAGATTTCCTTTGGGAGAAACTCATATTCCACACCCTAAAACTCTTAGCATTCGAGAGAATTAGCTTGTGTAGGTCGATTGACCTTGAGAGACATCGGGTCAAGCCTTAGAGTGATTTTCTCTTGAATGTAACTTAGTTTTTGCATTAGGAGACTTGTGTTTACTGTTTTCCAACACTGATTGTTCTTTAATTTACATTCGTCTTGTAACTATGAATTTCCTTTAAATGAAACATTATGTTTTTACTTATTTCATGTTAAGCTAAATTTCCATTTGGGATTCGGTTGCGTGGATACCCTTAAGGAATGACTTAGCTTAACATATTGCTTTTGATAATCACCAAATTACTTTGTGCTTATTCTTCTTTTATTAATTTTAGTTATTAAATGTTGTTTTAACCTGGACACTTAAATTAACGTGCAATGTTGAGTCCAGTACTGAAAGGGTTGAGCGATAAACGGTGTTCATAAAAGAGATATAGGAGGAAAGCCTAGACATAGGACTCTATTGTTAATCTTAGACATAAGGCACACCTATGGAATCAAGAGGGTTATGTTTTTAATTAACGAAGATAAATTGTCTATAGACATATAGAGACAATTACTTAGACTCTTAAGGTTGCTTGAAATGAAGGTTGAATAAGAGTTCGACTCGATTCATAGCACAAAGTAAAATAGGTGATTATGCAGTCGCAATGTCTTAGCAAAGTTTCTTAGGGTTGACACTTAACTGAATTCACATGTTTCTATTATTTTTTTAATCACATTACCAGTTACATCCTTCTTTTATTGTTTGGTTACCTTCATTTGCATAAGTAATCATTTCTTATACTCTTAATTCTTGTAAAGTGTCCCCATGGAATCAATACTTGGAATTCTTCCATTTTAATACTATTTGCAGACAACGTATACTTGCGCTAGAGCTGAAAATACTTTTTAACTAATATTTTTCTAAACAACTCACACACTCAATCACCAAGTTTTTGGTGCCATTGTCGGGGACTGTTTTAGTAAAAAATTCAGTTTATAAAAATTTGTGAACATATTGCTGCTGCATTTTTCTATCTCAAGGAAGCGAACTTTTGTTTGCATTTTCTTGCAGGTTAAGGTCAGTGCAGAGAGCCCTATTTTTTATGAACTAGACCCTGAGATAGAACTAACCTTTCACTGACATCAGAGAAAACAAAGGCAAAAGAAGAGGGAACAAAAGGAGTTGAGCGTACATGAGAATATTGAGGAAGCCACTTTTATTCAACAACTTCCAATGGACCAACCTGGAGATGATCCTCCTGCTGACCCACAAAACAGAGGAGTAAATAAGAATAATGTTCAACTACCACAGCCAAATGTACTAAACGGTAAGGCTACTCGAGGAAGACGAGCTCAGCAAGAAGTACCTCCTAAAAATCCCATCTTCATTGTAGAAGACAGGGATAGAGCCATAAGATATTATGAGACATCAGTTTCTAAAACTTTTGAGTCATGGAATTTTAGAACCACCAATTGAGACACCACAAATTGAGTTAAAGCCTGTGACGTTTCAAATGCTCAATACGATGGGCCAATTTTATGGACTTCCAAGTGAAGATCCACATAAGCATATGAAATAAATTATGAGAATTTGTAGTGCTTTGAAAACAAATGGAGCATCCGATGACATATTGAGACTAAAGTTATTTCCTTTCTCTTTACACGGTAATGCTGAAGCATGGTTGGACACATTCCCTCCTAACTCAATCACTTCCTGGCAAGATTTGGTGGAGAAGTTTCTTGAGAAGTAACAAGAATACAAAATACAGAGGAGAAATCATAGCTTTCAGCTGGAAAGTATTCAATGAGCCTGTAGATGGAAACTTGTGAGAGATTCAAGAAGTTAGTATGGAAATATCCACACCATGGTCTTCCCACATGCATTGTGATTGAGCATTTCTACAATGGATTGAACCAAGCATTAAAAGCATTGGTCAATGCCTCTACAAATGGATTCCTGCTAAAGAAGTCCATGAATGAAATTGATAGCACTCAAATAGTGTTATCTTAGGTTATGAGTGTTACAAAGCACAAGTGCACGCTGTCTCACAAGTAATATATAGAAGTACTCCAAGTATCGACCCTTGAAAACGGATGTACAAAACTCTCAATTCAACAACAAAGACCTTCTCTAATTGCAACCAAGGTAACTAAAAGTAAATATGATTTTTGGAGTTTTGTAAAGGAAGAGTAAAGACACTAGAATTGCAGAAAGATGATAAAAACAATGATGAGAAACAGGAGATTCAATTCTTGTTCAATCCCAAGGATTATGTGCCCACCATGTTCCTGAAACTTGCTCAACTAGGTTCGGCATATTCAGAGATTGTTGTCCATATGCATCCGCATCTTGCCTTTTTCGAGTTTTATACAGTTCAAGCAGAATGTTACTGAATTATGCCCACGACTTACTCTAACCAACACTTAACAAAGTGAATCAAGTTCAACACGTATCCAACCCTTTTCTAACTACTTCTAGGAGTTTAAGCAATTAAACACAGATGTCTATGGTTAATTTGTGACTTTGATAAATGAAAAATACAACTTTATGACTCTAAAGGTTCATGTCCTATGTCTAGGTACAAAAAGCAAAGTTCTATTTCTAGACTCTTCTCCTAGATTTCTTTTATGAAAATGCGTGTTCAGTCCAACCTTTTTCGTATTGAATCTTACACAAACTATGCTAACTCAAGTGATTAGTTTAAGATAACAATGAAACTTAAACTCAATAAAAGCAATAATGTTAAATGTTGAACAAAGTTACTTAACTACATAGTGGTTGATAAAGGACTTGTCGAGGGTCCTATCAAGATTACATTTATAAAACCAGACCTCTAAGTATTTTGTAATAATAGTTGCTAGGGTCATCCACATGGATTGCGTTTCTTAGATTTAATTAATTACCATAGTTACTTATGCCTAATTTTATTTATAGAAAACTAATTTTGAATTGGTTCTTTTATATAGAAAACTATTCGTTAATTGCCATTTGTGAAGCCCGACTTTGAAATTGACTACCGAATTGTGAATCATACAACAGTTCTAAGTCAAGAATTACTAAAATATTCAATTGACTCTCTCGAGCCCAATTGAACTCATGAAAGAGGTAAATCAACCTTTCGGTCTGTTTTTACTACTAGGCACGACATTATGAAATTCTCTTAATAACTTCTAGTATTAACCTATTCATTCTCATGCAATAGATTAATCCTAGTTATGCATCTAGGTTCTTAGTTAAACTCACTTTCTCAAGCTAAATTTAACTTAATATACAAAGCTATGACCAGGAGCTTAGAAGATTAAATCAAGATGCATAAAAAACGTTACAATGACATTCAATCAACCAACACATAGTTTTATACAATTTAGCAATTAACTAAAAAGTCTAAAACATCCAATACATGCAATTTTAGTCCACTAAATCCTAAAATTAAGAATGCAAAAGAAAGGAAAAAGAGAAAACCTGGACAACTCGTGCTAACACTCGTTCTTGACATGATGTCTTGCCATCCCGAGCCTTGAGTGTCCTCCTTAGCTCATAAGTCTCTCTCTAGACCTTTCAAACAATGCTACTATCGAAATTAGGGTTTAAGTCTCTCCAAAACAGCTCCCTTTGCTCAAATGAAACATTCACTTTCATAGAGTCGAGATAGCATTGCAACGTTGTCCCTTCGAATTTTGTTAAAAGGGAAAAAATCTGTTTGAGTGGCGTTGCAACGCTATACTATGTCTACGGTTTTTCAAGGTTGATAGGCTTCTCAAATGGCGTTGCAACACTATAAGGAGCGTTGCAACGCTATGCCCTCGGTCCAAATGGCTTGTTCTTCTTCTTTAACACTCGAATCTTCAAATATAGCCTAAAGTTGCTCAAATTTGTCCAATTATCTCACAATTCTCTGGTTTTGCTCCAAATGCTCAATTTATGAGAAATAAACATAAAAATACATGAAAGCACACAAAATCATAGCAAAACTAGCCTAAAACTAAGCCTAGAAATAGCACATTTATGCATGCTATCAGTGGGACTTTCTTCCTTCTTAGGGTATCCACTTCATTGAATCCCCTCAAAGGAGATTAGCTCGTAATGGAAAAGACACTAAGAGTGAGGATGAAAAGAAACAAGATGGAATAAAAGAATTCGAATTCATTGAAAAAGACTTTTGAATACACTTTGAGGTATGTAGATGATAAAACAAATACTAGAATGAAAAATAAATTGAAATCGCAACTACTAATTTGAATCGTTCAATTCAAGCATAACTTACATAGTAAACTTAGAACAAAAACAACAACTAAACTTAAGGTAAAAGTAGTAAGAACAACTCAATAAAAATACAATTACAAAAAGAACTCTACGTTTGTTCCTCCTTTCGTATTCAACCTTTTTCAAGGATATAACAAGTACTTACCCCTCCTTTGTTTGAAGTTATTGTCTTAATGGAGTATTAAAAGGACTTAAGGGAGACTCAGAGTGACGACTAGAAAGAAAGAGAAGATGGTAGAATTTTGAGAAAAAAGTAGAATATGAGCTCTCTTGAAATTGTCGCATTTGCAACCTTTTATAGACTTCAAAGTCTTGGGTTCGCAATTGAGATTAGTGTGGGAAAGCTTGGTATACAAAACTCCTTGATTTGGGAAGATTTGGTGGAAAATCTACTGAAAATCTACCAAAATCGAGATTCTGAAACATTATGTCAATTAGGTTCAAATGCGGTCGCATGGCTGGTGCAATTTCTCTACTTTACCACTTAGAAAAATTTCTGCACATATTCTCCAATTGTACTCACAACCCTGGCCCATCTTAGTTCATTTCCAGCCTCTACACAAAATCAATAAAACTTAACACTTTCTTAACAAAATTCACTCTACTTACACCTATTTCACTACTTTTCATAAATCATGCCTTCAAACACATCCAAAGTTTGTTTTCACTTACAATCACACTAAATAGCATAAAATATAAATGATGCGTACTTTTACGCATAACTGCAAGTGCACGGGTCAAGTAATACAATGATTTTGAGTATACGAATATTGTCTCCTTAGGGATTAGAATTGTTAATTCGTTAGTTACCAGAATACTCTTACTTACGTTTATTTAGAGAACGAAATCTAAAGCGAACAAGGAAAACTAAACAACTAACCTAGAAAGCAAAGATAACAGAGATTAATCACAAGGGATAATTCTATGGGTGTTGATTTTATTAATTGGACCTTAATTAGTTAATCAATTAGATATTAGGATTAACTAGACATCTAATTTATAAGTCTAGACGCCTAATTTCATGGAATCTTCTGTCGGTCTCCTCCAATTCTCATGCACAATTAATTAACCTAAGTGTTCGTAGCCTTAATTAACTAAAATATGGCATTAAGGACTTTCATTATTAACCTCTATTAATTAATTATTACTCCCCTGTCACGCAGGTAATTAATTAACAGTCATGCATTCGAGCTCACATCTAACTTCTCTCCGTCGAGTTTTCATTAGAAAGCAACACAATTAATCAGTGATCAATTAATTAAGCTTCACACTATCTAAATTAACCGTTAATTCGCTATCACTAGGTAATTAACTAATTGACATGAATTAAGCGCTAAACTAAGTTTCCTCTCTCAAGCTCAACTTAGACATAACTTAGTTAATCAAACATCATTGATTAAAAGCATTAAACACTAAATTCATCAATGAATCACAATGTCAATTAAGCTACAATATCAAATTAACTAAGTAAGGTCCAATTTGAAGGGAATAATTGAATTAAACCCACAATGGAACCATTCGAATCGACTTTGATTTTATTTTTGAATTAAATAAAAAATAAATTATGATAAGAAAAACTTACCTTGACTTAAATATGGAGATAAAATTATGGCAGGTTTTTACTTCTTGTGTTCCAAGAATTCCATAACAACTTCCTTGCTATGACTTGAACACATGACCAAGGCTTGTGGGAGTCTCTTCAAAGAAAATCCACAAGGGATTGGAGAGGAAGAAGTTTAGAGAGAATTCTCTAGTTCCTTATTGAAGAGATCTATAATTTCTCAACCTAAAGGTCCTATTTATAGAAACCTGGGGTAAATCTTTGCCATAATTAAATAATATATATTTTAATATCAAGTATATTTAATACATTTATTTAATCAATTTAAATCCTATTCAAATCCTTTAAATTCTCCTACGAGATTTATTTCTTTATTTGAATCTTATTCAAATGTATAAATATCTTTTATTTAATGTATCTAATATACATTAATTATTTTAATATCTAATGTATCAAATACAATAAATATATTTTTCTCTTTTATATTTAATATATCTGAACACTTTAATTAAATATTAATTTGAACACTTAAAAAAAATCAACTAAATTGATTTTTTAGTGTTATTATGAGCTAGCAAGGGGGCCTTATGGAGCTACTGATTGTAAACTCCAATGATACAAAAATAATTAATTAAACTCTTTAATTAATCAATTTTCATTCATTAACTTTAGGTCACTCCACTATATACCTAGAGTTGCACTCTTATGTACTGTAGGAAAAGTTGTATCCATAGATATAACCATTACATGAAAGTCAATCCATCACGAGTTTTTCATCATTATAGCTGGGACAAAAGTCCGTTTTATCCCTATAATTATATCTTGCACCTTAAGTACCACTAATCCTCTACTGAACAATTTGTTTATGGTCCAACCATAAACTAAGTCCCTCTCGAGCCAGTAAGTGGGTGGGGCCCCATTGTTCAAGTCCTAAAATTAGCACTTAAGGGAACTACTCCTCTACTTACCCTATATGGGAAGGAGTGAATTCCATCTTGTGAAATTATGTTCCCAACTCCCTATTTAGTCAAGTTGCCAAAATGGTAGGCATAATGAATCGGCTACAAAAGCCACTTTCACCCATGCAAATCAAAGAACAAGCCCTCACAGGCAAGAGTTCATAACTCACTCAGGATTAAGATCCAGTCGCATATGATCATCTTGATGAAATATTAATATTCTCAATTAACGGATTTATAAGGAGAGATTAAATATTTCGTGGTTTAGTCTTATACAAACTCATTGTATAAGATACCCACACTCACATGTCTCCACATGAACGATTTGGATCAAATCATTTGTAACTATTACAAAGTGGGGCGTATCAATAGTGTTACTAAGATAAGGCACTCAACCTTACCCATATACTATGACCCTTTAGGTTATTTCTTGAAAACAATCCTCCCGTATGTCAACCACATACTGTTCAAGATTGGATTTTTCATATAATGGATAATATTATATTACAAATAAAATAATCAAAATTATTATTAATTATTAAATAAATCATTAATTACGAGACTTTAGGGCATAAATTCCAACAGTATAATCATTGATTATAGGTCCTATCACTCACCTGACTCCTCCATAAATGCTCTCAATTGTCTTTCTAAGCGAGATTCTTTCTCTAATCGTGGCTACCTAAGCTCTCTCTTGGGTTTCTGCTAGACTCAAACGAATGGCTTTAAACTCATCCATACAATTTGGAAATATTCTAAGGGAGAGTTTTCCAACAAGGGGTGTAACTAGAAAAGGAAAAACTAGAAGATGGTGTTGGTTCTTTGGGCTCAGATTCCCTAATGGGCCACCCAAATTTATCAAAAGTCATCTAAAATAATAAAGCAGCTAACACATGTTCAATAACAACACTAGGTAATTAACACAACCAGAAACAAAGGATTAGGACTCGAAGCAAAAGGAAAAACAAAATAGAAAGATAACTCATAATCAAAAAATAAAAACCTCTAAATTAAAACCTAGCAATTTCTTCACAATAATAAACAAATTAAACTAACATATCCCTGACAATGATGCCAAAAACTTGATGCGTATAATTTACGTTACCTGAGCATACGGGTCAAGTAATAAAGTGATTTTAAGTGTACGAGTATCGTCTTCTTAGGATTGGAATTATTAATTTGTTTAATTACCAGAATACTCTTACTTAGCTTTATTTAGAGAGCAAAATTAAAGAAAATAAGAAAAACTAAACAGTTGACCTAGAAAGCAATAATGATAAAATGGAGACACAAACGAGAGTTAATCCTATGGGTGTTGATTTCATCTTTGGACCTTAATTTACTCAAAGAATTAGGCTATTAGGCCCAATTAGATGTTTGATAACATGCAAAAGTGTGCTATTTCTAGACTTAGTTTTATGCTAGTTGTGCCATGATTGTGTGTGCTTTCATGTATTTTTATGTATATTTTACAGAAACCGAGCAATTGGAGCAAAATCGAAGAATTGTGGAGTATTTGGACGAATTTGGAGCAATTAGAGGTTATATTTCTTGAAGAGGAAGAACAAAGCATTTGAACTCAAGAGCATAGCGTTGCAACCCTACATCAGTAGCCATTCAACCTTGGAGTGCAGCAGGCATAGTGTTGCAACGCTACCATGATTTGTAAAAAAAGGAAAAATGGACAGTTTTGCAACGCTGCCCACTATCTACAAATAAGAAGTTTGTGTTTCATGCAAAAGGAGCCGTTTTACAGAGACCTAAACCCTAATTTCGATAAAGGCACTATTTTGAGGTCTAGAGATCATATTGGAGAGCTAAGGAGGAGAATCAAGGCTCGGGATCATGGGACATCACGTCGGGAACGAGTGTTGGCATGTGTCATCCAGGTTTTCTCTATTCTCTTTACTTTGTTTTCTTTAATTTTAGGATTTCTTGGACTGTATTTGAATGTAATTGAGTATTGTAGACTCATGGTTGATTGTATTGTTTTTGTAAGACTATGTTTGATTTATTGATTTGTATTTTTGTAACGTCTTTTATGCATCTTGAATTAATCTTCTAAGCTTTTGGCCATAGCTTTGTATGTTAAGTTAAGTTTAGTTTGAGAAAGTAAATTTAACTAAGGACTTAGATGCATAACTGTGATTAGTCTATTGCATGAGAATGAATAAGATAATGTTAGAAGCCCTTAAGAGAATTTCATAATGTCATGTTTAGTTGTAGAAATAGACCGAGAGGTTGATTTACGTCGTTGCATGAGTTCAATTGGACTCGAGAGAGTCAATTTCACCTTAGTAATTCTTAGCTTAGGACTGTTCATAATTCTCTAATCAATTTCATAGTTGTACTTCATGGATTGCAATTTCCAAATATCTCTCTAAAATTGAACTCAAACTTTGTAAATAATAGTTTAGGTTTTATTTATTTGTTAAAAAATCAAACCAAAGTTATATTTCTCTAAATAAAATTGGGCATAATTAACTATGGTTACTTAATTAAATCAAAGATCTCCAATCCCTGTGGATGACCCTTGCCTCTATTATTGCAAAATATTTAGAGGTCATATTTTTTTATAAATTTAATCTTGACAGGGCTTTCTACAAGCCTTATTATCAATGTTCAATTCATAAGTCTAGAAGCCTAAAATTAAGAAATTTTCTATCAGTCTCCTCCAATTCTCATGCTAAGTGAATTAACCTACTTGTCTGTATGTCTTAATTAACAAAAACATTAACCCCTAATGTCTATTTATTTGCCTCTTTGTCACTCAGGTAAAAAAACACTAGTCATACATTTGGGCTCTCATCTAACTTCTCTCCATCAAGTTTCCATTAGAAAGCTAACCATCTAATTAGTGTTCAATTAACTAACCTTCACACCATCTACAATTAATTAACCATTAATCTTTCTATCCAGGTAATTAATTAATTAATTAACATGCATAAGTGCTAAAATAAGTATCCTCTCTCGAGCTCAACTTAGACATATCTTAGTTAACCAAATATCACTAATTAAAAGCATTAAACAGTAAATGCATAAATGAACAAAAACATCAATCAAGCTAAAATTACAATTTAATTAAGTAAAGGTCCAATAGAATTACATCAATCCCATAGAGTTTAGGGATTTAGCTACTCATAATCACCAAATACAATCATAAATCCCTAAGTACAACGTAATCTAAATACTGAAAATAAAGGAAAAGAGAAGAAAATACTTAGGTTAAGGTCGATCCTACATTCCCGAGGCGATCTACAACGAACCCGAACTCCACGATCTTCAACTTGATTTCAATTCTCTCGCAAAATTCCTCAAATATGCTCTAGAATTGAGATTAGGGTAAAAACCCTCAAAATGACCTCCATTTGCATGAAGAGAATGAGATGTTTATATATTGTCCATTGTCGTAGCGTTCAGATGTTATAGGCAGCATCTCAACGCTACCAAAACTATGCTGTTTTCTTTGCATGCGCCCCCCCCCCCCCCCCGTGGACGGAAACTATGTGTTCCTACTTAATGGCATTGAGACGCTTTAGACAGCGTTGAGACATTGTCCTCCTTGTTTTGGCTTCTAAATTGAGTTGCAACATGACGTTGAGACGCTCTAGACAACGTCTCAATGCTCTCCCCTATTTTGTCAACTCAAACATCTTCTCTTCACTTCTTGGATCTTCAATTAGGTACAAAAGAGGTCTAAAATCATCATATTACTCTCAAACACTCTAGTTTTGCTCTTTTAGTAAGGTTTCTACAAAATGAACAATAAGTAGCATTAAAGAATATAATTTAAGCACAAAACTAGAAAAATAATTGGTTCTAAGATAGCCTTATTTGAGTGTTATTAGCGTTATAAGGAGATGTTGAGGAAATGCACACAACATGGATACCCCGACTGGTATAACTCTTCTATAATGGTTCATTTGAAAATACTAAGGCCATTGTTGATCCAGCAACTGGATGAACTTCCATTGCTAAATCTGGTAAGGATGCTCGTGTCTTGTTGGAAGAGTTGGCTATCACGAGTTATCAATGGCCAATTGTTCATTCAATGCCTAAAGAAATGGACAGTCCTTGTGAAGTCAATAAGGTAAATTCTTTAACGTTCCAAGTTGCGACTTTAACGAATGCTTTGAGTAAACTAGTAGGGACAAGAACTCAACAACATGTTGCATCTCATATTCCTGTTAGTACTTCTCAAGTTGATAAAGATTTTGATGTTGAGCGAGTTTACTTGATTAACAAGAGGACTGTTGGCTATAGGAGCAATCAAAGTAGAGTCCAGTGCCAACCCCTTACCATCAAGGTTTGTTGAATCAAGAGAATTTTTCTTATGCTAACAATGAAAATGTGTCAACTCGTGAAAAGAGGATATTGATTTCCTCTTCAACTTTCGAAACCACTTATTGGCTGGCCCTGTGAGAGTGAACGAGAATGATCAACACTTGATTGCATCTTGGACTCCATGGAGCTCCATCCATGATAGAAACATGTTGAAGTGCTCCACAGGATCGTCCTTCGTTCCATCATATGCTTTCATCGTTGGTAGCATGAACTTAGGGGAGACTTCCTCATTCATGATCTCGCCCGAGAATGGAGGATCAACTTCCTTGAGGAGAGATTCTCTGGTCAGGCTCGTTAGACCTGTCAAATAAATTTATAAACTGGACCAACTAATATTTGTAGTATTAGTGACCATGCCGATCTATAGGGAGTTTAAATTTAGTTATTAACTTCCTAAAATTGGATTATCACACGACACTGGGGAGGGTTGTATAATTATAAAAGTGCTAAAATTAAGTCGCATAAAATAAAGGAAATAAAGGCAAGGAAATGAGAACAATCTTACCAATACACTAATTCGAAGAAATCATCGGGTTGATTATGTAACTTTGATCATTGAAACTTATGAAACATGCATGAATTACGCTTTAGCCCCTAACCGACCTTGACGAAAAAGCCGCATAAAGCCTCTAATTCCTTTTGAGACTAATTAAACCTAGTATCGTCTTAGTCCTAAATGACTCAAAGAGCTGGGCATGATAGCGTTCCATACTCCTTAAATCATTTGCATTAAGCACAAGATTGATCAGAACTAATTAATTAATTATCGAATCCTAATTAATCAATTAGCTACTTTGTTCTAAAGCCTATCATGCCAACTGCACAGGGATGAACTCCCTACTATGCACACACGATGTGACCTATTTGTTATTAAAACGTGCAAGAAGTCGACATAATAGCCATAACGAATTCTAGCCAGCAGAAAACGATCCAACATGTGAGAGTCGTCAGTTCTAACATGCATTCACATTCAAATATCAAAGCAAGAAACGAAGCATGCCAAAACAGAAAATGATATATAAATGAACTCAAATCTCACAAAGTTTAAATAGATCAAACCCAAATCAAGCCCGAATTCGTGTTACGATCTAGCCAACGATTACCAATCGAACTCTCGACTCCATAAATCAAGGTAAGATAGTCCTTAAATTTCTAAAGGATGAATAAAATAGTAGAAATGGGAAAGTATTCGAAAGAAAATAGCTATTGATTTCAAGATAAACCCTAAAATTGGCAAAAAAAATCTTTTTTATATCATCATGGTAGCCTTGATACGCTACAGCAAGCGTCAAGATGCTACCTCTATTGGACTAGCCTCTTTGGGGCTTGCCGCAACGTCGCGCAATGCTCACTATTACAGCATTGAGACGTTATGGACAGCATTGAGACGCCGTCCTGCATTTTTTACATTTTATTTTTCAGCATCTTGTGTAGCGTCGATCTGGCGTCTAAACGTTTAAATAGGGGCATTTTGGTCATTTTGTTTCTAACTTCGCTCGAATGCTCGAATGACCTCCGATTTGTCCGTTGTAACCCCAAATGCATGCAAACACTCGAAAACAAGCCTTAAGCTCAAAATCCTACAAAATAGGCAATTAAGAACATAAATTCAACGGATCTAGCATGAAATAAACAAGAATAAATAGGACTTTTTGAGTCCTATCAAATACCCCCAACCTAAATCTTGCTACTCGAGCAAGCCATAAACAAAACAGTAAATGAATCAATGATTCCAAGCACGTGACTCTAATTTCCATGCATGGGCATATCACAACAATTACAAAAGAGAAACATGTAGACACTATCCATAATTTGAGCCACTTTTTGAAACTCTTCCTATCCTTTCCCGCGTGTATGTGTGGCCTCCCTAAAATAGTCTTTACAAGCTCGGATAAAGTTTATAAGGCTCTTGATCCATCCTCCCCCTACACTGGCACTAAAAACTAGCCCCCAAGCTTCTAAATCATCAAAGAAGTAATAGGTTACTAGGTGCCTAAATTCGAACCTGTAGGATAAACTTGCATCACTTAGAAACCAAAGGGCATTAGCTTTCGCACATCTATTTCAGGGACCCCGTATCTGGAGCACTTGCTCAATGGATGGTCTAACTGATTACAATAGAGGCAGCTCTTTTCACCCATTGATTCTGATAGGAATAAACGTTTCACTTCACAGTAGAAGCATTTGGATTGTCTTTGATTTTATTTAAAATTAAACTAAAAATAAGATTAAGCAAACTTAGTTGGAGTAAATATGGAGATATTTCTAGTGAGTCTTTATCTCCTCCGCAAAGTCTTCCTGGCTATGACTCGAACACAAAACCAAGGCATGTGGGAGCCTCTTGAAAGAAAATCCACAAGGGATTGGAGAGGAAGAGGTCTAGAGAGAATTCTCTAATTCTCTATTAAGGGGATGTGTGTTAGCTCATGGCTCAACCGAAAGGTCATATTTATAGAGACCAAGCAAAAATCTTTATCATAATTAAAATATTATATTTTAATATATAATATATTAAAATATATCTTATACTTATTTGAATCTCATTCAAATCTCCTACAATATTTATTTATTTGAATCTTATTCAAATTTTATAAATATCTTTTCTTTAATGGATCTAATATACATTAATTATTTTACTATTTAATGTATTAAATACAATAAATACACTTTCCTCTTTTATATTTAATATATCTAATATATTAAATATTAATCTGAACATTTCAAAATTTTCTTTCAACTAAATTGATCTTTTAGTGTTACTATGAGCTAGTAAGGGGACCTTATGGACCTTTTGATTATAAGCTCCAATGATACAAAATCAATTAATTAAACTCTTTAATTAATTAATTTTCATTCATTAATTATATGTCACTCTACTATAGACCTAGAGTTTCACTTTTATGCACTGTAGGACAAGTTGTGTCCATAGATATAATCACTACATGCAAGTGGATCCTTCATGGGTTCGTAATTACAACTGGATCAAAAGTCCGTTTTACCCCTGTAATTACATCTTGCACCTTAAGTACCACTGATCCTCTAATGAAAGATTTGTTTATGACCCAACCATAAACTAAGTCCCTCTTAGGCCAGTGAGAGGGTGGGGCCCCATTGTTCAAGTCCCGAAATTAGCACTTAAAGGAACTACTTATCTACTTACCTTATATGGGAAAGAGTGAATTCCATCTTGTGAGATTATGTTCCCAGCTCCCTATTTGGTCAAGTCCCCAAAATGGTAGTCATATTGAATCGACTACAAAAGCCACTAGCACTCATGCAAATCAAAGGACAAGCCCTCACATGCAGGAGTTCATAACTCACTCAGGATTAAGATCGAGTTGCATATGATCATCTTGATGAAATATTAACTTTCTCAATTAATGGATTTATAAAGAGAAAATATTTCGTGGTCCAATCTTACACAAACTCATTGTATTCACCCCCACTCACATGTCTCCACATGAACGATTTGGATCAGACCATTTGTAACTATTAGAAAGTGGGTCGTATCAATAGTGTTACCAAGATAAGGCATCCAAACTTATCCATATACTATGACCGTTTAGGTTATTTCTCTAACATGATCATCTCGTATGTCCACCACATATTGTTCAAGATTACACTAATAACCTTGGATTTTTCATATAATGAATAATATTATATTACAAATAAAATAATCAAAATTATTATTAATTATTAAATAAATCATTAATTACGGGCTTTAGGGCATAAATCCCAACAGATTCATCTTTAACTATTACAAGTTTATTTTCTTTTTCACTTTTTTTTTTGCCAAAAATAAATTTCTTTTTAAGCTCAACTTTCTTTTCTTTCTTTCTCAATAGGCAAATACCACACCTTTTCTCCTCCTGAGCATTTCCACTCAACAACTAGCCCTATGCCTATCGGGGTGACAATAGACTTACAAGTCCTATAACTCAACCCTAAGCCTTTCAAGACTACCAAGGATAGACTAGTCTGCTTAGAACATGCAAGAAAGTCAAGAATTTTTTTTTTAAAATTAGGAACAAAAAAGGGCTTAACACATGATAGCATTCATACACTCTAATTAATGTAATTAAAGTAACATACCAAGTATGTGATGTGAATCCAACCTCTAATCCATTGCATGTACCTGAAGGAGCAATAACAACGAGCAAGGCAAGTAAGATTCAAGAGGCTTTCACATTACATCTACAAAAGCTAGCTAATGAACAAGAAGAGACAAAGATTTTTTAGCACAAATTTCTTTACAATGTTAGTTCAACAAGTCAAGATTAAAGTTGACCATGGAGTTCACTTAAGAAGGGCAAGCTATTTGAATAGAATTCCTTGTAATTTTAAGTTTCATGAACTTTGACATTGTAATATTAAGTTTAAAGTTTAGACATAATTAATGAGGTAGTTGGTAGTTGGGAAGTTAATTAATGAGGTAGTTGGTAGTTGGGAAGTTCATTAAATGAGGTGGTTGGGAAGCTCATTTAATGAAGTAGTTGGGGAAGATTTCATTTGCATAGAATTCCTTGTCTATAAAAGGAATTTGTATTGCTAGTGAGAGGAACAACATTGAATATCAAAACTTGTGTTTTCTTGAAACCCACTTGGTGTTATTTTCTTTCAAATCTTGCTTTAGGTTTGATGTTAAACCAATTCATTGGATTAGTCTTGATCAAGCTAATTCTGGAGTGAGTTGTCTTAGGATCTAAGAGTGACCATCATAGATTCTAAGTTTGATCTTAGAGTGATTCATCTCTAACCAAACTCTTGGTTGGAATCAATTCGTTAAGTTAGCCTTATTCGCGAACGTTTGCAAAGATCCTAGAAGGACCTCTAGCTTTGTAAATCCAGCATCTTGGGCGCTTATCATTTGGTATCAGAGCATTTGGTCAACATCCTTTGGCCGGCTCTAGAGGTAAAATATCTTCACTTTGTGTTATTGTTATTGTTATTATTATTTTGTCATTTTTTTTCCGTAAGTACTTACAAAGTGCAATACAAGGCATACTACAACTTTTCTTTAAAATTCTTTGAGTCTTGTTCTTGGATTATTACAAAAAAAAATTCAGTAGCAAAAAAAAAAAAAAAAACAGTAGCAAAAAAAAAAATTCAGTGAAAAAAAAAAAAAGCTTATTCAAAGATCCAAGGCACACGAAAAGTTCTTGTCATTAAATTGTGTTTTGTTTGAAAATTTTGAGTTTTTTTTTATCCTAAGGTTGAGATACTCTATTTTTAGCTTGTGAAAGTTGCTTATTGAATTGGTTATATATCAAGTTTAAAAGCAAGGTTGCACCAAATTTTTTTAACCAACCCTTACATCTTTGACCTAGTACCAAAAGCCTACCCTTGAGTGATAAACACGAGTGTCCTTGAGTGAAATCTTGGTGAGAAGTGTGGAAAGGTCCTTATTACAAAATGTCACATGATGGCGAAGAAGTTCCACAAGTTGCAGATCCAACTATGGCTATTCTTCAAGCAATTCAAGGTATGATGGAATTGATGATGGAAGATAGGCAAGAAAGGAGGGCACAACAACAAAGAGAAGAATGAGTCTTACAAGGAGATGAAGGCATGTTTGACTTACCGATACAAGAAAGACACTTTGAAGGAAGAGCAAAAATTCGAGAAGAAGAGGAAGACACCATGTCTAGATTCCTTGGAGGTTTGAATCGAGAAATTGCACATTTGGTTGATAGAAATCCACCGCCATACCTTGACAACATGTATCATTATGCTATCAAAATTGAAGCTCAATTGAAGGAAGAAAGGGAGCATTCAAAAAGGTATACACCTAAAGCTAACCCCTTTTCAAATTCTAATGCTTGGAACAAGGATGGTTTTGTGAATAGGAATGGACCAATGCAACCAAGAGGAAAGATAGGGGCTGCCAACAAAATGGAGGCCAAGAGTTCCAATGCTAAAAAGAATGAAGCTTCAAAGGAGGTAAGAGAGAAGTCTAGTTCTATTCAATGTTGGAAGTGTAAAGGGTTTGGACACATGAGCAGAGAATGTGTCAATAAAAGAGTTATTGTGATAAGAAATGGTGTACTTGATTCGGATGATGAATGTGAGGAACATGATGCACAACTTGAGGAAGAATCTGAAATCCATGATGATGAGTATGTTGAAGAAGGTAACTCCATATCCTTGATTACAAGAAGGGTACTTAATGGGCAAATCAAGCAAGACAAAGTTGAAGTTCAAAGGGAAAACTTGTTTCACACAAGATGTCTAATTAATGGCAACCCATGCAGCTTGGTGATTGATAGTGGAAGTTGCACAAATGTGGTAAGTAGTTTTCTTGTAAAAAGACTTCAACTTACTACCTGTCCACATCCTAAACCATACAAACTTCAATGGTTGACAAACAAAGGAGAACTTAAGGTAAACTCTCAAGTTCTTATTCCTTTTACTTTGGGAAGATATAAGGATGAAGTCCTTTGTGATGTCGTACCTATGCATGCGGGGGATATACTATTAGGCCGACCTTGGCAATATGATAGAGAGGTCACATTTGATGGATTGAAGAACAAGTATACTTTTACTTTGGACGGGAAGAAATTTACTTTACTTCCATTGTCTCCATATGAAGTACATTGTGATCACTTGAAATTAGAGAAGAAAAGAAAAGAATTCGAAGAACAAGAGAGGAGAGAAGAAAGTAAGTTAAAAGAGAAGAGTGCAAAAAAAGAGAAAAGTGAGGGGCAAAAGGTGAGTGAAAACCAAGAAAGAAAAAAGAGTGATTTTGAGGAAAAAAGAGAGTGTGAGTTTGGTTATAAGAAAAGGGGAAGTGAGGAATCTGTTGTTAACACAAAAACCAAAATTTGTACTTATGTGCAAAGGAATGTGTCTAGCAACTGAACCAAAATCTAATGATGTTTTGCCAAGTGCTTTTAAGTCTCTTTTGCAGGAATTTAATGACATGTTTCCACATGAAGATGTACCTACGGGTTTACTTCCTTTAAGAGGGATTGAACATCAAATTGACTTCATACCCGGGGCGACTCTTCCAAATATGGCTGCCTATAGGACCAATCCAACCGAGACTAAGGAGATTCAAAGCCAAGTGGAAGAACTCATGGATAAAGGGTATGTTAGAGAAAGCATGAGTCCTTGCTCGGTTCCGGTGATTTTGGTACCTAAGAAGGATGGCACATGGAGAATGTGTGTTGATTGTCGAGCCATCAACAAGATAACGGTAAAGTATCGACATCCCATTCCTAGATTGGATGACATGTTAGATGAATTACATGGTGCTAATATGTTTTCAAAAATAGATCTCAAAAGTGGTTATCATCAAATTCGAATGCATGTGGGAGATGAGTGGAAAACGGCTTTCAAAACTAAGTTTGGACTTTATGAGTGGCTTGTTATGCCATTTGGCCTTACTAATGCACCAAGTACTTTTATGAGGCTAATGAACCATGTTTTGAGAGAGTACATTGGAAAATTTGTTGTTGTATACTTTGATGATATCCTTGTTTACTCAAAAAGCTTGAATGATCATATTTTGCATGTGAAGACAATTTTACTTAAACTTAGAGAAGAGAAGCTTTATGCCAACTTCAAAAAGTGTAGTTTTTGTCTAGAACAAGTCACTTTCCTAGGGTTCATTGTTGGAAAGAATGGAGTGGAAGTTGATGAAGAAAAGGTAAAGGCTATCCGTGAGTGGCCAACACCTACCAATGCAAACGAGGTCAGATCCTTTCATGGTTTGGCTAGTTTTTATAGGAGATTTATTAAGAATTTCAGTAGTATAGCCTCACCATTAAATGAGCTTGTTAAAAAGCATGTGAAGTTTGAATGGAAAGAAAAACAAGAGAATGCATTCAATGAATTAAAAGATAAATTGACCAATGCACATTGTCTTGCTTTACCTGACTTTGATAAATCTTTTGAGATTGAATGTGATGCTAGTGGGATAGGTATAGGAGCTGTTTTGATGCAAGAAAGAAGGCCAATCATGTTCTTTAGTGAGAAGCTAAACGGAGCACAACTCAACTACCCCACTTATGACAAAGAACTACATGCACTTGTGAGGGCTTTGCAAGTTTGGCAACATTACTTGTGGCCAAAAGAGTTTGTTATCCATATTGATCATGAAAGTTTGAAGCATCTGAAAAGCCAAACAAAGCTAAATAGGAGGCATGCTAAATGGTTAGAATTCATCGAGACATTTCCTTATGTCATTCTTTACAAAAAAGGTCAGGACAATGTGGTGGCCGATGCTTTGTCAAGAAGGTATGCATTATTTTCATCTCTTAGTGCAAAGATTCTTGGTTTTGAACACATGATTGAATTGTACAAAGTTGAGAAGTCTGAATTTTATGAAGTGTATACGCAATGTTTAGGCGGGAAAAACGTACATGATCATATTGTGTTTAATGGCATGCTCTTTAGGAAGGGTAAACTTTGTATCCCTAAGTGTTCCATTCGAGAGTTACTTGTGAAGGAGGCTCATGGAGGAGGACTTATGGGTCATTTTGGAGAATTTAAAACATACAGCATGTTGTGTGAACACTTTTATTGGTTGAAAATGAGGAAGGATGTGAACACAGTGTGCAAACAATGTTTCAAATGTAAGGAGGCCAAGTCTAAAACACAACCACATGGTCTTTACACACCTTTAGATGTTCCTAGTGAACCATGGGTTGACATTAGCATGGATTTTGTTCTAGGATTACCAAATACTAGGAGACATCATGATAGCATTTTTGTGGTGGTTGATAGGTTTAGTAAAATAGCACATTTCATTCCATGTAATAAAACAGATGATGCCACTAACATAGCTAATCTATTCTTTAGGGAAGTAGTTAGATTGCATGGCATTCCAAAAACCATTGTAAGTGATAGAGATGTCAAATTTTTAAGTCATTTTTGGAAAGTTTTGTGGGGAAAATTGGGAACTAAGCTTTTGTTTTCTACAACTTGTCATCCTCAAACCGATGGGCAAACCGAGGTGGTTAATAGAACATTGGGGGCCTTGCTTAGATCGCTAATTTCTAAAAATCTTAAGTCGTGGGAAGAGACACTACCTTTTGTGGAGTTTGCATACAATAGAGCGATACATAGCACCACTCATCATTCACCATTTGAGGTTGTGTATGGATTTAATCCTTTAACTCCTCTAGATTTATTACCTTTGCCACCTAATATGTTTACTAGTGATGCAGCTATTTCTAAGGCCGAATACATCAAAACTTTGCACAAAGAAATCAAGGAAAGGATTGAAAAGAAGAATGAAAAGCTAGTGACTCAAAAGAACCAAGGGAGAAAGAAATTGATTCTTAAATCGGGTGATTGGGTTTGGGTTCATCTACGAAAGGAAAGATTTCCAGACCAAAGAAAGTCCAAACTTCAACCAAGGGGAGATGGTCCATTTCAAGTAGTAGAGCGAATTAATGACAATGCATACAAACTAGATCTCCGAGGTGAGTATAATGTAAGTTCTACTTTTAATGTGGCTGATTTGACTCTTTTTGATGTAGGAAATGAAGACCTTGATTTGAGGACAAATCCTTTTAAAGAAAGGGGGGATGATGTGAATCCAACCTCTAATCTATTGCATGTACCTGAAGGAGCAATAACAAGGAGCAAGGCAAAGAAGATTCAAGAGGCTTTCACATTACATCTACAAAAGCTAGCTAATGAACAAGAAGAGACAAAGATTTTTGAGCACAAATTTCTTTACAATGTTAGTTCAACAAGTCAAGATTAAAGTTGACCATGGAGTTCACTTAAGAAGGGCAAGCTATTTGAATAGAATTCCTTGTAATTTTAAGTTTCATGAACTTTGACATTGTAATATTAAGTTTAAAGTTTAGACATAATTAATGAGGTAGTTGGTAGTTGGGAAGTTAATTAATGAGGTAGTTGGTAGTTGGGAAGTTAATTAATGAGGTAGTTGGTAGTTGGGAAGTTCATTAAATGAGGTGGTTGGGAAGTTCATTTAATGAAGTAGTTGGGGAAGAGTTCATTTGCATAGAATTCCTTGTCTATAAAAGGAATTTGTATTGCTAGTGAGAGGAACAACATTGAATATCAAAACTTGTGTTTTCTTGAAACCCACTTGGTGTTATTTTCTTTCAAATCTTGCTTTAGGTTTGATGTTAAACCAATTCATTGGATTAGTCTTGATCAAGCTAATTCTGGAGTGAGTTGTCTTAGGATCTAAGAGTGACCATCATAGATTCTAAGTTTGATCTTAGAGTGATTCATCTCTAACCAAACTCTTGGTTGGAATCAATTCGTTAAGTTAGCCTTATTCGCGAATGTTTGCAAAGATCCTAGAAGGACCTCTAGCTTTGTAAATTCAGCATCTTGGGCGCTTATCAGTATGTCATCCATTTTCCTCATCAAGCAACAAGCAATCAAATCATCAACCATTCAATCTCATAATTCACACAAAATTTCAAAAATGTTCACCTAAGAGCATGCTTAACAAATCAATCAAAAGTCTTAACTCATGTACTCAAGGACTCAATCAATAAGCTAAACAATTAATCAAATCAATGCAACCAACAACAAACTCCACCCCCAACCTAAAATCTTACATGCCAAAAATGAAGCACAGACAAATGAGAATGAATAGGAGTACTCCCCTAGCATTCAAAGCTCATAGATGGGTGGTGGGGGGGCGAAAACTTCCTTCAAGAGAGTTATTTTTCCATCTTTTGGGTCAACCTTCAACCTAATATAACCACAAACAAACTAAGGTACGACTAACAAGCAACTAAAGCAAAAAAGCAAAGAAATCATGTAAAAACTTGATGCTTGGCTGCCTCAAGGAATAGCAACTTTTTAACGTCGAGTCCTTTCTCTCATCCTCCTGGATCCCATTTCCTAAAGACTGCAAGCCTCTTCTTGGACTTTTTCTTTTTGAGCACATCCTGCAAAATAGAAGCTTGCATCTTGAGCAAGGACTTCACCATATGAGCATGATCAAAGTCCACAAAAACGTGAAACTTAAGCTTTTCATCCTCAAATGCAACAGAAAGAACACTCCCATCAACATCAATATTAGTTTTACCAGTGTTCATGAATGGCCTACCTAATAATATAGATGCAGATGAATGTCTAGGCCTATTTTCCATGTATAGCACAAAGAAATCTACTGGGAATATCAAGTTTTCAACTTTTACTAGCACATTTTCAAGTATTCACTTGGGGTGCATAGAAGAACGATCAGCTAACTGTATCACTACGATGTCTCATGCAAGTCATTCAATTTTAGTTTCTTGAAAACAAAGAGGGGCATCACATTAATAAAATCACCTAGATCTAACATGGCATTCTCTATTTTCATGCTCCCTATAGTGCAAGGCAAAGTAAACATACCAGGATCCTTATACTTTTCTAGCATTGACTTTTGAGACAGGTTGACACATTCTTGGCTTTTTTTTTAGAAGACTTCAACTTCTCCTTGTTTGAATACCGGCTCTTCAAGAATTTACCCAACTTTGGGACTTGTTTCACTGTATCCAACAGTTGGATGTTCACTTTGATCTTCTTGAACACCTCCAAGATCTCTTTCTCGTTTTCCTCTTTTGTGATCTTCTTTGGTTTTGCTAACCTACTCGAAAAATAAGCTTTAGGAATAGAAAGATTTAGATCCAATGGAGGGTCAAACCTAGTCCTATTTTCTAGTGGAGGGGTGGGAAACTCTTCTTCTTTCTCATGCTTGGATTCTTCTTTAGCTCTTGTTTCATCTTTCTGTGATAAAGATGGGTTTTGGACATCACCTCACTTTGCCCTTGCCACAACTCTTGTTGCAGCTCTCGCAACAACTCGCTATTCCTTCTCTTTAAATTATTGTGTATCCCATTTGTGAACCTACTTGGGAAAGGAATCTTAGGTGCATAAGAATTAAAATTCATTGGAGGATAAAAATTTAGGAGTTGTGCTATCTTCTTTTGGAGGAGTCTCCTTAAGTAGGGTTCTCGATTGAATCTCATTGCCACTCATTAAGGTAATGACACTGGCATCCTCACTTGAATTCACTTCAGGTTGCTTACCCTCCACCAGCTTATTCATCATAGTGGCAAGCTCGAGCATCATATTTTCCAGGATCTTCATCTGAGTATTCGTGACCTTGTTGGACTGGGTGGTGCTCTATTCAAGTTGAAGAATTTTAGTGGCCAAAAATTGCACCGACTCATCGAAGCTACCTTGGATTTTAGGGTAAACGATGCATAGGGGGTTCTCATTGAAATTTGGAGTTGCCAGTTCTTTTAAAGTGTGCATGACCATCGTATTTCTTTGTTTAAGCTTCGCTAAGGTTGTTGAACGATTTTTCTACTTAGCTCACGTTCACCTATTTTGCTTTCTTTTTTCTGTAAAAATGAGTAAATATTCAAAGCAAAAGAGGTGGAATTAGGAATCCAAAAACAAAAAGAAAATAACCAAATTGATTCTCCGACAACGGTGCCAATTTGGTTAGGCTCGTTGATAGCACACCAAAGTGAGATTTTTCTAAGCTTATATTATTGCTAGGTTATGGCTTTAAATTGTATTTTCATTTATTTAATTCAATCATTTTGTAGATTCAAGCAAATACTATGATATTGGGCAAATAGAGAAGATATTAGAGAAAGTAGAACTTCAAGACATGATTTGGAGCTTTGGAATTGAAGAGAAAACATGTTAAAGCTTCAAGACCAGAGAGGATAGCGTTGAGACGTTGTCTATAGCGTCTCAACGCTATAGATACAGCCATCCAAGCTTCAATTCCTTCAAAAGTGGCGTTGAGATGGCACTTTTGGGTGTCTCAACGCCCAAAACGGGCGCGCCAGATTCTTTCCGTCGGTAGCATTGAGACGTTGTATGTAGCATCTTAATGCTACCCCAATTGTCATTCTTTACTTTACGAATTAGGTCACAACGTCAAGACGCTGTCCCTAGCGTCTCAACGTTGTGATGATATTATAAACAGAAACTTTTGGCTGCGGATACGGGGAGGTCATTTGGAGAGGGATCAGTCTTGAGTTGATTTCTACCTCATATTTGGGACTAAGGGAGCACTTTTGAAAGTCGATGAAGGCATTTAAGGCTTGAGACCGCTGCATATCACAAACGAGCGTGGCACACGTCAGAGAGTTTTTTCATTATTTCCTATTTATTTTGTTGTTTTTTTGTTTAGATTTTTGTATGAGTTTAGAGCTGTAATTGTGGATTTGAAAGATTGAACTCATTTTTTTAAACTTGATTGTGATAGATAGTTAGTTTTATTACGAGATTTATATATTTCAACTTTCATTTATGCATTCTCATTCTCTTGATTAATTCTCTGGCAAGAGTTAATTGTTTATGACTTAAGTTATATCTTGAAAGAGTAGAACCTGAATCTAGATTGGTGTGCATAACTATTAGTAAGCTTGAGCATGGGAATGAATTGTGTGCTAATAGAAGTTGTTAAGGATTTGCATAATACCATGTTCAATTATAAAATTTAGACTGGAGAGTTGATTTAATAATTGAACATGAAATTTAGTTGGGCTAGAAAGAGTCAACTGAATATATGTATGATTTCTTGGCTTATAAAAGTTGAATGTAGTAATAATCTCATAATTGGGTTAACTTGGATTTACATGGTTAAAATCAATGTTTAAAAAGGGTTCCCTCTAAGTGTCTCCAACATTGTAAATACATAGATTTATTTTTATCTACCTCTTAAGTTTGGGTTCTCTAGATAAAATTCGGCGTGAGTAACTGTGGTATTTAATTAAATCTAAGAAATCCAATCCCTAAGATCGACCATGGGCGCTATTACTGCAAATTGTAGAGGTCTGGTTAATAATTATATTTGATAGAGCCTTCACAAGCTCTTTATCAAATTGGGGTCGTTGCCGAGGAATGACGTATTTAGTTTAATTAGTATTATGGTGAAAATACTTGATTTTAATTTAGAGTGTATTCAGTGTACATTTGTGCAAAATTAGTTTTTTATTTTATTTTATTTCTTTTTTCTCTTTAATTTTAGTTTTGTCTTTTATTTACTTGTTATTGTTGTTTTGTTGTGTGGTTCATGTTCACTTGGTTTATGCCCAGAGCTAGGGAGAATTTAGAGCCCTTTGATCCAGAGATTGGGCTTGCCTGGAGACGAAATCTCCAAATTCAAATAAAAATTCAAAATCAACAAATGGCGGGTGAACAAGCAAAAGAGCAAAAGGCCATCATGGATTACTTCAAGCCCATTTTCCCAACTGAGAGCTCTGGAATAGTTCACGCACCCATCACTACAAATGATTTTAAGCTGAAAACTGGCATGATTCAGATGGCGAGGGATAGTGCTTTTCGAGGACACCCTACAAAGGATCCAAATTCGCACATGAAATATTTTCTTAATTTATGTGGAACTGTTAAGATTAATGGTGTGTCTAATGATTCTATTCACTTTCATTTGTTTCCCTTCACCTTGCAGGACAAAGCTCGATATTGGTTGGAGAGCTTAGAGCCTTAGAGCATCACCACTTGGGATGAGCTGGCCCAAGCCTTCCTGACCAGATTTTTCCTACCAACTAAGACTGCCAGACTTAGAACGGAGATTGGGACATTCAAGCAGTTTGAGGGTGAGCAGATGTTTGAGGCTTGAGAAAGGTACAAGGAACTGCTCAGAAGATGCCCACAACATCTTTACCCTGATTGGCTACAAATCCAATTGTTCTACAATGGACTGAACGGAAATACAAAAACTATATTAGATGCAGCAGCTAGAGGGACAATTTTGTCCAAGACAGTCATGGAGGCAAAGAACCTACTTGAAGAGATGGCTGCCACTAGCTATCAATGGCCAACCGAGCTCTCAATATAAAAACCAGTAGTTGGAATCTATGAAATTAATGAGGTAAGTGCTCTGAAAGCACAGATGACTTCTTTGACTAACACTTTGTCTCAATTATCAGGTATAGGCAAGAATTCCTCAATTGCATCATTAGCAGTTGCCCAACATCCACAATATGGAAGAGATTCAAGCATGGAGCAAGTCAATTATGTAAACAACAAGGGGTACAACTAGGGTGGCAATCACATGCACAACTCATTACATACACATTACCACCCAAGTTTGAAGAACCATGAGAATTTTTCGTATGCTAACAATAGGAATGTTTTGCAGCCCTTTTCAAATTATGCTTCTACATCCCAATCAGTAGAAAAGAAGCCATCTTTGGAGGACATGATAGGAGCTTTCATTGCTGAATCAAATAAGAGGATGACTTAGTTAGAGGAGAAGATGAAAGACATTTCTTCTGGACGACTCAGTGGATACGTGCGCTTGCGTGTACACCCAATCAGCCACCTCCACTCTAACGCTCAAGTTAGTAATCTTGTTTTAAAAAAGCTTAGAAAGTTACATGTGAGTATTTTTAGACGTACCTCTCTGTATTGCTGTATCTCCATAATTATAGGTAGGTTTAGCATAACTGAAACAACAGTTGTAAATTAGGGCTAAAATCTTGCCGTGATTTTTAGGATACTTTAACTATGAGAAACTGTTACAACACTGGATTTGGATTAGACCGTTACTTCGTTGAATTGTTTCTCACATAGGACGCCAACCTCTGAGCCTCTGACCATGACCAAGATCGAGTGGGACTCAGCCTCATGGTCTATGGCCGACCCTTGTGGGTCCAGCCACCCATGTGGCGGTGAAGGCCAAGGCTTGGCCAAAGGTTGACCACCTTGGCTAACTTGATCGACCCTTCGTGGGTGCTACACTACCTACGGGGTTCAACTACTTTGAATCTTGACCATCCCTTAAAGGGCCAGTCTCTTTGGGCTTGGGCCTTGGACTTCAAATATGACTTAGCCGACTTTTTCAGCCCTTCAAAATCCCAAAGATGTCCTTAAACTTTATGGTGAGTTATTATTTTAAAACATTAAAAAACATGTAGATGGAACGTGAGTTAAACTATGATGAATAAAAAGTATTAGAAAAGGTTTTTTATTTTAAAAAAATCCATATGGTTGCCATTATACAGTCAATCTAGGATTTACGGGTTTCATGAAAAATGATACATTTCTAATTACTTAAGAAATATGATATTTAAAATTACTTCTATACAAATGCATATATAAAAATGCATTTAAAAATTGAGACCACCCATTTAAAATTTTCAAATTCTTTTATAACTAGAAATTTTGTTTCCATATTTTAAAATGTTATGGTTGAAAGTGGACAAAGAAAATAAACCCAAAATACTAGGGAAGCCAGAGGCGAGATCAATTGAGAGCAGCCCAATGAGGAGCAGAATCGGGCCAACACAAACAAACAGGACTAGAAAGTGAAGAAGAACAGAGGAATTTGGGCTTTCATAGTAGGCCTTAGCCTCATAGGTCGAGGCCGACCACCTAGTTGGCCTTCATCGGGGGTACCTAACCAGCATGTCCTCGGCTCGTGTTCCTTAGTTCAGCCTGGTTCGATTCGCCTCTTACTAAATCATGAAGGAACAAACAAAAATCCTAAATCAAGATCATATAAATACTCTTCTTCAACATGAAGAAAGTAAGCTCTTCCTAAACTCTAAACTCTTGCTAATCTCAAAAGACACCTAGCTAACTTAAGCATTGGAGCCTGTGTGGCAAGTACCACACTGGTACCTAGGTTGTTATTTGTTTTGCAGGCTACGTTCTTCCCCTTAATTATAAATTTTACGGTTGTTGTCACGTGAAGGTCAGGTGCGTTACCCTGTTCAAATTTTGGCAACAATATAAAATATGTTTTTAAATTCTAAATTCTATTGTATCACAATTTTATATTTTGTTTTAAAAGTTATTTTTAAATAGTCGACAAAATAAGTACACAGAATTTTAGAACTATCTTTTTTATTCCAAAAGATGATTAAGATATCAAAAGAATATTTATAATATAATTGAATCAATTTATTTTTTTTATATAAATAAACATTATTTTAATTTTCATAAAAGTAAGGTAATCGTTTAGGTATTAACTATCATTATTAAGTTCAAATTAAAAATAATAATTATATAAATTATAAATAAGTCTAAAAGAAATTATCTATCCCACATTTTAATAAAGAAAAAATAAAGATAAATTATACAATTGATTAACCAATTTATAAAAATAATGTCAAAGAACACTTTTGGTTTCTGAACTTTTATGGAAGTAACAATCTAGTTCTTGAACATTAGTTTGTAGCAAATTAGCCCATGTACCTTTAATTTCGTAACAATATAGTCCCTAAATTTTAATATGCAACAATTCAGTTCATGTACTTGAAAATTTGTAATGATTTAGTCCATATTGTGAAAAATATTGTTAAGGTTTAATGGGATATCTTATATATGTTGATCGAAAAACTTATTAGGGACCAAATGATCCAAAGAATATCGTTATATAATAAAAATTGACACTTAAATTTGATAAAACTTTTCACAGTAAGAATTAAATTGTTACAAATTTTTAAGTACAGAGAATAAATTGTTACATACTAAAGTGCAATAACTAAATTGTTACAAAATTGAAACTAGAGGGACTAAATTGTTACAAACTAAAGTTTAGAGACTAAATTGTTACTTCCATAAAAGTCTAAGGGCCAAAAGTATCATTTAACTTAAAACTAACATTTTTAGAATTACCTATGAAGAGTTGGGGATTGTCAAAAAAATGATTCTCATACTACCTTCCTTTTAATATAGTAATGATGCCTCAAATTTCCACAATCTTTGCCTTTTCTGAGTTCAACAACATACGAGGGTAGAATCGAACCTCTGATCTTTTTAGTAAAAATTATAATATTGTAGTCATTTGACCTATGCTTAATTTTAGCATCTTCTTTGTCTTGTTTATACCTTTAGTCTTAGCGGAGAAAAATCAAATATTATACATTGTGATTATCAAAAATGTTCAATCACAAAGGCAAATCAAAAAGATTAAAAAAAAATGGTGTACTTTAATCAAAAGTAAATGAATTAATCTACATCAAAACATAGCATGGAAAAAATATTAATAATTAATTCAAACACTCTTTTGAATATTTTTAGTATCTGTTACTCAGAATACAAGCGAGGAAAATCATGATTTTTTTTTTCTTGGAATTCTATTTCCTATTTTTCTTCTTTCGCCTTTTCATGTTCAACAGCCTTCATGAGAAGACTATCTTGTTGAAGCGCTACTTGGACAGGCAAGTTTCCAATCCCATTAGCCATGGCAAGTAGAATGTCCCTTATTACAGACTTGAACTCTTTTTCATCAATGCCACCATTTTTTTCCACATGAAACTTATGATAAACAACCTCAGACAGATCGTCTACAGGATCCATTAATTCAAATTCTAATGGCTGACTGCGAAACCCGACTCGAAGTTCATTCGCGTTGAGGAAGCCATCTTTGTCCGTATCAAGCTTCTTAAAACTTTCCTTGACACAATCGTCAAATATCTCTGTGTCGTTGATGAAATTTGTCACTGTTGTGTCATTGAGAAAAGCTACACTCATTTTTAAAGAGAACGAGAAACACAAAATGTTATTGAGTTGATTGTGCTTTTTGGTTTGGTTTAGTGTATTTAAATAGGTGACTTTTTTAGACTATATTTAGAGGATTTCTAAATGATTGATAAGCCGCTCTAATAGTGAGTTTGTATGATTGTTCTTGTCTAATTATTTTGTGCCTATGCTTTAGTATCTCTCTCTCCAAATTGAAACCTACATTCACGGTGCCACACTCAAAGGATTAAAGTTCACCCAATTAAAATATTAACTTAAGAACTAGGATCTTTTTTTCTTTTCTAATGCACAACATTTTGGTTGTTTCTCATTTTACATGAATGCTTCTCTACATAAGTTCTCTCTATGTTTTAGATCACTACTTGAACGGACTCCAATATGGATTCATTGCCTTCTTTCAAGGCCAATATATATTACATTATTAAAAGAAAATAACTATTGGAGGAAGGAAAAAGGGGGAAAAAATTTCATTGGTATTAAAATTGTTAGCTTTATGAGCTTTAATCATATCATACGTATTGATGATAAAAAAAAAAACTTTTAATTTACTTATAATTTTAGTTTTTTCAAGTATTCATAGGGTAGAGCTTGAAAAACGATTTCAACACATTTTGAATTACTCAAATTGGACATCAAACGAAGAAGTTATATGGACAAAATAAGATTGAAAAAGAAATCAAACGTGAAAATGACGTGGACAAGCGAATGAATCGGAAACCAACAGTAAAAATTTTATGACATGATAGAGGTGGTGTGGAAACTTGGACCAATTAGTTGATAACACATGGCATTATTTGCTGATGAAATGGACGTATGTGGCGACTGATGCAATGAGACCAACCCATTATTTTTGTGACACGTGGTTGCATTTGAAAGTTTAAAAATAGATTTAATGGTAAAATACATTTTTGGTCTCTCATGTTTGGGGATTGTGTTTATTAGGTCTCTAGGTTTGAAAATGGAATAAGCAAGCCCCTGAATTTTATAAAATAGTTCTATTGAGTCCCTCCACCATTAATCACTGTTAATTTTTTAATAGATTGCTAACGTGGCAATTTCTAATATCCAAATAATGATTTTTTTACATAAAAATAAAAATAGTTATAATAAATAAAAAAAAACACACTCTCTCCCCTTCCCCATCTCCTTTCTCGACCCATGCCCCACCTTCCTCACCTTCGGTGCCGATGCCCAACTACCTTTGTTTTTTCATTTTTTCTTCCACTTTTTGTTCTTCCTCATCCTCCTCTTCCTTCTTCCTTCTTCTTTCTTCTTCTTCTTTCTTCCCTCCACGTGAGTTTCTTAGCATTTTCGCCTTGGTCTTTCTTTTTTGTCTTACCTGTCAATAACTCACCGACGATGAGAAACTTATCCTCCAACGAACCCTCGAGCTCCACCATCGACCAACTTGGATTCTCCATCTTCACAATAACAGGGGTTCTCTTTCCCACCAATCAAACGAGGGTGCCATTTTTGAACTACAATCTCAAAACCCCAATTGAAGAAAATCGATTTTCATGCTTCAAAACTCACCCTCGTCCTCATCCTCTTTCTTAACCCTTCAAGACCAAAATTCTCAAATCGATCAAAAAATAGAGAAAAAAAATCCACCAAAAAGGGACAACAAAATGGCCATGATTCTGATCTCATTGTAAGATAAAGAGCAAAAAAAAGAGAGAAGAGGATGAGAAAAAATTCTCCTTCGTTTCAAAAGGTCGCTGGAACAAGTGGGTACTCCTTTGAGTTTGCCAACGACGGAAAAGAAGAAGGAACAAGAAGAAAAAGAAGGAGGAAGAGGAGAAGGATGACCAAACAAGAAATTGCTCAATGAGATCAAAGTTTGAAGGCGATTTCGTTCTTCCCTAGGTTATATGTAATTAATTTTGTCTTCGACTTCTTTCTTAGATCTGGGTTTCTTCTTTGAAAACTCATATTTGAAAAAAAAAAAAAAAGAAGAAGAAGAAAAGAAGAAGAGGGGTGAGAGATAGGAAGTGGAAAGGAAGGGGAAATTAACTATAATAAAGCACGAAGCAGTAATGACTATGAATAGGATAATTGTGATAAGAAAATAAGCACTGGGTCTCCTAAATCCACTTATATGATGCCATAAATGCTACCTTATAACTTTTATTTGAAGAGTTATGAAACCCTAAAACTTGAATCATTACTCGTCACTGAGTAATGTTCTCTCAATCTTCACAACAACTAGGGACCTTACTCTTCCAATATAAAATATAAGATTGTTGAATCTTATCTAAATGCTCCATTAACAAATAATAGCCTGAGAATATTGTCCTGCATTTAGATTTCAAATTTTTTGTTCTTATAGGGATAAAAGCTTTACTCTTTTGCACATACCTAGAATTCAACCAAAAACTTTCAACTCCAAGCTCTATATTTTTTTAAATTGGAAATTTAATCATTAAACCCAACAAGCAATCTCATACTCAAACACAACTTTCTAACTTTATTACTAGCTAGATATTACTTTCATAGGTTGGTAACAATTGCATTCAGGAAGGCTTTGCGCACACACATGCACGAATCAGTACGAAAATTTTAAATGCCTCTTTGATGGATAGTGTTTGATTTGCTTCTCTTGTATGAATAGCATGTTATTTATGAGCATTAAAACTTGAGCCATGAGTTTGCATCTGATTACCCTATGTTTGTTTTAGTTTCCTTTGGTCGAGGATTAGCAAAGATTAGGTTGAGAGTGATTTGATAGCATCAAATTAGTGATATCTTTGGATTGTCTTGAAAACGGAGCATGAACCCTAAAATAGAAAAAGATGCTTTTATATGAATCGCAATAGCATCGAGGGTGGCTTGCCGCAGTGTCGCGGAACGCTTGGTGCGCAAAGACTTGCAACAACGTCAAGATGTTATCCTGCATCCGAGGCTTCTGTCTGTCAGCGTCGAGCAGGGGCTCATCCTGTGGTCGAGATGCTGCTTCAGGGGAATTTTGGTCAATTTGAAGTTTTTCTTCACTCGGGTGCTCGATTGACCTATGGTTTGGCATGTTTTAACATCGATTTGACGTAAAGTTTCCAAAATGTGCCTTGAACTCGAATTCCTACAAAATACATAATAAATCTCATAAAATCTGCAAAACTAACATGATTTAGGTATGATAAATATGGACTTTCTAAGTCCAATCAGAAAGTTTGAAAATTCTCCATATGGCTTTGTAAAATTCACTCTCAATGCCTTCTTAAGCGCTGCATCATTCTTCTGTGTGTATAGCCAGAAGGTCTATTGTTGCATTTCCAAATATTTCAACTAATAGGAATGAATGTTTCACTACGCAGCGGAAGCATTGGAATCACCTTTATTTAGAATTAAACAAAACTAAATGTTAAGCAAACTTACATTAGAGTAAATATGGAGAAAGTTCTGGCGGGTCTTTAATCTTCTTGCTCCAACTCCAATGAGGTCGAATCTTCAAGGCTTCCACAAAGTCTTCCTTGCTATGACTATAACATGGGATCAAGACTTGTGGGAGCCCCTTAAACGAAAATTGATAGAGGACTTGTTGAAGGTCCTATCAAGATTAAATTTAAAAAAAATCGGGCCTCTAAGTAACAATAATAGTGGCCAGGGTCATCCACAGAGATTGAAGTTCTTAGATTTAATTAATTATCACAGTTAATTATGCCCAATTTTATTTAGAGAAACAAAACTTTGGAGTGTTCAAAAAGACAAATAAAATCTAAACTATTATTTACAAGGTTGGAGTCCAATTTTTGAGAACATAATAGTTGAGTAAATTAAGCACATCTTTGTAGATAAAGAATTGATTTCATGCAATTAATCTTAAGCCAAGAATTACTAAGTGATCAATATCCTCTCTCGAGCTCAATTAAACTAATGCCTAGCAATAAATCAACCTCTCGGTCTATTTCTATTACTAAACATGACATTAGGCAATTATCTTAAGGCTTCTAGAATTAATTTATCCACTCTCATGCTATAAACTAAATCTAGTCATGCATTTATTATTCTATGGATAAATTTACTCTCTCGAGCTAAATCTAGCCTAACATGCAAAACCATGGCAAAAGGTTTAAGCAATAAAAATCGAGATGCATAAAAGATGTAATTACAATCATTCAATTACAAAATCAACAAAAGTCTAAAATATACAACCATTCTTGTCTATATACAAAGTTAAACAACATTATAGTCCATAACAAAACTCCTAAAAACCAAAAGAAAAGTAAAGGGAAAAGAGAATAAACTAAGGTCGTGTGCCAACACTGGTTCCCAACTTGAAGTCCATGATCTCGAGCCTCGAGTTTCCTTCTTAGCTCTCCAAAGGTCTCCTATAAGCCCTTAGACAGTGTATGAATCGATTTAGGGTTTTGGTCTCTAAAAAACAACTCCCTTTGCTCGAATGAAGAAGTTCCATTTTATAGAGTTGAGACAGCGTTGCAACGCTGTCCCTTCGAATTTTGTAAAAAGGGAAAAAATCTATTTGAGTAGCATTACAATGCTATAGATAGCATTGCAATGCTATGCCTGCCGATTTTCAAGGTTGAAAAGCTTCTTAAATAGTGTTGCAATGCTATGCCCTCGGGTCCAAATGTCTTGTTCTTCTTCTTCAACACTTGAATCCTCAAATATAGCCTTAAATTGCTCAAATTTGTCCAATTATCTCACAATTCTCTGGTTTTGCTCCAAATGCTTGGTTTATGAGAAATAAACATAAAAATACGTGAAAGCACACAAAATCATAGCAAAACTAGCCTAAAACTAAGCCTAAAAATGGCACATTTATGTATGCTATCAAAAATCCACAAGGGATTGAAGAAAGAGAGGTCTAGAGAAAATTCTCTAATTCTTTATAGAAGAGAGGATGTATCTCATGGCTCAACTCAAGGGTCCTATTTCTAGAGACCTAGGGCAAATCCTTGCCATAATTAAAATATTATATTTTAATATCTACTATATTAAAATATATATTATACTTATTCGAATCTCATTCAAATCTCCACAATATATATTTAACCTATTTGAATCTCATTCAAATTTCATATATATATATATATATATATATATATATATATATATTTGTTTAACGTATTTAATATACATTAATCATTTTAATATTTAATGTATCAAATACAACAAACATATTTTTCTCTTTTATATTTAATATATATAATATATTAAATATTAATTTGAACACTTCAAATTAAACATTAATTTGAACATTTTAAAATTTTTCTTCAATTAAATTGATCCTTTAGTATTACTTAGAGCTAGCAAGGGAACCTTATGGACCTATAGATTAAAAGGTCAAATGATACAAAATTAATTAATTAGACTCTTTAATCAATTAATTTTGATTCATTAACTAGGTCACTCCATTATAGACCTAGAGTTGCATTCTTATGCACTGTATGACAAGTTGTGCCCATGAATATAACCATTACAAGCAATTCGATCCTTCATGAGATGTTCATAATTACAATTGGGTCAAAAATACGTTTTATCCCTGTATTTACATCTTATACCTGAAGTATCATTGATCCTCTAATGATCAAATTGTTTATGATCCAATCATAAACTAAGTACGTCTAAGGTCATGAGAGGGTGGGGCCCTATTGTTCAAGTCTTGAAATTATCACTTATGAGAACCTACTCATCTACTTAGCCTATATGGAAAGAAGTGAATTCTATCTTGCGAGATTATGTTCCCAGCTCTCTATTTGGTCAAGTTCCAAAAATGGTAGGTTTATTAAATCGGCTATAAGAGCCACTTTCACCCATACAAATGAAAGGACAAGCCCTCACATGCAGGAGTTCATAACGCACTCAAGATTAAGATTGAGTCGATATGATCATCCTCTAAAATATTAATCTTTTCAATTAATATATTAAGAAAGAGAGATTAAATATTTCATGGTCGAGTCTTTTACAAACTCACTGTATAGGATACTCCCACTCACATGTCTCCACATGCACGATTTGGATCAAATCGTTTGTAACCATTACAAAGTGGGTCGTATCAATAATGTTACTAGGAGAAGACACCTAACCTTATCCATATACTATAGACCCTTTAAGTTGTTTTTTTAACATGATTCTCACATATGTCAACCATATATAGTTCAAGATTACACTAATAACCTTAGATTTTTCATATAATCACTGTATAGGATACTCCCACTCGTCTCCACATGCACGATTTGGATCAAATCGTTTGTAACCATTACAAAGTGGGTCGTATCAATAATGTTACTAGGATAAGACACCCAACCTTAGCCATATACTATAGACCCTTTAAGTTGTTTTTTTAACATGATTCTCACATATGTCAACCATATATTGTTCAAGATTACACTAATAACCTTAGATTTTTCATATAATCACTGTATAGGATACTCCCACTCGTCTCCACATGCACGATTTGGATCAAATCGTTTGTAACCATTACAAAGTGGGTCGTATCAATAGTGTTACTAGGATAAGACACCCAACCTTAGCCATATACTATAGACCCTTTAAGTTATTTTTTAACATGATTCTCATATATGTCAACCATATACTGTTCAAGATTACACTAATAAACCTTAGATTTTTCATATAATGGCCATAGACGACTTGTCGGAGGTCCTATCCAAATTAAAATTATAAAAACCAGACCTCTAAGTATTTTGCAATAATAGTGGCCAGGGTCATCCACATAGATTGGGTTTCTTAGAATCAATTAAGTACCACGGTTAATTATGCCTAATTTTATATAGAGAAAACTAACTTTGAATTGGTTATTTTTTAGATAAAGACAAAAAACCTATCCTATGTACAAAGTTGGAGTCCAATTTTAGAGTGACGTTCGTTAATTTCTATTTGTGAAGCCAAACTATGAAATTGACTACAGAATTGTGAAGCATGCAACAGTCCTAAGTCAAGAATTACTAAAATATTCAATTGACTCTCTCGAGCCCAATTGAACTCATGCAAGAAGTAAATCAACATCTCGGTCTATTTCTACAACTAGGCATGACATTATGAAATTCTCTTAATGATTGCTAGTATTAACCTATTCATTCTCATGCAATAGATTAATCCTAGTTAAGCATCTAAGTTCTTAGTTAAATTTACTTTCTCAAGCTAAATTTAACTCAACATACAAAGCTATAGCTGGGAGCATAGAAAATTAAATCAGGATGCATAAAAAACGTTACAAGCACATTCAATAAACAAAACATAGTTGTATACAATCATGCAATTATCTAAAAGTCTAAAACACTCAAATACATGCAAATACAGTCTACTAAATCCTAAAATTGAAGAGACAAAGTAAAAGGGAAAGAGAAAAATTGGAATGAGCCAACACTCGTTCCCGATGTGGTGTGAGCCTTGAGTCTCTTCCTTAGCTCTCCAATGTGCTCTCTAGACCCCTCAAACAATGCTTCTATCGAAATTAGAGTTTAGGTCTCTCCAAGACGGCTCCCTTTACTCGAATGAATAAGTTCATTTTATAGACATCGAGATAGTGTTGCAATGTTGTCCCTCGAATTTTATAAAAAGGAAAAAAAATTAATTTGGCTGGTGTTGCAACGCTATGTCTACTAGTCTCCAATGCTGAAAGGCTACTAAAGTGGCATTGCAACGCTACACTCTCGGGTTCACAAGCTTGTCTCCTTCTCTTCAACACTTGGATCTTCAACTATAGCTCCAATTTGCTCCAAATTCAACCAACTGCTTCTTAAATCTCCAGTTTTGCACCGATTGCTCGATTTCTGTAAAATACACATAAAAATACATGAAAGTACACACAACCATAGAAAAACTAGCACTAAGCCTAGAAATAGCATATTTATGCATGCTGTCAAATGGATAATGTTATATTGCAAATAAAATAATCAAAATTATTATTATGGAGAGTTTAGGGGATCCAGCACGAATTAGGTTGCAATTATGAAAATTAGACCCGACATTTAATTAATCATGCTAATTATATAAACCATCAAAATATCCTATCAGTCTCATTCAAACACGCTAATCAATCGCTTGCCTAAGTGTCCTTATCGCTAATTGATGATTAATTAGGATTAAATTCACTCATAATTAGCTCACCAATCAATTGTTTATTGTATGTCACTTAGACAATTTTAGGGTGTTAATTGGATTAATTCAGTCATAAATTTCCTCCGTCAAACTCAATTTAAGACTAGAATCAACTAATTAATTGCCAAATAATTAGAGGCATTAAGAATAGTCCAACTAAATGCAATTAAACAAGGAATTAAATGTCAAATAACATAATTAAACCATAATTTTGATCCTGAGTGTGCTCTTAACCCCTAAACAAGTGAAATTCACCAATAATACTCAGTGTCCAGCATAAGAAATCCATCTCTACAACACTAGGATACATAAAACAGAGGAAAAAAGTGATAAAAGAACCCGTTGTCATTGAATCTCTGCTCCCGCTTTCATTTATGGAATCTCGAGCCTCAATTTTTGCTCTCGAACACTTCGTTTCGTGCTCCACAGGTCCCAAGTGGGTGGGAAGTCATGAGAAGGGGCTAAAACTCTAAAATGGTCTCCCTAAATTCAGTCCCAAAATGGAGAATAAATACCAATCCTCGATACAACGTTGAGACGCTAGCACAACATCTCAACGCTGTGCTATACGAAGTGTTTCACTCTCTGCACGTGTGACACTGAGGGCTACGTTGAAATGCTTCGGACAAAAGCCTTCGCGTGTGCCTATTCCTAGCAATGCCACAGGACAACATCTCGACGCTAGCCCTCGGGTTTGAATATCAAATAATAGCGACTCAACGCTCTTTTGGGAGCACGAAGTTATCCTCTCGGCCAAATGCACTTGTGAAGCCCCTCTTCTCCATACTTAGGTCCATTTTGAGTACTTTTAGGCTCCTTAAACCAATCAATGCTCCAAATTCATTGTCTTTAGTTTGAATTGCCCAGTTTCCTGAAAATATAAAGAATATCTACGTAAAAGCTCGCAATTATACAGAAAACTAGCAATTAATTGGGCCTAAATGTAGCACTAAATTAGTGTTATCAAATACCCCCACACTTAAGCTTTTGCTAGTCCCGAGCAAAACAGAATCAAACTTTCATTGAAAAGATAAGTGCTTCAGAAATTCACATGAAACAGTGACTCCATTCTCCGTGTACTCAAAAGTGGAATTAAAGAACAAGAACAATGGAATGAGAACATACTTAAATCGCAAGTGTGTGTGCATAGCTTAATAATGACTTGTTTACTAAGTCAGAACAATTTTAATAATGACTCAATTCAGCTCCCTCACAGTCAACAAAGTAATAAAAAGCTAGGTGCCTGAACTCCCCCACACTTGTTTTTTACCACAATTCGCACTAGCTTTCACACTATTATCACATAGACCCTAATCAAGAGCACTCAGTTAATTGATGGCCTAACTGATCACGATAAAGGTAACTCTTTTTTACCCCCGAACACCTAAAGCTCATGCACGAAACTTTTCTTTTCTCACTATGGTTTTATTTATTTATTTTTTTTTTGAGGTCAACTTTTCTTCTTTTCACTGGCAAATTAACATTTTTTCTTACTCCTAAGCTTAACATTACAAACAATTGATAGCACTAAATTAGTGCTATATTTATGTCTTATTTTAGCTACTTTCATGCTATAAATGTGAGCTTTTATGTTGATTATTTGATTATTTTAGGAATTCGATCAATTGAGAGCATAATTATGAATTTTGGAGAAAAATGGTGAATATGAAGCAATTTTAGAGCTTTTGGAGGAGCTAAGGAGAAGAAGAGGTGGTCCACAAGCTGTTAGGGTCGTGAGGACGGCGTTGCAACGCTTGAAATGGTGTTGCAATGCCATAATTTGGTGCGCAAAATCGAGAGCTAGCGTTGCAACGCTACCCCGTGGGGTTGCAATGCTAGAAACATGCTGGAATATGGAGCTCCGTCTGAAGCGTTGCAACGCTACTAATAGCATTAAACGTTGCATCTGTGAACTTGCAAAAATGCCATCGTTTGGGACAACGTTGTAACACTGTCCCTAGCGTTGCAATGTTGTTGCGACTGCAACCTTGATATTTATCGTTTTCTTTCCAAATTGGAGGAGACCATTTGAGAGTTTTTAGCTCTAATTTTGATAACTTGCTTGCTTGGGACCTGTGGAGCTCGAGAGGGAGTGTTCGGGGTGGTTTTTGAGGCTCGGAATTGCGAAATTCTAGGCGGGAGTCAAGAATTCGGCAATGACGGTCTTCTTCCCCACTATCTTCTCTCTGTTTTCTGCATCTAGGGACTCTAGGATGTTGTATTGTGTTGTTTTAATGACATTTATTTGCTAAATTTACTTGTTTAGGGGTTAAGAGCACTGATAGCACACAAAATGTGCTATTTCTAGGCTTTACTTTTGTTGGTCTTTATAGCCTATTTGGTGTTTTTTACGAGTTTATTTATTGAAATTTCAATTATCGAGCAATCAAAGTGAAACCGGAGAATTTGGAGATACCATGGCGAGTTTGGAGCTAACGAAACATAAATTTTGAGGCCATGTGAAGCAAAGCAAGGGATTGGGTAAGAATACCCGAGAGCATAGCGTCTCAACGCTATAGGTGCAGCCTTGCAAAGCAAAATTTCCGCACACATAGTGTCGAGACGCTGCTTTATAGCGTTGAGACGCTGAAAACACGCGCACCAGGTCCTTTCCGTCCGTAGCGTTGAGATGCTGCTTACAGCGTCTCAATGCTACCCCAATTGTCCTTCTTTACTGTGCAAATTAGGGTACAACGTCTCGACGCTGTCCCGAGTAGTATAAATTTTGGCTCTTTAACTGCGGATTGGGAGAGTGGCTTTTGGAGAGAATTAAGCCCTAGCTCGATTTCTACTTTAATTTTGGAGATAAGGAACATTCTTGAGAGCGGAGAACAGGAGTTGGGAGCTCGAGATCGTGATGTGCATCCAACGAGGATCGACACGTGAAATAGAGTTTTTCCTTTTCTTTTTTGTTGTAGTTCTTGCTATGGATTTTTGTTTAAGTTTAGAATTGTTTTTTGTGATTATAAGTGGCTGAACTTTAGCTAGGGAATTGATGTAACCATTGAATTCTTTATTTTTGTTGTTAATCCATGGTTTGATTATGTTTTATAACTATTTGTGTTTGAATGCACTTAATGCTTGTGAATTTTTTGGCCAAGGTTTGCATGAGTTATTGATCTAAATTTGTGCTTGAAAGGGTGGGGTTTAGATTAGAACAAATTCAAACACAACTAATTGTAAATTCTTGCATGTAAAAGAGGAGCTCTCTTAGAAGCATAAAAAGACAATCTTAATCCCGTGTAAGCTATTAAAATCTGGACGAATACGTTAGGTTTATAGTCTTGCGTGACGTCAATTGGGCTTGGGAAGAGTCTTTTGACAACTTTATGTCTTGCTTACAGTTTTGCATAATCATATTTTGAATTAATTAATTAAAATATTGATTCAATTGGTGAAGTCAATTCCCTAGGTTTTTCTCTCTTTGGCATCTTCTTTATTTTTACATATCTTGCTAATTAGTTTTCTCCAATTATCGCTTCACTAAATAAAATTGGATGTTAATATTCATGGTAGTCAATTAACCTAGAAAATCATTCCCGAGGACGACACTCTACACTCACTAATCACTATACTAAAACTTGACATCGTACACTCACGGCTTTGCATGGTCAGTAAATCACGCAACAAGTTTTTGGCGCCATTGCCGGGGAATGGTGTATATTTAGATTATTTGATATTGTGGAAAAAGCATCCAGTCTTAGTTTAGAGTTTTCGTATATTTAGATTATTTGATATTGTGGAGAAATCATTCGGTTTAAGTTTAGATTAGTTGTCGTATCGACACTATACCCTAATTTGCACAGTAAAGAAGGAAAATCGGGGTAGTGTTGAGAGGCTGTAAGCAGTGTCTCGACGTACGGATGGAAAGGACCCGATGCGCATGTTTTTAGCGTCTCGACGCTATGTGTGCAGAAATTCTGCTTTGCAAGGCTGCACCTATAGCGTCTCAATGCTATACATAGCATCTCAACGCTATGCTCTCGGGTATTCTTGCCCAATTCCTTGCTTGCTTCACATGGCCTCGAAATTTATGTTCCGTTAACTCCAAACTCGCCGTGGTATCTCCAAATTCTCCAGTTTCGCTGTGATTGCTCGATAACTGAAATTTCAATAAATAAACTCGTGAAAAACACCAAATATGCTATAAGGACCAACAAAATTAAAGCCTAGAAAAAGCACATTTTGTGTGCTATCAAGCACATTTAGGATTGAATTTATGGTTTAATTGTGATCATTGACTTTTTATTGCTTGATTAATTGCATTTAATTTGATTGTTCTTAATGCTTCAATTTATTTGGCCAATAATTAGTTGAACTTAGTCTTAATTGAGCTCGGTAGAGGAAATTAGAACTAAATTAATCCAATTAACACTCTTAAATTATCGATCTGACATAGGAGTAACAATTGACGGGTGAGGCTACTTATGAGTGGGCTTATTCAAACTAATTAATAAATTAGCACTAAGGACACTTAGGCAAGTGATTAATTAAGCGTGTTCAAATGAGACCAACTGAAGATTTCGATCGGTTTAGCTCTAGTTTATGCAATTAAGCTCGTTTAATTAACTGGCAAATCCAATTGGTATAAGTCCAACCTAAATTGTGCTCGATCCCTTAAACATCCCCTTAATTTTCTATCTCCAACTCTTTATATTGCTTTCCTAGTTAGTTTAAATTTGTAAGCATCGTTCCTTTAGTTTGGGCCTTAAATAATTCCTATTTTGAGTATTTTTAATAATTAATTAGCTTTAAAAAGAAGTTCCTTATCCACTTCCCTTGTGATTCGATACTTGGTACTCACATACAATTTTATTATTACTTCGATCACGTGCGCTTGGGTGTACACCGATCAAGTTTTTGGCGCCGTTGTCAGGGAAGCGACCAAGTTCTTTTCAGTTGGTTAATATTGAGAAGAATAAGGAGGAGTTAGTTTAGGGATTTTTTTTTTGTTTTTATTTTTGTACATATTATAGTTTGTTATTTTTTGGGTTTTGTTTAGTGTGTTTTTATGAGGAGGCTAATCTTGTTTATTCGTAGTGATAAAGAGGTTAATTTTTTGCCTTTAGATCCATTAATTGATAGAACTTGCACGAGGTTAAGGAGAAAAGTTCAAATCACTATGGCGGAGCGTAATGACGAGGAGAGGAAGCCGATCCGTGACTACTTTCAGCCCATAGTCCCAACAGATCATTTAGGGATTGTGTATGCGCCCATCACAACGAATAATTTTGAGCTAAAGACAAGTTTGATTCATATGGCATGGGACAACTCGTTTAAGAGGCATCCTTCAAAAGACCTACATTCACATCTCAGATAATTCCTTGAGATCTATGGCATGGTAGAGTTAAATGGGGTTTCTCCTAATGCCATTAGAATATGACTTTTTCACTTTTCATTACAGGATAAACCAAAGGAATGGCTCGAATCCCTAAACCCGAGTAGTTTTTCTTCATGGGATGAGCTAGCTCAAGGCTTTTTGACCAAGTTTTTTCCCCCAACAAAAAGTACGAAGCTGAGAACGAAGATTAGAACATTTCGCCAGCTCGATGGAGAACAACTATATAAAAGCTGAGAGCGTTACAAGGAGATGTTGAGGAAGTGCCCTCAGTATGGCTATCCAGACTGGTTACACGTACAATTTTTTTTATAATGGTTTATCCTCAAGTACTAAAACTATTCTTGATACCAGTGCATGAGGCAATTTCTTGGCGAAGACTGTAGAAGAGGGATGTGCTCTTTTGGAGGAAATGGCCACAACGAGTTACCAGTGGCCATCAGACCGAACCACCTCTACATCGAAGCTGTTGTAGGCATCTATGAGCTTGACGAGGTAAGAGCTTTAAAGGCACAAATGACTTCTTTGACTAATGCGTTGAGTAAATTATCTACTGTAGGAGCCACACAATCAGTTGCCTCATCAGCAGCTTTGAACTATATAGGAGTTGAGGATTCATCTATCGAGCAGTGCCAGTATGTTCAGAATAGAGGATTTGGATTTCAAGGGCAACAAACCAGAACATACCCAATTACTACCATCTAGGTTTGCATAATCACGAAAACTTTTCTTATGCTAACAAAAAGAATGTTTTGCAGCCACCTGGGCAAAGGAACATCTAATCAAGAGAAGAAATCGAACCTGAAGGTAATGATGGACAACTTCATGAAAGAACAGAAAGTAGCACACCAACAGATGAGAACATACATTTCATCTCTTATCACAATAGTAAGTGGCCATGACACTGCACTAAAGAACATGGAGTTTCAAATTGGGTAGATTGCCAGTGCAGTCAACACCTTCCAAAAGGGTAAGTTCCTCCTTGACACTGAGGTAAATCTGATAGAGTAATGCAAAGAGATAACATTGAGGAGTGGGACTCATTTACGGTAGGTGTCGAAAAAAGGGTGAAGATGAGGAAGAGAGAGAGTAAAGGGGCTGTGGTAGAAAAAACACCCAAGGTAAGCTTTCTGACTCATCTCTTCAGTTTAAGTCCGATGATGGTGTCTGTGATTCCATAGATGAAATAAGAAATGAAGTTGAGAAGAAAAGAATGAAGAGATTTGAGAAGAAGAACGAAGAGGAGAATGACAAGATAAAGAAAACCTTATTGGACTTGGTTGCGAAGGAGTCCAAGGAGTTGGCGAGGGATGTCGAGTCACGTAGACCCCGACCGATAGATAGAGGAGGACACATCAGTCCTAGGAGGCATGGAGAGTGTGTTACATTTAATTACAGTGAGTTACCTTTTCTCAAGCACTATAAGGATTTTAAATTAGATGAGCAATTTTTTGAATTTTTAAATGTGGTTAGAAAATTGCACATTAACATTCCTTTTGCAGAAGCACTTGCCAACATGCCTAATTATGGGAGGTTTATGAAGGAGATGCTTTCGAAGAAAAGGAAATTCGAGGTGAATGTTGTGCTCAGCTTTTTTTATTAGAGCACTTCCGATGTGAAGTAAAAGATGCCACTGGAACAAAAGGACCCAAGGAGTATTACTATTCCTTGTCAAATTGGTAGCTTAATGATAGATAAGGCATTATGCGACTTGGGTGCCAGTATTAATCTCATGTCTTATTCTGTGTTTAGGAAACTTGGTTTACAAGAAATCTAGCCTGCTGATATTACCCTCCAACTTACAGACCGTTCGATGGTCAACTCAAAAGATATAGTGGAGGATGTGCTTGTTAAGGTTAACAAGTTTATTTTTCCTATAGATTTCGTTATCTTAGATATGGAGGAGGACAAGGAGACACCCATCATCCTTAGAAGGCCGTTCATAGCCAGGAGTAGAGCTGAAGTAAGCATGTCCAGAGGTAAGTTAACTCTACAGGTGGATGATGAAAAGTTAATTTTCCATATTTTTTACCCTATTCATGCTTTTGGTACTGAGGATAAGAGATTTTAGGTCGATTTAGTGGAAGTTAGACCTTCTAGGCATAATGTTAGAAATAGTCCTCAAGATGTAGATATGTTGGATGCTCATGATTCATCTGCTAATATAGCTCATGTTTTTGCTATGAACTTTGTTATAACTCCTGATCTTGAGAATGAGAATAATGTTGGTTCTGATGATGTGATGATGATTCTGTTGCTTTGTGAGAAGAAAAAGTGTTTGTTGAAAATTGTTGGTTTGTTAATAGAGATGTTGATGTTTGTTTGTCTGATCGCCCTAACTGCATGCGTACTGAGTGTGTTGTTAGTGAACCTATCTTTTATGCAAATAGATTGAGTGAGGGTATTCAGAGAGTGCTGAATATAGAGCATGTGCTAGATGACTTCCTTAAGAATAATGATTGCTTTACTTGTCATAGCACCATGCTTAAAAATAAATTGATTTTGGAGAAAGATGAATTTGAAAGTTTATTTGTGAATGATTTGTCTGAGATGAAGGTTAAATAGGAATATGTTGTGCCTTTTCGTCCGAGTCCTGTCCTAGACGGGAATCACGAGGAGATAATTGCTTTTGGTGTTTAGGATTTTTCTATCCCCTCTCCTGTTAATCATGGTTCTTTTTCCCCATGCTTGACCATTTTTTTTTCAAATTCTATGGGAGGATGTGCATCTAACTTTCAGAATGCAGGTAAGAGGGAGGATGTTAACTTCTTTATATTTGAGCCACCTTGAAAGAAGCACGTGGGATACATCGAGCTAATGACGTTAAAGAAGCGCTTCTTGGGAGGCAACCCAAGGGTTATTAATTTGCTTGTTTTAAGCTGTTTTTGCTTGTTCTTAGTTGAATAAAGTGCCCGTTTGTGTTTTTCGGTTCTTGAGGAGTGTTTAATTTGAGAGGTCTCGTCATTTCAGGAAAGTACTGTTAAATCTTTTTAGTTGTCCTTTTTTACAATTTGTTAAATGACTGTTGGGTAAACATTGATGATTGTTGTTTTTGTGCTTAATTTGAAAATTTTGAAATTAAAGGAATGTTGAGTTGTGGGCTGTAGATTGATTTTAAGATCTTGAATGCTCTTGAGATGAATAAGTTCTATGATTTGGACTCCTGAGTGGATTGTTTTTTACATTTGTATTGTGGAATCTGAAGCATGATAAAATTTGGGTAAATTTAAAAAAAAAAAAAATTCTTTGAATTCTTTGCAAATGTTGAGCACTGAGCCTAGTTTTTATAAGTTGAGCATTTAGAGGAGTTTTATGATTTCTAGAAGTTTGTTGTCACTCTGATAGGTTTAAGGCTTGGTTTGTAAGTGAATTTGCAAGATAGTTTGTAATGTTAAGCTTGAGAGTAAGAAAAAGTGTTAAATTGCTTGCGAAAAGAAGGAAAATTTGAGCTCAAAAAAAGAAAATGGTAGTTAAAAAAAAGAAAGAAAAATGTCTTGCATGAGTTTAAGTGTTCGAGAGTAAAAAGAGCTACCTCTATCATGATCAGTTAGGCCATCTATCGAGAAAGTGCTCTAGATAAGGGTCTCTACGATAGTTGTGTGAAAGCTAGTGCCCCTGATTGTAGTAAAAAGTAAGTGAAGAGGATTATTATCCCGAAAGTTTAGGTACCTAGCTTTGTTATTGCTTACTTGATTGTGAGGGAGTTGAATTGAGTCTTTCGAGTCAGTGAAGGGGGAAAACGAATAGAGGGAAGGATAAAGTTACTATGAATTAGTACACGAGTCAATTTTAGGCTTTGCACACACACACACAAACAGTTCAGAGTTTCTTTTACATTTGTTCAAGATTTAAGCATGTTCTAGTTCCATTGTCCTTTCCACACTTGAGTGCTTTGAGGATGGAGTCTCTTGTGCATGCATGTTTCTGAAGCATTTATCTTTTTAGTGAGAGTTTGATTTTGTTTTGCTTGGGACTAGCAAAAGCTTAAGTGTGGAGTATTTGATAGCACTAAATTAGTGCTATATTTATCCCTCATTTTATTTAGTTTTATGCTATAAATGTGAGCTTTTATGTTGAATATTTGTTCATTTTAGGAATCTGAGCAATTGAGAGCATAATTATGAATTTTGGAGCAAAATGGTGAATACGAAGCTATTTTAGAGCTTTTGGAGGAGCTAAGGAGTAGAAAAGATGGTGCACAAGCTATTGGGGTCGTGAGGATGGCATTGCAACGCTTGAAATGGCTTTGGAACGTCATAAGGAGTGCAAACCCAAGAGCTAGCGTTGCAACGCTGCCCTGTGGTGATGTAATGCTAGAAACACGCTGGAATGTGGAGCTCCGCCCGAAGCATTGCAACGCTGCATTTGTGCACTTGCAAAAATGCCATCGTTTTGGACAGTGTTGCAACTGTAGCCTTTATATTCATCGTTTTCTTTCCAACTTGCGAGAGACCATTTGAGAGGTTTTAGCCCTAATTTTGATAACTTGCCTCCTAGGGACCTATGGAGCTCGAGATGGAGTGTTCGGGAACGGTCTTCGAGGCTCATGATAGCATGCATAAGTGTTCTATTTCTAGGCTTATTTTTATGCTAGTTTCACTATGATTGTGTGTACTTCCATGTATTTTTATGTATATTTTGCAGAAAACGAGCAATTGGCGCAAAACCAAAGTTTTGAGAAGTATTTGGATGAATTTGGAGCAAATTAAGGCCATGATTGAGTATCCAAGTGTTGAAGAGGAACAATAAAGCTTTAGAACCCGAGAGCATAGCGTTGCAACGCCACTTGTAGCGTTGCAACGCAACAACAACAACCATTTAGAATTGGAAACCAGAAGACATAGCGTTGCAACGCTACTTTCAGCGTTGCAACACCATCCAAATAAATAATTTCCCTTTTTACAAAATTTGAAAGGACAACGTTGCAACGATGTCTCGATGTCTATAAAAAGGAACTTATTCATTGGAGTAAGAGGGCTGTTTTGGAGAGACTTAAACCCTAATTTCGATAGAAGCACTGTTTGGAGGTCTAGAGAGAAACTTGGAGAACTAAGGAGGAGACTCAAGACTCAGGATCGCGGGACATCACGTCAAGAACAAGTTTTGGCACATGTCGTCCAGTTTTTCTCTTTTCCCTTTTACTTTGTGTCTTCAATTTTAGGATTTAGTAGTCTGTATTTGAATTTATTTGAGTATTATAGACTCTTATTTGATTGCTTAATTATTATTAAACTATGTTTGGCTTATTGAATATTTTTGTAACGTCTTTTATACATCTTGAATTAATTTTCTAAGCTCCCGGCAATAGCTTTGTTTGTTAAGTTAAATTTAGCTTGAGAAAGTAAATTTAACTAAGCACCTAGGTGCATAACTAGGATTAATCTATTGCATGAGAATGAATAGGTTGATTTACGACCGGGAGGTTTATTTACATCTTGCATGAGTTCAGTTGGGCTCGAGAGAGTCAATTGGATATTTTAGTAATTCTTGGCTTAGGATTATTGCATGTTTCATAATTCTTTAGTCAATTTCATAGTTGGGCTTCATGAATTGCAATTAACAAATGTCTCTCTAAAATTGGACTCCAACTTTGTACATAATAGGTTAGGTTTTATGTTTTTGTCAAAAGAACCAAATCAAAGTTAGTGTTCTCTAAATAAAATTAGGTATATATAACTGTGGTACTGAATTGAATCTAAGAAACCCAATCCCTGTGGATGACCCTGGCCACTATTATTACAAAATACTTAGAGGTCTGATTTTTATAACTTTAATCTTGATAGGACCTTCGACAAGTCGTCTATCAAATTTGGTGTCAGCCAGAGAATGGCATATTTTTGTTTAATTAATATCGTTGTGAAAGTGCTTGATCTTAATTTAGAGCGTAAATAGTGTATATTTTTAGTTCTTTCTTGTTTCTTTCATTTAGAGGTTTATCTTTGTTTTGTTTTTATTCTTGCTCGTTTTTTGTTGTTGTTTTCTTTTGAGTCTTGGTCCATTGTTTCTGGTTGTGTGGTTATTTGGTGTTGCTTGAGAGGCTGTGATTAATTGTTATTTTGTTTAATGGCTTCTAATAGATTTGGGTGGCCCTTTAGGGAATCTGATCCTGAAAAACCAACACCATTTTCTAGTTCTATTAGTTATCCCTCTTTTGATCACGACCCCGTTAGTGAAGATTATGTGTTTCATGGTTATCAAATGCCTAGTTACTATCATACTGAATCTATGAGTTATGGAAATCCCGTGTATGGTAATGATGAATGCCATTAGACCCATGAACCATATCCTAAATTATGTCAAGAAGACCAATTAGAGGAAGAATCTTCCTCAGAGAGAATGCTGAGAGAATTTACAGAGGGGACTAGACTTATGAGGTTACACTTTGATGAAAGATTTAAGAGTCTCCAGAACCCTAGGGAGGTTGGTGAAGTGCAAACCACTTCTTTAGGATATCCAGTGAGTCACTTGATCACCGATTCACTGATAGGCTTTCAAGAGCATAATTCTTTCGATTCTACTAAGGTTGGGGAATCAAGGGAGTGGATTATTAATATTAGGGAAAAGCTAGAACATTTAGACACACTCCAGGACCGAGTCAGTGAGGATGAGAGAGTGAGCCTATCTTAGTTGAGGAGGTTCAAGAGGTAGAGTTTGAGGCTACAAGGCTTTTGTCTGTTTTATCTTCTGATTCATCTCTTATACTTGAGTGTTCTTCTTATTCTCACGAGTCCGTGTTTGAGTCTTTGTATTTTGATCTTTCTCCTTTTATGCTTTTCTTATTCAAAAATACCAAAAATATTTCTACTTCAGGGTCTCACGAGAAGTAAGTGTTTCTACTAGCTTTGGTTTGTTTTGTAGATTCCAAGAAGAGAGACCCGAAGAAATCGAAGAATTTCTATGTACCTTGAGAGACCGCATGAGTCTAATCGAGCTAAAGATGTTAAAGAAAGCGCTTCTTGGGAGGCAACCCAAGTTTTCTTTCCCTTATTTACTTTTCTTGTTTGTCATTCTTTCCTAGTTTAGGTTGTTTTGAAAAAAAAAAGAGTGCCAAGTAAATCTCATTCCCATTTTGCAGGACCTCGACCACACTGAGTAACCTCTTAGTCAATTCAAGGAACTCCCATAGAACCGTCTCTCATCTTATCAGGCCAGTATCATTTACTCACTCTATCTTTGTCCTTATTTTTCTTTATTGAGCATGTTACATTGAGGGCAATGTAAGTTTTAAGTTTATGGGTGGGTAGTACTATGCAGTCTTGATAATTCTGAGCAAATTCTGAAAAAAAAAATTCGATCATTAAGCATTCTTGAATGATTTATAATGATGCATGACGATTGATTAGGATAGCCTAGGAAGTACTCTAAGTGAATTTTTTCAATAGAATGACTTCTGAAGCATGTCCTGAATTGAGTATATCTGAATTTTATCTTTGATTTCCTTGCAACACATGAGCACATAACTGACTTTCTATTATGTCAAATGCTAAGATGCTTTTGTTGAGTCTAGAGGTTGTTGTCACCCCGATAGGCATACAGACTGATTGACAGTTGTCTTGCATGAAAGTTAGTAATTGAAATCTACTGGAAAAATAAACAGAAATTTTATCTTTATTGATTTTTTTGCATGTTTAATGATAACCAAGGCATGTTCCATCAATAATTTTTGTGCTTAATGTGTGGGGATCAAAAGATCTACCTCCATTGTGATCAGTTTGGCCATCCATTGAGCGAGTGCTCTGGATAAGGGTCCCTACAATGGAAGTGTGAAAGCTAGGGTCTCTGTAATAAGGAAAAATATAAGTATGGTGGTTAGTAACCCTTGTAAAATAATAATAATAATAAATGAATGCTTAAGTGGATTGCTCTCTATAATGTGGGAAATCTTGAAATTGGAACTGAGGGTCAGTATAAGGGGAAAACGAAGGAGAGTCTTGGTAAAAGTGTTTTAAGCTAGTAGAAGCTAATAGAAAGGAAGTTAAACACACACACACACACGCAAGGATTGATATTGAAAAAATTTAAACTGCTTAAGAAAGGATATGTTAAGACTTTATTCTGTTGCTTTATATCAATTAGAAAACTGAGGCTTGAATCATGATTCTTGTATTAAAATCTTGTGAAATTGTATTTTGGTTTTGTTTTGCTCGAGGACTTGCAAAAATCTAAGTTTGGGAGTATCTGATAGCATGCTTAAGTGTGCCATTTCTAGGCTTATTTTTATGCTAGTTTTGCTATGATTATGTGTACTTTCTTGTATTTTTATGTATATTTTGCAGAAACTGAGCAATTGGAGCAAAACTGGAGTTTTGAGAAGTATTTAGATGAATTTGGAGCAAATTAAGGCCACGATTGAGTATCCAAGTGTTGAAGAGGAATAATAAAGCTTTAGAACTCAAGGGCATAGCATTGCAACGCCACTTGTAGCGTTGCAACGCTACAACAGTAGCCATTCAGCATTGGAAACCAGAATAAATAGCGTTGCAACGGTACTTATAGCGTTGCAACGCCATCCAAATAAATATTTTCCTTTTTACCAAATTCGAAGGGACAATGTAAACCCGGGATCCCTCCTTGAAAATTCTTAAGGAAAATGTGTTGGTAAACTTGTTAAAAAAAAAAAGAGAAAGAAAGGTAAAAAAAAAAAAAGAAAGAAGAAAGAAAGGTGGAAGGTGTATGTTTTGTTATCTAAATAAAAAAAAAAAAAGAAAGTGGAAAGGTGGAATTTTCACTCACCTCCTTTCTTTATAACCCACTCACACACTTTCACCCAATTTAGAGTTTCATTTACCAAAGGAAAATAGAGGGGTTTCGAGGGAGAGAGTCTGAAAAGAAGAAGAAGGAGATTTTGAAGGTGGAATTGAAGAAGAAAAGGGGGAAACGCAGTCCAAGTTGCATGGTGAATTCTGGTGTTCAATTCTGCCAACGTCTGGTTTTCTGATCATACCGAGCTCCACAGGAATAATTAAGAGGTAAGGTTTGGTTATTATGAAAGTTAATTCATTTTAGAACAATTTTCGTGAAGGAAGCTCGAGCGAAATCTGAAGTTTTGTTATGGGTTTTTGAAGGGGAAGTCAGAGGAGTGTTTTTACTGTCAAATCCGGGGAACCTCTGGTTTTTGGGATATTCTTATCTGTAGAATTCGAATTAGAAGCTGTATTAGGTATGGATGGAAAGCTGATTTAATTTCCTATAACTTTCATGAAGAAGTCGTGGTTATAAATTGATGGGAAGTCGCTTTAAATTTCAGGTTAGTTTTGGGCTGCCGCAGGAAAACAGTTCTGGTTTTAGCTGAAACGTGTTTTGGGGAAAATAAATTTCGAGGTAGTTACAGACACATCCTTTAGGAATTTCGATTTCATTCCTTCAGATAAGTTTTATAGGGTTCAAAAAGGAAGAGTTTGGTATAAAGAACATCATTTTTGAGCAAGTAATGGAAAAGTTATAGGTGTGTGAGTTTAGGGTATACAATCTGTAAAGTGCAGGAAATAGATGGGAAGGTTTTTGCAATCCTAAACCTTAAATTCATGAGGCCAAGATTCTAATGCTTGGTTTTGTTTATTTGGCAGGCCAAGAAGGAATAGGACAAATTTACGGACCGAGAATCTAATATTAACGCTGTGAGTGACAAAATGAATTCTGAAAATAAATTCTATGCTTGAACTTGTGTTCATAAAAAGAAAAGACTTCCTAAGAATGATGTAGCTTAAAGATTTATGGTCTCTTGAGCACGTATTCATAAGCATATATGGTTTCCTAAAAATGATTTAAATTGTTCGTTTTGAGCATACGTTTACTGGTTTTTCTGAAACTAGAAGAAATACCTTAATTCCAAGTCTACATGTGTTAGCAAGAACTGTTAAAGGTTTTCATGTGTTTCTCTGAGACCTGAATGAGTTAATGGTTGAGATACTGAGCCCGAGGTTGTATAGTACCGTGTGCACACAGGTCATTTTCTGTTGTCGACTTTGAGTGTACTCAGTGACAACAATGCTGTCGTGAGTGCTGGGCGAGCCCCACTACGACAAAGACGATGGGAGTGCTGGGCGGGCCCCACTACATCGTAGAATGAACATTGACTGTACTGGGCGAGTCTTACACAACTAGTTTGTCATATGTTTAAAATGGTTAATATTTTTGACACACTTGCTGGACTTCTGTAAAAGCTATTGATGTTATATGTTATGATTTACGAGTTAATAGTTTTAAACTCAGTCACTCACTGAGCTTCCCAGCTCATTCTTTCAATGTTTCCCAACTTTTCAGGTAGAGATCGAGCTCCCGGTGCCTGAGATCCTGCCACAGCCTGCTAGAAGCTCTACGAGTCTGATATTTTTGTATGTGGATGGTGTAGTATAGCAAGTCTGCTCGTAATGTACATAACTTTGTAGGGATGTGTAATTAGGTGCGTGAACGAAGCTAGGGGTCTTGGTTATGTAAATCTTGGTTCGTGATATATTGAGTTGTAATACCCCTAGCCGTGTTGGTTGTTCCACAGGGGTCTTTACCAGAACCGCCCTATATGTATACTTGGTAACGTTTACCAAGATTCCGCTGTGTTGTGTTTGAGTAACTTATACTTCAAGTATAGTATGTTTATCAGGTACAACAGGGTCACAGGTATCGTTAGGGAGGAAACGATGTCTGTTGGCTTCACGCCTTCCTCCGGGCTAAGATAACAGGTGTTTCGGGAGGGGGTGTGACAGACAACGTTGCAACGCTACCCCTAGAGTTGCAATGCTGTCTCGATGTCTATAAAAGGAACTTATTCATTCGAGCAAGGGGGCCGTTTTAGAGAGACCTAAACCCTAATTTTGATAGAAGCACTGTTTGGAGGTCTAGAGAGCAACTTGGAGAGTTAAGGGGGAGACTCAAGGCTCGGAATCTTGGGACATCACGTCGGGAACGAGTGTTTGCACCCGTCGTCCAGTTTTTCTCTTTTTTCTTTTACTTGGTGTCTTCAATTTTAGGATTTAGTGGACTGCATTTGAATGTATTTGAGTATTATAGACTCTTAGTTGATTACTTAATTGTTATTAAACTATGTTTGACTTCTTGAATATTTTTGTAACGTCTTTTATGCATCTTGAATTAATTCTCTAAGCTCCCGACCAAAGTTTTGTTTGTTAAGTTAAATTTAACTAAGAACTTAGGTGCATAACAAGGATTAATCTATTGCATGAGAATGAATAGGTTAATGCTAGAAGTTATTAAGAGAATTTCATAATGCCATGTCTAGTTGTAGAAATAGACCCATTTACATCTTGCATGAGTTCAATTGGGCTCGAGAGAGTCAATTGGATATTTTAGTAATTCTTGGCTTCGTTGCATGTTTCATAATTCTTTAGTCAATTTCATAGTTCAGCTTCATGAATTGCAATTAACAAATGTCTCTCTAAAATTGGACTCCAACTTTGTACATAATAGGTTAGGTTTTATGTTTTTGTCAAAAGAACCAAATCAAAGTTAGTGTTCTCTAAATAAAATTAAGCATATATAACTGTGGTACTTAATTGAATCTAAGAAACCCAATCTCTGTGGATGACCCTGGCCACTATTATTACAAAATATTTAGAGGTTTGGTTTTTATAAATTTAATCTTGATAGGACCTTCGACAAATCGTCTATCAGCTCAGGATTGCGAAATTCAAGGCAAGAGTCAAGAATTCGACAATGACGGTCTTCTTCTCTGTCATCTTCTCTCTGTTTTCTACATCTAGGGACTTTAGGATGTTTTACTGTGCTATTTTAATGACATTTTTGGGAAAATTTTACTTGTTTAGGGGTTAAGAGCACATTTAGGATTGAATTTATGGTTTAATTGCATTGAATTGGATTGTTCTTAATGCTTCTATTTATTTGGCCAATAATTAGTTGAACTTAGTCTTAATTGAGCTCGGTAGAGGAAATTAGGACTAAATTAATCCAATTAACACCCTTAAATTTTCGATGTGACATAGGTTACCAATTGACGGGTGAGGCTATTTATGAGTGGGATTATTCCAACTAATTAATCAATTAGTGTTAAGGACACTTAGGCAAGTGATTAATTAAGCGTGTTCTAATGAGACCAACATGAGATTTCGACTGGTTTAGCTCTAGGTTTATGCAATTAAGCTCGTTAATTAACTGTCGGATCCAATTGCCATAAGTCCAACCTAAATTGTGCTCGATCCCTTAAATATCCCCTTAATTTTATATCTCCAACTCTTTATATGGCTTTCTTAGTTAGTTTAAAGTCGTAAGCATCGTTCCTTTAGTTTGGGCCTTATATAATTCCAATTTTGAGTATTCTTAATAATTAATTAGCTTTAAAAAGAAGTTCCATATTCGCTTCCCTTGGGATTTGATACTTGGTACTCACATATCATTTTATTATTACTTCGATCGAGTGAGCTTGCGTGTACAATGATCAACCATCTTGCAAGTTCACTTACAAACCAAACCTTAAGCATATCGGACAACAAAGTTCTAGAAAACATTAAACTCCTCTAAATGCTCAACTTATCAAAACTAGGCTAAGTGCTCAACATTTGCAAAGAATCCAAAGCATACATTTAAATTTACTCAAATTTCAGCATGCTTAATTTCCACAACATATATGCAAAAACAATACACTAAACATCACTAGCCATAGAATCTCTTCATCAGAAAAACATGCAAAAACCTAAAACCATTCTACAGCACACAGTCTCCATCAATCATCAAATTTTTTCAATTAGGCTCAAAATCAATAGATATATCCATTTAGATCAAATTCTCCCTCATCCAAGCGTAGCATCATTCGCCCCACACTAAAACCAAACATTGTCTTCAATGTTTATCGTAAAGAAAATTAAAATGCAAAAAGGACAACTGAAAAGACTAGGGGTAACGGAACTTCCCTAAAATGGCGAGACCTCCAATAATAAACACAATCGACCTCAAATACTTTTCAGAAACTGCAAAACACAAAAAGGCCATTTATTTGACTAACAACAAAACAAAAGCAACTAAATAAAAGAAAGAACCCTTGGGTTGCCTTCCAAGAAGCTCTTGTTTAACGTCATTAGCTTGACGTTCCTTCAACACTTCTTTAAGGTGACTAAAAAATACAGAATCAAACATCCTCCCTCGTTCCTTCATTCTCAATACCAACAGCACAATCTCCCATAGATTTATCATTAGAACAACCACTCAAACACTAGGAGAAAGAATTATTATAAACAAGAAAAAAGGCAAAATGTATCTCGAGCACCTAAAGCAGACGTCTCCTTGTGAATCCCATCCAGGACAAGACTCGAACATGAAGGCACAACAAAACCACGTTCCACATTCTCAACAAACAAATCATTCTTCAACAAATTTTCAAATGTCATTTTCTCAAAACTCATCTCCTTACCAAGCATGGCAGTGTTATTACAAGCAAAGAAATCGCTATTCTCAAGAAAATCATCTAACACATGCTCAATATTCAAGACTCTGTGAAAACCCTCACTCAAATGATTAGCATAAAAAATAGATTCGCTAACAACACACTCAGTCAACATGCAGTCAGAGTGATCAGACACAACAACTTCCTCAACATTTTTTCTCAAAAACAGAAAACTATCATAAGACAGATCATTCTTTTTAACAGAAATAGAATCAACAATCATCTTATATGAACCAACATTCTTCACATTCTCAGAATCAGAAAAAGAAACACCAAGAGATATATTAGAAGAAGAACCAAGCGCAACCAATATTTCACAATCCTAAGCCTATTCCTATTATTATGCTCAGAAGGTCTAATTTCTACTTAATCAACCCTAAACCTCTTATCCTCAATACCAAAAGCATTTATAGGATCAAAAAATGTGGAAAATTACTTTTTCATCATCCACTTGCAATGCTAGCTTACCTCGATGCATGCTCACCTCTACCTTGCTCGGGGCTAAAAATGGCCTCCCTAAAATGATCGGTATCTCCTCATCCTCCTCCATATCTAGGACCATGAAGTCTGTAGGAAAAATGAACTTGTTAACTCTAACAAGCACATCCTCCACTATACCTTTAGATCGATCAATAAGCTGGACGATAATATCAGTTGGCTAAATTTTTTACAGTCCAAGTTTCCTAAACAAAGAATAAGGCATGAGGTTAATTGATATGAATTCCCTTGACAATCACTATCATATCAAAGAAGGAGATCATGGAGAACAAACAATTATTATGAAGACTAATTATTTATGGTTTTAGTATTCAAATTTAGTTTCCATTTTGTATTCATTAAAAGTGCACCAAATTGTAGAATCCATGTAATTAGTTAGTTGGAGAGTTCCATTAATGTGGGTAGTTGGGAAGCTCATTAATTAGTTGGTTGGGAAGTTCAATTAATGAGGGTAGTTGGGAAGCCCATTTAATGAGGTAGTTGAGTTCCTTGCCTATAAAAGGACGTTGTATTGCTTGTAAGAAGAACAACTTTGATGAAGTTTCAATGAAATTGAGTCTTTTGAGCCTAAAGGCCATGAGCAACTTTCTTTGCATATCTTGTGTTTAGATTTGCATGCAAGGATCATTCAAGTGGCGTTGATCAAACGACTTGTGGAGTGATTCGAATCTTGAGTTTAGTAACGTGTTTTCTATACTCTTGATATTGATCATCGAGTTAAATCCGTTTCTATCTCCTTCCTTGGGATGAAATCATCTTGATTTGGGGTTTTTGGGTTTTAGATCTAAAGGTCTTGTTCCTAAACAAAGGTTGTTAGATCTAATTCTTGGGAATTTCGTATCATTTGGTATCAGAGCTTTAGGCTCAAGATCGGATATATGTTTCCTTTGCGTTTGTTTTTAATTTGTTTTTGGTTTTCTTGTTCTATTTTTTTAAAATCTGACCAGTTTCGTACTCTGAGAAAAAGCACCAAAATCTCATATTTACGTACGTCTTTTCATATTGATGTCTTCTACAAGTATTTAGATCTATGTCTAAGCTAAAATTCTCTCTTCTTTGAGATCTTCAAAATCGGCTTTCTTGAGGGTGAAACATTCGTATTTTGAAAATCTGTCAGAAGAAAACTGCAAACCCGAGAGCTAATTTCATTCTGTCCAAAAATTAAAATACAAAAAAAGTGTTATTTTAATTCTTCGTTTCATGTTGACATCTTCTACTATCTTTTAGATCTTGATCTGTTCTTTACTAGAACTACCATCTAGTAGTAAGTATAGAGTATCGTCTCCATAGGGATTAGTTTTCTTTAGACCTTAATTAAGTATTGTAGATACTTTTACCCAATTTTATTTAGAGAACCTAACTTTGGAATCAAGGGAAAATAAAATCTAAACTAGTATATACATGCTTTGGAGTTCAATTTTGAGAAACATGAATGATTGATTTCATTAAGCCCGACTTTGAATTAAATTATGAATTGAGTTATAAACAACAACTGATAAGAATCATGTGTTCCACAAGTTCCAATCGAACCTATAACGCGAACCATGGCCAAGAAGCTTCAACAAGCATTCATTCTTCATCTATAGAATTGGATAGGCTTGACTCAACCTCAATTTCATGTGTTACAACCTCATTCAAGTATGAAAGTACCACTTGGAGCTTTGGAGGTCAATGTGTGCAAGATTAAAGTTGACCATGGATGATGTGAACCAAGGAACATCTATTATCATGCCTCAAAGTCCAATTACAAGATAGCACATTTCTTTTATGTTTTAATTGTAGTTGGAGAGTTCATTTAATAAGGTAGTTGGGGAAGTGATAATTTAAATGCACTAGAATTCATTGTCTATAAAAGAAATTTATCATGACTAATGAACAACACAACATGGATGAATGAAAACAAGAATCTCATGTTTGAGACCTTTTTATTAGAAATCTAGCAACATACCTTTGCCATTTCTAAGTGTTCTTGCAATTCTTGTGATAGATTGCAACCGAGCCATTCAATCAAGCCTTGATCAAGTTTTATTGTGGAGTGACTCAATCCAGAACAATATTTCCCAATCTTGCTTCTGGATCTTTGATCTTAAGAGGTAATCAAATTCTAACATTCTCTCTTGGTTGATACAAAATTTGCATAAACAAGTGTAAACTCTTTGATTCAAAGGTTTTTGCTTCAAAAGCTTGGATCTTTGAGCTGAGAATTAGGGTTGCCTTATCAACAACCTTAGGCCAAGAATTACTAAACTATCTAATTGACTATCTCAATCCCAATTGAACTCAGGCAAAGATTCAAATCAACCTCTCGATCTATTTCTACTACTAAGCATGACATTAAGACATCGTTTTTAAGGCGTCTAGTATTTACCTACTCATTCTCATGCAACACATTAACCCTAGTCATGCATCTAATGTTCTTAACTAAATTTACTCTTTCGAGCTAAATTTAATCTAACATGCATAGCTATGGCCAAAAACTTAGACAATTAAAACAAGATGTATAAAAGACATTACTAAATGCTATAATTCAAAACTAAACAAAGTCTTACAAGATACAACCATCCACAAGTCAAAAACTTAAATGCACAATACATACTCAGTCCACAAAAATCCTAAATTCAAAAGATAAGGCAAAGGGAAAAAGAGAAAAAATCTAAGAGACGCGTGCCAACACTCGTTCCGAACGTGATGTCCATGATATCGAGCTTTGAGTTTCCTCGTCGGCTCTCTAAAGGTCTCCTCTAGGTCCCAAGACAATATAGAAATCAAATTTAGGGTTTCTGGTCTCTCAAAATGGCTCACTTTAGATGAAATACAAACTTCCCTTTTATAGAGTCGAGAGAGCGTTGCAAGGTTGTCCCTTTAAAGTTTATAAAAAAAGGAAAAAATAAATTTGGCTAGCATTGCAACGCTATGGACAGCATTGCAATGCTATACCCTCGGGTCCAATAGCCTTGTTCTTCCTCTTCAACACTTCAATCCTCAAATATAGCTTCAAATTGCTTAAATTCATCCAAATACTCTACAATTCTCTGTTTTACTCCAAATGCACGGTTTCTGCAAAATATACATTTACAAATGAAAACACATAATCATAGCAAAACTAGATAAAACTAAGCCCAAGAATAGCACTATTTTGCATGCTATCATTACACAATAGTAAAATGGTACGTTTGGGTAGCGTTGCAATGTTGTCCCTAGCGTTTCAACAGTACATCGACAACAACTATTTATTTAACGTTTCATGGTCGAATTTGGGGAGAACAACTTTAGGGTTTTGTCCCTTTTTACGATTTCTTACCTTCTTGGGAATTGTGGAGCATGAATCAAAGTGTTTGGGAGCGACTTTTGAGTCTTAGGAGAGCAAAATTCGAGGCAGAAGTTGATAATTCAACAACGATAGTCTTCTTTACTCATTCTTCCTCTGTTTTATGTTTCTTAGGGCGTAAAAATGGGAATACTGTATGTTGAACATTATAGGCTGAATTCATTTGTTTAAGGGTTAAGAGCACAATTATGTTTGTTTTTATGGTGTAATTGATACTATTGTCTTTTTAATTACTTGCTATATTTCATTTAATTGAATTGTTCTTAATGCTTATTTTCATTCGGCCAGTAATGAGTTGATTATAGTCCTAATTTGAGCTTAAAAGTGAGAATTTAGGATATACCTAATTCAATTAACACCTTTAAATTGCCTAAGTGACATAGGAATAATAATTATGGGTGATGCTTAATATGAGTGGACTTAATCTTAATTAATTAATCAATTAACACTAAGGACACTTATGTGAGCAATTAATTAAGCGTGTTTAATTGAGACCGAAAGGAGATGTCGATCGGTTTGGCTCTAGGCTTATGAAATTGGTAAGATTAATTAAATGGCATGTTCAATTCCCATAAATGCAACCTAATAGTACTCGATCCCTTAAACTCCCCTTGATTTGGTATCTCCAACCCTTTAATTTGCCTTGTAGATACTTTTATTTTTTTCCTAAGCATTCTTCTATCTTTAGTTTTAGCCCTAAATAATTTCAATCACGAGTATTGCAAATAATAAATTAACTAAAAAGGACTCCATTCTTTCTTCCTTGTGGGATACATATACTAGGTACTCTTCTGCTGTTTTATATTACTTTGATCACATGCACTTGCATGTACACCCGATCAAGCACTTCCTTAGTAACTCTTTAAACCGTTCCCATGCTTCACTAAATGTCTCGTCATAAAATTGTCTGAATGCCACTATTTCAGTTCTATACTTTGGATTCTTTGTTGGAGGAAGGTACTTTAAAAGAAATTTCTTTGCCAGATTGTTCTATGTAATGATAGATCCTAAATAAAAAGTGTTTAACCATGTCTTCGCTTCATCTCTAAGAGTGTCTTTTGATATACCTTGTTTCTTGAATAAATCACTAACACTTAAGAATGACTTTAGATACAGGTGAGGGTCTTCAGAAGGTAAACCATGGAACTGTCCTACAGTTTGCAACATCTGTAACATGATTAGCTTCATCTCGAAGCCTGTTGTCTAAATTTCTTGTCCAGCTATCCCAATATATAATCCATCAACGTGGGAACCGCATAAGCCTTGTTGGCTTTTTCCCTGTCATTGCAAGAAGAACAGGGTTCTCGGTCGCATCTCCCTAGATTAACTGGTTGATCTCTTCTCACTTTAGGTTGTGGTTGATTCTCATTATTAACAGATCCTCCTTGTGGTCTAGGTGGTATAAGTGGATTTTGTCTTTCCATCGAATTTCGCCTATCTCTTTGTACTCTTCTCCTTACGTGAAATGTTCTCTCAATCTCAAGATCAAGTCAAAATTCCAAATCAAGGAACTCATTAATACACCACTAACAACACCTATAATGAGTTCAAAACAGCTAATTCATATTCAATAAAGCACTAGCTCACTAAAAATTAATTATAGCAAAGAAAAAATTATACTAATCCCTGGTAACGACACCAAAAACATGATACGTGCTAATGTATAGATTATTCTAGCAATAATCTGTGTTATAATATGAGCAAGTATACACATAAGTTATAGTAAGCAAAAAGGTAAATTATTGTATCCATGGAGACTAGCAACTTTTCAATTCAACAAAAATTAATTTCCAGGACACTTAATGGGTAACCAAAATATATATGGTCATTGCTAAGAAAAACTAACATGATTGAGTAAAAATAAATGTTAAAACATAGAATAAAACTGAGTTAAACTGAGTAAATACTAAGATGCAAGGGGTTTATATTGTAAATTAAGAGAGGTTCAGATTAGGAGTTAATTCATACATTAATAGAAATTATAGTTGAAGCAGTCACTAAGCTTACTTGATTCAAAACAGTATCGTTGTATACTCTCGAATCACCTAAAATTAGTTGTTTAACTCCCGTTAAACTCCCATACCAAGCTTACTATTTTATTAGTGCGTTAGGTGAGTTATTATTCCTAATACCCTCACTTAGACAACTTCTAACCCAATGAAGGCTAGCATGGTTTTCAAGCTATCGACTCTTCCTATTTCTCTCAAAAATCAAAAGAATGTTGCAATGACTTAGTTGGCTAGATAAAGTCAAGCTTAATCGCTAAAAACTCTTGAAAACAAAATGAGAAAGCAAAGGAAGCTTTACTTACAAAATCAATTAAATGAAATCATCCCTTAATCCTCACCGTATGGTGAATAGTTCATGATACAAATAAAAAGAACAATAAAACTAAACAAAGCTTACATAACGGTCTGTATTGTAAAAAAAATAACAGCTAAAAGATTAGAGAAGAAGAAGAAAATGGAAAATACTCCGTAAGGTAAATGCTTCCATGATTCTATCCCATGGGTATGGCTTTCCTTCTCAATAAGCTTTCTGTCAATAACTGCTCCCTTGAAAACTGCAACTTCCACCTTCCAATTTGCCTTAAGAAAAATCTTTGCTCCCTCTTTTAATGGTCTCCCAAATGAAAATCAGGGCTGATTAGACGTTTCATGCGAAATGGAAGCTTCCAATTGGCTCCATCATCTGATTTGGAATATACGATTCCAGCTTAATTAACGAGCGATCTCACGTACGAATTTCGTACAAACTCCAAATCAAGAATTGGCTCTAGGAGACATACGCACTTCAGCATCCTCCACCTTCTTGACACATGTTTTATTACTTGGCTTCATCCAATTTACCATCTCCAAATTGTATCTAAATTCATTAAGAAAATTAGTCCAATGACAATGAATTATAATTAGCAAGCACCAAGCAATAATGACTATGAAAAAAGACAGTTCTGTTAAGAAAATAAGCACTAGCTCTCCTAAATCCACCAATATTAAGCCATAAATGCTACTCCATAACTCTTATTTGACGAGTTATAAGTTGTCGGCAATGGTGGTGTTGGGGGTCACTGGCAGTATCTGGTGGTGATCTTTGATAGCTACACTAGGGTCACTGGCTTGCGATCATCGGTGGTTGTTGTGGTGACTGTAGAATCCAGTAGTAACCAGCAGTTGGTGGTGAAATTCGGTTGCCGCTAGTATGTGTTGCCGGCAACAGTGGTCACCTGTGGTGATTACGACGTCAATATCCGATGGTAATTGTCAGTGGTTGTCGGTGGAAACGGTCGCCAGTAGTAAGGTGGCGATGGATGGTGATGAAATCTGGTGGTCGTCGGTATCTGTTGCTGACGGTGGTGATGGTCGATGATGGTCGCTCGCAGTGACCAGTGGTGGTTGCTGATAAGCACTAATTTGGTGCTATATTTCTACCTTTATTTATCTAGTTTTATGATATAATTGTGAGCTTTTATGAGGATTATTCATGTATTTCAGAAAACCAAGCAACTGAAAGCGAAATTGATGAATTCAGAGTATCATATAGCCTATGGAGCTTAAATGGGTTAATTTTAGAGGCTAAGTACAAGGAATGACATTGCCATAGCTGTTGTGGCTGAGAGGGTAGCATCATAACGCTGGAAATGGCATTGAGATGCTCCATTTCATCATGCAAACCTGAGAGCTAGCATTCCAATGCTACCCTATGGTGTAATAGTAAAATGGTGTGTTTGGGCTGAGTTGCAACGCTGCGTTGACAGCAATGATTTATTCATCATTTTGTGGCTGAATTTGGGGAGACCAACTTTAGGGTTGTTGCCTTTTTTACGATTTCTTACCTTATTGGGATCTGTGGAGCATAGATCTGAGTGATGGTAGTGATTTTTGAGGCTTGGTAGTGCGGAATTTGAGGCAGAAATAGAGAATTCGACGACGACGGTCTTCTCTACTACTTTCTTCCTCTGTTTTATGTTCCTTAGTGTTGTAAGAATGGGTTTACTATGCTATATGTTGAACATTATGGGCTGAATTCGTTTATTTAGGGGTTAAGAACACAATTAGGTTTATTTTTTATAGTGTAATTGATACTGATGTCCTTGCTAGAGTGATGTGAAATTATGCAATTTTAGGATGTCAATGCGCAACTGTACACATTCATTTTATAGCAAGTGGCAAGTAAAATTATCGTATCCACAGAGACTATTAATCCTTCTAATTATCCTAAATTAATTCTTAGTAACTCAGTTGGTAACCATTCAAAATTATCAATGGGAATGAAATAAAAGGAATCACAAATGCTGGAACAAAATTAATGCTAAAGCATGCAACAACAGAGTAAAGATTCAGAAAACAGGTAATGATTAACTTGTGCTTTAATTAAACGAAAGGCTCGGATTAGAGGTAAGTCATGCATTAGTTAAATTACAAACTGAGTACACATTCATTCCATTCGATTCACTACAGACTACACGATATTCTCCCGAATCACCGAATATATGTTGTCGCAATTAAATTACTTCAGCACCATAAACCCACTGTACTTTATGTGCGTTAGGCGAGTGGCTATCCCTAACCTACCCACTTAGTTAGCTACTAACCTTAACAAGAGGCTAACGTGGTTTTCAAGTTTTCAGCCCCTCCTATTCTTCCCAGAAATCAGAGGGACGATGTTCATAATGGCTGGCCAAGCGGAAACAAACTAAGAATAAAACCCCTTAAAAACCAAATCGAAGGAGATAAAGTCTACTCAACTATAACATTAGCTAAAAACAATCATCCTTTAATCCTCACCTTATGGTGATTAGTTCATGCTACAGGAAAAACGGAAAAACAGTAGAAATGTAGACATAATGAAAGTAAATACAGAAAACGACTAAATGACAGAAGAAAATATAGCAGGAGAAGTCGAAATGCTGCCCCAAGTTTCTTGACCCAGCATCGGCGTCTTTCCGACTGGAAACCTTCCGTTTTGGGCAAAACTCCGGTCGTAGCTCTATGGTCGACACCCTTCTCCTCCTCTGCTTCCTCTCTTCTGTTATTTCGGGAACCTCACTTCTCCTTCTCCTCCTTTAAAACCAAAAATGGCTGCCCCATTATAAAAGTCACCCTTTATGAAAACGAGGGCTGATTAGACTTGTCCTTGTGACGTGGCAGGCTCTGGTTGGCTGAAAACATGTGACTAGACTGACAGATTCCAGCTCAATTAATGAATTGCTCCCACGTGCGAATTTCGTATAAGCCTGAATCGCGAAATTTGCTCCAGCAATTAGTTGTAAAACTGCTGTTCTTGGCTTCTTGAGTCCTCATTAATCCAACCTAATTTAATCACATAAAAGACCTTAATTAGGATAACTTTGCTCTAATAAAAATATTACTATATCAAAATTAGTCCTAGAGCAAAATGACTCCATGCTAGGGAATTTCCAAGATATAATGAGATAAAATATGGCAATTTAGTCCAAAAAATACAAGATATAACTCTTAATTTAAGAGTTATCAAACCCCCAAACTTGAATCCTTACTCGTCCTCGAGTGATGCTTCCTTCACCTGCACATGTCAAAAGCTACTTCTACTTGGCCACTGAATTCTTATATGCATTCCCACCATTATAGTGATGCTCCAGCATCAAACTTGCTCCTTCAACTCAATACATACTGTCCTGCTTCAAGATTTCAAATTATTTTCTTTTGCACATGCCTAAGAATTAACTAGACATCTTTTAGCTCCAAAGCTTTTATCACTTAGAAGTTCTAATCCTCAAGCTCATTATGCAATCCCAAACCAAACTTACACAAGAGTGCTTCCCCTCTAAGACTAATCTTTTAAGCTAGCACCAAACTTGCACTTTTTTTTTTTTTTTTTTTTTTTTTGAGATACTACTCTCTTGAAGATCCTTGAAGTCATAGCCCTATTTCTTGGAATGACAACATTTTATGATAAAGTTCACCCTAGCTTTCAGGCTCATCACCTCATAGGCATAACACTCATTCCACTTATTTTCTAAGATTGGCCCTCATGTCACTCCCCTCTTGCTTCTCAGAATGGCAACATTTTATGATGAAGCTCACCTGTGCTCTAGGAGAGTTGTGACTATTAGGCTAACACTCATCCCTTGCTTCCTTTTTCTCTTTTTTTTTTTTTTTTTTTTTCTTTTCAAAGCTTCTTCATGCAGCTTATACCTTCGTTCCAGAATGCTAACACTTTTTGGTGAAAACATCTAGCTACGAGCACAAGCTACACAGAGATTGCTCTAGCAAAACCCTTTTTCTGAGCTAACTTTTTTTTTTTTTTTTTTTTTAACAACCTAACAGGCTGGGTTTGCTTGCAAGGGAGAGGAGTGCATCTTAGGAGCGGAAGAGGAGTGCTCCCTAAGAGTAGATCCTAAAAAAAAAAAAAAAATTAACAAGCAAAATCTTCAAAAATGCTCTAGCAACTTCAACACGCCCCCCCCAAACTTAAATCGCTCATTGTCCCCAATGAGAGAAAGTAAAGGGAAGACCCCCAAACTTATTACAAGCTGGCTAAACATACTAGAATTGGACAGGAAAGTAAACTTGGTATCCTTTGGTTGGGAATGAGCATTCCTAGACTTCTAAGGTTTAAAAGGAATGGCTCTATAAGAATCTATTTAAAACTTAGGACTTCTTCTGCAAAAGATTCAGTAACCTAAAATGCTAAATCATTAGCAATCATCCAGCAGCTTTGAATATAGGAACAAATTTGACTAAGCAGAAGAATTCAAGGTACAAGCAGAGCACAGCTTAATTAATATGCAATTTCTAATTATGCTCCAGCAATCTAATTGCTTTAACAACAGGCTTAGGCAAGAACAATTCATTCAACACTTAATTTAAGAGCAAGGAGGCTGAAACAAGATATGCTTTCAATTACTACTAGCATAAGAGATCATGACTTACAAAATTAAAACTGGGAGTAGCTTTTCTTTTTCTCATTCTAAGTCCTAACTTCTAAAAACTTAAACTTAAACAAAACAAGAACAACTACTAAAGTAGAAATAAACATAAGCAAGAACTAAGTATAGACAAACAAAGGCAGAGAGATAAGCAAATGATTAAAGGAAGACAGACTACATCCCTTCTCCTTCTTCTTCGGATGAGTCTTCAATATTTTCTTCAAAAAAAAAGATTCTGAAAATTGCTCTGTCTTTAAAGTTGTCGTACCAACTGCATTTAATTCCTTAACCGAAAAAGGAATTTTCTCTGTCCTTCCCCTTTTAAAAAAATATGTTTCCTTTTTTATTTACAAACTCACAAAAGACAAAATAAACGATCTGCACAATAAAGAAAACCATTAAACTCCTAAAGTAAATAAAATAAAATAAAATAAAACTCAACTAACACAATAAATTTTGGAGCGTAAAAATATTCAATAATACACAATGCTCCAGCAAAATCTTTGTTTTGTCATTCTTCCTTCAAACTCAGGGAAGCAAGCTTCCGCTGAATTTCTTCTCCCCAATAATGTTTGATGCGATGGCCGTTCACCTTGAATGTTCTGCCATCTTTCTCATCCTGCAAAGTTATTGCACCATGGGGAAATACCTCCACAATTATGAATGGACCCGACCATCTAGACTTAAGTTTTCCTGGAAATAGTTTTAGTCTAGAATTGAACAGTAAAACTCTTTGTCCTTTCTCAAAATGCTTCGGCAAAAGCCTTTTATCATGCCACGATTTAGTTTTCTCCTTGTATAGCCTGGAACTTTCATAAGCAGCATGCCTCATCTCATCTAACTCATTAAGCTGCAGCAACCTTAATGCTGCATCATGAGTATAGTCAAAATTCAACTTTTTCAAGGCCCAAAATGCTTTGTGCTCTAACTCTACAGGTAAATGACAAGCTTTACCAAAGACTAACCTGTATGGTGACATACCTAAAGGTGTTTTGTACGCTGTCCTATATGCCCAAAGAGCATCTTCCAACCTATTGGACTAATCCCTTCTATTTGGATGCACAACTTTTTCAAGTATCCCCTTTATCTCTCTATTGGATAACTTTATTTGGCCATTAGCTTGTGGGTGATAAGGTGTTGAGACCCTATGCTTAACATGATATTTTGCTAATAGATTGCCAAGCATCTTGTTAACAAAATGGGTCCCTTCATCACTAATTAAAACTCTAGGTGTGCCAAATCGTGTAAAAATGTGCTTATGCATGAATTTCAAAACAGTTTTAGCATCATTTACAAGACAAGCCACAGCCTCAACCCACTTTGATACATACTCAACAGCCATTAAAATATAGAGATTGCTAAAGGAAGGAGGAAATGGTCCCATGAAATCTATACCCCAAACATCAAACAATTCAACCTCTAAAATGTAAGTTAAGGGCATTTCATCTCTTTTGACTATCATTCCTCTCCTTTGATAAGTATCACATGTTCTACTAAAAAAATGTGCATCTTTAAAAATTGTAGGCCAATAAAAACCTGATTGGAAGACTTTTGCTGTCGTGCGTTGCCCTCCAAAATGTCCACCGTATGGAGAAGCATGGCAATGCTCAAGAATTGATTGAATTTCACTTCCAAAAACACACCTTCTATAAATATTGTCAGCACAATGTCTAAACAAATATGGATCATCCCAAAAGTAAAATTTTACCTCATGGAGAAACTTTTTCAATTGCTGTTTAGACAATTCAGAAGGTAAAATGTTAGCAGCCAAATAATTAGCAAAATCAGCGTGTCACACCCCCTCCCAGCTCACTTGCCTAATCCTAGGAAGGAATGCGAAGACAGAGAATAGCAGCCCTCTTACTGCCACTCCCTGCCCAACCTAACATTAACTTGAAATTGTATACAACGAAGCATATATGAACTAGTAAAATTGAGCGCACAGTTGCACACCTGAATAAGATGCAATCATTTTTCCATACTAGGTTTTCATAACAAGTCATAACATACTTAAGTATTACACCCCGACTAGAATGCTTTTATTTCAAAACTATATACAGGTGGAAGTATATATACAAGGAGCTAAGTGGCGTGGTGGCAAACAGGTCTTGTCGAGGCTAAGCACCGGGAACTCGTTTGCTACCTGGGGAGAGAAAACATGTTGAAAACGTGAGCTGGGAAGCCCAGTGAGTGACTATTTAATAAGTTATGCGTTCATAGGTAAAGTATCAAAAGTAATTAAACAATGTCGCCAAATTATAGGCTTTAAGCACCACGATAATCAATGCATCAAAACTCATGATAAAGAAAACTTGTAGCATGATACCCTAGCTATGGTAGAGTCCTCTCTAACCAACAACTTCAATACCTCTCTCTCGTGCACGTGGTATGCCATTTAGGCTCACTGGTCTCCCCTAATACCTTCTCCATGTCCTTCAGTATTGGGGTCAGACCAACTACCACCCGAATACCTTCTCACTGTCCTTCAGTATCGGGGGTCAAGTTTTCTCCCTCCCAAGTACCTTCTCCGTGTCCTTCAGTACCGGGGGTTAATAATATACGAGGGCATGCTTTAAATAGTTAGGAAACATGTTTTGGAATCACATTCAGCAAGTTCTCAACATAAACACAAACTTTCATCATTAAACAAGCTTCCAACTTCAAGTGTAGTTCATCGTATGATTAAAAGAGAACTCATTAACCAAACTCATTTTTCGTGTTCTCAACGCATAAATTCTTTAACATAGCCAAACCATCATACTTTAAGTTTCAAGCAATTCAAACATGTTTTAGAGTGGATTAATGCATGGTTCTTCCAAGAAAAACCCTACTTCCAAACTTAGGTTTCATGCTTGAACGCGGAGTAACAAACTAGTTACAATTATGCTTAACTTTCAACACCGACATTTATTAGTAGGAATTCAATGAAAAATGAATATAACTTAGTTTAAGCATGCTTCAATATCCATCACTAGTAAGCTTTTGAATAAATAAAGATCAACGCATAGGTTTTCAAACAAAATTACTCACGAACACCGGAAGGCTCCCAAGGCTTATAAGCTTCTCCTATCTTCGTTTGCCCTGAAAATGAATTCCATAACATTAATCCCTTTTGCTACTTGGCCCAAAAATTGATCTAACTCAGTCACATAACTCATAGGATAGTAATTGCACACACTTGGCAATAGTGTATAACAAATTGGAACACAACTTCCTTAAGCTCTCTAGACCCCTCTGTTTTGAGCCAAAAATTACAGATTTGACTTCCAGCATGAGTTTCTCAAAATTTAGCAAAACAACCACCAAATTTTATTTGATAAACCTCAAGTACAACATCTTAGCTTACTTACCTAGGGGTTTCAGCTTCTAATTCCTCCTCAAAAGTTGAAAAGAAACTGATTTCTTCACACTGTTCTGCTACCCGAAAACTGTTAAATTCCAGGTTCAACTTTCAGCTTGGGTTCCTCAAAATTTAGCAAAACAACCACCTAATATTTTTTGATAAAACTCAAGTAAAACATCTTAGATTACTTACCTCAAAGTCTCAGCTTCTAATTCCTCCTCAAGAGTTGAAAAGAAACTGATTTCTTCACACTGTTCTGCTACCCGAAAACTGTTAAATTCCAGGTTCAACTTTCAGCTTGGGTTCCTCACAATTTAGCAAAACAACCACCTAATATTTTTTTATAAACCTCAAGTACAACATCTTAGATTACTTACCTCAAAGTCTCAGCTTCTAATTCCTTCTCAAGAGTTGAAAAGAAACTGATTTCTTCACACTGTTCTGCTACCCGAAAACTGTTAAATTCCAGGTTCAACTTTCAGCTTGGGTTCCTCAAAATTTAGCAAAACAACCACCTAATATTTTTTTGATAAACCTCAAGTACAACATCTTAGATTACTTACCTCAGAGTTTCAGCTTCTAATTCCTCCTCAAGAGTTCAAAAGAAACTGATTTCTTCACACTGTTCTGCTGGCCGAAAAACTGGGAACACCTCTCGGTTTTCTTACATTTTCACGACCTTATTATTCATATTTTCTCACAAAATTTTCCAGACCTAATATTCATTCAATTTCTGAGATTTTGGCTCAAGAATCATCGAATTTGCTCAAGTGGATTGAGAGATATGACTGTTTTAAGTTTATCCACTTCCTAGAGCTTCCAGCTGTCTACTGCAGTCACAAGTGTTGGACAGCTCATCCTTCCACTATAACAAAAAAATCTCCAACGAAAATGTAACTAAAATGGTCAGCTCCTCCTTCTCTCTTTAGACTTTAAGCCCCTTTCAATCCACCTAAATTGTAAAGAAATTTTAACTAAATTAATTAGAAATTACAGCTTTTGTATTCAACACAACATACACCTAATGTGTACCCAACTTGCTCATGACCTTAACTTACTTCAACTCAACTTTTAATATGCTTATCCCAATGCGTAACCTGTCTCCTTATGAAGCTTTGTGTACGTTAATATCCACAACTTAGGAGATTCCCAAATTCTACCACGACATCGTTTAGTGCAACCTATATCAATTTGCATATGTCAAAACATCATATATGAGCACAATATGAACAAAAGAGAGTTTAGGGCTTACACAGCGTACCAAGGAATTTCGTTGTCCCGCACTTCTGAGACTACCAACAATTGTTCATCTAGAAATGCATCTGCTATCTCAGGTTGTTGCAGCAACTGGGTTTGCTGCTCTATTCTCGACAAATGGTCTACCACTTGATTCTCTGACCCTTTCTTGTCTTTTATCTCTAGGTCAAACTCCTGCAAAAGCAACACCCATCTTATTAGCCTTGGTTTAGCATCTTTTTTTGCCAACAAGTATTTTAATGTCGCATGATCGGTGTAAACCACCACTTTGGTCCCAATGAGATACGATCTGAATTTTTCCAAAACGAATACCACAGTTAGGAGCTCTTTCTCTGTAGTGGTATAATTCATCTGAGCTTCATTCAAGGTTTTGCTGGCGTAATAAATTGGATGGATTGTTCTGCCATTTCTTTGCCCCAGCATAGCTCCTACTGCGTAGTCACTTGCATCACACATTACTTCAAATGGCATACTCCAATTTGGTGCAACAATGATTGGTGCATAAACTAATGTTGTCTTCAAGGTGTTAAATGCCCCTACACATTCCTCAGAAAATTGGAATGGTCGATTGACTTCAAGTAAAGTACAAAGCGGCTTGGATATTTTTGAAAAATCCTTGATGAATCTTCGATAAAATCCAGCATGCCCAAGAAAACTCCGTACTCCTTTTACTGATGATGGTGGCTCCAACTTTTCAATGATCTCTACTTTTGGTTTATCAACTTCAATTCTTGCCTTAGAAATTTTGTGCCCAAGGACAATTCCTTCCTTGACCATGAAGTGACACTTTTCCCAGTTTAACACTAAGTTAGTCTCTTCACATCTCTGCAATACCTTACCCAAATTTTCTAAACAGGATTGAAAAGATTCTCCAAATACTGAAAAATCATCCATAAATACCTCCATTATAGACTCCACCATATCTGAAAATATGGCCATCATGCAGCGCTGAAAAGTTGCTGGAGCATTACACAACCCGAAAGGCATTCTTCTAAAGGCAAATGTTCCATAGGGGCAAGTAAATGTTGTCTTCTCCTGGTCTTGAGGAGCAATGGTAATCTGATTATACCCCGAATACCCATCAAGAAAACAATAATAAGCTTGCCCTGCCAACCTATCCAACATCTGATCAATAAACGGCAGTGGAAAATGATCCTTCTTGGTGGCTTTGTTCAATCTCCTATAATCCATACAAATCCGCCAACCTGTTACTGTTCTAGTTGGAATCAACTCATTGGCTTCATTAACAGTCACAGTCATACCTCCCTTTTTAGGAACACACTGCACAGGACTTACCCAATTGCTATCAGCAATTGGATAAATGATTCCAGCATCCAACCATTTGATCACTTCCTTTTTAACCACTTCCTTCATTGCAGGATTAAGCCTTCTTTGATGTTCAATGGTTCTGAAATATCCATCCTCCAAATTAATTTTATGCATGCAAAAGGAAGGACTTATACCCTGTATATCTGCCAATGTCCATCCAATTGCCTTCTTGTATTGCTTCAGCAATTCTAAAAGCAGTAGCTCATCCTCGGGTGAAAGATTTGCTGAAATAATGATTGGCAAAGTTTCTTTTTCTCCCAGGTATGCATACTTTAAATGTGTAGGGAGGGGTTTCAATTCTAACTTAGGAGGCACCTTGATTGATGGTTGAATTGGTGGAGATTCTCTATCTGCAAGCTCCAATGATTCAAATAACCTCCTATACCCTGGAAATTCTGCCACACTATTCACTTCAGATCTTTTGCTGCAGCTGTCTAAATCTTCTGTTGGAATCTCTTCAAACGTTAGATCATGCTGCTCTAGCAAATTAAGCTCAAAATTTTCTTTTATCACATCATCAAGGATGTGAATAGCTGAACAATGTTCTCTCTCCGCTGGGCATTTCATAGCATCTAACACATTAAATTTCACCTCCTGATCATCCACAGTCAATGTAATTGTACCCTTAGCCACATCAACTACTGTACCTCCAGTTGCCAAGAAAGGTCTCCCTAAAATGATTGGTACCTCTTTGTCTGCTTCATAGTCCAGAATGATGAAATCAGCTGGAAAAATAAATTTATCCACTTGCACCAATATGTCTTCAATCTTCCCTTCAGGATATGTGATTGACCTATCAGCTAACTGTAAAGTTACAGTGGTTGGTCTTGCCTCTCCAATGCCTAATTTCTGGAAAATAGACAAAGGCATAAGATTTATGCTGGCACCTAAATCACAGAGGGCTCTTCCTACTTCTTTTCTTCCAATTGACACTGGTATTGTAAATGATCCAGGATCTCGAAGTTTAGGAGGAATAGGATTTACAACTATAGCACTACATTCCCCTGACAAAGGCACAACCTCAAATTCCATTGGTCCCTTCTTCTTGGTTAGGATATCTTTAAGGAATTTTGCATACTTTGGCATTTGCTCCAGAGCTTCTACCAAAGGAATGTTTATATGAAGCTGTTTAAAGATATCGAAGAATTTCTTGAACTGCTGATCCTGATTTTTCTTCTTTAATCGCTGAGGGAATGGTGGTGGTGGTGGCACAAAAGCTAGACTCACAGTAGCTGGCTTCTGTGTTCCTGCTAGGCGTTTTGCTCCAGCACTGTCTTCTACTTCAGCATTCTCAGTATCCTTTGTTTTCTCAATATCCTCTGTACTCTCAGCATTCTCTGTTTCTTCCAGAATCACATTTTCAGGCTCAACTGTGTCTTCCTCTGTCTGCACTGCTGATTCTTTACTTTTCTGTTTTTGCTTGCTCAAATTTTCTGTTACAGCAAGAGGTCTTCCACTCCTCAACTCAATCGCTTGTACTTGCTCTTTACCTTCTCTTTTTAGAGTCTCAGTGTCTGAAGGAAGTTTTCCTTGAGGTCTGGCCTTCAACTCACTTGCTAATTGTCCCATTTGAATTTCTAAATTTCTCAAGGAGGTTTGTTGGCTTTGAATTACAGCATCATTCTTGGCCATATACTCCTTCATGAGGCTCTCCAAAGAGATTTTAGGAATTGATTGATTAACAGGCTTTTGATGTGGAAACTGTTGATTTTGCTGCTGTGAAAATCCAGGAGGATACTGCATTCTTTGATGACTTTGATTTGCTGCAGCATTACTTCCTTGACCACTCCAAGAAAAATTTGGGTGGTTTCTCCATCCTGGGTTATACGTGTTGGAATATGGATTGTTCTGCCTCATGTTTTGGTTTCCAACATAATTTACCGAAGCTGGGTTTCCAGGACAGAATTCAAACGTATGCGCTTCCCCACAGTAAACACATGATTCTGCTGTGACTTGATTAACTGACGCAGCATTCTGTGACATGCCCCATTGACATATTCTTCAAAATATTTGCCATGGAAGCAATTTGGGCACTTAATGATGATAATGCATCAACTTCCAACACTCCCTGCTTCTTCTTCCCAGGGTTGCTTCTTACATCTGCCCATTGAGAACTATTGGTAGAAATTCTCTCCAAAATCTCATAGGCTTCATTAAAAGTCTTTGAAAGTAGAGCTCCATTTGCTGAAACATTTACCATGTTCTGAGTATCCAAATTCAATCCGTTGTACAGTGTTTCCATTTGGATGCAATGTGGTAGACCATGGTGCGGGCACTTTCTTAGTAACTCTTTAAATCGTTCCCATGCTTCACTAAATGTCTCATCATCATACTGCCTGAATGCTACTATTTCAGCTCTATACTTTGCATTCTTCGTTGGTGGAAAATACTTTATCAAGAATTTCTCTGCCAAATCGTTCCACGAAGTGATAGATCCAGGTGGAAAAGTATTCAACCACGCCTTTGCTGCATCTCTAAGAGAATATGGAAATAATATCATCCTAAGTGCGTCTTTTGATACTCCTTGCTTCTTAAATGAATCACTCACACTTAGAAAAGACTTAAGATGCAAATGTGGATCTTCAAAAGGTAAGCCATGGAATTGTCCCACCGTTTGCAACATTTGAAACATAACTGGCTTCATCTCAAAATTTGCTGCTTCAATTTCTGGTCCAGCAATTCCAGGATATAATTCATCAAATGTGGGTACTGCATAAGCCCTAATAGCTCTTTCCTTGTCATTGGCTAAAAGAACAGGGTTCTCAGCCATATTTCCCTGATTAACTGGTCGATTTCCTCTCAATTCAGGTTGTGGTTGATTCTCATCGATAGCAGGTCCCACTCGGAGTCCAAGCGGTACAAGTGGATTTTGTCTTTCCATTGGATACTGCCTATCTCTTTGACCAGCTCTTTGAGCTATTCTCCTTAAATGAAATGTTCTCTCAATTTCTGGATCAATTCGAAATTCCAAGTCAGAAGACTTGTTCATACACCACTAACACACCTGAAAGTAAAACCAAACAGCTAATTCAGATTCAATTAAGCACCAGTTCACTAAGAATCAATTTAAGTAAAAAGAAAATGATACTAGTCCCCGGCAACGGCGCCAAAAACTTGATGTCCTTGCTAGAGTGATGTGAAATTATGCAATTTGTCAATGCGCAAGTGTACACATTCATTTTATAGCAAGTGGCAAGTAAAATTATCGTATCCACAGAGACTATTAATCCTTCTAATTATCCTAAATTAATTCTTAGTAACTCAGTTGGTAACCATTCAAAATTATCAATGGGAATGAAATAAAAGGAATCACAAATGCTGGAACAAAATTAATGCTAAAGCATGCAACAACAGAGTAAAGATTCAGAAAATAGGTAACGATTAACTTGTGCTTTAATTAAACGAAAGGCTCGGATTAGAGGTAAGTCATGCATTAGTTAAATTACAAACTGAGTACACATTCATTCCATTCGATTCACTACAGACTACACGGTATTCTCCCGAATCACCGAATATATGTTGTCGCAATTAAATTACTTCAGCACCATAAACCCACTGTACTTTATGTGCGTTAGGCGAGTGGCTATCCCTAACCTACCCACTTAGTTAGCTACTAACCTTAACAAGAGGCTAACGTAGTTTTCAAGTTTTCAGCCCCTCCTATTCTTCCTAGAAATCAGAGGGACGATGTTCATAACGGCTGGCCAAGCGGAAACAAACTAAGAATAAAACCCCTTAAAAACCAAATCGAAGGAGATGAAGTCTACTCAACTATAACATTAGCTAAAAACAATCATCCTCTAATCCTCACCTTATGGTGATTTGTTCATGCTACAGGAAAAACGGAAAAATAGTAGAAATGTAGACATAATGAAAGTAAATACAGAAAACGACTAAATGACAGAAGAAAATATAGCAGGAGAAGTCGAAATGCTGCCCCAAGTTTCTTGACCCAGCATCGGCGTCTTTCCGACTGGAAACCTTCCGTTTTGGGCAAAACTCCGGTGGTAGCTCTCTGGTCGACACCCTTCTCCTCCTCTGCTTCCTCTCTTCTCCTTCTCCTCCTTTAAAACAAAAAACGGCTGCCCCATTATAAAAGTCACCCTTTATGAAAACGAGGGCTGATTAGACTTGTCCTTGTGACGTGGCAGGCTCTGGTTGGCTGAAAACACGTGATTAGACTGACAAATTCCAGCTCAATTAATGAATAACAGCTACCACGTGCGAATTTCGTATAAGCCTGAATCGCGAAATTTGCTCCAGCAATTAGTTGTAAAACTGCTGTTCTTGGCTTTTTGAGTCCTCATTAATCCAACCTAATTTAATCACATAAAAGACCTTAATTAGGATAACTTTGCACTAATAAAAATATTACTATATCAAAATCAGTCCTAGAGCAAAATGACTCCAAGCTAGGGAATTTCCAAGATATAATGAGATAAAATATGGAAATTTAGTCCAAAAAATACAAGCATATAACTCTTAATTTAAGAGTTATCATATACTATTGTCTTTTTAATTTCTTGCTATATTTTATTTAATTGAGTTGTTCTGAATGCCTCTTGTTATTTAGCCAGTAATGAGTTTATTATAGTCCTAAATTGAGCTTGAAAGATAGAATTTAGGATAGACCTAATTCAATTAACACCTTTAAATTTCCTAAGTGACATAGGAATAACAATTAACGGGTGAGGCTTAATATGAGTGGACTTAATCTTAATTAATTAATCAATTAACACTAAGGACACTTAGAGTAAGCGATTAATTAAGCATGTTCGATTGAGACTGAAAGGAGATGTCGACCGGTTTAACTTTAGGCTTATGGAAATGGTAAGATTAATTAAATTGCATGTTCAATTCCCATAAATGCAACCTAATAGAGCTCAATCCCCTAAACTTCCATTGATATGGTAACTCCAACCCTTTGATTTGCCTTCTAGATAGTTTTATTTTTTTCCTAAACATTTCGTTATCTTTAGTTTTAGCCCTAAATAATTCCAATCACGAGTATTCAAAATAATTAATTAACTAAAAAGGACTTCATTCTTACTTCCTCGTGGGATACGATACTCGATACTCTTCTGTCTTTTTATATTACTTCAGTTACATGCACTTGCGTGTACACTTGATCAAGTTTTTGGTATCATTGTCGGGGGAAGAGGCAAAGTTTATTTTAGTTGATTAATATTATGAAGAAAATATGAGGAATTAATTTAGGGGTTTGTAGCAATTTTTGTACATACTTGTATATATATATATTTTTTAAGTTTTGTGTCTATTTTCTGTATTTTTGTTTGTTTTTGTTTTTCTAAGGAGGTTGTTGATAGTGATAAGGTGGCTAATCTTTTACCTTTAGACCTTGAAATTGACAGGACCTGTAGGAGGTTGAAGAAAGAAATCTAAATGACTATGGAAGAATAACACAATGTAGTAGAGAGGAAGTCGATCCGTGATTATTTCCAGCCCATATTCTTGGCAGACCATTATGGGATTGCGCATGTGCCCATCTAGGCGAATAATGTCGATCTGAAGATGGGGCTTATTCAAATGGTATAGGACAACTCATTCAAAGGGCATCCATCGAAGGATTTGTGTTCCCATCTCATATCTTTTCTCGAGATCTATGGCACTATAAAATTAAATGGGTTTCTTTTGATGCAATTAGACTCAGGTTTTTCCCTTTTTCATTGTAGGACAAAGCAAAAGACTAACTCAAATCCCTAAAGCTGACTAGCATATCTTCATTGGAAGAGTTAGCCCAGGCCTTCTTGACGAAGTTCTTTTCCCAAGCCAAGACGACGAAGCTGAGGATGGAGATTAGAACATTATGTCAGCTCGACGAAGAGCAATTGTATGAAAGTTGGGAGAGATATAAGGAAATATTGCAGAAGTGTCCTTAGCAAGATTATCTAGATTGGTTACATGTACGGCTGTTCTATAATGTGTTATTTGCTAGTACTAAGACAATTCTTGATACCGGTGAAGGGGGAAGCTTCCTAGCAAAGAAGGTTGATGAGGCACGTGCTCTATTGAAAGAAATGGCCGCCACAAGTGACGAATGGCCATCAGACCGTTCATCTTCTAAGAGATTCGCTGCAAGCATCTATGAGATAGATGAGGTGAGTGAACTTAAAGCACAATTGGCTTCGTAAATTATGTTTTGAGCAAATTTTCTATTGTAGAAGCCAATCAGTGAATCGTCTTGCTTTTAGTGTTGAATTCTAAAAGCATGGAGGAACAGTCTTTCGAGTAGTGTCAGTATGTGTAAAACAGAGGATATGGGTACTGAGGGAACCAGAATCTACCTAACTTCTATCATCCAGGTTTGTGTAACCATTAAAAATTTTCTTACGCTAACAAGATTAATGTTTTGTAGCCACCTGGTTTTGCAAGACCATCTTCTCAAGAGACAAAGCCAAAACTGGAGGAGATGTTGAATACATTTATAAAGGAGAAACAGGAAGTCAACCAGAAGTTGCAAACCTCTATTTCCATCCTAGTCACTATAGTAAGTGACCATGACACGGTGTTGAAGAGCATGGAGGTGAAGATTGGTTAAATAGCTTCCATCGTAAACACACTTCAGAAGGACAAAATCCCGAGCGACACTGAGGTGAACCCAAGAGAGTAGTATAAGGTGATTACATTGAGGAGTATGACTCAATTAGGCGGCCTTAAGAAGAAGGTGGAAATTGAAAGGGACGAGATTACAAGAGAAGAGGTTGTGGCAGAAAAAACCACATCGAGTAACCTTCATTCTTCTTCTTTTCCTTGTATTATTGCTCATGGCACTAACTCCCAGAAATTAGAGAAGAAAATTGAGAAGAAAGAAAATAAGATGAAAGAAAAGGCATTCACAAAGTTATCGAGAAGAGAAGATTATGAGGCATCAAGGTGTAGGCCATTGGATAAGGGTGCACAAATTAGTTCTCCTAGGAGGCATGGTAAATGCCTAACAGTTGACTACAAGAAGTTACCTTACCCTCATAGGTTTAAGGATGTTAAATTAGATGCCCAATTTGCAGATTTTTTAGATATATTTAAAAAGCTGCATATTAACATCCCTTTTGTAGATGCGCTTGCAAAAATGCTTAAATATAGGAGATTTATGAAGGAAATGTTGTCAAAGAAGAAGTTTGAGGTAAATACAGTGATCAACAAGTCTAAGAAGAGCACTTCAATGCTAAAACAAAAGATGCCCCCAAAACAAAAGGATCCAAGAAGTATTACCATTCCTTATGAAATTGGTAATTTGATTATAGATAGGGCATTATGCGATTTAGGAGCTAGTATTAACCTCATGCCTTTCTCTTTGTTTAGAAAACTTAGACTGTAGGAAATCCAGCCCACTAATATTACCCTCCAATAGTTCGATCGATCGGTTGCAAAACTGAAAGGTATAGTAAAGGATGTGCTTGTTAGAGTTAACAAGTTCATTTTTCTTGTAGACTTAGTTGTCCTGGATATTGAGGAGGATGAAGAGATCTCGATCATAATTGGGAGGCCATTTTTAGCCACGAGCAAAGCAGAGGTGAGCATGCATAGATGTAAGCTAACTCTGCAAGTAGATGATGATAAGGTAATCTTCCACATCTTTGATGCTATTAATGCTTTTCGTTCTGAAGATAAGAAATTTAGAGTTGATTTAGTAGAAGTGAGACCTTTAGAGCAAAGTAATAGAAATAGACATCGGGATTTCTAAATGTTGGATGCCCCTAATTCTTCTTTTGATATCTCTCCTACTGTTTCGTTGTCTGATTCTGGAAATTTAAGAAATGTTGGTTCTGATGTGATGGTTGTCGACTATGTTTTTGTTAGGAAGAATGATTTGTTTGATGATAGTTTTTGGTTTTTGAAGAAGAATGATGATGTTTGTTTATCTGATCGTCCTGACTGAGTGGGCTTTGAATGAGTCTATTTTTTATGCCAATCGTTTAAATGAGGGTGTTGAGCGTGTTTTAAATATCGAGCATGTGCTGGATGATTTTTAGAAAATAACAATTTCTTTAGTTGTCATGATACCATGCTTGATAATAAAATGAACTTTGAGAATAATGAATTTGAGAATTTGATTTTGAATGATTTGTCTGTGGAGAGTGATGAGTATGATTCTGTTAGAATCCTATCTTGGATAAGAATCATGAGGAGATGTTTGCTTTAGGTGCTCGAGATTATTTTGTTCCCTTTCCTGTTAATCATAATCCTTTCTCTCAGTGTTTAAGTAATTTTGCTAATGTTAAATACGTGGGAGATTGTGGTGTTGGTGTTGAGAATGCCAGAAATAAGAAGGATGTTAACTACTTTATATTTGAGCCACCTTGAGAAGTGTTTACGGAATGTCAAGCTAATGATGCTAAACAAGCGCTTCTTGGGAGGCAACCCAAGGGTTCTTTAAATGTTAGTTGTTTTGTTTTGTTGTGTTGTTAGTTGAATAAAGTGGCCTTTCTCCTTGTGTTTTGTGTTTCAGATTTTGAGGTATGCGTCTCTTTATAGTTCCCTATGGAGGTTAGAGTCTATTATGCTCATCATTAGAGGTCTCTCGCTTTTTCAGGGAGGTACCGTTACTCTTAATCTTTTCATTTGTCCTTTTTGCATGTTAATTTCTTTAAGGTAAACATTGAGGACGATGTTTGGTTTAAGTGTGGGGGGAATGGTGCTACGCTTATATGTGTGGGGAGCTTGAGTTGTGTTGAGTTTTTGTTGAGTTGTTGATTTTTTAGCTTAATTAAAAAAATTTGTTGATTGAGATTGTGTGCTGTAGAGTTGTTTTAGGACTTTGTATGCTTTGGTGATTATGAAATTCTATGATTTGTGCTCTTTAGTAGTTTTTTTTTTTTTTTTGCATATGCATTGTGGAATTTGAGCATGCTGAAATCCATGTTAAATTTAAAATTATTATTTTGGAATCTTTGCATTTGATGAGTACTTAGCCTAGTGTTGATAAGTTAAAATTTTAGAGGAGTTTTATAGTTTCTAGAAGTATGTTGTCACTCTGATAGGACTAAGGCTTATTTTGCAAGTGAACTTGTGAGATAGTCAGTAATATTGAGCATAGGGGTAAGAAAAGTGCGTTAATTGCATGTGGAAAAAGAAAAGTTTGATCTCATAAAAAAATGTTAGTAAAGAAAAGAGAAAAAGAAAAAAGTAGTTTGCTTGAGCTTTAGTATTCGGAGGTAAAAAGAGCTATCTCTATCGTGATCAGTCAGGCCATGCATTGAGAGAATGCTCTGGATAAGGGTCCTTGTGATACTTGTGTGAAAGCTAGCACCTCTAGATAAGTGTGTTGGAGTACTACCCCATAGTGATTCAGGCACCTAACTTTCTATTTTTATTTTTTTTTATTATTGTGAGGCAGCTGAATTGGGTTTTTTCAAGCCAGTGTAAGGGGAAGATGAATGGAGGAATACATAACATTACTCAGAACTAGTAAGCAAGTCAATATGTAGGCTAAGCACACACACGCAAAGAGTTCAAAATTTCATTTAAATTGCTTGTGATTTAGTGATGAGACCAAAACAGTTCTCATTTTCTAAGCCTAAATCTTGTTGGTTTTAGTGATTTTACGTGCTTAATTCCCTATTTTGTAAGTGAATTAGTCCGAGAAGCATTTGGATGCAACTTGCATGTTTTTTGAGCTATTTAGAACGTTTGGGGAGAATTTGAGCTCAACCGTAGGTGATTCGGGCCCTAATTGAAGATTTGGAGGAAAAATGACCATTTGTCCCTAGAGGAAGCGTCTAGACGCCTAAAAAATGCTCGAAAGACGCTGAAGATAGATTGTTGCGAAATAGGACAGCGTCGAGACGTTGCCCACAACGTTAAGACACCGTTATAGTGAGCATAGGTTGACACTGCAGTGAGCCCTAAAGACGCTGGCCTTGAGATAGCAACAGCGTCTCAACGCTGCTTGTAGTGTTTCGATGCTGCTTCGAGTTTTATAAAAGGATTTTCTTTCCTTTTTAGGGCAACGACCATTAAAAAGATAGTCGTATTCCCATGTTTTCAGCCTAATTTCTCTGTATTTTCCTTTAATACTCTTAGTCTTAGCTTAGTATATGCTAGTTGATGCATGTATGAAGATTTCGGGCTCCAACTAAGTGGAAATGTCGATTCGGAGGCGATTGTCAGGATTCTTTTGTAATGCCATGAGGTTTTGTTTTAATGCATTTAATTTTTTGCTTGATTATCTTGTACCTCTTATTTCTATTCCTAAGCATGTTCGTAGTTAGGATTGACAACCCTATGTTCGTCAAATGAGCTTAGCTTTGCTAAATATTGTATGGGCTTTAGCATTTCAAGAGCGTACTTACTTTCAATAGTAATAGGCCTTAGAATCGGTGAGTTAGTGAGCTTGATGCGATCATGAACGACTAAAAGAGTCTAAGTCCTAAAGAGGTATAAAGTGTGAGGATTAACCTAAGCTTGCCACTTAACTTAGTACGAGCAACTCACTATTTCTAGCTAATCCTAGGGCTTAAACGACCGATCTAAAATATGGTACGTTGCGATCTCTTGCTAGGATTAGTCCCATCCCCAGTTCTAGATTGGTTTTAAGTCTAATTAGCCCCTTCGGATTGGTTAAACCGTACTAGGACTAACTAGAAGTTCTTACGGTCTCATTTGGATATGTGAGTATTTTCAAGCATTTTCAAGCATGAAATTCTTTATTTTTGTTATCTATGATTGGCATTACTGAATCCCATCCTGACGCGAACCTTTTGAATCGATGTTTGGTTTGTCTAATATACTTTTACTCTCGTTATTTTCTTCGCAATTTACAATTTCCTTGAATGATTGATACTTTGAAACACCAAACCCGCCCCTCCGATTACCAATTAATCCAAATTTAAAAAGTGACGATCCCCTTCCAGGAGTATCGGTGAGATGTCGTTGAATTGGTGGTGTCACACCCCTTCCCCGAACTAACCTCTAACCTAGCCCGGAAGATAGCGTGAAGCTATCTGACATCGTTTACCTCACTAACGATACCTGTGACTTTGTCACATCTGATAAACATACTATGCTGGCATATGAAATACTTTAAACACAACACAGCGGAACCTTGTTAATTACTATACGTACGTAAGGAGCGGCTCTACTTAAACCTCACTTGAAATTTAAAACGGGTAGAGAGCACTACAACCCAAAATATACCCAACCATGATTTACACAACCACCACCACTAGTACATACACGAACACAACTATACGTTCCTTCCAAAATATCTACAATGTGTATACGGAAACGCTACAAAACCCCACCCACGTACAAAATATCAAACTTAGAGAGTGCTCACAGACTATGGCAGGATCTCAGGCACCGGGAGCTCGATCTCTACCTGAAAAGTTGGAAAACATTGAAAGAATGAGCTATGAGGCTCAGCAAGTGACTTAGTTTAAGCTACTAACTCGCAAATCAAAACACTTGATAATCTATGAGCATATGAATCTGTATTCAAGCGTTAAATATAAATGTATAGTCACAATAGTTTTTCTTTTCAGCACTCCAGCAGGTATGTCATTAAAATCTCACAAGGCATATCAAGAATATTAACCATTTAAGGAAAAACCATATGATGATCTACGTTGTGTAGGGCACGCCCAGTACAACCAACATTCATTCTACGATGTAGTGGGACCCGCCCAGCACTCCCATCGTCTTTGTCGTAGTGGGGCCCCGCCCAGCACTCACGACAGCATTGTTGTCACGGAGTACACTCAACGTCGACAATAGAAAATGACCTGTGTGCATACGGTACTATACTGCCTCGGCTCAATATCTTAATCATGTCCTAGGAAACCATGTATGCTCTTAAGTATGTGTTCAATGTTTAAAAGAAACATACAGCATTTAAACTAATTCATTCTTAGGAAGTCTTATATTTCCATAAGCATAAATTCAGGCATAGAAATCGTTTTCGAAATTCATTTTGTCACTCACAGCATTAAAACTAGATCCTCGACCCGTAAACTTGACCTACTTCCTCTTGGCCTGTCAAAAAAAACCAAAACCAAGCATTAGAACTTCAATCTCATGACTTTCAAACTTAAGATTACAAATATCACTCCATCTATTTCCAGCATTATGCAAATTTCATACTCTAACCTCACATACTCATAACTTCTTCATTACTTGGCCACAAATGATGTACTTTATACCAAACTCTTCCTTTTTGAACCCTCTAAAACTTATATGAAGCAATGGAATTGAAATTCCCAAAGGATGTGTCCGTAAATACCTCGAAAACTACTTCCCAAGAAATAAACTTCTGAAATTTCCAGAATCGTTTTTCTGCTGCACACCACAACGGATCTGAATTTTAAAGCCACTTCCAATCATTTTTTACTCACGACTTCTTCATGAAAGTTATAGGAAATTAAATAATCTTTCCAACCATACCTAATGGAGCTTCTTATTCAAATCCTACAGATCAGCATGTCTCAAACACCAGAGGTTCCTCAGATTTGATAGCAAAATCTCTCCTCTGACTTCCCCTTCACAAATCAATAATTTAAAGTCCAATTTTGCTCGAGCTTCCTTCACAAAATTTGTTCGAAAATGGGTTAAATTTCAAGAAAATCAAATCTCACCTCTTAACTCTTCTTGTGGAGTTCAAAACGTTCTAAACATCAGTAGTGAGTAGAGTTGATCACCTAGTTGCCATGGAGGCTTGTGCTGAGTTTTCCCCCCTTCTTCTTCAACTTCCAACCCCAGCAATCTCTCTTTTCTTCTTTCTTCCACCTTCTCCCACGAAATGCTCTATTTTTCTTTAATAAAAGAGAAGCAAATGGGAGAAAATGGGTTAGGAAGCTTATTTAATTACTTTTGGTGGTGAGTGCTCCAAAGCCTATCCATTCCCACATTTCTTTTTCTTTTTTTTTTTTTTTCATTTTATTCCTCTTTTCCTTATACAACAATTTCCCAAAAAGTTTTAACAATTATTTTATTTTTTATTATTATTTTTTATTTTTTTGTTTCTTTTTGTAAAGAAATTTCAAGAAAAAATCTCGGGTTTACAGGTGGAAAGTACCATACAACTGTAGCAAGCACTCATTCTATCACTTCAAGTGAATTCTTACATTTCATCCACCTTGACTCATTACAATGGGGACAATTAGATGCCCCAGCATAATCTTTCCTATATAGACAACAACCGTTGGGAAATGCATAAATTTTCCCATATGTCAGTCCTGAAGTGGCTAAAGTTTTCTTTGTCTCATAGTAGATGTCGGTAATTCATTATTTTCAGGTAATATATCTTTCAATAAGGTCAACAACTCTGTAAAGCTAGTATTACTAGACTTAAATCTTGCTTTTAAGTAATACATTTTGACTAATGTACCTAATTTAGTTAATCTCCTACATCTTGGGTATAGAGATTTTTCAGCATCTGCAAGCAACTTCTTAAATTTTTTTGGATCATCTTCGCAATGTTGTTGTGCATCTTCAACCATCTCAATAATATCATCATCGAGATATTTTCATTCACTTGTTCATTAATGTTGTAATCTAAATTTGGCTCTACATTGTTTCTAGAATAGCTAGTAAATGTCAAATCCAATTATCATATCTTTGGTCAATACCATATGCAAATAAGTGGTTCCTAACTTCATTGGTGTTGACAATCTTCAAATTTACACACTTAACACACGGACATCATATAGAAGTTTTATCACTCGTGTCCCTGTACAAACTCAATAAAAGTTTCAACACTTTCTTCATACTCCTTAGATAATCTATCTTTTGACATCCATAATTTATCCATTATGTTATAACCTAGTCAAATGAAGTCAATAGACTGGTTTCTATTAATATAAATAAACTAGCCTCAAAATACAAAACACATTGAAATTATGGATGTTCATGTCAACCACAACAATCATCCTCCAAATCACCACCACCGAGAATTCAATTTAACACATATTTTACAAGTCATCCACCATCGAGAGAATTCAATTCAATAATCATTATGGTGTCCTATGTCTATGTCAACCACAACAATCATCCTCCAAATCATTTACCATCGAGAATTCAATTCAACAATCATTATAGTATCCTATGTCTATGCAACCACAACATGCATTTACATAATCGATATAGAAATAGAGCCCTAATTCAAATCGAAAAACATACAATTACTCGACATTCCTATACTAGCCTACTTTCAACAACACTTTAGCAACATAATATCACATAATAAACCAATTAATCAAAATTCAAGAAAAACAAGAGATAGTTTCAACACTTTTCAATTCTAATTGCTTCAACAAACAACCAAATTAAAATTCCAAAAAAACAAGACATTCAAAGTTTGATTTGAAGGTAGCATTATCCATCTACTATAATCATTTCGTCACCTTACCTTGTCCCCCTAAGATACAGTAATTTAAATACATAGAGAACAATATGGAATTCATTTTTCAAACAAAAAGATTTCGTCTTTTCTAACTTGTTACACTATGAGGATGCAAACCTTTTGTTGTTCTAAAAAAAAGTTGCATTTATCAAAACTGTTGTCAAAATTTGAAAACAATTAATTTTAAAATTTTGTTCAATACAATACGAATGTTAACATAAAGGAATAAAACATAGATTTTTTGGGTCAGATTTAAAAATATAGCAATTAGAAGTGTCAAAGCTAAATGTAACATTGCACAATATGTACAATTATCACTATAACATTTAACAAGTTGAATTTTTGTACAACAGTATATTTTATATGAATAAAAAACTAAATAAAATCATGAATGATGTAAATAAATGTCATTATTTATATTACCGAAGTTGTTTAGGATTGAGTTAAAAATAAAACATCTATAAATAATTTAGAACCGGTGAGATAATATATTCTTTTATTTTTAAGATATTAAAGTTCTTTATCTGTAACTCATTTGTTTTCTTTTTCTTTTTTAAAGTTTTAGTCTAATTTAAAAAAGAACAAATAAATTTTTTGTCAAGATAATTAAGAATTTATTTGAAAAGTAGATTAAAAAAAATTGAGTAAAAATTATATTTAAATAATAATAATAATAATAATAATAATAATAAATATTAAAAGAACTCATGAACTTTTATGTAACTCTACATCAAAATATCAACTTAAATAGAGTTAAAATTATCAAATAATTAGTAATCTCCTTTAAAATCGTAGGTTCAAATCTTCACTTTTTTTAAAAAAAAAATCTTCGCTTCACTTTTGAATTGTAATACCATTAAAATCATTTGAATTATCATTATTATTTAATCTAAGTCTTACGTTTTAACTTTTCCACATTTGTTTTTCAGAAAATTTCATATTAATTTAAATAGTTAGCAATTCCATTAAAATCGCCCAACTTTCTGTCTCTCTAACGGAGCCCTAATTCACAAATTTGAAGATCTAAAGATGCAATATAGCGTAAAATAAAATTAATTACCTAGAATTATCAAGATGATGAAAACATAGCAGGAGATTAGAGAACAATAACTCGATTTCAGTATGTAAAATCTGGTGGAACAAAGGAGAGAAACCGAAGGTATGAATTTAGAGAGAGTGAGAAGGCGATGAACTGTGAAGAAGAAGAAGATGATACATAAGTCTGATAAATAAGAAGAAGAAATCGAGGGTATAAATCTAATTTTGGAAAGTTAGAGGGCGTGAAGCAAAAGGAAAGGGTTGGGTGCGAGAGACACTACTTGTGGGACTTATCATTGATTGAAGGTAATGGGGTGAGGCAGACGCTCGGACGACAACGACAACGACAACGACTTAATGATGGAGGGATAGAGTCGACGGTAGCGAGGAGTCGACAGCGATGGAGTTTACGACATCGAGGAGTTGACGGTAACAAGGATTCGATGGCAGCGAGGAATGTGAGAGAACTTGATGGTGATTAGGGCTGGGTGAATTTAAAAAAAAAAAAAAAGAAAAAAAAGAAAAAAAAAGCACCTTCGTTTCACTAAAGGGAGAAGCATGGAAAACACAAGCAAAATGACGTTGTTTTGCATATATAAAAGTATTTTTTTTTAAATAAAGCTCAACAAAACGACATTGTTTCGTTCAACCAATTTTTTTAATTTAATAATCTAAACGATGTCATTTCTTAAAGACAATCTTTTCTTTTCTTTTTTTTTTTTAGTAGCAAACACACACAGAGGATTTTGTTGACGGCTTTTATCTGTCAATTCATATGTGATTTCTTGACGAGGTCTAACCGTTAATAAAGGTGTTTTTGTTGACAGCTTACATCCATCAATAAAGCCCTGCATCGTTGACGACTAATAACCTCGATGAAGACAAAAACACAGAATCCCTATTTTTTTTAGAATTTTACGGAATTGGCATCAATAAAGCGATGAATGTTGACGGTTTAGTGTGTCAACTTAAGTATAGACTTTTGTTGACATTCACTAGCCGTCATATATATGTATTTTTTAATTAGTCATCTATTTTAAAGTGAAAATGAACCCTTTATTGAATGTTTTTGGTCCCAAATGTCAACTATAACTTAAATTCACGCGTCGATAAAGGCCAAATTTGTAGTAATCTTGAGTTTCTAGGAAGTTGATGATTGTTCAAGGAATTGGAATAGGATTTGAGATTGAGAATTGTAGGATTATCGATCGAGGTAAGTAGTTCCAACATCCCTTCCAAAATAGAAAATTTGAAATAATTCCATTTTGATTATTGTTATTTGACAAAATATCTAAAAGCATGTTTTTATGTGATTTGAAATTGATTGAAATTGTTTTGTATGTTTTGAATTGTTTTGGTAAGTGAAAGTGTATGTTTACCATTTTAAATGTTTTGAAAAGCATTTGATTGATTCGATAAGGCTATCTGAATATACAATTTTTTGAAAATTTTGAAATATTCAAATTAATATTTAATATATTAGATATATTAAATATAAAAAAGGAAAATATATTTATTGTATTTGATACATTAAATATTAAAATAATTAATGTATATTAGATACATTAAAGAAAAGATATTTATAAAATTTGAATAAATTTCAAATAAAGAAATAAATATCATCGGAGAATTTAAAAGATTTGAATAAGATTCAAATAGATTAAATATATGTATTTTAATATATTAGATATGAAAATATATATTATTTAATTATGACAAAGATTTGCCCCAGGTCTCTACAAATAGGACCTTTGAGTTGAGCCATCAAAACACACATCTCCTCAATAGAAGATTAGAGAATTCTCTCTAGACATTTTCCTCTCCAATCCCTTGTGGATTTTCTTTCAAGAGGCTCTCACAAGCCTTGGTCATGTGTTCGAGTCATAGCAAGTAGGCTTTATGAAATTGGAGTTTCAACCTTGTTAGAGTTGGAGCAAGAAGATTGAAGACCCGCCAGAGATATTTCTATAATATACAAAGATATTTATTGCTTAACCTTAGTTTTTGTTTAATTCTAAGTAAAATCAAAGACGATCCAATGTTTTGACTGCAAGATGAAGTGTTCATTCCTATCACTTAGGATTATAAATTAAGAGAATACTTTTTGATATTGAGAATAAGTCTCACTTGGAGAATGAAAAAAGACACCTTAAGTATAATGGTCTTAACATAGAAAAGTATGGAGAAGAAAAAAAAGGAGAAAAGTAAAAATTTTGGCTAAAGAGAATTGTCTTCCTAGGGCATGTGGTGTCCCAAAAAAAAAAAAAAGGAATTATGTAGATCTAAGCAAAGTTTAAGTAGTTTAGTGGAAGGCTTCTCTAAGATCTCAGCTCCTTTGACTCAACTAACTAGAAAGACTACACGTTTCCAGTGGTCAAAAGTGTGTGAACAAAGTTTCTAAGAGTTAAAGAAGAGACTTATTACTGCTCTAGTTTTAACTATTCAAAGTGGGGACTAAGGATTTGTGGTTTATATTGATGCTTCAAGAAATCATCTTGGTTGTGTACTTTTGCAAAATGATAAGGTTATCGTATGCTTCACGACAACTTAGAACCATGAATGGAATTACTCCACCCATGACTTAAAATTAAGTCGCAGTTGTGTTTGCATTAAAAATTTGGAGGCAATACTTGTATGGTGCTCGATGTGAGATTTTTACTAACCATAAAAGTTTAAAATACTTCCACACAAAAGGAATTGAATATGCGTCAGTGATGTTGGTTGAAATTGGTTAAAGACTATGGTGGCTAATGCCTTAAGTAGAAAGTCTCCATATTCAACAGTTTTACTCACAACTCAAGAGCAATTGATCAAAGATTTTGGAAAGTTGGAAATTGATGTGACTTTGGAGGATGTAATGTCTTTGTTGGCTAATTTAATGGTTGAACTATCACTTATTAGTAAGATCAAGCAAGTTCAGTTTCTGGACCAAACTTTGAAAAGAGTTGTGGATGATGTTAAAAAGGGTAAACAATATGAGTTTTCAGTGACAAGTGATAGAATTTTGTGGATAGGTGATCGTTTTTGTGTTCCTAGTGACCCAGTTATATAGAAGGAGATTATGATAGCGAAGAACATAGTACACCATGTTCAGTTCACCCTGTGAACACAAAGATGTGCCAAGAACTTCGAAAAACTTATTGATGGACAAGACTGAAGCGAGATGTTGCCAATTTTATCAACCTTTGTTTAACGTATCAACAAATAAAGATTGAACATCAGAAACTATCAGGACCCCTCCAACCATTGGATATACCTGAGTGGAAATGGGAGAATATTTCAATGGACTTTGTGACTAGATTGCCTAAGCACAATTGAGACTTGCGACTACTGTTGACCGTTTAACAAGTCAACTCACTTTTTACCTGGGAAGTCTACTTACATAGTAAAAAGATGGGCTCAAATATATGTCAGCGAGATAGTTTGGCTTCATGGTATACCTATTCTATAGTGTCTGATCGAGATCCAAAGTTTACATTCAAATTGCGTAAAAGTTTGCACAAGGCTTTAGGCATGAGACTTGATTTCAGTATTGCCTTTCGCTTACAGATGAACGGTCAAACAGAACAAACAATTAAAATAGTGGAGGATATGCTTCGAACTTATGCTTTATACTTTCAAGGAAATTGGGAGAAGACTAATGAAGCCATTGAATTAATCAAACAAAGAATGGAGATAGCTCAAAGTTGGCAGAAAAGCTATCCTGATGTTAAAAGAAAAGAACTGAATTTTGAAGTTAGAGATATGGTGTTTTTAAAAGTGTCGCCCTTGAAAGAAATTTTATGTTTGGTAAGAAAAGGGAAGCTTAGCCCAATCTTCATTGGACGTTTTGAGATTTCGGAAAAGGTGGGTGTAGTGGTGTAGTGTTCGGCCTTACCACCTGCCTTAGATTGAATCCATAATACTTTCCATGTTTTCATGCTTCGAAATTATGACAGACGCATCCCACGTGTTAAGCTATTAACCATTACAAGTGGAAAAAGATTTGACTTACGAGGAGATTTCAGTTTAAATTTTAGATTGCAAGGATAAAGTTTTACATAATAAAACTATCTCTCTTATGAAGGTTTTATGGAGGAATGCTAACGTTTATTTATGAGTGTTATTTGTCTCTAAAAACTAGCTTGTGTGCTTAGAAAGTGAGTGTTTAATGTTATATTTCATGTCATAAAGAGAAAATTTAAGTAAAAACGAGTTTTGCATGAGTTTGAAGTCTTGATTTTGTAAAAATAAGTTTTTAGGTGTATTTAGAATCATTTTTATTAAGAAAGTATTAATTTTTGTTGATTTTGTGTAGAGGCTGAAAAAAGACCTAAATGCGCCCACATTATGGTTGCAACTTAAGCAAATAAAAGATGATCAAAGAGATATGCGCTAGCATTTGAGAGCAAAAGCCAAAGTCCAACTGTTGCAGGAAAGATCAAAAATGTGCATGGATATGCAGCAGCATTTAGGCCATTTTGAAAACAACACAATTACACCCATAAATAAGCCGCATCTGGACCTTATCGACAGATTCTCAAAGATTCATGAGATTTGCAGATCATATAAAATATTCTCAATCAAATCCCTGTGATAAGCCTTAAAATTAAGGCTTATTTAAATCCTCAAATGCTCGAAAAACTCTTGTTTGTCCTAAGATTAATCGAAAATGGTGGAAAATTGTTTGAAATTAGGAAAAAATGAAATGTGATAGCAATTGGAAAAGAGTTCTAAGTAGTATGGTTCGTTTTGGCAGGAATTTCGGAAATTGCCAAATCAAATTGCTAAACCGGTTTGGCAATCCTGAACAGAGCATATATGGAAAGTCTGCAACCGCGTGAATGACGAAACCCATAAATGGAAGAGGAAATTTCGCACAAATCAAGGGAATTGGAGCGTGATTCTTGGAAAAATTGAACCCTAAAACGATCTACAAAAGAAGATTGAAGAAGCCGGAAGAAGGGAGATGATTTTCGGGGGTCAATTCGAAGAATTAGCTTCTAGGTCTCCGGTTTTTGGACAGCTTCTGTTTTTGGTTTTCTGCTATTGTTTTGATCATTTTACTTTAATTTCCATCTCAATTTCTTTCAGTTTGGATCACAGAACACTGTCAAGTTACTTCTTATCTCGATTTGTTGTATTTTTGTTAAAGTTTGAGTTACTTTCAATTACATTTGTGAGTAGTTTTTCGCAAGAATTCCTCTATTTTTCTTCAGTTTTTAGTTATTTTTCTTCACCAAGAATTCATTTACAGTGTATCAATTCTTCTTTATTATGTGATGAATGGTTATGGGGCTTATCCTTTTGTTCTCAATTGGATGCAAGCATGCATTATTTTGTAGGAAATTCCAAATCCATTCGAATTACATCTTTTAGAATTCTTTCTTCAATTCAGTTTGCTCAACAATTTCTGCATCTTCCTTGGGGTTTCCAATCCGATTCAAGAGATTCTTGAATCGTTAAGATCAATTTTTCTCTAAAAGTGGAGGAGATTGAATCGATTGGATAGGAAGGAGCGGGATAGGCATCGAATCAACTTCTCGTTTTCTTGCTCTGTTTTTTTTATTCTTCGTTTTAGCTTCTGGAGAGAAAAAGAAAAGGTTTTCAATTTATGTTCATGGCAGAAGGTAAGAGATAAGAAAATTTACTTAGCTACCCTTGCCACCTTGGCTTAATTTTAATTATTTATTTTTGCTTGAATTTCTAGGAATAGCCAAATTGCATTTCATAAGTTAGTGTTTTATTTAATTAAATTGCACCATTTCATTTATGAACTCTTTCTTTAAAATTAGTTTTAGGATGTTCATCGAAAATATGAGCTAAAACTTCTTAGGGGGTTCAAGGATGTGAATTCCCTAAGAAGTAAATGTAGCCAAAATTCCAATAAAACCAAGCCTACATCTCAATTGTTTGCTTGTGTTGATTAAATTTCCGTTGAGATCCTAGATTGATCAACTAGGGTTTCAACTCAAGCTTAGATCTAATACCGACAGGGTTAGTGATAAGCGGATTTCACACAAGTAATGGAGTAAAGGAGCTTAGACATAAGCCATTCCTTACCCTAGACATAGGGATTAAGGACTCCAAGACCCATAAAATTGTGAGCCAAAAATTACCTAAGATAGAGGGACTATAGACATATAGGTCTCTCACTTAGCCTCCTAAAAAACTCAATTTCGAGGTAAATAGGAGATGCAATTTTGGTTTACAATTGAGTGTGGAGTAGGTTGGAATTGCAATTTCGGTTTGCAATTACGACTTAGGGCAATGACATTCTTGAGCCTCATCCTTTATCATTTCATTATCTAAGTTCATCCAATTTGCTATTTCATATTGCCAATTTAGATTCAGCAATTTAATTTTGCAATTTTAGTCATTTCCAACATTGCCATTTCTAGATTTGGTAATTGGATTTAGCAATTTCTGTTTTCACCAACAACCTATCCCAACTTTATTTTTGCATTTTTAGTTTTCCATTTGCAATTTTCCTTACACTTTTGCAAAACAAAAGTTTTGTTACTCCATTCCCTGTGGGATTCGATACTTGGTACTCAGAGACCATTTTATATTACTTCGATCGCGTGCGCTTGCGTGACCATCGATCACCCTGAAAATCAAGGGATATGATCGACCAAGCTTCTCCACACTGATCTCAGCAGCAAGCCCTAGGCATGAAGTTTATGAAAGGCGGCTCAATCCTTCATTTGAAAGAGAGCTTGAAGTTGGGAATTCTCTTCATCCCAAAATTCTGTTGTTTTCTCTTTAGTTTTAGTCGTCACTCCGAGTCTCCCCTAAACTCAGTTCATGTTCCATTCGGACTCCAACTTTGAAAGAAGGAAGATTAAGTACTTGATTCTCCTTGAAAAAGGTTAAACAAGTCAGAAAGGAAGAACATCTTCAAGTTCTTTTTGTCTTAGGAATTTCCATTCAGTTCTGTAAGTTTTTAGGAGTTGTACTTGCTATTTTATTTTATTTTCCAGCTTTGTAAGTTTCTATTTTCTTTTAATTCAAGTTTTAAGTTCTTTCTTGGATTCATACTTCAAGTGTATTCAAGTTTATTTATTTCAATGAATTGTGTTCTTTCAACTATTTGTGTTCTTTTTATTTTATGCACTTTATTTATTTCTTCGATAAGTAGCTAAACTCCTTGGATGGGATTCAATTATGTGGATACCCTAAAAAGGAGATAAGCAACCACCATGTGTTTCTTGTAAATTTGCTCAACATTTAGCTAAGTTTACTTTTAGTGAGTTTAAGTTTCATTGTTAGCTTAAACTGACCATTTGAGTTAGCATATTTTGTGAAGATTTCAATACTGAAAGGGTTGGAGTCGACACACGCTTTCCTAAAAGTAATCTAGGAAAAGAGTCTAGACATAGAACTTTGCTTCTTGTGCCTAGACATAGGACAAAAACCTTTAAAATCATAAAGCTATGTTTTTCATTATATAAAGCGAATTTAGCCATAAACATATGAGTTTTAAATTGCATAGTCTCCTAAAGGTTCTTGGAAAAGGAGTTGAATAGGTGTTGAACTTGATTTACTTAGCTAATTGTCGAAATGGGTAGGTTGCGGGCGCATTTCAGCAACATTCTGTCTGAACTGTATAGAATTCTCTCTAAACCTTTTCCTCTCCAATCCATTGTGGATTTTCTTTCAAAAGGCTCCTAGAAGTCTTGGTCCTGTGTTCAAGTCATATCCAGGAAGACTTTGTGGAGGAGATAAAGACCCGTCAAAAATATCTCCATATTTACTCCAAGTAAGTTTGCTTAACCTTAATTTTTAGTTTAATTGTAAGTAAAATCAAAGACGATCCAATGCTTCCGCTGTAGAGTGAAACGTTCATTCCTTCAACCATCATCAGTGTAAAGAAATGAGAGCTTAAAATGCGGGTGAATGATAAAGCAATCTCTTTCAATGTTCTCAATGCCTTGAAATATCTCGATGAGGTAGAAGAAGGAGAATTAGTGGGCCAAATATCTGCAATTGTTGCATGTTTGGAAGAACCAATTCTTGAAGTAATAGAAGAAGCTGATGTAGCGGGGAAAATTACGGACTCGCTAAGAGAAGAGCAGTTGGTAGAGTTTAAGGGACTGAGGTGGTACAAATCGTTGGAAATACCAGAGGGGGAATCTCAGTTGTCAAAGTCATCGATTGAGGAACCTCCAGTGCTAGAGCTTAAGCCCTTACCTGCTCATCTCAAGTACAAATTCCTAGGCGATGGATAGACACTGCCGGTAATAATTTCTGCTATTTTGGACTCTGATAAGGAACTCATGGTCATGCAAGTTTTGAGCAAGCACACGAAAGCTATTGGCTGAAGCTTGGCAGACTTAAGAGGCATCAGCCCATCATATTGCATGCATAAAATACGAACAGAGAAAGGCCATGACGGTTTTGTTGAACGTCAAAGACGCCTTAATCTAGCAATGATGGAGGTAGTCTAAAAAGAAATCATCAAATAGATTGATGCGGGAATGGTATATCATATAGTAGATAGCAAATGGGTGAGTCTAGTACAGTGTGTACCCAAGAAAGGCAATACTGTAGTCACCAACGAACAAAATGATCTCATCCGAATGCGTATTGTAACTGGCTGGCGCGTCTGCATGGATGATAGCATGTATAATTGTGCTATTTATAGGCTTGATTTTACGCTAGTTTTGCTATGATCGTGTGTGCTTTCATGTGTTTTTATGTATATTTCTCAGATATCGATCATTTGGAGCAAAACCGGAGAATGGAGAAGTATTTGGATGAATATGGAGCAAATTAGAGCTATAAGTGAAGATCTAAGTATTGAAGAGAAGGAAACAAGCTTGTGAACCCGAGAGTATAGCGTTGCAACGCCATCTGTAGCGTTGCAATGCCACTTCAGCAGCCTTTCAACCTTGAAGACCAGCAGACATAGGGTTGCAACGCTACTCAGTAGATTTTTTCCTTCTTTATAAAATTCTAAGGGACAGCGTTGCAACACTGCCCCTAGCGCTGCAACGCTGTCTCGACTCTATAAAAAGGAAGTTTTGCTATTCGATAAGGGGAGCCAATTTACAGAGACCTAAACCCTAATTTCATAGAGGCATTATTTGAGAGGTTTAGAGAGCACATTGGAGAGCTAAGGAGACTCAAGGCTCGGGATCGTGGGACAACAAGTCGAGAACAAGTATTGGCACACATCGCCAGTTTTTCTCTTTTTCCTTTCTCTTAATTTCTCAAATTTAGGATTTAGTGGACTGAATTTGCATGTAATTGAGTATTTTTAGACTTTTTAGTTAATTGTAAGATTGTATGAACTATGTTTGATTGTTGAATATGATTACAACGTTTTTTATGTGTCTTGCTTTAATATTCTTAGCTTTTGGCCATAGCTATGTATGTTGAGTTGAATTTAGCTTGAAAAAGTAAGTTTAACTAAGAACTATGATGCATAACTAGGTTTAATCTATTGCATGAGAATGAATAGGTTAAAACTAGAAGTTGATAAAAGAATTTCATAATGTCGTGCTTAGTTGTAAAAATAGACCGATAGGTTGATTTCCATATGGCATGAGTTCAATTGGGCTCGAGAGAGTTAATTGAATACTTTAGTAATTCTTGACTTAGAACGGTTGCATGATTCCCAATTCAGTAGTCAATTTCATAGTCGGTCTTCATGAATAGCAATTAACGAATGTCTCTCTAAAATTGGACTCCAACTTTGTACATAATACGATAAATTTTATGCTTTCAACCCAATCTAAAGTTAATGTTCTCTAAATAAAATTAGGCATAAGTAACTACGGTACTTAATTAAAACTAAGAACTCTAATCCCTATGGATGACCCCAGCCACTATTATTGCAAAATACTTAGAGGTCTGGTTTTATAAATTTAATCTTGATACAACCTTCGACAAGTACAATCAGATCACCATCACACTAGATGACCAAGAAAATACAACATTCACGTGTCCTTATGGAACATTCGCCTTTAGACGGATGTCGTTTGGGCTATGTAATGCCTCAAGAACCTTCTAAAGATGTGTGATGGCAATCTTTCTAGATTTACTGGAATCATCAGTCGAGGTATTTATGGATGATTTTTCTATTTATGGTGATTCATATGCTACGTGCCTCAAATATTTAGATAACCTGCTAGCAAGATGTGAAGAAACCCACCTGGTGCTAAATTGGAAAAATGCCACTTCATGGTAGAAGAAGGAATAGTCCTAGGGCACAAGATCTCCAAGGCAAGATTAGAGGTGGATCATGCCAAAATTGATGTGATAGCCAAACTTCCCCACCTAGCTAATGTAAAAGGAATCAAGAGTTTCTTGGGCATGCCAGATTTTACCGGCACTTCATCAAAGGTTTTTCGTAAATCACAAAACCTATGTGTGAACTCTTAGAGCAGAATAAGAAGTTTGATTTTACTAGAGAATGCTACGAGGCGTTTGAAAAATTGATAGAATCATTGGTTACAACACCAATCTTGACAATGCCTAATTGGGAGCTTCCGTTTAAACTAATGTGCGACATGAGTGATGTGGTGGTGGGAGCTATGTTAAGCCAGCGCATCGGAAAAAATTGAATGAGGCACAACAGAAGTATACCACTACTGAGAAGGAATTATTGGCAGTAGTATATGCTTTTGACAAGTTTCGAGCCTACCTCATAGGGACGAAAGTCACAGTAATCACAGACCATGCGACAATCAAATATCTGTTGATGAAAAAAGACACCAAGCCACTGTTGATTAGATGGATTTTGTTGCTACAAGAATTTGACTTAGAGGTGAAAGATAGAAAAGGAACTGAAAACCAAGTAGCAAATCATCTCTCTCGACTCAACAATCCTGAAGCAACATCAACGCCTCAAGCAATACAAGAAATGTTTCCAGATGAAGAGTTGTTGCAGATAGAAGCTCGATCACCATGGTTTGCTGAAATAACAAACTACCTGGAAAGCTCTATTATGCCATCTGATCTTATAGCACAGCAGCGTAAGTGGTTCTTTCATGATTTGAAATATTGTTATTGGGATGACCCTTTCTTATATAGGCATGGTGCATATATGATTTTTAGGCGATGAGTTGCAGAGGAAGAAGTTGAGGGAATCTTGAGGCACTGCCACGTAGTGCCTTACAAAGGACATTTTGGAGGACAGTAGATTGTAGCTAAAGTGTTACAGAGTGGATACTTGTGGCTGACATTATTCAAAGATGCTCAAAAGTTTGCCTTGTGCTGTGACAAATGCCAACGCATGGAAAACATGTTAGCGAGTGATGAACTCCCTCAGAATTTTATATTGGAGATAGAATTGTTTGACGTGTGAGGATTTGATTCTATGGGCCCATTTCTGCAATCAAGAGGGCAGAATTACATCCTCCTAGCAGTTGACTACATATCCAAATGGGTTAAATTTGGTAGCCTATTCCAAGAATGATGTGCTAACAGTGGTGCAGTCACTAAAGAAAAACATTTTCACACGCTTTGGAACACATAGGGCATTGTTCAGTGATGAAGGCACCCACTTTATCAATAGAAGTCTAAAGAAGCTACTAAACAAATATAACATCAACCACAAGGTGGCAATGTCGTACCATCTGCAAACCAATGGTCAAGCAAAAGTGTCTAATCGAGAAATTAAAGGAATTACAAAAAGTGGTGAGTGTTACAAGAAAGGATTAGGCAGAACACCTTGACGATGTATTATGGGCCTATTGCACCGCATTCAAAACTCCAATAGGCATGTCACCTTATCAGTTAGTGTTTGGGAAAGCATGCCATCTCCTTGTGGAACTGGAATACAAAGCTCAATGGGCTCTTAAACAACTGAATTAGGATGAAGAGGCAGTAGGTGTGAAGTAGAAGTTGCAGGTATTAGAATTGGAAGAATTCAGGTTACAGGAATATGAAAATGAAAAACTCTATAAAGAGCGCGCAAAGAATTGTCATGATAAAAATATCAAAAAGCGTTCGCTTTACGATGGACAGAAGTGTTATTGTTTAATTCTCGTTTACGTTTTTTTCTAAGTAAGTTGAAATCAAGGTGGTCAGGACCGTTTGTGATAAAAAAAATACTTATCCAAGTGGGGCGGTAGACCTGATGGATGAAAAAGGCGAAAGAGAGTTCAAGGTCAATGACAACGAGTAAAAACGTACCACGGTTGCATGGAGGATATCCCAGCCTCCATAAAGCTGGTAGATTTGGAATGAGAACTGATGAAAAAGCCACCACACCAAAATGCCAGATCTCGGGGCTGCAGTAGCTAGTACCACAGACATTTTCTTTATCCTTTTAAGTGTTTATTCATTTGCTTTGTTGCGTGTTTTTTGTGTGTTAAGTTTATTAGTAAGTTAGGACAGAATAAAATAGTGAAATATGATGGGAGTAAGCTTAGAGCATCGACTGTAAGGCAGAGGTCCAAACCACTATGAGAGGTGTTAATTTATGCCTATATGGGTTCTTTCTATTCTTTAATAGATGGGCAACAACCTTTGGCCAATTTCCCGCAATGCCTACTAGCGTGTTTCAGCGCCTGCGTCCACCTGCACCTGCTGCATCTTGACAAGGACCAAGCCAACATCCCCCTCCTATGCAAGATCCCACTTCATCAAACAACTCTGTTGCTTAAAACTCTACCTTTAGTCTTTTTTTTTTACGTTATGTTATGTCCTGTTAACGCATCTTTTTATTTTCCAAAAGTTGTCATGAATGCTGCAATCATTAAATGAAATGAAATCCTCTCTTTCTCATGGCACCAATTAGGTTCATGTGATTATTTTTGATACACCATAATCTCTTTAATGCCTTATCATCAAGTTGTTGCTTGTGCCTTATGTACATGATGCCTAATTAATTATCGTTTCCTTGCGTGTGCGGAAATTCCTACAACATAGCTTTAGTTAATTATGGCTTCGCAAACTTTTCTCTTAATTAAGGATTCTCTAGGTTTTCCTGCACCTCTGTTTTTGTTAGTACCTTCCCTATCGCCTGAAAAGCCTTTAGAATCCTTTATTTCTTTAAAGCATAGCGATAAGTCTTTAAGCCACCGCACTGTCTCAGATAACACTCTCCCTGCATATAAATTAAGTTTGGGGGTTAATGAGGATGTTGCCCATTTTAAGTTTGGGGTGGGGGTGGAGAGAATTGGATGCCATATTGCTAAATGGTCTAGTAGGCCTTAACTCCAAAAAAAAAAATTGTTCCTCCTTTTTCTAGCATGTGAGTAATCAAAGGCATTCATGACACCCATCGTTTGCCTTTGCATGAAAGCATGTAAGAAGAAGTGAACATGCAGTAGCAGCCTAGAAGGATGCAGTGCTCGTAGTTAGATTCTTGTCATTACCAATGATAGCAAGCCAAAGCGACGATAACGCATCTGGACAAGCCTTTCTCTCAGAAAATAAAGTGGTGGCAAGGTCTTAAGCATATCAAGAAGCGGGCAGGAGCTTTTAACTTGAGCTGGCTAGAGGAAATAAAGGGCAAAGAAAGGGAAATGAGGTAAAAGGAAGCAAAGGTAGAGCTTCGGATAAATCTAGAAAGATTTGTGAAAAAGAAAAACTCCCCTTGTCTTAATGAAGCTAGAGTAATGTTGTAAGAATAAGAAGCAGTGTAGAGAAATGTGTTAACTTAGAATCATTTTCAGCATTGCTTGAGAACAAGCAATAGTTTAAGTTTGGGGGTTTGATAACTTGTAGAAAACAAGTTATCATTGCCACCAAATTCTTATATTTCATGTCCTAGCGCGTAAAATGTTGTAAGATAATAAGGAGTTTAAGGGTAATGTATCTCATCAGAATGAAAGTTGGCACTACACAACACCGCTTAGTGAAAATGCATAGAATTTCCTTGTTCTTACACTCGCATCTTATCAGTTATCGCTCCTTGCAGGGAAGGTGATGAAGCACTCAGCATGATGATACAAATAAGCAGCGAGGCGCCAGTACGTGGAGGAAACCAAAAGGATTTGCATGCACTACTGTGTCAGAAAGGACGGATGGTAGAGCAGAAATCATACTGTGTGTAAGATCAAGGTCAACAAAAAAGTAGAATGGCAAAGGAGGGGGCCACTGGCCGTAAGCCATACCGCGCAGAGAATGAAAATGGGCGCGTGAAGTAATATTCTCACCCACGACTGTTGCTTATATAAGGATACCATCTTTTTCATTAAAAAAATGGGGGGAGAGGAGAATGAACAGAAAGAAAAGAGGGAACGAGGAAAGTAAGAAGGAAAGAAGGTTGGCAGACAGATCCTCATCGAGAAAAACGCCATAGCCACGATAGAAACCAACAGTCACTCCACCATTGCTTTCCTCCCCCTATTTTTAGTGTAGAATGGTTTTAATTAATGTCTAGTTATTGTAATTTAATGTTTTTCATTATGGTTCGTAGGAGTTAATTTTCTCATCAAGACTTGGCCCGAAGACCCTTTTGTTGACCTTACCTTAACAATGTCTTAATGCTAGTACAGTAGAAGTTTAACTCCAACCTTCTTCTATAGTGTGTTTATTGAAATTTCTTGAATTCCATTTGGCCAACCAAGTTTGGGTAGTAGCATGTTTTAGGCACCAAGATGGTCAAAGCATGTGGAAAGAAATTGAGATGAGCAATGGTAACACTTAGTTGCCAGATTGATTTAGGGATATTTCAATCTCTTGCAAGCGGTAGAATGGGGCAGTAGTTGTTGAGTAATAGTTGCACAGAGGAATCTAACCTCTATTGCGAGTGAACGCGATACCGGTAGGGAGGCAGTCATAGGTCCCCAAGTTTAGGTTGAGTAAATACTTCTACAACATTAGCATTTTGCATAATTGGGTTGGTTGACATAAGGCGCCAGGGCTAGGTCTTGAGTTTCCTTTTTATCAGTTACTCTTTTCATTATCTGATTAACGTTGTTACCACTCAGTTATTATATCTTAAATTTGTTTATTTCTTTGCACTAAAACTTCAGGTACTGCACAAAATCTGCTAAGTAATGCTTTGTAGTGAAATTTTGTCATTGCATCAAAAGAATAGTACACCTTCCCTGTGGATCTCGACCCTGGAATACGAATAAGGTATTACTTGCTAGCGCAATTGTGTGTACTTGTGCTAATGCGTTAAATGTCAGCAAACTCGTCAGTGTTGTAGGGTATAAATTAAGGGCACAACCTTGCATATAATCATCCATCCCATTGCATCATGACCCTCGCATCTTGTAACTTTTATATCACTCACGCATTGCATCTTTATATACCAACACCACACCAACAACCAACTGCCAACCAAGAAATACAAGAATGCTTTGAAATATTCCCTCCAAACTAGTCTATCCCAAGGTACTTCCAGCTTACAATGCTGAATAGCCTCCCAAGCATTTGCACAGAAAACTTGTTAGATCAATCTAAACATAACATAGGCCTATCCTCTTGAGACATTCAAGGTTAACTGCATGCACTAAACGTAAAAGCTCATGCAAGACACATACAACATAAATAACCCAATCACTATTGGCCATATAAGTCAAACGGGCAACCACGAATCCAACCAAATATGACATCTTTGGCCATTGCCAATAGAAAATCGGATCAAAGATCGAAACTAATCATGAAGATTAAGAATTGACCTCCAACACCATGATCTTGTCACAGAAGGCCAGAATGTTCAAATGGAGGAACCACATAACAAATAAGCCCTAACTAGGCCACCCATAAAAAGCCAAAGAAGCTTCATCACCAATGGCAGAATTCCAGGATCTAAAATGTCTTAAACCAAGGCCACCCTTTCCTACGAGGAAGAAAAATTCCCTCCTAAGCCACCTTTGCACCCCCTACAATAGAAGGGTCTCCTCACCAGAGATACGCCTGAATAGCCTACTCAACCTCTTGAACAACATGAGCCAGAAGCACAAAAACACTGGCCTAGAAGACAGTTAAGATATGTCAACCTCATGGACAACTCAAGGTTGTTAGTGAAAGAATGGTAGAAGAAAAATATATATATAACTAAAGATACAAAAGTTTATTAAACTTTTCATATTCAACCTTTTTAAATTCCATATATTTATCAATTTAACGGTGCATCTGAATTTTCATTTACTTAAAATTAATTTTCCAACCATTATATTTACATAATAAAGAACTTACCGAATTTATAGTATAATTTTTAGCATTATTAACTTATCAATGTTTTTTTGTATAAAAAAAATAGGTAATCATAATTTCACATTCAAAAGTTAATTTTTCTTATTTAAATCCATATTATATTTATTTGTGTATTTAAGTAATAATTATAATACATTATTGAGATTAATTTACTAAATATAATACTATAATTTATATTAAAAAATATTACGTTGGAGTAATTTTTATAATATTATTCTCAAGTCCATTTTTAACTTATTATGCCAATTTGAATGATGAGTGGGGATTTGAACTTTTGATCTCTTGGTCGAAAATATATGCCTCAAATCCAGTTGAGCTATGCTCAGGTTGGCCAATTTTAATGAGTTGTATTGATAATTAATGTGAGTTATGAGACTTTAAAATTTAAATTATATATGTTATTAATTATTGATAATACTTTAGAAGGAAAAGATCCTGTAAGAAATCCAACATTTCATTTAGAGGTCGTTTCACAATTGTATACCTGCAAAGGTTAATTTGATCCAAACAAAGATGGAGGTTCATCTGCTATGCCCAATATGTAAAAAGAAACCATAAACAAAAAATCATGCCCTATTTTCTTGCAAAAGAGCTCAAGATATTTGGAGGTTATTTCTACCAAATTACCAATTGGTTTCTAATATTCACATCCAAATTCAAGATTAGTGGTTGGAGATCTTGAAAGATGTTCCCAAGAGGGATTTTGAGTTAGCTTGTGTGGGTGTTTGGGCAATATGGAATATGATGGGGGCAAAACGCAAGTACACGCTGTCTATCAAGTAATATATGGAGAGTAATCCAAGTATCAAATTCCAAGAGAAGGAATGTAACAAAATTTAATCTAAACAACAAAGACCTCCTCTATGTTTGCAATTGAGATAACCAAGAAGTAAGGGGATTTTGATGGTTTTATAAATAGTAAGTAAAAGAAAGCTAAAATCGAAAGTGATGGAAAAAACAATAATAAGAGAAGGGGGATTTGGTGAGACAAAAGTAGTCCTATATTATTATGCCTAAATTGTGTTAGTTTGTTAGGTTTGTATGTGTTTATTTGATTATTTTGTAGGTAATCGAGCAAGAGAAGCGTTTTGGAGCATTTGGGTCCAACTAGAGTTAATTCGAGCTAATTTGGAGGTCATTTGAGCAACTGAGAAAGAAGTAGAAGTGAAATGACCAAAATGCCCCTATCAAGAGCATCGCAACCTCCAAAGGAGTGTTGCAACGCTAGAACATCGAAAAAAAAGGCAGAATGTCAAACAGCGTAGCAACACTGTTGCAAATCCCAAATGCACGCATGATGTTGTAGCATTGCAAGGCTATCCACAACATTGCAACGTTGCCGCCTAGAGTATAAAATGAATTTTTCGTGTCCTCAATCTGAAGTTTCGTTTTCTCCCGCCGAGATGGGACCTTTTTAGGTAGTTTCTCTCTACCTTTCTTAGCTTTAGGCTAGATTGGGTGTTTTTGATCTATCCATGGGTTCGTTGGTCGAGATGTTGGTCTCTAGCTAAGTGAAAACGCCGATTTGGAAGAGATTGTTGGGATTTTCAATGTAACACCATGAGGTTTTGTACTTAATATATTTCAATTTCTTGCAATGAATGTCTTTTGCTTCTTTATTTTCATTCCTAAGCATATTTGTAGGTAGGCCTGACAACCTTATATGCGTCTAGCATGCTTAGCCTAGCTATGTGTAATCTTGAGTTCGTTTGAACATATCGAGATAACGCTTAATTTGAGTAGCAATAGGACTTAGGCTCGATGAGTTTGTGAGCTATGCGGTCATGAACAACTTAAGGAATCTAGTTCTAAAGAAGTAAAAAGTGTAAGGGTAATCTAAATTCGTCACTTAGATTAGTTTGAGCATCCCACTAAATCTAGTAATTACTAGAGCTTAAACGATTAGTCGTGAGCATGACATGTTCTGACCTGTGGTTCGAGTTAGTATCGTCCCCAGTTTAGGATTAGTTTTGGGTTTAATTAGCATTTAGCTTAATTAAACTGTGCTATGAGTTATTAGAAGCTCTCTAGGGTGTCCCATTAGGCTTATGGGTGTATTCAAAACAAGAATTCATCTTAGGATTACCTATGATTGACATTTTTACATTGAACCCCGACGTGACCTTTTTGAATTGGTACCTAGGTGAGCTCCTATCTTTGTTCCCCGTGTAAAAAAGAATCCCAATTAAGAGAAATCAACTTTAGTTCAGTTTCCTGTGGTTCGATCCAGTCCATTATTAATTATTACAAGTAGCTAATTTAGATGGTTATTATAAATGTATTTGATGGAGCCTTAAACAAGTTTTTTTTTTCCGTCAAATTGGCACCATTGTCGGGGAACCACCAATTAAATTGATTTCTTAATTTTGGTTTTCTTATTTTAATACAAATAAAATAAAATAAAAAGAGTCTATACCTTGTTTCTTTTTATGGCTAACGATTTCAAAAATTATGAAGTGTGTTTGTAATTTGAGAAACAGGTAGTTGAGGCAAAGAAAAAAGTCAACCTTCAATTCGAGGAGGTCCAGGTGATGGAATTGGAGGTCAAAAGACCTCCGTCTGTTCTATCATTTAATTCTCCCTTATTATGCTAATGTTCTTCTTTGTCTTACGAGTCCGAGTCAGAGTCTTTTTTTTCCTTGTTTTTTTTTCAAGGTCCAAAAAGTACAAAAAGACCTGCATTTCTAGAGCCCATCAGATGCTGAAAAGCAAGTGCAGTGGGCTTCGTGGATTTGAGGAAGAAAGGACCAAAGAAATGGGAGAACTTTTATGTGCCTTGATGGCCAGTCGAGCAACTGACTATAAAAATTTGCGCTTCCTGGAGGCAGTTAGGCGAAATTTTTTAATTACTTTCTTTATTGCTTTCTGGTTTTATTTTTCCTAGTTTAGCTTGTTTTGTTTTTGTCTTTGTAGTTAATAAATGACCTTTGGGAAGAAAGATGATTGTTCTTGAAGGGGAGAGACGCACTACCACCCACCTACGCAATGAGTATTCAGGGGAGTTTTTTTGCTCCCCTTTACTTTTGTCCTAGTTCTTTTTAGAATTTATACATTGAGGACAATGTGAAATTTAGGTTGGGGGTAGATGTTATGTTTGATTTTAAGCTTTAATCATTAGTTGTTTAGCATGATTGGTTGAGTCTTTGAGTATCTGAGCTCGAACCTATCTTTTGGTTGGTTGTTGTGCTTTGATGTTGGAATCTTGGAGCACCTAAGCTCGAACTTTTGATTGATTGTGCTAAGCATGTAATTTTTGATTGAGTGAGTGAGATTTGAGCTTTGTTGAAATTTTGAAAATTTTGAAAATTTTTGAAAGATTTTTTAGCTTTATTGTTGGATGAAGTGGGTGCTTTGTGCATGTCTATGACATCCTAGGATTTGTTCATTTTGTTGATTGTATGGATCTTATGAGAAGTTGAGCATGTTGTTCTAATTTGAGCCTTATTAAAAATTCCTGCATTTTTTGAACACTTTTGAGCACAAATTAGCCTTTCTTGCATGTTTTCGAAGGCCAAGAGTAGCTTTATAGGGGCTAGATGTCCGTTGTCACCTCGATAGACCTTAGGCTAGTTTGAGGGTAGTTTTTGCATGAAAGATTGTAATGTGTCACATAGGAGGAAAAGAAGAGCTTATTTGCCTAGTGAAAGAAAAAGAAAAGAAAAAGGAAAAGAGCTTAAAAGGAAAAAAAAAATCTTATTGAGAAGGGAAAAAAAGAAGAAAAATAAACTTGTTGTGTGCATATGGATCATTGGTGAAAAGAGCTACTCTATCGTGATCAGTTAGGCCATCAATTGAGTGAGTGCTCTAGATAAGGATCCTTACGATATGTGTGAGAAAGCTAGCACCTTTGAGGTAAAATAATGCAAGTTTAGCAAGTTTAGCTCAAGTTTGTTTGAGTACTAGGAACCTAAGCTTAGTATTACTTGTTTAATTGTTTTATGCTCCTTTGTTAGTTCTTTGGCTAGTGTAGAGGGAAGATGGCTAATTGCACACACACACTCAAAAAATGTCAAGAATGTTTTTAAATTTGCTCATAGGTGGATAGTGCGTTGTTTAGTGCTTTTCATTCATTCATTCTTAGTTAGCTTAATGAGCATTGATGATTGACTCATGAATGTTGCTTTCACTAATTCCTATTTGTTTAGGTTTATGTCTTGCTCGAGGACTAGCAAGATTTAGGCTGAGAGTATTTGATGAGACCAAAATAGTCCTATATTATTATTCCTAAATCGTGTTAGTTTGTTATGTTTTTATGTGTTTATTTGATTATTTTATAGGTTATTAAGAAAGAGAACAATTTGGAGCATTTGCGTCCAACCAGGGTTAATTCGAGCTAATTTGGAGATTATTTAAGCAACCGAGGAAGAAGTAGAAGTGCAATGACCAAAATGCCCCTATCAAGAACATTGCAACACCCAAAGGAGCGTCGCAATGCTGGAGGTTCCAGGGAAAAGGCAAAACGTCAAAGAACAAGGCAATGTTCCAATGCTGTTACAAGTCCCAAATGCACGCTTGATGTTGTAGCGTTGCAACACTATCCACAACGTTGCAACACCACCGCTTGGAGTATAAAATGTATTTTTCGTGCCCTAGGTTCGAAGTTCTATTTTCTCCCGTCGAAATGGTACCTTTTTAGATAGTTTCTCTCTACTTTTCTTAGTTTGAGGCTAGATTAGGTGTTTTTGATTAATCCATGGGTTCGTTGGGGGAGATTTTTAATGTAACGCCATGAGGTTCTGAACTTAATATATTGCAATTTCTTGCAATGAATCTCTTTTGCTTCTTTGTTTTCATTCCTAAGCATATTCATATGTAGGCCTGACAACCCTATACATTTCGAGCATGCTTAGCCTAGCTATGTGTAATCTTGAGTTCATTTGAACATATCAAGAGAACGGTTAATTTGAGTAGCAGTAAGACTTAGGTTTGTTGTGAGCTTAATGCGGTCATGAACGACTTAAGGAATCTAGTTCTAAAGAAGTAAAAAGTGTAAGGGTTAATCTAAATTCGCCACTTAGATTAGTTTGAGCATCCCACTAAATCTAGTAATTACTAGGGCTTAAACAGTTAGTCTTGAGCATGGCACACTGCGACCTGTGCCTCGGGTTAGTATCGTCCCCAATTTAGGATTAGTTTTGGTTTAATTAGCTTTTAGCTTAATGAAACTACACTATGAGTCATTAGAAGCTCTCTAGAGTATCCCATTGGGCTTGTGGGTACATTCAATGAAAGAATTTCATCTCAAGATTACCTGTGATTGGCATTCTCACATTGAACCCTAGCGTGACATTTTTCGAATTTGTACCTAGGTGAGATCCTACCTTTATTCGCTTTTAGTTTAGTTTTATGTCTCTTTATGTTTTGTTTAATCCTCCCCTTTAGTTTGTGTCAATAAGAATCCCAGTTGAGAGAAATCAATTTTAGTTCGGTTCTGTGTTGTTCAACTCGGTCCACTATTAATTACTACAAGTAGTTAATTTTAGATTGGTTAATATAAATGTATTTGATGGAGCCTTCGACAAGCTTTTTTCCATCAAGATTCAAATCTGGTTCAACCCCAAGGAATATTTGCCCACCATGCCCCAACAAATTACTCAACTAAGCGAAGTTAATTAAGAGATTACTATCCATAAGTGTCCACATCTAACTCTTTCAAGTTCTGTATGATTCAAGTAGAATGTTACCTGAATGTGCCCACAACCTACCCTAATTGATACTTAAAATCGTGAGTCTAGTTCAACACCTATTCAACCATTTTCTAAGTGCTTTTAGGAGCCTAAGCAATTAAACACATCTGTCTATGGCTAATTTTAACTTAGGTAAATAAAGAACACAACTTTCATGACTCTAAAGATTCGTACCCTATGTCTAGGTACAAAAAGCAAAGTCTTATTTCTAGGTACTTGATAACGCTCATTTATGAGTGTTATTTGGCTCTAAAAACTAAGCTATTTGCTTAGAAAGCGAGTGTTTAATGTTATAATTCATGTCATTTAGAAAAAATTTAAGTAAAAACAATTTTTGCATGTGTTTGAAGGCTTGATTTTATAAAAATAAGTTTTCAGGTGTATTTAGAGTCATTTTTGTTAAGAAGGTGTTAATTTTTGTTGGTTTTATGTAGAGGCTGAAAAATGACCCAAATGCACCCACATTTTTGCCGCAACTGAGGCAAAAGAAAGATGATTCAAGAGATATGTGACCAAGATGTGCCAGCAATTGAGAGCAGAAGCCAAATTACAACTATTGCATAAAGAACTCAAATTGTGCCCAACTATGCGACAGCATTTCGGCCATTTCCACAATAGCGCAATTGTGCTTACTATGCGGCCGCATCTAGACCTTTTCGGCAGATTCTCCCAAATTCGCAAAATTTGCAGATAAAATCAATTATTCTCCATCAAATCTCTGAAGATCAAGGGATATGATCGGCCAAGCCTCTACACACTGATCTCGGTAGCAAACCTTGGCCTTGAAGTCTATAAAAGGCTGCTCAAGCTTCTATTTCAAAAGAGCTCGGAGCTGAGAATTCTTTTCATCCCTAAATTCTGTCATTTTAGTTTTAGCCGCCACTCCGAGTCTCCCCTAGGCTCTGTTCATATTCCATTCGGACTCCAACTTCGAAAGAAGGAGGAGTAAGTACTTGATTCTCCTTGAAAAATGTAGAACAACTTAGAAAGGAAGAACATCTTAGGGTTCTTTTTGTTCTTAGTTTTTCTATTCAGTTCTATAAGTTTTTAGGAGTTGTACTTATTGTTTTATCTTTATTTTCCAGCTTGTAAATTTCTGTTTTTCCTTTGAATTCAAGTAGTAGTTTATTTAATTCAATTTCATTTAGTTCTTCCTTTGTTTTCATACTTCAAAATATATTCAATTTCATTATTTCAATGAAGTGTGTTATTTCTTATTCTCATTTCTTCTTTATTTTCTGCACTTTAGTTTTCTTTTCAATGAGTAGCTAAACTCCTTGGAGGGAATTCAATGAAGTGAATACCCTAAAAAGAAGATAAGCCCCACCATGTGATTTTAGTAACTTTGCTTAACATTTAGCATCGTTTGCTTTTATTGAGTTTAAGTTTCATTGAATTATGTTTTCAAATTTATTAGGTCAAATGAATTCAACGCATATTCGTTTGGCAGGTTTAGTTTTTTAAAACTATTTTTGGATTCATGATCCAAATAATGGTAATTATGAAAAAAAAAATAGCTTTATGTTCCCAGTATATCCAAATTTTGAAAATTAAATTTTAAAATGTAGAATTACATTTAAAAAAATAAAAGCTAGCACAAATATAGTATTTCATGTTATAAACTTATTTCACTTTTGGTAAAATTAAAATATGTATAATATAATATATTATAAATTATATGATATTGTAAAATAATAATTATACAAAATTTTTAACATAAAATATGCTCATAAATTAATTAATAGATTAAAATACCATTTTGGTCCCTGTACTTTCAAATGTCCAATTGTAGTCCATGTACTTTCAATAAAGCTTAAAATTGGTTTCTATGATAAATTTGAAGTTAATTTTTATCAATATTGGTTAAACAATAATAATAATTGTAATACAAGAAATGACACAATGTGAACATACTTCCAAAATTTATAGAGGTAAAGCTAATAGAGACTAATTTTCTTTAAAAAAAATTAACAATAAATTAATAGTGTGGACCAATTTTAAGCTTTATTGAAAGTACATGGACTCAAATATGACATTTTAAAGTAGGACCAAAATGAAACAAAGCCCAAAGTACAGGGACCAAAATGGTATTTTAACCTAATTAATAATATATGAGATTTAACCTAATATTTAGTTGGTAAGTACTCCTATTTTATGGTTTATAAATATATTATCAAATACATTTTAAACAACTTTTTAAATTAGGATCCAATTTCTAATTCTGCTACCAAAAACATATCTAAAAAACATTAAAAACATAAAATACAACTCTGTTTTTCATTGAATCCGTTGTTTTTAAATTTACGTTTCTAGATCACTAATCGAACACACCCTTTGGTATTATATATAAAAAGTAAGGTCATTACGTGAAAAAACTTTCTTCCACCTTGACACACATATATATTAGATTATAGATAGATTAGTGATTTATATCAATTAGTGATATACTAATGAGCCTTTTCAACTTTTCTCTGGTTATATTTTGAGTCATTTAATGAAATCATCATTGAAATAAACTCGTCACTTTAAGAGACAACATCTTGTCATCTAGAGGAGCTATTCTCTTAGAGAAGACCTCAATTCGTGGAATTAAAACACCAATATTATTGAATAAGTTTGAAAACAATGATTTTTTAAAAATAATATTAAAACGAAATCCAAAAAAGAACATGCCCAACCTATATTATTTCTAGAAATGTTCACACGGCAGGGCAGGGAGGAAACGATGGAGGTATGTTGGGTACCCAGAGAGGTGCTCGAAAAGAGGAGGTACACTTAGGGTTTTTTGGCCATTTTTATGATTGGAACTCGAATAAGGAGCATAAGATGTCATTTCAATACTTTTGGAAGGAGAATCGAGGCTCAAATTACACGTAGATCGAGGTAGAAGTTGAGCATCATGGGTTTCATGTCTTATTTCTGTTTGTTTCTCATTTTGATTCCTGTTTTAGGGCTGATTAATGAGTTATTAGGCTGTAATAATGACTTTTAGAGGCTAAACTCTGATTTTAGGGATTGATGGATCTTTTTGGACCTTGGTTTATGTTTTAATTGATTTAATTTTGACATTGTCATTCATTTCAATTTTTTATGCATGTGTGAGCTTAATGCCTTTGAACTACCGACCATAGTTTAATTGATGTTTAGCTTAATTCAGCTTGAAAGAGAGTGTTTAAGCTTTGAACTACCATACATGACTTTCACCTAAGTGACATAGGAACAATGGAAATTAATTGAAGCTAAAAATGAAGGTTCATAATATCTTTAATTAGTTAACTATCCTAAGGACACCTAGGTTAGTTAATTAATCTAAGAAAATTGGAGGAGTTCGAAGGAGGATTCCATGGAAAAAGGCTTCTAGGCTTAAGAATTAGGTGAGTTGACATTTCAATTAATTAATTAAACATTCACTGGGTCCAATTAGTGAAATTAACCCCTAAACACCCTAATTCTAGTGTTCTCAACTTTAATTTCCTTGCATGTCTTTAGTTTTCGTCTCAAAGTGACATTTCGTTGTGTGCCCTAAATAATATGGATTGATAATACTTTTAGTACTCAAACAAAACCACGCTAAAATTTCCTGTGGACTACGATATTCAGTAAATTACTTACCAATTTATTGCTTGATCAAGTGTGCTTGCGTGTACTCAAAACAAGTTTTTAGCACTGTTGCTAGAAAATTTTGCAATTATCTGTTTGTTTGATATTGAGAGGAACATGATTGGTGTTAATTTAGGGATTTTTGTGTTTTCTTTTTCTTTTTGTTTATTTTGTTATTTAGGAGGCCATTGGCATTATATGCAAAGTGATAAGGAGGCTAACCTTCTTCCTTTAGATCTTGAAATTAATAGGACGTGCACGTTACTTCGAAAGGAGAAGAAAGCCTAAGAGCTAGCCATGGCCGAGCGAGAACAGAACGTTAAGGACCCAAGAGCCATTCGTGATTATTTTCGGCCGGTCTTTCCCACTGATCATTTAGGAATAGTGTATACATTTATCAAGGCGACCAACTTCGAATTGAAAATGGGCTAATTCAGATGGTTCATGATTGTTCCTTCAGAGGACATCCATTTGAGGATCTTCATTCACATCGACGCTCTTTCTTAGAGATTTGTGGCACGATAAAGATGAATGGTATGGTACCTGATGCTATTCGCTTACGATTATTTCCGTTTTCTTTGCGGGACAAAGCCAAGGATTGACTCGAGTCACTGAAACCATGAAGTGTATCTACTTGGAATGAGCTGGTTCAGGCTTTTCTGACGAAATTCTTTCCACCAGCTAAAATAACAAAGCTGCAAACAATGATTGGGACCTTTAGACAGACGAATGGAAAGCAATTATATGAAAGTTGGGAGAGATATAAGCAGATGTTATGCAAGTGTCCTCAACATGGCTATCTGAATTGGTTACAGGTACAGTTGTTCTATAATGGGTTATTTGCTAGTATTAAAACAATTCTTGATACCAGTGCATGGGGGAGCTTCCTAGCAAAGACAGTTGATGAGGCACACGCTCTATTGGAAGAAATGGCTGCCACAATTTGCCAATGGCCATCAGGTTGTTCATCCTCTTCGAGATTCGCTGCGAGCATATATGAGATAGATGAGATGAGTACATGTAAAGCTCAAATGGCTTCCTTAACTAAGGCTTTGAATTGTCTACTTCAGGAGCCACCTAGTCGATTGCCTCACTTTCAGCGCTGAGCTCAAAAGAAGTGGAGGAGCAGTCTATTGAGCAGTGCCAATATGTTCAGAACAAAATATATGGATTTGAAGACCACCAGAACCAAAATTTACCCAATTATTACCATCCAAGTTTGCATAATCATGAAAATTTCTCTTATGCTAACAAGAAGAATGTTTTGCTGCCACCTAAGTTTGCAGGAACATCAAATCAGGAGAAAAAGTTGAACCTGAAAGATATGTTGGGAACTTTTATAAAAGAACAGAGGGGAGTCAACCAGCAATTGCAGACCTCGATCTCTACCCTAGCCACTGTAATGAGTGGCCATGACATGACATTGAAGAACATGGAGGTGTAAATTGGTCAAATTAATAGTGTCGTAAACACACTTCATAAGGACAAATTCTCAAGCGACACTAAAGTGAACCCAAAAGAGCAATGTAAGGTGATTACACTGAGGAGTGGAACTCAGTTAGGCGGCCCTATGAAGAAGGTGAAAATTGAGAGGGATAGGATTGCAAGATTCGCTGTGGTAGAAAAAAACACCTCAAGTAAGTTTCCTTCTCCTTTTTTTCCTTGTATTACTGCTCATGACACTAACCCCCAGAAAATAGAAAAGAAAAATGAGAAGAAAGAAAATATGATGAAAGAGAAGGCGTTTCAAGATCCATTGAGAAGAGAAGATTATAAGGTGTCAAGGTGTAGGCTAGTGGATAAGGGTGCACACATTAGTCCTCCTAGGAGGCGTGGTGAATGTCCGGCATTTGACTACAAGGATGCTAAATTAGAAGCCCAATTTGCTGATTTATTAGATATGTTTAGAAAACTGCATATTAACATCCCTCTTGCATATGCTCTTGCTAAAATGTCGAATTATAGGAGATTTATGAAGGAAATGATGTCAAAGAAGAAGAAGTTTGAGGTAAATGCAGTGCTCGGCCTATCAAAGAAGAGCACTTCGATCCTAAAACATAAGATGCCTCCGAAACAAAAGGATCTAGGGAATATTACCATTCCTTGTGAAATTGGTAATTTGACTATAGATAGGGTATTATATGATTTGGAAGCCAGTATTAACCTCATGTCTTTATCTCTGTTTAGGAAACTTGGACTACAGGAAATCCAACCCACAGATATTGCACTCAAACTAGTCAGTCGATCAGTTGCAAAATCGAAAGGTATAGTTGAGGATGTACTTTTTAGAGTTAACAAGTTCATTTTTCCTATAGACTTCGTTATCTTGGATATGGATGAGGACGATGAGATCCCGATCATCCTTGGGAGGGTGTTTGTAGCCACGAGCAACGCAGATGTGAGCATGCATAAAGGTAAGCTAACTCTATAAGTGGAGGACGAGAAGATAATGTTCCACATCTTTGACCCTATCAATGCATTTGGTTCTGAAGATAAGAGATTTAGGGTTGACTTAGTTGTGTAACGACCTTCAGGACATAGTGATAGAAATAGGCCTCAAGATTTTGAAATGCTGGATGCCCCTGAATCTTCTTTTGTTATATCTCCTGCTGTTTCATTGTCTGGTTCTGAAAATTTGAGGAATGTTGGTTCTGATGTGTTGATTATGGACTCTAAATTTGTTAGAAAGAATGACTTGTTTGATGATAGTTTTTTTTGTTTTTAGATAAAATTGATGATGTTAGTGTGTCTGATTGCTCTGACTGCATGATGACTGAGTGTGCTTTGAGTGAATCAATCTTTTATGCGAATTGTTTGAGTGAGGGTGTTCAACGTGTTTGAGTATTGAGCACATGCTAGATTATTTTTTTGGAAAATAGTGACTTCTTTAATTGCCATGATGTCATGCTTAATAAGAATTTGAATTTTAAGAAAAATAAATTTGGGAAATTTTTGAAAAATAAATTGGTTGAGATGAATGAAGAGTATAAATTTGTTGTGCCTCATTGTTCGAGTCCTGTCTTAGATGGGAATCCGAGCAGATGAATTATTTAGGTGTTCAATCAAGAATCTTCTATTCCCTTGCTTGTTAATAATAACTCTTTCTCCCTTCGTTTGAATAAGTTTGCTAATGATAAATCTATGGGAGAATGTGTTGCTAACTTTCAGAGTGCAGGAAGTAAGGAGGATGTTAACTTCTTTATCTTTGAGCTACCTTGATAGAGTTGTTAAGGAATGTCAAGCTAATGATGCTAAACAAGCGCTTCTTGGGAGGCAACTAAAAACTAAGCTATTTGCTTAGAAAGCATGTGTTTAATGTTATATTTCATGTCATTTAGGGCAAATTTAAGTAAAAACAAGCTTTGCATATGTTTGAAGTCTTGATTTGGTAAAAATGAGTTTTTAGGTGTTAGAATCATTTTTGTAAAGAAAAGTGTTAATTTTTGTTGGTTTTGTGTAGAGGTTGAAAAAGAACCCAAATGCGCATCTCAACCGTAATTGAAGCAAAGAAGAAATGATCCATGAGATATGTGACCAGGATGCACCAGCATTTGAGAGCAGAAGCCAAAATCTAAGTGTTGCAGAAAAGAGCAAAAATGCACCTAGAAATGTGCTTGCATGTAGACCATTTCGACAACAATACAAATGCGACCACAAATGCGCCCGCATCTGGACCATTTCGACAGATTCTCCAAGATTTGCATAATTTACAAATTTTATTGAAGATTCTCAACCAAAACTCCTCAAATCAAGGGATATGATCGACCAAGCTTCTTCACACTGATCTCAGCAGAAAACCCTGAGCGTCAAGTCTATAAAAGGTGGCTCATACCTCCATTTGGAAGGGAGCTCGGAGTTGAGAATTTTCTTCATCCTAAAGTTCTATCATTTTTATTTCTAAGTTTTAACCGTCACTCCAAGTCTCCCCTAAGCTCTGTTCTTATTCCATTCCGACTCCAAATTCAAAAGAAAATGAGTAAGTACTTGTTCTCCTTGAAAAAGGTTGAACAAGTTAGAAAGGAAAAACATCTTAGGGTTCGTTTTGTTCTTAGTATTTTCGGAATTGTACTTGTTGTTTTATCTTTATTTCCACCTTTGTAAGTTTATGTTTTTCTTTTAATTTTCAGTTGTACATTATTTAGTTTCAATTCCATTTAGTCCTCTTTAGGTCTTCATACTTCAAAGTGTATTCAAGTTTATTTATTTCAATGAACCATGTTCTTTCTTCTACTTGTTTTCTTTTTATTTTCTGCAATTTATTTTTTTCTTTGATGGGTAGCTAAATTCCTTGGAGGGGATTCAATCATGTGGATACCCTAAAAAGGAGATAAGCACCACCATGCATTCCTTGTAAATTTTCTCAATACTTAACTAAGTTTAGTTTTAGTGAGTTTAAGTTTCACTGTTAGCTAAATTGGCCATAAAACATAGTTTGTGAAGATTTCAATACTGAAAGGGTTGGAGTCAACACACATTTTCCTAAAAGTAATATAAGAAAACAGTCTAGACATAGAACTTTATTTTTTGTACCTAGACATAGGACAAAAACTTTTAAAATTATGAAGTTGTGTTTTTTTATCATCTAAGCGAATTTAGCCATATACATATGAGTTTTAAATTGCTTAGTCTCCTAAAAGTTCTTGGAAAATGAGCCGAATAAGTGTTGAACTTGATTTACTTGGCTAAGCGTCGTTGAGGATAAGTTGTGGGCGCAAGTCGATAGCATTCTGTCTGAACCGTAAGAACTCAACAGAGTTAGTATGCGGGCGCAAGAGGCAGAATCTCTGAATTATTGGGACTTAGTTGGGCAATTTGCGGGCGCATGTGGGTGCATTTCCTTAGGGTTGAACCAGATTTGAATCCCCTGCTTCTTATTTTTATTTTTCCTATTACTTTTAAATTTGCTTTTACTTTTTCATGCACAAAACCCCAAAATCACCTTTATGTTCCTTTGGTTACCTTCGGATGCAACTTGTAATCAATTGTGTTGCAAACTTAAGAATACATGTGTTAAATCTGTTCCCTTAAGTTCGATACAAAATTTGTTCCCTTTTGGAATACTCCATACTCCATATAGTACTTGTTTGTGACATCGTGCATTTGCGCTTCTTTTGGCATTGCATAACAGCCTCCAGTCCCACCAATCAAAAACCCAAGGATTCTTTTTTCTTGTTTAGTTCACTTTTGTTTTTGTTTTTAGTCGAATAAAGTGGCCCTTGTCTATTTTGTAGTTCTCTTTGGATGTTTGAAATCAATTATTCTCATTAGTGCAGGTCTCTTCAAATCAGAGAAGTACCGTTATCCTTGATCTTTTTAATTGTCCTTTTTGCATGTTGAATCTGTTATGCAAACATTAAGGACAATGTTTGGTTTAAGTGTGGGGGGAATGGTGCTAGGATGTTGTTGATATTTTGAATTGATTTGAATCGAATTGTTGAACTTTGAGAATATTGGAGAATTTTGAATTGATGAGATTGTGTGTTGTAGGATGTTGTATGCTAAAGTGATTATGAAATTCTATGATTTGTACTCCTTAGTGGATTGTTTTTGCATATGTATTGTAGAATTTGAGCATGTTGAGATATGGGTTAAATTTAAATTTTTTCCTTGGAATCTTTGCAATTGTTGAGCACTTAGCCTAGGTTGATAAGTTGAAAATTTAGAGGATTTTATTTTTTCTAGAAGTTTGTTGTCACTCCGATAGACTTAATGTTTGGTTTGTAAGTGAACTTGCGAGATAGTTTGTAATATTGGGCTTAGGAATAAGAAAAAAAAAAGTGTTATTTTCCTGCAAAAAAGAAAATTCTGAGCAAAAAAAAATTGATAATGAAAAAAAAAAGAAAAATAAAAAGAAAGTACTTTACATGAGCTTTAGTAGTTGGGGGTAAAAAGAGCTACCTCTTTGGTGATCAGTTAAGCCATCTATTGAGCGGGTGCTTTGGATAAAGGTCCCTACAATAGTAGTGTGAAAGCTTATGCCCCTGATTAATTGTAAAAAGTAAGTATGGGGGAGTACTACCCGTAGAGTTTCAGGCACCTAGCTCTGTATTACTTTCTTGATAGTAAAGGAGCTGAATTGGGTCTTTCGAGCTAGTGTAGGGGAAAGATGAATGGAGAAATTCATAACATTACTTTGGATTAGTAAACGAGGGCTATGCACACACACACCTAAAGAATTCAGAGTTCTATTTAAATGTCTTGTGATTTAGGCATGTTATTATTCCATTATTCTTGTTCTCTAATTCCACTTTGGAGATCATTGAGAATTGAGTTACTTATGCATGCAATTTTCTTAAATATTTATCTTCTTAGTGGGAGCTTGATTTTGTTTTGCTTGGGAACTTGCAAAAGGTTAAGTGAGCTATTTGATAACACTAATTTAGTGTTATAGTTATGCCTAATTATTTGCTAGTTTTGTGTTTAATTGTGAGATTTTACGTGATTATTTCGTATATTTTTGGAAATCGAGCAACTTGGACCAGAATTGATGAGTTTGGAGCTTTGGGTGACTTGTGGAGCCTAATTGGACTAAAATTGCAGCTAAGTATGAAGAACGAGTCGAGAGGACAACGTCGAAATGCCCAAAATGGCATCAAAACGCTACCTCTATTAATGTAAACCCGTGAGCTAGCGTCTCGATGCTGTCCTATGGCGTTTCAACACTGTCATGTGGCGTCTCGATGCTAGAAAGGCGCGTTCACTACGTTCTCCATCAAGAGCATTGCAATGCTGCCCTCAGCGTCTCGACGCTAAGTGCGTGCGCGTTATTGAAGCAGTGCGTTTTGCACAACGTTAAGACGTTGTGCCTAGTGTCTCGATGCTGCATCGAGTACTGCTATATATTCATCATTTCTTTGTCAAATTATGGGAGACCTTTTTAGAGTTTTTAGCCCAAATTTTGATTTCCTACCTTCTTGGGACCTGTGTTGCTGAATTGGAGGATTCAGGAGAAGTTTTCGAGGCTCAAGAGAGCAGGAGTCAAGGTGGGAGTCAAGAATTCAGTGCCAACAGTCTTTATTTCTGTTTTCTTCCTTTTTTGCATGATTCTTAGGGTTGTAAAACTGCTTTGTATGCTCTGTTTAGACATGTTTATGGACTGATTTAATTAGTTCAGGGGTTAAGAACACAATTAGGATTGTTATTATGGTGTAATTGATACTTTTGTCATTTAATTGTCTTCTTTAATTCTATTTAATTGAATGGTTCTGAATGTCTCTTGTTATTTGGCCACTAATATGTTGATTGTAGTCCTAAATTGAAATTGAAAGAGAGAATTTAGGATAGACCTAATTCAATTAAATCCCTTAAATTGCCTAAGTGACACAGGGATAACAATTGACAAGTGAGGCTTAATATGAGTGATCTTAATCTTAATTAATTAATCAATTAACGATAAAGATACTTAGGTAAGCGATTAATTAAGCGTGTTCGCTAGAGACCGAAAAGAGATTTCGACCAAGTTAGCTCTAGGTCTATGAAATTGGCAGGTTTAATTAAATGGCATGGTAAATTTTCATAATTGTAACCTAAATTGTGCTCGATCCCCTAAACCTCACTTGAATGGGTATCTCCAACCCTTTTAATTACTTTTCTAGTCTAGATTTATTTTTCAAGCATTCTGTTATCCTTAGTTTTAACATTAAATAATTCCAATCATGAGTACTTCAAATAATTAATTAACTAACTAAAAAAGACTTCCATCTAGCTTCCTCGTGGGATACTCAGTACTCTTGTGTCGTTTTATTATTACTTAGATCACGTGCGCTTGCGTGTACACTGATAAAGTTTTTTGACCATTCTTCCTATTCCCTACATCCTCAAAATAGAATTAACTCCTCCTATATATGATGCAATTTAGAAATTTCAAACAGGAGGGAAAATTATAACTTGACTCAATAACATGATGCATATGAATTTCTCAAATTCATTTCTTTCAATCACAATCTCATTAGGAATGGGCATGATGATATGCAATTTATCAATTAACTTGCCATAACTCTAAAAGTCATCTATAGCATGCGCTAAACTCAACTTCTTATCAACTGTATTTTCTAAAAGAATTATCTCATTTACCACTGATAGCACTAATTTAGTGTTATATTTATGCCTTATTTTAGCTTGTTTTACGCTATAATTGTGAGCTTTTACGTGATTAGTTTACTTATTTTAGGAATTCAAGAAATTGAGAGCAGAATTATGAATTTTGGAGCAAAATGGTGAATATAGAGCTTAATTAGAGTTTTTGGACGCGCTAAGGACAAGATGAAAATGTGCATAAGTTGTTGGGGCCGAGAGAACGACGTTGCAATGATTGAATGGTGTTGCAACACCACAATTTATTGGGAGAACTCGAGGGCAAGCATTAGCATTGCAACGCTAGAAATGCACTAAAAAGAAGAGCTCCGTTTGAAGCGTTGCAATACAACATTGCAATGCTACCACTGTACACTTGAAGAAACGCCAATGTTTTGGACAGCGTTGCAACGCTGTCCCGAGCATTGCAATGCTATCGCGACTGCAACCTTTATATTCATCGTTTTCTTTCCAAATTGGAGGAGACCATTTGAGGGCCTTAATTTCGATCTTGTTGATAAAGTACTTGTCGAAGGTCCTATCAAGATTAAATTTATAAAAATCGAACCTCTAAAATTTTGCAATAATAGTGGTCAGGGTCATCCACAAGGATTGAAGTTCTTAGATTTAATTAAATACTACAGTTAATTATGCCCAATTTTATTTGGAGAACCTAAACTTAGATTGAAACAAGAATATAAAGCTAAGCTAAATATTTACAAGGTTGGAGTCCATTTAGAGAGACATTGGAGATTGAATTAACATGAAGCACAAACTTAATTTGACCAAGAAAAATCATACTATGCAGCACTATAAGTCAAGAATTTCTAATTTATCTAATTGACTTTTGCAAGCTCAATCGAACTCATCCATAAGTAGTAAAGCACCCTTTCAGTCTATTTTTACTACTCATGCATGACATTAATTGAATTCTATAACAACATCTAATAACAAAATATTCATTCTCATGCAATACTCTGTTATTAGTTATGCAACATCTCAATTCAAGTTCTACTCTTTCAAGCTAAAACTCAAATTCTAAGAATTAACTTTGGCCAAAAGTTAAGAGCATAAACACACTGATACATAAATAGTGTTACAATATATAACGAATCAAAATCAAATGTAAGTTCTACAATCACAACTATCCAAGAGTTTAAAATATTCAACTTAATGCAACTCAAAGAATCCTAAAATTGAAAGAAACAAAGGAAAAGGAAAAGAGAAACACTGGACGACGCGTTCCAACACTCGTTCCTGACGTGATGTCCCGAGATCTCGAGCCTCGAGTCTCCTCCTTAGCTCTCCAAAGTGCTCTTAGGTCCCAAAACAGTGCTCCTTATCAAAATTAGGGTTCTAGGCTCTCAAAATGGCTCCCTTCACTCGTATGTACAACTTCCTATTTATACACAGGGGACGGCGTTGCAACGATATCTCTTCGAATTTTCTAAAAAAATAAATATCTATTTGGATGGCATTGCAACGATGTGCTACGCTATGTCTTCTGGTTTTCAATGTTGAATGGTTGCTGATGTAGAGTTGCAACGCTACAAGTGGCGTTGCAATGCTATGCTCTCGAGTTCTAAAGCTTTATTCTTCCTCTTCAACACTTGGTACTCAATTATGGCCTTAATTTGCTCCAAATTCATCCAAATACTTCTCAAAACTTCAATTTTGATCCTATTGCTCGATTTCTACAAAATATACATAAAAATACATGAAAGTACACACAATGACGGTCTAGAAATAAGCCTAGAAATAGCACACTTATGCATGCTATAACTTTCCTCCTTAAGACCTGTGGAGCTCGAGAAGAACTGTTTGGGAGTGATGTTCGAGGCTCGGGATTGTAGAATTCGAGGCGAGAGTCAAGAATTCAGCAATGACGATTTTCTTCCCTATTATCTTTTCTTAGTTTTCTGCATCTAGGGGACTTTAGGATGTTGTACTGTGCTGTTTTAATGACATTTATGGGCTAAATTTACTTGTTTAGGGGTTAAGAGCACATTTAGGATTGAACTTATGGTTTAATTGTGATAATTGACTTTTAATTACTTCATTAATTGCATTGAATTGGATTGTTCTTAATTCTTCTATTTATTTGGCCAATAATTAGTTGAACTTAGTAATTGAGCTTGACGAAGGGAATTAGGACTGAATTAATCCAATTAACACCCTTAAATTGTCGATGTGACGTAGGAGTAACAATTGACGGTTGAAGCTAATTATGAGTGGGCTTATTCCAACTAATTAATCAATTAGCACTAAGAAAACTTAGGCAAGCAATTAATTATGCGTGTTCGAATGAAACCGATAGGAGATTTCGACTGGTTTAGCTCTAGGTTTATGCAATTAAGCTTGTTTAATTAACTGTCAGATCCTATTGCCATAAGTCTAACCTAAATTGTGCTCGATCCCCTAAACATCCCCTTAATTTGGTATCTCCAACTCTTTCTATTGCTTCCCTAGTTAGTTTAAATTCTTAAGCATCGTTCCTTTAGTTTGGGACTTAAATAACTCCAATTTTGAGTATTTTTAATAATTAATTAGCTTTAAAAGGAATTTCTATATATGCTTTCCTTAGGATTCGATACTTGGTACTCACATACCATTTTATTATTACTTGGATCACATGCGCTTGCGTATATGCTGATCAACCACAGGCACTCTATTATGAATATTTTCAATAGACAACCCCTCCAATAAAGAAGCATTTTTGGACTGCCTAATTCTCAATATTCTAACACCCTCACAAACAACATTTACATTATGCATATTTTCATTAACAGCACATTTCGTAAGCATAACATCAGGGTGTTCAAAAGCAGACTCATTCTTATCAACTCTATAACAAAATTCATCAAAATCAATAATCACCTCATCAACAGAACTGGCACTGTTCGATTCTAATTCTAAAGTCATATCCTCGGTTCCCTTGAAAGCCATATCCTCGTTTCTAATTCTAAACGTACTGGCACTGCTCGATTGACAAATCATCCGTACTTTTTGAATTCAATGTTGCAAGTGAAGCAATAGATGGTGTGGCTCATGCAGTAGTTAATTTATTAAATTAAAGCATTTACCTCATCAATCTTGTAAATTCCAATAGCGAATTTCGATGTAGAATGGCTTGATGGTCGCTGATAACTCGTCACAACCATTTTCTAGAGCAATGCACGTGCCTCCTCAGCTGTTTTAGCCATAAAGCTCCCTCATGCACTAGTATCTAAAATAGTCATAGTAGAAGGAGAAAGACCATTATAAAACATTTGTACCTGTAACCAGTTGGGGTATCTATGTTGAAGACACTTTCTCAATATTTCTTTAAATCTCTCCCAGCTCTTATAGAGTTGCTTTCCATCCGTCTGTTTGAAGGTCCCAATTACTATTCACAACTTTGTTGTTTTGGCCGGTGGAAAGAACTTCGTCAAGAAAGCTTGAGCAAGCTCATCCTAAATAGATACACTTCCTAGTTTCAGCGACTTGAGCCAATCCTTGGCTTTGTTCTTGAAAGAAAACAGAAATAATCGTGAGAGAATAGCATCATGTACCACGCTGTTCTTCTTTACCATGCCAAAAATCTCTAAGATTAGATGAAAATGAGGATCCTCAAATGGATGTCCTCTAAACGAACAATTGCAAACCATTTGAATCAGCCCAATCTTCAATTCGAAGTTGGTCGCCTGGATAGGTGTATACACTATTCTTGAATGATCAGTGAGAAAGACCAGTTCGAAATAATCACGAATGGCTCTCGACTCCTCAACGTTCTATTCTCGCTCGACCATGGCTAACTCTCGGACTTTCTTCTCCTTTCGAAGCAACGTGCACTCCTGTTAATTTCAAGATCTAAAGGAAGAATGTTTGCCTCCTCACACTTCGCATATAACGCCAATGGCCTCCTCAATAACAAAATGAACAAAAATAAAAACAAAAATAAAACAAAAAAATCCCTAAATTAACACCAATCACATTCCTCTCAATATCAAACAAACACACAATTGCCAAAATCTTCGGCAACAGTGCAAAAAACTTGTTCGGAGTACACGAAAGCGCACGTGATCAAGTAACAAATTGGTAAGTAATTTACCAAATATCATAGTCCACAAGGAATTTTATCGTGGTTTTGTTTGAGTACCAAAAGTATTAGCAATTGATATTATATAGGGCACACAACGGAATCTCACTTTGAGAATGAAAACTAAAAACATGCAAGGAAATTAAAGTGAAGAACACTAGAATTAGGGCGTTTAGGGGTTCATTTCACTAATTGGACCCAGTGAATGTTTAATTAATCAATTGAACTGTCAACTCACCTAATTCGTAAGCCTAGAAGCCTTTTGTCATGCAATCCCTTGCCGAGCTTCTCCAATTTCCTTGGATTAATTAACTAACCTAGTTGTCCCTAATGCTAATTAACTAATTAAAGACATTATGAACCGTCATTATTAGCTTCAATTAATTTCCACTGTTCCTATGTCACTTAGGTGAGAATTAAAGATCATGCATGGCAGTTCAAAGCTTAAACACTCTTTTTCAAGCTCAATTTAAGCTAAACATCAATTAAACTATGGCCGGTAATTCAAAGGCATTAAGCTCACACATGCATAAAAGAATTGAAATGAGTGACAATGTCAAAATTAAATCAATTAAAACTTAAGGTCCAAAAATATCCATCAACACCCTAAACTAAGAGTTTAGCCTCTAAAAGTCATTATTACAGCCCAACAACTCATTACTTAGCTTTCAAGTAGGAATCAAAATGGGAAACAAATAGAAATAAGACACGAAACCCATGATTCTCAACTTCTGCTTTGATCCACGTGCAACCTGAGCCTTGATTCTCCCTCCAAAGGTATTGAAATGACGTCCCCTACTCCCAATTTGAGTTCCAATAGTAAAAAGGGCCAAAAAACCCTAAGTGTGCCTCCTCTTTTCGATCAAGAAACAGATAAATTTGTACCTGTAATTGATGCAATGTCGAGACGCTAGGGATAATGTCTCGATGCTGCACAAAATGACATTGTTCTTCTTAAGTGCGCGAGGGTAGTGTCAAGATGCTAGGTGTAGCATCTCGACAGTACAGGACAACATCTCAACGCTAGCTCTTGGGTTTAACACCAATTTCATAGCATTTTGATGCCAATTTGGGTGTCTCAACGACATCCTCTCAGGTCTAACAGCTACATTTGGCTTCTCTTCCATCCTTAGTCTCAAAATTGGCTTTTTCCTTGCTCCAAATCACCAAATAACTTCTCAAATTCATCTAATCATCTTGAAATGCTCAGTTCCTAAAATTCAATACACAAAGCTCATGTTTTATGCACAAAACTAGTTAAATAATTAAGAGAATTATAACACTAAATAAGTTCTATCAGGGGGCTCGAGCTCCCCTCAACTTTTAAACAATATGAATTAGTATTAAACATCACACATCATTTACATGTTGCCCCCCTTAAATGATCAACTTCTCTGGTTTGAGTCTATCTGTGCGTCTTTTTTTCCATTCTTCTTCTCTATTTTTTTTTCGTTCTTTTTGCTCGGGTTTCCTTTTTTTTTTTTTTCATTTTTCCCGTTTATTTTTCTTTTTTGTTTCTTTTTCGATTTTGTGTTTTTTTATTTTTTTAATTTCATTTTTAAATTTGATTTTCTGAAGTCAAATAAAGATGGAGCATTAAACCCTTGAAAAGAAAAAAAAAAGGAGGAAGCATTAAAAATATGTTTGAATTTTAGTAATTTTTTTTAAAAATTAGTTACATAAAAAAATTTATAATTCTTACAAAAGAGAAAAAAACTAATTGTTATTTTAAGTTTTTTTTTTAAATATATATTTATAAGTTTGATCTATTCTAACATACTTTTGAATTAAAAAAGTATGCAATCGATCTTTAAACACTCAATTTTGTATCTAATAGATTTCAAGATTTCAATTTAATGTCTAATAATTCTGTAACCTAATAGTTTTTTTTAAGTACAAGGATCTATTAGATATAAAATTGAAAAGTCTGAGACCTATTAGACAAAAAATTGAATGTTTAGGACTTAGCAAAAACTTCTTAAAGTTAGAGATTTTTAAAGTACAATCTTGAAAATTTAAGGATCAAATTTATAATTTAGGCAACTTAATATCAAAATATACAAATTGATATCAATACATATGAATTTATCAATGTGTTCAAAATTATTTCTATACAGCTCCTTGAAATAAAGTTTTGGATCCGCCACTACAGAGAGGGGGAAGACTGTCTTCCCCATCACTACCTCCCATTTCATTTCCCATTCCTGCGACATTTTTCATTAAATTTTGCAGAGATCGAGCCGGAGAATTTGTAGGGTCAAGTTTCCTGTGCGAAATAATTTTGACCTTAATTTTTTTTAATTTCAATTAGAAGATTTTTTAAAGAAATTTTCAATCAAAATTGTTAATTTCCCACTAAGAATCTTCATTTTAATAGTTAATTCTTTACCAAAAAAACAAATCCCCATTTTAAGAGAAAACTCTTAAAACTCTTAATAAAAACAAATAATATTTCATATTTAATTATCCAACGCAAGAGTTGAAAATAGTTCAAATATATCAAATTATCGATAGAATATCGCATAAGTCATTAAAAAATTGAAGCTTAAATTTAGGGGAAAAAAATCAAATTTGAGCCTAAACTTGTGAGGTTCTATTAATTTAGACCCTATACTTTCAATTTCATCAAATTGGACCCTAACCTTAAATAAGTATTGCAATTTTTACCCTTAGTTCAAATTCTGCTAACTCGCTCACTAATTTTAACCAAAAACAGTATAAAAGTCTTCATAAACTCATTAATTTCATTAAAGTAAAGCTTTGAACAAAAATAAGTTTGACCAAATGAACAAATTAACTATTAAATAACTTTGCCTAAATTCATAAATTTTAACAAAAAAAAATTAGATCCAACACTTATCTAAGTTTGAGGTGTCATTTGATAAAATTAAAAGTTTAAAGTTAAAATTGATACAACCTGACAAGTTTGAGGTACAAAATTAATTTTTTTCCTAAATTTTAATATTAATATCCATAATCACAAATGATTCAAATATAATCATCTCCCTATAAAATATAAAAAAATAAACAACCAAATAAGCTTAAGTGATCACATATACTATCGACCACGAATTAGACTTTAGAATCCTCCACCCCAAACTTCACCTCAATCATTAAAAATAAAAAATTAGAAGAGTATTGAAACGACAAATGCTCGCCAGTACAATAATCGGATTAGATTCCTCCCTCCCACAGAGCTTCTCTTCTTCCCTTCTGCCCTCTTATCCAAATCCCTCCGCCGATCCTCATGTCGAACCCTCCTCTCAAAATCATCGCCGGCGCCGACTCCTTCGGCTGCTCCCTCAAAGATGCCCTCCTCTCCCACCTCCGATCCCTCAACATCCCCGTCGAAGACCTCGGCGTCTCCTCCTACTACACCGTCGCCGCCGAGGTCGGCCGCCGCGTCTCCTCTTCCGCCTCCGCCTCTGCCACCACCCCTAACTCCCCAGAAACCCGCGGCCTCCTCGCCTGCGGCACCGGCGTCGGTGTCTCCATCTTCGCTAACAAATTCCCCGGCGTCACCGCCGCCACCTGCCTGAGCAAAGAGGAAGCCCTCAACTCCCGCTCCATCAACAACTCGAACGTCCTCTCCCTCTCCGGCCTCTCCACTTCCCCGGACTCCGCCATCGAAATCCTCAACACCTGGCTCCAAACCCCCTTCAAATCCCCTTGCCCTGCTTCCCAATTCAACCCCTGGCCCAGCGAAATCGAGTCCTTCTTGGACAATTCCCTCTCCGAGATCCCCAAAATCGGGGCCGTTTCTTCTTCTACAGACACTTGCTCCATCTGCTGCCTGGTGAAGAACCGGGAGCTGAACCCGGTCGAAATGATCCCGGGCGGTTCGATGAAGATTCTGAGGGAGACGCCAACGTCGGCCGTGGTGCGGTTCGAGGCGGGGAGCGTGGAGCCGGCCCACCACCACACGTTTGGGCATGATCTGGTGGTGATGAGAGGGAAGAAGAGCGTTTGGAATTTGAGTAAAAAGGAGAGGTTTGATTTGGGGGTTGGGGATTTTCTGTTCACTCCAGGTGGGGATGTTCATAGGGTTAAATACTATGAGGATACTGAGTTTTTCATTAAGTGGGATGGACATTGGGATATGTTCTTTGACGAGGATCTTGAGGCTGCTAACAAGGCCATTGATGATCAGGAGTAAAGTATGTAATGTTAATGCATCTTTGTAAAATGAAATGTGTGGCTTTTTGAGTTTGAGTTTGAGTTTGAGTTTGGTATGTTGCTTTGGAAGGAAGAGGGTTTAATTTGGCTTTCTCCCCTGTTTCGTTTTTACTTTTTAGGATGAGAGATGAATTGTTTGTGTATATTTATAAACAATCTAATGATCTTCTGGGGATCGCTTTGCCTTTTACCAAGGGTCATTTATCTAAAATCGTCTCTGCAATGGACTGGATGTTGTTGGATTGTTATTAAAATCACATATTTGGGTTTAAATCCTAATTTTGTTCTGGTACTTTTAGTTTGATTCATTTTTTTGTTCCATGTAGTTTTAAAATATCTATTTTGGTATCTTGTTTTTGTTCATTTTAGTTCAGGTACGTTTGTCTTGGTTTTTGGAGGTTTAAAGAGTGACCATTTGGACTATTTTAGCCAAATTCTATATAAATGATGGAAATTCTTTAATACAAAGTTATTGCTATAAGTATTTGAATTCTTAGCCAAATTCTAAAAAGAAAAATAAGTTTTTGAAAACTACTTTTTTTAGTTTTCAAAACATGGCTTGATTTTTAAAAATATAGGCAAAAAATAAATGACAAAATAAGTAAAACCATAGGTGAGAGTAGTATTTACAGGCTTAATTTTTAAAAATTAAAAATCAAAAATCAAATGGTTATCAAACAGGGCCTAAAATAGTCCATTTTTAAAAGTATAGAGATGAAAATAGATGATTGGACAATACAGAAACTAAAACTGACAATGGACAAAAGATCAAAATAAATATAAGAATCAAAATAGTATTTAAACCGGATATTTATTTAAAATCAATTGGTAGTGATATAGTTTACTCTTGCTTTGGAATTATTTCAAAATTCATAATTTTTGGAAGAAAATGAACGACTGCAATGACTATTCGATTCATCTATTCTAGGGTAAAGATCAAATTAGTTAATTATGATTCACTTCATTAATTTCACACTTTGGTTGAAGATTATTTGGAAAATGCTCATAGTCTTATTTTAAAAACTTTGTAAATGTTGTCCAACTATTTGGTTTTCAAATTGAATTTGAAGGGAGGAACTTTTGTAATTATTTAAAGATGGATTGAGTAAGAAACTCTGAAGAGAGCCTTGAATTAGCTTTCAAGAAAACATTTTATGCTTTGGATTCTGTGCTAAATGCTATGAATTTGAATTTTGTCAAACTACTGTACTCTATTACTATAAGAAGCCTGAATCTTTACAACAAACTTGTCTTGACACACTTGACCTTTATCTTTGTTGGAAAGGAGTCAAAATCTTCTTTGGGGTCTCGAAGCATTGTTTTGGAAGCTATTCTAAAAAATATCTCACCAACTGCACAAGCACGAGCTTTTGACATCTGTCCATTAAGGTTATGGCACTTATTGCTTTAAATTATTTTTGGGAAAGAAATCAATTTATTTCCTAAACTTTGTAGGTGGAATTGCTATATACAATTGCTATATCTATATATAGATTTGTAGGTTGAATCAATTAAAACCTTATACTAATAGTTATATCAATTAAAATTCTAAACATTCATAAGTAAATCAATTTAGACTGAGAAAAGTATGAATCAATTTAGACCTCTATTACTTTTTGTGAAACGGCCCTATTTTTCCTACTAGACTTTCTAGGGACATTACTACATGCATGCTAATGGAATTTAAAAAAAACTTAAATAACAACGAAAAAAGAAATAAACTATTGCTAAACAATCAAAAGCATTTACCTCGGGATTCCTTTAAATAGATTTCAAAGCATAAGGTTAAATCAAAACATTTTAATAATTGAAATGATTTCCAGAATACTTCCACTATTAAAAAAACATTTCAAAAGTGCTAATAATGAAGAAAAATTGCGGAATTTAAGCTCCTATAGGTCACCCATGGCCTCTTGCAGCAAACTATTATGTCATTCGCCTAAGATGCCATTGCCTTTACCTGAAAGGGAAAACATTTTTGAAAATTGTGAGTATTTAAAATACCCAGTAAGTGACCTCGCTACTGGGGTCAGGATATGCAAACACATACAAAATGATTTTTAAAACCTTTTCCTCTAGGGGGACCTAAAACATTTTCATAGTGGAAACGTTTCCTTTTTAACTGTTCTCTTCGGCTTAATGTGGGCAATTAACCCAACCTAACATTTCCTTTTCGTCTAACTTTTTCAGGTCCCTTTCCATTTAACATTTTTCAGGTTCCTTTCCATTTAACATTTTCAGGTTCCTTTTCATTTAGATGTACGTCTATAATTTTAGGGGGTAATTGCCACAACCTTCGAAATCATTTTATCATGAAAATACACATGTATGCATGAGGTCCCAAAGCATTTTAAACTTTCATTCCATGATGCAACACAAAGCAACATCCTCATATCATTCATCATAAATCATACCATAAATCATAAATCATGCTTCACATTCATAAGAATAGTTGGCAATCATACATGTAAAAATCCATTTTTCATATAAACAAAAGCATTTCAAAAATTTATTAAAAATCATAAATAAAACATTTGTAAAATTTTTCATTTTGAATGTAAATTTTATTATTATTATTTTTTTCAATTCAGTTCTCAACTTGCATTTAAGCATACCGGCATAAAGTCTCTTACCTTGGCTAAGCTCAAGAAAGAATCCTCAAACTCCTATTTCAGAAATCCCTTGGCAAACCTACAACAATTTCCAAAAGATCATGCTTGACATTCATAGCCTTTAACTCCAATTCTAAAAATCACCCTAAGACGTTGGTTTAATAGCTCAACTTATCCCAAAGAAACTCATATCTAGGGGGAACTCACAGTCATAACCATACATGTGTTCCCAAAGCCCATACTTCATAGTCATCCTAAAGCCCCAAACTACCTCCCAAACTTAGTAAAAGAATTAGGAGATATATATTTTTTTCAACACAATCCAAAACTTAGAATTGAAGCCTAGCATATACTCAAGGATTTTCTTGATTTTAGAATGAGAATTTTACCTCAGTTCTCTCCCCAAAACAGAACCAAACTTTGCCGATTAGATGATGATTTGATTTGATTTTGTCGAGCCAACCTCCACCTACAATGGGTGTTCTAAAATAGAGCCCGAAAATCAATGGGTCAACCTTTAAATTACCAAAACAATGCCCAAAACCAAAACCCCAATATGAAAACCATAAGAAGACAACACGAATAAGCTTACCCACGTGAAAACAGAGCCTAATCGTTGCTGTACAGTATCGAAAATAGCCGAAAAATAGCCCATAATAAAGCAATCCCGCTGAAAAACGGATCTAGAGCAGCAACGGCAGTTCGGGGTTCGTGGCTGGTGGCGACATTTGGGTGTGCAGTTGCAGAGGCGCGTTGTGCGAAGTAGGGGTGATGGCGTGCGATCGAGACGGTGACGGGGTTCGAGGATTCGAGCGGCGTGTAGATCTGGAGGATACGGCGGTCTGAGGCAACGACGTGCGGTGGATCAGCAGCTGAACGACTCATGGTGTGGGCGGAGGTGCGCGGCAGCGTGGGAGTGAACGACAAGCTGCTAGAATTTTTTTTCTACAAAAGGGGGCTGTCGAACACCCAAGGAAGAAAAAGAAAGAGTTGGAAAATATGATGGCTTGGCTTGTTGGCTTGGAGGCTTCACTCACTCCTAAGGCTGCATGCAATTTAAATAATAGAGAGGGGAATTAGGGCTTGACTTGGGCTTAAACTCACTCAAATCACAAAAATGCCCCAAACATTATTTAAATCTCTTTTTCCCTTCTTTCTTCCCAATTTACCCTCCATAGCCCAACACAACAATGCCTATAAGTCCTAAATCACCAAATTAAGGGGAAGAAAGCAATAATAATATTGACACCAATAAAATAAATACCTTAAAGAGTCGGACGTTACATTTTGGTATGCAAACTTTTAATGCATAATTCTTTTCATTAGTGAATCAATTTAGACTTTCTATTAGTTTTCAGTTTGAAAATTGTTAATGAATAATTTTCATGTAGAATCGTTTAAATGAAGAATTGACGAAATATTAAAGAGAAATGCATGAAACAAGTGAGTGGTAGCGGCTTCCATTGATATGTGCAATTTTTCATCTTCCTTTCTTCCTCTATCTTCTTTACTTATTTAGGGAGAAGTATGTGACAATTTTTCTTACTACTTTAGTAGGATTTGGGAGAAGAATAATGTTATTTAAGTAATTTCAAGTGATTTTAAGTGGATTCAAGTGAAAATAGTTATGGAGATATTTGTTTCATGAGTTGGGTGTCCTATATCATATTATGAGTTAGGTGTCTTGTATTGTATCACTATTTTTTCTATTTTGTTTCACTTTTGAATCAAGCCAACATGAATAGTTGCATCTTCGATTCCATCTCTAATAATAAATTACAAAAATAAATAAAAAAATATCCATACTCAAATTCGTCGATGTCGTCTAGATTGCATGAACATTCTATCATGAAACTAATATATGGTTTTTTTTTTTAAAATAATGTAATTTTAGAAAATACAACCCCTCTCTACAGCCCTCTGAAGTCTGAAGCTGAACGCACATTGCATGGTCACAAATTGCACCTCCACCTCCTCGCTCAGACTCTCACTCTCTCCCGTCTCTCAAAGTCTCACTCCCTCGTCGCCATTGATATGAACTTCATCTCAGTCTCTAGTCAGTCGTTGCTTAGACTCTCATGCACATCGCATGATTTACGTCTCTCATCACCGTTGCACCTTCTCTCTCAGGCTCTCACTCATCTCGTCGCTCTGAACGCATGTTGCCATCGGTTTGTTTCTCTCATCATGGTCATCGTCGCCCAAATCCAGAGCGAGGCATGTACACAAATTTGTTCTGATCTTCATTATTTTTTTAATTAAAACTTTGATTTTGTGTTATACTATTACTCTCTACTTTGATATGTTGATAGTTTTAATTTTTTTTCTTGAAATAAAGCTTGTATTTTTTAAATAAACTCTCTGATCTGTTGGTTTCTCTAATTTGTTGGTTGATCTGATTGCATTTTGTTTAGGATTAGATTGAAAGATGGAAAGCAGTAGAAAGATTGTATTTTGTATTATTAGAAAATTTCAAGTTAGAAGATTAGGATCATTTGAACTTTGAAGTTCGTGGATATTTGATATTTAATATTTTTTATATTTGAATTTTATGATATTTAATGATTAATATTTGAAAGTTGGGATTGAATTCCTGCATTTTAGAACAAATTCATGATGATGTTCATTGATCTATTAATCCACAAAGTGGAACATAGATATTGTATAGTCTTAGTTGACGCATCCAATAGATGATCACTTGCTCAAATAATTCAGTTGAACATAATTTTTTTATCATGGAATTAAGAAATTCGTCTTAATAATGCTGGTGAATTACATTCCAAAAGTTTAATGATTAAGAAATTCATCTTGAGTATTGGATAATGATTGTTGGGTAAGAGGAAGATTCAAAGGATGATTTATTGAAATTTAAACTACAGAATGAAAGTAGTTACAATAAAAGGGGCCTTGAGCCAAGTCTTGTATAGAAGTTTAGCTTATGCTGGAAAATAAAAGAAGTACAATTGTAAATGAAGACATCATAACAAACAAAAAATAGTTTGATAGAGAGTAGAAGAGAATGAAGGTTGGCGCGGTAGTTCTTTTCCTTCTTAGCAGCTTCACTTCAGCTATGATGGATTGTCACTCCACCTTCAAGAACTTCAGAGAGGATGAAGAAGAAGGAAAAGAAATACAAGTTATTAGGTTCCAAAATTAGATTATTCTTGCTTTGACAACATTGGTTGTGTTTAAAATATCATTTTAGTAGAGTTTTTGCCAAGTGATAAGTAAAGAGTGTATGCGATGAACATTTTAAAAATTCAAGAATTTATGCTTGTCTGCTGTGAAAAGGATTAATGTTTGTCTGTTTGATCGTAAGGTTATGCGTGCATGAAGAAATCCTTGAGCAAACTCAATGCACTATGTAGTGAATTGAGCCTAGAAAGTTCAATGCATGAAAAGTTCTTTTAGAAGAAAAGTTGTTACGTCTGGGACTACAATGAGTTAATTGGCATAACAAATTTGGTTTCCATAACCATGAGGGAATCTAGATTTCCACGTGGCTGAAAGCTGATTGGTGGAAATCTCTATTCAAGAAGAAATGCAATGAAGCTCACGGCTCTCTCTCTCTTTTCTTATTCTCCATTCGTCTATTTCCAGTTTACGCAGCCTTTAGTTTTTAGTTTTCTCTCTATAGTTCTTTAGTTTTAGCATAGGTTAGATAAAGATTTCTAGCTTATGTTCATTCTCAGCAAGATAGTTAGTTGAAGTTCAGATCATCAGTCGAGATAGAAGAAGAAGTTGCGGCGGAATTCATCTTCAGCGACTGTTTTTTTTTAGCTTCAATTTCTGTATCTTTTATTTTCCAAAATTTCTTATGCACTTCTTGTAATTTCATTTCAGCAATACAATGTTCTGTTTAAGCTTTATTTTCATCTCTTTTTCTCTTTCTAATACCATGAGTGGCTAGATCTTCATAGGTTGGCTTCAAGGACCTATATTGTAATACCTACTAGATTAAGCAATAAATATTGGGGGATTTCTCAATTTCTTCTTCATCTTTGTAATTCTTTCATTGCTTCTTTCCGTTTGGCCAACCGAAGTGAAGTAATAACATATTTTAATACTGAAAGGGTTATGGTGAGGCTGTCGAGGCCTACCAAAATTAAACTGACTTCCTACTCTAACTTGTAGAAATAGTGGACCATGTTGATTTCCCAAAGAAGCCAGAAATTTTATTTTCTCATGGTTAAATTTTAGTAAAAAGTGAAACGGGGGGGTTTTTGAAATTTTTATTTAACAAAATAATAATAATAAAACAAGCACTTAAAAGGAGAAAAAGTCAATTCTTACCAAATTCCAATTCAAAGGTGCGGTTCTACCCAATTGCAAAAATTGATCATAGGCATTCAAAATATTTAAACTTAACAATGCAAGCACTTGGTAAACTTATTAGGAATCCCCAAAAAGTAGAAAATTCCCTAAGGTCATTAACTCTAACAAACGTCAAGTTAATGCTATTACCTAAACAATTCTAATGAAACTACTCCAAATTATTTAGATAAAGGCATTACGAACTTTGGAAGAACCAAGACAACCAATTAGGTGACATAACTTTGATCTAATTAAGATGCTCCTTTAATTCCTAGAATTAAATATGCAAGCCATGTAATATGGAAACCCACAAAACATACACATGTAATAATCCTAACGCTACCGGTTCATCAACATGACAATTACGGATCATGCATCAAACATGTAAAGCGATCAAGGCATCAATTCAATCAAAATACATGCTTATAAAATTAACATTGGAATCAAAGAATACTTGCAATTGAAAGAAAATTAGTTAAGGTTCAAGCCTCACAATATTGCAATTGATTACAACCGACCTCTAAACTGGAAACTCGAAGTTTAGCTAAGCATCTCCATAAAAACTCTCAAGTTCAACAAAGCCCAATTCAATACTAACTCTCTCAAAAGAAAAGGGAAAAGGTTTGAAACTCTCTCTAAAAACGTGTGTGTAAAGAGGCAAAAAGTTCTTAACCCTAAAGGGAAAAGTGGATTAAATATGGCAGGGAAGTGTCTAGATGCTTAGGACAACGTCTAGATGCTGTCTCCGCAAGGAATCTGGCGGAACCAGGGTAGTTTCTCGACCCTTGATAGTAGCGTCTCGACGCTGCCAGCATTGAGGGCAGCCTCTCCACAGCGTCGAGCGAGCCTTGCTTTCTCCATATCCCTAGTGTCTAGACGCTATTCCTGTGGGTCTTCAAGCTTTGTTTGGTTGTGCAGTAGCGTCTTAACGCTTAAAACAAAGTATAGATGCTCTGCCCTCAGTTTCTTTGACTTAGTTGTGGTCTTTTCTCGATTCAAACTCTCAAAATAGGCTCGATTAACTTCCTTTTAGGCCTGATTCTTCCAGAGTCTTCCAAATGGCTCTGAATTGCTCAATCTCCTACAAAATAGGCAAATAAACATGTGAGGGTAACTAAACTAGCATGAAATAAGTTGATAAAATAGCACTATTACGGTGCGATCAGGTTAAAATATGTGAAAATCTCAAGAAGAACGAGAGCGTTAGCTAGGATATTTTAGAAAATAAAATAGTCCACTCGTAGAATGAATAGATTGGTTTAATTGTACTGAATTCGCTGTAGAAACACGCAATTTCTTTGTTCTTAACACCCTCATCGAAAGATCTAGGGTAAGTAGGCATCTAGTTCTAATTGAGAAGAATCCAGAATTTATTGAGTTCTTCAAAAGGAAGTGATAAAGGAACTATCTCAATTATGCTTGAGAACTCCCCTTATTCAAGGTGAACCCCCACAACAATAATAAGAACAGTAATGAGTTGATAAACAACCCCAAGAAAGTTAAAATAAATTTTTACTTCGAGACTTTGATCGATGATCAAGAAGAAAGGAGAACTTGTTCCTAACTTCAAGATTTCGAACTCTCCACAATCTAATGGATCAAACTAGATTGAAAGTTCTAAACATGCATTCTAACACAAGAATCAAAGAAAGCATAAAGCTTGAGAGACTAAAACTCAAATATGAGATTTCATTCAACTTCAACTTCTATTCAAATGACAAAATGACAACCTTATTTATACTAATTGAATAGACACCATGAAAAGACACAACCCTTCACCTATGTAGTCTAAATTGAACCCCCAACCTTTCAAATCCATATATGAACCAAATTAAATGTATATACATCAATTTAATAGGTACATAATGCATTAAAGATGTGAATGAATATGGAATTTTAGATTCATTATGACTCTTGGATGAATAGGTGCCTTTTCAAGCTTGAAAGGACGCAACTCTTCATAATGTGTAGACATCTTAGCTTGGAGGTGCACATTTAAGGCTCATTGTAGTCCTTTAGCTCTAATGATTGGACTTTATAGCATAATGATTGGCTCATCATTGGTTGTAATTTGAGTTGATCCATTTACTTTGAGTATGAGCTTCAATTGAGCTAGATTGAGCTAGTTGAGGTTGGTGTTCATCTTGTGGGCTTCTCTCGTCATCTCTTAGGTCATTTATTTCCTTATTAGGAAGTATAGGGAGAATTGAAGCCAAGCTTGTTTTTAATCTGTTTAACCTTAGATTTCTTCTTAATTTCGTGTTTGTAACCATTTGTTGCATCACTTCTACTTTGTTACTAAAACTCTATTGCGTTCAAGTCAAATCGAATCAGTGTATACTTGCGCTGAAATTAAGGGTGGATATTGCATTTATGCTTGCGTTCATGTTAGTTAATCAATAACTCTGCTTTTATATTCAACGCATAGTACTGTAATTTGAGTTATCAAAAATCCACAAACAAGTTTTTGGCGTCATTGTCGAGAAAAGTAGTGTTTCTTTTTGTTAATATTGTGAATTTGATTTTATTTTGCAATAGTCTCTATTTTGGAGACTCATTTGTACTTGCATTCATGCAGGTGAAATTAGTGCACAAACGAAAGGGACAATTCTTTATTTGAACTAAACCCTGAAATCGATAGAACCTTCCATCGTAGAAGGAGAGCTGTTAAACAAAGAAATATGGCAGATTAAGAAGTTTGCACTCAGCAAGAAAATCAGGCCAATGCGAATAATCCTATCCACATGACTGATGATAGAAATCGAGCAATTAGAGAATATGTCGCGTCAACATTCATTTATCTGAATCTAAGAATAACACATCCTATGATTGCTACACCGCAATTTGAGCTGAAGCCAGTAATGTTCCAAATGATAATTACAACAGGGTAATTTAAGGGAGTTTCGAGAAAAGACCCTCATTCACATCTTAAGAGTTTTCTTGAGATTTGTGGGAAATTTCAATATGCGGGAGTTCCAGCTGATGCTCTGAAGTTGTTATTGTTTCCATAATTAGTAATTGATGATGCCAAACTGTGGTTGAACTCATTTCCAGCTGGATTGATTACTACGTGGGATGAGCTTGCAGAGAAGTTTATGCTCAAATACTTACCACCAACCGTGAATGCGAGGTATAGGAAGGAGATAGTTACATTTGAACAGGGAGACAATGAGCCACTCAGTGGTGCATGGGGTGCGATTTAAGAAATTGTTATCAAGATGCCCTCACAATGGACTTTCTAGCTGTGTTCAGTTGGAAACTTTTTACAGAGGACTGAATAGAGCATCCCAGAATGCAGTTGATTCATTTGCCAATGGAGCGTTGATGTCTAAGACTTTCAAGGAAGGTTATGCGATTTTAGAAAAAGATAGCTCATAACAATAGTGAATGGGTAGATGATGGATTTGAGTCAAGAACAAGTTTCAAGAAGAAAGCAGGAGTTTTGGAAACTGATGTGATCATGGCATTGATTGCTTAAGTGTCGTCAATGTTGAACATGCTGAAGAATCTAAGATTGAATAATGATGGGTACTCAGTTAGTACAACCTACTTTAGTCAACCAGATTACCAGTGCTTGCATAGGATGCAATGAACTTCATAATTTTGAATGTTGTCAGTCAAATCCTCAATCAGTCTTTTATGTTGGTCAAAGTGGAAATCGAAATAACCCCTACCCTAACACATATAATCAAGAGTGGAGAAACCATCCGAAGTTGTCATGGGGAGGTCAACAAAATAAGAATCCACAGATGACCAATGTAAGTAAACCAATAGGATCTCAAGGATATACTAATCAAAAAATTTCTTTTGGACAAAACCATAATAAAAAATTTTAACACAATCAGCAGAATGATGCACCTCCTTCATCATCTTCTTTAGAGCATTTGATGAAGGAGTACATGGAAAAAAATGATGCATTGGTTTAAAGCTAAACATCTTCAATCAGGAATTTGGAATTGCAAATGGGGTAGTTGGCAACTGATAGGACCTAAAAAGTTCTATCTTATTTGGCTATCTCGTGCTATTTCCTGTGGATTTTATGAGGTTATTGGATCTTTTATAGGAGTTTGAGCAATTGGAGCTTCACAAAGTGGTTTTGGAAAATCAAGGTTCAATAAGAGGTAATTAGACGTAATATGGACAAACGAAGCATTAGAAGCATGTGAAAAGACCAAATTACCCCTGCAGAGAGCGTTTTAATGACAAGATGAGCATCTAAATGCTGCTCAATTGAAGAAATGGATAGAATTCCTTGGAATAGGGTAGCATCGAGATGCTGTGAGGAGGAAGCATCGAACTACTTTAACGAAACACTACGAAACGTTGTGCTTGACGCTGGTAGACGTTATTTTTAGATTTTAGGTCATTCTCTTTGTCTCCAACAACTGTTTTTCATTCCTTCCTTATCCCCTTTACTGTTTTTAGACATTCTTAGCCTAATTAGGAAGTTTATGTATCGATCCATGGGATTAGGATCTATCTGGGAGATGTTCAGCTAGATTTCAACCCCAATTTAGGTGTAAGTCGGGTTGTGTGATTTTTGTGTGAATTTGATTTAAAGTTCATTTCAATTTGTGCTTAAGTATGCTTTGTCTCTTGCTTCAATGATTGAGCACGTTTGCATATTAGAATTGACTCCTCGAGTATGTATGTATGTTCATCACTATGCTAGTTAATCGGAATCCGTAATTGTTTTAATTTCTTTATTAATTGAGTAGTAACTAGGCTGGCTCTTGTTTGCATATTAGGGGCTACTCCCTAATTTGTAGTTTGCATGATAGGTCTTAGAGGCAAAGTAGCATTCTAGTTAATTAAGGTTATTTGGTTAATTAGAATTGTTTTAACCAATCCCTTGCTTGTAATGCAATTGATTCGAAGGGTATGGAACACTATCGTGCCCAGCCATTCGAGTCAATTTAGGACTAAATCGATGCTAGGTTGAGATAGTCTAATTAGGGGACTGATTAGAGGCTTTATCAAATTTACCGGTTGAGTCGGTTAGATGCTTAAAATGAATTTGATGCTAGTTGTAGGATTTCAATGATCAAAGACACAAAACACAACCTGATGAACTCCGAATTGATGTCATGGTGAGATTGTTTACTTCCCTTGCATTTTATTTATCATTTATGCATTTTATTTTTAGTATTTTTACATTTTAAACCAACTCCCCCTCCATGTGTTGGTTCTATAATTCAAATTGAGAGAGAAAGTAATTAGTTCGACTCCCTATTGATCGACCCGGCCTACTATTACTTCAAATTTTAGTTAGGCTCAATATTAATTATTTTGAAGAGTGTTACAAGCTCAGTCAAAATTGGCGCCGTTGTCGGGGAGTCAATTTGATTATTTTCTCTTTTAGTTTGGATACCTAACCCCTCTCTTTTTCTTTGTGCATTATTTATTGTTCTTCGCAGAATTTTAAACTTCAATGTTTCCCTGAAATTGCGAAGGAAGAGAGGCATTCAAGAAAAGAAGCAAAGGAGAGTGACAGTGAGCTAAACGTACAACTCAATCATAACCTCGATGAAGCACCTTGAGAAGAAGAAATAACCAAGCGCACCTTAAAATAGTTGGCAGCCCTTGGTTTGAATCTACAACTCCTTTGCATCACTTATCTTAAAACCACAGGTGACTTTGAGCTCAAACCTTGTTTGATTAATTATTGTTTATTTTTCGTGATTGTGCAGGTGAAGATCCACATAAGCACCTGAAGGAATTTCACATCGTACGTTTGGGTATGAAGCCCCACTGTGTGACAAAGGAGCAAATAAATTTGAGGGTGTTCCCCTTCACGTTGAAAGATCAAGCCAAAGATTGGTTGTATTACCTCCCATTAGCTTCTATCACCAAGTGAGACAAGATGAAGAGATTATTCTTAGAGAAGTTCTTCCTAGCATCTAGAGCTATGAATTTGAGGAAGAAGATCTATGGGATCACTCAGAACACTAGGGAAACCTTGTATGAATATTGGGAGCGTTTTAAACGCTTATGCGCAAGTTTCCCACATTACTAGATCTTAGACCAGTTGCAAATCCAGTATTTCTATAAGGGCCTTCTTCCCACAGACAAGAGTATGATCGATACAGCTAGTGGAGGAACGTTAGTGAACAAGACCCCTATAGAGGCGAGGTAGCTCATATCAAACATGGCGAAGAACTCATAGTAGTTCAAAACACGAGCTCCCAGAGGAGTTGGGCAAACTCAAGAGGTAAATGAACTTAAAACTTAGGTTTATTACTCTTACTTGCCAATTGGTGCAGATAAAAGGAAAACAGAGAGGGTGTGTGGCATATGCTCCATTCAGGGACACACCAGTGACACATGTCCTCAGTCACAATAAGATTGGATGCCCGAAGTGAATGCCATAGGAGGTTATGCAAGTAATCTGCAGAAGAGAGATCAAACCCACTTCAGCTATTGTAATCAAGGGTATCAACAAAGACTGCCATATAATTTTAATCCACCACAGTAGGCACCTGTGCAATCACAAGTCTCTAGTTTGGCTACAAATATGTCTATTGAATATATGTTTAAAAATTTAGCCTCTAATGCGCTTTAGTTTCAACAGAGCATCCTCCAATTTCAATAGAAAATGTGTGCTGCGATGAAAAAATTAGAGAATAAGAGTACCCACCTCACCACCAAGTTCGAGGCACAGAACTCAGGAAACCTTCCTCCACTTGAAAAAAAGAGCTCAACTCCAGAAGTCGATGAGGAAGAAAGGAGTCCTCCACCACCTAAGAAAGGGGTAATTTTTTATCCTCTAGATTTGAATTCATATGTTCCTAACGCTCCTTTTCCTAGTAGGTTAGCCAAGCCAAAGGAGAGGTCTCAAAAGAAGTAGAAGGAGATTCTAGATACTTTTAGGAGGGTCGAGATTAACATACCTTTGTTGGATGTCACAAGCAAATTCCAAAATATGCCAAATGTATGAAGGAGTTATGCACCAACAAGAGGAAGATCAAGGAGAAAGAGTGGGTGTTGGTAAGTAAGAATGTGTCGGCCATACTACAAAGAATCATACCTGAAAAATGTAAAGATCCAAGTATGTTCACCTTACCCTCCTGTGTGATTGGTAATAAGAAGATAAAGCATGCCATGCTTGATTTAGGAGCCTTTATAAATGTTATGCCTTATTTTATTTACCAAAAGCTTAAACTAAATGATTTACATGAAACTGGTATGGTGATTCAATTAGCTGATAGATCTTATACACATCCCCTAGGAGTAGTAGAAGATGTCTTGGTTAAAGTGAATGAGTTAATTTTTCCTGCTGATTTCTATATATTGAAAATGGATGAGAACTCCCCATCTACTTCTGCTTCTATTTTATTGGGGAGGCCATTCATGAAAATGGCCAAGACTAAAATTTATGTTGATGAGGATACTTTATCTGTGGAGTTTGGTGATGAAATTGCTAGGTTTAACATTTTTTATGCCACGAAATACCCTAATGATCTTCATTCTCAGTGTCAAATTGATGTAGTTGATTCTCTAGTGCAGGATGTACTTTTACATGATGATAAAGAGTTTGGGCAGGAATTACATGATCTATTTGATGAAATTAGTTTGGAGGATGTGTCCTCAACTTATCTGTTTGAACCTTTTTGTTTTAATGCTGAAATCTTTGCCAAAACTAATAAAATGTTTCCATATGTTATGCAGGCACCTAAGTTGGAGTTGAAGGCTTTGCCTGATCACCTTAAGTACGTGTACTTAGGTGATTTGGAGACTTTGTCTGTCATCATCTCCAAAGAACTTACATCAAAACAGGGGGACAATCTGGTTTGCATGCTAAAAGAGTATAAGTTAGCCATTAGGTGGACTTTGGCTGACATCAAAGGAATCAACCCAGCTTTGTGCATGCATAGGATCTTGCTAGAAGACGATGCAAAGCCCTCAACAAAGCCTCAGAGACGTCTCAACCCATTAATGAAAGAGGTGGTAATGAAGGAAAAAATTAAGCTTCTTGATGTAGGTATCATCCATCCCATATCTGATAGTAAATGGGTGAGTCCAATTCATGTCCCTTTGGTACATTTGTTTATCGAAGGATGCCCTTTGGACTATGTAATGCTCCAAGTACGTTCCTACGATGCATGATGAGCATATTTTCTAAGTATATTGAGAAATGCATTGAGGTATTCATGGATGATTTCACTGTTTATGGGCAGTCTTTTGATGAGTGTTTGTCAAATCTTGCCAAGGTCATGAAAAGATGTATCGAGTCTAATTTTGTCTTAAACTTTGATAGAAATGTCATTTCATTGCTAATTAGAGCATAGTGCTAGGACATGTAGTCCCATTTAGAGGGATTGAAGTAGATAAAGCTAAAGTTGATATTGTGGCTAACCTCTCTTACCCTTCCAATGTTTGGAAAGTTTGTTCCTTTCTTGAATATGCAGGATTTTATCGTAGATTCATCAAAGATTTCAGCAAGGTTGCTCTCCTCATGACGAATTTACTATAGAAGGATTTCCCATTTGAGTTTGGCGAGGACTGTAACAAAGCATTCGATCTGTTGAAGGAGTTATTGACTAGCGCCTTGATCATCCATCCTCCCCGATGAGACCTTCTTTTTGAGATAATTGCAACAACAATAATTTTTTTTGTGAGAGCTATCCTAGGACAAAGGATCGATAAGATGAGCCATGTTATCTATTATGCATAAAGGACCCTCAATTCTACACAACGCAACTACACTACTACTAAAAAGGAGCTTCTTTAAGCTGTTTTGCTCTTGATAAATTTTGTTCTTAACTAACCTAGGTGTCCCTAGCGCTATCTAACTCATACGAGGCGTTAAAACCCTTCATTATGGACCTCTAATAATCACCTTATCACTGTCGTGTCCAGGTGATTATCAGTCATGCATTCAGTTCTACACAAGTTTCTCTCTGTCGAGTTTTCACTAGTAAACGAATTTGTTAATAGCGTTCTATGAATTAATCTTCTCAACTACTGTAATTAATTAACCACTAATCCCGCTGTCACTCAGGTAATTAATTAATCACCCCTTTCTTAAACCTAACTAAGTCTCCTCTTTCAAGCTCAACTTGGAATAATTCATTTAATCACAGAACACTAATTAAAGGCATTAAACTCTAAATGCACGAATGGATTCAAAGCCAAAAAGCCATAAACACCCATTAACTAACAATTAATCCATAGTAATTCAACAATTAAGCATTAAAACAATATTCCACAATTAAATCCCAAAGATTTAAGGACTAAACATTACATAATCAATCATTACAACACAAATGTCCTTAAATTCAAGCCTACATAGTAGCTAAATTGAAAGGAAAAGAGAAAGAAATGCAAATGGAAGGTTGATCCTGCATTCTCGAGGCAATCTACCATGAACCTGAGCTCCAAGTCTTCAATTTTGCTCATAAATGCTCCCCAAAACATCCCAAAATAGCCTTGAATTGAGTTTAGAGCTTTCCCTATCGATTTGGCCTCTTCTTGGATGAAGAGAAAACAATATTTTTATGCCTCTATTGAAGCAGTGTCTCAACGCTGCACCTAAACGCCCTGCTTTTGTCTGCACGCGCACCTACAGGGTCGAGATGCGTCTTGATGCTCCAGACAGAACTCCACTTTTGCGTGCATTTTAAGTGTCGAGACATTATAGGATAGCGTCTCAACGCCATTTTCAAGGTCTAGACACTCTCCCCTCGGGTTCTTTTACCAAAACAACACCTCTTCTCTTCTTGGCTCTCCAAAATAGCCTAATTAGCTCCAATAATTACCCAAAATACTCTCGAACACTCGGTTTTACTCCTTTAGCTCGATTTCTGCAAAATCAACAGAAACAGGCATCAAAGCACACCAAATCATAACAAAACTAACTTAAATAATAGGAAATAAGATAACATAATTACATGCTATCAAATACCCCCACACTTAAACCTTTGTTAGTCCCGAGCAAAGCTAAAACAAAACTCACATATGAACAAAAAAATTGCATCATAATGACTCATACCTCAAAGCTTTAAATAGAAAAATAATCACAATTAACAGAAATACTCGAACACATCAAATCATAAAGAAAGTTTAAATTTAAGCTTTTCATTCCTTGCAAATATGTGCATAGCTTATGTCGATCCTTACAAGCCTAGAAAGATTTATAGAATCCTCTGTTCATCTTCCCCATACACTAGCCTAAGCACCAATTATCCAGCATCCTAACACTCAAGAAGGTAATATCTAACTAGGATGCCTGAAAACTATGGGGTAACGCTGCCCTAAACTTGCATTTTTCTTAAAGCACTCAAGGACACTAGCTTTCACACAACTGTTGTAGGGACTCATACTTAGAGCACTCGCTCAATAAGTGGTCTAACTGATCACAACAGAGGAAACTCTTTTTGCCCTTGATCAACAAGCACAACAAACTATTTTATTCATTTTTTTTCTTTTTCTTCTTTTTTTTTTTTTTTTCTTTTCTTCCTTTCCTCTTCTCGTTCTTTCTAATAGGTAGATAAACATGTTTTTTCCCTCCTAAGCTCAACATTACAGACTATCATGCAAGACAACCTTCAAAGTAAACCTTAAGCCTATCGGAGTGACAATGAACATCTAGATAAAATAAATCTGTTCTAGGTGTTCAAAACTACTAATAAGTAGGCTAAATGCTCCACAAGTGTAAGTTGGGTTTTTTAATTCTGGAAAGGGTTTTTAGAACCTTAAAACAACTCAAGATCTCTTTTCCTTCTATTTATTGGAGTTAATGGGGGTTGTTGGTCAAATTAAGAGAAAAGCCAAAAGAAACGAAAAAACCCTAACTTCACTTTACTCATCTTCTTCCCCTCATTCAAGCATGTAAAGCTATCGTTGCCCTGTTTCACTCTCACTTTTCTTCTCCTCTAGTGTTTCCTTTTCCCTCGATGAACACAGAAAGTAGCGACAACATTTCCCTCCAACATGCGATCGACGACGTTTCGGCTCGTTCTGACCCACACCCACTCGCAAGTAGAGAGATTTGCGCAACTAGGTTCGTGCAACAACATCGATTGTCCTCTTTAGGGATGATTTCCCTCTATTTAGATGAGGTTTGGTTGACCCACTCTCTTTTAGCTTTAGATCCTCAATATCCATTCCTTAGACGACCTTGATTTGCAGGTTTCGGCTCTATCGAATTTGACCAGTCCTTGTTCGAGGCTATTTGGGGTTGATTTGTGAGTTTCAGCATTGACCCACTCGAGAATCGGACTTCAAATCATTCTGATTTCATGACCTACACTCCAATCAACCTTAATTTGGACTACCGACGATTTTTAGGGCTTGGTTTGACAAAGTCCAACTCCTTTGAACATCGAGCAGCAAATATTTGAGGTCTTTTGGTGTTGATCGGTAAGTTCCAACCCACTTTAATCCCTTTTGATTACTAAAGGTTTTGTAAATTAGGTTCTAACATGTCGAAGCCTCATGTGTGTAGTTTCATGCTGATTCGAACACTTTCGAAATCGAATCAGTGATAGCAAGCTTGTCGACAGCTCAATCAAATACATTTACAATTACCAATCTAAAATTAACTACTTGTAATAATTAATAGTTGATCAAGTCGAACCATAGAGAACCAAATAAATGATTTCTATCAAATAGAATTCTTGTTGACACGGACAGGAGGGAGCTAAGCATGAAATAGACAGAAGGACAAAAGACAATAAAGATAAAGACAACGATCTTACCTCAAGCATGATTTAGGGTAAAACCAGACAACAATGTAATTTTCGATATCAGATAACCAACACAAAATCTAATAAGCAATTTATCACCTAATCGATATGTTGGAACAAACGTACAAGCCCGTAAGCAAGCTTAGGTCCCCTAAGTCAACTAACCCAACTGAGCATCGAGTGAACAACCTAACTAGCCCTAATTAGCTGGGCATGATAGCATTCCATACTAACGTTGCTAGTCACTTTAAGTTCTAGAGATTGATTTAGACAAATTAATTAAACTAGGCATGCATTGCTAATTTAATTAATTCGTTCTCTTGATTCTTAGGTCTTATCGTGTGAACTCCATGGTGAAGAAACTCCCTAATATGCAAACACGAGGTGGTCCTATTGCTACCTTAAACTGTTGATTATAAGTACATTTAATGTGAATAGGTTGTCAGGTTATCTACGAACATGCTCATACCATAATCGTTGAAGCGAGAATCAAGAAATAATAAACATGATGATCGATATTGAGCTACTCGTTACTTTAAACTAGCATGATAAACTTATTCAATGCGTACAGAGCGTCAATCTACCCACGAGCATGCACATTATTAAACTAGCAGAGAGAGACAAGAAGCTACTGTAAAGCATTAAGAACTTGAGCATAAATCTCACAAAAGTTACATTTTATTGTCGTTTAGGACCTGAATCGACGTTAAAAGCATAGAAAAACATCGAACTGACATTGCCTGACACCGAGGATCGATAATCTACACTAAATCTAACCTAAAACAAAGAAAAATAGTAAAGATGGTGGGAGCAGAAGTCCATGGCGGCTGTACAAATCGGACTTAAATGACCTAGAGGGGAGAAATTAGCTTTTATAGAAATCAAACTATCATCGAAATGCTACAGGCAGTGTCTTGATGCTACACCAAATTACACCAGCGTCTTTGGGGATTGCCACAATGTCGTGTGACACTTACTGTTACAGCGTCTCAATATTGTTATGCATTCACGCATTCTGTCTTCTTTCAACATCTTGGCGCTTCCAACGACGTTGAGATGCTCTCGCCAAGGGCATAATGGTCATTTCCTTTGTTTTTCTAGCTCGGTTGTTCAAATGACCTCCAAATTAGGTCGAATTATCACATTTTTTATGAAAATGCTCCAAAACACTTCTCTTGCTCGAATTCCTACAACATGGGCAACTAAACACATAAAAACTATCAAACTAGCACGAATTAGGTATGATAATATAAGACTATTTTGGTCATATCAAATTACCCTCAACCTAAATCTTACTAGTTCTCGAGCAAGACACAAGCAAAACAATAAATAAAAGACTTGTTGGGTGCAAGTTCTTGACTCTAATCACGATGCTCAAATAGCTAATCATTCACAAAAGAAGAAGCAAAGCTAATGCACAGTCCATCTAAGAGAAATTTAAAAACTTTTCTTATCATTTCTTGCTTGTCTCTGTGTGATTAGTTTCCCTAATGCAATCTTTACAAGCTTGGTGTAGGCTTATAGGGTCCTCAATCTATCTTCCCCCTACACTGGCCCTTGATAAAAAGCTTTTCGAAGACTTTATCAAATATATTTATAAACGAGACCTGTAAAATTTGCAGTAATAGTGGCCAAGGGTGATCACAGGGATTGGGCTTCTTAGATTAATTAAGTATCATAGTTACTCAAATCTGATTTTATCTTGAGAACCTAACTCAGAGAGAAACAAAAGTAAACTAAACTATTATTTACAAGGTTGGAGTCCATTTAGAGAGAAGATTGGAGAGAATTAACATGAAGCGCAATTTGAATTCATTAAGAAATTGTATTAATATGTAGCGAATATAAGTCAAGAATTACTATATTATCTGTTTGACTCTCTCGAGCTCGAACAAACTCATGCATAAATATAAATCAACATCTCGTTTATTTCTACAATTAAGCATGGCATTAACGGTATTCTTTGAACGCCTTCTAACAATGACCTATTCATTCTCATGCAATAGATTATTATTAATCATGCATCCAAGTTCTAAAACTAAGTTTACTTTCTCAAGCTAAACTCAATTTAACAAATATATGTCACGGCCAAAAGCTTAAACAAAACACACATGATGCATAAATCCTGATTACGATATACTACTATTCGAAATAAAAACAAGTCTAACAATACAAATCTCCAAGAGTCTAATTACGCATAATTACATCAAATTCAGTTCATAAAATCCTAAAAACAACAAAAACAAAGTAAGGAAGAAAAGAGAGAAAACTGGTAACTGCGTCCCAACACTCATTCCCGTCGTGATGTCTCGCGATCTTGAGCTTTGAGTCTCCTCCTTAGCCCTCCAAAGTGTCCTATAGGTCCCAGATAGTGCTTCAATCAAAATTAGGGTATTCCTCTCTAAAAAATAGCTCACCAAATCAAGAACACAACTTTCCTTTTTAAAGAGTCAAGAGAGCACGTTGTCCCTTTGAATCAGATAAATTTGGAAAAAATAAAGTAACGTTGAGGGGCTATATCGCAACATCGCAATGCTACAGATGAACATCTCCTCAAGAGCGTGATTCTGGCGTTGCAACGCTATGCATGAAGATTTCTTGACTTGGAGTGCTGCACCTATGGCATTGCAACGCCATACATAGCGTTGCAACCCTATGCTCTCGGGTCTCTTGGCTTTGGCGACTCTTTGCTTTATGTCTTTTGTCCAAAAGCACTTCTTTAAGCTCTATTTGGTCTACAATTCACTCCAAATTCTCCGTTTAGCTCCAAATGCTCGAACTCTACAAATTACATAGATAACAACATCAAAGTCCACTAAAATAGCACAGAACTAACATAAATCTAAGCCTAGAAATAGCACTCTTTTGTGTGCTATCAAACACCCCCAAATTTAGATTTTTGCAAGGCCTCGAGCAAAATAGACCAAGATAATATCATAAAATTCTAATGCAAGACTAATGATTCAAGCCTCAATAAGCCAAATAAACATACAACAACAAAATAAAACTTTAGCACACCCCTTTATTTAGAACTTTAAATTTAAGCTATCTCTTCCCGTGCGTGTATGTGTCTAACATTTTTTCTATCAGTGTCTACTAGCTTTACACAGTTTTACAGAGTCCTTAATTTGTTTTCCCCCTACACTGGCCCTAAGTTCCAATCTCTAGTCTCCCCACCATTAAGTAAGCAATCTACTTAAGCATATTTTTAACTGGACTTATTAACCGCCAAACTTATAATTTTCTTTCTCTTTTTTGAGACCCTAGCTTTCACACTTCTACTGTAGGGACCCTTACCCATAGCTTTTGGTCAATGAGTGGCCTAACTGATCACAGTGGAGGTAGCTTTTTTGATCTTCACACTTTAAGCACAATTTATGATAAAACATGCCACTATTTTCTCTAAACATGAAAAAAATCAATGAAGACAAAATTTTCTTTTCATTCCGAAGATTTTAATTACAAACCATCCTACAATTTGACTTTTAAATAGTTCTTAAGGCTATTGGGGTGGCAACAACCTCTAGATTCAATAAAGCTATCCTAAGCATTCGAACATAATTGATAGTCGATTTTGTGCTTAATGTATTGCAAGAAAATCTAAGATGACGAATTAAATATACTCAATTTAAAGCATGCTTTCAGAGTTCATTCCATTAAAAAAAAAAAATCATCTAGATTGCTTCCTAGTCTGTCCTAATCAGTCATCATGTAATAAAATCTATTCCAAACATGCTTAAAGAAATTGAAAAAATTATGCTCAAAATCAAGGCTGCGAAGTAGTACTGTCCACCCCTAAACTTAGAATTTACATTGCCCTCAATGTAAGAAAAGAATTAAATCATACAAGGACAAATATTAAAGAATGAATGAACAATACTGGCCTAATAATAGGGAGAAGCTGTTACTCCATGAGAGATTCCTAAGATGGGACGAACAATCACCAAAACGATCGACATCCTGCAAAATGGGAATGAGATTTAATTGGCACTCTAAACAACCTATACTAAGAAAGAAAAAACAAACAAGAAACAAAAAAAAAAAGAGGAAAAGAAAACTTGGGTTGCCTCCCAAGAAGCGCTATCTTTAACGTCTTTCTAGATGAGGCTCATGTGGTAGATCCATTTGAGTTTGAGCTAGTGAAGCAATCCTTTGTCAGCACTCACTCCAACAAGTCCTTATTCAATAACAACTTAGAGAATTCATTAGTCAAATGATTAAGAATGAACTCGAACCAGATAAAGACAAAAACTAAAAACAAGGAGAAACTTCAAAGAAAAGAACTATACAAGAAACTTAAACAATAGAGAAAACTAAACTACTAAAATACTACAACAACAACAACAAAAAGAGGAAAAACTAAAGGAAAATAAATACAACAACAAAATGAAGAAAACTAAACAACCGCATAAGCAAAACAACTATACAAAAAAGAAAAAAAAGGATACTATACAAATATACACTATTTACACTCTAAATTAACATTAAGCACTTTCACCACGATATTAATTAAACTAAAATATGTCAATCCTTGGCAACAACACCAATTTGATAAAGACTTGTCGAAGGATCTATCAAATATATTTATAACTAGACCTCTAAAATTTGAAGTAATAGTGGCCATAGTCGATCACAGGGATTGGGTTTCTTAGATTAATTAAGTACCATAGTTAGTCGCACCTAATTGTATCTAGAGAACCTAACTCAAAGAGAAACAAAAGTAAGCGAAACTATTATTTACAAGGTTGGAGTCCCTTTAGAGAGAAGATTGGAGAGAGTTAACATGAAGCGCAACTTGAATTGATTAAGAAATTATATTAACACATAGTGAACATAAGCCAAGAATTACTAGATTATATGTTTGACTCTCTCGAGTTCAAACAAACTCATGCATAGATATAAATCAATCTCTCAGTCTATTTCTATAACTAAGCATGACATTAACTATTCTTTTAACGGCTTCTAACAATGATCTATTCATTCTCTTGCAATAGATTATTATTAGTCATGCATCCATGTTCTAAAACTAAGTTTACTTTCTCAAGCTAAACTCAATTTAACAAATGTAAGCCACGACCAAAAAGCTTAAACAAAACACACAAGATGCATAAACCCTCGTTACGATATACTACAATTCGAAATCAAAACAAGTCTAACAATACAAATCTCCAAGAGTCTAATTACTCATAATTACATCAAATTCAGTTCATAAAATCCTAAAAACAACAAAAACAAAGTAAGGAAAAAAAGAAAAAAAATTGGTAGCCACGTGCCAAGACTCGTTTCTATTGTGTTGTCCCGCGATCTCGAGCTTTGAGTCTCCTCCTTAGCTCTCCAAAGTGTCCTCTAGGTCCCAAGATAGTGTTTCAATCGAAATTAGGGTATTCGTCTATCAAAAACGACTCCCCAAATCAAGAACACAACTTTCCTTGTTATAGAGTCGGGACAACATTGCAACGTTAGGGGCAGCGTTGCAACACTGTCCCTTTGAATCGAATAAATTTGAGAAAAATAAAGTAGCGTTGAGAAGCTATATCACAGCGTCTTACGCTATGGATGAACATCTCCTCAAGCACATGATTCTGGCGTTGCAAAGCTATCTAAGCATTGTATACAGATCTCTTGACTTGAAGTGTTGCACCTATGGCATTGCAATGCCATACATAGATTTCAACGCTATGTTCTAAGGTCTCTTGGCTTTGGGAACTCTTTGCTTTGTGTCTTTTGCCCAAAATCACTTCTTTAAGCTCCATTTGGTTTACAATTCACTCCAAATTCTCGATTTAGCTCCAAATGCTCGAACTCGACAAATTACGTAGATAACAACATCAAAGTCCACTAAAATAGCAAAGAACTAACATAAATCTAAGCCTAGAAATAGCACTCTTTTGTGTGCTATCAGCCCTAAGAACTAGCTATCAAGTAATAAAACAATCAAGAAAGCAATGATTAACTTAGGTGTCTGAAACACAAACAACCCATGGGCTAAATTTGCATTCTTTTGACTTAAGGGTATTGGCTTTCACACACCTGTCGTAAGGACCCTTATCCAGAGCACTCTCTTAATGGATGGCCTAACTAATCACTATAGAAGCAACTTTTCTTACCTCTGATCACTCATATACAATTCAAGCTTATTTTCTTTTCATTTTATTCTTTCTAAGCTCAAATTTCTTTCTTTTATTGTAGGCAAATACACATTCTTTTTCTCTTAAGCAAGACATTACAAACTTTCATGCAAAAATTGATCATCAACCTAGCCCTTGAGCCTATCAAAGTGACAACAGACATCTAGACTCCATAAAGCTACCTTAGGCCTTCAAGACAACAAAAGGTATGCTAATGTGCTTAAATCATGCAAGAAAATCAAGGAATTTTTTTTTAAATATGTTCAAATTAGGATAACATGCTTCATGCTTCATCAAAATGCAAATAACAAGCTATAGCAAGCATCTCATGGATCGCCCTAATTAAGAGGCATACATCCAATTCATCTGTCAAATCAAGCTAAGAAAATTTAGAATTTCAACAAAAGTATGCTCAATGTATCAATCAAAAGTTCGAACTCAAGTGCTCAAGGACATAACCAACTTGCAAAGTAGTCAGCTCAAAATTTTAAAATTTTAAAAGTTTTACTCAAAAGCTAAAGTAGTCCAAACTTAGATGCTCATGACTCAACATTAAGATCAAATATAAACCTCCACCCCCAACCTAAAGTCTACATTGTCCTCAATGTATAAGTATCTAAAAAGAAAAGGGACAAATAAGAGGGACAAAAAAACTCTAATTTTTCAACACGTAGGTGGGCGGTGATGCGTCTTCGACCTCCAAGATTGATAAAATTCTTCCCAAAGATCACTTATTAATTACAAAACGAAAACAAACTAAGCTAAGAAAAGCAAAAAAAATAGAAAGCAGTAAAGAAAGCAATTAAAATTTCACCTAGTTGCCTCCAGAAAGTGCAAATTTTTATAGTCGATTGCTCGACTTATCGTGTGGCATGTGTTAGGGCACGTAGAAGTTCTCCCATTTCTTCGACCCTCTCTTTCTCAAATCCACAAAGCCCACTTCACTCAGCAAGCTCTTCAACATTTGATGGGCTCTAGAAATGCAGGTCTTTTTGTAATTTTCGGATTCTAAAATCTTAAAACGAGAAAAATCAAATAAAAAATACTATGACTCTAACTCGTAAGACAAAGAGGAATAACATTCACAAAATAAAGAGGGCTCGACAGAAAGAACAGATGCAGGTCTTTCGACCTCCAACTCTATCACCTAGACCTCCTCGTCGAACGAATGAAAGCTCAACTTCCTCACTTGTCTTATATACATGTTCTTCGCATGGCAAACAAATTTCTTGGTCAGTGTATAAATCAGCCAAATCAGAATTTTGTACCTCAGGGATGTCGATAGGTAGTTGCTCTTGCACACTCTCCAGTCTTACAACTTCATCAACCATTAGGTTAACTTGGTCAACCAGGCTTCGCATCCTAGCTTGAGTATCCTCATCCAATTGAGGACTTATCTGCTGATATTGAAGAGTTCTATTAGCAAGAAAATGAACTAAATTCTCCAAGGGCATATTTGAAACTAAAGTTTGATGGTGGCTCGGCTGCTCCTCCTTGCATCCTTCCATGGTGAAGAGTTGTGGCATGAAAATATGCCATAAACGCCTTAACTCCAATTGAGAAAGAATATATGTTAAATTGATAAATTGAGAATTTAATTAACTAATCTCATGGTCCCACCAGTCAACTCCACTGAAATTCTTGAAATTGTCAACCATAAAGAAAAACTAGGTATAGACTTTTTTTTTTTAATTTTGTTTTTATTTGAAATAAGAAAACCATAATCAAGAAATCAAATTAATTGACGGTTCCCTGGCAACGAAGCCAATTTGATAGTGAGCATGTCGAGGGCTCTATCAAATACATTTATAGTTTTCGATCTAAAATTAACTACTTGTAGTAATTAATAGTGAACCAGGTCGAAACACAGAGAACCGAATAAACGATTTCTATCAATTGAAATTCTTTTTGACATGGACTGACATGGACAGGCGGGAGTTAAGCATAAAATAGATAGAAAGATGGACAACAATAAAGATAAAGACAACCAGGCAATAATGTAATTCGGGGTAAAACCAGGCACCAATGTAATTTTCGATGGCAAATAACCAACACGAAATCTAATCAACAATTTATCATCTAATCGAGTTTCATAACAACCATACATTGCAATCGCTTGATTGCCATCTCTGGCAACGGTTCCAATTTGATAGTGAGCTTGTTGAGGGCTCAATCAAATACATTTATAATTACCGATCTAAAATTAACTACTCGTAGTAATTAATAGTGGACCGAGTCGAACTGCAGGGAGCCAAATAAATGATTTCTATCAATTAGGATTCTTATTGACACGGCCTGACATGGACAGAGGGGGAGTTAAGCATAAAATAGACAGATGGACGAAAAACAATAAAGATAAAGACAAGATCTTACCTCAAGCACCGATCCAAGGTAAAATCAGGCAACAATGTAATTTTCGATCACATGTAACAAACAGGAAATCTAATAAGCAATTTATCACTTAATCGACTTGTTGGAACTGAACAAGCCCCTAAGCAAGCTTAGGTCCCCTAAATCAACTAACGCAACCTAGCATTGAGATAAAAATCTAACTAGTCCTAATTAGCTGGGCACGATAGCATTCCATACTATCGTTGCTAGTCACTTTAAGTTCTAGGGATTAATTTAGACAAACTAATTAAACTAGGCATGCATTCCTAATTTAACTAATTCATTCTCTTGATTCCTATGTCCTATCGTGTTAACTACACAGGGAAGAAAGTACCTACTATGCAAACACGAGGTGGCCCTATTGCTACCTTAAACTAGCAATTACAAGCACATTCGATGCAACTAGGTTGTCAGGCTATATACGAAAATGCTCATACCATAATTGTTGAAGCAAGAATCAAGAAATAATAAACATGCTGATCGATATTCGAGCTACTCGTTACATTAAACTATCCTAATGAACATACTCGGTGCATATAAAATGTCAATTTACCTATGAGCATGCATGAACTAACATAGAGAGACAAGAAGCTACTATAAAGCATTAAGAACTTGAGCATAAATCTCATAAAAGTAACATTGTACCATCGTTTACAACCCGAATTAGCAGGAAAAGCCTAGCAAAACATCGAACCGACATTGCCAACATTGAGGATCGATTACCTACACTAAATCTTACCTAAAAATTAAAAAAGATAGTAAATATGGTAGGAGAGGAAGCCCATGGCAGCTGTACAAATTGGACTTAAATGACCTAGAGGGGAGAAATAAGCTTTCATAAAAATAGAAGTATCATCAAGACGCTACAGGTAGCGCCTCGATGCTACACTCAATTAAACCAGCGTCTTTAGGGCTCCCTACAGCGTCGCACTTCGCTCACCGTTACAGCATTGAGACGCTATCCTACATTCGCACATTCTGTCTTCTTTCAGTGTCTTGATGCTTCCAAGAGCATTGAGACACTCTCACCAAGTGCATAATGGTCATTTCATTTGTTCTTCTAGCTCGATTGCTCAAATGACCTCCAAATTCGCTCGAATTATCCCCTTTTAGATGCGAACGCTCCAAAACACTTCTCTTGCTTGAATTCCTACAAAATGGACAAGTAAACACATAAAAACTATCGAACTAGCATGAATTAGGCACAATAATATAGGACTACTTTGGTCCTATCAACCAACAAGGATTGAAGCCTATTTTGGTAAGGTTAGCACCCCTTAAACTCGTTTGAACTAAATTAAAGTATCTTCGATTAGTTACTAATGTTTCGTATCCCTTTACTTGTAGTTTCAATCCCATTCGGAGTCTTTTCGAATAGTTTACAACAAGTGGTGAAACCCTTGTCGGTAAGTATTGGGTGGGAAGGTCTCGTTTAAACCCTTTCAAGACTTCGTATTAGTGTTGTGAGTTGGGTTTTAACCCTTAGAAAATGCTAGTTGCAATTTGGATCTATTCTGGAGAGTTTACTTAGCGCTTAAGGTTGTATTTAAGTAAGTATACCTCTCCTTGAGCATGTTGTAGTTTTTTTTAAGGATATTCGAACTAAGTTTAGCCTCTAAAGCTTGTCTCTTGGTTTAGAAACCTCTTGGGAAAATTTTGGGAGCACTTTAGATAAGTAGTTTCTACTTGGTGTGCCCGTTTGACTATGTGGAACATGTTGTATGTTTCCTTGTTGATTTCTTTTATGCGTTATATATATCTCTCTCCAGGATCCATTATGTTTATGTTGATCATGCTTAATTGTGTGATGTGCACTGTGGTTGTGTGATGTAGCATGTTGTATGCATGGGTTGTTTGACTATGCATAATATGTATACTGTGAATGTGTTGTTTTGTTTGGGCATAAAGCATGGTCTAGGAGCATGCCTAGGAAACATGCATTCTAGTGAGTTAGTGAGAAGGAGGTTAGACCTTGGTAACTATGGGCAACGGTCTGTGTGATGAGCTTAAGGCAAGTATTGAAACTTTGGTAACTATAGGCAAGGATCAAACGTTGCTAAGTCATTAAAGCCTTGGTAACTATTGACAAGAGCTTATGCATAGTTTTGGTAACTATTGACAAGGTTCAAATGTCGAACTCTGTAGAGATGTGTTGAGACCCTAGTAACTATGGGCAAGGGTTGACATTTGGAACTGAGCGTAGAGTGGCATGGTGTGAGAAGTCATGTTTTAGTGGCATAACATGGTGTGGTAATTCATGTGTTGGCCGAGTCTTATATTTATTTTACTTGTTTACGTATGTTGAGCAAGAGGCGTGTGTTATTAATTTCGATACGCATGTTTGGATGCACTTGATCAACAGCATGATGTTAGGTGGCCTACCAGGTGTGAGCTACTTACTGAGTACTTTTGTACTGACTCTCCCCTAACCAATAATTTTGCATGTGACTAAGATTTCTATGAGTTTGGTGGTGAGGAGACGTTGGAAGAGGCCATTAATAAGACTTTAGCTTTTTTACAGAAGTTTTCTTTGAATTGAGTAGATCAATCTGTAGTTGAATTTGAACACATGTTATGTATAGGCTTATTCTTTCCATTCTTTATTTGTTAAGTTTTTATTCAAATTAGAGGTGTAGATAGGTTCTTTTGTTTAAACTAAGCTTCTGGATTAAAGTTTGCTTGTCGTTGGAAATTCTGTTCTTAATTTGGTGTCTTATAAAGTTATGGATTGTTTATAGACTTGTGAAGTTGTTCATACTGGGAGTTTGGGTGTCTTGTGCTGTTGCCAGGCGGTGTGGGAGTTGTTGTTTGGTTGATTTGATTTTAGAAGTGTGTTATTCTTGTTTGCCAGGCATTAGAAAAAATGGGTAGTATTGTAGTTACGTTGTTATGTTGCTGGAATTTTTGAGGCATTACAGTTGTAAGTTAAATTGTGTGTTATTCTTGTTATTCTTGTTTGCCAGGCATTACAGAAACAAGTTTTTTCTACTATTTATCGTGATCATCAAGGTAAATCCATTTTATCTTCTTACTTGAGATGAAATAATCTTTGATTTCTTATCATTTGGTATCAGAGCTTCTTTGGTATCTTTTATTTTTTATCATGGTTCCTAAGAAAATTTATAGGAGGTCACCCAACATAGGATTGATCCAAGCCAATCACCCTTAACTTTCAAGTTTCTACGATTGAGCCACTGAAAAGAAAGGTGCTCCTTGTTGGTATAGATAGTAACTATCAATTCTTTTAAGCTTATCTAATCATGCTTGCATAGCCTCAGGATTCGCTCTCATTCGAATGTGGTATCAGTTCATTCATGTACCCGTCCTCTACTCAGACATTGCATGCCCACCAACTTCCACCTTGGTTCATCCTCGAACCACATCATACTGGGAGTAATTCTGCTCTGATACCATCTAAAACACCCTAGACCCAGGATTTGAACCAGAATTCAGAATCCATGTATTACATCAAATGAATCTAGTGCCAAATTGAGTGTCATTGTGAGAGTAAGTTGAGCAACTTCCTAAATTGAGTGTTAAACATGAGTGGATGAGTGAACGAACAAGTGAGAGGGAGCATATTAGTAAAGTTCATATTTGTTTTCTCTAACCTTTTCTTATAGCCATGTCAGCATTCACAAAAGGAGTCTGAATAAAGAAGAGAAAAGCTAGTGGCAACACGGTTTGAAACCAAGTAGAAGGTGTGCAACTCTAATCAAGTTCTACAAGCATGGATCAAAGCCTTGACCTAATCAATACTATGTTCCAAAGAATGGAGAAACGACTAGAAACCATGGAGTGGCATCAAGTACTAATTGCACCATAAACTTCTCACCAAAGGTCACAAGAGAGAGAAAGAAGCAACAAGTTCCCTACATTTCATGGCACAACCAACTTGAAATAGTGTCTTCAATTGAAGAAGCAAGCGGAAATCTTCTTTGAATGCAACTGCTTGAGTGAAAAAAGAAGGTACGTATTGTTATAGCTCACTTTCAGGACTCTATGCTCTAATTTGGTTAGACAAATTATTGTCTTAGGCATAGGAACCAATTTCCAAGAAGATCATGGATGCACATTTTGTCCCCAAAGCTTACTCTAAAATGGAAAAGTTGAACCAAGATGTAAAATCCTACTAAGTTAATTTGCTAGCCCTTGTGGAAGAACTTTGTGTTTATAAAGAGGATGAAGCACTCATGAATCAATTCTTTAAGGGGCTTAGAGAAGACATTGCCAAGAGAGTTGTTCTTCTGCCTTGCTACACTTTGAGAGAAATATGTCACTTAGCTCTCAAGGTTGAAGGGAGACTACTTAAGAAAAGTTTGAGGTATGGTACTCCTAAGCCTAATGTTAATGATCATGATGTTGGGCTAGAAAATTAGGGGCTTAGAAAAATATTACTTGGTAGTGCCATCATTACATGCCATGATCTTGTGCCTACTACATCTTTTGTGCATAACCTTCATAAAGAAACATGAGTGGAATCATGTTAAAAAAATATAGGAATAAAAATGAAAGCTTAGAAATAAAACCCAATAAACATTTTGAAGTACAAGAAAGAGCCAATGGTGAGAATAGTGATGTGTTGCCATCTATTGATGAATCATTGTACCATACCTTACAATCCATTGTATATTTTCATGTCATGAACACTTATCCGTTCCCACTATAGAGAACCTAGAAGTGCATGACCCTAATGTAACTCCTTCTATTGTGCTTCTATGCCAAGATGAAATAAGTGTTAATCCATGTATTGCATCAAATGAATCTACTGTCAAGCACTTAGAGATTGAATTACTTGACCATGAATTACACGATAGTTGGCCTAGTGTTGAGTGATTTTGTGACCATGCAAAGCCGCAACTGTACGGTGTCAAGTTGTAATATAGTGGTTAGAGTGCAAGTATCGTCCACAAGATGGGGTTTTCTAGATCAATTGATTACTATGGTTACTAACATCCGATTTTATTTAGAGAGCACGGATTTTAGAGAATGATGAAAGACAAAGCAATAAAATGGAGAGAAACTGCAAGGAGAGAAAGCTTAGGGAATTGATTTCACCAACTAAACTAATGTTTTAGTTATTTAATTCAAGAATGATCATGCATAACAATGAGCAGAAAGTTTAAAAAAGCAAAAGACTTTTTCAAGCCCAATTGAAACTGATGCAATTTTATAAGTCTAACATGTCTGTTTAAACTTTAATAAAAGGCATGGCATTAAGTTACTTCCGATGATGCTTCTGAGAGAACCCTCCATTATCATGCAAGGATTTACAAATGGATATACAATTAATTGTTCTAGCCCTAATTGATTCTTTTTCAAGCAACAATTAAAGCTAATAAAATAAGTAAACTTTGGCCAAACGATTACTAGCATTAAGAACATAAAAATATACAAAGTTATAACATAAAATCAATTCAAGAACTAACAACTAAACACATAGAGTTCAGTGGCTACATCAATCCTATAGTTAAAAGTCTAGCCCCTCATTACCACAAAACTAAAATCTAGACTTAATACAAAATCCATAACAAGAAGTACAAACTAAAAAGGAAAAAAAACTCTAAGTCACGCATCGATCTTCATTCCCGATGCACGCCACGATCTTAAGCTTCGAACTCTTGTTCCACAGCTCCGAAGAGTGTCCCTTACCTCCCAAAATAGTCTAGAAATCAAATTAGGGTTTTAATCTCTCCAATGCTTCTCCCTCTTCTGCACACAAAAGTGAAGTATTTATAGAAATTTGTCACAACGTCGAGACGCTAAAGATAGAGTCTCAATGTTCACATTTCAAAACTGCACATTTTCAAAATAGGAAAGGTAGTGTCGAGACGCTAGGTTGCAATGTTGAGATGCTACGTCAATGGCCTTGCTTAATCTGAAGTGTTGAGCTCTTGGCATCGTGACCTTGTATCCCCGGCGTTAAAATGCTACATACAGCATCTCAACGCTGTTTACACAGTTTCCTTAGCTTATTTTGTTACAAATGTGGCATTGCGACACTACTGATGGCATCTCAACATTATCCCCTCGGGTTTGTTGATGTATTTCACTTCTCTGCTTCATTTGGCTCCTCAATTAGTGTTCAATTAGTTCCAAACTCGCCATGGTCACTCCAAAATCTCTAATTTTGCTCAAATTGCTCAATAACTGTAATTTAAACAAATAAACTCTTGAAAAGCACTGAATGTGCCGTAAAAACTAACAAAAGTAAAGCCTATAAATAGCAAATTTTGTGTGCTATCACCTACCAATAAAAACAAGGAGCTTAAAGTTAGGTGTTTTAAGGTCTATGCTATCACACTTACAAAACACCACATTCTTGAAATTTTGAAACTCAAAGAGTGTTATCTAATGGGAGAACTTGAACCATGTATGTCTATTCTTTCTTATGCATTTTTCAAGAAATTAAAGCTTTTCTTATGAAAAAAAAATGCAAGGAGTTGGAGACACTTTTGGAGAGAAATGAACACTTACCCAAGTGTTGCAAAGATGAAACATGGGAGAGCAAAAACTCTTGACTTCTCACAACTACAAGAGTAGTCTACAAGGTAAGTTAAATTAGCTCAACCTTGATGTTACTAATGTAATTATTTTTTAATTAAAATATAGGCTTGGATTCAAGGTCAAATCCATTTCAAGAGGGAGATGATGATATGCTTCAAATGAGGCACACTGTGCCACATGGGTCAACAAAAAGAAGGAGATCTCCTCTTCAACATTTGAAGTAGAGAAAATAACTTTAAGGCAACATGAAGACACTAATCCAAGAGCTTCAATTAATTGATAATTAGGGTACTTAGAGATAAATCTTTGAAACAACTTCCATTGCTTCAAATTTTTGCGTACTTAGAGATAAATTCATATTAATCTTTTTATTTTTAAAAGATAAATCTCAATATTGATTTCATTCAATATTGTTCTTCTTAATTCTTCATCTTTGATCGTTCCGTCAGCCCGTCCGACAGCAGCATTGGTAAACGTTTGGTGTTCCAGGCAGCAAGGGGTAAGACCGTTGGCCAGCCACGTGTTCCCGTTGCAGATGAGCAGTTCGTGAAGAAGAAGAAGTTTGAAGGATAATATTATATTAAAGCAATATTATTTTTATCTTTCAAAAATATTTTGATTTTTATGGAATAATGTCCAAGTGACTCAAATCTTTGATTCCAAAGAAGTTACTCAAAGATACTCAAAACGATGGCGCAAGTTCAAGTAACCAAATGATTTGTGGAGAATCATCTACTCAAAATGAAGAAGCTCACAAGGCAGAGAAGAATGCCGATTTACTCAATAATTCCAATGAATTACTTCAAATAGCTCGAGTAGAAGAGCAACTTGCCAATTGGAATATTCCTCAGTTAGATTCAAAGACGATCTACTATAGGAATACTTTCAATTTTACTCAAAATTGGGGAGTCAAGATTATGGAGAACACTATTGCCATAAAAGACAACCTAGAATCATTGATATTCACAAGGGATTTAATACTCCAACATCGAGAAGAATACTCATTCATACACCTTGGTGTAATCCAGGTAGCAATTAAGCCACTTTTCAGAACTGGTTTGAATACTCCTGTCCTTCTAACTCTCAGGGACAAGAGGTTCAGAAATTTCCAGGACTCTCTTCTGGGAATGGTTGAAACCAATCTGGAAAATGGTCCAGCCTATTTCAATTGCTATCCACACTATTCTCTTTCTTTAAGAGATCCCAACATACTCAAATCATTGATTCTTCATGTCCACTTCAAAGATCTGAATGTAGAACCAGAAACTCATGGGTTCGTGACAATATTCAAAATTTCCTATCGTTTGATGAAAACTCAGATAACACTAAGAGCTCTAAAGGCTTCTCCTAGAGGTACAACAATACTCATAGATGCCAATACTACGAAAGCCAACGTAGAAACTCCAAAGAGATTATCTTGGGAAGACATCACCAAGACATCTCACAGGGTTTTGGAAAGAGCCTAGCAGCTCCAATACCAAAACCAAAAAAAACATTCTCAACTAGTTGAACATCCAGATGGAACTGTTGAGATCAGCTTCCAACAACCTTTGCCAACCGGCCCAAAGGTTTCAAATTTTGCCCCTTCAAGGCAAAGTGTTTCGGAATTTAGAGGAGAAGCTTCATCCTCAACAAGTTTCGAACAACAAGAACCATTAAGAAGATCTTTCTCTGCAAAAATCGACTCAGTGGATTTTAGCCCTCGCATACCAGAAAGAAGCTCACCTACTCAAATAGATATGGACTCAGCAAGCAGATTTAACGAGCTCAATGTCATATCTAAAGAATTCAAAGTCAATATGGAAAGTCTGAAAAACGATTTTCTTGACAAAAAATGGAAAATGCCTAGAGAATTCTTCTTTAAGGCATATGATACTGAAGAAAGAGAAAATTTCAAGAAAACATGGATCTCTACCATGGAAGAACTTGAAAGAAATATTCCTTTCTTCTAGTGGTTCGCCAATCAAAATAATTATAGTCAAGAGGTGAACACTCTCAAAGAAACTCTCTGGAAAACATCAGACGGAGAGATTTTAGATACTCATCCACCGCTAGAGCAAATAGAATTCAGAAGCTCTAAAGGTAATTTAGTTGTTGCAGCCCCATTCAACAAATATCCTTGAGTGATGAGGAAAAGAACCCCTCCAAAGGAATCAGAGGAGTTCATCTTCAGAACAACTATACGAACAAAATCATGTCAACAATGGCAAAGCAAATGTGTAGGATCGAAAAAAAGGTCTTAACTTCGTCCAGCACCAAGGGATTTTCTGCCACCACGTCAGGAATTCCTATAGTTAGGAACCCTCTACCAGTCCTTCGTACAGGATCAGGTGGATCAATCCCTTTACTCAAAAGAAAAGAGCAGGTTATGTTTGAAAAAAATCATGAAGAACTTGCCAGGCTAAGTGGAAAAGATCCACAAATCAATGTAACTCAAAGACGAAGAGATAGAAGAATTAATTCTTGTCGTGCAGCAGAATACTATCTCTGATGAAGATGATCCTAAAGAAGTTAATAGGATCTCAAAACACTATTCAAAGAGTAATCCAAGGACTTATTATCCAAGGGCTACTCATCCAAATTTATCTATTGAAGATAGACCTTTTATTCAACACGCTTCATATGACGATCAATCCATTTACGAGTGGAACATTGATGGTCTTTCTCAATATTTGATCGTTGAAGTTGTCCAGGAAATGTTTGTTGCAAGCGCAACATACAATTCAAAAGGGCATAATGATCATGCCAGGGCTCGCCTTTTGGTTGCCGGTTTCACAGGACAACTAGGAGGATGGTGGTTATCTACTTTCAATGAAGTTGAAAGAAGAAAAATTCTTACTCATAGATCTCCTATTGATACAGGAGACTCAGCCTCAAAATCGCCCAGAAGAGATGAGGCAACTACTTCAACTACACATAGCGGTACTGGTATGACTATTGACACATCGGCAATACCAGCTTATGTTTAAAGCAAAGACTTCAAAGACGATGCAGTCATAACTCTCTGCTTCACCATAGTCAAAAACTTTGTCGGAGACGATAAAGAATACCAAGGTCAGACAGGAGAATATCTCCAAAAATTAACCTGTCCCAAACTTCAGGATTTCCAATGGTATAAAGATACCTTCCTGACAGAAGTCTACAAAAGGGCAAACGCCAATAGTCCTTTCTTGAAAGAAAGATTCATTATTGGACTACCCAAAATATTCAGCTCGGAACTTATGATCTACTTCCAGGAATTCTACAGAGGAAATATTCCCTGGGAAGAGGTCACTTATGGCAAAATCTGTCAATGCGTCATAAACCAAGCTGGAAAGCAATGTCTCGAAGCCGCAAGGATCAAGAAGCAGACGAAAACTCGAGAAAGAAAACAAGAGTTTGGGCATTTCTGTAAAACATACTTTTATCGAAATCATATCGAGCCTCCATCAGTAAGGGCAAAGAAAAGACTTGGAAAACCCAAGACTTTCTACTCAAGGCCATACAGCAACAGACCCACTGTGTCAAGATCTCATCGGCAATACCCATATCAGAAGACTTCTTATGATAAGAAGAATCCTAGGGGAAAGAAATTTGCCAGAATAGATTCTTCAAAAGTCCAATGCTACAAATGTAGAGGATATGGGCACTATGCTCCAAATTGTCCCATGAAAAAGAGAATCAACGAGCTTAGTATCGACGAAGATATTAAAGCTGATTTACTCAATTTCATCCAGACAGATTCAGAAGAATCGGAATATGATTCGAATGAACACGAAGGACAAATCCTTTATTTACAAGAAGAGATGAATTCTTACTCTTCTCCAGAAGGAGAAATTCAAGTCATTCATAAACCTGGATGCAAAGGTAAATGAGTATGTGATTGCTTTAATTGCATAAACGTTTTATCAAAAGACCAGGAGTTACTTTTTGAGGCTGTAAGGAACATCACGGATGTGGCTCTCAAAAAGACGATTCTCAACAGACTGAAGACTTCATTCCAAGATGAAATAAAACATGGAGAAAAGGATTCTTCAATAACTACTGAGTATCTTTCTATAGAAGATGTCTATGCACTTTTCAAGAAGGAGAAAAGAGAAGTTAGAATTTCAGACTTAAAGGCTGAAATAAATCAACTCAAATACGAAGTAAAACAGCTTCATTCGGAATATCAAAAAGATGTTTCTCAATTAGCTGTTGAAGTCGCATTGATTAAATCAAAGCAAGAAACTTCCTCAGAAACAATCGAAGAAGACGAAGCAGGACCTTCAGAACCTTCTCCAGAAGAAGAATCATTTTTGTCAACTCTTCAAAGAGTTCAATATAAAAAATGGTATGTCAAAATATCCTTAAGAGTACAAGATTTCAAATTCGATTCAGTAGCTCAGGTAGATACTGGCGCAAATCAAAATTGCATTCAAGAAGGACTTATACCATCAAGGTATTTCGAAAAAATAGTCGAAACCTTGAGATGAGCCAATAGTCAACCATTATTCATAAAGCACAAGCTACCTGAAGTTCACATCTGCAACAATGGAATTTGTTTCGTAACTTCATTCATACTCATCAAGAACCTGAATCAAGGAGTGATTCTAGGTACACCTTTTATTACTCAATTATATCCTTTTCAAGTAACTAATGAAGGGATAATATCAAAAGTCCTTGAAGAGACAATCTTATTCAAATTTATTGATCCATTAAGAGAAGATGATCTTAATGTGATTAAAAGAATCAGCCTCAAAGAAAAGCATATAGATTTCCTAAAGGAAGAAGTTAGCTTCAAGAAGGTTGAAAACCAACTCAAAGAACCTGGACTGCAGAGAAGGATCCAGATTATTCAAAAGTAGGTAGAAGAACAAATCTGCTCCACTCATCCAGATGCTTTCTGGAAAAGGAAGAAATATATGGTTACACTACCATATGAAAAGGACTTCAAAGAATCAGAGATTCCAACCAAAGCAAGACCAATTCAGATGAACTCTGAATTATTAAGCCATTGCCAGAAGGAAATTGATGAACTACTCAAAAGAAGGCTGATCATACCATCCAAGAGCCCATGGTCCTGTGCAGCATTTTACGTCAACAACCAGGCTGAAAAAGAACGAGGAGTTCCAAGGCTGGTAATAACTTACAAACCCTTAAACAAGGTTTTGGAATGGATTAGGTATCCAATTCCTAATAAAAATGATTTACTCAAAAGAATTTCAAATGCAAAATTGTTTTCAAAGTTCGATATGAAATCAGGATTTTGGCAAATCCAGGTTGTCGAACAAGATAGGTACAAAATAGCATTTAACGTACCTTTTGGTCAATACAAATGGAACGTAATGCCTTTTGACTTAAAAAACGCTCCATCCGAATTCCAGAAGATCATGAATGATATTTTGGAACCTATTCAAGAATTTGCAATTCTCTATATTGATGATGTTTTAATCTTTTCATCAAATATAGATTAACATTTTTCTCATTTAAAAAGTTTTATTCAAACAATTAAATACAATGGTTTAGTTGTCTCAGCTGCAAAGCTTAAACTCTTTCAAACTCAAATAAGATTTCTTGGGTTTGATATCCATTTAGGATTAATCAAGCCAATACAAAGATCTCTAGAGTTTACTCAAAATTTTCCAGATGAAATTTTAGACAAAACCCAATTATAGAGATTTTTAGGATGTCTAAATTATGTATCTGATTTCATCAAAGATCTTCGACCTATTTGCAAACCACTTTTTCAAAGGTTGAAGAAAGAAACTATTCCTTGGACAGATGAGCACACGCACACTATTCAAAAAATAAATTCTTTAGTCAAAAGCATTCCTTGCTTAAGTCTTATCGACGAAAAAGCAGATCTTATCGACGAGACCGATGCGTCAGACATTGGATATGGAGGAATCCTTAAACAGTGTCTCGATAAGAAGGAATCGATAGTACGTTTCCACTCAGGAGTGTGGAATAGTACTCAGAAGAATTACTCAATGGTGAAAAAAGAAATTCTGGCAATAGGCAGAAGCTGATAATCTAGCAAAAGAGAAGAAGAAAAAATCTCTCTAAGCTATCTATTCGCAAAACAGTTGTATTCTGCAAAGATCCTAATTCTCCTAACCTTTTTGCACGTCTCTTTTGCTAGATTATCCGCTTCTGCCTATTGAATACAAATTGGAAGTCTTTTATAGACCTTGGACTCCAAAAGAAATTGAAACTCGTTAAGTAAAGGATAACGATAAAAGGATAGGACAAACCCTTATCTCAATCATCTTTTATGTAAAGCAGGGTAAGATAGGATTGGCCCGACAAGTTATGCATCTCGTCAGAGCTTTAGGAAAATAAAAGCACGAAATTCAAAAGGTAATAAATACCTTTGAATATAAAACATAAAGGACAAAAGCTAATAAATGCCTTTGTCTAAAAAGTCTAAAAGAAAGAAAATAAAACGTGTAAAATGTTAAACTAAAAAGTCAAAAGGCTATTAACCTAAAAACCTAAAAGTCTACTATATTTATTACAAGTTTGAAAAATAAAAAGTAAAGTTGAAAAATGAAAAGAAAGGTTGAAAATAAGAAAGTGTTGTCGGATGGTGGAGAGGGTAGATGTGAGGATGGATGTGGAATGTGGAATTTTCTACAACTTCTTTTCTTCCTTTAATAAAGTGGCTTTATTAAAGTTGTCTTGTCGTCTTCTTGCAGCAAATCTTATCCTTGTGATTCGATTATGCTTAGGCAAGGAAGCAAGGGTGGAGCTTGCCAACGGACTTACACAATTGCCTAGAACACTCCCCCGCGACAGTCTTCCGCGACGGTCCTCTGCAGCAGGTCCTTTAAAAAACTTCTTCACTTGGATAATTTTGGAGAGGATGACGAACTCTTCTTCGTGTGTCTTTTGTTGCAGAAATTATATTTACCAATGAATTCTGAAAATAATTACATGTAATTCATTGAATCTATACAAAATGATGAGAATTTACAATAAAAGAGAAAATTAATAAGTAAATATATATATAACTTACTTTTTTTTTTGTAGGTTCAACAGGAACCATGTCGTCCTTTTAGGAGAAGGAACTCCAATTGAAGAAAGATATCTGTTTGCAGATATCAACTTGAGTAATATTTGAGTAAATTCGTAGTTTATTGTCATTGCGGACGTTTACGATGTCGAACCTTTTAAAAAGGTTTATTGAGTATAGCCATAGTTTAATGACTTTGCGGTCGTTTCTTTAGTGATTAAGGATCACTAAGATTGATGTCATCATCATCTTCGTCAAATATGGAAAGGGCTGGAGAAGATGATTTATTTGAATTGGAGTTCTAGAGGAGAACTGTTTGAAGATCTGCCTTTGTGGCTGTTTGAGCTAAGGTAGCAAGCAAGGCAGCCTTATTTTTCTGAAAGTCTTGCTGTGCTTTCTTTGAAAAAATCTTGGTTTTGTGGGGATTCAATAAACCATGGTTTTATTTGAGGAAGATTAATGTGGGTAACATTTAATTTAACCCACCATTTGACTTTAAGTGTCTTCACCTAATACTTGTCATTTTGATGAAGATTTTGAGTAGTTAAGTTCCAACAAAAAATCCATGGAACTTGGAAATGAAAGGAAAACTTGAAGGTTAATTGAAAAGTGTTCTTGAATATGTTTTGAGTAAAATAATGAAAAGATTCTTGAACTGGTACAGGAAGGATTTCTTCGCAGAGGCCAAAATTATTCCACCACATTTTAAACCAGATGGGAAAATAATTTTTGGGTGCTTGTCTGCAGAATTGAATAAACCAGGAATGGTTAAATGCTTGGTACCAGAGAACATTGGTCCATGCTCTAACATAATCCCTGTAGGAGTAAGAAGGTGGATCAAACCTGATTGAGAATCTTTTTTCTGTAAAGACTTTCTGGTTCCATCTTTTAGGAGTTAAAACCCAAAAAATCTTTAATTTTGAGTAAGCAATAACCGAAGGATTGTTCCTATCCGGTATATGACTAATTTCAGCAAATTTTGAATCAATAAGAATTAATTCATAAAACTGCCGTATTTTTGACAAACATTTCGACATGAAACAAAAATCACCTGGATATATATGGGAAGTAATCTCAGCAAAGCTGTCTGAATCCCATTCAGGTTCAATTGGGATTTCAGTGATTACCTGAGATTTTTGAAAATATCCTGAAATTTCAGGTTTTGGAGTAAACCTTGTTGGTGGAGTAATGATATGAGTGTAGGTTGAAGAATCTGCAACTGATGGAGTAGTATTTTGAGGTGAAGGTTCTTGAATCCTAATTGAAGCAGAACGACGTTGTGCTCGTGTTCTGACTGGAGTAAAAGAAGTATCGGGTAAAGAAAAATCCTCGATACGGACTGGAGTAAATTTTTGGGTGGTTGAGGAAGAAGCAGAGGCTTTTCCTTTTTGAGAGGAGGAAGAGGAAGCAATTCCTTTTCCTTTTCTTGAACTCATGACGAGTTTTTGAAGATGGAAGGTTGAATTTAAGATTTCTGATGAGGAAGTTCAGTCTATGCTGCAACCTCAGAGCATACTTTCTTAATTTCAAAGAGATTTGAGAAGGAAACTCTTTAGAGAGAGTTTTTCTTTCGAGGATAGAGAGTCCTATCTAAGGTGCTCTCTTGAGAGATGCTCTCTCGAAAGATAATATGCAAGAGGGTTTTGAGACCCTTTTATAGACAAAATTTGAAAATCAAAACAAGATAATATTGGTTGCCAACGGGCAAAAATATGTTTTGAAACCAAAATTTTAACATCTTTTTCTAAAATAAATTTAGAAGCTTGAGAATCGATTTTTATTAAAAAAGATTTATTGATTAAATCTCCTTGAAATTTCTGGACACATAAAACAATTGCCAGAATTTCTTTTTTCACCGTTGAGTAATTCTTCTGAGTACTATTCCACACTCCTGAGTGGAAACGTACTATTGATTCCTTCTTATAGAGACACTGTTTAAGGATTCCTCCATATCCAAGATCTGACGCATCGGTCTCGACGATAAGATCTGCTTTTTCGTCGATAAGACTTAAGCAATGAATGCTTTTGACTAAAGACTTTATTTTTTGAACAGTGTGCGTGTGCTCATCTGTCCAAGGAATAGTTTCTTTCTTCAACCTTTGAAAAAGTGGTTTGCAAATAGGTCGAAGATCTTCGATGAAATCAGATACATAATTTAGACATCCTAAAAATCTCTGTAATTGGGTTGTCTAAAATTTCATCTGGAAAATTTTGAGTAAACTCTAGAGATCTTTGTATTGGCTTGATTAATCCTAAATGGATATCAAACCCAAGAAATCTTATTTGAGTTCGAAAGAGTTTAAGCTTTGCAGCTGAGACAACTAAACCATTGTATTTAATTGTTTGAATAAAACTTTTTAAATGAGAAAAATGTTGATCTATATTTGATGAAAAGATTAAAATATCATCAATATAGATAATTGCAAATTCTTGAATAGGCTCCAAATATCATTTATGATCTTCTGGAATTTAGATGAAGCGTTTTTTAAGCCAAAAGGCATTACGTTCCATTCGTATTGACCAAAAGGTACGTTAAATGTTGTTTTGTACCTATCTTGTTCGACAACCTGGATTTGCCAAAATCCTGATTTCATATCGAACTTGGAAAACAATTTTGCATTTGAAATTCTTTTGAGTAAATTATTTTTATTAGGAATTGGATACCTAATCCATTTCAAAACCTTGTTTAAGGGTTTGCAATTTATTACCAGTCTCGGAACTCCTCGTTCTTTTTCAGCCTGGTTGGTGACATAAAATGCCACATAGGACCATGGGCTCTTGGATGGTCTGATCAGCTTTCTTTTGAGTAGTTCATCAATTTCCTTTCGGCAATGGCTTAATAATTCAGAGTTCATCTGAATTGGTCTTGCTTTGGTTGGAATCTCTGATTCTTTGAAGTCCTTTTCATATGGTAGTGTAACCATATGTTTCTTCCTTTTCCAGAAAGCATCTGGATGAGTGGAGTAGATTTGTTCTTCTATCTGCTTTTGAATAATCTGGATCCTTCTCTGCAGTCCAGGTTCTTTGAGCTGGTTTTCAACATTCTTGAAGCTAACTTCTTCCTTTAGGAAATCTATCTGCTTTTCTTTGAGGCTGATTCTTTTAATCACATTAAGATCATCTTCTCTTAATGGATCAATAAATTTGAATAAGATTGTCTCTTCAAGGACGTTTGATACTATCCCTTCATTAGTTACTTGAAAATGATATAATTGAGTAATAAAAGGTGTACCTAGAATCACTCCTTGATTCAGGTTCTTGATGAGTAAGAATGAAGTTACAAAACAAATTCCATTGTTGCAGATGTGAACTTCAAGTAGCTTGTGCTTTATGAATAATGGTTGACTATTGGCTCCTCTCAAGGTTTTGATTGTTTTTTCGAAATACCTTGATGGTATAAGTCCTTCTTGAATGCAATTTTGATCTGCGCTGGTATCTACCAGGCTACTGAATCAAATTTGAAATCTTGTACTCTTAAGGATATTTTGACATACCATTTTTTATATTGAACTCTCTGAAGAGTTGACAAAAATGATTCTTCTTCTAGAGAAGGTTCTGAAGGTCCTGCTTCGCCTCCTTCGATTGTTTGTGAGGAAGTTGTTTGCTTTGATTTAATCAATGCGACTTCAACAGCTAATTGAGAAACATCTTTTTGATATTCCGAACGAAGCTGTTTTACTTCGTATTTGAGTTGATTTATTTCAGCCTTTAAGTATGAAATTCTAACTTCTCTTTTCTCCTTCTTGAAAAGTGCATAGACATCTTCTATAGAAGGATACTCAGTAGTTATTAAAGAATCATCTTCTCCATGTTTTACTTCATCTTGGAGAGAAGTCTTCAGTCTGTTGAGAATTGTCTTTTTGAGAGCCACATCCGTGATGTTGCTTACAGCCTCAAAAAGTAACTTCTTGTCTTTTGATAAAACGTTTATGCAATTAAAGCAATCACATACTCGTTTACCTTTGCATCCAGGTTTATGAATGACTTGAATTTCTCTTTCTGGAGAAGAGTAAGAATCTGTCTCTTCTTGTAAATAAAGGATTTGTCCTTCGTGTTCATTCGAATCATATTCCGATTCTTCTGAATCTGTCTTGACGAAATTGAGTAAATCAGCTTTAATATCTTCGTTGATACTAAGCTCGTTGATTCTCTTTGTCATGGGACACTTTGGGACATAGTGCCCATATCCTCTACATTCATAGCCTTGGACTTTTGAAGAATCTCTTCTAGCAAATTTCTTTCCCCTAGGATTCTTCTTATCATAAGAAGTCTTCCGATATGGGTATTGCCGATGAGATCTTGACACAGTGGGTCTGTTGCTGTATGGCCTTGAGTAGAAAGTCTTGGGTTTTCCAAGTCTTTTCTTTGCCCTTACTGATGGAGGCTCAGTATGATTTTGATAAAAGTATGTTTTGCAGAAATGCCCAAACTCTTGTTTTCTTTCTCTAGTTTTCGTCTGCTTCTCAATCCTTGCGGCTTCGAGATATTGCTTTCCATCTTGGGTTATGACGCATTGACAGATTTGGCCATAAGTGACCTCTTCCCAGGGAATATTTCCTCTGTAGAATTCCCGGAGGTAGATCATAAGTTTCGAGCTGAATATTTTGGGTAGTCCAATAATGAATCTTTCTTTCCAGAAAGGACTATTAGCGTCTGCCTTTTTGTAGACTTTTGTCAGGAAGGTATCTTTATACCATTGGAAATCCTGAAGTTTGGGACAAGTTAATTTTTGGAGATATTCTCCTGCCTGACCTTGGTATTCTTTATCGTCTCCGACAAAATTTTTGACTATGGTGAAGTAGAGAGTTATGTCTGCATCGTCTTTGAAGTCTCTGCTTTCAACACGAGCTGGTATTGCCGATGTGTCAATAGTCATACCAGTACCGCTTTGTGCAGTTGAAGTAGTTGCCTCATCTCTTCTGGGCGATTTTGAGGCTGAGCCTCCTGTATAAATATGAGATCTATGAGTAAGAATTTTTCTTCTTTCAACTTCATTGAAAGCAGATAACCACCATCCTCTTAGTTGTCCTGTGAAACCGGCAACCAAAAGGCGAGCGCTGGCATGATCATTATGCCCTTTTGAATTGTATGTTGCGCTTGCAACAAACATTTCCTAGACAACTTCAACGATCAAATATTGAGAAAGACCATCAATGTTCCACTCGTAAATGGATTGACCGTCATATGAAGCGTGTTGAATAAAAGATCTATCTTCAATAGATAAATCTGGATGAGTAGCCCTTGGATAATAAGTCCTTGGATTGCTCTTTGAATAGTGTTTTGAGATCCTATTAACTTCTTTAGGATCCTCTTCATCAGAGATAGTATTCTGCTGCACGGCAAGAATCAATTCTTCTATCTCTTCGTCTTTGAGTACGTTGATTTGTGGATCTTTTCCACTTAGCCTGACAAGTTCTTCATGAATTTTTTCAAACATAACCTGCTCTTTGCTTTTGAGTAAAGGGATCGATCCACCTGATCCTGTACAAAGGACTAGTAGAGGGTTCCTAACAATAGGAACTCCTGACGTGGTGGCAGAAAATCCCTTGGTGCTGGACAAAGTGAAGACCTTTTCTTCGATCCTGCACATTTACTCTGCCATTGTAGACAGGATTTTGTTCTTATAGTTGTTTTGAAGATGAACTCCTCTGATTCCTTTGGAGGGGTTCTTTTCCTCATCACTCAAGGATATTTGCTTGAATGGGGCAGCAACAACTGTATTACCTTTAGAGCTTCTGAATTCTATTTGCTCTAGCGGTGGATGAGTATCTAAAATCTCTCCGTCTGATGTTTTCCAGAGAGTTTCTTTGAGAGTGTTCACCACTTGACTATAATTATTTTGATTGGCGAACCACTCGAAGAAAGGAATATTTCTTTCAAGTTCTTCCATGGTAGAGATCCATGTTTTCTTGAAATGTTCTCTTTCTTCAGTATCATATGCCTTAAAGAAGAATTCTCTAGGCATTTTCCATTTTTTGTTAAGAAAATTCTTTTTCAGACTTTCCATATTGACTTTGAATTCTTTAGATATGACATTGAGCTCGTTAAATCTGCTTGCTGAGTCCATATCTGTTTGAGTAGGTGAGCTTGGCCGTACATACCTACTTTCTGGTATGCGAGGGCTAAAATCCACTGAGTCGATTTTTGCAGAGAAAGATCTTCTCAATGGTTCTTGTTGTTCAAAACTTGTTGAGGATGAAGCTTCTCCTCTAAATTCTGAAACACTTTGCCTTGAAGGGGCAAAATTTGAAACCTTTGGGCCAATTGGCAAAGGTTGTTGGAAGCTGATCTCAATAGTTCCATCTGGATGTTCAACTAGTTGAGAAATTTGTTTTGGTTTTGGTATTGGAGCTGTTGTGTAAAAAGGTTTGGAGAATTAGGATCTTTGCAGAATACAACTATTTTGCGAATAGATAGCTTAGAGAAATTTTTTCTTCTTCTCTTTTGCTAGATTATCTGCGTCTGCCTATTGAATACAAAGTGGAAGTCTTTTATAGACCCCGGACTCCAAAAGAAATTGAAACTAGTTAAGTAAAGGATAACGATGAAAGGATAAGACAAACCCTTATCTCAATCATATTTTATGGAAAACAGTGTAAGATAGGATTGGCCCGACAAGTTATGCATCTCGTCAGAGCTTTAGAAAAATAAAAGCACAAAATTCAAAAGGTGATAAATACCTTTGAAAATAAAACATAAAGGACAAAAGCTAATAAATGCCTTTGTCTAAAAAGTCTAAAAGAAAGAAAATAAAACGTGTAAAATGTTAAACTAAAAAGTCAAAAGGCTATTAACCTAAAAACCTAAAAGTCTACTATATTTATTACAAGTTTGAAAAATAAAAAGTAAAGTTGAAAAATGAAAAGAAAGGTTGAAAATAAGAAAGTGTTGCCGGATGGTGGAGAGGGTAGAGTGTTCCTTTAATATTAATTCATTGAATCTATACAAAATGATGAGAATTTACAAAAAAAAAAAGTTATATATATATTTACTTATTATAACTAAACGCTATTCTAGTTAGATTAGTTTAGGATTTTTTTTATTTACTTTTAGTTCCTTTAGTTAGCCAACCACATGAGAATACTTAAAGCCTTCATTTCTCAATTTGAAGAGGTTTTGTTAGACATTTTGGAAAAATGAAAATGGGAAGAGTTCTTATTTTTTCTCTAAACCAAGAGCATGGTGCATCATAGCTTAGGTTTGTATGTTCCTTAGAAACATTCAAGTTTGATTGGTCATATTAAACTTTGGATTGAGAACAAGTTTTCCTTTCCAAATGCTTGACTATCAAAGTTAGTCCTTTTTTCCTCCTCTTGAGTGATTCTTTGTGTACGTACTAGGTGTTGTCAACTATCGTATATGTTGAGGAGGTACTTGTTCTTACAAGGGTTACCTAAGCCACTTGTGGTAGGGTTATCAGTACATCATTTGGTACCAGAGCTTTCTCAATGCCTTTTGATTAGAGATGTCCAAAGGGCGGGGCGAGGCCGGGGAATGGATTCCCCATCCCCGTCCCCGCGAAATTCCCCATTTAATTTCTCGAGAATCGAGGCGGAGATTCTCCATGGGGAATTCGAGGGCATTGGGTTCCCCGCAGGGAATATTTCCCCATTCTTTTTTTTTTTTTTTTTGTCTTTTTTATTTTTTAAAATTTATTCTCAACCATAATAAAAATTATTTCTAAATGAATAATTTTCAATATAATTCTATTTAAAGAAAATGTTATAAAATTTCCTAATAAAAACAATAATATACCATAAGTAAAAATACTATAATGTTGAAACAACTTAATTTCTAAAAATTTAAATTTCAATATTACAACATAGTCTTTAATTTTTTTTTATAACGAAATAGTCTTAAACTAATTCCTACTATAGTTTTTTTTTTAAAAAAAATTATATTTATAGGTAATAGATATATATATATATATCTATATATATTACTAATTGGGGCAGGGTCGGGGTCTGGGACGGGGAGAAAAATCTCCCCACTGCCTCCTCCATTCCCTGCCCCTTTCGGGGCAGGTCCCCTCGGGGTCCCAGCCCCACAGGTTAAATGGACATTTCCACTTTTGATTTCACATCAATAAGGTTATTGTAACATAAAGTTGTCGAAGACAACGTTGTTAAATCTGCGTGTAGTACAATTTTTCATTTTAATGAAATAAAAAGTGGGTAAATGATATTGGATATCAATGATATGCTTCATGTTAAGTATATCATATATCATTGATATGCTTTAGATAAAGTATATTAGTGATATATATATATACATATATATATATATACATATATATATATATATATATATATATATATATATATATATATATATGAATGATGTACCCAATAAGCAGTATATCAATGATTATCTAAATCAAAGAAATATCATATACAATTTGGTAATATAATTATGTTGCAACATATATTATCATTCTTAAAGGATTACAAGTTGGAATATTAACAACATAATATTCTTCATAGTTTTGAGAACTTGAATATGCATTCCAAAAGAAAAATGCATTTAGTCACTTTTGTGAAATCTGTAGGTTAAAACTCGGTTCACCATAATCAGTAGTCTTCTTTCTTAGAGAATTTTGTGTCTTTTTTCGAGAAACATTTTATTATTTTGCTACATTAGTGTACAAACTTAAGACTTTTGGTGTTGGTTTTGGTTGTCTTTTTGGACGTACATTGTCCACAGAGACAACCTAATGCTTCATGTTGATCGGGTCAGTTCGGGTTGGGTTGCCGATCTAAATGGGTTGATTGAGTTGGAAAACCGACCAACCTAAAAATTCGTATTGGTTCAAAAAATAACCCCCAACCCAACCCATGTACACCCTTATGTGATGATTAAAGTTTATTTTAGGAGAATTTCATTGTATGTCCATATTTAAATGACGGGTTTGAAAAATAGCCAAAATTTTTATAAATCTCAATGATGGCCAATCTAAATTTTAGGGTGTTGTTGTCTATATTTTTTTGCCATCTTTGCCCTTGTACCTGATTTAATTATTCTCCACGTTGTTACCCTCCTTTTGGTCTATTCTCTCATCAATAGAAACAAACTCAAATTTCTATCATCATGAAAATCGTTTTCAAATCTAATAACATTCTATAAATTTAAATATTATCATAATTTTCAAAATTCATAATGAAATTTGGGAATTGCATAAATTCTCATTCCTTTTTTTTTTTTTATCAACAAAATCTATTTCAAATTTAACCACATTTTATCCACAAAATATTTTTCAAATCTAATAACGTTTTATAAATTTAAATATTAATCATAATTTTCAAAATTCATAATGGAATTTGGGAATTTCATAAATTCTCATTCCTTTTTTTATCAACAAAATCTATTTCAAATTTGACCACATTCTCTAAATTCAAACTTTGATCATAAATTTTAAAATTTATAATAGAATTTGGATTTTTTTTTATTAGCCGTACACTATTTCAAATTTAACAACATTCTCTAAATTTAAATATCAATTATAATTTTCAAAATTTATAATGGAATTTGGGAATTCCATATTTTCTCATTCATTTTTTTTAACTTCTTCTTCCAAATTTATCTTTAAATATATCCATGATAAATTGAAGGAATTATGGGGTTGTTTGGCTCCTTGTTTTGGAATCAAAACCCTAAGGCCCCGTTTGATAACAATTTAGTTTTTTGTTTTTGGTTTTTGAAAATTAAGCCTATAAATACTACTTTCACCAATGGATATACTTGTTTTGTTATCTACTTTTTACCTATGTTTTAAAAAACCAAGCCATGTTTTGAAAACTAAAAAAAGTAGTTTTCAAAAACTTATTTTTGTTTTTAGAATTTGGCTAAGAACTCAAATGCTTCCTTAAGAGAGATGAAACCATTGTAGAGAAATTGAGAGAAAACAAGCTTAATTTTTAAAAACCAAAAACCAAAAACTAAATGGTTATCAAACGGGGCCTAAGAGATTTGTTCTGGGGTTCTGAAGCTTGGGAATCAGAAAGCTGTATTTGGGGTATAATGTTCTAGAGACTGGGAATCAAAAACTTGTGTTTGGGGTGCCGTGTTATGAAGCATGAGAATCAAGAAACAGTGTTTGTGGTGCAGTGTTCTAAATCATGGGTTTGAGCAAGTTTTTTTCCTCCTTTTTTCTTTAGTTGTTTTGTTATCTTATTTTCCTCTTATTTTTTAGTAGATGTTTTCTGAATTGTAGAAGCCCTTGTGTAACATAGATCAATTTTGTCAAGGAATTTTTGAATGAAGCATTTAATTTATGGTATAGTTGAAGAATAGGAAAATTGTTTCCAACAGTTAGAACAATGGTTATCATTCACAAAAAAAGAAACAATTATCATGGTAATTTTTACGGCGATGAGTTCGCACATAATGATACAAAGTCCAACAACCAAACTACAAAAAAATGAAGAAGAAGATTAATAAACATACATATGAAATGAAGTCAAAATAACTTTTGCATTAAAAGAGTCCAACAAAAGTAATTCAAGCAGAGTTCAGAAATAGGAGGGTCATGGTTGCCTTCCCAAGATATGCATGCAACATTTGTACTTCCACTTAGCTGGATAGTCGAGGAATGAGTGGAATTTCGTGATATCGACCAACAGAGTCTAGGCTACAACTAAACAATCGTCCATATCCAGTCCAGGGATAGACTGAAGTTCCCCATACAGTTGCTTGCATTGGGACAACTCCATTTCATCCTTCTCTTTAGGCCAAAATGCGATTCTCTTAAGTTGGATAGACGCCCAATGCATTTTCGTGTGAAATACATGAATGAGGTCCCCTAGCACTATGCGCCTCCTCTTGCTTACCCTAGATGATCCTGCCCCATCAATCCTGCTGATAGGTATGGTAGACATGACCTCTCCAAAAGCAAACTCACATACATGTGGGTTAGGGGCTTGGAGATCCTGTAACTTCACATTGATGTCATTTTTGAAGGGAATAATCGAATTAAACCCACAGCGGAAGCATAAGAATCGTCTTTTATGTATTTAGAATTAAACTAAAATACAAGGGTTAAGCAATAAATACCTTGAAAATAATATGATGGAGAATATTCTAGTGGATCTTTATCTCTTCCACAAAATCTTCCTGGCTATGGCTATGACTCGAACACAGGACCAAGGCTTGTGGGAGCCTCTTGAAAGAAAATCTCCAAGGGATTGGAGAGGAAGAGGTCTAGAGAGAATTCTCTAATTCTCTCTATTGAAGAGATGTGTGTTGTGAAGAATGGCTCAACCCAAGGGTCCTATTTATAGTGACCAAGGGAAAATCTTTGCCATAATTAACATATTACATTTTAATACCTAATATATTAAAATATTTCTTGTATTTATTTGAATCTCATTCAAATCTTCTACGAAATTTATTTATTTGAATCTTATTCAAATTCTATAAATATCTTTTATTTAATATATCAAATATACATTAATTATTTTAATATTTAATGTATCAAATACAATATATATATTTTCCTCTTTTATATTTAATATATCTAATATATTAAATATTAACTTGAACACTTCAAATTAAATATTAAATTTGAACATTTCAAATTTTAATATTTAATGTATCAAATACAATAAATATATTTTCCTCTTTTATATTAAATATTAATTTGAACACTTCAAATTAATATTAATTTGAACATTTCAAAATTTTCTTTCAACTAAATTGATTTTTTAGTGTTACTATGAGCTAGCAAAGGGACCTTATGGACCTCCAGATTATAAGCTCCAACGATACAAAATTAATTAATTAAACTCTTTAATTAATTAATTTTCATTCATTAATTATAGGTCACTCCACTATAGACCTGGAGTTGCACTCTTATGCACTGTAGGACAAGTTGTGTCCATAAATATAATCATTACATGCAAGTCGATCCTTCACGAGTTGTTTGTAATTACAGCTAGGTCAAAAGTCCGTTTTACCCCTATAATTACATCTTGCACCTTAAGTACCACAAATTCTCTAATGAATAATATGTTTATAATCTAATTATAAACTAAGTCCCTCTCAGGCCAATGAGAGGGTGGGGCCCCATTGTTCAAGTCCCGAAATCAGCACTTAAGGGAACTACTCATCTACTTACCATATATGGGAATGAGTGAATTCCATCTTGTGAGATTATATTCCCAGCTCCTTATTTGGTAAAGTCTCCAAAATGGTAGGCATATTGAATCGGCTACAAAAGCCACTCTCACCCATGCAAATCAAAGGACAAGCCCTCACATGCAGGAGTTCATAACTCACTCAGGATTAAGATCGAGTCACATATGATCATCCTGATGAAATATTAATCTTCTCAATTAACGAATTTATAAAGAGAGATTAAATATTTTGTGGTCCAGTCTTATACAAATTGCATTGTATAAGATACCCCCAGTCTTATACAAACTGCATTGTATAAGATACCCCCACTCACATGTCTCCACATGAATGATTTGGATCAAATCATTTGTAACTATTACAAAGTGAGCCGTATCAATAGTGTTACTAGGATAAGGCACCCAATGTTATCCATATACTATGATCCTTTAGGTTATTTCTTGAACGTGATCCTCTCGTATGTCAACCACATATTGTTTAAGATTACACTAATAATCTTGGATTTTTCATATAATGGATAATATTATATTGCAAATAAAATAATAAAAATTATTACTCATTATCAAATAAATTATTAATTACGAGGCTTTAGGGCATAAATCCCAACAATTTTCTAGGTCCATGCCTGTCACTGAGGCCATGCCATTTGGAGTCTCCGTCCTTGCACCAGTTGCCCTATCTTTCCTGAAGAATTGCTAGGTCGTTAAAGTGTGGAAATGGCTTGTTCCTGAGACATCAAACAGCGAGGTGTCCCTACGTGGAACATGTTAAGACAAATAAAAAATGTAGTTCATTTATCCATGTTCTTTATCACTTAAGCATGTGTTATCCCTTAACCCAATCATAAAAAATTGATTTCTCTAACTCAAAACATTTGTGCTTATCCACTCGAATCCACTGCATGTCGGGCCCATCATCTAAGCGATGGCGCCGTATTGCTTCTTCAGAATCCTAACTTTGGATTCCAAGTTCAGAGTCACCTGGATGTAGCATCCTAGCAGGTTCTCCTTCATCAATTTATGTACTTGTACCAAGTACCCGCTAAAGGTCCAATTATCATCCCTCCACCCACCTTGTTGAACAAGTTGTAACAAGCACTAAACCAACACCTCATCCACCATTAGAGTCCAAATATGTTTAGGGGCCTTTGAAGTCGACGGTGCCATCTACATGAATAGGATAATGGAAGTGCTAGAGTTAGATGTAGATACTACTTATCACACTTGACATGCATACTGTAACATTCATAAATCTGAAAGTAGGAAACATAACAATAAAGCAATTTTATTTACACACAAAATATTAGTTTTAGTACAAAGGTCACATTTGATTATGTTACAAAAAAATTCAAATACAGCAGATAATGAAATATAGAAAGCTTTCATTCATCGTTTCAAGCATCTAACATTTGGTTTGCAAGATTATCCCTCCATTCAGTCCATGCTCCAGTTGATTCAATAAAATTTATGTTGTCGGCGCTCATCCCATTGGAATAAACTTCACTAGGATGTGTATCCTCGTACGATGCATCAGGATCCATTTCTCTAAAAATCAAGTTATGTATGAGGTAACATGTTGTTATAGTCCTACACTATATCTGAATAGGGTAAAAGGATTTCCACGTAGAATGGCCCATCGACCCTTCAACATTTCGAAGGCCTTCTCAATAACATTTCTAGCACCATAATGTCTCATATTGAACAACTTTTTCGAAGTTTAATCTAATTTTTAAAACTAAATAACTTGTATACAAGTTATTTAGTTTTAAAAATTAGATTATCTTGCTTTGAGATATAGAAGAATGCATGCGTTGAACCCTGACTTTTTTAATAAAAAAAATCTTCATCCTTTGAAATGCGTTGAAATTGATAAAAACATAGGATTGAAAACCATTCCTAAGTTCTTAATAAGAATTTTTATGTCAAAGGAATAAGATGCGCCAAGTTAAAAGAATCTGCGTGAAGTGATGAATATTTAAAAGAATCTTTAGTGCACGATGTTGTGAACCAGATTCTGTACACGACCAACAATAGTCACGTAACTAATCATTGCCTGAGATCAGACAGATCGGGGGTCAAGGAGTTGACATGGCATGTGCTCATTGGACCTTTACTTAAGGAATTATCGTGGTTAAATTTGATTGGACCACATTTTCTGTCACAACCCCCTCCCGAACCACTTGCTAACTTAGCCCGGAAGATGGCGTGAAGCCAACAGACATCGTTTCCTCCCTAACGATACCTGTGACCCTGTTATACCTGATAAACATACTATACTTGAATTAAAATGTTTAAACACAACACAACGGAAGTTTGAAAGTCACTATACATACATACGGAGCAGTCCTACTTAAACCCCACTTGAACTTCTAAGCGGGTAGGGAGTACTACAACCAAAATACATCCCAACCATGGTTTACACAACCACAACCACTAATGCATACATGAATATACTATACGTTCCTCTCAGAATATCTACAAAATGTTTGGACTTGCTATACAGTTCCACCCACGTACAAAATATCACACTCGTAGAGCTTTCGGCAGACTATGGCAGGATTTCAGGCACAGGGAGCTCGATCACTACCTGAAAAGTTGGAAAACATTGAAAGAATGAGCTGGGAAGCTCAGTGAGTGACTGAGTTTATAACTATTAACTCGCAAATTACAACATTTGGTAAACTCTGGGCATATGTGTAGGTGGTCAAGCGCTAAATATAAACGTATAATTACCATAGTCTTTCTCAGAAATCCAACAAGTATGTTATTAAAAACCCGCAAGGCATACCAAGAATATTAACCATCTAGAAACATATGACAATCTACGTTGTGTAGGGCACGCCCAGTACAACCAACGTTCACTCTACGATGTAGTGGGGCTCGCCCAGCACTCCCATCGTCTTTGTCGTAGTGGGGCCCCCCCAGCACTCACGACAGCATTGTTGTCACGGAGTAGACTCAACGTTGACAACAGAAAACGACCTGTGTGCACGCGGTACTAACCAACCTCGGCTCAATATCTCAATCATTTACTCATTCGAGTCTCAGAAAAACACATGATAATCTTTAAACATTACCTGCTAGAGCATGCTTGCCTGAAATCATAACATTTTCACTAGATTTTAGCAAATCAATAAACATATGCTCACATGTAAATTTCGTTGGAAAAATCTAAGCTCACAACGAGCATTTAAAATCATTCCTAGGCAATCATGTATGCTCATAACCATGTGTTCAGAAAACATAAAACACTTAAGCTAATTCATTCCTAAGAAGTCTTATATTCACATAGACATGAATTCAAGCATAGAATATGTTTTCGAAATTCGTTTTGTCACTCACAGCGTTAGATCTAGATTCACGGCCCGTATACTTGACCTATTTCCTCTTGTCCTGTCAAATAAACCAAAACCAAGCATTAGAACTTCAATCTCATGATTTTCAAACTTAAGATTACAAATATCACTTCATCTATTTCCAGCATTCTGCAAATTTCATCCTCTAAACTCACATACTCATAACTTCTTCATTATTTGGCCAAAAATGATGTACTTTATACCAAACTCTTCCTTTTTGAACCCTCTAAAACTTATCGGAAGGAATGAAATCGAAATTCCCAAAGGATGTGTCCGTAAATACCTCGAAAAATACTTCCCGAAAAATAAACTTCTGAAATTTCCAGAATCGTTTTTCTGCTGCACACCACACCTAACCTGAAATTTAAAGCCACTTCCAATCATTTTTTACTCACGACTTCTTCATGAAAGTTATAGGAAATTAAATAAGATTTCCAACCATACCTAATAGAGCTTCTGATTAAAATCCTACAGATCAGAACGTCCTAAACACCAGAGGTTTCTCAGATTGACAGCAAAATCTCTCCTCTGTCTTCTCCTTCGCAAATCAATAATTTAAAGTCAGATTTTGCTCGAGCTTCCTTCACGAAATTTGTTCGAAAATGGGCTAACTTTCAAGAAAAACAAATCTCACCTCTTAACTTTTCTTGTGGAGCTCAAAACGATCTAAACAACAGTAGTGAGTACAGTTGATCACCTAGATGCCATGGAGGCTTGTGCTGAGTTTTCCCCCTTCTTCTTTAACTTCCAACCCAGCAAGCTCTCTTTTCCTCTTTCTTCAACCTATCCCACGAAATGCTCTGTTTTTTTTTTAATAAAAGAGAAGCAAATGGGAGAAAATGGGTGAGTGCTCCCAAAGCTTATACATTCCCTCAATTCTTTTTCTTTTTCTTTTTTTTTTTTTTTAAAACAAAACATACCAAAACACATAACTCCTTTTTGTTTTCACTTACCCTTTCTTTTGTTTTATTCCTCTTTTCCTTATACAACAATTTCCCAAAAATGTTTTAACAAATTTCTTTTTAAAGAAATTCCAAGGAAAAATCTCGGGTTTACATTTTCAACTTGCGTTCAATAGGGCATGGGTCAAATTCAACATCATGTATGTGTCAATCCCTCATTGGCTGGATGCAAATATACATAAACGAAAGCTGAAAATTAGTTCCCTTTACTCTCTTTGCGAGGCCTTCGATTGTTTTTACACTAGTTTATTTCTTTAGTTTTTCTCCTTTTTCAACCTTCGACTTTCTAAGCTTATTGCAGACTTCACTCGAAGCTTGAAGATTGAAGATTTTAACTTTTAATCTTTATTGTTTTAGTAGATTACAACTTGATTTAGTTTTCAGCTTTTAAACCATCTTGCTTAGAAAGTAGTTTGAGGTTACGATTAACATGGACAGTTTCATTGAACCAAACTCTCTGCAATTTCATTTAGAGTAATTCAATGGCATCTTCATCAGTTCCATTCTTGCATCTTTATATCATTTACTTAATGAATAGCTAAATCTCTAAAGGAGATGGCTTAAGAGGAACTTAGTATGTAAGATTCTTAGCATTCAATAGAATGCTGGTTGTTTCTCCTTAGTTTTCTTTGCTTAAGTAATTCTTTCATTGCTAATCTTCGTTTGGCCAACTGAAGGAGGTAAAAGTAGGATTTCATGCCAAAATGGTTAAAGTGTGTGGAATGTCCAAGGCAAAACAACATAACTCACTAAGTTGTTTTAGAAATAAAATGACCACTTGTAAGTAAGAATGGGTCGAAAACTAAAACATTGTGTTGAACATAGACATATGACTGCATAATGCACTTAACATCTATCTTGAAAGAGCTAGGATAAGTAGGACATGCTTCTAAGAAATACATAATTTGTAGTTTAGAGCATTGCATACTAAGAGAATCTAAAGCCAAATCCTTGCTTTCAATCATTGTTTATTTTCATTCTTATCATTCACTGTTGCTTACTTTACGTTTAATTTCTCTCGCAACCAAAACCTTAATTTATTTCCATTCACTACGTTCAATCTACTATCAAGAAATCAATTGCGATCAACTCGAGTCCCTGATGATTCGACCTCAGAATACTTTGAGTTTTATTTACTCATGTTGAGTTTATACTTGGGCTCAATGCAGGGTGGACAAAAGTTGTAAATCAATTTTCATGCATATCAAACATTGAAACTGTACAAAATTCAACGCATGATATTGATTGTGCACGCATTATTTATACCTCAGTTAAATCACAAGTAGGTTCCCTCCACTCCACTCAATGACATGATATCATTGACCCCGGTATGGGGTGAGAAATCCTTCTGTATTTGGGTAACAAGTGTCACATAGGTAGTAATAACTTGTCCATTGTGTTATCGTTATGGATGATCAGGCTTAGCATACAATGCACAGACACATGTTCAAAAGGAGATAAGTAAAATAGAACGAATCATTTTACCCTATTGGGACCTTTAGACAGTTAGGTCGTGATATTGCATCTCTTAGAACCCTGGAGTCTGATGCAGATCCTTCCAACACAAGTAGGACAAATATGAACTCACAATTCTGTGAGCACACGACAAGTACGTTTGTAGCAACCTCACCCTTCATGGTTCTGTAACGAGGAAAATTGGCTAAACTTACATTCACCTTAATGTATGTACCATCCAGTGCACCTAGACAATTCTGTTAAGAGGATTTAAACTTCAATGGTCCATTCAGGATAACAAAACACTAAGTTAAGTTGTGGGTGACGCGATTTGTGTACCTCAAACCATCTCCATTTGTCGTCGATACAGTTATTCAAAGGACTTCGTGGAGTCTGAGTATTGTGTTGAGAAAAGCGTTGACGTGCCTAGACACTATCTCACTAGATCGTGAAAAGTTTCATCCAATTACTCTATTCTTCACATCATGCACTAAAATATGAAGCAAGATGGCAACCATCTCTTCCACATCAATGCATTGAGTGGCTAACAAACCCCTTAGGTACACAAGATGGAAAAACATCTCCTATCCATTCACATGCTCTCATGACAAGCTGAGTCATTCTCGTGAATGATGTGGAAGAAGTTAAGCTGCCTAATTTGGTGTCGAAGATGGGGTGACTGGTTTTCTATTCTCCCTTCTCCAAGTCTCATAATCGTATTGAACATTATCATCCAATGTTGTAGTGTTGTGAATATCATAGTGAGTATTTCAATCAACTCATGTGGTTTTATGCGTAGCCCATCCATTACTACTGAGGGAAAAAGCTCTTACTACATGAGCCCCAATGTTTTATTTATTCGCCTAATACTAGCACTATAACTATTTACCTACTAGAAGCATTACAACTATTCCAAGTATGAATCCTATCATGACTGGAAAAAAATGCATAACATTGTCCTTCAAATTGTCTTACTTGTGTGTTGTCCGAGACATTGGTACGCCATGGTAAACACATTGTATCGAGGTAGATTGACTACATGCGGTGACATAGTATGCATGATATGCTGCTTCTAATTACTCAAGTGTGCTAACTTATGTACAACCCCACTAACCTCATGAAATTATATATGGCATTCATACCATGTCATAAAAAAACTAGGCCACACCCGACAAATATGACATAGAACTTATTCCTCCCCATAACCTATAATTTAGTGATAGAAATATTTGATTTAGTCAAATAATACAACCCAAGTAAAAATAATTTTTTCCAAGGAAAAGATTAGTAAGGGATTTTATAGTTATCTATTATTTGTTTTTAAAATCTAAGCTAAATTTGAAAGCTTTAAAAATAGTTTTAAAAGATACTTTTTTAAAAGATAATTTGGCTTAATTGTGAGAACACAAATATAATTTAAAAAATGAAAAACCAAAAATAAAACCATTATCAAACCATTTTTCTTCTTAAATAATAGGCCAAGCCCATGCATACCTTATTAGTTGAAATCATGAGAGAATTAAGCACAAATTATATCCCTTAAAAAAAGCACAAATTCTGATATTTGTAAGAGAAACGGTTGCTCACATGAGATTTCAAAATAGAAAGAAATGAGACACGTGTAAAGAATTTATATTTGTATTAATTTTGTGTGGGTGTACAATCTCTAATGTTTATCATCTAATTCTTTCTCTCTCATGTACAAATGTCTTGAGGGCTTTGCAGCTTGATCTTGAACGTAGATTTGTCTCGAGGGCTTCGTAGCTTATTCTCAAATATAAATTTGTCTCAAGGGCTTTGCAGCTTGTTCTCGATCTTCAACGTCTTTTGGTCTTCAAGGAGTTGGATCAGAGAGTGTTTGATCTTTAAGAGCGTAGGAGTTTTCTAATCTTTTTGTTTCTAAATTTTTTCTAAGTTCTCAGGAGAGTTTCATTTCTGAACCCTTGAAATGGAGGGTCTATTTATAGAATTACCCAAGGATGTGTGGGCTTGGGCTTTAAAGGTCTTTGGTCCCAACCATTGAATTTGGGCTTTGTTGGCTTTGGGCCTAACCATTTGAATTTGAGTTTTGTTTAACTTTGACCCAAATTCCATATGACCCGATTTGACCAAATTAAGTTTAATTATTTGTCAAATGGTCATAATGAAGATATGTGGCCATTTAATTTTAGTATTTGCCTATTTTTGTCTTCAAATTAAATTTGGGACAATTGGTCTCAATTTTAATTAATTTTCATTTTGTCATTAATTTAGAATAATGACGTGGCAATTTGAGATTAGCCAAAATTTCTCATTCAACAAATGTCCCATTTTTTAGATTTATGCACAAGTATGTATGGGTGAATTTCGAAAAAAAAGATAATTTGGAGTCAAAATGTAAGGTTTGCTTCATTCTTAATCTTGACTTCCGTTGACGTGTCAATTTCATCAAACTTTGATTTGATTTTTTATGCCAATTAATCAAATTTTGAATTTTGGTCCAAATTTTTTATTTTTTATTTTTTATTTATTTTTACTTGACATAAAATTTCGATTTGAATTTAGTAGAATTTATGATCAACCTTAATTCAAATTTGAACTTTGGGCAAGGTTAAAATTCTACCCAAATTTTTATTTGACTTTGGAATAGGATTTGGAGCTCTACCCAATTTTTGTTTGAACTTGGAATAAATTTTGAAATTTACTCCAATTTTGACTTGAGATAAAATTTAGATTGTACCCAAACTCAATAAAATTGAAATTTTACCATGATTTTGATTTGGATAAAATAATTTTATTAATTTTTTTGAGCTAAGATAAATTTTGGATTATGTCCAAATTTTGACAACCAATTCTCATGGTAATTTGATTCAAATTAAAAATTTATCTAACTCATTTACTCTTGATTTAAAGTTGAACAAATTTTAATTTTATTTGCAAATTGATTTGCATCAAACTCCATCCTTTATCATAATCTAATTTAATTTGAAATTTAAATTATGATGTTGAGATCATTTGAATCAAATGAGATTTAAATTTTAGAATTGACTTGAACCAAAAATTTCGTTCCAATTGAAAATTGCATTTGATTCAAAATCAAACTAAAATAGGATCTCTGAACCCAAATCTTTTATTTTTTAATTTTGTAACTACCAGCCCCCTTTTTTTTCCACGTATTCTTCTGCTTCTTTGACTATTTTTTTTTCTGCGTAATCTTGTTCTTTTCTCTTCTTAGGCGCTGTGAACGGTGATGATTGTTTTTTTTTCCTTTTCCTTTCTTGCGTATTCTTCTTCTTCTCTCATTTTTTTTCTTTTTTTTTCTTTCTTTTTACGGCAAACTACTCCTTTTTTTTTTCTTTTTTCTATTTTTTCTTCATCTTCTCCTCCCGTTGGCCACAAGTAAGTTTTCTTCCTCATCTTCTCTTTTTTTTTTGGATTTCTATTTTTTTCCTACTTTTTATTTTTTCTCCTTACAGCCAAGAGAATTTGTCGCTTCTCTTTTTTTCTTCTTTTTGATGCTGACACTAACGAACCCTTTTTTTGTTTTGTTTCATGCCGATGATTGCTAACTCGAGCCACTGTCGCTGATTATGGGAGAGAATGCGGCGCGATCATCGGAGACTAAATTCCGTTTGGGTTACCATTGACTGGGTGGCGATTTGGTTTTGGCTTAAAGAAGAAGACGAAAGGAACTTATGAGATCTTTCTTTCTCTAATTTTAATGAAAACGCATGCAGTACATGCAATTTATTTCTTTTTTTTTTTAAAAAAAAAAAAACAACCCATGTTTTTTTTAATTTCTTTTTCTACTTTTTTTTTTCTTTCTTCTTTTTTAATGCTTCTTGGATTCTCTCTTTTTTTTTTTTCTTAATTTCAATCTTCTTTCTTTTTTTTACGCCTCCTTTTTTACTTTCATTTCTTTTTTTGTTCACTTGTTTTTTTTGCAACTCTCTTTTTTCTTGTCTTTTTTTTTTTTCAACTCAATTTTTTTCCTATTATCTTTGAATTGACACCATTTTGTCAATATTCCATTGCAAAAGGAGAATACATCCCTCTACCATCTACAAAAAAAAAGCAAATAGGTTTGTGAATTTTCTTTACTCTGAATTTGTAGGTACAATGCTCTCCCACATTGGCTTAGGTACACTTGTAGGACCCTTGCGACCTGGGTGTATGTGGTCAGAATTCGTCCTTGCCAGTCCTTTAAGGAGGTGACCAAGAATGATCCTCTAATTCATGCTCAGAGTTCATCCCTGCCAGTAACTCTGGGGGGAGGGGGGTGACCAGAAATGGTCCTCTAATTCATTCTTAGAGTTCATCATCGTCAATTCTCCTCTAAGGGGGTGACCAGGAATGGTTCTCTAATTCATTTTCAAAGTTTATCCTTACTAATACCTTTGTGGGATGACCAGAAACGGTCCTCTAATTCATACTTAGAGTTCATCCTTCAACAAGCAGACATTTAAGTGAGCAAAGATTGAACTTGAACTTGTAGCAAGCCTTTGTTCTAACTTGAACTTGAAGGCGAGCAAAACTTGAACTTGAACGTAAATGGAGCGAGGCCCAAACTTGATATTGAATGTTAGCAAATCGAGAACCTGAATTTGGAGACTTGGAAGAGCAAAGCGTGAACCCCGAACATGGGGAGGAGCCAGCAAAACGTGAACCCTAGCGTTGGAGGAGGAGTAAAGAACGAACTCCGAACTTGGAGAAGGAGCGAAGCACAAACACTGAACTTGGAGAGAGAGTGAAGTGCGAACCCTAGACATGGAGGAGGGACAAAGAGGGAACTCTGAACTTGGAGGAAGAGTGAAGTGCGAACCCCGAACTTGAAGAGAGAGTGAAGCGCGAACCCAGACTTGAAGGAGGAGTAAGACGCTGAACTTTAAAGGAGTGAGACACCAAACTTGGAAAGAGTGAAACGCTAAACTTTGTATGAGCGAAACGTCAAGCTTTGGATGAGCGAAACATCGAACCTTGGATGAGAAATAACCCAAACTTTGAGGGAGAAATTGAAATTTGAGGTGAGTGAGCAACAACCTGTACTTGGGGCGAGCAAAGAGAAGCCTGAACTTAAGGCAAGTAAGAGATGCCATGACCATGAGATAAGCGAGCAACGAACCAAACTTAAGGGAAATGAAGCTCGAACTTGAGGTGAGTGAAGCCCTCTCGCATGCGTCCAACGCGTGAAGTCTTGTTTCATATGGTGGAGATTTTTTTTTTTTTTGGAAAATTGAACTTAAAAGTTATTTTTTTTAAGTTGCCTACTTACCCTTTTAGCGAAAGGGATGAAGTCATAATGTAGTTCAAAGATTTTTTTTTGGAGTCGTTCACCTTTTAAGCTCGTGTAGGTGATAGCACACAAAAGTGTGCTATTTCTAGGCTTAGATTTAGGTTAGTTTTGTGTTATTTTTAGTGGAGTTTGATGTTTTTATTATGTGATTTGTAGAATTCGAGTAATTGGAGCCAAACCAGTAAATTGGAGTGGATTGTAGACAAAAAGGAGATTAAAGGAGAGTTTTGGGAAAAAGGGACAAGGAAAAGAGTTGCAAAAGCCTAGAGACCTAAGAGCATAGTGTTGCAACACCATATGTGCAGCCCTCCAAAACCAAATTTCAGCATGTAGAGCTTTTCAACACTGAAGGATAGCTTTACAACGCTAGACTTATGACTTTTTCCTATTTTATCTGATTGGAAGAGGACAGCGTTGCAACGATGCCCTAGCATTGCAACGTTGTCTCGATATAAAGGACAAATTTTCATTCGTGAAAGATGAGCCGCTTTTAGAGAAGAGAAACCCTAGTTTCGATTCACACTCTGTTTTAGGACCTAGAGGGCACTTGTGAGAGCTAAGGAGGATACTAAAAGATCAAGATCACAGTATATCACAATGAGAATGAGGATTGGCACTCGTCCGCAAGTTTCTTTCTTTTTCTCTTTACTATATTGGTGTGAGTTTAGATTATTAGGAGTTCTTGGCCTTGTAATATTAAACTTAAATTATGAGACTTTTTGAGGCTTGTACGTTACAACTTGATTTTCATTTTGATGTATTTTATATTACAACACTATTCACGTTTCATGTGTTGAATGTCTAAGCTTTTGGCTAAAGTTTAATTCTTATTAATTCGAGCCTTAGCTTGAGAAAGCAAAACTTGAATTAGATATAGTTGCATGAATGATAGTAGAACATTGCATGAGAATGAATGTTATATTATTAGAAGCTGTTAGAAGGAATTTCTTAAGGTCATGCTTGATTGATTAATGAGAATGAAAAATGATTTAGTTTTCTTGCATGAGTTTTAATTGGGCTTGAGAGAGTCAATTAGTTAGTTTAATCTTTCTATGGCTTATAATGGTTGAATGTGAACTTATGACTTAATGAACTCAAAATTGGTATTTTGTTGGAAATCAATGTCTCAAATCTTCTCTGAAAATTGGACTCCATCTTCGTAAATAATTAGCTTAGTTTTATTTTCTTCTTTCCAAAGTTTAGGTTCTCTAAATACAATTTAGCATGAATAACTATGGTACTTAATTAATCTAAAGAAAACTCAATTCCTGTGGAGACGATAACTAGATATTAAATATCACTTTTATTAAACTTGACACTGTGCACTTGCGGTTATTTGCGAGAACTTAAAATTAAGCAACAAGTATTTGGCACCGTTGCCACAGATTGGCATATTTTTAGTTTAATTAATATTGTGGTAAAAATGTCTGATTTTAATTTAGAGTATAAATTCTTGTAATTAATGTATATTTTGATAGTGATATTTTTTTGTTTGTGTAAATTTCTTTCCCTTTTCCTTTTGTGTAGCTAGTTTTTGAGTTTAGTTTTGCTTTTTACTTTTGTTCTCTTTGTGTTAGGCTCACTTTGTCTATGTTCGAAGCCAAAAGTATGACACACAATTCAACTAATACCGACATCGATATTGTATACCAAGATGTAACCCTCTTTTGTAATGAATTTGATCAACTGCCCATAGAACATAATAAAAATATGACTGACGTCCCATTAGGTGTGAATGAAATTGAAAAAATAGAGTCACCTGCATTAGAATTGAAATAGTTACCTACACACCTTCGTTATGCTTTTCTAGGCGAGTCTTCCACCTTTCCAGTCATTATTTCTACTAAATTTTAAGTAGAGAGAAAGAAGCAAAATTGTTAAAAATCTTGTGCAATCATTGTTCTGCATTAGGGTGGTCCATTAGTGAAATTAAGGGTATTAGTCCATCCATAGTTATGCATAAAATCTTAATGGAGGATACCTTTAGTCCATCAGTGGATCACCAGAGGAGACTTAATCCTACTATGAAGGATGTGGTGAAGGTTGAGGTATTGAAACTTTTAAATGTAGGGGTTATCTATGCAATATCTGACAGTTCTTATGTGAGTCCTGTACATGTGGTTCCTAAGAAAGGAGGGAGACAGTGATTAAAAACAACAAGCATGAGTTTATCTTCACAAGGACAATGATGGGCTGGTGTGTTTGTATCGATTACAGGAAGTTCAATAAGGCCACTAGAAAAGATCACTTTCCTTTTCCTTTTATTGATTAGATGCTCTATAGATTAGCTGGTTTTCCTTACTATTCTTTTCTTGATGGTTACTCGGGATACAATAAGATTGCTATTGCTCTGGAGAACTAAAAGAATACCACATTTAGATGCCTTTATGGGACATACACTTTCAAGATAGTGCCCATCGGATTATGCAACACTCCTGCCACTTTTCAAAGCTGCATGATGGCCATCTTTCATGACATGATAGAGGAGATTATGGAGGTTTTTATGGATGACTTTTCAGCTTTTGGATCCTCTTTTGATTCTTGTTTGTACAATCTTTCTCTTCTGTTGTAGAGGTGCCAAGAAACTAACCTTGTACTAAATTGGGAGGAATGTCAATTCATGGTCAAGGAAGGTATAGTTTTGGGGCACAAAGTACTTGAAAAGGGGCTAGAGATAGATCGAGCTAAAATTTCTGCAATTTAACAGCTTCCACCTCCAGTTAATGTAAAGGGAGTCTGTAGTATCCTAGGCCATGTGGGGTTTTACAGGCACTTTATAAAAGATTTTTTAAAAATTCTGAAACCTTTATGTAACTTACTTAAGAAGGATTCTGCCTTTATATTTTTTGATGAATGCATGCTAGCTTTTAATTTCCTGAAAGAAAAATTAACTTCTGCACCTTTTATCGCCGCACCTGATTGGAGTCAACCTTTTGAAGTTATGTGTGATGCTAGTGACTATGCAGTAGGGGCAGTTTTAGGCCAGCTTCGGGATAAAATATTTAGAGCCATCTATTATGCAAGTTGGACCTTAGATACTGCATTGTAAAATTACAACACCACTAAAAAGGAAATGCTTGCAGTTGTATTCTCTTTTGACAAATTTAGACTATCTATTAGGAACCAAAGTGATTATTCATAATGACCATGCAACCCTCAGGTACTTGTTCAATTAGAAAGATGCTAAGCCTCGATTAATAAGATGGATTCTTCTTTTATAGAAGTTTGATTTTGATGTAAATGATAGGAAAGGATGTGAAAATATAGTTGCTGACCACCTTTCCATAATGGAGCATGAAGGAAAACAACAAATCTCTCCCATTATAGAGAACTTCCCTGATGAAAAGCTGTATCAGGTAGAAGTTACAATACCATGGTTTGCTGATTATGTAAATTTTCTTGCAGGAAGAGTTATGCCACCAGATTTGAACTCCCAACAAAAGAAAGGTTTCTCCATGATGTGAAGTTTTATCTTTGGGACGACCCCTTACTATTCAAGGTTTGTTCAGACCAATAACTAGAAGGTGCGTACCTTTTGAGGAAATATCTAAGATTATACATGATTGTCATTCTTCCCCTGGTGGGCACTTTGGACCTACTCGTACAGCTGCAAATGTCACACCCCCTCCCTAAGCTACCTACTAACTAAGCCCGGAAGATGGCGTGAAGCCAACAGACATCGTTTCCTCCCTAACGATACCTGTGACCCTGTTATACCTGATAAACATACTATACTTGAAATAAAATGTTTAAACACAACACAGCGGAAGTTTGAAAGTCACAATACATACATACGGAGCAGCCCTACTTAAACCCCACTTGAACTTCTAAACGGGTAGGGAGTACTACAACCAAAATACATCCCAACCATGGTTTACACAACCACGACCACTAGTGCATACACGAATAAAACTATACGTTTCTCTCAGAATATCTACAAAATGTTTGGACTTGCTATACAGTTCCACCCACGTACAAAATATCAAACTCGTAGAGCTTTCGGCAGACTATGGCAGGATTTCAGGCACCGGGAGCTCGATCACTACCTGAAAAGTTGGAAAATATTGAAAGAATGAGCTGGGAAGCTCAGTGAGTGACTGAGTTTATAACTATTAACTCGCAAATTACAACATTTGGTAAACTCTGGGCATATGTGTCGGTAGTCAAGTGCTAAATATAAACGTATAATTACCATAGTTTTTCTCAGAAATCCAACAAGTATGTCATTAAAAACTCACAAGGCATACCAAGAATATTAACTATCTAGAAACATATGACAATCTACGTTGTGTAGGGCACGTCCAGTACAACCAACGTTCACTCTACGATGTAGTGGGGCTCGCCCAGCACTCCCATCGTCTTTGTAGTAGTGGGGCCCGCCCAGCACTCACGACAGCATTGTTGTCACTGAGTAGACTCAACGTTGACAACAGAAAATGACCTGTGTGCACGCGGTACTAAACAGCCTCGGCTCAATATCTCAATCATTTACTCATTCGAGTCTCAGAAAAACACATGATAATCTTTAAACATTACCTGCTAGAGCATGCTTGCCTGAAATCATAACATTTTCACTAGATTTTAGCAAATCAATTTATATGCTCACATGTAAATTTCGTTGGAAAAATCTAAGCTCACAACGAGCATTTAAAATCATTCCTAGGCAATCATGTATGCTCATAACCATGTGTTCGGAAAACATAAAACATTTAAGCTAATTCATTCCTAAGAAGTCTTATATTCACATAGACATGAATTCAAGCATAGAATATGTTTTCGAAATTTGTTTTGTCACTCACAGCGTTAGATCTAGATTCCCGGCCCGTATACTTGACCTATTTCCTCTTGGCCTGTCAAATAAACCAAAACCAAGCATTAGAACTTTGAATTCATGAACTCCAAGCTTAGAATTGTAAAACCATTCTATCTACTTCCAGTATTCTACCACTTCCATACCCTAACTTCACATACTCATCACTTCCTCATTACTTGGCCAACAATGATGTACTTTATACCAAACTCTTCCTTTTTGAACCCTCTACAACTTATATGAAGGAATGGAATTGAAATTCCCAAAGGATATGTCCGTAAATACCTCGAAAGCTACCTTTCTCAAATTCAGTTTCTGCAACTCCAGAAGCATTTTCCTGCTGCACCCCGAACTTGTCCTGAATTTTAAAGCAACTTCCAATCATATTTCGCCCACAACTTCTTCATAAAAGTTTTAGGAAATTAAATAAGCTTTCCAACCATACCTAAAGGAGCTTCTAATTCAAATTCTACAGACCAGCACGACCCAAAAACCAGAGGTTTCTCAGATTTGACAGCAGATTTTCCCCTCTGACTTCCCCTTTACAAATCAACAACTTAAAGTCAGATTTTGCTCGAGCTTCCTTCACGAAATTTGTTCGAAAATGAGTTAAATTTCCAGAAAATAAAACCTCACCTATTAATTCTTCTTGTGGAGCTCAAAACGATCCAAGTATCAGCAGTGAGCAGGATTGATCACCAAATCTGCCATGCAACCTTGAATTGAATCTTCTCCCCTTCTTCTTCAACTTCAAAACTAAGAAAATCCTTCTTCCTCTCCTTCTCTCATCCTCTCACATGAAACCCTCTTCTTCTCTTTGGTAAATGAGATGCAATATGGGTAGATAAAGGTGTATTTGTAAAATGAATAAAAAAAAACTTCCACTTTCTTCTTTTTACCTTTTTCCTATTTAAAAAAAAAACCCACACATATTATCTCCTTTATACCCCAAACAAATGTTTTAAACATTTTTTTTTTGAAATTTCAAGGAGAAATCTCGTGAAATCTCGGTTTTACAGCAAATGTATTACAATCAGGTTTTTACTGGCCAACTTTATTAAAAAATTGTTATGCTTTTGTTAGGACATGTGACAGCTACTAAAGGACTGGTAATATTTCTAGACAACATGAACTTCCTTTAACTTCTATTCTTGAAGAAGAGTTATTTGATGTTTGGGGTATCGATTTTATGGGTCATTTTCCCTCTTCCCATGACTATGTATACATTTTGGTTTTCTGTAGATTATGTTTACAAAGGGGTTGAGGCAGTTGCCACGAAAAAGAATGATGCACGAGTTGTCTTAAAGTTTTTGCATAAAAATATTTTCACATGGTTTGGTACTCCTAAGGTTATAATTAGTGATAAGGGTTTGCACTTTTGCAATAAAATTGTTTGAATCAATGTTTTCTAGGTATGGAGTCAAGCATAAGATTTCTTTAGCATATTATCCTCAAACTAACGTTCAAGCTGAGATCTCAAATGGGGAAATTAAGCAGATTTTGGAGAAGATAGTTAGAACTAACAGGAAGGATTGGGCACTAAAATTAAACGAAACACTACGGAAAAAACTCATAGCATTCAAAACTCCAATTGGTACATCACCTTATCGACTGGTGTTTGGAAAGGTGGTGGGATGTTGTCGAAGCAAAGCGCAAGTACACGTTGTCCAACAAGTAATATATTGAAGTATTCCAAGTATCGAACTCAAGGGAACAGTTAACAAAGAGTCTTTTCAGTTAACAACACAAATGCTTTCAAGTTGCAACCAAAGGTAACCAAGTAAATAAAATATTTTGGGGGTTTTTTCGTGCAATAAAATAAAGAAAACTAAAGAAAATATTAGAAAATAGTAATGAGAAGAAGGGAGTTCAAATATGTTTCAACCCTGAGGAAATGCGCCCACCAGGTGCCCGCATACTTGCTTAACTAAGTCCGGCTATTTCAGAGATTTTGCCTCTTGCGCCCGCAAACTGCCTCTTTCAAGTTCTGTGCAATTCCGACAAAATGCTACTGAAATGCGCCCGCAACCTACCATAACTGACACTTAACACGATGAATCGAGTTCAACACCTATTCAGCCCTTTTTCTAAGTGCTTTTAGAAGACTAAGCAATTAAACACATATGTCTATGGTTAATTTTAACTTAGATAATTAAAGAACGCAACTCAATGATTCTAAAGGTTTTTGTCCTATGTCTAGGTACAAAAAGCGAAGTTCTATTTCTAGACTCTTCTCCTAGATTTCTTTTATGAAAACGCGTGCTTGATCTAACCCTTTCAGTATTGAATCTCACACAGACTATGCTAACTCAAGTTATCAGTTTAAGCTAATAATGAAACTTTAACTCAATAAAAGCAAACTATGTTAAATGTTAAGCAAAGTTACTCGACTCACATGGCGGGGCTTATCTCATTTTTAGGGTATCCAGTTCATTGAATCCCTTCCAAGGATTTAGCAACTCATTGAAAAGAAAACTAAAGTGTAGAAAAAAAAAAGAAAAAAAAAACTTAAATAAGAAAAGATAAACTTCATTAAAATAAAAGTGTGGAATTGAAACAAAACTTGACTTACAACTTGAAGAATTGAAATTTAAATAAGAACAAAAACTTACAACTCAAACGAACGAATAAAAATAGTAGCTAAACTTTAAAGAAAAACAGAAAGTACAAAACTTAAATGAAAGCGATAACGAACCCGAAGTTTGTTCCTTCTTTCTAAATTTATTCAACCTCTTTCGAGGAGAACAAGTGCTTACACTCCCTTCTTTTTAAGTTCGTGTTCGAATGAAGTATGAACAGAACTTGGGGGAGACTAAGTATGGCGGCTGAAAAGAAAAAAAAACTGCAGAATTTGGGGAAGAAGATAGAAATTCGAGCTCCCTTGAAACTGCAGCTCGATCCGCCTTTTATAAACCTTAAGGTTTAGGGCTTGTTGCCGAGATCAGTGTGGAGAGGCTTGGCCAATCATATCCCTTGATCCTTGGAGATTTGATTGAAAATATTTGATTTTATCTGATTTTACCTGCAAATCTCGCAAATCTGGGAGAATCTGCCGAAAAGGTTCAGATATGGACGCATAGTTGAGCGCAATTGTGTTGTTGTCAAAATGGCCTAAATGCGGCCGCATAGTTCGGCTCATTTTGAGTTTTTTCTACAACAGTTTGAATTTTGCTTCTGCTCTCAATTGCTAGCGCATCTTGGTCGCATATCTCCTGGATCATCTTTCTTTGCCTCAGTTGCGGCTAAAATGTGGGCTCATTTGGGTCATTTTTCAACCTCTACAAAAAATAAACAGAAATTAACACTTTCTTAACAAAAATGACTCTAAATATACCTAAAAACTTATTTTTATCAAATCAAGACTTCATACACATGCAAAACTTGTTTTTACTTAAAGTTTCCCTAAATGACATGAATTATAACGTTAAACACTCGCTTTCTAAGCAAATAACTTAGTTTTTAGAGTCAAATAACACTCATAAATGAGCATTATTACACCCCCAAACTTTGATTATTGCTTGTCCTCAAGCAATTTTAAGCAAAAACAACAAGCAAGCAAACAAGTAACACAAACTTGGAGTTTCAACCCATGAGACTTTATCTTTCATTTTTCAAGACAAACCATTCGCATACAAATATGCCTACTTTGTTTATTCTACCTAAGGCTCAGTCATAAAGTCTAGGATAATTTATTTGTCTAACAAGCTGAGTCTAAACTTTTCTAAGTACAAAAGATAACAACTTCCCCCGAACTTATTCAATGCTACTACTAGGCTCTTTTTCTTTCTTTTCTTTTCTTTTATTTTCTTTTCATTTTTTCTAAGGAGAGTCTTTTTTTTGTCACTCTATACCTTTGCTCCAACTTACGAACACTTTGTGGTGAAAGTAACTGACTACGAGCACAAGTCACTGCTAAGACTGTTTCACTCACTTCCTAAGTTAACCTTTCATGCAAAGGAAATCATGGGTGTCATGTCTGCCCCTGGTTACTTGGTTAACTCTAGAAGGAGGAGTATCTCCTTTTCTTTTTTTTTTTAATGAGTCCCTAGCAGTAGAGTAATACATGATACATCCATATAATGGCATTTACAATATGACACTATCATTGCAACTCTCTCTCCCCTCCTCCCAAACTTAAATGGGTCAATGTCCCCATTGACTAAAAACATATGGCATAATAGGGGTTGGGGTACAAATTTTGTTGTGACTAGACTTGCTAAGCATTGAACTAAACTCTTCTAAGCATATTAAGTAGTCTAAACACAAGGAGAATTCATATTTGAATGGTTTATGAAGAAAAGTGATTGATAAGGTACATGAAACTTAAACCTAAATTTGCATAAAGTAGGTGGAAGTTGAGAGATCTCTAAGTATCATCATAAAGGGCTTTTTAACTTCAAAACCAAAGAAAGAAAATTGAAAACTTTTTTTTGAAATTTGATTTTTTATTCATGCATGTCCAAGGTGTAAGGAAAATCATTTAAGCAAGAAGTGTTTTTAACAAAAGCAATTCAACCTATACTATAAATCATCAAATCTATCCTATGAAAGCAAGTAAACTAACCTAGAACAAAAGCAAGTAAACTAACTATGAAAGCAATAAAGATAGAGTAGAGAAATAATACTCTCCTATGAGGTAGAGGATGAATAATTTCTCTGTGGGTCCACAAACTCTAGGAGAATGGTAGGGAAGTCAGGTAGTGTTGGGGCCTTTCCCTTGGTCAGCTCTGCGAGGGTCTTTCGAATAGCCTCGTCCCTCTCTCTTGCATAAGCCCAATAGGCCCTGCTCTACTTCTAAAGTCTGTGCATCTGAGCCTAGATGTCGTATGGTGGTGGTTCAGATGGTCCTGGTGTTGCATGATGCGATGGAGCTGCGGCCGCAAAGTGCAGAGTAGAAGGAGTGGTGGATTGCTTCTTTGGAGAAGTGAGCTTCTGTGCATGCAAGGCCTTCAATTTGTTGATAGCCATTAGATCCAGGGTTCCCTTGCACCTGTCAATCTCTTCTCCACCTTTTGGGTACAGTCCCGCCCTCTTGTAGAGTTTAGTAATTAGGGTAGGAAAGAAAAGGCATCCCACGTTCCTTCGAGCGCAGGCCACAATCTCCTCTCTCAGGATTATGGCCCTTGTAAATGCTATACAACAGCATGACCCTCTTCTGTGAGATAGTGGTGTCATGTGTTATGGGCAAAATCTTGTGCTTCAGGAAGTGGAGCCAAACATATGGCTCTATCTTGATGTTGGCCCTCCCTATGGCAAGACTCTCCATTTTGTGCCTTCGTGTGCAACGAACTCTAGGGCCTCTTACAACTGCTCCTCTGTGGGATTCTCCATTGCTTCGTTACCTACAAGGTTCCTCAAAGAGGGGAGCATGTATACCTTGTTGATGTCTAGTGCAGAGAATCGCACTGCCTTTCCTCTGAGCTCGAGTTTGTTCCTAGTTTCATTCCTTAGGTCTGCATAAAACTCCTGAACTAGTTGCACCGCAGCTTTATTGGGCTGTTCACAAAATCTCTCCCATCCCAACCTGCGAATAACATCTGTAATGAACTTTGGGATGGGGCCTGTTTTGTTGGTGAAGCCCTTCTCGCACATAAGAGCTCTGTCCCCTATGATAATTTTTCGTTTGTTGAGGTCGAATGGGGTAGAGCGTTCAACTACAGGACTCTCTACACTAGCATGATGAGTCCTTGGCCTAAGAGTAGTTTGAGTCCTACTACTCTTCTTCTTCTCAGTCCTCCTCTTGGAGGATTTAAGCATCTCGCTCTCTAAGATTTCCTGCAAATCATCCTCAGAGAGGGGAGCCTCAGACTGCTTGTTTAAACCAAGTAATTAGCACCTTGGCAGATCGGATGGAGCGAATTGAAGTAGCTTTAGGTAATCCTCAAGGAAGGGAAGATATGCATAATGAAGGAGTTGAAAATGAAAAAGATGACAATGTAACCCTTTTAGCTGGATACAATCCAAGGGGGGAGAGATGTAGGTCGAAGGAGAGGAAGAGGAAGAAGAAGGGAACGAGAAATGTTACCACCAAGAAGGGTTGAGAGGGAGTACAACCATGAGAGAGAAGAATGAGTTGGGGGAGTGAAGCTTAAAATTCCTACCTTTCATGGGAGATCTGATCCGAAAAAGTATTTGCAATATCAGAGCAAAATTGAGCATATTTTTTATTGTAACAATTTTAGTGAAGAAAGGAAGTTGAAGCTTGCGGTAGCCGAATTTGTTGATTATGCCAATATTTGGTAGACATCTTTGAAGACAGAATGGATGAGAAACTATGAAGAGCCAATTGAAACTTGGGAGGAATTGAAGGTTTTAATGAGGAGAAGGTACATTCCTAAGCATTATTCACGAGCACTCAAGCAAAAGCTATATTCTTTGCAACAAGAAACAAAAAGTGTGGAGGACTATTACAAAGAAATGGAGGCCCTTATGAATAGAGCATGCATTGATGAAGATGAAGAGAATACCATGGCTAGATTCCTTGGAGGATTGAACCGGCAATTGGCCCATCAAGTGGATAGGCTACCTTAGTTTGATATGAAAGAATTGTTGCACCTTGCTATCAAAATTGAAGGCCAATTAGCTTTGGAAAAGGAGAACTCCAAAAGGTATACTTCTTCTAAGTCTCCTTCTTTTTCTACTAAGACTTGGAAAAAGAGTGCAAATAGTGGGAAGGTAGATTTCAAGCCTAGAGAAAAGTATGAACTTGACAAGAAAAACAGAGCTGAGAGCTCCAAAGGCAAGGAAAAAGTGGAGGTTGGAGAGAGAAATAGAGACATCAAATGCTGGAAATGTCAAGGGATTGGTCATATTAGTCGTGATTGTCCTAACAAGAGAGTCATGATCATTAAGGATGGAGAAGTTGTTACGGATAGAGAGGAAAGTGACCAAGATGAGCTAGTTGAAGAAGAAGTCTAGGAGGATGATGGGGAATTGGAAGATGGGAGTCATTTGGCACTTGTTAGAAGGAGACTTCTTAACACCCAAGTTAAGGAGAATGATGTTGATGACCAAAGAGACAATCTATTCCACACAAGGTGTTTAGTCAATGGGGCTCCTTGTAGTCTTGTGATTGATAGTGGAAGTTGCACCAATGTGGTAAGTACATTTTTTATCAAAAGATTGCAAATTCCAACTCAACACCATCCTAAACCTTACAAGCTTCAATGGCTCAATGATAGTGAAACAATGAAGGTAGTTTCTCAAGCTTTGATTTCTTTTACTTTGGGAAAGTATAAAGATGAGATTTTATGTGATGTGTTACCTATGCATGTTGGAGACATACTACTTGGTCGACCTTAGCAATTTGATAGGAAGATCTTGTATGATGGATATTTGAATAGGTATTCTTTTACAAAAGATGGTAGATAAACAACCCTTGTACCTTTGAGTTTTAAAGATGTATTTGTTGATCAATTGAAGTTGGAGAAAAAAAGAAAAGACTTTGAAAAAAAAGAATTGAAAGAAAAGAAAGAGGAGAGTGAAAAATTAGAGAATAATTAGAGAGGAAAAAAAAGTGGAAAGAAGAGTGAAAAAGAAGATGAAATTGAAAGAAAAGAAAAGAAAAGAAGGAAAGTTGTTTGGCTAGAGTGGAAGAGGTGAGAAGGGCAATGTTTTCTCAAAAACTAATCTTTGTACTTATGTACAAGGAAGGGTATTTGGCCTCTAACGACAAGAATTTGTCTTTGCCTAGTTTGTTTCAATCTCTTTTGCATGAATTTGAAGACATGTTCCAAGATGAAATACCTAAAGGATTATCTCCAATTAGAGGTATTGAACATCAAATAGACTTCATCCCAGAAGCTGCCATTCCAAATAGGCCAGCTTATAAAGAAAATCCAATCGAGACCAAGGAAATTCAAAGGCGAGTGGAGGAGCTCATGAAGAAGGGCTACATTCGAGAAAGTTTGAGTCCATATTTTGTACCGGTCATATTGGTGCCAAAGAAGGATGGAACTTGGCAAATGTGTGTGGATTGTAGAGCTATCAACCAGATTACGGTAAAATATCGTCATCCTATGCCTAGACTTGATGATATGTTAGATGAATTGCATGGTTCTATTTTATTTACGAAAATTGACCTTAAGTCTGGATACCATCAAATTAGGATGAAAGTTGGTGATGAATGAAAAACTGCCTTTAGGACCAAACATGGATTGTATGAGTGGTTAGTTATGCCTTTTGGTCTTACAAATGCACATAGTACATTTATGCCTTGTTGTGCAAAAACTCACTACGCAAGCATACACAATCGTAGGCAGTAATTGGTGGACAAGGTCGATCCCACGAGGACTAAAGTAAGCAAAGTTTATAAAATTGAGATTTACTAAAAACTAATGCTGGAGAAAAAGAAGTAAAGAAACTCAAGGAAAGATTAGGCAACAAACAACTCAAAATAAAGTAAGCAATAATAACAACTTAATGCTAGAATTAAGGGCTCCAAACGGCAAGTTAAACGAAACTAAAAATGATCAAGCGAAGCGAGTCGGGATTTATGAACTCCTAACTTAAATTCTGTTTTATCCCAGTTTGCTATAGCAAAGTCGTAGCAAAGTTTAAGCAGTAAACAAAAATGACCAATTTGTGCCCAAAACTTCTTCCAAAATCATGAGCTATAGTTTATAAACTAAGTTCAGCATATTCCAATGAAAACCCAACCATAAAAACACACTTAAGCCCCCATTTCATTTGTTTTACAAGCTAAGAATATATGTCTATACTCTTAAATTCATTATCAAAGTAATAATGAATGAACTTGCATCATTTGTGCTTTTCCACTAATTTTCAACCCTTCCGGTATCAAAAACTAGCTAGAATCCTACCTAAGGTGATCAATCTTAAGCAAGAAAGAGATAAATAAACACCCACAAATGAAATGCTCAACACTTGCAATAGCTATAACAAAAGGACTTCCACAAAATGTTAGGGTTCCATAAATCCCAACTCTAAGGAAATTAGTTCATGCTGAAATTAAACCTTAGATGCAGAAAATCAAAGCCACAATAATCCATAGAACGATTAGAACAAAACAATCTATCAAAAACTACAATCTAGAGTGAAATCTAAGAAGAGATAAAACTAAAAATAGAAGGAAGAAAAGTTTTGAGGCAAGAAATGCTGCAGCAAAAGTTGTTCCACTTTGAGCTTTTTCTTCTCACGATCTTCTCTGCAACTCTCTTCTCTTTTCTCAGAAAAATCGACTGCTGCTCGCTCCCCTCTTCTTCTCTTCCTCTTGCTTCTCTTTATGTTTGCTATTTATATGGAGGGTTAGGTCACCCATTTAAGGGCTGTTTTGTCCATTTAAAAAAAATAGGTGGCGTTGAGTCATAAGCCAAATTTACGCAACTTTTTCCAGCACGCAATGCTACAGCTTTGCTACAACAATCCCATAGCAAAACGCTATCCTCAACATTCTATTTTCACAATGCTACAGCTCTGCTACAGCAATCCCATAGCAAAATGCTATCCTCAACATTCTGTATTCCACCTTCAAAAGCAATATTAAGGATAAGAGAAACCTTCTTGAAAACGTTAGAATAGGGGCAAAAACTAGCAAAATAAGAGCAAACAAAACTAAAAACAACATCGACTTAACTTCTAAGATAGCATTGAACAAACCACACAAAACACGAAAAACAACTGCAAATCACTCATACTTTTCTCATAAAAAGCCATGAAAAGTGCTCAAATAATCCTATTTCATAGGATTATCATAGAGCTATCAACCAGATTACGGTAAAATATCGTCATCCTATGCCTAGACTTGATGATATGTTAGATGAATTGCATGGTTCTATTTTATTTACTAAAATTGACCTTAAGTCTGGATACCATCAAATTAGGATGAAAGTTGGTGATGAATGAAAAACTGCCTTTAAGACCAAACATGGATTGTATGAGTGGTTAGTTATGCCTTTTGCTCTTGCAAATGCACATAATACATTTATGCGTCTCATGAATCATGTTTTACGTGAATTTCTAGGAAAATTTGTGGTAGTTTACTTTGATGATATTCTTGTTTATTCAAAGTCTTTGAAAGAACATGTACAACTAGCATGTTAGGAAAATTTTGCTTGCATTAAGAAAATCTCAATTGTTTGCCAATGGGAAAAAGTGTGCTTTTTGCTTAGATAGGATTAATTTCCTTGGATTTGTTGTTTCTGAAAATGGTATTGAAGTTGATAATGATAAAGTTAAAGCTATCCAAGAATGACCACAACCTAAAAATGCTAGTGAAGTTAGATCTTTTCATGGCTTAGCTAGTTTTTATAGGAGATTCATTAAGGATTTTAGTATCATTGCTGCACCACTTAATGTTATGGTTAAAAAGAATGTTATTTTCAAATGGGGGGAGTCTCAAGAAAAGGAATTTATTGTTCTAAAAGAAAATTTGACTTCTGCACCTTTGTTATCTTTGCCTAATTTTGAAAATACATTTGAAGTTGAGTGTGATGCTAGTGGCATAAGAATTGGAGCAGTTTTAATGCAGGAACAAAAGCCTATTATGTACTTTAGTGAGAAGTTAAATGGTGTTGCGTTGAACTATCAACATATGTTTTGGTAAGAGCATTGCAAACTTGGCAACATTACCTATGGCCAAAAAAGTTTGTGATTCATACTGATCATGAAAGTTTTAAGCATCTCAAGGGACAAGATAAGTTAAATCGTCGACATGCTAAATGGGTTGAATTCATTGAATTATTTCCGTATGTTATAAGGTACAAATGTGGTAAGGAAAATGTTGTTGTTGATGCATTATCTAGGAGATATAGCTTGTTGTTATCGTTATCCTTTAAATTATTGGGATTTGAGTTTTTGAAAGAAATGTATGCCAATGATGATGATTTTGGTAACACATTTTCTCAATGTGTGAAGGGCGTAGTAGTAAATCATTTCTATGTTTTTGATGGTTTTTTGTTTAGAAAAGATAAACTTTGCATTCCTAAGGGTTCATATAGAGTGTTACTTGTTAAGGAAGTACATGGTGGTGGACTTATGGGTCATTTTGCAGAGCATAAAACCTATGCTTCACTTAAGGATTATTTTTATTGGCCACACATGCAACATGATGTTCATAAAGTTTGTAGTACATGCATTACATGTAGAGAAGCTAAATCTAAGACTAGACCACATGGATTGTACACACCTTTACCTGTTCCTAATACCCCTTGGAATGATTTATCAATGGGTTTTATTCTTGGGTTGCCTAGAACTAGGAGAGGACATGATAGCACCTTGGTGGTTGTTGATAGGTTTAGCAAAATGTCACATTTTATTGCTTGTTATAAAATTAATGATACTAAGAATATTTCTGACTTATTCTTCAAGGAAATAGTGAGATTGCATGGCATTCCTTGTTCCATTGTTAGTGATAGAGATGTCAAGTTCTTAAGTCATTTTTGGAAGGTTTTGTGGGGAAAATTGGGAACCAAGTTGTTGTTTTCTACCACATGTCACCCACAAACTGATGGTCAAACTGAGGTTGTAAATTGCACATTAATCACTTTGCTTAGATAAATACTTGACAAAAATCTTCGTATGTGGGAAGAAATGTTACCTTTTGTTGAGTTTGCTTACAATAGGGTTGTCCATAGCACAACTAAGTGTTCACCTTTTGAGATAGTTTATAGATTTAACCCTAAAACACCTCTTGATTTATTTCCTTTTCCATCTAACAAGTTTGTTCATCTTGATGCCAATTCCAAAGCTGAGTTTGTCAAAAAGCTACATAAGCAAGTGAAAGAACGAATTGAGAAGCATAATGACAAAATTGCAAAAAGGGTGAATCGTGGAAGGAAACCTCTCATTCTAAAATCCGGAGATTGGGTTTGGGTTCATTTTTGAAAGGAGCATTTTCCAAACCAAAGGAAGTCCAAGTTACATCCACGGGAGATGGGCCATTTCTAGTTTAGAAAAGATCAATGACAATGCATACAAAATTGATCTTCTTGGTAAGTATAATGTGAGTGCTACATTTCATGTTACTGATTTATCTCTTTTTGATGTAGGTGATTTAGTTTAGAGGAAAAATCCTTTCGAAGAGGAGGAGAATGGTAAGGAAATAAGCAATCAAGACGATCATGAGGGAAGTCTACAAGATGAAAATCCAGCTCAATCAAGCTCAACTGAAGCTCATGCTCAAAGTCAATGGAAGTCAGCTCCAATTCAACCCAATCATGAGGGAATCATTATGCCACAAGGCCCAATGACAAGAGCTAAAGCTAAGAGACTTCAAGAAGCATTAAATATCCATCTCCAAGCTAAGGTGTCTATACAATGTGAAGAGTTGCAACTTTTCAAGCTTGATGAGGCACCTTTTCAACCAAGATTCATAATGAATCTAAAAATACATTTTCATTCACATTATGTATCTATTCATTCCATGTATATACATTTAAGAAGATTCATGTATGGAGTTGAAAGGTTGGGGGATGTATTTAGACCACATTGGTGAAAGGTTGTGTCCTTTCAAGATGACTTTTTAATTAGTATAAATAGGGCTGTAACTTTGACTTTTGGAGACATGATTTAGTTCAATGAAAATTGTTCTCTCAAGATTGCGACCCTTCCAAGCATTTCTTGTAATAGAATGCAACCGAGCCATTCAATCCAACCTTGATCAAGTTAGATTGTGGAGTGACTCAATCTAGAACAAGATTTCCCAATCTTGCTTCTAGATCATTAATCTTAAGAGGTAATCAAATTCTAGCCTTATCTTTTGGTTGATCCAAAATTCGTATAAGGAGGTGTTAACTTCTTAATTTAAGGGTTCTTGCTTAATCAAAGCTTGGATCTTTGGGCTGAGAGTTAGGGCTGAGAGTCATGTGTCCAGTACTTGTTCCAACATGTTAGGAATGTCAGAATTGAAGGGAATAATCAAATTAAACCCACAACGGAAGCATTGGAATCGACTTTTATTTTATTTAGAATTAAACAATAAAATTTAAGGTTAAGCAAAACATACCTTAAAAATAATATGGAGAATATTCTAAAGGGTATTTTTCTTTTTATGCTCCAACTCCAATAAGGTTGAATTCCTAGACTTCCACAAAGTCTTCCTTGCTATAACCCGAACAAAAGACCAAAGAGGTTTGTGGGAACCTTTTAGAAAATAGAATGAGAGCATGGGAGGAGAATTCTCCAAAGTTTCTTTCTCTTATTTGGAATGACAAATGGCTCACCCCTAGGGCCCTATTTATAGTGGCCTAGGAAAAATAATTAAATAATATATTTTAATATCTAATATATTAAAATATATTTATCTAACCAATTTAAATCATATTCAAACCTTTCAATATTCTCTTACGACATCTATTTCCTTATTTGAATCTAATTCAATTTGAATAAATATCTTTTCTTTAATGTATCTTAATACATTAATAATTTCTGTAATATTTAATGCATCATATATAATAAATATGTTTTTTGTCATTTAATATATCAAATATATTAAATTTTAATTCGAACATTTCAAAATTTCTCTCAACGAAATTGATCCCTATTTGTTTATATGAGCTAGCAAGGGAACCTTATGGACCTATAGATTATAAGGTCCAATGATACAAAATCAATTAATTAAACTCTTTAATTAATTAATTTTCATTCATTAACTTTAGGTCACTTCACTATAGACCTAGAGTTACACTCTTATACACTATAGGACAAGTTGTGTCCATGGATTTCATTACATATAAGTCGATCCTTCACGAGTTGTTCGTAATTACAGATGGGTCAAAAGTTCGTTTTACCCCTGTAATTACATCTTGCACCTTAAGTACCATTGATTCTCTAATGAACAATTTGTTTATGATCTAACCATAAACTAAGTCCCTCTCGGGCTAATGAGAGAGTGAGGCCCCATTGTTCAAGTCCCGAAATCAGCACATAAGGGAACTACTCATCTACTTACCCTATAAGGGAAGAGGTGAATTTCATCTTGTGAGATTCTCAACTCCCTATTTGATCAAGTGCCTAAATATGGTAGGCATATTGAATCGGCTACAAAAGCCACTCTCACCCATGCAAGTCAAAGGACAAGCCCTCACAGGCAGGAGTTCATAACTCACTCAGGATTAAGATTGAGTCGCATATGATCATCTTGATGATATATTAATTTTCTCAATTAACAGATTTATAAAAAGAGATTAAATATTTCGTGGTCCAGTCTTATACAAACTCATTGTATAGGATACTCCCATTCACATGTCTCCATATGAACGATTTGGATCAAATCATTTGTAACTATTACATAGTGGGTCGTATCAATAGTGTTACCAGGATAAGGCACCCAACCTTATCCATATACTATGACCCTTTAGGTTATTTCTTAAACATGATCCTCTTGTATGTCAACCACATACTGTTCAAGATTACACTAATAACCTTGAATTTTTCATATAATGGATAATATTATATTACAAATAAAATAATCAAAATTATTATTAATTATTAAATAAATCATTAATTACGAGACTTTAGGGAAAAAATTCCAACAAGAATTAGGAAAATGGTAGATCTTTTTCTGCCTTTCCTTCAAGGTTAAGCGATGCCTTTCATTTTCTTGTCACTTTTCAACCTCTTATATTTTTCTTTTGAAGATGACCTGAGCAAGGTTGTATTGAAAACCATAGGCACTTTTGAAGTCGCCTCAATGTTATTTTCCTCTTTCCTTATGTTAGAGACTAGAAGGTTTTTATCTCCTCGACTAACAATACTTAGCTTCATGTCATGGGCGTGAGTTGCTAGCTCTTCAAAGGTGTGAGGCTTTATACCTTGGAGGATGTATAGAAGTCCCTAGTGCATGTCTTGAATGCACGTCTCCATAGCTGATAATTCAGTGAGACGATCCTTATAGTCGAGCTCAAAGCTCTCCAGCAGTTGATGTAGTCAACTACTGGCTCACCTTTTTCTTGCTTTGTGTTTTTGAGTTCCATCATACTAACTATTCTCCTTGTACTGTAGAACCAATTCAGCAACTATCTCTTAAACTTTTCCCAATTGTCGATTGTCTCGAGTTCCAATAGTGTACCAATCAAACCCATTCCCTTTTAGCCTTCGGACAAACTACCTGACTAACAGGTCTCCTCGAGTTCATGTTCGGTGTTCACGCAAGCGCACACGACCAAGTAATATAAAATGACAAGTAAAATATCGAGTATCGAATACTCAAGGAATTGGATAGGTTTAGTCAATTAATTATTATACTTACTTGCATCTAATTTTATTTAGGGAAAATCAATGCTAAAGACATCAAACCCAAGAATTAACTAAACTAAAAAAAATAAGCATTTGATTAAATTTGAGCACAATTAATGGGGCCAGGTTTATGACATTAATCTCACTTGTTGGATCATCATTGACTTTAATGGGTTTTGTAATTAATTGAGCAATTTTACTTGAGTCTAAAAGTACAAATATCAAGGAAACCTCCGTCGAGCTCATCTAATTCTCAAACATACTTAAATAATTCACGTATCCGTCTCATTAATTAATCAAATTTGGCGTTAACGACCGTCATCGACGACCCTAATTGATGCTCTTATCACTATCGTGTCCAAACATCAATCATTATCCAATTTAGGCTTTAATTTATGCATTCTTTGTCAAGTAATCACATAAATCAGTAGGGCATTAAATCCTTGATCAAGGGATTCAATGCATAAAAGTGAACTTGCTAAATCAACTACAAAAATCCCTAATTAATCTCAATTACATGGTCCAAAGGCTTAGTTAATCCAAAAACTCTATAATTGAATAAAAACAGAGCATAATGCAATACAACTATAATCCATCTAAAACTAATAAAAAACAGTAGTGGAATACAAAGAAAATAAAATTAAGAACCTGTTACACTTCGATCCCCTGCTCCCGCTATGATCTCCACGAGCCTCGGGCATTAGATCTTCAAGAATTTAGCCCCAATTCAGATCTGTCCCTCTCTAAACTTTCTTAATTCGTGGATTAAGGTGTAAAACTCCAAAATTGGCCCCTCTTTCCTTAAAACAGAAGCTAATTTTAAGTATGAAAAATTGATACAGCATTCAGACGCTAGGAAAACAATGTTTTCGTTAGGCGTGCGCAAGCAACGTTGAGATGCTACAAGTAGTGTCTCAAAACTACGAATGGAAATGCACTCCTATGTGTTTTTGTCGCGTCGAGACACTATTTTCAGCGTCTAGACGTTATCCTCTGGGAATAACTTGCCCAAAATGACTCCATTTCCCTCCTCAGCCTCAAATTGCACCTTTCTTTGCTCCAAATTCAATATCAATGCTTCAAAATCATAATTTCTGCTATAATTGCTCGATTTTCTGAAATATAAGATAACTCCACATAAAAGCTTATAAAACACTACAAAACTAGCTAATAAACAGGCAATAATATAGCACTAAATTAGTACTATCAAATACCCCCACACTTAAACTTTTGCTAGTCCTGAGCAAAACGAAATACAAGTAAAGCTTAACTCAACAATCACAAGTAATAACTCTAATCTCAACCATCTAATTAACCTGAAGATCAAACTAAGGAATCACAGCAAACACAAACTTTCAATCAAAGAAATTTGAAATTTATCATCTCATCCCTTGCAACATATGTGTACAGCCTTCCCTATCTAGGTTCCTACTAACTCGAAAAGCATTATAGATTCTTCCACTCATCTTCCCCTTACACTGGCCCTAAGAGTCAATCATCCAGCTTACTTACACAATCTAGAGGCAATACTTAACTGATGCCTGAATTTACTAGACGTCCTTCATACTAGCAAAAATATTTTCTTTACACTCAAGGGCATTAGCTTTCGCATATCTATTGTAGGGACCCTTACCTAAAGAACTCGCTCAATGAGTGGCCTGACTAATCACAGCAGAGGTAGCTCTTTTTACCTTTGAGGACGTTAAGCACAACACCACTTCTTTTCTTTCTTTTCACACTCTCTTTTCATTTCGTGTTTTTATTTTCTCAGAATTTTCAATTTTTTTCACTACAGGCATCTACACAATAAACTCCTAAGTATGGTGTTACCCACAAACATGCAAGATCACCTTCTAATCAAACCTTAAGCCTATTGGAGTGACAATGAATTTCTATAGACTATAACCTTGTTCTAGGCTTTCAGAACCCAACATAGATTGGCCTCAAGTACTCCACAAATGCAAAATATGATCAAAAAAGATTTTAAAATTCCTTCAAAATCCAGAACATGCTCAAATAATTCAATAACTTAAATCACTCATGCTAATTAGACAGGAATCCTAAATCATCTTAATCGCAACTTGTAATTACATCATCAACCCATTCAAACACACAAATTTTCACAAAGCAACAACAAACTCTTCCAAACAATAAAAACACAACAAAACAACAAAGCACATCCCCTACAGTTGAATTATATATTGTTCTCAATGTATTCAGAATTACCCTTTGATAAGTGTAATTTATGATGCATTTTAGGGATGTTTTACAACACTTTTTAAAGATATTATCGAATACTTTCATGCAATTAAGTGTTTATTTTGCAAGAATTGAGAAATCAAGGGTAAATTTGTCTAAGGAGAAGAAAAGGGGGCAAAAGAGTCAATTGTAGGCTTAATTTGGCATTTGGGGGAAGAAAGGATTGAAGAACAAGTTGGCAAACCCGAGAGGGGAACGTTGCAACGTCGTTGGCAGCGTTGCAACCCTACCACAATTTTGTAAATAAGGAAAAGGGACAGCGACGCTGTCCCTTGTGTATAAATAGGAAGTTGTACATACGAGCAAGGGGAGCCGTTTTGGAGAGACCTAAACCCTAATTTTGATAGAAGCACTATTTGGAGGTCTAGAGAGCAACTTGGAGAGATAAGGAGGAGGCTCAAGGCTCGGGATCATGGGACATCAAGCGCGGGAACGAGTGTTGGCACGCGTCGTCCAGTTTTTCTCTATTCCCTTTACTTTGTGTCTTTACTTCTAGAATTTAGTGGACTGCATTTGAATGTATTCGAGTATTATAGACTCTTTTTTTATTGCATTATTGTTATAAAACTATGTTTGACTTATTGAATGTGTTTGTAACGTCTTTTATGCATATTGAATTAAATCTTCTAAGCTCCTGGTCATAGCTTTGTATGTTCAGTTAAATTTAGCTTGAGAAAGTAATTTTAACTAAGAACTTAGATGCATAACTAGGATTAATCGATTGCATGAGAATGAATAGGTTAATACTAGAAGTTATTAAGAGAATTTCATAATGACATGTCTAGTTATAGAAATAGACCGAGAGGTTGATTTACTTCTTGCATGAGTTCAATTGGGCTCATGAGAGTCGATTGAATATTTTAGTAATTCCTGGCTTAGGACTGTTGCATGCTTCACAATTCTTTAGTCAATTTCATAGTTGAGCTTCATGAATTGCAATTAACGAATGTTTGTCTAAAATTGGACTCCAACTTTGTACATAATGGGTTAGGTTTTATGTTTTTGTCAAAAGAACCAAATCAAAGTTAGTTTTCTCTAAATAAAATTAGGCATACTTAACCGTGGTACTTAATTAAATCTAAGAACCCCAATCCATGTGGATGACCCTGGCCACTATTATTGCAAAATACTTAGAGGTCTGGTTTTTATAAATTTAATTTTGATAGGACCTTTGACAAGTACCCTTACACGAGCTTAAGGACAAAATCAATGAAAGGAGAATGATACTGCTCTAAAAAATAAAGAAGTCCATTGTTGGCCAACAATCCAATATGAAACGTAAGAGAGCATGACTGAATCATGAGCACCTACACAAGATTGATAAAAGCGGGAGCATTAGATCATTGCATAACTCCTACACTAACTAACTACTGCAAAAGTAAAGAAAGCAAATAAAGTGAATTTGACGCCTGGCTGACTCTAGAAAGTGCAGATTTTTAACATTGATGGCTCAACGATGCATTAGCACATCTCATTCATCTTCCAAAATAATTTTCTCCACATGTCTCTCTTCCACACCACAGTAGTGCTTGATTCTTTGTGCATTGACTTTCGTCTTTCCCTTGCTATCCATGAGCTCAATTGCACCATGCGAAAATACCTTTTTGATTCTGAAAGGCCTCGACCACCTCAATTTAACCTTACACTGGAAACAAACGCAACTGTGAGTTAAACAAAAGGACTTGATGACTCGATCCAAAGGAACGATTCTGAATCATCTTGTCATGTCATCTTGTTGTTCTCTCCTTGTACAACTTGACATTTCCATATGCTTGGGTTCTGAACTCTTATAATTCATTCAATTGAAGTAGGCATTGTTCTCCAGCTTTCTTCGGGTCAAGGTTTAGCTTCTTGATTGCCTAGCACGCCTTATGCTCTAACTCCAATGGTGTGTGACAAGCTTTCCCAAACACCAACCGATATGGTGAGGAACCTATTGGTATTTTATAAGTCGTCCTATACGCCCATAGAGCATCATCCAACTTCCATGCCCAATCTTTCCTGTTTGATCGAAAGGGAACACCTCTAACTGGGAACTAACCTGGGAGTTGAATTAGTCAAATTTTATTTAATTTCACTAAGCATGCTCATAATGTGATTAATTTTTTTTTTAAATAGTTTAAAAACTTGGTAATTCACATTAAAATCAATCTAACCAACATAAGGGTTATGAAGGATAGATTGAGAAACTTAGATAAATGAGATTAACCTGATTTGGTTATGTAAGAGAAAACCCTATTTCAAAATAGTAAGTGGGAGAAGGAAATGTGTCAACATATCCTACGGTCTCCATCATTGGTTCACATCATGAGATTCATGCTGGGTCTTGTGGTGGCTTTTGGACCATCCCCCTACGGAAGGTGTTTGCATGGGTCAATATCAGGGTGAACTATTGAGAAGGATAGGATTGTAGTTTTGTTTCCAATGCTTGACCTACCCTACGACAGCACTTGTGGGAGAAAACTACGGGATCTAAAATGTTGGGTTACACTTACAAATGGCTCATTAAGGTTGTTAATGATGTCCTTGACCAAACTAATGGTAACTAAATATTATAGGAATAAGAGTTATCTAGTATAATACTTGGTTGAGATTGTCTCAGTTTAGTGAAGGAACACTTGACCCACCCTACGGCGGCACTTGTTCTAACTTACTAAAGTACAATAGCATTAGAAATGATTTATAGGGTTCATTTTTAAATTATTTTATTTATATGCTAAAATTGAATGGATAAATGTTTGCATAATGTTAAATTAAATATTTCAATATTATGTCAGTTTCTCTCATAATTTTTAATTTTATTACTGATAAGTCAAAATTGAGAAAATTTTATTACTTGGAAAAGTAACATTAACACTATAATGGCAGTGTAAAATATTTATTTGTCTTTATTGAGAAATGTTCTCAAAACCTGTTGTCAATGCTAATCGAATTGTTCGTGAAGCACATGATTAATGAATCAAAAGTAAACGAGATAGCTTGTACGTATCTCTTAGTTGACATGTTAGGTGTCAAGCTTAAAAGATTAAAAAAAATGACAACAACATATGAGATGTTGAAGTCAATAGAAGCTAAATTTAGATAATTGTCTCAATGATCTCGAATTTAACTATTAAAAAATCCAATAAAAGAAACCAAATGACTGAAGCTATATAGAAGGAAATAGTTCCTAAATTAGCCAGAATAGTCATAATGAGGGGAATTTTTGAAGTACCTCTATAAATAAATAAATAAATATATATATATGTATATATATATATATAAATGAAAGTAAATTTGATTTACTAGATTTTTGGTGGAATATAAATAATTCCACCTAGATAGCCGATATAAGATCTACTATCAAGATTTATTCTTCATTACATTTAATATGTAATTCTTAGAAAATACTTAACATGTATAATAGTTTCTACAAGTTGGCACCAGGAAGCCCATTTCAATTAACAGTAGGAGACACTAAGACGTCATTAAATAATAATTCTTATTTAATGCTGAATATGGTGTTTTTAGTTACCATAAGAGAAATTCAATTTCTCGAACTTTATTACTAAAAAGTTCATATAGTATGAATTATTTTGAAATATTAAAGGTTATATCTTCAAAATTGTTTGAAAATACATTCAGCTGAAAATAAGAAGAATTTGTATATGTTAAAATGTTAACATGTACTATACTATAAAATACTAAGATATTAAAGATTGTAGAATCTAGAATAGAAAGACATTATTTTCTCCTAAAAGATGATACTTGACTTTGGCATTTAAGGTTGATTAACATCAACTTGAGTAGAACGAAAAGACTAATAAGAGGTAATTCTCTAAAAGTTAGAGTTAATTAGTTTACCTGTCTGTAGATCTTACCTTTCATGCAAGATAATCATTTGTCCTTTACTAGATAAAACTAGAAGACCAAAGAATACTTTGGGCTTACACATTCTGACCTAAGTGGAATGGTGAATGTAAAGGCCAAATAAAGTCATGAATAGGTAATTAAGTCTAAATTTTTACCTAACACAACATAAGTCTAAATTTTTGAAAAGTTCAAGAAAATTAAGGCTAAAGTTAAAAATCAATTAGGTAATTAAGTCTATCAAGACATTATGATCAGATCATAATAGAAAGTATAAGAATCTTACGTACTAAGACTAATTGATAGAAAATGGATTTTTATCCCAATTATTTTAAATACCAAGTACATTTATGTGAAATTGTACTATAAGAAGAGAAACAAGACTTTGTTGGAATGGTCACATCAATAGTGACTTACACGCCATTACAAAACCCTGGTTATGATATGAAATAGAGATAGCATAGTGAACATTATTCCCTCCAAAAATGTCTACGAGACAATTTTGAGATTGTAAAAGAGTAATAAAGCTAGTTTACGACACTTCACTATTTGGGAATGTTAAACCTACATGCTAAAACAAACCTAAAAAAGGTTGTATATGTTCACTAAGGTAGGCTACCCCTAAGGTACAAAATGGTCTTTTATCTAGCCTTAAAATGAATAAGGTATTTGTATGAAAAATATCATTTTTATAAGGAATGTCAAATAAAAGACTACAAACCTTTAATAAGGTGAGATATTGTTAATAAATTGGTTTCAAGTGAAGCCACTAAATAGTTAACAAAAGTTGTTAACAATTTAATTACATTTGAAAGTCAAATGGATCCTAGTCATGAATTGGATAAGCCTCATCGTGGTGGGAGAGTTATGAGATGACTCAACCTTTACAAGGACTTAATTGAAGCTCAAATTTTCATGTTAGATGACAAAGTTGAAGGCTTATTGTCCTCGAAGTGAGACTAATGACAAAGGATTAAACCTAATCAGAGAAAGTAGACTGCAAGTAAACTGTCTCACTTGTTGACATATTGAAGTCTGTAAGCATTATTTAATTCATTGTTGTATATGGAATATGAAAAATGAATGTTTAGAATTCTTTTATGAAAAGAAATCTTAGATAATGCATCTACACAAATCAATCAGAAAGGCTTATTTTCAAAGATCAAAAGCAAAAGGTTTGCGAAATAGTAAAGGTTCATTTATGAAATGAATTTTATCAATAGATCTTTGAATATAAGGTTTGATAAAAGTATCAAAACCTATGACTTGGATACATATTAATAAAGCTTGTATAGACAAGAAAATTATTAATTGCTCAATGGATTTTTTTTCATGTTTTATGTTGATGATGTCTTACTCATTATGAATGATGTAAGATTTCTATCTAACATAAAAAGTTGACTAAGTAACCAATTTCAAATGAGTGATTTGGAATGACTCGATATATTTTAATGTCCAAAATAGAGATTTTAAAGACAAAACGTTAACTTTGTCTCAAACATCTTATATTGACAAAATTGTTGTCAAATATTTTATATTTATGTCTAAGGAAGAGTATCCTAAGACAACCTCAAATGTTGAGTGCATATGATTAATTATCTACTCTAAGTAGGTGACAATTAATGCATAAATGAGACATAACAATTAATATACAGTTGGTTAGCATATATTAGTTAAACGAATGGTATAACCATTGAGTAGAAAATTAAAAACTTTCTCAAATTATCTATGGATAATGAGAAATTTTTGTGTATAAAGTAAGATATTTGATCTTTACAAGATATACTGGTTCTTACAAAGATTTAGGGAATCTATGTTACGATGAATTTTACCCTAGGTGGTGGAGTATGGTATACAAAGTTAAATTGTTTTGCTTGTGAAGCAACAAAATGACTTGTATGACTCAAATAGTTTCTTAAAGATCTGAAAGGTATTTCAGATATGATTTAATTTATCCTCTTTATTATGATAATAATGATGCAAAGACTAATCTTCAGAAAATTTAAAAATACCAATGTATAGAGAATCATATCAAGAGAGAAAGCATCATGGTAGTGACCAAGATGGCTTTTAATGGCAGTCGTTTGGATCTATATAAAAAGACTCTCCAGATTAAAGTGTTTGAGGATCACCTATAATGTCTAGGATTACGAGACATGTCTCATCTTTGCTAGGGCAAGTGGGATAACATGTTGGGTATAGAGTATGCCCTAGGATACATATCTCGACAGCTTTAGTGCAAGTGAGAGATTGTTGGGATTTATGCCCTAAAGCCTCGTAATTAATGATTTATTTAATAATTAATAATAATTTTGATTATTTTATTTGCAATATAATATTTTCCATTATATGAAAAATTTTAGGTTAGGTGCCTTATCATGGTAACACTATTGATACGGCCTACTTTGTCATAGTTACAAATGATTTTATCCAAATCGTTCATGTGGAGACTATGAATGGGGATATCCTATACAATGAGTTTGTGTAAGACTGGACCATGAAATATTTAATCTCTCTTTATAAATCCGTTAATTGAGAAGGTTAATATTTCATCAGTATGATCATATGCGACTCGATCTTAATCCTGAATGAGTTATGAACTCCTAACTGTGAGGCTTGTCCTTTGATTTGCATGGGTGAGAGTGGCTTTTGTAACCGATTCAATAAGCATACCATTTTGGAGACTTGACCAAATAGGGAGCTGGGAACATAATTTCACAAGATGGAATCCACTCCTTCCCATATAAGGTAAGTATGTGAGTAGTTCCTTTAAGTGCTGATTTCGGGACTTGAACAATGGGGCCCCACCCTCTCACTGGCCCAAGGATGACTTAGTTTATGGTTGGATCATAAACAAATTGTTCATTAGAAGATCAGTGGTATTTAAGGTGTAAGATGTAATTATAGGGGTAAAATGGACTTTTGACCCAGCTGTAATTACGAACAACTCGTGAAGTATCGCCTTGCATGTAATGGTTATATTCATTGACATAATTTGTCTTACAGATCATAAGAGTGCAACTCTAGGTCCATAGTGGATTGACCTAAAGTTAATGAATGAAATGTATTAATTAAATAGTTTAATTAATTAATTTTATATCATTAAAGCTTGTAATCTGTAGGTCCATAAGGTCCCATTGCTAGCTCATAGTAACACTAAAAGATCAATTTAGTTGAAAGAAAACTTTGAAATGTTCAAATTAATATTTAATATATTAAATATATCAAATATAAAAGAGAAAAATATATTTATTGTATTTGATACATTAAATATTAAAATAATTAATGTATTTCAATACATTAAAGAAAATATATTTATAAATTTTGAATAAGATTCAAATAAATAAATATCGTAGGAGATTTGAATGAGATTCAAATAAGTATAAGATATATTTTAATATATTAGGTATTAAAATGTAATATTTTAATTATGGCAAAGATTTGCCCTTGATCTCTATAAATAGGACCCTTGGGTTGAGCCATTAGATATAACACACATCTCCTCAATAGAGAATTAAATCATTCTCTCTAGACCTCTTCATCTCCAATCCCTTGTGGATTTTCTTTCAAGAGGCTCCCACAAGCCTTTGGTCATGTGTTTGAGTCATACAAGTAGGCTTTATAAAATTGAAGTTTCAACCTCGTTGGAGCTGGAGAAAGAAGATTAAAGAACCTCCATAAATATCTCCATATTTAAGTCAAGGTATTTATTGCTTAGCCTAAAAATTGTATTTTAGTTTAATTCTAAATAAATCAAATGCGATCCAATGCTTCCACTATGGGTTTAATTCGATTATTCCCTTCACCTTTGTAGCTGTTCTCCTAGGACCAAAATGCCTACCGTTTGGAGAAGAGTGACAATCATGCAAAATTTTGCCCACACCTCCTAATAATTTGATCAGAATATACTGTAAACAGCAATGGGTCATCCCATAGGTAAGATTTCGTGTCATGCAAAAACTTCTTTTTCCTCTGAGTATTCACGTTAAGGGAAGATTCCCTAAAACAAGATAATTTACAATATCAACATGCCAGGGAAAAGAATACTTAACTGCATACAATCTTTCGTTGAAAAAGTCCTCTTTTATAGGAAAGGTCTGCACTCAGGCTCATGCTCCAGTCGGGACAAGTGATTTACCACAACATTCTCATAGCCTTTCCTATCCCCCATTCATAATCAAACTCCTGCAACAAAAGAATCCACCTAATTAAACAAGGTTTCGAGTCTTATTGCATAGATAACGAATGGCAGCATGATCAGTGTGCACAATAATCCTTGAACCTGAAAATAGGGCCTAATCTTATCAAATGCAAACACAACATCAAACATCTCTTTTTCAATAGTAGCGTAATTCTGCTGAACTGTAAACCCGGAGTTCCTCCTTGAAACTTCTTAAAAATTAAAAGGAAAGAAGAAAATGAGGTTGGTATATTGTTTTGGGAAGGAAAAAGAAAAAAAAAAAAAAAGAAAAGAAAAGAAAAATGAAAATGAGAGGAAAAGGGCCCCACCATCAAACTCTTTCTCTTTAATTATTGTCCATCCATTTTGCTACCCATTTTGGTGAAATAATTAGGGTTTTTCGTGGTAGAGGCTGAGAGGAAGAAGAAAAGGGGTTTTGCTGAAGTTGAGGTTGAAGAAGAAAGGGAAAAGCCCAATTCAAGATGCATGACAAAGTTTGTGATCAATCCTGACTACATCTGATGTTTGGATCATTCTGAGCTCCACGAGAAGTATTAAGAGGTGAGGTTTGATTTCCTTGAAATTTAACTCATTTTAGAACAATTTTAGTGAAGGAAGCTCGAGCAAAATCTGAAGTTATGTTATGGGTTTTTGAAGGGGAAGTCAGAGGAGTGTTTTTACTGTCAAATCCGGGGAACCTCTGGTTTTTGGGATGTACTGATCTGTAGACTTCGAATTAGAAGCTGTATTAGGTATGGATGGAAAGCTGATTTAATTTCCTATAACTTCCATGAAGAAGTCGTGGTTATAATTTGTTTGGAAATTGCTTTAAATTCCAGGTTAGTTTCGGGTTGCAGCAGGAAAATAGTTCTGGTTTAGCAGAAACGTGTTTGGGGGAAAATGACTTTCACGGTAGTTACAGACACATCCTTTAGGAATTTCGATTTCACTCCTTCAGATAAGTTTTAGAAGGTTCAAAAAGGAAGAGTTTGGTATAAAGAACATCATTTTTGAGCAAGTAATGGAAAAGTTATAGGTGTGTGAGTTTAGGGTATAAAATCTGTAAAGTGCAGGAAATAGATGGGAGGGTTTTTGCAATCCTAAACCTTAAATTCATGAGGCCGAGATTCTAATACTTGGTTTTGTGTTGTTTGGCAGGCCAAGAAGAAATAGGACAAGTTTACGGACCGAGAATCTAATATTAACGCTGTGAGTGACAAAATGAATTCTGAAAATAAATTCTATGCTTGAACTTGTGTTCATAAAAAGAAAAGACTTCCTAAGAATAATGTAGCTTAAATATTTATGGTCTCTTGAGCACGTATTCATAAGCATATATGGTTTCCTAAAAATGATTTAAATTGTTCGTTGTGAGCATATGTTTACCGGTTTTTCTGAAACTAGAAGAAATACCTTAATTCCAAGTCTACATGTGTTAGCAAGAACTGTTAAAGGTTTTCATGTGTTTCTCCGAGACCTGAATTAGTTAATGGTTGAGATACTGAGCCCGAGGTTGTATAGTACAGTGTGCACACAGGTCATTTTCTGTTGTCGACGTTGAGTGTACTCCGTGACAACAATGCTGTCGTGAGTGCTGGGCGAGCCCCACTACGACAAAGACGATGGGAGTGCTGGGCGGGCCCCACTACATCTTAGAATGAGCGTTGATTGTACTGGGCGAGGCTTACACAACTAGTTTGTCATATGTTTAAAATGATTAATATTTTTGATACACTTGCTGGACTTCTGTAAAAGCTATTGATGTTATATGTTTTGATTTACGAGTTAATAGTTTTAAACTCAGTCACTCACTGAGCTTCCCAGCTCATTCTTTCAATGTTTTCCAACCTTTCAGGTAGAGATCGAGCTCCCGGTGCCTGAGATCCTGCCACAGCCTGCTGAACGCTCTACGAGTCTGATATTTTGTATGTGGATGGTGTAGTATAGCAAGTCTGCTCGTATTGTACATAACTTAATAGGGATGTGTAGTTATGTTGTATATGGAACTAGTGATCTTGGGTGTATAAAGCACGTCTGGTCGTGTTTGGCTTGTTCAAGTTAGGTTTAACCAGAACCGCCCCGTAGGTATGTGTAATAAGATTCCTAGTTTCTGCTGTGTGATATGTATAGTATCTCGTATACAGGTATGGATTGTTTATCAGGAGTTAAAAGGGTCATAGGTATCGTTAAGTAGTGAAACGATGCCTGTTGGCTTCACGCCATCTTCCGGGCTAAGATAGCAGGTGGTTCGGGAGGGGGTGTGACATGAACACTATCAAGAGTTCAACTTGCATAATAAATTTTCCTAAAGAACTCTACGTTGTCCTAGGACTACTCCTAACGCATAATCACTAGCATCACACATAATGTCAAAAGGTTGACTCCAATCATGCACTACAATCACACAAGCATAAATCAATTTTTCATTAAGCACATTAAATGCTAGTATGCAGTCATTGTTGAAAACAAAAGGAGCATATTTCTCAAGAATACTACATAGGGTTTAGTAATTTTAGAAAAATCTTTAATAAAATGACAATAAAACCCTGTGTGCCCTAGGAAGCTACGAACTCTCTTGATGTTCATTGGAGGTGGCAGCTGCTCAATGTCTGAGATCTTAGCTCGGTCCACCTCCAATCCTTATGCAGACATCTTATGGCTAAGAACTATACCCTCCTTAATCATGAAATGGCATTTCTCCCAGTTAAGGACAAGGTTAGTTTCCTGACACCTTTGCAACACACGAGAGAGATTATATAGGCAAGAATCCAAAGAAGTTCCAAAAACACTAAAATCATCCATAAAAACCTCCATAATCTCCTCAACAAAGTCTGTAAAGATAGCCATCATGCATCGCTGGAAGGTGGCAAATGCATTACACAACCCAAATGGCATTCGCCTGAATGCGTATGTACCATAAGGACACGTGAATTTCATCTTCTCCTGGTTCTCAGGTGTTATCGCGATCTGATTGTAACCTGAATAACCATCAAGAAAACAATAGTAAGGATAACCTGCTAACTTGTCCAGCATCTGGTCGATGAAAGGTAGGGGAAAGTGATCCTTTCTGGTGGCATGATTGAGCTTTATGCAATCGATGCACACCCGCCAATCGATCACTGTTCGGGTCGATATTGCTTCATCCTTCGCATTCTTCACGATCGTTATCCCTCTTTTTTTAGGTACGACCTACACCGGGCTCACCCAAGGACTATTAGATATAGCAAAAATAATTCATGCATCTAATAATTTCATCACTTCATTTTTAACCACTTCCGTCATAGTGGGGTTAAGTCTCCTCTGATGCTTAACAGTGGGAAGGTATCCTCTATTAAAATCTTATACATAACAATAGAGAGGTTCCTGTCCAAAGCGTCTAGACGCTATCGGTAGTCCCCTGAAGCCTCCCTCGACGCTGCGGCGAGCCCCTGTGATGCTGGGAGCATCTAGACTCTGTCCAGAGCGTCAATTCCTATAAATAGATTTTTTTGTCCTTTAGTTCATTTGTCTCCGTTTTGGCCGCCAAGAGACATGTAAAGGCTCTTTTCTCTTTGTTTTTCATTAGAATAAGTTAGATTAGGAGTTTTTTTTTTTATCTAAATTCGGTATTTGGAAGGCTCGGTTCAATGTCTGGCTAAGCATCCGTCGCTGTTTCAACGTTGGTTTGGGATTTTTCTGTAATTTTGTGAGATTCCAGCACTTTGAATGTAAATTTTCAGTATTTTTATGGCTTTTAATCTTTGTGCTTATACTTAGTAGCATGATTGTATGGTTGATCTGACAAATTAACTGTGCAAAAGTGTTCTTAGCTATGCTAGAAGTACTCGTAGGTGTCCTCAATCTCTAGCTTAATTTGAGTAGAAAATAGGTCGGTTGCCACGTCGGTTAATTAGGTAGAATTGCTTAATTACGTTTACATGGTAGGCTTTAGGATTAAAATGCATGTGTCGATCATCCAGTCTTAATTAATTAGCACGTTCTGACTTATCCCAAGAGCTTAATGTTTCTAACTAGATAGCATGCTAGATAATTAGTTGAATAACCGATTTAGATGTTGGAATTTCTGGAAACTGCTTGATTGGTTGAATATTTATGATCAAAGTTGCGTTTAATCCCTCATTGCCTCGAATCGATGTGTGGTTAGATCATTAGCATTTATTTTTACGGCTCTCTATTTAGTCTTTCTGTCTCTATTTTATGTTTAACTCCCCCTAGTCTATTTCAATTCGTGTGATTAAGAAAACCAATTAATTGAAATCAATTTATTCGGTTCCTTGTGGTTCGACCTGATCCACTATTAATTACTACAAGTAGTTAATTTTAGATCGGTATTATAAATTGTATTTGATTGAGCCTTCGACAAGCTCCTTTATAGGTCCACCATACTGAGCTCTAACAGAATTCATGATCATGTCCTGAAGTTGTTAGACAGACAAGGAAGCGATCTAAGTGGAGTGTTGTGCTTGATCTTCCTGCACAACGACCTTCTCTTTGTTTTGATCTTTGACAATAGAAGTTTGACTTAACTTGGCAACATCGTGGCTCTCAATTTTGTTCTTTAAGTAGGCAATTTCAAAATCTTTTCTTCAACTGCCTTCATCACGATGTTGATATACTCCAACATCTCTACCATTCTTTCTTCCGTAGTGTTTGCTCTAGTTGTCATGACAAACACTATGTCAGAATCGAGATCAAACAATGGGTTACATAACAAAAAAAAAACTTGTTGTTAATCATGCTCCTAATAGCGTCATTACATCGCTCGCAATAATAGAAGCTTGATTTCTTGCAACCTTAATTCTTTGGAGCAACTAGGGTAACAGAACTAGTGTATGAGTTACTCATGATATTGGTCAAGTCTTTTTGAACGTCATCACTTCACTTGTGTTTTGAGATGAGAGAAAGAGATGAGAGGTAGAGAGGTCCCACTGGGTGTGCTAATTTGTTCACACGAGATTTCAAAATAGAAAGAAATGTGACACGTGTAAAAAAATTGTATTTGTATTAATTTCGTGTGGGTGTACAATCTCTAATGCTTATCTAGGATTCTTCCTCTCATGTACAAATGTCTCAAGGACTTTGCATATTGTTATTGAATGTAGATTTGTCTCGAGAGCTTCGCAGCTTGTTCTCAAATGTGGATTTGTTTCGAGGGCTTTGCAGCTTGTTCTCGAATGTGAATTTTTCTCGAGGTCTTTGAAGCTTGTTCTCAATCTTCAAAGTTCAGAGAGTGTTTGATCTTCAAGAGCTTAGGAGTCTTCTAATTTTTTTGTTTATGAATTCTCTCTAAGTTCTCTGGATATGTTAATTTCTAAACCCTTGAAATTGAGGGGGAACCCTCTATTTATAGAGTTCTCCAAGTGCATGTGGGCTTCGGCTTTAAAGGCCTTTGGGCCCAACCATTAACTTGAGCTTTGTTGGCTTTGGGCTTAACCATTTGGATTTGAGTTTTGTTTAACCTTGACTCAAATTCCATATGACCCAATTTGACCAAATTAAGTTTCATTATTTGGTCAAATGGTCATAATGAAGACATGTGGCCTTTTAATTGTAGTATTTGCCAATTTTTGTCTTCAAATTAAATTTGGAACTCATGTCAATTTATAATTGGTCACAAATTTAATTATTTTTCATGTTGTCATTAATTTTGAATAATGAAGTGATAATTTGGGTTTGGCCAAAATTTCTCATTCAACAACGGCCAATATTATTTATTTTTGAAATTGAAGTTGAGCAAAGTCCCCACTGCAATTGTCAAAATATTCTTTAAAAATAAATATCATTATTTCTCCAAAAAGTATTTTTTAAAACATAACTGTTGCCAAACGGCCCATGTTATTCATTTTTGAAATTGCAGTAGTTTTAAAAAATACTTTTAAAAAAAAATAATTTGGCTTAATTAAAAAACATAACATGTTTGGTGACCAGTTTAATCTTTAGTCTTCTTCCTTTTTCTGTCCTTTTAATACTAAACTTATCAACATTGCTTATAATCTATTTTTTTTTGTTTAAATAATTTATGCCAAAATTTTAAAGCTATAGAAGGTAATTTAAATATATATCTATATCTATATATATTTAATTTGACTAATAATTTAAATGTTTTGTTTATAAATGGTACAAATATAATTTAAAACATAAAAAATAAAAAATAAAACGATTATCAAATAATTTCTTTATCTTAAATAATAGGTCAGGCCCGTGCATACTTATCATAAAATCAGGAGAGAATTAAGCACAAATTATGTCCCTTAAACATATTTTTAATACTTATACTTGGAGAATTTATTCTTATAGTGTGTTTAGTTCGACCAAGTGAGGAGAGGTTTATAAAAAGGCCTCATTAGTGGAAGATAAAGAAGATATATTGTAATAAATGAATATATTAAATCACCCAACCACCAATTAAATGGAGTAAATAACAAGTAAATTTAATTCAATAGAAATGGATTAAAGTAATTGGATATGACTTAGCAATGTAATTCACCATGAACTACCACTTAAAGAAGTACATAATAAATTGATTAACAGTAATTTACATGTGTTGACAAGGAAAGTTATTTCACAACAGTGATTTATTGGAGTTGAGTTGAGATGAGAAGGAAAGTCATTTCACAACAGTCATTTAGAGGAGTATGTAATTTCAAAACCAAACACAATAACATGGAGATACATAACCGCAAATAACGTGAGAAGAAAAATAAGGTGGAAATAAGAACAAGCAAGTTTGATTTAATCACTAAACACAAAACACCATGAATCATCAGAACACAAGAACAAGCAAAATTTATTTTTAAAAAAATTAGGAAGCAATGAACTTAAAAAAGATTAGGAAGCAGTGAACTTAATAAAAATTATAAATAAAATTAATGGGGCCTTAGGTTCAGAATCTGATTAAAAATCTTATAGAACACCATGAATCATCATAACACAAGAACAAGCAAAATTGATTTAAAATGAAATTAGAAAAAAAATTAAGAACCAATGACTTAAAAAAATTAAAAAGTAATGAACTTAACAAAAATTCTAAATAAAATTAAGGAGGCCTCAGGGTTTGGAATTTGATCAAAAGTCTCACAGAACACCATGAATCATCAGAACACGAGAACAAGAAAATTTTATTTAAAACAAAATTAGGAAAAAAAAAATTGGAAGCAATGAACTTAACAAAAATTGTAAATAAAATTAAGGAGGCCTCAGGTTTGGAATTTGATTAGAAATCCTATGTATCAGACCACAAGAATGAGTACAATTAATTTAATCATCAGAACGCAGAAGTGAAGTAGATTTAATCATCAGAAGACAAGAACAAGCACATTCGATTTAATCATCAGAACAAAAAATGCATGCTAAGGTAGGTTTTCATCATAGAAACTATAATAGTAAGCCACAACAAATGAGGAATCAATTAATTTGAATTAAGTTAAAAAGGCCTCAGGCATGAATACACATCATTAAAATGGAAAACAAAAAATTTGTAACACAAGTTCCTCATTATTGACCAAAAGTAATCAAACCTGTTGGATGAAAAAGGAAGAAGCCTCCCACTAAGCTTCACTACACCCAACCTATTCTCTCCTACTAGGTCTCGTCAAATGATGCCCGTGTGATCCTAAGACGAGAACGAATCTATATTGTTTAACAAATTTTAGCTACTTTAAAGCAACCAGATACGAGGGTACCAATTGTCTAAAGTACGGACAAACCTAGCAAAATTTTGCATAAATAACTGAACCTTGAATATTTTATCAAAAAATATATTTGATCAAATATTAAAATCTAACATTCAGATTGATTATAAAAAGACAATTCACCTTATAAATTCATTATAGACAAAATAATTGAGGGAAAATAGATGCTTATAAAAAAAACAGTTGTCTTCACTTAAGAAAAATTGACTACGACTGCTGCAAATCTAACCAGTCACGATTGTTGTAATGATTTATCGTTGAAGACTGCCAACCCAACATTCTAGAAACCACCATTGCAAAGGCTTGACTACTGCAACTATTTACTGCTGACACTTAAGATTATATGGGGTTCCATCTCAAAATCAATTGGCAATGGGAGGAGTAACTCATATATCTTATAAATTGTGAGGTCACTCTTCATCTTTCAGATGTGAGATCCTCAATACTGACGATGGCAATCCCAACGATTCACTGCAAACACGCCACCAACGTCCATGTTTTACTATTGCTCTTGGACTATCTTCACCAGCGCCGTGGATTGATCTCTGACGTCGAAAACCTCCGTTGGACACGGATTCCTTGAACAGACCTCTTACGCCAACTGCTGGTCTGCCGGACTGACCGCTACTGCAACCCTGCACTGATGTTCTGTATTTACTTTGCCTGCTGCAATCCTATAATGTGTCGTTGAGTATAATAGATATTAAAAAAAGTAGCAAATAGAGGTAAATTGAAATTACGGTTATTGTTGCTCCTTATTTTGACTGTTTTATTATTATTACTGCAAGTGATTTATTTTATATTTTAGATTAAGAGAAAGAATATTGTTACAAGGGTATTTCTGTCCTACAGAAAAATAAGTAAATGTGAAAAAATAGCAAATGGCCATATTTGAAATTTTAGATTCTCTTAGAAATGTAACAAAATCTATTTTTTAATTTAGCCTTTAGAGATTTTAGATATTATACATTTAGTGTGACAATCAAACTTTATTTAAGATATATCTCATCCATGACTGCTTTAGCAACTCTGAACACAACTTTTTGACAGTGTTTATGTACAATATGCACTATCCTTCCAAATCGAATTCCCACCCCATCTTTTGTTTAAACTTAAAAATTAAAAATAATAATAATAATTGCAACAAAAGCTGAAAGATTTAGAGACAAGATCAGCCATTTCATTTAGAGATTGAGAGAGAGAGGGGGGGATGCTATGAGTGGCATTACAAGGGAATTAGCTGGCCTAGCATTATAATTTTCTATGATGGTGATATTACATTATACATGTTTGTTTAGAGCACAAAAATTGAATTTGGATGAGGCTAAACTAGACTTAGCTCATCACTTAATTTGGCAGTTTCAGAATCAAGGGCAGCAATCTTCTCTCTTAGCATCATCAATTCCTCACCAGCATCACATATATAAGAAGAAGCTTGCCTCCCTGACAAAGTTGCTCCTTCCATGCTATCTATGTAATCCTACACATACATATACAGAACAAATTTTGGAATTTACTTTTAATGTTCTTTTTTCACATATATTCTCCTTTGCCATAAACTCAGCTTTCTGAAAATATAACCAATGTCTAAATTGATAATAAGATTAGGTGAATGATTTTTTCATCTTAACTTGGCCTTGTGTTAGTTGAAAGTAAATGAAGAAATGTAGAAACAAATACCTGTTTTGTGTATGATCCAGCAAGGAAGAAGTTTTTAATGGGTGTCTTCTGATCTGGTCGAAATGGATCTTTGCCGGGTGCCTCTCGATATAGAGACTGTCCAATCTTGACGACTGATGACCATGTAACTTCTAAACCTTGTGATGATGGGAATAAAGCCAAGACCTGATGTAAAACAAGGGAATCACGCACGATGTTAAGTCGATATACTCATAAGCACAGGTAGGACTTGGAGAGGAAAGCATAGAAAAATATGTAGCCTTGTTATTTTTTAGTAAAGTTATTTAAGGTTATTTAAGGTAAGTACATGACTGAAAAATACTTTCATGATACTTAATTATTTAATCAAAAGTTCTTTAAAAAATTATAAAAAAAATTAAAGTGTGAGTTTCAGATGTCTTCTGATATGGTGAAAAATGTTTTTAAGCCAATTAAACACTTTTCAAAATTCTCATTTGGATATGTAATTAAAAGTAATTTTGGCTACATCAACTTTTAGTTGTGCTTCCCACTCAACTCAACCTCATCATGTTTTGAAGTAACTTAATAGTGCCTTAGGAAAAAGTCAAAAGCACTTGCAATACTTTGTCAGAAAGCAATTGAAAGCTGGCAAAAGTACTTCCAAAGCACTTCTATCTTAATAAAAATCACACCTGTTTTGCCACTCTTGCTATAATCTCATCATTTGGCAGTGGCATGTAAGGATCCCCGGGCGTCAGGACACATCTGAAAATTGAAGTGACTTTAAAATCAAAACATAACGTAACATGCCAAAGGACATTAAACAGAGTATGTATCCAACAAGAAGAGAAAAAAATAAAATCATAATAAGTTCGTTAAGAGTTCATCGTTTTAGTAAACATTCATGTTTCTCATTTCCAATTTTTAGAAACATATGCATTTGGTAAATTTTTCATGTTTCTTGTTTCTCATTTTTAAGAACATTCCCAAAATTGTATATAAATACAGGCATTATTTTATCATTTTTTACTTAATAAGTATAATAAATATCATAAAGTGAAAGTACAAACAACAACATTGTTAAGAGTAAAAGTTGTCTTTACTGAAGCAATGATCCCTGTCCCTCAATGTAGTAATCCTCAGGAGAGGTTAGCGCTAGATCTGCAAAGCATGAGAAATCTGCATCTGGAGTGTAAAGGAGATTATCTAACCCCAAAGCTTGCCTTAACTGCCTACACTCGAAAGTGAAGAAAATCCATGAAGACATAGAACAATAATAACTTTTGCGCTGTCTCAGAACAATTTTGTTTTTAGTTTTTAAAAATTAAGCTTTGTTGTTTAAATAAGATCTGAAAGAAAAAGTAAATAAGAATGATTTTGTAAAAGTAGAAATCAAAAACAAAAATGTTATTAAATAGGGCCTTATTGATTTCGTCTCCAAGACCAGAACACCTAAATCATTGAGAATCACCTCGAACGTTCTAGATCTTGCAACTCTGTCACCCATCCGTTGTATCTAAGTTGGACGGTTACAACAGGAACTCCAATTAGCTCATAAATGTTATCAAAGAACTCCCATTCTCTCCATTGTGACGGGATCAATCTTTTGATTCCAGGGACATCACATGCTGTCATCAAGTGGTATAGTTTATTTTTAAAATAAAAAAGAAGAAAAAAGAGGGAAGAAATATAGTAAAGCACAAACCTGCTACATAAGCATCAGCTTTCACAATTTTCTTATTTGTGGCCTGAGACAGAACAGAGTTCATTAAGCATTAATTATCGGTTCCATGAATTCTGCCTATATTTTGGATCAAAAAATTATTATTGACCAACTTTTGACATCCTATTGTTTTTTACCTACTTTTCTGATTTTAAACTAAAATACTTTTTTACTTTTCTGCCTTTTTTGAAATCTGATCATTATTCCTGGTTCAGACCTATAAATCTAGAAATTAGAATAGTGAACATGAAGAACCTTACTGGTCTAACAAGCGACATATCTGACCAAAATGATGATAAAGATGAATATTGTAAGTTTTGAAAATTATGTGACAATGTACTCCATCCCTATGATGTCATATTCCGAGTTCCGCTTTGTTCTGGGATATTAAGTCAGAAAGGATGCAAATGGAAGCATTTCACCTTAGACATTGCCAGTCCTGCTATATAAGTTTCTCCATCTGCAAATGTGTCATAAAGTACCTCCCTACATCCCCACCTAAGATGGAATCTGCTCTAGTAGGGAAAAAGAAGTCGAAATGAGTGGCAAAGAGGAAACTAGCCACAAGTACTGAATCAAAACCTAACTAAAGCCATATATACCTGCCCCCTCTGTCCGTGATATACTTTCTTATCGGACCACTTAAGAAAACGTCCGGAGAACCTTTCAGCATGCGTAATAGAGAAGCCTCAGTCTTAGTAGCAAACAATGAGAAAATAGTAAGCATACAACGGGCACTGATGTTGTCACAATCGATAAATCCAAGAGCATAGGCAACCGGATCCCACATTCTCTGGATACTCGCACGTGTGCCACCTTTAGACAAGAACCACTCGGAAAAACTTATCTGTATGATTGAAACAGCAAGCATTTAGAAAAATAGAGTTGTAATGATGTTTTTCCTTATATCATCACTAATCACGAGTATCAAGGAAAAAATACATCAATCAGGCCAATATAGTCATGGAAGACAGTAGGAAAGCACCCTAAGACAGGAAGATAGGAATTTTTCTTTTATTTTTGTTCTTTTATAATAATTAAACAAATATATTATTCATGAGGATTTATAATATTTATTGATCCAGTTAGAAAATATAAAATCATGAATGTGTGAAAACGAAAGAAGAGAGCATTCTCACACTATCCAAATTTCGGATATCCTTCATTGCAGCGTCTGGATCAACAAGAGCCTTGACAACTGGACTTAAGGCAAGAGCCACAGCATTTCTTGCTTTATCATATGTCTGCATTTGATGATTGTTTTGGGAAAAAAGTCAGAAAAATATCCATGATGCTAGAACAATGAGATCATCTATTTTGTTATTGAAGAAGCTATAAATAACAGAAAGATTATTAGACTTTGTCAATTGTCATCACTTCCATATTTTCCCTTCTCAATGCTAAGCAAAAGAAAAATGCTCGAGAGTCCTAGTTAAAAAATACAAAATAAAATAAAAAAATAAAAAGATGTTAGGTTAGTGGCATGGTAAACATTACCTTGAGCTGATTTGTGGCCAAGAATGCTCGAATTCCATGAATGGGAGCTCCAACAGGAAAGCGGAAATCAAGTTCTGAGGTTGTAGACCTTTATTAGAAACAAAGTTACAATAATATCTATATTGTCTAAAAATATAACTAAATTTAATATTCCCAAGAAAGAAAAAACCATCCATGGTTATAATTTGATGAAGTGGTAACTTGAACTCATGACATGAAGAAAATTTTGTTAAGAATAAGAAATGAACTCTACCTCCAATTTCACCTCCCTTGTTTACAAAAGTATGAGTATGATCCTTCACAAGTAGGTTTTTCTCTGCGCCAACCTAATCTCAAATAAATTATCAGATAATATGTACAACTAGCTCTATCTTGAATTGTAATATAAAATAAGATTTTCAGTAAGAAAAAGTGCATCTAATATTATTGGCAACAGGCTGGAAAAATGCTAATATATTCTAGAAACAGCCAATTGGTACTAAATAGGCATTCCTAATTTCAAGTTCTACGTTGAAAAGATAAATATTATACAATTAAAAATCAACAAGAAGTACGTTCATTATTCAAAACAACCTGAGCATTTCTTCTTGACCGTCAACCAGATAAAGGTGCCTTGAATTGTTAAATCATCCATCATGAGTCACAAAGAACATTTAAAGACTATAAATAATTGCATGCTGCATATCAACCAGTGGAATATCATTGGGTGGAACATGGAACTCAAAAAAGCCATCGTTTATTATGAGAACTGGACGAAAAGCAAAATCCCAGTGACAATCCAAAATGCTAACTCGATAAAGCAAAATGCTGTTTTATTTATTATGAGAACCAAATGAAAACTAATATCCCTTGTACTTTGTTTAATATACACAAACATTACTAATCTCTAGTTAAGCTTTATATGAGGACATAAAGCCCCCTTGATGACCAGAGAATACATAGAACTTCTATGAGACTGTAATTCCCAAGCTCACATGCATAATAGTTTCTGGTAATAGCCAACGTTTAAGAGAGAAAAAGAATTATAAATATTCAAATGTCATATTGTTTATCAGTAAAGCAAACTGTCTTCACCTTTTTCATTAAACGAAAAAGATTGTTGTAACAACCAAAGAATACATGTAGTCCCATTTCAATATGGTTTCCACGTTTATCCACAAATGATCCCACTTTACCACCAATGAAGGTCCTTGATTCATATATATCAACCTGAAATTATAAAAGACGCATGTGATATTGTTGAATTGCATAGTCATTTGAACACCATAAACCATAAAAAGTTTGTTTTCGTTCACTTTTCGAAAATGCTAAATGAAGAGGTAAACATTTATACCCAGATGGTGTGTTTGGGATGACTTTTAGAAGGATAAGCCTAAAAATACTCTTCAAACAGTATGTAGGATAAACAAAAGTGATTTTGACTATCAAAAAAAAAAACAAAAAACAGAAGTGATTTTGAAAATTCTAAAGATACTGGAAAGAAACACTTAAAGTGCTTTTAGGAGAAGCATTGTAGAAACACATAAAGCGGTTTTAGGAGCAGCAGTTAATTAGTGCTTCTTCCAAACGTACTTATAGAAGAAATATTTATATTTAAAAGCATTTTTTCCAAAACTCATCCCAAACTCACCCTTGCTATGAAGCAGTAGCTATTATTATTAAGATACTGTACTTTCTGGGCCATTTTAACACAAGGTGTTGAAGCAAACAGTGAAGGGCTAAATGATAAACTGAACCTCATGGCCTTGATCCAAAAGCTCAACCGCGGTCGACATCCCTGCAAGCCCAGCTCCAATAATAGCAACATTCAATTTGGGTCCCCGATATCGTTCGGGTTCGGGGGGAAACAATCCTTTGGGAGCTGTAAGGAGAAAACATTAGCTTGATACTAAGAACTTACACAACCAAATGACTAATCCTCTAACATCAATTTTTCTTAACATAGGCAACCCTAATCCCAATTTCACAAAAATTTCCAGCAGTTAGCATGAAGTGAACCGCCCAATTGTAGTCAAAAACAGAGTCGACCATTGCTACTACGTCGAAAAGCACAATTCGCAGTACAGAAAAAGCGAAATCCAAATACCAATTACCATTAACACTCATATCAGAAACATCTTTGTCCAAGGAGGATCTAACCAAGAATTTTTGACCCTTGAGAAGAACCACCGAATTACGAGCAGGAAGTCCAAAACCGTGACTGTTGCTATGCTTTCTTGTGAAGGAAACAGAAGGAATAAGAACCCCAGAAGCCATAATTGTAAGATGAAGAACAAAAAGAGGGGGAAATTTGAGCTTCCGGGAGCTCAACTCTATCAAATGGAAGGCACTTTCGAAGTAATGGCTTTAATGGTTGAATTTGATTTGAGAAATTGTTAGAAAGAGGGTATCAGGGAAACTGGAGATGCGTTGGGAGAGAATTTTGTCTGGTAACTGAGGGTAGGCAAAGGAAAACACAGTCAGGCCGTTAATGCCAAAAATGCTGATGGGTTTCGAAATTTTGCATTTAAAAAAGAGAGACGCAGTGCGATAGAATGTAAGAAAGAGAAAGAGACACCGAGGGAAGTGCTTCTGCTAACGATAATGCGCCACCAAACCAGGGCTGGCGGAGAGGAGGCACAGAATCCAGTCATCCGCACTACATAATTTTACGTTTTTATACTAAACAGTTTACGTTGACGGTAAGAAATATTATTTTTTAAGATTAAATTACAACATTAACCCTTTAACTTTCACCGGTGTCAAAAACTTTTTAAAATATTTAATGTCTCTAAACTTTTAATTTAGTATTCAATAAAAAATTTAAAAATCTCAAAGAAGAATTTAAACTTGCAATTTTATGCCTAATAGATCATTATCATATTTAATATTTTTTAAAAAATTAATGAATCTATAAGACATAAAATTGAATTTTGTGTCTAACAAGACATTAAACTTTCAATTTTGTGTCAAATAGATTCGTAAATTTTAAAAAATGTCGAATAGATCAAGGACTTATTAGATGCAAAATTGAAAGTTCAAAGGCTTATTAAACACAAAATTGAAAATTTAAGAACTTATTAGATATTTTTTAAAGTTCAAAACGTATTGACGCTTTTAAAATTTTAGGGACTTATTTGACACAAACTTGAAAATTCAAGGCTAAACTTGTAATTTAACATTTTTTTAACTATGTTGGTGTTTATTTAGTCAACAAGGCTTGAGAAATAGTTTTAAATGGTGTCCATATTAAGGTCATTGACAAGTGAAAAATGACATCGTATTGCATATGTGGCAATTTTTAAATGAATTGTCGTTTTTTTTTTTAGATTATTTTAATATTATCGGGCATTTTTCATTTCATTATGTGACTTTTCTTTTCTTTTTTTTCTTTTTTTCTCTTTCTTTCCTTTTTCTTCTCCTTCTTGTTCCTCTCTCTTCTTCTTCTTGACATAAACTTCTGATAAGGCAATCCTAATTCTCAACCTAAAGATCCAAGCTTTTGAAGCAAGAACCTTTGAATCAAAGAGATTAACACCTCCTTATGCGAATTTTGTATCAACCAAGAGATAAGGCTAGAACTTGATTACCTCTTAAGATCAAAGATCAAGAAGCAAGATTGGGAAATCTTGTTCTAGATTGAGTCACTCCACAATCAAACTTGATCAAGGCTCAATTGAATGGCTCGGTTGCAATCTATCACAAGAATTGCAAGAACACTTAGAAATGGCAAAGGTATGTTGCTAGATTTCTAAGAAAGGATCTCAAACATGAGAGCTTGTTTTTCATTCATCCATGTTATGTTTTCACAAGCAATACATATCCCTTTTATAGGCTTAATTCTTGTACATTAATACTTCCCCAACTACCTCATTAATGATCTTCCCAACTACCTCATTAAATGACAAACAAAGAAAACTAAAATTACAATTAAAACATCAAAATAAAAAAAAAAATGTGCTATCTTGTAATTGGACTTTGAGGCATAACAATAGATGTTCCTTGGTCACATCATCCATGGTCAACTTCAATCGTGCATACATTGACCTCCAAAGCTCCAAATGGTCCATCCTCACTTGAATTAGGTTGTAGCAAATGAAATTGAGGTTGAGCCAAGTCTATCCAATTTTGTAGATAAAGAATGAATGCTTGTTGGAGTTTCTTAGCCTTGGATCTTGTAATAGGTCCGGTTGGAACTTGTGGAACACCATGATTCTTATCAACTTCTCTTCTTTTTCTTCACTCTACCTTAGACTACACACTACAAACAAACTCACATTTTTTGCCATTCAAAGGCCTCATTCAAAATGAAGCCCAAGTCCCATTTCAACCTCATTTTTTACCTCCAATTCTCCTTTGCCTTGTCGTTGTTGCTGAAAACCTACACATCACCGCTCGTGGCAACCTTTTCGACACCAAAGCTCTCTACTTCCAGCAGCGGCAACTTATATACTATAGAGATGAGTTCAACAATTGTTGTGGTGTTGAATTGTGGTTGAATAAAGATAATGATGTTTTGTGTGATGGTGTCGAGAGTGTATAGAAAAGTGAAAGAAATGGAGGATAAGGGTAAAGAAAAATGAAGAAACACACAACAATGCCACACAAAGTACTAGTGCAAGTATACACTAGCCCTTTGACAAATAATACAAGGAAAATATTCCAGGATCAAATCCATAGAGACTGTATCAACTTCAATTACAAATGTTCTCCAAATCACAGAGATAACTAGGTAATAAAATTATTAAATGATGTTTTGTAGATAGAATTTTTTTACAAAAAAAGAAACAAGAATAATAAACTGAAAAATGGCAATACAAACCTTACAACAAAGAGCAAAATAGGCTCACATATAAAGAAAACAGGCTCGATTCACAACTACACTAACATTGTAACTCTCATTTTACGCCAACGCAAATTCTCAATAGATGATTTCTAAACGAAGGCAGGGTACACTTGATATGACTACACTCTCTCAAGCTGCTTTCTCAAGGACTACAACAACCACTAAGTCTATGTCTATACCTAGAATCACTGTAGTAGATTTTCCCCAAACTCTTTCTTCTACCCTACGAGTGATTACTTTATGTCTAAAGCAACCTAGAGAATTTTTACTCTCTCTCGCTCTATTTGGTAATTCAACACATTCTAACCCTCTCAATATTACGATGCCCTAGTGAATTTAATCGGTTGGCTAAACGAAAAAGAATACTTGGGGAGAAGAACACAAACAAAATTCATAAAATCATTAAGAAATTTTTAACATAAAACTGAAATTTTTTTTTGCAAAATAAATATATTACTGCAAAAAAGAGGAGAACCTCATAGCCCAAGGTCAAGGAAAAACGCAAAAGAGCACAAAACAAAAGAAAGCTCACAACCCGAGCAGGGTAAAACTAAAACAACAGCTCACAACCCGAGCCAGGTGAACCAAATCTAACAACAGAAAGAGAACTAAATCCAATCCCAAGGAGGACCAAGCCTACCATGCACCTGGCCCCCCCAAGACTCACAACGAAACCGAACATCAGACTGAGCCATCTGCAAAACTGCCTCAGCATAACTAGAACCCCTTCCATGAAGTCGAAATTTCGTTCCTGCCATAAATGATAAAGCACAGAAGCCCAAGCAACCCTCCATACCCTATTCCGCCGCCTCTTCGTCCTACTCCTTGCACAAATCCACTGAAGTTCTACATCCCAAGAAGCAATCCTATTAGACGAACACCCCCAGATCAACATCCCACTCCACACAATCCTACTAAATGAACAGGCGAAAAACAAATGATCCCGAGACTCAACCCCATCAACACACAGCAAACATGATGCGGATGATAACACACCCCACCGAAATAATCGATCACGAGTATAGAGCCTATCCCGAATAGCCATCCAAGCAATAAAAGCATGTCTCGGGATATTACCCCCAAACCAAAGCAGGTGATACCACGGTACAACAACACTCTGGGGTCTAATAGCCTCCCAGGCACTAGCAACAGAGAACCCCCTCGAAGGAGAATGTAACCATACAAGGGAATCACCCCAACCCAGGCAAGGGCGAACCGCACGTACCTGAGGAGCCAAGTCCATCAGCTCCCATGACACCTAAGGCCACCGCCACTCCCCCTCAGAAGTTAAGAAGTTTGAGACTCAAGCCGTCAAAGAACTAGCAGCATCATACACAACTCGCTGACCATACCGGCCAACAATAGGACCCCCAGGTATCCAAGGGTCAACCCAGACAAAGCATCTACGACCATCACCAATTCGAAAAGATACCAACTCCCTGAATCTATCTCGCAGACTCAACACCATCCTCAGACACCACGACCACCTCGACGATACATGGATGGACCACAAAGAACGACCATTCAAAACATAGGACTCCATCCATGCAACCCAACAAGACTGTAAAAAGAGCAATCACAATAGCTTCATAATAGCCGCTGAATTCCATGCTACTAAATCCCTCAACCCCAAACCACCCTCACTCTTAGGCAGACAAATCTCTGCCCAAGCAACCTTTGCCCCACTCACACCACTCGGATCCCCCGCCAGAGATAAGGCCTCAAAATCCGCTCTAGCTCATGAGTAACCTGAGCAAGCAAAACAAAAACACTTGCCCAATAAACATGAAAACTCTGCAACACAGACTGAATCAACTGCACCCTCCCTGCATAGGAAAGAACCCGAGCCTGCCAGCTCCTGACTCGTGCAGTCACCCTATCTAACAAAGGCTTACAATCCCTATAGCACAACCTTCCAGTCAATAAAGGAACCCCCAAATACCGCATAGGTAAATCAGCCAAAGAAAACCCCAACATACTAGCCAACCCCGCAGCCTCCAAAGCTGGCAACCCAGCATAGAACAACGAGCTCTTAGCAGTATTCCCCACCAAACCTGAAAAATCTTGAAACCGTTGCAACACACCCTGAATAGCAGCCAACGAATTCCAATCAGCCCCCCTAAATATCATCAAATCATCGGCAAAGCACAGATGTGTAAGACGAATCCTCTCACACCACGAATGATATACGTAACCATCCAATGGAGAGTTAAGCATCCTAGACAACACCTCCATAACGATCACAAACAAGTACGGGGACAAGGGATCCCCTGCCGCAACCCCTCTAGAGACCCATTCACAGAAACAGAAAACCAAGGGGACGTAACACAAGCACACACCCAACTAACAAACTGCAAAGGAGTCCCAATAGCCAACAAAACCCCAAACAAGAAATCCCAATTCACTGAGTCATAAGCTTTTTGAAGATCCACCTTCAAAACACAATGCGGCACACCCTTATTCAGATGATACCCACCCACCAACTCCTGACACAACAAAATATTATCCACAATATTTCTACCTGACACGAATGCAGACTGATTAGCACTCACAAAAGTAGGTAGCCACACTTTTAACCTGTTTGCCAGAATCTTCGTAATGCATTTATACAACACATTACAACAAGAAATCGGACGATAAGCCTTCAGCATAGACGGGTCCCTCTTTTTAGGCACCAGCGTGATTGTCGTAGCATTAACACCTGGCAGCAAATAATAGGAGGAGAAGAAGTGCAACATAGCAACACAGAAATCATCCCCAACAACACTCCAAGCAAACTTAAAGAAACCCACCGAAAACCCATCAGGACCAGGTGCCCTATTACTATTCATAGCAAAAAGCACAAAGCGAACCTCCTCCCTAGTCACCGGCCTCACTAGATCAACCAAACATTCATTTGACCACCCAAACTGAACAATCTCAACCACACGATCAGTTAAGTCCCTATACGCCACAGGTTGCACACCCAAAATATCTCGAAAATAACCCACAGCCGCAACCGAAATGTCCACATGAGAAGTCAACACTGCACCCGACTCATCACACAAAGATGTCAACCCATTCCTCAACACCCTGGCCTTAACACACCGATGGAAAAATAAGGAATTCTGATCCCCCAACGCAAGCCATTTAACACGGGACTTCTGATGAAGATAGGCTTCCTCCCTACGAGCTGAAACCCAGAATTCTTGAGTCAACCTCCTGACATCTTTCTGAAGCTCAACTGACCCAGGATCAGCCCCCAAAGCAACCTGCGGCACCTCCATCTGTCTGCGCAACTCCACCTCAGCACTAAGACCCTCTAAAGGCCTCCCATACTCAGCCTTCAACCTCCCCTTAACAGCCTTAAAATTACGAGTAAAACCCACAAAGGGGGACACACTCTGATGACGAACCCAATAATCAGCAATCGTACTCAAAAACCCCTCCTCCTCAGCTCAATGGCTAAAGTAACGAAACACCACACGACGTCTCAGGACCGGCACCCCTAACTCAAACACCAACGGGCTATGATCAGACACCCCCCAACTATGTGCCTGTACCACACATAAGGGCAAAGAGGACACCCAAGCACTATTCACCATCACCCTATCCAACCGACGCATCAAACCAGCACCCCCAGATGGCCTACTAGTCCAGGTATGCCAACTCCCCTGAACCCTGAGCTCCACCAAATCCGCCTGCACAATGGACGAATCAAAATCCTCCATCTCCCTCAAATCAGAATTCCCACCAAAAACTTCTGTCACAGAGCGAACTGCATTAAAATCCCCCATAACCACACCCGGCAATGACCACCCAGCAATGATTTGAGATAAATCCTCCCACATAGCCCTCTGTTCCCCAACTAAATTAGCAGCATACACACAAGCCACCTCCACTGAAATAGACGTAGCCACATCAACCAAAGTACCAGAGATGAACTGAGCATTCACAACTGTAGGCACAAAAGCGTACCGATTCGGTCACCACATAACCCATATCCTCCCAGACCCTGAACCCCATAACTACAAACACATTGCCACCCAACACCAAACCGACTAAACACTGCATCAAACTGATGACCCTTAACTTTCGTTTCCAAAAGACAACAAAATACCACACGTACCGACTCCAAGAAGAACCTAACCACAAGGCCCTTCACAAGATCTATTAGACCCCGCACATTCCATGAGCACCAACTAGACATGACCCCGTGATGGGTCCCCCAGACCTCCTGACCCACACCGCCACCAGCCACACTTTTCCCTACCGCACAAGACACATCAACTGCTAGAAGCGCAATAGCCAAAGCCTCATCAGAACTCGCCTCCAACACTGCAAACTTATTCTTAACACTCAGAGCAACACCCTTCCGCTTCCCAACTCCATCAAGAGAAATAGTAGACTGACCCCCTTTTCCCACCATGGAAGGAAATCGAGAAGCAATCAAGGCAGAAGAAACCTGCTCCGGGGGGTCCTGAAAAGCAACCATGCTCTTCCCCTGCCTAATCCTCGCTACCCTAGAGGGAGCCACTGACACGGCAATCCAAGCACATTTTTGGCTTCCAAGAATACTCCACCGGAACCACAAAGTCAACCCCCCCAAACGTACTTTAATAGAACTTGGAAGATCATCATCAATACCAACTTCCACACACACCCTAGCAAAAGATAGTCTAGACCTAAGTAAAATTTGCCCATCACTAGGTAAAGTTGAAAAGAAATAACTGTAGAACACATATTGAAATTAAGGAACAATAGAAAGAGAAATAATTTTAAGATCGATTTGCTCTGGCACTAGATTCTTCTGATCGTCTCTGAGGGAAAGCTCCAGAAGTCGATTTCTCCTTCTTCTTTAAACTGCTGCTATCACCACCAAATTCCAGCATCTGTCGAAGTCAGTCTCTGGTTCTTTTTTACTCTGCTTGGCATTTCAGTTACTTCAAATTAGAAAGGACAATATTTTTCCCTTCTTTCACTGTACTCCGATGGTTTTGATGCTGATATCTTGTCTTCATCAGATAATACTCCGCTGAACTCTTTGTGTGTAAGGAAAATGATTGCATGTAAGAAGAATGGTGGGAGAAGTCCCTTTTTCAAATGATCCCCTTGCTCATTTTATTCTTTTTCTTTTGCCTCTTAGAGGTTGCCACGTGTCCCTACTAATAACAGAAAATATTTTGTTGACGTACCTAGCGACTCTCTTCGATTTGGAACAAATTCTTTCATCTTGTACTGGCCTTTGACCGCTGCCGGGAGGTCATATGCACTCGCACAAAATTTCACTTATTTGCATTGGTCAACCAAAAAGTCAACAAGTCTATTTAAAAATATAAAATAACAATTAAAACAATTAAGAAAATGAAAATCTATGAATCTTACGTTGTCGCATCTAGAATCAAACATTTAAGTTCATCCCTTAGAGCATTGTTTGTCATGAGTGGACTAAAATGGACCAAACTTGTCTCCATTCAAGGTTTGGTGAGTTTCTAACCAAAAGTTCGTCCCCTAGATTGTTGTTCGTTATGTGTGGACCACAGTGGTCCAAGTATCTCCATTCGACGTTTGGTGAGTTTGAAACTAGAAGTTCTCCCTATAAAGTTTTTGATACGAACCAAGGTGTCTTAATCATGCCACAAGGACTTCAAGATGGATGTCAGGTTTGTATCCTATATGCTGTCCAAGATGACAACAAAATGGAGTTGCATTTAATGAACTCAAGTGCAACTCATGCTTCATTAAAGATGAGACAAGCTTCATTTATGGAACTAGGACTTCAAACTACTCAAGGGGAGCTTCAATTACTCTTGGAAGGTTACAAACATTAGGGTTGGCTAGTTAGACATCAATTCTCGGATTTAAGACTATTTTTATGTAATTTTCAGTTTTAAAGTTTTTATTTCAATGTTTTAGGTTACAATTTAGGTAGTGGTCATCATGGTATTGATGGGCAAGAGAGTTACAACCCTTCAATTGACTATAGGTTACTCTAGGGTTAGTTTGAAGGCTATAAATAGCCATCCGTGTTGTTATCTTTAGAATAGAGTTGTTTTAATGATGTTTCAATGGAATTGAGTCTTTTGAGCCTAACGGCCATGAGCAACTTTCTTTGCATATCTTGTGTTTAGACTTGTGGAGTGATTTGAATCTTGAGTTTAGAAACATGTTTTCTCTACTCTTGATATTGATCATCAAGGTAAATCCGTTTCTATCTTCTTCCTTGGGATGAAATCATCTTGATTTTGGGGTTTTTGGATTTTAGATCTAAAGGTCTTGTTCCTCAACAAGGTTGTTAGATCTAACTCTCAAGAGTTACTTATCATTTGGTATCAGAGCTTTAGGTTCTAGATCGGATATATGTTTCCGTTGTTTCTGTTCAAAATTTTATTCCTTTTTGTTCATCTCGTCACATTTTATCTATCATATAAAACTTAATAAAGGTGTAATTTCCGTTTTTCGTTTTGTGTTGTCATCTTCTTCAATGTTAAAGATCTCGGTCTGATCTACAACTTTTTCTTTTATAAGTTCTTCGAATTCGTCTTACATAAGGGTTAAAAGTCTTTATTTTGATAATATGTTCTGGAAAATCGAGAAAATCGAGATTGTAAAATTTCTGTAGTTGTTATTGTTCTTCACTTCAAATGTTTGTTAGATCTAACTCACGGGAGTTAAGATTTTGAGATGTAATCAAAATGAGCCTTTGAGGTTTATTATAGCCTAGAGTTATGTTTCTTTGCAATTCTATGTAGTTTAGGTTGCATGCTTAGAATCATTCAAGCTTGACTTGATCAATCTTGCTTGTGGAGTGATTCGAATCTCAAACAAGTTTTCTTGCCTTGAGATATTTGATCAACAAGGTAAATCCGTTCTATCTTCTTCCTTGGGATGAAATCATCTTGATTTTGGGGTTCTTGGGTTTTAGATCTAAAGGTCTTGTTTGTTAGCAAGGTTGTTAGATCCAATTTCCTAAGAGTTACTTATCATTTGGTATCAGAGCTTTAGGCTCAAGATAGGACATATGTTTCCTTTGCGTTTGTCTTTAAATTCTTTTTGATTTTCTTCTATTTTTTTTAATCTGTCCAGTTTCGTAAACTGTCAAAAAGCACCAAAACCTCATATTTCCGTGTCTCATTTCTTCTTTATGTCTTCAAAGATATACTAGATCTTCGTCTAAGCTACAACTTTGTCTTCTTCGAGATTTTCTAATTCCACTTTCTTGAAGGTGAAAAATATGTATTTTTAAAACTAGTTCTGGAAAACTGCTATACCCGAGAACATGTGTTATTCTTTTCTTCTTACTGTTTTTGCCTCTAAAAGAATGCTAGATCTGGATTGCACATTTGTAATCTCTTTAAATGTGTTGTAATCAAGCTGTTTATTTGCTCATCATATCAGTTACACATTGATTTCTTGCAATAACCGTTATTCATTAATATTTTGGCAGTTACCATTTTAGAAAATTCAATTTCTAACTAGTGGAAGTTAAATGCTTTTGATGATTTAATTTTTTGTAACTCATGTATGTTTTAAAGGCTGATTTTAACTCCATTACATCTCAAATAGCCGTTGGACTTCATTGTTTTAAGAGTTACATTTCTTGTGTTTTAAACTTTATCAATGGCATTGAATGCATTTAAAATCACTGTGATTCATTACTTCTGTCTTGTAATTCACAATATGTCCATCTTGTCCATCTTGTTACTTGTTTGATTTCTGAATATTTCCATAAGTCGAGTTAACTTGGGTGTTCAAAGTGTGCTACATTGGATTGCAAATTATCTTGGCTTCACTATTTCCAAATTTGATAGGTGAGATTGAGAGATGATATTGAGTGATTTGTAAAATTTAGTGTCTCTTTGAGTGTAAACACGTAAGGGAGTGTGGAACAGTCCTTTTTCTTGTCACTTTACATTGTTTTGTAGCATGTTCCATGAACAGAGATACAAGTAATGGAGAAATTGATGAAAGAAAGAACAAGGGATGCACATGATCAAGTTTACATTACAAGACCATCCTTAGATTCGAGGACGAATCTTCTTGAAGAAGGGGAGAGATTTTGAGATGTAATCAAAATGAGCCTTTGAGGTTTATTATAGCCTAGAGCTATGTTCCTTTGCAATTCTATGTAGTTTAGGTTGCATGCTTAGAATCATTCAAGCTTGACTTGATCAATCTTGCTTGTGGAGTGATTCGAATCTCAAACAAGTTTTCTTGCCTTGAGATATTTGATCAACAAGGTAAATCCGTTCTATCTTCTTCCTTGGTATGAAATCATCTTGATTTTGGGATTTTTGGGTTTTAGATCTAAAGGTCTTGTTCGTTAGCAAGGTTGGTAGATCCAATTTCCTAAGAGTTACTTATCAATTGACTATAGGTTACTCTAGGGTTAGTTTGAAGGCTATAAATAGCCATCCATGTTGTTATCTTTAGAATAGAGTTGTTTTGATGATGTTTCAATGGAATTGAGTCTTTTGAGCCTAAAGGCCATGAGCAACTTTCTTTGCATATCTTGTGTTTAGATTTGCATGTAGGATCATTCAAGTAGCTTTGATCAAACTACTTGTGGAGTGATTCGAATCTTGAGTTTAGAAACATGTTTTCTCTACTCTTGATATTGATCATCAAGGTAAATCCGTTTCTATCTTCTTCCTTGAGATGAAATCATCTTGATTTTGGGGTTTTTGGGTTTTAGATCTAAAGGTCTTGTTCCTCAACAAGGTTGTTAGATCTAACTCTCGGAGTTACTTATCATTTTGGTATCAGAGCCATGGTCAAAACCTAGCTGTGTGCCGGAGGAATCCTCAAAGTGGAGCAGAGTAACGAAGCCTCATGTTGACATTGTGGATGAATCCCATAGTCGAACAAAGAGTGCTTGGAGCGGCAAGCAAGTAGTAACTCTATCAAGCTGCCATGGTAGAGGAGTAGTTCTTTGTTCGAGGGGGAGGAAGTGGATGGTGTGATAGGTGATCGACACCAAAGAAATATGTCCCACAATGTGCGTGATCCGTTGCGGAGTAGACGGATTTGTTCTAGGGGAGGCTCAATTGTGGTACTTTGTTCGAGGGGAGGATTGTTAGGGTGCAAACAAATGTCCCACATTGGCTAGGGAAGGGAGTGATCATGGGTATATATGTGAGGACAATTATCTCCATTAGTTTGAGGCCTTTTGGGGAACCAAAAGCAAACCCAATGCCCAAAGTGGACAATATTATACCATTGTGGAGATATGTGGAGGTTCGTTGTCCTTATTAGTTTTGTTCTGAAAGAATGAACGTTCCACTTGGCAGCGAAAGCATTAGATCATCTTTAATTTTATTTAAAATTAAACTAAAAATTAAGGTTAAGCAAACTTACTTGGAGTAAATATGGAGATATTTCTTGCAGATATTTATCTCCTCCATAAAATCTTCCTAGCTATGACTCGAACACATGACCAAGGCCTGTGGGAGCCTCTTGAAAGAAAATCCACAAGGGATTGGAGAGGAAGAGGTCTAAAAAGAATTCTCTAATTCTCTATTGAGGAGATATATGTCGTGTCTAATGGCTCAACCCAAAGGTCCTATTTATAGAGACCAAGGGAAAATCTTTGCCATAATTAAAATATTATATTTTAATATCTAATATATTAAAATATATCTTATATATATTTGAATCTCATTCAAATCTCCTACGATATTTATTGATTTTAATCTTATTCAAATTCTATAGATATCTTTTATTTAATGTATCTAATATACATTAATTATTTTAATATTTAATGTATCAAATACAATAAATATATTTTCCTAATATATTAAATATTAGTTTGAACATTTCAAATTTTTCTTTCAATTAAATTGATCTTTTAGTGTTACTATGACCTATTAAAGGGACCTTATGGACCTACATATTATAAGCTCCAATGATACAAAATCAATTAATTAAATTTTATTAATTAATTAATTTCATTCATTAACTATAAGTCACTCCGCTATAAACCTAGGGTTGCACTCTTTTGCACTGTAGGACAAGTTGTGTCCATAGATATAATCATTACATGCAAGTCGATCCTTCACTAGTTGTTTGTAATTACAGTTGGGTTAAACGTCCGTTTTACGCCCATAATTATATCTTGCACCTTAAGTACCACTGATCCTCTAATGAACAATCTATTTATAATCTAATTATAAACTAAGTCCCTCTCGGGCCAATGAGAGGGTGGGGCCCCATTGTTCAAGTCTCGAAAACAGCACTTAAGGGAACTACTCATCTACTTACCCTAAATGAGAATGAGTGAATTCTATCTTGTGAGATTATGTTCTCAGCTCCCTATTTGGTCAAGTCCCCAAAATGGTAGGCATATTGAATCGGCTACAAAACCAACTCTCACCCATGCAAATCAAAGGACAAGCCCTCACAGGTAAGAGTTCATAACTCACTCAAGATTAAGATCGAGTTGCATATGATCATCCTAATGAAATATTAATTAATCTTCTCAATTAACTGATTTATAAAGAGAGATTAAATATTTTGTGGTCCAGTCTTACAAAAACTCATTGTATAAGAAACCCCTACTCACATGTCTCCACATGAACGATTTGGATTAAATCATTGGTAACTATTACAAAGTGGGTCGTATCAATAGTGTTACCAGGATAAGACACCCAACCTTATCCATATACTAAGACCCTTTAGTTTATTTCTTGAGCATGATCCTCTCGTATGTCAACCACATACTATTCAAGATTACACTAATAACCTTGGATTTTTCTTAAAATTGATAATATTATATTGCAAATAAAATAATCAAAAGTATTATTAATTATCCTTAATTAGAGGCTTTAGGGCATAAATCCCAACATGTTCGTCATGTATAGACGTGTATGGAAAAAAGTGGATGAAAAACTTTTCCATTCGAGGTTTGGCCAGTTAAAAACCAGAAGTTCGTCCCTTAGAGTGTTGTTCGTCATATTTGGATTAAAATGGACCAAACTTGTCTCCAATCGAGGTTTGGGGTTTTTAAAACCAGAACTTCATCCCCTAAAGCATTGTTCGTCATGTTTGAATCAAAATGAATCAAACTTGTGTCTATTTGAGGTTTGGCGAGTAAGAAAGTAGAACTTTGCCCCCTTAAAGCGTTGTTCGTCATGTTTGGATCAAAATGGACCAAACTTGCCTCCATTCGACGTTTCGCGAGTTAGAAACAAAAAGTTCGTCCCCTAAAGCATTGTTCGTCATGTTTGGATTAAAATGGACCAAACTTGTCTCAATTCGAGGTTTGGCAAGTTTAAAACCTGAAGTTCGTCCCCTAAAGCGTTGTTTGTCGTGTTTGAATCAAAATAGACCAAGCTTGTGTCTATTTGACGTTTGGCGAGTAAGAAAGAAGAACTTCATCCCCCTAAAGCATTATTCGTCATGTTTGGATCAAGATGGACCAAACTTGCCCCCATTCGACGTTTCACGAGTTAGAAACCAGAAGTTCATCCCTGAGCGTTGTTGGTCATGTTGAGATTATAATGGGCCGAACTTGTCTCCATTTTGAAGTTTAATGATTTTAGAACCAGATGTTCATCCTCTAAAGCATTGTTCGTCGTGTTTGAATCAAAATGGACCAAACTTGTGTCTATTTGAGGTTTGGCCAGTAAGAAAGCAGAAGTTTGTCCCCCAAAAGAGATGTTCGTCATGTTTGGATCAAAATGGACCAAACTTGCCTCATTCGATGTTTCGTGAGTTAGAAACAAGAAGTTCGTCACCTAAAGTCTTGTTCGTCATGTTTGGATTAAAATTGACCAAACTTCTCTCTATTCGAGGTTTGGCGATTTGAAAATCACAAGTTCATCCCCTAAATCGTTGTTCGTCGTGTTTGAATCAAAATGGACCAAACTTGTGTTGATTCGAGGTTTGGCGAGTAAGAAAGCGGTAAAGCGTTGTTTGTCATGTTTGGATCAAGATGCACCAAACTTGCCTCCATTCGACGTTTCGTGAGTTAGAAGCCAGAAGTTCGTCCCCTGAAGCGTTGTTCGTCATGTTTGGATTAAAATGGACCAAACTTGTCTCATTCAAGGTTTTGCGATTTTTAAACATGAAGTTCGTCCCCTAAAGCGTTGTTAGTCGTGTTTGAATCAAAGTGGACAAAACTTGTTTGTCTTTGAGGTTTGGCGAGAAAGAAAGCAGAACCTCGTCCTCCTAACAGTTCATCATGTTTGGATCAAAATGGACAAACTTGCCTCCATTTGACGTTTCGGGAGCTAGAAACAAGAAGTTTGTCCACTAAAGCGTTGTTCTTCATGTTTGGATTAAAATGGACCAAACTTGTCTCCATTCGAGGTTTGGTGACTTTAAATCAAGAAGTAGATGCCCTAAAGCGTTGTTCATCGTGTTTGAATCAAAATGGACCAAACTTGTGTCTATTTGAGGTTTGGCAGGTAAGAAAGCAAAACTTCGTCCCCCTAGAGCGTTGTTCGTCATGTTTGGATCCAGATGGACAAAACTTGCCTCCATCTGACATTTCGCGAGTTAGAATCTCGAAGTTTGTCCCCTAAGCATTGTTCATCATGTTTGGATTAAAATGGACTAAACTTGTCTCATTCGAGGTCTTACGATTTTTAAACCTGAAGTCCGTCCCCAAAAGCGTTGTTTGTCGTGTTTGAATCAAAATGGACCCAACTTGTTTCTATTTGAGGTTTGCGAGTAAGAAAGCAGAACTTCCTCCCCCTAAAGCGTTGTTCGTCATGTTTGGATCAAAATGGACCAAACTTGCCTCCATTTGACGTTTCACGATCCAGAAACCAGAAGTTCGTCCACTAAAGCGTCGTTCATCATGTTTGGATTAAAATGGACCAAACGTGTCTCCATTCGAGGTTTGGCGATTTTAAAACCAGAAGTTGACGCCCTAAAGCGTTGTTCGTCTTGTTTGAATCAAAATGGACCAAACTTGTGTCTATTTGAGGTTTGGCGAGTAAAAGAGCAGAATTTCATCCCACGAAAGCGTTGTTCACCATGTTTTGATCAAGATGGACAAAATTTGCCTCCATTCGACGTTTCGCAAGTTAGAAACCCGAAGTTCGCCCCCTAAGCGTTGTTCGTCATGTTTGGATTAAAATGGACCAAACTTGTTTCATTCGAGGTTTTGAGATTTTTAAACCTGAAGTTGGTCCCGTAAAGCGTTGTTCGTCGTGTTTGAATCAAAATGGACCAAACTTGTGTCTATTTGAGGTTGGATGAGTAAGAAAGCATAACTTCGTCCCCCTAAAGTGTTGTTCATCATGTTTGGATCAAAATGGACCAAACTTGCCTCCACTTGACGTTTTGCGAGTTAGAAACTCGAAGTTCGTCCCCTCAGTGTTGTTCGTCATGTTTGGATTAAAATGGACCAAACTTGTCTCATTTGAGGGCGATTTTTAAACTTGAAGTTTGTCCCCTAAAGCATTATTCGTCGTGTTTGAATCAAAATGGACCAAACTTGTGTCTATTTGAGGTTTGGCGAGTAAGAAACCAAAACTTCGTCCCCCTAATGCGTTGTTCGTCATGTTGGGATCAAAATGAACAAAAGTTGCCTCCATTTGACGTTTCATGAGGTATAAACAAAAAGTTCATCCCCTAAAGCGTTGTTCGTCATGTTTGTATTGAAATTGACAAAACTTGTCTCCATTTGAGGTTTTTCGATATTAAAACCAGAAGTTCATTGATAATTCTCATTTATGAGGATTATTTAACCCTAAAACTAAGTTGTTCTTGCCATTTTTGCATGCTTTATTGATTACCGAGCAAGCTAAAAATAACATTTTAAAATAAATTCATGCAAGCTTGTTGGAATATGATAAGAGAAGGAATTAAGTGAAAAGAAGCAAGAAATTTGGCTTAAGTTGCGTTTTTGTCAAACCCCCTCCCGAAACACCTATTATCTTAGCCCGGAGGAAGGCGTGAAGCCAACACGCATCGTTTCACTTCTTAACGATACCTATGACCCTTTTAATTCCTGATAAACAATCCATACCTGTATATGAGATACTATACATACCACACAACAGGAAATTAGGAATCTTATTACACATACATACGGAGCGGTTCTGGTTAAACCTAACTTGAACAAGCCAGACACGACCAGACGTGCTTTATACACCCAAGATCACTAGTTCCATATACAACATAACTACACATCTCTATTAAGTTATGTACAATACGAGCAGACTTGCTATACTACGCCAACCACGTACAAAAATATCAGACTCGTAGAACGTTCAGCAGGCTGTGGCAGGATCTCAGGCACCGGGAACTCGATCTCTACCTGGAAAGTTGGAAAACATTGAAAGAATGAGCTGGAAAGCTCAGTGAGTGACTGAGTTTAAAACTATTAACTCGTAAATCATAACATATAACATCAATAGCTTTTACAGAAGTCCAGCAAGTGTGTCAAAAATATTAACCATTTTAAACATATGACAAACTAGTTTGTGTAAGCCTCGCCCAGTACAATCAACACTCATTCTACGATGTAGTGGGGCCCGCCCAGCACTCCCATCGTCTTTGTCGTAGTGGGGCTCGCCCAGCACTCACGACAGCATTGTTGTCACGGAGTACACTCAACGTCGACAACAGAAAATGACCTGTGTGCACACGGTACTATACAGCCTCGGGCTCAGAATCTCAAACATTTACTCATTCGGGTCCCATAGAAACACATGAAAACCTTTGACACTACTTGCTAACACATGTTGGCCCGAAATTATGGTATTTTCACTAGTTCGAGTAAAATAGTAAACATATGCTCACAACGAACAATTAAATCATTTCTAGGAAACCATATATGCTCATAAATACGTGTTCAAGAGACATAAAGTCTTTAAGTAAAATTACTCTTAGAAAGTCTTTTATTTTCGTAAGCATAAGTTCAAGCATAGAATACACTTCCGAAATTCGTTTTGTCACTCACAGCGTTAATAATAGATTCTTGGTCCGTAAATTTGTCCTATTTCTTCTTGGCCTGTCAAACAAAACAAAACCAAGCATTAGAATCTTGACCTCACGAACTTAAGGCCTAGGGTTGCAAAAACCACCCCATCAATTTCCTGCACTTTACAGATTTTATACCTTAAACTCACACACCTATAACTTTTCCATTACTTGCTCAAAAATGATGTAATTTATACCAAACTCTTCATTTTTGAACCCTCTAAAACTTATCTGAAGGAATGAAATTGAAATTCCTAAAGGATATTTCCGTAAATACCTCGAAAGCCACTTCCTACAAAATCGGTTTCTGCACTTTCCAGACTCGTTTTCCTGCTGCACCCTGAACTTAACATGAATTTTAAGGCAACTTCAATTCAATTTATAACCACGACTTCTTCATGGAAGTTATAGGAAATTAAATCATCTTTCCATCCATACCTAATACAGCTTCTAATTCGAAGTCTACAGATCAGTACATCCCAAAAACCAGAGGTTCCCCGGATTTGACAGTAAAAACACTCCTCTGACTTCCCCTTCAAAAACCCATAACATAACTTCAGATTTTTCTCGAGCTTCCTTCACGAAAATTGTTCTAAAATGAGTTAACTTTCAAGGAAATCAAACCTCACCTCTTAATACTTCTCGTGGAGCTCAGAATGATCCAAACATCAGATGTAGTCAGGATTGATCACAAACTTTGTCATGCATCTTGAATTGGGCTTTTCCTTTTCTTCTTCAACCTCAACTTCAGCAAAACCCCTTTTCTTCTTCCTCTCAGCCTCTACCACGAAAAACCCTAATTATTTCACCAAAATGGGTAGCAAAATGGATGGACAATAATTAAAGAGAAAGAGTTTGATGGTGGGGCCCTTTTCCTCTCATTTTCATTTTTCTTTTCTTTTTTTTTTTTTGTTCTTTTTCCTTCCCAAAACAATATACCAACCTCCTTTTCTTCTTTCCTTTTAATTTTTAAGAAGTTTCAAGGAGGAACTCCGGGTTTACAGTTTTTGTGCAGATTTGAAGACTTTGCAAAAGGAATGCAATTGCAATCCATTTGCAATGTAACGTGAAGAACAGAGGAAGGAGAATGCAATTGAAATCTAATTGCATTCTCTGGAATTACAGACCAAGTCCGAAAATCACGCAAATCATGGACTTTGTGCACGATTTTGGAAGATTTTCATCCCGATTTGATTCCTAGAAGTTAGCCCATGGATTGAGGATGATTGATATGGAAACCCTAGCCCTCAACGCCTATAAAAATGGTGGAAAACGAAGCAAATGGTGGCTGGGTTTTGACTGCTCGCCCACAGTTCCGAATTTTCTGTTTTTATACTTCTTTTATGTTGTTTTGCTGCTGTATTTTTCTTCTTCACTTTCAAAACCTTCATTGTTCAGACTCTCAATCCTTCCTCACGAAAATGAAGGAAGTTTTTGCTGCTGTTAGTTAGTTTTCTGCACTTTATTTTTGTGGGTTTCTTTCATGAACGAACTGTGTTCTTCATTTTTATTTTCTGTTTTTATTTTCTGTTTTTATTTTCTGTTTTTAATTTCTGTTTTGTTTTTATTATTTTTAATTTCTGTTTTGTTTTTAATTAAAGATAGCTACTAATTGTATTTTTTTTTAGCATTTTAATAAAGCTATAATTTCTTCCATTTTGCTTTAAAGCTTCTTTTGGGCATAATAGAATTTCCATACAAGTTTGTTTGCTAGCATTCTTTAGTTTATTTTCCAAATTTTCTTTTCTACCAATGAATTACTTTAATTTTAGCTTATTGTTTTTTTTTTAATTTAATTATGATGAGCTAATTTCTTCTTTGGGATTCAAGCATGTGAATGCCCTAAAGATAGGAATAAAGGCCTAATTGTGAGAGCAACTTTGCTTCTTTCATAGCTTGTTTGCTTTTATTGATTTTAGTGCTTATTATTAGTCTAGATTGATCACCTAGATTAGTATACAAAAATTGAGTCTAATTCTGAAAAGGTTAGATAAAAATTTAGATTTCATAAAAGCAATAAAGGAAAATAGCCTAGACATAGGAATTTGTTTTTGACCCTAGACATAGGGAAAAACCTTTAAAACCAAAAGAATTGTGTTTCAAAATTAACTAAGTTCGTATTAGCCATAGAAATATCGGTTTAATCGCTTAGCCTCCTAAAGATACTTCATAGAAGGTCGAATAGGTGTTGAATTCGGTTTACAAAGCTTAAGTGTTGAGTCAAAGGATTGCAATTGCAATTAGGCCGCAATTTCTTTCAATGGAGCAAAAACACGTTTGAATCCATCTTTTATCATTTTTTATTTATTTCATTTAGCAAAAACAACCACTCAATCTTTTTCAAACCATTGGTTACCTTAATTTGCAATTTGCAAACATATTTTGTGTCGTCTAAGTAGATTTTGTTAAAACCCGTTCCCTTGGGTACGATACTCTGGAATACTTCCAGTTTCTTTATTACTTCGATCACGTGCACTTGCGTGTTAGTGGATCATTCATCCCCTAAAGCGTTTTTCATCGTGTTTGAATCAAAAGGGACCCAACTTGTTTCTATTTGAGGTTTGGCGAGTAAGAAAGCGGAACTTCGTCCCCCTAAATAGTTTTTCGCCATGTTTGGATCAAGATGGACAAAACTTGCTTACATTCGACTTTTCGTGAGTTAGAAATCTGAAGTTCATCCCCTAAGCGTTGTTCGTCATGTTTGGATTAAAATAGACCAAACTTGTCTGCATTTGTGGTTTGGTGATTTTACAACTAGAAGTTTGTCCCCAAAAGCATTGTTCGTTGTGTTTGAATCAAAATGGCCCAAACTTGTGTCTATTTGAGATTTGACGAGTAAGAAAGCAGAACTTCGTCCCACTAAACCGTTGTTCGTCATGTTTTGATCAAGATAGACAAAACTTGCCTCCATTCGAAGTTTCGCGAGTTAGACACCCGAAGTTCATCCCCTAAGCGTTGTTCATCATGTTTGGATTAAAATGGACCAAACTTGTTGATAGGATGAACTCTTCATCCCGTAGTGGAAGTATTGGATCGTCTTTGATTTTATTTAAAATTAAATTAAAAATAATATGAGTTAAGAAACTTACTTTTGAGATAAATATGGAGAATATTCTGGCGGGTATTTATCTCCTCCACAAAGTCTTTCTGACTATGACTCTAACACAAGATCAAGGCTTGTGGGAGCTTCTTAAAAGAAAATCCACAAGGGATTGGAGAGGAAGAGGTTTAGAGAGAATTCTTTAATTCCCTATTGAGGAGATGTGTTCTTTAATTCCCTATTGAGGAGATGTGTGTTGTATTAAGAATGTCCAATGGCTCACCCCTAGGGCTCTATTTATAATAGTCTAGGGAAGATAATTAAATAATATATTTTAATATCTAATATATTAAAATATATTTATCTAACCAATTTGAATCTTATTCAAACCTTTTAGAATTCTCCTACAACATCTATTTCCTAATTTGAATCCAATTCAAATTTAATAAATATCTTTTCTTTAATGTATCTAATATACATTAATTATTTTAATATTTAATGTATCAAATACAATAAATATATTTTCACTTTTATATTTAATATATATAATATATTAAATATTAATTTGAACATTTCAAATTAAATATTAATTTGAACACTTCAAATTAAATATTAATTTGAACATTCCAAATTTTTCTTTCAACTAAATTGATCTTTAGTGTTACTATGAGCTAGCAAATGGACCTACAGATTATAAGCTCTAATGATACAAAGTTAATTAATTAAACTCTTTAATTAATCAATTTTTATTCATTAACTCTAGGGTCACTCTACTATAGACCTAAAGTTGCACTCTTATGCACTGTAGGACCAGTTGTGTCCATTGATATAATCACTACATGCAAGTCGATCTTTCACGAGTTGTTCGTAATTATAGCTGGGTCAAAAGTCAGTTTTACCCCTGTAATTACATCTTGCACCTTAAGTACCATTGATCCTCTAATGAACAATTTGTTTATAATCCAACCATAAACTAAATCCATCTTGGGCCAGTGAGAGGGTGGGGCCCCATTGTTCAAGTCTTGAAATCAGCACTTAAGGGAACTACTTATCTACTTACCCTATAAGGGTATGAGTGAATTCTATCTTATGAGATTATGTTCCCAACTCGCTATTTGGTCAAGTCTCCAAAATGGTAGGCTTATTGAATCGGTAATAAAAGCCCCTCTCACCCATGCAAATCAAAGGACAAGCCCTCACAGGCAGGAGTTCATAACTCACTCAGGATTAAGATCGAGTCGCATATGATCATCCTGATGAAATATTAATCTTCTCAATTAACAGATTTATAAAGAGACATTAAATATTTCATGGTCCAGTCTTATACAAACTCATTGTATTAGATACCCCCACTCACATGTCTCCACATGAACGATTTGGATCAAATCATTTGTAACTATTACAAAGTGAGCCGTATCAATAGTGTTACCAGGACATGCACCCAACCTTATCCATATACTATGACTCTTTAGGTTATTTCTTGAACACGATTCTCCTGTATGTCAACCACATACTATTCAAGATTACACTAATAACCTTAGATTTTTCATATAATGGATAATATTATATTGCAAATAAAATAATCAAAATTGTTATTAATTATTATAAATAATTAATTATGAGGCTTTAGGGCATAAATCCCAACACTTGTCTCAATTCGTTGTTTGGCAATTTTAAATTTCGAAGTTCGTCCACTAAAGCGTTGTTCGTCGTGTTTGAATCAAAATGGACCAAACTTGTGTCTATTTAAGGTTTGACTAGTAAGAAAGTAGAACTTCGTCCCCCTAAAGCATTGTTCGTATGTTTGGATAAAAATGGACCAAACTTGCCTCCATTCGACGTTTCGAGAGTTAGAAACCTAAAGTTCGTCCCCTAAAGCAGTGTTCCTCATGTTTGGATTAAAATGGACCAAACTTGTCTCCATTCAAGGTTTGGCGATTTTAAAACAAGAAGTTCGTCACCTAAAGTGTTGTTCGTCGTGTTTGAATCAAAATGGACCAAACTTGTGTCTATTTGAGTTTTGGCGAGTAAGAAACCAGAACTTCGTCCCCCTAAAGCGTTGTTCATCATGTTTGGATCAAAACTGACCAAACTTGCCTCCATTTGACGTTTTGCGAGGTAGAAACAAGAAGTTCGACCCCTACAACGTCGTTCGTCGTGTTTGTATTAAAATTGACCAAACTTGTCTCCATTCGAGGTTTTTTGATATTAAAACCAGAAGTTGATGACCTAAAGACTAATTCGTCATGTTTGAATCAAAAGGGACCAAAATTGTGTCTATTTGAGGTTTAAAGAGTAAGAAAGCAGAACTTCGCCTCCCTAAAGCGTTGTTCGTCATGTTTGGATCAAGATGGACAAAACTTGCCTCCATTCAACGTTTTGCGAGGTAGAAACCCGAAGTTTGTCCCCTCAACATTGTTCGTCATGTTTGGATCAAAATGGACCAAACTTGTCTCATTCGAGGTTTTGCGATTTTTAAACTTGAATTTCATCCCCTAAAGCGTTGTTCGTCATGTTTGAATCAGAATGAATAAAACTTGCCTCCATTTGACGTTTTGCGAGGTAGAAACAAAAAGTTCGTCATGCTTGTGTTAAAATTGACTAAACTTCTCACCATTCGAGGTTTTTCGATATTAAAATTGGACGTTCATCCATTAAAGCGTTGTTCATCGTGTTTGAATCAAAAGGGACAAAACTTGTGTCTATTTGAGCTTTGGCGAGTAAGAAAGCGGAACTTTGTCCCACTAAATCGTTTTTTGTCATGTTTGGATCAAGATAGACAAAACTTGCCTCCATTTGAAGTTTTGCGAGTTAGACACCCGAGGTTTGTCCCCTAAGCGTTGTTCGTCAAGTTTGTATTAAAATGGACCAAACTTGTCTTCATTTGTTGTTTGGCAATTTTAAATTCATTGTTTGGCTAGTTAGAAACCAACAGGTCATCCCTTAAAGCGTTGTTCATCATGTTAGGATTAAAATGGACAAAACTTGTCTCCATTCGATGTATGGCAATTTTAAAACCAGAAGTTGACGCCCTAAAGCGTTGTTCGTCGTGTTTGAATCAAAATGCACCAATCTTGTTTCTATTTGAGGTTTGGCGAGTAAGAAAGCAGAACGTCGTCCCCTTAAAGCGTTGTTCGTCATGTTTGGATCAAAATGGACCAAACTTGCCTCCATTCGACGTTTCGCGAGCTAGAAACAAGAAGTTCGTCCCATAAAATGTTGTTTGTCATGTTTGTATTAAATGGACCAAACTTGTCTCAATTTGAGCTTTGGAGATTTTAAAACCAGAAGTTGACGCCTAAAGCATTGTTCATCGTGTTTGAATCAAAATGAACCAAACTTGTGTCTATTTGAGTTTTGGCGAGTAAGAAACCAAAACTTCATCCCCCTAAAGCGTTGTTCAACATGTTTGGATAAAAAATGACCAAACTTACCTCCATTTGACGTTTCGCGAGGTAGAAACAAGAAGTTCATCCCTTAAAGCGTTGTTCGTCATGTTTGTATTAAAATTGACCAAACTTGCCTCCATTCGAGGTTTTTCGATATTAAAACCAGAAGTTGACGCCCTAAAGAGTAGTTTGTCGTGTTTGAATCAAAAAGGACCAAACTTGTGTCTATTTGAGCTTTAATGAGTAAGAAAGCAGAACTTTGTCCCCCTAAAGCATTGTTCATCATGTTTGGATCAAGATGAACAAAACATGCGTCTACTCGACGTTTTACGAGATAGAAACCCGAAGTTCATCCCCTCAGCGTTGTTCGTCATGTTTGGATTAAAATAGACCAAACTTGTCTCATTCGAGGTTTTGAGATTTTAAAACTTGAACTTTGTCCCCTAAAGCGTTTTTCGACGTGTTTGAATCAAAATGGACTAAACTTGTGTCTATTTGAGGTTTGGCGAGTAAGAAACTAGAACTTCGTCCCCCAAAGCGTTGTTCATCATGTTTGGATCAAAATTGACCAAACTTGCCTCCATTTGACATTTCGCGAGGTAGAAACAAGATGTTCGTCCCCTAAAGCGTTGTTCGTCGTGTTTGAATCAAAATGGACCAAACTTGTGTCTATTTGAGTTTTGGCAAGAAAGAAAGTAGAACTTCATCCCCCTAGAGCGTTGTTCGACATGTTTGGATCAAGATGGACAAAACTTGCCTCCATTCGATGTTTCGCAAGTTAGAAACCCGAAGTTCGTCCCCTACGCGTTGTTCATCATGTTTGGATTAAAATGGACCAAACTTGTCTCATTCAAGATTTTGCGATTTTTAAAACTGAAGTTCGTCCCCTAAAGCATTGTTTGTCGTGTTTGAATCAAAATCGACCAAACTTGTGTCTATTTGAGGTTTGCAAGTAAGAAAGCAGAACTTCCTCCCTTTAAAACGTCGTTCGTCATGTTTGGATCAAAATGAAACAAACTTGCCTCCAGTTGATGTTTCACGAACCAGAAACAAGAAGTTCATCCACTAAAGTGTTGTTCGTCATGTTTGGATTAAAATGGACCAACCTTGTCACCATTCGAGGTTTGGCAATTTTAAAACCAGAAGTGACGCCCTAAAGCGTTGTTTGTCATGTTTGAATCAAAATGGACCAAACTTGTGTCTATTTGAGGTTTGGAGAGTAAGAAAGAAGAATTTCATCCCACTAAAGTGTTGTTCACCATGTTTTGATCAAGATGGACAAAACTTGCCTCCATTCGACGTTTCGCAAGTAAAAAACCCGAAGTTCGTCCTCTAAGCATTGTTCGTCATGTTTGGATTAAAATGGACCAAACTTGTCTCATTTGAGGTTTTGCGATTTTTAAACCTGAAGTTTGTCCCCTAAAGCGTTGTTCATCGTGTTTGAATCAAAATGGAGCAAACTTGTGTCTATTTGAGGTTTGATGAGTAAAAAAGCAGAACTTCGCCCCCTTAAGTGTTGTTTTTCATGTTTGGATCAAGATGGACCAAACTAGCCTCCATTCGACGTTTCGAGAGTTAGAAACCAAAAGTTTGTCCCCTAAAGCGTTGTTCGTCATGTTTGGATTAAAATGGATCAAACTTGTCTCCATTCGAGGTTTGGAGAATTCGAAAACAAGAACTTCGTCTGGTAAAATGTTGTTCATCGTGTTCGAATCAAAATGGACCAAACATGTGTCTATTCGAGGTTTGGCGAGTAAGAAAGCAGAACTTCGTCCCCTTAAAACGTTGTTCGTCATTTTTGGATTAAGATGTACCGAACTTGCCTCCATTCGACGTTTCGAGAGTTAGAAACAAGAAGTTTGTCCCCTAAAGCGTTGTTCGCCATGTTTGGATTAAAATGAACGAAACTTGTCTCCATTCGACGTATGGCGATTTGAAAATTAGATGTTCGTCCCCTAAAGTGTTGTTCGGTGTGTTTGAATCAAAATGGACCAAACATGTGTCTATTTGGCGAGTATGAAAGAAAAACTTCGTCCCCCTAAAGTGTTGTTCGTCATTTTTGGATCAAGATGTACCAAACCTGCCTCCATTTGACTTTTCAAGAGTTAGAAACTAGAATTTTGTCCCCTTAAGCGTCGTTCATCATGTTTGCATTAAAATGGACCAAACGTTTCTCCATTCGATTTGAAAATCACAAGTTCGGTTCGTCGTGTTTGAATGAAAATGAACCAAACATGTGTCTATTCCAAGTTTGGCGAGTATGAAAGCAGAACTTCTTCCCTTAAAGCGTTGTTCGTCATTTTTGGATCAAGATGGACCAAACTTGCCTCCATTCGACGTTTCGCGAATTAGAAACCAGAAGTTCATCCCCTAAAGCGTTGTTCGTCATGTTTGGATTAAAATGGATAAAACTTGTCTCTATTTCAGGTTTGGCAATTTGAATACCAGAACTTTGTCCCTTAAAGCATTTTTCGTCGTGTTTGAATCAAAATGTACCAAACTTGTGGCTATATGAGGTTTGGCGAGTAAGAAAGCAGAACATCGTCCCGCTAAAGGGTTGTTCGCCATGTTTGGATCAAGATGGACCAAACTTGCCTCCATATGACATTTCACGAGTTAGAAACCAGAAGTTCATCCCCATAAAGTGTTGTTCTTCATGTTTGGATGAAAATGGACCAAACTTGTCTCCATTCGAGTTTTGGCGATTTGAAATCCAAAACTTTGTCCCCTAAAGCGTTGTTTATTGTGTTTCAATAAAAATGGACCAAACTTGTGTCTATTTGAGGTTTGGCGAGTAAGAAAGCAGAACTTCGTTCCCCTTAAGCATTGTTCTTCATGTTTGGATCAAGATGGGCCAAACTTGCCACCATTCGACGTTTTGAGAGTTAGAAACCAGAAGTTTGCCCCTAAAGCGTTGTTCGTCATGTTTGGATTAAAATGGACCAAACTTGTCTCCATTCGAGGTTTGGCAATCTGAAAACAAGAACTTCATCCTGTAAAGCGTTGTTCGTCGTGTTTGAATCAAAATGGACCAAACATGTGTCTATTTGAGGTTTGGCGAATAAAAAAAGAAGAACTTTGTCCCCCTAAAGCGTTGTTCGTCATTTTTGGATCAAGATGCACCAAACTTGCCTCCATTCGACGTTTCGAGAGTTAGAAACAAGAAGTTCGTCCCCTAAAGCGTTGTTCTTCATGTTTGGTCTAAAATGGACCAAACTTGTCTCTTTCGACGTATGGCGATTTGAAAATTAGATGTTTGTCCCGTAAAGTATTGTTCATCGTGTTTGAATCAAAATGGACCAAACATGTGTCTATTAGAGGTTTGGCGAGTAAGAAAGCAGAATTTCGTCCCTCTAAAGAGTTGTTCGTCATTTTGGATCAAGATGTATCAAACCTGCCTCCATTCGATGTTTCGAGAGTTAGAAACCAGAAGTTCGTCCCCTAAAGCGTTGTTCGTAATGTTTGGATTAAAATGGACCAAACTTGTCTCCATTCGACGTATGGCAATTTGAAAATCAGATGTTCTTCCCCTAAAGCATTGTTCACCGTGTTTGAATAAAAAATGACCAAACTTATGTCTATTTGAGGTTTGGCGAATAAAAAGGCAGAGTTCGTCGCCTAAAGCATTGTTCGCATGTTTGGATCCAGGTGGACCAAACTTGCCTCCATTCGACGTTTCGAGAGTTAGGATGTAAGCCCTAAACTCTCTTTTGATCATATTGTGCTCATATATGATGTTTTGACATATGCAAATTGATATAGGTTGCACTAAAAGATGTCGAGATGGGATTTGGGAATCTTTTGGATTGGGAACTATAATGTGTATAAAGCTTCATAAGGAGATAGGTAAGCCATTGAATAAGCATATTAAGAGTTGAATTGAAGTAAGTTAAGGTCATTAACAAGTTGGATAAATTTTAGGTGCATTATGTATTGAATGAAAGTTCTTATTTCTCACAAACTTAAGTAAAGTTGGCTAAATGTGTTAGGTGAATTTATTGGCTTGTTTTGGTGTTTTAAAAAAAGGGGATTAAGATGTAAATGAGGAAGTAGGAGCTGGCAAAAATTTGTGGAGCCACGGATTTGTCTTTGGCAAGTAGGTGCTGTCCAGCTGGAAGCTTTTGGATGAGGATCAACTTCAAACAGCCATATCTCTTAATTTACTGCACCACATTCGATGATTTTTGAGTCAAAATCTCATAAATTGAGTGTAGAATACTACAGTGGGCGGCTGTTTTGAAAATACGAAGAGGAAGGAGGTGAAAATTGCAGAAAACCGAGAGGTGTTCACAGTTCTCGGGTAGCAGAACAGTGTGAAGAAATAAGTTTCTTTTGAGCTCTTGAGGAGGAATTAGAAGCTGAAAATTTGAGGTAAGTAAGATAAGATGTTTTAATTGAGGTTTATCAAAAAATATTAGGTGGTTGTTTTGCTAAATTTTGAGGAACCCAAGCTGAAAGTTGAACCTGAAATTTTAGGTGCAAGAAAAAAAAAACTGCTAGCAAGAAAATGTGAAGAAATCAGTTTCTTTTGAGCTCTTGAGGAGGAATTAGAAGCTGAAACTTTGAGGTAAGTAAGTTAAGATGTTGTACTTGAAGTTTATCAAAAAATATTAGGTGGTTGTTTTGCTAAATTTTAAGGAACCCAAGCTGAAAGTTGAACCTGGAATTTTAGGTGCAAGAAAAAAAAAACTGCTAGCAAGAGATTGAAGGAGATGTGCTTCCATTTCTATATACCTTACACCCAAGTGCGTATGGTTATTATGAATTGAGTTATGGGACTGAATTAGATATGTTTTTAAGGTGTATAAGGAAAGGAATTAATGTTGTTAATTTCTTTTTCAGGGCAAACGGAGATAGGAATAGCTTATAATCCTTGGAACCCTTTTGGTGATTGTGAGTGACTCTATTTTAGAACTATGCTTGACCTTTGTTTCTCTTCAAAAGCATAAATGTTGATCATTGAAACATGCTTGACTTACTTTTGTATATTTTTCATGGAGCTTTTAATAGAATCTCATTGATGAAACTTAAGCATGATTTGAATTAGTTTGTAACTACACATTCAAGCATGGAAACTAAATTATGGAAGTATGACTTCCTTTAGAAAATGCCTTGTGTAAATCCACTTGGAAACATGTTTAGAAAGGAAAAGTGCAAATGTTGAGAATTTGTTGTTTGTGTTATCAAAACATGATTTCCAAGGTAATTAAAGTATGCCCCGGTATGTTGTTAACCCCCAGTACTGAAGGACATTGAGAAGGTACTTGGGAGGGAGGAATCATGATTTCCGATACTGAAGGACAAAGAGAAGGTATTCGGGTAGTAACTGGTCTAACCCCAATACTGAAGGACATAGAGAAGGTATTAGGGAAGACCAGTGTGTTCAATGGCATTCCACGTGCACGTGAGAGAGGAATGAACGTTGTTGGTATAAAGATGACTCTACCACAGCTAAGGTTCGAAAGTGGTATCATGTTATGAGTTTTATTGTTATGAGCTTCTACGCTTTTGAAATGTCTATTCTTCAGTATGGTACTACATTATAAGTTTCTATGCTATACATAATGTGGTGACTTAAACCTGTAAATGGGTAGCATGGTTTGATTATGCTTACAAATAAGTGATAAGTTATCTCTAACTTATAGCTTGTCCATCATTATGCTTCACCTTTGAGCTTATAATGTTTTTAAGATAGACACTCACTGGGCTTCCCAGCTCACGTTTTCATTATGATTTCTTTTCCCAGGTAGCAGACGAGTTCCTGGTGCTTAGCCTTGACAAGACCTATTTGCCACCACGCCGTTTTAGCTCCTTGTATATACACTTTCTTATGTATATAGTTTGTAGTAAAAGCATTTTAGCGGGGTTGTAATAACTATAAAATGTTATGACTTGTTAAAGAACATAGTACTGAAAGTGAATGTGTCTTGCTCATATGTGTATTTGAGCGTTTCAAACTTACTTGTTCAAACGTGTTGTGTTGCCTTCATTTTAAGGTATATGTTAGGATGGTCAGGCAGAGCTAGTAAGAGGGTTGATTGTCTATGTCTTTACATCTCTTCCTAGGTTAGGCAAGTAAGCTGGGAAGGGGTGTGACATAGGAACCAGAAGTTCGTCCCCTAAAGCGTTGTTCATCATGTTATGATTAAAATGGACCAATCTTGTCTCCATTCGAGGTTTAGCGATTGGAAAATCACAAGTTCGTCCCCTAAAGCGTTGTTCGTCGTGTTTGAATCAAAATGGACCAAACTTGTGTCTATTGGAGGTTTGGCGAGTAAAGCATTGTTCGTCATGTTTAGATAAAGATGGACCAAACTTGCATCCATTTGACGTTTCGCGAGTTAGAAATCAGAAGTTCGTCCCCATAAAGCATTGTTTGTCATGTTTGGATTAAAATGGACCAAACTTGTCTCCATTTGAGGTTTGGTGATCTGAATATCAGAACTTTGTCCCTTAAAGCTTTTTTCGTCATGTTTAAATCAAAATGGACCAAGCTTGTGTGTATTTGAGGTTTGACGAGTAAGAAAGCCGAACTTCATCTCGCTCAAGCGTTTTTCGTCATGTTTGGATCAAGATGGACCAAACTTGTCCATTCGACATTTCGAGAGCTAGAAACCAAAAGTTTGTCGCCTAATGCGTTGTTAGTCATGTTTGGATTAAGATGGACCAAACTTGCCTCCATTCGACATTTCGAGAGTTAGAAACCAGAAGTTTGTCTCCTAAAGTGTTGTTAGTAATGTTTGGAGCAAATTGCACCAAACTTGTCTTCATTTGAGGTTTGGCGATTTGAAAACCAAAACTTCGTCCCCTACAGCGTTGCTCATAGTGTTTCCATCAAAATGGACCAAACTTGTGTCTATTTGAGTTTTGGTGAGTAAGAAAGCAGAACTTCGTCCCCCTAAAATGTTGTTCGTCATGTTTGGATTAAGAAGGACCTGACTTGCCTCCATTCGACGTTTCGAGAGTTAGAAACCAGAAGTTCGTCCCCTAAAGCATTGTTAGTCATGTTTGGAGCAAAATGCACCAAACTTGTCTCCATTTGAGGTTTGGCGATTTGAAAACCAGAACTTTGTCCCGTAAAGAGTTTTTCGTCGTGTTTGAAACAAAATGGACGAAACTTGTGTCCATTTGAGGTTTGGATAGTAAGAAAGCAGAACTTCGTCCCGCTAAAGCATTGTTCGTCATGTTTGGATCAAGATGGACTAAACTTGCCTCCATTCAACTTTTCGAGAGTTAGAAACCAGAATTTCATCCCCTAAAGCGTTGTTCGTCATGTTTGGATTAAAATTGACAAAGCTTGTCTCCATTTGAGGTTTGGGGATTTGTATACCAGAACTTTGTCCCTTAAAGCATTTTTCGTCGTGTTTGAATCAAAATGTATCAAACTTGTGGCTGTATGAGGTTTGGCGAGTAAGAAAACAAAACTTCGTCCCGCTAAAGAGTTGTTCCTCATGTTTGGATCAAGATGGAACAAACTTGCCCCATTCGACGTTTCGAGAGTTAGAACCTAGAAGTTCGTCCCCTAAAGCATTGTTCGTCATGTTTGGATTAAAATTTTAAAAACTTGTCTCTATTTGTGGTTTGGCGATTTGAATACCAGAACTTTGTCTCTTAAAGCGTTTTTCGTCGTGTTTGAATCAAAATGGTCCAAACTTGTGGCTATATGAGGTTTCGCGAGTAAGAAAGCAGAACATCGTCCCGCTAAAGGGTTGTTCGTCATGTTTGTATCAAGATGGACCAAACTTGCCTCCATTTGATGTTTCGCGAGTTAGAAACCAGAAGTTCGTCCCCATAAAGCGTTGTTCGTCATGTTTGAATTAAAATGGGCCAAACTTGTCTCCATTCGAGGTTTGGCGATTTGAAATCCAAAACTTTGTCCCCTAAAGCATTGTTTATTTTGTTTCAATAAAAATGGACCAAGCTTGTGTCTATTTGCGGTTTGGCGAGTAAGAAAGAAGAACTTTGTTCCGCTAAAGCATTGTTCGTCATGTTTTGATCAAGGTGGACCAAACTTGCCTCCATTCGACGTTTTGAGAGTTAGAAACAAGAAGTTCATCCCCTAAAGCGTTGTTCGTCATGTTTGGATTAAAATGGACAAAACATGTCTCCATTTGAGGTTTGGGGATTTCAATACCAAAACTTTCTCCCTTAAAGCGTTTTTCGTCGTGTTTGAATCAAAATGTACCAAACTTGTGGCTGTATGAGGTTTGGCGAGTAAGAAAACAGAACTTCATTTCGCTAAAGAGTTATTCGACATGTTTGGATCAAGATGGACCAAACTTGCCTCCATTCGACGTTTCGAGAGTTAGAAACCAGAAGTTTGTCCCGTAAAGCGTTGTTCGTCATGTTTGGAATAAAATGGCAAAACTTGTCTCCATTCGAGGTTTGGCGATTTTGAATGCCAGAACTTTGTCTCCTAAAGTGTTGTTTATTGTGGTTCAATAAAAATGGACCAAACTTGTGTCTATTTTAAGGTTTGGCGAGTAAGAAAGCAGAACTTCGTCCCCCTAAAATGTTGTTCGTCATGTTTGGATTAAGATGGACCAAACTTGCCTCCATTCGACGTTTCGAGAGTTAGAAACATAAGGTTTGTCCCCTAAAGCGTTGTTAGCATGTTTGGAGAAAAATGCACCAAACTTGTCTCCATTTGAGGTTTGGCGATTTGAAAACCAGAACTTTGTCCCGTAAAGAGTTTTTTGTTGTGTTTGAATAAAAATGGACGAAACTTGTGTCTATTTGAGGTTTGGTGAGTAAGAAAGCAGAACTTCGTCCCGCTAAAGCTTTGTTCATCATGTTTGGATCAAGATGGACAAAACTTGCCTCCATTTGACGTTTCGCGAGTTAGACACTAGAAGTTCGTCCCCTAAAGTGTTGTTCGTCATGCTTGAATTAAAATGGACCAAACTTGTGTCCATCTGTGGTTTGGCTATTTGAAAACCAAAACTTCGTCCCCTAAAGTGTTGTTCATCGTGTGTCAATCAAAATGGACGAAACTTGTGTCTCTTTGAGGTTTGGTGAGTAAAGCAGAACATCGTCCCCCTAAAATGTTGTTTGTCATGTTTGGATTAAGATGGACCAAACTTGCGTCCATTCGACGTTTCGAGAGTTAGAAACCAGAAATTTGTCTCCTAAAGCTTTGTTAGTCATGTTTGGAGGAAAATTCACCAAACTTGTCTCCATTTGAGGTTTGGTGATTTGAAAACTAGAACTTTGTCCCTTAAAGAGTTTTTCGTTGTGTTTGAATCAAAATGGACCAAACTAGTGTCTATTTGAGGTATGGCAAGTAAGAATGCAGAACTTCATCTCGCTAAAGCGTTGCTTGTCATCTTTGGATCAAGATGGACAAAACTTCCCTCCATTTGACTATTGGCGAGTTAGCACCAAGAAGTTCGTCCCCTAAAGTGTTGTTCGTCATGCTTGGATTAAAATAGACCAAACTTGTGTCCATCTATGGTCTGGCGATTTGAAAACCAAAACTTCGTCCCCTAAAGCGTTGTTCATCGTGTTTCAATCAAAATGGACAAAACTTGTGTCTCTTTGAGGTTTGGTGAGAAAGAAAGCAGAACTTCGTCCCCCTAAAATGTTGTTCGTCATGTTTAGATTAGGATAGACAAAACTTGCCTCCATTCGACGTTTGGAGAGTTAGAAACTAGAGTGTGTCCCCTAAAGCATTGTTAGTCATGTTTGGATCCAAATGCACCAAACTTGGTCCATTTGAGGTTTGGCGATTTGAAAACCAGAACTTTGTCCCTTAAAGAGTTTTTCATCGTGTTTGAATCAAAATGGACCAAACTTGTGTCTATTTGAGGTTTGGCGAGTAAGAAAGCAGAACTTCATCCCGCTAAAGCGTTGTTCGTCATGTTTGGATCAAGATGGACCAAACTTGTCCATTTGACATTTCGAGAGTTAGAAACCAGAAGTTCGTCCACTAAAGCGTTGTTCGTCCTGTTTGGATTAAAACGCACAAAACTTGTCTCTATTTGAGGTTTGGAGATTTGAAAACCAGAACTTTGTCCCCTAAAGCGTTTTTCGTCGTGTTTGAATCAAAATGGACCAAACTTGTGTCTATTTGAGGTTTGGCAAGTAAGAAAGCAGAACTTCATCCCGCTAAAGCATTGTTCGTCATGTTTGGATCAAGATGGACCAAACTTGCCTCCATTCGACGTTTCGAGTGTTAGAAACCAGAAGTTCGTCCCCTAAGGCGTTGTTCATCATGTTTGGATTAAAATGGACAAAACTTGTCTCCATTTGAGGTTTGGGGATTTGAATACCAGAAATTTGTCTCTTAAAGCATTTTTAGTCGTGTTTAAATCAAAATGTACCAAACTTGTGGCTGTATGAGGTTTGGCGAGTAAGAAAACAGAACTTCGTCCCGCTAAAGAGTTGTTTGTCATGTTTGGATCAAGATGGACCAAACTTGCCTCCATTTGACGTTTCGAGAGTTAGAAACCAAAAGTTTGTCCCGTAAAGCGTTGTTCGTCATGTTTGGATTAAAATGGTAGAAACTTGTCTCCATTCGAGGTTTGGCGATTTTGAATGCCAGAACTTTGTCTACTAAAGCGTTTTTCATCGTCTTTGAATCAAAATGGACCAAACTTGTGTCGATTTGAGGTTTGGCGAGTAAGAAAGCAGAACTTCGTCCCCCTAAAGTGTTGTTCGTCATGTTTGGATCAAGATGGACAAAACTTGTCTCCATTTGACGTTTCGCGAGTTAGAAACCAGAAGTTCGTCCCCATAAAGAGTTGTTCGTCATGTTTGGATTAAAATGGACCAAACTTGTCTCCATTCGAGGTTTGGCGATTTGAAATCCAAAACTTCATCCCCTAAAGCGTTGTTTATTATGTTTCAATAAAAATGGACCAAACTTGTGTCTATTTGAGGTTTGGCGAGTAAGGAAGCAAAACTTCTTGCCCTAAAATGTTGTTAGTCATGTTTGGATAAAGATGGACAAAACTTGCCTCCATTCGACATTTCGAGAGTTAGAAACGAAAAGTTTATCCCCTAAAGCATTGTTAGTCACGTTTCGAGAAAAATACACCAATCTTGTCTCCATTTGAGGTTTGGCAATTTGAAAACCAGAACTTTGTCCCGTAAAGTGTTTTTCGTTATGTTTGAATCAAAATGGATGAAACATGTGTCTATTAGAGGTTTGGCGAGTAAGAAAGCAGAACTTCGTCCCGCTAAAGAATTGTTCGTCATGTTTGGATCAAGATGGACAAAACTTGCCTCCATTTGACGTTTCGCAGGTTAGCAAATAGAAGTTCGTCCCCTAAAGTGTTGTTCGTCATGCTTGGATTAAAATGGACCAAACTTGTGTCCATCTGTGGTTTGGAGATTTGAAAATCAAAACTTCGTCCCCTAAAGTGTTGTTCATCGTGTTTCAAGGAAAATGGACCAAACTTTTGTCTCTTTGAGGTTTGACGAGTAAGAAAGCAGAACTTCGTCCCCCTAAAATGTTGTTCGTCATGTTTGGATTAAGATGGACCCAACTTGCCTCCATTCGACCTTTCGAGAGTTAGAAACCAGAGTGTGTCCCCTAAAGCGTTGTTAGTCATGTTTGGATCAAAATGCACCAAACTTGGCTCCATTTGAAGTTTGGCGATTTGAAAACCAGAACTTTGTCCCATAAAGAGTTTTTCGTCGTGTTTGAATCAAAATGGACCAAACTTGTGTCTATTTGAGGTTTGGCAAGTAAGAAAGCAGAACTCCATCTCGCTAAATCGTTGTTCGTCATGTTTGGATGAAAATAGATCAAACTTGCCTCCATTTGACGTTTCTTGAGTTACAAACTAGAAGTACCTCGCCTAAAGCGTTGTTAGTCATGTTTGTATCAAAATGGACCAAACTTGTCTCCATTTGAGGTTTGGCGATTTGAAAACCAAAACTTTGTCGCCTAAAACGTTGTTTGACGTGTTTGAATGAAAATGGACCAAACTTGTGTCTATTTTAGGTTTGGCGAGTAAGAAAGCAGAACTTCGTCTCGCTAAAGCATTGTTCGTCATGTTAGGATCAAGATGGACCAAACTTGCCTCCATTCGACGTTTCGACAGTTAGAAACCAGAAGTTCATCCCTTAAAGCGTTGTTCGTCATGTTTGGATTAAAATGGACAAAACTTGTCTCCATTTGAGGTTTGGGGATTGGAATACCAGAACTTTATCCCTTAAAGCATTTTTTGTCGTGTTTGAAACAAAATGTTCCAAACTTGTGGTTGTATGAGGTTTGGCGTGTAAGAAAACAGAACTTCATCCTGCTAAAGAGTTGTTCGTCATCTTTGGATCAAGGTGGACCAAACTTGCCTCCATACGACGTTTCGAAAGTTAGAAACCAGAAGTTTTTCTCGTAAAGCGTTGTCAGTCATGTTTGGATTAAAATGGCAGAAACTTGTCTCCATTCGAGGTTTGGTGATTTTGAACGCCAGAACTTTGTCTCGTAATGCGTTTTTCGTCGTGTTTGAATCAAAATGGTCCAAACTTTTGTCGATTTGAGGTTTAGCAAGTAAGAAAGCAGAACTTCGTCCCCCTAAAGCGTTTATCATCATGGTTGGATCAAGATGGACCAAACTTGCCTCCATTTGACGTTTCGTGTGTTAAAAACCAGAAGTTCGCCCCAATAAAGCGTTGTTCGTCATATTTGGATTAAAATAGACCAAACTTGTCTCCATTCGAGGTTTGGGGATTTGAAATCCAAAACTTCATCCCCTAAAGCGTTGTTCATTGTGTTTCAATAAAAATGGACCAAACTTGTGTCTATTTGAGGTTTGGCGAGTAAGAAAGCAGAACTTCGTCCCCCTAAAATGTTGTTCGTCATGTTTGGATTAAGATGGACAAAACTTGCCTCCATTCAACGTTTCGAGAGTTAGAAACCAGAAGTTCGTTCCTTAAAGCCTTGTTAGTCATGTTTGGAGCAAAATGCATCAAACTTGTCTCGATTTGAGGTTTGGCGATTTGAAAACCAGAACTTTGTCCCGTAAAGCGTTTTTCGTCGTGTTTGAATCAAAATAGACGAAACTTGTGTCTATCTGAGGGTTGGCGAGTAAGAAAGCAGAACTTCGTCCCGCTAAAGCATTGTTTGTCATGTTTGGATCAAGATGGACAAAACTTGCCTCCATTTGACTCTTCGTGAGTTAGCAACCAAAAGTTCGTCTCCTAAAGTGTTGTTCGTCATGCTTGGATTAAAATGGTCCAAACTTGTGTCCATCTGTGGTTTTGCGATTTCAAAACCAAAACTTCGTCCCCTAAAGCGTTGTTCATCATGTTTCAATCAAAATGGACCAAACTTGTGTCTCTTTGAGGTTTGGCATGTAAGAAAGTAGAACTTCGTCCCCCTAAAATGTTGTTCGTCATGTTTGGATTAAGATGGACCAAACTTGCCTCCATTCAACGTTTGAAGAGTTAGAAACCAGAATGTGTCCCGCTAAAGCGTTGTTAGTCATGTTTGGATCCAAATGCACCAAACTTGTCTCCATTTGAGGTTTGGCGATTTGAAAACCAGAACTTTGTCCTTTAAAGAGTTTTTCATCGTGTTTGAATCAAAATGGACCAAACTTGTGTCTATTTGAGATTTGGCGAGTAAGAAAGCAAGACTTCATCCCGCTAAAGCGTTGTTCGTCATGTTTGGATCAAGATGGACCAAACTTGTCCATTCGACATTTCGAGAGTTCGAAACCAGAAGTTCATCCCCTAAAGCGTTGTTCGTTATGTTTGGATTAAAATGCACAAAACTTGTCTCTTTTTGAGGTTTGGAGATTTGAAAACCAGAACTCTTTCCCTTAAAGCGTTTTTCGTCGTGTTTGAATCAAAATGAACCAAACTTGTGTCTATTTGAGGTTTGGCAAGTAAGAAAGCAGAGCTTCGTCCCGCTTAAGCGTCGTTCGTCATGTTTGGATCAACATAAACCAAACTTTCCTCCATTTGACGTTTCGCGAGTTAGAAACCAGAAGTTCGTCACCTAAAGCGTTGTTAGTGATGTTTGTATCAAAAAGGACCAAACTTGTCTCCATTTGAGGTTTGGCAATTTGAAAACTAGAACTTTGTCCCCTAAAACGTTGTTCGTCGTGTTTGAATCAAAATGGACCAAACTTGTGTCTATTTTAGGTTTGGCGAGTAAGAAAGCAGAACATCGTCCCCCTAAAGCATTGTTCGTCATGTTTGGATCAAGATGGACCAAACTTGTCCATTCGACCTTTCGAGAGCTAGATACAAGAATTTTGTTGCCTAAACCGATGTTAGTCATGTTTGGATCAAAATGGACTAAACTTGTCTCCATTTGAGGTTTGGCGATTTGAAAACCAGAACTTTGTCCCCTAAAGCGTTGTTCCACGTGTTTGAATCAAAATGGACTAAACTTGTGTTTATTTGAGGTTAGGCGAGTAAGAAAGTAGAACTTCGTCCCGCTAAAGCGTTGTTCATCATGTTTGGATCAAGATGGACCAAACTTGCCTCCATTCGACGTTTCGAGAGTTAGAAACTAGAAGTTCGTCCCCTAAAGCATTGTTCATTATGTTTGGATTAAAATGGACTAAACTTGTCTCCATTTGAGGTTTGGCGAGTTGAAAACAAGACCTTTGTCCTCTAAGGCGTTTTTCGTCGTGTTTGAAACAAAATGGACCAAACTTGTGTCTATATGAGGTTTGGCGAGTAAGAAAGCAGAACTTCATTCCGCTAAAGCGTTGTTCGTCATGTTTGGATAAAGATGGACCAAACTTGTCCTTTCGACATTTCGAGAGTTAGAAACAAGAAGTTTGTCCCCTAAAGCGTTGTTAGTCATGTTTGGATCAAAATGGACCAAACTTGTCTCCATCTGAGGTTTGGGGATTTGAAAACTTGAACTTTGTCCCCTAAAGCGTTGTTCGTCGTGTTTGAATCAAAATGGACCAAACTTTTGTGTATTTGAGGTTTGGCGAGTAAGAAAAAAGAACTACGTCCCCTAAAGCGTTGTTCGTAATGTTTGGATCATGATGGACCAAACATTCCTCCATTTGACGTTTCGCGAGTTAGAAGCCTGAAGTTTATCCCCTAAAGCGTTGTTCGTCATGTTTGGATCAAGACAGACCAAACTTGCCTCCATATGACGTTTTGAGAGTTAGAACAAGAAATTCGTACCCTATAGTGTTGTTCGTTGTGTTTGAATCAAAATGGACCAAACTTGTGTCTATTTGAGGTTTGGGGAGTAAGAAAGCAGATCTTCGTCCCGCTAAAGCGTTGTTTGTCATGTTTGGATCAAGATGGGCCAAACTTGCATCCATTTGACGTTTTGAGAGATAGAAACCAAAAGTTCGTCCCCTAAAGCGTTGTTCGTCATGTTTGGATTAAAATGGAAAAAAAACTTGTCTCCATTTGAGGTTTGGCGATTGGAATACCAGAACTTTGTCCCTTAAAGAGTTTTTCGTCGTGTTTGAATCAAAACGTACCAAACTTGTGGCTATTTGAGGTTTGGCGAGTAAGAAAGCAGAACTTCGTCCTGCTAAAGGGTTGTTCGTCATATTTGGATCAAGATGGACCAAACTTGCCTCCATTTGACGTTTCACGAGTTAGAAACCAGAAGTTCGTCCCCTAAAGCGTTGTTCGTCATGTTTGGATTAAAATGGACCAAACTTGTCTCCATTCGAGGTTTGGCGATTTGAAATCCAAAACTTCGTCCCCTAAAGCGTTGTTCATGGTGATTCAATAAAAATGGACCAAACTTGTGACTATTTGAGGTTTGGCGAGTAAGAAAGCAGAACTTCGTCACCCTAAAATGTTTTTCGTCATGTTTGGATTAAGAAGGACCAAACGTGCCTCCATTCGACGTTTCGAGAGTTAGAAACCAGAAGTTGGTCCCCTAAAGCGTTGTTAGTCATGTTTGGGGGAAAATGCACCAAAGATGTCTCCATTTGAGGTTTGGCGATTTGAAAACAAGAACTTTGTCCTGTAGGAAGTTTTTCGTCGAGTTTGAATCAAAATGGACGAAACTTGTGTCTATTTGAGGTTTGGCGAGTAAGAAAGCAGAACTTCGTCCCGATAAAGCGTTGTTCATCATGTTTGGATCAAGATGAAACAAACTTGCCTCCATTTGACGTTTCACGAGTTAGAAACCACAAGTTCGTCCCCAAAAGCGTTGTTCTTCATGTTTGGATTAAAGTGGACCAAACTTGTCTCCATCCGAGGTTTGGCGATTTGAAAACCAAAACTTCGTCCCCTAAAGCGTTGTTCACCGTGTTTCAATCAAAATGGACCAAACTATGCCTCTTTGAGGTTTGGTGCGTAAGAAAGTAGAACTTTGTCCCCCTAAAATGTTGTTAGTCATATTTAGATTAAGATGGACCAAACTGTCCTCCATTCGACGTTTCGAGTGTTAGAAACAAGAAGTTTGTCCCCTAAAGCGTTGTTAGTCATGTTTTGATCAAAATGTACCAAACTTGTCTCCATTTGAGGTTTGGCGATTTGAAAACTAGAACTTTGTCCCCTGAAGAGTTTTTCATCGTGTTTGAATCAAAATGGACGAAACTTGTGTCTATTTGAGGTTTGGCGAGTAAGAAAGCAGAACTTCGTCCTGCTAAAGCGTTGTTTGTCATGTTTGGATCAAGATGTACCAAACTTGCCTCCATTTGACGTTTGGCGAGTTACCAACCGGAAGTTCATCACCTAAAGCGTTGTTCGTCATGTTTGGATTAAAATGGACAAAACTTGTCTCCATCCCAGATTTGGCGATTTGAAAACCAAAACTTCATCTTCTAAAGCGTTGTTCATCGTGTTTCAATCAAAATGGACCAAACTTGTGTCTCTTTGAGGTTTGGCGAGTAAAAAAGCAGAAGTTTCTCCCGCTAAAGCGTTGTTCGTCATGTTTGGATCAAGATGGACCAAACTTGCCTCTATTTGACGTTTCGAGAGTTAGAAACCAGAAGTTCGTCACCTAAAGCGTTGTTAGTCACGTTTGGATCAAAATGAAACAAAGTTGTCTCCATTTGAGGTTTGGCGATTTGGAAACTTTAACTTTGTCACCTAAAGCGTTTTTTGTCGAATTTGAATCAAAATGGACGAAACTTGTGTCTATTTGAGGTTTGGCGAGTAAGAAAGCAGAACTTCGTCCCGCTAAGACATTGTTCATCATGTTTGGATCAAGATGGACAAAACTTGCCTCCATTTGACGTTTCGAGAGTTAGAAACCAGAACTTCATCGCCTAAAGCGTTGTTCGTTATGTTTGGATTAAAATGGACAAAACTTGTCTCCTTTCGAGGTTTGGCAATTTGAATACCAGAACTTTGTCCCCTAAAGCGTTTTTTATCGTGTTTGAATCAAAATGGACCAAACTTGTGTCTATTTGAGGTTTGGCGAGTAAGAAAGCCGAACTTTGTCCCGCTAAAGCGTTGTTCGTCATGTTTGGATTAAGATGCACCAAACTTGCCTCCATTCGACGTTTCGAGAATTAAAAACTAGAAGTTCGTCCCCTAAATTGTTGTTCGTCATGTTTGGATTAAAATGGACAAAACTTTTCTCCTTTTCGAGGTTTGGCAATTTGAATACCAGAACTTTGTCCCCTAAAGCGTTTTTTATCGTGTTTGAATCAAAATGGACCAAACTTGTGTCTATTTGAGGTTTGGAGAGTAAGAAAGTCGAACTTCGTCCCTCTAAAGCGTTGTTCGTCATGTTTGGATTAAGATGCACCAAACTTGCCTCCATTCGACATTTCGAGAGTTAGAAAGTAGAAGTTCGTCCCCTAAAGCGTTGTTCGTCATGTTCGGATTAAAATGGACAAAACTTGTCTCCATTTGAGGTTTGGCGATTTGAATACCTAAACTTTGTCCTTTAAAGCGTTTTTCGTTCTGTTTGAATCAAAATGTACCAAACTAGTGGCTATAGGAGGTTTTGCGAGTAAGAAAGCAGAACTTCGTCCCGCTAAAGAGTTGTTCGTCATGTTTGGATCAAGATGGACCAAACTTGCCTCCATTCGACAATTTGAAAGTTAGAAACCAGAAGTTTGTGCCCTAAAGTGTTGTTCGTCATCTTTGTATTAAAATGGACCACACTTGTCTCCATTTCAGGTTTGGAAATTTGAAAACCATAACTTTGTCCCCTAAAGAATTGTTTGTCGTGTTTGAATCAAAATGGACCAAACTTGTGTCTCTTTGAGGTTTGGCGAGTAAGAAAGCAGAACTTCGTCCCGCTAAAGCGTGGTTCGTCATCTTTGGATTAAGATGGACGAAACTTGCCTCCATTCGACTTTTCGAGAGTTAGATAGCAGTAGTTTGTGCCCTAAAGCATTGTTCGTCATGTTTGTATTAAAATAGACCAAACTTGTCTCCATTCGAAGTTTGTCAATTTCAAAACCAGAACTTTATCCCCTAAAGCATTGTTCGTCTTGTATGAATCAAAATGAACAAAACTTGTGTCTATTTGATGTTTGGCAAGTAAGAAAGCAGAACTTCGTCCCGTTATAGCGTTGTTCGTCATGTTTGGTTTAAAATTGTCATAACTTGCCTCCATTCGACGTTGTGAGAGGAAGAAACCAGAAGTTCTTGCCCTAAAGCGTCGTTCATCATTTTTGTATTTAAATGGAACAAACTTGCCTCCTCCATTTGAGGTTTGGCAATTTGAAAACTAGAACTTTGCCCTTAAAGCATTTTTCGTCATGTTTTAAACAAAATGGACCAAACTTGTGTCTATTTGAGGTTTGGCAAGTAAGAAAGCAGAACTTCGTCCTGCTAATGCGTAGTTCATCATGTTTGGATCAAGATGGACAAACTTTGCCTCCCTTCGACGTTCTCAGAGTTAGAAACAATAAGTTCGTCCCTTAAAGCGTTGTTTGTCATGTTTGGATTGAAATGGACCAAACTTGTCTCCATTTGAGGTTTGGCAATTTGAAAACCAGACGTTTGTCCCCCTAAAGCGTTGTTCGTCGTGTTTGAATGAAAATGGACCAAATTTGTGTCTATTTAAGGTTTGGCGAGTAAGAAAGAAGAACTTCGTCCTGCTAAAGCGTTGTTCCTCATGTTTGAATTAAGATGGACCAAACTTGCCTCCATTTGATGTTTAGACAGTTAGAAACCAGAAGTTCATCCCCTAACGTGTTATTCGTCATGTTTGGATTAAAATTGACCAAACTTGTTTCCATTCGAGGTTTGGCTATTTGAAAACCAGAACTTTGTCCCCTAAAGCATTGTTCGTCGTGTTTGAATCAAAATGAACCAAACTTGTGTCTATTTGAGGTTTGGCGAGTAAGAAAGAAAAACTTCGTTCCGCTAAAGCGCTATTCGTCATGTTTGGATTAAATGGACCAAACTTGCCTCCATTCGACGTTTCGAGAGTTAGAAACCAAAAGTTCATCCCCTAAAGCATTGTTCGTCTTGTTTGGATTAAAATGGACCAAACTTGTCTCCATTCGAGGTTTGTCAATTTGAAAACAAGAACTTTGTTCCCTAAATCATTCTTCGTCGTGTTTCAATAAAATTGGACCAAACTTGTGTCTATTTGATGTTTGGCGAGTAAAAAAGCAGAACTTCATACTGCTAAAGCGTTGTTCGTCATGTTTGGATTAAGATGGACCTAACTTGCCTCCATTCGACGTTTCGAGAGTTAGAAACCAGAAGTCCCCTAAAGCATTGTTCATCATGTTTGGATTAAAATGGACCAAACTTGTCTCCATTTGAGGTTTGGCAATTTGAAATCTAATACTTTGTCCAATAATGCGTTTTTCGTCGTGTTTGAATCAAAATGGACAAAACTTCTGTCTATTTGAGGTTTTGCGGTAACAAAGAAGAACTTCGTCCCGCTGAAGTGTTCTCCGTCATGTTTGGATTAAGATGGACCAAACGTGCCTCCATGCGACGTTTCGTAAGTTAGAAACCAGAAGTTCGTCCTCTAAAGCATTGTTCGTCATGTTTGGATTAAAATGGACCAAACTTGTCTCCATTCGAGGTTTGACAATTTGAAAACCAGAACTTTGTCCCCTCAAGCGTTGTTCGTCGTGTTTGAATGAAAATGGATCAAACTTGTGTCTATTTCAGGTTTGCCGAGTAAGAAAGCAGAACTTCGTCCCACTAAAGCGTTGTTCGTCATGTTTGGATTAAAATGGACCAAAGTTGCCTCCATTTGACTTTTCGAGAGTTAAAAACCAGAAGTTCTTGCCTAAAGCGTCGTTCGTCATCTTTGTGTTAAAATGGACCAAACTTGTCTCCATTTGAGGTTTGGAGATTTGAAAACCAGAACTTTGTCCCCTAAAGAATTTTTCGTCATGTTTGAATTAAAATGGACGAAACTTGTGTCTATTTGAGGTTTGGCAAGTAAGAAAGCAGAACTTCGTCCCTCTAATGCGTGGTTCATTATGTTTGAATCAAGACAGACAAAAACTTGCCTCCTTTCGACGTTTCGAGTGTTAGAAACAATAAGTTCGTCCCCTAAAGCTTTGTTTGTCATGTTTGGATTAAAATGGGCCAAACTTGTCTCCATTCGAGGTTTGGCAATTTGAAAACCAGATGTTTGCCCCCTAAAACGTTGTTCGTCGTGTTTGAATGAAAATAGACCAAACTTGTGTCTATTTATGGTTTGGCGACTAAGAAAGAAGAACTTCGTCCCCCTAAAGTGTTGTTCGTCATGTTTGGATTAAGATGGCCCAAACTTGCCTCCATTCGACGTTTCAAGAGTTAGAAACCAGAAGTTATTGCCCTAAAGTTTCGTTCGTCATCTTTGTATTAAAATGGACCAAACTTGTCTCCATTTGAGGTTTGGCAATTTGAAAACCAGAACTTTGTCCACTAAAGCGTTGTTGGTCGTGTTTGAATCAAAATGGACCAAACTTGTGTCTATTTGACGTTTGGCGAGTAAGAAAGCAAAACTTCGTCCCGCTAAAGCGTTGTTCGTCATGTTTGGTTTCAGATGGTCCAAACTTGCCTCTATTCGAGATTTCGAGAGTTAGAAACCGAAAGTTCGTCCCCTAAAGCGTTGTAAATCATGTTTGTGTTAAAATGGACCAAACTTATCTCCATTCGAGGTTTGGCAATTTGAAAACCATAACTTTGTCCCCTAAAGCGTTGTTCGTCGTGTTTGAATCAAAATGGACCAAACTTGTATTTGTGGTTTGGCGAGTAAGAAAGTAGAACTTAGTCCTGCTAAAGCGTTGTTCGTCATGTTTGGTTTAAGATGGTCCAAACTTGCCTCTATTCAAAGTTTCGAGAGTTAGAAACCAGAAGTTTGTCCCCTAAAGCGTTGTTCATCATGTTTGGTCTAAAATGGACCAAACTTGTCTCCATTCGAGGTTTGCTAATTTGAAAACCCAAACTTTGTCCTTTAAAGTGTTGTTCGTCATGTTTGAATCAAAATGGACCAAACTTGTGTCTATTTGAGGTTTGGCGAGTAAGAAAGAATAACTTCGTCCAGCTAAAGCGTTGTTCGTCAAGTTTGGATTAACATGAACCGAACTAGTCTCCATTCGAGGGATTGCAATTTGAAAAAAAGAAGTTTGTCCCTGATCCGCTAACACGCAAGTGCACGTGATCGAAGTAATAAAGAAACTGGAAGTATTCCAGAGTATCGTACCCAAGGGAACGGGGTTTAACAAAATCTATTTTTAATGACACAAAATATGTTTTCAAATTGTAATGGAGGTAACCGAAATTTCAAAATGCAAGAAGTTGGTTTTTCTTTAGCAAGAGTGAGTGAAAATTCAATGAATAAAATAGGGATTCAAGTGATGCAAGCACCTTTGGAAGAATGCAACTCACTTTGCAATTGCAATCATAGTTAACATGTGAGACTAAGTAAACCGAGTTCAACTCCTATTCGATTTTGATTCAAAACCTTTAGGAGACTAAGTGATTAAACCTATATGTCTATGGCTAATCTAACTTAGATACTTCGCACACAACCCTAGTGGTCTTGGAGTCTCACCCTATGTCTAGGGTCGATGTTCAGGACTTATTTCTAAGCCTTTTCCTCCTTTGCTTTTGTGACATCGGCTTCCCCTTAACTCTTTCGATATTAAGTTCGAGCTTGATGAGCAAGCACTTGTTGGCCGGCTAGGTTTACCCAAATTTAAATTCAACAAAAGCAAACAAAGTTCACATGCTAACTAGATTGTTTATGCTTTAGAGCTTTACATTTCCTTAGGGCATTCACCAACTTGAACCCCTAGAGTAAATTTAGCTCATTGTAGAAAAAGTAAAAATCTCAAAATTATTTATTGAAAACTTCATAGTTTTAAAAGAGGAGATAAATAATTTTAAAGAAAACCTAATTAAATTACCAACAAAGAAATTGCTTACTAAGAAAATCAAGTTTCCCTAATATTAGCTACAGGAAATCACTTTCTGTTTTAAAAAGAAAACTCACGGGTGAATAAAAAAAACTAATGGAAATCAATTTCTTTGTTTTCAAAAGGAAACCCACGAAAAATCCAAAAATGGCAAAACTTTACCCAAAAGAAAAAGAGAAAAAGAGAACAAAATCGGCGAACAAAAGAAAAAGAGAACAGATACTGAAAAATAATGGAAAACCTGTAAACAAAATGCAGAAAATTTGCCTTCTCGTTGGTTGAAGCTAAAATCGGAGGATCTCCTTGAGTTACAATGTAGAGAATAAACACAAAACTGAAATGGAACTGATCTAATACAAATTGAAATCAAAATGCTGCTGTCTATGAGGAAACCGAAAAAACGAAAACCCAGAAAATTGCTTCGGGAAAATAGAAAATAAACCCACGAAAAACTGCTGCTTTCTTCTTCGGCTTCTTCCCTTTTTAAAGTCAAAACCGAGCCTCCTCTCCCAAAATTGGGTCCATAATTAGTGGGTAGAATTTGGACATGATTATCTTGCTGGAATTTCTCCATAATCGGTGCAAATCAAGTAAATCATGGTGATTCCCGCAAATTTCGAGCTTGCCTTGTTGTTCCATGAAATGCAATTCAGATTGCAATTGCATTCCCCTTCCTCTGTTCTTCACGTTACATTGCAAATGGAATGCAATTGCATTCCCTTTTGCAAAGTCTTCAAATCTGCACAAAAGAACAACAACTTAAGCCACTTTCTTCATCTTTTCTCAAAATTCTTTTATTCATCAAGTTTCAACAAGCTTGCATGAATTTATAAAAAATGTTACTTTTATCTTGCTTGTTGGTCAACAAAATCCGCAAAATTAGCAAGAACAACTTGGTTTTAGAGTTGAATAATTCTCATAACTGAGAATTATCAGTCCCCTAAAGCGTTGTTCGTCGTGTTTGAATCAAATGGACCAAACTTTTGTCTATTTGAGGTTTGGCTAGTAAGAAAGCAGAACTTCGTCCCGCTAAAGCGTTGTTCGTCATGTTTGGATTATGATGGACCAAACTTGCCTCCATTTGACGTTTCGAGAGTTAGAAAACAGAAGTTCGTCCCCTAAAGCGTTGTTCGTCATGTTTGGATTAAAATGGAGCAAACTTGTCTCCATTCGAGGTTTGGCAATTTGAAAAAAAGAAGTCTGCCCACTAAAGAGTCGTTCGTCGTGTTTGAATCAAGATGAACCAAACTTGGGTCTATTTGAGGTTTGGCGAGTAAGAAAGCAGAACTTCGTCCCGCTAAAGTGTTGTTCGTCATGTTTGGAGCGTAGTTCGTCATGTTTACATTAAGATGGACCAAACTTGCCTCTATTCGATGTTTTCTGAGTTAGAAACCAGAAGTTCGTCCCCTAAAAAAAGTACAACTCCATATATGATACTCTTTAGTATATATAAAATCTATTGACATAACCACAACTATGTTGATAGTCATAAAGTATATATAAAATCTATCAATGTTATTACTACTATGTTGAAGGTATAGACATCGATACCAAAGACATACTGCAGAGAACGGCATCGATTCGAGGATGTTTAATCCTCATACGAGGGGATCTCATTTCCATTAAATAATGTGTTGTGTCTCATTATTTAATTGCCGCAACCTTAGTATCAAAAGAACTGCTGTCACAAACTCGATTAAATTTTGAAAATATAATGGGTCAGGGATTTACCCGACATAAAACATGGGAGAGAAAATGGAGACTGATATGAATGCTATAGTCAACTTATATTGACCAAGGTAAGAATACCTTCAACATAGTAGTAATAACATTGATAGATTTTATATATACTTTATGACTATCAACATACTTGTGGTTATGTCAATAGATTTTATATATACTAAAGAGTATCATATATTGTTTGTTATATTTGGATTAAAATGAACCAAACTTGTCTCCATTCGAGGTTTGGCAATTTGAAAACAAAAACTTTGTCCACTAATGCGTTGTTAGTCGTGTTTGACTCAAAATGGACCAAACTTGTGTCTATTTGAGGTTTAGCGAGTAAGAAAGCAAAACTTCGTCTTGCTAAAGCGTTGTTCGTTATGTTTGGTTTAAGATGGTCCAAACTTGCCTCTATTTCACGTTTCGAGAATTCGAAACCAGAAGTTCGTCCCCTAAAGCGTTGTTCGTCATGTTAGGATTAAAATGGACCAAACTTGTCTCCATTCGAGGTTTGGCAATTTGAAAACCAGAACTTTGTCCCGTAAAGCGTTGTTTGTCGTGTTTGAATCAAAATGGACCAAACTTGTGTCTATATGAGGTTTAGCGAGTAAGAAAAAAGAACTTCGTCCCGCTAAAGTGTTGTTCGTCATGTTTGGTTTATGATGGACCAAACTTGCCTCAATTAGACGTTTCAAGAGTTAGAAACTAGAAGTACGTCCCCTCAAGCGTTGTTCGTCATGTTTTGATTAAAATGGACCAAACTTGTCCCCATTCGAGGGATTGCAATTTGAAAAAAAGAAGTCTGCCCCTTAAGAGTTGTTTGTCGTGTTTGAATCAAGATGGACCAAACTTATGTCTATTTGAGGTTTGGCGAGTTAGAAAGCAAAACTTCGTCCCGTTAAAGCGTTGTTCGTCATGTTTGGATTATGATGGACCAAACTTGCCTCCATTTGACGTTTCGAGAGTTAAAAACCAGAAGTTCGTCCCCTAAAGCGTTGTTCGTCATGTTTGGATTAAAATGGTCAAAACTTGTCTCCATTCGAGGTTTGGCAATTTGAAAAAAAGAACTTTGCCCTCTAAAGGGTTGTTTGTCGTGTTTGAATGAAGATGGACCAAACTTTTGTCTATTTGAGGTTTGGCTAGTAAGAAATCAAAACTTCGTCCCGCTAAAGCGTTGTTCGTCATGTTTCGATTATGATGGACCAAACTTGCCTCTATTCGACATTTCGAGAGTTAGAAACCAGAAGTTCATCCCCTAAAGCGTTGTTCGTCATGTTTGGATTAAAATGGACCAAACTTGTCTCCTTTCGAGGTTTGGCAATTTGAAAAAAAAGAACTCCGCCCCCAACAAAGTTGTTCATTGTGTTTGAATCAAGATGAACCGAACTTGGGTATATTTGACGTTTGGCGAGTAAGAAAGCAGAACTTCGTCCAACTAAAGTGTTGTTCGTCATGTTTGGAGCATAGTTCGTCTTGTTTAGATTAAGATGGACCAAACTTGCCTCCATTCGATGTTTTAAGAGTTAGAAACCAGAAGTTCATCCCGTAAAGCATTGTTCGTCATATTTGGATTAAAATGAACCAAACTTGTCTCCATTCGAAGTTTGGCAAGTTGAAAACAAAAACTTTGTCCACTAAAGTGTTGTTAGTTGTGTTTGAATCAAAATGGACCATACTTGTGTCTATTTGAGGTTTGGCGAGTAATAAAGCAAAACTTCATCCCGCTAAAGCGTTGTTCGTCATGCTTGGTTTAAGATGGTCCAAACTTGCCTCCATTCAACGTTTGGAGAATTTGAAACTAGAAGTTTGTCCCCTAAAGCGTTGTTCGTCATGTTTGGATTAAAATGGTCCAAACTTGTCTCCAGTCGAGGTTTGGCAATTTGAAAACCAGAACTTTATGCCCTACTGCGTCGTTTTTCGTGTTTGAATCAAAATGGACCAAACTTGTGTCTAATTAAGATTTGAGGAGTAAGAAAGTAGAACTTCGTCCATCTAAAGCATTGTTCGTCATGTTTGGATCAAGATGGACCAAACTTGCCTCCCTTTGACGTTTCGAGAGTTAGAAACAAGAAGTTCGTCCCCTAAAGCAGTGTTCGTCATGTTTGGATAAAAATGGATCAAACTTGTCTCCATTCAAGGTTTGGCAATTTGAAAACCAGATGTTTGTCCCCGTAAAGCATTGTTCGTTGTGTTTGAATGAAAATGGACCAAACTTCTATCTATATATGGTTTGGCGAGTAAGACAGTAGAACTTCGTCCTGCTAATTCATTGTTCATCTATTTGGATTAAGATGGACCAAACTTGCCTCCATTCAACGTTTCGGGAATTAGAAACCAGAAGTTCTTGCCCTAAAGCGTTGTTCGTCATGTTTCGATTAAAATGGACCAAACTTGTCTCCATTTTAGATTTGGCAATTTGAAAACCAGAACTTTGCCTGCTAAAGCATTTTTCTTCCTGTTTGAATCAAAATGGACCAAACATGTGTCTATTTGAGGTTTGGCGAGTAAGAAAGCAAAACTTCGTCCCACTAAAGCGTGGTTCGTCATGTTTGGATCAAGATGGATCAAACTTGCCTCCCTTCGACGTTTCGAGAGTTAGAAACCAGAAGTTTGTCCCCTAAAGGAGTGTTTGTCATGTTTGGATTAAAATGGACCAAACTTGTCTCCATTCAAGGTTTTTCAGCTTGAAAACCAGACGTTTGTCCCCCTAAAGCCGTGTTCGTAGTGTTTCAATGAAAATGGACGAAACTTCTGTCTATTTAAGGTTTATCGAGTAAACAAGTAGAAATTCATCCCACTAAAGCATTGTTTGTCATGTTTGGATTAAGATGGACCAAACTTGCCTCCATTCGACTTTTCGAGAGTTAGAAGCTAGAAGTCATCCCCTAAAGCGTTGTTCATCATATTTGGATTAAAATGGACCAAACTTGTCTCCATTTGAGGTTTGGCAATTTGAAAACCAGAACTTTGTCCCCTAAAGCGTTGTTGGTCGCGTTTGAATCAAAATGGACCAAACTTGTGTCTATTTGAGGTTTGGTGAGTAAGAAAGCAGAATTTCGTCTCACTAAAGCGTTGTTCGTCATGTTTGAATTAAAATGGACCAAACTTGTCTCCATTCGAGGTTTGTTAATTTGAAAACCAGAACTTTATCCACTAAAGCGTTGTTCGTCCTGTTTGAATCAAAATGGACCAAACTTGTGTCTATTTCATGTTTGGCGAGTAAGAAAGCAGAACTACGTCCCGCTAAAGCGTTGTTCATGATGTTTGAATTAAGATGGACCAAACTTCCCTCCATTCGACGCTTCAAGAGTTAGAACCAGAAGTTCGTCCCCTAAAGCGTTGTTTGTCATGTTTGGATTAAAATGGACCAAGTGTCTCCATTCGAGGTTTGGCAATTTGAAAACCAGAACTTTGTCCCCTAAAGCGTTTTTCGCCGTGTTTGAATCAAAATGGACCAAACTTCTCTCTATTTGAGGTTTGGCGAGTAAGAAAGAAGAACTTCGTCCCGCTAAAGCGTTGTTCGTCATGTTTGGATTAAGATTAACCAAACTTGCCTCCATTCGACGTTTTGAGCATTAGAAATCAGAAGTTTGTCGCCTAAAGCGTTGTTCGTCATGTTTGGATTAAATTGGACCAAACTTGTCTCCATTCGAGGTTTGGCAATTTGAAAACCAAAACTTTATCCCCTAAAGCGTTGTTCGTCGTGTTTGAATAAAAATGGACCAAACTCGTGTCTATTTGAGGTTTTGTGAGTAAGAAAGCAGAACTTCGTCCCGCTAAAGCGTTGTTCGTCATGTTTGAATTAAGTAGGACCAAACTTGCCTCCATTCGACATTTCAAAAGTTAGAAACTTGAACTTCGTCCCCTAAAGCGTTGTTTGTCATGTTTGGATTAAAATGGACCAAACTCGTTTCAATTCGAGGTTTGGCAATTTGAAAACCAGACGTTTGTCCCTAAAGCGTTGGTGGTTGTGTTTGAATCAATATGGAGCAAACTTCTGTCTACTTAAGGTTTGGCGAGTATGAAAGCAAAACTTTGTCCTGCAAAACCATTGTTCCTCATTTTGGCTTAAGATAAACCAAACTTGCCTCCATTCGACGTTTCGAGAGTTAGAAACCAGAAGTTCATGCCTTAAAGCGTTGTTCGCCATGTTTCGATTAAAATGGACCAAACTTGTCTCCATTCGAGGTTTTGCAATTTGAAAACCAGATGTTTGTCCCCCTAAAGCATTGTTCGTCGTGTTTGAAAGAAAATGGACCAAAATTCTATCAATTTAAGGTTTATCGACTAAACAAGCAGAACTTCGTCCCACTAAAGCATTGTTCGTCATGTTCGGATTAACATGGACCAAAATTGCCTCCATTCGACGCTTCGAGAGTCAGAAGCTAGAAGTTCATCCCCTAAAGCGTTGTTCATCGTATTTGGATTAAAATAGACCAAACTTGTCTCCATTTGAGGTTTGGCAATTTCAAAACAAGAACTTTGTCCCCTAAAGCGTTGTTCGTCGCGTTCGAATCAAAATGGACCAAACTTGTGTCTATTTATGGTTGGCGAGTAAGAAAGCAGAACTTCGTCCCGCTAAAGCATTGTTCGTCATGTTTTGATTAAAATGGACCAAACTTGTCTCCATTCGAGGTTTGGCAATTTCAAAACTAGAACTTTTTCCCTAAAGCGTTGTTCGTCGTGTTTGAATCAAAATGGACCAAACTTGTGTCTATTTCAGGTTTGGCGAGTAAGAAAGTAGAACTACGTTTGCTAAAGCGTTGTTCGTGATGTTTGGATTAAGATGGACCAAACTTGCCTCCCTTCGACGTTTCGAGAGTGACAAACCAGAAGTTCGTCCCCTAAAGCAGTGTTCGTCATGTTTGGATTAAAATGGACCAAACTTGTCTCCATTCGAGGTTTGGCAATTTGAAAACAAGACGGTTGTCCCCCTAAAGCGTTGTTTGTTGTGTTTGAATGAAAAGGGACCAAACTTCTGTCTATTTAAGGTTTGGCGAGTAAGAAAGCAAAACTTCGTCCCGCTAAACCATTGTTTTTCATTTTGGATGAAGATGGACCAAACTTGCCTCCATTCGACGTTTCGAGAGTTAGAAAACAAAAGTTCATGCCCTAAAGCGTTGTTTGTCATGTTTCGATTAAAATGGACCAAACTTGTCTCAATTTTAGATTTGGCAATTTGAAAACTAGAATTTTGCACCCTAAACTATTTTTTCATCCTGTTTGAATCAAAATGGACCAAACATGTGTCTATTTGAGGTTTGGCGAGTAAGAAAGCAAAACTTCGCCCCGCTAAAACGTGGTTCGTCATGTTTGGATCACGATGAACCAAACTTGCCTCCATTCGACATTTCGAAAGTTAGAAACCAGAAGTTTGTGCCCTAAAGTGTTGTTCGTCATCTTTGTATTAAAATGGACCACACTTGTCTTTCAGGTTTGGAAATTTGAAAACCATAACTTTGTCCCCTAAAGAATTGTTCATCGTGTTTGAATCAAAACGGACCAAACTTGTGTCTCTTTGAGGTTTGGCGAGCAAGAAAGAAGAACTTCGTCCCGCTAAAGCGTTGTTCGTCATGTTTGGATTAAGATGGACCAAACTTGCCTCCATTTTACGTTTCGAGAGATAGAAACCAGAACTTTATCCCTTAAAGCGTTGTTCGTCATGTTTGAATTAAAATGGACAAAACTTGTGTCTATTTGACGTTTGGCGAGTAAGAAAGAAGAACTTCATCCTGCTAAAGTGTAGTTCGTCATGTTTGGATCAAGATGGACCAAACTTGCCTCCCTTCGACGTTTCGAGAGTTAGAAACCAGAAGTTCGTCCCTTAAAGTAGTGTTTGTCATGTTTGGATTAAAATGGTCCAAACTTGTCTCCATTCGAGGTTTGGCAATTCGAAAACCAGACGTTTGTCCCCCTAAAGCGTTGTTCGTTGTGTTTGAATGAAAATGTACCAAACTTCCTTCTATTTAAGGTTTGGCGAGTAAGAAAGCAGAACTTCGTCCCGCTAAACCATTGTTGGTCATTTAGGATTAAGATGGACCAAACATGCCACCATTCGACTTTTGGAGAGTTAGAAACTAGAAGTTCATGCCCTAAAGGGTTGTTTGTCATCTTTCGATTAAAAGGGACCACACTTGTCTCCATTTTAGATTTGGCAATTTGAAAACCAGAATTTTTCCCCCTAAAGTATTTTTGCATCCTATTTGAATCAAAATGGACCAAACATGTGTCTATTTGAGGTTTGGCGAGTAAGAAAGCAGAACTTCATCCCTCTAAAGCGTGGTTCGTCATGTTTGGATGAAGATGGACCAAACTTGCCTCCCTTCAACATTTCGAGAGTTAGAAACTGGAAGTTCATCCCTTAAAGCGTTGTTCATCATGTTTGGATTAAAATGGACCAAACTTGTCTCCAGTCAAGTTTGGCAATTTGAAAACCATAACTTTATCCCCTAAAGCGTTGTTCATTGTGTTTGAATCAAAATGGACTAAACTTGTGTCTAATTAAGATTTGGCGAGTAAGAAAACAGGACTTCGTCCATCTAAAGCATTGTTCGTCATGTTTGGATCAATATGGACCAAACTTGCCTCCCTTCGACGTTTTGAGAGTTAGAAACCAAAAGTTTGTCCCCTAAAGCAGTGTTTGTCATGTTTGGATTAAAATGGACCAAACATGCTCCATTCGAGGCTTGGCAATTTGAAAACCAGACGTTTGTCCCCCTAAAACATTGTTCATTGTTCATCGTTTTGGATTAAGATGGACCAAACTTGCTTCCATTCGACATTTCGAGAGTTAGAAACCAGAAGTTCATGTCCTAAAGTGTTGTTTGTCATGTTTCGATTAAAATGGACCAAACTTGTCTCCATTTTAGATTTGGCAATTTGAAAATAAGAACTTTACCCCCTAAAGCATTTCTCATCCTGTTTGAATCAAAATGGACCAAACATGTGTCTATTTGAGGTTTGGCGAGTAAGAAAGTAGAACTTCGTACTGCTAAAGCGTGGTTCGTCATGTTTGGATCAAGATGGACCAAACTTGCCTCCCTTCGACGTTTCGAGAATTCGAAACTAGAAGTTCGTCCCCCAAAGCGTTCTTCGTCATGTTTGGATTAAAATGGACCAAACTTGTCGCCATTCGAGGTTTGCTAATTTGAAAACCAGAACTTTGTCCTCTAAAGCGTTGTTCATCGTGTTTGAATCAAAATGGACCAAACTTCTGTCTATTTGAGGTTTGGCGAGTCAGAAAGAAGACGTTCGTCCCCTAGATTGTTTTTCATCATGTTTGGATCGAAATGGACCAAACTTGTCTCCATTTGAGGTTTAGCGAGTCAGAACGAAGTAGTTCGTCCCCTAGATCGTTGTTTGTCACGTTTGGACCGAAATGGACCAAACATGGCTCCTTTGAGGTTTGGCAAGTCAGAAAGAAGAAGTTCGACTCTTAGATCGTTGTTCGTCATGTTCGGACCGAAATGGACCAAACTTGTCTCCTTTCGAGGTTAGGCGTTCAGAAAGAAGAAGTTCGTACCCTATATCGTTGTTTGTCATGTTTCGACCGAAATGGACCAAACTTGTATCCATTCGAGGTTTGGGTAGTCAGAAAGAAAAACTTCGTACCCTAGATCGTTGTTCACCATGTTTGGACCGAAATGGACCAAACTTGTATCCATTCGAGATTTGGGGAGTCAGAATGAAGTTGTTCATCCCCTAGATCGTTGTTCGTCATGTTTGTACAGAAATGGACCAAACTTGTCTCCGTTCGAAGTTTGGCGAGTCAGAAAGAAAAAGTTCGTCCCCTAGATCGTTGTAAGTCATGTTTGGACTGAAATGGACCAAACTTGTCTCCTTTCGAGGTATGGCGAGTCAGAAAGAAGAAGTTCGTCCCCTAACTCGTTGTTCGTCATGTTTGACCCAAAATGGACCAAACTTTTCTCCATTCGAGGTTTGGGGAGTAAGAAAGAAGAAGTACATTCCTGAAATCGTTGATTGTTACGTTTGGACCGAAATGAACGAAACTTGTCTTGATTCGAGGTTTGGGGAATCATAATGAAGAAGTTCGTCCCCTAGATCGTGTTCGCCATGTTTGGACCGAAATGGACCAAACTTTCTCCTCTTCGAGGTTTGGCGAGTCAGAAAGAATAAGTTCGTCCCCTAGATCGTTGTTCGTCATGTTTGGACCGAAATGGACCAAACTTGTCTCCATTAGAGGTTTGCTGAGTTAGAAAGAAGAAGTTCGTACCCTCGATCGTTGTTCGTCATGTATGGACCGTAATGGACCAAACTTGTCTCCATTCGAGGTTTGCCGAGTCAAAAAGAAGTAGTTCGCCATCTAGATCGTTGTTCGTCATGTTTGGACTGAAATGGACCAAACATGGCTCCATTCGAGGTTTGGCAAGTCAGAAAGAAGACGTTTGTCCCTAGAGATGTCCATTTAACCCGCGGGGCCGGGGGCCTTGCGGGGACCTGCCCCGAACGGAGTGGGGAATCCCTTATTACACGGGGAATGGGGGAGGGAGCAGGGAGGTTTTTTTCCCCATTGGCTAAATGGGGACGGGGATGGGGAATATAATCCTAGCCCCGCCCCGCCCTACCCCAACTAATAAATAGATTTTAAAAAAAAAAAACTATAGTAGGAATTAGTTTAAGACTATTTCGTTATAAAAAAAAATTAAAGTCTATGTTGTAATATTGTAATTTGAATTTTTAGAAATTAAGTTGTTTTGACATTATAGTATTTTTACTTGTAGTATATTATTGTTTTTATTAGGAAATTTTATAACATTTACTTTAAATAGAATTATATTGAAAATTATTCATTTAGAAATAGTTTTTATTATGGTTGAGAATAAATTTAAAAAAAAAAACAAAAAAAAAAACGGGGAAAAATTCCCCACGGGGAACCCGATCCCAGCTAATTCCCCGCAGGAATCCCCGCGAAATTAAACGGGTAATTTCGTGGACACAGGGAATGAAATGGAGGGCGGGGATGGGGACGGGGAATCCATTCCCCTGCCCCGCACTGCCCCGTAGACATCTGTATTCGTCCCTTAGATCGCTTTTCTTCATGTTTGGACCGAAATGGACCATACTTGTCTCCATTCGAGGTTTAGCAACTCAGAACGAAGTAGTTCTTCTTCTAGATCGTTGTTTGTCATGTTTGGATCGAAATGGACCAAACATGGCTCCATTTGAGGTTTGGCAAGTCAGAAAGAAGAAGTTCGACCCCTAGATCGTTGTTCGTCATGTTTGGACCAAAATGGACCAAACTCGTCTCCTTTCGAGGTTTGGCGGTCAGAAAGAAGAAATTCATCCCTTATATCAATGTTTGTCATGTTTGGACCAAAACGGACCAAACTTATATCCGTTCAAGGTTTGGGGAGTCAGAAAGAAAATGTTCGCCACCTAGATCGTTGTTCGTCATATTTGGACCGAAATGGATGAAACTTGTATCCATTCGAGGTTTGGGGAGTTAGAATGAAGATGTTCATCCCCTAGATTGTTCTTCGTCATGTTTGGACAAAAATGGACTTAAGTTGTCTCCCTTTGAGGTTTGTTAAGTCATAAAGAAGAAGTTCGTCCCCTAGATCGTTGTTCGTCATGTTTGGACTAAAATCGACCAAACTTGTCTCCATTCGAGGTTTGGTGAGTCAGAAAGAAGAAGTTGGTTCCCTAGATCGTTGATCGTCATGTTTGGACCAAAATGGACTAAACTTGTCTCAATTCGAGGTTTGGGGAGTCAGAAAGAAGAAGTTTGTCCCCTAGATCGTTGTTCGTCATATATGGGCCGAAATGGACCAAATTTGTCTCCCTTCGAGGTTTGTCGAGTCAGAAAGAAGAAGTTCGTCCCCTAGATCGTTGTTCGTCATGTTTGGACCGAAATGGACGAAACTTGTCTCCATTCGAGGTTTGGGGAATAAGTTTGCGTCCCTTTGAGGTTTGTCGAGTAAAAAATAAGAAGTTCATCCCCTAGGACGTTCTTCGTCATGTTTGGACCGAAATGGACCAAACTTGTCTCTCTTTGAGGTTTGTCGATTCAGAAAGAAGAATTTCATCCCCTTACATCATTGTTCGTCATCTATGGACCAAAATGGACCAAACTTGTCCCCATCGAGGTTTGTCGAGTCAAAAAGAAGAAGTTTGTCCCCTAGGTCGTTATTCATCATGTTTCAACCGAAACGGACGAATCTTGTCTTCATTCGAGGTTTTGCAAGTCAAAAAGAAGAATTTCGTCCCCTAGATCTTTCTTCGTCATGTTTGGACCGAAATGGACATAACTTGTCTCCCTTTGATGTTTGTCGAGTCAGAAAGAAGAAGTTCGTCCCCTAGGTCGTTGTTTGTCATGTTTCAACCGAAATGGACCAAACTTGTCTCAATTAGAGATTTGGGGAGTAAAAAAGAAGAAGTTTGTCCTCTAGATCGTTGTTCGTCATGTTTGGACCGAAATGGACCAAACTTGTCTCCCTTCGAGGTTTGTGGAGTCAGAAATAAGAAGTTCGTGCCCTAGATCGTTCTTCTTGATGTTTGGACTTAAATGGACCAAACTTGTCTCCTTTTTGGGGTTTGTTGAGTCAGAAAAAAGAAGTTCGTCCCCTAAATCTTTGTTCCTCATGTTAGGAACGAAATAGACCAAACTTGTCTCCATTCTAGGTTTCGTGAGTCAGAAAGAAGAAGTTCGTTCCCTAGATCGTTGATAGTCATGTTTGTATGAAAATGGACCAAGCTTGTCTCAATTCGAGGTTTGGGGAGTTAGAAAGAATAAGTTCGTCCCCAAGATCATTGTTCGTCATTTTTGGACCGAAATGGACCAAACTTGTCTCAATACGAGGTTTGGGGAGTCAGAAAGAAAAAGTTTGCCCCCAAGAACGTTGTTCGTCATGTTTGGACCGAAATGGACCAAACTTGTCTCCCTTCAAGGTTTGTCGAGTCAGAAAGAAGAAGTTCATCCCCTAGATCGTTCTTCTTCATGTTTGGACCGAAATGGATGAAAGTTGTCTCCCTTCGAGGTTTGTCGAGTCAGAAACAAGAAGTTCGTCCCCTAGGACGTTCTTCGTCATGTTTGGACCAAAATTGACCAAACATGTCTCTCTTTGAGGTTTGTCGATTCAAAAAGAAGAATTTCGTCCCCTTACATCATTGTTCGTCATCTATGGACCAAAAAGGACCAAACTTGTCTCCCATCGAGTTTGTCGAGTCAGAAAGAAGAAGTTCGTCCCCTAGGTCGTTGTTCGTCATGTTTGGACCGAAACGGACGAATCTTGTCTTCATTTGAGGTTTGGTGAGTGAAAAAGAAGAATTTCGTCCCCTAGATCGTTCTTCGTCATGTTTGGAACGAAATGGACCAAACTTGTCTCCCTATGAGGTTTGTCGAGTCAGAAAGAAGAAGTTCGTCCCCTAGGTCATTGTTCGTAATGTTTCAACCGAAATGGACCAAACTTGTCTCAATTAGAAATTTGGGAAGTCAAAAAGAAGAAGTTTGTCCCCTAGATCGTTGTTCGTCATGTTTGGACCGAAATGGACCAAACTTGTCTCCCTTCGAGGTTTGTCGAGTCAGAAGAAGAAATTCGTCCCCTAGATCGTTCTTCGTGATGTTTGGACCTAAATAGACCAAACTTGTCTCCTTTTTGGGGTTTTTTGAGTCAGAAAAAAGAAGTTCGTCCCCTAGATCGTTGTTCCTCATGTTAGGAACGAAATGGACCAAACTTGTCTCCATTATAGGTTTCGCAAGTCAGAAAGAAGAGGTTCTTTCCCTAGATCGTTGATCGTCATGTTTGTACGGAAATGGACCAAACTTGTCTCAATTCGAGGTTTGGGGAGTTAGAAAGAATAAGTTCGTCCCCAAGATCATTGTTCGTCATTTTTTGACCGAAATGGACCAAACTTGTCTCAATATGAGGTTTGGGGAATCATAAAGAAAAAGTTTGCCCCCAAGAACGTTGTTCGTCATGTTTGGACCGAAATGGACCAAACTTGTCTCCTTTCGAGGTTTGTCGAGTCAAAAAGAAGAAGTTCATCCCCTGGGTCGTTGTTCATCAAGTTTGGACCGAAATGGACGAAACTTGCCTCCTTTTTGGGGTTTTTCGAGTCAGAAAAAAGAAGAAGTTTGTCCCTAGATCTTTGTTCTTCATGTTTGGACCGAAATGGATAAAACTTTTCGTAATTTGAAGTTTGGTGGGTCAGAAAGAAGAAGTTCGTCCCCTAGATCATTCTTTGTCATGTTTGGACCGAAATGGACCAAACTTGTTTCCATTTGAGGTTTGTTGAGTCAGAAAGAAGAAGTTCGTCCCCTCGATCCTTCTTCATCATGTTTTGACAGAAATGGACCAAACTGGTCTCCCTTTGAGATTTGTCAAGTCATAAAGAAGAAGTTCGTCCTCTAGATCGTTGTTCGTCATGTTTGGACCGAAATCGACCAACCTTGTCTCCATTCGAGGTTTGGTGAGTCAGAAAGACAAAGTTCGTTCCCTAGATCGTTGATCGTCATGTTTGGACCGAAATGGACCATACTTGTTGCAATTCGAGGTTTGGGGAGTCAGAAAGAAGAAGTTTGTCCCCTAGATCGTTGTTCGTCATGTATAGACTGAAATGGACCAAACTTGTCTCCCTTCGAGGTTTGTCGAGTCAGAAAGAAAAAGTTCATCCCCTAGATTGTTGTTCGTCATATTTGGACCCAAATGGACTTCTTGTCTCCATTCGAGGTTTGGCGAGTCAAAATGAATAAGTTCGTCCCCTAGATTGTTCTTCGTCATGTTTGGACAAAAATGGACTTAAGTTGTCTCCCTTTGAGGTTTGTTAAGTCATAAAGAAGAAGTTCGTCCCCTAGATCGTTGTTCGTCATGTTTGGACTAAAATCGACCAAACTTGTCTCCATTCGAGGTTTGGTGAGTCAGAAAGAAGAAGTTGGTTCCCTAGATCGTTGATCGTCATGTTTGGACCAAAATGGACTAAACTTGTCTCAATTCGAGGTTTGGGGAGTCAGAAAGAAGAACTTTGTCCCCTAGATCGTTGTTCGTCATGTATGGACTGAAATGGACCAAACTTGTCTCCCTTCGAGGTTTGTCCAGTCAGAAAGAAGAAGTTCGTCCCCTAGATCGTTGTTCGTCATGTTTGGACCGAATGGACTTCTTGTCTCCATTCGAGGTTTGGCGAGTCAAAAAAAATAAGTTCGTCCCCTAGATCGTTCTTCGTCATGTTTGAATCGAAATGGACCAAACTTGTCTCCCTCTGAGGTTTGTCGAGTCAGAAATAGGAAGTTCGTCCCCTAGATCGTTGTTCCTCATGTTTGGACCGAAATGGACCAAACTTGTCTCCATTCTAGGTTTCTTGAGTCAGAAAGAAGAAGATCGTTCCCTAGATCGTTGATCGTCATGTTTGGACGGAAATGGACCAAACTTGTCTCAATTCGAGGTTTGGGGAGTTAAAAAGAATAAGTTCGTCCCCAAGATCATTGTTAGTCATGTTTGGACCGCAATGGACCAAACTTGTGGGGAGTCAGAAAGAAAAAGTTTGTCCCCAAGAACGTTGTTCGTCATGTTTGGACCGAAATGGACCAAACTTGTCTCCCTTCGAGGTTTGTCGAGTCAGAAAGAAGAAGTTCATCCCTTGGGACGTTGTTCATCATGTTTGGACCGAAATGGACGAAACTTGTCTCCATATGAGGTTTAGTGAGTCAGAAAGAAGAAGTTCGTCCCCTAGATCGTCCTTCGTCTTGTTTGGACCGAAATGGAACAAACTTGCCTCGTTTTTGGGGTTTGTCGAGTCAGAAAAAAGAAGAAGATTGTCCCTAGATCTTTGTTCTTCATGTTTGGACCGACATGGATGATACTTTTCGTAATTCGAAGTTTGGGGAGTCAGAAAGAAGAAGTTCGTCCCCTAGATCGTTCTTTGTCATGTTTGGACTGAAATGGACCAAACTTGTCTCCATTTGAGGTTTGTTGAGTCTGAAAGAAGAAATTCTTCCCCTAGATCCTTATTCGTCATGTTTTGACAGAAATGGACCAAACTTGTCTCCTTTTGAGGTTTGTCAAATCATAAAAAAGAAGTTCGTCCTCTAGATCGTTGTTCGTCATGTTTGGACCGAAATCGACCACACTTGTCTCCATTCGAGGTTTGGTGAGTCAGAAAGAAGAAGTTCGTCTCGTAGATGGTAGTTCGTCATGTTTGGACCATGGACCAAACTTGTATCCATTCGAGGTTTGGAGAGTCAAAAAAAAGAAGTTCGTCTCCTAGATGGTAGTTCGTCATGTTTGGACCGAAATGGACGAAATGTGTCTCCATTCGAGGTTTGGATTGTCAGAAAGAAGAAGTTCTTCCCCTAGATGGTGGTTCGTCATGTTTGGACCGAAATGGACCAAACATGTCTCCATTCGAGGTTTGGAGAGTCAGAAAGAAAAAGTTCGTCCCCTAGATGGTAGTTCGTCTTGTTTGAACCGAAATGGAATAAACTTGTCTCCATTCGAGGTTTGGAGAGTCAGAAGAAAGAAGTTCGTCTCCTAGATTGTAGTTCGTCATGTTTGGACCGAAATGGACCAAACTTGTCTCCATTCGAGGTTTGGAGAGTCAGAAAGAAGAAGTTCGTCTCCTAGATGGTAGTTCGTCATGTTTCGACAGAAATGGACCAAACTTGTCTCCACTCGAGGTTTGGAGACTCAGAAAGAAGAAGTTCGTGTCCTAGATGGTAGTTTGTCATGTCTGGACCGAAATGGACCAAACTTGTCTCCATTCGAGGTTTGGAGAGTCAAAAAGAAGAAGTTCGTCTCCTAGTTGGTAGTTCGTCATGTTTGGATCGAGATGGACCAAACTTGTCTCCATTCGAGGTTTGGAGAGTCAGAAAGAAGAAGTTCGTCTCTTAGATTGCAGTTCGTCATGTTTGGACCGAAATGGACCAAACTTGTCTCCATTCGAGGTTTGGAGAGTCAGAAAGAAGAAGTTCGTCTCCTAAATGGTAGTTCGTCATGTTTGGACCGAAATGGACCAAACTTGTCTCCATTCGAGGTTTGGAGTGTCAGAAAGAAGACGTTCGTCCCCTAGATGGTAGTTCGTCATGTTTGGACCGAAATGGACCAAACTTGACTCCATTCGAGGTTTGAAGAGTCAGAAAGAAGAAGTTTGTCTCCTAGCTGGTAGCTCGTCATGTTTGGACAGAAATCGACAAACTTGTCTCCATTCGAGGTTTGGAGAGTCAGAAAGAAGAAGTTCGTCTCCTAGATGGTAGTTCGTCATGTTTGGACCAAAATGGAATAAACTTGTTTCCATTCGAGGTTTGGAGAGTCAGAAAGAAGAAGTTCGTCTCCTAGATGGTAGTTCGTCATGTTTGCACCGAAATGGATCAAACTTGTCTCCATTTGAGGTTTGGAGAGTCAGAAAGAAGAAGTTCGTGTCCTAGATGGTAGTTTGTCATGTTTGGACCGAAATGGACCAAACTAATCTCCATTCGAGGTTTGGAGTGTCAGAAAGACGATGTTCGTACCCTAGATGGTAGTTCGTCATGTTTGGACTGAAATGGACCAAACTTGTCTCCATTCGAGGTTTGACGAGTCAGAAAGAAGAAGTTCGTCTCCTAGCTGGTAGTTCGTCAAGTTTGAATCAAATCGACCAAACTTGTCTCCATTCGAGGTTTGGAGAGCCAGAAAGAAGAAGTTCGTCTCCTAGATGGTAGTTCGTCTTGTTTGGACCGAAATGGACCAAACTTGTCTCCATTCGAGGTTGGAAGCGTCAGAAAGAAGAAGTTCGTCTCCTAGATGGCAGTTCGTCATGTTTGGATCGAAATGGACCAAACTTGTCTCCATTCGAGGTTTGGAGAGTCAGAAAGATGAAGTTCGCCTCCTAAATGGTAGTTCGTCATGTTTGGACCGAAATAGACCAAACTTATCTCCATTCGAGGTTTGGAGTCTCAGAAAGACGATGTTCGTCTCCTACATGGTAGTTCGTCATGATTGGACCGAAATGGACCAAGCATGTCTCCATTCGCGGTTTGGAGAGTCAGAAAGAAGAATTTCGTGTTCTAGATGGTAGTTTGTCATGTTTGGACCGAAATGGACCAAACTTGTCTCCATTCGAGGTTTTGAGAGTCAAAAAGAAGTTCGTCTCCTAGATGGTAGTTCGTCATGTTTGGACCAAAATGGACCAAACTTATCTCCATTCGAGGATTGGAGAGTCAGAAAGAAGAAGTTCGTCTCCTAGATGGTAGTTCGTCATGTTCGGACCGAAATGGACCAAACTTGTCTCCATTCGATGTTTGGAGAGTCAGAAAGAAGAAGTTCGTCTCCTAAATGGTACTTCGTCATGTTTGGACCGAAATCGACCAAACTTGTCTCCATTCGAGGTTTGGAGGGTCAGAATGAAGAAGTTCGTCCCCGAGATGGTAGTTCGTCATGTTTGGACCGAAACGGACCAAACTTGTCTCCATTCGAAGTTGGAAGAGACAGAAAGAAGAAGTTCGTCTCCTAGATGGTAGTTCGTCATGTTTAGACCGAAATGGACCAAACTTATCTCCATTCGAGGTTTGGAGAGTCAGAATAAAGAAGTTCGTGTCCTAGATGGTAGTTTGTCATGTTTGGACCGAAATGGACCAAACATGTCTCCATTCGAGGTTTGGAGAGTCAAAAATAGGAAGTTCGTCACCTAGATGGTAGTTCGTCATGTTTGGACCAAAATGGACAAAACTTATCTCCATTCGAGGTTTGGAGAGTCAGAAAGAAGAAGTTCGTGTCCTAGATGGTAGTTTGTCATGTTTGGACCGAAATGGACCAAACTTGTCTCCATTCGTGGTTTGGAGAGTCAAAAAGAAGAAGTTCGTCCCCTAGTTGGTAGTTCGTCATGTTTGGACCGAGATGGACCAAACTTGTCTCCATTCGAGGTTTGGAGAGTCAGAAAGAAGAAGTTCGTCTCTTAGATTGTAGTTCGTCATGTTTGGACCGAACTGGACCAAACTTGTCTCCATTCGAGGTTTGGAGAGTCAGAAAGAAGAAGTTCGTCTCCTAGATGGTAGTTCGTCATGTTTGGGCCGAAATGGACGAAACTTGTCTCCATTCGAGGTTTGGAGTGTCAGAAAGAAGATGTTCGTCCTCTAGATGGTAGTTCGTCATATTTGGACCGAAATGGACCAAACTTGTCTTCATTTGAGGTTTGAAGAGTCATAAAGAAGAAGTTTGTCTCCTAGCTGGTAGGTCGTCATGTTTGGACAGAAATTGACCAAACTTGTCTCCATTCGAGGTTTGGAGAGTCAGAAAGAAGAAGTTCGTCTCCTAGATGGTAGTTCGTCATGTTTGGACCGAAATGGACCAAACTTGTCTCCATTCGAGGTTTGGAGAGTCAGAAAGAAGAAGTTCGTCTCCTAAATGGTAGTTCGTCATGTTTGTACCGAAATGGACCAAACATGTCTCCATTCGAGGTTTGGAGAGTCAAAAAGAAGAAGTTCGTCTCCTAGATGGTAGTTCGTCATGTTTGGACCGAAATGGACCAAACTTATCTCCATTCGAGGTTTGGAGAGTCAGAAAGAAGAAGTTCGTGTCCTAGATGGTAGTTTGTCATGTTTGGACCGAAATGGACCAAACTTGTCTCCATTCGAGGTTTGGAGAGTCAAAAGGAAGAAGTTCGTCCCCTAGTTGGTAGTTCGTCATGTTTGGACCGAGATGGACAAAACTTGTCTCCATTCGAGGTTTGGAGAGTCAGAAAGAAGAAGTTCGTGTCCTAGATGGTAGTTTGTCATGTTTGGACCGAAATAGACCAAACTTGTGTCCATTCGAGGTTTGGAGAGTCAAAAGGAAGAAGTTCGTCCCCTAGTTGGTAGTTCGTCATGTTTGGACCGAGATGGACCAAACTTGTGTCCATTCGAGGTTTGGAGAGTCAGAAAGAAGAAGTTCGTCTCCTAGATGGTAGTTCGTCATGTTTGGACCGAAATGGACCAAACTTGTCTCCATTCGAGGTTTGGAGAGTCAGAAAGAAGAAGTTCGACTCCTAAATGGTAGTTCGTCATGTTTGGACCGAAATGGACCAAACTTGTCTCCATTCGAGGTTTGGAGAGTCAAAAAGAAGAAGTTCGTCTCCTAGATGGTAGTTCGTCATGATTGGACCGAAATGGACCAAACTTGCGTCCATTCGAGGTTTGGAGAGTCAGAAAGAAGAAGTTCGTCTCCTACATGGTAGTTCGTCATGTTTTGACCGAAATGGACTAAGCTTGTCTCCATTCAAGGTTTGGAGAGTGAGAAAAAAGAAGTTCGTCTCGTAGATGGTAGTTCGTCATGTTTGGACCGAAATGGACCAAACTTGTCTCCATTCGAGGTTTGGAGAGTCAGAAAGAAGAAGTTCGTCTCCTAGCTGGTAGTTCGTCATGTTTGAACCAAAATCAACCAAACCTGTCTCCATTCGAGGTTTGGAGAGTCATAAAAAAGTAGTTCGTCTCCTAGATTGTAGTTCGTCATGTTTGGATCGAAATGGACAAAAGTTGTCTCCATTCGAGGTTTGGAGAGTCATAAAGTAGAAGTTCGTCTCCTAGATGGTAGTTCATCATGTTTGCACCAAAATGGACCAAACTTGTCTCCTTTCGAGGTTTGGAGTGTCAGAAAGAAGAAGTTCGTGTCCTAGATGGTAGTTTGTCATGTTTGGACTGAAATGCACCGAACTTGTCTCCATTCGAGGTTTGGAGAGTAAAAAAGAAGAAGTTCGTCTCCTAGATGGTAGTTCGTCATGTTTGGACTGAGATGGACCAAACTTGTCTCCATTCGAGGTTTAGAGAGTCAGAAAGAAGAAGTTCGTCTCTTAGATTGTAGTTCGTCATGTTTGGACCGAAATGGACCAAACTTGTCTCCATTCGAGGTTTGGAGAGTCAGAAAGAAGAAGTTCGTCTCCTACATGGTAGTTCATCATGTTTTGACCGAAATATACCACACTTGTCTCCATTCGAGGTTTGGAGAGTCAGAAAGAAGAAGTTCGTCTCCTAGATGGTAGTTCGTCAAATTTGGACCGAAATGGACCAAACTTGTCTCCATTCGAGGTTTGGAAGAGTCAGAAAGAAGAAGTTCGTCTCCTAGATGGTAGTTCGTCATGTTTGGACTGAGATGGATTAAACTTGTCTCCATTCGAGGTTTAGAGATTCAGAAAGAAGAAGTTCGTCTCTTAGATTGTAGTTCGTCATGTTTTGACCGAAATATACCACACTTGTCTCCATTCGAGGTTTGGAGAGTCAGAAAGAAGAAGTTCGTCTCCTAGATGGTAGTTCGTCATGTTTGGACCGAAATGGACCAAACTTGTCTCCATTCGAGGTTTGGAGAGTCAGAAAGAAGAAGTTCGTGTCCTAGATGGTAGATTGTCATGTTTGGACCGAAATGGACCAAACTTGTCTCTATTCGAGGTTTGGAGAGTCAAAAAGACGAAGTTCGTCTCCTAGATGGTAGCTCGTCATGTTTGGACAGAAATTGACCAAACTTGTCTCCATTCGAGGTTTGGAGAGTCAGAAAGAACAAGTTCGTTTCTTAGACTGTAGTTCGTCATGTTTGGATCGAAATGGACCAAACTTGTCTCCATTCGAGGTTTGGAGAGTCAGAAAGAAGAAGTTCGTCTCCTACATGGTAGTTCGTCATGTTTTGACCGAAATGGACTAAACTTGTCTCCATTCAAGGTTTGGAGAGTGAGAAAAAAGAAGTTCGTCTCGTAGATGGTAGTTCGTCATGTTTGGACCGAAATGGACCAAACTTGTCTCCATTCGAGGTTTGGAGAGTCAGAAAGTAGAAGTTCGTCTCCTAGCTGGTAGTTCGTCATGTTTGAACCAAAATCGACCAAACTTGTCTCTATTCGAGGTTTGGAGAGTCAGAAAGAAGAAGTTCGTCTCCTAGATGGTAGTTCGTCTTGTTTGGACCGAAATGGACCAAACTTGTCCCCATTCGAGGTTGGAACAGTCAGAAAGAAAAAGTTCGTCTCCTAGATGGTAGTTCGTCATGTTTGGACCGAAATGGACAAAACTTGTGTCCATTCGAGGTTTCAAGAGTCAGAAAGAAGAAGTTCGTCTCCTAGATGGTAGTTCGTCATGGTTGGACCGAAATGGAATAAACTTGTCTCCTTTCGAGGTTTGGAGAGTCATAAAAAAGAAGTTCGTCTCCTAGATGGTAGTTCTTCATGGTTGGACCGAAATGGAATAAACTTGTCTCCGTTCAAGGTTTGGAGAGTCATAAAGTAGAAGTTCGTCTGCTAGATGGTAGTTCGTCATGTTTGCACCAAAATGGACCAAACTTGTCTTCATTCGAGGTTGGAAGAGTCAGAAAGAAGAAGTTCGTCTACTATATGGTAGTTCGTCATATTTGGACCGAGATGGGCTAAAATTGTGTCCATTCGAGGTTTGGAGAGTCTGAAAGAAATGTTCTTCTCGTAGATGGTAGTTCGTCATGTTTCGACCGAAACGAACCAAACTTGTCTCCATTCGAGGTTTGGAGAGTCAGAAAGAAGAAGTTCGTCTCCTAGCTGATAGTTCGTCATGTTTGAACCAAAATCGACCAAACTTGTCTACATTCGAGTTTTGGAGAGTGAGAAAGAAGAAGTTCGTCTCCTAGATGGTAGTTCGTCTTGTTTTGACCGAAATGGACCAAACTTGTCCCCATTCAAGGTTGGAAGAGTTAGAAAGATGAAGTTCGTCTCCTAGATGGTAGTTCGTCATGATTGAACCGAAATGGACCAAACTTGTGTCCATTCGAGGTTTCAAGAGTCAGAAAGAAGAAGATCGTCTCCTAGATGATAGTTCGTCATGGTTGGACCGAAATGGAATAAACTTATCTCCTTTCGAGGTTTGGAGAGTCATAAAAAAGAAGTTCGTCTCCCAGATTGTAGTTCGTCATGTTTGGACCGAAATGGACAAAACTTGTCTCCATTCGAGGTTTGGAGAGTCAGAAAGTAGAAGTTCGTCGCCTAGATGGTAGTTCGTCATGTTTGAACCAAAATCGACCAAACTTGTCTCCATTTGAGGTTTGGAGAGTCAGAAAGAAGAAGTTCGTCTCCTAGATGGTAGTTCGTCTTGTTTGGGCCGAAATGGACCAAACTTGTGCCCATTCGAGGTTGGAAGAGTCAGAAAGAAGAAGTTCGTCTCCTAGATGGTAGTTCGTCATGTTTGGACCGAAATGGACCAAACTTGTGTCCATTCGAGGTTTCAAGAGTCAGAAAGAAGAAGTTCGTCTCCTAGATGGTAGTTCGTCATGGTTGGACCGAAATGGAATAAACATGTCTCCTTTCGAGGTTTGGAGAGTCATAAAAAAGAAGTTCGTGTCCTATATTGTAGTTCGTCATGTTTGGACCGAAATGGACAAAACTTGTCTCCATTCGAGGTTTGGAGAGTCAGAGAGTAGAAGTTCGTCTCCTAGATGGTAGTTCGTCATGTTTGCACCAAAATGGACCAAACTTGTCTCCATTCGAGGTTGGAAGAGTCAGAAAGAAGAAGTTCGTCTACTATATGGTAGTTCGTCATGTTTGGACCGAAATGGGCTAAAATTGTGTCCATTCGAGGTTTGGAGAGTCTGAAAGAAATGTTCTTCTCGTAGATGGTAGTTCGTCATGTTTGGACCGAAATGGACCAAACTTGTCTCCATACGAGGTTTGGAGAGTCAGAAAGAAGAAGTTCGTGTCCTAGATGGTAGTTTGTCATGTTTGGACCGAAATGGACCAAACTTATCTCCATTCGAGGTTTGGAGAGTCAGAAAGAAGAAGTTCGTCTCCTAGATGGTAGTTCGTATTGTTTGGACCGAAATGGACCAAACTTGTGTCCATTCGAGGTTTGGAGAGTCAGAAAGAAGAAGTTCGTCTCCTAGATGGTAGTTCGTCATGTTTGGACCGAAATGGACAAAACTTGTCTCCATTCGAGGTTTGGAGAGTCAGAAAGTAGAAGTTCGTCTCCTAGATGGTAGTTCGTCATGTTTGGACCGAAATGGACCAAACTTGTCTCCATTCATGGTTTGGAGAGTCAGAAAGTATAAGTTCGTCTCCTAGATGGTAGTTCGTCATGTTTGGACCGCAATGGACCAAACTTGTCTCCATTCGAGGTTGGGAGAGTCAGAAAGAAGAAGTTCGTCTCCGAGATTGTAGTTCGTCATGTTTGGACCGAAATGGACCAAACTTGTCTCCATTTGAGGTTGGAAGAGTCAGAAAAAAGAAGTTCGTCTCCTAGATTGTAGTTCGTCATGTTTGGACCGAAATTGACCAAACTTGTGAACATTCGAGGTTTCGAGAGTCAGAAAGAAGAAGTTCGTCTCCTAGATGGTAGTTCGTCATGGTTGGACCGAAATGAAACAAACTTGTCTCCATTTGAGGTTGGAAGAGTCAGAAAGAAGAAGATCGTCTCCTAGATGATAGTTCGTCATGTTTGGACCGAAATGGACCAAACTAGTGTCCATTCGAGGTTTGGAGAGCCAGAAAGAAGAAGTTCGTCACCGAGATGGTAGTTCGTCATGTTTTGACCGAAATGGACCAAACTTGTCTCCATTCGAGGTTTGGAGAGTCAGAAAGAAGAAGTTCGTCTCCTAGATTGTAGTTCGTCATGTTTGGACCGAAATGGACCAAACTTGTCTCCATTCAAGGTTTGGAGAGTCAGAAAGTATAAGTTCGTCTCCTAGATGGTAGTTAGTCATGTTTGGTCCGCAATGGACCAAACTTGTTTCCATTCGAGGTTTGGAGAGTCAGAAAGAAGAAGTTCGTCCCCGAGATGGTAGTTCGTCATGTTTTGACCGAAATCGACCAAAATTGTTTCCATTTGAGGTTGGGAGAGTCAGAAAGAAGAAGTTCGTCTCCTAGATGGTAGTTCGTCATGTTTGGACCGAAATCGACCAAAATTGTCTCCATTCGAGGTTTGGAGAGTCAGAAAGAAGAAGTTCGTCTCTTATATGGTAGTTCGTCATGTTTGGACCGAAATGAACCAAACTTGTGTCCATTCGAGGTTTGGAGAGTCTGAAAGAAGAAGTTCGTCTCCTAGATGGTAGTTCGTCATGTTTGGACCGAAATGGACCAAACTTGTCTCCATTCGAGGTTTGGAGAGTCAGAAAAAAGAAGTTCGTCTCCTAGATGGTTGTTCGTCATGTTTGGACCGAAATGGACCAAACTTGTCTCCATTTGAGGTTGGAAGAGTCAGAAAGAAGAAGTTCGTCTCCTAGATGATAGTTCGTCATGTTTGGACCGAAATGGACCAAACTTGTGTCCATTCGAGGTTTGGAGAGTCAGAAAGAAGAAGTTCGTCACCGAGATGGTAGTTCGTCATGTTTTGACCGAAATGGACCAAACTTGTCTCCATTCGAGGTTTGGAGAGTCAGAAAGAAGAAGTTCGTCTCCTAGATGGTAGTTCGTCATGTTTGGACCGCAATGGACCAAACTTGTCTCCATTCGAGGTTTGGAGAGTCAGAAAGATGAAGTTCGTCTCCTAGATGGTTGTTCGTCATGTTTGGACCGAAATGGACCAAACTTGTGTCCATTCGAGGTTTGGAGAGTCAGAAAGAAGAAGTTCGTCACCGAGATGGTAGTTCGTCATGTTTTGACCGAAATGGACCAAACTTCTCTCCATTCGAGGTTTGGAGAGTCAGAAAGAAGAAGTTCGTCTCCTAGATTGTAGTTCGTCATGTTTGGACCGAAATGGACCAAACTTGTCTCCATTCAAGGTTTGGAGAATCAGAAAGTATAAGTTCGTCTCCTAGATGGTTGTTCGTCATGTTTGGACCGCAATGGACCAAACTTGTTTCCATTCGAGGTTTGGAGAGTCAGAAAGAAGAAGTTCGTCCCCAAGATGGTAGTTCGTCATGTTTCGACCGAAATTGACCAAAATTGTCTCTATTCGAGGTTGGGAGAGTTAGAAAGAAGAAGTTCGTCTCCTAGATGGTAGTTCGTCATGTTTGGACCGAAATCGACCAAAATTGTATCCATTCGAGGTTTGGAGAGTCAGAAAGAAGAAGTTCGTCTCCTATATCGTAGTTCGTCATGTTTGGACCGAAATGAACCAAACTTGTGGCCATTCGAGGTTTGCAGAGTCTGAAAGAAGAAGTTCGTCTCCTAGATGGTAGTTCGTCATGTTTGGACCGAAATGGACCAAACTTGTCTCCATTCGAGGTTGGAAGAGTCAGAAAGAAGAAGTTCGTCTCCTAAATCATAGTTCGTCATGTTTGGACCGAAATGGACCAAACTTGTCTCCATTCGAGGTTTGGAGAGTCAGAAAAAAGAAGTTCGTCTCCTAGATGGTTGTTCGTCATGTTTGGACCGAAATGGACCAAACTTGTCTCCATTTGAGCTTGGAAGAGTCCGAAAGAAGAAGTTCGTTTCCTAGATGATAGTTCGTCATGTTTGGACCGAAATGGACCAAACTTGTGTCCATTCGAGGTTTGGTGAGTCAGAAAGAAAAAGTTCGTCACCGAGATGGTAGTTCGTCATGTTTTGACCGAAATGGACCAAACTTGTCTCCATTCGAGGTTTGGAGAGTCAGAAAGAAGAAGTTCATCTCCTAGATGGTAGTTCGTCATGTTTGGACCGCAATGGACCAAACTTGTCTCCATTCGAGTTTTGGAGAGTCAGAAAGAAGAAGTTCATCTCCTAGATGGTTGTTCGTCATGTTTGGACCGAAATGGACCAAACTTGTCTCCATTCGAGGTTTGGAGAGTCAGAAAGAAGAAGTTCGTCTCCAAGATGGTAGTTCGTCATGGTTGGACCGAAATGGAACAAACTTGTCTCCATTTGAGGTTGGAAGAGTCAGAAAGAAGAAGTTCGTCATGGTTGGACCGAAATGGAACAAACTTGTCTCCATTTGAGGTTGGAAGAGTCAGAAAGAAGAAGTTCGTCTCCTATATGGTAGTTCGTCATGTTAGGACCGAAATGGGCGACACTTGTGTCCATTCGAGGTTTGGAGACTCTGAAAGAAGAAGTTCGTCTCGTAGATGGTATTTCGTCATGTTTGGACCGAAATGGACCAAACTTGTCTCCATTCGAGGTTTGGAGAGTCAGAAAGAAGAAGTTCGTCTCCTAGATGGTAGTTCGTCATGTTTGGACCGCAATGGACCAAACTTGACTCCATTCGAGGTTGGAAGGGTCAGAAAGAAGAAGTTCGTCTCCTAGATGGTAGTTCGTCATGTATGGATCGAAATGGACCAAACTTGTCTTCATTCGAGGTTTGGAGAGTCAGAAAGAAGAAGTTCGTCGCCTAGATGGTTGTTCGTCATGTTTGGACCGAAATGGACCAAACTTGTCTCCATTTGAGGTTGGAAGAGTCAGAAAGAAGAAGTTCGTCTCCGAGATGGTAGTTCGTCTTGTTTGGACCGAAATGGACCAAATTTGTCTCCATTCGAGGTTTGGAGAGTCAGAAAGAAGAAGTTCGTCTCCTAGATGGTTGTTCGTCATGTTTGGACCGAAATGGACCAAACTTGTCTCCATTCGAGGTTGGAAGAGTCAGAAAGAAGAAGTTCGTCTCCTAGATGGTTGTTCGTCATGTTTGGTCCGAAATGGACAAAACTTGTCTCCATTTAAGGTTTGGAGAGTCAGAAAGTATAAGTTCGTCTCTTAGATGGTAGTCCGTCATGTTTGGACCGCAATGGACCAAACTTGTCTCCATTCGAGGTTGGGAGAGTCAGAAAGAAGAAGTTCGTCTCCTAGATTGTAGTTCGTCATGTTTGTACCGAAATGGACCAAACTTGTCTCCATTCGAGGTTGGAAGAGTCAGAAAGAAGAAGTTCGTCTCCTAGATGGTAGTTCATCATGATTGGACCGAAATGGACCAAACTTGTCTCCATTTGAGGTTGGAAGAGTCAGAAAGAAGAAGTTCGTCTCCTAGATGGTAGTTCGTCATGTTTGGACCGAAATTGACCAAACTTGTCTCCATTCGAGGTTTGGAGAGTCAGAAAGAATAAGTTCATCTCCTAGACGGTAGTTCGTCATGGTTGGACCGAAATGGAACAAACTTGTCTCCATTTGAGGTTGGAAGAGTCAGAAAGAAGAAGTTCGTCTCCTAGATGATAGTTCGTCATGTTTGGACCGAAATGCACCAAACTTGTGTCCATTCGAGGTTTGGAGAGTCAGAAAGAAGAAGTTCGTCACCTAGATGGTAGTTCGTCATGTTTTGACCGAAATGGACCAAACTTGTCTCCATTCGAGGTTTGGAGAGTCAGAAAGAAGAAGTTCGTCTCCAAGATGGTTGTTCGTCATGATTGGACCGAAATGGACCAAACTTGTCTCCATTTGAGGTTGGAAGAGTCAGTAAGAAGAAGTTCGTCTCCTAGATGGTTGTTCGTAATGTTTGGACCGAAATGGCAAAACTTGTCTCCATTTGAGGTTGGAAGAGTCAGAAAGAAGAAGTTCGTCTCCTAGATGGTTGTTCGTCATGTTTGGACCAAAATGGACCAAACTTGTCTCCATTCGAGGTTTGGAGAGTCAGAAAGAAGAAGTTCGTCTCCTAGATGGTAGTTCGTCATGGTTGGACCGAAATGGAACAAACTTGTCTCCATTTGAGGTTGGAAGAGTCAGAAAGAAGAAGTTCGTCTCCTAGATGATAGTACGTCATGTTTGGACCGAAATGGCCCAAACTTATGTCCATTCGAGGTTTGGAGAGTCAGAAAGAAGAAGTTCGTCACCGAAATGGTAGTTCGTCTTGTTCTGACCGAAATGGACCAAACTTGTCTCCATACGAGGTTTGCAGAGTCAGAAAGAAGAAGTTCGTCTCCTAGATTGTAGTTCGTCATGTTTGGACCGAAATGGACCAAACTTGTCTCCATTCAAGGTTTGGAGAGTCAGAAAGTATAAGTTCGTCTCCTAGACGGTAGTTTGTCATGTTTGGACCGCAATGGACCAAACTTGTTTCCATTCGAGGTTTGGAGAGTCAGAAAGAAGAAGTTCGTCCCCAAGATGGTAGTTCGTCATGTTTGGACCGAAATCGACCAAAATTGTCTCTATTCGAGGTTGGGAGAGTTAGAAAGAAGAAGTTCGTCTCGTAGATGGTAGTTCGTCATGTTTGGACCGAAATCGACCAAAATTGTATCCATTCGATGTTTGGAGAGTCAGAAAGAAGAAGTTAGTCTCCTATATGGTAGTTCGTCATGTTTGGACCGAAATGAACCAAACTTGTGTCCATTCGAGGTTTGCAGAGTCTGAAAGAAGAAGTTCGTCTCCTAGATGGTAGTTCGTCATGTTTGGACCGAAATGGACCAAACTTGTCTCCATTCGAGGTTGGAAGAGTCAGAAAGAAGAAGTTCGTCTCCTAAATGGTAGTTCGTCATGTTTGGACCGAAATGGACCAAACTTGACTCCATTCGAGGTTTGGAGAGTCAGAAAAAAGAAGTTCGTCTCCTAGATGGTTGTTCGTCATGTTTGGACCGAAATGGACCAAACTTGTCTCCATTTGAGCTTGGAAGAGTCAGAAAGAAGAAGTTCGTTTCCTAGATGATAGTTCGTCATGTTTGGACCGAAATGGACCAAACTTGTGTCCATTCGAGGTTTGGAGAGTCAGAAAGAAAAAGTTCGTCACCGAGATGGTAGTTCGTCATGTTTGGACCGCAATGGACCAAACTTGTCTCCATTCGAGGTTTGGAGAGTCAGAAAGAAGAAGTTCGTCTCCTAGATGGTAGTTCGTCATGTTTGGACCGAAATGGACCAAACTTGTCTCCATTCAAGGTTTGGAGAGTCAGAAAGTATAAGTTCGTCTCCTAGATGGTAGTTCGTCATGTTTGAACCGCAATGGACCAAACTTGTATCCATTCGAGGTTTGGAGACTCTGAAAGAAGAAGTTCGTCTTCTAGATGGTAGTTCGTCATGTTTGGACCGAAATGGACCAAACTTGTCTCCATTCGAGGTTTGGAGAGTCAGAAAGAAGAAGTTCGTCTCCTAGATGGTAGTTCGTCATGTTTGGACCGAAATGGACCAAACTTGTCTCCATTCGAGGTTTGGAGAGTCAGAAAGAAGAAGTTCGTCTCGTAGATGGTAGAACGTCATGTTTGGACGGAAATGGAACAAACTTTTGTCCATTCGAGGTTTGGAGAGTCAGAAAGAAGAAGTTCGTCTCCTACATTGTAGTTCGTCATGTTTGGACCGAAATGGACCAAACTTGTCTCCATTCAAGGTTAGGAGAGTCAGAAAGTATAAGTTCGTCTCCCAGATGGTAGTTCGTCATGTTTGGACCGCAATGAACCAAACTTGTTTCCATTCGAGGTTTGGAGAGTCAGAAAGAAGAAGTTCGTCCCCGAGATGGTAGTTCGTCATGTTTGGACCGAAATCGACGAAAATTGTCTCCATTCGAGGTTGGGAGAGTCAGAAAGAAGAAGTTCGTCTCCTAGGAGGTAGTTCGTCATGTTTGGACCGAAATCGACCAAAATTGTCTCCATTCGAGGTTTGGAGAGTCAGAAAGAAGAAGTTCGTCTCCTATACGGTAGTTCGTCATGTTTGGACCGAAATGAACCAAACTTGTGTCCATTCGAGGTTTGGACAGTCTGAAAGAAGAAGTTCGTCTCCTAGATGGTAGTTCGTCATGTTTGGACCGAAATGGACCAAACTTGTCTCCATTCGAGGTTGGAAGAGTCAGAAAGAAGAAGTTCGTCTCCTAGATGGTAGTTCGTCATGTTTGGACCGAAATGGACCAAAGTTGTCTCCATTCGAGGTTTGGAGAGTCAGAAAAAAGAAGTTCGTCTCCTAGATGGTTGTTCGTCATGTTTGGACCGAAATGGACCAAACTTGTCTCCATTCGAGGTTTGGAGAGTCAGAAAAAAGAAGTTCGTCTCCTAGATGGTTGTTCGTCATGTTTGGACCGAAATGGACCAAACTTGTCTCCATTTGAGGTTGGAAGAGTCAGAAAGAAGAAGTTCGTCTCCTAGATGGTAGTTCGTCATGTTTGGACCGAAATTGACCAAACTTGTCTCCATTCGAGGTTTGGATAGTCAGAAAGAAGAAGTTCGTCTCCTAGATGGTAGTTCGTCATGGTTGGACCGAAATGGTACAAACTGGTCTCCATTTGAGGATGGAAGAGTCAGAAAGAAGAAGTTCGTCTCCTAGATGGTAGTTCGTCATGTTTGGACCGAAATGGACCAAACTTGTCTCCATTCGAGGTTTAGAGAGTCAGAAAAAAGAAGTTCGTCTCCTAGATGGTTGTTCGTCATGTTTGGACCGAAATGGACCAAACTTGTCTCCATTTGAGGTTGGAAGAGTCAGAAAGAAGAAGTTCGTCTCCTAGATGGTAGTTCGTCATGTTTGGACCGAAATTGACCAAACTTGTCTCCATTCGAGGTTTGGAGAGTCAGAAAGAAGAAGTTCGTCTCCTAGATTGTAGTTCGTCATGTTTGGACCAAAATGGAGCAAACTTGTCTCCTTTCAAGTTTTGGAGAGTCAGAAAGTATAAGTTCGTCTCCTAGATGGTAGTTCGTCATGTTTGGACCGCAATCGACCAAACTTGTTTCCATTCGAGGTTTGGAGAGTCAGAAAGAAGAAGTTCGTCCCCGAGATGGTAGTTCGTCATGTTTGGACCGAAATCGACCAAAATTGTCTCCATTCGAGGTTGGGAGAGTCAGAAAGAAGAAGTTCGTCTCCTAGATGGTAGTTCGTCATGTTTGGACCGAAATTGACCAAACTTGTCTCCATTCGAGGTTGGAAGAGTCAGAAAGAAGAAGTTCGTCTCCTAGATGGTAGTTCGTCATGTTTGGACCGCAATCGACCAAACATGTTTACATTCGAGGTTTGGAGAGTCAGAAAGAAGAAGTTCGTCCCCGAGATGGTAGTTCTTCATGTTTGGACCGAAATCGACCAAAATTGTCTCCATTCGAGGTTTGGAGAGTCAGAAAGAAGAAGTTCGTCTCCTATATTGTAGTTCGTCATGTTTGGACCGAAATGAACCAAACTTGTGTCCATTCGAGGTTTGGAGAGTCTGAAAGAAGAAGTTCGTCTCCTAGATGGTAGTTCGTCATGTTTGGACCGAAATGGACCAAACTTGACTCCATTCGAGGTTTGGAGAGTCAGAAAAAAGAAGTTCGTCTCCTAGATGGTTGTTCGTCATGTTTGGACCGAAATGGACCAAACTTGTTTCCATTCGAGGTTTGGAGGGTCAGAAAGAAGAAGTTCGTCACCGAGATCGTAGTTCGTCATGTTTTGACCGAAATGGACCAAACTTGTCTCCATTCGAGGTTTGGAGAGTCAGAAAGAAGAAGTTCGTCTCCTAGATGGTAGTTCGTCATGTTTGGACCGAAATGGACCAAAGTTGTCTCCATTCGAGGTTTGGAGAGTCAGAAAAAAGAAGTTCGTCTCCTAGATGGTTGTTCGTCATGTTTGGACCGAAATGGACCAAACTTGTCTCCATTCGAGGTTTGGAGAGTCAGAAAAAAGAAGTTCGTCTCCTAGATGGTTGTTCGTCATGTTTGGACCGAAATGGACCAAACTTGTCTCCATTTGAGGTTGGAAGAGTCAGAAAGAAGAAGTTCGTCTCCTAGATGGTAGTTCGTCATGTTTGGACCGAAATTGACCAAACTTGTCTCCATTCGAGGTTTGGATAGTCAGAAAGAAGAAGTTCGTCTCCTAGATGGTAGTTCGTCATGGTTGGACCGAAATGGTACAAACTGGTCTCCATTTGAGGATGGAAGAGTCAGAAAGAAGAAGTTCGTCTCCTAGATGGTAGTTCGTCATGTTTGGACCGAAATGGACCAAACTTGTCTCCATTCGAGGTTTAGAGAGTCAGAAAAAAGAAGTTCGTCTCCTAGATGGTTGTTCGTCATGTTTGGACCGAAATGGACCAAACTTGTCTCCATTTGAGGTTGGAAGAGTCAGAAAGAAGAAGTTCGTCTCCTAGATGGTAGTTCGTCATGTTTGGACCGAAATTGACCAAACTTGTCTCCATTCGAGGTTTGGAGAGTCAGAAAGAAGAAGTTCGTCTCCTAGATTGTAGTTCGTCATGTTTGGACCAAAATGGAGCAAACTTGTCTCCTTTCAAGTTTTGGAGAGTCAGAAAGTATAAGTTCGTCTCCTAGATGGTAGTTCGTCATGTTTGGACCGCAATCGACCAAACTTGTTTCCATTCGAGGTTTGGAGAGTCAGAAAGAAGAAGTTCGTCCCCGAGATGGTAGTTCGTCATGTTTGGACCGAAATCGACCAAAATTGTCTCCATTCGAGGTTGGGAGAGTCAGAAAGAAGAAGTTCGTCTCCTAGATGGTAGTTCGTCATGTTTGGACCGAAATTGACCAAACTAGTCTCCATTCGAGGTTGGAAGAGTCAGAAAGAAGAAGTTCGTCTCCTAGATGGTAGTTCGTCATGTTTGGACCGCAATCGACCAAACATGTTTACATTCGAGGTTTGGAGAGTCAGAAAGAAGAAGTTCGTCCCCGAGATGGTAGTTCTTCATGTTTGGACCGAAATCGACCAAAATTGTCTCCATTCGAGGTTTGGAGAGTCAGAAAGAAGAAGTTCGTCTCCTATATTGTAGTTCGTCATGTTTGGACCGAAATGAACCAAACTTGTGTCCATTCGAGGTTTGGAGAGTCTGAAAGAAGAAGTTCGTCTCCTAGATGGTAGTTCGTCATGTTTGGACCGAAATGGACCAAACTTGACTCCATTCGAGGTTTGGAGAGTCAGAAAAAAGAAGTTCGTCTCCTAGATGGTTGTTCGTCATGTTTGGACCGAAATGGACCAAACTTGTTTCCATTCGAGGTTTGGAGGGTCAGAAAGAAGAAGTTCGTCACCGAGATCGTAGTTCGTCATGTTTTGACCGAAATGGACCAAACTTGTCTCCATTCGAGGTTTGGAGAGTCAGAAAGAAGAAGTTCGTCTCCTAGATGGTAGTTCGTCATGTTTGGACCGAAATGGACCAAACTTCTCTCCATTCGAGGTTTGGAGAGTCAGAAAGAAGAAGTTGGTCTCCTAGATGGTAGTTCGTCATGTTTGGACCGAAATGGACCAAACTTGTCCCCATTTGAGGTTGGAAGAGTCAGAAAAAAGAAGTTCCTCTCCAAGATGGTAGTTCGTCAAGTTTGGACCGAAATGGACCAAACTTCTCTCCATTCGAGGTTTGGAGAGTCAGAAAGAAGAAGTTCGTCTCCTAGATGGTAGTTCGTCATGTTTGGACCAAAATGGACCAAACTCGTCTCCATTCGAGGTTGGGAGAGTCAGAAAGAAGAAGTTCGTCTCCTAAATTGTAGTTCGTCATGTTTGGACCGAAATGGACCAAACTTGTCTCCATTCGAGGTTTGGAGAGTCAGAAAGAAGAAGTTCGTCTCCTAGATGGTAGTTCGTCATGTTTGGAACGAAATGTACCAAACTCCTCTCCATTCGAGGTTTGGAGAGTCAGAAAGAAGAAGTTCGTCTCCTAGATGGTAGTTCGTCATGTTTGGACCGAAATGGACCAAACTTGTCCCCATTTGAGGTTGGAAGAGTCAGAAAAAAGAAGTTCGTCTCCAAGATGGTAGTTCGTCATGTTTGGACCGAAATCGAGCAAACTTGTCTTGATTCGAGGTTTGGATAGTCAGAAAGAAGAAGTTCGGCTCCTAGATGGTAGTTCGTCATGTTTGGACCAAAATGGACCAAACTTGTCTCCATTCGAGGTTTAGAGAGTCTGAAAGAAGAAGTTCGACTCCTAGATGGTAGTTTGTCATGTTTGGATCAAAATGGACCAAACTTGCCTCCATTCGAAGTTTGGAGAGTCAGAAAGAAGAAGTTCGTCTCCTAGATAATAGTTCGTCATGTTTGGACCGAAATGGACCAAACTTGTCTCCATTCGAGGTTTGGAGAGTCAGAAAGAAGAAGTTCGTCTCCCAGATGGGAGTTCGTCATGTTTGGACCGAAATGCAGCAAACTAGTGTCCATTCGAGGTTTGGAGAGTTTGAAAGAAGAAGTTCGTCTGGTAGATGGTAGTTCGTCATGTTTGGACTGAAATGGACCAAACTTGTCTCCATTCGAGGTTTGGAAGAGTCAGAAAGAAGAAGTTAGTCTCCTACATGGTAGTTTGTCATGTTTGGACCGAAATGGACCAAACTTGTCTCCATTCGAGGTTTGGAAGAGTCAGAAAGAAGAAGTTCGTCTCCTAGATGGTAGTTCGACATGTTTGGACCGAAATGGACCAAACTTGTGTCCATTCGAGGTTTGGAGAGTCAGGAAGAAGAAGCTCGTCTCCTAGATGGTAGTTCGTCATGTTTGGACCAAAACGGACCAAACTTGTCTACATGCGAGGTTTGTAGAGTCCGAAAGAAGAAGTTCATCTCCTAGATCGTAGTTCGTCAAGTTTGGACCGAAATGGACCAAACTTGTCTCCATTCGAGGTTTGGAGAGTCGGAAAGAAGAAGTTCGTCTCCTCGATAGTAGTTCGTCATGTTTGGACCGAAATGGACCAAACTTGTCTCCATTCGAGGTTTGGAGAGTCAGAAAGAAGAAGTTCGTCTCCTAGATGGTAGTTCGTCATGTATGGACCGAAATGGAGCAAACTTGTCTCCATTCGAGGTTTGGAGTGTCAGAAAGAAGAACTTCGTCTCCTAGATGGTAGTTCGTCATGTTTGGACCGAAATGGACCAAACTTGTCTCCATTCGAGGTTTGGAGAGTCAGAAAGAAGAAGTTCGTCTCCCAGATGGTAGTTCGTCATGTTTGGATCGTGGTGCAAACTTGTGTCCATTAGAGGTTTGGAGAGTTTGAAAGAAGAAGTTCGTCTTATAGATGGTAGTTCGTCATGTTTGGACCGAAATGGACCAAACTTGTCTCCATTCGAGGTTTGGAGAGTCAGAAAGAAGAAGTTCGTCTCCTAGATGGTAGTTCGTCATGTTTGGACCGAAATGGACCAAACTTCTCTCCATTCGAGGTTTGGAGAGTCAGAAAGAAGAAGTTCGTCCCCGAGATGGTAGTTCGTCATGTTTGGACCGATGGACCAAACTTGTCTCCATTCGAGGTTTGGAGAGTCAGAAAGAAGAAGTTCGTCTCCTAGATGGTAGTTCGTCATGTTTGGACCGAAATGGACCAAACTTGTCTCCATTCGAGGTTTGGAGAGTCAGAAAGAAGAAGTCCGTCTCCCAGATGGTAGTTCGTCATGTTTGGACCGAAATGGAGCAAACTTGTGTCGAATCGAGGTTTGGAGAGTCTGAAAGAAGAAGTTCGTCTGGTAGATGGTAGTTCTTCATGTTTGGACTGAAATGGACCAAACTTGTCTCCATTCGAGGTTTGGAAGAGTCAGAAAGAAGAAGTTAGTCTCCTATATGGTAGTTCGTCATGTTTGGACCGAAATGGACCAAACTTGTCTCCATTCGAGGTTTGGAAGAGTCAGAAAGAAGAAGTTCGTCTCCTAGATGGTAGTTCGACATGTTTGGACCGAAATGGACCAAACTTGTGTCCATTCGAGGTTTGGAGAGTCAGAAAGAAGAAGTTCGTCTCCTAGATGGTAGTTCGTCATGTTTGGACCAAAATGGACCAAACTTGTCTCCGTGCGAGGTTTGTAGAGTCAGAAAGAAGAAGTTCATCTCCTAGATCGTAGTTCGTCATGTTTGGACCGAAATGAACCAAACTTGTCTCCATTCGAGGTTTGGAGAGTCGGAAAGAAGAAGTTCGTCTCCTCGATAGTAGTTCGTCATGTTTGGACCGAAATGGACCAAACTTGTCTCCATTCGAGGTTTGGAGAGTCAGAAAGAAGAAGTTCGTCTCCTAGATGGTAGTTCGTCATGTTTGGACCAAAATGGACCAAACTTGTCTCCATTCGAGGTTTGGAGAGTCAGAAAGAAGAAGTTCGTCTCCTAGATGGTAGTTCGTCATGTTTGGACCGAAATGGACCAAACTTGTCTCCATTTGAGTTTGGAAGAGTGAGAAACAAGAAGTTCGTCTCCTAGATGGTAGTTCGTCATGTTTGGACCGAAATCTAGCAAACTTGTCTCCATTCGAGGTTTGGAGAGTCAGAAAGAAGAAGTTCGTCTCCGAGATGGTAGTTCGTCATGTTTGGACCGAAATGGATCAAACAAGTCTCCATTCGAGGTTTGGAGAGTCAGAAAGAAGAAGTTCGTCATGTTTGGACCGAAATAGACCTAACTTGTCCCCATTTGAGGTTGTAAGAGTCAGAAAAAAGAAGTTCGTCTCCTTGATGGTAGTTCGTCATGTTTGGACCGAAATCGATCAAACTTGTCTTGATTCAAGGTATGGAGAGTCAGAAAGAAGATGTTCGTCTCCTAGATGGTAGTTCGTCATGCTTGGACCGAAATGGACCAAACTTGTCTCCATTCGAGGTTTGAAGAGTCAGAAAGAAGAAGTTCGCCTCCTAGATGGTAGTTCGTCATGATTGGACAAAAATGGACCAAACTTGTCTCCATTCGAGGTTTGGAAAGTCCGAAAGAAGAAGTTCGTCTCCAAGATGGTAGTTCGTCATGTTTGGACCGAAATGGACCAAACTTTTCTCTTTTCGAGGTTTGGAGAGTCAGAAAGAAGAAGTTCGTCCCCGAGATGGTAGTTCGTCATGTTTGGACCGAAATGGACCAAACTTGTCTCCATTCGAAGTTTGGAGAGTCAGAAAGAAGAAGTTCGTCTCCTAGATGGTAGTTCGTCATGTTTGGACCGAAATGGACCAAACTTGTCTCCATTTGAGGTTGGAAGAGTCAGAAAAAAGAAGTTCGTCTCCTAGATGGTAGTTCGTCATGTTTGGACCGAAATCGAGAAAACCTGTCTTGATTCGAGGTTTGGAGAGTCAGAAAGAAGAAGTTCGTCTCCTAGATGGTAGTTCGTCATGCTTGGACCGAAATGGACCAAACTTGTCTCCATTCGAGGTTGGAAGAGTCAGAAAGAAGAAGTTCGTCTCCTAGATGGTAGTTCGTCATGTTTGGATCGAAATGGACCAAACTTGTCACCATTCGAGGTTTGGAGAGTCCGAAAGAAGAATTTCGTCTCCTAGATGGTAGTTCGTCTTATTTGGACCGAAATGAACCAAACTTGTCTCCATTCGAGGTTTGGAGAATCAGAAAGAAGAAGTTCGTCTCCTAGGTTGTAGTTCGTCATGTTTGGACCGAAATGGACCAAACCTGTCTCCATTCGAGGTTTGGAGAGTCAGAAAAAAGAAGTTCGTCTCCTAGATGGTAATTCGTCATGTTTGGACCGAAATGGACAAAACTTGTCTCCATTCGAGGTTTGGAGAGTCAGAAAGAAGAAGTTCGTCTCCTAGATGGTAGTTCATCATGTTTGGACCGAAATGGACCAAAATTGTCTCCATTCGAGAGTCAGAACAAAGAAGATCGTCTCCTAGATGGTAGTTTTTCATGTTTGGACCGAAATGGACCAAACTTGTCTCCATTCGAAGTTTGGAAAGTCAGAAAGAAGAAGTTCGTCTCCTAGATGGTAGTTCGTCATGTTTGGACCGAAATGTACCAAACTTGTCTCCATTCGAGGTCTGGAGAGTCAGAAAGAAGAAGTTCGTCTCCTAGATGGTAGTTCGTCATGTTTGGACCGAAATGGTTCAAACTTGTCTCCATTCGAGGTTTGGAGAGTCAGAAAGAAGAAGTTCGTCTCCTAGATGGTAGTTCGTCATGTTTGGACCGAAATGGACCAAACTTATCTCCATTCGAGGTTTGGAGAGTCAGAAAGAAGAAGTTCGTCTCCTAGATGGTAGTCCGTCATGTTTGGACCGAAATGGACCAAACTTGTGTCCATTCGAGGTTTGGAAAGTCAGAAAGAAGAAGTTCGTCGCATAGATGGTAGTTCGTCATGTTTGGACCGAAATGGACCAAACTTGCCTCCATTCGAGGTTTGGAGAGTCAGAAAGAAGAAGTTCGTCTCCTAGATGGTAGTTCGTCATGTTTGAACCGAAATGGACCAAACTTGTCTCCATTCGAGGTTTGAGAGTCAGAACGAAGAAGTTCGTCTCCTAGATGGTAGTTCGTCATGTTTGGACCAAAATGGACCAAACTTGTCTCCATTCGAGGTTTGAGAGTCAAAAAGACGAAGTTCGTCACCTAGATGGTAGTTCGTCATGTTTGGACCGAAATGGACCAAACTTGTCTCCATTCGAGGTTTGGAGAGTCAGAAAGAAGAAGTTCGTCTCCTAGATGGTAGTTCGTCATGTTTGGACCGAAATGAACCAAACTTGTCTCCATTCGAGGTTTGGAGAATCAGAAAGAAGAAGTTCGTCTCCTAGATGGTAGTTCGTCATGTTTGGACCGAAATGGACCAAACTAGTCTCCATTCGAGGTTTGGAGAGTCAGAAAGAAGAAGTTCGTCTCTTAGATGGTAGTCTGTCATGTTTGGACCGAAATGGACTAAACTTGGTCCATTCGAGGTTTGGAAAGTCACAAAGAAGAAGTTCGTCGCATAGATGGTAGTTCGTTATGTTTGGACCGAAATGGACCAAACTTGTCTCCATTCGAAGTTTGGAGAGTCAGAAAGAAGAAGTTTGTTTCCTAAATGGTAGTTCGTCATGTTTGGACCGAAATGGACCAAACTTTTCTCCATTCGAGGTTTGGAGAGTCCGAAAGAAGAAGTTCGTCTCCTAGATGGTAGTTCGTCATGTTTGGACCGAAATGGACCAAACTTGTCTCCATTTGAGGTTGGAAGAGTCAGAAAAAAGAAGTTCGTCTCCTAGATGGTAGTTCGTCATGTTTGGACCGAAATCGATCAAACTTGTCTTGATTCGAGGTTTGGAGAGTCAGAAAGAAGAAGTTCGTCTCCTAGATGGTAGTTTGTCATGCTTGGACCGAAACGGACCAAACTTGTCTCCATTCGAGGTTCGAAGAGTCAGAAAGAAGAAGTTCGTCTCCTAGATGGTAGTTTGTCATGTTTGGACCGAAATGGACCAAACTTGTCTCCATTCGAGGTTTGGAGAGTCCGAAAGACGAAGTTCTTCTCCTAGATGGTAGTTCGTCATGTTTGGACCCAAATGGACCAAACTTGTCTCCATTCGAGGTTTGGAGAGTCAGAAAGAAGAAGTTCGTCCCCGAGATGGTAGTTCGTCATGTTTGGACAGAAATGGACCAAACTTGTCTCCATTCGAAGTTTGGAGAGTCAGAAAGAAGAAGTTCGTCTCCTAGATGGTAGTTCGTCATGTTTGGACCGAAATGGACCCAACTTGTCTCCATTCGAGGTTTGGAGAGTCAGAAAGAAGAAGTTCATCTCCTAGATGGTAGTTCGTCATGTTTGGACCGAAATGGACAAAACTTGTCTCCGTTCGAGGTTTGGAGAGTCAGAAAGAAGAAGTTCGTCCCCGAGATAGTAGTTCGTCATGTTTGGACCGAAATGGACCAAACTTGTCTCCGATTGAGGTTTGGAGAGTCAGAAAGAAGAAGTTCGTCTCCTAGATGGTTGTTCGTCATGTTTGGACCGAAATGGACCAAACTTGTCTCCATTCGAGGTTTGGAGAGTCAGAAAGAAGAAGTTCGTCTCCTAGATGGCAGTTCGTCATGTTTGGACCGAAATGGACCAAACCTGTCTCCATTCGAGGTTTGGAAAGTCAGAAAGAAGAAGTTCGTCTCCTAGCTGGTAGTTCGTCATGTTTGGACCGAAATGGACAAAACTTGTCTCCATTCGAAGTTTGGAGAGTCAGAAAGAAGAAGTTCGTCTCCTAGATGGTAGTTCGTCATGTTTGGACCGAAATGGACCAAAATTGTCTCCATTCGAGAGTCAGAACAAAGAAGATCGTCTCCTAGATGGTAGTTCGTCATGTTTGGACCGAAATGGACCAAACTTGTCTCCATTCGAGGTTTGGAAAGTCAGAAAGAAGAAGTTCGTCTCCTAGATGGTAGTTCGTCATGTTTGGACCGAAATGTACCAAACTTGTCTCCATTCGAGGTTTGGAGAGTCAGAAAGAAGAAGTTCGTTTCCTAGATGGTAGTTCGTCATGTTTGGACCGAAATGGACCAAACTTGTCTCCATTCGAGGTTTGGAGAGTCAGAAAGAAGAAGTTCGTCTCCTAGATGGTAGTTCGTCATGTTTGGACCAAAATGGACCAAACTTGTCTCCATTCGAGGTTTGGAGAGTCAGAAATAAGAAGTTCGTCTGCTAGATGGTAGTCTGTCATGCTTGGACCAAAATGGACCAAACTTGTCTCCATTCGAGGTTTGGAAAGTCAGAAAGAAGAAGTTCGTCGCATAGATGGTAGTTCGTCATGTTTGGACCGAAATGTACCAAACTCGTCTCCATTCGAGTTTTGGAGAGTCATAACGAAGAAGATCGTCTCCTAGATGGAAGTTCGTCATGTTTGGACCGAAATGGACCAAACTTGTCTCCATTCGAGGTTTGGAGAGTCAGAAAGAAGAAGTTCGTCTCTTAGATGGTAGTTCGTCATGTTTGGACCGAAATGGACCAAACTTGACTCCATTCGAGGTTTGGAGAGTCAGAAAGAAGAAGTTCGTCTCCTAGATGGTAGTTCGTCATGTTTGGACCAAAATGGACCAAACTCGTCTCCATTCGAGGTTTGGAAAGTCAGAAAGAAGAAGTTCGTCGCATAGACGGTAGTTCGTCATGTTTGGACCGAAATGTACCAAACTGTTCTCCATTCGAGGTTTGGAGAGTCAGAAAGAAGAAGTTCGTCTCTTAGATGGTAGTTGGTCATGTTGGGACCGAAATGGACCAAACCTGTCTCCATTCGAGGTTTGGAGAGTCAGAAAGAAGAAGTTCGTCTGCTAGATGGTAGTTCGTCATGTTTGGACCGAAATGGACCCAACTTGTCTCCATTCGAGGTTTGGAGAGTCAGAAAGAGGAAGTTCGTTGCATAGATGGTAGTTCGTCATGTTTGGACCGAAATGTACCAAACTTGTCTCCATTCGAGGTTTGGAGAGTCAGAAAGAAGAAGTTCGTCTCCTAGATGGTAGTTCGTCATGTTTGGACCAAAATGGACCAAACTTGCCTGCATTCGAGGTTTGGAGGGTCAAAAAGAAGAAGTTCGTCTCCTAGATGGTAGTTCGTCATGTTTGGACCAAAATGGACCAAACTTGTCTCCATTCGAGGTTTGGAAAGTCAGAAAGAAGAAGTTCGTCGCATAGATGGTAGTTCGTCATGTTTGGACCGAAATGTACCAAACTCGTCTCCATTCGAGTTTTGGAGAGTCAGAACGAAGAAGATCGTCTCCTAGATGGAAGTTCGTCATGTTTGGACCGAAATGGACCAAACTTGTCTCCATTCGAGGTTTGGAGAGTCAGAAAGAAGAAGTTCGTCTCTTAGATGGTAGTTCGTCATGTTTGGACCGAAATGGACCAAACTTGACTCCATTCGAGGTTTGGAGAGTCAGAAAGAAGAAGTTCGTCTCCTAGATGGTAGTTCGTCATGTTTGGACCAAAATGGACCAAACTTGTCTCCATTCGAGGTTTGGAAAGTCAGAAAGAAGAAGTTCGTCGCATAGACGGTAGTTCGTCATGTTTGGACCGAAATGTACCAAACTGTTCTCCATTCGAGGTTTGGAGAGTCAGAAAGAAGAAGTTCGTCTCTTAGATGGTAGTTGGTCATGTTGGGACCGAAATGGACCAAACCTGTCTCCATTCGAGGTTTGGAGAGTCAGAAAGAAAAGTTCGTCTCCTAGATGGTAGTTCGTCATGTTTGGACCGAAATGGACCAAACTTGTCTCCATTCGAGGTTTGGAGAGTCAGAAAGAAGAAGTTCGTCTCCTAGATGGCAGTTCGTCATGTTTGGACCGAAATGGACCAAACCTGTCTCCATTCGAGGTTTGGAAAGTCAGAAAGAAGAAGTTCGTCTCCTAGCTGGTAGTTCGTCATGTTTGGACCGAAATGGACAAAACTTGTCTCCATTCGAAGTTTGGAGAGTCAGAAAGAAGAAGTTCGTCTCCTAGATGGTAGTTCGTCATGTTTGGACCGAAATGGACCAAAATTGTCTCCATTCGAGAGTCAGAACAAAGAAGATCGTCTCCTAGATGGTAGTTCGTCATGTTTGGACCGAAATGGACCAAACTTGTCTCCATTCGAGGTTTGGAAAGTCAGAAAGAAGAAGTTCGTCTCCTAGATGGTAGTTCGTCATGTTTGGACCGAAATGTACCAAGCTTGTCTCCATTCGAGGTTTGGAGAGTCAGAAAGAAGAAGTTCGTTTCCTAGATGGTAGTTCGTCATGTTTGGACCGAAATGGACCAAACTTGTCTCCATTCGAGGTTTGGAGAGTCAGAAAGAAGAAGTTCGTCTCCTAGATGGTAGTTCGTCATGTTTGGACCAAAATGGACCAAACTTGTCTCCATTCGAGGTTTGGAGAGTCAGAAATAAGAAGTTCGTCTGCTAGATGGTAGTCTGTCATGCTTGGACCAAAATGGACCAAACTTGTCTCCATTCGAGGTTTGGAAAGTCAGAAAGAAGAAGTTCGTCGCATAGATGGTAGTTCGTCATGTTTGGACCGAAATGTACCAAACTCGTCTCCATTCGAGTTTTGGAGAGTCAGAACGAAGAAGATCGTCTCCTAGATGGAAGTTCGTCATGTTTGGACCGAAATGGACCAAACTTGTCTCCATTCGAGGTTTGGAGAGTCAGAAAGAAGAAGTTCGTCTCTTAGATGGTAGTTCGTCATGTTTGGACCGAAATGGACCAAACTTGACTCCATTCGAGGTTTGGAGAGTCAGAAAGAAGAAGTTCGTCTCCTAGATGGTAGTTCGTCATGTTTGGACCAAAATGGACCAAACTCGTCTCCATTCGAGGTTTGGAAAGTCAGAAAGAAGAAGTTCGTCGCATAGACGGTAGTTCGTCATGTTTGGACCGAAATGTACCAAACTGTTCTCCATTCGAGGTTTGGAGAGTCAGAAAGAAGAAGTTCGTCTCTTAGATGGTAGTTGGTCATGTTGGGACCGAAATGGACCAAACCTGTCTCCATTCGAGGTTTGGAGAGTCAGAAAGAAGAAGTTCGTCTCCTAGATGGTAGTTCGTCATGTTTGGACCGAAATGGACCCAACTTGTCTCCATTCAAGGTTTGGAGAGTCAGAAAGAGGAAGTTCGTTGCATAGATGGTAGTTCGTCATGTTTGGACCGAAATGTACCAAACTTGTCTCCATTCGAGGTTTGGAGAGTCAGAAAGAAGAAGTTCGTCTCCTAGATGGTAGTTCGTCATGTTTGGACCAAAATGGACCAAACTTGCCTGCATTCGAGGTTTGGAGGGTCAAAAAGAAGTAGTTCGTCTCCTAGATGGTAGGTCGTCATGTTTGGACCAAAATGGACCAAACTTGTCTCCATTCGAGGTTTGGAAAGTCAGAAAGAAGAAGTTCGTCGCATAGATGGTAGTTCGTCATGTTTGGACCGAAATGTACCAAACTCGTCTCCATTCGAGTTTTGGAGAGTCAGAACGAAGAAGATCGTCTCCTAGATGGAAGTTCGTCATGTTTGGACCGAAATGGACCAAACTTGTCTCCATTCGAGGTTTGGAGAGTCAGAAAGAAGAAGTTCGTCTCTTAGATGGTAGTTCGTCATGTTTGGACCGAAATGGACAAACTTGACTCCATTCGAGGTTTGGAGAGTCAGAAAGAAGAAGTTCGTCTCCTAGATGGTAGTTCGTCATGTTTGGACCAAAATGGACCAAACTTGTCTCCATTCGAGGTTTGGAAAGTCAGAAAGAAGAAGTTCGTCGCATAGACGGTAGTTCGTCATGTTTGGACCGAAATGTACCAAACTGTTCTCCATTCGAGGTTTGGAGAGTCAGAAAGAAGAAGTTCGTCTCTTAGATGGTAGTTGGTCATGTTGGGACCGAAATGGACCAAACCTGTCTCCATTCGAGGTTTGGAGAGTCAGAAAGAAAAGTTCGTCTCCTAGATGGTAGTTCGTCATGTTTGGACCGAAATGGACCAAACTTGTCTCCATTCGAGGTTTGGAGAGTCAGAAAGAAGAAGTTCGTCTCCTAGATGGCAGTTCGTCATGTTTGGACCGAAATGGACCAAACCTGTCTCCATTCGAGGTTTGGAAAGTCAGAAAGAAGAAGTTCGTCTCCTAGCTGGTAGTTCGTCATGTTTGGACCGAAATGGACAAAACTTGTCTCCATTCGAAGTTTGGAGAGTCAGAAAGAAGAAGTTCGTCTCCTAGATGGTAGTTCGTCATGTTTGGACCGAAATGGACCAAAATTGTCTCCATTCGAGAGTCAGAACAAAGAAGATCGTCTCCTAGATGGTAGTTCGTCATGTTTGGACCGAAATGGACCAAACTTGTCTCCATTCGAGGTTTGGAAAGTCAGAAAGAAGAAGTTCGTCTCCTAGATGGTAGTTCGTCATGTTTGGACCGAAATGTACCAAACTTGTCTCCATTCGAGGTTTGGAGAGTCAGAAAGAAGAAGTTCGTTTCCTAGATGGTAGTTCGTCATGTTTGGACCGAAATGGACCAAACTTGTCTCCATTCGAGGTTTGGAGAGTCAGAAAGAAGAAGTTCGTCTCCTAGATGGTAGTTCGTCATGTTTGGACCAAAATGGACCAAACTTGTCTCCATTCGAGGTTTGGAGAGTCAGAAATAAGAAGTTCGTCTGCTAGATGGTAGTCTGTCATGCTTGGACCAAAATGGACCAAACTTGTCTCCATTCGAGGTTTGGAAAGTCAGAAAGAAGAAGTTCGTCGCATAGATGGTAGTTCGTCATGTTTGGACCGAAATGTACCAAACTCGTCTCCATTCGAGTTTTGGAGAGTCAGAACGAAGAAGATCGTCTCCTAGATGGAAGTTCGTCATGTTTGGACCGAAATGGACCAAACTTGTCTCCATTCGAGGTTTGGAGAGTCAGAAAGAAGAAGTTCGTCTCTTAGATGGTAGTTCGTCATGTTTGGACCGAAATGGACCAAACTTGACTCCATTCGAGGTTTGGAGAGTCAGAAAGAAGAAGTTCGTCTCCTAGATGGTAGTTCGTCATGTTTGGACCAAAATGGACCAAACTCGTCTCCATTCGAGGTTTGGAAAGTCAGAAAGAAGAAGTTCGTCGCATAGACGGTAGTTCGTCATGTTTGGACCGAAATGTACCAAACTGTTCTCCATTCGAGGTTTGGAGAGTCAGAAAGAAGAAGTTCGTCTCTTAGATGGTAGTTGGTCATGTTGGGACCGAAATGGACCAAACCTGTCTCCATTCGAGGTTTGGAGAGTCAGAAAGAAGAAGTTCGTCTCCTAGATGGTAGTTCGTCATGTTTGGACCGAAATGGACCCAACTTGTCTCCATTCGAGGTTTGGAGAGTCAGAAAGAGGAAGTTCGTTGCATAGATGGTAGTTCGTCATGTTTGGACCGAAATGGACCAAACTTGACTCCATTCGAGGTTTGGAGAGTCAGAAAGAAGAAGTTCGTCTCCTAGATGGTAGTTCGTCATGTTTGGACCAAAATGGACCAAACTTGTCTCCATTCGAGGTTTGGAAAGTCAGAAAGAAGAAGTTCGTCGCATAGACGGTAGTTCGTCATGTTTGGACCGAAATGTACCAAACTGTTCTCCATTCGAGGTTTGGAGAGTCAGAAAGAAGAAGTTCGTCTCTTAGATGGTAGTTGGTCATGTTGGGACCGAAATGGACCAAACCTGTCTCCATTCGAGGTTTGGAGAGTCAGAAAGAAAAGTTCGTCTCCTAGATGGTAGTTCGTCATGTTTGGACCGAAATGGACCCAACTTGTCTCCATTCGTGGTTTGGAGAGTCAGAAAGAAGAAGTTTGTCTCCTAGATGGTAGTTCGTCATGTTTGGACCGAAATGGACCAAACTTGTCTCCATTCGAGGTTTGGAGAGTCAAAAAGACGAAGTTCGTCACCTAGATGGTAGTTCGTCATGTTTGGACCGAAATGGACCAAACTTGTCTCCATTCGAGGTTTGGAGAGTCAGAAAGAAAAAGTTCGTCTCCTAGCTGGTAGTTCTTCATGTTTGGACCGAAATGGACCAAACTTGTCTCCATTCGAGGTTTAGAGGGTCAGAAAGAAGAATTTCGTCTCCTAGATGGTAGTTCGTCATGTTTGCACTGAAATGCACCAAAGTTGTCTCCATTCAAGGTCTGGAGAGTCAGAAAGAAGAAGTTCGTCTCCTAGCTGGTTGTTCGTCATGTTTGGACCGAAATCGAGCAAACTTGTCCCCATTCGAGGTTTGGAGAGTCAGAAGAAGAAGTTCGTCTCCTAGATTGTAGTTCGTCATGTTTGCACCGAAATGCACCAAACTTGTCTTAATTCGAGGTTTGGACAGTCATAAAGAAGAAGTTCGTCTCCTAGATGGTTGTTCGTCATGTTTGGACCGAAATGGTCCAAACTTGTCTCCATTTGAGTTTGGAAGAGTCAGAAAAAAGAAGTTCGTCTCCTAGATGGTAGTTCGTCATGTTTGGACCGAAATGGACCAAACTTGTCTCAATTCGAGGTTTGGAGAGTTAGAAAGAAGAAGTTCGTCTCCTAGATGGTAGTTCGTCATGTTTGGACCGAAATGGACCAAACTTTTCTCCATTTGAGTTTGGAAGAGTCAGAAATAAGAAGTTCGTCTCCTAGATGGTAGTTCGTCATGTTTGGACCGAAATCTAGCAAACTTGTCTCCATTCGAGGTTTGGAGAGACAGAAAGAAGAAGTTCGTCCCCGAGATGGTAGTTCGTCATGTTTGGACCGAAATGGACCAAACTTGTCTCCATTCGAGGTTTCGAAAGTCAGAAAGAAGAAGTTTGTCTCCTAGATGGTAGTTCGTCATGTTTGGAACGAAATGGACCAAACTTGTTTACATTCGAGGTTTCGAGAGTCAGAAAGAAGAAGTTCACTCCTAGATGGTAGTTCGTCTTGTTTGGACCGAAATGGACCAAACTGCTCACCATTCGAGGTTTGGAGAGTCAGAAAGAAGAAGTTCGTCTCCTATCTGGTAGTTCGTCATGTTTTGACCGACATCGGCCAAACTTGTCTCCATTCGAGGTTTGGAGAGTCAGAAAGAATGAGTTCGTCCCCGAGATGGTAGTTCGTCATGTTTGGACCGAAATAGACCAAACTTGTCTCCATTCGAGGTTTGGAGAGTCAGAAAGAAGAAGTTCGTCCCCGAGATGGTAGTTCTTCATATTTGGACCGAAATGGACCAAACTTGTCCCCATTCGAGGTTTGGAAAGTAAGAAAGAAGAAGTTCGTCTCCTAGATGGTAGTTCGTCATGTTTGGACCGAAATCGACCAAAATTTCATCCATTTGTGAGTTTAAGAGTCAGAAAGAAGAAGTTCGTCTCCTAGATGGTAGTTCGTCATGTTTGGACCGAAATGTACCAAACTTGTCTCCATTCGAGGTTTGGAGAGTCAGAAAGAAGAAGTTCGTCTCCTTGATGGTAGTTCGTCATGTTTGGACCGAAATGAACCAAACTTTTCTCGATTCGAGGTTTGGAAGAGTCAGAAAGAAGAAGTTCGTGACCTAAATGGTAGTTCGTCATGTTTGGACCGAAATGGACCAAACTTGTGTCCATTCGAGGTTTCGATAGTCAGAAAGAAGAAGTTCGTCGCCTAGAAGGTAGTTCGTCATGTTTGGACCGAAATCGACCAAACTTTACTCCATTTGAGGTTTGGAGAGTTAGAAAGAAGAAGTTCGTCTCCTAGATGGTAGTTCGTCATGTTTGGACCGAAATGGACCAATCTTGTCTCCATTCGAGGTTCGGAGAGTCAGAAAGAAGAAGTTCGTCTCCTAGATGGTAGTTCGTCATGTTTGGACCGAAATGGACCAATCTTGTCTCCATTCGAGGTTCGGAGAGTCAGAAAGAAGAAGTTCGTCTCCTAGATGGTAGTTCGTCATGTTTGGACTGAAATGGACCAAACTTGTCTCCATTCGAGGTTTGGAGAGTCAAAAAGAAGAAGTTCGTCTCCTTGATTGTAGTTCGTCATGTTTGGACTGAAATGGACCAAAATTTTCTCCATTCGAGGTTTGGAAGAATCAGAAAGAAGAAGTTCGTCTCCTAGATGGTAGTTCGTCATGTTTGGACCGAACTGGACCAAACTTGTGTCCATTCGAGGTTTGGAGAGTCAGAAAGAAGAAATTCGTCTCCTAGATGGTAGTTCGTCATGTTTGGACCGAAATGGACAAAACTTGTCTCCATTTGACGTTTGGAGAGTCATAAAGCAGAAGTTCGTCTCCTAGATGGTACTTCGTCATGTTTGGACCGAAATGGACAAAACTTGTCTCCATTCGAGGTTTGGAGAGTCAGAAAGAAGAAGTTCGTCTCCTTGATGGTAGTTAGTCATGTTTGGACCGAAATGGACCAAACTTGTGTCCATTCGAGGTTTGGAGAGTCAGAAAGAAGAAATTCGACGCCTAGATGGCAGTTCGTCATGTTTGGACCGAAATGGACCAAACTTGTCTCCATTCGAGGTTTGGAGAGTGAGAAAGAAGAAGTTCGTCTCCTAGCTGGTAGTTCGTCATGTTTGGACCGAAATGGACCAAACTTGTCTCAATTCGAGGTTGGAGAGTCAGAAAGAAGAAGTTCGTCTCCTAGATGATAGTTCGTCATGTTTGGACCGAAATGGACCAAACTTGTCTCCATTCGACGTTTGGAGAGTCAGAAAGAAGAAGTTTATCTCCTAGATGGTAGTTCGTCATGTTTGGACCGAAATGGACAAAACTTCTCTCCATTCGAGGTTTGGAGAGTCAGAAAGAAGAAGTTCGTCCCCGAGATGGTCGTTCGTCATGTTTGGACCGAAATGGACCAAACTTGTCTCCATTCGAGGTTTAGAGAATCAGAAAGAAGAAGTTCGTCTCCTAGATGTTAGTCCGTCATGTTTGGACCAAAATGGACCAAACTTGTCTCCAGTTGAGGTTGGAAAAGTCAGAAAAAAGAAGTTCGTCTCCTAGATGGTAGTTCGTCATGTATGGACCGAAATCGATCAAACTTGTCTTGATTCGAGGTTTGGAGAGTCAGAAAGAAGAAGTTCGTCTCCCAGATGGTAGTTCGTCATGTTAGGACCGAAATGGACAAAACTTGTCTCCATTCGAGGTTTGGAGAGTCAGAAAGTAGAAGTTCGTCCCCGAGATAGTTCGTCATGTTTGGACCGAAATGGACCAAACTTGTGTCCATTCGAGATTTGGAGAGTCCGAAAGAAGAAGTTCGTCTCCTAGATGGTAGTTCGTCATGTTTGGACCGAAATGGACCAAACTGCTCACCATTCGAGGTTTGGAGAGTCAGAAAGAAGAAGTTCGTCTCCTATCTGGTAGTTCGTCATGTTTTGACCGACATCGGCCAAACTTGTCTCCATTCGAGGTTTGGAGAGTCAGAAAGAAGAACTTCGTCCCCGAGATGGTAGTTCGTCATGTTTGGACCAAAATGGACCAAACTTGTCCCCATTCGAGGTTTGGAAAGTAAGAAAGAAGAAGTTCGTCTCCTAGATGGTAGTTCGTCATGTTTGGACCGAAATCGACCAAAATTTCATCCATTTGTGGTTTTAAGAGTCAGAAAGAAGAAGTTCGTCTCCTAGATGGTAGTTCGTCATGTTTTCACCGAAATGGACCAAACTTGTCTCCATTCGAGGTTTGGAGAGTCAGAAAGAAGAAGTTCGTCTCCTAGATGGTAGTTCCTCATGTTTGGACCGAAATCGACCAAACTTTACTCCATTTGTGGTTTGGATTGTCAGAAAGAAAAAGTTCGTCTCCTTGATGGTAGTTCGTCATGTTTGGACCGAAATGGACCAAACTTTTCTCGATTCGAGGTTTGGAAGAGTCAGAAAGAAGAAGTTCGTGACCTAAATGGTAGTTCGTCATGTTTGGACCGAAATGGACCAAACTTGTGTCCATTCGAGGTTTGGAGAGTCAGAAAGAAGAAGTTCGTCGCCTAGAAGGTAGTTCGTCATGTTTGGACCGAAATCGACCAAACTTTACTCCATTTGAGGTTTGGAGAGTCAGAAAGTAGAAGTTCGTCTCCTAGATGGTAGTTCGTCATGTTTGGACCGAAATGGACCAATCTTGTCTCCATTCGAGGTTCGGAAAGTCAGAAAGAAGAAGTTCGTCTCCTAGATGGTAGTTCGTCATGTTTGGACTGAAATGGACCAATCTTGTCCCCATTCGAGGTTCGGAGAGTCAGAAAGAAGAAGTTCGTCTCCTAGATGGTAGTTCGTCATGTTTGGACTGAAATGGACCAAACTTGTCTCCATTCGAGGTTTGGAGAGTTAGAAAGAAGAAGTTCGTCTCCTTGATTGTAGTTCGTCATGTTTGGACCGAAATGGACCAAAATTTTCTCCATTCGAGGTTTTGGAAGAATCAGAAAGAAGAAGTTCGTCTCCTAGATGGTAGTTCGTCATGTTTGGACCGAACTGGACCAAACTTGTGTCCATTCGAGGTTTGGAGACTCAGAAAGAAGAAATTCGTCTCCTAGATGGTAGTTCGTCATGTTTGGACCGAAATGGACAAAACTTGTCTCCATTTGACGTTTGGAGAGTCAGAAAGAAGAAGTTCATCTCCTAGATGGTAGTTCGTCATGTTTGGACCGAAATGGACCAAACTTGTCTCCATTCGAGGTTTGGAGAGCCAGAAAGAAGAAGTTCGTCCCCGAGATGGTAGTTCGTCATGTTTGGACCGAAATGGACCAAACTTGTCTCCATTCGAGGTTTGGAGAGTCAGAAAGAAGAAGCTCGTCCCCGAGATGGTAGTTCGTCATGTTTGGACCGAAATGGACAAAACTTGTCTCCTTTTGACGTTTGGAAAGTCAGAAAGAAGAAGTTCGTCTCCTTGATGGTAGTTCATCATGTTTGGACCGAAATGGACCAAACTTGTGTCCATTCGAGGTTTGGAGAGTCAAAAAGAAGAACTTCGTCTCCTACATGGTAGTTCGTCATGTTTGGACCGAAATGGACCAAACTTGTCTCCATTCGAGGTTTGGAGAGTCAGAAAGAAGAAGTTCGTCCCCGAGATGGTAGTTCGTCCTGTTTGGACCGAAATGGACCAAACTTGTCTCCATTCGAGGTTTGGAGAGTCAAAAAGAAGAAGTTCGTCCCCGAGATGGTAGTTCGTCATGTTTGGACCGAAATGGACCCAACTTGTCCCCATTCGAGGTTTGGAGAGTCAGAATGAAGAAGTTTGTCTCCTAGATGGTTGTTCGTCATGTTTGGACCGAGCTGGACCAATCTTGTCTCCATTCGAGGTTTGGAGAGTCAGAAAGAAGAAGTTCGTCTCCTTGATGGTAGTTCGTCATGTTTGGACCGAAATGGACCAAACTTCTCCATTCGAGGTTTGGAGAGTCCGAAAGAAGAAGTTCGTCTCCTAGATGGTAGTTCGCCATGTTTGGACCGAAATGGACCAAACTTCTCCATTCGAGGTTTGGAGAGTCAGAATGAAGAAGTTCGTCTCCTAGATGGTAGTTCGTCATGTTTGGACCGAAATGGACCAAACTTGTCTCCATTCGAGGTTTGGAGAGTCAGAAAGAAGAACTTCGTCCCCGAGATGGTAGTTCGTCATGTTTGGACCGAAATGGACAAGACTTGTCTCCATTCGAGGTTTGGAGATCAGAAAGAAGAAGTTCGTCTCCTAGATGGTAGTTCGTCATGTTTGGACCGAAATCGACCAAACTTTACTCCATTTGTGGTTTGGAGAGTCATAAAGAAGAAGTTCGTCTCCTTGATGGTAGTTCGTCATGTTTGGACCGAAATGGACCAAACTTTTCTCCATTCGAGGTTTGGAAGAGTCAGAAAGAAGAAGTTCGTCTCCTAGATGGTAGTTCGTCATGTTTTGACCGAAATGGACCAAACTTGTGTCCATTCGAGGTTTGGAGAGTCAGAAAGAAGAAATTCGACTCCTAGATGGTAGTTCGTCATGTTTGCACTGAAATGGACCAAACTTGTCTCCATTTGCGATAAGGAGAGTCAGAAAGAAGAAGTTTGTCTCCTGGATGGTAGTTCGTCATGTTTGGACCGAAATCGACCAAACTTGTCTCCATTCGAGGTTTGGAGAGTCAGAAAGAAGAAGTTCGTCGCCGAGATGGTAGTTCGTCATGTTTGTACCGAAATGGACCAAACTTGTCTCCATTCGAGGTTTGGAGAGTCAGAAAGAAGAAGTTCGTCTCCTAGATGGTAGGTCGTAATGTTTAAACCGAAATGGACCAAACTTGTCCTCATTCGAGGTTTGGAGAGTCAGAAAGAAGAAGTACGTCTCCTAGAAGGTACTTCGTCATGTTTGGAACGAAATCGACCAAACTTGTCTCCATTCGAGGTTTGGAGAGTCAGAATGAAGAAGTTCGTCTCCTAGATGGTAGTTCGTCATGTTTGGACCGAAATCGACCAAACTTGTGTACTTTCGAGGTTTGGAGAGTCAGAAAGAAAAAATACGTCTCCTAGATGGTAGTTCGTCATGTTTGGAACGAAATGGACCAAACTTGTCACCATTCCAGGTTTGGATAGTCAGAAAGAAGAAATTCGTCTCCTAGATGTTAGTTCGTCATGTTTTGACCGAAATGGACCAAACTTGTCTCCATTCGAGGTTTGGAGAGTCAGAAAGAAGAAGTTCGTCTCCTTGATGGTAGTTCGTCATGTTTGGACCGAAATGGACCAAACTTGTCTCCATTCGAGGTTTGGAGATTCAGAAAGAAGAAGTTCGTCTTCTAGATGGTAGTTCCCCATGTTTGCGCCGAAATGGACCAAAGTTGTTTCCATTCGAGGTTTGTTGAGTCAGAATGAAGAAGTTCGTCTCCTAGATGGTAGTTCGTCATGTTTGGACCGAAGTGGACCAAACTTGTCTCCATTCGAGGTTTGGAGAGTCAGAAAGAAGAAGTTCGTCCCCTTGATGGTAGTTCGTCATGTTTGGACCGAAATGGACCAAACTTGTCTCCATTCGAGGTTTGGAGAGTCAGAAAGAAGAAGTTCGTCTCCTTGATGGTAGTTCGTCATGTTTGGACCGAAATGGACCAAACTTGTCTCCATTCGAGGTTTGGAGATTCAGAAAGAAGAAGTTCGTCTTCTAGATGGTAGTTCCCCATGTTTGCGCCGAAATGGACCAAAGTTGTCTCCATTCGAGGTTTGTTGAGTCAGATTGAAGAAGTTCGTCTCCTAGATGGTAGTTCGTCATCTTTGGACCGAAATGGACCAAACTTGTCTCCATTCGAGGTTTGGAGAGTCAGAAAGAAGAAGTTCGTCCCCGAGATGGTAGTTCGTCATGTTTGGACCGAAATGGACAAGACTTGTCTCCATTCGAGGTTTGGAGATCAGAAAGAAGAAGTTCGTCTCCTAGATGGTAGTTCGTCATGTTTGGACCGAAATCGACCAAACTTTACTCCATTTGTGGTTTGGAGAGTCATAAAGAAGAAGTTCGTCTCCTTGATGGTAGTTCGTCATGTTTGGACCGAAATGGACCAAACTTTTCTCCATTCGAGGTTTGGAAGAGTCAGAAAGAAGAAGTTCGTCTCCTAGATGGTAGTTCGTCATGTTTTGACCGAAATGGAACAAACTTGTGTCCATTCGAGGTTTGGAGAGTCAGAAAGAAGAAATTCGACTCCTAGATGGTAGTTCGTCATGTTTTCACTGAAATGTACCAAACTTGTCTCCATTTGCGGTTAGGAGAGTCAGAAAGAAGAAGTTTGTCTCCTGGATGGTAGTTCGTCATGTTTGGGCCGAAATCGACCAAACTTGTCTCCATTCGAGGTTTGGAGAGTCAGAAAGAAGAAGTTCGTCTCCTAGATGGTAGGTCGTAATGTTTAAACCGAAATGGACCAAACTTGTCCTCATTCGAGGTTTGGAGTGTCAGAAAGAAGAAGTTCGTCTCCTAGAAGGTAGTTCGTCATGTTTGGAACGAAATCGACCAAACTTGTCTCCATTCGAGGTTTGGAGAGTCAGAATGAAGAAGTTCGTCTCCTAGATGGTAGTTCGTCATGTTTGGACCGAAATCGACCAAACTTGTGTACTTTCGAGGTTTGGAGAGTCAGAAAGAAAAAATACGTCTCCTAGATGGTAGTTCGTCATGTTTGGAACGAAATGGACCAAACTTGTCTCCATTCGACGTTTGGATAGTCAGAAAGAAGAAATTCGTCTCCTAGATGTTAGTTCGTCATGTTTGGACCGAAATGGACCAAACTTGTCTCCATTCGAGGTTTGGAGAGTCAGAAAGAAGAAGTTCGTCCCCTTGATGGTAGTTCCTCATGTTTGGACCGAAATGGACCAATCTTGTCTCCATTCGAGGTTTGGAAAGTTAGAAAGAAGAAGTTCGTCTCCTACATGGTAGTTCGTCATGTTTGGACCGAAATGGACCAAACTTGTCTCGATTCGAGGTTTGGAGAGTCAGAAAGAAGAAGTTCGTCCCCTTGATTGTAGTTCGTCATGTTTGGACCGAAATGGACCAAACTTGTCTCCATTCGAGGTTTGGAGAGTCAGAAAGAAGAAGTTCGTCTCCTTGATGGTAGTTCGTCATGTTTGGACCGAAATGGACCAAACTTGTCTCCATTCGAGGTTTGGAAGAGTCAGAAAGAAGAAGTTCGTCTCCTAAATGGTAGTTCGTCATGTTTGGACCGAAATGGACCAAACTTTTGTCCTTTCGAGGTTTGGAGAGTCAGAAAGAAAAAATTCGTCTCCTAGATGGTAGTTCGTCATGTTTGGAACGAAATGGAGCAAACTTGTCTCCATTCGAGGTTTGGAGAGTCAGAAAGAAGAAGTTCGTCTCCTAGATAGTAGTTCGTCATGTATGGACCGAAGTGGACCAAACTTGTCTCCATTCGAGGTTTGGAGAGTCAGAAAAAAGAAGTTCGTCTCCTAGATGGTAGTTCGTCATGTTTGGACCGAAATGGACCAAACTTGTGTCCATTCGAGGTTTGGAGAGTCAGAAAGAAGAAGTTCGTCTCCTAGATGGTAGTTCGTCATGTTTGGACCGAAATGGACCAAACTTGTCTCCATTCGAGGTTTGTAACAGTCAGAAAGAAGAAGTTCGTCTCCTAGATGGTAGTTCGTCATGTTTGTACCGATATGGACAAAACTTGTCTCCATTCGAGGTTTGGAGAGTCAGAAAGAAGAAGTTCGTCTCCTAGATGGTACTTCGTCATGTTTGGATTGAAATGGACCAAACTTGTCTCCATTCGAGGTTTGGAGAGTCAGAAAGAAGAAGTTCGTCTCCTAGATGGTAGTTCGTCATGTTTGGACCGAAATGGACCAAACTTGTCTCCATTCGAGGTTTGGAGAGTCAGAAAGAAGAAGTTCGTCTCCTAGATGTTACTTCGTCATGTTTGGATTGAAATGGACCAAACTTGTCTCCATTCGAGGTTTGGAGAGTCAGAAAAAAGAAGTTCGTCTCCTAGATGGTAGTTCGTCATGTTTGGACCGAAATGGACCAAAGTTGTGTCCATTCGAGGTTTGGAAAGTCGGAAAGAAGAAGTTCGTATCCTAGCTGGTAGTTCGTCATGTTTGGACCGAAATGGACCAAACTTGTCTCCATTCGAGGTTTGGAGAGTTAGAAAGAAGAAGTTCGTCTCCTAGATGGTAGTTCGTCATGTTTGGACCGAAATGGACCAAACTTGTCTCCATTCGAGGTTTGTAACAGTCAGAAAGAAGAAGTTCGTCTCCTAGATGGTAGTTCGTCATGTTTGTACCGATATGGACAAAACTTGTCTCCATTCGAGGTTTGGAGAGTCAGAAAGAAGAAGTTCGTCTCCTAGATGGTACTTCGTCATGTTTGGATTGAAATGGACCAAACTTGTCTCCATTCGAGGTTTGGAGAGTCAGAAAAAAGAAGTTCGTCTCCTAGATGGTAGTTCGTCATGTTTGGACCGAAATGGACCAAACTTGCGTCCATTCGAGGTTTGGAGAGCCAGAAAGAAGAAGTTCGTCTCCTAGATGGTAGTTCGTCATGTTTGTACCGAAATGGACAAAACTTGTCTCCATTCGAGGTTTGGAGAGTCAGAAAGAAGAAGTTCGTCTCCTAGATGGTACTTCGTCATGTTTGGATTGAAATGGACCAAACTTGTCTCCATTCGAGGTTTGGAGAGTCAGAAAGAAGAAGTTCGTTTCCTAGATGGTAGTTCGTCATGTTTGGACCGAAATGGAGCAAACTTGTCTCCATTCGAGGTTTGGAGAGTCAGAAAGAAGAAGTTCGTCTCCTAGATGGTAGTTCGTCATGTTTTGACCGAAATGGAACAAACTTGTGTCCATTCGAGGTTTGGAGAGTCAGAAAGAAGAAATTCGACTCCTAGATGGTAGTTCGTCATGTTTTCACTGAAATGTACCAAACTTGTCTCCATTTGCGGTTAGGAGAGTCAGAAAGAAGAAGTTTGTCTCCTGGATGGTAGTTCGTCATGTTTGGGCCGAAATCGACCAAACTTGTCTCCATTCGAGGTTTGGAGAGTCAGAAAGAAGAAGTTCGTCTCCTAGATGGTAGGTCGTAATGTTTAAACCGAAATGGACCAAACTTGTCCTCATTCGAGGTTTGGAGTGTCAGAAAGAAGAAGTTCGTCTCCTAGAAGGTAGTTCGTCATGTTTGGAACGAAATCGACCAAACTTGTCTCCATTCGAGGTTTGGAGAGTCAGAATGAAGAAGTTCGTCTCCTAGATGGTAGTTCGTCATGTTTGGACCGAAATCGACCAAACTTGTGTACTTTCGAGGTTTGGAGAGTCAGAAAGAAAAAATACGTCTCCTAGATGGTAGTTCGTCATGTTTGGAACGAAATGGACCAAACTTGTCTCCATTCGACGTTTGGATAGTCAGAAAGAAGAAATTCGTCTCCTAGATGTTAGTTCGTCATGTTTGGACCGAAATGGACCAAACTTGTCTCCATTCGAGGTTTGGAGAGTCAGAAAGAAGAAGTTCGTCCCCTTGATGGTAGTTCCTCATGTTTGGACCGAAATGGACCAATCTTGTCTCCATTCGAGGTTTGGAAAGTTAGAAAGAAGAAGTTCGTCTCCTACATGGTAGTTCGTCATGTTTGGACCGAAATGGACCAAACTTGTCTCGATTCGAGGTTTGGAGAGTCAGAAAGAAGAAGTTCGTCCCCTTGATTGTAGTTCGTCATGTTTGGACCGAAATGGACCAAACTTGTCTCCATTCGAGGTTTGGAGAGTCAGAAAGAAGAAGTTCGTCTCCTTGATGGTAGTTCGTCATGTTTGGACCGAAATGGACCAAACTTGTCTCCATTCGAGGTTTGGAAGAGTCAGAAAGAAGAAGTTCGTCTCCTAAATGGTAGTTCGTCATGTTTGGACCGAAATGGACCAAACTTTTGTCCTTTCGAGGTTTGGAGAGTCAGAAAGAAAAAATTCGTCTCCTAGATGGTAGTTCGTCATGTTTGGAACGAAATGGAGCAAACTTGTCTCCATTCGAGGTTTGGAGAGTCAGAAAGAAGAAGTTCGTCTCCTAGATAGTAGTTCGTCATGTATGGACCGAAGTGGACCAAACTTGTCTCCATTCGAGGTTTGGAGAGTCAGAAAAAAGAAGTTCGTCTCCTAGATGGTAGTTCGTCATGTTTGGACCGAAATGGACCAAACTTGTGTCCATTCGAGGTTTGGAGAGTCAGAAAGAAGAAGTTCGTCTCCTAGATGGTAGTTCGTCATGTTTGGACCGAAATGGACCAAACTTGTCTCCATTCGAGGTTTGTAACAGTCAGAAAGAAGAAGTTCGTCTCCTAGATGGTAGTTCGTCATGTTTGTACCGATATGGACAAAACTTGTCTCCATTCGAGGTTTGGAGAGTCAGAAAGAAGAAGTTCGTCTCCTAGATGGTACTTCGTCATGTTTGGATTGAAATGGACCAAACTTGTCTCCATTCGAGGTTTGGAGAGTCAGAAAGAAGAAGTTCGTCTCCTAGATGGTAGTTCGTCATGTTTGGACCGAAATGGACCAAACTTGTCTCCATTCGAGGTTTGGAGAGTCAGAAAGAAGAAGTTCGTCTCCTAGATGTTACTTCGTCATGTTTGGATTGAAATGGACCAAACTTGTCTCCATTCGAGGTTTGGAGAGTCAGAAAAAAGAAGTTCGTCTCCTAGATGGTAGTTCGTCATGTTTGGACCGAAATGGACCAAAGTTGTGTCCATTCGAGGTTTGGAAAGTCGGAAAGAAGAAGTTCGTATCCTAGCTGGTAGTTCGTCATGTTTGGACCGAAATGGACCAAACTTGTCTCCATTCGAGGTTTGGAGAGTTAGAAAAAAGAAGTTCGTCTCCTAGATGGTAGTTCGTCATGTTTGGACCGAAATGGACCAAACTTGTCTCCATTCGAGGTTTGTAACAGTCAGAAAGAAGAAGTTCGTCTCCTAGATGGTAGTTCGTCATGTTTGTACCGATATGGACAAAACTTGTCTCCATTCGAGGTTTGGAGAGTCAGAAAGAAGAAGTTCGTCTCCTAGATGGTACTTCGTCATGTTTGGATTGAAATGGACCAAACTTGTCTCCATTCGAGGTTTGGAGAGTCAGAAAAAAGAAGTTCGTCTCCTAGATGGTAGTTCGTCATGTTTGGACCGAAATGGACCAAACTTGTGTCCATTCGAGGTTTGGAGAGCCAGAAAGAAGAAGTTCGTCTCCTAGATGGTAGTTCGTCATGTTTGTACCGAAATGGACAAAACTTGTCTCCATTCGAGGTTTGGAGAGTCAGAAAGAAGAAGTTCGTCTCCTAGATGGTACTTCGTCATGTTTGGATTGAAATGGACCAAACTTGTCTCCATTCGAGGTTTGGAGAGTCAGAAAGAAGAAGTTCGTTTCCTAGATGGTAGTTCGTCATGTTTGGACCGAAATGGAGCAAACTTGTCTCCATACGAGGTTTGGAGAGTCAGAAAGAAGAAGTTCGTCTCCTAGATGGTAGTTCGTCATGTTTGGACCGAAATGGACCAAACTTGTCTCCATTCGAGGTTTGGAGAGTCAGAAAGAAGAAGTTAGTCTCCTAGATGTTACTTCGTCATGTTTGGATTGAAATGGACCAAACTTGTCTCCATTCGAGGTTTGGAGAGTCAGAAAAAAGAAGTTCGTCTCCTAGATGGTAGTTCGTCATGTTTGGACCGAAATGGACCAAAGTTGTGTCCATTCGAGGTTTGGAGAGTCGGAAAGAAGAAGTTCGTATCCTAGATGGTAGTTCGTCATGTTTGGACCGAAATGGACCAAACTTGTCTCCATTCGAGGTTTGGAGAGTTAGAAAGAAGAAGTTCGTCTCCTAGATGGTAGTTCGTCATGTTTGGACCGAAATGGACCAAACTTGTCTCCATTCGAGGTTTGTAACAGTCAGAAAGAAGAAGTTCGTCTCCTAGATGGTAGTTCGTCATGTTTGTACCGATATGGACAAAAATTCTCTCCATTCGAGGTTTGGAGAGTCAGAAAGAAGAAGTTCGACTCCTAGATGGTACTTCGTCATGTTTGGATTGAAATGGACCAAACTTGTCTCCATTCGAGGTTTGGAGAGTCAGAAATAAGAAGTTCGTCTCCTAGATGGTCGTTCGTCATGTTTGGACCGAAATGGACCAAACTTGTCTCCATTCCAGGTTTGGAGAGTCAGAAAGAAGAAGTTCGTCTCCTAGATGGTAGTTCGTCATGTTTGGACCGAAATGGACCAAACTGGTGTCCATACGAGGTTTGGAGAGCCAAAAAGAAGAAGTTCGTCTCCTAGGTCGTAGTTCGTCATGTTTGGACCGAAATGGACAAAACTTGTCTCCATTCGAGGTTTGGATAGTCAGAAAGAAGAAGTTCGTCTCCTAGATGGTACTTCGTCATGTATGGATTGAAATGGACCAAACTTGTCTCCAGTCGAGGTTTGGAGAGTCAGAAAAAGAAGTTCGTCTCCTAGATGGTAGTTTGTCATGTTTGGACCGAAATGGACCAAACTTGTCTCCATTCGAGGTTTTGAGAGTCAGAAAGACGAAGTTCGTCTCCTAGATGGTAGTTCGTCATGTTTGGACCGAAATGGACCAAACTTGTGTCAATTCGAGGTTTGGAGAGCCAGAAGAAGAAGTTCGTCTCCTAGATGGTAGTTCGTCATGTTTGTACCGATATGGACAAAACTTGTCTCCATTCGAGGTTTGGAGAGTCAGAAAGAAGAAGTTCGTCTCCTAGATGGTAGTTCGTGATGTTTGGACCGAAATGGACCAAACTTGTCTCCATTCGAGGTTTGGAGAGTTAGAAAGAAGAAGTTCGTCTCTAGATGGTAGTTCGTCATGTTTGGACCGAAATGGACCCAACTTGTCTCCATTCCAGGTTTGGAGAGTCAGAAAGAAGAAGTTCGTCTCCTAGATGGTAGTTCGTCATGTTTGGACCGAAATGGACCAAACTTGTGTCAATTCGAGGTTTGGAGAGCCAAAAAGAAGAAGTTCGTCTCCTAGGTCGTAGTTCGTCATGTTTGGACCGAAATGGACAAAACTTGTCTCCATTCGAGGTTTGGATAGTCAGAAAGAAGAAGTTCGTCTCCTAGATGGTACATCGTCATGTTTGGATTGAAATGGACCAAACTTGTCTCCATTCGAGGTTTGGAGAGTCAGAAAAAGAAGTTCGTCTCCTAGATGGTAGTTTGTCATGTTTGGACCGGAATGGACCAAACTTGTCTCCATTCGAGGTTTTGAGAGTCAGAAAGAAGAAGTTCGTCTCTTAGATGGTAGTTCGTCATGTTTGGACCGAAATGGACCAAACTTGTGTCAATTCGAGGTTTGGAGAGCCAGAAAGAAGAAGTTCGTCTCCTAGATGGTAGTTCGTCATGTTTGTACCGATATGGACAAAACTTGTCTCCATTCGAGGTTTGGAGAGTCAGAAAGAAGAAGTTCGTCTCCTAGATGGTACTTCGTCATGTTTGGATTGAAATGGACCAATCTTGTCTCCATTCGAGGTTTGGAGAGTCAGATAGAAGAAGTTCGTCTCCTAGTTGGTAGTTCGTCATGTTTGGACCGAAATGGACCAAACTTGTCTCCATTCGAGGTTTGGAGAGTCAGAAAGAAGAAGTTCGTCCCCGAGATGGTAGTTCGTCATGTTTGGACCGAAATGGACCAAACTAGTCTCCATTCGAGGTTTGGAGAGTTAGAAAGAAGAAGTTCGTCTCCTAGATGGTAGTTCGTCATGTTTGGACCGAAATGGACCAAAGTTGTCTCCATTCCAGGTTTGGAGAGTTAGAAAGAAGAAGTTCGTCTCCTAGATGGTAGTTCGTCATGTTTGGACCGAAATGGAGCAAACTTGTCTCCATTCGAGGTTTGGAGAGTCAGAAAGAAGAAGTTCGTCTCCTAGATGGTAGTTCGTCATGTTTGGACCGAAATGGACCAAACTTGTCTCCATTCGAGGTTTGGAGAGTCAGAAAGAAGAAGTTAGTCTCCTAGATGTTACTTCGTCATGTTTGGATTGAAATGGACCAAACTTGTCTCCATTCGAGGTTTGGAGAGTCAGAAAAAAGAAGTTCGTCTCCTAGATGGTAGTTCGTCATGTTTGGACCGAAATGGACCAAAGTTGTGTCCATTCGAGGTTTGGAGAGTCGGAAAGAAGAAGTTCGTATCCTAGATGGTAGTTCGTCATGTTTGGACCGAAATGGACCAAACTTGTCTCCATTCGAGGTTTGGAGAGTTAGAAAGAAGAAGTTCGTCTCCTAGATGGTAGTTCGTCATGTTTGGACCGAAATGGACCAAACTTGTCTCCATTCGAGGTTTGTAACAGTCAGAAAGAAGAAGTTCGTCTCCTAGATGGTAGTTCGTCATGTTTGTACCGATATGGACAAAAATTCTCTCCATTCGAGGTTTGGAGAGTCAGAAAGAAGAAGTTCGACTCCTAGATGGTACTTCGTCATGTTTGGATTGAAATGGACCAAACTTGTCTCCATTCGAGGTTTGGAGAGTCAGAAATAAGAAGTTCGTCTCCTAGATGGTCGTTCGTCATGTTTGGACCGAAATGGACCAAACTTGTCTCCATTCCAGGTTTGGAGAGTCAGAAAGAAGAAGTTCGTCTCCTAGATGGTAGTTCGTCATGTTTGGACCGAAATGGACCAAACTGGTGTCCATACGAGGTTTGGAGAGCCAAAAAGAAGAAGTTCGTCTCCTAGGTCGTAGTTCGTCATGTTTGGACCGAAATGGACAAAACTTGTCTCCATTCGAGGTTTGGATAGTCAGAAAGAAGAAGTTCGTCTCCTAGATGGTACTTCGTCATGTATGGATTGAAATGGACCAAACTTGTCTCCAGTCGAGGTTTGGAGAGTCAGAAAAAGAAGTTCGTCTCCTAGATGGTAGTTTGTCATGTTTGGACCGAAATGGACCAAACTTGTCTCCATTCGAGGTTTTGAGAGTCAGAAAGACGAAGTTCGTCTCCTAGATGGTAGTTCGTCATGTTTGGACCGAAATGGACCAAACTTGTGTCAATTCGAGGTTTGGAGAGCCAGAAGAAGAAGTTCGTCTCCTAGATGGTAGTTCGTCATGTTTGTACCGATATGGACAAAACTTGTCTCCATTCGAGGTTTGGAGAGTCAGAAAGAAGAAGTTCGTCTCCTAGATGGTAGTTCGTGATGTTTGGACCGAAATGGACCAAACTTGTCTCCATTCGAGGTTTGGAGAGTTAGAAAGAAGAAGTTCGTCTCCTAGATGGTAGTTCGTCATGTTTGGACCGAAATGGACCCAACTTGTCTCCATTCCAGGTTTGGAGAGTCAGAAAGAAGAAGTTCGTCTCCTAGATGGTAGTTCGTCATGTTTGGACCGAAATGGACCAAACTTGTGTCAATTCGAGGTTTGGAGAGCCAAAAAGAAGAAGTTCGTCTCCTAGGTCGTAGTTCGTCATGTTTGGACCGAAATGGACAAAACTTGTCTCCATTCGAGGTTTGGATAGTCAGAAAGAAGAAGTTCGTCTCCTAGATGGTACATCGTCATGTTTGGATTGAAATGGACCAAACTTGTCTCCATTCGAGGTTTGGAGAGTCAGAAAAAGAAGTTCGTCTCCTAGATGGTAGTTTGTCATGTTTGGACCGGAATGGACCAAACTTGTCTCCATTCGAGGTTTTGAGAGTCAGAAAGAAGAAGTTCGTCTCTTAGATGGTAGTTCGTCATGTTTGGACCGAAATGGACCAAACTTGTGTCAATTCGAGGTTTGGAGAGCCAAAAAGAAGAAGTTCGTCTCCTAGGTCGTAGTTCGTCATGTTTGGACCGAAATGGACAAAACTTGTCTCCATTCGAGGTTTGGAGAGTCAGAAAAAGAAGTTCGTCTCCTAGATGGTAGTTTGTCATGTTTGGACCGGAATGGACCAAACTTGTCTCCATTCGAGGTTTTGAGAGTCAGAAAGAAGAAGTTCGTCTCTTAGATGGTAGTTCGTCATGTTTGGACCGAAATGGACCAAACTTGTGTCAATTCGAGGTTTGGAGAGCCAGAAAGAAGAAGTTCGTCTCCTAGATGGTAGTTCGTCATGTTTGTACCGATATGGACAAAACTTGTCTCCATTCGAGGTTTGGAGAGTCAGAAAGAAGAAGTTCGTCTCCTAGATGGTACTTCGTCATGTTTGGATTGAAATGGACCAATCTTGTCTCCATTCGAGGTTTGGAGAGTCAGATAGAAGAAGTTCGTCTCCTAGTTGGTAGTTCGTCATGTTTGGACCGAAATGGACCAAACTTGTCTCCATTCGAGGTTTGGAGAGTCAGAAAGAAGAAGTTCGTCCCCGAGATGGTAGTTCGTCATGTTTGGACCGAAATGGACCAAACTAGTCTCCATTCGAGGTTTGGAGAGTTAGAAAGAAGAAGTTCGTCTCCTAGATGGTAGTTCGTCATGTTTGGACCGAAATGGACCAAAGTTGTCTCCATTCCAGGTTTGGAGAGTCAGAAAGAAGAAGTTCGTCTCCTAGATGGTAGTTCGTCATGTTTGGACCGAAATGGACCAAACTTGTGTCCATTCGAGGTTTGGGGAGCCAAAAAGAAGAAGTTCGTCTCCTAGATCGTAGTTCGTCATGTTTGGACCGAAATAAACAACTCTTGTCTCGATTCGAGGTTTGGATAGTCAGAAAGAAGAAGTTCGTCTCCCTGATGGTACTTCGTCATGTTTCGATTCAAATGGACCAACCTTGTCTCCATTCGAGGTTTGGAGAGTTAGAAAGAAGAAGTTCGTCTCCTAGATGGTAGTTCGTCATGTTTGGACCGAAATGGACCCAACTTGTCTCCATTCCAGGTTTGGAGAGTCAGAAAGAAGAAGTTCGTCTCCTAGATGGTAGTTCGTCATGTTTGGACCGAAATGGACCAAACTTGTGTCAATTCGAGGTTTGGAGAGCCAAAAAGAAGAAGTTCGTCTCCTAGGTCGTAGTTCGTCATGTTTGGACCGAAATGGACAAAACTTGTCTCCATTCGAGGTTTGGATAGTCAGAAAGAAGAAGTTCGTCTCCTAGATGGTACATCGTCATGTTTGGATTGAAATGGACCAAACTTGTCTCCATTCGAGGTTTGGAGAGTCAGAAAAAGAAGTTCGTCTCCTAGATGGTAGTTTGTCATGTTTGGACCGGAATGGACCAAACTTGTCTCCATTCGAGGTTTTGAGAGTCAGAAAGAAGAAGTTCGTCTCTTAGATGGTAGTTCGTCATGTTTGGACCGAAATGGACCAAACTTGTGTCAATTCGAGGTTTGGAGAGCCAGAAAGAAGAAGTTCGTCTCCTAGATGGTAGTTCGTCATGTTTGTACCGATATGGACAAAACTTGTCTCCATTCGAGGTTTGGAGAGTCAGAAAGAAGAAGTTCGTCTCCTAGATGGTACTTCGTCATGTTTGGATTGAAATGGACCAATCTTGTCTCCATTCGAGGTTTGGAGAGTCAGATAGAAGAAGTTCGTCTCCTAGTTGGTAGTTCGTCATGTTTGGACCGATATGGACAAAACTTGTCTCCATTCGAGGTTTGGAGAGTCAGAAAGAAGAAGTTCGTCTCCTAGATGGTACTTCGTCATGTTTGGATTGAAATGGACCAATCTTGTCTCCATTCGAGGTTTGGAGAGTCAGATAGAAGAAGTTCGTCTCCTAGATGGTAGTTCGTCATGTTTGGAACGAAATGGACCAAACTTGTCTCCATTCCAGGTTTGGATAGTCAGAAAGAAGAAATTCGTCTCCTAGATGGTAGTTCGTCATGTTTGGACCGACATGGACCAAACTTGTCTCCATTCGAGGTTTGGAGAGTCAGAAAGAAAAAGTTCGTCTCCTAGATGGTAGTTCGTCATGTTTGGACCGAAATGGACCAAACTTGTCTCCATTAGAAGTTGGAGAGTTAGAAAGAAGAAGTTCGTCTCCTAGATGGTAGTTCGTCATGTTTGGATCGAAATGGACCAAACTTGTGTCCATTCGAGGTTTGGATAGCCAGAAAGAAGAAGTTCGTCTCCTAGATGGTAGTTCGTCATGTTTGGACCGAAATTGACCAAACTTGTGTCCATTCGAGGATTGGAGAGTCAGAATGAAGAAGTTCGTATCCTAGATGGTAGTTCGTCATGTTTGGACCGAAATGGACAAAACTTGTCTCCATTCGAGGTTTGGAAGACTCAGAAAGAGGAAGTTCGTCTCCTAGATGGTAGTTCGTCCTGTTTGGACCGAAATTGACCAAACTTGTCTCCATTCGAGGTTCGTAACAGTCAGAAAGAAGAAGTTCGTCTCATAGATGGTAGTTCGTCATGTTTGGACCGAAATGGACCAAACTTGTGTCCATTCGAGGTTTGGAGAGCCAGAAAGAAGAAGTTCGTCTCCTAGATGGTAGTTCGTCATGTTTGTACCGATATGGACAAAACTTGTCTCCATTCGAGGTTTGGAGAGTCAGAAAGAAGAAGTTCGTCTCCTAGATGGTACTTCGTCATGTTTGGATTGAAATTGACCAAACTTGTCTACATTCGAGGTTTGGAGAGTCAGAAAAAAGAAGTTCGTCTCCTAGATGGTAGTTCGTCATGTTTGGACCGAAATGGACCAAACTTGTCTCCATTCGAGGTTTGGAGAGTCAGAAAGAAGAAGTTCGTCTCCTAGATGGTAGTTCGTCATGTTTGGACCGAAATGGACCAAAGTTTCTCCATTAGAAGTTTGGAGAGTCAGAAAGAAGAAGTTCGTCTCCTAGATGGTAGTTCGTCATGTTTGGACCGAAATGGACCAAACTTGTGTCCATTCGAGGTTTGGAGAGACAGAAAGAAGAAGTTCGTCTCCTAGATCATAGTTCGTCATGTTTGGACCGAAATGGACAAAACTTGTCTCCATTCGAGGTTTGGAGAGTCAGAAAGAAGAAGTTCGTCTCCTAGATGGTACTTCGTCATGTTTGGATTGAAATGGACCAAACTTGTCTCCATTCGACGTTTGGAGAGTCAGAAAAAAGAAGTTCGTCTCCTAGATGGTAGTTCGTCATGTTTGGACCGAAATGGACCAAACTTGTCTCCATTCGAGGTTTGGAGAGTCAGAAAGAAGAAGTTCGTCTCCTAGATGGTAGTTCGTCATGTTTGGACCGAAATGGACCAAACTTGTGTCCATTCGAGGTTTGGAGAGTCAGAAAGAAGAAGTTCGTATCCTAGATGGTAGTTCGTCATGTTTGTACCGAAATGGACGAAACTTGTCTCCCTTCGAGGTTTGGAGAGTCAGAAAGAAGAAGTTCGTCTCCTAGATGGTAGTTCGTCATGTTTGGACCGAAATGGACCAAACTTGTCTCCATTCGAGGTTTGGAGAGTCAGAAAGAAGAAGTTCGTCTCCTAGATGGTAGTTCGTCATGTTTGGACCGAAATGGACCAAACTTGTGTCCATTCGAGGTTTGGAGATTCACAAAGAAGAAGTTCGTATCCTAGATGGTAGTTCGTCATGTTTGGACCGAAATGGACCAAACTTGTCTCCATTCGAGGTTTGGAGAGTCAGAAAGAAGAAGTTCGTCTCCTAGATGGTAGTTCGTCATGTTTTCACCGAAATGGACCAAACTTGTCTCCATTCGAGGTTTGGAAGAGTCAGAAAGAGGAAGTTCGTCTCCTAGATGGTAGTTCGTCATGTTTGGACCGAAATTGACCAAACTTGTCTCCATTCGAGGTTCGTAACAGTTAGAAAGAAGAAGTTCGTCTCATAGATGGTAGTTCGTCATGTTTGGACCGAAATGGACCAAACTTGTGTCCATTCGAGGTTTGGAGAGCCAGAAAGAAGAAGTTCGTCTCCTAAATGGTAGTTCGTCATGTTTGTACCGATATGGACAAAACTTGTCTCCATTCGAGGTTTGGAGAGTCAGAAAGAAGAAGTTCGTCTCCTAGATGGTACTTCGTCACGTTTGGATTGAAATGGACCAAACTTGTCTCCATTCGAGGTTTGGAGCGTCAGAAAGAAGAAGTTCGTCTCCTAGATGGTAGTTCGTCATGTTTGGACCGAAATGGACAAAACTTGTCTCCATTCGAGGTTTGGAGAGTCAGAAAGAAGAAGTTCGTCTCCTAGATGGTAGTTCATCATGTTGGGACCGAAATGGACCAAACTTGTGTCCATTCGAGGTTTGGAGAGTCAGAAAGAAGAAGTTCGTATCCTAGATGGTAGTTCGTCATGTTTGGACCGAAATGGACCAAACTTGTCTCCATTCGAGGTTTGGAGAGTCATAAAGAAGAAGTTCGTCTCCTAGATGGTAGTTAGTCATGTTTGGACCGAAATGGACCAAACTTGTGTTCATTCGAGGTTTGGAGAGTCAGAAAGAAGAAGTTCGTATCCTAGATGGTAGTTCGTCATGTTTGGACCGAAATGGACCAAACTGGTGTCCATACGAGGTTTGGAGAGCCAAAAAGAAGAAGTTCGTCTCCTAGGTCGTAGTTCGTCATGTTTGGACCGAAATGGACAAAACTTGTCTCCATTCGAGGTTTGGAGAGTCAGAAATAAGAAGTTCGTCTCCTAGATGGTCGTTCGTCATGTTTGGACCGAAATGGACCAAACTTGTCTCCATTCCAGGTTTGGAGAGTCAGAAAGAAGAAGTTCGTCTCCTAGATGGTAGTTCGTCATGTTTGGACCGAAATGGACCAAACTGGTGTCCATACGAGGTTTGGAGAGCCAAAAAGAAGAAGTTCGTCTCCTAGGTCGTAGTTCGTCATGTTTGGACCGAAATGGACAAAACTTGTCTCCATTCGAGGTTTGGATAGTCAGAAAGAAGAAGTTCGTCTCCTAGATGGTACTTCGTCATGTATGGATTGAAATGGACCAAACTTGTCTCCAGTCGAGGTTTGGAGAGTCAGAAAAAGAAGTTCGTCTCCTAGATGGTAGTTTGTCATGTTTGGACCGAAATGGACCAAACTTGTCTCCATTCGAGGTTTTGAGAGTCAGAAAGACGAAGTTCGTCTCCTAGATGGTAGTTCGTCATGTTTGGACCGAAATGGACCAAACTTGTGTCAATTCGAGGTTTGGAGAGCCAGAAGAAGAAGTTCGTCTCCTAGATGGTAGTTCGTCATGTTTGTACCGATATGGACAAAACTTGTCTCCATTCGAGGTTTGGAGAGTCAGAAAGAAGAAGTTCGTCTCCTAGATGGTAGTTCGTGATGTTTGGACCGAAATGGACCAAACTTGTCTCCATTCGAGGTTTGGAGAGTTAGAAAGAAGAAGTTCGTCTCCTAGATGGTAGTTCGTCATGTTTGGACCGAAATGGACCCAACTTGTCTCCATTCCAGGTTTGGAGAGTCAGAAAGAAGAAGTTCGTCTCCTAGATGGTAGTTCGTCATGTTTGGACCGAAATGGACCAAACTTGTGTCAATTCGAGGTTTGGAGAGCCAAAAAGAAGAAGTTCGTCTCCTAGGTCGTAGTTCGTCATGTTTGGACCGAAATGGACAAAACTTGTCTCCATTCGAGGTTTGGATAGTCAGAAAGAAGAAGTTCGTCTCCTAGATGGTACATCGTCATGTTTGGATTGAAATGGACCAAACTTGTCTCCATTCGAGGTTTGGAGAGTCAGAAAAAGAAGTTCGTCTCCTAGATGGTAGTTTGTCATGTTTGGACCGGAATGGACCAAACTTGTCTCCATTCGAGGTTTTGAGAGTCAGAAAGAAGAAGTTCGTCTCTTAGATGGTAGTTCGTCATGTTTGGACCGAAATGGACCAAACTTGTGTCAATTCGAGGTTTGGAGAGCCAGAAAGAAGAAGTTCGTCTCCTAGATGGTAGTTCGTCATGTTTGTACCGATATGGACAAAACTTGTCTCCATTCGAGGTTTGGAGAGTCAGAAAGAAGAAGTTCGTCTCCTAGATGGTACTTCGTCATGTTTGGATTGAAATGGACCAATCTTGTCTCCATTCGAGGTTTGGAGAGTCAGATAGAAGAAGTTCGTCTCCTAGTTGGTAGTTCGTCATGTTTGGACCGAAATGGACCAAACTTGTCTCCATTCGAGGTTTGTAGAGTCAGAAAGAAGAAGTTCGTCCCCGAGATGGTAGTTCGTCATGTTTGGACCGAAATGGACCAAACTAGTCTCCATTCGAGGTTTGGAGAGTTAGAAAGAAGAAGTTCGTCTCCTAGATGGTAGTTCGTCATGTTTGGACCGAAATGGACCAAAGTTGTCTCCATTCCAGGTTTGGAGAGTCAGAAAGAAGAAGTTCGTCTCCTAGATGGTAGTTCGTCATGTTTGGACCGAAATGGACCAAACTTGTGTCCATTCGAGGTTTGGGGAGCCAAAAAGAAGAAGTTCGTCTCCTAGATCGTAGTTCGTCATGTTTGGACCGAAATAAACAACTCTTGTCTCGATTCGAGGTTTGGATAGTCAGAAAGAAGAAGTTCGTCTCCCTGATGGTACTTCGTCATGTTTCGATTCAAATGGACCAACCTTGTCTCCATTCGAGGTTTGGAGAGTTAGAAAGAAGAAGTTCGTCTCCTAGATGGTAGTTCGTCATGTTTGGACCGAAATGGACCCAACTTGTCTCCATTCCAGGTTTGGAGAGTCAGAAAGAAGAAGTTCGTCTCCTAGATGGTAGTTCGTCATGTTTGGACCGAAATGGACCAAACTTGTGTCAATTCGAGGTTTGGAGAGCCAAAAAGAAGAAGTTCGTCTCCTAGGTCGTAGTTCGTCATGTTTGGACCGAAATGGACAAAACTTGTCTCCATTCGAGGTTTGGATAGTCAGAAAGAAGAAGTTCGTCTCCTAGATGGTACATCGTCATGTTTGGATTGAAATGGACCAAACTTGTCTCCATTCGAGGTTTGGAGAGTCAGAAAAAGAAGTTCGTCTCCTAGATGGTAGTTTGTCATGTTTGGACCGGAATGGACCAAACTTGTCTCCATTCGAGGTTTTGAGAGTCAGAAAGAAGAAGTTCGTCTCTTAGATGGTAGTTCGTCATGTTTGGACCGAAATGGACCAAACTTGTGTCAATTCGAGGTTTGGAGAGCCAGAAAGAAGAAGTTCGTCTCCTAGATGGTAGTTCGTCATGTTTGTACCGATATGGACAAAACTTGTCTCCATTCGAGGTTTGGAGAGTCAGAAAGAAGAAGTTCGTCTCCTAGATGGTACTTCGTCATGTTTGGATTGAAATGGACCAATCTTGTCTCCATTCGAGGTTTGGAGAGTCAGATAGAAGAAGTTCGTCTCCTAGTTGGTAGTTCGTCATGTTTGGACCGATATGGACAAAACTTGTCTCCATTCGAGGTTTGGAGAGTCAGAAAGAAGAAGTTCGTCTCCTAGATGGTACTTCGTCATGTTTGGATTGAAATGGACCAATCTTGTCTCCATTCGAGGTTTGGAGAGTCAGATAGAAGAAGTTCGTCTCCTAGATGGTAGTTCGTCATGTTTGGAACGAAATGGACCAAACTTGTCTCCATTCCAGGTTTGGATAGTCAGAAAGAAGAAATTCGTCTCCTAGATGGTAGTTCGTCATGTTTGGACCGACATGGACCAAACTTGTCTCCATTCGAGGTTTGGAGAGTCAGAAAGAAAAAGTTCGTCTCCTAGATGGTAGTTCGTCATGTTTGGACCGAAATGGACCAAACTTGTCTCCATTAGAAGTTGGAGAGTTAGAAAGAAGAAGTTCGTCTCCTAGATGGTAGTTCGTCATGTTTGGATCGAAATGGACCAAACTTGTGTCCATTCGAGGTTTGGATAGCCAGAAAGAAGAAGTTCGTCTCCTAGATGGTAGTTCGTCATGTTTGGACCGAAATTGACCAAACTTGTGTCCATTCGAGGATTGGAGAGTCAGAATGAAGAAGTTCGTATCCTAGATGGTAGTTCGTCATGTTTGGACCGAAATGGACAAAACTTGTCTCCATTCGAGGTTTGGAAGACTCAGAAAGAGGAAGTTCGTCTCCTAGATGGTAGTTCGTCCTGTTTGGACCGAAATTGACCAAACTTGTCTCCATTCGAGGTTCGTAACAGTCAGAAAGAAGAAGTTCGTCTCATAGATGGTAGTTCGTCATGTTTGGACCGAAATGGACCAAACTTGTGTCCATTCGAGGTTTGGAGAGCCAGAAAGAAGAAGTTCGTCTCCTAGATGGTAGTTCGTCATGTTTGTACCGATATGGACAAAACTTGTCTCCATTCGAGGTTTGGAGAGTCAGAAAGAAGAAGTTCGTCTCCTAGATGGTACTTCGTCATGTTTGGATTGAAATTGACCAAACTTGTCTACATTCGAGGTTTGGAGAGTCAGAAAAAAGAAGTTCGTCTCCTAGATGGTAGTTCGTCATGTTTGGACCGAAATGGACCAAACTTGTCTCCATTCGAGGTTTGGAGAGTCAGAAAGAAGAAGTTCGTCTCCTAGATGGTAGTTCGTCATGTTTGGACCGAAATGGACCAAAGTTTCTCCATTAGAAGTTTGGAGAGTCAGAAAGAAGAAGTTCGTCTCCTAGATGGTAGTTCGTCATGTTTGGACCGAAATGGACCAAACTTGTGTCCATTCGAGGTTTGGAGAGACAGAAAGAAGAAGTTCGTCTCCTAGATCATAGTTCGTCATGTTTGGACCGAAATGGACAAAACTTGTCTCCATTCGAGGTTTGGAGAGTCAGAAAGAAGAAGTTCGTCTCCTAGATGGTACTTCGTCATGTTTGGATTGAAATGGACCAAACTTGTCTCCATTCGACGTTTGGAGAGTCAGAAAAAAGAAGTTCGTCTCCTAGATGGTAGTTCGTCATGTTTGGACCGAAATGGACCAAACTTGTCTCCATTCGAGGTTTGGAGAGTCAGAAAGAAGAAGTTCGTCTCCTAGATGGTAGTTCGTCATGTTTGGACCGAAATGGACCAAACTTGTGTCCATTCGAGGTTTGGAGAGTCAGAAAGAAGAAGTTCGTATCCTAGATGGTAGTTCGTCATGTTTGTACCGAAATGGACGAAACTTGTCTCCCTTCGAGGTTTGGAGAGTCAGAAAGAAGAAGTTCGTCTCCTAGATGGTAGTTCGTCATGTTTGGACCGAAATGGACCAAACTTGTCTCCATTCGAGGTTTGGAGAGTCAGAAAGAAGAAGTTCGTCTCCTAGATGGTAGTTCGTCATGTTTGGACCGAAATGGACCAAACTTGTGTCCATTCGAGGTTTGGAGATTCACAAAGAAGAAGTTCGTATCCTAGATGGTAGTTCGTCATGTTTGGACCGAAATGGACCAAACTTGTCTCCATTCGAGGTTTGGAGAGTCAGAAAGAAGAAGTTCGTCTCCTAGATGGTAGTTCGTCATGTTTTCACCGAAATGGACCAAACTTGTCTCCATTCGAGGTTTGGAAGAGTCAGAAAGAGGAAGTTCGTCTCCTAGATGGTAGTTCGTCATGTTTGGACCGAAATTGACCAAACTTGTCTCCATTCGAGGTTCGTAACAGTTAGAAAGAAGAAGTTCGTCTCATAGATGGTAGTTCGTCATGTTTGGACCGAAATGGACCAAACTTGTGTCCATTCGAGGTTTGGAGAGCCAGAAAGAAGAAGTTCGTCTCCTAAATGGTAGTTCGTCATGTTTGTACCGATATGGACAAAACTTGTCTCCATTCGAGGTTTGGAGAGTCAGAAAGAAGAAGTTCGTCTCCTAGATGGTACTTCGTCACGTTTGGATTGAAATGGACCAAACTTGTCTCCATTCGAGGTTTGGAGCGTCAGAAAGAAGAAGTTCGTCTCCTAGATGGTAGTTCGTCATGTTTGGACCGAAATGGACAAAACTTGTCTCCATTCGAGGTTTGGAGAGTCAGAAAGAAGAAGTTCGTCTCCTAGATGGTAGTTCATCATGTTGGGACCGAAATGGACCAAACTTGTGTCCATTCGAGGTTTGGAGAGTCAGAAAGAAGAAGTTCGTATCCTAGATGGTAGTTCGTCATGTTTGGACCGAAATGGACCAAACTTGTCTCCATTCGAGGTTTGGAGAGTCATAAAGAAGAAGTTCGTCTCCTAGATGGTAGTTAGTCATGTTTGGACCGAAATGGACCAAACTTGTGTTCATTCGAGGTTTGGAGAGTCAGAAAGAAGAAGTTCGTATCCTAGATGGTAGTTCGTCATGTTTGGACCGAAATGGACCAAACTTGTCTCCATTTGAGGTTTGGAGAGTCAGAAAGAAGAAGTTCGTCTCCTAGATGGTAGTTTGTCATCTTTGGACCGAAATGGACCAAAATTGTCTTCATTCGAGGTTTGGAAGAGTCAGAAAGAGGAAGTTCGTCTCCTAGATGGTAGTTCGTCCTGTTTGGACCGATATTGACCAAACTTGTCTCCATTCGAGGTTTGTAACAGTCAGAAAGAAGAAGTTCGTCTCATAAATGGTAGTTCGTCATGTTTGGACCGAAATGGACAAAACTTGTGACCATTCGAGGTTTGGAGAGCCTGAAAGAAGAAGTTCGTCTCCTAGATGGTAGTTCGTCATGTTTGGACCGAAATGGACCAAACTTGTGTCCATTCGAGGTTTGGAGAGTCAGAAAGAAGAAGTTCGTATCCTAGATGGTAGTTCGTCATGTTTGGACCGAAATGGACCAAACTTGTCTCCATTCGAGGTTTGGAGAGTCAGAAAGAAGAAGTTCGTATCCTAGATGGTAGTTCGTCATGTTTGGACCGAAATGGACCAAACTTGTCTCCATTTGAGGTTTGGAGAGTCAGAAAGAAGAAGTTCGTCTCCTAGATGGTAGTTCGTCATCTTTGGACCGAAATGGACCAAACTTGTCTCCATTCGAGGTTTGGAAGAGTCAGAAAGAGGAAGTTCGTCTCCTAGATGGTAGTTCGTCATGTTTGGACCGAAATTGACCAAACTTGTCTCCATTCGAGGTTTGTAACAGTCAGAAAGAAGAAGTTCGTCTCATAGATGGTAGTTCGTCATGTTTGGACCGAAATGGACAAAACTTGTCTCCATTCGAGGTTTGGAGAGCCAGAAAGAAGAAGTTCGTCTACTAGATGGTAGTTCGTCATGTTTGGACCGAAATGGACCAAACTTGTGTCCATTCGAGGTTTGGAGAGTCAGAAAGAAGAAGTTCGTATCCTAGATGGTAGTCGTCATGTTTGGACCGAAATGGACCAAACTTGTCTCCATTCGAGGTTTGGAGAGTCAGAAAGAAGAAGTTCGTTTCCTAGATGGTAGTTCGTCATGTTTGGACCGAAATAGACCAAACTTGTCCCCATTCTTGGTTTGGAAGAGTCAGAAAGAGGAAGTTCGTCTCCTAGATGGTAGTTCGTCATGTTTGGACCGAAATTGACCAAACTTGTCTCCATTCGAGGTTCGTAACAGTCAGAAAGAAGAAGTTCGTCTCATAGATGGTAGTTCGTCATGTTTGGACCGAAATGGACCAAACTTGTGTCCATTCGAGGTTTGGAGAGCCAGAAAGAAGAAGTTCGTCTCCTAGATGGTAGTTCGTCATGTTTGTACCGATATGGACAAAACTTGTCTCCATTCGAGGTTTGGAGAGTCAGAAAGAAGAAGTTCGTCTCCTAGATGCTACTTGGTCATGTTTGGATTGAAATGGACCAAACTTGTCTCCATTCGAGGTTTGGAGAGTCAGAAAAAAGAAGTTCGTCTCCTAGATGGTAGTTCGTCATGTTTGGACCGAAATGGACAAAACTTGTTTCCATTCGAGGTTTGGAGAGTCAGAAAGAAGAAGTTCGTCTCCTAGATGGTAGTTCGTCATGTTTGGACCGAAATGGACCAAAGTTGTCTCCATTAGAAGTTTGGAGAGTCAGAAAGAAGAAGTTCGTCTCCTAGATGGTAGTTCGTCATGTTTGGACCGAAAAGGACCAAACTTGTGTCCATTCGAGGTTTGGAGAGCCAGAAAGAAGAAGTTCATTTCCTAGATCGTAGTTCGTCATGTTTCGACCGAAATAAACAAAACTTGTCTCCATTCGAGGTTTGGAGAGTCAGAAAGAAGAAGTTCGTCTCCTAGATGGTAATTCGTCATGTTTGGATTGAAATGGACCAAACTGGTCTCCATTCGAGGTTTGGAGAGTCAGAAAAAAGAAGTTCGTCTCCTAGATGGTAGTTCGTCATGTTTGGACCGAAATGGACCAAACTTGTCTCCATTCAAGGTTTGGAGAGTCAGAAAGAAGAAGTTCGTCTCCTAGATGGGAGTTCGTCATGTTTGGACCGAAATGGACCAAACTTGTGTCCATTCAAGGTTTGGAGAGTCAGAAAAAAGAAGTTCGTATCCTAGATGGTAGTTCGTCATGTTTGGACCGAAATGGACCAAACTTGTCTCCATTCGAGTTTTGGAGAGTCAGAAAGAAGAAGTTCGTCTCCTAGATGGTAGTTCGTCATGTTTGGACCGAAATAGACCAAACTTGTCTCCATTCGAGGTTTGGAAGAGTCAGAAAAAGGAAGTTCGTCTCCTAGATGGTAGTTCGTCATGTTTGGACCGAAATTGACCAAACTTGTCTCCATTCGAGGTTCGTAACAGTTAGAAAGAAGAAGTTCGTCTCATCGATGGTAGTACGTCATGTTTGGACCGAAATGGACCAAACTTGTGTCCATTCGAGGTTTGGAGAGCCAGAAAGAAGAAGTTCGTCTCCTAAATGGTAGTTCGTCATGTTTGTACCGATATGGACAAAACTTGTCTCCATTCGAGGTTTGGAGAGTCAGAAAGAAAAAGTTCGTCTCCTAGATGGTACTTCGTCATGTTTGGATTGAAATGGACCAAACTTGTCTCCATTCGAGGTTTGGAGAGTCAGAATGAAGAAGTTCGTCTCCTAGATAGTAGTTCATCATGTTTGGACCGAAATGGACCAAACTTGTCTCCATTTGAGGTTTGGAGAGTCAGAAAGAAGAAGTTCGTCTCCTAGATGGTAGTTTGTCATCTTTGGACCGAAATGGACCAAACTTGTCTCCATTTGAGGTTTGGAGAGTCAGAAAGAAGAAGTTCGTCTCCTAGATGGTAGTTTGTCATCTTTGGACCGAAATGGACCAAACTTGTCTCCATTCGAGGTTTGGAAGAGTCAGAAAGAGGAAGTTCGTCTCCTAGATGGTAGTTCGTCATGTTTGGATTGAAATGGACCAAACTTGTCTCCATTCGAGGTTTGGAGAGTCAGAAAGAAGAAGTTCGTCTCCTAGATGGTACTTCGTCATGTTTGGATTGAAATGGACCAAACTTGTCTCCATTCGAGGTTTGGAGAGTCAGAAAAAGAAGTTCGTCTCCTAGATGGTAGTTTGTCATGTTTGGACCGAAATGGACCAAACTTGTCTCCATTCGAGGTTTGGAGAGTCATAAAGAAGAAGTTCGTCTCCTAGATGGTAGTTAGTCATGTTTGGACCGAAATGGACCAAACTTTTGTTCATTCGAGGTTTGGAGAGTCAGAAAGAAGAAGTTCGTATCCTAGATGGTAGTTCGTCATGTTTGGACCGAAATGGACCAAACTTGTCTCCATTTGAGGTTTGGAGAGTCAGAAAGAAGAAGTTCGTCTCCTAGATGGTAGTTTGTCATCTTTGGACCGAAATGGACCAAACTTGTCTCCATTCGAGGTTTGGAAGAGTCAGAAAGAGGAAGTTCGTCTCCTAGATGGTAGTTCGTCCTGTTTGGACCGATATTGACCAAACTTGTCTCCATTCGAGGTTTGTAACAGTCAGAAAGAAGAAGTTCGTCTCATAAATGGTAGTTCGTCATGTTTGGACCGAAATGGACAAAACTTGTGTCCATTCGAGGTTTGGAGAGCCTGAAAGAAGAAGTTCGTCTCCTAGATGGTAGTTCGTCATGTTTGGACCGAAATGGACCAAACTTGTGTCCATTCGAGGTTTGGAGAGTCAGAAAGAAGAAGTTCGTATCCTAGATGGTAGTTCGTCATGTTTGGACCGAAATGGACCAAACTTGTCTCCATTCGAGGTTTGGAGAGTCAGAAAGAAGAAGTTCGTATCCTAGATGGTAGTTCGTCATGTTTGGACCGAAATGGACCAAAGTTGTCTCCATTAGAAGTTTGGAGAGTCAGAAAGAAGAAGTTCGTCTCCTAGATGGTAGTTCGTCATGTTTGGACCGAAAAGGACCAAACTTGTGTCCATTCGAGGTTTGGAGAGCCAGAAAGAAGAAGTTCATTTCCTAGATCGTAGTTCGTCATGTTTCGACCGAAATAAACAAAACTTGTCTCCATTCGAGGTTTGGAGAGTCAGAAAGAAGAAGTTCGTCTCCTAGATGGTAATTCGTCATGTTTGGATTGAAATGGACCAAACTGGTCTCCATTCGAGGTTTGGAGAGTCAGAAAAAAGAAGTTCGTCTCCTAGATGGTAGTTCGTCATGTTTGGACCGAAATGGACCAAACTTGTCTCCATGTAAGGTTTGGAGAGTCAGAAAGAAGAAGTTCGTCTCCTAGATGGGAGTTCGTCATGTTTGGACCGAAATGGACCAAACTTGTGTCCATTCAAGGTTTGGAGAGTCAGAAAGAAGAAGTTCGTATCCTAGATGGTAGTTCGTCATGTTTGGACCGAAATGGACCAAACTTGTCTCCATTCGAGTTTTGGAGAGTCAGAAAGAAGAAGTTCATCTCCTAGATGGTAGTTCGTCATGTTTGGACCGAAATGGACAAAACTTGTCTCCATTCGAGGTTTGGAGAGTCAGAAAGAAGAAGTTCGTCTCCTAGATGGTAGTTCGTCATGTTTGGACCGAAATGGACCAAACTTGTCTCCATTCGAGGTTTGGAGAGTTAGAAAGAAGAAGTTCGTCTCCTAGATGGTAGTTCGTCATGTTTGGACCGAAATGGACCAAAGTTGTCTCCATTCCAGGTTTGGAGAGTCAGAAAGAAGAAGTTCGTCTCCTAGATGGTAGTTCGTCATGTTTGTACCGATATGGACAAAACTTGTCTCCATTCGAGGTTTGGAGAGTCAGAAAGAAGAAGTTCGTCTCCTAGATGGTACTTCGTCATGTTTGGATTGTAATGGACCAAACTTGTCTCCATTCGAGGTTTGGAGAGTCAGAAAGAAGAAGTTCGTCTCCTAGATGGTACTTCGTCATGTTTGGATTGAAATGGACCAAACTTGTCTCCATTCGAGGTTTGGAGAGTCAGAAAAAAGAAGTTCGTCTCCTAGATGGTAGTTCGTCATGTTTGGACCGAAATGGACCAAACTTGTCTCCATTCGAGGTTTGGAGAGTCAGAAAGAAGAAGTTCGTCTCCTAGATGGTAGTTCGTCATGTTTGGACCGAAATGGACCAAACTTGTCTCCATTAGAAGTTTGGAGAGTCAGAAAGAAGAAGTTCGTCTCCTAGATGGTAGTTCGTCATGTTTGGACCGAAATGGACCAAACTTGTCTCCATTCGAGGTTTGGAGAGTCAGAAAAAAGAAGTTCGTCTCCTAGATGGTACTTCGTCATGTTTGGATTGAAATGGACCAAACTTGTCTCCATTCGAGCTTTGGAGAGTCAGAAAAAAGAAGTTCGTCTCCTAGATGGTAGTTCGTCATGTTTGGACCGAAAAGGACCAAACTTGTCTCCATTCGAGGTTTGGAGAGTCAGAAAGAAGAAGTTCGTCTCCTAGATGGTAGTTCGTCATGTTTGGACCGAAATGGACCAAACTTGTGTCCATTCGAGGTTTGGAGAGCCAAAAAGAAGGACTTCGTCTCCTAGATCGTAGTTCGTCATGTTTGGACCGAAATGGACAAAACTTGTCTCCATTCGAGGTTTGGATAGTCAGAAAGAAGAAGTTCGTCTCCTAGATGGTACTTCGTCATGTTTGGATTGAAATGGACCAAACTTGTCTCCATTCGAGGTTTGGAGAGTCAGAAAAAAGAAGTTCGTCTCCTAGATGGTAGTTCGTCATGTTTGGACCGAAATGGACCAAACTTGTCTCCATTCGAGGTTTGGAGAGTCAGAAAGAAGAAGTTCGTCTCCTAGATGGTAGTTCGTCATGTTTGGACCGAAATGGACCAAACTTGTCTCCATTAGAAGTTTGGAGAGTCAGAAAGAAGAAGTTCGTCTCCTAGATGGTACTTCGTCATGTTTGGACCGAAATGGACCAAACTTGTGCCGATTCGAGGTTTGGAGAACCAGAAAGAAGAAGTTCGTCTCCTAGATCGTAGTTCGTCATGTTTGGACCGAAATGGACAAAACTTGTCTCCATTCGAGGTTTGGAGAGTCAGAAAAAAGAAGTTCGTCTCCTAGATGGTACTTCGTCATGTTTGGATTGAAATGGACAAAACTTGTCTCCATTCGAGGTTTGGAGAGTCAGAAAGAAGAAGTTCGTCTCCTAGATGGTAGTTCGTCATGTTTGGACCGAAATGGACCAAACTTGTCTCCATTCGAGGTTTGGAGAGTCAGAAAGAAGAAGTTCGTCTCCTAGATGGTAGTTCGTCATGTTTGGACCGAAATGGATCAAACTTTTGTCCATTCGAGGTTTGGAGAGTCAAAAAGAAGAAGTTCGTATCCTAGATGGTAGTTCGTCAAGTTTGGACCGAAATGGACCAAACTTGTCTCCATTAGAAGTTTGGAGAGTCAGAAAGAAGAAGTTCGTCTCCTAGATGGTAGTTCGTCATGTTTGGACCGAAATGGACCAAACTTGTGCCCATTCGAGGTTTGGAGAACCAGAAAGAAGAAGTTCGTATCCTAGATGGTAGTTCGTCATGTTTGGACCGAAATGGATCAAACTTGTCTCCATTCGAGGTTTGGAAGAGTCAGAAAAAAGAAATTCGTCTCCTAGATGGTAGTTCGTCATGTTTGGACCGAAATTGACCAAACTAGTCTCCATTAAAGGTTCGTAACAGTCAGAAAGAAGAAGTTCGTCTCATAGATGGTAGTTCGTCATGTTTGGACCGAAATGGACCAAACTTGTGTCCATTCAAGGTTTGGAGAGCCAGAAAGAAGAAGTTTGTCTCCTAGATGGTAGTTCGTCATGTTTGTACCGATATGGACAAAACTTGTCTCCATTCGAGGTTTGGAGAGTCATAAAGAAGAAGTTCGTCTCCTAGATGGTAGTTCGTCATGTTTGGACCGAAATGGACCAAACTTGTCTCCATTCGAGGTTTGGAAGAGTCAGAAAGAGGACGTTCGTCTTCTAGATGGTAGTTCGTCATGTTTGGACCGAAATTGACTAAACTTGTCTCCATTCGAGGTTTGAAACAATCTGAAAGAAGAAGTTCGTCTCATACATGGTAGTTCGTCATGTTTGGACCGAAATGGACTAAACTTGTGTCCATTCGAGGTTTGGAGAGCCAGAAAGAAGAAGTTCGTCTCCTAGATGGTAGTTCGTCATGTTTGTAGCGATATGGACAAAACTTGTCTCCATTCGAGGTTTGGAGAGTCAGAAAGAAGAAGTTCGTCGCCTAGATGGTACTTCGTCATGTTTGGATTGAAATGGACCAAACTTGTCTCCATTCGAGGTTTGGAGAGTCAGAAAGAAGAAGTTCGTCTCCTAGATGGTAGTTCGTCATGTTTGGACCGAAATGGACCAAACTTGTCTCCATTCGAGGTTTGGAGAGTCAGAAAGAAGAAGTTCGTCTCCTAAATGGTAGTTCGTCATGTTTGGACCGAAATGGACAAAACTTGTCTCCATTCGAGGTTTGGAGAGTCAGAAAGAAGAAGTTCGTCTCCTAGATGGTAGTTCGTCATGTTTGGACCGAAATGGACCAAACTTGTCTCCATGTAAGGTTTGGAGAGTCAGAAAGAAGAAGTTCGTCTCCTAGATGGGAGTTCGTCATGTTTGGACCGAAATGGACCAAACTTGTGTCCATTCAAGGTTTGGAGAGTCAGAAAGAAGAAGTTCGTATCCTAGATGGTAGTTCGTCATGTTTGGACCGAAATGGACCAAACTTGTCTCCATTCGAGTTTTGGAGAGTCAGAAAGAAGAAGTTCATCTCCTAGATGGTAGTTCGTCATGTTTGGACCGAAATGGACAAAACTTGTCTCCATTCGAGGTTTGGAGAGTCAGAAAGAAGAAGTTCGTCACCTAGATGGTAGTTCGTCATGTTTGGACCGAAATGGACCAAACTTGTCTCCATTCGAGGTTTGGAGAGTTAGAAAGAAGAAGTTCGTCTCCTAGATGGTAGTTCGTCATGTTTGGACCGAAATGGACCAAAGTTGTCTCCATTCCAGGTTTGGAGAGTCAGAAAGAAGAAGTTCGTCTCCTAGATGGTAGTTCGTCATGTTTGTACCGATATGGACAAAACTTGTCTCCATTCGAGGTTTGGAGAGTCAGAAAGAAGAAGTTCGTCTCCTAGATGGTACTTCGTCATGTTTGGATTGAAATGGACCAAACTTGTCTCCATTCGAGGTTTGGAGAGTCAGAAAGAAGAAGTTCGTCTCCTAGATGGTACTTCGTCATGTTTGGACCGAAATGGACCAAACTTGTGCCCATTCGAGGTTTGGAGAACCAGAAAGAAGAAGTTCGTATCCTAGATGGTAGTTCGTCATGTTTGGACCGAAATGGATCAAACTTGTCTCCATTCGAGGTTTGGAAGAGTCAGAAAAAAGAAGTTCGTCTCCTAGATGGTAGTACGTCATGTTTGGACCGAAATTGACCAAACTAGTCTCCATTCGAGGTTCGTAACAGTCAGAAAGAAGAAGTTCGTCTCATAGATGGTAGTTCGTCATGTTTGGACCGAAATGGACCAAACTTGTGTCCATTCAAGGTTTGGAGAGCCAGAAAGAAGAAGTTCGTCTCCTAGATGGTAGTTCGTCATGTTTGTACCGATATGGACAAAACTTGTCTCCATTCGAGGTTTGGAGAGTCATAAAGAAGAAGTTCGTCTCCTAGATGGTAGTTCGTCATGTTTGGACCGAAATGGACCAAACTTGTCTCCATTCGAGGTTTGGAAGAGTCAGAAAGAGGACGTTCGTCTTCTAGATGGTAGTTCGTCATGTTTGGACCGAAATTGACTAAACTTGTCTCCATTCGAGGTTTGAAACAATCTGAAAGAAGAAGTTCGTCTCATACATGGTAGTTCGTCATGTTTGGACCGAAATGGACTAAACTTGTGTCCATTCGAGGTTTGGAGAGCCAGAAAGAAGAAGTTCGTCTCCTAGATGGTAGTTCGTCATGTTTGTAGCGATATGGACAAAACTTGTCTCCATTCGAGGTTTGGAGAGTCAGAAAGAAGAAGTTCGTCGCCTAGATGGTACTTCGTCATGTTTGGATTGAAATGGACCAAACTTGTCTCCATTCGAGGTTTGGAGAGTCAGAAAGAAGAAGTTCGTCTCCTAGATGGTAGTTCGTCATGTTTGGACCGAAATGGACCAAACTTGTCTCCATTCGAGGTTTGGAGAGTCAGAAAGAAGAAGTTCGTCTCCTAAATGGTAGTTCGTCATGTTTGGACCGAAATGGACAAAACTTGTCTCCATTCGAGGTTTGGAGAGTCAGATAGAAGAAGTTCGTCTCCTAGATGGTAGTTCGTCATGTTTGGACCGAAATGGACCAAACTTGTCTCCATTCGAGGTTTGGAGAGTTAGAAAGAAGAAGTTCGTCTCCTAGATGGTAGTTCGTCATGTTTGGACCGAAATGGACCAAAGTTTTCTCCATTCCAGGTTTGGAGAGTCAGAAAGAAGAAGTTCGTCTCCTAGATTGTAGTTCGTCATGTTTGGACCGAAATGGACCAAACTTGTGTCCATTCGAGGTTTGGAGAGCCAAAAAGAAGAAGTTCGTCTCCTAGAGCGTAGTTCGTCATGTTTGGACCGAAATGGACAAAACTTGTCTCCATTCGAGGTTTGGATAGTCAGAAAGAAGAAGTTCGTCTCCTAGATGGTACTTCGTCATGTTTGGATTGAAATGGACCAAACTTGTCTCCATTCGAGGTTTGGAGAGTCAGAAAAAAGAAGTTCGTCTCCTAGATGGTAGTTCGTCATGTTTGGACCGAAATGGACCAAACTTGTCTCCATTCGAGGTTAGGAGATTCAGAAAGAAGAAGTTCGTCTCCTAGATGGTAGTTCGTCATGTTTGGACCGAAATGGACCAAACTTGGGTCCATTCGAGGTTTGGAGAGTCAGAAAGAAGAAGTTCGTATCCTAGATGGTAGTTCGTCATGTTTGGACCGAAATGGACCAAACTTGTCTCCATTCGAGGTTTGGAGAGTCAGAAAGAAGAAGTTCGTCTCCTAGATGGTAGTTCGTCATGTTTGGTCCGAAATGGACCAAACTTGTCTCCATTCGAGGTTTGGAAGAGTCAGAAAGAGGAAGTTCGTCTCCTAGATGGTAGTTCGTCTCGTTTGGAAAGAAATTGACCAAACTAGTCTCCATTCGAGGTTCGTAACAGTCAGAAAGAAGAAGTTCGTCTCATAGATGGTAGTTCGTCATGTTTGGACCGAAATGGACCAAACTTGTGTCCATTCGAGGTTTGGAGAGCCAGAAAGAAGAAGTTCGTCTCCTAGATGGTAGTTCGTCATGTTTGTACCGATATGGACAAAACTTGTCTCCATTCGAGGTTTGGAGAGTCATAAAGAAGAAGTTCGTCTCCTAGATGGTAGTTCGTCATGTTTGGACCGAAATGGACCAAACTTGTCTCCATTCGAGGTTTGGAGAGTTAGAAAGAAGAAGTTCGTCTCCTAGATGGTAGTTCGTCATGTTTGGACCGAAATGGACCAAAGTTTTCTCCATTCCAGGTTTGGAGAGTCAGAAAGAAGAAGTTCGTCTCCTAGATTGTAGTTCGTCATGTTTGGACCGAAATGGACCAAACTTGTGTCCATTCGAGGTTTGGAGAGCCAAAAAGAAGAACTTCGTCTCCTAGAGCGTAGTTCGTCATGTTTGGACCGAAATGGACAAAACTTGTCTCCATTCGAGGTTTGGATAGTCAGAAAGAAGAAGTTCGTCTCCTAGATGGTACTTCGTCATGTTTGGATTGAAATGAACCAAACTTGTCTCCATTCGAGGTTTGGAGAGTCAGAAAAAAGAAGTTCGTCTCCTAGATGGTAGTTCGTCATGTTTGGACCGAAATGGACCAAACTTGTCTCCATTCGAGGTTTGGAGATTCAGAAAGAAGAAGTTCGTCTCCTAGATGGTAGTTCGTCATGTTTGGACCGAAATGGACCAAACTTGGGTCCATTCGAGGTTTGGAGAGTCAGAAAGAAGAAGTTCGTATCCTAGATGGTAGTTCGTCATGTTTGGACCGAAATGGACCAAACTTGTCTCCATTCGAGGTTTGGAGAGTCAGAAAGAAGAAGTTCGTCTCCTAGATGGTAGTTCGTCATGTTTGGTCCGAAATGGACCAAACTTGTCTCCATTCGAGGTTTGGAAGAGTCAGAAAGAGGAAGTTCGTCTCCTAGATGGTAGTTCGTCTCGTTTGGAAAGAAATTGACCAAACTAGTCTCCATTCGAGTTTCGTAACAGTCAGAAAGAAGAAGTTCGTCTCATAGATGGTAGTTCGTCATGTTTGGACCGAAATGGACCAAACTTGTGTCCATTCGAGGTTTGGAGAGCCAGAAAGAAGAAGTTCGTCTCCTAGATGGTAGTTCGTCATGTTTGTACCGATATGGACAAAACTTGTCTCCATTCGAGGTTTGGAGAGTCATAAAGAAGAAGTTCGTCTCCTAGATGGTAGTTCGTCATGTTTGGACCGAAATGGACCAAACTTGTCTCCATTCGAGGTTTGGAAGAGTCAGAAAGAGGACGTTCGTCTCCTAGATGGTAGTTCGTCATGTTTGGACCGAAATTGACCAAACGTGTCTCCATTCGAGGTTTGTAACAATCAGAAAGAAAAAGTTCGTCTCATAGATGGTAGTTCGTTATGTTTGGACCGAAATGGACCAAACTTGTGTCCATTCGAGGTTTGGAGAGCCAGAAAGAAGAAGTTCGTCTCCTAGATGGTAGTTCGTCATGTTTGTACCGATATGGACAAAACTTGTCTCCATTCGAGGTTTGGAGAGTCAGAAAGAAGAAGTTCGTCTCCTAGATGGTACTTCGTCATGTTTGGATTGAAATGGACCAAACTTGTCTCCATTCGAGGTTTGGAGAGTCAGAAAGAAGAAGTTCGTCTCCTAGATGGTAGTTCGTCATGTTTGGACCGAAATGGACTAAACTTGTCTCCATTCGAGGTTTGGAGCGTCAGAAAGACGAAGTTCGTCTCCTAGATGGTAGTTCGTCATGTTTGGACCGAAATGGACAAAACTTGTCTCCATTCGAGGTTTGGAGAGTCAGAAAGAAGAAGTTCGTCTCCTAGATGGTAGTTCGTCATGTTTGGACCGAAATTGACCAAACTTGTCTCCATTCGAGGTTTGGAGAGTTAGAAAGAAGAAGTTCGTCTCCTAGATGGAAGTTCGTCATGTTTGGACCGAAATGGACCAAAGTTGTCTCCATTCCAGGTTTGGAGAGTCAGAAAGAAGAAGTTCGTCTCCTAGATGGTACTTCGTCATGTTTGGACCGAAATGGACCAAACTTGTCTCCATTCGAGGTTTGGAGAGCCAAAAAGAAGAAGTTCGTCTCCTAGATGGTAGTTCGTCATGTTTGGACCGAAATGGACCAAACTTGTTTCCATTCGAGGTTTGGATAGTCAGAAAGAAGAAGTTCGTCTCCTAGATGGTAGTTCGTCATGTTTGGACCGAAATGGACCAAACATGTCCCCATTAGAAGTTTGGAGAGTCAGAAAGAAGAAGTTCGTCTCCTAGATGGTAGTTCGTCATGTTTGGACCGAAATGGACAAAACTTGTGCCCATTCGAGGTTTGGAGAGCCAGAAAGAAGAAGTTCGTCTCCTAGATGGTAGTTCGTCATGTTTGGACCGAAATGGACCAAACTTGTGCCCATTCGAGGTTTGGAGAGCCAGAAAGAAGAAGTTCGTCTCCTAGAACGTAGTTCGTCATGTTTGGACCGAAATGGACAAAACTTGTCTCCATTCGAGGTTTGGAGAGTCAGAAAGAAGAAGTTCGTCTCCTAGATGGTAGTTCGTCATGTTTGGACCGAAATTGACCAAACTTGTCTCCATTCGAGGTTTGGAGAGTTAGAAAGAAGAAGTTCGTCTCCTAGATGGTAGTTCGTCATGTTTGGACCGAAATGGACCAAAGTTGTCTCCATTCCAGGTTTGGAGAGTCAGAAAGAAGAAGTTCGTCTCCTAGATGGTACTTCGTCATGTTTGGACCGAAATGGACCAAACTTGTCTCCATTCGAGGTTTGGAGAGCCAAAAAGAAGAACTTCGTCTCCTAGATGGTAGTTCGTCATGTTTGGACCGAAATGGACCAAACTTGTCTCCATTCGAGGTTTGGATAGTCAGAAAGAAGAAGTTCGTCTCCTAGATGGTAGTTCGTCATGTTTGGACCGAAATGGACCAAACATGTCTCCATTAGAAGTTTGGAGAGTCAGAAAGAAGAAGTTCATCTCCTAGATGGTAGTTCGTCATGTTTGGACCGAAATGGACCAAACTTGTGCCCATTCGACGTTTGGAGAGCCAGAAAGAAGAAGTTCGTCTACTAGATCGTAGTTCGTCATGTTTGGACCGAAATGGACAAAACTTGTCTCCATTCGAGGTTTGGAGAGTCATAAAGAAGAAGTTCGTCACCTAGATGGTAGTTCGTCATGTTTGGACCGAAATGGACCAAACTTGTCTCCATTCGAGGTTTGGAAGAGTCAGAAAGAGGACGTTCGTCTCCTAGATGGTAGTTCGTCATGTTTGGACCGAAATTGACCAAACTTGTCTCCATTCGAGGTTTGTAACAATCAGAAAGAAGAAGTTCGTCTCATAGATGGTAGTTCGTCATGTTTGGACCGAAATGGACCAAACTTGTGTCCATTCGAGGTTTGGAGAGCCAGAAAGAAGAAGTTCGTCTCCTAGATGGTAGTTCGTCATGTTTGTACCGATATGGACAAAACTTGTCTCCATTCGAGGTTTGGAGAATCAGAAAGAAGAAGTTCGTCTCCTAGATGGTACTTCGTCATGTTTGGATTGAAATGGACCAAACTTGTCTCCATTCGAGGTTTGGAGAGTCAGAAAGAAGAAGTTCGTCTCCTAGATGGTAGTTCGTCATGTTTGGACCGAAATGGACCAAACTTGTCTCCATTCGAGGTTTGGAGAGTCAGAAAGAAGAAGTTCGTGTCCTAGAAGGTAGTTCGTCATGTTTGGACCGAAATGGAAAACACTTGTCTCCATTCGAGGTTTGGAGAGTCAGAAAGAAGAAGTTCGTCTCCTAGATGGTAGTTCGTCATGTTTGGACCGAAATGGACCAAACTTGTCTCCGTTCGAGGTTTGGAGAGTGAGAAAGAAGAAGTTCGTCTCCTAGATGGTAGTTCGTCATGTTTGGACCGAAATGGACCAAACTTGTCTCCATTCGAGGTTTGGAGAGTCAGAAAGAAGAAGTTCGTATCCTAGATGGTAGTTCGTCAGGTTTGGACCGAAATGGACCAAACTTGTCTGCATTCGAGGTTTGGAGAGTCAGAAAGAAGAAGTTCGTCTCCTAGATGGTAGTTCGTCACGTTTGGACCGAAATGGACCAAACTTGTGTCCATTCGAGGTTTGGAGAGCTAAAAAGAAGAAGTTCATCTCCTAGATCGTAGTTCGTCATGTTTGGACCGAAATGGACAAAACTTGTCTCCGTTCGAGGTTTGGATAGTCAGAAAGAAGAAGTTCGTCTCCTACATGGTACTTCGTCATGTTTGGATTGAAATGGACCAAACTTGTCTCCATTCGAGGTTTGGAGAGTCAGAAAAAAGAAGTTCGTCTCCTAGATGGTAGTTCGTCATGTTTGGACCGAAATGGACCGAACTTTTCTCCATTCGAGGTTTGGAGAGTCAGAAAGAAGAAGTTCGTCTCCTAGATTGTAGTTCGTCATGTTTGGACCGAAATGGACCAAACTTGTCTCCATTAGAAGTTTGGAGAGTCAGAAAGAAGAAGTTCGTCTCCTAGATGGTAGTTCGTCATGTTTGGACCGAAATGGACCAAACTTGTGACCATTCGAGGTTTGGAGAGCCAGAAAGAAGAAGTTCGTCTCCTAGATCGTAGTTCGTCATGTTTGGACCGAAATGGACAAAACTTGTCTCCATTCGAGGTTTGGAGAGTCAGAAAGAAGAAGTTCGTCTCCTAGATGGTACTTCGTCATGTTTGGATTGAAATGGACCAAACTTGTCTCCATTCGAGGTTTGGAGAGTTAGAAAAAAGAAGTTCGTCTCCTAGATGGTAGTTCGTCATGTTTGGACCGAAATGGACCAAACTTGTCTCCATTCGAGGTTTGGAGAGTCAGAAAGAAGAAGTTCGTCTCATAGACGGTAGTTCGTCATGTTTGGACCGAAATGGACCAAACTTGTGTCGATTCGAGGTTTGGAGAGTCAGAAAGAAGAAGTTCGTATCCTAGATGGTAGTTCGTCATGTTTGGACCGAAATGGACCAAACTTGCATCCATTCGAGGTTTGGAGAGTCAGAAAGAAGAAGTTTGTCTCCTAGATGGTAGTTCGTCATGTTTGGACCGAAATGGACCAAACTTGTCTCCATTCGAGGTTTGGAGAGTCAGAAAGAAGAAGTTTGTCTCCTAGATGGTAGTTCGTCATGTTTGGACCGAAATGGACCAAACTTGTCTCCATTCGAGGTTTGGAAAAGTCAGAAAGAGGAAGTTCGTCTCCTAGATGGTAGTTCGTCATGTTTGGACCGAAATTGACCAAACTTGTCTCCATTCGAGGTTCGTAACTGTCAGAAAGAAGAAGTTCGTCTCATAGATGGTAGTTCGTCATGTTTGGACCGAAATGGACCAAACTTGTGTCCATTCGAGGTTTGGAGAGCCAGAAAGAAGAAGTTCGTCTCCTAGATGGTAGTTCGTCATGTTTGTACCGATATGGACAAAACTTGTCTCCATTCGAGGTTTGGAGAGTCAGAAAGAAGAAGTTCGTCTCCTAGATGCTACTTCGTCATGTTTGGATTGAAATGGACCAAACTTGTCTCCATTCGAGGTTTGGAGAGTCAGAAAGAAGAAGTTCGTCTCCTAGACGGTAGTTCGTCATGTTTGGACCGAAATGGACCAAACTTGTGTCGATTCGAGGTTTGGAGAGTCAGAAAGAAGAAGTTCGTATCCTAGATGGTAGTTTGTCATGTTTGGACCGAAATGGACCAAACTTGTCTCCATTCGAGGTTTGGAGAGTCAGAAAGAAGAAGTTTGTCTCCTAGATGGTAGTTCGTGATGTTTGGACCGAAATGGACCAAACTTGTCTCCATTCGAGGTTTGGAAGAGTCAGAAAGAAGAAGTTCGTCTCCTAAATGGTAGTTCGTCATGTTTGGACCGAAATGGACCAAAGTTGTCTCCATTCCAGGTTTGGAGAGTCAGAAAGAAGAAGTTCGTCTCCTAGATGGTAGTTCGTCATGTTTGGACCGAAATGGACCAAACTTGTGTCCATTCGAGGTTTGGAGAGCCAAAAAGAAGAAGTTCGTCTCCTAGATCGTAGTTCGTCATGTTTGGACCGAAATGGACAAAACTTGTCTCCATTCGAGGTTTGGATAGTCAGAAAGAAGAAGTTCGTCTCCTAGATGGTACTTCGTCATGTTTGGATTGAAATGGACCAAACTTGTCTCCATTTGAGGTTTGTAACAGTCAGAAAGAAGAAGTTCGTCTCCTAGATGGTAGTTCGTCATGTTTGGACCGAAATGGACCACACTTGTCTCCATTCGAGGTTTGGAAGAGTCTGAAAGAGGAAGTTCGTCTCCTAGATGGTAGTTCGTCATGTTTGGACCGAAATGGACCAAACTTGTCTCCATTCGAGGTTTGTAACAGTCAGAAGGAAGAAGTTCGTCTCATAGATGGTAGTTCGTCATGTTTGGACCGAAATGGACCAAACTTGTCCCCATTCGAGGTTTGGAAGAGTCAGAAAGAGGAAGTTCGTCTCCTAGATGGTAGTTCGTCATGTTTGGACCGAAATTGACCAAACTTGTCTCCATTCGATGTTTGTAACAGTCAGAAAGAAGAAGTTCGTCTCATAGATGGTTGTTCGTCATGTTTGGACCGAAATGGACCAAACTTGTGTCCATTCGAGGTTTGGAGAGCCAGATAGAAGAAGTTCGTCTCCTAGATGGTAGTTCGTCATGTTTGTACCGATATGGACAAAACTTGTCTCCATTCGAGGTTTGGAGAGTCAGAAAGAAGAAGTTCGTCTCCTAGATGGTACTTCGTCATGTTTGGATTGAAATGGACCAAACTTGTCTCCATTCTAGGTTTGGAGTGTCAGAAAGAAGAAGTTCGTCTCCTAGATGGTAGTTCGTCATGTTTGGACCGAAATGGACCAAACTTGTCTCCATTCGAGGTTTGGAGAGTCAGAAAGAAGAAGTTCGTGTCCTAGAAGGTAGTTCGTCATGTTTGGACCGAAATGGACAACACTTGTCTCCATTCGAGGTTTGGAGAGTCAGAAAGAAGAAGTTCGTCTCCTAGATGGTAGTTCGTCATGTTTGGACCGAAATGGACCAAACTTGTCTCCGTTCGAGGTTTGGAGAGTGAGAAAGAAGAAGTTCGTCTCCTAGATGGTAGTTCGTCATGTTTGGACCGAAATGGACCAAACTTGTCTCCATTCGAGGTTTGGAGAGTCAGAAAGAAGAAATTCGTATCCTAGATGGTAGTTCGTCATGTTTGGATCGAAATGGACCAAACTTGTCCGCATTCGAGGTTTGGAGAGTCAGAAAGAAGAAGTTCGTCTCCTAGATGGTAGTTCGTCACGTTTGGACCGAAATGGACCAAACTTGTGTCCATTCGAGGTTTGGAGAGCTAAAAAGAAGAAGTTCGTCTCCTAGATCGTAGTTCGTCATGTTTGGACCGAAATGGACAAAACTTGTCTCCGTTCGAGGTTTGGATAGTCAGAAAGAAGAAGTTCGTCTCCTACATGGTACTTCGTCATGTTTGGATTGAAATGGACCAAACTTGTCTCCATTCGAGGTTTGGAGAGTCAGAAAAAAGAAGTTCGTCTCCTAGATGGTAGTTCGTCATGTTTGGACCGAAATGGACCGAACTTTTCTCCATTCGAGGTTTGGAGAGTCAGAAAGAAGAAGTTCGTCTCCTAGATTGTAGTTCGTCATGTTTGGACCGAAATGGACCAAACTTGTCTCCATTAGAAGTTTGGAGAGTCAGAAAGAAGAAGTTCGTCTCCTAGATGGTAGTTCGTCATGTTTGGACCGAAATGGACCAAACTTGTGCCCATTCGAGGTTTGGAGAGCCAGAAAGAAGAAGTTCGTCTCCTAGATCGTAGTTCGTCATGTTTGGACCGAAATGGACAAAACTTGTCTCCATTCGAGGTTTGGAGAGTCAGAAAGAAGAAGTTCGTCTCCTAGATGGTACTTCGTCATGTTTGGATTGAAATGGACCAAACTTGTCTCCATTCGAGGTTTGGAGAGTTAGAAAAAAGAAGTTCGTCTCCTAGATGGTAGTTCGTCATGTTTGGACCGAAATGGACCAAACTTGTCTCCATTCGAGGTTTGGAGAGTCAGATAGAAGAAGTTCGTCTCATAGACGGTAGTTCGTCATGTTTGGACCGAAATGGACCAAACTTGTGTCGATTCGAGGTTTGGAGAGTCAGAAAGAAGAAGTTCGTATCCTAGATGGTAGTTCGTCATGTTTGGACCGAAATGGACCAAACTTGCATCCATTCGAGGTTTGGAGAGTCAGAAAGAAGAAGTTTGTCTCCTAGATGGTAGTTCGTCATGTTTGGACCGAAATGGACAAAACTTGTCTCCATTCGAGGTTTGGAGAGTCAGAAAGAAGAAGTTTGTCTCCTAGATGGTAGTTCGTCATGTTTGGACCGAAATGGACCAAACTTGTCTCCATTCGAGGTTTGGAAAAGTCAGAAAGAGGAAGTTCGTCTCCTAGATGGTAGTTCGTCATGTTTGGACCGAAATTGACCAAACTTGTCTCCATTCGAGGTTCGTAACTGTCAGAAAGAAGAAGTTCGTCTCATAGATGGTAGTTCGTCATGTTTGGACCGAAATGGACCAAACTTGTGTCCATTCGAGGTTTGGAGAGCCAGAAAGAAGAAGTTCGTCTCCTAGATGGTAGTTCGTCATGTTTGTACCGATATGGACAAAACTTGTCTCCATTCGAGGTTTGGAGAGTCAGAAAGAAGAAGTTCGTCTCCTAGATGCTACTTCGTCATGTTTGGATTGAAATGGACCAAACTTGTCTCCATTCGAGGTTTGGAGAGTCAGAAAGAAGAAGTTCGTCTCCTAGACGGTAGTTCGTCATGTTTGGACCGAAATGGACCAAACTTGTGTCGATTCGAGGTTTGGAGAGTCAGAAAGAAGAAGTTCGTATCCTAGATGGTAGTTCGTCATGTTTGGACCGAAATGGACCAAACTTGGTTCCATTCGAGGTTTGGAGAGTCAGAAAGAAGAAGTTTGTCTCCTAGATGGTAGTTCGTGATGTTTGGACCGAAATGGACCAAACTTGTCTCCATTCGAGGTTTGGAAGAGTCAGAAAGAAGAAGTTCGTCTCCTAAATGGTAGTTCGTCATGTTTGGACCGAAATGGACCAAAGTTGTCTCCATTCCAGGTTTGGAGAGTCAGAAAGAAGAAGTTCGTCTCCTAGATGGTAGTTCGTCATGTTTGGACCGAAATGGACCAAACTTGTGTCCATTCGAGGTTTGGAGAGCCAGAAAGAAGAAGTTCGTCTCCTAGATCGTAGTTCGTCATGTTTGGACCGAAATGGACAAAACTTGTCTCCATTCGAGGTTTGGATAGTCAGAAAGAAGAAGTTCGTCTCCTAGATGGTACTTCGTCATGTTTGGATTGAAATGGACCAAACTTGTCTCCATTCGAGGTTTGGAGAGTTAGAAAAAAGAAGTTCGTCTCCTAGATGGTAGTTCGTCATGTTTGGACCGAAATGGACCAAACTTGTCTCCATTCGAGGTTTGGAGAGTCAGAAAGAAGAAGTTCGTCTCATAGACGGTAGTTCGTCATGTTTGGACCGAAATGGACCAAACTTGTGTCGATTCGAGGTTTGGAGAGTCAGAAAGAAGAAGTTCGTATCCTAGATGGTAGTTCGTCATGTTTGGACCGAAATGGACCAAACTTGCATCCATTCGAGGTTTGGAGAGTCAGAAAGAAGAAGTTTGTCTCCTAGATGGTAGTTCGTCATGTTTGGACCGAAATGGACCAAACTTGTCTCCATTCGAGGTTTGGAGAGTCAGAAAGAAGAAGTTTGTCTCCTAGATGGTAGTTCGTCATGTTTGGACCGAAATGGACCAAACTTGTCTCCATTCGAGGTTTGGAAAAGTCAGAAAGAGGAAGTTCGTCTCCTAGATGGTAGTTCGTCATGTTTGGACCGAAATTGACCAAACTTGTCTCCATTCGAGGTTCGTAACTGTCAGAAAGAAGAAGTTCGTCTCATAGATGGTAGTTCGTCATGTTTGGACCGAAATGGACCAAACTTGTGTCCATTCGAGGTTTGGAGAGCCAGAAAGAAGAAGTTCGTCTCCTAGATGGTAGTTCGTCATGTTTGTACCGATATGGACAAAACTTGTCTCCATTCGAGGTTTGGAGAGTCAGAAAGAAGAAGTTCGTCTCCTAGATGCTACTTCGTCATGTTTGGATTGAAATGGACCAAACTTGTCTCCATTCGAGGTTTGGAGAGTCAGAAAGAAGAAGTTCGTCTCCTAGACGGTAGTTCGTCATGTTTGGACCGAAATGGACCAAACTTGTGTCCATTCGAGGTTTGGAGAGTCAGAAAGAAGAAGTTCGTATCCTAGATGGTAGTTCGTCATGTTTGGACCGAAATGGACCAAACTTGGTTCCATTCGAGGTTTGGAGAGTCAGAAAGAAGAAGTTTGTCTCCTAGATGGTAGTTCGTGATGTTTGGACCGAAATGGACCAAACTTGTCTCCATTCGAGGTTTGGAAGAGTCAGAAAGAAGAAGTTCGTCTCCTAAATGGTAGTTCGTCATGTTTGGACCGAAATGGACCAAAGTTGTCTCCATTCCAGGTTTGGAGAGTCAGAAAGAAGAAGTTCGTCTCCTAGATGGTAGTTCGTCATGTTTGGACCGAAATGGACCAAACTTGTGTCCATTCGAGGTTTGGAGAGCCAGAAAGAAGAAGTTCGTCTCCTAGATCGTAGTTCGTCATGTTTGGACCGAAATGGACAAAACTTGTCTCCATTCGAGGTTTGGATAGTCAGAAAGAAGAAGTTCGTCTCCTAGATGGTACTTCGTCATGTTTGGATTGAAATGGACCAAACTTGTCTCCATTTGAGGTTTGTAACAGTCAGAAAGAAGAAGTTCGTCTCCTAGATGGTAGTTCGTCATGTTTGGACCGAAATGGACCACACTTGTCTCCATTCGAGGTTTGGAAGAGTCAGAAAGAGGAAGTTCGTCTCCTAGATGGTAGTTCGTCATGTTTGGACCGAAATGGACCAAACTTGTCTCCATTCGAGGTTTGTAACAGTCAGAAGGAAGAAGTTCGTCTCATAGATGGTAGTTCGTCATGTTTGGACCGAAATGGACCAAACTTGTCTCCATTCGAGGTTTGGAGAGTCAGAAAAAAGAAGTTCGTCTCCTAGATGGTAGTTCGTCATGTTTGGACCGAAATGGACCGAACTTTTCTCCATTCGAGGTTTGGAGAGTCAGAAAGAAGAAGTTCGTCTCCTAGATTGTAGTTCGTCATGTTTGGACCGAAATGGACCAAACTTGTCTCCATTAGAAGTTTGGAGAATCAGAAAGAAGAAGTTCGTCTCCTAGATGGTAGTTCGTCATGTTTGGACCGAAATGGACCAAACTTGTGCCCATTCGAGGTTTGGAGAGCCAGAAAGAAGAAGTTCGTCTCCTAGATCGTAGTTCGTCATGTTTGGACCGAAATGGACAAAACTTGTCTCCATTCGAGGTTTGGAGAGTCAGAAAGAAGAAGTTCGTCTCCTAGATGGTACTTCGTCATGTTTGGATTGAAATGGACCAAACTTGTCTCCATTCGAGGTTTGGAGAGTTAGAAAAAAGAAGTTCGTCTCCTAGATGGTAGTTCGTCATGTTTGGACCGAAATGGACCAAACTTGTCTCCATTCGAGGATTGGAGAGTCAGAAAGAAGAAGTTCGTCTCATAGATGGTCGTTCGTCATGTTTGGACCGAAATGGACCAAACTTGTGTCCATTCGAGGTTTGGAGAGCCAGAAAGAAGAAGTTCGTCTCCTAGATGGTAGTTCGTCATGTTTGTACCGATATGGACAAAACTTGTCTCCATTCGAGGTTTGGAGAGTCAGAAAGAAGAAGTTCGTCTCCTAGATGGTACTTCGTCATGTTTGGATTGAAATGGACCAAACTTGTCTCCATTCGAGGTTTGGAGAGTCAGAAAGAAGAAGTTCGTCTCCTAGATGGTAGTTCGTCATGTTTGGACCGAAATGGACCAAACTTGTCTCCATTCGAGGTTTGGAAGAGTCAGAAAGAGGAAGTTCGTCTCCTAGATGGTAGTTCGTCATGTTTGGACCGAAATTGACCAAACTTGTCTCCATTCGATGTTTGTAACAGTCAGAAAGAAGAAGTTCGTCTCATAGATGGTCGTTCGTCATGTTTGGACCGAATTGGACCAAACTTGTGTCCATTCGAGGTTTGGAGAGCCAGAAAGAAGAAGTTCGTCTCCTAGATGGTAGTTCGTCATGTTTGTACCGATATGGACAAAACTTGTCTCCATTCGAGGTTTGGAGAGTCAGAAAGAAGAAGTTCGTCTCCTAGATGGTAGTTCGTCATGTTTGGACCGAAATGGACAAAACTTGTCTCCATTCGAGGTTTGGAGAGTCAGAAAGAAGAAGTTCGTCTCCTAGATGGTACTTCGTCATGTTTGGATTGAAATGGACCAAACTTGTCTCCATTCGAGGTTTGGAGAGACAGAAAGAAGAAGTTCGTCTCCTAGATGGTAGTTCGTCATGTTTGGACCGAAATGGACCAAACTTGTCTCCATTCGAGGTTTGGAGAGTCCGAAAGAAGAAGTTCGTCTCCTAGATGGTAGTTCGTCATGTTTGGACCGAAATGGACCAAACTTGTCTCCATTCGAGGTTTGGAGAGTCAGAAATAAGAAGTTCGTATCCTAGATGGTAGTTCGTCATGTTTGGACCGAAATGGACCAAACTTGTCTCCATTCGAGGTTTGGAGAGTCAGAAAGAAGAAGTTCGTCTCCTACATGGTAGTTCGTCATGTTTGGACCGAAATTGACCAAACTTGTCTCCATTCGAGGTTTGTAACATTCAGAAAGAAGAAGTTCGTCTCCTAGATGGTAGTTCGTCATGTTTGGACCGAAATGGACCAAACTTGTCTCCATTCGAGGTTTGGAGAGTCAGAAAGAAGAAGTTCGTCTCCTAGATGGTAGTTCGTCATGTTTGGACCGAAATGGACCAAACTTGTCTCCATTCGAGGTTTGGAGAGTCAGAAAGAAGAAGTTCGTCTCCTAGATGGTACTTCGACATGTTTGGACCGAAATGGACCAAACTTGTGTCCATTCGAGGTTTGGAGAGCCAGAAAGAAGAAGTTCGTCTCCTAGATGGTAGTTCGTCATGTTTGGACCGAAATGGACCAAACTTGTCTCCATTCAAGGTTTGGAGAGTCAGAAAGAAGAAGTTCGTCTCCTAGATGGTAGTTCGTCATGTTTGGACCGAAATGGACCAAACTTGTCTCCATTAGAAGTTTTGAGGGTCAGAAAGAAGAAGTTCGTCTCCTAGATGGTAGTTCGTCATGTTTGGACCGAAATGGACCAAACTTGTCTCCATTAGAAGTTTGGAGAGTCAGAAAGAAGAAGTTCGTCTCCTAGATTGTAGTTCGTCATGTTTGGACTGAAATGGACCAAACTTGTCTCCATTAGAAGTTTGGAGAGTCAGAAAGAAGAAGTTCGTCTCCTAGGTGGTAGTTCGTCATGTTTGGACCGAAATGGACCAAACTTGTGCCCATTCGACGTTTGGAGAGCCAGAAAGAAGAAGTTCGTCTCCTAGATCGTAGTTCGTCATGTTTGGACCGAAATGGACAAAACTTGTCTCCATTCGAGGTTTGGAGAGTCAGAAAGAAGAAGTTCGTCTCCTAGATGGTACTTCGCCATGTTTGGATTGAAATGGACCAAACTTGGTCTCCATTCGAGGTTTGGAGAGTCAGAAAAAAGAAGTTCGTCTCCTAGATGGTAGTTCGTCATGTTTGGACCGAAATTGACCAAACTTGTCTCCATTCGAGGTTTGGAGAGTCAGAAAGAAGAAGTTCGTCTCCTAGATGGTAGTTCGTAAGTTTGGACCGAAATGGACCAAACTTGTCTCCATTCGAGGTTTGGAAGAGTCAGAAAGAAGTTCGTCTCCTAGATGGTAGTTGGTCATGTTTGGACCGAAATGGACCAAACTTGTGTCCATTCGAGGTTTGGAGTGTCAGAAGGAAGAAGTTCGTCTCCTAGATGGTAGTTCGTCATGTTTGGACCGAAATGGACCAAACTTGTCTCCATTCGAGGTTTGGAGAGGCAAAAAGAAGAAGTTCGTCTCCTAGATCGTAGTTCGTCATGTTTGGACCGAAATGGACCAAACTTGTCTCCATTCGAGGTTTGGAGAGCTAGAAAGAAGAAGTTCGTCTCCTAGATGGTAGTTCGTCATGTTTGGACCGAAATGGACCAAACTTGTCTCCATTCGATGTTTGGAAGAGTCAGAAAGAGGAAGTTCGTCTCCTAGATGGTAGTTCGTCATGTTTGGACCGAAATTGACCAAACTTGTCTCCATTCGATGTTTGTAACAGTCAGAAAGAAGAAGTTCGTCTCATAGATGGTCGTTCGTCATGTTTGGACCGAAATGGACCAAACTTGTGTCCATTCGAGGTTTGGAGAGCCAGAAAGAAGAAGTTCGTCTCCTAGATGGTAGTTCGTCATGTTTGTACCGATATGGACAAAACTTGTCTCCATTCGAGGTTTGGAGAGTCAGAAAGAAGAAGTTCGTCTAGATGGTACTTCGTCATGTTTGGATTGAAATGGACCAAACTTGTCTCCATTCGAGGTTTGGAGAGACAGAAAGAAGAAGTTCGTCTCCTAGATGGTAGTTCGTCATGTTTGGACCGAAATGGACCAAACTTGTCTCCATTCGAGGTTTGGAGAGTCCGAAAGAAGAAGTTCGTCTCCTAGATGGTAGTTCGTCATGTTTGGACCGAAATGGACCAAACTTGTCTCCATTCGAGGTTTGGAGAGTCAGAAATAAGAAGTTCGTATCCTAGATGGTAGTTCGTCATGTTTGGACCGAAATGGACCCAACTTGTCTCCATTCGAGGTTTGGAGAGTCAGAAAGAAGAAGTTCGTCTCCTACATGGTAGTTCGTCATGTTTGGACCGAAATTGACCAAACTTGTCTCCATTCGAGGTTTGTAACATTCAGAAAGAAGAAGTTCGTCTCCTAGATGGTAGTTCCTCATGTTTGGACCGAAATGGACCAAACTTGTCTCCATTCGAGGTTTGGAGAGTCAGAAAGAAGAAGTTCGTCTCCTAGATGGTAGTTCGTCATGTTTGGACCGAAATGGACCAAACTTGTCTCTATACGAGGTTTGGTGAGTCAGAAAGAAGAAGTTCGTCTCCTAGATGGTAGTTCGTCATGTTTGGATCGAAATGGACCAAACTTGTTTTCATTCGAGGTTTGGAGAGTCAGAAAGAAGAAGTTCGTCTCCTAGATGGTAGTTCGTCATGTTTGGACCGAAATGGACCAAAGTTGTGTCCATTCGAGGTTTGGAGAGTCAGAAAGAAGAAGTTCGTCTCCTAGATGGTAGTTCGTCATGTTTGGACCGAAATGGACCAAACTTTTCTCCATTAGAAGTTTTGAGAGTCAGAAAGAAGAAGTTCGTCTCCTAGATGGTAGTTCGTCATGTTTGGACCGAAATGGACCAAACTTGTCTCCATTCGAGGTTTGGAAGAGTCAGAAAGAGGAAGTTCGTCTCCTAGATGGTAGTTCGTCATGTTTGGACCGAAATTGACCAAACTTGTCTCCATTCGAGGTTTAGAGAGTCAGAAAGAAGAAGTTCGTCTCCTAGATGGTAGTTCGTCATGTTTGGACCGAAATGGACCAAACTTGTCTCTATACGACGTTTGGAGATTCAGAAAGAAGAAGTTCGTCTCCTAGATGGTACTTCGTCATGTTTGGACCGAAATGGACCAAACTTGTGTCCATTCGAGGTTTGGAGAGCCAGAAAGAAGAAGTTCGTCTCCTAGATGGTAGTTCGTCATGTTTGGACCGAAATGGACCAAACTTGTCTCCATTCAAGGTTTGGAGAGTCAGAAAGAAGAAGTTCGTCTCCTAGATGGTAGTTCGTCATGTTTGGACCGAAATGGACCAAACTTTTCTCCATTAGAAGTTTTGAGAGTCAGAAAGAAGAAGTTCGTCTCCTAGATGGTAGTTCGTCATGTTTGGACCGAAATGGACCAAACTCGTATCCATTCGAGGTTTGGAAGAGTCAGAAAGAGGAAGTTCGTCTCCTAGATGGTAGTTCGTCATGTTTGGACCGAAATTGTCCAAACTTGTCTCCATTCGAGGTTTGTAACAGTCAGAAAGAAGAAGTTCGTCTCATAGATGGTAGTTCGTTATGTTTGGACCGAAATGGACCAAACTTGTCTCCATTCGAGGTTTGGAGAGTCAGAAAGAAGAAGTTCGTCTCCTAGATGGTAGTTCGTCATGTTTGGACCGAAATGGACAAAACTTGTCTCCATTCGAGGTTTGGAGAGTCAGAAAGAAGAAGTTCGTCTCCTAGATGGTACTTCGTCATGTTTGGATTGAAATGGACCAAACTTGTCTCCATTCGAGGTTTGGAGAGTCAGAAAGAGGAAGTTCGTCTCCTAGATGGTAGTTCGTCATGTTTGGATCGAAATGGACCAAACTTGTTTTCATTCGAGGTTTGGAGAGTCAGAAAGAAGAAGTTCGTCTCCTAGATGGTAGTTCGTCATGTTTGGACCGAAATGGACCAAAGTTGTGTCCATTCGAGGTTTGGAGAGTCAGAAAGAAGAAGTTCGTCTCCTAGATGGTAGTTCGTCATGTTTGGACCGAAATGGACCAAACTTTTCTCCATTAGAAGTTTTGAGAGTCAGAAAGAAGAAGTTCGTCTCCTAGATGGTAGTTCGTCATGTTTGGACCGAAATGGACCAAACTTGTCTCCATTCGAGGTTTGGAAGAGTCAGAAAGAGGAAGTTCGTCTCCTAGATGGTAGTTCGTCATGTTTGGACCGAAATTGACCAAACTTGTCTCCATTCGAGGTTTGGAGAGTCAGAAAGAAGAAGTTCGTCTCCTAGATGGTAGTTCGTCATGTTTGGACCGAAATGGACCAAACTTGTCTCTATACGACGTTTGGAGAGTCAGAAAGAAGAAGTTCGTCTCCTAGATGGTACTTCGTCATGTTTGGACCGAAATGGACCAAACTTGTGTCCATTCGAGGTTTGGAGAGCCAGAAAGAAGAAGTTCGTCTCCTAGATGGTAGTTCGTCATGTTTGGACCGAAATGGACCAAACTTGTCTCCATTCAAGGTTTGGAGAGTCAGAAAGAAGAAGTTCGTCTCCTAGATGGTAGTTCGTCATGTTTGGACCGAAATGGACCAAACTTTTCTCCATTAGAAGTTTTGAGAGTCAGAAAGAAGAAGTTCGTCTCCTAGATGGTAGTTCGTCATGTTTGGACCGAAATGGACCAAACTTGTATCCATTCGAGGTTTGGAAGAGTCAGAAAGAGGAAGTTCGTCTCCTAGATGGTAGTTCGTCATGTTTGGACCGAAATTGACCAAACTTGTCTCCATTCGAGGTTTGTAACAGTCAGAAAGAAGAAGTTCGTCTCATCGATGGTAGTTCGTTATGTTTGGACCGAAATGGACCAAACTTGTCTCCATTCGAGGTTTGGAGAGTCAGAAAGAAGAAGTTCGTCTCCTAGATGGTAGTTCGTCATGTTTGGACCGAAATGGACAAAACTTGTCTCCATTCGAGGTTTGGAGAGTCAGAAAGAAGAAGTTCGTCTCCTAGATGGTACTTCGTCATGTTTGGATTGAAATGGACCAAACTTGTCTCCATTCGAGGTTTGGAGAGTCAGAAAGAGGAAGTTCGTCTCCTAGATGGTAGTTCGTCATGTTTGGACCGAAATGGACCCAACTTGTCTCCATTCGAGGTTTGGAGAGTCCGAAAGAAGAAGTTCGCCTCCTAGATGGTAGTTCGTCATGTTTGGACCGAAATGGACCAAACTTGTCTCCATTCGAGGTTTGGAGAGTCAGAAATAAGAAGTTCGTATCCTAGATGGTAGTTCGTCATGTTTGGACCGAAATGGACCAAACTTGTCTCCATTCGAGGTTTGGAGAGTCAGAAAGAAGAAGTTCGTCTCCTACATGGTAGTTCGTCATGTTTGGACCGAAATTGACCAAACTTGTCTCCATTCGAGGTTGGTAACAGTCAGAAAGAAGAAGTTCGTCTCCTAGATGGTAGTTCCTCATGTTTTGACCGAAATGGTCCAAACTTGTCTCCATTCGAGGTTTGGAGAGCCAGAAAGAAGAAGTTCGTCTCCTAGATGGTAGTTCGTCATGTTTGGTCAGAAATGGACCAAACTTGTCTCCATTCGAGGTTTGGAGAGTCAGAAAGAAGAAGTTCGTCTTCTAGATGGTAGTTCGTCCTGTTTGGACCGAAATTGACCAAACATGTCTCCATTCGAGGTTTGTAACATTCAGAAAGAAGAAGTTCGTCTCCTAGATGGTAGTTCGTCATGTTTGGATTGAAATGGACCAAACTTGTCTCCATTCGAGGTTTGGAGAGTCAGAAAGACGAAGTTCGTCTCCTAGATGGTAGTTCGTCATGTTTGGACCGAAATGGACCAAACTTATCTCCATTCGAGGTTTGGAGAGTCCGAAAGAAGAAGTTCGTTTCCTAGATGGTAGTTCGTCATGTTTGGACCGAAATGGACCAAACTTGTCTCCATTCGAGGTTTGGAGAGTCAGAAATAAGAAGTTCGTATCCTAGATGGTAGTTCGTCATGTTTGGACCGAAATGGACCAAACTTGTCTCCATTCGAGGTTTGGAGAGTCAGAAAGAAGAAGTTCGTCTCCTACATGGTAGTTCGTCATGTTTGGACCGAAATTGACCAAACTTGTCTCCATTCGAGGTTTGTAACAGTCAGAAAGAAGAAGTTCGTCTCCTAGATGGTAGTTCCTCATGTTTAGACCGAAATGGTCCAAACTTGTCTCCATTCGAGGTTTGGAGAGCCAGAAAGAAGAAGTTCGTCTCCTAGATGGTAGTTCGTCATGTTTGGTCAGAAATGGACCAAACTTGTCTCCATTCGAGGTTTGGAGAATCAGAAAGAAGAAGTTCGTCTTCTAGATGGTAGTTCGTCCTGTTTGGACCGAAATTGACCAAACTTGTCTCCATTCGAGGTTTGTAACATTCAGAAAGAAGAAGTTCGTCTCCTAGATGGTAGTTCGTCATGTTTGGACCGAAATGGACCAAACTTGTCTCCATTCGAGGTTTGGAGAGTCAGAAAGAAGAAGTTCGTCTCCTAGATGGTAGTTCGTCATGTTTGGACCGAAATGGACCAAACTAGTCTCCATTCGAGGTTTGGAGAGTCAGAAAGAAGAAGTTCGTCTCCTAGATGGTACTTCGACATGTTTGGACCGAAATGGACCAAACTTGTGTCCATTCGAGGTTTGGAGAGCCAGAAAGAAGAAGTTCGTCTCCTAGATGGTAGTTCGTCATGTTTGGACCGAAATGGACCAAACTTGTCTCCATTCAAGGTTTGGAGAGTCAGAAAGAAGAAGTTCGTCTCCTAGATCGTAGTTCGTCATGTTTGGACCGAAATGGACCAAACTTGTCTCCATTCGAGGTTTGGAGAGTCAGAAAGAAGAAGTTCGTCTTCTAGATGGTAGTTCGTCCTGTTTGGACCGAAATTGACCAAACATGTCTCCATTCGAGGTTTGTAACATTCAGAAAGAAGAAGTTCGTCTCCTAGATGGTAGTTCGTCATGTTTGGATTGAAATGGACCAAACTTGTCTCCATTCGAGGTTTGGAGAGTCAGAAAGACGAAGTTCGTCTCCTAGATGGTAGTTCGTCATGTTTGGACCGAAATGGACAAAACTTGTCTCCATTCGAGGTTTGGAGAGCCAGAAAGAAGAAGTTCGTCTCCTAGATGGTAGTTCGTAATGTTTGGTCAGAAATGGACCAAACTTGTCTCCATTCGAGGTTTGGAGAGTCAGAAAGAAGAATTTCGTCTTCTAGATGGTAGTTCGTCCTGTTTGGACCGAAATTGACCAAACTTGTCTCCATTCGAGGTTTGTAACATTCAGAAAGAAGAAGTTCGTCTCCTAGATGGTAGTTCGTCATGTTTGGACCGAAATGGACCAAACTTGTCTCCATTCGAGGTTTGGAGAGTCAGAAAGAAGAAGTTCGTCTCCTAGATGGTAGTTCGTCATGTTTGGACCGAAATAGACCAAACTTGTCTCCATTCGAGGTTTGGAGAGTCAGAAAGAAGAAGTTCGTCTCCTAGATGGTACTTCGTCATGTTTGGACCGAAATGGACCAAACTTGTGTCCATTCGAGGTTTGGAGAGCCAGAAAGAAGAAGTTCGTCTCCTAGATGGTAGTTCGTCATGTTTGGACCGAAATGGACCAAACTTGTCTCCATTCAAGGTTTGGAGAGTCAGAAAGAAGAAGTTCGTCTCCTAGATGGTAGTTCGTCATGTTTGGACCGAAATGGACCGAACTTGTCTCCATTAGAAGTTTTGAGAGTCAGAAAGAAGAAGTTCGTCTCCTAGATGGTAGTTCGTCATGTTTGGACCGAAATGGACCAAACTTGTCTCCATTAGAAGTTTGGAGAGTCAGAAAGAAGAAGTTCGTCTCCTAGATTGTAGTTCGTCATGTTTGGACTGAAATGGACCAAACTTGTCTCCATTAGAAGTTTGGAGAGTCAGAAAGAAGAAGTTCGTCTCCTAGATGGTAGTTCGTCATGTTTGGACCGAAATGGACCAAACTTGTGCCCATTCGACGTTTGGAGATCCAGAAAGAAGAAGTTCGTCTCCTAGATCGTAGTTCGTCATGTTTGGACCGAAATGGACAAAACTTGTCTCCATTCGAGGTTTGGAGAGTCAGAAAGAAGAAGTTCGTCTCCTAGATGGTACTTCGCCATGTTTGGATTGAAATGGACCAAACTTGTCTCCATTCGAGGTTTGGAGAGTCAGAAAAAAGAAGTTCGTCTCCTAGATGGTAGTTCGTCATGTTTGGACCGAAATGGACCAAACTTGTCTCCATTCGAGGTTTGGAGAGTCAGAAAGAAGAAGTTCGTCTCCTAGATGGTAGTTCGTCATGTTTGGACCGAAATGGACCAAACTTGTGTCGATTCGAGGTTTGGAGAGTCAGAAAGAAGAAGTTCGTATCCTAGATGGTAGTTCGTCATGTTTTGACCGAAATGTACCAAACTTGTCTCCATTCGAGGTTTGGAGAGTCAGAAAGAAGAAGTTCGTCTCCTAGATGGTAGTTCGTCATGTTTGGATCGAAATGGACCAAACTTGTCTCCATTCGATGTTTGGAAGAGTCAGAAAGAGGAAGTTCGTCTCCTAGATTGTAGTTCGTCATGTTTGGACCGAAATTGACCAAACTTGTCTCCATTCGAGGTTCGTAACAGTCAGAAAGAAGAAGTTCGTCTCATAGATGGTAGTTCGTAATGTTTGGACCGAAATGGACCAAACTTGTGTCCATTCGAGGTTTGGAGAGCCAAAAAGAAGAAGTTCGTTTCCTAGATGGTACTTCGTCATGTTTGGATTGAAATGGACCAAACTTGTCTCCATTCGAGGTTTGGAGAGTCAGAAAGAAGAAGTTCGTCTCCTAGATGGTAGTTCGTCATGTTTGGACCGAAATGGACCAAACTTGTCTCCATTCGAGGTTTGGAGAGTCAGAAAGAAGAAGTTTGTCTCCTATATGGTAGTTCGTCATGTTTGGACCGAAATGGCTAAACTTTACTCTATTTGAGGTTTGGAGAGTCAGAAAGAAGAAGTTCGTCTCCTAGATGGTCGTTCGTCATGTTTGGACCGAAATGGACCAAACTTTTCTCCATTCGAGGTTTGGAGAGTCAGAAAGAAGAAGTTCGTCCCCGAGATGGTAGTTCGTCATGTTTGGACCGAAATGGACCAAACTTGTCTCCATTCGAGGTTTTGAGAGTCAGAAAGAAGAAGATCGTGTCCTAGATGGTAGTTCGTCATGTTTGGACCGAAATGGACCAAACTTGTGTCAATTCGAGGTTTGGAGAGTCAGAAAGACGAAATTCGTCTCCTAGATGGTAGTTCTTCATGTTTGGGCCGAAATGGACCAAACTTGTCTCCATTCGAGGTTTGGAGAGTCAGAAAGAAGAAGTTCGTGTCCTAGGTGGTAGTTCGTCATGTTTGGACCGAAATGGACCAAACTTGTCTCTATTCGAGGTTTGGAGAGTCAGAAAGAAGAAGTTCGTGTCCTAGGTGGTAGTTCGTCATGTTTGGACCGAAATGGACCAAACTTGTCTCCCTTCGAGTTTTGGAGAGTCAGAAAGAAGAAGTTTGTCTCCTAGATGGTAGTTCGTCATGTTTGGACCGAAATGGACCAAACTTGTGTCCATTCGAGGTTTGGAGAGTCAGAAAGAAGAAGTTCATCCCCGAGACGGTAGTTCGTCATGTTTGGACTGAAATGGACCAAACATGTCTCCATTCGAGGTTTGGAGAGTCAGAAAGAAGAAGTTCATCCCCGAGACGGTAGTTCGTCATGTTTGGACTGAAATGGACCAAACATGTCTCCATTCGAGGTTTGGAGAGTCAGAAAGAAGAAGTTCGTCTCCTAGATGGTAGTTCGTCCTGTTTGGACCGAAATGGACCGAACTTGTCTCCATTCGAGTTTTGGAAAGTCAAAAAGTAGAAGTTCGTCTCCTATATGGTAGTTCGTCATGTTTGGACCGAAATGGACAAAACTTGTCTCCATTCGTGGTTTGGAGAGTCAGAAAGAAGAAGTTCATCCCCGAGACGGTAGTTCGTCATGTTTGGACTGAAATGGACCAAACATGTCTCCATTCGAGGTTTGGAGAGTCAGAAAGAAGAAGTTCATCCCCGAGACGGTAGTTCGTCATGTTTGGACTGAAATAGACCAAACATGTCTCCATTCGAGGTTTGGAGAGTCAGAAAGAAGAAGTTCGTCTCCTAGATGGTAGTTCGTCATGTTACGACCGAAATGGACCAAACTTGTCTCCATTCGAGGTTTGGAGAGTCAGAAAGAAGAAGTTTGTCTCCTATGTGGTAGTTCGTCATGTTTGGACCGAAATCGGCTAAACTTTACTCTATTTGAAGTTTGGAGAGTCAGAAAGAAGAAGTTCGTCTCCTAGATGGTCGTTCGTCATGTTTGGACCGAAATGGACCAAACTTTTCTCCATTCGAGGTTTGGAGAGTCAGAAAGAAGAAGTTCGTCTCCGAGATGGTAGTTCGTCATGTTTGGACCGAAATGGACCAAACTTGTCTCCATTCGAGGTTTGGAAAGTCAGAAAGAAGAAGTTCGTCTCCTAGTTGGTTGTTCGCCATGTTTGGACCGAAATGGACCAAACTTGTCTCCATTCGAGGTTTGGAGAGTCAGAAAGACGAAATTCGTCTCCTAGATGGTAGTTCTTCATGTTTGGGCCGAAATGGACCAAACTTGTCTCCATCGAGGTTTGGAGAGTCAGAAAGAAGAAGTTCGTCTCCTAGATGGTAGTTCGTCATGTTTGGATCGAAATGGACCAAACTTGTCTCAATTCAAGGTTTGGAGAGTCAGAAAGAAGAAGTTCGTCTCCTAGATGGTAGTTCGTCATGTTTGGACCGAAATGGACCAAAGTTGTGTCCATTCGAGGTTTGGAGAGTCAGAAAGAAGAAGTTCGTCTCCTAGATGGTAGTTCGTCATGTTTGGACCGAAATGGACCAAACTTGTGCCCATTCGACGTTTGGAGATCCAGAAAGAAGAAGTTCGTCTCCTAGATCGTAGTTCGTCATGTTTGGACCGAAATGGACAAAATTTGTCTCCATTCGAGGTTTGGAGAGTCAGAAAGAAGAAGTTCGTCTCCTAGATGGTACTTCGCCATGTTTGGATTGAAATGGACCAAACTTGTCTCCATTCGAGGTTTGGAGAGTCAGAAAGAAGAAGTTCGTCTCCTAGATGGTACTTCGTCATGTTTGGACCGAAATGGACCAAACTTGTGTCCATTCGAGGTTTGGAGAGCCAGAAAGAAGAAGTTCGTCTCCTAGATGGTAGTTCGTCATGTTTGGACCGAAATGGACCAAACTTGTCTCCATTCAAGGTTTGGAGAGTCAGAAAGAAGAAGTTCGTCTCCTAGATGGTAGTTCGTCATGTTTGGACCGAAATGGACCAAACTTGTCTCCATTAGAAGTTTTGAGAGTCAGAAAGAAGAAGTTCGTCTCCTAGATGGTAGTTCGTCATGTTTGGACCGAAATGGACCAAACTTGTCTCCATTAGAAGTTTGGAGAGTCAGAAAGAAGAAGTTCGTCTCCTAGATTGTAGTTCGTCATGTTTGGACTGAAATGGACCAAACTTGTCTCCATTAGAAGTTTGGAGAGTCAGAAAGAAGAAGTTCGTCTCCTAGATGGTAGTTCGTCATGTTTGGACCGAAATGGACCAAACTTGTGCCCATTCGACGTTTGGAGAGCCAGAAAGAAGAAGTTCGTCTCCTAGATCGTAGTTCGTCATGTTTGGACCGAAATGGACAAAACTTGTCTCCATTCGAGGTTTGGAGAGTCAGAAAGAAGAAGTTCGTCTCCTAGATGGTGCTTCGTCATGTTTGGATTGAAATGGACCAAACTTGTCTCCATTCGAGGTTTGGAGAGCCAGAAAGAAGAAGTTCGTCTCCTAGATGGTACTTCTTCATGTTTGGACCGAAATTGACCAAACTTGTCTCCATTCGAGGTTCGTAACAGTCAGAAAGAAGAAGTTCGTCTCATAGATGGTAGTTCGTAATGTTTGGACCGAAATGGACAAAACTTGTGTCCATTCGAGGTTTGGAGAGCCAAAAAGAAGAAGTTCGTTTCCTAGATGGTACTTCGTCATGTTTGGATTGAAATGGACCAAACTTGTCTCCATTCGAGGTTTGGAGAGTCAGAAAGAAGAAGTTCGTCTCCTAGATGGTAGTTCGTCATGTTTGGACCGAAATGGACCAAACTTGTCTCCATTCGAGGTTTGGAGAGTCAGAAAGAAGAAGTTTGTCTCCTATATGGTAGTTCGTCATGTTTGGACCGAAATGGCTAAACTTTACTCTATTTGAGGTTTGGAGAGTCAGAAAGAAGAAGTTCGTCTCCTAGATGGTCGTTCGTCATGTTTGGACCGAAATGGACCAAACTTTTCTCCATTCGAGGTTTGGAGAGTCAGAAAGAAGAAGTTCGTCCCCGAGATGGTAGTTCGTCATGTTTGGACCGAAATGGACCAAACTTGTCTCCATTCGAGGTTTGGAGAGTCAGAAAGAAGAAGTTCGTGTCCTAAACGGTAGTTCGTCATGTTTGGACCGAAATGGACCAAACTTGTCTCAATTCGAGGTTTGGAGAGTCAGAAAGACGAAATTCATCTCCTAGATGGTAGTTCTTCATGTTTGGGCCGAAATGGACCAAACTTGTCTCCATTCGAGGTTTGGAGAGTCAGAAAGAAGAAGTTCGTGTCCTAGGTGGTAGTTCGTCATGTTTGGACCGAAATGGACCAAACTTGTCTCTATTCGAGGTTTGGAGAGTCAGAAAGAAGAAGTTCGTGTCCTAGGTGGTAGTTCGTCATGTTTGGACCGAAATGGACCAAACTTGTCTCCCTTCGAGTTTTGGAGAGTCAGAAAGAAGAAGTTTGTCTCCTAGATGGTAGTTCGTCATGTTTGGACCGAAATGGACCAAACTTGTGTCCATTCGAGGTTTGGAGAGTCAGAAAGAAGAAGTTCATCCCCGAGACGGTAGTTCGTCAAGTTTGGACTGAAATGGACCAAACATTTCTCCATTCGAGGTTTGGAGAGTCAGAAAGAAGAAGTCCATCCCCGAGACGGTAGTACGTCATGTTTGGACTGAAATGGACCAAACATGTCTCCATTCGAGGTTTGGAGAGTCAGAAAGAAGAAGTTCGTCTCCTAGATGGTAGTTCGTCATGTTTGGACCGAAATGGACCGAACTTGTCTCCATTCGAGTTTTGGAGAGTCAAAAAGTAGAAGTTCGTCTCCTATATGGTAGTTCGTCATGTTTGGACCGAAATGGACCAAACTTGTCTCCATTCGTGGTTTGGACAGTCAGAAAGAAGAAGTTCATCCCCGAGACGGTAGTTCGTCATGTTTGGACTGAAATGGACCAAACATGTCTCCATTCGAGGTTTGGAGAGTCAGAAAGAAGAAGTTCATCCCCGAGACGGTAGTTCGTCATGTTTGGACTGAAATGGACCAAACATGTCTCCATTCGAGGTTTGGAGAGTCAGAAAGAAGAAGTTCGTCTCCTAGATGGTAGTTCGTCATGTTACGACCGAAATGGACCAAACTTGTCTCCATTCGAGGTTTGGAGAGTCAGAAAGAAGAAGTTTGTCTCCTATATGGTAGTTCGTCATGTTTGGACCGAAATCTGCTAAACTTTACTCTATTTGAGGTTTGGAGAGTCAGAAAGAAGAATTTCGTCTCCTAGATGGTCGTTCGTCATGTTTGGACCGAAATGGACCAAACTTTTCTCCATTCGAGGTTTGGAGAGTCAGAAAGAAGAAGTTCGTCCCCGAGATGGTAGTTCGTCATGTTTGGACCGAAATGGACCAAACTTGTCTCCATTCGAGGTTTGGAGAGTCAGAAAGAAGAAGTTCGTGTCCTAGATGGCAGTTCGTCATGTTTGGACCGAAATGGACCAAACTTGTCTCAATTCGAGGTTTGGAGAGTCAGAAAGACGAAATTCGTCTCCTAGATGGTAGTTCTTCATGTTTGGGCAGAAATGGACCAAACTTGTCTCCATTCGAGGTTTGGAGAGTCAGAAAGAAGAAGTTCGTCTCCTAGATGGTAGTTCGACATGTTTGGACCGAAATGGACCAAACTTGTTTTCATTCGAGGTTTGGAGAGTCAGAAAGAAGAAGTTCATCTCCTAGATGGTAGTTCGTCATGTTTGGACCGAAATGGACCAAAGTTGTGTCCATTCGAAATTTGGAGAGTCAGAAAGAAGAAGTTCGTCTCCTAGATGGTAGTTCGTCATGTTTGGACCGAAATGGACCAAACTTGTCTCCATTCGAGGTTTGGAGAGTCAGAAAGAAGAAGTTTGTCTCCTATATGGTAGTTCGTCATGTTTGGACCGAAATCGGCTAAACTTTACTCTATTTGAGGTTTGGAGAGTCAGAAAGAAGAAGTTCGTCTCCTAGATGGTCGTTCGTCATGTTTGGACCGAAATGGACCAAACTTTTCTCCATTCGAGGTTTGGAGAGTCAGAAAGAAGAAGTTCGTCCCCGAGATGGTAGTTCGTCATGTTTGGACCGAAATGGACCAAACTTGTCTCAATTCGAGGTTTGGAGAGTCAGAAAACGAAATTCGTCTCCTAGATGGTAGTTCTTCATGTTTGGGCCGAAATGGACCAAACTTGTCTCCATTCGAGGTTTGGAGAGTCAGAAAGAAGAAGTTCGTCTCCTAGATGGTAGTTCGACATGTTTGGACCGAAATGGACCAAACTTGTCTCCATTCGAGGTTTGGAGAGTCAGAAGAAAGAAGTTCGTCTCCTAGATGGTAGTTCGTCATGTTTGGACCGAAATGGACCAAACTTGTCTCAATTCGAGGTTTGGAGAGTCAGAAAACGAAATTCGTCTCCTAGATGGTAGTTCTTCATGTTTGGGCCGAAATGGACCAAACTTGTCTCAATTCGAGGTTTGGAGAGTCAGAAAGAAGAAGTTCGTCCCCGAGATGGTAGTTCGTCATGTTTGGACCGAAATGGACCAAACCTGTCTCCATTCGAGGTTTGGAGAGTCAGAAAGAAGAAGTTCGTGTCCTAGATGGTAGTTCGTCATGTTTGGACCGAAATGGACCAAACTTGTCTCCATTCGAGGTTTGGAGAGTCAGAAAGAAGAAGTTCGTCTCCTAGATGGTAGTTCGTCATGTTTGGACCGAAATGGACCAAACTTGTCTCCATTCGAGGTTTGGAGAGTCAGAAAGAAGAAGTTTGTCTCCTATATGGTAGTTCGTCATGTTTGGACCGAAATCGGCTAAACTTTACTCTATTTGAGGTTTGGAGAGTCAGAAAGAAGAAGTTCGTCTCCTAGATGGTCGTTCGTCATGTTTGGACCGAAATGGACCAAACTTTTCTCCATTCGAGGTTTGGAGAGTCAGAAAGAAGAAGTTCGTCCCCGAGATGGTAGTTCGTCATGTTTGGACCGAAATGGACCAAACTTGTCTCCATTCGAGTTTTGGAGAGTCAGAAAGAAGAAGTTTGTGTCCTAGGTGGTAGTTCGTCATGTTTGGACCGAAATGGACCGCACTTGTCTCTATTCGAGGTTTGGAGAGTCAGAAAGAAGAAGTACGTGACCTAGGTGGTAGTTCGTCATGTTTGGACCGAAATGGACCAAACTTGTCTCCCTTCGAGTTTTGGAGAGTCAGAAAGAAGAAGTTTGTCTCCTAGATGGTAGTTCGTCATGTTTGGACCGAAATGGACCAAACTTGTGTCCATTCGAGGTTTGGAGAGTCAGAAAGAAGAAGTTCATCCCCGAGACGGTAGTTCGTCATGTTTGGACTGAAATGGACCAAACATGTCTCCATTCGAGGTTTGGAGAGTCAGAAAGAAGAAGTTCATCCCCGAGACGGTAGTTCGTCATGTTTGGACTGAAATGGACCAAACATGTCTCCATTCGAGGTTTGGAGAGTCAGAAAGAAGAAGTTCGTCTCCTAGATGGTAGTTCGTCATGTTACGACCGAAATGGACCAAACTTGTCTCCATTCGAGGTTTAGAGAGTCAGAAAGAAGAAGTTTGTCTCCTATATGGTAGTTCGTCATGTTTGGACCGAAATCGGCTAAACTTTACTCTATTTGAGGTTTGGAGAGTCAGAAAGAAGAAGTTCGTGTCCTAGATGGTAGTTCGTCATGTTTGGACCGAAATGGACCAAACTTGTCTCAATTCGAGGTTTGGAGAGTCAGAAAGACGAAATTCGTCTCCTAGATGGTAGTTCTTCATGTTTGGGCCGAAATGGACCAAACTTGTCTCCATTCGAGGTTAGGAGAGTCAGAAAGTAGAAGTTCGTCTCCTAGATGGTAGTTCGTCATGTTTGGACCGAAATGGACCACACTTGTTTTCATTCGAGGTTTGGAGAGTCAGAAAGAAGAAGTTCGTCTCCTAGATGGTAGTTCGTCATGTTTGGACCGAAATGGACCAAACTTGTCTCCATTCGAGGTTTGGAGAGTCAGAAAGAAGAAGTTTGTCTCCTATATGGTAGTTCGTCATGTTTGGACCGAAATCGGCTAAACTTTACTCTATTTGAGGTTTGGAGAGTCAGAAAGAAGAAGTTCGTCTCCTAGATGGTCGTTCGTCATGTTTGGACCGAAATGGACCAAACTTTTCTCCATTCGAGGTTTGGAGAGTCAGAAAGAAGAAGTTCGTCCCCGAGATGGTAGTTCGTCATGTTTGGACCGAAATGGACCAAACTTGTCTCAATTCGAGGTTTGGAGAGTCAGAAAACGAAATTCGTCTCCTAGATGGTAGTTCTTCATGTTTGGGCCGAAATGGACCAAACTTGTCTCCATTCGAGGTTTGGAGAGTCAGAAAGAAGAAGTTCGTCTCCTAGATGGTAGTTCGTCATGTTTGGACCGAAATGGACGAAACATGTCTCCATTCGAGGTTTGGAGAGTCAGAAGGAAGAAGTTCGTCTCCTAGATGGTAGTTTGTCATGTTTGGACCGAAATGGACCAAACTTGTCTCAATTCGAGGTTTGGAGAGTCAGAAAACGAAATTCGTCTCCTAGATGGTAGTTCTTCATGTTTGGGCCGAAATGGACCAAACTTGTCTCAATTCGAGGTTTGGAGAGTCAGAAAGAAGAAGTTCGTCCCCGAGATGGTAGTTCGTCATGTTTGGACCGAAATGGACCAAACTTGTCTCCATTCGAGGTTTGGAGAGTCAGAAAGAAGAAGTTCGTGTCCTAGATGGTAGTTCGACATGTTTTGACCGAAATGGACCAAACTTGTCTCCATTCGAGGTTTGGAGAGTCAGAAAGAAGAAGTTCGTCTCCTAGATGGTAGTTCGTCATGTTTGGACCGAAATGGACCAAACTTGTCTCCATTCGAGGTTTGGAGAGTCAGAAAGAAGAAGTTTGTCTCCTATATGGTAGTTCGTCATGTTTGGACCGAAATCGGCTAAACTTTACTCTATTTGAGGTTTGGAGAGTCAGAAAGAAGAAGTTCGTCTCCTAGATGGTCGTTCGTCATGTTTGGACCGAAATGGACCAAACTTTTCTCCATTCGAGGTTTGGAGAGTCAGAAAGAAGAAGTTCGTCCCCGAGATGGTAGTTCGTCATGTTTGGACCGAAATGGACCAAACTTGTCTCAATTCGAGGTTTGGAGAGTCAGAAAACGAAATTCGTCTCCTAGATGGTAGTTCTTCATGTTTGGGCCGAAATGGACCAAACTTGTCTCCATTCGAGGTTTGGAGAGTCAGAAAGAAGAAGTTCGTCTCCTAGATGGTAGTTCGTCATGTTTGGACCGAAATGGACCAAACATGTCTCCATTCGAGGTTTGGAGAGTCAGAAGGAAGAAGTTCGTCTCCTAGATGGTAGTTTGTCATGTTTGGACCGAAATGGACCAAACTTGTCTCAATTCGAGGTTTGGAGAGTCAGAAAACGAAATTCGTCTCCTAGATGGTAGTTCTTCATGTTTGGGCCGAAATGGACCAAACTTGTCTCAATTCGAGGTTTGGAGAGTCAGAAAGAAGAAGTTCGTCCCCGAGATGGTAGTTCGTCATCTTTGGACCGAAATGGACCAAACTTGTCTCCATTCGAGGTTTGGAGAGTCAGAAAGAAGAAGTTCGTGTCCTAGATGGTAGTTCGACATGTTTTGACCGAAATGGACCAAACTTGTCTCCATTCGAGGTTTGGAGAGTCAGAAAGAAGAAGTTCGTCTCCTAGATGGTAGTTCGTCATGTTTGGACCGAAATGGACCAAACTTGTCTCCATTCGAGGTTTGGAGAGTCAGAAAGAAGAAGTTTGTCTCCTATATGGTAGTTCGTCATGTTTGGACCGAAATCGGCTAAACTTTACTCTATTTGAGGTTTGGAGAGTCAGAAAGAAGAAGTTCGTCTCCTAGATGGTCGTTCGTCATGTTTGGACCGAAATGGACCAAACTTTTCTCCATTCAGGGTTTGGAGAGTCAGAAAGAAGAAGTTCGTCCCCGAGATGGTAGTTCGTCATGTTTGGACCGAAATGGACCAAACTTGTCTCCATTCGAGTTTTGGAGAGTCAGAAAGAAGAAGTTCGTGTCCTAGGTGGTAGTTCGTCATGTTTGGACCGAAATGGACCAAACTTGTCTCTATTCGAGGTTTGGAGAGTCAGAAAGAAGAAGTTCGTGTCCTAGGTGGTAGTTCGTCATGTTTGGACCGAAATGGACCAAACTTGTCTCCCTTCGAGTTTTGGAGAGTCAGAAAGAAGAAGTTTGTCTCCTAGATGGTAGTTCGTCATGTTTGGACCGAAATGGACCAAACTTGTATCCATTCGAGGTTTGGAGAGTCAGAAAGAAGAAGTTCATCCCCGAGACGGTAGTTCGTCATGTTTGGACTGAAATGGACCAAACATGTCTCCATTCGAGGTTTGGAGAGTCAGAAGAAGAAGTTCATCCCCGAGACGGTAGTTCGTCATGTTTGGACTGAAATGGACCAAACATGTCTCCATTCGAGGTTTGGAGAGTCAGAAAGAAGAAGTTCGTCTCCTAGATGGTAGTTCGTCATCTTTGGACCGAAATGGACCGAACTTGTCTCCATTCGAGTTTTGGAGAGTCAAAAAGGAGAAGTTCGTCTCCTAGATGGTAGTTCGTCATGTTACGACTGAAATGGACCAAACTTGTCTCCATTCGAGGTTTGGAGAGTCAGAAAGAAGAAGTTTGTCTCCTATATGGTAGTTCGTCATGTTTGGACCGAAATCGGCTAAACTTTACTCTATTTGAGGTTTGGAGAGTCAGAAAGAAGAAGTTCGTCTCCTAGATGGTCGTTCGTCATGTTTGGACCGAAATGGACCAAACTTTTCTCCATTCGAGGTTTGGAGAGTCAGAAAGAAGAAGTTCATCCCCGAGACGGTAGTTCGTCATGTTTGGACTGAAATGGACCAAACATGTCTCCATTCGAGGTTTGGAGAGTCAGAAAGAAGAAGTTCATCCCCGAGACGGTAGTTCGTCATGTTTGGACTGAAATGGACCAAACATGTCTCCATTCGAGGTTTGGAGAGTCAGAAAGAAGAAGTTCGTCTCCTAGATGGTAGTTCGTCATGTTACGACCGAAATGGACCAAACTTGTCTCCATTCGAGGTTTGGAGAGTCAGAAAGAAGAAGTTTGTCTCCTATATGGTAGTTCGTCATGTTTGGACCGAAATCGGCTAAACTTTACTCTATTTGAGGTTTGGAGAGTCAGAAAGAAGAAGTTCGTGTCCTAGATGGTAGTTCGTCATGTTTGGACCGAAATGGACCAAACTTGTCTCAATTCGAGGTTTGGAGAGTCAGAAAGACGAAATTCGTCTCCTAGATGGTAGTTCTTCATGTTTGGGCCGAAATGGACCAAACTTGTCTCCATTCGAGGTTTGGAGCGTCAGAAAGTAGAAGTTCGTCTCCTAGATGGTAGTTCGTCATGTTTGGACCGAAATGGACCACACTTGTCTCCATTCGAGGTTTGGAGAGTCAGAAAGAAGAAGTTTGTCTCCTATATGGTAGTTCGTCATGTTTGGACCGAAATCGGCTAAACTTTACTCTATTTGAGGTTTGGAGAGTCAGAAAGAAGAAGTTCGTCTCCTAGATGGTCGTTCGTCATGTTTGGACCGAAATGGACCAAACTTTTCTCCATTCGAGGTTTGGAGAGTCAGAAAGAAGAAGTTCGTCCCCGAGATGGTAGTTCGTCATGTTTGGACCGAAATGGACCAAACTTGTCTCAATTCGAGGTTTGGAGAGTCAGAAAACGAAATTCGTCTCCTAGATGGTAGTTCTTCATGTTTGGGCCGAAATGGACCAAACTTGTCTCCATTCGAGGTTTGGAGAGTCAGAAAGAAGAAGTTCGTCTCCTAGATGGTAGTTCGTCATGTTTGGACCGAAATGGACCAAACATGTCTCCATTCGAGGTTTGGAGAGTCAGAAGGAAGAAGTTCGTCTCCTAGATGGTAGTTTGTCATGTTTGGACCGAAATGGACCAAACTTGTCTCAATTCGAGGTTTGGAGAGTCAGAAAACGAAATTCGTCTCCTAGATGGTAGTTCTTCATGTTTGGGCCGAAATGGACCAAACTTGTCTCAATTCGAGGTTTGGAGAGTCAGAAAGAAGAAGTTCGTCCCCGAGATGGTAGTTCGTCATGTTTGGACCGAAATGGACCAAACTTGTCTCAATTCGAGGTTTGGAGAGTCAGAAAGAAGAAGTTCGTCCCCGAGATGGTAGTTCGTCATGTTTGGGCCGAAATGGACCAAACTTGTCTCAATTCGAGGTTTGGAGAGTCAGAAAGAAGAAGTTCGTCCCCGAGATGGTAGTTCGTCATGTTTGGACCGAAATGGACCAAACTTGTCTCCATTCGAGGTTTGGAGAGTCAGAAAGAAGAAGTTCGTGTCCTAGATGGTAGTTCGACATGTTTTGACCGAAATGGACCAAACTTGTCTCCATTCGAGGTTTGGAGAGTCAGAAAGAAGAAGTTCGTCTCCTAGATGGTAGTTCGTCATGTTTGGACCGAAATGGACCAAACTTGTCTCCATTCGAGGTTTGGAGAGTCAGAAAGAAGAAGTTTGTCTCCTATATGGTAGTTCGTCATGTTTGGACCGAAATCGGCTAAACTTTACTCTATTTGAGGTTTGGAGAGTCAGAAAGAAGAAGTTCGTCTCCTAGATGGTCGTTCGTCATGTTTGGACCGAAATGGACCAAACTTTTCTCCATTCGAGGTTTGGAGAGTCAGAAAGAAGAAGTTCGTACCCGAGATGGTAGTTCGTCATGTTTGGACCGAAATGGACCAAACTTGTCTCCATTCGAGTTTTGGAGAGTCAGAAAGAAGAAGTTCGTGTCCTAGGTGGTAGTTCGTCATGTTTGGACCGAAATGGACCAAACTTGTCTCTATTCGAGGTTTGGAGAGTCAGAAAGAAGAAGTTCGTGTCCTAGGTGGTAGTTCGTCATGTTTGGACCGAAATGGACCAAACTTGTCTCCCTTCGAGTTTTGGAGAGTCAGAAAGAAGAAGTTTGTCTCCTAGATGGTAGTTCGTCATGTTTGGACCGAAATGGACCAAACTTGTGTCCATTCGAGGTTTGGAGAGTCAGAAAGAAGAAGTTCATCCCCGAGACGGTAGTTCGTCATGTTTGGACTGAAATGGACCAAACATGTCTCCATTCGAGGTTTGGAGAGTCAGAAGAATAAGTTCATCCCCGAGACGGTAGTTCGTCATGTTTGGACTGAAATGGACCAAACATGTCTCCATTCGAGGTTTGGAGAGTCAGAAAGAAGAAGTTCGTCTCCTAGATGGTAGTTCGTCATGTTTGGACCGAAATGGACCGAACTTGTCTCCATTCGAGTTTTGGAGAGTCAAAAAGTAGAAGTTCGTCTCCTAGATGGTAGTTCGTCATGTTACGACCGAAATGGACCAAACTTGTCTCCATTCGAGGTTTGGAGAGTCAGAAAGAAGAAGTTTGTCTCCTATATGGTAGTTCGTCATGTTTGGACCGAAATCGGCTAAACTTTACTCTATTTGAGGTTTGGAGAGTCAGAAAGAAGAAGTTCGTGTCCTAGATGGTAGTTCGTCATGTTTGGACCGAAATGGACCAAACTTGTCTCAATTCGAGGTTTGGAGAGTCAGAAAGACGAAATTCGTCTCCTAGATGGTAGTTCTTCATGTTTGGGCCGAAATGGACCAAACTTGTCTCCATTCGAGGTTTGGAGAGTCAGAAAGTAGAAGTTCGTCTCCTAGATGGTAGTTCGTCATGTTTGGACCGAAATGGACCACACTTGTTTTCATTCGAGGTTTGGAGAGAGTCAGAAAGAAGAAGTTCGTCTCCTAGATGGTAGTTCGTCATGTTTGGACCGAAATGGACCAAACATGTCTCCATTCGAGGTTTGGAGAGTCAGAAAGAAGAAGTTTGTCTCCTATATGGTAGTTCGTCATGTTTGGACCGAAATCGGCTAAACTTTACTCTATTTGAGGTTTGGAGAGTCAGAAAGAAGAAGTTCGTCTCCTAGATGGTCGTTCGTCATGTTTGGACCGAAATGGACCAAACTTTTCTCCATTCGAGGTTTGGAGAGTCAGAAAGAAGAAGTTCGTCCCCGAGATGGTAGTTCGTCATGTTTGGACCGAAATGGACCAAACTTGTCTCAATTCGAGGTTTGGAGAGTCAGAAAACGAAATTCGTCTCCTAGATGGTAGTTCTTCATGTTTGGGCCGAAATGGACCAAACTTGTCTCCATTCGAGGTTTGGAGAGTCAGAAAGAAGAAGTTCGTCTCCTAGATGGTAGTTCGTCATGTTTGGACCGAAATGGACCAAACATGTCTCCATTCGAGGTTTGGAGAGTCAGAAGGAAGAAGTTCGTCTCCTAGATGGTAGTTTGTCATGTTTGGACCGAAATGGACCAAACTTGTCTCAATTCGAGGTTTGGAGAGTCAGAAAACGAAATTCGTCTCCTAGATGGTAGTTTTTCATGTTTGGGCCGAAATGGACCAAACTTGTCTCAATTCGAGGTTGGAGAGTCAGAAAGAAGAAGTTCGTCCCCGAGATGGTAGTTCGTCATGTTTGGACCGAAATGGACCAAACTTGTCTCCATTCGAGGTTTGGAGAGTCAGAAAGAAGAAGTTCGTGTCCTAGATGGTAGTTCGACATGTTTTGACCGAAATGGACCAAACTTGTCTCCATTCGAGGTTTGGAGAGTCAGAAAGAAGAAGTTCGTCTCCTAGATGGTAGTTCGTCATGTTTGGACCGAAATGGACCAAACTTGTCTCCATTCGAGGTTTGGAGAGTCAGAAAGAAGAAGTTTGTCTCCTATATGGTAGTTCGTCATGTTTGGACCGAAATCGGCTAAACTTTACTCTATTTGAGGTTTGGAGAGTCAGAAAGAAGAAGTTCGTCTCCTAGATGGTCGTTCGTCATGTTTGGACCGAAATGGACCAAACTTTTCTCCATTCGAGGTTTGGAGAGTCAGAAAGAAGAAGTTCGTCCCCGAGATGGTAGTTCGTCATGTTTGGACCGAAATGGACCAAACTTGTCTCCATTCGAGTTTTGGAGAGTCAGAAAGAAGAAGTTCGTGTCCTAGGTGGTAGTTCGTCATGTTTGGACCGAAATGGACCAAACTTGTCTCTATTCGAGGTTTGGAGAGTCAGAAGGAAGAAGTTCGTGTCCTAGGTGGTAGTTCGTCATGTTTGGACCGAAATGGACCAAACTTGTCTCCCTTCGAGTTTTGGAGAGTCAGAAAGAAGAAGTTTGTCTCCTAGATGGTAGTTCGTCATGTTTGGACCGAAATGGACCAAACTTGTGTCCATTCGAGGTTTGGAGAGTCAGAAAGAAGAAGTTCATCCCCGAGACGGTAGTTCGTCATGTTTGGACTGAAATGGACCAAACATGTCTCCATTCGAGGTTTGGAGAGTCAGAAGAAGAAGTTCATCCCCGAGACGGTAGTTCGTCATGTTTGGACTGAAATGGACCAAACATGTCTCCATTCGAGGTTTGGAGAGTCAGAAAGAAGAAGTTCGTCTCCTAGATGGTAGTTCGTCATGTTTGGACCGAAATGGACCGAACTTGTCTCCATTCGAGTTTTGGAGAGTCAAAAAGTAGAAGTTCGTCTCCTATATGGTAGTTCGTCATGTTTGGACCGAAATGGACCAAACTTGTCTCCATTCGAGGTTTGGAGAGTCAGAAAGAAGAAGTTTGTCTCCTATATGGTAGTTCGTCATGTTTGGACCGAAATAGGCTAAAATTTACTCTATTTGAGGTTTGGAGAGTCAGAAAGAAGAAGTTCGTCCCCGAGATGGTAGTTCGTCATGTTTGGACCGAAATGGACCAAACTTGTCTCCATTCGAGGTTTGGAGAGTCAGAAAGAAGAAGTTCGTGTCCTAGATGGTAGTTCGTCATGTTTGGACCGAAATGGACCAAACTTGTCTCAATTCGAGGTTTGGAGAGTCAGAAAGACGAAATTCGTCTCCTAGATGGTAGTTCTTCATGTTTGTGCCGAAATGGACCAAACTTGTCTCCATTCGAGGTTTGGAGAGTCAGAAAGTAGAAGTTCGTCTCCTAGATGGTAGTTCGTCATGTTTGGACCGAAATGGACCACACTTGTTTTCATTCGAGGTTTGGAGAGTCAGAAAGAAGAAGTTCGTCTCCTAGATGGTAGTTCGTCATGTTTGGACCGAAATGGACCAAACTTGTGTCCATTCGAGGTTTGGAGAGTCAGAAAAAAGAAGTTCATCCCCGAGACGGTAGTTCGTCATGTTTGGACTGAAATGGACCAAACATGTCTCCATTCGAGGTTTGGAGAGTCAGAAAGAAGAAGTTCGTCTCCTAGGTGGTCGTTCTTCATGTTTGGACCGAAATGGACCAAACTTTTCTCCATTCGAGGTTTGGAGAGTCAGAAAGAAGAAGTTCGTCCCCGAGATGGTAGTTCGTCATGTTTGGACCGAAATGGACCAAACTTGTCTCCATTCGAGGTTTGGAGAGTCAGAAAGAAGAAGTTCGTGTCCTAGATGGTAGTTCGTCATATTTGGACCGAAATGGACCAAACTTGTCTAAATTCGAGGTTTGGAGAGTTAGAAAGACGAAATTCGTCTCCTAGATGGTAGTTCTTCATGTTTGGGCCGAAATGGACCAAACTTGTCTCCATTCGAGGTTTGGAGAGTCAGAAAGAAGAAGTTCGTCTCCTAGATGGTACTTCGTCATGTTTGGACCGAAATGGACCAAACTTGTTTTCATTCGAGGTTTGGAGAGTCAGAAAGAAGAAGTTCGTCTCCTAGATGGTAGTTCGTCATTTTGGACCGAAATGGACCAAACTTGTCTCCATTCGAGGTTTGGAGAGTCAGAAAGAAGAAGTTCGTCTCCTAGATGGTAGTTCGTCATGTTTGGACCGAAATGGACCAAACTTGTCTCCATTCGAGGTTTGGAGAGTCAGAAAGAAGAAGTTTGTCTCCTATATGGTAGTTCGTCATGTTTGGACCGAAATCGGCTAAACTTTACTCTATTTGAGGTTTGGAGAGTCAGAAAGAAGAAGTTCGTCTCCTAGATGGTCGTTCGTCATGTTTGTACCGAAATGGACCAAACTTTTCTCCATTCGAGGTTTGGAGAGTCAGAAAGAAGAAGTTCGTCCCCGAGATGGTAGTTCCTCATGTTTGACCGAAATGGACCAAACTTGTCTCCATTCGAGGTTTGGAGAGGCAGAAAGAAGAAGTTCGTGTCCTAGGTGGTAGTTCGTCATGTTTGGACCGAAATGGACCAAACTTGTCTCCCTTCGTGTTTTTGAGAGTCAGAAAGAAGAAGTTTGTCTCCTAGATGGTAGTTCGTCATGTTTGGACCGAAATGGACCAAACTTGTGTCCATTCGAGGTTTGGAGACTCAGAAAGAACAAGTTCATCCCCGAGACGGTAGTTCGTCATGTTTTGACTGAAATGGACCAAACATGTCTCCATTCGAGGTTTGGAGAGTCAGAAAGAAGAAGTTCGTCTCCTAGATGGTAGTTCGTCATGTTTGGACCGAAATGGACCGAACTTGTCTCCATTCGAGTTTTGGAGAGTCAAAAAGTAGAAGTTCGTCTCCTATATGGTAGTTCGTCATGTTTGGACCGAAATGGACCAAACTTGTGTCCATTCGAGGTTTGGAGAGTCAGAAAGAAGAAGTTCGTCTCCTAGATGGTAGTTCGCCATGTTTGGACCGAAATGGACCAAACTTGTCTCCATTCGAGGTTTGGAGAGTCAGAAAGAAGAAGTTTGTCTCCTATATGGTAGTTCGTCATGTTTGGACCGAAATCGTCTAAACTTTACTCTATTTGAGGTTTGGAGAGTCAGAAAGAAGAAGTTCGTCTCCTAGATGGTAGTTCGTCATGTTTGGACTGAAATGGACCAAACATGTCTCCATTCGAGGTTTGGAGAGTCAGAAAGAAGAAGTTCGTCTCCTAGATGGTAGTTCGTCATGTTTGGACTGAAATGGACCAAACATGTCTCCATTCGAGGTTTGGAGAGTCAGAAAGAAGAAGTTCGTCTCCTAGATGGTAGTTCATCATGTTTGGACCGAAATGGACCGAACTTGTCTCCATTCGAGTTTTGGAGAGTCAAAAAGTAGAAGTTCGTCTCCTATATGGTAGTTCCTCATGTTTGGACCGAAATGGACCAAACTTGTCTCACTTCGAGTTTTGGAGAGTCAGAAAGAAGAAGTTTGTCTCCTAGATGGTAGTTCGTCATGTTTGGACCGAAATGGACCAAAGTTGTGTCCATTCGAGGTTTGGAGAGTCAGAAAGAAGAAGTTCATCCCCGAGACGGTAGTTAGTCATGTTTGGACTGAAATGGACCAAACATGTCTCCATTCGAGGTTTGGAGAGTCAGAAAGAAGAAGTTCGTCTCCTAGATGGTAGTTCGTCATGTTTGGACCGAAATGGACCGAACTTGTCTCCATTCGAGTTTTGGAGAGTCAAAAAGTAGAAGTTCGTCTCCTATATGGTAGTTCGTCATGTTTGGACCGAAATGGACCAAACTTGTCTCCCTTCGAGTTTTGGAGAGTCAGAAAGAAGAAGTTTGTCTCCTAGATGGTAGTTCGTCATGTTTGGACCGAAATGGACCAAACTTGTGTCCATTCGAGGTTTGGAGAGTCAGAAAGAAGAAGTTCATCCCCGAGACGGTAGTTCGTCATGTTTGGACTGAAATGGACCAAACATGTCTCCATTCGAGGTTTGGAGAGTCAGAAAGAAGAAGTTCGTCTCCTAGATGGTAGTTCGTCATGTTTGGACCGAAATGGACCGAACTTGTCTCCATTCGAGTTTTGGAGAGTCAAAAAGTAGAAGTTCGTCTCCTATATGGTAGTTCGTCATGTTTGGACCGAAATGGACCAACCTTGTGTCCATTCGAGGTTTGGAGAGTTAGAAAGAAGAAGTTCGTCTCCTAGATGGTAGTTCGTCATGTTTGGACCGAAATGGACCAAACTTGTCTCAATTCGAGGTTTGGAGAGTCAGAAAGACGAAATTCGTCTCCTAGATGGTAGTTCTTCATGTTTGGTCCGAAATGGACCAAACTTGTCTCCATTCGAGGTTTGGAGAGTCAGAAAGAAGAAGTTCGTCTCCTAGATGGTAGTTCCTCATGTTTGGACCGAAATGGACAAAACTTGTCTCCATTCGAGGTTTGGAGAGTCAGAAAGAAGAAGTTCGTCTCCTAGATGGTAGTTCGTCATGTTTGGACCGAAATGGACCAAACTTGTCTCCAATCGAGGTTTGGAGAGTCAGAAAGAAGAAGTTCGTCTCCTAGATGGTAGTTCGTCATGTTTGGACCGAAATGGACCAAACTTGTCTCCATTCGAGGTTTGGAGAGTCAGAAAGAAGAAGTTCGTCTCCTAGATGGTAGTTCGTCATGTTTGGACCGAAATGGACCAAAGTTGTGTCCATTCGAGGTTTGGAGAGTCAGAAAGAAGAAGTTCGTCTCCTAGATGGTAGTTCGTCATGTTTGGACCGAAATGGACCAAACTTGTCCTCATTCGAGGTTTGGAGAGTCAGAAAGAAGAAGTTCGTCTCCTAGATGGTAGTTCGTCATGTTTGGACCGAAATGGACCAAAGTTGTGTCCATTCGAGGTTTGGAGAGTCAGAAAGAAGAAGTTCGTCTCCTAGATGGTAGTTCGTCATGTTTTGACCGAAATGGACCAAACTTGTCTCCCTTCGAGTTTTGGAGAGTCAGAAAGAAGAAGTTTGTCTCCTAGATGGTAGTTCGTCATGTTTGGACCGAAATGGACCGAACTTGTCTCCATTCGAGTTTTGGAGAGTCAAAAAGTAGAAGTTCGTCTCCTATATGGTAGTTCGTCATGTTTGGACCGAAATGGACCAAACTTGTGTCCATTCGAGGTTTGGAGAGTCAGAAAGAAGAAGTTCGTCTCCTAGATGGTAGTTCGCCATGTTTGGACCGAAATGGACCAAACTTGTCTCCATTCGAGGTTTGGAGAGTCAGAAAGAAGAAGGTTGTCTCCTATATGGTAGTTCGTCATGTTTGGACCGAAATCGGCTAAACTTTACTCTATTTGAGGTTTGGAGAGTCAGAAAGAAGAAGTTCGTCTCCTAGATGGTCGTTCGTCATGTTTGGACCGAAATGGACCAAACTTGTCTCCATTCGAGGTTTGGAGAGTCAGAAAGAAGAAGTTCGTCTCCTAGATGGTAGTTCGTCATGTTTGGACTGAAATGGACCAAACATGTCTCCATTCGAGGTTTGGAGAGTCAGAAAGAAGAAGTTCGTCTCCTAGATGGTAGTTCATCATGTTTGGACCGAAATGGACCGAACTTGTCTCCATTCGAGTTTTGGAGAGTCAAAAAGTACAAGTTCGTCTCCTATATGGTAGTTCGTCATGTTTGGACCGAAATGGACCAAACTTGTCTCACTTCGAGTTTTGGAGAGTCAGAAAGAAGAAGTTTGTCTCCTAGATGGTAGTTCGTCATGTTTGGACCGAAATGGACCAAAGTTGTGTCCATTCGAGGTTTGGAGAGTCAGAAAGAAGAAGTTCATCCCCGAGACGGTAGTTAGTCATGTTTGGACTGAAATGGACCAAACATGTCTCCATTCGAGGTTTGGAGAGTCAGAAAGAAGAAGTTCGTCTCCTAGATGGTAGTTCGTCATGTTTGGACCGAAATGGACCGAACTTGTCTCCATTCGAGTTTTGGAGAGTCAAAAAGTAGAAGTTCGTCTCCTATATGGTAGTTCGTCATGTTTGGACCGAAATGGACCAAACTTGTCTCCCTTCGAGTTTTGGAGAATCAGAAAGAAGAAGTTTGTCTCCTAGATGGTAGTTCGTCATGTTTGGACCGAAATGGACCAAACTTGTGTCCATTCGAGGTTTGGAGAGTCAGAAAGAAGAAGTTCATCCCCGAGACGGTAGTTCGTCATGTTTGGACTGAAATGGAACAAACATGTCTCCATTCGAGGTTTGGAGAGTCAGAAAGAAGAAGTTCGTCTCCTAGATGGTAGTTCGTCATGTTTGGACCGAAATGGACCGAACTTGTCTCCATTCGAGTTTTAGAGAGTCAAAAAGTAGAAGTTCGTCTCCTATATGGTAGTTCGTCATGTTTGGACCGAAATGGACCAACCTTGTGTCCATTCGAGGTTTGGAGAGTTAGAAAGAAGAAGTTCGTCTCCTAGATGGTAGTTCGTCATGTTTGGACCGAAATGGACCAAACTTGTCTCAATTCGAGGTTTGGAGAGTCAGAAAGACGAAATTCGTCTCCTAGATGGTAGTTCTTCATGTTTGGTTCGAAATGGACCAAACTTGTCTCCATTCGAGGTTTGGAGAGTCAGAAAGAAGAAGTTCGTCTCCTAGATGGTAGTTCCTCATGTTTGGACCGAAATGGACAAAACTTGTCTCCATTCGAGGTTTGGAGAGTCAGAAAGAAGAAGTTCGTCTCCTAGATGGTAGTTCGTCATGTTTGGACCGAAATGGACCAAACTTGTCTCCAATCGAGGTTTGGAGAGTCAGAAAGAAGAAGTTCGTCTCCTAGATGGTAGTTCGTCATGTTTGGACCGAAATGGACCAAACTTGTCTCCATTCGAGGTTTGGAGAGTCAGAAAGAAGAAGTTCGTCTCCTAGATGGTAGTTCGTCATGTTTGGACCGAAATGGACCAAAGTTGAGTCCATTCGAGGTTTGGAGAGTCAGAAAGAAGAAGTTCGTCTCCTAGATGGTAGTTCGTCATGTTTGGACCGAAATAGACCAAACTTGTCTCCATTCGAGGTTTGGAGAGTCAGAAAGAAGAAGTTCGTCTCCTAGATGGTAGTTCGTCATGTTTGGACCGAAATGGACCAAAGTTGTGTCCATTCGAGGTTTGGAGAGTCAGAAAGAAGAAGTTCGTCTCCTAGATGGTAGTTCGTCATGTTTGGACCGAAATGGACCAAACTTGTCTCTATTCGAGTTTTGGAGAGTCAGAAAACGAAATTCGTCTCCTAGATGGTAGTTCTTCATGTTTGGGCCGAAATGGACCAAACTTGTCTCCATTCGAGGTTTGGAGAGTCAGAAAGAAGAAGTTCGTCTCCTAGATTGTAGTTCCTCATGTTTGGACCGAAATGGACCAAACTTGTCTCCATTCGAGGTTTGGAGAGTCAGAAAGAAGAAGTTTGTCTCCTATATGGTAGTTCGTCATGTTTGGACCGAAATCGGCTCAACTTTACTCTATTTGAGGTTTGGAGAGTCAGAAAGAAGAAGTTCGTCTCCTAGATGGTCGTTCGTCATGTTTGGACCGAAATGGACCAAACTTGTCTCCATTCGAGGTTTGGAGAGTCAGAAAGAAGAAGTTCGTCTCCTAGATGGTAGTTCGTCATGTTTGGACCGAAATGGACCAAAGTTGTGTCCATTCGAGGTTTGGAGAGTCAGAAAGAAGAAGTTCGTCTCCTAGATGGTAGTTCGTCATGTTTGGACCGAAATGTACCAAACTTGTCTCAATTCGAGTTTTGGAGAGTCAGAAAACGAAATTCGTCTCCTAGATGGTAGTTCTTCATGTTTGGGCCGAAATGGACCAAACTTGTCTCCATTCGAGGTTTGGAGAGTCAGAAAGAAGAAGTTCGTCTCCTAGATGGTAGTTCGTCATGTTTGGACCGAAATGGACCAAACTTGTCTCCATTCGAGGTTTGGAGAGTCAGAAAGAAGAAGTTCGTCTCCTAGATGGTAGTTCGTCATGTTTGGACCGAAATGGACCAAAGTTGTGTCCATTCGAGGTTTGGAGAGTCAGAAAGAAGAAGTTCGTCTCCTAGATGGTAGTTCGTCATGTTTGGACCGAAATGGACCAAACTTGTCTCTATTCGAGTTTTGGAGAGTCAGAAAACGAAATTCATCGCCTAGATGGTAGTTCTTCGTGTTTGGGCCGAAATGGACCAAACTTGTCTCCATTCGAGGTTTGGAGAGTCAGAAAGAAGAAGTTCGTCTCCTAGATTGTAGTTCCTCATGTTTGGACCGAAATGGACCAAACTTGTCTCCATTCGAGGTTTGGAGAGTCAGAAAGAAGAAGTATGTCTCCTATATGGTAGTTCGTCATGTTTGGACCGAAATCGGCTAAACTTTACTCAATTTGAGGTTTGGAGAGTCAGAAAGAAGAAGTTCGTCTCCTAGATGGTCGTTCGTCATGTTTGGACCGAAATGGACCAAACTTGTCTCCATTCGAGGTTTGGAGAGTCAGAAAGAAGAAGTTCGTCTCCTAGATGGTAGTTCGTCATGTTTGGACCGAAATGGACCAAAGTTGTGTCCATTCGAGGTTTGGAGAGTCAGAAAGAAGAAGTTCGTCTCCTAGATGGTAGTTCGTCATGTTTGGACCGAAATGGACCAAACTTGTCTCCAATCGAGGTTTGGAGAGTCAGAAAGAAGAAGTTCGTCTCCTAGATGGTAGTTCGTCATGTTTGGACCGAAATGGACCAAACTTGTCTCAATTCGAGTTTTGGAGAGTCAGAAAACGAAATTCGTCTCCTAGATGGTAGTTCTTCATGTTTGGGCCGAAATGGACCAAACTTGTCTCCATTCGAGGTTTGGAGAGTCAGAAAGAAGAAGTTCGTCTCCTAGATGGTAGTTCGTCATGTTTGGACCGAAATGGACCAAACTTGTCTCCATTCGAGGTTTGGAGAGTCAGAAAGAAGAAGTTCGTCTCCTAGATGGTAGTTCGTCATGTTTGGACCGAAATGGACCAAAGTTGTGTCCATTCGAGGTTTGGAGAGTCAGAAAGAAGAAGTTCGTCTCCTAGATGGTAGTTCGTCATGTTTGGACCGAAATGGACCAAACTTGTCTCTATTCGAGTTTTGGAGAGTCAGAAAACGAAATTCATTGCCTAGATGGTAGTTCTTCGTGTTTGGGCCGAAATGGACCAAACTTGTCTCCATTCGAGGTTTGGAGAGTCAGAAAGAAGAAGTTCGTCTCCTAGATTGTAGTTCCTCATGTTTGGACCGAAATGGACCAAACTTGTCTCCATTCGAGGTTTGGAGAGTCAGAAAGAAGAAGTATGTCTCCTATATGGTAGTTCGTCATGTTTGGACCGAAATCGGCTAAACTTTACTCAATTTGAGGTTTGGAGAGTCAGAAAGAAGAAGTTCGTCTCCTAGATGGTCGTTCGTCATGTTTGGACCGAAATGGACCAAACTTGTCTCCATTCGAGGTTTGGAGAGTCAGAAAGAAGAAGTTCGTCTCCTAGATGGTAGTTCGTCATGTTTGGACCGAAATGGACCAAAGTTGTGTCCATTCGAGGTTTGGAGAGTCAGAAAGAAGAAGTTCGTCTCCTAGATGGTAGTTCGTCATGTTTGGACCGAAATGGACCAAACTTGTCTCCAATCGAGGTTTGGAGAGTCAGAAAGAAGAAGTTCTTCTCCTAGATGGTAGTTCGTCATGTTTGGACCGAAATGGACCAAACTTGTCTCAATTCGAGTTTTGGAGAGTCAGAAAACGAAATTCGTCTCCTAGATGGTAGTTCTTCATGTTTGGGCCGAAATGGACCAAACTTGTCTCCATTCGAGGTTTGGAGAGTCAGAAAGAAGAAGTTCGTCTCCTAGATGGTAGTTCGTCATGTTTGGACCGAAATGGACCAAACTTGTCTCCATTCGAGGTTTGGAGAGTCAGAAAGAAGAAGTTCGTCTCCTAGATGGTAGTTCGTCATGTTTGGACCGAAATGGACCAAAGTTGTGTCCATTCGAGGTTTGGAGAGTCAGAAAGAAGAAGTTCGTCTCCTAGATGGTAGTTCGTCATGTTTGGACCGAAATGGACCAAACTTGTCTCTATTCGAGTTTTGGAGAGTCAGAAAACGAAATTCATTGCCTAGATGGTAGTTCTTCGTGTTTGGGCCGAAATGGACCAAACTTGTCTCCATTCGAGGTTTGGAGAGTCAGAAAGAAGAAGTTCGTCTCCTAGATTGTAGTTCCTCATGTTTGGACCGAAATGGACCAAACTTGTCTCCATTCGAGGTTTGGAGAGTCAGAAAGAAGAAGTATGTCTCCTATATGGTAGTTCGTCATGTTTGGACCGAAATCGGCTAAACTTTACTCAATTTGAGGTTTGGAGAGTCAGAAAGAAGAAGTTCGTCTCCTAGATGGTCGTTCGTCATGTTTGGACCGAAATGGACCAAACTTGTCTCCATTCGAGGTTTGGAGAGTCAGAAAGAAGAAGTTCGTCTCCTAGATGGTAGTTCGTCATGTTTGGACCGAAATGGACCAAAGTTGTGTCCATTCGAGGTTTGGAGAGTCAGAAAGAAGAAGTTCGTCTCCTAGATGGTAGTTCGTCATGTTTGGACCGAAATGGACCAAACTTGTCTCAATTCGAGTTTTGGAGAGTCAGAAAACGAAATTCGTCTCCTAGATGGTAGTTCTTCATGTTTGGGCCGAAATGGACCAAACTTGTCTCCATTCGAGGTTTGGAGAGTCAGAAAGAAGAAGTTCGTCTCCTAGATGGTAGTTCGTCATGTTTGGACCGAAATGGACCAAACTTGTCTCCATTCGAGGTTTGGAGAGTCAGAAAGAAGAAGTTCGTCTCCTAGATGGTAGTTCGTCATGTTTGGACCGAAATGGACCAAACTTTTCTCCATTCGAGGTTTGGAGAGTCAGAAAGAAGAAGTTCGTCTCCTAGATGGTAGTTCGTCATGTTTGGACCGAAATGGACCAAACTTGTCTCAATTCGAGTTTTGGAGAGTCAGAAAACGAAATTCGTCTCCTAGATGGTAGTTCTTCATGTTTGGTCCGAAATGGACCAAACTTGTCTCCATTCGAGGTTTGGAGAGTCAGAAAGAAGAAGTTCGTCTCCTAGATGGTAGTTCGTCATGTTTGGACCGAAATGGACCAAACTTGTCTCCATTCGAGGTTTGGAGAGTCAGAAAGAAGAAGTTCGTCTCCTAGATGGTAGTTCGTCATGTTTGGACCGAAATGGACCAAAGTTGTGTCCATTCGAGGTTTGGAGAGTCAGAAAGAAGAAGTTCGTCTCCTAGATGGTAGTTCGTCATGTTTGGACCGAAATGGACCAAACTTGTCTCTATTCGAGTTTTGGAGAGTCAGAAAACGAAATTCATCTCCTAGATGGTAGTTCTTCGTGTTTGGGCCGAAATGGACCAAACTTGTCTCCATTCGAGGTTTGGAGAGTCAGAAAGAAGAAGTTCGTCTCCTAGATTGTAGTTCCTCATGTTTGGACCGAAATGGACCAAACTTGTCTCCATTCGAGGTTTGGAGAGTCAGAAAGAAGAAGTTTGTCTCCTATATGGTAGTTCGTCATGTTTGGACCGAAATCGGCTAAACTTTACTCTATTTGAGGTTTGGAGAGTCAGAAAGAAGAAGTTCGTCTCCTAGATGGTCGTTCGTCATGTTTGTACCGAAATGGACCAAACTTTTCTCCATTCGAGGTTTGGAGAGTCAGAAAGAAGAAGTTCGTCCCCGAGATGGTAGTTCCTCATGTTTGGACCGAAATGGACCAAACTTGTCTCCATTCGAGGTTTGGAGAGTCAGAAAGAAGAAGTTCGTGTCCTAGGTGGTAGTTCGTCATGTTTGGACCGAAATGGACCAAACTTGTCTCCCTTCGTGTTTTGGAGAGTCAGAAAGAAGAAGTTTGTCTCCTAGATGGTAGTTCGTCATGTTTGGACCGAAATGGACCAAACTTGTGTCCATTCGAGGTTTGGAGAGTCAGAAAGAAGAAGTTCATCCCCGAGACGGTAGTTCGTCATGTTTTGACTGAAATGGACCAAACATGTCTCCATTCGAGGTTTGGAGAGTCAGAAAGAAGAAGTTCGTCTCCTAGATGGTAGTTCGTCATGTTTGGACCGAAATGGACCGAACTTGTCTCCATTCGAGTTTTGGAGAGTCAAAAAGTAGAAGTTCGTCTCCTATATGGTAGTTCGTCATGTTTGGACCGAAATGGACCAAACTTGTGTCCATTCGAGGTTTGGAGAGTCAGAAAGAAGAAGTTCGTCTCCTAGATGGTAGTTCGTCATGTTTGGACCGAAATGGACCAAACTTGTCTCCATTCGAGGTTTGGAGAGTCAGAAAGAAGAAGTTTGTCTCCTATATGGTAGTTCGTCATGTTTGGACCGAAATCGGCAAAACTTTACTCTATTTGAGGTTTGGAGAGTCAGAAAGAAGAAGTTCGTCTCCTAGATGGTCGTTCGTCATGTTTGGACCGAAATGGACCAAACTTGTCTCCATTCGAGGTTTGGAGAGTCAGAAAGAAGAAGTTCGTCTCCTAGATGGTAGTTCGTCATGTTTGGACTGAAATGGACCAAACATGTCTCCATTCGAGGTTTGGAGAGTCAGAAAGAAGAAGTTCGTCTCCTAGATGGTAGTTCATCATGTTTGGACCGAAATGGACCGAACTTGTCTCCATTCGAGTTTTGGAGAGTCAAAAAGTAGAAGTTCGTCTCCTATATGGTAGTTCGTCATGTTTGGACCGAAATGGACCAAACTTGTCTCACTTCGAGTTTTGGAGAGTCAGAAAGAAGAAGTTTGTCTTCTAGATGGTAGTTCGTCATGTTTGGACCGAAATGGACCAAACTTGTGTCCATTCGAGGTTTGGAGAGTCAGAAAGAAGAAGTTCATCCCCGAGACGGTAGTTCGTCATGTTTGGACTGAAATGGACCAAACATGTCTCCATTCGAGGTTTGGAGAGTCAGAAAGAAGAAGTTCGTCTCCTAGATGGTAGTTCGTCATGTTTGGACCGAAATGGACCGAACTTGTCTCCATTCGAGTTTTGGAGAGTCAAAAAGTAGAAGTTCGTCTCCTATATGGTAGTTCGTCATGTTTGGACCGAAATGGACCAAACTTGTCTCCCTTCGAGTCAGAAAGAAGAAGTTTGTCTCCTAGATGGTAGTTCGTCATGTTTGGACCGAAATGGACCAAACTTGTGTCCATTCGAGGTTTGGAGAGTCAGAAAGAAGAAGTTCATCCCCGAGACGGTAGTTCGTCATGTTTGGACTGAAATGGACCAAACATGTCTCCATTCGAGGTTTGGAGAGTCAGAAAGAAGAAGTTCGTCTCCTAGATGGTAGTTCGTCATGTTTGGACCGAAATGGACCGAACTTGTCTCCATTCGAGTTTTGGAGAGTCAAAAAGTAGAAGTTCGTCTCCTATATGGTAGTTCGTCATGTTTGGACCGAAATGGACCAACCTTGTGTCCATTCGAGGTTTGGAGAGTTAGAAAGAAGAAGTTCGTCTCCTATATGGTAGTTCGTCATGTTTGGACCGAAATGGACCAAACTTGTCTCAATTCGAGGTTTGGAGAGTCAGAAAGACGAAATTCGTCTCCTAGATGGTAGTTCTTCATGTTTGGTCCGAAATGGACCAAACTTGTCTCCATTCGAGGTTTGGAGAGTCAGAAAGAAGAAGTTCGTCTCCTAGATGGTAGTTCGTCATGTTTGGACCGAAATGGACCAAACTTGTCTCCATTCGAGGTTTGGAGAGTCAGATAGAAGAAGTTCGTCTCCTAGATGGTAGTTCGTCATGTTTGGACCGAAATGGACCAAAGTTGTGTCCATTCGAGGTTTGGAGAGTCAGAAAGAAGAAGTTCGTCTCCTAGATGGTAGTTCGTCATGTTTGGACCGAAATGGACCAAACTTGTCTCCATTCGAGGTTTGGAGAGTCAGAAAGAAGAAGTTCGTCTCCTAGATGGTAGTTCGTCATGTTTGGACCGAAATGGACCAAAGTTGTGTCCATTTGAGGTTTGGAGAGTCAGAAAGAAGAAGTTCGTCTCCTAGATGGTGGTTCGTCATGTTTGGACCGAAATGGACCAAACTTGTCTCTATTCGAGTTTTGGAGAGTCAGAAAACAAAATTCGTCTCCTAGATGGTAGTTCTTCATGTTTGGGCCGAAATGGACCAAACTTGTCTCCATTCGAGGTTTGGAGAGTCAGAAAGAAGAAGTTCGTCTCCTAGATGGTAGTTCCTCATGTTTGGACCGAAATGGACCAAAGTTGTGTCCATTCGAGGTTTGGAGAATCAGAAAGAAGAAGTTCGTCTCCTAGATGGTAGTTCGTCATGTTTGGACCGAAATGGACCAAACTTGTCTCCATTCGAGGTTTGGAGAGTCAGAAAGAAGAAGTTTGTCTCCTATATGGTAGTTCGTCATGTTTGGACCGAAATCGGCTAAACTTTACTCTATTTGAGGTTTGGAGAGTCAGAAAGAAGAAGTTCGTCTCCTAGATGGTCGTTCGTCATGTTTGGATCGAAATGGACCAAACTTTTCTCCATTCGATGTTTGGAGAGTTAGAAAGAAGAAGTTCGTCCCCGAGATGGTAGTTCGTCATGTTTGGACCGAAATGGACCAAACTTGTCTCCATTCGAGGTTTGGAGAGTCAGAAAGAAGAAGTTCGTGTCCTAAATGGTAGTTCGTCATGTTTGGACCGAAATGGACCAAACTTGTCTCCATTCGAGGTTTGGAGAGTCAGAAAGAAGAAGTTCGTCTCCTAGATGGTAGTTCGTCATGTTTGGACCGAAATGGACCAAACTTGTCTCCCTTCGAGTTTTGGAGAGTCAGAAAGAAGAAGTTTGTCTCCTAGATGGTAGATCGTCATGTTTGGATCGAAATGGACCAAACTTGTTTCCATTCGAGGTTTGGAGAGTCAGAAAGAAGAAGTTCATCCCCGAGACGGTAGTTCGTCATGTTTGGACTGAAATGGACCAAACTTGTCTCCATTCGAGGTTTGGAGAGTCAGAAAGAAGAAGTTCGTCTCCTAGATGGTAGTTCGTCATGTTTGGACCGAAATGGACCGAACTTGTCTCCATTCGAGTTTTGGAGAGTCAAAAAGTAGAAGTTCGTCTCCTATATGGTAGTTCGTCATGTTTGGACCGAAATGGACCAAACTTGTGTCCATTCGAGGTTTGAAGAGTCAGAAACAAGAAGTTCGTCTCCTAGATGGTAGTTCGTCATGTTTGGATCGAAATGGACCAAACTCGTCTCCATTCGAGGTTTGGAAAGTCAGAAAGATTAAATTCGTCTCCTAGATGGTAGTTCGTCATGTTTGCACCGAAATGGTCCAAACTAGTGTCCATTCGAGGTTTGGAGAGTCAGAAAGACGAAGTTCGTTTCCTAGATGGTAGTTCGTCATGTTTGGTCCGAAATGGACCAAACTTGTCTCCATTCGAGGTTTGGAGAGTCATAAAGAAGAAATTCGTCTCCTAGATGGTAGTTCGTCATGTTTGGATCAAAATGGACCAATCTTGTCTCCATTCGAGTTTTGGAGAGTCAGAAAGAAGAAGTCCGTCTGGTAGATGGTACTTCGGCATGTTTGGACCGAAATGGACCAAACTTATCTCCATTCGAGGTTTGGAGAGTCAGAAAGAAGAAGTTCGTCTCCTAGATGGTAGTTCGTCATGTTCGGACCGAAATGGACCAAACTCGTCTCCATTCGAGGTTTGGAGAGTCAGAAAGAAGAAATTCGTTTCCTAGATGGTAATTCGTCATGTTTGCACCGAAATGGACCAAACTTGTGTCCATTCGAGGTTTGGAGAGTCAGCAAGACGAAGTTCGTCATGTTTGGACCGAAATGGACCAAACTTGTCTCCATTCGAGGTTTGGAGAGTCATAAAGAAGAAATTCGTCTCCTAGATGGTAGTTCGTCATGTTTGGATCGAAATGGACCAATGTTGCCTCCATTCGAGTTTTGGAGAGTCAGAAAGAAGAAGTCCGTCTCGTAGATGGTACTTCGGCATGTTTGGACCGAAATGGACCAAACTTGTCTCCATTCGAGGTGTGGAGAGTCAGAAAGAAGAAGTTCGTCTCCTAGATGGTAGTTCGTCATGTTCGGACCGAAATGGACCAAACTCGTCTCCATTCGAGGTTTGGAGAGTGAGAAAGAAGAAGTTCGTCCCCGAGATGGTAGTTCGTCATGTTTGGACCGAAATGGACCAAACTTGTCTCCATTCGAGGTTTGGAGAGTCAGAAAGAAGAAGTTCGTGTCCTAGATGGTAGTTCGTCATGTTTGGACCGAAATGGACCAAACTTGTCTCCATTCGAGGTTTGGAGAGTCAGAAAGAAGAAGTTCGTCTCCTAGATGGTAGTTCGTCATGTTTGGACCGAAATGGACCAAACTTGTCTCCCTTCGAGTTTTGGAGAGTCAGAAAGAAGAAGTTTGTCTCCTAGATGGTAGATCGTCATGTTTGGATCGAAATGGACCAAACTTGTTTCCATTCGAGGTTTGGAGAGTCAGAAAGAAGATGTTCGTCTCCTAGATGGTAGTTCGTCATGATTGGACCGAAATGGACCAAACTTGTCTCCCTTCGAGTTTTGGAGAGTCAGAAAGAAGAAGTTTGTCTCCTAGATGGTAGATCGTCATGTTTGGATCGAAATGAACCAAACTTGTTTCCATTCGAGGTTTGGAGAGTCAGAAAGAAGATGTTCGTCTCCTAGATGGTAGTTCGTCATGATTGGACCGAAATGGACCAAACTTGTCTCCCTTCGAGTTTTGGAGAGTCAGAAAGAAGAAGTTTGTCTCCTAGATGGTAGTTCGTCATGTTTGGACCGAAATGGACCAAACTCGTCTCCATTCGAGGTTTGGAAAGTCAGAAAGATTAAATTCGTCTCCTAGATGGTAGTTCGTCATGTTTGCACCGAAATGGACCAAACTAGTGTCCATTCGAGGTTTGGAGAGTCAGAAAGACGAAGTTCGTTTCCTAGATGGTAGTTCGTCATGTTTGGACCGAAATGGACCAAACTTGTCTCCATTCGAGGTTTGGAGAGTCATAAAGAAGAAATTCGTCTCCTAGATGGTAGTTCGTCATGTTTGGATCAAAATGGACCAATCTTGTCTCCATTCGAGTTTTGGAGAGTCAGAAAGAAGAAGTCCGTCTCGTAGATGGTACTTCGGCATGTTTGGACCGAAATGGACCAAACTTGTCTCCATTCGAGGTTTGGAGAGTCAGAAAGAAGAAGTTCGTCTCCTAGATGGTAGTTCGTCATGTTCGGACCGAAATGGACCAAACTCGTCTCCATTCGAGGTTTGGAGAGTCAGAAAGAAGAAATTCGTTTCCTAGATGGTAATTCGTCATGTTTGCACCGAAATGGACCAAACTTGTGTCCATTCGAGGTTTGGAGAGTCAGCAAGACGAAGTTCGTCATGTTTGGACCGAAATGGACCAAACTTGTCTCCATTCGAGGTTTGGAGAGTCATAAAGAAGAAATTCGTCTCCTAGATGGTAGTTCGTCATGTTTGGATCGAAATGGACCAATGTTGCCTCCATTCGAGTTTTGGAGAGTCAGAAAGAAGAAGTCAGTCTCGTAGATGGTACTTCGGCATGTTTGGACCGAAATAGACCAAACTTGTCTCCATTCGAGGTGTGGAGAGTCAGAAAGAAGAAGTTCGTCTCCTAGATGGTAGTTCGTCATGTTCGGACCGAAATGGACCAAACTCGTCTCCATTCGAGGTTTGGAGAGTCAGAAAGAAGAAATTCGTCTCCTAGATGGTAATTCGTCATGTTTGCACCGAAATGGACCAAACTTGTGTCCATTCGAGGTTTGGAGAGTCAGAAAGACGAAGTTCGCCATGTTTGGACCGAAATGGACCAAACTTGTCTCCATTCGAGGTTTGGAGAGTCATAAAGAAGAAATTCGTCTCCTAGATGGTAGTTGGTCATGTTTCGATCGAAATGGACCAATCTTGTCTCCATTCGAGTTTTGGAGAGTCAGAAAGAAGAAGTCCGTCTCGTAGATGGTACTTCGGCTTGTTTGGACCGAAATGGACCAAACTTGTCTCCATTCGAGGTTTGGAGAGTCAGAAAGAAGAAGTTCGTCTCCTAGATGGTAGTTCGTCATGTTTGGACCGAAATGGACCATACTTGTCTCCATTCGAGGTTTGGGGAGTCAGAAAGAAGAAGTTCGTCTCCTAGATGGTAGTTCGTCATGTTTGGACCGAAATGGACCAAACTTGTGTCCATTCGAGGTTTGGAGAGTCAGAAAGAAGAAGTTCGTCTCCTAGATGGTAGTTCGTCATGTTTGGACCGAAATTGACCAAACTTGTCTCAATTCGAGGTTTGGAGAGTCAGAAAGACGAAATTCGTCTCCTAGATGGTAGTTCTTCATCTTTGGGCCGAAATGGACCAACCATTCGAGGTTTGGAGAGTCAGAAAGAAGAAGTTCGTCTCCTATATGGTAGATCGTCATGTTTGGACCGAAATGGACCAAACTTGTCTCCATTCGAGGTTTGGAGAGTCAGAAAGAAGAAGTTCGTCTCCTAGATGGTAGTTCGTCATGTTTGGACCGAAATGGACCAAACTTGTTTTCATTCGAGGTTTGGAGAGTCAGAAAGAAGAAGTTCGTCTCCTAGATGGTAGTTCGTCATGTTTGGACCGAAATGGACCAAAGTTGTGTCCATTCGAGGTTTGGAGAGTCAGAAAGAAGAAGTTCGTCTCCTAGATGGTAGTTCGTCATGTTTGGACCGAAATGGACCAAACTTGTCTCAATTCGAGGTTTGGAGAGTCAGAAAACGAAATTCGTCTCTTAGATGGTAGTTCTTCATGTTTGGGCCGAAATGGACCAAACTTGTCTCCATTCGAGGTTTGGAGAGTCAGAAAGAAGAAGTTCGTCTCCTAGATGGTAGTTCGTCATCTGTGGACCGAAATGGACCAAACTTGTCTCCATTCGAGCTTTGGAGAGTCAGAAAGAAGAAGTTCGTCTCCTAGATGGTAGTTCGTCATGTTTGGACCAAAATGGACCAAACTTGTCTCCATTCGAGGTTAGGAGAGTCAGAAAGAAGAAGTTTGTCTCCTATGTGGTAGTTCGTCATGTTTGGACCGAAATCGGCTAAACTTTACTCTATTTGAGGTTTGGAGAGTCAGAAAGAAGAAGTTCGTCTCCTAGATGGTCGTTCGTCATGTTTGGACCGAAATGGACCAAACTTTTCTCCATTCGAGGTTTAGAGAGTTAGAAAGAAGAAGTTCGTCCCCGAGATGGTAGTTCGTCATGTTTGGACCGAAATGGACCAAACTTGTCTCCATTCGAGGTTTGGAGAGTCAGAAAGAAGAAGTTCGTCTCCTAGATGGTAGTTCGTAATGTTTGGACCGAAATGGACCAAACTTGTCTCCATTCGAGGTTTGGAGAGTCAGAAAGAAGAAGTTCGTCTCCTAGATGGTAGTTCGCCATTTTTGGACCGAAATGGACCAAACTTGTCTCCCTTCGAGTTTTGGAGAGTCAGAGAGAAGAAGTTTGTCTCCTAGATGGCAGTTCGTCATGTTTGGATCGAAATGGACCAAACTTGTGTCCATTCGAGGTTTGGAGAGTCAGAAAGAAGAAGTTCATCCCCGAGACGGTAGTTCGTCATGTTTGGACTGAAATGGACCAAACATGTCTCCATTCGAGGTTTGGAGAGTCAGAAAGAAGAAGTTCGTCTCCTAGATGGTAGTTAGTCATGTTTGGACCGAAATGGACCGAACTTGTCTCCATTCGAGTTTTGGAGAGTCAAAAAGTAGAAGTTCGTCTCCTATATGGTAGTTCGTCATGTTTGGACCGAAATGGACCAAACTTGTGTCCATTCCAGGTTTGGAGAGTCAGAAACAAGAAGTTCGTCTCCTAGATGGTAGTTCGTCATGTTTGGATCGAAATGGACCAAACTCGTCTCCATTCGAGGTTTGGAAAGTCAGGAAGATTAAATTCGTCTCCTAGATGGTAGTTCGTCATGTTTGCACCGAAATGGACCAAACTTGTGTCCATTCGAGGTTTGGAGAGTCAGAAAGACGAAGTTCGTCTCCTAGATGGTAGTTCGTCATGTTTGGACCGAAATGGACCAAACTTGTCTCCATTCGAGGTTTGGCTCAAAAGAAGAAATTCGTCTCCTAGATGGTAGTTCGTCATGTTTGGATCAAAATGGACCAATCTTGTCTCCATTCGAGTTTTGGAGAGTCAGAAAGAAGAAGTCCGTCTCGTAGATTGTACTTCGGCATGTTTGGACCGAAATGCACCAAACTTGTCTCCATTCGAGGTTTGGAGAGTCAGAAAGAAGAAGTTCGTCTCCTAGATGGTAGTATGTCATGTTTGGACCGAAATGGACCATACTTGTCTCCAAGCGAGGTTTGGGGAGTCAGAAAGTTGAAGTTCGTCTCCTAGATGGTAGTTCGTCATGTTTGGACCGAAATTGGCCAAACTTGTGTCCATTCGAGGTTTGGAGAGTCAGAAAGAAGAAGTTCGTCTCCTAGATGGTAGTTCGTCATGTTTGGACTGAAATGGACCAAACTTGTCTCCATTCGAGGTTTATAGAGTCAGAAAGAAGAAGTTCGTCTCCTAAATGGTAGTTCGTCATGTTTGGACCGAAATGGACCAAACTTGTCTCCATTCGAGGTTTGGAGAGTCAGAAAGAAGAAGTTCGTCTCCTAGATGGTAGTTCGTCATGTTTGGACCGAAATGGACCAAACTTGTCTACATTCGAGGTTTGGAGAGTCAGAAACAACAAGTTCATCTCCTAGATGGTAGTTCGTCATGTTTGGACCGAAATGGACCAAACTTGTCTCCATTCAAAGTTTGGAGAGTCAGAAAGAAGAAGTTAGTCTCCTAGATGGTAGTTCGTCATGTTTGAACCGAAATGGACCAAACTTGTATCCATTCGAGGTTTGGAGAGTCAGAAAGAAGAAGTTCGTCCCTGAGATGGTAGTTCGTCATGTTTGGACCGAAATGGACCAAACTTGTCTCCATTCGAGGTTTGGAGAGTCAGAAAGAAGAAGTTCGTGTCCTAGATGGTAATTCGTTATGTTTGGACAGAAATGGACCAAACTTGTCTCCATTCGAGGTTTGGAGAGTCAGAAAGAAGATGTTCGTCCTCGAGATGGTAGTTCATCTTGTTTGGACCGAAATGGACCAAACTTGTCTCCATTCGAGGTTTGGAGAGTCAGAAAGAAGAAGTGCGTGTCCTAGATGGTAGTTCGTCATGTTTGGACCGAAATGGACGAAACTTGTCTCCATTCGAAGTTTGGAGAGTCAGAAAGAAGAAGTTCGTCTCCTAGATGGTAGTTCGTCATGTTTGGACCGAAATGGACCAAACTTGTCTCCATTCGAGGATTGGAGAGTCAGAAAGAAGAAGTTAGTCTCCTAGATGGTAGTTCGTCATGTTTGAACCGAAATGGACCAAACTTGTCTCCATTCGAGGTTTGGAGAGTCAGAAAGAAGAAGTTCGTCCCCGAGATGGTAGTTCGTCATGTTTGGACCGAAATGGACCAAACTTGTCTCCATTCGAGGTTTTGAGAGTCAGAAAGAAGAAGTTCGTGTCCTAGATGGTAATTCGTCATGTTTGGACAGAAATGGACCAAACTTGTCTCCATTCGAGGTTTGGAGAGTCATAAAGAAGATGTTCGTCCTCGAGATGGTAGTTCATCTTGTTTGGACCGAAATGGACCAAACTTGTCTCCATTCGAGGTTTGGAGAGTCAGAAAGAAGAAGTGCGTGTCCTAGATGGTAGTTCGTCATGTTTGGACCGAAATGGACCAAACTTGTCTCCATTCAAAGTTTGGAGAGTCAGAAAGAAGAAGTTCGTGTCCTAGATGGTAGTTCGTCATGTTTGGACCGAAATGGACTAAACTTGTCTCCATTCGAGGTTTGGAGTGTCAGAAAGAAGAAGTTCGTCTCCTAGATGGTAGTTCGTCATGTTTGGACCGAAATGGACCAAACTTGTCTCCATTCGAGGTTTGGAGAGTCAGAAAGAAGAATGATGAAAACAATTAGGAAATTAGATCTAACAACCTTGCCAATAACAACACCTTTAGATCCAAAACCCAAAAATCCCAAATCAAGATGATTTCATCCCAAGGAAAGAGATAGAAACGGATTTACCTCGATGATCAATATCAAGAGTATAGAAAACACGTTTCTATACTCAAGATTCGAATCACTCCACAAGTAGTTTGATCAACACCACTTGAATGATCCTTACATGCAAATCTAAACACGTGATATGCAAAGAAAGTTGCTCATGGCCTTTAAGCTCAAAAGACTCAATTTCATTGAAAACTCATCAAAGTTGTTCTTTTTCACTAAGAAGATCAATTCCTTTTATAGACAAGGAAATCTATGTAATAATACATTTTCCCAACTACATCATTAAATGGACTTCCCAACTACCACATTTAACGAACTTCCCAACCATCTAATTAATGTACTTTCCAACTACCTCATTAAAGTACCTATCTAACAACCTAATTAAATGGATTCTAGGATTTGGTTGAACAAAATGAATACAAAATGGAAACCATATATGAATACTAAAGGCATAAATAATTAGTCTTCATGGTAATGGTTTCATCTCCATTATCCTTATGAAAGAAGTTTGTCTCCTAGATGGTAGTTCGTCATGTTTGGACCGAAATAGACCAAACTTGTCTCCATTCGAGTTTTGGATAGCCAGAACGAAGAAGTACGTCTCCTAGATGGTAGTTCGTCATGTTTGGACCGAAATGGACCTAACTTGTCTCCATTCGAGGTTTGGAGAACCAGAAAGAAGAAGTTCGTCTCCTAGATGGTAGTTCGTCATGTTTGGACCGAAATGGACCAAACTTGTCTCCATTCGAGGTTTGGAGAATCAGAAAGAAGAAGTTCGTCTCCTAGATGGTAGTTCGTCATGTATCGACCGAAATGGACCAAAGTTGTCTCCATTCGAGATTTGGAGAGTCAGAAAGAAGAAGTTCGTCTCCTAGATGGTAGTTGGTCATGTTTGGACCGAAATGGACCAAACTTGTCTCCATTCGTGGTTTGGAGAGTCAGAAGGAAGAAGTTTGTCTCCTAGATGGTAGTTCGTCATGTTTGGACCGAAATTGACCAAACTTGTCTCCATTCGAGGTTTGGAGAGCCAGAAAGAAGAAGTTCGTGTCCTAGATGGTAGTTCGTCATGTTTGGACCGAAATGGACCAAACTTGTCTCCATTCGAGGTTTGGAGAGTCAGAAAGAAGAAGTTCGTCTCGTAGATGGTAGTTCAACATGTTTGGACCGAAATGGACCAAACTTGTCTCCATTCGAGGTTCGGAGAGCCAGAAAGAAGAAGTTCGTGTCCTAGATGGTAGTTCGTCATGTTTGGACCGAAATGGACCAAACTTGTCTCCATTCGAGGTTTGGAGAGTCAGAAAGAAGAAGTTCGTCCCTGAGATGGTAGTTCGTCATGTTTGGACCGAAATGCACCAAACTTGTGTCCATTCGAGGTTTAGAAGAGTCAGAAAGAAGAAGTTCGTCTCCTAGATGGTAGTTCGTCATGTTTGGACCGAAATGGACCAAACTTGTGTCCATTCGAGGTTTGGAGTGTCAGAAGGAAGAAGTTCGTCTCCTAGATGGTAGTTCGTCATGTTTGGACCGAAATGGACCAAACTTGTCTCAATTCGAGGTTTGGAGATTCAGAAAGAAGATGTTCGTCCCTGAGATGGTAGTTCGCCATGTTTGGACCGAAATGGACCAAACTTGTCTCCATTCGAGGTTTGGAGAGTCAGAAAGAAGAAGTTCGTCTCCTAGATGGTAGTTCGTAATGTTTGGACCGAAATGGACCAAACTTGTCTCCATTCGAGGTTTGGAAAGCCAGAAAGAAGAAGTTCGTCTCCTAGATGGTAGTTCGTTATATTTGGACCGAAATGGACCAAACTTGTCTCCATTCGAGGTTTGGAGAGTCAGAAATAAGAAGTTCGTCTCCTAGATGGTAGTTCGTCATGTTTGGACCGAAATGGACCAAACTTGTCTCCATTCGAGGTTTGGAGCGTCAGAAAGAAGAAGTTTGTCCCCGAGATGGTAGTTCGTCATGTTTGGACCGAAATGGACCGAGCCTATCTCGATTCGAGGTTTGCAGAGTCAGAAAGAAGAAGTTCGTCTCCTAGATGGTAGTTCGCCATGTTTGGACCGAAATGGACCAAACTTGTCTCCATTCGAGGTTTGGAGAGTCAGAAAGAAGAAGTTCGTCTCCTAGATGGTAGTTCTTCATGTATGGACCGAAATGGACCAAACTTGTCTCAATTCGAGGTTTGGAGAGTCAGAAAGAAGAAGTTCGTCCCTGAGATGGTAGTTCGCCATGTTTGGACCGAAATGGACCAAACTTGTCTCCATTCGAGGTTTGGAGAGCCAGAAAGAAGAAGATCGTCTCCTAGATGGTAGTTCGTCATGTTTGGACCGAAATGGACCAAACTTGTCTCCATTCGAGGTTTGGAGAGTACGAAAGAAGAAGTTCGTCTCCTACATGGTAGTTCGTCTTGTTTGGACCGAAATGTTCCAAACTTGTCTCCATTCGAGGTTTGGAAGTGTCAGAAAGAAGAAGTTCGTGTCCTAGATGGTAGTTCGTCATGTTTGGACCGAAATGGACCAAACTTGTCTCCATTCGAGGTTTGGAGAGTCAGAAAGAAGAAGTTCTTCTCCTAGATGGTAGTTCGTCATGTTTGGACCGAAATGGACCAAACTTGTCTCCATTCGAAGTTTGGAGAGTCAGAAAGAAGAAGTTCGTCTCCTAGATGGTAGTTCGTCATGTATGGACCGAAATGGACCAAACTTGTCTCCATTCGAGGTTCGGACAGTCAGAAAGAAGAAGTTCGTCTCCTAGTTGGTAGTTGGTCATGTTTGGACCGAAATGGACCAAACTTGTCTCCATTCGAGGTTTGGAGAGTAAGAAAGAAGAAGTTCGTCTCCTAGATGGTAGTTCGTCATGTTTGGACCGAAATGGACCAAACTTGTCGACATTCGAGGTTTGGAGAGTCAGAAAGAAGAAGTTCGTCCATGAGATGGTAGTTCGCCATGTTTGGACCGAAATGGACCAAACTTGTCTCAATTCGAGGTTTGGAGAGTCAGAAAGAAGAAGTTCGTCCCTGAGATGGTAGTTCGCCATGTTTGGACCGAAATGGACCAAACTTGTCTCCACTCGAGGTTTGGAGAGCCAGAAAGAAGAAGATCGTCTCCTAGATTGTAGTTCGTCATGTTTGGACCGAAATGGACCAAACTTGTCTCCATTCGAGGTTTGGAGAGTACGAAAGAAGAAGTTCGTCTCCTACATGGTAGTAAGTCTTGTTTGGACCGAAATGTTCCAAACTTGTCTCCATTCGAGGTTTGGAAGAGTCAGAAAGAAGAAGTTCGTGTCCTAGATGGTAGTTCTTCATGTTTGAACCGAAATGGAACAAACTTGTCTCCATTCGAGGTTTGGAGAGTCAGAGAGAAGAAGTTCGTCTCCTAGATGGTAGTTCGTCATGTTTGGACCGAAATGGACCAAACTTGTCTCCATTCGAGTTTTGGAGATTCAGAAAGAAGAAGTTCGTCTCCTAGATGGTAGTTCGTCATGTTTGGACTGAAATGGACCAAACTTGTCTCCATTCGAAGTTTGGAGAGTCAGAAAGAAGAAGTTCGTCTACTAGATGGTACTTGGTCATGTTTGGACCGAAATGGACCAAACTTGTCTCCATTCGAGGTTTGGAGAGTCAGAAGGAAGAAGTTTGTCTCCTAGATGGTAGTTCGTCATGTTTGGACCGAAATGGACCAAACTTGTCTCCATTCGAGGTTTGGAGAGTCAGAAACAAGAAGTTCGTCTCCTAGATGGTAGTTCGTAAGTTTGGAACGAAATGGACCAAACTTGTCTCCATTCGAGGTTTGGAAGAGTCAAAAAGAAGTTCGTCTCCTAGATGGTAGTTGGTCATGTTTGGACCGAAATGGACCAAACTTGTGTCCATTCGAGGTTTGGAGTGTCAGAAGGAAGAAGTTCGTCTCCTAGATGGTAGTTCGTAAGTTTGGACCGAAATGGACAAAACTTGTGTCCATTCGAGGTTTGGAGAGTCAGAAAGAAGAAGTTCGTCTCCTAGATTGTTGTTCGTCATGTTTGGACCGAAAAGGACCAAACTTGTCTCCATTCGAGGTTTGGAGAGTCAGAAAGAAGAAGTTCGTCTCCTAGATGGTAGTTGATCATGTTTGGACCGAAATGGACCAAAATGTCTCCATTCGAGGTTTGGAGAGTCAGAAGGAAGAAAATCGTCTTCTAGATGGTAGTTCGTCATGTTTGGACCGAAATGGACCAAACTTGTCTCCATTCGAGGTTTGGAGATTCAGAAGGAAGAAGTTCGTCTCCTAGATGGTAGTTCGTCATGTTTGGACCGAAATGGACCAAACTTGTCTCCATTCGAGGTTTGGAGAGCCAGAAAGAAGAAGTTAGTGTCCTAGATGGTATATCGTCATGTTTGGACCGAAATGGACCAAACTTGTCTCCATTCGAGGTTTGGAGAGTCAGAAAGAAGAAGTTCGTCTCCTAGATGGTAGTTCGTAAGTTTGGACCGAAATGGACCAAACTTGTCTCCATTCGAGGTTTGGAAGAGTCAGAAAGAAGTTCGTCTCCTAGATGGTAGTTGGTCATGTTTGGACCGAAATGGACCAAACTTGTGTCCATTCGAGGTTTGGAGTGTCAGAAGGAAGAAGTTCGTCTCCTAGATGGTAGTTCGTCATGTTTGGACCGAAATGGACCAAACTTGTCTCCATTCAAGGTTTGGAGAGGCAAAAAGAAGAAGTTCGTCTCCTAGATCGTAGTTCGTCATGTTTGGACCGAAATGGACCATACTTGTCTCCATTCGAGGTTTGGAGAGCTAGAAAGAAGAAGTTCGTCTCCTAGATGGTAGTTCGTCATGTTTGGACGGAAATGGACCAAACTTGTCGACATTCGTGGTTTGGAGAGTCAGAAGGAAGAAGTTCGTCTCCTAGATGGTAGTTCGTCATGTTTGGACCGAAATGGACCAAACTTGTCTCCATTCGAGGGTTGGAGAGTCAGAAAGAAGAAGTTCGTCTCCTAGATGGTAGTTGGTCATGTATAGACCGAAATGGACCAAACTTGTCTCCATTCGAGGTTTGGAGAGTCAGAAAGAAGAAGTTCGTCTCCTAGATGGTAGTTGGTCATGTTTGGACCGAAATGGACCAAACTTGTTTCCATTCGAGGTTTGGAGTGTCAGAAGGAAGAAGTTCGTCTCCTAGATGGTAGTTCGTCATGTTTGGACCGAAATGGACCAAACTTGTCGACATTCGAGGTTTGGAGAGTCAGAAAGAAGAAGTTTGTCTCCTAGATGGTAGTTCGTCATGTTTGGACCGAAATGGACCAAACTTGTCTCAATTCGAGGTTTGGAGAGTCAGAAAGAAGAAGTTCGTCCCTGAGATGGTAGTTCGCCATGTTTGGACCGAAATGGACTAAACTTGTCTCCATTCGAGGTTTGGAGAGCCAGAAAGAAGAAGTTCGTCTCCTAGATGGTAGTTCGTCATGTTTGTACCGAAATGGACCAAACTTGTCTCCATTCGAGGTTTGGAGAGTCAGAAAGAAGAAGTTCGTCTTCTAGATGGTTGGTCGTCTTGTTTGGACCGAAATGTTCCAAACTTGTCTCCATTCGAGGTTTGGAAGAGTCAGAAAGAAGAAGTTCGTCTCCTAGATGGTAGTTCGTCATGTTTGGACTGAAATGGACCAAACTTGTCTCCATTCGAGGTTTGGAGAGTCAGAAAGAAGTTGGTCTCCCAGATGGTAGTTCGTCATGTTTGGACCGAAATGGACCAAACTTGTCTCCATTCGAGGTTTGGAGAGTCAGAAAGAAGAAGTTCGTCTCCTAGATGGTAGTTCGTCATGTATGGACCGAAATGGACCAAACTTGTTTCCATTCGAGGTTTGGAGAGTCAGAAAGAAGAAGTTCGTCTCCTAGATTGTAGTTCGTCATGTTTGGACCGAAATGGACCAAACTTGTCTCCATTCAAAGTTTGGAGAGTCAGAAAGAAGAAGTTCGTCTCCTAGATGGTAGTTCGTCGTGTATGAACCGAAATGGACCAAACTTGTCTCCATTCGAGGTTCGGAGAGTCAGAAAAAAGAAGTTCGTCTCCTAGATGGTAGTTGGTCATGTTTGGACCGAAATGGACCAAACTTGTCTCCATTCGAGGTTTGGAGAGTAAGAAAGAAGAAGTTCGTCTCCTAGATTGTGGTTCATCATGTTTGGACCGAAATGGACCAAACTTGTCTCCATTCGAGGTTTGGATAGTCAGAAAGAAGAAGTTCGTCTCCTAGATCGTAGTTCGTCATGGTTGGACCGAAATGGACCAAACTTGTCTCCACTCGAGGTTTGGAGAGTCAGAAAGAAGAAGTTCGTCTCCTAGATGGTAGTTCGTCATGTTTGGACCGAAATGGACCAAACTTGTCTCCATTCGCGGTTTGGAGAGTCAGAAAGAAGAAGTTCGTCTCCTAGATCGTAGTTCGTCATGGTTGGACCGAAATGGACCAAACTTGTCTCCATTCGAGGTTTGGAGAGTCAGAAAGAAGAAGTTCGTCTCCTAGATGGTAGTTCGTCATGTTTGGACCGAAATGGACCAAACTTGTCTCCACTCGAGGTTTGGAGAGTCAGAAAGAAGAAGTTCGTCTCCTAGATGGTAGTTCGTCATGTTTGGACCGAAATGGACCAAACTTGTCTCCATTCGAGGTTTGGAGAGTCAGAAAGAAGAAGTTCGTCTCCTAGATGGTAGTTCGTCATGTATGGACCGAAATGGACCAAACTTGTCTCCATTCGAGGTTTGGAGAGTCAGAAAGAAGAAGTTCGTCTCCTAGATGGTAGTTGGTCATGTTTGGACCGAAATGGACCAAACTTGTATCCATTCGAGGTTTGGAGAGTCAGAAAGAAGAAGTTCGTCTCCTAGATGGTAGTTGGTCATGTTTGGACCGAAATGGACCAAACTTGTCTCCATTCGAGGTTTGGAGAATCAGAAAGAAGAAGTTCGTTTCCTAGATGGTAGTTGGTCATGTTTGGACCGAAATGGACCAAACTTGTCTCCATTCGAGGTTTGGAGAGTCAGAAAGAAGAAGTTCGTCTCCTAGATGGTAGTTCGTCATGTATGGACCGAAATGGACCAAACTTGTCTCCATTCGACGTTTGGAGAGCCAGAAAGAAGAAGTTCGTCTCCTAGACGGTAGTTCGTCATGTTTGGACCAAAATGGACCAAACATGTCTCCATTCGAGGTTTGGAGAGCCAGAAAGAAGAACTTCGTCTCCTAGATCGTAGTTCGTCATGGTTGGACCGAAATGGACCAAACTTGTCTCCATTCGAGGTTTGGAGAGTCAGAAAGAAGAAGTTCGTCTCCTAGATGGTAGTTGGTCATGTTTGGACCGAAATGGACCAAACTTGTCTCCATTCGAGGTTTGGAGACTCAGAAAGAAGAAGTTCGTCTCCTAGAGGGTAGTTCGTCATGTTTGGACCGAAATGGACCAAACTTGTCTCCATTCGAGGTTGGGAAGAGTCAGAAAGAAGAAGTTCGTCTCCTAGATGGTATTTCGTCATGTTTGGACCGAAATGGACCAAACTTGTCTCCATTCGAGGTTTGGAGAGCCAGAAAGAAGAAGTTCGTCTCCTAGATGGTAGTTCGTCATGTTTGGACGGAAATGGACCAAACTTGTCGACATTCGTGGTTTGGAGAGTCAGAAGGAAGAAGTTCGCCTCCTAGATGGTAGTTCGTATTGTTTGGACCGAAATGGACCAAACTTGTCTCCATTCGAGGGTTGGAGAGTCAGAAAGAAGAAGTTCGTCTCCTAGATGGTAGTTGGTCATGTTTGGACCGAAATGGACCAAACTTGTCTCCATTCGAGGTTTGGAGAGTCAGAAAGAAGAAGTTCGTCTCCTACATGGTAGTTCGTCATGTTTGTGCCGAAATGGACCAAACTTGTCTCCATTTGAGGTTTGGAGAGTCAGAAAGGAGAAGTTCGTCTCCTAGATGGTAGTTCGTCATGTTTCTACCGAAATGGACCAAACTTGTCTCCATTCGAGGTTTGGAGAGTCAGAAAGAAGAAGTTCATCTCCTAGATGGTAGTTGGTCATGTTTGGACCGAAATGGACCAAACTTGTCTCCATTCGAGGTTTGGAGAGTCAGATAGAAGAAGTTCGTCTCCTAGATGGTAGTTCGTCATGTTTGGACCGAAATGGACCAAACTTGTCTCCATTCGAAGTTTGGAGAGCCAGAAAGAAGAAGTTCGTCTCCTAGATGGTAGTTCGTCATGTTTGGACCGAAATGGACCAAACTTGTCTCCATTCGAGGTTTGGAGAGTCAGAAAGAAGAAGTTCGTCTCCTAGATGGTAGTTCGTCATGTTTGGACCGAAATGGACCAAACTTGTCTCCATTCGAGGTTTGGAGAGTCAGAAAGAAGAAGTTCGTCTCCTAGATGGTAGTTCGTCATGTTTGGACCGAAATGGACCAAACTTGTGTCCATTCGAGGTTTGGAGTGTCAGAAAGAAGAAGTTCGTCTCCTAGATGGTAGTTCGTCATGTTTGGACCGAAATGGACCAAACTTGTCTCCATTCGAGGTTTGGAAGAGTCAGAAAGAAGAAGTTCGTCTCCTAGATGGTAGTTCATCATGTTTGGACCGAAATGGACCAAACTTGTGTCCATTCGAGGTTTGGAGAGTCAGAAAGAAGAAGTTCGCCTCCTAGATGGTAGTTCATCATGTTTGGACCGAAATGGACCAAACTTGTCTCCATTCGAGGTTTGGAAGAGTCTGAAAGAAGAAGTTCGTCTCCTAGATGGTAGTTCGTCATGTTTGGACTGAAATGAACCAAACTTGTCTCCATTCGAGGTTTGGAGAGTCAGAAAGAAGAAGTTCGTCTCCTAGATGGTAGTTCGTCATGTTTGGACCGAAATGGACCAAACTTGTCTCCATTCGAAGTTTGGAGAGTCAGAAAGAAGAAGTTCGTCTCCTAGATGGTAGTTCGTAAGTTTGGACCGAAATGGACCAAACTTGTCTCCCTTCGAGGTTTGGAAGAGTTAGAAAGAAGTTCGTCTCCTAGATGGTAGTTGGTCATGTTTGGACCGAAATGGACCAAACTTGTCTCCATTCGAGGTTTGGAGAGTAAGAAAGAAGAAGTTCGTCTCCTAGATGGTAGTTCATCATGTTTGGACCGAAATGGACCAAACTTGTCTCCATTCGAGGTTTGGAGAGCCAGAAAGAAGAAGTTCGTGTCCTAGATGGTAGTTCGTCATGTTTGGACCGAAATGGACCAAACTTGTCTCCATTCGAGGTTTGGAGAGTCAGAAAGAAGAAGTTCGTCTCCTAGATGGTAGTTCGTCATGTTTGGACCGAAATGGACCAAACTTGTCTCCATTCGAAGTTTGGAGAGTCAGAAAGAAGAAGTTCGTCTCCTAGATGGTCGTTCGTCATGTATGGATCGAAATGGACCAAACTTGGCTCCATTCGAGGTTTGGACAGTCAGAAAGAAGAAGTTCGTCTCCTAGATGGTAGTTGGTCATGTTTTGACCGAAATGGACCAAACTTGTCGACATTCGAGGTTTGGAGAGTCAGAAAGAAGAAGTTCGTCCATGAGATGGTAGTTCGCCATGTTTGAACCGAATTGGACCAAACTTGTCTCAATTCGAGGTTTGGAGAGTCAGAAAGAAGAAGTTCGTCCCTGAGATGGTAGTTCGCCATGTTTGGACCGAAATGGACCAAACTTGTCTCCATTCGAGGTTTGGAGAGCCAGAAAGAAGAAGATCGTCTCCTAGATGGTAGTTCGTCATGTTTGGACCGAAATGGACCAAACTTGTCTCCATTCGAGGTTTGGAGAGTCAGAAAGAAGAAGTTCGTCTCCTAGATGGTAGTTCGTCATGTTTGGACCGAAATGGACCAAACTTGTCTCCATTCGAGGTTTGGAGTGTCAGAAAGAAGAAGTTCGTCTCCTAGATGGTAGTTCGTCATGCTTGGACCGAAATGGACCAAACTTGTCTCCATTCGAGGTTTGGAAGAGTCAGAAAGAAGAAGTTCGTCTCCTAGATGGTAGTTCATCATGTTTGGACCGAAATGGACCAAACTTGTGTCCATTCGAGGTTTGGAGAGTCAGAAAGAAGAAGTTCGCCTCCTAGATGGTAGTTCATCATGTTTGGACCGAAATGGACCAAACTTGTCTCCATTCGAGGTTTGGAAGAGTCTGAAAGAAGAAGTTCGTCTCCTAGATGGTAGTTCGTCATGTTTGGACTGAAATGAACCAAACTTGTCTCCATTCGAGGTTTGGAGAGTCAGAAAGAAGAAGTTCGTCTCCTAGATGGTAGTTCGTCATGTTTGGACCGAAATGGACCAAACTTGTCTCCATTCGAAGTTTGGAGAGTCAGAAAGAAGAAGTTCGTCTCCTAGATGGTAGTTCGTAAGTTTGGACCGAAATGGACCAAACTTGTCTCCCTTCGAGGTTTGGAAGAGTTAGAAAGAAGTTCGTCTCCTAGATGGTAGTTGGTCATGTTTGGACCGAAATGGACCAAACTTGTCTCCATACGAGGTTTGGAGAGTAAGAAAGAAGAAGTTCGTCTCCTAGATGGTAGTTCATCATGTTTGGACCGAAATGGACCAAACTTGTCTCCATTCGAGGTTTGGAGAGCCAGAAAGAAGAAGTTCGTGTCCTAGATGGTAGTTCGTCATGTTTGGACCGAAATGGACCAAACTTGTCTCCATTCGAGGTTTGGAGAGTCAGAAAGAAGAAGTTCGTCTCCTAGATGGTAGTTCGTCATGTTTGGACCGAAATGGACCAAACTTGTCTCCATTCGAAGTTTGGAGAGTCAGAAAGAAGAAGTTCGTCTCCTAGATGGTAGTTCGTCATGTATGGATCGAAATGGACCAAACTTGTCTCCATTCGAGGTTTGGACAGTCAGAAAGAAGAAGTTCGTCTCCTAGATGGTAGTTGGTCATGTTTTGACCGAAATGGACCAAACTTGTCGACATTCGAGGTTTGGAGAGTCAGAAAGAAGAAGTTCGTCCATGAGATGGTAGTTCGCCATGTTTGAACCGAAATGGACCAAACTTGTCTCAATTCGAGGTTTGGAGAGTCAGAAAGAAGAAGTTCGTCCCTGAGATGGTAGTTCGCCATGTTTGGACCGAAATGGACCAAACTTGTCTCCATTCGAGGTTTGGAGAGCCAGAAAGAAGAAGATCGTCTCCTAGATGGTAGTTCGTCATGTTTGGACCGAAATGGACCAAACTTGTCTCCATTCGAGGTTTGGAGAGTATGAAAGAAGAAGTTCGTCTCCTACATGGTAGTTCGCCTTGTTTGGACCGAAATGTTCCAAACTTGTCTCCATTCGAGGTTTGGAAGAGTCAGAAAGAAGAAGTTCGTGTCCTAGATGGTAGTTCGTCATGTTTGGACCGAAATGGACCAAACTTGTCTCCATTCGAGGTTTGGAGAGTCAGAAAGAAGAAGTTCGTCTCCTATATGGTAGTTCGTCATGTTTGGACCGAAATGGACCAAACTTGTCTCCATTCGAAGTTTGGAGAGTCAGAAAGAAGAAGTTCGTCTCCTAGATGGTAGTTCGTCATGTATGGATCGAAATGGACCAAACTTGTCTCCATTCGAGGTTTGGACAGCCAGAAAGAAGAAGTTCGTGTCCTAGATGGTAGTTCGTCATGTTTGGACCGAAATGGACCAAACTTGTCGACATTCGAGGTTTGGAGAGTCAGAAAGAAGAAGTTCGTCCATTAGATGGTAGTTCGCCATGTTTGGACCGAAATGGACCAAACTTGTCTCAATTCGAGGTTTGGAGAGTCAGAAAGAAGAAGTTCGTCCCTGAGATGGTAGTTCGCCATGTTTGGACCGAAATGGACCAAACTTGTCTCCATTCGAGGTTTGGAAAGCCAGAAAGAAGAAGATCGTCTCCTAGATGGTAGTTCGTCATGTTTGGACCGAAATGGACCAAACTTGTCTCCATTCGAGGTTTGGAGAGTATGAAAGAAGAAGTTCGTCTCCTACATGGTAGTTCGTCTTGTTTGGACCGAAATGTACCAAACTTGTCTCCATTCGAGGTTTGGAAGAGTCAGAAAGAAGAAGTTTGTGTCCTAGATGGTAGTTCGTCATGTTTGGACCGAAATGGACCAAACTTGTCTCCATTCGAGGTTTGGAGAGTCAGAAAGAAGAAGTTCGTCTCCTATATGGTAGTTCGTCATGTTTGGACCGAAATGGACCAAACTTGTCTCCATTCGAAGTTTGGAGAGTCAGAAAGAAGAAGTTCGTCTCCTAGATGGTAGTTCGTCATGTATGGAGCGAAATGGACCAAACTTGTCGCCATTCGAGGTTTGGACAGTCAGAAAGAAGAAGTTCGTCTCCTAGATGGTAGTTGGTCATGTTTGGACCGAAATGGACCAAACTTGTCTCCATTCGAGGTTTGGAGAGTAAGAAAGAAGAAGTTCGTCTCCTAGATGGTAGTTCGTCATGTTTGGACCGAAATGGACCAAACTTGTCGACATTCGAGGTTTGGAGAGTCAGAAAGAGAAGTTCGTCCATGAGATGGTAGTTCGCCATGTTTGGACCGAAATGTACCAAACTTGTCTCAATTCGAGGTTTGGAGGGTCAGAAAGAAGAAGTTCGTCCCTGAGATGGTAGTTCGCCATGTTTGGACCGAAATGGACCAAACTTGTCTCCATTCGAGGATTGGAGAGCCAGAAAGAAGAAGATCGTCTCCTAGATGGTAGTTAGTCATGTTTGGACCGAAATGGACATAACTTGTCTCCATTCGAGGTTTGGAGAGTACGAAAGAAGAAGTTCGTCTCCTACATGGTAGTTCGTCTTGTTTGGACCGAAATGTTCCAAACTTGTCTCCATTCGAGGTTTGGAAGAGTCAGAAAGAAGAAGTTCGTCTCCTAGATGGTAATTCGTCATGTTTGGACCGAAATGGAACAAACTTGTCTCCATTCGAGGTTTGGAGAGTCAGAAAGAAGAAGTTCGTCTCCTAGATGGTAGTTCGTCATGTTTGGACCGAAATGGACCAAACTTGTCTCCATTCGAGGTTTGGACAGCCAGAAAGCAGAAGTTCGTGTCCTAGATGGTAGTTCGTCATGTTTGGACCGAAATGGACCAAACTTGTCTCCATTCGAGGTTTGGAGATTCAGAAAGAAGAAGTTCGTCTCCTAGATGGTAGTTCGTCATGTTTGGACTGAAATGGACCAAACTTGTCTCCATTCGAAGTTTGGAGAGTCAGAAAGAAGAAGTTCGTCTCCTAGATGGTACTTGGTCATGTTTGGACCGAAATGGACCAAACTTGTCTCCATTCGAGGTTTGGAGAGTCAGAAGGAAGAAGTTCGTCTCCTAGATGGTAGTTCGTCATGTTTGGACCGAAATGGACCAAACTTGTCTCCATTCGAGGTTTGGAGAGCCAGAAAGAAGAAGTTCGTGTCCTAGATGGTAGTTCGTCATGTTTGGACCGAAATGGACCAAACTTGTCTCCATTCGAGGTTTGGAGAGTCAGAAACAAGAAGTTCGTCTCCTAGATGGTAGTTCGTAAGTTTGGATCGAAATGGACCAAACTTGTCTCCATTCGAGGTTTGGAAGAGTCAAAAAGAAGTTCGTCTCCTAGATGGTAGTTGGTCATGTTTGGACCGAAATGGACCAAACCTGTGTCCATTCGAGGTTTGGAGTGTCAGAAGGAAGAAGTTCGTCACCTAGATGGTAGTTCGTAAGTTTGGACCGAAATGGACAAAACTTGTGTCCATTCAGGGTTTGGAGATTCAGAAAGAAGAAGTTCATCTACTAGATTGTAGTTCGTCATGTTTGGACCGAAATGGACCAAACTTGTCTCCATTCGAGGTTTGGAGAGTCAGAAAGAAGAAGTTCGTGTCCTAGATGGTAGTTCGTCATGTATGGACCGAAATGGACCAAACTTGTCTCCATTCGAGGTTTGGACAGTCAGAAAGAAGAAGTTCGTCTCCTAGATGGTAGTTGGTCATGTTTGGACCGAAATGGACCAAACTTGTCTCCATTCGAGGTTTGGAGAGTAAGAAAGAAGAAGTTCGTCTCCTAGATGGTAGTTCGTCATGTTTGGACCGAAATGGACCAAACTTGTCGACATTCGAGGTTTGGAGAGTCAGAAAGAAGAAGTTCGTCCATGAGATGGTAGTTCGCCATGTTTGGACCGAAATGGACCAAACTTGTCTCAATTCGAGGTTTGGAGAGTCAGAAAGAAGAAGTTCGTCCCTGAGTTGGTAGTTCGCCATGTTTGGACCGAAATGGACCAAACTTGTCTCCATTCGTGGTTTGGAGAGCCAGAAAGAAGAAGATCGTCTCCTAGATGGTAGTTCGTCATGTTTGGACCGAAATGGACCAAACTTGTCTCCATTCGAGGTTTGGAGAGTACGAAAGAAGAAGTTCGTCTCCTACATGGTAGTTCGTCTTGTTTGGACCGAAATGTTCCAAACTTGTCTCCATTCGAGGTTTGGAAGAGTCAGAAAGAAGAAGTTCGTGTCCTAGATGGTAGTTCGTCATGTTTGGACCGAAATGGACCAAACTTGTCTCCATTCGAGGTTTGGAGAGTCAGAAAGAAGAAGTTCGTCTCCTAGATGGTAGTTCGTCATGTTTGGACCGAAATGGACCAAACTTGTCTCCATTCGAAGTTTGGAGAGTCAGAAAGAAGAAGTTCGTCTCCTAGATGGTAGTTCGTCATGTATGGACCGAAATGGACCAAACTTGTCTCCATTCGAGGCTTTGCACAGTCAGAAAGAAGAAGTTCGTCTCCTAGATGGTAGTTGGTCATGTTTGGACCGAAATGGACCAAACTTGTATCCATTCGAGGTTTGGAGAGTAAGAAAGAAGAAGTTCGTCTCCTAGATGGTAGTTCGTCATGTTTGGACCGAAATGGACCAAACATGTCGACATTCGAGGTTTGGAGAGTCAGAAAGAAGAAGTTCGTCCATGAGATGGTAGTTCGCCATGTTTGGACCGAAATGGACCAAACTTGTCTCAATTCGAGGTTTGGAGAGTCAGAAAGAAGAAGTTCGTCCCTGAGATGGTAGTTCGCCATGTTTGGACCGAAATGGACCAAACTTGTCTCCATTCGAGGTTTGGAGAGCCAGAAAGAAGAAGATCGTCTCCTAAATGGTAGTTTGTCATGTTTGGACCGAAATGGACCAAACTTGTCTCCATTCGAGGTTTGGAGAGTACGAAAGAAGAAGTTCGTCTCCTACATGGTAGTTCGTCTTGTTTGGACCGAAATGTTCCAAACTTGTCTCCATTCGAGGTTTGGAAGAGTCAGAAAGAAGAAGTTCGTCTCCTAGATGGTAATTCGTCATGTTTGGACCGAAATGGACCAAAGTTGTGTCCATTCGAGGTTTGGAGAGTCAGAAAGAAGAAGTTCGTCTCCTAGATGGTAGTTCGTCATGTTTGGACCGAAATGGACCAAACTTGTGTCCATTCGAGGTTTGGAGAGTCAGAAAGAAGAAGTTCGTCTCCTAGATGGTAGTTCGTCATGTTTGGACCGAAATGGACCAAACTTGTCGACATTCGAGGTTTGGAGAGTCAGAAAGAAGAAGTTCGTCCATGAGATGGTAGTTCGCCATGTTTGGACCGAAATGGACCAAACTTGTCTCAATTCGAGGTTTGGAGAGTCAGAAAGAAGAAGTTCGTCCCTGAGATGGTAGTTCGCCATGTTTGGACCGAAATGGACCAAACTTGTCTCCATTCGAGGTTTGGAGAGCCAGAAAGAAGAAGATCGTCTCCTAAATGGTAGTTCGTCATGTTTGAACCGAAATGGACCAAACTTGTCTCCATTCGAGGTTTGGAGAGCCAGAAAGAAGAAGTCCGTCTCCTAGATGGTAGTTCGTCATGTTTGGACCGAAATGGACCAAACTTGTCTCCATTTGAAGTTTGGAGATGCAGAAAGAAGAAGTTCGTCTCCTAGATGGTAGTTCGTCATGTTTGGACCGAAATGGACCAAACTTGTCTCAATTCGAGGCTTGGAAGAGTCAGAAAGAAGAAGTTCATCTCGGGATGGTAGTTCGTCATGTTTGGACCGAAATGGACCAAACTTGTCTCCATTCGAGGTTTGGAGAGTCAGAAAGAAGAAGTTCGTCTCCTAGATGGTAGTTCGTCACGTTTGGACCGAAATGGACTAAACTTGTCTCCATTTGAAGTTTGGAGATCCAGAAAGAAGAAGTTCGTCTCCTAGATGGTAGTTCGTCATGTTTGGACCGAAATGGACCAAACTTGTCTCCATTCGGGGTTTGGAAGAGTCAGAAAGAAGAAGTTGGTCTCCTAGATGGTAGTTCGTCATGTTTGGACCGAAATGGACCAAACTTGTCTCCATTCGAAGTTAGGAGAGTCAGAAAGAAGAAGATCGTCTCCTAGATGGTAGTTCATCATGTTTGGACCGAAATGGACCAACTTGTCTCCATTCGAGGTTTGGAGAGTCAGAATGAAGAAGTTCGTCTCCTAGATGGTAGTTGGTCATGTTTGGACCGAAATGGACCAAACTTGTCTCCATTCGAGGTTTGGAGAGTCAGAAAGAAGAAGTTCGTATCCTAGATGGTAGTTCGTTATGTTTGGACTGAAATGGACCAAACTTGTCTCCATTCGAGGTTTGGAGAGTCAGAAAGAAGAAGTTCGTCTCCTAGATGGTAGTTCGTCATGTTTGAACCGAAATGGACCAAACTTGTCTCCATTCGAGGTTTGGAGAGCCAGAAAGAAGAAGTCCGTCTCCTAGATGGTAGTTCGTCATGTTTGGACCGAAATGGACCAAACTTGTCTCCATTTGAAGTTTGGAGATGCAGAAAGAAGAAGTTCGTCTCCTAGATGGTAGTTCGTCATGTTTGGACCGAAATGGACCAAACTTGTCTCCATTCGGGGTTTGGAAGAGTAAGAAAGAAGAAGTTCGTCTCCTAGATGGTAGTTCGTCATGTTTGGACCGAAATGGACCAAACTTGTCTCCATTCGAGGTTTGGAGACTCAGAAAGAAGAAGTTCGTCTCCTAGATGGTAGTTCGTCATGTTTGGACCGAAATGTACCAAACTTGTCTCCATTCGAGGTTTGGAAAGCCAGAAAGAAGAAGTTCGTCTCCGAGATCGTAGTTCGTCATGGTTGGACCGAAATTGACCAAACTTGTCTCCATTCGAGGTTTGGAGAGTCAGAAAAAAGAAGTTCGTCTCCTAGATGGTAGTTCGTCATGTTTGGACCGAAATGGACCAAACTTGTATCCATTCGAGGTTTGGAGACTCAGAAAGAAGAAGTTCGTCTCCTAGATGGTAGTTCGTCATGTTTGGACCGAAATGGACAAAACTTGTCTCAATTCGAGGTTTGGAAGAGTCAGAAAGAAGAAGTTCATCTCCTAGATGGTAGTTCGTCATGTTTGGACCGAAATGGACCAAACTTGTCTCCATTCGAGGTTTGGAGACTCAGAAAGAAGAAGTTCGTCTCCTAGATGGTAGTTCGTCATGTTTGGACCGAAATGGACCAAACTTGTCTCCATTCGGGGTTTGGAAGAGTCAGAAAGAAGAAGTTCGTCTCCTAGATGGTAGTTCGTCATGTTTGGACCGAAATGGACCAAACTTGTCTCCATTCGAAGTTAGGAGAGTCAGAAAGACGAAGTTCGTCTCCTAGATGGTAGTTCATCATGTTTGGACCGAAATGGACCACACTTGTCTCCATTCGAAGTTTGGAGAGCCAGGAAGAAGAAGTTCGTCTCCTAGATGGTAGTTCGTCATGTTTGGACCGAAATGGACTAAACTTGTCTCCATTCGAGGCTTGGAGACTCAGAAAGAAGAAGTTCGTCTCCTAGATGGTAGTTCGTCATGTTTGGACCGAAATGGACCAAACTTGTCTCCATTCGGGGTTTGGAAGAGTCAGAAAGAAGAAGTTCGTCTCCTAGATGGTAGTTCGTCATGTTTGAACCGAAATGGACCAAACTTGTCTCCATTCGAGGTTCGAAGAGTCAGAAAGAAGAAGTTCGTCTCCTAGATGGTAGTTCATCATGTTTGGACCGAAATGGACCACACTTGTCTCCATTCGAAGTTTGGAGAGCCAGAAAGAAGAACTTCGTCTCCTAGATGGTAGTTCGTCATGTTTGGACCGAAATGGACCAACTTGTCTCCATTCGAGGTTTGGAGAGTCAGAAAGAAGAAGTTCGTCTCCTAGATGGTAGTTGGTCATGTTTGGACCGAAATGGACCATACTTGTCTCCATTCGAGGTTTGGAGAGTCAGAAAGAAGAAGTTCGTCTCCTAGATGGTAGTTCGTCATGTTTGGACTGAAATGGACCAAACTTGTCTCCATTCGAGGTTTGGAGAGTCAGAAAGAAGAAGTTCGTCTCCTAGATGGTAGTTCATCATGTTTGGACCGAAATGGACCAAACTTGTCTCCATTCGAGGTTTGGAGAGTTAGAAAGAAGAAGTTCGTCTCCTACATGGTAGTTCGTCATGTTTGGATCGAAATGGACCAAACTTGTCTCAATTCGAGGTTTGGAAGAGTCAGAAAGAAGAAGTTCATCTCCTAGATTGTAGTTCGTCATGTTTGGACCGAAATGGACCAAACTTGTCTCCATTCGAGGTTTGGAGAGCCAGAAAGAAGAAGTCCGTCTCCTAGATGGTAGTTCGTCATGTTTGGACCGAAATGGAACAAACTTGTCTCCATTCGAGGTTTGGAGTGTCAGAAAGAAGAAGTTCGTCTCCTAGATGGTAGTTCGTCATGTTTGGACCGAAATGGACCAAACTTGTCTCCATTCGAGGTTTGGAGAGTCAGAAAGAAGAAGTTCGTCTCCTAGATGGTAGTTCGTCATGTTTGGACCGAAATGGACCAAACTTGTCTCCATTTGAAGTTTGGAGATCCAGAAAGAAGAAGTTCGACTCCTAGATGGTAGTTCGTCATGTTTGGACCGAAATGGACCAAACTTGTCTCCATTCGGGGTTTGGAAGAGTCAGAAAGAAGAAGTTCGACTCCTAGATGGTAGTTCGTCATGTTTGGACCGAAATGGATCAAACTTGTCTCCATTCGAAGTTAGGAGAGTCAGAAAGAAGAAGTTCGACTCCTAGATTGTAGTTCATCATGTTTGGACCGAAATGGACCACACTTGTCTCCATTCGAAGTTTGGAGAGCCAGGAAGAAGAAGTTCGTCTCCTAGATGGTAGTTCGTCATGTTTGGACCGAAATGGACCAACTTGTCTCCATTCGAGGTTTGGAGAGTCAGAAAGAAGAAGTTCGTATCCTAGATGGTAGTTGGTCATGTTTGGACCGAAATGGACCAAACTTGTCTCCATTCGAGGTTTGGAGAGTCAGAAAGAAGAAGTTCATCTCCTAGATGGTAGTTCGTCATGTTTGGACCGAAATGGACCAAACTTGTATCCATTAGAGGTTTGGAGAGTCAGAAAGAAGAAGTTCGTCTCCTAGATGGTAGTTCGTCATGTTTGGACCGAAATGGACCAAACTTGTCGCCATTCGAGGTTTGGAGAGTCAGAAAGAAGAAGTTCGTCCCGGAGATGGTAGTTCGCCATGTTTGGACCGAAGTCGACCAAACTTGTCTCAATTCGAAGTTTGGGGAGCCAGAAAGAAGAAGCTCGTCTCCTAAATGGTAGTTCGTCATGTTTTGACCGAAATGGACCAAACTTGTCTACATTCGAGGTTGGGAGAGTCAGAAAGAAGAAGTTCGTCCCTGAGATGGTAGTTCGTCATGTTTAGACCGAAATGGACCAACTTGCCTCCATTCAAGGTTAGGAGAGCCAGAAAGAAGAAGTTCGTCTCCTAGATGGTAGTTCGTCATGTTTGGACCGAAATGGACCAAACTTGTCTCCATTCGAGGTTTGGAGAGTCAGAAAGAAGAAGTTCGTCTCCTAGATGGTAGTTCGACATGTTTGGACCGAAATGGTCCAAACTTGTCTCCATTTGAAGTTTGGAGAGCCAGAAAGAAGAAGTTCGTCTCCTAGATGGTAGTTCGTAATGTTTGGACAGAAATGGACCAAACTTGTCTCCATTCGAGGTTTGGAAGAGTCAGAAAGAAGAAGTTTGTCTCCTAGATGGCAGTTCGTAAGTTTGGACCGAAATGGACCAAACTTGTCTCCATTCGAGCTTTGGAAGAGTCAGAAAGAAGTTCGTCTCTTAGATGGTCGTTGGTCATGTTTGGACCGAAATGGACCAAACTTGTGTCCATTCGAGGTTTGGAGTGTCAGAAGGAAGAAGTTCGTCTCCTAGATGGTAGTTCGTCATGTTTGGACCGAAATGGACCAAACTCGTCGACATTCGAGGTTTGGAGAGTCAGAAAGAAGAAGTTCGTCTCCTAGATGGTAGTTCGTCAGGTTTGGACCGAAATGGACCAAACTTGTCTCAATTCGAGGTTTGGAGAGTCAGAAAGAAGAAGTTCGTCCCTGAGATGGTAGTTCGCCATGTTTGGACCGAAATGGACCAAACTTGTCTCCATTCGAGGTTTGGAGAGCCAGAAAGAAGAAGTTCGTCTCCTAGATGGTAGTTCGTCATGTTTGGACCGAAATGGACCAAACTTGTCTCCATTCGAGGTTTGGAGAGTACGAAAGAAGAAGTTCGTCTCCTAAATGGTAGTTCGTCATGTTTGGATCGAAATGGACCAAACTTGTCTCAATTCGAGGTTTGGAAGAGTCAGAAACAAGAAGTTCATCTCGTAGATGGTAGTTCGTCATGTTTGGACCGAAATGGACCAAACTTGTCTCCATTCGAGGTTTGGAGAGCCAGAAAGAAGAAGTCAGTCTACTAGATGTTAGGTCGTAATGTTTGGACCGAAATGGACCAAACTTGTCTCCATTCGAGGTTTGGAGTGTCAGAATGAAGAAGTTCGTCTCCTAGATGGTAGTTCGTCATGTTTGGACCGAAATGGACCAAACTTGTCTCCATTTGAAGATTGGAGATCCAGAAAGAAGAAGTTCGTCTCCTAGATGGTAGTTCGTCATGTTTGGACCGAAATGGACCAAACTTGTCTCCATTCGGGGTTTGGAAGAGTCAGAAAGAAGAAGTTCGTCTCCTAGATGGTAGTTCGTCTTGTTTGGACCGAAATGGACCAAACTTGTCTCCATTCGAAGTTAGGAGAGTCAGAAAGACGAAGTTCGTCTCCTAGATGGTAGTTCATCATGTTTGGACCGAAATGGACCACACTTGTCTCCATTCGAAGTTTGGAGAGCCAGGAAGAAGAAGTTCGTCTCCTAGATGGTAGTTCGTCATGTTTGGACCGAAATGGACCAAACTTGTCTCCATTCGAGGCTTGGAGACTCAGAAAGAAGAAGTTCGTCTCCTAGATGGTAGTTCGTCATGTTTGGACCGAAATGGACCAAACTTGTCTCCATTCGAGGTTTGGAGAGCCAGAAAGAAGAAGTCCGTCTCCTAGATCGTAGTTCGTCATGGTTGGACCGAAATGGACCAAACTTGTCTCCATTCGAGGTTTGGAGAGTCAGGAAGAAGAAGTTCGTCTCCTAAATGGTAGTTCGTCATGTTTGGATCGAAATGGACCAAACTTGTCTCAATTCGAGGTTTGGAAGAGTCAGAAACAAGAAGTTCATCTCGTAGATGGTAGTTCGTCATGTTTGGACCGAAATGGACCAAACTTGTCTCCATTCGAGGTTTGGAGAGCCAGAAAGAAGAAGTCAGTCTACTAGATGTTAGGTCGTAATGTTTGGACCGAAATGGACCAAACTTGTCTCCATTCGAGGTTTGGAGTGTCAGAATGAAGAAGTTCGTCTCCTAGATGGTAGTTCGTCATGTTTGGACCGAAATGGACCAAACTTGTCTCCATTTGAAGATTGGAGATCCAGAAAGAAGAAGTTCGTCTCCTAGATGGTAGTTCGTCATGTTTGGACCGAAATGGACCAAACTTGTCTCCATTCGGGGTTTGGAAGAGTCAGAAAGAAGAAGTTCGTCTCCTAGATGGTAGTTCGTCTTGTTTGGACCGAAATGGACCAAACTTGTCTCCATTCGAAGTTAGGAGAGTCAGAAAGACGAAGTTCGTCTCCTAGATGGTAGTTCATCATGTTTGGACCGAAATGGACCACACTTGTCTCCATTCGAAGTTTGGAGAGCCAGGAAGAAGAAGTTCGTCTCCTAGATGGTAGTTCGTCATGTTTGGACCGAAATGGACCAAACTTGTCTCCATTCGAGGCTTGGAGACTCAGAAAGAAGAAGTTCGTCTCCTAGATGGTAGTTCGTCATGTTTGGACCGAAATGGACCAAACTTGTCTCCATTCGAGGTTTGGAGAGCCAGAAAGAAGAAGTCCGTCTCCTAGATCGTAGTTCGTCATGGTTGGACCGAAATGGACCAAACTTGTCTCCATTCGAGGTTTGGAGAGTCAGGAAGAAGAAGTTCGTCTCCTAAATGGTAGTTCGTCATGTTTGGATCGAAATGGACCAAACTTGTCTCAATTCGAGGTTTGGAAGAGTCAGAAACAAGAAGTTCATCTCGTAGATGGTAGTTCGTCATGTTTGGACCGAAATGGACCAAACTTGTCTCCATTCGAGGTTTGGAGAGCCAGAAAGAAGAAGTCAGTCTACTAGATGTTAGGTCGTAATGTTTGGACCGAAATGGACCAAACTTGTCTCCATTCGAGGTTTGGAGTGTCAGAATGAAGAAGTTCGTCTCCTAGATGGTAGTTCGTCATGTTTGGACCGAAATGGACCAAACTTGTCTCCATTTGAAGATTGGAGATCCAGAAAGAAGAAGTTCGTCTCCTAGATGGTAGTTCGTCATGTTTGGACCGAAATGGACCAAACTTGTCTCCATTCGGGGTTTGGAAGAGTCAGAAAGAAGAAGTTCGTCTCCTAGATGGTAGTTCGTCTTGTTTGGACCGAAATGGACCAAACTTGTCTCCATTCGAAGTTAGGAGAGTCAGAAAGACGAAGTTCGTCTCCTAGATGGTAGTTCATCATGTTTGGACCGAAATGGACCACACTTGTCTCCATTCGAAGTTTGGAGAGCCAGGAAGAAGAAGTTCGTCTCCTAGATGGTAGTTCGTCATGTTTGGACCGAAATGGACCAAACTTGTCTCCATTCGAGGCTTGGAGACTCAGAAAGAAGAAGTTCGTCTCCTAGATGGTAGTTCGTCATGTTTGGACCGAAATGGACCAAACTTGTCTCCATTCGAGGTTTGGAGAGCCAGAAAGAAGAAGTCCGTCTCCTAGATCGTAGTTCGTCATGGTTGGACCGAAATGGACCAAACTTGTCTCCATTCGAGGTTTGGAGAGTCAGGAAGAAGAAGTTCGTCTCCTAGATGGTAGTTCGTCATGTTTGGACCGAAATGGACCAAACTTGTCTCCATTCGAGGCTTGGAGACTCAGAAAGAAGAAGTTCGTCTCCTAGATGGTAGTTCGTCATGTTTGGACCGAAATGGACCAAACTTGTCTCCATTCGAGGTTTGGAGAGCCAGAAAGAAGAAGTCCGTCTCCTAGATCGTAGTTCGTCATGGTTGGACCGAAATGGACCAAACTTGTCTCCATTCGAGGTTTGGAAGAGTCAGAAAGAAGAAGTTTGTCTCCTAGATGGTAGTTCGTAAGTTTGGACCGAAATGGACCAAACTTGTCTCCATTCGAGCTTTGGAAGAGTCAGAAAGAAGTTCGTCTCTTAGATGGTCGTTGGTCATGTTTGGACCGAAATGGACCAAACTTGTGTCCATTCGAGGTTTGGAGTGTCAGAAGGAAGAAGTTCGTCTCCTAGATGGTAGTTCGTCATGTTTGGACCGAAATGGACCAAACTTGTTGACATTCGAGGTTTGGAGAGTCAGAAAGAAGAAGTTCGTCTCCTAGATGGTAGTTCGTCATGTTTGGACCGAAATGGACCAAACTTGTCTCAATTCGAGGTTTGGAGAGTCAGAAAGAAGAAGTTCGTCCCTGAGATGGTAGTTCGCCATGTTTGGACCGAAATGGACCAAACTTGTCTCCATTCGAGGTTTGGAGAGCCAGAAAGAAGAAGTTCGTCTCCTAGATGGTAGTTCGTCATGTTTGGATCGAAATGGACCAAACTTGTCTCAATTCGAGGTTTGGAAGAGTCAGAAACAAGAAGTTCATCTCGTAGATGGTAGTTCGTCATGTTTAGACCGAAATGGACCAAACTTGTCTCCATTCGAGGTTTGGAGAGCCAGAAAGAAGAAGTCAGTCTCCTAGATGTTAGTTCGTAATGTTTGGACCGAAATGGACCAAACTTGTCTCCATTCGAGGTTTGGAGTGTCAGAAATAAGAAGTTCGTCTCCTAGATGGTAGTTCGTCATGTTTGGACCGAAATGGACAAAACTTGTCTCAATTCGAGGCTTGGAAGAGTCAGAAAGAAGAAGTTCCTCTCCTACATGGTAGTTCGTCATGTTTGGATCGAAATGGACCAAACTTGTCTCAATTCGAGGTTTGGAAGAGTCAGAAAGAAGAAGTTCATCTCCTAGATGGTAGTTCGTCATGTTTGGACCGAAATGGACCAAACTTGTCTCCATTCGAGGTTTGGAGAGCCAGAAAGAAGAAGTCCGTCTCCTAGATGGTAGTTCGTCATGTTTGGACCGAAATGGACCAAACTTGTCTCCATTCGAGGTTTGGAGTGTCAGAAAGAAGAAGTTCGTGTCCTAGATGGTAGTTCGTCATGTTTGGACCGAAATGGACCAAACTTGTCTCAATTCGAGGCTTGGAAGAGTCAGAAAGAAGAAGTTCATCTCGGGATGGTAGTTCGTCATGTTTGGACCGAAATGGACCAAACTTGTCTCCATTCGAGGTTTGGAGAGTCAGAAAGAAGAAGTTCGTCTCCTAGATGGTAGTTCGTCATGTTTGGACCGAAATGGACTAAACTTGTCTCCATTTGAAGTTTGGAGATCCAGAAAGAAGAAGTTCGTCTCCTAGATGGTAGTTCGTCATGTTTGGACCGAAATGGACCAAACTTGTCTCCATTCGGGGTTTGGAAGAGTCAGAAAGAAGAAGTTGGTCTCCTAGATGGTAGTTCGTCATGTTTGGACCGAAATGGACCAAACTTGTCTCCATTCGAAGTTAGGAGAGTCAGAAAGAAGAAGATCGTCTCCTAGATGGTAGTTCATCATGTTTGGACCGAAATGGACCAACTTGTCTCCATTCGAGGTTTGGAGAGTCAGAATGAAGAAGTTCGTCTCCTAGATGGTAGTTGGTCATGTTTGGACCGAAATGGACCAAACTTGTCTCCATTCGAGGTTTGGAGAGTCAGAAAGAAGAAGTTCGTATCCTAGATGGTAGTTCGTTATGTTTGGACTGAAATGGACCAAACTTGTCTCCATTCGAGGTTTGGAGAGTCAGAAAGAAGAAGTTCGTCTCCTAGATGGTAGTTCGTCATGTTTGAACCGAAATGGACCAAACTTGTCTCCATTCGAGGTTTGGAGAGCCAGAAAGAAGAAGTCCGTCTCCTAGATGGTAGTTCGTCATGTTTGGACCGAAATGGACCAAACTTGTCTCCATTTGAAGTTTGGAGATGCAGAAAGAAGAAGTTCGTCTCCTAGATGGTAGTTCGTCATGTTTGGACCGAAATGGACCAAACTTGTCTCAATTCGAGGCTTGGAAGAGTCAGAAAGAAGAAGTTCATCTCGGGATGGTAGTTCGTCATGTTTGGACCGAAATGGACCAAACTTGTCTCCATTCGAGGTTTGGAGAGTCAGAAAGAAGAAGTTCGTCTCCTAGATGGTAGTTCGTCATGTTTGGACCGAAATGGACTAAACTTGTCTCCATTTGAAGTTTGGAGATCCAGAAAGAAGAAGCTCGTCTCCTAGATGGTAGTTCGTCATGTTTGGACCGAAATGGACCAAACTTGTCTCCATTCGGGGTTTGGAAGAGTCAGAAAGAAGAAGTTGGTCTCCTAGATGGTAGTTCGTCATGTTTGGACCGAAATGGACCAAACTTGTCTCCATTCGAAGTTAGGAGAGTCAGAAAGAAGAAGATCGTCTCCTAGATGGTAGTTCATCATGTTTGGACCGAAATGGACCAACTTGTCTCCATTCGAGGTTTGGAGAGTCAGAATGAAGAAGTTCGTCTCCTAGATGGTAGTTGGTCATGTTTGGACCGAAATGGACCAAACTTGTCTCCATTCGAGGTTTGGAGAGTCAGAAAGAAGAAGTTCGTATCCTAGATGGTAGTTCGTTATGTTTGGACTGAAATGGACCAAACTTGTCTCCATTCGAGGTTTGGAGAGTCAGAAAGAAGAAGTTCGTCTCCTAGATGGTAGTTCGTCATGTTTGAACCGAAATGGACCAAACTTGTCTCCATTCGAGGTTTGGAGAGCCAGAAAGAAGAAGTCCGTCTCCTAGATGGTAGTTCGTCATGTTTGGACCGAAATGGACCAAACTTGTCTCCATTTGAAGTTTGGAGATGCAGAAAGAAGAAGTTCGTCTCCTAGATGGTAGTTCGTCATGTTTGGACCGAAATGGACCAAACTTGTCTCCATTCGGGGTTTGGAAGAGTAAGAAAGAAGAAGTTCGTCTCCTAGATGGTAGTTCGTCATGTTTGGACCGAAATGGACCAAACTTGTCTCCATTCGAGGTTAGGAGACTCAGAAAGAAGAAGTTCGTCTCCTAGATGGTAGTTCGTCATGTTTGGACCGAAATGTACCAAACTTGTCTCCATTCGAGGTTTGGAAAGCCAGAAAGAAGAAGTTCGTCTCCGAGATCGTAGTTCGTCATGGTTGGACCGAAATTGACCAAACTTGTCTCCATTCGAGGTTTGGAGAGTCAGAAAAAAGAAGTTCGTCTCCTAGATGGTAGTTCGTCATGTTTGGACCGAAATGGACCAAACTTGTATCCATTCGAGGTTTGGAGACTCAGAAAGAAGAAGTTCGTCTCCTAGATGGTAGTTCGTCATGTTTGGACCGAAATGGACAAAACTTGTCTCAATTCGAGGTTTGGAAGAGTCAGAAAGAAGAAGTTCATCTCCTAGATGGTAGTTCGTCATGTTTGGACCGAAATGGACCAAACTTGTCTCCATTCGAGGTTTGGAGACTCAGAAAGAAGAAGTTCGTCTCCTAGATGGTAGTTCGTCATGTTTGGACCGAAATGGACCAAACTTGTCTCCATTCGGGGTTTGGAAGAGTCAGAAAGAAGAAGTTCGTCTCCTAGATGGTAGTTCGTCATGTTTGGACCGAAATGGACCAAACTTGTCTCCATTCGAAGTTAGGAGAGTCAGAAAGACGAAGTTCGTCTCCTAGATGGTAGTTCATCATGTTTGGACCGAAATGGACCACACTTGTCTCCATTCGAAGTTTGGAGAGCCAGGAAGAAGAAGTTCGTCTCCTAGATGGTAGTTCGTCATGTTTGGACCGAAATGGACTAAACTTGTCTCCATTCGAGGCTTGGAGACTCAGAAAGAAGAAGTTCGTCTCCTAGATGGTAGTTCGTCATGTTTGGACCGAAATGGACCAAACTTGTCTCCATTCGGGGTTTGGAAGAGTCAGAAAGAAGAAGTTCGTCTCCTAGATGGTAGTTCGTCATGTTTGTACCGAAATGGACCAAACTTGTCTCCATTCGAGGTTTGGAGAGTCAGAAAGAAGAAGTTCGTCTCCTAGATGGTAGTTCGTCATGTTTGGACCGAAATGGACCAACTTGTCTCCATTCGAGGTTTGGAGAGTCAGAAAGAGGAAGTTCGTCTCCTAGATGGTAGTTCGTCATGTTTGGACCGAAATGGACCAAACTTGTCTCCATTCGAGGCTTGGAGACTCAGAAAGAAGAAGTTCGTCTCCTAGATGGTAGTTCGTCATGTTTGGACCGAAATGGACCAAACTTGTCTCCATTCGAGGTTTGGAGAGCCAGAAAGAAGAAGTTCGTCTCCTAGATCGTAGTTCGTCATGGTTGGACCGAAATGGACCAAACTTGTCTCCATTCGAGGTTTGGAGAGTCAGAAAGAAGAAGTTCGTCGCCTAGATGGTAGTTCGTCATGTTTGGACCGAAATGGACCAAACTTGTCGCCATTCGAGGTTTGGAGACTCAGAAAGAAGAAGTTCGTCTCCTAGATGGTAGTTCGTCATGTTTGGACCGAAATGGACAAAACTTGTCTCAATTCGAGGTTTGGAAGAGTCAGAAAGAAGAAGTTCATCTCCTAGATGGTAGTTCGTCATGTTTGGACCGAAATGGACCAAACTTGTCTCCATTCGAGGTTTGGAGACTCAGAAAGAAGTTCGTCTCCTAGATGGTAGTTCGTCATGTTTGGACCGAAATGGACCAAACTTGTCTCCATTCGAAGTTAGGAGAGTCAGAAAGAAGAAGTTCGTCTCCTAGATGGTAGTTCATCATGTTTGGACCGAAATGGACCACACTTGTCTCCATTCGAAGTTTGGAGAGCCAGAAAGAAGAAGTTCGTCTCCTAGATGGTAGTTCTTCATGTTTTGACCGAAATGGACCAAACTTGTCTCCATTCGAGGTTTGGAGTGTCAGAAAGAAGAAGTTCGTCTCCTAGATGGTAGTTCGTCATGTTTGGACCGAAATGGACCAAACTTGTCTCCATTCGAGGTTTGAAGAGACAGAAAGAAGAAGTTCGTCTCCTAGATGGTAGTTCGTCATGTTTGGACCGAAATGGACTAAACTTGTCTCCATTTGAAGTTTGGAGATCCAGAAAGAAGAAGTTCGTCTCCTAGATGGTAGTTCGTCATGTTTGGACCGAAATGGACCAAACTTGTCTCCATTCGGGGTTTGGAAGAGTCAGAAAGAAGAAGTTGGTCTCCTAGATGGTAGTTCGTAATGTTTGGACCGAAATGGACCAAACTTGTCTCCATTCGAAGTTAGGAGAGTCAGAAAGAAGAAGATCGTCTCCTAGATGGTAGTTCATCATGTTTGGACCGAAATGGACCAACTTGTCTCCATTCGAGGTTTGGAGAGTCAGAAAGAAGACGTTCGTCTCCTAGATGGTAGTTGGTCATGTTTGGACCGAAATGGACCAAACTTGTCTCCATTCGAGGTTTGGAGAGTCAGAAAGAAGAAGTTCGTCTCCTAGATGGTAGTTGGTCATGTTTGGACCGAAATGGACCAAACTTGTCTCCATTCGAGGTTTGGAGAGTCAGAAAGAAGAAGTTGTTCTCCTAGATGGTAGTTCGTTATGTTTGGACTGAAATGGACCAAACTTGTCTCCATTCGAGGTTTGTAGAGTCAGAAAGAAGAAGTTCGTCTCCTAGATGGTAGTTCGTCATGTTTGGACCGAAATGGACCAAACTTGTCTCCATTCGAGGTTTGGAGAGTCAGAAAGAAGAAGTTCGTCTCCTACATGGTAGTTCGTCATGTTTGGATCGAAATGGACCAAACTTGTCTCAATTCGAGGTTTGGAAGAGTCAGAAAGAAGAAGTTCATCTCCTAGATGGTAGTTCGTCATGTTTGGACCGAAATGGACCAAACTTGTCTCCATTCGAGGTTTGGAGAGCCAGAAAGAAGAAGTCCGTCTCCTAGATGGTAGTTCGTCATGTTTGGACCGAAATGGACCAAACTTGTCTCCATTCGAGGTTTGGAGAGTCAGAAAGAAGAAGTTCGTCTCCTAGATGGTAGTTCGTCATGTTTGGACCGAAATGGACCAAACTTGTCGCCATTCGAGGTTTGGAGACTCAGAAAGAAGAAGTTCGTCTCCTAGATGGTAGTTCGTCATGTTTGGACCGAAATGGACAAAACTTGTCTCAATTCGAGGTTTGGAAGAGTCAGAAAGAAGAAGTTCATCTCCTAGATGGTAGTTCGTCATGTTTGGACCGAAATGGACCAAACTTGTCTCCATTCGAGGTTTGGAGACTCAGAAAGAAGTTCGTCTCCTAGATGGTAGTTCGTCATGTTTGGACCGAAATGGACCAAACTTGTCTCCATTCGAAGTTAGGAGAGTCAGAAAGAAGAAGTTCGTCTCCTAGATGGTAGTTCATCATGTTTGGACCGAAATGGACCACACTTGTCTCCATTCGAAGTTTGGAGAGCCAGAAAGAAGAAGTTCGTCTCCTAGATGGTAGTTCTTCATGTTTTGACCGAAATGGACCAAACTTGTCTCCATTCGAGGTTTGGAGTGTCAGAAAGAAGAAGTTCGTCTCCTAGATGGTAGTTCGTCATGTTTGGACCGAAATGGACCAAACTTGTCTCCATTCGAGGTTTGAAGAGACAGAAAGAAGAAGTTCGTCTCCTAGATGGTAGTTCGTCATGTTTGGACCGAAATGGACTAAACTTGTCTCCATTTGAAGTTTGGAGATCCAGAAAGAAGAAGTTCGTCTCCTAGATGGTAGTTCGTCATGTTTGAGCCGAAATGGACCAAACTTGTCTCCATTCGGGGTTTGGAAGAGTCAGAAAGAAGAAGTTGGTCTCCTAGATGGTAGTTCGTAATGTTTGGACCGAAATGGACCAAACTTGTCTCCATTCGAAGTTAGGAGAGTCAGAAAGAAGAAGATCGTCTCCTAGATGGTAGTTCATCATGTTTGGACCGAAATGGACCAACTTGTCTCCATTCGAGGTTTGGAGAGTCAGAAAGAAGAAGTTCGTCTCCTAGATGGTAGTTGGTCATGTTTGGACCGAAATGGACCAAACTTGTCTCCATTCGAGGTTTGGAGAGTCAGAAAGAAGAAGTTCGTCTCCTAGATGGTAGTTGGTCATGTTTGGACCGAAATGGACCAAACTTGTCTCCATTCGAGGTTTGGAGAGTCAGAAAGAAGAAGTTGTTCTCCTAGATGGTAGTTCGTTATGTTTGGACTGAAATGGACCAAACTTGTCTCCATTCGAGGTTTGTAGAGTCAGAAAGAAGAAGTTCGTCTCCTAGATGGTAGTTCGTCATGTTTGGACCGAAATGGACCAAACTTGTCTCCATTCGAGGTTTGGAGAGTCAGAAAGAAGAAGTTCGTCTCCTACATGGTAGTTCGTCATGTTTGGATCGAAATGGACCAAACTTGTCTCAATTCGAGGTTTGGAAGAGTCAGAAAGAAGAAGTTCATCTCCTAGATGGTAGTTCGTCATGTTTGGACCGAAATGGACCAAACTTGTCTCCATTCGAGGTTTGGAGAGCCAGAAAGAAGAAGTCCGTCTCCTAGATGGTAGTTCGTCATGTTTGGACCGAAATGGACCAAACTTGTCGCCATTCGAGGTTTGGAGACTCAGAAAGAAGAAGTTCGTCTCCTAGATGGTAGTTCGTCATGTTTGGACCGAAATGGACAAAACTTGTCTCAATTCGAGGTTTGGAAGAGTCAGAAAGAAGAAGTTCATCTCCTAGATGGTAGTTCGTCATGTTTGGACCGAAATGGACCAAACTTGTCTCCATTCGAGGTTTGGAGAGTCAGAAAGAAGAAGTTCGTCTCCTAGATGGTAGTTGGTCATGTTTGGACCGAAATGGACCAAACTTGTCTCCATTCGAGGTTTGGAGAGTCAGAAAGAAGAAGTTGTTCTCCTAGATGGTAGTTCGTTATGTTTGGACTGAAATGGACCAAACTTGTCTCCATTCGAGGTTTGTAGAGTCAGAAAGAAGAAGTTCGTCTCCTAGATGGTAGTTCGTCATGTTTGGACCGAAATGGACCAAACTTGTCTCCATTCGAGGTTTGGAGAGTCAGAAAGAAGAAGTTCGTCTCCTACATGGTAGTTCGTCATGTTTGGATCGAAATGGACCAAACTTGTCTCAATTCGAGGTTTGGAAGAGTCAGAAAGAAGAAGTTCATCTCCTAGATGGTAGTTCGTCATGTTTGGACCGAAATGGACCAAACTTGTCTCCATTCGAGGTTTGGAGAGCCAGAAAGAAGAAGTCCGTCTCCTAGATGGTAGTTCGTCATGTTTGGACCGAAATGGACCAAACTTGTCTCCATTCGAGGTTTGGAGACTCAGAAAGAAGAAGTTCGTCTCCTAGATGGTAGTTCGTCATGTTTGGACCGAAATGGACCAAACTTGTCTCCATTCGAGGTTTGGAAAGCCAGAAAGAAGAAGTTCGTCTCCGAGATCGTAGTTCGTCATGGTTGGACCGAAATTGACCAAACTTGTCTCCATTCGAGGTTTGGAGAGTCAGAAAAAAGAAGTTCGTCTCCTAGATGGTAGTTCGTCATGTTTGGACCGAAATGGACCAAACTTGTATCCATTCGAGGTTTGGAGACTCAGAAAGAAGAAGTTCATCTCCTAGTTGGTAGTTCGTCATGTTTGGACCGAAATGGACAAAACTTGTCTCAATTCGAGGTTTGGAAGAGTCAGAAAGAAGAAGTTCATCTCCTAGATGGTAGTTCGTCATGTTTGGACCGAAATGGACCAAACTTGTCTCCATTCGAGGTTTGGAGACTCAGAAAGAAGAAGTTCGTCTCCTAGATGGTAGTTCGTCATGTTTGGACCGAAATGGACCAAACTTGTCTCCATTCGAAGTTAGGAGAGTCAGAAAGAAGAAGTTCGTCTCCTAGATGGTAGTTCATCATGTTTGGACCGAAATGGACCACACTTGTCTCCATTCGCAGTTTGGAGAGCCAGAAAGAAGAAGTTCGTCTCCTAGATGGTAGTTCGTCATGTTTTGACCGAAATGGACCAAACTTGACTCCATTCGAGGTTTGGAGTGTCAGAAAGAAGAAGTTCGTCTCCTAGATGGTAGTTCGTCATGTTTGGACCGAAATGGACCAAACTTGTCTCCATTCGACGTTTGGATAGACAGAAAGAAGAAGTTCGTCTCCTAGATGGTAGTTTGTCATGGTTGGACCGAAATGGACCAAACTTGTCTCCATTCGAGGTTTGGAGAGTCAGAAAGAAGAAGTTCGTCTCCTAGATGGTAGTTCGTCATGTTTGGACCGAAATGGACCAAACTTGTCTCCATTCGAGGTTTGGAGAGTCAGAAAGAAGAAGTTCGTCTCCTAGATGGTAGTTCGTCATGTTTGGACCGAAATGGACAAAACTTGTCTCAATTCGAGGTTTGGAAGAGTCAGAAAGAAGAAGTTCATCTCGGGATGGTAGTTCGTCATGTTTGGACCGAAATGGACCAAACTTGTCTCCATTCGAGGTTTGGAGAGTCAGAAAGAAGAAGTTCGTCTCCTAGATGGTAGTTCATCATGTTTGGACCGAAATGGACCAACTTGTCTCCATTCGAGGTTTGGAGAGTCAGAAAGAAGAAGTTCGTCTCCTAGATGGTAGTTGGTCATGTTTGGACCGAAATGGACCAAACTTGTCTCCATTCGAGGTTTGGAGAGTCAGAAAGAAGAAGTTCGTCTCCTAGATGGTAGTTCGTCATGTTTGGACTGAAATGGACCAAACTTGTCTCCATTCGAGGTTTGGAGAGTCAGAAAGAAGAAGTTCGTCTCCTACATGGTAGTTCGTCATGTTTGGATCGAAATGGACCAAACTTGTCTCAATTCGAGGTTTGGAAGAGTCAGAAACAAGAAGTTCATCTCCTAGATGGTAGTTCGTCATGTTTGGACCGAAATGGACCAAACTTGTCTCCATTCGAGGTTTGGAGAGCCAGAAAGAAGAAGTCCGTCTCCTAGATGGTAGTTCGTCATGTTTGGACCGAAATGGACCAAACTTGTCTCCATTTGGGGTTTGGAAGAGTCAGAAAGAAGAAGTTCGTCTCCTAGATGGTAGTTCGTCATGTTTGGACCGAAATGGACCAAACTTGTCTCCATTCGAAGTTAGGAGAGTCAGAAAGACGAAGTTCGTCTCCTAGATGGTAGTTCATCATGTTTGTACCGAAATGGACCACACTTGTCTCCATTCGAAGTTTGGAGAGCCAGGAAGAAGAAGTTCGTCTCCTAGATGGTAGTTCGTCATGTTTGGACCGAAATGGACCAAACTTGTCTCCATTCGAGGTTTGGAGACTCAGAAAGAAGAAGTTCGTCTCCTGGATTGTAGTTCGTCTTGTTTGGACCGAAATGGACCAAACTTGTCGACATTCGAGGTTTGGAGAGTCAGAAAGAAGAAGTTCGTCTCCTAGATGGTAGTTCGTCATGTTTGGACCGAAATGGACCAAACTTGTCTCAATTCGAGGTTTTGAGAGTCAAAAAGAAGAAGTTCGTCCCTGAGATGGTAGTTCGCCATGTTTGGACCGAAATGGACCAAACTTGTCTCCATTCGAGGTTTGGAGAGCCAGAAAGAAGAAGTTCGTCTCCTAGATGGTAGTTCGTCATGTTTGGACCGAAATGGACCAAACTTGTCTCCATTCGAAGTTAGGAGAGTCAGAAAGAAGAAGTTCGTCTCCTAGATGGTAGTTCATCATGTTTGGACCGAAATGGACCACACTTGTCTCCATTCGCAGTTTGGAGAGCCAGAAAGAAGAAGTTCGTCTCCTAGATGGTAGTTCGTCATGTTTTGACCGAAATGGACCAAACTTGACTCCATTCGAGGTTTGGAGTGTCAGAAAGAAGAAGTTCGTCTCCTAGATGGTAGTTCGTCATGTTTGGACCGAAATGGACCAAACGTGTCTCCATTCGACGTTTGGATAGACAGAAAGAAGAAGTTCGTCTCCTAGATGGTAGTTTGTCATGGTTGGACCGAAATGGACCAAACTTGTCTCCATTCGAGGTTTGGAGAGTCAGAAAGAAGAAGTTCGTCTCCTAGATGGTAGTTCGTCATGTTTGGACCGAAATGGACCAAACTTGTCTCCATTCGAGGTTTGGAGAGTCAGAAAGAAGAAGTTCGTCTCCTAGATGGTAGTTCGTCATGTTTGGACCGAAATGGACAAAACTTGTCTCAATTCGAGGTTTGGAAGAGTCAGAAAGAAGAAGTTCATCTCGGGATGGTAGTTCGTCATGTTTGGACCGAAATGGACCAAACTTGTCTCCATTCGAGGTTTGGAGAGTCAGAAAGAAGAAGTTCGTCTCCTACATGGTAGTTCGTCATGTTTGGATCGAAATGGACCAAACTTGTCTCAATTCGAGGTTTGGAAGAGTCAGAAACAAGAAGTTCATCTCCTAGATGGTAGTTCGTCATGTTTGGACCGAAATGGACCAAACTTGTCTCCATTCGAGGTTTGGAGAGCCAGAAAGAAGAAGTCCGTCTCCTAGATGGTAGTTCGTCATGTTTGGACCGAAATGGACCAAACTTGTCTCCATTTGGGGTTTGGAAGAGTCAGAAAGAAGAAGTTCGTCTCCTAGATGGTAGTTCGTCATGTTTGGACCGAAATGCACCAAACTTGTCTCCATTCGAAGTTAGGAGAGTCAGAAAGACGAAGTTCGTCTCCTAGATGGTAGTTCATCATGTTTGTACCGAAATGGACCACACTTGTCTCCATTCGAAGTTTGGAGAGCCAGGAAGAAGAAGTTCGTCTCCTAGATGGTAGTTCGTCATGTTTGGACCGAAATGGACCAAACTTGTCTCCATTCGAGGTTTGGAGACTCAGAAAGAAGAAGTTCGTCTCCTGGATTGTAGTTCGTCATGTTTGGACCGAAATGGACCAAACTTGTCGACATTCGAGGTTTGGAGAGTCAGAAAGAAGAAGTTCGTCTCCTAGATGGTAGTTCGTCATGTTTGGACCGAAATGGACCAAACTTGTCTCAATTCGAGGTTTTGAGAGTCAAAAAGAAGAAGTTCGTCCCTGAGATGGTAGTTCGCCATGTTTGGACCGAAATGGACCAAACTTGTCTCCATTCGAGGTTTGGAGAGTCAGAAAGAAGAAGTTCGTCTCCTACATGGTAGTTCGTCATGTTTGGATCGAAATGGACCAAACTTGTCTCAATTCGAGGTTTGGAAGAGTCAGAAACAAGAAGTTCATCTCCTAGATGGTAGTTCGTCATGTTTGGACCGAAATGGACCAAACTTGTCTCCATTCGAGGTTTGGAGAGCCAGAAAGAAGAAGTCCGTCTCCTAGATGGTAGTTCGTCATGTTTGGACCGAAATGGACCAAACTTGTCTCCATTTGAAGTTTGGAGATCCAGAAAGAAGAAGTTCGTCTCCTAGATGGTAGTTCGTCATGTTTGGACCGAAATGGACCAAACTTGTCTCCATTCGGGTTTTGGAAGAGTCAGAAAGAAGAAGTTCGTCTCCTAGATGGTAGTTCGTCATGTTTGGACCGAAATGCACCAAACTTGTCTCCATTCGAAGTTAGGAGAGTCAGAAAGACGAAGTTCGTCTCCTAGATGGTAGTTCATCATGTTTGTACCGAAATGGACCACACTTGTCTCCATTCGAAGTTTGGAGAGCCAGGAAGAAGAAGTTCGTCTCCTAGATGGTAGTTCGTCATGTTTGGACCGAAATGGACCAAACTTGTCTCCATTCGAGGTTTGGAGACTCAGAAAGAAGAAGTTCGTCTCCTGGATTGTAGTTCGTCATGTTTGGACCGAAATGGACCAAACTTGTCGACATTCGAGGTTTGGAGAGTCAGAAAGAAGAAGTTCGTCTCCTAGATGGTAGTTCGTCATGTTTGGACCGAAATGGACCAAACTTGTCTCAATTCGAGGTTTTGAGAGTCAAAAAGAAGAAGTTCGTCCCTGAGATGGTAGTTCGCCATGTTTGGACCGAAATGGACCAAACTTGTCTCCATTCGAGGTTTGGAGAGCCAGAAAGAAGAAGTTCGTCTCCTAGATGGTAGTTCGTCATGTTTGGACCGAAATGGACCAAACTTGTCTCCATTCGAGGTTTGGAGAGTCAGAAAGAAGAAGTCCGTCTCCTAGATGGTAGTTCGTCATGTTTGGACCGAAATGGACCAAACTTGTCTCCATTTGAAGTTTGGAGATGCAGAAAGAAGAAGTTCGTCTCCTAGATGGTAGTTCGTCATGTTTGGACCGAAATGGACCAAACTTGTCTCCATTCGGGGTTTGGAAGAGTCAGAAAGAAGAAGTTCGTCTCCTAGATGGTAGTTCGTCATGTTTGTACCGAAATGGACCAAACTTGTCTCCATTCGAGGTTTGGAGACTCAGAAAGAAGAAGTTCGTCTCCTAGATGGTAGTTCGTCATGTTTGGACCGAAATGGACCAAACTTGTCTCCATTCGAGGTTTGGAAAGCCAGAAAGAAGAAGTTCGTCTCCGAGATCGTAGTTCGTCATGGTTGGACCGAAATTGACCAAACTTGTCTCCATTCGAGGTTTGGAGAGTCAGAAAAAAGAAGTTCGTCTCCTAGATGGTAGTTCGTCATGTTTGGACCGAAATGGACCAAACTTGTATCCATTCGAGGTTTGGAGACTCAGAAAGAAGAAGTTCGTCTCCTAGATGGTAGTTCGTCATGTTTGGACCGAAATGGACAAAACTTGTCTCAATTCGAGGTTTGGAAGAGTCAGAAAGAAGAAGTTCATCTCCTAGATGGTAGTTCGTCATGTTTGGACCGAAATGGACCAAACTTGTCTCCATTCGAGGTTTGGAGACTCAGAAAGAAGAAGTTCGTCTCCTAGATGGTAGTTCGTCATGTTTGGACCGAAATGGACCAAACTTGTCTCCATTCGAAGTTAGGAGAGTCAGAAAGAAGAAGTTCGTCTCCTAGATGGTAGTTCATCATGTTTGGACCGAAATGGACCACACTTGTCTCCATTCGCAGTTTGGAGAGCCAGAAAGAAGATGTTCGTCTCCTAGATGGTAGTTCGTCATGTTTTGTCCGAAATGGACCAAACTTGACTCCATTCGAGGTTTGGAGTGTCAGAAAGAAGAAGTTCGTCTCCTAGATGGTAGTTCGTCATGTTTGGACCGAAATGGACCAAACTTGTCTCCATTCGAGGTTTGGATAGACAGAAAGAAGAAGTTCGTCTCCTAGATGGTAGTTTGTCATGGTTGGACCGAAATGGACCAAACTTGTCTCCATTCGAGGTTTGGAGAGTCAGAAAGAAGAAGTTCGTCTCCTAGATGGTAGTTCGTCATGTTTGGACCGAAATGGACCAAACTTGTCTCCATTCGAGGTTTGGAGAGTCAGAAAGAAGAAGTTCGTCTCCTAGATGGTAGTTCGTCATGTTTGGACCGAAATGGACAAAACTTGTCTCAATTCGAGGTTTGGAAGAGTCAGAAAGAAGAAGTTCATCTCGGGATGGTAGTTCGTCATGTTTGGACCGAAATGGACCAAACTTGTTTCCATTCGAGGTTTGGATAGTCAGAAAGAAGAAGTTCGTCTCCTAGATGGTAGTTCGTCATGTTTGGACCGAAATGGACCAAACTTGTCTCCATTCGAGGTTTGGAGAGTCAGAAAGAAGAAGTTCGTCTCCTAGATGGTAGTTGGTCATGTTTGGACCGAAATGGACCAAACTTGTCTCCATTCGAGGTTTGGAGAGTCAGAAAGAAGAAGTTCGTCTCCTAGATGGTAGTTCGTCATGTTTGGACTGAAATGGACCAAACTTGTCTCCATTCGAGGTTTGGAGAGTCAGAAAGAAGAAGTTCGTCTCCTAGATGGTAGTTCGTCATGTTTGGACCGAAATGGACCAAACTTGTCTCCATTCGAGGTTTGGAGAGTCAGAAAGAAGAAGTTCGTCTCCTACATGGTAGTTCGTCATGTTTGGATCGAAATGGACCAAACTTGTCTCAATTCGAGGTTTGGAAGAGTCAGAAACAAGAAGTTCATCTCCTAGATGGTAGTTCGTCATGTTTGGACCGAAATGGACCAAACTTGTCTCCATTCGAGGTTTGGAGAGCCAGAAAGAAGAAGTCCGTCTCCTAGATGGTAGTTCGTCATGTTTGGACCGAAATGGACCAAACTTGTCTCCATTTGAAGTTTGGAGATCCAGAAAGAAGAAGTTCGTCTCCTAGATGGTAGTTCGTCATGTTTGGACCGAAATGGACCAAACTTGTCTCCATTCGGGTTTTGGAAGAGTCAGAAAGAAGAAGTTCGTCTCCTAGATGGTAGTTCGTCATGTTTGGACCGAAATGGACCAAACTTGTCTCCATTCGAAGTTAGGAGAGTCAGAAAGACGAAGTTCGTCTCCTAGATGGTAGTTCATCATGTTTGGACCGAAATGGACCACACTTGTCTCCATTCGAAGTTTGGAGAGCCAGGAAGAAGAAGTTCGTCTCCTAGATGGTAGTTCGTCATGTTTGGACCGAAATGGACCAAACTTGTCTCCATTCGAGGTTTGGAGACTCAGAAAGAAGAAGTTCGTCTCCTAGATGGTAGTTCGTCATGTTTGGACCGAAATTAACCAAACTTGTCTCCATTCGAGGTTTGGAGAGCCAGAAAGAAGAAGTTCGTCTCCTAGATCGTAGTTCGTCATGGTTGGACCGAAATGGACCAAACTTGTCTCCATTCGAGGATTGGAGAGTCAGAAAGAAGAAGTTCGTCTCCTAGATGGTAGTTCGTCATGTTTGGACCGAAATGGACCAAACTTGTCTCCATTCGAGGTTTGGAGACTCAGAAAGAAGAAGTTCGTCTCCTAGATGGTAGTTTGTCATGTTTGGACCGAAATGGACAAAACTTGTCTCAATTTGAGGTTTGGAAGAGTCAGAAAGAAGAAGTTCATCTCCTAGATGGTAGTTCGTCATGTTTGGACCGAAATGGACCAAACTTGTCTCCATTCGAGGTTTGGAGATTCAGAAAGAAGAAGTTCGTCTCCTAGATGGTAGTTCGTCATGTTTGGACCGAAATGGACCAAACTTGTCTTCATTCGAGGTTTGGAAGAGTCAGAAAGAAGAAGTTCGTCTCCTAGATGGTAGTTTGTCATGCTTGGACCGAAATTGACCAAACTTGTCTCCATTCGAGGTTGGGAGAGTCAGAAAGAAGAAGTTCGTCTCCGAGATGGTAGTTCGTCATGTTTGGACCGAAATGGACCAAACTTGTCTCCATTCGAGGTTTGGAGAGTCAGAAAGAAGAAGTTCGTCTCCTAGATGGTAGTTCGTCATGTTTTGACCGAAATGGACCAAACTTGTCTCCATTCGAGGTTTGGAGTGTCAGAAAGAAGAAGTTCGTCTCCTAGATGGTAGTTCGTCATGTTTGGACCGAAATGGACCAAACTTGTCTCCATTCGAGGTTTGGAGAGACAGAAAGAAGAAGTTCGTCTCCTAGATGGTAGTTTGTCATGGTTGGACCGAAATGGACCAAACTTGTCTCCATTCGAGGTTTGGAGAGTCAGAAAGAAGAAGTTCGTCTCCTAGATGGTAGTTCGTCATGTTTGGACCGAAATGGACCAAACTTGTCTCCATTCGAGGTTTGGAGAGTCAGAAAGAAGAAGTTCGTCTCCTAGATAGTAGTTCGTCATGTTTGGACCGAAATGGACCAAACTTGTCTTCATTCGAGGTTTGGAAGAGTCAGAAAGAAGAAGTTCGTCTCCTAGATGGTAGTTTGTCATGCTTGGACCGAAATTGACCAAACTTGTCTCCATTCGAGGTTGGGAGAGTCAGAAAGAAGAAGTTCGTCTCCGAGATGGTAGTTCGTCATGTTTGGACCGAAATGGACCAAACTTGTCTCCATTCGAGGTTTGGAGAGTCAGAAAGAAGAAGTTCGTCTCCTAGATGGTAGTTCGTCATGTTTTGACCGAAATGGACCAAACTTGTCTCCATTCGAGGTTTGGAGTGTCAGAAAGAAGAAGTTCGTCTCCTAGATGGTAGTTCGTCATGTTTGGACCGAAATGGACCAAACTTGTCTCCATTCGAGGTTTGGAGAGACAGAAAGAAGAAGTTCGTCTCCTAGATGGTAGTTTGTCATGGTTGGACCGAAATGGACCAAACTTGTCTCCATTCGAGGTTTGGAGAGTCAGAAAGAAGAAGTTCGTCTCCTAGATGGTAGTTCGTCATGTTTGGACCGAAATGGACCAAACTTGTCTCCATTCGAGGTTTGGAGAGTCAGAAAGAAGAAGTTCGTCTCCTAGATAGTAGTTCGTCATGTTTGGACCGAAATGGACAAAACTTGTCTCAATTCGAGGTTTGGAAGAGTCAGAAAGAAGAAGTTCATCTCCTAGATGGTAGTTCGTCATGTTTGGACCGAAATGGACCAAACTTGTCTCCATTCGAGGTTTGGAGAGTCAGAAAGAAGAAGTTCGTCTCCTAGATGGTAGTTCGTCATGTTTGGACCGAAATGGACCAAACTTGTCTCCATTTGAAGTTTGGAGTTCCAGAAAGAAGAAGTTCGTCTCCTATATGGTAGATCGTCATGTTTGGACCGAAATGGACCAAACTTGTCTCGATTCGGGGTTTGGAAGAGTCAGAAAGAAGAAGTTCGTCTCCTAGATGGTAGTTCGTCATGTTTGGACCGAAATGGACCAAACTTGTCTCCATTCGAGGTTTGGAGAGTCAGAAAGAAGAAGTTCGTCCCGGAGATGGTAGTTCGCCATGTTTGGACCGAAATGGACCAAACTTGTCTCCATTCGAAGTTTGGGGAGCCAGAAAGAAGAAGTTCGTCTCCTAGATGGTAGTTCGTCATGTTTGGACCGAAATGGACCAAACTTGTCTACATTCGAGGTTTGGAGAGTCAGAAAGAAGAAGTTCGTCCCTGAGATGGTAGTTCGTCATGTTTAGACCGAAATGGACCAACTTGCCTCCATTCAAGGTTTGGAGAGCTAGAAAGAAGACGTTCGTCTCCTAGATGGTAGTTCGTCATGTTTGGACCGAAATGGACCAAACTTGTCTCCATTCGAGGTTTGGAGAGTCAGAAAGAAGAAGTTCGTCTCCTAGATGGTAGTTCGACATGTTTGGACCGAAATGGACCAAACTTGTCTCCATTTGAAGTTTGGAGAGCCAGAAAGAAGAAGTTCGTCTCCTAGATGGTAGTTCGTCATGTTTGGTCCGAAATGGACCAAACTTGTCTCCATTCGAGGTTTGGAAGAGTCAGAAAGAAGAAGTTTGTCTCCTAGATGGTAGTTCGTCATGTTTGGACCGAAATGGACCAAACTTGTCTCCATTCGAGGTTTGGAAGAGTCAGAAAGAAGAAGTTCGTCTCCTAGATGGTAGTTCGTCATGTTTGGACCGAAATGGACCAAACTTGTCTCCATTCGAGGTTTGGAGAGCCTGAAAGAAGAAGTCCGTCTCCTAGATGGTAGTTCGTCATGTTTGGACCGAAATGGACCAAACTTGTCTCCATTCGAGGTTTGGAGACTCAGAAAGAAGAAGTTCGTCTCCTGGATTGTAGTTCGTCATGTTTGGACCGAAATGGACCAAACTTGTCGACATTCGAGGTTTGAAGAGTCAGAAAGAAGAAGTTCGTCTCCTAGATGGTAGTTCGTCATGTTTGGACCGAAATGGACCAAACTTGTCTCCATTTGAAGTTTGGAGAGCCAGAAAGAAGAAGTTCGTCTCCTAGATGGTAGTTCGTCATGTTTGGACCGAAATGGACCAAACTTGTCTCCATTCGAGGTTTGGAAGAGTCAGAAAGAAGAAGTTTGTCTCCTACATGGTAGTTCGTCATGTTTGGACCGAAATGGACCAAAATTGTCTCCATTGGAGGTTTGGAGAGACAGAAAGAAGAAGTTCGTCTCCTAGATGGTAGTTCGTCATGTTTGGACGGAAATGGACCAAACTTGTCTCCATTCGAAGTTAGCAGAGTCAGAAAGAAGAAGTTCGTCTCCTAGATGGTAGTTCATCATGTTGGACCGAAATGGACCACACTTGTCTCCATTCGAGGTTTGGAGAGTCAGAAAGAAGAAGTTCGTCTCCTAGATGGTAGTTCGACATGTTTGGACCGAAATGGACCAAACTTGTCTCCATTTGAAGTTTAGAGAGCCAGAAAGAAGAAGTTCGTCTCCTAGATGGTAGTTCGTCATGTTTGGACCGAAATGGACCAAACTTGTCTCCATTCGAGGTTTGGAAGAGTCAGAAAGAAGAAGTTTGTCTCCTAGATGGTAGTTCGTCATGTTTGGACCGAAATGGACCAAAATTGTCTCCATTGGAGGTTTGGAGAGACAGAAAGAAGAAGTTCGTCTCCTAGATGGTAGTTCGTCATGTTTGGACGGAAATGGATCAAACTTGTCTCCATTCGAAGTTAGGAGAGTCAGAAAGAAGAAGTTCGTCTCCTAGATGGTAGTTCATCATGTTGGACCGAAATGGACCACACTTGTCTCCATTCGAGGTATGGAAGAGTCAGAAAGAAGAAGTTCGTCTCCTAGATGGTAGTTCGTCATGTTTGGACTGAAATGGACCAAACTTGTCTCCATTCGAGGTTTGGAGAGTCAGAAAGAAGAAGTTCGTCTCCTAGATGGTAGTTCGTCATGTTTGGACCGAAATGGACCAAACTTGTCTCCATTCGAGGTTTGGAGAGTCAGAAGGAAGAAGTTCGTCTCCTACATGGTAGTTCGTCATGTTTGAATCGAAATGGACCAAACTTGTCTCAATTCGAGGTTTGGAAGAGTCAGAAACAAGAAGTTCATCTCCTAGATGGTAGTTCGTCATGTTTGGACCGAAATGGACCAAACTTGTCTCCATTCGAGGTTTGGAGAGCCAGAAAGAAGAAGTCCGTCTCCTAGATGGTAGTTCGTCATGTTTGGACCGAAATGGACCAAACTTGTCTCCATTCGAGGTTTGGAGTGTCAGAAAGAAGAAGTACGTCTCCTAGATGGTAGTTCGTCATGTTTGGACCGAAATGGACCAAACTTGTCTCCATTTGAAGTTTGGAGATCCAGAAAGAAGAAGTTCGTCTCCTGGATTGTAGTTCGTCATGTTTGGACCGAAATGGACCAAACTTGTCGACATTCGAGGTTTGGAGAGTCAGAAAGAAGAAGTTCGTCTCCTAGATGGTAGTTCGTCATGTTTGGACCGAAATGGACCAAACATGTCTCAATTCGAGGCTTGGAAGAGTCAGAAAGAAGAAGTTCATCTCGGGATGGTAGTTCGTCATGTTTGGACCGAAATGGACCAAACTTGTCTCCATTCGAGGTTTGGAGAGTCAGAAAGAAGAAGTTCGTCTCCTAGATGGTAGTTCGTCATGTTTGGACCGAAATGGACTAAACTTGTCTCCATTCGGGGTTTGGAAGAGTCAGAAAGAAGAAGTTCGTCTCCTAGATGGTAGTTCGTCATGTTTGGACCGAAATGGACCAAACTTGTCTCCATTCGAAGTTAGGAGAGTCAGAAAGACGAAGTTCGTCTCCTAGATGGTAGTTCATCATGTTTGGACCGAAATGGACCACACTTGTCTCCATTCGAAGTTTGGAGAGCCAGGAAGAAGAAGTTCGTCTCCTAGATGGTAGTTCGTCATGTTTGGACCGAAATGGACCAAACTAGTCTCCATTCGAGTTTTGGAGACTCAGAAAGAAGAAGTTCGTCTCCTAGATGGTAGTTCGTCATGTTTGGACCGAAATGGACCAAACTTGTCTCCAATCGAGGTTTGGAGAGCCAGAAAGAAGAAGTTCGTCTCCTAGATCGTAGTTCGTCATGGTTGGACCGAAATGGACCAAACTTGTCTCCATTCGAGGTTTGGAGAGTCAGAAAGAAGAAGTTCGTCTCCTAGATGGTAGTTCGTCATGTTTGGACCGAAATGGACCAAACTTGTCTCCATTCGAGGTTTGGAGACTCAGAAAGAAGAAGTTCGTCTCCTAGATGGTAGTTCGTCATGTTTGGACCGAAATGGACAAAACTTGTCTCAATTTGAGGTTTGGAAGAGTCAGAAAGAAGAAGTTCATCTCCTAGATGGTAGTTCGTCATGTTTGGACCGAAATGGACCAAACTTGTCTCCATTCGAGGTTTGGAAACTCAGAAAGAAGAAGTTCGTCTCCTAGATGGTAGTTCGTCATGTTTGGACCGAAATGGACCAAACTTGTCTTCATTCGAGGTTTGGAAGAGTCAGAAAGAAGAAGTTCGTCTCCTAGATGGTAGTTTGTCATGGTTGGACCGAAATGGACCAAACTTGTCTCCATTCGAGGTTGGGAGAGTCAGAAAGAAGAAGTTCGTCTCCGAGATGGTAGTTCGTCAGGTTTGGACCGAAATGGACCAAACTTGTCTCCATTCGAGGTTTGGAGAGTCAGAAAGAAGAAGTTCGTCTCCTAGATGGTAGTTCGTCATGTTTTGACCGAAATGGACCAAACTTGTCTCCATTCGAGGTTTGGAGTGTCAGAAAGAAGAAGTTCGTCTCCTAGATGGTAGTTCGTCATGTTTGGACCGAAATGGACCAAACTTGTCTCCATTCGAGGTTTGGAGAGACAGAAAGAAGAAGTTCGTCTCCTAGATGTTAGTTTGTCATGGTTGGACCGAAATGGACCAAACTTGTCTCCATTCGAGGTTTGGAGAGTCAGAAAGAAGAAGTTCGTCTCCTAGATGGTAGTTCGTCATGTTTGGACCGAAATGGACCAAACTTGTCTCCATTCGAGGTTTGGAGAGTCAGAAAGAAGAAGTTCGTCTCCTAGATAGTAGTTCGTCATGTTTGGACCGAAATGGACAAAACTTGTCTCAATTCGAGGTTTGGAAGAGTCAGAAAGAAGAAGTTCATCTCCTAGATGGTAGTTCGTCATGTTTGGACCGAAATGGACCAAACTTGTCTCCATTCGAGGTTTGGAGAGTCAGAAAGAAGAAGTTCGTCTCCTAGATGGTAGTTCGTCATGTTTGGACCGAAATGGACCAAACTTGTCTCCATTTGAAGTTTGGAGATCCAGAAAGAAGAAGTTCGTCTCCTAGATGGTAGTTCGTCTTGTTTGGACCGAAATGGACCAAACTTGTCTCCATTCGGGGTTTGGATGAGTCAGAAAGAAAAAAGTTCGTCTCCTAGATGGTAGTTCGTCATGTTTGGACCGAAATGGACCAAACTTGTCTCCATTCGAGGTTTGGAGAGTCAGAAAGAAGAAGTTCGTCCCGGAGATGGTAGTTCGCCATGTTTGGACCGAAATGGACCAAACTTGTCTTCATTCGAAGTTTGGGGAGCCAGAAAGAAGAAGTTCGTCTCCTAGATGGTAGTTCGTCATGTTTGGACCGAAATGGACCAAACTTGTCTACATTCGAGGTTTGGAGAGTCAGAAAGAAGAAGTTCGTCCCTGAGATGGTAGTTCGTCATGTTTAGACCGAAATGGACCAACTTGCCTCCATTCAAGGTTTGGAGAGCCAGAAAGAAGAAGTTCGTCTCCTAGATGGTAGTTCGTCATGTTTGGACCGAAATGGACCAAACTTGTCTCCATTCGAGGTTTGGAGAGTCAGAAAGAAGAAGTTCGTCTCCTAGATGGTAGTTCGACATGTTTGGACCGAAATGGACCAAACTTGTCTCCATTTGAAGTTTGGAGAGCCAGAAAGAAGAAGTTCGTCTCCTAGATGGTAGTTCGTCATGTTTGGACCGAAATGGACCAAACTTGTCTCCATTCGAGGTTTGGAAGAGTCAGAAAGAAGAAGTTTGTCTCCTAGATGGTAGTTCGTCATGTTTGGACCGAAATGGACCATACCTGTCTCCATTCGAGGTTTGGAAGAGTCAGAAAGAAGAAGTTCGTCTCCTAGATGGTAGTTCGTCATGTTTGGACCGAAATGGACCAAACTTGTCTCCATTCGAGGTTTAGAGAGCCTGAAAGAAGAAGTCCGTCTCCTAGATGGCAGTTCGTCATGTTTGGACCCAAATGGACCAAAATTGTCTCCATTGGAGGTTTGGAGAGACAGAAAGAAGAAGTTCGTCTCCTAGATGGTAGTTCGTCATGTTTGGACGGAAATGGAGCAAACTTGTCTCCATTCGAAGTTAGGAGAGTCAGAAAGAAGAAGTTCGTCTCCTAGATGGTAGTTCATCATGTTGGACCGAAATGGACCACACTTGTCTCCATTCGAGGTTTGGAAGAGTCAGAAAGAAGAAGTTCGTCTCCTAATTGGATGTTCGCCATGTTTAGACCGAAATGGTCCAAACTTGTCTCCATTCGAGGTTTGGAAAGTCAGAAAGAAGAAGTTCGTCTCCTAGATGGTAGTTCGTCATGTTTGGACCGAAATGGACCAAACTTGTCTCCATTCGAGGTTTGGAGAGTCAGAAAGAAGAAGTTCGTCTCCTAGATGGTAGTTCGACATGTTTGGACCGAAATGGACCAAACTTGTCTCCATTTGAAGTTTGGAGAGCCAGAAAGAAGAAGTTCGTCTCCTAGATGGTAGTTCGTCATGTTTGGACCGAAATGGACCAAACTTGCCTCCATTCGAGGTTTGGAAGAGTCAGAAAGAAGAAGTTTGTCTCCTAGATGGTAGTTCGTCATGTTTGGACCGAAATGGACCAAACTTGTCTCCATTCGAGGTTTGGAAGAGTCAGAAAGAAGAAGTTCGTCTCCTAGATGGTAGTTCGTCATGTTTGGACCGAAATGGACCAAACTTGTCTCCATTCGAGGTTTGGAGAGCCTGAAAGAAGAAGTCCGTCTCCTAGATGGTAGTTCGTCATGTTTGGACCGAAATGGACCAAACTTGTCTTCATTCGAGGTTTGGAGTGTCAGAAAGAAGAAGTTCGTCTCCTAGATGGTAGTTCGTCATGTTTGGACCGAAATGGACCAAACTTGTCTCCATTTGAAGTTTGGAGATCCAGAAGGAAGAAGTTCGTCTCCTAGATGGTAGTTCGTCATGTTTGGACCGAAATGGACCAAACTTTTCTCCATTCGGGGTTTGGAAGAGTCAGAAAGAAGAAGTTCGTCTCCTAGATGGTAGTTCGTCATGTTTGGACCGAAATGGACCAATATTGTCTCCATTCGAAGTTAGGAGAGTCAGAAAGACGAAGTTCGTCTCCTAGATGGTAGTTCATCATGTTTGGACCGAAATGGACCACACTTGTCTCCATTCGAAGTTTGGAGAGCCAGGAAGAAGAAATTCGTCTCCTAGATGGTAGTTCGTCATGTTTGGACCGAAATGGACCAACTTGTCTCCATTCGAGGTTTGGAGAGTCAGAAAGAAGAAGTTCGTCTCCTAGATGGTAGTTCGTCATGTTTGGACCGAATTGAACAAACTTGTATCCATTCGAGGTTTGGAGAGTCAGAAAGAAGAAGTTCGTCTCCTAGATGGTAGTTCGTCATGTTTGGACCGAAATGGACCAAACTTGTCTCCATTCGAGGTTTGGAGACTCAGAAAGAAGAAGTTCGTCCCGGAGATGGTAATTCGCCATGTTTGGACCGAAATGGACCAAACTTGTCTCCATTCGAAGTTTGGGGAGCCAGAAAGAAGAAGTTCGTCTCCTAGATGGTAGTTCGTCATGTTTGGACCGAAATGGACCAAACTTGTCTCCATTTGAAGTTTGGAGATCCAGAAGGAAGAAGTTCGTCTCCTAGATGGTAGTTCGTCATGTTTGGACCGAAATGGACCAAACTTGTCTCCATTCGGGGTTTGGAAGAGTCAGAAAGAAGAAGTTCGTCTCCTAGATGGTAGTTCGTCATGTTTGGACCGAAATGAACCAAACTTGTCTCCATTCGAGGTTTGGAGAGCCTGAAAGAAGAAGTCCGTCTCCTAGATGGTAGTTCGTCATGTTTGGACCGAAATGGACCAAACTTGTCTTCATTCGAGGTTTGGAGTGTCAGAAAGAAGAAGTTCGTCTCCTAGATGGTAGTTCGTCATGTTTGGACCGAAATGGACCAAACTTGTCTCCATTTGAAGTTTGGAGATCCAGAAGGAAGAAGTTCGTCTCCTAGATGGTAGTTCGTCATGTTTGGACCGAAATGGACCAAACTTGTCTCCATTCGGGGTTTGGAAGAGTCAGAAAGAAGAAGTTCGTCTCCTAGATGGTAGTTCGTCATGTTTGGACCGAAATGGACCAAAATTGTCTCCATTCGAAGTTAGGAGAGTCAGAAAGACGAAGTTCGTCTCCTAGATGGTAGTTCATCATGTTTGGACCGAAATGGACCACACTTGTCTCCATTCGAAGTTTGGAGAGCCAGGAAGAAGAAATTCGTCTCCTAGATGGTAGTTCATCATGTTTGGACCGAAATGGACCAACTTGTCTCCATTCGAGGTTTGGAGAGTCAGAAAGAAGAAGTTCGTCTCCTAGATGGTAGTTCGTCATGTTTGGACCGAAATGAACAAACTTGTATCCATTCGAGGTTTGGAGAGTCAGAAAGAAGAAGTTCGTCTCCTAGATGGTAGTTCGTCATGTTTGGACCGAAATGGACCAAACTTGTCTCCATTCGAGGTTTGGAGACTCAGAAAGAAGAAGTTCGTCCCGGAGATGGTAATTCGCCATGTTTGGACCGAAATGGACCAAACTTGTCTCCATTCGAAGTTTGGGGAGCCAGAAAGAAGAAGTTCGTCTCCTAGATGGTAGTTCGTCATGTTTGGACCGAAATGGACCAAACTTGTCTCCATTTGAAGTTTGGAGATCCAGAAGGAAGAAGTTCGTCTCCTAGATGGTAGTTCGTCATGTTTGGACCGAAATGGACCAAACTTGTCTCCATTCGGGGTTTGGAAGAGTCAGAAAGAAGAAGTTCGTCTCCTAGATGGTAGTTCGTCATGTTTGGACCGAAATGGACCAAACTTGTCTCCATTCGAAGTTAGGAGAGTCAGAAAGACGAAGTTCGTCTCCTAGATGGTAGTTCATCATGTTTGGACCGAAATGGACCACTCTTGTCTCCATTCGAAGTTTGGAGAGCCAGGAAGAAGAAATTCGTTTCCTAGATGGTAGTTCGTCATGTTTGGACCGAAATGGACCAACTTGTCTCCATTCGAGGTTTGGAGAGTCAGAAAGAAGAAGTTCGTCTCCTAGATGGTAGTTCGTCATGTTTGGACCGAAATGAACAAACTTGTATCCATTCGAGGTTTGGAGAGTCAGAAAGAAGAAGTTCGTCTCCTAGATGGTAGTTCGTCATGTTTGGACCGAAATGGACCAAACTTGTCTCCATTCGAGGTTTGGAGAGTCAGAAAGAAGAAGTTGAGTCCTAGATGGTAGTTCGTCATGTATGGACCGAAATGGACCAAACTTGTCTCCATTCGAGGTTTGGAGAGTCAGAAAGAAGAAGTTGGTCTCCTAGATGGTAGTTCGTCATGTTTGGACCGAAATCGACCACACTTGTCTCCATTCGAGGTTTGGAAGAGTCAGAAAGAAGAAGTTCGTCTCCTAGATGGTAGTTCGTCATGTTTGGACCGAAATATACCAAACTTGTCTCCATTCGAGGTTTGGAGAGTCAGAAAGAAGAAGTTCGTCTCCTAGATGGTAGTTCGTCATGTTTGGACCGAAATGGACCAAACTTGTCTCCATTCGGGGTTTGGAAGAGTCAGAAAGAAGTAGTTCGTCTCCTAGATGGTAGTTCGTCATGTTTGGACCGAAATAGACCACACTTGTCTCCATTCGAAGTTTGGAGAGCCAGAAAGAAGAAGTTCGTCTCCTAGATGGTAGTTCGTCATGTTTGGACCGAAATGGACCAAACTTGTCTCCATTCGAGGTTTGAAGAGCCAGAAAGAAGAAGTCCGTCTCCTAGATGGTAGTTCGTCATGTTTGGATCGAAATGGACCACACTTGTCTCCATTCGAGGTTTGCAAGAGTCAGAAAGAAGAAGTTCGTCTCCTAGTTGGTTGTTCGCCATGTTTGGACCGAAATGGACCAAACTTGTCTCCATTCGAGGTTTGGAAAGTCAGAAAGAAGAAGTTCGTCTCCTAGATGGTAGTTCGTCATGTTTGGACCGAAATGGACCAAACTTGTCTCCATTCGAGGTTTGGAAGAGTCAGAAAGAAGAAGTTCGTCTCCTAGATGGTAGTTCGTCATGTTTGGACCGAAATGGACCAAACTTGTCTCCATTCGGGGTTAGGAAGAGTCAGAAAGAAGAAGTTCGTCTGCTAGATGGTAGTTCATCATGTTTGGACCGAAATGGACCACACTTGTCTCCATTCGAAGTTTGGAGAGCCAGAAAGAAGAAGTTCGTCTCCTAGATGGTAGTTCGTCATGTTTGGACCGAAATGGACCAAACTTGTCTCCATTCGAGGTTTGGAGAGCCAGAAAGAAGAAGTTCGTCTCCTAGATGGTAGTTCGTCATGTTTGGACCGAAATGGACCAAACTTGTCTCAATTCGAGGTTTGAAGAGCCAGAAAGAAGAAATCCGTCTCCTAGATGGTAGTTCGTCATGTTTGGACCGAAATCGACCACACTTGTCTCCATTCGAGGTTTGGAAGAGTCAGAAATAAGAAGTTCGTCTCCTAGATGGTAGTTCGTCATGTTTGGACCGAAATGGACCAAACTTGTCTCCATTCGAGGTTTGAAGAGCCAGAAAGAAGAAATCCGTCTCCTAGATGGTAGTTCGTCATGTTTGGACCGAAATCGACCACACTTGTCTCCATTCGAGATTTGGAAGAGTCAGAAAGAAGAAGTTCGTCTCCTAGATGGTAGTTCGTCATGTTTGGATCGAAATGGACCAAACTTGTGTCTATTCGAGGTTTGGAGAGTCAGAAGGAAGAAGTTCGTCTCCTAGATGGTAGTTCATCATGTTTGGACCGAAATGGACAAAACTTGTCTCCATTCGAGGTTTGGAGAGCCAGAAAGAAGAAGTTCGTCTCCTAGATGGTAGTTCGTCATGTATGGACCGAAATGGACCAAACTTGTCTCAATTCGAGGTTTGGAAGAGTCAGAAAGAAGAAGTTCCTCTCCTAGATGGTAGTTCGTCATGTTTGGATCGAAATGGACCAAACTTGTCTCCATTCGAGGTTTGAAGAGCCAGAAAGAAGAAGTCCGTCTCCTAGATGGTAGTTCGTCATGTTTGGACCGAAATGGACCACACTTGTCTCCATTCGAGGTTTGGAAGAGTCAGAAAGAAGAAGTTCGTCTCCTAGTTGGTTGTTCGCCATGTTTGGACCGAAATGGACCAAACTTGTCTCCATTCGAGGTTTGGAAAGTCAGAAAGAAGAAGTTCGTCTCCTAGATCGTAGTTCGTCATGTTTGGACCGAAATGGACCAAACTTGTCTCCATTCGAGGTTTGGAAGAGTCAGAAAGAAGAAGTTCGTCTCCTAGATGGTAGTTCGTCATGTTTGGACCGAAATGGACCAAACTTGTCTGCATTCGAGGTTTGGAGAGCCAGAAAGAAGAAGTTCGTCTCATAGTTGGTAGTTCGTCATGTTTGGACCGAAATGGACCAAACTTGTCTCCATTCGAGGTTTGGAGAGTCAGAAAGAAGAAGTTCGTCTCCTAGATGGTAGTTCGTCATGTTTGGACCGAAATGGACCAAACTTGTCTCCATTCGAGGTTTGGAGAGTCAGAAAGAAGAAGTTCGTCTCATAAATGGTAGTTCGTCATGTTTGGACCGAAATAGACCAAACTTGTCTCCATTCGAGGTTTGGAGAGTCAGAAAGAAGAAGTTCGTCTCCTAGATGGTAGTTCGTCATGTTTGGACCGAAATGGACCAAACTTGTCTCCATTCGGGGTTTGGAAGAGTCAGAAAGAAGAAGTTCGTCTCCTAGATGGTAGTTCGTCATGTTTGGACCGAAATAGACCACACTTTTCTCCATTCGAGGTTTGGAGAGTCAGAAAGAAGAAGTTCGTCTCCTAGATGGTAGTTCGTCATGTTTGGACCGAAATAGACCAAACTTGTCTCAATTCGAGGTTTGGAAGAGTCAGAAAGAAGAAGTTCATCTCCTAGATGGTAGTTCGTCATGTTTGGACCGAAATGGACCAAACTTGTCACCATTCAAGGTTTGAAGAGCCAGAAAGAAGAAGTCCGTCTCCTAGATGGTAGTTCGTCATGTTTGGACCGAAATGGACCACACTTGTCTCTATTCGAGGTGTGGAAGAGTCAGAAAGAAGAAGTTCGTCTCCTAGATGGTAGTTCGTCATGTTTGGACCGAAATGGACCAAACTTGTGTCTATTCGAGGTTTGGAGAGTCAGAAGGAAGAAGTTCGTCTCCGAGATGGTAGTTCGTCATGTTTGGACCGAAATGGACCAAACTTGTCTCCATTCGAGGTTTGGATAGCCAGAAAGAAGAAGTTCGTCTCCTAGATGGTAGTTCGTCATGTATGGACCGAAATGGACCAAACTCGTCTCAATTCGAGGTTTGGAAGAGTCAGAAAGAAGAAGTTCCTCTCCTAGATGGTAGTTCGTCATGTTTGGACCGAAATGGACCAAACTTGTCTCCATTCGAGGTTTGAAGAGCCAGAAAGAAGAAGTCCGTCTCCTAGATGGTAGTTCGTCATGTTTGGACCGAAATGGACCAAACTTGTCTCCATTCGAGGTTTGGAGAGCCAGAAAGAAGAAGTTCGTCTCCTAGTTGGTAGTTCGTCATGTTTGGACCGAAATGGACCAAACATGTCTGCATTCGAGGTTTGGAGAGCCAGAAAGAAGAAGTTCGTCTCCTAGTTGGTAGTTCGTCATGTTTGGCCGAAATGGACCAAACTTGTCTCCATTCGAGCTTTGGAGAGCCAGAAAGAAGAAGTTCGTCTCCTAGATGGTAGTTCGTCATGTTTGTACCGAAATGGACCAAACTTGTCTCCATTCGAGGTTTGAAGAGCCAGAAAGAAGATGTCCGTCTCCTAGATGGTAGTTCGTCATGTTTGGACCGAAATGGACCACACTTGTCTCCATTCGAGGTTTGGAAGAGTCAGAAAGAAGAAGTTCGTCTCCTAGATGGTAGTTCGTCATGTTTGGACCGAAATCGACCACACTTGTCTCCATTCGAGGTTTGGAAGAGTCAGAAAGAAGAAGTTCGTCTCCTAGATGGTAGTTCGTCATGTTTGGATCGAAATGGACCAAACTTGTGTCTATTCGAGGTTTGGAGAGTCAGAAGGAAGAAGTTCGTCTCCTAGATGGTAGTTCGTCATGTTTGGACCGAAATGGACCAAACTTGTCTCCATTCGAGGTTTGGAGAGCCAGAAAGAAGAAGTTCGTCTCCTAGATGGTAGTTCGTCATGTATGGACCGAAATGGACCAAACTTGTCTCAATTCGAGGTTTGGAAGAGTCAGAAAGAAGAAGTTCCTCTCCTAGATGGTAGTTCGTCATGTTTGGACCGAAATGGACCAAACTTGTCTCCATTCGAGGTTTGGAGAGACAGAAAGAAGAGGTTCGTCTCCTAGATGGTAGTTCGTAATGTTTGGACCGAAATGGACCAAACTTGTCTCCATTCGAGGTTTGGAGAGTCAGAAAGAAGAAGTTCGTCTCCTAGATGGTAGTTCGTCATGTATGGACCGAAATGGACCAAACTTGTCTCAATTCGAGGTTTGGAAGAGTCAGAAAGAAGAAGTTCATCTCCTAGATGGTAGTTCGTCATGTTTGGACCGAAATGGACCAAACTTGTCTCCATTCGAGGTTTGAAGAGCCAGAAAGAAAAATCCGTCTCCTAGATGGTAGTTCGTCATGTTTGGTCCGAAATCGACCACACTTGTCTCTATTCGAGGTGTGGAAGAGTCAGAAAGAAGAAGTTCGTCTCCTAGATGGTAGTTCGTCATGTTTGGACCGAAATGGACAAAACTTGTCTCCATTCGGGGTTTGGAAGAGTCAGAAAGAAGAAGTTCGTCTTCAAGATGGTAGTTCATCATGTTTGGACCGAAATGGACCACACTTGTCTCCATTCGAAGTTTGGAGAGCCAGAAAGAAGAAGTTCGGCTTCTAGATGGTAGTTCGTTATGTTTGGACCGAAATGGACCAAACTTGTCTCAATTCGAGGTTTGGAAGAGTCAGAAAGAAGAAGTTCATCTCCTAGATGGTAGTTCGTCATGTTTGGACCGAAATGGACAAAACTTGTCTCCATTCGGGGTTTGGAAGAGTCAGAAAGAAGAAGTTCGTCTTCTAGATGGTAGTTCATCATGTTTGGACCGAAATGGACCACACTTGTCTCCATTCGAAGTTTGGAGAGCCAGAAAGAAGAAGTTCGTCTCCTAGATGGTAGTTCGTCATGTTTGGACCGAAATGGACCAAACTTGTCTCCATTCGAGGTTTGGAAGAGTCAGAAAGAAGAAGTTCGTCTCCTACATGGTAGTTCGTCATGTTTGGACCGAAATGGACCAAACTTGTCTCAATTCGAGGCTTGGAAGAGTCAGAAAGAAGAAGTTCATCTCCTAGATGGTAGTTCGTCATGTTTGGACCGAAATGGACCAAACTTGTCTCCATTCGGGGTTAGGAAGAGTCAGAAAGAAGAAGTTCGTCTGCTAGATGGTAGTTCATCATGTTTGGACCGAAATGGACCACACTTGTCTCCATTCGAAGTTTGGAGAGCCAGAAAGAAGAAGTTCGTCTCCTAGATGGTAGTTCGTCATGTTTGGACCGAAATGGTCCAAACTTGTCTCCATTCGAGGTTTGGAGAGCCAGAATGAAGAAGTTCGTCTCCTAGATGGTAGTTCGTCATGTTTGGACCGAAATGGAACAAACTTGTCTCCATTCGAGGTTTGGAGAGACAGAAAGAAGAAGTTCGTCTCCTAGATGGTAGTTCGTCATGTTTGGACCGAAATGGACCAAACTTGTCTCCATTCGAGGTTTGGAGAGTCAGAAAGAAGAAGTTCGTCTCCTAGATGGTAGTTCGTCATGTATGGACCGAAATGGACCAAACTTGTCTCCATTCGAGGTTTGAAGAGCCAGAAAGAAGAAATCCGTCTCCTAGATGGTAGTTCGTCATGTTTGGACCGAAATCGACCACACTTGTCTCCATTCGAGATTTGGAAGAGTCAGAAAGAAGAAGTTCGTCTCCTAGATGGTTGTTCGTCATGTTTGGATCGAAATGGACCAAACTTGTGTCCATTCGAGGTTTGGAGAGTCAGAAGGAAGAAGTTCGTCTCCTAGATGGTAGTTCATCATGTTTGGACCGAAATGGCCCAAACTTGTCTCCATTCGAGGTTTGGAGAGCCAGAAAGAAGAAGTTCGTCTCCTAGATGGTAGTTCGTAATGTATGGACCGAAATGGACCAAACTTGTCTCAATTCGAGGTTTGGAAGAGTCAGAAAGAAGAAGTTCCTCTCCTAGATGGTAGTTCGTCATGTTTGGACCGAAATGGACCAAACTTGTCTCCATTCGAGGTTTGAAGAGCCAGAAAGAAGAAGTCCGTCTCCTAGATGGTAGTTCGTCATGTTTGGACCGAAATGTACCACACTTGTCTCCATTCGAGGTTTGGAAGAGTCAGAAAGAAGAAGTTCGTCTCCTAGTTGGTTGTTCGCCATGTTTGGACCGAAATGGACCAAACTTGTCTCCATTCGAGGTTTGGAAAGTCAGAAAGAAGAAGTTCGTCTCCTAGATCGTAGTTCGTCATGTTTGGACCGAAATGGACCAACTTGTCTCCATTCGAGGTTTGGAAGAGTCAGAAAGAAGAAGTTCGTCTCCTAGATGGTAGTTCGTCATGTTTGGACCGAAATGGACCAAACTTGTCTGCATTCGAAGTTTGGAGAGCCAGAAAGAAGAAGTTCGTCTCATAGTTGGTAGTTCGTCATGTTTGGACCGAAATGGACCAAACTTGTCTCCATTCGAGGTTTGGAGAGTCAGAAAGAAGAAGTTCGTCTCCTAGATGGTAGTTCGTCATGTTTGGACCGAAATGGACCAAACTTGTCTCCATTCGAGGTTTGGAGAGTCAGAAAGAAGAAGTTCGTCTCCTAAATGGTAGTTCGTCATGTTTGGACCGAAATAGACCAAACTTGTCTCCATTCGAGGTTTGGAGAGTCAGAAAGAAGAAGTTCGTCTCCTAGATGGTAGTTCGTCATGTTTGGACCGAAATGGACCAAACTTGTCTCCATTCGGGGTTTGGAAGAGTCAGAAAGAAGAAGTTCGTTTCCTAGATGGTAGTTCATCATGTTTGGACCGAAATAGACCACACTTGTCTCCATTCGAGGTTTGGAGAGTCAGAAAGAAGAAGTTCGTCTCCTAGATGGTAGTTCGTCATGTTTGGACCGAAATAGACCAAACTTGTCTCAATTCGAGGTTTGGAAGAGTCAGAAAGAAGAAGTTCCTCTCCTAGATGGTAGTTCGTCATGTTTGGACCGAAATGGACCAAACTTGTCTCCATTCGAGGTTTGAAGAGCCAGAAAGAAGAAGTCCGTCTCCTAGATGGTAGTTCGTCATGTTTGGACCGAAATGTACCACGCTTGTCTCCATTCGAGGTTTGGAAGAGTCAGAAAGAAGAAGTTCGTCTCCTAGTTGGTTGTTCACCATGTTTGGACCGAAATGGACCAAACTTGTCTCCATTCGAGGTTTGGAAAGTCAGAAAGAAGAAGTTCGTCTCCTAGATCGTAGTTCGTCATGTTTGGACCGAAATGGACCAACTTGTCTCCATTCGAGGTTTGGAAGAGTCAGAAAGAAGAAGTTCGTCTCCTAGATGGTAGTTCGTCATGTTTGGACCGAAATGGACCAAACTTGTCTGCATTCGAGGTTTGGAGAGCCAGAAAGAAGAAGTTCGTCTCATAGTTGGTAGTTCGTCATGTTTGGACCGAAATGGACCAAACTTGTCTCCATTCGAGGTTTGGAGAGTCAGAAAGAAGAAGTTCGTCTCCTAGATGGTAGTTCGTCATGTTTGGACCGAAATGGACCAAACTTGTCACCATTCGAGGTTTGGAGAGTCAGAAAGAAGAAGTTCGTCTCCTAAATGGTAGTTCGTCATGTTTGGACCGAAATAGACCAAACTTGTCTCCATTCGAGGTTTGGAGAGTCAGAAAGAAGAAGTTCGTCTCCTAGATGGTAGTTCGTCATGTTTGGACCGAAATGGACCAAACTTGTCTCCATTCGGGGTTTGGAAGAGTCAGAAAGAAGAAGTTCGTCTCCTAGATGGTAGTTCATCATGTTTGGACCGAAATAGACCACACTGGTCTCCATTCGAGGTTTGGAGAGTCAGAAAGAAGAAGTTCGTCTCCTAGATGGTAGTTCGTCATGTTTGGACCGAAATAGACCAAACTTGTCTCAATTCGAGGTTTGGAAGAGTCAGAAAGAAGAAGTTCATCTCCTAGATGGTAGTTCGTCATGTTTGGACCGAAATGGACCAAACTTGTCTCCATTCAAGGTTTGAAGAGCCAGAAAGAAGAAGTCCGTCTCCTAGATGGTAGTTCGTCATGTTTGGACCGAAATGGACCACACTTGTCTCTATTCGAGGTGTGGAAGAGTCAGAAAGAAGAAGTTCGTCTCCTAGATGGTAATTCGTCATGTTTGGACCGAAATTGACCAAACTTGTGTCTATTCGAGGTTTGGAGAGTCAGAAGGAAGAAGTTCGTCTCCGAGATGGTAGTTCGTCATGTTTGGACCGAAATGGACCAAACTTGTCTCCATTCGAGGTTTGGAGAGCCAGAAAGAAGAAGTTCGTCTCCTAGATGGTAGTTCGTCATGTATGGACCGAAATGGACCAAACTTGTCTCAATTCGAGGTTTGGAAGAGTCAGAAAGAAGAAGTTCCTCTCCTAGATGGTAGTTCGTCATGTTTGGACCGAAATGGACCAAACTTGTCTCCATTCGAGGTTTGAAGAGCCAGAAAGAAGAAGTCCGTCTCCTAGATGGTAGTTCGTCATGTTTGGACCGAAATGGACCAAACTTGTCTCCATTCGAGGTTTGGAGAGCCAGAAAGAAGAAGTTCGTCTCCTAGTTGGTAGTTCGTCATGTTTGGACCGAAATGGACCAAACATGTCTGCATTCGAGGTTTGGAGAGCCAGAAAGAAGAAGTTCGTCTCCTAGTTGGTAGTTCGTCATGTTTGGCCGAAATGGACCAAACTTGTCTCCATTCGAGCTTTGGAGAGCCAGAAAGAAGAAGTTCGTCTCCTAGATGGTAGTTCGTCATGTTTGTACCGAAATGGACCAAACCTGTCTCCATTCGAGGTTTGAAGAGCCAGAAAGAAGAAGTCCGTCTCCTAGATGGTAGTTCGTCATGTTTGGACCGAAATGGACCACAGTTGTCTCCATTCGAGGTTTGGAAGAGTCAGAAAGAAGAAGTTCGTCTCCTAGATGGTAGTTCGTCATGTTTGGACCGAAATCGACCACACTTGTCTCCATTCGAGGTTTGGAAGAGTCAGAAAGAAGAAGTTCGTCTCCTAGATGGTAGTTCGTCATGTTTGGATCGAAATGGACCAAACTTGTGTCTATTCGAGGTTTGGAGAGTCAGAAGGAAGAAGTTCGTCTCCTAGATGGTAGTTCATCATGTTTGGACCGAAATGGACCAAACTTGTCTCCATTTGAGGTTTGGAGAGCCAGAAAGAAGAAGTTCGTCTCCTAGATGGTAGTTCGTCATGTATGGACCGAAATGGACCAAACTTGTCTCAATTCGAGGTTTGGAAGAGTCAGAAAGAAGAAGTTCCTCTCCTAGATGGTAGTTCGTCATGTTTGGACCGAAATGGACCAAACTTGTCTCCATTCGAGGTTTGAAGAGCCAGAAAGAAGAAGTCCGTCTCCTAGATGGTAGTTCGTCATGTTTGGACCGAAATGGACCACACTTTTCTCCATTCGAGGTTTGGAAGAGTCAGAAAGAAGAAGTTCGTCTCCTAGTTGGTTGTTCGCCATGTATGGACCGAAATGGACCAAACTTGTCTCCATTCGAGGTTTGGAAAGTCAGAAAGAAGAAGTTCGTCTCCTAGATCGTAGTTCGTCATGTTTGGACCGAAATGGACCAAACTTGTCTCCATTCGAGGTTTGGAAGAGTCAGAAAGAAGAAGTTCGTCTCCTAGATGGTAGTTCGTCATGTTTGGACCGAAATGGACCAAACTTGTCTCAATTCGAGGTTTGGAGAGTCAGAAAGAAGAAGTTCGTCTCCTAGATGGTAGTTCGTCATGTTTAGACCGAAATAGACCAAACTTGTCTCCATTCGAGGTTTGGAGAGTCAGAAAGAAGAAGTTCGTCTCCTAGATGGTAGTTCGTCATGTTTGGACCGAAATGGACCAAATTTGTCTCCATTCGAGGTTTGGAGAGCCAGAAAGAAGAAGTTCGTCTCATAGTTGGTAGTTCGTCATGTTTGGACCGAAATGGACCAAACTTGTCTCCATTCGAGGTTTGGAGAGTCAGAAAGAAGAAGTTCGTCTCCTAGATGGTAGTTCGTCATGTTTGGACCGAAATGGACCAAACTTGTCTCAATTCGAGGTTTGGAGAGTCAGAAAGAAGAAGTTCGTCTCCTAGATGGTAGTTCGTCATGTTTAGACCGAAATAGACCAAACTTGTCTCCATTCGAGGTTTGGAGAGTCAGAAAGAAGAAGTTCGTCTCCTAGATGGTAGTTCGTCATGTTTGGACCGAAATGGACCAAATTTGTCTCCATTCGAGGTTTGGAGAGCCAGAAAGAAGAAGTTCGTCTCCTAGATGGTAGTTCGTCATGTTTGGACCGAAATGGACCAAACTTGTCTCCATTCAAGGTTTGGAGAGACAGAAAGAAGAAGTTCGTCTCCTAGATGGTAGTTCGTCATGTTTGGACCGAAATGGACCAAACTTGTCTCCATTCGAGGTTTGGAGAGTCAGAAAGAAGAAGTTCATCTCCTACATGGTAGTTCGTCATGTTTGGACCGAAATGGACCAAACTTGTCTCAATTCGAGGTTTGGAAGAGTCAGAAAGAAGAAGATCATTTCCTAGATTGTAGTTCGTCATGTTTGGACCGAAATGGACCAAACTTGTCTCCATTCGAGGTTTGGAGAGTCAGAAAGAAGAAGTTCGTCTCCTAGATGGTAGTTCGTCATGTTTGGACCGAAATAGACCAAACTTGTCTGCATTCGAGGTTTGGAGAGCCAGAAAGAAGAAGTTCGTCTCATAGTTGGTAGTTCGTCATGTTTGGACCGAAATGGACCAAACTTGTCTCCATTCGAGGTTTGGAGAGCCAGAAAGAAGAAGTTCGTCTCCTAGATGGTAGTTCGTCATGTTTGGACCGAAATGGACCAAACTTGTCTCCATTCAAGGTTTGGAGAGACAGAAAGAAGAAGTTCGTCTCCTAGATGGTAGTTCGTCATGTTTGGACCGAAATGGACCAAACTTGTCTCCATTCGAGGTTTGGAGAGTCAGAAAGAAGAAGTTCATCTCCTACATGGTAGTTCGTCATGTTTGGACCGAAATGGACCAAACTTGTCTCAATTCGAGGTTTGGAAGAGTCAGAAAGAAGAAGATCATTTCCTAGATTGTAGTTCGTCATGTTTGGACCGAAATGGACCAAACTTGTCTCCATTCGAGGTTTGGAGAGTCAGAAAGAAGAAGTTCGTCTCCTAGATGGTAGTTCGTCATGTTTGGACCGAAATAGACCAAACTTGTCTCAATTCGAGGTTTGGAAGAGTCAGAAAGAAGAAGTTCATCTCCTAGATGGTAGTTCGTCATGTTTGGACCGAAATGAACCAAACTTGTCTCCATTCAAGGTTTGAAGAGCCAGAAAGAAGAAGTCCGTCTTCTAGATGGTAGTTCGTCATGTTTGGACCGAAATGGAACACACTTGTCTCTATTCGAGGTGTGGAAGAGTCAGAAAGAAGAAGTTCGTCTCCTAGATGGTAGTTCGTCATGTTTGGACCGAAATGGACCAAACTTGTGTCTATTCGAGGTTTGGAGAGTCAGAAGGAAGAAGTTCGTCTCCGAGATGGTAGTTCGTCATGTTTGGACCGAAATGGACCAAACTTGTCTCCATTCGAGGTTTGGAGAGCCAGAAAGAAGAAGTTTGTCTCCTAGTTGGTAGTTCGTCATGTTTGGACCGAAATGGACCAAACATGTCTGCATTCGAGGTTTGGAGAGCCAGAAAGAAGAAGTTCGTCTCCTAGTTGGTAGTTCGTCATGTTTGGCCGAAATGGACCAAACTTGTCTCCATTCGAGCTTTGGAGAGCCAGAAAGAAGAAGTTCGTCTCCTAGATGGTAGTTCGTCATGTTTGTACCGAAATGGACCAAACTTGTCTCCATTCGAGGTTTGAAGAGCCAGAAAGAAGAAGTCCGTCTCCTAGATGGTAGTTCGTCATGTTTGGACCGAAATTGACCACACTTGTCTCCATTCGAGGTTTGGAAGAGTCAGAAAGAAGAAGTTCGTCTCCTAGATGGTAGTTCGTCATGTTTGGACCGAAATCGACCACACTTGTCTCCATTCGAGGTTTGGAAGAGTCAGATAGAAGAAGTTCGTCTCCTAGATGGTAGTTCGTCATGTTTGGATCGAAATGGACCAAACTTGTGTCTATTCGAGGTTTGGAGAGTCAGAAGGAAGAAGTTCGTCTCCTAGATGGTAGTTCGTCATGTTTGGACCGAAATGGACCAAACTTGTCTCCATTCGAGGTTTGGAGAGCCAGAAAGAAGAAGTTCGTCTCCTAGATGGTAGTTCGTCATGTATGGACCGAAATGGACCAAACTTGTCTCAATTCGAGGTTTGGAAGAGTCAGAAAGAAGAAGTTCCTCTCCTAGATGGTAGTTCGTCATGTTTGGACCGAAATGGACCAAACTTGTCTCCATTCGAGGTTTGAAGAGCCAGAAAGAAGAAGTCCGTCTCCTAGATGGTAGTTCGTCATGTTTGGACCGAAATGGACCACACTTGTCTCCATTCGAGGTTTGGAAGAGTCAGAAAGAAGAAGTTCGTCTCCTAGTTGGTTGTTCGCCATGTTTGGACCGAAATGGACCAAACTTGTCTCCATTCGAGGTTTGGAAAGTCAGAAAGAAGAAGTTCGTCTCCTAGTTGGTTGTTCGCCATGTTTGGACCGAAATGGACCAAACTTGTCTCCATTCGAGGTTTGGAAAGTCAGAAAGAAGAAGTTCGTCTCCTAGATGGTAGTTCGTCATGTTTGGACCGAAATGGACCAAACTTGTCTCCATTCGAGGTTTGGAAGAGTCAGAAAGAAGAAGTTCGTCTCCTAGATGGTAGTTCGTCATGTTTGGACCGAAATGGACCAAACTTGTCTGCATTCGAGGTTTGGGGAGCCAGAAAGAAGAAGTTCGTCTCCTAGTTGGTAGTTCGTCATGTTTGGACCGAAATGGACCAAACTTGTCTCCATTCGAGGTTTGGAGAGTCAGAAAGAAGAAGTTCGTCTCCTAGATGGAAGTTCGTCATGTTTGGACCGAAATGGACCAAACTTGTCTCCATTCGAGGTTTGGAGAGTCAGAAAGAAGAAGTTCGTCTCCTAGGTGGTAGTTCGTCATGTTTGGACCGAAATAGACCAAACTTGTTTCCATTCGAGGTTTGGAGAGTCAGAAAGAAGAAGTTCGTCTCCTAGATGGTAGTTCGTCATGTTTGGACCGAAATGGACCAAACTTGTCTCCATTCGGGGTTTGGAAGAGTCAGAAAGAAGAAGTTCGTCTCCTAGATGGTAGTTCGTCATGTTTGGACCGAAATAGACCACACTTGTCTCCATTCGAAGTTTCGTGAGCCAGAAAGAAGAAGTTCGTCTCCTAGATGGTAGTTCGTCATGTTTGGACCGAAATGGACCAAACTTGTCTCCATTCGAGGTTTGGAAGAGTCAGAAAGAAGAAGTTCGTCTCCTAGATGGTGGTTCGTCATGTTTGGACCGAAATGGACCAAACTTGTCTCCATTCGAGGTTTGGAGAGCCAGAAAGAAGAAGTTCGTCTCCTAGATAGTAGTTCGTCATGTTTGGACCGAAATGGACCAAACTTGTCTCCATTCGAGGTTTGAAGAGCCAAAAAGAAGAAGTCCGTCTCCTAGATGGTAGTTCGTCATGTTTGGACCGAAATGGACCACACTTGTCTCCATTCGAGGTTTTGAAGACTCAGAAAGAAGAAGTTCGTCTCCTAGTTGGTTGTTCGCCATGTTTGGACCGAAATGGACCAAACTTGTCTCCATTCGAGGTTTGGAAAGTCAGAAAGAAGAAGTTCGTCTCCTAGATGGTAGTTCAACATGTTTGGACCGAAATGGACCAAACTTGTCTCCATTCGAGGTTTGGAAGAGTCAGAAAGAAGAAGTTCGTCTCCTAGATGGTAGTTCGTCATGTTTGGACCGAAATGGACCAAACTTGTCTCAATTCGAGGTTTGGAAGAGTCAGAAAGAAGAAGTTCATCTCCTAGATGGTAGTTCGTCATGTTTGGACCGAAATGGACCAAACTTGTCTCCATTCGGGGTTTGGAAGAGTCAGAAAGAAGAAGTTCGTCTTCTAGATGGTAGTTCATCATGTTTGGACCGAAATGGACCACACTTGTCTCCATTCGAAGTTTGGAGAGCCAGAAAGAAGAAGTTCGTCTCCTAGATGGTAGTTCGTCATGTTTGGACCGAAATGGACCAAACTTGTCTCAATTCGAGGTTTGGAAGAGTCAGAAAGAAGAAGTTCATCTCTTAGATGGTAGTTCGTCATGTTTGGACCGAAATGGTCCAAACTTGTCTCCATTCGGGGTTTGGAAGAGTCAGAAAGAAGAAGTTCGTCTTCTAGATGGTAGTTCATCATGTTTGGACCGAAATGGACCACACTTGTCTCCATTCGAAGTTTGGAGAGCCAGAAAGAAGAAGTTCGTCTCCTAGATGGTAGTTCGTCATGTATGGACCGAAATGGACCAAACTTGTCTCAATTCGAGGTTTGGAAGAGTCAGAAAGAAGAAGTTCCTCTCCTAGATGGTAGTTCGTCATGTTTGGACCGAAATGGACCAAACTTGTCTCCATTCGAGGTTTGAAGAGCCAGAAAGAAGAAGTCCGTCTCCTAGATGGTAGTTCGTCATGTTTGGACCGAAATGGACCACACTTGTCTCCATTCGAGGTTTGGAAGAGTCAGAAAGAAGAAGTTCGTCTCCTAGTTGGTTGTTCGCCATGTTTGGACCGAAATGGACCAAACTTGTCTCCATTCGAGGTTTGGAAAGTCAGAAAGAAGAAGTTCGTCTCCTAGTTGGTTGTTCGCCATATTTGGACCGAAATGGACCAAACTTGTCTCCATTCGAGGTTTGGAGAGTCAGAAAGAAGAAGTTCGTCTCCTAGATGGTAGTTCGTCATGTTTGGACCGAAATGGACCAAACTTGTCTCCATTCGAGGTTTGGAGAGCCAGAAAGAAGAAGTTCGTCTCCTAGATGGTAGTTAGTCATGTTTGGACCGAAATGGACCAAACTTGTCTCCATTCAAGGTTTGGAGAGACAGAAAGAAGAAGTTCGTCTCCTAGATGGTAGTTCGTCATGTTTGGACCGAAATGGACCAAACTTGTCTCCATTCGAGGTTTGGAGAGTCAGAAAGAAGAAGTTCATCTCCTAGATGGTAGTTCGTCATGTTTGGACCGAAATGGACCAAACTTGTCTCCATTCGGGGTTTGGAAGAGTCAGAAAGAAGAAGTTCGTCTTCTAGATGGTAGTTCATCATGTTTGGACCGAAATGGACCACACTTGTCTCCATTCGAAGTTTGGAGAGTCAGAAAGAAGAAGTTCGTCTCCTAGATGGTAGTTCGTCATGTATGGACCGAAATGGACCAAACTTGTCTCAATTCGAGGTTTGGAAGAGTCAGAAAGAAGAAGTTCCTCTCCTAGATGGTAGTTCGTCATGTTTGGACCGAAATGGACCAAACTTGTCTCCATTCGAGGTTTGAAGAGCCAGAAAGAAGAAGTCCGTCTCCTAGATGGTAGTTCGTCATGTTTGGACCGAAATGGACCACACTTGTCTCCATTCGAGGTTTGGAAGAGTCAGAAAGAAGAAGTTCGTCTCCTAGTTGGTTGTTCGCCATGTTTGGACCGAAATGGACCAAACTTGTCTCCATTCGAGGTTTGGAAAGTCAGAAAGAAGAAGTTCGTCTCCTAGTTGGTTGTTCGCCATGTTTGTACCGAAATGGACCAAACTTGTCTCCATTCGAGGTTTGGAGAGTCAGAAAGAAGAAGTTCGTCTCCTAGATGGTAGTTCGTCATGTTTGGACCGAAATAGACCAAACTTGTCTCCATTCGAGGTTTGGAGAGTCAGAAAGAAGAAGTTCGTCTGCTAGATGGTAGTTCGTCATGTTTGGACCGAAATGGACCAAACTTGTCTCCATTCGGGATTTGGAAGAGTCAGAAAGAAGAAGTTCGTCTCCTAGATGGTAGTTCGTCATGTTTGGACCGAAATAGACCACACTTGTCTCCATTCGAAGTTTGGAGAGCCAGAAAGAAGAAGTTCGTCTCCTAGATGGTAGTTCGTCATGTTTGGACCGAAATGGACCAAACTTGTCTCCATTCGAGGTTTGGAAGAGTCAGAAAGAAGAAGTTCGTCTCCTAGATGGTAGTTCGTCATGTTTGGACCGAAATGGACCAAACTTGTCTCCATTCGAGGTTTGGAGAGCCAGAAAGAAGAAGTTCGTCTCCTAGATGGTAGTTAGTCATGTTTGGACCGAAATGGACCAAATTTGTCTCCATTCAAGGTTTGGAGAGACAGAAAGAAGAAGTTCGTCTCCTAGATGGTAGTTCGTCATGTTTGGCCCGAAATGGACCAAACTTGTCTCCATTCGAGGTTTGGAGAGTCAGAAAGAAGAAGTTCGTCTCCTACATGGTAGTTCGTCATGTTTGGACCGAAATGGACCAAACTTGTCTCAATTCGAGGTTTGGAAGAGTCAGAAAGAAGAAGTTCATTTCCTAGATTGTAGTTCGTCATGTTTGGACCGAAATGGACCAAACTTGTCTCCATTTGAAGTTTGGAGAGTCCGAAAGAAGAAGTTCGTCTCCTAGATGGTAGTTCGTCATGTTTGGACCGAAATAGACCAAACTAGTCTCAATTCGAGGTTTGGAAGAGTCAGAAAGAAGAAGTTCATCTCCTAGATGGTAGTTCGTCATGTTTGGACCGAAATGGACCAAACTTGTCTCCATTCAAGGTTTGAAGAGCCAGAAAGAAGAAGTCCGTCTCCTAGATGGTTGTTCGTCATGTTTGGACCAAAATGGACCACACTTGTCTCTATTCGAGGTGTGGAAGAGTCAGAAAGAAGAAGTTCGTCTCCTAGATGGTAGTTCGTCATGTTTGGACCGAAATGGACCAAACTTGTGTCTATTCGAGGTTTGGAGAGTCAGAAGGAAGAAGTTCGTCTCCAAGATGGTAGTTCGTCATGTTTGGACCGAAATGGACCAAACTTGTCTCCATTCGAGGTTTGGAGAGCCAGAAAGTAGAAGTTCGTCTCCTAGATGGTAGTTCGTCATGTATGGACCGAAATGGACCAAACTTGTCTCAATTCGAGGTTTGGAAGAGTCAGAAAGAAGAAGTCCCTCTCCTAGATGGTAGTTCGTCATGTTTGGACCGAAATGGACCAAACTTGTCTCCATTCGAGGTTTGAAGAGCCAGAAAGAAGAAGTCCGTCTCCTAGATGGTAGTTCGTCATGTTTGGACCGAAATGGACCAAACTTGTCTCCATTCGAGGTTTGGAGAGCCAGAAAGAAGAAGTTCGTCTCCTAGTTGGTAGTGCGTCATGTTTGGACCGAAATGGACCAAACATGTCTGCATTCGAGGTTTGGAGAGCCAGAAAGAAGAAGTTCGTCTCCTAGTTGGTAGTTCGTCATGTTTGGACCGAAATGGACCAAACCTGTCTCCATTCGAGCTTTGGAGAACCAGCAAGAAGAAGTTTGTCTCCTAGATGGTAGTTCGTCATGTTTGGACCGAAATGGACCAAACTTGTATCCATTCGAGGTTTGAAGAGCCAGAAAGAAGAAGTCCGTCTCCTAGATGGTAGTTCGTCATGTTTGGACCGAAATGGACCACACTTGTCTCCATTCGAGGTTTGGAGAGCCAGAAAGTAGAAGTTCGTCTCCTAGATGGTAGTTCGTCATGTATGGACCGAAATGGACCAAACTTGTCTCAATTCGAGGTTTGGAAGAGTCAGAAAGAAGAAGTCCCTCTCCTAGATGGTAGTTCGTCATGTTTGGACCGAAATGGACCAAACTTGTCTCCATTCGAGGTTTGAAGAGCCAGAAAGAAGAAGTCCGTCTCCTAGATGGTAGTTCCTCATGTTTGGACCGAAATGGACCACACTTGTCTCCATTCGAGGTTTGGAAGAGTCAGAAAGAAGAAGTTCGTCTCCTAGATGGTAGTTCGTCATGTTTGGATCGAAATGGACCAAACTTGTATCTATTCGGGGTTTGGAGAGTCAGAAGGAAGAAGTTCGTCTCCTAGATGGTAGTTCGTCATGTTTGGACCGAAATGGACCAAACTTGTCTCCATTCGAGGTTTGGAGAGCCAGAAAGAAGAAGTTCGTCTCCTAGATGGTAGTTCGTCATGTATGGACCGAAATGGACCAAACTTGTCTCAATTCGAGGTTTGGAAGAGTCAGAAAGAAGAAGTTCCTCTCCTAGATGGTAGTTCGTCATGTTTGGACCGAAATGGACCAAACTTGTCTCCATTCGAGGTTTGAAGAGCCAGAAAGAAGAAGTCCGTCTCCTAGATGGTAGTTCGTCCTGTTTGGAACGAAATGGACCACACTTGTCTCCATTCGAGGTTTGGAAGAGTCAGAAAGAAGAAGTTCGTCTCCTAGTTGGTTGTTCGCCATGTTTGGACCGAAATGGACCAAATTTGTCTCCATTCGAGGTTTGGAAAGACAGAAAGAAGAAGTTCGTCTCCTAGATGGTAGTTCGTCATGTTTTGACCGAAATGGACCAAACTTGTCTCCATTCGGGGTTTGGAAGAGTCAGAAAGAAGAAGTTCGTCTTCTAGATGGTAGTTCATCATGTTTGGACCGAAATGGACCACACTTGTCTCCATTCGAAGTTTGGAGAGCCAGAAAGAAGAAGTTCGTCTCCTAGATGGTAGTTCGTCATGTATGGACCGAAATGGACCAAACTTGTCTCAATTCGAGGTTTGGAAGAGTCAGAAAGAAGAAGTTCCTCTCCTAGATGGTAGTTCGTCATGTTTGGACCGAAATGGACCAAACTTGTCTCCATTCGAGGTTTGAAGAGCCAGAAAGAAGAAGTCCGTCTCCTAGATGGTAGTTCGTCATGTTTGGACCGAAATGGACCACACTTGTCTCCATTCGAGGTTTGGAAGAGTCAGAAAGAAGAAGTTCGTCTCCTAGTTGGTTGTTCGCCATGTTTGGACCGAAATGGACCAAACTTGTCTCCATTCGAGGTTTGGAAAGTCAGAAAGAAGAAGTTCGTCTCCTAGTTGGTTGTTCGCCATGTTTGGACCGAAATGGACCAAACTTGTCTCCATTCGAGGTTTGGAGAGTCAGAAAGAAGAAGTTCGTCTCCTAGATGGTAGTTCGTCATGTTTGGACCGAAATAGACCAAACTTGTCTCCATTCGAGGTTTGGAGAGTCAGAAAGAAGAAGTTCGTCTGCTAGATGGTAGTTCGTCATGTTTGGACCGAAATGGACCAAACTTGTCTCCATTCGGGATTTGGAAGAGTCAGAAAGAAGAAGTTCGTCTCCTAGATGGTAGTTCGTCATGTTTGGACCGAAATAGACCACACTTGTCTCCATTCGAAGTTTGGAGAGCCAGAAAGAAGAAGTTCGTCTCCTAGATGGTAGTTCGTCATATTTGGACCGAAATGGACCAAACTTGTCTCCATTCGAGGTTTGGAAGAGTCAGAAAGAAGAAGTTCGTCTCCTAGATGGTAGTTCGTCATGTTTGGACCGAAATGGACCAAACTTGTCTCCATTCGAGGTTTGGAGAGCCAGAAAGAAGAAGTTCGTCTCCTAGATGGTAGTTAGTCATGTTTGGACCGAAATGGACCAAACTTGTCTCCATTCAAGGTTTGGAGAGACAGAAAGAAGAAGTTCGTCTCCTAGATGGTAGTTCGTCATGTTTGGACCGAAATGGACCAAACTTGTCTCCATTCGAGGTTTGGAGAGTCAGAAAGAAGAAGTTCGTCTTCTACATGGTAGTTCGTCATGTTTGGACCGAAATGGACCAAACTTGTCTCAATTCGAGGTTTGGAAGAGTCAGAAAGAAGAAGTTCATTTCCTAGATTGTAGTTCGTCATGTTTGGACCGAATTGGACCAAACTTGTCTCCATTTGAGGTTTGGAGAGTCAGAAAGAAGAAGTTCGTCTCCTAGATGGTAGTTCGTCATGTTTGGACCGAAATAGACCAAACTAGTCTCAATTCGAGGTTTGGAAGAGTCAGAAAGAAGAAGTTCATCTCCTAGATGGTAGTTCGTCATGTTTGGACCGAAATGGACCAAACTTGTCTCCATTCAAGGTTTGAAGAGCCAGAAAGAAGAAGTCCGTCTCCTAGATGGTAGTTCGTCATGTTTGGACCAAAATGGACCACACTTGTCTCTATTCGAGGTGTGGAAGAGTCAGAAAGAAGAAGTTCGTCTCCAAGATGGTAGTTCGTCATGTTTGGACCGAAATGGACCAAACTTGTCTCCATTCGAGGTTTGGAGAGCCAGAAAGTAGAAGTTCGTCTCCTAGATGGTAGTTCGTCATGTATGGACCGAAATGGACCAAACTTGTCTCAATTCGAGGTTTGGAAGAGTCAGAAAGAAGAAGTCCCTCTCCTAGATGGTAGTTCGTCATGTTTGGACCGAAATGGACCAAACTTGTCTCCATTCGAGGTTTGGAGAGCCAGAAAGAAGAAGTTCGTCTCCTAGATGGTAGTTCGTCATGTATGGACCGAAATGGACCAAACTTGTCTCAATTCGAGGTTTGGAAGAGTCAGAAAGAAGAAGCTCCTCTCCTAGATGGTAGTTCGTCATGTTTGGACCGAAATGGACCAAACTTGTCTCCATTCGAGGTTTGAAGAGCCAGAAAGAAGAAGTCCGTCTCCTAGATGGTAGTTCGTCCTGTTTGGAACGAAATGGACCACACTTGTCTCCATTCGAGGTTTGGAAGAGTCAGAAAGAAGAAGTTCGTCTCCTAGTTGGTTGTTCGCCATGTTTGGACCGAAATGGACCAAATTTGTCTCCATTCGAGGTTTGGAAAGACAGAAAGAAGAAGTTCGTCTCCTAGATGGTAGTTCGTCATGTTTTGACCGAAATGGACCAAACTTGTCTCCATTCGAGGTTTGGAGAGACAGAAAGAAGAAGTTCGTCTCCTAGATGGTAGTTCGTCATGTTTGGACCGAAATGGACCAAACTTGTCTCCATTCAAGGTTTGGAGAGTCAGAAAGAAGAAGTTCGTCTCCTACATGGTAGTTCGTCATGTTTGGACCGAAATGGACCAAACTTGTCTCAATTCGAGGTTTGGAAGAGCCAGAAAGAAGAAGTTCATCTCCTAGATTGTAGTACGTCATGTTTGGACCGAAATGGACCAAACTTGTCTCCATTCGAGGTTTGGAGAGTCAGAAAGAAGAAGTTCGTCTCCTAGATGGTAGTTCGTCATGTTTGGACCGAAATGGACCAAACTTGTCTCCATTCGAGGTTTGGAGAGTCAGAAAGAAGAAGTTCGTCTCCTAGATGGTAGTTCGTCATGTTTGGACCGAAATAGACCAAACTTGTCTCCATTCGAGGTTTGGAATAGTCAGAAAGAAGAAGTTCGTCTCCTAGATGGTAGTTCGTCATGTTTGGACCGAAATGGACCAAACTTGTCTCCATTCGAGGTTTGAAGAGCCAGAGAGAAGAAGTCCGTCTCCTAGATGGTAGTTCGTCATGTTTGGACCGAAATGGACCAAACTTGTCTCCATTCGAGGTTTGGAGAGCCAGAAAGAAGAAGTTCGTCTCCTAGTTGGTAGTTCGTCATGTTTGGACCGAAATGGACCAAACATGTCTGCATTCGAGGTTTGGAGAGCCAGAAAGAAGAAGTTCGTCTCCTAGTTGGTAGTTCGTCATGTTTGGACCGAAATGGACCAAACTTGTCTCCATTCGAGCTTTGGAGAGCCAGAAAGAAGAAGTTCGTCTCCTAGATGGTAGTTCGTCATGTTTGGACCGAAATGGACCAAACTTGTCTCCATTCGAGGTTTGAAGAGCCAGAAAGAAGAAGTCCGTCTCCTAGATGGTAGTTCGTCATGTTTGGACCGAAATAGACCAAACTTGTCTCCATTCGAGGTTTGGAAGAGTCAGAAAGAAGAAGTGCGTCTCCTAGATGGTAGTTCGTCATGTTTGGACTGAAATAGACCAAACTTGTCTCCATTTGAGGTTTGGAGAGTCAGAAAGAAGAAGTTCGTCTCCTAGATGGTAGTTCGTCATGTTTGGACCGAAATGGACCAAACTTGTCTCCATTCGAGGTTTGGAAGAGTCAGAAAGAAGAAGTTCGTCTCCTAGATGGTAGTTCGTCATGTTTGGACCGAAATCGACCACACTTGTCTCCATTTGAGGTTTGGAGAGTCAGAAAGAAGAAGTGCGTCTCCTAGATGGTAGTTCGTCATGTTTGGACCGAAATAGACCAAACTTGTCTCCATTCGAGGTTTGGAGAGTCAGAAAGAAGAAGTGCGTCTCCTAGATGGTAGTTCGTCATGTTTGGACCGAAATGGACCAAACTTGTCTCCATTCGGGGTTTGGAAGAGGCAGAAAGAAGAAGTGCGTCTCCTAGATGGTAGTTCGTCATGTTTGGACCGAAATAGACCAAACTTGTCTCCATTCGAGGTTTGGAGAGTCAGAAAGAAGAAGTTCGTCTCCTAGATGGTAGTTCGTCATGTTTGGACCGAAATGGACCAAACTTGTCTCCATTCGAGGTTTGAAGAGCCAGAAAGAAGAAGTCCGTCTCCTAGATGGTAGTTCGTCATGTTTGGACCGAAATAGACCAAACTTGTCTCCATTCGAGGTTTGGAAGAGTCAGAAAGAAGAAGTTCGTCTCCTAGATGGTAGTTCGTCATGTTTGGACCGAAATCGACCACACTTGTCTCCATTTGAGGTTTGGAGAGTCAGAAAGAAGAAGTGCGTCTCCTAGATGGTAGTTCGTCATGTTTGGACCGAAATAGACCAAACTTGTCTCCATTCGAGGTTTGGAGAGTCAGAAAGAAGAAGTTCGTCTCCTAGATGGTAGTTCGTCATGTTTGGACCGAAATGGACCAAACTTGTCTCCATTCGGGGTTTGGAAGAGTCAGAAAGAAGAAGTGCGTCTCCTAGATGGTAGTATGTCATGTTTGGACCGAAATAGACCAAACTTGTCTCCATTCGAGGTTTGGAGAGTCAGAAAGAAGAAGTTCGTCTCCTAGATGGTAGTTCGTCATGTTTGGACCGAAATGGACCAAACTTGTCTCCATTCGGGGTTTGGAAGAGTCAGAAAGAAGAAGTTCGTCTCCTAGATGGTAGTTCGTCATGTTTGGACCGAAATAGACCACACTTGTCTCCATTCGAAGTTTGGAGAGCCAGAAAGAAGAAGTTCGTCTCCTAGATGGTAGTTCGTCATGTTTGGTCCGAAATGGACCAAACTTGTCTCCATTCGAGGTTTGAAGAGCCAGAAAGAAGAAGTCCGTCTCCTAAATGGTAGTTCGTCATGTTTGGACCGAAATGGACCAAACTTGTCTCCATTCGAGGTTTGGAGAGTCAGAAAGAAGAAGTGCGTCTCCTAGATGGTAGTTCATCATGTTTGGACCGAAATAGACCAAACTTGTCTCCATTCGAGGTTTGGAGTGTCAGAAAGAAGAAGTTCGTCTCCTAGATGGTAGTTCGTCATGTTTGGACCGAAATGGACCAAACTTGTCTCCATTCGGGGTTTGGAAGAGTCAGAAAGAAGAAGTTCGTCTCCTAGATGGTAGTTCGTCATGTTTGGACCGAAATAGACCACACTTGTCTCCATTCGAAGTTTGGAGAGCCAGAAAGAAGAAGTTCGTCTCCTAGATGGTAGTTCGTCATGTTTGGTCCGAAATGGACAAAACTTGTCTCCATTCGAGGTTTGAAGAGCCAGAAAGAAGAAGTTCGTCTCCTAGATGGTAGTTCGTCATGTTTGGACCGAAATGGACAACACTTGTCTCCATTCGAGGTTTGGAAGAGTCAGAAAGAAGAAGTTCGTCTCCTAGATGGTAGTTCGTCATGTTTGGACCGAAATGGACCAAACTTGTCTCCATTCGAGTTTTGAAGAGCCAGAAAGAAGAAGTCCGTCTCCTAGATGGTAGTTCGTCATGTTTGGACCGAAATAGACCAAACTTGTCTCCATTCGAGGTTTGGAAGAGTCAGAAAGAAGAAGTTCGTCTCCTAGATGGTAGTTCGTCATGTTTGGACCGAAATCGACCACACTTGTCTCCATTTGAGGTTTGGAGATTCAGAAAGAAGAAGTGCGTCTCCTAGATGGTAGTTCGTCATGTTTGGACCGAAATAGACCAAACTTGTCTCCATTCGAGGTTTGGAGAGTCAGAAAGAAGAAGTTCACCTCCTAGATGGTAGTTCGTCATGTTTGGACCGAAATGGACCAAACTTGTCTCCATTCGGGGTTGGAAGAGTCAGAAAGAAGAAGTGCGTCTCCTAGATGGTAGTTCGTCATGTTTGGACCGAAATAGACCAAACTTGTCTCCATTCGAGGTTTGGAGAGTCAGAAAGAAGAAGTTCGTCTCCTAGATGGTAGTTCGTCATGTTTGGACCGAAATGGACAACACTTGTCTCCATTCGAGGTTTGGAAGAGTCAGAAAGAAGAAGTTCGTCTCCTAGATGGTAGTTCGTCATGTTTGGACCGAAATCGACCACACTTGTCTCCATTTGAGGTTTGGAAGAGTCAGAAAGAAGAAGTTCGTCTCCTAGATGGTAGTTAGTCATGTTTGGATCGAAATGGACCAAACTTGTGTCTATTCGAGGTTTGGAGAGTCAGAAGGAAGAAGTTCGTCTCCTAGATGGTAGTTCGTCATGTTTGGACCGAAATGGACCAAACATGTTCCATTGGAGGTTTGGAGAGCCAGAAAGAAGAAGTTCGTCTCCTAGATGGTAGTTCGTCATGTATGGACCGAAATGGACCAAACTTGTCTCGATTCGAGGTTTGGAAGAGTCAGAAAGAAGAAGATCCTCTCCTAGATGGTAGTTCGTCATGTTTGGACCGAAATGGACCAAACTTGTCTCCATTCGAGGTTTGAAGAGCCAGAAAGAAGAAGTCCGTCTCCTAGATGGTAGTTCGTCATGTTTGGACCGAAATGGACCAAACTTGTCTCCATTCGACGTTTGGAGAGCCAGAAAGAAGAAGTTCGTCTCCTAGTTGGTAGTTCGTCATGTTTGGACCGAAATGGACCAAACATGTCTGCATTCGAGGTTTGGAGAGCCAGAAAGAAGAAGTTCGTCTCCTAGTTGGTAGTTCGTCATGTTTGGACCGAAATGGACCAAACTTGTCTCCATTCGAGCTTTGGAGAGCCAGAAAGAAGAAGTTCGTCTCCTAGATGGTAGTTCGTCATGTTTGGACCGAAATGGACCAAACTTGTCTCCATTCGAGGTTTGAAGTGCCAGAAAGAAGAAGTCCGTCTCCTAGATGGTAGTTCGTCATGTTTGGACCGAAATGGACCACACTTGTCTCCATTCGAGGTTTGGAAGAGTCAGAAAGAAGAAGTTCGTCTCCTAGTTGGTTGTTCGCCATGTTTGGACCGAAATGGACCAAACTTGTCTCAATTCGAGGTTTGGAAGAGTCAGAAAGAAGAAGTTCATCTCCTAGATTGTAGTTCGTCATGATTGGACCGAAATGGACTAAACTTGTCTCCATTCGAGGTTTGGAGAGTCAGAAAGAAGAAGTTCATCTCCTAGATGGTAGTTCGTCATGTTTGGACCGAAATGGACCAAACTTGTCTCCATTCGAGCTTTGGAGAGCCAGAAAGAAGAAGTTCGTCTCCTAGATGGTAGTTCGTCATGTTTGTACCGAAATGGACCAAACCTGTCTCCATTCGAGGTTTGAAGAGCCAGAAAGAAGAAGTCCGTCTCCTAGATGGTAGTTCGTCATGTTTGGACCGAAATGGACCACAGTTGTCTCCATTCGAGGTTTGGAAGAGTCAGAAAGAAGAAGTTCGTCTCCTAGATGGTAGTTCGTCATGTTTGGACCGAAATCGACCACACTTGTCTCCATTCGAGGTTTGGAAGAGTCAGAAAGAAGAAGTTCGTCTCCTAGATGGTAGTTCGTCATGTTTGGATCGAAATGGACCAAACTTGTGTCTATTCGAGGTTTGGAGAGTCAGAAGGAAGAAGTTCGTCTCCTAGATGGTAGTTCGTCATGTATGGACCGAAATGGACCAAACTTGTCTCAATTCGAGGTATGGAAGAGTCAGAAAGAAGAAGTCCCTCTCCTAGATGGTAGTTCGTCATGTTTGGACCGAAATGGACCAAACTTGTCTCCATTCGAGGTTTGAAGAGCCAGAAAGAAGAAGTCCGTCTCCTAGATGGTAGTTCGTCATGTTTGTACCGAAATGGACCAAACTTGTCTCCATTCGAGGTTTGGAGAGCCAGAAAGAAGAAGTTCGTCTCCTAGTTGGTAGTGCGTCATGTTTGGACCGAAATGGACCAAACATGTCTGCATTCGAGGTTTGGAGAGCCAGAAACAAGAAGTTCGTCTCCTAGTTGGTAGTTCGTCATGTTTGGACCGAAATGGACCAAACTTGTCTCCATTCGAGCTTTGGAGAGCCAGCAAGAAGAAGTTCGTCTCCTAGATGGTAGTTCGTCATGTTTGGACCGAAATGGACCAAACTTGTCTCCATTCGAGGTTTGAAGAGCCAGAAAGAAGAAGTCCGTCTCCTAGATGGTAGTTCGTCATGTTTGGACCGAAATGGACCACACTTGTCTCCATTCGAGGTTTGGAAGAGTCAGAAAGAAGAAGTTCGTCTCCTAGATGGTAGTTCGTCATGTTTGGACCGAAATCGACCACACTTGTCTCCATTCGAGGTTTGGAAGAGTCAGAAAGAAGAAGTTCGTCTCCTAGATGGTAGTTCGTCATGTTTGGACCGAAATGGACCAAACTTGTCTCCATTCGAGGTTTGGAGAGCCAGAAAGAAGAAGTTAGTCTCCTAGATGGTAGTTAGTCATGTTTGGACCGAAATGGACCAAACTTGTCTCCATTCAAGGTTTGGAGAGACAGAGAGAAGAAGTTCGTCTCCTAGATGGTAGTTCGTCATGTTTGGACCGAAATGGACCAAACTTGTCTCCATTCGAGGTTTGGAGAGTCAGAAAGAAGAAGTTCGTCTCCTACATGGTAGTTCGTCATGTTTGGACCGAAATGGACCAAACTTGTCTCAATTCGAGGTTTGGAAGAGTCAGAAAGAAGAAGTTCCTCTCCTAGATGGTAGTTCGTCATGTTTGGACCGAAATGGACCAAACTTGTCTCCATTCGAGGTTTGAAGAGCCAGAAAGAAGAAGTCCGTCTCCTAGATGGTAGTTCGTCCTGTTTGGAACGAAATGGACCACACTTGTCTCCATTCGAGGTTTGGAAGAGTCAGAAAGAAGAAGTTCGTCTCCTAGTTGGTTGTTCGCCATGTTTGGACCGAAATGGACCAAATTTGTCTCCATTCGAGGTTTGGAAAGACAGAAAGAAGAAGTTCGTCTCCTAGATGGTAGTTCGTCATGTTTTGACCGAAATGGACCAAACTTGTCTCCATTCGGGGTTTGGAAGAGTCAGAAAGAAGAAGTTCGTCTTCTAGATGGTAGTTCATCATGTTTGGACCGAAATGGACCACACTTGTCTCCATTCGAAGTTTGGAGAGCCAGAAAGAAGAAGTTCGTCTCCTAGATGGTAGTTCGTCATGTATGGACCGAAATGGACCAAACTTGTCTCAATTCGAGGTTTGGAAGAGTCAGAAAGAAGAAGTTCCTCTCCTAGATGGTAGTTCGTCATGTTTGGACCGAAATGGACCAAACTTGTCTCCATTCGAGGTTTGAAGAGCCAGAAAGAAGAAGTCCGTCTCCTAGATGGTAGTTCGTCATGTTTGGACCGAAATGGACCACACTTGTCTCCATTCGAGGTTTGGAAGAGTCAGAAAGAAGAAGTTCGTCTCCTAGTTGGTTGTTCGCCATGTTTGGACCGAAATGGACCAAACTTGTCTCCATTCGAGGTTTGGAAAGTCAGAAAGAAGAAGTTCGTCTCCTAGTTGGTTGTTCGCCATGTTTGGACCGAAATGAACCAAACTTGTCTCCATTCGAGGTTTGGAGAGTCAGAAAGAAGAAGTTCGTCTCCTAGATGGTAGTTCGTCATGTTTGGACCGAAATAGACCAAACTTGTCTCCATTCGAGGTTTGGAGAGTCAGAAAGAAGAAGTTCGTCTGCTAGATGGTAGTTCGTCATGTTTGGACCGAAATGGACCAAACTTGTCTCCATTCGGGATTTGGAAGAGTCAGAAAGAAGAAGTTCGTCTCCTAGATGGTAGTTCGTCATGTTTGGACCGAAATAGACCACACTTGTCTCCATTCGAAGTTTGGAGAGCCAGAAAGAAGAAGTTCGTCTCCTAGATGGTAGTTCGTCATATTTGGACCGAAATGGACCAAACTTGTCTCCATTCGAGGTTTGGAAGAGTCAGAAAGAAGAAGTTCGTCTCCTAGATGGTAGTTCGTCATGTTTGGACCGAAATGGACCAAACTTGTCTCCATTCGAGGTTTGGAGAGCCAGAAAGAAGAAGTTCGTCTCCTAGATGGTAGTTAGTCATGTTTGGACCGAAATGGACCAAACTTGTCTCCATTCAAGGTTTGGAGAGACAGAAAGAAGAAGTTCGTCTCCTAGATGGTAGTTCGTCATGTTTGGACCGAAATGGACCAAACTTGTCTCCATTCGAGGTTTGGAGAGTCAGAAAGAAGAAGTTCGTCTCCTACATGGTAGTTCGTCATGTTTGGACCGAAATGGACCAAACTTGTCTCAATTCGAGGTTTGGAAGAGTCAGAAAGAAGAAGTTCATTTCCTAGATTGTAGTTCGTCATGTTTGGACCGAAATGGACCAAACTTGTCTCCATTTGAGGTTTGGAGAGTCAGAAAGAAGAAGTTCGTCTCCTAGATGGTAGTTCGTCATGTTTGGACCGAAATAGACCAAACTAGTCTCAATTCGAGGTTTGGAAGAGTCAGAAAGAAGAAGTTCATCTCCTAGATGGTAGTTCGTCATGTTTGGACCGAAATGGACCAAACTTGTCTCCATTCAAGGTTTGAAGAGCCAGAAAGAAGAAGTCCGTCTCCTAGATGGTAGTTCGTCATGTTTGGACCAAAATGGACCACACTTGTCTCTATTCGAGGTGTGGAAGAGTCAGAAAGAAGAAGTTCGTCTCCTAGATGGTAGTTCGTCATGTTTGGACCGAAATGGACCAAACTTGTGTCTATTCGAGGTTTGGAGAGTCAGAAGGAAGAAGTTCGTCTCCAAGATGGTAGTTCGTCATGTTTGGACCGAAATGGACCAAACTTGTCTCCATTCGAGGTTTGGAGAGCCAGAAAGTAGAAGTTCGTCTCCTAGATGGTAGTTCGTCATGTATGGACCGAAATGGACCAAACTTGTCTCAATTCGAGGTTTGGAAGAGTCAGAAAGAAGAAGTCCCTCTCCTAGATGGTAGTTCGTCATGTTTGGACCGAAATGGACCAAACTTGTCTCCATTCGAGGTTTGAAGAGCCAGAAAGAAGAAGTCCGTCTCCTAGATGGTAGTTCGTCATGTTTGGACCGAAATGGACCAAACTTGTCTCCATTCGAGGTTTGGAGAGCCAGAAAGAAGAAGTTCGTCTCCTAGTTGGTAGTGCGTCATGTTTGGACCGAAATGGACCAAACATGTCTGCATTCGAGGTTTGGAGAGCCAGAAAGAAGAAGTTCGTCTCCTAGTTGGTAGTTCGTCATGTTTGGACCGAAATGGACCAAACCTGTCTCCATTCGAGCTTTGGAGAACCAGCAAGAAGAAGTTTGTCTCCTAGATGGTAGTTCGTCATGTTTGGACCGAAATGGACCAAACTTGTATCCATTCGAGGTTTGAAGAGCCAGAAAGAAGAAGTCCGTCTCCTAGATGGTAGTTCGTCATGTTTGGACCGAAATGGACCACACTTGTCTCCATTCGAGGTTTGGAGAGCCAGAAAGTAGAAGTTCGTCTCCTAGATGGTAGTTCGTCATGTATGGACCGAAATGGACCAAACTTGTCTCAATTCGAGGTTTGGAAGAGTCAGAAAGAAGAAGTCCCTCTCCTAGATGGTAGTTCGTCATGTTTGGACCGAAATGGACCAAACTTGTCTCCATTCGAGGTTTGAAGAGCCAGAAAGAAGAAGTCCGTCTCCTAGATGGTAGTTCCTCATGTTTGGACCGAAATGGACCACACTTGTCTCCATTCGAGGTTTGGAAGAGTCAGAAAGAAGAAGTTCGTCTCCTAGATGGTAGTTCGTCATGTTTGGATCGAAATGGACCAAACTTGTATCTATTCGGGGTTTGGAGAGTCAGAAGGAAGAAGTTCGTCTCCTAGATGGTAGTTCGTCATGTTTGGACCGAAATGGACCAAACTTGTCTCCATTCGAGGTTTGGAGAGCCAGAAAGAAGAAGTTCGTCTCCTAGATGGTAGTTCGTCATGTATGGACCGAAATGGACCAAACTTGTCTCAATTCGAGGTTTGGAAGAGTCAGAAAGAAGAAGTTCCTCTCCTAGATGGTAGTTCGTCATGTTTGGACCGAAATGGACCAAACTTGTCTCCATTCGAGGTTTGAAGAGCCAGAAAGAAGAAGTCCGTCTCCTAGATGGTAGTTCGTCCTGTTTGGAACGAAATGGACCACACTTGTCTCCATTCGAGGTTTGGAAGAGTCAGAAAGAAGAAGTTCGTCTCCTAGTTGGTTGTTCGCCATGTTTGGACCGAAATGGACCAAATTTGTCTCCATTCGAGGTTTGGAAAGACAGAAAGAAGAAGTTCGTCTCCTAGATGGTAGTTCGTCATGTTTTGACCGAAATGGACCAAACTTGTCTCCATTCGGGGTTTGGAAGAGTCAGAAAGAAGAAGTTCGTCTTCTAGATGGTAGTTCATCATGTTTGGACCGAAATGGACCACACTTGTCTCCATTCGAAGTTTGGAGAGCCAGAAAGAAGAAGTTCGTCTCCTAGATGGTAGTTCGTCATGTATGGACCGAAATGGACCAAACTTGTCTCAATTCGAGGTTTGGAAGAGTCAGAAAGAAGAAGTTCCTCTCCTAGATGGTAGTTCGTCATGTTTGGACCGAAATGGACCAAACTTGTCTCCATTCGAGGTTTGAAGAGCCAGAAAGAAGAAGTCCGTCTCCTAGATGGTAGTTCGTCATGTTTGGACCGAAATGGACCACACTTGTCTCCATTCGAGGTTTGGAAGAGTCAGAAAGAAGAAGTTCGTCTCCTAGTTGGTTGTTCGCCATGTTTGGACCGAAATGGACCAAACTTGTCTCCATTCGAGGTTTGGAAAGTCAGAAAGAAGAAGTTCGTCTCCTAGTTGGTTGTTCGCCATGTTTGGACCGAAATGGACCAAACTTGTCTCCATTCGAGGTTTGGAGAGTCAGAAAGAAGAAGTTCGTCTCCTAGATGGTAGTTCGTCATGTTTGGACCGAAATAGACCAAACTTGTCTCCATTCGAGGTTTGGAGAGTCAGAAAGAAGAAGTTCGTCTGCTAGATGGTAGTTCGTCATGTTTGGACCGAAATGGACCAAACTTGTCTCCATTCGGGATTTGGAAGAGTCAGAAAGAAGAAGTTCGTCTCCTAGATGGTAGTTCGTCATGTTTGGACCGAAATAGACCACACTTGTCTCCATTCGAAGTTTGGAGAGCCAGAAAGAAGAAGTTCGTCTCCTAGATGGTAGTTCGTCATATTTGGACCGAAATGGACCAAACTTGTCTCCATTCGAGGTTTGGAAGAGTCAGAAAGAAGAAGTTCGTCTCCTAGATGGTAGTTCGTCATGTTTGGACCGAAATGGACCAAACTTGTCTCCATTCGAGGTTTGGAGAGCCAGAAAGAAGAAGTTCGTCTCCTAGATGGTAGTTAGTCATGTTTGGACCGAAATGGACCAAACTTGTCTCCATTCAAGGTTTGGAGAGACAGAAAGAAGAAGTTCGTCTCCTAGATGGTAGTTCGTCATGTTTGGACCGAAATGGACCAAACTTGTCTCCATTCGAGGTTTGGAGAGTCAGAAAGAAGAAGTTCGTCTTCTACATGGTAGTTCGTCATGTTTGGACCGAAATGGACCAAACTTGTCTCAATTCGAGGTTTGGAAGAGTCAGAAAGAAGAAGTTCATTTCCTAGATTGTAGTTCGTCATGTTTGGACCGAATTGGACCAAACTTGTCTCCATTTGAGGTTTGGAGAGTCAGAAAGAAGAAGTTCGTCTCCTAGATGGTAGTTCGTCATGTTTGGACCGAAATAGACCAAACTAGTCTCAATTCGAGGTTTGGAAGAGTCAGAAAGAAGAAGTTCATCTCCTAGATGGTAGTTCGTCATGTTTGGACCGAAATGGACCAAACTTGTCTCCATTCAAGGTTTGAAGAGCCAGAAAGAAGAAGTCCGTCTCCTAGATGGTAGTTCGTCATGTTTGGACCAAAATGGACCACACTTGTCTCTATTCGAGGTGTGGAAGAGTCAGAAAGAAGAAGTTCGTCTCCAAGATGGTAGTTCGTCATGTTTGGACCGAAATGGACCAAACTTGTCTCCATTCGAGGTTTGGAGAGCCAGAAAGTAGAAGTTCGTCTCCTAGATGGTAGTTCGTCATGTATGGACCGAAATGGACCAAACTTGTCTCAATTCGAGGTTTGGAAGAGTCAGAAAGAAGAAGTCCCTCTCCTAGATGGTAGTTCGTCATGTTTGGACCGAAATGGACCAAACTTGTCTCCATTCGAGGTTTGGAGAGCCAGAAAGAAGAAGTTCGTCTCCTAGATGGTAGTTCGTCATGTATGGACCGAAATGGACCAAACTTGTCTCAATTCGAGGTTTGGAAGAGTCAGAAAGAAGAAGCTCCTCTCCTAGATGGTAGTTCGTCATGTTTGGACCGAAATGGACCAAACTTGTCTCCATTCGAGGTTTGAAGAGCCAGAAAGAAGAAGTCCGTCTCCTAGATGGTAGTTCGTCCTGTTTGGAACGAAATGGACCACACTTGTCTCCATTCGAGGTTTGGAAGAGTCAGAAAGAAGAAGTTCGTCTCCTAGTTGGTTGTTCGCCATGTTTGGACCGAAATGGACCAAATTTGTCTCCATTCGAGGTTTGGAAAGACAGAAAGAAGAAGTTCGTCTCCTAGATGGTAGTTCGTCATGTTTTGACCGAAATGGACCAAACTTGTCTCCATTCGAGGTTTGGAGAGACAGAAAGAAGAAGTTCGTCTCCTAGATGGTAGTTCGTCATGTTTGGACCGAAATGGACCAAACTTGTCTCCATTCAAGGTTTGGAGAGTCAGAAAGAAGAAGTTCGTCTCCTACATGGTAGTTCGTCATGTTTGGACCGAAATGGACCAAACTTGTCTCAATTCGAGGTTTGGAAGAGCCAGAAAGAAGAAGTTCATCTCCTAGATTGTAGTACGTCATGTTTGGACCGAAATGGACCAAACTTGTCTCCATTCGAGGTTTGGAGAGTCAGAAAGAAGAAGTTCGTCTCCTAGATGGTAGTTCGTCATGTTTGGACCGAAATGGACCAAACTTGTCTCCATTCGAGGTTTGGAGAGTCAGAAAGAAGAAGTTCGTCTCCTAGATGGTAGTTCGTCATGTTTGGACCGAAATAGACCAAACTTGTCTCCATTCGAGGTTTGGAATAGTCAGAAAGAAGAAGTTCGTCTCCTAGATGGTAGTTCGTCATGTTTGGACCGAAATGGACCAAACTTGTCTCCATTCGAGGTTTGAAGAGCCAGAGAGAAGAAGTCCGTCTCCTAGATGGTAGTTCGTCATGTTTGGACCGAAATGGACCAAACTTGTCTCCATTCGAGGTTTGGAGAGCCAGAAAGAAGAAGTTCGTCTCCTAGTTGGTAGTTCGTCATGTTTGGACCGAAATGGACCAAACATGTCTGCATTCGAGGTTTGGAGAGCCAGAAAGAAGAAGTTCGTCTCCTAGTTGGTAGTTCGTCATGTTTGGACCGAAATGGACCAAACTTGTCTCCATTCGAGCTTTGGAGAGCCAGAAAGAAGAAGTTCGTCTCCTAGATGGTAGTTCGTCATGTTTGGACCGAAATGGACCAAACTTGTCTCCATTCGAGGTTTGAAGAGCCAGAAAGAAGAAGTCCGTCTCCTAGATGGTAGTTCGTCATGTTTGGACCGAAATAGACCAAACTTGTCTCCATTCGAGGTTTGGAAGAGTCAGAAAGAAGAAGTGCGTCTCCTAGATGGTAGTTCGTCATGTTTGGACTGAAATAGACCAAACTTGTCTCCATTTGAGGTTTGGAGAGTCAGAAAGAAGAAGTTCGTCTCCTAGATGGTAGTTCGTCATGTTTGGACCGAAATGGACCAAACTTGTCTCCATTCGAGGTTTGGAAGAGTCAGAAAGAAGAAGTTCGTCTCCTAGATGGTAGTTCGTCATGTTTGGACCGAAATCGACCACACTTGTCTCCATTTGAGGTTTGGAGAGTCAGAAAGAAGAAGTGCGTCTCCTAGATGGTAGTTCGTCATGTTTGGACCGAAATAGACCAAACTTGTCTCCATTCGAGGTTTGGAGAGTCAGAAAGAAGAAGTGCGTCTCCTAGATGGTAGTTCGTCATGTTTGGACCGAAATGGACCAAACTTGTCTCCATTCGGGGTTTGGAAGAGGCAGAAAGAAGAAGTGCGTCTCCTAGATGGTAGTTCGTCATGTTTGGACCGAAATAGACCAAACTTGTCTCCATTCGAGGTTTGGAGAGTCAGAAAGAAGAAGTTCGTCTCCTAGATGGTAGTTCGTCATGTTTGGACCGAAATGGACCAAACTTGTCTCCATTCGAGGTTTGAAGAGCCAGAAAGAAGAAGTCCGTCTCCTAGATGGTAGTTCGTCATGTTTGGACCGAAATAGACCAAACTTGTCTCCATTCGAGGTTTGGAAGAGTCAGAAAGAAGAAGTTCGTCTCCTAGATGGTAGTTCGTCATGTTTGGACCGAAATCGACCACACTTGTCTCCATTTGAGGTTTGGAGAGTCAGAAAGAAGAAGTGCGTCTCCTAGATGGTAGTTCGTCATGTTTGGACCGAAATAGACCAAACTTGTCTCCATTCGAGGTTTGGAGAGTCAGAAAGAAGAAGTTCGTCTCCTAGATGGTAGTTCGTCATGTTTGGACCGAAATGGACCAAACTTGTCTCCATTCGGGGTTTGGAAGAGTCAGAAAGAAGAAGTGCGTCTCCTAGATGGTAGTATGTCATGTTTGGACCGAAATAGACCAAACTTGTCTCCATTCGAGGTTTGGAGAGTCAGAAAGAAGAAGTTCGTCTCCTAGATGGTAGTTCGTCATGTTTGGACCGAAATGGACCAAACTTGTCTCCATTCGGGGTTTGGAAGAGTCAGAAAGAAGAAGTTCGTCTCCTAGATGGTAGTTCGTCATGTTTGGACCGAAATAGACCACACTTGTCTCCATTCGAAGTTTGGAGAGCCAGAAAGAAGAAGTTCGTCTCCTAGATGGTAGTTCGTCATGTTTGGTCCGAAATGGACCAAACTTGTCTCCATTCGAGGTTTGAAGAGCCAGAAAGAAGAAGTCCGTCTCCTAAATGGTAGTTCGTCATGTTTGGACCGAAATGGACCAAACTTGTCTCCATTCGAGGTTTGGAGAGTCAGAAAGAAGAAGTGCGTCTCCTAGATGGTAGTTCATCATGTTTGGACCGAAATAGACCAAACTTGTCTCCATTCGAGGTTTGGAGTGTCAGAAAGAAGAAGTTCGTCTCCTAGATGGTAGTTCGTCATGTTTGGACCGAAATGGACCAAACTTGTCTCCATTCGGGGTTTGGAAGAGTCAGAAAGAAGAAGTTCGTCTCCTAGATGGTAGTTCGTCATGTTTGGACCGAAATAGACCACACTTGTCTCCATTCGAAGTTTGGAGAGCCAGAAAGAAGAAGTTCGTCTCCTAGATGGTAGTTCGTCATGTTTGGTCCGAAATGGACAAAACTTGTCTCCATTCGAGGTTTGAAGAGCCAGAAAGAAGAAGTTCGTCTCCTAGATGGTAGTTCGTCATGTTTGGACCGAAATGGACAACACTTGTCTCCATTCGAGGTTTGGAAGAGTCAGAAAGAAGAAGTTCGTCTCCTAGATGGTAGTTCGTCATGTTTGGACCGAAATGGACCAAACTTGTCTCCATTCGAGTTTTGAAGAGCCAGAAAGAAGAAGTCCGTCTCCTAGATGGTAGTTCGTCATGTTTGGACCGAAATAGACCAAACTTGTCTCCATTCGAGGTTTGGAAGAGTCAGAAAGAAGAAGTTCGTCTCCTAGATGGTAGTTCGTCATGTTTGGACCGAAATCGACCACACTTGTCTCCATTTGAGGTTTGGAGATTCAGAAAGAAGAAGTGCGTCTCCTAGATGGTAGTTCGTCATGTTTGGACCGAAATAGACCAAACTTGTCTCCATTCGAGGTTTGGAGAGTCAGAAAGAAGAAGTTCACCTCCTAGATGGTAGTTCGTCATGTTTGGACCGAAATGGACCAAACTTGTCTCCATTCGGGGTTGGAAGAGTCAGAAAGAAGAAGTGCGTCTCCTAGATGGTAGTTCGTCATGTTTGGACCGAAATAGACCAAACTTGTCTCCATTCGAGGTTTGGAGAGTCAGAAAGAAGAAGTTCGTCTCCTAGATGGTAGTTCGTCATGTTTGGACCGAAATGGACAACACTTGTCTCCATTCGAGGTTTGGAAGAGTCAGAAAGAAGAAGTTCGTCTCCTAGATGGTAGTTCGTCATGTTTGGACCGAAATCGACCACACTTGTCTCCATTTGAGGTTTGGAAGAGTCAGAAAGAAGAAGTTCGTCTCCTAGATGGTAGTTAGTCATGTTTGGATCGAAATGGACCAAACTTGTGTCTATTCGAGGTTTGGAGAGTCAGAAGGAAGAAGTTCGTCTCCTAGATGGTAGTTCGTCATGTTTGGACCGAAATGGACCAAACATGTTCCATTGGAGGTTTGGAGAGCCAGAAAGAAGAAGTTCGTCTCCTAGATGGTAGTTCGTCATGTATGGACCGAAATGGACCAAACTTGTCTCGATTCGAGGTTTGGAAGAGTCAGAAAGAAGAAGATCCTCTCCTAGATGGTAGTTCGTCATGTTTGGACCGAAATGGACCAAACTTGTCTCCATTCGAGGTTTGAAGAGCCAGAAAGAAGAAGTCCGTCTCCTAGATGGTAGTTCGTCATGTTTGGACCGAAATGGACCAAACTTGTCTCCATTCGACGTTTGGAGAGCCAGAAAGAAGAAGTTCGTCTCCTAGTTGGTAGTTCGTCATGTTTGGACCGAAATGGACCAAACATGTCTGCATTCGAGGTTTGGAGAGCCAGAAAGAAGAAGTTCGTCTCCTAGTTGGTAGTTCGTCATGTTTGGACCGAAATGGACCAAACTTGTCTCCATTCGAGCTTTGGAGAGCCAGAAAGAAGAAGTTCGTCTCCTAGATGGTAGTTCGTCATGTTTGGACCGAAATGGACCAAACTTGTCTCCATTCGAGGTTTGAAGTGCCAGAAAGAAGAAGTCCGTCTCCTAGATGGTAGTTCGTCATGTTTGGACCGAAATGGACCACACTTGTCTCCATTCGAGGTTTGGAAGAGTCAGAAAGAAGAAGTTCGTCTCCTAGTTGGTTGTTCGCCATGTTTGGACCGAAATGGACCAAACTTGTCTCAATTCGAGGTTTGGAAGAGTCAGAAAGAAGAAGTTCATCTCCTAGATTGTAGTTCGTCATGATTGGACCGAAATGGACTAAACTTGTCTCCATTCGAGGTTTGGAGAGTCAGAAAGAAGAAGTTCATCTCCTAGATGGTAGTTCGTCATGTTTGGACCGAAATGGACCAAACTTGTCTCCATTCAAGGTTTGAAGAGCCAGAAAGAAGAAGTTCGTCTCCTAGTTGGTAGTTCGTCATGTTTGGACCGAAATGGACCAAACATGTCTGCATTCGAGGTTTGGAGAGCCAGAAAGAAGAAGTTCGTCTCCTAGTTGGTAGTTCGTCATGTTTGGACCGAAATGGACCAAACTTGCCTCCATTCGAGCTTTGGATAGCCAGAAAGAAGAAGTTCGTCTCCTAGATGGTAGTTCGTCATGTTTGGACCGAAATGGACCAAACTTGTCTCCATTCGAGGTTTGAAGAGCCAGAAAGAAGAAGTCCGTCTCCTACATGGTAGTTCGTCATGTTTGGACCGAAATGGACCACACTTGTCTCCATTCGAGGTTTGGAGAGTCAGAAAGAAGAAGTGCGTCTCCTAGATGGTAGTTCCTCATGTTTGGACCGAAATGGACCAAACTTGTCTCCATTCGGGGTTTGGAAGAGTCAGAAAGAAGAAGTTCGTCTCCTAGATGGTAGTTCGTCATGTTTGGACCGAAATCGACCACACTTGTATCCATTTGAGGTTTGGAAGAGTCAGAAAGAAGAAGTTCGTCTCCTAGATGGTAGTTCGTCATGTTTGGATCGAAATGGACCAAACTTGTGTCTATTCGAGGTTTGGAGAGTCAGAAGGAAGAAGTTCGTCTCCTAGATGGTAGTTCGTCATGTTTGGACCGAAATGGACCAAACTTGTCTCCATTCGAGGTTTGGAGAGCCAGAAAGAAGAAGTTCGTCTCCTAGTCGGTAGTTCGTCATGTTTGGACCGAAATGGACCAAACTTGTCTCCATTCGAGCTTTGGAGAGCCAGAAAATAGAAGTTCGACTCCTAGATGGTAGTTCGTCATGTTTGGACCGAAATGGACCAAACTTGTCTCCATTCGAGGTTTGGAGAGACAGAAAGAAGAAATTCGTCTCCTAGATGGTAGTTCGTCATGTTTGGACCGAAATGGACCAAACTTGTCTCCATTCGAGGTTTGGAGAGTCAGAAAGAAGAAGTTCGTCTCCTAGATGGTAGTTCGTCATGTATGGACCGAAATGGACCAAACTTGTCTCCATTCGAGGTTTGGAAGTGTCAGAAAGAAGAAGTTCCTCTCCTAGATGGTAGTTCGTCATGTTTGGACCGAAATGGACCAAACTTGTCTCCATTCGAGGTTTGAAGAGCCAGAAAGAAGATGTCCGTCTCCTAGATGGTAGTTCGTCATGTTTGGACCGAAATGGACCAAACTTGTCTCCATTCGAGGTTTGGAGAGCCAGAAAGAAGAAGTTCGTCTCCTAGTTGGTAGTTCGTCATGTTTGGACCGAAATGGACCAAACATGTCTGCATTCGAGGTTTGGAGAGCCAGAAAGAAGAAGTTCGTCTCCTAGTTGGTAGTTCGTCATGTTTGGACCGAAATGGACCAAACATGTCTCCATTCGAGCTTTGGAGAGCCAGAAAGAAGAAGTTCGTCTACTAGATGGTAGTTCGTCATGTTTGGACCGAAATGGACCAAACTTGTCTCCATTCGAGGTTTGAAGAGCCAGAAAGAAGAAGTCCGTCTCCTAGATGGTAGTTCGTCATGTTTGGACCGAAATGGACCACACTTGTCTCCATTCGAGGTTTGGAAGAGTCAGAAAGAAGAAGTTCGTCTCCTAGATGGTAGTTTGTCATGTTTGGACCGAAATCTACCACACTTGTCTCCATTTGAGGTTTGGAAGAGTCAGAAAGAAGAAGTTCGTCTCCTAGATGGTAGTTCGTCATGTTTGGATCGAAATGGACCAAACTTGTGTCTATTCGAGGTTTGGAGAATCAGAAGGAAGAAGTTCGTCTCCTAGATGGTAGTTCGTCATGTTTGGACCGAAATGGACCAAACTTGTCTCCATTGGAGGTTTGGAGAGCCAGAAAGAAGAAGTTCGTCTCCTAGATGGTAGTTCGTCATGTACGGACCGAAATGGACCAAACTTGTCTCAATTCGAGGTTTGGAAGAGTCAGAAAGAAGAAGTTCCTCTCCTAGATGGTAGTTCGTCATGTTTGGACAGAAATGGACCAAATTTGTCTCCATTCGAGGTTTGAAGAGCCAGAAAGAAGAAGTCCGTCTCCTAGATGGTAGTTCGTCATGTTTGGACCGAAATGGACCACACTTGTCTCCATTCGAGGTTTGGAAGAGTCAGAAAGAAGAAGTTCGTCTCCTAGATGGTAGTTCGTCATGTATGGACCGAAATGGACCAAACTTGTCTCAATTCGAGGTTTGGAAGAGTCAGAATGAAGAAGTTCCTCTCCTAGATGGTAGTTCGTCATGTTTGGACCGAAATGGACCAAACCTGTCTCCATTCGAGGTTTGAAGAGCCAGAAAGAAGATGTCCGTCTCCTAGATGGTAGTTCGTCATGTTTGGACCCAAATGGACCAAACTTGTCTCCATTTGAGGTTTGGAGAGCCAGAAAGAAGAAGTTCGTCTCCTAGTTGGTAGTTCGTCATGTTTGGACCGAAATGGACCAAACATGTCTGCATTCGAGGTTTGGAGAGCCAGAAAGAAGAAGTTCGTCTCCTAGTTGGTAGTTCGTCATGTTTGGACCGAAATGGACCAAACTTGCCTCCATTCGAGCTTTGGATAGCCAGAAAGAAGAAGTTCGTCTCCTAGATGGTAGTTCGTCATGTTTGGACCGAAATGGACCAAACTTGTCTCCATTCGAGGTTTGAAGAGCCAGAAAGAAGAAGTCCGTCTCCTAGATGGTAGTTCGTCATGTTTGGACCGAAATGGACCACACTTGTCTCCATTCGAGGTTTGGAGAGTCAGAAAGAAGAAGTGCGTCTCCTAGATGGTAGTTCGTCATGTTTGGACCGAAATGGACCAAACTTGTCTCCATTCGGGGTTTGGAAGAGTCAGAAAGAAGAAGTTCGTCTCCTAGATGGTAGTTCGTCATGTTTGGACCGAAATCGACCACACTTGTCTCCATTTGAGGTTTGGAAGAGTCAGAAAGAAGAAGTTCGTCTCCTAGATGGTAGTTCGTCATGTTTGGATCGAAATGGACCAAACTTGTGTCTATTCGAGGTTTGGAGAGTCAGAAGGAAGAAGTTCGTCTCCTAGATGGTAATTCGTCATGTTTGGACCGAAATGGACCAAACTTGTCTCCATTCGAGGTTTGGAGAGCCAGAAAGAAGAAGTTCGTCTCCTAGTTGGTAGTTCGTCATGTTTGGACCGAAATGGACCAAACTTGTCTCCATTCGAGCTTTGGAGAGCCAGAAAATAGAAGTTCGACTCCTAGATGGTAGTTCGTCATGTTTGGACCGAAATGGACCAAACTTGTCTCCATTCGAGGTTTGGAGAGACAGAAAGAAGAAATTCGTCTCCTAGATGGTAGTTCGTCATGTTTGGACCGAAATGGACCAAACTTGTCTCCATTGGAGGTTTGGAAGAGTCAGAAAGAAGAAGTTCGTATCCTAGATGGTAGTTCGTCATGTATGGACCGAAATGGACCAAACTTGTCTCCATTCGAGGTTTGGAAGAGTCAGAAAGAAGAAGTTCCTCTCCTAGATGGTAGTTCGTCATGTTTGGACCGAAATGGACCAAACTTGTCTCCATTCGAGGTTTGAAGAGCCAGAAAGAAGATGTCCGTCTCCTAGATGGTAGTTCGTCATGTTTGGACCGAAATGGACCAAACTTGTCTCCATTCGAGGTTTGGAGAGCCAGAAAGAAGAAGTTCGTCTCCTAGTTGGTAGTTCGTCATGTTTGGACCGAAATGGACCAAACTTGTCTCCATTCGAGCTTTGGAGAGCCAGAAAGAAGAAGTTCGTCTCCTAGATGGTAGTTCGTCATGTTTGGACCGAAATGGACCAAACTTGTCTCCATTCGAGGTTTGAAGAGCCAGAAAGAAGAAGTCCGTCTCCTAGATGGTAGTTCGTCATGTTTGGACCGAAATGGACCACACTTGTCTCCATTCGAGGTTTGGAAGAGTCAGAAAGAAGAAGTTCGTATCCTAGATGGTAGTTCGTCATGTTTGGACCGAAATCAACCACACTTGTCTCCATTTGAGGTTTGGAAGAGTCAGAAAGAAGAAGTTCGTCTCCTAGATGGTAGTTCGTCATGTTTGGATCGAAAGGGACCAAACTTGTGTCTATTCGAGGTTTGGAGAGTCAGAAGGAAGAAGTTCGTCTCCTAGATGGTAGTTCGTCATGTTTGGACCGAAATGGACCAAACTTGTCTCCATTGGAGGTTTGGAGAGCCAGAAAGAAGAAGTTCGTCTCCTAGATGGTAGTTCGTCATGTATGGACCGAAATGGACCAAACTTGTCTCAATTCGAGGTTTGGAAGAGTCAGAAAGAAGAAGTTCCTCTCCTAGATGGTAGTTCGTCATGTTTGGACCGAAATGGACCAAACTTGTCTCCATTCGAGGTTTGAAGAGCCAGAAAGAAGAAGTCCGTCTCCTAGATGGTAGTTCGTCATGTTTGGACCGAAATGGACCACACTTGTCTCCATTCGAGGTTTGGAAGAGTCAGAAAGAAGAAGTTCGTCTCCTAGTTGGTTGTTCGCCATGTTTGGACCGAAATGGACCAAACTTGTCTCCATTCGAGGTTTGGAAAGTCTGAAAGAAGAAGTTCGTCTCCTAGATGGTAGTTCGTCATGTTTGGACCGAAATGGACCAAACTTGTCTCCATTCGAGGTTTGGAGAGACAGAAAGAAGAAGTTCGTCTCCTAGATGGTAGTTCGTCATGTTTGGACCGAAATGGACCAAACTTGTCTCCATTCGAGGTTTGGAGAGTCAGAAAGAAGAAGTTCGTCTCCTACTTGGTAGTTCGTCATGTTTGGACCGAAATGGTCCAAACTTGTCTCAATTCGAGGTTTGGAAGAGTCAGAAAGAAGAAGTTCATCTCCTAGATTGTAGTTCGTCATGTTTGGACCGAAATGGACCAAACTTGTTTCCATTCGAGGTTTGGAGAGTCAGAAAGAAGAAGTTCGTCTCCTAGATGGTAGTTCGTCATGTTTGGACCGAAATAGACCAAACTTGTCTCAATTCGAGGTTTGGAAGAGTCAGAAAGAAGAAGTTCATCTCCTAGATGGTAGTTCGTAATGTTTGGACCGAAATGGACCAAACTTGTCTCCATTCAAGGTTTGAACAGCCAGAAAGATGAAGTCCGACTCCTAGATGGTAGTTCGTCATGTTTGGACCGAAATGGACAAAACTTGTCTCCATTCGAGGTTTGGAGAGTCAGAAAGAAGAAGTTCGTCTCCTACATGGTAGTTCGTCATGTTTGGACCGAAATGGACCAAACTTGTCTCCATTCGAGGTTTGGAGAGTCAGAAAGAAGAAGTTCGTCTCCTAGATGGTAGTTCGTCATGTTTGGACCGAAATAGACCAAACTTGTCTCCATTCGAGGTTTGGAAGAGTCAGAAAGAAGAAGTTCGTCTCCTAGATGGTAGTTCGTCATGTTTGGACCGAAATGGACCAAACTTGTTTCCATTCGGGGTTTGGAAGAGTCAGAAAGAAGAAGTTCGTCTCCTAGATGGTAGTTCGTCATGTTTGGACCGAAATAGGCCACACTTGTCTCCATTCGAAGTTTGGAGAGCCAGAAAGAAGAAGAACGTATCCTAGATGGTAGTTCGTCATGTTTGGACCGAAATGGACCAAACATGTCTCCATTCGAGGTTTGAAGAGCCAGAAAGAAGAAGTCCGTCTCCTAGATGGTAGTTCGTCATGTTTGGACCGAAATGGACCAAACTTGTCTCCATTCGAGGTTTGGAGAGCCAGAAAGAAGAAGTTCGTCTCCTAGTTGGTAGTTCGTCATGTTTGGACCGAAATGGACCAAACATGTCTGCATTCGAGGTTTGGAGAGCCAGAAAGAAGAAGTTCGTCTCCTAGTTGGTAGTTCGTCATGTTTGGACCGAAATGGACCAAACTTGTCTCCATTCGAGCTTTGGAGAGCCAGAAAGAAGAAGTTCGTCTCCTAGATGGTAGTTCGTCATGTTTGGACCGAAATGGAGCAAACTTGTCTCCATTCGAGGTTTGGAGAGACAGAAAGAAGAAGTTCGTCTCCTAGATGCTAGTTCGTCATGTTTGGACCGAAATGGACAAAACTTGTCTCCATTCGAGGTTTGGAGAGCCAGAAAGAAGAAGTTCGTCTCCTAGATGGTAGTTCGTCATGTATGGACCGAAATGGACCAAACTTGTCTCAATTCGAGGTTTGGAAGAGTCAGAAAGAAGAAGTTCCTCTCCTAGATGGTAGTTCGTCATGTTTGGACCGAAATGGACCAAACTTGTCTCCATTCGAGGTTTGAAGAGCCAGAAAGAAGAAGTCCGTCTCCTAGATTGTAGTTCGTCATGTTTGGACCGAAATGGACCACACTTGTCTCCATTCGAGGTTTGGAAGAGTCAGAAAGAAGAAGTTCGTCTCCTAGTTGGTTGTTCGCCATGTTTGGACCGAAATGGACCAAACTTGTCTCCATTCGAGGTTTGGAAAGTCAGAAAGAAGAAGTTCGTCTCCTAGATGGTAGTTCGTCATGTTTGGACCGAAATAGACCACACTTGTCTCCATTCGAAGTTTGGAGAGTCAGAAAGAAGAAGTTCGTCTCCTAGATTGTAGTTCGTCATGTTTGGACCGAAATGGACCAAACTTGTCACCATTCGAGGTTTGGAGAGTCAGAAAGAAGAAGTCCGTCTCCTAGATGGTAGTTTGTCATGTTTCGACCGAAATGGACCACACTTGTCTCCATTCGAGGTTTGGAAGAGTCAGAAAGAAGAAGTTCGTCTCCTAGATGGTAGTTCGTCATGTTTGGACCGAAATGGACAAAACTTGTCTCAATTCGAGGTTTGGAAGAGTAAGAAAGAAGAAGTTCATCTCCTAGATGGTAGTTCGTCATGTTTGGACCGAAATGGACCAAACTTGTCTCCATTCGAGGTTTGGAGAGCCAGAAAGAAGAAGTTCGTCTCCTAGATGGTAGTTCGTCATGTTTGGACCGAAATGGACCAAACTTGTCACCATTCGAGGTTTGAAGAGCTAGAAAGAAGAAGTCCGTCTCCTAGATGGTAGTTCGTCATGTTTGGACCGAAATGGACCACACTTGTCTCCATTCGAGGTTTGGAAGAGTCAGAAAGAAGAAGTTCGTCTCCTAGATGGTAGTTCGTCATGTTCGGACCGAAATGGACCAAACTTGTCTCCATTCGAGGTTTGGAGAGTCAGAAAGAAGAAGTTCGTCTCCTAGATGGTAGTTCGTCATGTATGGACCGAAATGGACCAAACATGTCTCAATTCGAGGTTTGGAAGAGTAAGAAAGAAGAAGTTCATCTCCTAGATGGTAGTTCGTCATGTTTGGACCGAAATGGACCAAACTTGTCTCCATTCGAGGTTTGGAGTGTCAGAAAGAAGAAGTTCGTCTCCTAGATGGTAGTTCTTCATGTATGAACCGAAATGGACCAAACTTGTCTCCATTCGAGGTTTGGAGAGTCAGAAAGAAGAAGTTCGTCTCCTAGATGGTAGTTGGTCATGTTTGGACCGAAATGGACCAAACTTGTCTCCATTCGAGGTTTGGAGAGCCAGAAAGAAGAAGTTCGTCTCCTAGATGGTAGTTCGTCATGTTTGGACCGAAATGGACCAAACTTGTCTCCATTCGAGGTTTGGAGAGTCAGAAAGAAGAAGTTCGTCTCCTAGATGGTAGTTCGTCATGTTTGGACCGAAATATACCAAACTTGTCTCAATTCGAGGTTTGGACAGTCAGAAAGAAGAAGTTCATCCCTGAGATGGTAGTTTGCCATGTTTGGACCGAAATGGACCAAACTTGTCTCCATTCGAGGTTTGGAGAGCCAGAAAGAAGAAGTTCGTCTCCTAGATGGTAGTTCGTCATGTTTGGACCGAAATGGACCAAACTTGTCTCCATTCGAGGTTTGGAGAGTCAGAAAGAAGAAGTTCGTCTCCTAGATGGTAGTTCATCATGTTTGACCGAAATGGACCAAACTTGTGTCCATTCGACGTTTGGAGATTCAGAAAGAAGAAGTTCGTCTCCTAGATGGTAGTTCGTCATGTTTGTACCGAAATGGACCAAACTTGTCTCCATTCGAGGTTTGGAGAGCCAGAAAGAAGAAGTTCGTCTCCTAGATGGTAGTTCGTCATGTTTGGACCGAAATGGACCAAACTTGTCTCCATTCGAGGTTTGGAGAGCCAGAAAGAAGAAGTTCGTCTCCTAGATGGTAGTTCGTCATGTTTGGACCGAAATGGACCAAACTTGTCTCCATTCGAGGTTTGGAGAGTCAGAAAGAAGAAGTTCGTCTCCTAGATGGTAGTTCGTCATGTTTGGACCGAAATAGACCACACTTGTCTCCATTCGAAGTTTGGAGAGCCAGAAAGAAGAAGTTCGTCTCCTAGATGGTAGTTCGTCATGTTTGGACCGAAATGGACAAAACTTGTCTCCATTCGAGATTTGGAGGGTCAGAAAGAAGAAGTTCGTCTCCTAGATGGTAGTTCGTCATGTTTGGACTGAAATATACCAAACTTGTCTCCATTCGAGGTTTGGAGAGACAGAAAGAAGAAGTTCGTCTCCTAGATGGTAGTTCGTCATGTTTGGACCGAAATGGACCAAACTTGTCTACATTCGAGGTTTGGAGAGTCAGAAAGAAGAAGTTAGTCTCCTAGATGGTAGTTCGTCATGTTTGAACCGAAATGGACCAAACTTGTCACCATTCGAGGTTTGAAGAGCCAGAAAGAAGAAGTCCGTCTCCTAGATGGTAGTACGTCATGTTTGAACCGAAATGGACCAAACTTGTCACCATTCGAGGTTTGAAGAGCTAGAAAGAAGAAGTCCGTCTCCTAGATGGTAGTTCGTCATGTTTGGACCGAAATTGACCAAACTTGTCTCAATTCGAGGTTTGGAAGAGTCAGAAAGAAGAAGTTCATCTCCTAGATGGTAGTTCGTCATGTTTGGACCGAAATGGACCAAACTTGTCTCCATTCGAGGTTTGAAGAGCAAGAAAGAAGAAGTCCGTCTCCTAGATGGTAGTTCGTCATGTTTGGACCGAAATGGACCAAACTTGTCTCCATTCGAGGTTTGGAGAGCCAGAAAGAAGAAGTTCGTCTCCTAGATGGTAGTTCGTCATGTTTGGACCGAAATGGACCAAACTTGTCTCCATTCGAGGTTTGGAGAGTCAGAAAGAAGAAGTTCGTCTCCTAGATGGTAGTTCGTCATGTATGGACCGAAATGGACCAAACTTGTCTCCATTCGAGGTTTGGAGTGTCAGAAAGAAGAAGTTCGTCTCCTAGATGGTAGTTCTTCATGTATGGACCGAAATGGACCAAACTTGTCTCCATTCGAGGTTTGGAGAGTCAGAAAGAAGAAGTTCGTCTCCTAGATGGTAGTTGGTCATGTTTGGACCGAAATGGACCAAACTTGTCTCCATTCGAGGTTTGGAGAGCCAGAAAGAAGAAGTTTGTCTCCTAGATGGTAGTTCGTCATGTTTGGACCGAAATGGACCAAACTTGTCTCCATTCGAGGTTTGGAGAGTCAGAAAGAAGAAGTTCGTCTCCTAGATGGTAGTTCGTCATGTTTGGACCGAAATATACCAAACTTGTCTCAATTCGAGGTTTGGACAGTCAGAAAGAAGAAGTTCATCCCTGAGATGGTAGTTTGCAATGTTTGGACCGAAATGGACCAAACTTGTCTCCATTCGAGGTTTGGAGAGCCAGAAAGAAGAAGTTCGTCTCCTAGATGGTAGTTCGTCATGTTTGGACCGAAATGGACCAAACTTGTCTCCATTCGAGGTTTGGAGAGTCAGAAAGAAGAAGTTCGTCTCCTAGATGGTAGTTCGTCATGTTTGGACCGAAATGGACCAAACTTGTCTCCATTCGAGGTTTGGAGAGTCAGAAAGAAGAAGTTCGTCTCCTAGATGGTAGTTCATCATGTTTGACCGAAATGGACCAAACTTGTGTCCATTCGACGTTTGGAGATTCAGAAAGAAGAAGTTCGTCTCCTAGATGGTAGTTCGTCATGTTTGTACCGAAATGGACCAAACTTGTCTCCATTCGAGGTTTGGAGAGCCAGAAAGAAGAAGTTCGTCTCCTAGATGGTAGTTCGTCATGTTTGGACCGAAATGGACCAAACTTGTCTCCATTCGAGGTTTGGAGAGCCAGAAAGAAGAAGTTCGTCTCCTAGATGGTAGTTCGTCATGTTTGGACCGAAATGGACCAAACTTGTCTCCATTCGAGGTTTGGAGAGTCAGAAAGAAGAAGTTCGTCTCCTAGATGGTAGTTCGTCATGTTTGGACCGAAATAGACCACACTTGTCTCCATTCGAAGTTTGGAGAGCCAGAAAGAAGAAGTTCGTCTCCTAGATGGTAGTTCGTCATGTTTGGACCGAAATGGACAAAACTTGTCTCCATTCGAGATTTGGAGGGTCAGAAAGAAGAAGTTCGTCTCCTAGATGGTAGTTCGTCATGTTTGGACTGAAATATACCAAACTTGTCTCCATTCGAGGTTTGGAGAGACAGAAAGAAGAAGTTCGTCTCCTAGATGGTAGTTCGTCATGTTTGGACCGAAATGGACCAAACTTGTCTACATTCGAGGTTTGGAGAGTCAGAAAGAAGAAGTTAGTCTCCTAGATGGTAGTTCGTCATGTTTGAACCGAAATGGACCAAACTTGTCACCATTCGAGGTTTGAAGAGCCAGAAAGAAGAAGTCCGTCTCCTAGATGGTAGTACGTCATGTTTGAACCGAAATGGACCAAACTTGTCACCATTCGAGGTTTGAAGAGCTAGAAAGAAGAAGTCCGTCTCCTAGATGGTAGTTCGTCATGTTTGGACCGAAATTGACCAAACTTGTCTCAATTCGAGGTTTGGAAGAGTCAGAAAGAAGAAGTTCATCTCCTAGATGGTAGTTCGTCATGTTTGGACCGAAATGGACCAAACTTGTCTCCATTCGAGGTTTGAAGAGCAAGAAAGAAGAAGTCCGTCTCCTAGATGGTAGTTCGTCATGTTTGGACCGAAATGGACCAAACTTGTCTCCATTCGAGGTTTGGAGAGCCAGAAAGAAGAAGTTCGTCTCCTAGATGGTAGTTCGTCATGTTTGGACCGAAATGGACCAAACTTGTCTCCATTCGAGGTTTGGAGAGTCAGAAAGAAGAAGTTCGTCTCCTAGATGGTAGTTCGTCATGTATGGACCGAAATGGACCAAACTTGTCTCCATTCGAGGTTTGGAGTGTCAGAAAGAAGAAGTTCGTCTCCTAGATGGTAGTTCTTCATGTATGGACCGAAATGGACCAAACTTGTCTCCATTCGAGGTTTGGAGAGTCAGAAAGAAGAAGTTCGTCTCCTAGATGGTAGTTGGTCATGTTTGGACCGAAATGGACCAAACTTGTCTCCATTCGAGGTTTGGAGAGCTAGAAAGAAGAAGTTCGTCTCCTAGATGGTAGTTCGTCATGTTTGGACCGAAATGGACCAAACTTGTCTCCATTCGAGGTTTGGAGAGTCAGAAAGAAGAAGTTCGTCTCCTAGATGGTAGTTCGTCATGTTTGGACCGAAATGGACCAAACTTGTCTCCATTCGAGGTTTGGACAGTCAGAAAGAAGAAGTTCATCCCTGAGATGGTAGTTTGCCATGTTTGGACCGAAATGGACCAAACTTGTCTCCATTCGAGGTTTGGAGAGCCAGAAAGAAGAAGTTCGTCTCCTAGATGGTAGTTCGTCATGTTTGGACCGAAATGGACCAAACTTGTCTCCATTCGATGTTTGGAGAGTCAGAAAGAAGAAGTTCGTCTCCTAGATGGTAGTTCATCATGTTTGACCGAAATGGACCAAACTTGTGTCCATTCGACATTTGGAGATTCAGAAAGAAGAAGTTCGTCTCCTAGATGGTAGTTCGTCATGTTTGTACCGAAATGGACCAAACTTGTCTCCATTCGAGGTTTGGAGAGCCAGAAAGAAGAAGTTCGTCTCCTAGATGGTAGTTCGTCATGTTTGGACCGAAATGGACCAAACTTGTCTCCATTCGAGGTTTGGAGAGTCAGAAAGAAGAAGTTCGTCTCCTAGATGGTAGTTCCTCATGTTTGGACCGAAATGGACCAAACTTGTCTCCATTCGAGGTTTGGAGAGTCAGAACGAAGAAGTTCGTCTCCTAGAGGTAGTTCATCATGTTTGGACCGAAATGGACCAAACTTGTGTCCATTCGAGATTTGGAGAGTCAGAAAGAAGAAGTTCGTCTCCTAGATGGTAGTTCGTCATGTTTTGACCGAAATGGACCAAACTTGTCTCCATTCGAGGTTTGGAGAGTCAGAAAGAAGAAGTTCGTCTCCTAGATGGTAGTTCGTCATGTTTCGACCGAAATGGACCAAACTTGTCTCCATTCGAGGTTTGGAGAGTCAGAAAGAAGAAGTTCGTCTTCTAGATGGTAGTTCGTCATGTATGGACCGAAATGGACCAAACTTGTCTCCATTCGAGGTTTGGAGAGTCAGAAAGAAGAAGTTCGTCTCCTAGATGGTAGTTCGTCATGTTTGGACCGAAATGGACCAAACTTGTCTCCATTCGAGTTTGGAGAGTCAGAAAGAAGAAGTTCGTCTCCTAGATGGTAGTTCGTCATGTTTCGACCGAAATGGACCAAAGTTGTCTCCATTCGAGGTTTGGAGAGTCAGAAAGTAGAAGTTCGTCTCCTAGATGGTAGTTCGCCATGGTTGGACCGAAATGGACCAAATTTGTCTCCATTCGAGGTTTGGAGAGTCAGAAAGAAGAAGTTCGTCCCCGAGATGGTAGTTCGTCATGTTTGGACCGAAATGGACCAAACTTGTCTCCACTCAAGGTTTGGAGAATCAGAAAGAAGAAGTTCGTCACCTAGATGGTAGTTCGTCATGTGTTGGACCGAAATGGACGAAACTTGTCACCATTCGAGGTTTGGAGAGTCAGAAAGAAGAAGTTCGTCTCCTAGATGGTAGTTTGTCATGTTTGGACCGAAATGGACCAAATTGGTCTCCATTCGACGTTTGGAGAGTCAGAAAGAAGAAGTTCGTCTCCTAGATGGTAGTTCGTCATGTTTGCACCGAAATGGACCAAACTTTTCTCCATTCGAGGTTTGGAGAGTCGGAAAGAAGAAGTTCATCTCCTAGATCGTAGTTCGTCATGGTTGGACCGAAATGGACCAAACTTGTCTCCATTCGAGGTTTGGAGAGTCAGAAAGAAGAAGTTCGTCTCGTAGATGGTAGTTCGTCATGTTTGGACCGAAATGGCCCAAACTTGTCTCCACTCAAGGTTTGGAGAGTCAGAAGGAAGAAGTTCGTCTCCTAGATGGTAGTTCGTCATGTTTGGACCGAAATTTACCAAACTTGTGTCCATTCGAGGTTTGGAAGAGTCAGAAAGAAGAAGTTCGTCTTCTAGATGGTAGTTCGTCATGTATGGACCGAACTGGACCAAACTTGTCTCCATTCGAGGTTTGGAGAGTCAGAAAGAAGAAGTTCGTCTCCTAGATGGTAGTTCGTCATGTTTGGACCGAAATGGACCAAACTTGTGTCCATTCGACATTTGGAGATTCAGAAAGAAGAAGTTCGTCTCCTAGATGGTAGTTCGTCATGTTTCGACAGAAATGGACAAAACTTGTCTCCATTCGAGGTTTGGAGAGTCAGAAAGAAGAAGTTCGTCTCCTAGATGGTAGTTCGTCATGTTTGGACCGAAATGGACCAAACTTGTGTCCATTCGAGGATTGGAGAGTCATAAGGAAGAAGTTCGTCTCCTAGATGGTAGTTCTTCATGTTTGTACCGAAATGGACCAAACTTGTCTCCATTCGAGGTTTGAAGAGCCAGAAAGAAGAAGTTCGTCTCCTAGTTGGTAGTTCGTCATGTTTGGACCGAAATGGACGAAACTTGTCTCCATTCGAGGTTTGGAGAGTCAGAAAGAAGAAGTTCGTCTTCTAGATGGTAGTTCATCATGTTTGGACCGAAATGGACCAAACTTTTCTCCATTCGAGGTTTGGAGAGTCAGAAAGAAGAAGTTCGTCTCCTAGAGGTAGTTCATCATGTTTGGACCGAAATGGACCAAACTTGTGTCCATTTGAGATTTGGAGAGTCAGAAAGAAGAAGTTCGTCTCCTAGATGGTAGTTCGTCATGTTTGGACCGAAATATACCAAACTTGTCTCCATTCGAGGTTTGGAGAGTCAGAAAGAAGAAGTTCGTCTCCTAGATGGAAGTTTGTCATGTTTGGACCGAAATGGACCAAACTCATCTCCATTCGAGGTTTGGAGAGTCAGAAAGAAGAAGTTCGTCTCCTAGATGGTAGTTCGTCATGTTTGGACCGAAATTGACAAACTTGTCTCCATTCGAGGTTTGTATAGTCAGAAAGAAGAAGTTCGTCTCCTAGATGGTAGTTCGTCATGTTTGGACCGAAATGGACCAAACTGGTCTCCATTCGACGTTTGGAGAGTCAGAAAGAAGAAGTTCGTCTCCTAGACGGTAGTAAGTCATGTTTGCACCGAAAGGGACCAAACTTGTCTCCATTCGAGGTTTGGAGAGTCGGAAAGAAGAAGTACGTCTCCTAGATCGTAGTTCGTCATGGTTGGACCGAAATGGACCAAACTTGTCTCCATTCGAGGTTTGGAGAGTCAGAAAGAAGAAGTTCGTCTCGTAGATGGTAGTTCTTCATGTTTGGACCGAAATGGACCAAACTGGTCTCCATTCGACGTTTGGAGAGTCAGAAAGAAGAATTTCGTCTCCTAGATGGTAGTTCGTCATGTTTGCACCGAAATGGACCAAACTTGTCTCCATTCGAGGTTTGGAGAGTCGGAAAGAAGAAGTTCGTCTCCTAGATCGTAGTTCGTCATGGTTGGACCGAAATGGACCAAACTTGACTCCATTCGAGGTTTGGAGAGTCAGAAATAAGAAGTTCGTCTCCTAGATGGTAGTTCGTCATGTATGGACCGAAATGGACCAAACTTTTGTCCATTCGACATTTGGAGATTCAGAAAGAAGAAGTTCGTCTCCTAGATGGTAGTTCGTCATGTTTGGACCGAAATGGACCAAACTTGTGTCCATTCGACATTTGGAGATTCAGAAAGAAGAAGTTCGTCTCCTAGATGGTAGTTCGTCATGATTCGATCGAAATGGACCAAACTTGTGTCCATTCGAGGTTTGGAGAGTCAAAAAGAAGAAGTTCGTCTTCTAGATGGTAGTTCGTCATGTATGGACCGAAATGGACCAAACTTGTCTCCATTCGAGGTTTGCAGAGTCAGAAAGAAGAAGTTCGTCTCCTAGATGGTAGTTCGTCATGTTTGGACCGAAATGGCCAAACTTGTGTCCATTCGACATTTGGAGATTCAGAAAGAAGAAGTTCATCTCCTAGATGGTAGTTCGTCATGTTTGGACCGAAATATACCAAACTTGTCTCAATTCGAGGTTTGGACAGTCAGAAAGAAGAAGTTCGTCCCTGAGATGGTAGTTTGACTTGTTTGGACCGAAATGGACCAAACTTGTCTCCATTCGAGGTTTGGAGAGCCAGAAAGAAGAAGTTCGTCTCCTAGATGGTAGTTCGTCATGTTTGGACCGAAATGGACCAAACTTGTCTCCATTCGAAGTTTGGAGGGTCAGAAAGAAGAAGTTCGTCTTCTAGATGGTAGTTCGTCATGTTTGGACCGAAATGGACCAAACTTGTCTCCATTCGAGGTTTGGAAGAGTCAGAAAGAAGAAGTTCGTCTCCTAGATGGTAGTTCGTCATGTTTGGACCGAAATGGACCAAACTTGTGTCCATTCGACATTTGGAGATTCAGAAAGAAGTAGTTCGTCTCCTAGATGGTAGTTCGTCATGTTTCGACCGAAATGGACCAAACTTGTCTCCATTCGAGGTTTGGAGAGGCAGAAAGAAGAAGTTCGTCTTCTAGATGGTAGTTCGTCATGTATGGACCGAAATGGACCAAACTTGTCTCCATTCGAGGTTTGGAGAGTCAGAAAGAAGAAGTTCGTCTCCTAGATGGTAGTTCGTCATGTTTGGACCGAAATGGACCAAACTTGTGTCCATTCGACATTTGGAGATTCAGAAAGAAGAAGTTCGTCTCCTAGATGGTAGTTCGTCATGTTTGGACCGAAATATACCAAACTTGTCTCAATTCGAGGTTTGGACAGTCAGAAAGAAGAAGTTCGTCCCTGAGATGGTAGTTTGCCTTGTTTGGACCGAAATGGACCAAACTTGTCTCCATTCAAGGTTTGGAGAGTCAGAAGGAAGAAGTTCGTCTCCTAGATGGTAGTTCGTCATGTAGGTACCGAAATGGACCAAACTTGTCTCCATTCGAGGTTTGGAGAGCCAGAAAGAAGAAGTTCGTCTCCTAGATGGTAGTTCGTCATGTTTGGACCGAAATGGACCAAACTTGTCTCGAATCGAGGTTTGGAGAGTCAGAAAGAAGAAGTTCGTCTCCTAGATGGTAGTTCATCATGTTTGGACCGAAATGGACCAATTTTGTCTCCATTCGAGGTTTGGAGAGTCAGAAAGAAGAAGTTCGTCTCCTAGAGGTAGTTCATCATGTTTGGACCGAAATGGACCAAACTTGTATCCATTAGAGGTTTGGAGAGTCAGAAAGAAGAAGTTCGTCTCCTAGATTGTAGTTCGTCATGTTTGGACCGAAATGGAGCAAACTTGTCTCCATTCAAGTTTTGGAGAGTCAGAAAGTATAAGTTCGTCTCCTAGATGGTAGTTCGTCATGTTTGGACCGCAATGGACCAAACTTGTTTCCATTCGAGGTTTGGAGAGTCAGAAAGAAGAAGTTCGTCCCCGAGAAGGTAGTTCGTAATGTTTGGACCGAAATCGACCAAAATTGTCTCCATTCGAGGTTGGGAAAGTCAGAAAGAAGAAGTTCGTCTCCTAGATGGTAGTTCGTCATGTTTGGACCGAAATCGACCAAAATTGTCTCCATTCGAGGTTTGGAGAGTCAGAAAGAAGAAGTTCGTCTCCTATATTGTAGTTCGTCATGTTTGGACCGAAATGAACCAAACTTGTGTCCATTCGAGGTTTGGAGAGTCTGAAAGAAGAAGTTCGTCTCCTAGATGGTAGTTCGTCATGTTTGGACCGAAATGGACCAAACTTGTCTCCATTCGAGGTTGGAAGAGTCAGAAAGAAGAAGTTCGTCTCCTAGATGGTAGTTCGTCATGTTTGGACCGAAATGGACCAAACTTGTCTCCATTCGAGGTTTGGAGAGTCAGAAAAAAGAAGTTCGTCTCCTAGATGGTTGTTCGTCATGTTTGGACCGAAATGGACCAAACTTGTCTCCATTTGAGGTTTGGAGAGTCAGAAAGAAAAAGTTCGTCTCCAAGATGGTTGTTCGTCATGTTTGGACCGAAATGGACCAAACTTGTCTCCATTTGAGGTTGGAAGAGTCAGAAAGAAGAAGTTCGTCTCCTAGATGGTTGTTCGTCATGTTTGGACCAAAATGGACCAAACTTGTCTCCATTCGAGGTTTGGAGAGTCAGAAAGAAGAAGTTCGTCTCCTAGATGGTTGTTCGTCTTGTTTGGACCGAAATGGACAAAACTTGTCTCCATTTCAGGTTGGAAGAGTCAGAAAGAAGAAGTTCGTCTCCTAAATGGTAGTTCGTCATGTTTGGACCGAAATGGACAAAACTTGTCTACATTCGAGGTTTGGAGAGTCAGAAAGAAGAAGTTCGTCTCCTAGATGGTTGTTCGTCATGTTTGGTCCGAAATGGACCAAACTTGTCTCCATTCGAGGTTTGGAGAGTCAGAAAGAAGAAGTTCGTCTCCTAGATGGTAGTTCGTCATGGTTGGACCGAAATGGAACATACCTGTCTCCATTTGACGTTGGAAGAGTCAGAAAGAAGAAGTTCGTCTCCTAGATGATAGTTCGTCATGTTTGGACCGAAATGGACCAAACTTGTGTCCATTCGAGGTTTGGAGAGTCAGAAAGAAGAAGTTCGTCACCGAGATCGTAGTTCGTCATGTTTGGACCGAAATGGACCAAACTTGTCTCCATTCGAGGTTTGGAGAGTCAGAAAGAAGAAGTTTGTCTCGTAGATGGTAGTTCGTCATGTTTGGACCGAAATGGAACAAACTTGTCTCCATTCCAGGTTGGAAGAGTCAGAAAGATGAAGTTCGTCTCCTAGATCGTAGTTCGTCATGTTTGGACCGAAATGGACCAAACTTGTCTCCATTCGAGGTTGGAAGAGTCAGAATGAAGAAGATCGTCTCCTAGATTGTAGTTCGTCATGTTTGGACCGCAATGGACCAAACTTGTCTCCATTCGAGGTTTGGAGAGTCAGAAAGAAGAAGTTCGTCTCCTAGATGGTAGTTCGTCATGTTTGGACCGAAATGGACAAAACTTATCTCCATTTGAGGTTGGAAGAGTCAGAAAGAAGAAGTTCGTCTCCTAGATGGTTGTTCGTCATGTTTTGACCGAAATGGACCAAACTTGTCTCCATTCGAGGTTTGGAGAGTCAGAAAGAAGAAGTTCGTCTCCTAGATGGTAGTTCGTCATGTTTGGACCGAAATGGACCAAACTTGTCTACATTCGAGGTTTGGAGAGTCAGAAAGAAGAAGTTCGTCTCCTAGATGGTTGTTCGTCATGTTTGGTCCGAAATGGACTAAACTTGTCTCCATTCGAGGTTTGGAGAGTCAGAAAGAAGAAGTTCGTCTCCTAGATCGTAGTTCGACATGTTTGGACCGAAATGGACCAAACTTGTCTCCATTCGAGGTTTGGAGAGTCAGAAAGAAGAAGTTCGTCTCCTAGATTGTAGTTCGTCATGTTTGGACCGAAATGGACCAAACTTGTCTCCATTTGAGGCTGGAAGAGTCAGAAAGAAGAAGTTCGTCTCCTAGATGGTACTTCGTCGCGTTTGGACCGAAATGAACCAAACTTGTCTCCATTCGAGGTTTGGAGAGTCAGAAAGAAAAAGTTCGTCTCCCAGATGGTAGTTCGTCATGTTTGGACGGAAATGAGCAAACTTGTGTCCATTAGAGGTTTGGAGAGTTTGAAAGAAGAAGTTCGTCTCCTAGATGGTAGTTCGTCATATTTGGACTGAAATGGACCAAACTTGTCTCCATTCGTGGTTTGGAGAGTAAGAAAGAAGAAGGTCATTTCCTAGATGGTAGTTCGTCATGTTTGGACCGAAATGGAGCAAACTTGTGTCCATTCGAGGTTTGGAGTGTCAGAAAGAAGAAGTTCGTCTCCTAGATGGTAGTGCGTCATGTTTGGACCGAAATGGACCAAACTTGTCTCCATTCGAGGTTTGGAGAGTCAGAAAAAAGAAGTTCGTCTCCTAGATGGTTGTTCGTCATGTTTGGACCGAAATGGACCAAACTTGTCTCCATTTGAGGTTTGGAGAGTCAGAAAGAAAAAGTTCGTCTCCTAGATGGTAGTTCGTCATATTTGGACTGAAATGGACCAAAGTTGTGTCCATTCGAGGTTTGCAGAGTAAGAAAGAAGACGTTCGTTTCCTAGATGGTAGTTCGTCATCATTGGACCGAAATGGACCAAATTTGTCTCCATTCGAGGTTTGGAGTGTCAGAAAGAAGAACTTCGTCTCCTAGATGGTAGTTCGTCATGTTTGGACCGAAATGGACCAAACTTGTCTCCATTCGAGGTTTGGAGAGTCAGAAAGAAGAAGTTCGTCTCCCATATGGTAGTTCGTCATGTTTGGACGGAAATGGAGCAAACTTGTGTCCATCAGAGCTTTGGAGAGTCTGAAAGAAGAAGTTCGTCTGGTAGATGGTAGTTCGTCATGTTTGGACCGAAATGGACCAAACTTGTCTCCATTCGAGGTTTGGAAGAGTCAGAAAGAAGAAGTTCGCCTCCTAGATGGTAGTTCGACATGTTTGGACGAAAATGGACCGAACTTGTGTCCATTCGAGGTTTGGAGAGTCAGAAAGAAGAAGTTCGTCTCCTAGATGGTAGTTCGTCATGTTTGGATCGAAATGGACCAAACTTGTGTCCATTCGAGGTTTGGATAGTCAGAAAGAAGAAGTTCGTCTCCAAGATGGTTGTTCGTCATGTTTGGACCGAAATGGACCAAACTTGTATCCATTCGAGGTTTGGAGAGTCAGAAAGAAAAAGTTCGTATCCCAGATGGTAGTTCGTCATGTTTGGACCGAAATGGACCAAACTTGTGTCCATTAGAGGTTTGGAGAGTTTGAAAGAAGAAGTTCGTCTCCTAGATGGTAGTTCGTCATATTTGGACAGAAATGGACCAAACTTGTCTCCATTCGAGGTTTGGAGAGTAAGAAAGAAGAAGGTCATTTCCTAGATGGTAGTTCGTCATCTTTGGACCGAAATGGACCAAACTTGTCTCCATTCGAGGTTTGGAGTGTCAGAAAGAAGAAGTTCGTCTCCTAGATGGTAGTTCGTCATGTTTGGACCGAAATGGACCAAACTTGTATCCATTCGAGGTTTGGAGAGTCAGACAGAAGAAGTTCGTCTCCCAGATGGTAGTTCGTCATGTTTGGACCGAAATGGAGCAAACTTGTCTCCATTAGTGGTTTGGAGAGTCTGAAAGAACAAGTTCGTCTGGTAGATGGTAGTTCGTCATGTTTGGACTGAAATGGACCAAACTTTTCTCCATTCGAGGTTTGGAAGAGTCAGAAAGAAGAAGTTCGTCTCCTATATCGTAGTTTGTCATGTTTGGACCGAAATGAACCAAACTTGTCTCCATTCGAGGTTTGGAAGAGTCTGAAAGAAGAAGTTTGTCTCCTAGATGGTAGTTCGACATGTTTGGTCCGAAATGGACCAAACTTGTGTCCATTCGAGGTTTGGAGAGTCAGAAAGAAGAAGTTCGTCTCCTAGATGGTTGTTCCACATGTTTGGACCGAAATGGACCAAACTTGTCTCCATTCGAGGTTTGGATAGTCAGAAAGAAGAAGTTCGTCTCCTAGATGGTAGTTCGTCATGTTTTGACCGAAATGGACAAAACTTGTCTCCATTCGAGGTTTGGAAGATTCAGAAAGAAGAAGTTCGTCTCCTAGATGGTAGTTCGACATGTTTGGACCGAAATGGACGAAACTTGTCTCCATTCGAGGTTTGGAGAGTCAGAAAGAAGAAGTTCGTCTCCTAGATGGTAGTTCGTCATGTTTGGACCAAAATGGACCAAACTTGTCTCCATGCGAGGTTTGTAGAGTCAGAAAGAAGAAGTTCGTCTCCTAGATCGTAGTTCGTAATGTTTAAAATGGACCAAACTTGTCTCCATTCGAGGTTTGGAGAGTCGGAAAGAAGAGTTCGTCTCCAAGATAGTAGTTCGTCATGTTTGGACCGAAATGGACCAAACTTGTCTCCATTCGAGGTTTGGAGAGTCAGAAAGAAAACGTTCGTCTCCGAGATGGCAGTTCGTCATGTTTGGACGGAAATGGAGCAAACTTGTGTCCATTAGAGGTTTGGAGAGTTTGACAGAAGAAGTTCGTCTCCTAGATGGTAGTTCGTCATATTTGGACTGAAATGGACCAAACTTGTGTCCATTCGAGGTTTGGAGAGTAAGAAAGAAGACGTTCGTTTCCTAGATGGTAGTTCGTCATCTTTGGACCGAAATGGACCAAACTTGTCTCCATTCGAGGTTTGGAGTGTCAGAAAGAAGAACTTCGCCTCCTAGATGGTAGTTCGTCATGTTTGGACCGAAATGGACCAAACTAGTCTCCATTCGAGGTTTGGAGAGTCAGAAAGAAGAAGTTCGTCTCCCAGATGGTAGTTCGTCATGTTTGGACGGAAATGGAGCAAACTTGTGTCAATCAGAGCTTTGGAGAGTCTGAAAGAAGAAGTTCGTCTGGTAGATGGTAGTTAGTCATGTTTGGACTGAAATGGACCAAACTTGTCTCCATTCGAGCTTTGGAAGAGTCAGAAAGAAGAAGTTCGTCTCCAATATGGTAGTTCGTCATGTTTGGACCGAAATGGACCAAACTTGTCTCCATTCGAGGTTTGGAAGAGTCAGAAAGAAGAAGTTCGCCTCCTAGATGGTAGTTCGACATGTTTGGACGAAAATGGACCGAACTTGTGTCCATTCGAGGTTTGGAGAGTCAGAAAGAAGAAGTTCGTCTCCTAGATCGTAGTTCGTCATGTTTGGATCGAAATGGACCAAACTTGTCTCCATTCGAGGTTTGGATAGTCAGAAAGAAGAAGTTCGTCTCCAAGATGGTTGTTCGTCATGTTTGGACCGAAATGGACCAAACTTGTATCCATTCGAGGTTTGGAGAGTCAGAAAGAAAAAGTTCGTCTCCCAGATGGTAGTTCGTCATGTTTGGACGGAAATGGACCAAACTTGTGTCCATTAGAGGTTTGGAGAGTTTGAAAGAAGAAGTTCGTCTCCTAGATGGTAGTTCGTCATATTTGGACAGAAATGGACCAAACTTGTCTCCATTCGAGGTTTGGAGAGTAAGAAAGAAGAAGGTCATTTCCTAGATGGTAGTTCGTCATCTTTGGACCGAAATGGACCAAACTTGTCTCCATTCGAGGTTTGGAGTGTCAGAAAGAAGAAGTTCGTCTCCTAGATGGTAGTTCGTCATGTTTGGACCGAAATGGACCAAACTTGTATCCATTCGAGGTTTGGAGAGTCAGACAGAAGAAGTTCGTCTCCCAGATGGTAGTTCGTCATGTTTGGACCGAAATGGAGCAAACTTGTCTCCATTAGAGGTTTGGAGAGTCTGAAAGAAGAAGTTCGTCTGGTAGATGGTAGTTCGTCATGTTTGGACTGAAATGGACCAAACTTGTCTCCATTCGAGGTTTGGAAGAGTCAGAAAGAAGAAGTTCGTCTCCTATATCGTAGTTTGTCATGTTTGGACCGAAATGGACCAAACTTGTCTCCATTCGAGGTTTGGAAGAGTCAGAAAGAAGAAGATTGTCTCCTAGATGGTAGTTCGACATGTTTGGACCGAAATGGACCAAACTTGTGTCCATTCGAGGTTTGGAGAGTCAGAAAGAAGAAGTTCGTCTCCTAGATGGTAGTTCGTCATGTTTGGACCGAAATGGACCAAACTTGTCTCCATTCGAGGTTTGGAGAGTCAGAAAGATAACGTTCGTCTCCGAGATGGCAGTTCGTCATGTTTGGACGGAAATGGAACAAACTTGTGTCCATTAGAGGTTTGGAGAGTTTAACAGAAGAAGTTCGTCTCCTAGATGGTAGTTCGTCATATTTGGACCGAAATGGACCAAACTTGTATCCATTCGAGGTTTGGATAGTCAGAAAGAAGAAGTTCGTCTCCTAGATGGTAGTTCGTCATGTTTTGACCGAAATGGACCAAACTTGTCTCCATTCGAGGTTTGGAAGATTCAGAAAGAAGAAGTTAGTCTCCTAGATGGTAGTTCGACATGTTTGGACCGAAATGGACGAAACTTGTCTCCATTCGAGGTTTGGAGAGTCAGAAAGAAGAAGTTCTTCTCCTAGATGGTAGTTCGTCATGTTTGGACCAAAATGGACCAACTTGTCTCCATGCGAGGTTTGTAGAGTCAGAAAGAAGAAGTTCGTCTCCTAGATCGTAGTTCGTCATGTTTAAAATGGACCAAACTTGTCTCCATTCGAGGTTTGGAGAGTCGGAAAGAAGAGTTCGTCTCCAAGATAGTAGTTCGTCATGTTTGGATCGAAATGGACCAAACTTGTCTCCATTCGTGGTTTGGAGAGTCAGAAAGAAGAAGTTCGTCTGCTAGATGGTAGTTCGTCATGTTTGGACCGAAATGGACCAAACTTCTCTCCATTCGAGGTTTGGAGAGTCAGAAAGAAGAAGTTTGTCTCCTAAATGGTTGTTCGTCATGTTTGGACGGAAATGGACCAAACTTGTCTCCATTCGAGGTTTGGAGAGTCAGAAAGAAGAAGTTCGTCTCCTAGATGGTAGTTCGTCATGTTTGGACCGAAATGGACCAAACTTCTCTCCATTCGAGGTCTGGAAGAGTAAGAAAGAAGAAGTTCGTCTCCTAGATCGTAGTTCGTCATGTTTGGACCGAAATGGACCAAACTTGTCTCCATTCGAGGTTTGGAGAGTCAGAAAGAAGAAGTTCGTCTCCCAGATGGTAGTTCGTCATGTTTGGACGGAAATGGAGCAAACTTGTGTCAATCAGAGCTTTGGAGAGTCTGAAAGAAGAAGTTCGTCTGGTAGATGGTAGTTCGTCATGTTTGGACGGAAATGGACCAAACTTGTCTCCATTCGAGCTTTGGAAGAGTCAGAAAGAAGAAGTTCGTCTCCAATATGGTAGTTCGTCATGTTTGGACCGAAATGGACCAAACTTGTCTCCATTCGAGGTTTGGAAGAGTCAGAAAGAAGAAGTTCGCCTCCTAGATGGTAGTTCGACATGTTTGGACGAAAATTGACCGAACTTGTGTCCATTCGAGGTTTGGAGAGTCAGAAAGAAGAAGTTCGTCTCCTAGATCGTAGTTCGTCATGTTTGGATCGAAATGGACCAAACTTGTCTCCATTCGAGGTTTGGATAGTCAGAAAGAAGAAGTTCGTCTCCTAGATGGTAATTCGTCATGTTTGGACCGAAATGGACCAAACTTGTCTCCATTCGAGGTTTGGAGAGTCAGAAAGAAGAAGTTCGTCTCCTAGATGGTAGTTCGTCATGTTTGGACCGAAATGGACCAAACTTGTCTCCATTCGAGGTCTGGAAGAGTAAGAAAGAAGAAGTTCGTCTCCTAGATCGTAGTTCGTCATGTTTGGACCGAAATGGACCAAACTTGTCTCCATTCGTGGTTTGGAGAGTCAGAAAGAAGAAGTTCGTCTCCCAGATGGTAGTTCGTCATGTTTGGACGGAAATGGAGCAAACTTGTGTCAATCAGAGCTTTGGAGAGTCTGAAAGAAGAAGTTCGTCTGGTAGATGGTAGTTCGTCATGTTTGGACTGAAATGGACCAAACTTGTCTCCATTCGAGCTTTGGAAGAGTCAGAAAGAAGAAGTTCGTCTCCAATATGGTAGTTCGTCATGTTTGGACCGAAATGGACCAAACTTGTCTCCATTCGAGGTTTGGAAGAGTCAGAAAGAAGAAGTTCGCCTCCTAGATGGTAGTTCGACATGTTTGGACGAAAATGGACCGAACTTGTGTCCATTCGAGGTTTGGAGAGTCAGAAAGAAGAAGTTCGTCTCCTAGATCGTAGTTCGTCATGTTTGGATCGAAATGGACCAAACTTGTCTCCATTCGAGGTTTGGATAGTCAGAAGAAGAAGTTCGTCTCCAAGATGGTTGTTCGTCATGTTTGGACCGAAATGGACCAAACTTGTATCCATTCGAGGTTTGGAGAGTCAGAAAGAAAAAGTTCGTCTCCCAGATGGTAGTTCGTCATGTTTGGACGGAAATGGACCAAACTTGTGTCCATTAGAGGTTTGGAGAGTTTGAAAGAAGAAGTTCGTCTCCTAGATGGTAGTTCGTCATATTTGGACACAAATGGACCAAACTTGTCAACATTCGAGGTTTGGAGAGTAAGAAAGAAGAAGGTCATTTCCTAGATGGTAGTTCGTCATCTTTGGACCGAAATGGACCAAACTTGTCTCCATTCGAGGTTTGGAGTGTCAGAAAGAAGAAGTTCGTCTCCTAGATGGTAGTTCGTCATGTTTGGACCGAAATGGACCAAACTTGTATCCATTCGAGGTTTGGGGAGTCAGACAGAAGAAGTTCGTCTCCCAGATGGTAGTTCGTCATGTTTGGACCGAAATGGAGCAAACTTGTCTCCATTAGAGGTTTGGAAAGTCTGAAAGAAGAAGTTCGTCTGGTAGATGGTAGTTCGTCATGTTTGGACTGAAATGGACCAAAGTTGTCTCCATTCGAGGTTTGGAAGAGTCAGAAAGAAGAAGTTCGTCTCCTATATCGTAGTTTGTCATGTTTGGACCGAAATGGACCAAACTTGTCTCCATTCGAGGTTTGGAAGAGTCAGAAAGAAGAAGATTGTCTCCTAGATGGTAGTTCGACATGTTTGGACCGAAATGGACCAAACTTGTGTCCATTCGAGGTTTGGAGAGTCAGAAAGAAGAAGTTCGTCTCCTAGATGGTAGTTCGTCATGTTTGGACCGAAATGGACCAAACTTGTCTCCATTCGAGGTTTGGAGAGTCAGAAAGAAAACGTTCGTCTCCGAGATGGCAGTTCGTCATGTTTGGACGGAAATGGAACAAACTTGTGTCCATTAGAGGTTTGGAGAGTTTAACAGAAGAAGTTCGTCTCCTAGATGGTAGTTCGTCATATTTGGACTGAAATGGACCAAACTTGTGTCCATTCGAGGTTTGGAGAGTAAGAAAGAAGACGTTCGTTTCCTAGATGGTAGTTCGTCATCTTTGGACCGAAATGGACCAAACTTGTCTCCATTCGAGGTTTCGAGTGTCAGAAAGGAGAACTTCGTCTCCTAGATGGTAGTTCGGCATGTTTGGACCGAAATGGACCAAACTTGTCTCCATTCGAGGTTTGGGGAGTCAGAAAGAAGAAGTTCGTCTCCCAGATGGTAGTTCGTCATGTTTGGACGGAAATGGAGCAAACGTGTGTCAATCAGAGCTTTGGAGAGTCTGAAAGCAGAAGTTCGTCTGGTAGATGGTAGTTCGTCATGTTTGGACTGAAAAGGACCAAACTTGTCTCCATTCGAGCTTTGGAAGAGTCAGAAAGAAGAAGTTCGTCTCCAATATGGTAGTTCGTCATGTTTGGACCGAAATGGACCAAACTTGTCTCCGTTCGAGGTTTGGAACAGTCAGAAAGAAGAAGTTCGCCTCCTAGATGGTAGTTCGACATGTTTGGACGAAAATGGACCGAACTTGTGTCCATTCGAGGTTTGGAGAGTCAGAAAGAAGAAGTTCGTCTCCCAGATTGTACTTCGTCATGTTTGGACCGAAATGGACCAAACTTGTCTCCATTCGAGGTTTGGATAGTCACAAAGAAGAAGTTCGTCTCCAAGATGGTTGTTAGTCATGTTTGGACCGAAATGGACCAAAGTTGTATCCATTCGAGGTTTGGAGAGTCAGAAAGAAAAAGTTCGTCTCCCAGATGGTAGTTCGTCATGTTTGGACGGAAATGGACCAAACTTGTGTCCATTAGAGGTTTGGAGAGTTTGAAAGAAGAAGTTCGTCTCTTAAATGGTAGTTCGTCATATTTGGACAGAAATGGACCAAACTTGTCTCCATTCGAGGTTTGGAGAGTAAGAAAGAAGAAGGTCATTTCCTAGATGGTAGTTCGTCATCTTTGGACCGAAATGGACCAAACTTGTCTCCTTTCGAGGTTTGGAGTGTCAGAAAGAAGAAGTTCGTCTCCTAGATGGTAGTTCGTCATGTTTGGACCGAAATGGACCAAACTTGTCTCCATTCGAGCTTTGGAAGAGTCAGAAAGAAGAAGTTCGTCTCCAATATGGTAGTTCGTCATGTTTGGACCGAAATGGACCAAACTTGTCTCCATTCGAGGTTTGGAAGAGTCAGAAAGAAGAAGTTCGCCTCCTAGATGGTAGTTCGACATGTTTGGACGAAAATGGACCGAACTTGTGTCCATTCGAGGTTTGGAGAGTCAGAAAGAAGAAGTTCGTCTCCTAGATCGTAGTTCGTCATGTTTGGATCGAAATGGACCAAACTTGTCTCCATTCGAGGTTTGGATAGTCAGAAAGAAGAAGTTCGTCTCCAAGATGGTTGTTCGTCATGTTTGGACCGAAATGGACCAAACTTGTATCCATTCGAGGTTTGGAGAGTCAGAAAGAAAAAGTTCGTCTCCCAGATGGTAGTTCGTCATGTTTGGACGGAAATGGACCAAACTTGTGTCCATTAGAGGTTTGGAGAGTTTGAAAGAAGAAGTTCGTCTCCTAGATGGTAGTTCGTCATATTTGGACAGAAATGGACCAAACTTGTCTCCATTCGAGGTTTGGAGAGTAAGAAAGAAGACGGTCATTTCCTAGATGGTAGTTCGTCATCTTTGGACCGAAATGGACCAAACTTGTCTCCATTCGAGGTTTGGAGTGTCAGAGAGAAGAAGTTCGTCTCCTAGATGGTAGTTCGTCATGTTTGGACCGAAATTGACCAAACTTGTATCCATTCGAGGTTTGGAGAGTCAGACAGAAGAAGTTCGTCTCCCAGATGGTAGTTCGTCATGTTTGGACCGAAATGGAGCAAACTTGTCTCCATTAGAGGTTTGGAGAGTCTGAAAGAAGAAGTTCGTCTGGTAGATGGTAGTTCGTCATGTTTGGACTGAAATGGACCAAACTTGTCTCCATTCGAGGTTTGGAAGAGTCAGAAAGAAGAAGTTCGTCTCCTATATCGTTGTTTGTCATGTTTGGACCGAAATGGACCAAACTTGTCTCCATTCGAGGTTTGGAAGAGTCAGAATGAAGAAGTTTGTCTCCTAGATGGTAGTTCGACATGTTTGGACCGAAATGGACCAAACTTGTGTCCATTTGACGTTTGGAGAGTCAGAAAGAAGAAGTTCGTCTCCTAGATGGTAGTTCGTCATGTTTGGACCGAAATGAACCAAACTTGTCTCCATTCGAGGTTTGGAGAGTCAGAAAGAACAAGTTCGTCTCCTAGCTGGTAGTTCGTCATGTTTGGACCGAAATGGACGAAACTTGTCTCCATTCGAGGTTTGGAGAGTCAGAAAGAAGAAGTTCGTCTCCTAGATGGTAGTTCGTCATGTTTGGACCAAAATGGGCTAAACTTGTCTCCATGCGAGGTTTGTAGAGTCAGAAAGAAGAAGTTCGTCTCCTAGATCGTAGTTCGTCATGTTTAAAATGGACCAAACTTGTCTCCATTCGAGGTTTGGAAAGTCGGAAAGAAGAGTTCGTCTCCAAGATAGTAGTTCGTCATGTTTGGACCGAAATGGACCAAACTTGTCTCCATTCGTGGTTTGGAGAGTCAGAAAGAAGAAGTTCGTCTGCTAGATGGTAGTTCGTCATGTTTGGACCGAAATGGACCAAACTTCTCTCCATTCGAGGTTTGGAGAGTCAGAAAGAAGAAGTTCGTCTCCTAAATGGTTGTTCGTCATGTTTGGACTGAAATGGACCAACTTGTCTCCATTCGAGGTTTGGAGAGTCAGAAAGAAGAAGTTCGTCTCCTAGATGGTAGTTCGTCATGTTTGGACCGAAATGGACCAAACTTCTCTCCATTCGAGGTTTGGAGAGTCAGAAAGAAGAAGTTGGTCTCCTAGATGGTAGTTCGTCATGTTTGGACCGAAATGGACCAAACTTGTCCCCATTTGAGGTTGGAAGAGTCAGAAAAAAGAAGTTCCTCTCCAAGATGGTAGTTCGTCATGTTTGGACCGAAATGGACCAAACTTGTGTCCATTCGAGGTTTGGAGAGTCAGAAAGAAGAAGTTCGTCTCCTAGATGGTAGTTCGTCATGTTTGGACCAAAAAGGACCAAACTCGTCTCCATTCGAGGTTTGGAGAGTCAGAAAGAAGAAGTTCGTCTCCTAGATGGTTGTTCGTCATGTTTGGACCGAAATGGACAAAACTTGTCTCCATTTGAGGTTGGAAGAGTCAGAAAGAAGAAGTTCGTCTCCTAGATGGTAGTTCGTCATGTTTGGACCGAAATGTACGAAACTTGTCTAGATTCGAGGTTTGGAGAGTCAGAAAGAAGAAGTTCGTCTCCTAGATAGTAGTTCGTCATGTTTGGACCGAAATGGACCAAACTTCTCTCCATTCGAGGTTTGGAGTGTCAGAAAGAAGAAGTTCGTCTCCTAGATGGTAGTTCGTCATGTTTGCACCGAAATGGACCAGACTTGTCTCCATTTGAAGTTGGAAGAGTCAGAAAGAAGAAGTTCGTCTCCTAGATGGTAGTTTGTCATGTTTGGATCAAAATGGACCAAACTTGTCTCCATGCGAGGTTTGTAGAGTAAGAAAGAAGAATTTCGTCTCCTAGATCGTAGTTCGTCATGTTTGGACAGAAATGGACCAAACTTGTCTCCATTCGAGGTTTGGACAGTCAGAAAGAAGAAGTTCCTCTCCTAGATGGTATGTCGTCATGATTGGACCGAAATCGAGCAGACTTGTCTCGATTCGAGGTTTGGAGAGTTAGAAAGAAGATGTTCGTCTCCTATATGGTAGTTCGTCATGTTTGGACCTAAATGGACCAAACTTGTCTCCATTCGAGGTTTGGATAGTCAGAAAGAATTAGTTCGTCTCCTAGATGGTAGTTCGTCATGTTTGGATCGAAATCGAGCAGATTTGTCTCGATTCGAGGTTTAGAGAGTCAGAAAGAAGAAGTTCGTCTCCTAGATGGTAGTTCGTCATGTTTGGTACAAATTCGACCAAACTTGTCTCCATGCGAGGTTTGTAGAGTCAGAAAGAAGAAGTTCGTCTCCTAGATGGTAGTTCGACATATTTGGACCGAAATGGACCAAACTTGTCTCCATTTGAGGTTGGAAGAGTCAGAAAAAAGAAGTTCGTCTCCTAGATGGTAGTTCGTCATGTTTGGACCAAAATAGACCAAACTTGCCTCCATTCGAGGTTTGGAGAGTCAGAAAGAAGAAGTCGTCTCCAAGATGGTAGTTCGTCATGTTTGGACCGAAATGGAGCCAACCTGTGTCCATTAGAGGTTTGGAGAGTTTGAAAGAAGAAGTTTGTCTCCTAGATGGTAGTTCGTCATATTTGGACTGAAATGGACCAAACTTGTCTCCATTCGAGGTTTGGAGAGTAAGAAAGAAGAAGGTCGTTTCCTAGATGGTAGTTCGTCATCTTTGGACCGAAATAGACCAAACTTGTCTCCATTCGAGGTTTGGAGTGTCAGAAAGAAGAACTTCGTCTCCTAGATGGTAGTTTGTCATGTTTGGACCGAAATGGACCAAACTTGTCTCCATTAGAGGTTTGGAGAGGCAGAAAGAAAAAGTTCGTCTCCTAGATGGTAGTTCGTCATGTTTGGACCGAAATGAAGCAAACTTGTGTCCATTCGAGGTTTGGAGAGTCTGAAAGAAGAAGTTCGTCTGGTAGATGGTAGTTCGTCATGTTTGGACCGAAATGGACCAAACTTGTCTACATTCGAGGTTTGGAAGAGTCAGAAAGAAGAAGTTAGTCTCCTATATGGTAGTTCGTCATGTTTGGACCGAAATGGACCAAACTTGTCTCCATTCGAGGTTTGGAAGAGTCAGAAAGAAGAAGTTCGTCACGTAGATGGTAGTTCGACATGTTTGGACCTAAATGGATCGAACTTGTGTCCATTCGAGGTTTGGATAGTCAGAAAGAAGAAGTTCGGCTCCTAGATGGTAGTTCGTCATGTTTGGACCAAAATCGACCAAACTTGTCTCCATTCGAGGTTTGGAGAGTCAGAAAGAAGAAGTTCGTCCCCTAGATGGTTGTTCGTCATGTTTGGACCAAAATGGACCAAACTTGTCTCCATTCGAGGTTTGGAGAGTCAGAAAGAAGAAGTTCGTCTCCTAGATGGTAGTTCGTCATGTTTGGACCGAAATGGACCAAACTTGTTTCCATTCGAGGTGTGGAGAGTCAGAAAGAAGAAGTTCGTCTCCCAGATGGTAGTTCTTCATGTTTGGACCGTGGAGCAAACTTGTGTCCATTAGATGTTTGGAGAGTTTGAAAGAAGAAGTTCGTCTCCTAGATGGTAGTTCGTCATGTTTGGACCGAAATCGAGCAAACTTCTCTTGATTCGTGGTTTGGATAGTCCGAAAGAAGAAGTTCGGCTCCTAGATGGTAGTTTGTCATGTTTGGACCAAAATGGACCAAACTTGTCTCCATTCGAGGTTTGGAGAGTCAGAAAGAAGAAGTTCGTCTCCTAGATGGTAGTTCGTCATGTTTGGACCGAAATGGACCAAACTTGTCTCCATTCGAGGTTTGGATAGTCAGAAAGAAGAAGTTCGTCTCCCAGATGGTAGTTCGTCATGTTTGGACCGAAATGGAGCAAACTTGTGTCCATTCGAGGTTTGGAGAGTCTGAAAGAAGAAGTTCGTCTGGTAGATGGTAGTTCGTCATGTTCGGACTGAAATGGACCAAACTTGTCTCCATTCGAGGTTTGGAAGAGTCAGAAAGAAGAAGTTTGTCTCCTATATGGTAGTTCGTCATGTTTGGACCGAAATGGACCAAACTTGTCTCCATTCGAGGTTTGGAAGAGTCAGAAAGAAGAAGTTCGTCTCCTAGATGGTAGTTCGACATGCTTGGACCGAAATGGACCAAACTTGTGTCCATTCGAGGTTTGGAGAGTCAGAAAGAAGAAGCTCGTCTCCTAGATGGTAGTTCGTCATGTTTGGACCAAAATGGACCAAACTTGTCTACATGCGAGGTTTGTAGAGTCCGAAAGAAGAAGTTCATCTCCTAGATTGTAGTTCTTCAAGTTTGGACCGAAATGGACCAAACTTGTCTCCATTCGAGGTTTGGAGAGTCGGAAAGATGAAGTTCGTCTCCTCGATAGTATTTCGTCATGTTTGGACCGAAATGGACCAAACTTGTCTCCATTCGAGGTTTGGAGAGTCAGAAAGAAAAAGTCCGTCTCCTAGATGGTAGTTCGTCATGTCTGGACCAAAATGGACCAAACTTCTCTCCATTCGAGGTTTGGAGAGTCAGAAAGAAGAAGTTCGCCTCCTAAATGGTAGTTCCTCATGTTTGGACCGAAATGGACCAAACTTGCCTCATTTCGAGGTTTGGAGAGTCAGAAAGAAGAAGTTCGTCTCCTAGATGGTAGTTCGTCATGTTTGGACCGAAATGTACCAAACTCCTCTCCATTCGAGGTTTGGAGAGTCAGAAAGAAGAAGTTCGTCTCCTAGATGGTAGTTCGTCATGTTTGGACCGAAATGGACCAAACTTGTCCCCATTTGAGGTTGGAAGAGTCAGAAAAAAGAAGTTCGTCTCCAAGATGGTAGTTCGTCATGTTTGGACCGAAATCGAGCAAACTTGTCTTGATTCGAGGTTTGGATAGTCAGAAAGAAGAAGTTCGGCTCCTAGATGGTAGTTCGTCATGTTTGGACCAAAATGGACCAAACTTGTCTCCATTCGAGGTTTGGAGAGTCAGAAAGAAGAAGTTCGTCTCCTAGATGGTAGTTCGTCATGTTTGGACCGAAATGGACCAAACTTGTCCCCATTTGAGGTTGGAAGAGTCAGAAAAAAGAAGTTCGTCTCCAAGATGGTAGTTCGTCATGTTTGGACCGAAATCGAGCAAACTTGTCTTGATTTGAGGTTTGGATAGTCAGAAAGAAGAAGTTCGGCTCCTAGATGGTAGTTCGTCATGTTTGGACCGAAATGGAGCAAACTTGTGTCCACTCGAGGTTTGGAGAGTCTGAAAGAAGAAGTTCGTCTGGTAGATGATAGTTCGTCATGTTTGGACTGAAATGGACCAAACTTGTCTCCATTCGAGGTTTTGGAAGAGTCTGAAAGAAGAAGTTAGTCACCTACATGGTAGTTTGTCATGTTTGGACCGAAATGGACCAAACTTGTCTCCATTCGAGGTTTGGAAGAGTCAGAAAGAAGAAGTTCGTCTCCTAGATGGTAGTTCGACATGTTTGGACCGAAATGGACCAAACTTGTGTCCATTCGAGGTTTGGAGAGTCAGAAAGAAGACGCTCGTCTCCTAGATGGTAGTTCGTCATGTTTGGACCAAAACGGACCAAACTTGTCTACATGCGAGGTTTGTAGAGTCCGAAAGAAGAAGTTCATCTCCTAGATCGTAGTTCGTCAAGTTTGGACCGAAATGGACCAAACTTGTCTCCATTCGAGGTTTGGAGAGTCGGAAAGAAGAAGTTCGTCTCCTCGATAGTAGTTCGTCATGTTTGGACCGAAATGGACCAAACTTGTCTCTATTCGAGGTTTGGAGAGTCAGAAAGAAAAAGTTCGTCTCCTAGATGGTAGTTCGTCATGTCTGGACGAAAATGGACCAAACTTGTCTCCATTCGAGGTTTGGATAGTCAGAAAGAAGAAGTTCGTCTCCTAAATGGTAGTTCGTCATGTTTGGACCGAAATGGACCAAACTTGTCTCCATTCGAGGTTTGGAGAGTCAGAAAGAAGAAGTTCGTCTCCTAGATGGTAGTTCGTCATGTTTGGACCGAAATGTACCAAACTCCTCTCCATTCGAGGTTTGGAGAGTCAGAAAGAAGAAGTTCGTCTCCTAGATGGTAGTTCGTCATGTTTGGACCGAAATGGACCAAACTTGTCCCCATTTGAGGTTGGAAGAGTCAGAAAAAAGAAGTTCGTCTCCAAGATGGTAGTTCGTCATGTTTGGACCGAAATCGAGCAAACTTGTCTTGATTTGAGGTTTGGATAGTCAGAAAGAAGAAGTTCGGCTCCTAGATGGTAGTTCGTCATGTTTGGACCAAAATGGACCAAACTTGTCTCCATTCGAGGTTTGGAGAGTCAGAAAGAAGAAGTTCGGCTCCTAGATGGTAGTTTGTCATGTTTGGACCAAATTGGACCAAAGTTGTCTCCATTCGAGGTTTGGAGAGTCAGAAAGAAGAAGTTCGTCTCCTAGATAATAGTTCGTCATGTTTGGACCGAAATGGACCAAACTTGTCTCCATTCGAGGTTTGGAGAGTCAGACAGAAGAAGTTCGTCTCCCAGATGGTAGTTCGTCATGTTTGGACCGAAATGGAGCAAACTTGTGTCCATTCGAGGTTTGGAGAGTCTGAAAGAAGAAGTTCGTCTGGTAGATGGTAGTTCGTCATGTTTGGACTGAAATGGACCAAACTTGTCTCCATTCGAGGTTTGGAAGAGTCAGAAAGAAGAAGTTAGTCTCCTATATGGTAGTTCGTCATGTTGGGACCGAAATGGACCAAACTTGTCTCCATTCGAGGTTTGGAAGAGTCAGAAAGAAGAAGTTCGTCTCCTAGATGGTAGTTCGACATGTTTGGACCGAAATGGACCAAACTTGTGTCCATTCGAGGTTTGGAGAGTCAGAAAGAAGAAGTTCGTCTCCTAGATGGTAGTTAGTCATGTTTGGACCAAAATGGACCAAACTTGTCTACATGCGAGGTTTGTAGAGTCCGAAAGAAGAAGTTCATCTCCTAGATCGTTGTTCGTCAAGTTTGGACCGAAATGGACCAAACTTGTTTCCATTTGAGGTTTGGAAGAGTCAGAAAGAAGAAGTTCGTCTCCTAGATGGTAGTTCGACATGTTTGGACCGAAATGGACCAAACTTGTGTCCATTCGAGTTTTGGAGAGTCAGAAAGAAGAAGTTCGTCTCCTAGATGGTAGTTCGTCATGTTTGGACCAAAATGGACCAAACTTGTCTCCGTGCGAGGTTTGTAGAGTCAGAAAGAAGAAGTTCATCTCCTAGATCGTAGTTCGTCATGTTTGGACCGAAATGGACCAAACTTGTCTCCATTCGAGGTTTGGAGAGTCGGAAAGAAGAATTTCGTCTCCTCGATAGTAGTTCGTCATGTTTGGACCGAAATGGACCAAACTTGTCTCCATACGAGGTTTGGAGAGTCAGAAAGAAGAAGTTCGTCTCCTAGATGGTAGTTCGTCATGTTTGGACCGAAATGGAGCAAACTTGTCTCCATTCGAGGTTTGGAGTGTCAGAAAAAAGAACTTCGTCTCCTAGATGGTAGTTCGTCATGTTTGGACCGAAATGTACAAAATTGTCTCCATTCGAGGTTTGGAGAGTCAGAAAGAAGAAGTTCGTCTCCCAGATGGTAGTTCGTCATGTTTGGATCGTGGAGCAAACTTGTGTCCATTAGCGGTTTGGAGAGTTTGAAAGAAGAAGTTCGTCTCCTAGATGGTAGTTCGTCATGTTTGGACCGAAATCGAGCTAAGTTGTCTTGATTCGTGGTTTGGATAGTCAGAAAGAAGAAGTTCGGCTCCTAGATGGTAGTTTGTCATGTTTGGACCAAAATGGACAAAACTTGTCTCCATTCGAGGTTTGGAGAGTCAGACAGAAGAAGTTCGTCTCCTAGATGGTAGTTCGTCATGTTTGGACCGAAATGGACCAAACTTGTCTCCATTCGAGGTTTGGAGAGTCAGAAAGAAGAAGTTCGTCTCCCAGATGGTAGTTCGTCATGTTTGGACCGAAATGGAGCAAACTTGTGTCCATTCGAGGTTTGGAGAGTCTGAAAGAAGAAGTTCGTCTGGTAGATGGTAGTTCGTCATGTTTGGACTGAAATGGACCAAACTTGTCTCCATTCGAGGTTTGGAAGAGTCAGAAAGAAGAAGTTAGTCTCCTATATGGTAGTTCGTCATGTTTGGACCGAAATGGACCAAACTTGTCTCCATTCGAGGTTTGGAAGAGTCAGAAAGAAGAAGTTCGTCGCCTAGATGGTAGTTCGACATGTTTGGACCGAAATGGACCAAACTTGTGTCCATTCGAGGTTTGGAGAGTCAGAAAGAAGAAGTTCGTCTCCTAGATGGTAGTTCGTCATGTTTGGACCAAAATGGACCAAACTTGTCTCCATGCGAGGTTTGTAGAGTCCGAAAGAAGAAGTTCATCTCCTAGATAGTAGTTCGTCATGTTTGGACCGAAATGGACCAAACTTGTCTCCATTCGAGGTTTGGAGAGTCAGAAAGAAGAAGTTCGTCTCCTAGATGGTAGTTCGTCATGTTTGGACCGAAATGTACCAAACTCCTCTCCATTCGAGGTTAGGAGAGTCAGAAAGAAGAAGTTCGTCTCCTAGATGGTAGTTCGTCATGTTTGGACCGAAATGGACCAAACTTGTCCCCATTTGAGGTTGGAAGAGTCAGAAAAAAGAAGTTCGTCTCCAAGATGGTAGTTCGTCATCTTTGGACCGAAATCGGGCAAACTTGTCTTGATTCGAGGTTTGGATAGTCAGAAAGAAGAAGTTCGGTTCCTAGATGGTAGTTCGTCATGTTTGGACCAAAATAGACCAAACTTGTCTCCATTCGAGGTTTGGAGAGTCAGAAAGAAGAAGTTCGTCTCCTAGATGGTTGTTCGTCATGTTTGGACCAAAATGGACCAAACTTGCCTCCATTCGTGGTTTGGAGAGTCAGAAAGAAGAAGTTCGTCTCCTAGATGGTAGTTCGTCATGTTTGGACCGAAATGGACCAAACTTATCTCCATTCGAGGTTTGGAGAGACAGAAAGAAGAAGTTCGTCACCTAGATGGTAGTTCGTCATGTTTGCACCGAAATGGACCAGACTTGTCTCCATTTGAATTTGGAAGAGTCAGAAAGAAGAAGTTCGTCTCCTAGATGGTAGTTCGTCATGTTTGGACCAAAATGGACCAAACTTGTCTCCATGCGAGGTTTGTAGAGTAAGAAAGAAGAAGTTCGTCTCCTAGATCGTAGTTCGTCATGTTTGGACCGAAATCGAGCAGACTTGTCTCGATTCGAGGTTTAGAGAGTGAGAAAGAAGAAGTTCGTCCCCTATATGGTAGTTCGTCATGTTTGAACCGAAATGGACCAAACTTGTCATCATTCGAGGTTTGGAGAGTCAGAAAGAAGAAGTTCGTCTCCTAAATGGTAGTTCGTCATGTTTGGACCTAAATGGACCAAACTTGTCTCCATTCGAGCTTTGGATAGTCAGAAAGAAGAAGTTCGTCTCCTAGATGGTAGTTCGTCATGTTTGGATCGAAATCGAGCAGATTTGTCTCGATTCCAGGTTTGGAGAGTCAGAAAGAAGGAGTTCGTCTCCTAGATGGTAGTTCGTCATGTTTGGTACAAATTCGACCAAACTTGTCTCTATGCGAGGTTTGTAGAGTCAGAAAGAAGAAGTTCGTCTCCTAGATGGTAGTTCGACATATTTGGACCGAAATGGACCAAACTTGTCTCCATTTGAGGTTGGAAGAGTCAGAAAAAAGAAGTTCGTCTCCTAGATGGTAGTTCGTCATGTTTGGACCAAAATAGACCAAACTTGCCTCCATTCGAGGTTTGGAGAGTCAGAAAGAAGAAGTCGTCTCCAAGATGGTAGTTCGTCATGTTTGGACCGAAACGGACCAAACTTGTCTCCGTTCGAGGTTTGGAGAGTCAGAAAGAAGAAGTTCGTCTCCTAGATGGTAGTTCGTCATGTTTGGACCGAAATGGACCAAACTTGTCTCCATTCGAGGTTTGGAAGAGTCAGAAAGAAGAAGTTCGTCTCCTAGATGGTAGTTCGTCATGTTTGGACCGAAATGGACCAAACCTCTCTCCATTCGAGGTTTGGAGAGTCAGAAAGAAGAAGTTCGTCCCCGAGATGGTAGTTCGTCATGTTTGGACCGAAATGGACCAAACTTGTCTCCATTTGAGGTTGGAAGAGTCAGAAAAAAGAAGTTCGTCTCCTAGATGGTAGTTCGTCATGTTTGGACCGAAATCGAGCAAACTTGTCTTGATTCGTGGTTTGGATAGTCAGAAAGAAGAAGTTCGGCTCCTAGATGGTAGTTTGTCATGTTTGGACCAAAATGGACCAAACTTGCCTCCATTCGTGGTTTGGAGAGTCAGAAAGAAGAAGTTCGTCTCCTAGATGGTAGTTCGTCATGTTTGGACCGAAATCGAGCAGACTTGTCTCGATTCGAGGTTTGGAGAGTCAGAAAGAAGAAGTTCGTCTCCTAGTTGGTAGTTCGTCATGTTTGGACCGAAATGGACCAAACTTGTCTCCATTCGAGGTTTGGAGAGTCAGAAAGAACAAGTTCGTCTCCTAGCTGGTAGTTCGTCATGTTTGGACCAAAATAGACCAAACATGCCTCCATTCGAGGTTTGGAGAGTCAGAAAGAAGAAGTCGTCTCCAAGATGGTAGTTCGTCATGTTTGGACCGAAATGGACCAAACTTGTCTCCATTCGAGGTTTGGAGAGACAGAAAGAAGAAGTTCGTCTCCTAGATGGTAATTCGTCATGTTTGGACCGAAATGGAACCAACTTGTCTCCATTCGAGGTTTGGAGAATCAGAAAGAAGAAGTTCGTCTCCTAGATGGTAGTTCGTCATGTTTGGACCGAAATGGACCAGACTTGTCTCCATTTGAAGTTCGAAGAGTGAGAAAGAAGAAGTTCGTCTCCTAGATGGTAGTTCGTCATGTTTGGACCAAAATGGACCAAACTTGTCTCCATTCGAGGTTTGGAGAGTCAGAAAGAAGAAGTTCGTCTTATAGATGGTAGTTCGTCATGTTTGGACCGAAATGGACCAAACTTGTCTCCATTCGAGGTTTGGAGAGTTAGAAAGAAGAAGTTCGTCTCCTAGATGGTAGTTCGTCATGTTTGGACCGAAATGGACCAAACTTGTCTCCATTCGAGGTTTGGAGAGTCAGAAAGAAGAAGTTCGTCCCCGAGATGGTAGTTCGTCATGTTTGGACCGAAATGGACCAAACTTGTCTCCATTCGAGGTTTGGAGAGTCAGAAAGAAGAAGTTCGTCTCCTAGATGGTAGTTCATCATGTTTGGACCGAAATGGACGAAACTTGTCTCCATTCGAGGTTTGGAGAGTCAGAAAGAACAAGTTCGTCTCCTAGCTGGTAGTTCGCATGTTTGGACCGAAATGGACCAAACTTGTCTCCATTCGAGGTTTGGAGAGTCAGAAAGAAGAAGTTCGTCTCCTAGATGGTAGTTCGTCATGTTTGGACCGAAATCGAGCAGACTTGTCTCGATTCGAGGTTTGGAGAGTCAGAAAGAAGAAGTTCGTCTCCTAGATGGTAGTTCGTCATGTTTGGATCGAAATGGACCAACCTTGTCTCCATTCGAGGTTTGGAGAGTCAGAAAGAAGAAGTTCGTCTCCTAAATGGTAGTTCGTCATGTTTGGACCGAAATGGACCAAACTTGTCTCCATGCGAGGTTTGTAGAGTCAGAAAGAAGAAGTTCGTCTCCTAGATTGTAGTTCGTCATGTTTGGACCGAAATGGACCAAACTTGTCTCCATACGAGGTTTGGAGAGTCAGAAAGAAGAAGTTCGTCTCCTAGATAGTAGTTCGTCATGTTTGGACCGAAATGGACCAAACTTGTCTCCATTCGAGGTTTGGAGAGTCATGAGGAAGAAGTTCGTCTCCTAGATGGTAGTTCGTCATGTTTGGACCGAAATCGAGCAGACTTGTCTCGATTCGAGGTTTGGAGAGTCAGAAAGAAGAAGTTCGTCTCCTAGATGGTAGTTCGTCATGTTTGGACCGAAATGGACAAAACTTGTCTCCATTCGAGGTTCGGAGAGTCAGAAAGAAGAAGTTCGTCTCCTAAATGGTAGTACGTCATTTTTGGACCGAAATGGACCAAACTTGTCTCCATACGAGGTTTGGAGAGTCAGAAAGAAGAAGTTCGTCTCCTAGATGGTAGTTCGTCATGTTTGGACCGAAATGGACCAAACTTCTCTCCATTCGAGGTTTGGAAAGTCAAAAAGAAGAAGTTCGTCTCTTAGATGGTAGTTCGTCATGTTTGGACCGAAATGGACCAAACTTGTCCCCATTTGAGGTTGGAAGAGTCAGAAAAAAGAAGTTCGTCTCCAAGATGGTAGTTCGTCACGTTTGGACCGAAATCGAGCAAACTTGTCTTGATTCGAGGTTTGGATAGTCAGAAAGAAGAAGTTCGGCTCCTAGATGGAAGTTCGTCATGTTTGGACTAAAATGGCCAAACTTGTCTCGATTCGAGGTTTGGAGAGTCAGAAAGAAGAAGTTCGTCTCCTAGATGGTAGTTCGTCATGTTTCGACCGAAATAGACCAAACTTGTTTCCATTCCAGGTTTGGAGAGTCAGAAAGAAAAAGTTCGTCTCCTAGATGGTAGTTCGTCATGTTTGGACCGAATTGACCAAACTTGTCTCCATTTGAGATTGGAAGAGTCAGAAAAAAGAAGTTCGTCTCCTAGATGGTAGTCCATCATGTTTGGACCGAAATGGACCAAACTTGTCTCCATTCGAGGTTTGGAGAGTCAGAAAAAAGAAGTTCGTCTCCTAGATGGTAGTTCGTCATGTTTGGACCGAAATGGACCAAACTTGTCTCCATTCGAGGTTTGGAGAGTCAGAAAGAACAAGTTCGTCTCCTAACTGGTAGTTTGTCATGTTTGGACCGAAATGGACCAAACTTGTCTCAATTCGAGGTTTGGAGAGTCAGAAAGAAGAAGTTCGTCTCCTAGATGGTAGTCCTTCATGTTTGGACCGAAATGGACCAAACTTGTCTCCACTCGAGGTTTGGAGATTCAGAAAGAAGAAGTTCGTCTCCTAGATGGTAGTTCGTCATGTTTGGACCGAAATGGACCAAACTTGTCCCCATTTGAGGTTGGAAGAGTCAGAAAAAAGAAGTTCGTCTCCAAGATGGTAGTTCGTCACGTTTGGACCGAAATCGAGCAAACTTGTCTTTATTCGAGGTTTGGATAGTCAGAAAGAAGAAGTTCGGCTCCTAGATGGAACTTCGTCATGTTTGTATTAAAATGGCCAAACTTGTCTCCATTCGAGGTTTGGAGAGTCAGAATGAAGAAGTTCGTCTCCTAGATGGTAGTTCGTCATGGTTCGACCGAAATAGACCAAACTTGTCTCCATTTGAGGTTTGGAGAGTCAGAAAGAAAAAGTTCGTCTCCTAGATGGTAGTTCGTCATGTTTGGACCGAAATGACCAAACTTGTCTCCATTTGAGGTTGGAAGAGTCAGAAAAAAGAAGTTCGTCTCCTAGATGGTAGTTCGTCATGTTTGGAACGAAATAGACCAAACTTGCCTCCATTCGAGGTTTGGAGAGTCAGAAAGAAGAAGTCGTCTCCAAGATGGTAGTTCGTCATGTTTGGACCGAAATGGACCAAACTTGTCTCCATTCGAGGTTTGGAGAGTCAGAAAGAAGAAGTTCGTCTCCTAGCTGGTAGTTCGTCATGTTTGGACCGAAATGGACCAAACTTGTCTCAATTCGAGGTTTGGAGAGTCAGAAAGAACAAGTTCGTCTCCTAGATGGTAGTCCTTCATGTTTGGACCGAAATGGACCAAACTTGTCTCCACTCGAGGTTTGGAGATTCAGAAAGAAGAAGTTCGTCTCCTAGATGGTAGTTCGTCATGTTTGGACCGAAATGGACGAAACTTGTCTCCATTCGAGGTTTGGAGAGTCAGAAAGTACAAGTTCGTCTCCTAGCTGGTAGTTCGTCATGTTTGGACCGAAACGGACCAAACTTGTCTCCATTAGAGGTTTTGAGAGTCAGAAAGAAGAAGTTCGTCTCCTAGATGGTAGTTCGTAATGTTTGGACCGAAATCGAGCAGACTTGTCTCGATTCGAGGTTTGGAGAGTCAGAAAGAAGAAGTTCGTCTCCTAGATGGTAGTTTTTCATGTTTGGACCGAAATGGACCAACCTTGTCTCCATTCGAGGTTTGGAGAGTCAGAAAGAAGAAGTTCGTCTCCTAAATGGTAGTTCGTCATGTTTGGACCGAAATGGACCAAACTTGTATCCATGCGAGGTTTGTAGAGTCAGAAAGAAGAAGTTCGTCTCCTAGATTGTAGTTCGTCATGTTTGGACCGAAATGGACCAAACATGTCTCCATTCGAGGTTTGGAGAGTCAGAAAGAAGAAGTTCGTCTCCTAGATAGTAGTTCGTCATGTTTCGACCGAAATAGACCAAACTTGTCTCCATTCGAGGTTTGGAAAGTCAGAAAGAAGAAGTTCGTCTCCTAGATGGTAGTTCGTCATGTTTGGACCGAAATGGACCAAACTTGTCCCCATTTGAGTTTGGAAGAGTCAGAAAAAAGAAGTTCGTCTCCTAGATGGTAGTTCGTCACGTTTGGACCGAAATCGAGCAAACATGTCTTGATTCGAGGTTTGGATAGTCAGAAAGAAGAAGTTCGGCTCCTAGATGGAAGTTCTTCATGTTTGGACTAAAATGGCCAAACTTGTCTCCATTCGAGGTTTGGAGAGTCAGAAAGAAGAAGTTCGTCTCCTAGATGGTAGTTCGTCATGTTTCGACCGAAATAGACCAAACTTGTCTCCATTCGAGGTTTGGAGAGTCAGAAAGAAAAAGTTCGTCTCCTAGATGGTAGTTCGTCATGTTTGGATCGAAATGACCAAACTTGTCTCCATTTGAGATTGGAAGAGTCAGAAAAAAGAAGTTCGTCTCCTAGATGGTAGTTCGTCATGTTTGGACCGAAATAGACCAAACTTGCCTCCATTCGAGGTTTGGAGAGTCAGAAAGAAGAAGTCGTCTCCAAGATGGTAGTTCGTCATGTTTGGACTGAAATGGACCAAACTTGTCTCCATGCGAGGTTTGTAGAGTCAGAAAGAAGAAGTTCGTCTCCTAGATTGTAGTTCGTCATGTTTGGACCGAAATGGACCAAACTTGTCTCCATTCGAGGTTTGGAGAGTCAGAAAGAAGAAGTTCGTCTCCTAGATGGTAGTTCGTCACGTTTGGACCGAAATCGAGCAAACTTGTCTTGATTCGAGGTTTGGATAGTCAGAAAGAAGAAGTTCGGCTCCTAGATGGAAGTTCGTCATGTTTGGACTAAAATGGCCAAACTTGTCTCCATTCGAGGTTTGGAGAGTCAGAAAGAAGAAGTTCGTCTCCTAGATGGTAGTTCGTCATGTTTCGACCGAAATAGACCAAACTTGTCTCCATTCGAGGTTTGGAGAGTCAGAAAGAAAAAGTTCGTCTCCTAGATGGTAGTTCGTCACGTTTGGACCGAAATCGAGCAAACTTGTCTTGATTCGAGGTTTGGATAGTCAGAAAGAAGAAGTTCGGCTCCTAGATGGAAGTTCGTCATGTTTGGACTAAAATGGCCAAACTTGTCTCCATTCGAGGTTTGGAGAGTCAAAAAGAAGAAGTTCGTCTCCTAGATGGTAGTTCGTCATGTTTCGACCGAAATAGACCAAACTTGTCTCCATTCGAGGTTTGGAGAGTCAGAAAGAAAAAGTTCGTCTCCTAGATGGTAGTTCGTCATGTTTGGACCGAAATGACCAAACTTGTCTCCATTTGAGATTGGAAGAGTCAGAAAAAAGAAGTTCGTCTCCTAGATGGTATGATATGGATCACGGTTCAACCTTAATTTCATGTGTTACAACCTAATTCAAGTGAGGATGGACCATTTGAAGCTTTGGAGGTCAATGTGTGCAAGATTGAAGTTGACCATGAATGATGTGGCCAAGTCATTAATAACAATGCCTCAAAGTCCAATTACATAATAGGACATTCTTTTTATTTTGATGTTTTAATTGTAATTTTAGTTTTCAAAGTTTAGACATTAATTAGGTGGTTGGGAAGTTGAAATTAATGAGGGTAGTTAGGAAGTTCATTAAATGTGGTAGTTGGGAAGTCCATTTAATGATGTAGTTGGGAAAGTGTATTATTACATAGAATTCCTTGTCTATAAAAGGAATTGATCTTGTTAGTAAAGAAGGAGAACAACTTTGATGAGGTTTCAATGAAATTGAGTCTTTTGAGCATAAAGGCCATGAGCAAATTTCTTTGCATATCTTGTGTTTAGATTTGCATGCAAGGATCATTCAAGTAGCGTTGATCGAACTACTTGTGGAGTGATTCGAATCTTGAGTTTAGAAACGAGTTTTCTTTACTCTTGATCTTGATCATCGAGGTAAATCCGGTTCTATCCTCTTCCTTGGGATGAAATCATCTTGATTTGGGGTTTTTGGGTTTTAGTTCTAAAGGTCTTGTTCTTCAACAAGGTTGTTAGATCTATTTTCCTCGAAGTTTCGTATCATTTGGTATCAGAGCTTTAGGCTCTAGATCGGATATATGTTTCCGTTGTTTCTGTTCTTATCTTCATTTTGATTCTGAAATTTTGTTATTTTTGTTCAGTTCGTCACATTCTGCAATTCATATAAAACTCAAAAAAAAATATCATTTCCGTTTCTTATTTCATTTTAACGTCTTCTACAACTATTTAGATCTGTGTCTGATCTACATTTCTCTCTTCTTTGAGGTCTTCAAAATCATCTTTCTTTAGGGTGCTATATTCGTATTTTAAAAATCTGTCAAAAGAAAACTGCAAACCCGAGAGCAGTTTCATCTTTAAAATTCTGCCCAAAAATTAAAATTAAAAAAAAATGTCATTTTTATTCTTCGTTTGGTATTGACATCTTCTACAATGTTTTAGATCTGTGTATGTTCTTCAACTTTGTCTTTTATGAGATCATGAAATTCGGTATGTTTCTTGGTGAAAAGTCTGCCTTTTGAAAGTATATTCTGGAAAACCGAGAAAACCTAGATTGTGTATCACAGAAGACGTGAGGAAACTTTCTTGTCACTTTGCATTTTTTTTTTCAAGCATGTATCACAAAAGAAGTTCAACCAAATCCATGTTTCATCAAGCACAAAGACATTGTGAGAACCACATCAATGGTGATCCATTTTGGAAGAATTTTCGAAATAATATGGCTGAGCTTCGCCAATCCATAAACTACATGGCTGAATTATGTCCTTTGAATTTGCGGGATCGAGAAATGGAGAGACAGGTTACACAACCAAATCAAAAAGAGAAAGATTGTCTCATGCCTCAAGATGATGTTGCAAATGATGGTAGTGTCATTGATGGCATTGCGACCAACAAAGAAAGTGGTAAAATGGAAAATGAAATGCTTTGTAATTTAGTGCCAACAAATGCCAATGATTTCTTTTTGAGTAGGCAATTAGATTGCAAAGACTTGCTTGTTTGTAACCCTTCTACTATTGTAAAACCTACTCTTGATGAAGTACATGTTGATGTGTGTGAGTTAGGGCAAAAGACAAAAAAGGTCGAGACAAAATCATATGAATTGTTTGAAAAAGAATCTTGTGAGAAAATGAGTGAGAGAAAAAAGCATGAGATTAGTCTATGGCCTATAGAGAAAAAAGAGAGAAAAGCCAATAATGTGAGCTTGTGTAAAAGAGCTTGTGAGGTTAAAACTATTTTGTTTTCAAAGCAAAATATTTTTAATCTTTTATACAAAGGCACTTGTTTTCTAACGGGTGAGCTCAAACCATTCTTCCATAGTGTTTCTTTTGAGTTCTTACAGGAGGCCAAAACAGTCATTGTGAAGCATGATTCAAAAGTTAATGCCAAAGCATTTATTGGGAAGCAACACTTCAAAATGGCTTCTAAGTTCATCCATGGCAGCAAGCATAAGGTGTTCAAACTAGGTGAATCGGTTTGGAGACACTTTTGGAGGGATCGTTGTTCATTTTACAAGAAACCTAAGTGGAATTCAAGAGGCAATTTACCTATTACATCCCATGACTACAAGATTGATTTACAAGGCGTGGGTGATGACAATTACATCTTCAATGGAGCTAATTTTCGTCCGTTTGATGTAGGAGATCCTTTAGATTCGAGGACGAATCTTCTCGAAGAAGGGGAGAATGATATGGATCACGGTTCAACCTTAATTTCATGTGTTACAACCTAATTCAAGTGAGGATGGACCATTTGAAGCTTTGGAGGTCAATGTGTGCAAGATTGAAGTTGACCATGAATGATGTGGCCAAGTCATTAATAACAATGCCTCAAAGTCCAATTACATAATAGGACATTCTTTTTATTTTGATGTTTTAATTGTAATTTTAGTTTTCAAAGTTTAGACATTAATTAGGTGGTTGGGAAGTTGAAATTAATGAGGGTAGTTAGGAAGTTCATTAAATGTGGTAGTTGGGAAGTCCATTTAATGATGTAGTTGGGAAAGTGTATTATTACATAGAATTCCTTGTCTATAAAAGGAATTGATCTTGTTAGTAAAGAAGGAGAACAACTTTGATGAGGTTTCAATGAAATTGAGTCTTTTGAGCATGAGCAAATTTCTTTGCATATCTTGTGTTTAGATTTGCATGCAAGGATCATTCAAGTAGCGTTGATCGAACTACTTGTGGAGTGATTCGAATCTTGAGTTTAGAAACGAGTTTTCTTTACTCTTGATCTTGATCATCGAGGTAAATCCGGTTCTATCCTCTTCCTTGGGATGAAATCATCTTGATTTGGGGTTTTTGGGTTTTAGTTCTAAAGGTCTTGTTCTTCAACAAGGTTGTTAGATCTATTTTCCTCGAAGTTTCGTATCATTTGGTATATGTTTCCGTTGTTTCTGTTCTTATCTTCATTTTGATTCTGAAATTTTGTTATTTTTGTTCAGTTCGTCACATTCTGCAATTCATATAAAACTCAAAAAAAAATATCATTTCCGTTTCTTATTTCATTTTAACGTCTTCTACAACTATATACCAAACTGCAATTCATAGAAGTTCGTCCCCGAAATGGTAGTTCGTCATGTTTGGACCTAATATACCAAACTTGTCTCCATTCGAGGTTTGGAGATCCAGAAAGACGAAGTTCGTCTCCTAGATGGTAGTTTGTCATGTTTGGACCGAAATGGACCAAACTTGTCTCCATTCGAGGTTTGGAGAGTCAGAAAGAAGAAGTTCGTCTCCTAGATGGTAGTTCGTCATGTTTGGACCGAAATGGACGAAACTTGTCTCCATTCGAGGTTTGGAGAGTAAGAAAGAAGAAGTTCGTCGCCTAGATGGTAGTTCGTCATGTTTGGACCGAAATGGACCAAACTTGTCTCCATTTGAGGTTGGAAGAGTCAGAAAGAAGAAGTTCGTCTCCTAGATGGTAGTTCGTCATGTTTGGACTGAAATGGACCAAACTTGTCTCCATTCGAGGTTTGGAGAGTCAGAAAGAAGAAGTTCGTCTCGTAGATGGTAGTTCGTCATGTTTGGACCGAAATGGACCAAACTTGTCTCCATTCGAGGTTTTGAGAGTCAGAAAGAAGAAGTTCGTCTCCTAGATGGTAGTTCGTCATGTTTGGACCGAAATGGACCAAACTTGTATCCATTCGAAGTTTGGAGAGTCAGAAAGAAGAAGTTCGTCTCCTAGCTGGTAGTTCGTCATGTTTGGACCGAAATGAATAAACTTGTCTCCATTTGCGGTTGGAAGAGTCAAAAAAAGAAGTTCGTCTCATAGATGGTAGTTCGTCATGTTTGGACTGAAATGGACCAAACTTGTCTCCATTCGAGGTTTGGAGAGTCAGAAAGAAGAATTTCGTCTCCTATATGGTAGTTCGTCATGTTTGGACTGAAATGGACCAAACTTGTCTCCATTCGAGGTTTGGAGAGTCAGAAAGAAGAAGTTCGTCCCCGAGATGGTAGTTCGTCATGTTTGGACCGAAATGACCAAACTTGTCTCCATTCGAGGTTTGGAGAGTCAGAAAGACGAAGTTCGTCTCCTAGATGGTAGTTCGTCATGTTTGGACCGAAATGGACCAAACTTGTCTCCATTCGAGGTTTGGAGAGTCAGAAAGAAGAAGTTCGTCTCCTAGATGGTAGTTCGTCATGTTTGGACCGAAATGGACCACACTTGTCTCCATTCGAGGTTTGGAGAGTCAGAAAGAACAAGTTCGTCTCCTAGCCGGTAGTTCGTCATGTTTGGACCGAAATGGACCAAACTTGTCTCCATTCGAGGTTTGGAGAGTCAGAAACAAGAAGTTCGTCTCCTCGATAGTAGTTCGTCATGTTTGGACCGAAATGGACCAAACTTGTCTCCATTTGAGGTTGGAAGAGTCAGAAAGAAGAAGTTCGTCTCCTAGATGGTAGTTCGTCATGTTTTGACCGAAATGGACCAAACTTTTCTCCATTCGAGGTTTGGAGAGTCAGAAAGAAGAAGTTCGTCTCCTAGATGGTAGTTCGTCATGTTTGGACCGAAATGGACCAAACTTGTCTCCATTCGAATGTTTGGAGAGTCAGAAAGAAGAAGTTCGTCTCCTAGCTGGTAGTTCTTCATGTTTGGACCGAAATGGACCAAACTTGTCTCCATTCGAGGTTTGGAGAGTCAGAAAGAAGAAGTTCGTCTCCTAGATGGTAGTTCGTCATGTTTGGACCGAAATGGCCAAACTTGTCTCCATTCGAAGTTTGGAGAGTCAGAAAGAAGAAGTTCGTCTCCTAGCTGGTAGTTCGTCATGTTTGGACCGAAATGGACCAAACTTGTCTCCATTCGCGGTTTGGAGAGTCAGAAAGAAGAAGTTCGTCTCCTAGATGGTAGTTCGTCATGTTTGGACCGAAATGAATAAACTTGTCTCCATTTGAGGTTGGAAGAGTCAGAAAAAAGAAGTTCGTCTCATAGATGGTAGTTCGTCATGTTTGGACTGAAATGGACCAAACTTGTCTCCATTCGAGGTTTTGAGAGTCAGAAAGAAGAAGTTCGTCTCCTAGATGGTAGTTCGTCATGTTTGGACCGAAATGGACCAAACTTGTCTCCATTCGAAGTTTGGAGAGTCAGAAAGAAGAAGTTCGTCTCCTAGCTGGTAGTTCGTCATGTTTGGACCGAAATTGACCAAACTTGTCTCCATTCGAGGTTTGGAGAGTCAGAAAGAAGAAGTTCGTCTCCTAGATGGTAGTTCGTCATGTTTGGACCGAAATGAATAAACTTGTCTCCATTTGAGGTTGGAAGAGTCAGAAAAAAGAAGTTCGTCTCATAGATGGTAGTTCGTCATGTTTGGACTGAAATGGACCAAACTTGTCTCCATTCGAGGTTTGGAGAGTCAGAAAGCAGAATTTCGTCTCCTATATGGTAGTTCGTCATGTTTGGACTGAAATGGACCAAACTTGTTTCCATTCGAGGTTTGGAGAGTCAGAAAGAAGAATTTCGTCTCCTATATGGTAGTTCGTCATGTTTGGACTGAAATGGACCAAACTTGTCTCCATTCGAGGTTTGGAGAGTCAGAAAGAAGAATTTCGTCTCCTATATGGTAGTTCGTCATGTTTGGACTGAAATGGACCAAACTTGTCTCCATTCGAGGTTTGGAGAGTCAGAAAGAAGAAGTTCGTCCCCGAGATGGTAGTTCGTCATGTTTGGACCGAAATGACCAAACTTGTCTCCATTCGAGGTTTGGAGAGTCAGAAAGACGAAGTTCGTCTCCTAGATGGTAGTTCGTCATGTTTGGACCGAAATGGACCAAACTTGTCTCCATTCGAGGTTTGGAGAGTCAGAAAGAAGAAGTTCGTCTCCTAGATGGTAGTTCGTCATGTTTGGACCGAAATGGACCAAACTTGTCTCAATTCGAAGTTTGGAGCGTCAGAAAGAAGAAGTTCGTCTCCTAGCTGGTAGTTCGTCATGTTTGGACCGAAATGAACCAAACTTGTCTCCATTCGAGGTTTGGAGAGTCAGAAAGTACAAGTTCGTCTACTAGCTGGTAGTTCGTCATGTTTGGACCGAAATGGACCAAACTTGTCTCCATTCGAGGTTTGGAGAGTCAGAAAGAAGAATTTCGTCTCCTAGATGGTAGTTCGTCATGTTTGGACTAAAATGGACCAAACTTGTCTCCATTCGAGGTTTGGAGAGTCAGAAAGAAGAAGTTCGTCCCCGAGATGGTAGTTCGTCATGTTTGGACCGAAATGACCAAACTTGTCTCCATTCGAGGTTTGGAGAGTCAGAATGAACAAGTTCGTCTCCTAGCCGATAGTTCGTCATGTTTGGACCGAAATGGACCAAACTTGTCTCCATTCGAGGTTTGGAGAGTCAGAAACAAGAAGTTCGTCTCCTCGATAGTAGTTCGTCATGTTTGGACCGAATTGGACCAAACTTGTCTCCATTTGAGGTTGGAAGAGTCAGAAAGAAGAAGTTCGTCTCCTAGATGGTAATTCGTCATGTTTGGACCGAAATGGACCAAACTTTTCTCCATTCGAGGTTTGGAGAGTGAGAAAGAACAAGTTCGTCTCCTAGATGGTAGTTCGTCATGTTTGGACCGAAATGGACCAAACTTGTCTCCATTCGAAGTTTGGAGGGTCAGAAAGAAGAAGTTCGTCTCCTAGCTGGTAGTTCGTCATGTTTGGACCGAAATGGACCAAACTTGTCTCCATTCGAGGTTTGGAGAGTCAGAAAGAAGAAGTTCGTCTCCTAGATGGTAGTTCGTCATGTTTGGACCGAAATGAATAAACTTGTCTCCATTTGAGGTTGGAAGAGTCAGAAAAAAGAAGTTCGTCTCATAGATGGTAGTTCGTCATGTTTGGACTGAAATGGACCAAACTTGTCTCCATTCGAGGTTTTGAGAGTCAGACAGAAGAAGTTCGTCTCCTAGATGGTAGTTCGTCATGTTTGGACCGAAATGATCCAAACTTGTCTCCATTCGAAGTTTGGAGAGTCAGAAAGAAGAAGTTCGTCTCCTAGCTGGTAGTTCGTCATGTTTGGACCGAAATGGACCAAAGTTGTCTCCATTCGAGGTTTGGAGAGTCAGAAAGAAGAAGTTCGTCTCCTAGATGGTAGTTCGTCATGTTTGGACCGAAATGAATAAACTTTTCTCCATTTGAGGTTGGAAGAGTCAGAAAAAAGAAGTTCGTCTCATAGATGGTAGTTCGTCATGTTTGGACTGAAATGGACCAAACTTGTCTCCATTCGAGATTTGGAGAGTCAGAAAGAAGAATTTCGTCTCCTATATGGTAGTTCGTCATGTTTGGACTGAAATGGACCAAACTTGTCTCCATTCGAGGTTTGGAGAGTCAGAAAGAAGAAGTTCGTCCCCGAGATGGTAGTTTGTCATGTTTGGACCGAAATGACCAAACTTGTCTCCATTCGAGGTTTGGGGAGTCAGAAAGACGAAGTTCGTCTCCTAGATGGTAGTTCGTCATGTTTGGACCGAAATGGACCAAACTTGTCTCCATTCGAGGTTTGGAGAGTCAGAAAGAAGAAGTTCGTCTCCTAGATGGTAGTTCGTCATGTTTGGACCGAAATGAATAAACTTGTCTCCATTTGAGGTTGGAAGAGTCAGAAAAAAGAAGTTCGTCTCATAGATGGTAGTTCGTCATGTTTGGACTGAAATGGACCAAACTTGTCTCCATTCGAGGTTTGGAGAGTCAGAAAGAAGAATTTCGTCTCCTATATGGTAGTTCGTCATGTTTGGACTGAAATGGACCAAACTTGTCACCATTCGAGGTTTGGAGAGTCAGAAAGAAGAAGTTCGTCCCCGAGATGGTTGTTCGTCATGTTTGGACCGAAATGACCAAACTTGTCTCCATTCGAGGTTTGGAGAGTCAGAAAGACGAAGTTCGTCTCCTAGATGGTAGTTCGTCATGTTTGGACCGAAATGGACCAAACTTGTCTCCATTCGAGGTTTGGAGAGTCAGAAAGAAGTAGTTCGTCCCCGAGACGGTAGTTCGTCATGTTTGGACCGAAATGACCAAACTTGTCTCCATTCGAGGTTTGGAGAGTCAGAAAGAACAAGTTCGTCTCCTAGCTGGTAGTTCGTCATGTTTGGACCGAAATGGACCAAACTTGTCTCCATTCGAGGTTTGGAGAGTCAGAAAGAAGAATTTCGTCTCCTAGATGGTAGTTCGTCATGTTTGGACTGAAATGGACCAAACTTGTCTCCATTCGAGGTTTGGAGAGTCAGAAAGAAGAAGTTCGTCCCCGAGATGGTAGTTCGTCATGTTTGGACCGAAATGACCAAACTTGTCTCCATTCGAGGTTTGGAGAGTCAGAATGAACAAGTTCGTCTCCTAGCCGGTAGTTCGTCATGTTTGGACCGAAATGGACCAAACTTGTCTCCATTCGAGGTTTGGAGAGTCAGAAACAAGAAGTTCGTCTCCTCGATAGTAGTTCGTCATGTTTGGACCGAAATGGACCAAACTTGTCTCCATTTGAGGTTGGAAGAGTCAGAAAGAAGAAGTTCGTCTCCTAGATGGTAGTTCGTCATGTTTGGACCGAAATGGACCAAACTTTTCTCCATTCGAGGTTTGGAGAGTCAGAAAGAACAAGTTCGTCTCCTAGATGGTAGTTCGTCATGTTTGGACCGAAATGGACCAAACTTGTCTCCATTCGAAATTTGGAGAGTCAGAAAGAAGAAGTTCGTCTCCTAGCTGGTAGTTCGTCATGTTTGGACCGAAATGGACCAAACTTGTCTCCATTCGAGGTTTGGAGAGTCAGAAAGAAGAAGTTCGTCTCCTAGATGGTAGTTCGTCATGTTTGGACCGAAATGGACCAAACTTGTCTCCATTCGAAGTTTGGAGAGTCAGAAAGAAGAAGTTCGTCTCCTAGCTGGTACTTCGTCATGTTTGGACCGAAATGGACCAAACTTGTCTCCATTCGAGGTTTGGAGAGTCAGAAAGAAGAAGTTCGTCTCCTAGATGGTAGTTCGTCATGTTTGGACCGAAATGAATAAACTTGTCTCCATTTGAGGTTGGAAGAGTCAGAAAAAAGAAGTTCGTCTCATAGATGGTAGTTCGTCATGTTTGGACTGAAATGGACCAAACTTGTCTCCATTCGAGGTTTTGAGAGTCAGAAAGAAGAAGTTCGTCTCCTAGATGGTAGTTCGTCATGGTTGGACCGAAATGGACCAAACTTGTCTCCATTCGAAGTTTGGATAGTCAGAAAGAAGAAGTTCGTCTCCTAGCTAGTAGTTCGTCATGTTTGGACCGAAATGGACCAAACTTGTCTCCATTCGAGGTTTGGAGAGTCAGAAAGAAGAAGTTCGTCTCCTAGATGGTAGTTCGTCATGTTTGGACCGAAATGAATAAACTTGTCTCCATTTGAGGTTGAAAGAGTCAGAAAAAAGAAGTTCGTCTCATAGATGGTAGTTCGTCATGTTTGGACTGAAATGGACCAAACTTGTCTCCATTCGAGGTTTGGAGAGTCAGAAAGAAGAATTTCGTCTCCTATATGGTAGTTCGTCATGTTTGGACTGAAATGGACCAAACTTGTCTCCATTCGAGGTTTGGAGAGTCAGAAAGAAGAAGTTCGTCCCCGAGATGGTAGTTCGTCATGTTTGGACCGAAATGACCAAACTTGTCTCCATTCGAGGTTTGGAGAGTCAGAAAGACGAAGTTCGTCTCCTAGATGGTAGTTCGTCATGTTTGCACCGAAATGGACCAAACTTGTCTCCATTCGAGGTTTGGAGAGTCAGAAAGAAGAAGTTCGTATCCTAGATGGTAGTTCGTCATGTTTGGACCGAAATGGACCAAACTTGTCTCAATTCGAAGTTTGGAGCGTCAGAAAGAAGAAGTTCGTCTCCTAGCTGGTAGTTCGTCATGTTTGGACCGAAATGAACCAAACTTGTCTCCATTCGAGGTTTGGAGAATCAGAAAGAACAAGTTCGTCTCCTAGCTGGTAGTTCGTCATGTTTGGACCGAAATGGACCAAACTTGTCTCCATTCGAGGTTTGGAGAGTCAGAAAGAAGAATTTCGTCTCCTAGATGGTAGTTCGTCATGTTTGGACTGAAATGGACCAAACTTGTCTCCATTCGAGGTTTGGAGAGTCAGAAAGAAGAAGTTCGTCCCCGAGATGGTAGTTCGTCATGTTTGGACCGAAATGACCAAACTTGTCTCCATTCGAGGTTTGGAGAGTCAGAATGAACAAGTTCGTCTCCTAGCCGGTAGTTCGTCATGTTTGGACCGAAATGGACCAAACTTGTCTCCATTCGAGGTTTGGAGAGTCAGAAACAAGAAGTTCGTCTCCTCGATAGTAGTTCGTCATGTTTGGACCGAAATGGACCAAACTTGTCTCCATTTGAGGTTGGAAGAGTCAGAAAGAAGAAGCTCGTCTCCTAGATGGTAGTTCGTCATGTTTGGACCGAAATGGACCAAACTTTTCTCCATTCGAGGTTTGGAGAGTCAGAAAGAACAAGTTCGTCTCCTAGATGGTAGTTCGTCATGTTTGGACCGAAATGGACCAAACTTGTCTCCATTCGAAGTTTGGAGAGTCAGAAAGAAGAAGTTCGTCTCCTAGCTGGTAGTTCGTCATGTTTGGACCGAAATGGACCAAACTTGTCTCCATTCGAGGTTTGGAGAGTCAGAAAGAAGAAGTTCGTCTCCTAGATGGTAGTTCGTCATGTTTGGACCGAAATGGACCAAACTTGTCTCCATTCGAAGTTTGGAGAGTCAGAAAGAAGAAGTTCGTCTCCTAGCTGGTACTTCGTCATGTTTGGACCGAAATGGACCAAACTTGTCTCCATTCGAGGTTTGGAGAGTCAGAAAGAAGAAGTTCGTCTCCTAGATGGTAGTTCGTCATGTTTGGACCGAAATGAATAAACTTGTCTCCATTTGAGGTTGGAAGAGTCAGAAAAAAGAAGTTCGTCTCATAGATGGTAGTTGATGTTTGGACTGAAATGGACCAAACTTGTCTCCATTCGAGGTTTTGAGAGTCAGAAAGAAGAAGTTCGTCTCCTAGATGGTAGTTCGTCATGTTTGGACCGAAATGGACCAAACTTGTCTCCATTCGAAGTTTGGAGATTCAGAAAGAAGAAGTTCGTCTCCTAGCTGGTAGATCGTCATGTTTGGACCGAAATGGACCAAACTTGTCTCCATTCGAGGTTTGGAGAGTCAGAAAGAAGAAGTTCGTCTCCTAGATGGTAGTTCGTCATGTTTGGACCGAAATGAATAAACTTGTCTCCATTTGAGGTTGGAAGAGTCAGAAAAAAGAAGTTCGTCTCATAGATGGTAGTTCGTCATGTTTGGACTGAAATGGACCAAACTTGTCTCCATTCGAGGTTTGGAGAGTCAGAAAGAAGAATTTCGTCTCCTATATGGTAGTTCGTCATGTTTGGACTGAAATGGACCAAACTTGTCTCCATTCGAGGTTTGGAGAGTCAGAAAGAAGAAGTTCGTCCCCGAGATGGTAGTTCGTCATGTTTGGACCGAAATGACCAAACTTGTCTCCATTCGAGGTTTGGAGAGTCAGAAAGACGAAGTTCGTCTCCTAGATGGTAGTTCGTCATGTTTGGACCGAAATGGACCAAACTTGTCTCCATTCGAGGTTTGGAGAGTCAGAAAGAAGAAGTTCGTCTCCTAGATGGTAGTTCGTCATGTTTGGACCGAAATGGACCAAACTTGTCTCCATTCGAGGTTTGGAGAGTCAGAAAGAACAAGTTCGTCTCCTATCCGGTAGTTCGTCATGTTTGGACCGAAATGGACCAAACTTGTCTCCATTCATGGTTTGGAGAGTCAGAATGATAAGGATCATGGAGATCAAACCATTATCATGAAGACTAATTATTTATGGTTTTTGTATTCAAATTTGATTTCCATTTTGTATTCATTAAAAGTCCAACCAAGTTCTAGAAACCATTTAATGAGGTGGTTGGGGAGTGAATTGAATGAGGTGGTTGGGGAGATCATTTAATGAGGTGGTTGGGAAGGTCAATTAATGAGGGTAGTTGGGAAGCCCATTTAATTAGGTAGTTGGGTTCATTGCCTATAAAAGGAAGTTATATTGCTTGTAAGAAAGAAGAACAACTTTGATGATGTTTCAATGAAATTGAGTCTTTTGAGCTTAAAGGCCATGAGCAACTTTCTTTGCATATCTTGTGTTTAGATTTGCATGTAAGGATCATTCAAGTGGTGTTGATCAAACTACTTGTGGAGTGATTCGAATCTTGAGCTTAGAAACGTGTTTTCTATACTCTTGATATTGATCATCGAGGTAAATCCGTTTCTATCCTCTTCCTTGGGTTGAAATCATCTTGATTTGGGGTTTTTGGGTTTTAGTTCTAAAGGTCTTGTTCTTCAACAAGGTTGTTAGATCTAATTTCCTAAGAGTTTCGTATCATTTTTCTCCATGATCTCCTTCTTTGATATGATAGTGATTGTCAAGGGAATTCATATCATCCTCCCCTTCTTCAACAGGATTCGTCCTCGAATCCAAAAGATCCCCTTGTAATGCGAACTTGAAATCGTTTGGGGACAAGTTCAAGTTCGTCTCCTATCAAGAAGTTCGTCTCCTAGCTGGTAGTTCGTCATGTTTGGACCGAAATAGACCAAACTTGTCTCCATTCGAGGTTTGGAGAGTCAGAAAGAAGAAGTTCGTCTCCTAGATGGTAGTTCGTCATGTTTGGACCGAAATGGACCAAACTTGTCTCCATTCGAAGTTTGGAGAGTCAGAACGAAGAAGTTCGTCTCCTAGCTGGTAGTTCGTCATGTTTGGACCGAAATGGACCAAACTTGTCTCCATTCGAGGTTTGGAGAGTCAGAAAGAAGAAGTTCGTCTCCTAGATGGTAGTTCGTCATGTTTGGACCGAAATGAATAAACTTGTCTCCATTTGAGGTTGGAAGAGTCAGAAAAAAGAAGTTCGTCTCATAGATGGTAGTTCGTCATGTTTGGACTGAAATGGACCAAACTTGTCTCCATTCGAGGTTTGGAGAGTCAGAAAGAAGAATTTCGTCTCCTATATGGTAGTTCGTCATGTTTGGACTGAAATGGACCAAACTTGTCTCCATTCGAGGTTTGGAGAGTCAGAAAGAAGAAGTTCGTCCCCGAAATGGTAGTTCGTCATGTTTGGACCTAATATACCAAACATGTCTCCATTCGAGGTTTGGAGAGTCAGAAAGACGAAGTTCGTCTCCTAGATGGTAGTTTGTCATGTTTGGACCGAAATGGACCAAACTTGTCTCCATTCGAGGTTTGGAGAGTCAGAAAGAAGAAGTTCGTCTCCTAGATGGTAGTTCGTCATGTTTGGACCGAAATGGACGAAACTTGTCTCCATTCGAGGTTTGGAGAGTAAGAAAGAAGAAGTTCGTCGCCTAGATGGTAGTTCGTCATGTTTGGACCGAAATGGACCAAACTTGTCTCCATTTGAGGTTGGAAGAGTCAGAAAGAAGAAGTTCGTCTCCTAAATTGTAGTTCGTCATGTTTGGACTGAAATGAACCAAACTTGTCTCCATTCGAGGTTTGGAGAGTCAGAAAGAAGAAGTTAGTTTCCTAGATGGTAGTTCGTCATGTTTGGACCGAAATGGACCAAACTTGTCTCCATTTGAGGTTGGAAGAGTCAGAAAGAAGAAGTTCGTCTCCTAGATGGTAGTTCGTCATGTTTGGACCGAAATGGACCAAACTTGTCTCCAATCGAGGTTTGGAGAGTCAGAAAGAAGAAGTTCGTCTCCTAGATGGTAGTTCGTCATGTTTGGACCGAAATGGACCAAACTTGTCTTAATTCGAAGTTTGGAGCGTCAGAAAGAAGAAGTTCGTCTCCTAGCTGGTAGTTCGTCATGTTGGGACCGAAATGGACCAAACTTGTCTCCATTCGAGGTTCGGAGAGTCAGAAAGAACAAGTTCGTCTCCTAGCCGGTAGTTCGTCATGTTTGGACCGAAATGGACCAAACTGTTCTCCATTCAAGGTTTGGAGAGTCAGAAAGAAGAATTTCGTCTCCTACATGGTAGTTCGTCATGTTTGGACCGAAATGGACCAAACTTGTCTCCATTCGAAGTTTGGAGAGTCAGAAAGAAGAAGTTCGTCTCCTAGCTGGTAGTTCGTCATGTTTGGACCGAAATGGACCAAACTTGTCTCCATTCGAGGTTTGGAGAGTCAGAAAGAAGAAGTTCGTCTCATAGATGGTAGTTCGTCATGTTTGGACCGAAATGGACCAAACTTGTCTCAATTCGAGGTTTGGAGAGTCAGAAAAAAGAAGTTCGTCTCATAGATGGTAGTTCGTCATGTTTGGACTGAAATGGACCAAACTTGTCTCCATTCGAGGTTTTGAGAGTCAGAAAGAAGAAGTTCGTCTCCTAGATGGTAGTTCGTCATGTTTGGACCGAAATGGACCAAACTTGTCTCCATTCGAGGGGTGGAGAGTCAGAAAAAAGAAGTTCGTCTCATAGATGGTAGTTCGTCATGTTTGGACTGAAATGGACCAAACTTGTCTCCATTCGAGGTTTTGAGAGTCAGAAAGAACAAGTTCGTCTCCTAGATGGTAGTTCGTCATGTTTGGACCGAAATGGACCAAACTTGTCTCCATTCGAAGTTTGGAGAGTCAGAAAGAAGAAGTTCGTCTCCTAGCTGGTAGTTCGTCATGTTTGGACCGAAATGGACCAAACTTGTCTCCATTCGAGGTTTGGAGAGTCAGAAAGAAGAAGTTCGTCTCCTAGATGGTAGTTCGTCATGTTAGGACCGAAATGAATAAACTTGTCTCCATTTGAGGTTGGAAGAGTCAGAAAAAAGAAGTTCGTCTCATAGATGGTAGTTCGTCATGTTTGGACTGAAATGGACCAAACTTGTCTCCATTCGAGGTTTGGAGAGTTAGAAAGAAGAATTTCGTCTCCTAGATGGTAGTTCGTCATGTTTGGACCGAAATGGACCAAACTTGTCTCCATTCGAAGTTTGGAGAGTCAGAAAGAAGAAGTTCGTCTCCTAGATGGTAGTTCGTCATGTTTGGACCAAAATGGACCAAACTTGTCTCCATTCGAGGTTTGGAGAGTCAGAAAGAAGAATTTCGTCTCCTAGATGGTAGTTCGTCATGTTTGGACTGAAATGGACCAAACTTGTCTCCATTCGAGGTTTGGAGAGTCAGAAAGAAGAAGTTCGTCCCCGAGATGGTAGTTCGTCATGTTTGGACCGAAATGACCAAACTTGTCTCCATTCGAGGTTTGGAGAGTCAGAAAGACGAAGTTCGTCTCCTAGATGGTAGTTCGTCATGTTTGGACCGAAATGGACCAAACTTGTCTCCATTCGAGGTTTGGAGAGTCAGAAAGAAGAAGTTCGTCTCCTAGATGGTAGTTCGTCATGTTTGGACCGAAATGGACCAAACTTGTCTCCATTCGAGGTTTGGAGAGTCAGAAAGAAGAAGTTCGTCTCCTAGATGGTAGTTCGTCATGTTTGGACTGAAATGGACGAAACTTGTCTCCATTCGAGGTTTGGAGAGTAAGAAAGAGGAAGTTCGTCGCCTAGATGGTAGTTCGTCATGTTTGGACCGAAATGAACCAAACTTGTCTCCATTTGAGGTTGGAAGAGTCAGAAAGAAGAAGTTCGTCTCCTAGATGGTAGTTCGTCATGTTTGGACTGAAATGGACCAAACTCTTCTCCATTCGAGGTTTGGAGAGTCAGAAAGAAGAAGTTCGTCTCCTAGATGGTAGTTCGTCATGTTTGGACCGAAATGGACCAAACTTGTCTCCATTTGAGGTTGGAAGAGTCAGAAAGAAGAAGTTCGTCTCCTAGATGGTAGTTCGTCATGTTTGGACCGAAATGGACCAAACTTGTCTCCATTCGAGGTTTGGAGAGTCAGAAAGAAGAAGTTCGTCTCCTAGATGGTAGTTCGTCATGTTTGGACCGAAATGGACCAAACTTGTCTCCATTTGAGGTTGGAAGAGTCAGAAAGAAGAAGTTCGTCTCCTAGATGGTAGTTCGTCATGTTTGGACCGAAATGGACCAAACTTGTCTCCATTCGAGGTTTGGAGAGTCAGAAAGAAGAAGTTCGTCTCCTAGATGGTAGTTCGTCATGTTTGGACCGAAATGGACCAAACTTGTCTCAATTCGAAGTTTGGAGCGTCAGAAAGAAGAAGTTCGTCTCCTAGCTGGTAGTTCGTCATGTTTGGACCGAAATGGACCAAACTTGTCTCCATTCGAAGTTTGGAGAGTCAGAAAGAAGAAGTTCGTCTCCTAGATGGTAGTTCGTCATGTTTGGACCAAAATGGACCAAACTTGTCTCCATTCGAGGTTTGGAGAGTCAGAAAGAAGAAGTTCGTCTCCTAGCTGGTAGTTCGTCATGTTTGGACCGAAATGGACCAAACTTGTCTCCATTCGAGGTTTGGAGAGTCAGAAAGAAGAAGTTCGTCTCCTAGATGGTAGTTCGTCATGTTTGGACCGAAATGAATAAACTTGTCTCCATTTGAGGTTGGAAGAGTCAGAAAAAAGAAGTTCGTCTCATAGATGGTAGTTCGTCATGTTTGGACTGAAATGGACCAAACTTGTCTCCATTCGAGGTTTGGAGAGTCAGAAAGAAGAATTTCGTCTCCTATATGGTAGTTCGTCATGTTTGGACTGAAATGGACCAAACTTGTCTCCATTCGAGGTTTGGAGAGTCAGAAAGAAGAAGTTCGTCCCCGAGATGGTAGTTCGTCATGTTTGGACCGAAATGACCAAACTTGTCTCCATTCGAGGTTTGGAGAGTCAGAAAGACGAAGTTCGTCTCCTAGATGGTAGTTCGTCATGTTTGGACCGAAATGGACCAAACTTGTCTCCATTCGAGGTTTGGAGAGTCAGAAAGAAGAAGTTCGTCTCCTAGATGGTAGTTCGTCATGTTTGGACCGAAATGGACCAAACTTGTCTCCATTCGAGGTTTGGAGAGTCAGAAAGAACAAGTTCGTCTCCTATCCGGTAGTTCGTCATGTTTGGACCGAAATGGACCAAACTTGTCTCCATTCATGGTTTGGAGAGTCAGAATGATAAGGATCATGGAGATCAAACCATTATCATGAAGACTAATTATTTATGGTTTTTGTATTCAAATTTGATTTCCATTTTGTATTCATTAAAAGTCCAACCAAGTTCTAGAAACCATTTAATGAGGTGGTTGGGGAGTGAATTGAATGAGGTGGTTGGGGAGATCATTTAATGAGGTGGTTGGGAAGGTCAATTAATGAGGGTAGTTGGGAAGCCCATTTAATTAGGTAGTTGGGTTCATTGCCTATAAAAGGAAGTTATATTGCTTGTAAGAAAGAAGAACAACTTTGATGATGTTTCAATGAAATTGAGTCTTTTGAGCTTAAAGGCCATGAGCAACTTTCTTTGCATATCTTGTGTTTAGATTTGCATGTAAGGATCATTCAAGTGGTGTTGATCAAACTACTTGTGGAGTGATTCGAATCTTGAGCTTAGAAACGTGTTTTCTATACTCTTGATATTGATCATCGAGGTAAATCCGTTTCTATCCTCTTCCTTGGGTTGAAATCATCTTGATTTGGGGTTTTTGGGTTTTAGTTCTAAAGGTCTTGTTCTTCAACAAGGTTGTTAGATCTAATTTCCTAAGAGTTTCGTATCATTTTTCTCCATGATCTCCTTCTTTGATATGATAGTGATTGTCAAGGGAATTCATATCATCCTCCCCTTCTTCAACAGGATTCGTCCTCGAATCCAAAAGATCCCCTTGTAATGCGAACTTGAAATCGTTTGGGGACAAGTTCAAGTTCGTCTCCTATCAAGAAGTTCGTCTCCTAGCTGGTAGTTCGTCATGTTTGGACCGAAATAGACCAAACTTGTCTCCATTCGAGGTTTGGAGAGTCAGAAAGAAGAAGTTCGTCTCCTAGATGGTAGTTCGTCATGTTTGGACCGAAATGGACCAAACTTGTCTCCATTCGAAGTTTGGAGAGTCAGAACGAAGAAGTTCGTCTCCTAGCTGGTAGTTCGTCATGTTTGGACCGAAATGGACCAAACTTGTCTCCATTCGAGGTTTGGAGAGTCAGAAAGAAGAAGTTCGTCTCCTAGATGGTAGTTCGTCATGTTTGGACCGAAATGAATAAACTTGTCTCCATTTGAGGTTGGAAGAGTCAGAAAAAAGAAGTTCGTCTCATAGATGGTAGTTCGTCATGTTTGGACTGAAATGGACCAAACTTGTCTCCATTCGAGGTTTGGAGAGTCAGAAAGAAGAATTTCGTCTCCTATATGGTAGTTCGTCATGTTTGGACTGAAATGGACCAAACTTGTCTCCATTCGAGGTTTGGAGAGTCAGAAAGAAGAAGTTCGTCCCCGAAATGGTAGTTCGTCATGTTTGGACCTAATATACCAAACATGTCTCCATTCGAGGTTTGGAGAGTCAGAAAGACGAAGTTCGTCTCCTAGATGGTAGTTTGTCATGTTTGGACCGAAATGGACCAAACTTGTCTCCATTCGAGGTTTGGAGAGTCAGAAAGAAGAAGTTCGTCTCCTAGATGGTAGTTCGTCATGTTTGGACCGAAATGGACGAAACTTGTCTCCATTCGAGGTTTGGAGAGTAAGAAAGAAGAAGTTCGTCGCCTAGATGGTAGTTCGTCATGTTTGGACCGAAATGGACCAAACTTGTCTCCATTTGAGGTTGGAAGAGTCAGAAAGAAGAAGTTCGTCTCCTAAATTGTAGTTCGTCATGTTTGGACTGAAATGAACCAAACTTGTCTCCATTCGAGGTTTGGAGAGTCAGAAAGAAGAAGTTCGTTTCCTAGATGGTAGTTCGTCATGTTTGGACCGAAATGGACCAAACTTGTCTCCATTTGAGGTTGGAAGAGTCAGAAAGAAGAAGTTCGTCTCCTAGATGGTAGTTCGTCATGTTTGGACCGAAATGGACCAAACTTGTCTCCAATCGAGGTTTGGAGAGTCAGAAAGAAGAAGTTCGTCTCCTAGATGGTAGTTCGTCATGTTTGGACCGAAATGGACCAAACTTGTCTTAATTCGAAGTTTGGAGCGTCAGAAAGAAGAAGTTCGTCTCCTAGCTGGTAGTTCGTCATGTTGGGACCGAAATGGACCAAACTTGTCTCCATTCGAGGTTCGGAGAGTCAGAAAGAACAAGTTCGTCTCCTAGCCGGTAGTTCGTCATGTTTGGACCGAAATGGACCAAACTGTTCTCCATTCAAGGTTTGGAGAGTCAGAAAGAAGAATTTCGTCTCCTACATGGTAGTTCGTCATGTTTGGACCGAAATGGACCAAACTTGTCTCCATTCGAAGTTTGGAGAGTCAGAAAGAAGAAGTTCGTCTCCTAGCTGGTAGTTCGTCATGTTTGGACCGAAATGGACCAAACTTGTCTCCATTCGAGGTTTGGAGAGTCAGAAAGAAGAAGTTCGTCTCATAGATGGTAGTTCGTCATGTTTGGACCGAAATGGACCAAACTTGTCTCAATTCGAGGTTTGGAGAGTCAGAAAAAAGAAGTTCGTCTCATAGATGGTAGTTCGTCATGTTTGGACTGAAATGGACCAAACTTGTCTCCATTCGAGGTTTTGAGAGTCAGAAAGAAGAAGTTCGTCTCCTAGATGGTAGTTCGTCATGTTTGGACCGAAATGGACCAAACTTGTCTCCATTCGAGGGGTGGAGAGTCAGAAAAAAGAAGTTCGTCTCATAGATGGTAGTTCGTCATGTTTGGACTGAAATGGACCAAACTTGTCTCCATTCGAGGTTTTGAGAGTCAGATAGAACAAGTTCGTCTCCTAGATGGTAGTTCGTCATGTTTGGACCGAAATGGACCAAACTTGTCTCCATTCGAAGTTTGGAGAGTCAGAAAGAAGAAGTTCGTCTCCTAGCTGGTAGTTCGTCATGTTTGGACCGAAATGGACCAAACTTGTCTCCATTCGAGGTTTGGAGAGTCAGAAAGAAGAAGTTCGTCTCCTAGATGGTAGTTCGTCATGTTAGGACCGAAATGAATAAACTTGTCTCCATTTGAGGTTGGAAGAGTCAGAAAAAAGAAGTTCGTCTCATAGATGGTAGTTCGTCATGTTTGGACTGAAATGGACCAAACTTGTCTCCATTCGAGGTTTGGAGAGTCAGAAAGAAGAATTTCGTCTCCTAGATGGTAGTTCGTCATGTTTGGACCGAAATGGACCAAACTTGTCTCCATTCGAAGTTTGGAGAGTCAGAAAGAAGAAGTTCGTCTCCTAGATGGTAGTTCGTCATGTTTGGACCAAAATGGACCAAACTTGTCTCCATTCGAGGTTTGGAGAGTCAGAAAGAAGAATTTCGTCTCCTAGATGGTAGTTCGTCATGTTTGGACTGAAATGGACCAAACTTGTCTCCATTCGAGGTTTGGAGAGTCAGAAAGAAGAAGTTCGTCCCCGAGATGGTAGTTCGTCATGTTTGGACCGAAATGACCAAACTTGTCTCCATTCGAGGTTTGGAGAGTCAGAAAGACGAAGTTCGTCTCCTAGATGGTAGTTCGTCATGTTTGGACCGAAATGGACCAAACTTGTCTCCATTCGAGGTTTGGAGAGTCAGAAAGAAGAAGTTCGTCTCCTAGATGGTAGTTCGTCATGTTTGGACCGAAATGGACCAAACTTGTCTCCATTCGAGGTTTGGAGAGTCAGAAAGAAGAAGTTCGTCTCCTAGATGGTAGTTCGTCATGTTTGGACTGAAATGGACGAAACTTGTCTCCATTCGAGGTTTGGAGAGTAAGAAAGAGGAAGTTCGTCGCCTAGATGGTAGTTCGTCATGTTTGGACCGAAATGAACCAAACTTGTCTCCATTTGAGGTTGGAAGAGTCAGAAAGAAGAAGTTCGTCTCCTAGATGGTAGTTCGTCATGTTTGGACTGAAATGGACCAAACTCTTCTCCATTCGAGGTTTGGAGAGTCAGAAAGAAGAAGTGCGTCTCCTAGATGGTAGTTCGTCATGTTTGGACCGAAATGGACCAAACTTGTCTCCATTTGAGGTTGGAAGAGTCAGAAAGAAGAAGTTCGTCTCCTAGATGGTAGTTCGTCATGTTTGGACCGAAATGGACCAAACTTGTCTCCATTCGAGGTTTGGAGAGTCAGAAAGAAGAAGTTCGTCTCCTAGATGGTAGTTCGTCATGTTTGGACCGAAATGGACCAAACTTGTCTCCATTTGAGGTTGGAAGAGTCAGAAAGAAGAAGTTCGTCTCCTAGATGGTAGTTCGTCATGTTTGGACCGAAATGGACCAAACTTGTCTCCATTCGAGGTTTGGAGAGTCAGAAAGAAGAAGTTCGTCTCCTAGATGGTAGTTCGTCATGTTTGGACCGAAATGGACCAAACTTGTCTCAATTCGAAGTTTGGAGCGTCAGAAAGAAGAAGTTCGTCTCCTAGCTGGTAGTTCGTCATGTTTGGACCGAAATGGACCAAACTTGTCTCCATTCGAGGTTCGGAGAGTCAGAAAGAACAAGTTCGTCTCCTAGCCGGTAGTTCGTCATGTTTGGACCGAAATGGACCAAACTTGTCTCCATTCGAGGTTTGGAGAGTCAGAAAGAAGAATTTCGTCTCCTAGATGGTAGTTCGTCATGTTTGGACCGAAATGGACCAAACTTGTCTCCATTCGAAGTTTGGAGAGTCAGAAAGAAGAAGTTCGTCTCCTAGATGGTAGTTCGTCATGTTTGGACCGAAATGGACCAAACTTGTCTCCATTCGAGGTTTGGAGAGTCAGAATGAAGAAGTTCGTCTCCTAGATGGTAGTTCGTCATGTTTGGACCGAAATGGACCAAACTTGTCTCCATTTGAGGTTGGAAGAGTCAGAAAGAAGAAGTTCGTCTCCTAGATGGTAGTTCGTCATGTTTGGACTGAAATGGACCAAACTCTTCTCCATTCGAGGTTTGGAGAGTCAGAAAGAAGAAGTTCGTCTCCTAGATGGTAGTTCGTCATGTTTGGACCGAAATGGACCAAACTTGTCTCCATTTGAGGTTGGAAGAGTCAGAAAGAAGAAGTTCGTCTCCTAGATGGTAGTTCGTCATGTTTGGACCGAAATGGACCAAACTTGTCTCCATTCGAGGTTTGGAGAGTCAGAAAGAAGAAGTTCGTCTCCTAGATGGTAGTTCGTCATGTTTGGACCGAAATGGACCAAACTTGTCTCAATTCGAAGTTTGGAGCGTCAGAAAGAAGAAGTTCGTCTCCTAGCTGGTAGTTCGTCATGTTTGGACCGAAATGGACCAAACTTGTCTCCATTCGAGGTTCGGAGAGTCAGAAAGAACAAGTTCGTCTCCTAGCCGGTAGTTCGTCATGTTTGGACCGAAATGGACCAAACTTGTCTCCATTCGAGGTTTGGATAGTCAGAAAGAAGAATTTCGTCTCCTAGATGGTAGTTCGTCATGTTTGGACCGAAATGGACCAAACTTGTCTCCATTCGAAGTTTGGAGAGTCAGAAAGAAGAAGTTCGTCTCCTAGATGGTAGTTCGTCATGTTTGGACCGAAATGGACCAAACTTGTCTCCATTCGAGGTTTGGAGAGTCAGAAAGAAGAAGTTCGTCTGCTAGATGGTAGTTCGTCATGTTTGCACCGAAATGGACCAAACTTGTCTCCATTCGAGGTTTGGAGAGACAGAAAGAAGAAGTTCGTCTCCTAGATGGTAGTTCGTCATGTTTGGACCGACATGGACCAAACTTGTCTCAATTCGAAGTTTGGAGCGTCAGAAAGAAGAAGTTCGTCTCCTAGCTGGTAGTTCGTCATGTTTGGACCGAAATGAACCAAACTTGTCTCCATTCGAGGTTGGGAGAGTCAGAAAGAACAAGTTCGTCTCCTAGCGGGTAGTTTGTCATGTTTGGACCGAAATGGACCAAACTTGTCTCCATTCGAGGTTTGGAGAGTCAGAAAGAACAATTTCGTCTCCTAGATGGTAGTTCGTCATGTTTGGACCGAAATGGACCAAACTTGTCTCCATTCGAGGTTTGGAAAGTCAGAAACAAGAAGTTCGTCTCCTCGATAGTAGTTCGTCATGTTTGGACCGAAATGGACCAAACTTGTCTCCATTTGAGGTTGGAAGAGTCAGAAAGAAGAAGTTCGTCTCCTAGATGGTAGTTCGTCATGTTTGGACCGAAATGGACCAAACTTTTCTCCATTCGAGGTTTGGAGAGTCAGAAAGAACAAGTTCGTCTCCTAGATGGTAGTTCGTCATGTTTGGACCGAATTGGACCAAACTTGTCTCCATTCGAAGTTTGGAGAGTTAGAAAGAAGAAGTTCGTCTCCTAGCTGGTAGTTCGTCATGTTTGGACCGAAATGGACCAAACTTATCTCCATTCGAGGTTTGGAGAGTCAGAAAGAAGAAGTTCGTCTCCTAGATGGTAGTTCGTCATGTTTGGACCGAAATGAATAAACTTGTCTCCATTTGAGGTTGGAAGATCAGAAAAAAGAAGTTCGTCTCATAGATGGTAGTTCGTCATGTTTGAACTGAAATGGACCAAACTTGTCTCCATTCGAGGTTTGGAGAGTCAGAAAGAAGAATTTCGTCTCCTATATGGTACTTCGTCATGTTTGGACTGAAATGGACCAAACTTGTCTCCATTCGAGGTTTGGAGAGTCAGAAAGAAGAAGTTCGTCTCCTAGCTGGTAGTTCGTCATGTTTGGACCGAAATTGACCAAACTTGTCTCCATTCGAGGTTTGGAGAGTCAGAAAGAAGAAGTTCGTCTCCTAGCTGGTAGTTCGTCATGTTTGGACCGAAATGGACCAAACTTGTCTCCATTCGAGGTTTGGAGAGTCAGAAAGAAGAAGTTCGTCTCCTAGATGGTAGTTCGTCATGTTTGGACCGAAATGAATAAACTTGTGTCCATTTGAGGTTGGAAGAGTCAGAAAAAAGAAGTTCGTCTCATAGATGGTAGTTCGTCATGTTTGGACCGAAATGGACCAAACTTGTCTCCATTCGAGGTTTTGAGAGTCAGAAAGAAGATTTTCATCTCCTAGATGGTAGTTCGTCATGTTTGGACCGAAATGGACCAAACTTGTCTCCATTCGAAGTTTGGAGAGTCAGAAAGAAGAAGTTCGTCTCCTAGCTGGTAGTTCGTCATGTTTGGACCGAAATGGACCAAACTTGTCTCCATTCGAGGTTTGGAGAGTCAGAAAGAAGAAGTTCGTCTCGTAGATGGTAGTTCGTCATGTTTGGACCGAAATGGACCAAACTTGTCTCCATTCGAGGTTTTGAGAGTCAGAAAGAAGAAGTTCGTCTCCTAGATGGTAGTACGTCATGTTTGGACCGAAATGGACCAAACTTGTCTCCATTCGAAGTTTGGAGAGTCAGAAAGAAGAAGTTCGTCTCATAGATGGTAGTTCGTCATGTTTGGACCGAAATGGACCAAACTTGTCTCCATTCGAGGTTTTGAGAGTCAGAAAGAAGAAGTTCGTCTCCTAGATGGTAGTTCGTCATGTTTGGACCGAAATGGACCAAACTTGTCTCCATTCGAAGTTTGGAGAGTCAGAAAGAAGAAGTTCGTCTCCTAGCTGATGGTTCGTCATGTTTGGACCGAAATGGACCAAACTTGTCTCCATTCGAGGTTTGGAGAGTCAGAAAGAAGAAGTTCGTCTCCTAGATGGTAGTTCATCATGTTTGGACCGAAATGGACCAAACTTGTCTCCATTTGAGGTTGGAAGAGTCAGAAAGAAGAAGTTCGTCTCCTAGATGGTAGTTCGTCATGTTTGGACCGAAATGGACCAAACTTGTCTCCATTCGAGGTTTGGAGAGTCAGAAAGAAGAAGTTCGTCTCCTAGATGGTAGTTCGTCATGTTTGGACCGAAATGAACCAAACTTGTCTCAATTCGAAGTTTGGAGCGTCAGAAAGAAGAAGTTCGTCTCCTAGCTGGTAGTTCGTCATGTTTGGACCGAAATGGACCAAACTTGTCTCCATTCGAGATTCGGAGAGTCAGAAAGAAGAAGTTCGTCTCCTAGATGGTAGTTCGTCATGTTTGGACCGAAATGGACCAAACTTGTCTCCCATTCGAGGTTTGGAGAGTCAGAAAGAACAAGTTCGTCTCCTAGATGGTAGTTCGTCATGTTTGGACCGAAATGGACCAAACTTGTCTCCAATCGAAGTTTGGAGAGTCAGAAAGAAGAAGTTCGTCTCCTAGATGGTAGTTCGTCATGTTTGGACCGAAATGGACCAAACTTGTCTCCATTCGAGGTTTGGAGAGTCAGAATGAAGAAGTTCGTCTCCTAGATGGTAGTTCGTCATGTTTGCACCGAAATGGACCAAACTTGTCTCCATTCGAGGTTTGGAGAGTCAGAAAGAAGAAGTTCGTCTCCAAGATGGTAGTTCGTCATGTTTGGACCGACATGGACCAAACTTGTCTCAATTCGAAGTTTGGAGCGTCAGAAAGAAGAAGTTCGTCTCCTAGCTGGTAGTTCGTCATGTTTGGACCGAAATGAACCAAACTTGTCTCCATTCGAGGTTTGGAGAGTCAGAAAGAACAAGTCTGTCTCCTAGCGGGTAGTTTGTCATGTTTGGACCGAAATGGACCAAACTTGTCTCCATTCGAGGTTTGGAGAGTCAGAAAGAACAATTTCGTCTCCTAGATGGTAGTTCGTCATTTTAGGACCGAAATGAATAAACTTGTCTCCATTTGAGGTTGGAAGAGTCAGAAAAAAGAAGTACGTCTCATAGATGGTAGTTCGTCATGTTTGGACCGAAATGAACCAAACTTGTCTCCATTCGAGGTTTGGAGAGTCAGAAAGAACAAGTTCGTCTCCTAGCGGGTAGTTTGTCATGTTTGGACCGAAATGGACCAAACTTGTCTCCATTCGAGGTTTGGAGAGTCAGAAAGAACAATTTCGTCTCCTAGATGGTAGTTCGTCATGTTTGGACCGAAATGGACCAAACTTGTCTCCATTCGAGGTTTGGAGAGTCAGAAACAAGAAGTTCGTCTCCTCGATAGTAGTTCGTCATGTTTGGACCGAAATGGACCAAACTTGTCTCCATTTGAGGTTGGAAGAGTCAGAAAGAAGAAGTTCGTCTCCTAGATGGTAGTTCGTCATGTTTGGACCGAAATGGACCAAACTTTTCTCCATTCGAGGTTTGGAGAGTCAGAAAGAACAAGTTCGTCTCCTAGATGGTAGTTCGTCATGTTTGGACCGATATGGACCAAACTTGTCTCCATTCGAAGTTTGGAGAGTCAGAAAGAAGAAGTTCGTCTCCTAGCTGGTAGTTCGTCATGTTTGGACCGAAATGGACCAAACTTATCTCCATTCGAGGTTTGGAGAGTCAGAAAGAAGAAGTTCGTCTCCTAGATGGTAGTTCGTCATGTTTGGACCGAAATGAATAAACTTGTCTCCATTTGAGGTTGGAAGATCAGAAAAAAGAAGTTCGTCTCATAGATGGTAGTTCGTCATGTTTGGACTGAAATGGACCAAACTTGTCTCCATTCGAGGTTTGGAGAGTCAGAAAGAAGAATTTCGTCTCCTATATGGTAGTTCGTCATGTTTGGACTGAAATGGACCAAACTTGTCTCCATTCGAGGTTTGGAGAGTCAGAAAGAACAAGTTCGTCTCCTAGATGGTAGTTCGTCATGTTTGGACCGAAATGGACCAAACTTGTCTCCATTCGAGGTTTGGACAGTCAGAAAGAAGAAGTTCGTCTCCTAGATGGTAGTTCATCATGTTTGGACCGAAATGGACCAAACTTGTCTCCATTCGAGGTTTTGAGAGTCAGAAAGAAGAAGTTCGTCTCCTAGATGGTAGTTCGTCATGTTTGGACCGAAATGGACCAAACTTGTCTCCATTCGAAGTTTGGAGAGTCAGAAAGAAGAAGTTCGTCTCCTAGCTGGTAGTTCGTCATGTTTGGACCGAAATGGACCAAACTTGTCTCCATTCGAGGTTTGGAGAGTCAGAAAGAAGAAGTTCGTCTCCTAGATGGTAGTTCGTCATGTTTGGACCGAAATGAATAAACTTGTCTCCATTTGAGGTTGGAAGAGTCAGAAAAAAGAAGTTCGTCTCATAGATGATAGTTCGTCATGTTTGGACTGAAATGGACCAAACTTGTCTCCATTCGAGGTTTTGAGAGTCAGAAAGAAGAAGTTCGTCTCCTAGATGGTAGTTCGTCATGTTTGGACCGAAATGGACCAAACTTGTCTCCATTCGAAGTTTGGAGAGTCAGAAAGAAGAAGTTCGTCTCCTAGCTGGTAGTTCGTCATGTTTGGACCGAAATGGACCAAACTTGTCTCCATTCGAGGTTTGGAGAGTCAGAAAGAAGAAGTTCGTCTCCTAGATGGTAGTTCGTCATGTTTGGACCGAAATGAATAAACTTGTCTCCATTTGAGGTTGGAAGAGTCAGAAAAAAGAAGTTCGTCTCATAGATGATAGTTCGTCATGTTTGGACTGAAATGGACCAAACTTGTCTCCATTCGAGGTTTTGAGAGTCAGAAAGAAGAAGTTCGTCTCCTAGATGGTAGTTCGTCATGTTTGGACCGAAATGGACCAAACTTGTCTCCATTCGAAGTTTGGAGAGTCAGAAAGAAGAAGTTCGTCTCCTAGCTGGTAGTTCGTCATGTTTGGACCGAAATTGACCAAACTTGTCTCCATTCGAGCTTTGGAGAGTCAGAAAGAAGAAGTTCGTCTCCTAGATGGTAGTTCGTCATGTTTGGACCGAAATGAATAAACTTGTCTCCATTTGAGGTTGGAAGAGTCAGAAAAAAGAAGTTCGTCTCATAGATGGTAGTTCGTCATGTTTGGTCTGAAATGGACCAAACTTGTCTCCATTCGAGGTTTTGAGAGTCAGAAAGAAGAAGTTCGTCTCCTAGCTGGTAGTTCGTGATGTTTGGACCGAAATTGACCAAACTTGTCTCCATTCGAGGTTTGGAGAGTCAGAAAGAAGAAGTTCGTCTCCTAGCTGGTAGTTCGTCATGTTTGGACCGAAATGGACCAAACTTGTCTCCATTCGAAGTTTGGAGAGTCAGAAAGAAGAAGTTCGTCTCCTAGCTGGTAGTTCGTCATGTTTGGACCGAAATTGACCAAACTTGTCTCCATTCGAGGTTTGGAGAGTCAGAAAGAAGAAGTTCGTCTCCTAGCTGGTAGTTCGTCATGTTTGGACCGAAATGGACCAAACTTGTCTCCATTCGAAGTTTGGAGAGTCAGAAAGAAGAAGTTCGTCTCCTAGCTGGTAGTTCGTCATGTTTGGACCGAAATGGACCAAACTTGTCTCCATTCGAGGTTTGGAGAGTCAGAAAGAAGAAGTTCGTCTCGTAGATGATAGTTCGTCATGTTTGGACCGAAATGGACCAAACTTGTCTCCATTCGAGGTTTTGAGAGTCAGAAAGAAGAAGTTCGTCTCCTAGATGGTAGTACGTCATGTTTGGACCGAAATGGACCAAACTTGTCTCCATTCGAAGTTTGGAGAGTCAGAAAGAAGAAGTTCGTCTCATAGATGGTAGTTCGTCATGTTTGGACCGAAATGGACCAAACTTGTCTCCATTCGAGGTTTTGAGAGTCAGAAAGAAGAAGTTCGTCTCCTAGATGGTAGTTCGTCATGTTTGGACCGAAATGGACCAAACTTGTCTCCATTCGAAGTTTGGAGAGTCAGAAAGAAGAAGTTCGTCTCCTAGCTGGTAGTTCGTCATGTTTGGACCGAAATGGACCAAACTTGTCTCCATTCGAGGTTTGGAGAGTCAGAAAGAAGAAGTTCGTCTCGTAGATGGTAGTTCGTCATGTTTGGACCGAAATGGACCAAACTTGTCTCCATTCGAGGTTTTGAGAGTCAGAAAGAAGAAGTTCGTCTCCTAGATGGTAGTTCGTCATGTTTGGACCGAAATGGACCAAACTTGTCTCCATTCGAAGTTTGGAGAGTCATAAAGAAGAAGTTCGTCTCCTAGCTGGTAGTTCGTCATGTTTGGACCGAAATGGACCAAACTTGTCTCCATTCGAGGTTTTGAGAGTCAGAAAGAAGAAGTTCGTCTCCTAGATGGTAGTTCGTCATGTTTGGACCGAAATGAATAAACTTGTCTCCATTTGCGGTTGGAAGAGTCAGAAAAATGAAGTTCGTCTCATAGATGGTAGTTCGTCATGTTTGGACTGAAATGAACAAACTTGTCTTCATTCGAGGTTTGGAGAGTCAGAAAGAAGAATTTCGTCTCCTATATGGTAGTTCGTCATGTTTGGACTGAAATGGACCAAACTTGTCTCCATTCGAGGTTTGGAGAGTCAGAAAGAAGAAGTTCGTCCCCGAGATGGTAGTTCGTCATGTTTGGACCGAAATGACCAAACTTGTCTCCATTCGAGGTTTGGAGAGTCAGAAAGACGAAGTTCGTCTCCTAGATGGTAGTTCGTCATGTTTGGACCGAAATGGACCAAACTTGTCTCCATTCGAGGTTTGGAGAGTCAGAAAGAAGAAGTTCGTCTCCTAGATGGTAGTTCGTCATGTTTGGACCGAAATGGACAACACTTGTCTCCATTCGAGGTTTGGAGAGTCAGAAAGAACAAGTTCGTCTCCTAGCCGGTAGTTCGTCATGTTTGGACCGAAATGGACCAAACTAGTCTCCATTCGAGGTTTGGAGAGTCAGAAACAAGAAGTTCGTCTCCTCGATAGTAATTCGTCATGTTTGGACCGAAATGGACCAAACTTGTTTCCATTTGAGGTTGGAAGAGTCAGAAAGAAGAAGTTCGTCTCCTAAATGGTAGTTCGTCATGTTTTGACCGAAATGGTCCAAACTTTTCTCCATTCGAGGTTTGGAGAGTCAGAAAGAAGAAGTTCGTCTCCTAGATGGTAGTTCGTCATGTTTGGACCGAAATGGACCAAACTTGTCTCCATTCGAAGTTTGGAGAGTCAGAAAGAAGAAGTTCTTCTCCTAGCTGGTAGTTCTTCATGTTTGGACCGAAATGGACCAAACTTGTCTCCATTCGAGGTTTGGAGAGTCAGAAAGAAGAAGTTCGTCTCCTAGATGGTAGTTCGTCATGTTTGGACCGAAATGGCCAAACTTGTCTCCATTCGAGGTTTGGAGAGTCAGAAAGAAGAAGTTCGTCTCCTAGATGGTAGTTCGTCATGTTTGGACCGAAATGAATAAACTTGTCTCCATTTGAGGTTGGAAGAGTCAGAAAAAAGAAGTTCGTCTCATAGATGGTAGTTCGTCATGTTTGGACTGAAATGGACCAAACTTGTCTCCATTCGAGGTTTTGAGAGTCAGAAAGAAGAAGTTCGTCTCCTAGATGGTAGTTCGTCATGTTTGGACCGAAATGGACCAAACTTGTCTCCATTCGAAGTTTGGAGAGTCAGAAAGAAGAAGTTCGTCTCCTAGCTGGTAGTTCGTCATGTTTGGTCCGAAATTGACCAAACTTGTCTCCATTCGAGGTTTGGAGAGTCAGAAAGAAGAAGTTCGTCTCCTAGATGGTAGTTCGTCATGTTCGGACCGAAATGAATAAACTTGTCTCCATTTGAGGTTGGTAGAGTCAGAAAAAAGAAGTTCGTCTCATAGATGGTAGTTCGTCATGTTTGGACTGAAATGGACCAAACTTGTCTCCATTCGAGGTTTGGAGAGTCAGAAAGCAGAATTTCGTCTCCTATATGGTAGTTCGTCATGTTTGGACTGAAATGGACCAAACTTGTCTCCATTCGAGGTTTGGAGAGTCAGAAAGAAGAATTTCGTCTCCTATATGGTAGTTCGTCATGTTTGGACTGAAATGGACCAAACTTGTCTCCATTCGAGGTTTGGAGAGTCAGAAAGAAGAATTTCGTCTCCTATATGGTAGTTCGTCATGTTTGGACTGAAATGGACCAAACTTGTCTCCATTCGAGGTTTGGAGAGTCAGAAAGAAGAAGTTCGTCCCCGAGATGGTAGTTCGTCATGTTTGGACCGAAATGACCAAACTTGTCTCCATTCGAGGTTTGGAGAGTCAGAAAGACGAAGTTCGTCTCCTAGATGGTAGTTCGTCATGTTTGGACCGAAATGGACCAAACTTGTCTCCATTCGAGGTTTGGAGAGTCAGAAAGAAGAAGTACGTCTCCTAGATGGTAGTTCGTCATGTTTGGACCGAAATGGACCAAACTTGTCTCAATTCGAAGTTTGGAGCGTCAGAAAGAAGAAGTTCGTCTCCTAGCTGGTAGTTCGTCATGTTTGGACCGAAATGAACCAAACTTGTCTCCATTCGAGGTTTGGAGAGTCAGAAAGTACAAGTTCGTCTACTAGCTGGTAGTTCGTCATGTTTGGACCGAAATGGACCAAACTTGTCTCCATTCGAGGTTTGGAGAGTCAGAAAGAAGAATTTCGTCTCCTAGATGGTAGTTCGTCATGTTTGGACTGAAATGGACCAAACTTGACTCCATTCGAGGTTTGGAGAGTCAGAAAGAAGAAGTTCGTCCCCGAGATGGTAGTTCGTCATGTTTGGACCGAAATGACCAAACTTGTCTCCATTCGAGGTTTGGAGAGTCATAATGAACAATTTCGTCTCCTAGCCGGTAGTTCGTCATGTTTGGACCGAAATGGACCAAACTTGTCTCCATTCGAGGTTTGGAGAGTCAGAAACAAGAAGTTCGTCTCCTCGATAGTAGTTCGTCATGTTTGGACCGAATTGGACCAAACTTGTCTCCATTTGAGGTTGGAAGAGTCAGAAAGAAGAAGTTCGTCTCCTAGATGGTAGTTCGTCATGTTTGGACCGAAATGGACCAAACTTTTCTCCATTCGAGGTTTGGAGAGTCAGAAAGAACAAGTTCGTCTCCTAGATGGTAGTTCGTCATGTTTGGACCGAAATGGACCAAACTTGTCTCCATTCGAAGTTTGGAGGGTCAGAAAGAAGAAGTTCGTCTCCTAGCTGGTAGTTCGTCATGTTTGGACCGAAATGGACCAAACTTGTCTCCATTCGAGGTTTGGAGAGTCAGAAAGAAGAAGTTCGTCTCCTAGATGGTAGTTCGTCATGTTTGGACCGAAATGGACCAAACCTGTCTCCATTCGAAGTTTGGAGAGTCAGAAATAAGAAGTTCGTCTCCTAGCTGGTAGTTCGTCATGTTTGGACCGAAATGGACCAAACTTGTCTCCATTCGAGGTTTGGAGAGTCAGAAAGAAGAAGTTCGTCTCCTAGATGGTAGTTCGTCATGTTTGGACCGAAATGAATAAACTTGTCTCCATTTGAGGTTGGAAGAGTCAGAAAAAAGAAGTTCGTCTCATAGATGGTAGTTCGTCATGTTTGCACTGAAATGGACCAAACTTGTCTCCATTCGAGGTTTTGAGAGTCAGAAAGAAGAAGTTCGTGTCCTAGATGGTAGTTCGTCATGTTTGGACCGAAATGGACCAAACTTGTCTCCATTCGAAGTTTGGAGAGTCAGAAAGAAGAAGTTCGTCTCCTAGCTGGTAGATCGTCATGTTTGTACCGAAATGGACCAAACTTGTCTCCATTCGAGGTTTAGAGAGTCAGAAAGAAGAAGTTCGTCTCCTAGATGGTAGTTCGTCATGTTTGGACCGAAATGAATAAAATTGTCTCCATTTGAGGTTGGAAGAGTCAGAAAAAAGAAGTTCGTCTCATAGATGGTAGTTCGTCATGTTTGGTCTGAAATGGACCAAACTTGTCTCCATTCGAGGTTTGGACAGTCAGAAAGAAGAATTTCGTCTCCTATATGGTAGTTCGTCATGTTTGGACTGAAATGGACCAAACTTGTCTCCATTCGAGGTTTGGAGAGTCAGAAAGAAGAAGTTCGTCCCCGAGATGGTAGTTCGTCATGTTTGGACCGAAATGACCAAACTTGTCTCCATTCGAGGTTTGGAGAGTCAGAAAGACGAAGTTCGTCTCCTAGATGGTAGTTCGTCATGTTTGGACCGAAATGGACCAAACTTGTCTCCATTCGAGGTTTGGAGAGTCAGAAAGAAGAAGTTCGTCCCCGAGATGGTAGTTCGTCATGTTTGGACCGAAATGACCAAACTTGTCTCCATTCGAGGTTTGGAGAGTCAGAAAGAACAAGTTCGTCTCCTAGCTGGTAGTTCGTCATGTTTGGACCGAAATGGACCAAACTTGTCTCCATTCGAGGTTTGGAGAGTCAGAAAGAAGAATTTCGTCTCCTAGATGGTAGTTCGTCATGTTTGGACTGAAATGGACCAAACTTGTCTCCATTCGAGGTTTGGAGAGTCAGAAAGAAGAAGTTCGTCTCCTAGATGGTAGTTCGTCATGTTTGGACCGAAATGGACCAAACTTGTCTCAATTCGAAGTTTGGAGCGTCAGAAAGAAGAAGTTCGTCTCCTAGCTGGTAGTTTGTCATGTTTGGACCGAAATGAACCAAACTTGTCTCCATTCGAGGTTTGGAGAGTCAGAAAGAACAAGTTCGTCTCCTAGCTGGTAGTTCGTCATGTTTGGACCGAAATGGACCAAACTTGTCTCCATTCGAGGTTTGGAGAGTCAGAAAGAAGAATTTCGTCTCCTAGATGGTAGTTCGTCATGTTTGGACTGAAATGGACCAAACTTGTCTCCATTCGAGGTTTGGAGAGTCAGAAAGAAGACGTTCGTCCCCGAGATGGTAGTTCGTCATGTTTGGACCGAAATGACCAAACTTGTCTCCATTCGTGGTTTGGAGAGTCAGAATGAACAAGTTCGTCTCCTAGCCGGTAGTTCGTCATGTTTGGACCGAAATGGACCAAACTTGTCTCCATTCGAGGTTTGGAGAGTCAGAAACAAGAAGTTCGTCTCCTCGATAGTAGTTCGTCATGTTTGGACCGAAATGGACCAAACTTGTCTCCATTCGAGGTTTGGAGAGTCAGAAAGAAGAAGTTCGTCCCCGAGATGGTAGTTCGTCATGTTTGGACCGAAATGACCAAACTTGTCTCCATTCGAGGTTTGGAGAGTCAGAAAGACGAAGTTCGTCTCCTAGATGGTAGTTCGTCATGTTTGGACCGAAATGGACCAAACTTGTCTCCATTCGAGGTTTGGAGAGTCAGAAAGAAGAAGTTCGTCCCCGAGATGGTAGTTCGTCATGTTTGGACCGAAATGACCAAACTTGTCTCCATTCGAGGTTTGGAGAGTCAGAAAGAACAAGTTCGTCTCCTAGCTGGTAGTTCGTCATGTTTGGACCGAAATGGACCAAACTTGTCTCCATTCGAGGTTTGGAGAGTCAGAAAGAAGAATTTCGTCTTCTAGATGGTAGTTCGTCATGTTTGGACTGAAATGGACCAAACCTGTCTCCATTCGAGGTTTGGAGAGTCAGAAAGAAGAAGTTCGTCCCCGAGATGGTAGTTCGTCATGTTTGGACCGAAATGACCAAACTTGTCTCCATTCGAGGTTTGGAGAGTCAGAATGAACAAGTTCGTCTCCTAGCCGGTAGTTCGTCATGTTTGGACCGAAATGGACCAAACTTGTCTCCATTCGAGGTTTGGAGAGTCAGAAACAAGAAGTTCGTCTCCTCGATAGTAGTTCGTCATGTTTGGACCGAAATGGACCAAACTTGTCTCCATTTGAGGATGGAAGAGTCAGAAAGAAGAAGTTCGTCTCCTAGATGGTAGTTCGTGATAAGGATCATGGAGATCAAACCATTATCATGAAGACTAATTATTTATGGTTTTTGTATTCAAATTTGATTTCCATTTTGTATTCATTAAAAGTCCAACCAAGTTCTAGAAACCATTTAATGAGGTGGTTGGGGAGTGAATTGAATGAGGTGGTTGGGGAGATCATTTAATGAGGTGGTTGGGAAGGTCAATTAATGAGGGTAGTTGGGAAGCCCATTTAATTAGGTAGTTGGGTTCATTGCCTATAAAAGGAAGTTATATTGCTTGTAAGAAAGAAGAACAACTTTGATGATGTTTCAATGAAATTGAGTCTTTTGAGCTTAAAGGCCATGAGCAACTTTCTTTGCATATCTTGTGTTTAGATTTGCATGTAAGGATCATTCAAGTGGTGTTGATCAAACTACTTGTGGAGTGATTCGAATCTTGAGATTAGAAACGTGTTTTCTATACTCTTGATATTGATCATCGAGGTAAATCCGTTTCTATCCTCTTCCTTGGGTTGAAATCATCTTGATTTGGGGTTTTTGGGTTTTAGTTCTAAAGGTCTTGTTCTTCAACAAGGTTGTTAGATCTAATTTCCTAAGAGTTTCGTATCATTTTTCTCCATGATCTCCTTCTTTGATATGATAGTGATTGTCAAGGGAATTCATATCATCCTCCCCTTCTTCAACAGGATTCGTCCTCGAATCCAAAAGATCCCCTTGTAATGCGAACTTGAAATCGTTTGGGGACAAGTTCAAGTTCGTCTCCTATCAAGAAGTTCGTCTCCTAGCTGGTAGTTCGTCATGTTTGGACCGAAATGGACCAAACTTGTCTCCATTCGAGGTTTGGAGAGTCAGAAAGAAGAAGTTCGTCTCCTAGATGGTAGTTCGTCATCTTTGGACCGAAATGGACCAAACTTGTCTCCATTCGAAGTTTGGAGAGTCAGAACGAAGAAGTTCGTCTCCTAGCTGGTAGTTCGTCATGTTTGGACCGAAATGGACCAAACTTGTCTCCATTCGAGGTTTGGAGAGTCAGAAAGAAGAAGTTCGTCTCCTAGATGGTAGTTCGTCATGTTTGGACCGAAATGAATAAACTTGTCTCCATTTGAGGTTGGAAGAGTCAGAAAAAAGAAGTTCGTCTCATAGATGGTAGTTCGTCATGTTTGGACTGAAATGGACCAAACTTGTCTCCATTCGAGGTTTGGAGAGTCAGAAAGAAGAATACGTCTCCTATATGGTAGTTCGTCATGTTTGGACTGAAATGGACCAAACTTGTCTCCATTCGAGGTTTGGAGAGTCAGAAAGAAGAAGTTCGTCCCCGAAATGGTAGTTCGTCATGTTTGGACCTAATATACCAAACTTGTCTCCATTCGAGGTTTGGAGATCCAGAAAGACGAAGTTCGTCTCCTAGATGGTAGTTTGTCATGTTTGGACCGAAATGGACCAAACTTGTCTCCATTCGAGGTTTGGAGAGTCAGAAAGAAGAAGTTCGTCTCCTAGATGGTAGTTCGTCATGTTTGGACCGAAATGGACGAAACTTGTCTCCATTCGAGGTTTGGAGAGTAAGAAAGAAGAAGTTCGTCGCCTAGATGGTAGTTCGTCATGTTTGGACCGAAATGGACCAAACTTGTCTCCATTTGAGGTTGGAAGAGTCAGAAAGAAGAAGTTCGTCTCCTAGATGGTAGTTCGTCATGTTTGGACTGAAATGGACCAAACTTGTCTCCATTCGAGGTTTGGAGAGTCAGAAAGAAGAAGTTCGTTTCCTAGATGGTAGTTCGTCATGTTTGGACCGAAATGGACCAAACTTGTCTCCATTTGAGGTTGGAAGAGTCAGAAAGAAGAAGTTCGTCTCCTAGATGGTAGTTCGTCATGTTTGGACCGAAATGGACCAAACTTGTCTCCATTCGAGGTTTGGAGAGTCAGAAAGAACAAGTTCGTCTCCTAGATGGTAGTTCGTCATGTTTGGACCGAAATGGACCAAACTTGTCTTAATTCGAAGTTTGGAGCGTCAGAAAGAAGAAGTTCGTCTCCTAGCTGGTAGTTCGTCATGTTGGGACCGAAATGGACCAAACTTGTCTCCATTCGAGGTTCGGAGAGTCAGAAAGAACAAGTTCGTCTCCTAGCCGGTAGTTCGTCATGTTTGGACCGAAATGGACCAAACTGGTCTCCATTCAAGGTTTGGAGAGTCAGAAAGAAGAATTTCGTCTCCTACATGGTAGTTCGTCATGTTTGGACCGAAATGGACCAAACTTGTCTCCATTCGAAGTTTGGAGAGTCAGAAAGAAGAAGTTCGTCTCCTAGCTGGTAGTTCGTCATGTTTGGACCGAAATGGACCAAACTTGTCTCCATTCGAGGTTTGGAGAGTCAGAAAGAAGAAGTTCGTCTCATAGATGGTAGTTCGTCATGTTTGGACCGAAATGGACCAAACTTGTCTCAATTCGAGGTTTGGAGCGTCAGAAAAAAGAAGTTCGTCTCATAGATGGTAGTTCGTCATGTTTGGACTGAAATGGACCAAACTTGACTCCATTCGAGGTTTTGAGAGTTAGAAAGAACAAGTTCGTCTCCTAGATGGTAGTTCGTCATGTTTGGACCGAAATGGACCAAACTTGTCTCCATTCGAAGTTTGGAGGGTCAGAAAGAAGAAGTTCGTCTCCTAGCTGGTAGTTCGTCATGTTTGGACCGAAATGGACCAAACTTGTCTCCATTCGAGGTTTGGAGAGTCAGAAAGAAGAAGTTCGTCTCCTAGATGGTAGTTCGTCATGTTAGGACCGAAATGAATAAACTTGTCTCCATTTGAGGTTGGAAGAGTCAGAACGAAGAAGTTCGTCTCATAGATGGTAGTTCGTCATGTTTGGACCGAAATGGACCAAACTTGTCTCCATTCGAGGTTTGGAGAGTCAGAAAGAAGAAGTTCGTCTCCTAGATGGTAGTTCGTCATGTTTGGACCGAAATGGACCAAACTTGTCTCCATTCGAAGTTTGGAGAGTCAGAAAGAAGAAGTTCGTCTCATAGATGGTAGTTCGTCATGTTTGGACTGAAATGGACCAAACTTGTCTCCATTCGAGGTTTGGAGAGTCAGAAAGAAGAATACGTCTCCTATATGGTAGTTCGTCATGTTTGGACTGAAATGGACCAAACTTGTCTCCATTCGAGGTTTGGAGAGTCAGAAAGAAGAAGTTCGTCCCCGAAATGGTAGTTCGTCATGTTTGGACCTAATATACCAAACTTGTCTCCATTCGAGGTTTGGAGATCCAGAAAGACGAAGTTCGTCTCCTAGATGGTAGTTTGTCATGTTTGGACCGAAATGGACCAAACTTGTCTCCATTCGAGGTTTGGAGAGTCAGAAAGAAGAAGTTCGTCTCCTAGATGGTAGTTCGTCATGTTTGGACCGAAATGGACGAAACTTGTCTCCATTCGAGGTTTGGAGAGTAAGAAAGAAGAAGTTCGTCGCCTAGATGGTAGTTCGTCATGTTTGGACCGAAATGGACCAAACTTGTCTCCATTTGAGGTTGGAAGAGTCAGAAAGAAGAAGTTCGTCTCCTAGATGGTAGTTCGTCATGTTTGGACTGAAATGGACCAAACTTGTCTCCATTCGAGGTTTGGAGAGTCAGAAAGAAGAAGTTCGTTTCCTAGATGGTAGTTCGTCATGTTTGGACCGAAATGGACCAAACTTGTCTCCATTTGAGGTTGGAAGAGTCAGAAAGAAGAAGTTCGTCTCCTAGATGGTAGTTCGTCATGTTTGGACCGAAATGGACCAAACTTGTCTCCATTCGAGGTTTGGAGAGTCAGAAAGAACAAGTTCGTCTCCTAGATGGTAGTTCGTCATGTTTGGACCGAAATGGACCAAACTTGTCTTAATTCGAAGTTTGGAGCGTCAGAAAGAAGAAGTTCGTCTCCTAGCTGGTAGTTCGTCATGTTGGGACCGAAATGGACCAAACTTGTCTCCATTCGAGGTTCGGAGAGTCAGAAAGAACAAGTTCGTCTCCTAGTCGGTAGTTCGTCATGTTTGGACCGAAATGGACCAAACTGGTCTCCATTCAAGGTTTGGAGAGTCAGAAAGAAGAATTTCGTCTCCTACATGGTAGTTCGTCATGTTTGGACCGAAATGGACCAAACTTGTCTCCATTCGAAGTTTGGAGAGTCAGAAAGAAGAAGTTCGTCTCCTAGCTGGTAGTTCGTCATGTTTGGACCGAAATGGACCAAACTTGTCTCCATTCGAGGTTTGGAGAGTCAGAAAGAAGAAGTTCGTCTCATAGATGGTAGTTCGTCATGTTTGGACCGAAATGGACCAAACTTGTCTCAATTCGAGGTTTGGAGAGTCAGAAAAAAGAAGTTCGTCTCATAGATGGTAGTTCGTCATGTTTGGACTGAAATGGACCAAACTTGACTCCATTCGAGGTTTTGAGAGTTAGAAAGAACAAGTTCGTCTCCTAGATGGTAGTTCGTCATGTTTGGACCGAAATGGACCAAACTTGTGTCCATTCGAAGTTTGGAGAGTCAGAAAGAAGAAGTTCGTCTCCTAGCTGGTAGTTCGTCATGTTTGGACCGAAATGGACCAAACTTGTCTCCATTCGAGGTTTGGAGAGTCAGAAAGAAGAAGTTCGTCTCCTAGATGGTAGTTCGTCATGTTAGGACCGAAATGAATAAACTTGTCTCCATTTGAGGTTGGAAGAGTCAGAAAAAAGAAGTTCGTCTCATAGATGGTAGTTCGTCATGTTTGGACTGAAATGGACCAAACTTGTCTCCATTCGAGGTTTGGAGAGTCAGAAAGAAGAATTTCGTCTCCTAGATGGTAGTTCGTCATGTTTGGACCGAAATGGACCAAACTTGTCTCCATTCGAAGTTTGGAGAGTCAGAAAGAAGAAGTTCGTCTCCTAGCCGGTAGTTCGTCATGTTTGGACCAAAATGGACCAAACTTGTCTCCATTCGAGGTTTGGAGAGTCAGAAAGAAGAATTTCGTCTCCTAGATGGTAGTTCGTCATGTTTGGACTGAAATGGACCAAACTTGTCTCCATTCGAGGTTTGGAGAGTCAGAAAGAAGAAGTTCGTCCCCGAGATGGTAGTTCGTCATGTTTGGACCGAAATGACCAAACTTGTCTCCATTCGAGGTTTGGAGAGTCAGAAAGACGAAGTTCGTCTCCTAGATGGTAGTTCGTCATGTTTGGACCGAAATGGACCAAACTTGTCTCCATTCGAGGTTTGGAGAGTCAGAAAGAAGAAGTTCGTCTCCTAGATGGTAGTTCGTCATGTTTGGACCGAAATGGACCAAACTTGTCTCCATTCGAGGTTTGGAGAGTCAGAAAGAAGAAGTTCGTCTCCTAGATGGTAGTTCGTCATGTTTGGACTGAAATGGACGAAACTTGTCTCCATTCGAGTTTTGGAGAGTAAGAAAGAAGAAGTTCGTCGCCTAGATGGTAGTTCGTCATGTTTGGACCGAAATGGACCAAACTTGTCTCCATTTGAGGTTGGAAGAGTCAGAAAGAAGAAGTTCGTCAACTAGATGGTAGTTCGTCATGTTTGGACTGAAATGGACCAAACTCTTCTCCATTCGAGGTTTGGAGAGTCAGAAAGAAGAAGTTCGTCTTCTAGATGGTAGTTCGTCATGTTTGGACCGAAATGGACCAAACTTGTCTCCATTTGAGGTTGGAAGAGTCAGAAAGAAGAAGTTCGTCTCCTAGATGGTAGTTCGTCATGTTTGGACCGAAATGGACCAAACTTGTCTCCATTCGAGGTTTGGAGAGTCAGAAAGAAGAAGTTCGTCTCCTAGATGGTAGTTCGTCATGTTTGGACCGAATTGGACCAAACTTGTCTCAATTCGAAGTTTGGAGCGTCAGAAAGAAGAAGTTCGTCTCCTAGCTGGTAGTTCGTCATGTTTGGACCGAAATGGACCAAACTTGTCTCCATTCGAGGTTCGGAGAGTCAGAAATAACAAGTTCGTCTCCTAGCCGGTAGTTCGTCATGTTTGGACCGAAATGGACCAAACTTGTCTCCATTCGAGGTTTGGAGAGTCAGAAAGAAGAATTTCGTCTCCTAGATGGTAGTTCGTCATGTTTGGACCGAAATGGACCAAACGTGTCTCCATTCGAAGTTTGGAGAGTCAGAAAGAAGAAGTTCGTCTCCTAGATGGTAGTTCGTCATGTTTGGACCGAAATGGACCAAACTTGTATCCATGCGAGGTTTGTAGAGTCAGAAAGAAGAAGTTCGTCTCCTAGATGGTAGTTCGTCATGTTTGGACCGAAATGGACCAAACTTGTCTCTATTCGAGGTTTGGAGAGTCAGAAAGAAGAAGTTCGTCTCTTAGATGGTAGTTCGTCATGTTTGGACCGACATGGACCAAACTTGTCTCAATTCGAAGTTTGGAGCGTCAGAAAGAAGAAGTTCGTCTCCTAGCTGGTAGTTCGTCATGTTTGGACCGAAATGAACCAAACTTGTCTCCATTCGAGGTTTGGAGAGTCAGAAAGAACAAGTTCGTCTCCTAGCGGGTAGTTTGTCATGTTTGGACCGAAATGGACCAAACTTGTCTCCATTCGAGGTTTGGAGAGTCAGAAAGAACAATTTCGTCTCCTAGATGGTAGTTCGTCATGTTTGGACCGAAATGGACCAAACTTGTCTCCATTCGAGGTTTGGAGAGTCAGAAACAAGAAGTTCGTCTCCTCGATAGTAGTTCGTCATGTTTGGACCGAAATGGACCAAACTTGTCTCCATTTGAGGTTGGAAGAGTCAGAAAGAAGAAGTTCGTCTCCTAGATGGTAGTTCGTCATGTTTGGACCGAAATTGACCAAATTTCTCTCCATTCGAGGTTTGGAGAGTCAGAAAGAACAAGTTCGTCTCCTAGATGGTAGTTCGTCATGATTGGACCGAAATGGACCAAACTTGTCTCCATTCGAAGTTTGGAGAGTCAGAAAGAAGAAGTTCGTCTCCTAGCTGGTAGTTCGTCATGTTTGGACCGAAATGGACCAAACTTATCTCCATTCGAGGTTTGGAGAGTCAGAAAGAAGAAGTTCGTCTCCTAGATGGTAGTTCGTCATGTTTGGACCGAAATGAATAAACTTGTCTCCATTTGAGGTTGGAAGATCAGAAAAAAGAAGTTCGTCTCATAGATGGTAGTTCGTCATGTTTGGACTGAAATGGACCAAACTTGTCTCCATTCGAGGTTTGGAGAGTCAGAAAGAAGAATTTCGTCTCCTATATGGTAGTTCGTCATGTTTGGACTGAAATAGACAAAACTTGTCTCCATTCGAGGTTTGGAGAGTCAGAAAGAACAAGTTCGTCTCCTAGATGGTAGTTCGTCATGTTTGGACCGAAATGGACCAAACCTGTCTCCATTCGAGGTTTGGAGAGTCAGAAAGAAGAAGTTCGTCTCCTAGATGGTAGTTCGTCATGTTTGGACCGAAATGGACCAAACTTGTCTTAATTCGAAGTTTGGAGCGTCAGAAAGAAGAAGTTCGTCTCTTAGCTGGTAGTTCGTCATGTTTGGACCGAAATGGACCAAACTTGTCTCCAGTCGAGGTTCGGAGAGTCAGAAAGAACAAGTTCGTCTCCTAGCCGGTAGTTCGTCATGTTTGGACCGAAATGGACCAAACTGGTCTCCATTCGAGGTTTGGAGAGTCAGAAAGAAGAATTTCGTCTCCTAGATGGTAGTTCGTCATGTTTGGACCGAAATGGACCAAACTTGTCTCCATTCGAAGTTTGGAGAGTCAGAAAGAAGAAGTTCGTCTCCTAGCTGGTAGTTCGTCATGTTTGGACCGAAATGGACCAAACTTGTCTCCATTCGAGGTTTGGAGAGTCAGAAAGAAGAAGTTCGTCTCCTAGATGGTAGTTCGTCATGTTTGGACCGAAATGGACCAAACTTGTCTCTATTCGAGGTTTGGAGAGTCAGAAAAAAGAAGTTCGTCTCATAGATGGTAGTTCGTCATGTTTGGACTGAAATGGACCAAACTTGTCTCAATTCGAAGTCTGGAGCGTCAGAAAGAAGAAGTTCGTCTCCTAGCTGGTAGTTCGTCATGTTTGGACCGAAATGGACCAAACTTGTCTCCATTCGAGGTTTGGAGAGTCAGAAAGAACAAGTTCGTCTCCTAGCCGGTAGTTCGTCATGTTTGGACCGAAATGGACCAAACTTGTCTCCATTCGAGGTTTGGAGAGTCAGAAAGAAGAATTTCGTCTCCTAGATGGTAGTTCGTCATGTTTGGACCGAAATGGACCAAACTTGTCTCCATTCGAAGTTTGGAGAGTCAGAAAGAAGAAGTTCGTCTCCTAGATGGTAGTTCGTCATGTTTGAACCGAAATGGACCAAACTTGTCTCCATTCGAGGTTTGGAGAGTCAGAATGAAGAAGTTCGTCTCCTAGATGGTAGTTCGTCATGTTTGCACCGAAATGGACCAAACTTGTCTCCATTCGAGGTTTGGAGAGTCAGAAAGAAGAAGTTCGTCTCCTAGATGGTAGTTCGTCATGTTTGGACCGAAATGGACCAAACTTGTCTCAATTCGAAGTTTGGAGCGTCAGAAAGAAGAAGTTCGTCTCCTAGCTGGTAGTTCGTCATGTTTGGACCGAAATGAACCAAACTTGTCTCCATTCGAGGTTTGGAGAGTCAGAAAGAACAAGTTCGTCTCCTAGCTGGTAGTTCGTCATGTTTGGACCGAAATGGACCAAACTTGTCTCCATTCGAGGTTTGGAGAGTCAGAAACAAGAAGTTCGTCTCCTCGATAGTAGTTCGTCATGTTTGGACCGAAATGGACCAAACTTGTCTCCATTTGAGGTTGGAAGAGTCAGAAAGAAGAAGTTCGTCTCCTAGATGGTAGTTCGTCATGTTTGGACCGAAATGGACCAAACTTTTCTCCATTCGAGGTTTGGAGAGTCAGAAAGAACAAGTTCGTCTTCTAGATGGTAGTTCGTCATGTTTGGACCGAAATGGACCAAACTTGTCTCCATTCGAAGTTTGGAGAGTCAGAAAGAAGAAGTTCGTCTCCTAGCTGGTAGTTCGTCATGTTTGGACCGAAATGGACCAAACTTATCTCCATTCGAGGTTTGGAGAGTCAGAAAGAAGAAGTTCGTCTCCTAGATGGTAGTTCGTCATGTTTGGAACGAATAGAATAAACTTGTCTCCATTTGAGGTTGGAAGATCAGAAAAAAGAAGTTCGTCTCATAGATGGTAGTTCGTCATGTTTGGACAGAAATGGACCAAACTTGTCTCCATTCGAGGTTTGGAGAGTCAGAAAGAAGAATTTCGTCTCCTATATGGTAGTTCGTCATGTTTGGACTGAAATGGACCAAACTTGTCTCCATTCGAGGTTTGGAGAGTCAGAAAGAACAAGTTCGTCTCCTAGATGGTAGTTCGTCATGTTTGGACCGAAATGGACCAAACTTGTCTCCATTCGAGGTTTGGAGAGTCAGAAAGAAGAAGTTCGTCTCCTAGATGGTAGTTCGTCATGTTTGGACCGAAATGGACCAAACTTGTCTTAATTCGAAGTTTGGAGCGTCAGAAAGAAGAAGTTCGTCTCCTAGCTGGTAGTTCGTCATGTTTGGACCGAAATGGACCAAACTTGTCTCCAGTCGAGGTTCGGAGAGTCAGAAAGAACAAGTTCGTCTCCTAGCCGGTAGTTCGTCATGTTTGGACCGAAATGGACCAAACTGGTCTCCATTCGAGGTTTGGAGAGTCAGAAAGAAGAATTTCGTCTCCTAGATGGTAGTTCGTCATGTTTGGACCCAAATGGACCAAACTTGTCTCCATTCGAAGTTTGGAGAGTCAGAAAGAAGAAGTTCGTCTCCTAGCTGGTAGTTCGTCATGTTTGGACCGAAATGGACCAAACTTGTCTCCATTCGAGGTTTGGAGAGTCAGAAAGAAGAAGTTCGTCTCCTAGATGGTAGTTCGTCATGTTTGGACCGAAATGGACCAAACTTGTCTCTATTCGAGGTTTGGAGAGTCAGAAAAAAGAAGTTCGTCTCATAGATGGTAGTTCGTCATGTTTGGACTGAAATGGACCAAACTTGACTCCATTCGAGGTTTTGAGAGTCAGAAAGTACAAGTTCGTCTCCTAGATGGTAGTTCGTCATGTTTGGACCGAAATGGACCAAACTTGTCTTAATTCGAAGTTTGGAGCGTCAGAAAGAAGAAGTTCGTCTCCTAGCTGGTAGTTCGTCATGTTTGGACCGAAATGGACCAAACTTGTCTCCATTCGAGGTTCGGAGAGTCAGAAAGAACAAGTTCGTTTCCTAGCCGGTAGTTCGTCATGTTTGGACCGAAATGGACCAAACTGGTCTCCATTCGAGGTTTAGAGAGTCAGAAAGAAGAATTTCGTCTCCTAGATGGTAGTTCGTCATGTTCGGACCGAAATGGACCAAACTTGTCTCCATTCGAAGTTTGGAGAGTCAGAAAGAAGAAGTTCGTCTCCTAGCTGGTAGTTCGTCATGTTTGGACCGAAATGGACCAAACTTGTCTCCATTCGAGGTTTGGAGAGTCAGAAAGAAGAAGTTCGTCTCCTTGATGGTAGTTCGTCATGTTTGGACCGAAATGGACCAAACTTGTCTCTATTCGACGTTTGGAGAGTCAGAAAAAAGAAGTTCGTCTCATAGATGGTAGTTCGTCATGTTTGGACTGAAATGGACCAAACCTGTCTCCATTCGAGGTTTGGAGAGTCAGAAAGAAGAAGTTCGTCCCCGAGATGGTAGTTCGTCATGTTTGGACCGAAATGACCAAACTTGTCTCCATTCGAGGTTTGGAGAGTCAGAAAGACGAAGTTCGTCTCCTAGATGGTAGTTCGTCATGTTTGTACCGAAATGGACCAAACTTGTCTCCATTCGAGGTTTGGAGAGTCAGAAAGAAGAAGTTCGTCTCCTAGATGGTAGTTCGTCATGTTTGGACCGAAATGGACCAAACTTGTCTCCATTCGAGGTTTGGAGAGTCAGAAAGAAGAAGTTCGTCTCCTAGATGGTAGTTTGTCATGTTTGGACTGAAATGGACGAAACGTGTCTCCATTCGAGGTTTGGAGAGTAAGAAAGAAGAAGTTCATCGCCTAGATGGTAGTTCGTCATGTTTGGACCGAAATGGACCAAACTTGTCTCCATTTGAGGTTGGAAGAGTCAGAAAGAAGAAGTTCGTCTCCTAGATGGTAGTTCGTCATGTTTGGACTGAAATGGACCAAACTCTTCTCCATTCGAGGTTTGGAGAGTCAGAAAGAAGAAGTTCGTCTCCTAGATGGTAGTTCGTCATGTTTGGATCGAAATGGACCAAACTTGTCTCCATTTGAGGTTGGAAGAGTCAGAAAGAAGAAGTTCGTCTCCTAGATGGTAGTTCGTCATGTTTGGACCGAAATGGACCAAACTTGTCTCCATTCGAGGTTTGGAGAGTCAGAAAGAAGAAGTTCGTCTCCTAGATGGTAGTTCGTCATGTTTGGACCGAAATGGACCAAACTTGTCTCAGTTCGAAGTTTGGAGCGTCAGAAAGAAGAAGTTCGTCTCCTAGCTGGTAGTTCGTCATGTTTGGACCGAAATGGACAAAACTTGTCTCCATTCGAGGTTCGGAGAGTCAGAAAGAACAAGTTCGTCTCCTAGCCGGTAGTTCGTCATGTTTGGACCGAAATGGACCAAACTTGTCTCCATTCGAGGTTTGGAGAGTCAGAAAGAAGAATTTCGTCTCCTAGATGGTAGTTCGTCATGTTTGGACCGAAATGGACCAAACTTGTCTCCATTCGAAGTTTGGAGAGTCAGAAAGAAGAAGTTCGTCTCCTAGATGGTAGTTCGTCATGTTTGAACCGAAATGGACCAAACTTGTCTCCATTCGAGGTTTGGAGAGTCAGAATGAAGAAGTTCGTCTCCTAGATGGTAGTTCGTCATGTTTGCACCGAAATGGACCAAACTTGTCTCCATTCGAGGTTTGGAGAGTCAGAAAGAAGAAGTTCGTCTCCTAGATGGTAGTTCGTCATGTTTGGACCGAAATGGACCAAACTTGTCTCAATTCGAAGTTTGGAGCGTCAGAAAGAAGAAGTTCGTATCCTAGCTGGTAGTTCGTCATGTTTGGACCGAAATGAACCAAACTTGTCTCCATTCGAGGTTTGGAGAGTCAGAAAGAACAAGTTCGTCTCCTAGCTGGTAGTTCGTCATGTTTGGACCGAAATGGACCAAACTTGTCTCCATTCGAGGTTTGGAGAGTCAGAAAGAACAATTTCGTCTCCTAGATGGTAGTCGTCATGTTTGGACCGAAATGGACCAAACTTGTCTCCATTCGAGGATTGGAGAGTCAGAAACAAGAAGTTCGTCTCCTCGATAGTAGTTCGTCATGTTTGGACCGAAATGGACCAAACTTGTCTCCATTTGAGGTTGGAAGAGTCAGAAAGAAGAAGTTCGTCTCCTAGATGGTAGTTCGTCATGTTTGGACCGAAATGGACCAAACTCTTCTCCATTCGAGGTTTGGAGAGTCAGAAAGAACAAGTTCGTCTTCTAGAAGGTAGTTCGTCATGTTTGGACCGAAATGGACCAAACTTGTCTCCATTCGAGGTTTGGAGAGTCAGAAAGAAGAAGTTCGTCTCCTAGATGGTAGTTCGTCATGTTTGGACCGAAATGGACCAAACTTGTCTCAGTTCGAAGTTTGGAGCGTCAGAAAGAAGAAGTTCGTCTCCTAGCTGGTAGTTCGTCATGTTTGGACCGAAATGGACCAAACTTATCTCCATTCGAGGTTCGGAGAGTCAGAAAGAACAAGTTCGTCTCCTAGCCGGTAGTTCGTCATGTTTGGACCGAAATGGACCAAACTTGTCTCCATTCGAGGTTTGGAGAGTCAGAAAGAAGAATTTCGTCTCCTAGATGGTAGTTCGTCATGTTTGGACCGAAATGGACCAAACTTGTCTCCATTCGAAGTTTGGAGAGTCAGAAATAAGAAGTTCGTCTCCTAGATGGTAGTTCGTCATGTTTGAACCGAAATGGACCAAACTTGTCTCCATTCGAGGTTTGGAGAGTCAGAATGAAGAAGTTCGTCTCCTAGATGGTAGTTCGTCATGTTTGCACCGAAATGGACCAAACTTGTCTCCATTCGAGGTTTGGAGAGTCAGAAAGAAGAAGTTCGTCTCCTAGATGGTAGTTCGTCATGTTTGGACCGAAATGGACCAAACTTGTCTCAATTCGAAGTTTGGAGCGTCAGAAAGAAGAAGTTCGTCTCCTAGCTGGTAGTTCGTCATGTTTGGACCGAAATGAACCAAACTTGTCTCCATTCGAGGTTTGGAGAGTCAGAAAGAACAATTTCGTCTCCTAGATGGTAGTCGTCATGTTTGGACCGAAATGGACCAAACTTGTCTCCATTCGAGGTTTGGAGAGTCAGAAACAAGAAGTTCGTCTCCTCGATAGTAGTTCGTCATGTTTGGACCGAAATGGACCAAACTTGTCTCCATTTGAGGTTGGAAGAGTCAGAAAGAAGAAGTTCGTCTCCTAGATGGTAGTTCGTCATGTTTGGACCGAAATGGACCAAACTTTTCTCCATTCGAGGTTTGGAGAGTCAGAAAGAACAAGTTCGTCTTCTAGATGGTAGTTCGTCATGTTTGGACCGAAATGGACCAAACTTGTCTCCATTCGAGGTTTGGAGAGTCAGAAAGAAGAAGTTCGTCTCCTAGATGGTAGTTCGTCATGTTTGGACCGAAATGGACCAAACTTGTCTCAGTTCGAAGTTTGGAGCGTCAGAAAGAAGAAGTTCGTCTCCTAGCTGGTTGTTCGTCATGTTTGGACCGAAATGGACCAAACTTGTCTCCATTCGAGGTTTGGAGAGTCAGAAAGAAGAAGTTCGTCTCCTAGATGGTAGTTCGTCATGTTTGGACCGAAATGGACCAAACTTGTCTCCAGTCGAGGTTCGGAGAGTCAGAAAGAACAAGTTCGTCTCCTAGCCGGTAGTTCGTCATGTTTGGACCGAAATGGACCAAACTGGTCTCCATTCGAGGTTTGGAGAGTCAGAAAGAAGAATTTCGTCTCCTAGATGGTAGTTCGTCATGTTTGGACCCAAATGGACCAAACTTGTCTCCATTCGAAGTTTGAGAGTCAGAAAGAAGAAGTTCGTCTCCTAGCTGGTAGTTCGTCATGTTTGGACCGAAATGGACCAAACTTGTCTCCATTCGAGGTTTGGAGAGTCAGAAAGAAGAAGTTCGTCTCCTAGATGGTAGTTCGTCATGTTTGGACCGAAATGGACCAAACTTGTCTCTATTCGAGGTTTGGAGAGTCAGAAAAAAGAAGTTCGTCTCATAGATGGTAGTTCGTCATGTTTGGACTGAAATGGACCAAACTTGACTCCATTCGAGGTTTTGAGAGTCAGAAAGTACAAGTTCGTCTCCTAGATGGTAGTTCGTCATGTTTGGACCGAAATGGACCAAACTTGTCTTAATTCGAAGTTTGGAGCGTCAGAAAGAAGAAGTTCGTCTCCTAGCTGGTAGTTCGTCATGTTTGGACCGAAATGGACCAAACTTGTCTCCATTCGAGGTTCGGAGAGTCAGAAAGAACAAGTTCGTTTCCTAGCCGGTAGTTCGTCATGTTTGGACCGAAATGGACCAAACTGGTCTCCATTCGAGGTTTAGAGAGTCAGAAAGAAGAATTTCGTCTCCTAGATGGTAGTTCGTCATGTTCGGACCGAAATGGACCAAACAAACTCCATTCGAAGTTTGGAGAGTCAGAAAGAAGAAGTTCGTCTCCTAGCTGGTAGTTCGTCATGTTTGGACCGAAATGGACCAAACTTGTCTCCATTCGAGGTTTGGAGAGTCAGAAAGAAGAAGTTCGTCTCCTTGATGGTAGTTCGTCATGTTTGGACCGAAATGGACCAAACTTGTCTCTATTCGACGTTTGGAGAGTCAGAAAAAAGAAGTTCGTCTCATAGATGGTAGTTCGTCATGTTTGGACTGAAATGGACCAAACCTGTCTCCATTCGAGGTTTGGAGAGTCAGAAAGAAGAAGTTCGTCCCCGAGATGGTAGTTCGTCATGTTTGGACCGAAATGACCAAACTTGTCTCCATTCGAGGTTTGGAGAGTCAGAAAGACGAAGTTCGTCTCCTAGATGGTAGTTCGTCATGTTTATACCGAAATGGACCAAACTTGTCTCCATTCGAGGTTTGGAGAGTCAGAAAGAAGAAGTTCGTCTCCTAGATGGTAGTTCGTCATGTTTGGACCGAAATGGACCAAACTTGTCTCCATTCGAGGTTTGGAGAGTCAGAAAGAAGAAGTTCGTCTCCTAGATGGTAGTTTGTCATGTTTGGACTGAAATGGACGAAACGTGTCTCCATTCGAGGTTTGGAGAGTAAGAAAGAAGAAGTTCATCGCCTAGATGGTAGTTCGTCATGTTTGGACCGAAATGGACCAAACTTGTCTCCATTTGAGGTTGGAAGAGTCAGAAAGAAGAAGTTCGTCTCCTAGATGGTAGTTCGTCATGTTTGGACTGAAATGGACCAAACTCTTCTCCATTCGAGGTTTGGAGAGTCAGAAAGAAGAAGTTCGTCTCCTAGATGGTAGTTCGTCATGTTTGGATCGAAATGGACCAAACTTGCCTCCATTTGAGGTTGGAAGAGTCAGAAAGAAGAAGTTCGTCTCCTAGATGGTAGTTCGTCATGTTTGGACCGAAATGGACCAAACTTGTCTCCATTCGAGGTTTGGAGAGTCAGAAAGAAGAAGTTCGTCTCCTAGATGGTAGTTCGTCATGTTTGGACCGAAATGGACCAAACTTGTCTCAGTTCGAAGTTTGGAGCGTCAGAAAGAAGAAGTTCGTCTCCTAGCTGGTAGTTCGTCATGTTTGGACCGAAATGGACCAAACTTGTCTCCATTCGAGGTTCGGAGAGTCAGAAAGAACAAGTTCGTCTCCTAGCCGGTAGTTCGTCATGTTTGGACCGAAATGGACCAAACTTGTCTCCATTCGAGGTTTGGAGAGTCAGAAAGAAGAATTTCGTCTCCTAGATGGTAGTTCGTCATGTTTGGACCGAAATGGACCAAACTTGTCTCCATTCGAAGTTTGGAGAGTCAGAAAGAAGAAGTTCGTCTCCTAGATGGTAGTTCGTCATGTTTGAACCGAAATGGACCAAACTTGTCTCCATTCGAGGTTTGGAGAGTCAGAATGAAGAAGTTCGTCTCCTAGATGGTAGTTCGTCATGTTTGCACCGAAATGGACCAAACTTGTCTCCATTCGAGGTTTGGAGAGTCAGAAAGAAGAAGTTCGTCTCCTAGATGGTAGTTCGTCATGTTTGGACCGAAATGGACCAAACTTGTCTCAATTCGAAGTTTGGAGCGTCAGAAAGAAGAAGTTCGTATCCTAGCTGGTAGTTCGTCATGTTTGGACCGAAATGAACCAAACTTGTCTCCATTCGAGGTTTGGAGAGTCAGAAAGAACAAGTTCGTCTCCTAGCTGGTAGTTCGTCATGTTTGGACCGAAATGGACCAAACTTGTCTCCATTCGAGGTTTGGAGAGTCAGAAAGAACAATTTCGTCTCCTAGATGGTAGTCGTCATGTTTGGACCGAAATGGACCAAACTTGTCTCCATTCGAGGATTGGAGAGTCAGAAACAAGAAGTTCGTCTCCTCGATAGTAGTTCGTCATGTTTGGACCGAAATGGACCAAACTTGTCTCCATTTGAGGTTGGAAGAGTCAGAAAGAAGAAGTTCGTCTCCTAGATGGTAGTTCGTCATGTTTGGACCGAAATGGACCAAACTCTTCTCCATTCGAGGTTTGGAGAGTCAGAAAGAACAAGTTCGTCTTCTAGATGGTAGTTCGTCATGTTTGGACCGAAATGGACCAAACTTGTCTCCATTCGAGGTTTGGAGAGTCAGAAAGAAGAAGTTCGTCTCCTAGATGGTAGTTCGTCATGTTTGGACCGAAATGGACCAAACTTGTCTCAGTTCGAAGTTTGGAGCGTCAGAAAGAAGAAGTTCGTCTCCTAGCTGGTAGTTCGTCATGTTTGGACCGAAATGGACCAAACTTATCTCCATTCGAGGTTCGGAGAGTCAGAAAGAACAAGTTCGTCTCCCAGCCGGTAGTTCGTCATGTTTGGACCGAAATGGACCAAACTTGTCTCCATTCGAGGTTTGGAGAGTCAGAAAGAAGAATTTCGTCTCCTAGATGGTAGTTCGTCATGTTTGGACCGAAATGGACCAAACTTGTCTCCATTCGAAGTTTGGAGAGTCAGAAATAAGAAGTTCGTCTCCTAGATGGTAGTTCGTCATGTTTGAACCGAAATGGACCAAACTTGTCTCCATTCGAGGTTTGGAGAGTCAGAATGAAGAAGTTCGTCTCCTAGATGGTAGTTCGTCATGTTTGCACCGAAATCGACCAAACTTGTCTCCATTCGAGGTTTGGAGAGTCAGAAAGAAGAAGTTCGTCTCCTAGATGGTAGTTCGTCATGTTTGGACCGAAATGGACCAAACTTGTCTCAATTCGAAGTTTGGAGCGTCAGAAAGAAGAAGTTCGTCTCCTAGCTGGTAGTTCGTCATGTTTGGACCGAAATGAACCAAACTTGTCTCCATTCGAGGTTTGGAGAGTCAGAAAGAACAATTTCGTCTCCTAGATGGTAGTCGCATGTTTGGACCGAAATGGACCAAACTTGTCTCCATTCGAGGTTTGGAGAGTCAGAAACAAGAAGTTCGTCTCCTCGATAGTAGTTCGTCATGTTTGGACCGAAATGGACCAAACTTGTCTCCATTTGAGGTTGGAAGAGTCAGAAAGAAGAAGTTCGTCTCCTAGATGGTAGTTCGTCATGTTTGGACCGAAATGGACCAAACTTTTCTCCATTCGAGGTTTGGAGAGTCAGAAAGAACAAGTTCGTCTTCTAGATGGTAGTTCGTCATGTTTGGACCGAAATGGACCAAACTTGTCTCCATTCGAGGTTTGGAGAGTCAGAAAGAAGAAGTTCGTCTCCTAGATGGTAGTTCGTCATGTTTGGACCGAAATGGACCAAACTTGTCTCAGTTCGAAGTTTGGAGCGTCAGAAAGAAGAAGTTCGTCTCCTAGCTGGTAGTTCGTCATGTTTGGACCGAAATGGACCAAACTTGTCTCCATTCGAGGTTCGGAGAGTCAGAAAGAACAAGTTCGTCTCCTAGCCGGTAGTTCGTCATGTTTGGACCGAAATGGACCAAACTTGTCTCCATTCGAGGTTTGGAGAGTCAGAAAGAAGAATTTCGTCTCCTAGATGGTAGTTCGTCATGTTTGGACCGAAATGGACCAAACTTGTCTCCATTCGAAGTTTGGAGAGTCAGAAAGAAGAAGTTCGTCTCCTAGATGGTAGTTCGTCATGTTTGAACCGAAATGGACCAAACTTGTCTCCATTCGAGGTTTGGAGAGTCAGAATGAAGAAGTTCGTCTCCTAGATGGTAGTTCGTCATGTTTGCACCGAAATGGACCAAACTTTTCTCCATTCGAGGTTTGGAGAGTCAGAAAGAACAAGTTCGTCTTCTAGATGGTAGTTCGTCATGTTTGGACCGAAATGGACCAAACTTGTCTCCATTCGAAGTTTGGAGAGTCAGAAAGAAGAAGTTCGTCTCCTAGATGGTAGTTCGTCATGTTTGGATCGAAATGGACCAAACTTGTCTCCATTTGAGGTTGGAAGAGTCAGAAAGAAGAAGTTCGTCTCCTAGATGGTAGTTCGTCATGTTTGGACCGAAATGGACCAAACTTGTCTCCATTCGAGGTTTGGAGAGTCAGAAAGAAGAAGTTCGTCTCCTAGATGGTAGTTCGTCATGTTTGGACCGAAATGGACCAAACTTGTCTCAGTTCGAAGTTTGGAGCGTCAGAAAGAAGAAGTTCGTCTCCTAGCTGGTAGTTCGTCATGTTTGGACCGAAATGGACCAAACTTGTCTCCATTCGAGGTTCGGAGAGTCAGAAAGAACAAGTTCGTCTCCTAGCCGGTAGTTCGTCATGTTTGGACCGAAATGGACCAAACTTGTCTCCATTCGAGGTTTGGAGAGTCAGAAAGAAGAATTTCGTCTCCTAGATGGTAGTTCGTCATGTTTGGACCGAAATGGACCAAACTTGTCTCCATTCGAAGTTTGGAGAGTCAGAAAGAAGAAGTTCGTCTCCTAGATGGTAGTTCGTCATGTTTGAACCGAAATGGACCAAACTTGTCTCCATTCGAGGTTTGGAGAGTCAGAATGAAGAAGTTCGTCTCCTAGATGGTAGTTCGTCATGTTTGCACCGAAATGGACCAAACTTGTCTCCATTCGAGGTTTGGAGAGTCAGAAAGAAGAAGTTCGTCTCCTAGATGGTAGTTCGTCATGTTTGGACCGAAATGGACCAAACTTGTCTCAATTCGAAGTTTGGAGCGTCAGAAAGAAGAAGTTCGTATCCTAGCTGGTAGTTCGTCATGTTTGGACCGAAATGAACCAAACTTGTCTCCATTCGAGGTTTGGAGAGTCAGAAAGAACAAGTTCGTCTCCTAGCTGGTAGTTCGTCATGTTTGGACCGAAATGGACCAAACTTGTCTCCATTCGAGGTTTGGAGAGTCAGAAAGAACAATTTCGTCTCCTAGATGGTAGTCGTCATGTTTGGACCGAAATGGACCAAACTTGTCTCCATTCGAGGATTGGAGAGTCAGAAACAAGAAGTTCGTCTCCTCGATAGTAGTTCGTCATGTTTGGACCGAAATGGACCAAACTTGTCTCCATTTGAGGTTGGAAGAGTCAGAAAGAAGAAGTTCGTCTCCTAGATGGTAGTTCGTCATGTTTGGACCGAAATGGACCAAACTCTTCTCCATTCGAGGTTTGGAGAGTCAGAAAGAACAAGTTCGTCTTCTAGAAGGTAGTTCGTCATGTTTGGACCGAAATGGACCAAACTTGTCTCCATTCGAGGTTTGGAGAGTCAGAAAGAAGAAGTTCGTCTCCTAGATGGTAGTTCGTCATGTTTGGACCGAAATGGACCAAACTTGTCTCAGTTCGAAGTTTGGAGCGTCAGAAAGAAGAAGTTCGTCTCCTAGCTGGTAGTTCGTCATGTTTGGACCGAAATGGACCAAACTTATCTCCATTCGAGGTTCGGAGAGTCAGAAAGAACAAGTTCGTCTCCTAGCCGGTAGTTCGTCATGTTTGGACCGAAATGGACCAAACTTGTCTCCATTCGAGGTTTGGAGAGTCAGAAAGAAGAATTTCGTCTCCTAGATGGTAGTTCGTCATGTTTGGACCGAAATGGACCAAACTTGTCTCCATTCGAAGTTTGGAGAGTCAGAAATAAGAAGTTCGTCTCCTAGATGGTAGTTCGTCATGTTTGAACCGAAATGGACCAAACTTGTCTCCATTCGAGGTTTGGAGAGTCAGAATGAAGAAGTTCGTCTCCTAGATGGTAGTTCGTCATGTTTGCACCGAAATGGACCAAACTTGTCTCCATTCGAGGTTTGGAGAGTCAGAAAGAAGAAGTTCGTCTCCTAGATGGTAGTTCGTCATGTTTGGACCGAAATGGACCAAACTTGTCTCAATTCGAAGTTTGGAGCGTCAGAAAGAAGAAGTTCGTCTCCTAGCTGGTAGTTCGTCATGTTTGGACCGAAATGAACCAAACTTGTCTCCATTCGAGGTTTGGAGAGTCAGAAAGAACAATTTCGTCTCCTAGATGGTAGTCGTCATGTTTGGACCGAAATGGACCAAACTTGTCTCCATTCGAGGTTTGGAGAGTCAGAAAGAACAAGTTCGTCTTCTAGATGGTAGTTCGTCATGTTTGGACCGAAATGGACCAAACTTGTCTCCATTCGAAGTTTGGAGAGTCAGAAAGAAGAAGTTCGTCTCCTAGATGGTAGTTCGTCATGTTTGGATCGAAATGGACCAAACTTGTCTCCATTTGAGGTTGGAAGAGTCAGAAAGAAGAAGTTCGTCTCCTAGATGGTAGTTCGTCATGTTTGGACCGAAATGGACCAAACTTGTCTCCATTCGAGGTTTGGAGAGTCAGAAAGAAGAAGTTCGTCTCCTAGATGGTAGTTCGTCATGTTTGGACCGAAATGGACCAAACTTGTCTCAGTTCGAAGTTTGGAGCGTCAGAAAGAAGAAGTTCGTCTCCTAGCTGGTAGTTCGTCATGTTTGGACCGAAATGGACCAAACTTGTCTCCATTCGAGGTTCGGAGAGTCAGAAAGAACAAGTTCGTCTCCTAGCCGGTAGTTCGTCATGTTTGGACCGAAATGGACCAAACTTGTCTCCATTCGAGGTTTGGAGAGTCAGAAAGAAGAATTTCGTCTCCTAGATGGTAGTTCGTCATGTTTGGACCGAAATGGACCAAACTTGTCTCCATTCGAAGTTTGGAGAGTCAGAAAGAAGAAGTTCGTCTCCTAGATGGTAGTTCGTCATGTTTGAACCGAAATGGACCAAACTTGTCTCCATTCGAAGTTTGGAGAGTCAGAAAGAAGAAGTTCGTCTCCTAGCTGGTAGTTCGTCATGTTTGGACCGAAATGGACCAAACTTGTCTCCATTCGAGGTTTGGAGAGTCAGAAAGAAGAAGTTCGTCTCCTAGATGGTAGTTCGTCATGTTTGGACCGAAATGGACCAAACTTGTCTCTATTCGAGGTTTGGAGAGTCAGAAAAAAGAAGTTCGTCTCCTAGATGGTAGTTTGTCATGTTTGGACTGAAATGGACGAAACGTGTCTCCATTCGAGGTTTGGAGAGTAAGAAAGAAGAAGTTCATCGCCTAGATGGTAGTTCGTCATGTTTGGACCGAAATGGACCAAACTTGTCTCCATTTGAGGTTGGAAGAGTCAGAAAGAAGAAGTTCGTCTCCTAGATGGTAGTTCGTCATGTTTGGACTGAAATGGACCAAACTCTTCTCCATTCGAGGTTTGGAGAGTCAGAAAGAAGAAGTTCGTCTCCTAGATGGTAGTTCGTCATGTTTGGATCGAAATGGACCAAACTTGTCTCCATTTGAGGTTGGAAGAGTCAGAAAGAAGAAGTTCGTCTCCTAGATGGTAGTTCGTCATGTTTGGACCGAAATGGACCAAACTTGTCTCCATTCGAGGTTTGGAGAGTCAGAAAGAAGAAGTTCGTCTCCTAGATGGTAGTTCGTCATGTTTGGACCGAAATGGACCAAACTTGTCTCAGTTCGAAGTTTGGAGCGTCAGAAAGAAGAAGTTCGTCTCCTAGCTGGTAGTTCGTCATGTTTGGACCGAAATGGACCAAACTTGTCTCCATTCGAGGTTCGGAGAGTCAGAAAGAACAAGTTCGTCTCCTAGCCGGTAGTTCGTCATGTTTGGACCGAAATGGACCAAACTTGTCTCCATTCGAGGTTTGGAGAGTCAGAAAGAAGAATTTCGTCTCCTAGATGGTAGTTCGTCATGTTTGGACCGAAATGGACCAAACTTGTCTCCATTCGAAGTTTGGAGAGTCAGAAAGAAGAAGTTCGTCTCCTAGATGGTAGTTCGTCATGTTTGAACCGAAATGGACCAAACTTGTCTCCATTCGAGGTTTGGAGAGTCAGAATGAAGAAGTTCGTCTCCTAGATGGTAGTTCGTCATGTTTGCACCGAAATGGACCAAACTTGTCTCCATTCGAGGTTTGGAGAGTCAGAAAGAAGAAGTTCGTCTCCTAGATGGTAGTTCGTCATGTTTGGACCGAAATGGACCAAACTTGTCTCAATTCGAAGTTTGGAGCGTCAGAAAGAAGAAGTTCGTATCCTAGCTGGTAGTTCGTCATGTTTGGACCGAAATGAACCAAACTTGTCTCCATTCGAGGTTTGGAGAGTCAGAAAGAACAAGTTCGTCTCCTAGCTGGTAGTTCGTCATGTTTGGACCGAAATGGACCAAACTTGTCTCCATTCGAGGTTTGGAGAGTCAGAAAGAACAATTTCGTCTCCTAGATGGTAGTCGTCATGTTTGGACCGAAATGGACCAAACTTGTCTCCATTCGAGGATTGGAGAGTCAGAAACAAGAAGTTCGTCTCCTCGATAGTAGTTCGTCATGTTTGGACCGAAATGGACCAAACTTGTCTCCATTTGAGGTTGGAAGAGTCAGAAAGAAGAAGTTCGTCTCCTAGATGGTAGTTCGTCATGTTTGGACCGAAATGGACCAAACTCTTCTCCATTCGAGGTTTGGAGAGTCAGAAAGAACAAGTTCGTCTTCTAGATGGTAGTTCGTCATGTTTGGACCGAAATGGACCAAACTTGTCTCCATTCGAGGTTTGGAGAGTCAGAAAGAAGAAGTTCGTCTCCTAGATGGTAGTTCGTCATGTTTGGACCGAAATGGACCAAACTTGTCTCAGTTCGAAGTTTGGAGCGTCAGAAAGAAGAAGTTCGTCTCCTAGCTGGTAGTTCGTCATGTTTGGACCGAAATGGACCAAACTTATCTCCATTCGAGGTTCGGAGAGTCAGAAAGAACAAGTTCGTCTCCTAGCCGGTAGTTCGTCATGTTTGGACCGAAATGGACCAAACTTGTCTCCATTCGAGGTTTGGAGAGTCAGAAAGAAGAATTTCGTCTCCTAGATGGTAGTTCGTCATGTTTGGACCGAAATGGACCAAACTTGTCTCCATTCGAAGTTTGGAGAGTCAGAAATAAGAAGTTCGTCTCCTAGATGGTAGTTCGTCATGTTTGAACCGAAATGGACCAAACTTGTCTCCATTCGAGGTTTGGAGAGTCAGAATGAAGAAGTTCGTCTCCTAGATGGTAGTTCGTCATGTTTGCACCGAAATGGACCAAACTTGTCTCCATTCGAGGTTTGGAGAGTCAGAAAGAAGAAGTTCGTCTCCTAGATGGTAGTTCGTCATGTTTGGACCGAAATGGACCAAACATGTCTCAATTCGAAGTTTGGAGCGTCAGAAAGAAGAAGTTCGTCTCCTAGCTGGTAGTTCGTCATGTTTGGACCGAAATGAACCAAACTTGTCTCCATTCGAGGTTTGGAGAGTCAGAAAGAACAATTTCGTCTCCTAGATGGTAGTCGTCATGTTTGGACCGAAATGGACCAAACTTGTCTCCATTCGAGGTTTGGAGAGTCAGAAACAAGAAGTTCGTCTCCTCGATAGTAGTTCGTCATGTTTGGACCGAAATGGACCAAACTTGTCTCCATTTGAGGTTGGAAGAGTCAGAAAGAAGAAGTTCGTCTCCTAGATGGTAGTTCGTCATGTTTGGACCGAAATGGACCAAACTTTTCTCCATTCGAGGTTCGGAGAGTCAGAAAGAACAAGTTCGTCTCCTAGCCGGTAGTTCGTCATGTTTGGACCGAAATGGACCAAACTTGTCTCAGTTCGAAGTTTGGAGCGTCAGAAAGAAGAAGTTCGTCTCCTAGCTGGTAGTTCGTCATGTTTGGACCGAAATGGACCAAACTTGTCTCCATTCGAAGTTTGGAGAGTCAGAAAGAAGAAGTTCGTCTCCTAGATGGTAGTTCGTCATGTTTGAACCGAAATGGACCAAACTTGTCTCCATTCGAGGTTTGGAGAGTCAGAATGAAGAAGTTCGTCTCCTAGATGGTAGTTCGTCATGTTTGCACCGAAATGGACCAAACTTGTCTCCATTCGAGGTTTGGAGAGTCAGAAAGAAGAAGTTCGTCTCCTAGATGGTAGTTCGTCATGTTTGGACCGAAATGGACCAAACTTGTCTCAATTCGAAGTTTGGAGCGTCAGAAAGAAGAAGTTCGTATCCTAGCTGGTAGTTCGTCATGTTTGGACCGAAATGAACCAAACTTGTCTCCATTCGAGGTTTGGAGAGTCAGAAAGAACAAGTTCGTCTCCTAGCTGGTAGTTCGTCATGTTTGGACCGAAATGGACCAAACTTGTCTCCATTCGAGGTTTGGAGAGTCAGAAAGAAGAAGTTCGTCTCCTAGATGGTAGTTCGTCATGTTTGGACCGAAATGGACCAAACTCTTCTCCATTCGAGGTTTGGAGAGTCAGAAAGAACAAGTTCGTCTTCTAGAAGGTAGTTCGTCATGTTTGGACCGAAATGGACCAAACTTGTCTCCATTCGAGGTTTGGAGAGTCAGAAAGAAGAAGTTCGTCTCCTAGATGGTAGTTCGTCATGTTTGGACCGAAATGGACCAAACTTGTCTCAGTTCGAAGTTTGGAGCGTCAGAAAGAAGAAGTTCGTCTCCTAGCTGGTAGTTCGTCATGTTTGGACCGAAATGGACCAAACTTATCTCCATTCGAGGTTCGGAGAGTCAGAAAGAACAAGTTCATCTCCTAGCCGGTAGTTCGTCATGTTTGGACCGAAATGGACCAAACTTGTCTCCATTCGAGGTTTGGAGAGTCAGAAAGAAGAATTTCGTCTCCTAGATGGTAGTTCGTCATGTTTGGACCGAAATGGACCAAACTTGTCTCCATTCGAAGTTTGGAGAGTCAGAAATAAGAAGTTCGTCTCCTAGATGGTAGTTCGTCATGTTTGAACCGAAATGGACCAAACTTGTCTCCATTCGAGGTTTGGAGAGTCAGAATGAAGAAGTTCGTCTCCTAGATGGTAGTTCGTCATGTTTGCACCGAAATGGACCAAACTTGTCTCCATTCGAGGTTTGGAGAGTCAGAAAGAAGAAGTTCGTCTCCTAGATGGTAGTTCGTCATGTTTGGACCGAAATGGACCAAACTTGTCTCAATTCGAAGTTTGGAGCGTCAGAAAGAAGAAGTTCGTCTCCTAGCTGGTAGTTCGTCATGTTTGGACCGAAATGAACCAAACTTGTCTCCATTCGAGGTTTGGAGAGTCAGAAAGAACAATTTCGTCTCCTAGATGGTAGTCGTCATGTTTGGACCGAAATGGACCAAACTTGTCTCCATTCGAGGTTTGGAGAGTCAGAAACAAGAAGTTCGTCTCCTCGATAGTAGTTCGTCATGTTTGGACCGAAATGGACCAAACTTGTCTCCATTTGAGGTTGGAAGAGTCAGAAAGAAGAAGTTCGTCTCCTAGATGGTAGTTCGTCATGTTTGGACCGAAATGGACCAAACTTTTCTCCATTCGAGGTTTGGAGAGTCAGAAAGAACAAGTTCGTCTTCTAGATGGTAGTTCGTCATGTTTGGACCGAAATGGACCAAACTTGTCTCCATTCGAGGTTTGGAGAGTCAGAAAGAAGAAGTTCGTCTCCTAGATGGTAGTTCGTCATGTTTGGACCGAAATGGACCAAACTTGTCTCAGTTCGAAGTTTGGAGCGTCAGAAAGAAGAAGTTCGTCTCCTAGCTGGTAGTTCGTCATGTTTGGACCGAAATGGACCAAACTTGTCTCCATTCGAGGTTTGGAGAGTCAGAAAGAAGAAGTTCGTCTCCTAGATGGTAGTTCGTCATGTTTGGACCGAAATGGACCAAACTTGTCTCCAGTCGAGGTTCGGAGAGTCAGAAAGAACAAGTTCGTCTCCTAGCCGGTAGTTCGTCATGTTTGGACCGAAATGGACCAAACTGGTCTCCATTCGAGGTTTGGAGAGTCAGAAAGAAGAATTTCGTCTCCTAGATGGTAGTTCGTCATGTTTGGACCCAAATGGACCAAACTTGTCTCCATTCGAAGTTTGGAGAGTCAGAAAGAAGAAGTTCGTCTCCTAGCTGGTAGTTCGTCATGTTTGGACCGAAATGGACCAAACTTGTCTCCATTCGAGGTTTGGAGAGTCAGAAAGAAGAAGTTCGTCTCCTAGATGGTAGTTCGTCATGTTTGGACCGAAATGGACCAAACTTGTCTCTATTCGAGGTTTGGAGAGTCAGAAAAAAGAAGTTCGTCTCATAGATGGTAGTTCGTCATGTTTGGACTGAAATGGACCAAACTTGACTCCATTCGAGGTTTTGAGAGTCAGAAAGTACAAGTTCGTCTCCTAGATGGTAGTTCGTCATGTTTGGACCGAAATGGACCAAACTTGTCTTAATTCGAAGTTTGGAGCGTCAGAAAGAAGAAGTTCGTCTCCTAGCTGGTAGTTCGTCATGTTTGGACCGAAATGGACCAAACTTGTCTCCATTCGAGGTTCGGAGAGTCAGAAAGAACAAGTTCGTTTCCTAGCCGGTAGTTCGTCATGTTTGGACCGAAATGGACCAAACTGGTCTCCATTCGAGGTTTAGAGAGTCAGAAAGAAGAATTTCGTCTCCTAGATGGTAGTTCGTCATGTTCGGACCGAAATGGACCAAACTTGTCTCCATTCGAAGTTTGGAGAGTCAGAAAGAAGAAGTTCGTCTCCTAGCTGGTAGTTCGTCATGTTTGGACCGAAATGGACCAAACTTGTCTCCATTCGAGGTTTGGAGAGTCAGAAAGAAGAAGTTCGTCTCCTTGATGGTAGTTCGTCATGTTTGGACCGAAATGGACCAAACTTGTCTCTATTCGACGTTTGGAGAGTCAGAAAAAAGAAGTTCGTCTCATAGATGGTAGTTCGTCATGTTTGGACTGAAATGGACCAAACCTGTCTCCATTCGAGGTTTGGAGAGTCAGAAAGAAGAAGTTCGTCCCCGAGATGGTAGTTCGTCATGTTTGGACCGAAATGACCAAACTTGTCTCCATTCGAGGTTTGGAGAGTCAGAAAGACGAAGTTCGTCTCCTAGATGGTAGTTCGTCATGTTTGTACCGAAATGGACCAAACTTGTCTCCATTCGAGGTTTGGAGAGTCAGAAAGAAGAAGTTCGTCTCCTAGATGGTAGTTCGTCATGTTTGGACCGAAATGGACCAAACTTGTCTCCATTCGAGGTTTGGAGAGTCAGAAAGAAGAAGTTCGTCTCCTAGATGGTAGTTTGTCATGTTTGGACTGAAATGGACGAAACGTGTCTCCATTCGAGGTTTGGAGAGTAAGAAAGAAGAAGTTCATCGCCTAGATGGTAGTTCGTCATGTTTGGACCGAAATGGACCAAACTTGTCTCCATTTGAGGTTGGAAGAGTCAGAAAGAAGAAGTTCGTCTCCTAGATGGTAGTTCGTCATGTTTGGACTGAAATGGACCAAACTCTTCTCCATTCGAGGTTTGGAGAGTCAGAAAGAAGAAGTTCGTCTCCTAGATGGTAGTTCGTCATGTTTGGATCGAAATGGACCAAACTTGTCTCCATTTGAGGTTGGAAGAGTCAGAAAGAAGAAGTTCGTCTCCTAGATGGTAGTTCGTCATGTTTGGACCGAAATGGACCAAACTTGTCTCCATTCGAGGTTTGGAGAGTCAGAAAGAAGAAGTTCGTCTCCTAGATGGTAGTTCGTCATGTTTGGACCGAAATGAACCAAACTTGTCTCCATTCGAGGTTTGGAGAGTCAGAAAGAACAAGTTCGTCTCCTAGCTGGTAGTTCGTCATGTTTGGACCGAAATGGACCAAACTTGTCTCCATTCGAGGTTTGGAGAGTCAGAAAGAACAATTTCGTCTCCTAGATGGTAGTCGTCATGTTTGGACCGAAATGGACCAAACTTGTCTCCATTCGAGGATTGGAGAGTCAGAAACAAGAAGTTCGTCTCCTCGATAGTAGTTCGTCATGTTTGGACCGAAATGGACCAAACTTGTCTCCATTTGAGGTTGGAAGAGTCAGAAAGAAGAAGTTCGTCTCCTAGATGGTAGTTCGTCATGTTTGGACCGAAATGGACCAAACTCTTCTCCATTCGAGGTTTGGAGAGTCAGAAAGAACAAGTTCGTCTTCTAGATGGTAGTTCGTCATGTTTGGACCGAAATGGACCAAACTTGTCTCCATTCGAGGTTTGGAGAGTCAGAAAGAAGAAGTTCGTCTCCTAGATGGTAGTTCGTCATGTTTGGACCGAAATGGACCAAACTTGTCTCAGTTCGAAGTTTGGAGCGTCAGAAAGAAGAAGTTCGTCTCCTAGCTGGTAGTTCGTCATGTTTGGACCGAAATGGACCAAACTTATCTCCATTCGAGGTTCGGAGAGTCAGAAAGAACAAGTTCGTCTCCTAGCCGGTAGTTCGTCATGTTTGGACCGAAATGGACCAAACTTGTCTCCATTCGAGGTTTGGAGAGTCAGAAAGAAGAATTTCGTCTCCTAGATGGTAGTTCGTCATGTTTGGACCGAAATGGACCAAACTTGTCTCCATTCGAAGTTTGGAGAGTCAGAAATAAGAAGTTCGTCTCCTAGATGGTAGTTCGTCATGTTTGAACCGAAATGGACCAAACTTGTCTCCATTCGAGGTTTGGAGAGTCAGAATGAAGAAGTTCGTCTCCTAGATGGTAGTTCGTCATGTTTGCACCGAAATGGACCAAACTTGTCTCCATTCGAGGTTTGGAGAGTCAGAAAGAAGAAGTTCGTCTCCTAGATGGTAGTTCGTCATGTTTGGACCGAAATGGACCAAACTTGTCTCAATTCGAAGTTTGGAGCGTCAGAAAGAAGAAGTTCGTCTCCTAGCTGGTAGTTCGTCATGTTTGGACCGAAATGAACCAAACTTGTCTCCATTCGAGGTTTGGAGAGTCAGAAAGAACAATTTCGTCTCCTAGATGGTAGTCGTCATGTTTGGACCGAAATGGACCAAACTTGTCTCCATTCGAGGTTTGGAGAGTCAGAAACAAGAAGTTCGTCTCCTCGATAGTAGTTCGTCATGTTTGGACCGAAATGGACCAAACTTGTCTCCATTTGAGGTTGGAAGAGTCAGAAAGAAGAAGTTCGTCTCCTAGATGGTAGTTCGTCATGTTTGGACCGAAATGGACCAAACTTTTCTCCATTCGAGGTTTGGAGAGTCAGAAAGAACAAGTTCGTCTTCTAGATGGTAGTTCGTCATGTTTGGACCGAAATGGACCAAACTTGTCTCCATTCGAGGTTTGGAGAGTCAGAAAGAAGAAGTTCGTCTCCTAGATGGTAGTTCGTCATGTTTGGACCGAAATGGACCAAACTTGTCTCAGTTCGAAGTTTGGAGCGTCAGAAAGAAGAAGTTCGTCTCCTAGCTGGTAGTTCGTCATGTTTGGACCGAAATGGACCAAACTTGTCTCCATTCGAGGTTCGGAGAGTCAGAAAGAACAAGTTCGTCTCCTAGCCGGTAGTTCGTCATGTTTGGACCGAAATGGACCAAACTTGTCTCCATTCGAGGTTTGGAGAGTCAGAAAGAAGAATTTCGTCTCCTAGATGGTAGTTCGTCATGTTTGGACCGAAATGGACCAAACTTGTCTCCATTCGAAGTTTGGAGAGTCAGAAAGAAGAAGTTCGTCTCCTAGATGGTAGTTCGTCATGTTTGAACCGAAATGGACCAAACTTGTCTCCATTCGAGGTTTGGAGAGTCAGAATGAAGAAGTTCGTCTCCTAGATGGTAGTTCGTCATGTTTGCACCGAAATGGACCAAACTTTTCTCCATTCGAGGTTTGGAGAGTCAGAAAGAACAAGTTCGTCTTCTAGATGGTAGTTCGTCATGTTTGGACCGAAATGGACCAAACTTGTCTCCATTCGAAGTTTGGAGAGTCAGAAAGAAGAAGTTCGTCTCCTAGCTGGTAGTTCGTCATGTTTGGACCGAAATGGACCAAACTTATCTCCATTCGAGGTTTGGAGAGTCAGAAAGAAGAATTTCGTCTCCTAGATGGTAGTTCGTCATGTTTGGACCGAAATGAATAAACTTGTCTCCATTTGAGGTTGGAAGATCAGAAAAAAGAAGTTCGTCTCATAGATGGTAGTTCGTCATGTTTGGACTGAAATGGACCAAACTTGTCTCCATTCGTGGTTTGGAGAGTCAGAAAGAAGAATTTCGTCTCCTATATGGTAGTTCGTCATGTTTGGACTGAAATAGACCAAACTTGTCTCCATTCGAGGTTTGGAGAGTCAGAAAGAACAAGTTCGTCTCCTAGATGGTAGTTCGTCATGTTTGGACCGAAATGGACCAAACTTGTCTCCATTCGAGGTTTGGAGAGTCAGAAAGAAGAAGTTCGTCTCCTAGATGGTAGTTCGTCATGTTTGGACCGAAATGGACCAAACTTGTCTTAATTCGAAGTTTGGAGCGTCAGAAAGAAGAAGTTCGTCTCCTAGCTGGTAGTTCGTCATGTTTGGACCGAAATGGACCAAACTTGTCTCCAGTCGAGGTTCGGAGAGTCAGAAAGAACAAGTTCGTCTCCTAGCCGGTAGTTCGTCATGTTTGGACCGAAATGGACCAAACTGGTCTCCATTCGAGGTTTGGAGAGTCAGAAAGAAGAATTTCGTCTCCTAGATGGTAGTTCGTCATGTTTGGACCGAAATGGACCAAACTTGTCTCCATTCGAAGTTTGGAGAGTCAGAAAGAAGAAGTTCGTCTCCTAGCTGGTAGTTCGTCATGTTTGGACCGAAATGGACCAAACTTGTCTCCATTCGAGGTTTGGAGAGTCAGAAAGAAGAAGTTCGTCTCCTAGATGGTAGTTCGTCATGTTTGGACCGAAATGGACCAAACTTGTCTCTATTCGAGGTTTGGAGAGTCAGAAAAAAGAAGTTCGTCTCATAGATGGTAGTTCGTCATGTTTGGACTGAAATGGACCAAACTTGTCTCCATTCGAGGTTTGGAGAGTCAGAAAGAAGAAGTTCGTCCCCGAGATGGTAGTTCGTCATGTTTTGACCGAAATGACCAAACTTGTCTCCATTCGAGGATTAGAGAGTCAGAAAGACGAAGTTCGTCTCCTAGATGGTAGTTCGTCATGTTTGGACCGAAATGGACCAAACTTGTCTCCATTCGAGGTTTGGAGAGTCAGAAAGAAGAAGTTCGTCTCCTAGATGGTAGTTCGTCATGTTTGGACTGAAATTGACCAAACATGTCTCCATTCGAGGTTTGGAGAGTCAGAAAGAAGAAGTTCGTCTCCTACATGGTACTTCGTCATGTTTGGACCGAAATGGACCAAACTTGTCTCAATTCGAAGTTTGGAGGGTCCGAAAGAAGAAGTTCGTCTCCTAGCTGGTAGTTCGTCTTGTTTGGACCGAAATGAACCAAACTTGTCTCCATTCGAGGTTTGGAGAGTCAGAAAGAACAAGTTCGTCTCCTAGCTGGTAGTTCGTCATGTTTGGACCGAAATGGACCAAACTTGTCTCCATTCGAGGTTTGGAGAGTCAGAAAGAAGAAGTTCGTCTCCTAGATGGTAGTTCGTCATGTTTGGACCGAAATGGACCAAACTTGTCTCTATTCGAGGTTTGGAGAGTCAGAAAAAAGAAGTTCGTCTCATAGATGGTAGTTCGTCATGTTTGGACTGAAATGGACCAAACTTGTCTCCATTCGAGGTTTTGAGAGTCAGAAAGTACAAGTTCGTCTCCTAGATGGTAGTTCGTCATGTTTGGACCGAAATGGACCAAACTTGTCTTAATTCGAAGTTTGGAGCGTCAGAAAGAAGAAGTTCGTCTCCTAGCTGGTAGTTCGTCATGTTTGGACCGAAATGGACCAAACTTGTCTCCATTCGAAGTTTGGAGAGTCAGAAAGAAGAAGTTCGTCTCCTAGCTGGTAGTTCGTCATGTTTGGACCGAAATGAATAAACTTGTCTCCATGTGAGGTTGGAAGATCAGAAAAAAGAAGTTCGTCTCATAGATGGTAGTTCGTCTCGTTTGGACTGAAATGGACCAAACTTGTCTCCATTCGAGGTTTGGAGAGTCAGAAAGAAGAATTTCGTCTCCTATATGGTAGTTCGTCATGTTTGGACTGAAATGGACCAAACTTGTCTCCATTCGATGTTTGGAGAGTCAGAAAGACGAAGTTCGTCTCCTAGATGGTAGTTCGTCATGTTTGGACCGAATATACCAAACTTGTCTCCATTCGAGGTTTGGAGAGTCAGAAAGACGAAGTTCGTCTCCTAGATGGTAGTTCGTCATGTTTGGACCGAAATGGACCAAACTTGTCTCCATTCGAGGTTTGGAGAGTCAGAAAGAAGAAGTTCGTCTCCTAGATGGTAGTTCGTCATGTTTGGACTGAAATGGACGAAACTTGTCTCCATTCGAGGTTTGGAGAGTAAGAAAGAAGAAGTTCGTCGCCTAGATGGTAGTTCGTCATGTTTGGACCGAAATGGACCAAACTTGTCTCCATTCGAGGTTTGGAGAGTCAGAAAGAAGAAGTTCGTCTCCTAGCTGGTAGTTCGTCATGTTTGGACCGAAATGGACCAAACTTGTCTCCATTCGAGGTTAGGAGAGTCAGAAAGAAGAAGTTCGTCTCCTAGATGGTAGTTCGTCATGTTTGGACCGAAATGGACCAAACTTGTCTCTATACGAGGTTTGGAGAGTCAGAAAAAAGAAGTTCGTCTCATAGATGGTAGTTCGTCATGTTTGGACTGAAATGGACCAAACTTGTCTCCATTCGAGGTTTGGAGAGTCAGAAAGAAGAAGTTCGTCCCCGAGATGGTAGTTCGTCATGTTTTGACCGAAATGACCAAACTTGTCTCCATTCGAGGATTGGAAAGTCAGAAAGACGAAGTTCGTCTCCTAGATGGTAGTTCGTCATGTTTGGACAGAAATGGACCAAACTTGTCTCCATTCGAGGTTTGGAGAGTCAGAAAGAAGAAGTTCGTCTCCTAGATGGTAGTTCGTCATGTTTGGACTGAAATGGACCAAACTTGTCTCCATTCGAGGTTTGGAGAGTCAGAAAGAAGAAGTTCGTCTCCTACATGGTACTTCGTCATGTTTGGACCGAAATGGACCAAACTTGTCTCAATTCGAAGTTTGGAGGGTCCGAAAGAAGAAGTTCGTCTCCTAGCTCGTAGTTCGTCTTGTTTGGACCGAAATGAACCAAACTTGTCTCCATTCGAGGTTTGGAGAGTCAGAAAGAACAAGTTCGTCTCCTAGCTGGTAGTTCGTCATGTTTGGACCGAAATGGACCAAACTTGTCTCCATTCGAGGTTTGGAGAGTCAGAAAGAAGAAGTTCGTCTCCTAGATGGTAGTTCGTCATGTTTGGACCGAAATGGACCAAACTTGTCTCTATTCGAGGTTTGGAGAGTCAGAAAAAAGAAGTTCGTCTCATAGATGGTAGTTCGTCATGTTTGGACTGAAATGGACCAAACTTGTCTCCATTCGAGGTTTTGAGAGTCAGAAAGTACAAGTTCGTCTCCTAGATGGTAGTTCGTCATGTATGGACCGAAATGGACCAAACTAGTCTCCATTCGAGGTTTGGAGAGTCAGAAAGAAGAATTTCGTCTCCTAGATGGTAGTTCGTCATGTTTGGACCGAAATGGACCAAACTTGTCTCCATTCGATGTTTGGAGAGTCAGAAAGAAGAAGTTCGTCTCCTAGCTGGTAGTTCGTCATGTTTGGACCGAAATGGACCAAACTTGTCTCCATTCGAGGTTTGGAGAGTCAGAAAGAAGAAGTTCGTCTCCTAGATGGTAGTTCGTCATGTTTGGACTGAAATGGACCAAACTTGTCTCCATTCGAGGTTTGGAGTGTCAGAAAGAAGAAGTTCGTCTCCTACATGGTACTTCGTCATGTTTGGACCGAAATGGACCAAACTTGTCTCAATTCGAAGTTTGGAGGGTCCGAAAGAAGAAGTTCGTCTCCTAGCTGGTAGTTCGTCTTGTTTGGACCGAAATGAACCAAACTTGTCTCCATTCGAGGTTTGGAGAGTCAGAAAGAACAAGTTCGTCTCCTAGCTGGTAGTTCGTCATGTTTGGACCGAAATGGACAAAACTTGTCTCCATTCGAGGTTTGGAGAGTCAGAAAGAAGAAGTTCGTCTCCTAGATGGTAGTTCGTCATGTTTGGACCGAAATGGACCAAACTTGTCTCTATTCGAGGTATGGAGAGTCAGAAAAAAGAAGTTCGTCTCATAGATGGTAGTTCGTCATGTTTGGACTGAAATGGACCAAACTTGTCTCCATTCGAGGTTTTGAGAGTCAGAAAGTACAAGTTCGTCTCCTAGATGGTAGTTCGTCATGTATGGACCGAAATGGACCAAACTAGTCTCCATTCGAGGTTTGGAGAGTCAGAAAGAAGAATTTCGTCTCCTAGATGGTAGATCGTCATGTTTGGACCGAAATGGACCAAACTTGTCTCCATTCGATGTTTGGAGAGTCAGAAAGAAGAAGTTCGTCTCCTAGCTGGTAGTTCGTCATGTTTGGACCGAAATGGACCAAACTTGTCTCCATTCGAGGTTTGGAGAGTCAGAAAGAAGAAGTTCGTCTCCTAGATGGTAGTTCGTCATGTTTGGACCGAAATGGACCAAACTTGTCTCTATTCGAGGTTTGGAGAGTCAGAAAAAAGAAGTTCGTCTCATAGATGGTAGTTCGTCATGTTTGGACTGAAATGGACCAAACTTGTCTCCATTCGAGGTTTTGAGAGTCAGAAAGAACAAGTTCGTCTCCTAGATGGTAGTTCGTCATGTTTGGACCGAAATGGACCAAAATTGTCTCCATTCGAAGTTTGGAGAGTCAGAAAGAAGAAGTTCGTCTCCTAGCTGGTAGTTCGTCATGTTTGGACCGAAATGGACCAAACTTGTCTCCATTCGAGGTTTGGAGAGTCAGAAAGAAGAAGTTCGTCTCCTAGATGGTAGTTCGTCATGTTTGGACCGAAATGAATAAACTTTTCTTCATTTGAGGTTGGAAGAGTCAGAAAAAAGAAGTTCGTCTCATAGATGGTAGTTTGTCATGTTTGGACTGAAATGGACCAAACTTGTCTCCATTCGAGGTTTGGAGAGTCAGAAAGAAGAATTTCGTCTCCTATATGGTATTTCGTCATGTTTGGACTGAAATGGACCAAACTTGTCTCCATTCGAGGTTTGGAGGGCCAGAAAGAAGAAGTTCGTCCCCGAGATGGTAGTTCGTCATGTTTGGACCGAAATGACCAAACTTGTCTCCATTCGAGGTTTGGAGAGTCAGAAAGACGAAGTTCGACTCCTAGATGGTAGTTCGTCATGTTTGGACCGAAATGGACGAAACTTGTCTCCATTCGAGGTTTGGAGAGTAAGAAAGAAGAAGTTCGTCGCCTAGATGGTAGTTCGTCATGTTTGGACCGAAATGGACCAAACTTGTCTCCATTTGAGGTTGGAAGAGTCAGAAAGAAGAAGTTCGTCTCCTAGATGGTAGTTCGTCATGTTTGGACCGAAATGGACCAAACTGGTCTCCATTCGAGGTTTGGAGAGTCAGAAAGAAGAATTTCGTCTCCTAGATGGTAGTTCGTCATGTTTGGACCGAAATGGACCAAACTTGTCTCCATTCGAAGTTTGGAGAGTCAGAAAGAAGAAGTTCGTCTCCTAGCTGGTAGTTCGTCATGTTTGGACCGAAATGGACCAAACTTGTCTCCATTCGAGGTTTGGAGAGTCAGAAAGAAGAAGTTCGTCTCCTAGATGGTAGTTCGTCATGTTTGGACCGAAATGGACCAAACTTGTCTCTATACGAGGTTTGGAGAGTCAGAAAAAAGAAGTTCGTCTCATAGATGGTAGTTCGTCATGTTTGGACTGAAATGGACCAAACTTGTCTCCATTCGAGGTTTGGAGAGTCAGAAAGAAGAAGTTCGTCCCCGAGATGGTAGTTCGTCATGTTTTGACCGAAATGACCAAACTTGTCTCCATTCGAGGATTGGAAAGTCAGAAAGACGAAGTTCGTCTCCTAGATGGTAGTTCGTCATGTTTGGACCGAAATGGACCAAACTTGTCTCCATTCGAGGTTTGGAGAGTCAGAAAGAAGAAGTTCGTCTCCTAGATGGTAGTTCGTCATGTTTGGACTGAAATGGACCAAACTTGTCTCCATTCGAGGTTTGGAGAGTCAGAAAGAAGAAGTTCGTCTCCTACATGGTACTTCGTCATGTTTGGACCGAAATGGACCAAACTTGTCTCAATTCGAAGTTTGGAGGGTCCGAAAGAAGAAGTTCGTCTCCTAGCTCGTAGTTCGTCTTGTTTGGACCGAAATGAACCAAACTTGTCTCCATTCGAGGTTTGGAGAGTCAGAAAGAACAAGTTCGTCTCCTAGCTGGTAGTTCGTCATGTTTGGACCGAAATGGACCAAACTTGTCTCCATTCGAGGTTTGGAGAGTCAGAAAGAAGAAGTTCGTCTCCTAGATGGTAGTTCGTCATGTTTGGACCGAAATGGACCAAACTTGTCTCTATTCGAGGTTTGGAGAGTCAGAAAAAAGAAGTTCGTCTCATAGATGGTAGTTCGTCATGTTTGGACTGAAATGGACCAAACTTGTCTCCATTCGAGGTTTTGAGAGTCAGAAAGTACAAGTTCGTCTCCTAGATGGTAGTTCGTCATGTATGGACCGAAATGGACCAAACTAGTCTCCATTCGAGGTTTGGAGAGTCAGAAAGAAGAATTTCGTCTCCTAGATGGTAGTTCGTCATGTTTGGACCGAAATGGACCAAACTTGTCTCCATTCGATGTTTGGAGAGTCAGAAAGAAGAAGTTCGTCTCCTAGCTGGTAGTTCGTCATGTTTGGACCGAAATGGACCAAACTTGTTTCCATTCGAGGTTTGGAGAGTCAGAAAGAAGAAGTTCGTCTCCTAGATGGTAGTTCGTCATGTTTGGACTGAAATGGACCAAACTTGTCTCCATTCGAGGTTTGGAGTGTCAGAAAGAAGAAGTTCGTCTCCTACATGGTACTTCGTCATGTTTGGACCGAAATGGACCAAACTTGTCTCAATTCGAAGTTTGGAGGGTCCGAAAGAAGAAGTTCGTCTCCTAGCTGGTAGTTCGTCTTGTTTGGACCGAAATGAACCAAACTTGTCTCCATTCGAGGTTTGGAGAGTCAGAAAGAACAAGTTCGTCTCCTAGCTGGTAGTTCGTCATGTTTGGACCGAAATGGACAAAACTTGTCTCCATTCGAGGTTTGGAGAGTCAGAAAGAAGAAGTTCGTCTCCTAGATGGTAGTTCGTCATGTTTGGACCGAAATGGACCAAACTTGTCTCTATTCGAGGTATGGAGAGTCAGAAAAAAGAAGTTCGTCTCATAGATGGTAGTTCGTCATGTTTGGACTGAAATGGACCAAACTTGTCTCCATTCGAGGTTTTGAGAGTCAGAAAGTACAAGTTCGTCTCCTAGATGGTAGTTCGTCATGTATGGACCGAAATGGACCAAACTAGTCTCCATTCGAGGTTTGGAGAGTCAGAAAGAAGAATTTCGTCTCCTAGATGGTAGATCGTCATGTTTGGACCGAAATGGACCAAACTTGTCTCCATTCGATGTTTGGAGAGTCAGAAAGAAGAAGTTCGTCTCCTAGCTGGTAGTTCGTCATGTTTGGACCGAAATGGACCAAACTTGTCTCCATTCGAGGTTTGGAGAGTCAGAAAGAAGAAGTTCGTCTCCTAGATGGTAGTTCGTCATGTTTGGACCGAAATGGACCAAACTTGTCTCTATTCGAGGTTTGGAGAGTCAGAAAAAAGAAGTTCGTCTCATAGATGGTAGTTCGTCATGTTTGGACTGAAATGGACCAAACTTGTCTCCATTCGAGGTTTTGAGAGTCAGAAAGAACAAGTTCGTCTCCTAGATGGTAGTTCGTCATGTTTGGACCGAAATGGACCAAAATTGTCTCCATTCGAGGTTTGGAGAGTCAGAAAGAAGAAGTTTGTCTCCTAGCTGGTAGTTCGTCATGTTTGGACCGAAATGGACCAAACTTGTCTCCATTCGAGGTTTGGAGAGTCAGAAAGAAGAAGTTCGTCTCCTAGATGGTAGTTCGTCATGTTTGGACCGAAATGAATAAACTTTTCTTCATTTGAGGTTGGAAGAGTCAGAAAAAAGAAGTTCGTCTCATAGATGGTAGTTTGTCATGTTTGGACTGAAATGGACCAAACTTGTCTCCATTCGAGGTTTGGAGAGTCAGAAAGAAGAATTTCGTCTCCTATATGGTATTTCGTCATGTTTGGACTGAAATGGACCAAACTTGTCTCCATTCGAGGTTTGGAGGGCCAGAAAGAAGAAGTTCGTCCCCGAGATGGTAGTTCGTCATGTTTGGACCGAAATGACCAAACTTGTCTCCATTCGAGGTTTGGAGAGTCAGAAAGACGAAGTTCGACTCCTAGATGGTAGTTCGTCATGTTTGGACCGAAATGGACGAAACTTGTCTCCATTCGAGGTTTGGAGAGTAAGAAAGAAGAAGTTCGTCGCCTAGATGGTAGTTCGTCATGTTTGGACCGAAATGGACCAAACTTGTCTCCATTTGAGGTTGGAAGAGTCAGAAAGAAGAAGTTCGTCTCCTAGATGGTAGTTCGTCATGTTTGGACCGAAATGGACCAAACTGGTCTCCATTCGAGGTTTGGAGAGTCAGAAAGAAGAATTTCGTCTCCTAGATGGTAGTTCGTCATGTTTGGACCGAAATGGACCAAACTTGTCTCCATTCGAAGTTTGGAGAGTCAGAAAGAAGAAGTTCGTCTCCTAGCTGATAGTTCGTCATGTTTGGACCGAAATGGACCAAACTTGTCTCCATTCGAGGTTTGGAGAGTCAGAAAGAAGAAGTTCGTCTCCTAGATGGTAGTTCGTCATGTTTGGACTGAAATGGACCAAACTTGTCTCCATTCGAGGTTTGGAGAGTCAGAAAGAAGAAGTTCGTCTCCTACATGGTACTTCGTCATGTTTGGACCGAAATGGACCAAACTTGCCTCAATTCGAAGTTTGGAGGGTCCGAAAGAAGAAGTTCGTCTCCTAGCTGGTAGTTCGTCTTGTTTGGACCGAAATGAACCAAACTTGTCTCCATTCGAGGTTTGGAGAGTCAGAAAGAACAAGTTCGTCTCCTAGCTGGTAGTTCGTCATGTTTGGACCGAAATGGACCAAACTTGTCTCCATTCGAGGTTTGGAGAGTCAGAAAGAAGAAGTTCGTCTCCTAGATGGTAGTTCGTAATGTTTGGACCGAAATGGACCAAACTTGTCTCTATTCGAGGTTTGGAGAGTCAGAAAAAAGAAGTTCGTCTCATAGATGGTAGTTCGTCATGTTTGGACTGAAATGGACCAAACTTGTCTCCATTCGAGGTTTTGAGAGTCAGAAAGAACAAGTTCGTCTCCTAGATGGTAGTTCGTCATGTTTGGACCGAAATGGACCAAAATTGTCTCCATTCGAAGTTTGGAGAGTCAGAAAGAAGAAGTTTGTCTCCTAGCTGGTAGTTCGTCATGTTTGGACCGAAATGGACCAAACTTGTCTCCATTCGAGGTTTGGAGAGTCAGAAAGAAGAAGTTCGTCTCCTAGATGGTAGTTCGTCATGTTTGGACCGAAATGAATAAACTTTTCTTCATTTGAGGTTGGAAGAGTCAGAAAAAAGAAGTTCGTCTCATAGATGGTAGTTTGTCATGTTTGGACTGAAATGGACCAAACTTGTCTCCATTCGAGGTTTGGAGAGTCAGAAAGAAGAATTTCGTCTCCTATATGGTATTTCGTCATGTTTGGACTGAAATGGACCAAACTTGTCTCCATTCGAGGTTTGGAGGGCCAGAAAGAAGAAGTTCGTCCCCGAGATGGTAGTTCGTCATGTTTGGACCGAAATGACCAAACTTGTCTCCATTCGAGGTTTGGAGAGTCAGAAAGACGAAGTTCGACTCCTAGATGGTAGTTCGTCATGTTTGGACCGAAATGGACGAAACTTGTCTCCATTCGAGGTTTGGAGAGTAAGAAAGAAGAAGTTCGTCGCCTAGATGGTAGTTCGTCATGTTTGGACCGAAATGGACCAAACTTGTCTCCATTTGAGGTTGGAAGAGTCAGAAAGAAGAAGTTCGTCTCCTAGATGGTAGTTCGTCATGTTTGGACCGAAATGGACCAAACTGGTCTCCATTCGAGGTTTGGAGAGTCAGAAAGAAGAATTTCGTCTCCTAGATGGTAGTTCGTCATGTTTGGACCGAAATGGACCAAACTTGTCTCCATTCGAAGTTTGGAGAGTCAGAAAGAAGAAGTTCGTCTCCTAGCTGATAGTTCGTCATGTTTGGACCGAAATGGACCAAACTTGTCTCCATTCGAGGTTTGGAGAGTCAGAAAGAAGAAGTTCGTCTCCTAGATGGTAGTTCGTCATGTTTGGACTGAAATGGACCAAACTTGTCTCCATTCGAGGTTTGGAGAGTCAGAAAGAAGAAGTTCGTCTCCTACATGGTACTTCGTCATGTTTGGACCGAAATGGACCAAACTTGCCTCAATTCGAAGTTTGGAGGGTCCGAAAGAAGAAGTTCGTCTCCTAGCTGGTAGTTCGTCTTGTTTGGACCGAAATGAACCAAACTTGTCTCCATTCGAGGTTTGGAGAGTCAGAAAGAACAAGTTCGTCTCCTAGCTGGTAGTTCGTCATGTTTGGACCGAAATGGACCAAACTTGTCTCCATTCGAGGTTTGGAGAGTCAGAAAGAAGAAGTTCGTCTCCTAGATGGTAGTTCGTCATGTTTGGACCGAAATGGACCAAACTTGTCTCTATTCGAGGTTTGGAGAGTCAGAAAAAAGAAGTTCGTCTCATAGATGGTAGTTCGTCATGTTTGGACTGAAATGGACCAAACTTGTCTCCATTCGAGGTTTTGAGAGTCAGAAAGTACAAGTTCGTCTCCTAGATGGTAGTTCGTCATGTATGGACCGAAATGGACCAAACTAGTCTCCATTCGAGGTTTGGAGAGTCAGAAAGAAGAATTTCGTCTCCTAGATGGTAGTTCGTCATGTTTGGACCGAAATGGACCAAACTTGTCTCCATTCGATGTTTGGAGAGTCAGAAAGAAGAAGTTCGTCTCCTAGCTGGTAGTTCGTCATGTTTGGACCGAAATGGACCAAACTTGTCTCCATTCGAGGTTTGGAGAGTCAGAAAGAAGAAGTTCGTCTCCTAGATGGTAGTTCGTCATGTTTGGACCGAAATGGACCAAACTTGTCTCTATTCGAGGTTTGGAGAGTCAGAAAAAAGAAGTTCGTCTCATAGATGGTAGTTCGTCATGTTTGGACTGAAATGGACCAAACTTGTCTCCATTCGAGGTTTTGAGAGTCAGAAAGAACAAGTTCGTCTCCTAGATGGTAGTTCGTCATGTTTGGACCGAAATGGACCAAAATTGTCTCCATTCGAAGTTTGGAGAGTCAGAAAGAAGAAGTTCGTCTCCTAGCTGGTAGTTCGTCATGTTTGGACCGAAATGGACCAAACTTGTCTCCATTCGAGGTTTGGAGAGTCAGAAAGAAGAAGTTCGTCTCCTAGATGGTAGTTCGTCATGTTTGGACCGAAATGAATAAACTTTTCTTCATTTGAGGTTGGAAGAGTCAGAAAAAAGAAGTTCTTCTCATAGATGGTAGTTTGTCATGTTTGGACTGAAATGGACCAAACTTGTCTCCATTCGAGGTTTGGAGAGTCAGAAAGAAGAATTTCGTCTCCTATATGGTATTTCGTCATGTTTGGACTGAAATGGACCAAACTTGTCTCCATTCGAGGTTTGGAGGGCCAGAAAGAAGAAGTTCGTCCCCGAGATGGTAGTTCGTCATGTTTGGACCGAAATGACCAAACTTGTCTCCATTCGAGGTTTGGAGAGTCAGAAAGACGAAGTTCGACTCCTAGATGGTAGTTCGTCATGTTTGGACCGAAATGGACGAAACTTGTCTCCATTCGAGGTTTGGAGAGTAAGAAAGAAGAAGTTCGTCGCCTAGATGGTAGTTCGTCATGTTTGGACCGAAATGGACCAAACTTGTCTCCATTTGAGGTTGGAAGAGTCAGAAAGAAGAAGTTCGTCTCCTAGATGGTAGTTCGTCATGTTTGGACCGAAATGGACCAAACTGGTCTCCATTCGAGGTTTGGAGAGTCAGAAAGAAGAATTTCGTCTCCTAGATGGTAGTTCGTCATGTTTGGACCGAAATGGACCAAACTTGTCTCCATTCGAAGTTTGGAGAGTCAGAAAGAAGAAGTTCGTCTCCTAGCTGATAGTTCGTCATGTTTGGACCGAAATGGACCAAACTTGTCTCCATTCGAGGTTTGGAGAGTCAGAAAGAAGAAGTTCGTCTCCTAGATGGTAGTTCGTCATGTTTGGACCGAAATGGACCAAACTTGTCTCCATTCGAGGTTTGGAGAGTCAGAAAGAAGAAGTTCGTCTCCTACATGGTACTTCGTCATGTTTGGACCGAAATGGACCAAACTTGTCTCAATTCGAAGTTTGGAGCGTCAGAAAGAAGATGTTCGTCTCCTAGCTGGTAGTTCGTCATGTTTGGACCGAAATGAACCCAACTTGTCTCCATTCGAGGTTTGGAGAGTCAGAAAGAACAAGTTCGTCTCCTAGATGGTAGTTCGTCATGTTTGGACCGAAATGGACCAAACTTGTCTCCATTCGAAGTTTGGAGAGTCAGAAAGAAGAAGTTCGTCTCCTAGCTGGTAGTTCATCATGTTTGGACCGAAATGGACCAAACTTGTCTCCATTCGAGGTTTGGAGAGTCAGAAAGAAGAAGTTCGTCTCCTAGATGGTAGTTCGTCATGTTTGGACCGAAATGAATAAACTTGTCTCCATTTGAGGTTGGAAGATCAGAAAAAAGAAGTTCGTCTCATAGATGGTAGTTCGTCTCGTTTGGACTGAAATGGACCAAACTTGTCTCCATTCGAGGTTTGGAGAGTCAGAAAGAAGAATTTCGTCTCCTATATGGTAGTTCGTCATGTTTGGACTGAAATGGACCAAACTTGTCTCCATTCGATGTTTGGAGAGTCAGAAAGACGAAGTTCGTCTCCTAGATGGTAGTTCGTCATGTTTGGACCGAATATACCAAACTTGTCTCCATTCGAGGTTTGGAGAGTCAGAAAGACGAAGTTCGTCTCCTAGATGGTAGTTCGTCATGTTTGGACCGAAATGGACCAAACTTGTCTCCATTCGAGGTTTGGAGAGTCAGAAAGAAGAAGTTCGTCTCCTAGATGGTAGTTCGTCATGTTTGGACTGAAATGGACGAAACTTGTCTCCATTCGAGGTTTGGAGAGTAAGAAAGAAGAAGTTCGTCGCCTAGATGGTAGTTCGTCATGTTTGGACCGAAATGGACCAAACTTGTCTCCATTTGAGGTTGGAAGAGTCAGAAAGAAGAAGTTCGTCTCCTAGATGGTAGTTCGTCATGTTTGGACTGAAATGGACCAAACTCTTCTCCATTCGAGGTTTGGAGAGTCAGAAAGAAGAAGTTCGTCTCCTAGATGGTAGTTCGTCATGTTTGGACCGAAATGGACCAAACTTGTCTCCATTTGAGGTTGGAAGAGTCAGAAAGAAGAAGTTCGTCTCCTAGATGGTAGTTCGTCATGTTTGGACCGAAATGGACCAAACTTGTCTCAATTCGAAGTTTGGAGCGTCAGAAAGAAGAAGTTCGTCTCCTAGCTGGTAGTTCGTCATGTTTGGACCGAAATGGACCAAACTTGTCTCCATTCGAGGTTCGGAGAGTCAGAAAGAACAAGTTCGTCTCCTAGCCGGTAGTTCGTCATGTTTGGACCGAAATGGACCAAACTTGTCTCCATTCGAGGTTTGGAGAGTCAGAAAGAAGAATTTCGTCTCCTAGATGGTAGTTCGTCATGTTTGGACCGAAATGGACCAAACTTGTCTCCATTCGAAGTTTGGAGAGTCAGAAAGAAGAAGTACGTCTCCTAGCTGGTAGTTCGTCATGTTTGGACCGAAATGGACCAAACTTGTCTCCATTCGAGGTTTGGAGAGTCAGAAAGAAGAAGTTCGTCTCCTAGATGGTAGTTCGTCATGTTTGGACCGAAATGGACCAAACTTGTCTCCATTCGAGGTTTGGAGAGTCAGAAAGAAGAAGTTCGTCTCCTAGATGGTAGTTCGTCATGTTTGGACCGAAATGGACCAAACTTGTCTCAATTCGAAGTTTGGAGCGTCAGAAAGAAGAAGTTCGTCTCCTAGCTGGTAGTTCGTCATGTTTGGACCGAAATGAACCAAACTTGTCTCCATTCGAGGTTTGGAGAGTCAGAAAGAACAAGTTCGTCTCCTAGCTGGTAGTTCGTCATGTTTGGACCGAAATGGACCAAACTTGTCTCCATTCGAGGTTTGGAGAGTCAGAAAGAACAATTTCGTCTCCTAGATGGTAGTTCGTCATGTTTGGACCGAAATGGACCAAACTTGTCTCCATTCGAGGTTTGGAGAGTCAGAAACAAGAAGTTCGTCTCCTCGATAGTAGTTCGTCATGTTTGGACCGAAATGGACCAAACTTGTCTCCATTTGAGGTTGGAAGAGTCAGAAAGAAGAAGTTCGTCTCCTAGATGGTAGTTCGTGATAAGGATCATGGAGATCAAACCATTATCATGAAGACTAATTATTTATGGTTTTTGTATTCAAATTTGATTTCCATTTTGTATTCATTAAAAGTCCAACCAAGTTCTAGAAACCATTTAATGAGGTGGTTGGGGAGTGAATTGAATGAGGTGGTTGGGGAGATCATTTAATGAGGTGGTTGGGAAGGTCAATTAATGAGGGTAGTTGGGAAGCCCATTTAATTAGGTAGTTGGGTTCATTGCCTATAAAAGGAAGTTATATTGCTTGTAAGAAAGAAGAACAACTTTGATGATGTTTCAATGAAATTGAGTCTTTTGAGCTTAAAGGCCATGAGCAACTTTCTTTGCATATCTTGTGTTTAGATTTGCATGTAAGGATCATTCAAGTGGTGTTGATCAAACTACTTGTGGAGTGATTCGAATCTTGAGCTTAGAAACGTGTTTTCTATACTCTTGATATTGATCATCGAGGTAAATCCGTTTCTATCCTCTTCCTTGGGATGAAATCATCTTGATTTGGGGTTTTTGGGTTTTAGTTCTAAAGGTCTTGTTCTTCAACAAGGTTGTTAGATCTAATTTCCTAAGAGTTTCGTATCATTTTTCTCCATGATCTCCTTCTTTGATATGATAGTGATTGTCAAGGGAATTCATATCATCTGAAGATCAAACCATTATCATGAAACTTGTCAACAACCTTGTTGAAGTTCGCATTACAAGGGGATCTTTTGGGGACAAGTTGACGTGATGCAAACGATTTCAAGTTCGTCTCCTAGCAAGAAGACGAACTTCTTGATAGGAGACGAACTCTTAGGAAATTAGTTCTAAAGGTCTTGTTCTTCAACAAGGTTGTTAGATCTAATTTCCTAAGAGTTTCGTATCATTTTTCTCCATGATCTCCTTCTTTGATATAATAGTGATTGTCAAGGGAATTCATATCATTCGTCATGTTTGGACCGAAATGGACCCAACTTGTCCCCATTCGAGGTTTGGAGAGTCAGAATGAAGAAGTTTGTCTCCTAGATGGTTGTTCGTCATGTTTGGACCGAGCTGGACCAATCTTGTCTCCATTCGAGGTTTGGAGAGTCAGATTGAAGAAGTTCGTCTCCTAGATGGTAGTTCGTCATGTTTGGACCGAAATGGACCAAACTTGTCTCCATTCGAGGTTTGGAAGAGTCAGCAAGAAGAAGTTCGTCACCTAAATCGTAGTTCGTCATGTTTGGACCGAAATGAACCAAACTTGTGTCCATTCGAGGTTTGGAGAGTCAGAAAGAAGAAATTCGTCTCCTTGATGGTAGTTCGTCATGTTTGGACCGAAATGGACCAACCTTCTCCATTCGAGGTTTGGAGAGTCCGAAAGAAGAAGTTCGTCTCCTAGATGGTAGTTCGCCATGTTTGTACCGAAATGGACCAAACTTGTCTCCATTCGAGGTTTGGAAAGTCAGAAATAAGAAATTCGTTTCCTTGATGGTAGTTCGTCATGTTTGCATCGAAATGGACCAAACTTGTCTGCATTCAAGGTTTGGAAGAGTCAGAAAGAAGAAAATCGTCTCCTAGATCGTAGTTCGTCATCTTTGGACCGAAATGGACCAAACTTGTCTCCATTCGAGCTTTGGAGAGTCAGAAAGAAGAAGTTCGTCTCCTTGATGGTAGTTCGTCATGTTTGGACCGAAATGGACCAATCTTGTCTCCATTCGAGGTTTGGAGAGTCAGAAAGAAGAAGTTCCTCTCCTACATGGTAGTTCGTCATGTTTGGACCGAAATGGACCAAACTTGTCTCCATTCGAGTTTGGAGAGTCAGAAATAAGAAGTTCGTCCCCGAGATGGTAGTTCGTCATGTTTGGACCGAAATGGACCAAACTTGTGTCCATTCGAGGTTTGGAGTGTCAGAAAGAAGAAGTTCGTCTCCTATATGGTAGTTCGTCATGTTTGGACCGAAATGGACCAAACTTGTCTCCATTCGAGGTTTGGAGAGTCAGAAAGAAGAAGTTCGTCCCCGAGATGGTTGTTCGTCATGTTTGGACCGAAATGGACCAAACTTGTCTCCATTCGAGGTTTGGAGAGTCAGAAAGAAGAAGTTCGTCTCCTAGATGGTAGTTCGTCATGTTTGGACCGAAAACGACCAAACTTTACTCCATTTGTGGTTTATAGAGTCAGAAAGAAGAAGTTCGTCTCCTTGATGGTAGTTCGTCATGTTTGGACCGAAATGGACCAAACTTGTCTCCATTCGAGGTTTGGAAGAGTCGGAAAGAAGAAGTTCGTCACCTAAATCGTAGTTCGTCATGTTTGGACCGAAATGGACCAAACTTGTGTCCATTCGAGGTTTGGAGAGTCAGAAAGAAGAAATTCGTCTCCTAGATGGTAGTTCGCCATGTTTGGATCGAAAGGGACCAAACTTGTGTCCATTCGAGGTTTGCAGAGTCAGAAAGAAGAAGTTCGTCTCCTAGATGGTAGTTCGTCATGTTTGGACCGAAATGGACCAAACTTGTCTCCATTCGAGGTTTGGATAGTCAGAAAGAAGAAGTTCGTCCCCGAGATGGTAGTTCGTCATGTTTGGACCGAAATGGACCAAACTTGTCCCCATTCGAGGTTTGTAACAGTCAGAAAGAAGAAGTTCGTCTCATAGATGGTAGTTCATCATGTTTGGACCGAAATGGACCAAACTTGTGTCCATTCGAGGTTTGGAGAGCCAGAAAGAAGAAGTTCGTCTCTTAGATGGTAGTTCGTCATGTTTGTACCGATATGGACATAACTTGTGTCCATTCGAGGTTTGGAGAGTCAGAAAGAAGAAGTTCGTCTCCTAGAAGGTACTTCGTCATGTTTGGATTGAAATGGACCAAACTTTACTCCATTTGTGGTTTGGAGAGTCAGAAAGAAGAAGTTCGTCCCCGAGATGGCAGTTCGTCATGCTTGGACAGAAATGGACCAAACTTGTCTCCATTCGAGGTTTGGAGAGTCAGAATGAAGAAGTTCGTCTCCTAGATGGTAGTTCGTCATGTTTGGACTGAAATGGACCAATCTTGTCTCTATTCGAGGTTTGGAAGAGTCAGAAAGAAGAACTTCGTCTCCTCAATGGTAGTTGGTCATGTTTGGACCAAAATGGACCAAACTTCCATTCGAGGTTTGGAGAGTCAGAAAGAAGAAGTCCGTCTCCTAAATGGTAGTTCGTCATGTTTGGACCGAAATGGACCAAACTTGTTTCCATTCGAGGTTTGGAGAGTCAGAATGAAGAAGTTCGTCTCCTAGATGGTAGTTCATCATGTTTGGACCGAAATGGAACAAACATGTCTCCATTCGAGGTTTGGAGAGTCAGAAAGAAGTTCGTCCCCTAGATGGTAGTTCATCATGTTTGGACAGAAATGGACCAAACTTGTCTCCATTGGAGGTTTGGAGAGTTAGAATGAAGAAGTTCGTCTCCTAGATGGTAGTTCGCCATGTTTGGACCGAAATGGACCAATCTTGTCTCCATTCGAGGTTTGGAAGCGTCAGAAAGAAGAACTTCGTCTCCTAAATGGTAGTTGGTCATGTTTGGACCAAAATGGACCAAACTTCCATCCGAGTTTTGGAGAGTCAGAAAGAAGAAGTCCGTCTCCTAAATGGTAGTTCGTCATGTTTGGATCGAAATGGACCAAACTTGTGTCCATTCGAGGTTTGGAGAGTCAGAAAGAAGAACTTCGTGTCCTATATGGTGGTTCGTCATGTTTGGACCGAAATGGACCAAACTTGTCTCCATTCTAGGTTTCGAGAGTCAGAAAGAAGAAGTTTGTCCCCGAGATGGTAGTTCGTCCTGTTTGAACCGAAATGGACAAACTTGTCTCCATTCGAGGTTTGGAGAGTCAGAAAGAAGAAGTTCATCAAGATGGTAGTTCGTCATGTTTGGACCGAGCTGGACCAATCTTGTCTCCATTCGAGGTTGGAGAGTCAGAATGAAGAAGTTCGTCTCCTAGATGGTAGTTCGTCATGTTTGGACCGAAATGGACCAAACTTGTCTCCATTCTAGGTTTGGAAGAGTCAGAAAGAAGAAGTTCGTCACCTAAATCGTAGTTTGTCATGTTTGGACCGAAATGAACCAAACTTGTCTCCATTCGAGGTTTGGAGAGTCAGAAAGAAAAAGCTCGTCCCCGAGATGGTAGTTCGTCATGTTTGGACCGAAATGGACAAAACTTGTCTCCATTTGACGTTTGGAGAGTCAGAAAGAAGAAGTTCGTCTCCTTGATTGTAGTTCGTCATGTTTGGACCGAAATGGACCAAACTTGTGTCCATTCGAAGTTTGGAGAGTCAGAAAGAAGAACTTCGTCTCCTACATGGTGGTTCGTCATGTTTAAACCGAAATGGACCAAACTTGTCTCCATTCGAGGTTTGGAGAGTCAGAAAGAAGAAGTTCGTCCCCGAGATGGTAGTTCGTCCTGTTTGGACCGAAATGGACAAACTTGTCTCCATTCGAGGTTTGGAGAGTCAGAAAGAAGAAGTTCATCTCCTAGATGGTAGTTCGTCATGTTTGGACCGAGCTGGACCAATCTTGTCTCCATTCGAGGTTTTGAGAGTCAGAATGAAGAAGTTCGTCTCCTAGATGGTAGTTCGTCATGTTTGGACCGAAATGGACCAAACTTGTCTCCATTCGAGGTTTGGAAGAGTCAGAAAGAAGAATTTCGTCACCTAAATCGTAGTTCGTCATGTTTGGACCGAAATGAACCAAACTTGTGTCCATTCGATGTTTGGAGAGTCAGAAAGAAGAAGTTCATCTCCTAGATGGTAGTTCGTCATGTTTGGACCGAAATGGACCAAACATGTCACCATTCGAGGTTTGGAGAGTCAGAAAGAAGAAATTCGTCTCCTAGATGGTAGTTCGCCATGTTTGGATCGAAAAGGACCAAACTTGTGTCCATTCGAGGTTTGCAGAGTCAGAAAGAAGAAGTTCGTCTCCTAGATGGTAGTTCGTCATGTTTGGACCGAAATGGACCAAACTTGTCTCCATTCGAGGTTTGGAGAGTCAGAAAGAAGAACTTCGTCTCCTAGATGGTATTTCGTCATGTTTGGACCGAAATGGACCAAACTTGTCTCCATTCGAGGTTTGGAAGAGTCAGAAAGAAGAAGTTCGTCACCTAAATCGTAGTTTGTCATGTTTGGACCGAAATGAACCAAACTTGTCTCCATTCGAGGTTTGGAGAGTCAGAAAGAAAAAGCTCGTCCCCGAGATGGTAGTTCGTCATGTTTGGACCGAAATGGACAAAACTTGTCTCCATTTGACGTTTGGAGAGTCAGAAAGAAGAAGTTCGTCTCCTTGATTGTAGTTCGTCATGTTTGGACCGAAATGGACCAAACTTGTGTCCATTCGAAGTTTGGAGAGTCAGAAAGAAGAACTTCGTCTCCTACATGGTGGTTCGTCATGTTTAAACCGAAATGGACCAAACTTGTCTCCATTCGAGGTTTGGAGAGTCAGAAAGAAGAAGTTCGTCCCCGAGATGGTAGTTCGTCCTGTTTGGACCGAAATGGACAAACTTGTCTCCATTCGAGGTTTGGAGAGTCAGAAAGAAGAAGTTCATCTCCTAGATGGTAGTTCGTCATGTTTGGACCGAGCTGGACCAATCTTGTCTCCATTCGAGGTTTTGAGAGTCAGAATGAAGAAGTTCGTCTCCTAGATGGTAGTTCGTCATGTTTGGACCGAAATGGACCAAACTTGTCTCCATTCGAGGTTTGGAAGAGTCAGAAAGAAGAATTTCGTCACCTAAATCGTAGTTCGTCATGTTTGGACCGAAATGAACCAAACTTGTGTCCATTCGATGTTTGGAGAGTCAGAAAGAAGAAGTTCATCTCCTAGATGGTAGTTCGTCATGTTTGGACCGAAATGGACCAAACATGTCACCATTCGAGGTTTGGAGAGTCAGAAAGAAGAAATTCGTCTCCTAGATGGTAGTTCGCCATGTTTGGATCGAAAAGGACCAAACTTGTGTCCATTCGAGGTTTGCAGAGTCAGAAAGAAGAAGTTCGTCTCCTAGATGGTAGTTCGTCATGTTTGGACCGAAATGGACCAAACTTGTCTCCATTCGAGGTTTGGAGAGTCAGAAAGAAGAACTTCGTCTCCTAGATGGTATTTCGTCATGTTTGGACCGAAATGGACCAAACTTGTCTCCATTCGAGGTTTGGAAGAGTCAGAAAGAAGAAGTTCGTCACCTAAATCGTAGTTCGTCATGTTTGGAACGAAATGAACCAAACTTGTGTCCATTCGATGTTTGGAGAGTCAGAAAGAAGAAGTTCGTCTCCTTCATGGTAGTTCGTCATGTTTGGACCGAAATGGACCAACCTTCTCCATTCGAGGTTTGGAGAGTCCGAAAGAAGAAGTTCGTCTCCTAGATGGTAGTTCGTCATGTTTGGACCGAAATGGACCAAACTTGTCTCCATTCGAGGTTTGGAGAGTCAGAATGAAGAAGTTCGTCTCCTAGATGGTAGTTCATCATGTTTGGACCGAAATGGACCAAACTTGTCTCCATTCGAGGTTTGGAGAGTCAGAAAGAAGAAGTTCGTCCCCGAGATGGTAGTTCGTCATGTTTGGACCGAAATGGACAAAACTTGTCTCCATTCGAGGTTTGGAGAGTCAGAAAGACGAAGTTCGTCACCGAGATGGTAGTTCGTCATGTTTGGAACGAAATGGACAAAACTTGTCTCCATTCGAGGTTTGGAGAGTCAGAAAGAAGAAGTTCGTCTCCTATATGGTAGTTCGTCATGTTTGGACCGAAATTGACGAAACTTGTCTCTATTCGAGGTTCGAAGAGTCAGAAAGAAAAAGTTCGTCTCCTAGATGGTAGTTCGTCATGTTTGGACCGAAATGGACGAAACTTGTCTCCATTCGAGGTTTGGAGAGTCAGAAAGAAGAACTTCGTCTCCTAGATGGTAGTTCGTCATGTTTGGACCGAAATGGACCAAACTTGTCTCCATTCGAGATTTGGAAGAGTCAGAAAGAAGAAGTTCGTCCCCGAGATGGTAGTTCGTCATGTTTGGACCGAAATGGACAAAACTTGTCTCCATTCGAGGTTTGGAGAGTCAGAAAGACGAAGTTCGTCACCGAGCTGGTAGTTCGTCATGTTTGGAACGAAATGGACAAAACTTGTCTCCATTCGAGGTTTGGAGAGTCAGAAAGAAGAAGTTCGTCTCCTATATGGTAGTTCGTCATGTTTGGACCGAAATAGACGAAACTTGTCTCTATTCGAGGTTCGAAGAGTCAGAAAGAAAAAGTTCGTCTCCTAGATGGTAGTTCGTCATGTTTGGACCGAAATGGACGAAACTTGTCTCCATTCGAGGTTTGAAGAGTCAGAAAGAAGAACTTCGTCTCCTAGATGGTAGTTCGTCATGTTTGGACCGAAATGGACCAAACTTGTCTCCATTTGAGGTTTGGAAGAGTCAGAAAGAAGAAGTTCGTCACCTAAATCGTAGTTCGTCATGTTTGGAACGAAATGAACCAAACTTGTGTCCATTCGAGGTTTGGAGAGTCAGAAAGAAGAAGTTCGTCTCCTTCATGGTAGTTCGTCATGTTTGGACCGAAATGGACCAACCTTCTCCATTCGAGGTTTGGAGAGTCCGAAAGAAGAAGTTCGTCTCCTAGATGGTAGTTCGTCATGTTTGGAATGAAATGGACCAAACTTGTCTCCATTCGAGGTTTGGAGAGTCAGAATGAAGAAGTTCGTCTCCTAGATGGTAGTTCATCATGTTTGGACCGAAATGGACCAAACTTGTCTCCATTCGAGGTTTGGAGAGTCAGAAAGAAGAAGTTCGTCCCCGAGATGGTAGTTCGTCTTGTTTGGACCGAAATGGACAAAACTTGTCTCCATTCGAGGTTTGGAGAGTCAGAAAGACGAAGTTCGTCACCGAGATGGTAGTTCGTCATGTTTGGAACGAAATGGACAAAACTTGTCTCCATTCGAGGTTTGGAGAGTCAGAAAGAAGAAGTTCGTCTCCTATATGGTAGTTCGTCATGTTTGGACCGAAAATGACGAAACTTGTCTCTATTCGAGGTTCGAAGAGTCCGAAAGAAAAAGTTCGTCTCCTAGATGGTAGTTCGTCATGTTTGGACCGAAATGGACGAAACTTGTCTCCATTCGAGGTTTGGAGAGTCAGAAAGATGAACTTCGTCTCCTAGATGGTAGTTCGTCATGTTTGGACCGAAATGGACCAAACTTGTCTCCATTCGAGGTTTGGAAGAGTCAGAAAGAAGAAGTTCGTCACCTAAATCGTAGTTCGTCATGTTTGGAACGAAATGAACCAAACTTGTGTCCATTCGAGGTTTGGAGAGTCAGAAAGAAGAAGTTCGTCCCCGAGATGGTTGTTCGTCATGTTTGGACCGAAATGGACCAAACTTGTCTCCATTCGAGGTTTGGAGAGTCAGAAAGAAGAAGTTCGTCTCCTAGATGGTAGTTCGTCATGTTTGGACCGAAAACGACCAAACTTTACTCCATTTGTGGTTTATAGAGTCAGAAAGAAGAAGTTCGTCTCCTTGATGGTAGTTCGTCATGTTTGGACCGAAATGGACCAAACTTGTCTCCATTCGAGGTTTGGAAGAGTCGGAAAGAAGAAGTTCGTCACCTAAATCGTAGTTCGTCATGTTTGGACCGAAATGGACCAAACTTGTGTCCATTCGAAGTTTGGAGAGTCAGAAAGAAGAAATTCGTCTCCTAGATGGTAGTTCGCCATGTTTGGATCGAAAGGGACCAAACTTGTGTCCATTCGAGGTTTGCAGAGTCAGAAAGAAGAAGTTCGTCTCCTAGATGGTAGTTCGTCATGTTTGGACCGAAATGGACCAAACTTGTCTCCATTCGAGGTTTGGATAGTCAGAAAGAAGAAGTTCGTCCCCGAGATGGTAGTTCGTCATGTTTGGACCGAAATGGACCAAACTTGTCCCCATTCGAGGTTTGTAACAGTCAGAAAGAAGAAGTTCGTCTCATAGATGGTAGTTCATCATGTTAGGACCGAAATGGACCAAACTTGTGTCCATTCGAGGTTTGGAGAGCCAGAAAGAAGAAGTTCGTCTCTTAGATGGTAGTTCGTCATGTTTGTACCGATATGGACATAACTTGTGTCCATTCGAGGTTTGGAGAGTCAGAAAGAAGAAGTTCGTCTCCTAGAAGGTACTTCGTCATGTTTGGATTGAAATGGACCAAACTTTACTCCATTTGTGGTTTGGAGAGTCAGAAAGAAGAAGTTCGTCCCCGAGATGGCAGTTCGTCATGCTTGGACAGAAATGGACCAAACTTGTCTCCATTCGAGGTTTGGAGAGTCAGAATGAAGAAGTTCGTCTCCTAGATGGTAGTTCGTCATGTTTGGACTGAAATGGACCAATCTTGTCTCTATTCGAGGTTTGGAAGAGTCAGAAAGAAGAACTTCGTCTCCTCAATGGTAGTTGGTCATGTTTGGACCAAAATGGACCAAACTTCCATTCGAGGTTTGGAGAGTCAGAAAGAAGAAGTCCGTCTCCTAAATGGTAGTTCGTCATGTTTGGACCGAAATGGACCAAACTTGTTTCCATTCGAGGTTTGGAGAGTCAGAATGAAGAAGTTCGTCTCCTAGATGGTAGTTCATCATGTTTGGACCGAAATGGAACAAACTTGTCTCCATTCGAGGTTTGGAGAGTCAGAAAGAAGTTCGTCCCCTAGATGGTAGTTCATCATGTTTGGACAGAAATGGACCAAACTTGTCTCCATTGGAGGTTTGGAGAGTTAGAATGAAGAAGTTCGTCTCCTAGATGGTAGTTCGCCATGTTTGGACCGAAATGGACCAATCTTGTCTCCATTCGAGGTTTGGAAGCGTCAGAAAGAAGAACTTCGTCTCCTAAATGGTAGTTGGTCATGTTTGGACCAAAATGGACTAAACTTCCATCCGAGTTTTGGAGAGTCAGAAAGAAGAAGTCCGTCTCCTAAATGGTAGTTCGTCATGTTTGGATCGAAATGGACCAAACTTGTGTCCATTCGAGGTTTGGAGAGTCAGAAAGAAGAACTTCGTGTCCTATATGGTGGTTCGTCATGTTTGGACCGAAATGGACCAAACTTGTCTCCATTCTAGGTTTCGAGAGTCAGAAAGAAGAAGTTTGTCCCCGAGATGGTAGTTCGTCCTGTTTGAACCGAAATGGACCAACTTGTCTCCATTCGAGGTTTGGAGAGTCAGAAAGAAGAAGTTCATCAAGATGGTAGTTCGTCATGTTTGGACCGAGCTGGACCAATCTTGTCTCCATTCGAGGTTGGAGAGTCAGAATGAAGAAGTTCGTCTCCTAGATGGTAGTTCGTCATGTTTGGACCGAAATGGACCAAACTTGTCTCCATTCTAGGTTTGGAAGAGTCAGAAAGAAGAAGTTCGTCACCTAAATCGTAGTTTGTCATGTTTGGACCGAAATGAACCAAACTTGTCTCCATTCGAGGTTTGGAGAGTCAGAAAGAAAAAGCTCGTCCCCGAGATGGTAGTTCGTCATGTTTGGACCGAAATGGACAAAACTTGTCTCCATTTGACGTTTGGAGAGTCAGAAAGAAGAAGTTCGTCTCCTTGATTGTAGTTCGTCATGTTTGGACCGAAATGGACCAAACTTGTGTCCATTCGAAGTTTGGAGAGTCAGAAAGAAGAACTTCGTCTCCTACATGGTGGTTCGTCATGTTTAAACCGAAATGGACCAAACTTGTCTCCATTCGAGGTTTGGAGAGTCAGAAAGAAGAAGTTCGTCCCCGAGATGGTAGTTCGTCCTGTTTGGACCGAAATGGACAAACTTGTCTCCATTCGAGGTTTGGAGAGTCAGAAAGAAGAAGTTCATCTCCTAGATGGTAGTTCGTCATGTTTGGACCGAGCTGGACCAATCTTGTCTCCATTCGAGGTTTTGAGAGTCAGAATGAAGAAGTTCGTCTCCTAGATGGTAGTTCGTCATGTTTGGACCGAAATGGACCAAACTTGTCTCCATTCGAGGTTTGGAAGAGTCAAAAAGAAGAATTTCGTCACCTAAATCGTAGTTCGTCATGTTTGGACCGAAATGAACCAAACTTGTGTCCATTCGATGTTTGGAGAGTCAGAAAGAAGAAGTTCATCTCCTAGATGGTAGTTCGTCATGTTTGGACCGAAATGGACCAAACATGTCACCATTCGAGGTTTGGAGAGTCAGAAAGAAGAAATTCGTCTCCTAGATGGTAGTTCGCCATGTTTGGATCGAAAAGGACCAAACTTGTGTCCATTCGAGGTTTGCAGAGTCAGAAAGAAGAAGTTCGTCTCCTAGATGGTAGTTGGTCATGTTTGGACCGAAATGGACCAAACTTGTCTCCATTCGAGGTTTGGAGAGTCAGAAAGAAGAACTTCGTCTCCTAGATGGTATTTCGTCATGTTTGGACCGAAATGGACCAAACTTGTCTCCATTCGAGGTTTGGAAGAGTCAGAAAGAAGAAGTTCGTCACCTAAATCGTAGTTCGTCATGTTTGGAACGAAATGAACCAAACTTGTGTCCATTCGATGTTTGGAGAGTCAGAAAGAAGAAGTTCGTCTCCTTCATGGTAGTTCGTCATGTTTGGACCGAAATGGACCAACCTTCTCCATTCGAGGTTTGGAGAGTCCGAAAGAAGAAGTTCGTCTCCTAGATGGTAGTTCGTCATGTTTGGACCGAAATGGACCAAACTTGTCTCCATTCGAGGTTTGGAGAGTCAGAATGAAGAAGTTCGTCTCCTAGATGGTAGTTCATCATGTTTGGACCGAAATGGACCAAACTTGTCTCCATTCGAGGTTTGGAGAGTCAGAAAGAAGAAGTTCGTCCCCGAGATGGTAGTTCGTCATGTTTGGACCGAAATGGACAAAACTTGTCTCCATTCGAGGTTTGGAGAGTCAGAAAGACGAAGTTCGTCACCGAGATGGTAGTTCGTCATGTTTGGAACGAAATGGACAAAACTTGTCTCCATTCGAGGTTTGGAGAGTCAGAAAGAAGAAGTTCGTCTCCTATATGGTAGTTCGTCATGTTTGGACCGAAATTGACGAAACTTGTCTCTATTCGAGGTTCGAAGAGTCAGAAAGAAAAAGTTCGTCTCCTAGATGGTAGTTCGTCATGTTTGGACCGAAATGGACGAAACTTGTCTCCATTCGAGGTTTGGAGAGTCAGAAAGAAGAACTTCGTCTCCTAGATGGTAGTTCGTCATGTTTGGACCGAAATGGACCAAACTTGTCTCCATTCGAGATTTGGAAGAGTCAGAAAGAAGAAGTTCGTCCCCGAGATGGTAGTTCGTCATGTTTGGACCGAAATGGACAAAACTTGACTCCATTCGAGGTTTGGAGAGTCAGAAAGACGAAGTTCGTCACCGAGCTGGTAGTTCGTCATGTTTGGAACGAAATGGACAAAACTTGTCTCCATTCGAGGTTTGGAGAGTCAGAAAGAAGAAGTTCGTCTCCTATATGGTAGTTCGTCATGTTTGGACCGAAATAGACGAAACTTGTCTCTATTCGAGGTTCGAAGAGTCAGAAAGAAAAAGTTCGTCTCCTAGATGGTAGTTCGTCATGTTTGGACCGAAATGGACGAAACTTGTCTCCATTCGAGGTTTGAAGAGTCAGAAAGAAGAACTTCGTCTCCTAGATGGTAGTTCGTCATGTTTGGACCGAAATGGACCAAACTTGTCTCCATTTGAGGTTTGGAAGAGTCAGAAAGAAGAAGTTCGTCACCTAAATCGTAGTTCGTCATGTTTGGAACGAAATGAACCAAACTTGTGTCCATTCGAGGTTTGGAGAGTCAGAAAGAAGAAGTTCGTCTCCTTCATGGTAGTTCGTCATGTTTGGACCGAAATGGACCAATCTTCTCCATTCGAGGTTTGGAGAGTCCGAAAGAAGAAGTTCGTCTCCTAGATGGTAGTTCGTCATGTTTGGACCGAAATGGACCAAACTTGTCTCCATTCGAGGTTTGGAGAGTCAGAATGAAGAAGTTCGTCTCCTAGATGGTAGTTCATCATGTTTGGACCGAAATGGACCAAACTTGTCTCCATTCGAGGTTTGGAGAGTCAGAAAGAAGAAGTTCGTCCCCGAGATGGTAGTTCGTCTTGTTTGGACCGAAATGGACAAAACTTGTCTCCATTCGAGGTTTGGAGAGTCAGAAAGACGAAGTTCGTCACCGAGATGGTAGTTCGTCATGTTTGGAACGAAATGGACAAAACTTGTCTCCATTCGAGGTTTGGAGAGTCAGAAAGAAGAAGTTCGTCTCCTATATGGTAGTTCGTCATGTTTGGACCGAAAATGACGAAACTTGTCTCTATTCGAGGTTCGAAGAGTCCGAAAGAAAAAGTTCGTCTCCTAGATGGTAGTTCGTCATGTTTGGACCGAAATGGACGAAACTTGTCTCCATTCGAGGTTTGGAGAGTCAGAAAGATGAACTTCGTCTCCTAGATGGTAGTTCGTCATGTTTGGACCGAAATGGACCAAACTTGTCTCCATTCGAGGTTTGGAAGAGTCAGAAAGAAGAAGTTCGTCACCTAAATCGTAGTTCGTCATGTTTGGAACGAAATGAACCAAACTTGTGTCCATTCGAGGTTTGGAGAGTCAGAAAGAAGAAGTTCGTCTCCTTCATGGTAGTTCGTCATGTTTGGACCGAAATGGACCAATCTTGTCTCCATTCGAGGTTTGGAGAGTCCGAAAGAAGAAGTTCGTCTCCTAGATGGTAGTTCGTCATGTTTGGACCGAAATGGACCAAACTTGACTCCATTCGAGGTTTGGAGAGTCAGAATGAAGAAGTTCGTCTCCTAGATGGTAGTTCATCATGTTTGGACCGAAATGGACCAAACTTGTCTCCATTCGAGGTTTGGAGAATCAGAAAGAAGAAGTTCGTCCCCGAGATGGTAGTTCGTCATGTTTGGACCGAAATGGACAAAACTTGTCTCCATTCGAGGTTTGGAGAGTCAGAAAGACGAAGTTCGTCACCGAGATGGTAGTTCGTCATGTTCGGAACGAAATGGACAAAACTTGTCTCCATTCGAGGTTTGGAGAGTCAGAAAGAAGAAGTTCGTCTCCTATATGGTAGTTCGTCATGTTTTGACCGAAATTGACGAAACTTGTCTCTAATCGAGGTTCGAAGAGTCAGAAAGAAAATGTTCGTCTCCTAGATGGTAGTTCGTCATGTTTGGACCGAAATGGACGAAACTTGTCTCCATTCGAGGTTTGGAGAGTCAGAAAGAAGAACTTCGTCTCCTAGATGGTAGTTCGTCATGTTTGGACCGAAATGGACCAAACTTGTCTCCATTCGAGATTTGGAAGAGTCAGAAAGAAGAAGTTCGTCACCTAAATCGTAGTTCGTCATGTTTGGAACGAAATGAACCAAACTTGTGTCCATTCGAGGTTTGGAGAGTCAGAAAGAAGAAGTTCGTCTCCTTCATGGTAGTTCGTCATGTTTGGACCGAAATGGACCAATCTTGTCTCCATTCGAGGTTTGGAGAGTCCGAAAGAAGAAGTTCGTCTCCTAGATGGTAGTTCGTCATGTTTGGACCGAAATGGACGAAACTTGTCTCCATTCGAGGTTTGGAGAGTCAGAATGAAGAAGTTCGTCTCCTAGATGGTAGTTCATCATGTTTGGACCGAAATGGACCAAACTTGTCTCCATTCGAGGTTTGGAGAGTCAGAAAGAAGAAGTTCGTCCCCGAGATGGTAGTTCGTCATGTTTGGACCGAAATGGACAAAACTTGTCTCCATTCGAGGTTTGGAGAGTCAGAAAGACGAAGTTCGTCACCGAGATGGTAGTTCGTCATGTTTGGAACGAAATGGACAAAACTTGTCTCCATTCGAGGTTTGGAGAGTCAGAAAGAAGAAGTTCGTCTCCTATATGGTAGTTCGTCATGTTTGGACCGAAATTGACGAAACTTGTCTCTATTCGACTTCGAAGAGTCAGAAAGAAAAAGTTCGTCTCCTAGATGGTAGTTCGTCATGTTTGGACCGAAATGGACGAAACTTGTCTCCATTCGAGGTTTGGAGAGTCAGAAAGAAGAACTTCGTCTCCTAGATGGTAGTTCGTCATGTTTGGACCGAAATGGACCAAACTTGTCTCCATTCGAGGTTTGGAAGAGTCAGAAAGAAGAAGTTCGTCACCTAAATCGTAGTTCGTCATGTTTGGAACGAAATGAACCAAACTTGTGTCCATTCGAGGTTTGGAAAGTCAGAAAGAAGAAGTTCGTCTCCTTCATGGTAGTTCGTCATGTTTGGACCGAAATGGACCAACCTTCTCCATTCGAGGTTTGGAGAGTCCGAAAGAAGAAGTTCGTCTCCTAGATGGTAGTTCGTCATGTTTGGACCGAAATGGACCAAACTTGTCTCCATTCGAGGTTTGGAGAGTCAGAATGAAGAAGTTCGTCTCCTAGATGGTAGTTCATCATGTATGGACCGAAATGGACCAAACTTGTCTCCATTCGAGGTTTGGAGAGTCAGAAAGAAGAAATTCGTCTCCTATATGGTAGTTCGTCATGTTTGGACCGAAATTGACGAAACTTGTCTCTATTCGAGGTTCGAAGAGTCAGAAAGAAAAAGTTCGTCTCCTAGATGGTAGTTCGTCATGTTTGGACCGAAATGGACGAAACTTGTCTCCATTTGAGGTTTGGAGAGTTAGAAAGAAGAACTTCGTCTCCTAGATGGTAGTTCGTCATGTTTGGACCGAAATGGACCAAACTTGTCTCCATTCGAGGTTTGGAAGAGTCATAAAGAAGAAGTTCGTCACCTAAATCGTAGTTCGTCATGTTTGGAACGAAATGAACCAAACTTGTGTCCATTCTAGGTTTGGAGAGGCAGAAAGAAGAAGTTCGTCTCCTTCATGGTAGTTCGTCATGTTTGGACCGAAATGGACCAACCTTCTCCGTTCGAGGTTTGGATAGTCCGAAAGAAGAAGTTCGTCTCCTAGATGGTAGTTCGTCATGTTTGGACCGAAATGGACCAAACTTGTCTCCATTCGAGGTTTGGAGAGTCAGAAAGAAGAAGTTCGTTTCCTTGATGGTAGTTCGTCATGTTTGGACCGAAATGGACCAAACTTGTCTCCATTCGAGGTTTGGAAGAGTCAGGAAGAAGAAGATCGTCTCCTAGATCGTAGTTCGTCATCTTTGGACCGAAATGGACCAAACTTGTGTCCATTCGAGGTTTGGAGAGTCAGAAAGAAGAAGTTCGTCTCCTTAATGGTAGTTCGTCATGTTTGGACCGAAATGGACCAAACTTGTCTCAATTCGAGGTTGGAGAGTCAGAAAGATGAAGTTCGTCTCCTTGATGATAGTTTGTCATGTTTGGACCGAAATGGACCAAACTTGTCTCCATTCGAGGTTTGGAGAGTCAGAAAGAAGAAGTTTATCTCCTAGATGGTAGTTCGTCATGTATGGACCGAAATGGACAAAACTTGTCTCCATTCGAGGTTTGGAGAGTCAGAAAGAAGAAGTTCGTCCCCGAGATGGTAGTTCGTCATGTTTGGACCGAAATGGACCAAACTTGTCTCCATTCGAGGTTTGGAGAGTCAGAGAGAAGAAGTTCGTCTCCTAGATGGTAGTTCATCATGTTTGGACCGAAATGGACCAAACTTGTCTACATTCGAGGTTTGGAGAGTCAGAAAGAAGAAGTTCGTATCCTATCTGGTAGTTCGTCATGTTTGGACAGAAATCGGCCAAACTTGTCTCCATTCGAGGTTTGGAGAGTCAGAAAGAAGAAGTTCGTCTCCTAGATGGTAGTTCGTCATGTTTGGACCGAAATGGACAAAACTTGTCTCCATTCGAGGTTTGGAGAGTCAGAAAGAAGAAGTTCGTCCCCGAGATGGTAGTTCGTCATGTTTGGACCGAAATGGACCAAACTTGTGTCCATTCGAGGTTTAGAGAGTCAGAAACAAGAGGTTTGTCTCGTAGATGGTAGTTCGTCATGTTTGGACCGAAATCGACCAAACGTGTCTCCATTCGAGGTTTGGAGAGTCAGAAAGAAGAAGTTCGTCTCCTAGATGGTAGTTCGTCATGTTTGGGCCGAAATGGACCAAACTTGTCTCCATTCGAGGTTTGGAGAGTCAGAATGAAGAAGTTCGTCTCCTAGATGGTAGTTCATCATGTTTGGACCGAAATGGACCAAACTTGTCTCCATTCGAGGTTTGGAGAGTCAGAAAGAAGAAGTTCGTCCCCGAGATGGTAGTTCGTCTTGTTTGGACCGAAATGGACAAAACTTGTCTCCATTCGAGGTTTGGAGAGTCAGAAAGAAGAAATTCGTCTCCTATATGGTAGTTCGTCATGTTTGGACCGAAATTGACGAAACTTGTCTCTATTCGAGGTTCGAAGAGTCAGAAAGAAAAAGTTCGTCTCCTAGATGGTAGTTCGTCATGTTTGGACCGAAATGGACGAAACTTGTCTCCATTTGAGGTTTGGAGAGTTAGAAAGAAGAACTTCGTCTCCTAGATGGTAGTTCGTCATGTTTGGACCGAAATGGACCAAACTTGTCTCCATTCGAGGTTTGGAAGAGTCAGAAAGAAGAAGTTCGTCACCTAAATCGTAGTTCGTCATGTTTGGAACGAAATGAACCAAACTTGTGTCCATTCTAGGTTTGGAGAGTCAGAAAGAAGAAGTTCGTCTCCTTCATGGTAGTTCGTCATGTTTGGACCGAAATGGACCAACCTTCTCCGTTCGAGGTTTGGAGAGTCCGAAGGAAGAAGTTCGTCTCCTAGATGGTTGTTCGTCATGTTTGGACTGAAATGGACCAAACTTGTCTCCATTCGAGGTTTGGAGAGTCAGAAAGAAGAAGTTCGTTTCCTTGATGGTAGTTCGTCATGTTTGGACCGAAATGGACCAAACTTGTCTCCATTCGAGGTTTGGAAGAGTCAGGAAGAAGAAGATCGTCTCCTAGATCGTAGTTCGTCATCTTTGGACCGAAATGGACCAAACTTGTGTCCATTCGAGGTTTGGAGAGTCAGAAAGAAGAAGTTCGTCTCCTTAATGGTAGTTCGTCATGTTTGGACCGAAATGGACCAAACTTGTCTCAATTCGAGGTTGGAGAGTCAGAAACAAGAAGTTCATCTCCTAGACGGTAGTTCGTCATGTTTGGACCGAAATGGACCAAACTTGTCTCCATTCGAGGTTTGGAAGAGTCAGAAAGAAGAAGTTCGTCTCCTAGATGGTAGTTCGTCATGTTTGGACCAAAATGGGCCAAACTTCTCTCCATTCAAGGTTTGGAGAGTCAGAAAGAAGAAGTTCATCTCCTAGATGGTATTACGTCATGTTTGGACCGAAATGCACCAAACTTGTGTCCATTCGAGGTTTGGAGAGTCAGAAAGAAGAAGTTCGTCTCCTAGATGGTAGTTCGTCATGTTTGGGCCGAAATGGACCAAACTTTTCTCCATTCGAAGGTTGGAGAGTCAGAAAGAAGAAGTTCGTCTCCTAGATGGTAGTTCGTCATGTTTGGACCGAAATGGATCAAACTTGTCTCCATTCGAGGTTTAGAGAGTCAGAAAGAAGAAGTTCGTCTCCTAGATGGTAGTTCGTCATGTTTGGACCGAAATGGACGAATCTTGTCTCCATTCGAGTTTTGGAGAGTCAGAAAGAAGAAGTTCGTCTCCTAGATGGTAGTTCGTCATGATTTGACCGAAATGGACCAAACTTTTCTCCATTCGAGGTTTGGAGAGTCAGAAAGAAGAAGTTCGTCTCCTAGATGGTAGTACGTCATGTTTGGATAGAAATGGACCAAACTTGTGTCCATTCGAGGTTTGGAGAGCCAGAAAGAAGAAGTTCGTCTCCTAGATGGTAGTTCGTCATGTTTGGACCGAAATGAACCAAACTTGTCTCCATTCGAGGTTTGGAGAGTCAGAAAGTAGATGTTCGTCCCCGGGATGGTAGTTCGTCATGTTTCGAACGAAATGGACCAAACTTGTGTCCATTCGATCTTTGGAGAGTCAGAACGAAGAAGTTCGTCTCCTAGATGGTAGTTCGTCATGTTTGGACCGAAATGGACCATACTTGTCTCCATTCGAGGTGTGGAGAGTCAGAAAGAAGATGTTCGTCCCCGAGATGGTAGTTCGTCCTTTTTGGACCGAAATGGACCAATCTTGTCTCCATTCGAGTTTTGGAGAGTCAGAAAGAAGAAGTTCGTCTCCTAGATGGTAGTTCGTCATGTTTTGACCGAAATGGACCAAACTTTTCTCCATTCGAGGTTTGGAGAGTCAGAAAGAAGAAGTTCGTCTCCCAGATGGTAGTACGTCATGTTTGGATAGAAATGGACCAAACTTGTGTCCATTCGAGGTTTGGAGAGCCAGAAAGAAGAAGTTCGTCTCCTAGATGGTAGTTCGTCATGTTTGGACCGAAATGGACCAAACTTGTCTTCATTCGAGGTGTGGAAAGTCAGAAAGAAGATGTTCGTCCCTGAGATGGTAGTTCGTCATGTTTGGACCGAAATGGACCAAACTTGTCTCCATTCGAGGTTTGGAAAAGTCAGAAAGAAGAAGTTCGTCTCCTAGATGGTAGTTCGTCATGTTTAGACCGAAATGGACAAAACTTGTCTCCATTCGAGGTTTGGAGAGTCAGAAAGAAGAAGTTCGTCTCCTAGATGGTAGTTCGTCATGTTTGGACCGAAATGGACCAAACTTGTTTTCATTCGCGGTTTAGAGAGTCAGAAAGAAGAAGTTCGTCTCCTAGATGGTAGTTCGTCATGTTTGGACCGAAATGGACCAAACTTGTTTTCATTCGCGGTTTGGAGAGCCAGAAAGAAGAAGTTCGTCTCCTAGATGGTAGTTCGTCATGTTTGGACCGAAATGAACCAAACTTGTCTCCATTCGAGGTTTGGAGAGTCAGAAAGAAGATGTTCGTCCCCGGGATGGTAGTTCGTCATGTTTCGAACGAAATGGACCAAACTTGTGTCCATTCGATCTTTGGAGAGTCAGAACGAAGAAGTTCGTCTCCTAGATGGTAGTTCGTCATGTTTGGACCGAAATGGACCAAACTTGTCTCCATTCGAGGTGTGGAGAGTCAGAAAGAAGATGTTCGTCCCCGAGATGGTTGTTCGTCCTTTTTGGACCGAAATGGACCAATCTTGTCTCCATTCGAGTTTTGGAGAGTCAGAAAGAAGAAGCTCGTCTCCTAGATGGTAGTTCGTCATGTTTTGACCGAAATGGACCAAACTTTTCTCCATTCGAGGTTTGGAGAGTCAGAAAGAAGAAGTTCGTCTACTAGATGGTTGAACGTCATGTTTGGATAGAAATGGACCAAACTTGTGTCCATTCGAGGTTTGGAGAGCCAGAAAGAAGAAGTTCGTCTCCTAGATGGTAGTTCGTCATGTTTGGACCGAAATGGACCAAACTTGTCTCCATTCGAGGTGTGGAAAGTCAGAAAGAAGATGTTCGTCCCTGAGATGGTAGTTCGTCATGTTTGGACCGAAATGGACCAAACTTGTCTCCATTCGAGGTTTGGAAAAGTCAGAAAGAAGATGTTCGTCTCCTAGATGGTAGTTCGTCATGTTTGGACCGAAATGGACAAAACTTGTCTCCATTCGAGGTTTGGAGAGTCAGAAAGAAGAAGTTCGTCTCCTAGATGGTAGTTCGTCATGTTTGGACCGAAATGGACCAAACTTGTTTTCATTCGCGGTTTAGAGAGTCAGAAAGAAGAAGTTCGTCTCCTAGATGGTAGTTCGTCATGTTTGGACCGAAATGGACCAAACTTGTCTCCATTCGAGGTTTGGAGAGTCAGAAAGAAGATGTTCGTCCCCGAGATGGTAGTTCGTCATTTTTGGATCGAAATGGACCAATCTTGTCTCCGTTCTAGTTTTGGAGAGTCAGAAAGAAGAAGTTCGTCTCCTAAATGGTAGTTCGTCATGTTTGGACCGAAATGGACCAAACTTGTGTCCATTCGAGGTGTGGAGAGTCAGAAAGAAGAAGTTCGTCTCCTAGATGGTAGTTCGTCATGTTTGGACCGAAATGGACCAAACTTGTCTCCATTCGAGGTTTGGAAGAGGCAGAAAGAAGAAGTTCGTCTCCTAGATGGTAGTACGTCATGTTTGGACCGAAATGGACCAAACTTGTGTCCATTCGAGGTTTGGACAGTCAGAAAGAAGAAGTTCGTCTCCTAGATGGTAGTTCGTCATGTTTGGACCGAAATGGACCAAACTTGTGTCCATTCGAGGTTTGGAGGGTCAGAAAGAAGAAGTTCGTCTCCTAGATGGTAGTACGTCATGTTTGGACCGAAATGGACCAAACTTGTATCCATTCGAGGTTTGGACAGTCAGAAAGAAGAAGTTCGTCTCCTAGATGGTAGTTCGTCATGTTTGGACCGAAATGGTCCAAACTTGTCTCCATTCGAGGTTTGGAGAGTCAGAAAGAAGATGTTCGTCCCCGAGATGGTAGTTCGTCATTTTTGGATCGAAATGGACCAATCTTGTCTCCATTCTAGTTTTGGAGAGTCAGAAAGAAGAAGTTCGTCTCCTAGATGGTAGTTCGTCATGTTTGGACCGAAATGACCTAACTTGTGTCCATTCGAGGTTTGGAGAGTCAGAAAGAAGAAGTTCGTCTCCTAGATGGTAGTTCGTCATGTTTGGACCGAAATGGACCAAACTTGTCTCCATTCGAGGTTTGGTAGAGTCAGAAAGAAGAAGTTCGTCTCCTAGATGGTAGTTCGTGATGTTTGGACCGAAATGGACCAAACTTGTGTCCATTCGAGGTTTGGAGGGTCAGAAAGAAGAAGTTCGTCTCCTAGATGGTAGTACGTCATGTTTGGACCGAAATGGACCAAACTTGTATCCATTCGAGGTTTGGACAGTCAGAAAGAAGAAGTTCGTCTCCTAGATGGTAGTTCGTCATGTTTGGACCGAAATGGTCCAAACTTGTCTCCATTCGAGGTTTGGAGAGTCAGAAAGAAGATGTTCGTCCCCGAGATGGGAGTTCGTCATTTTTGGATCGAAATGGACCAATCTTGTCTCCATTCTAGTTTTGGAGAGTCAGAAAGAAGAAGTTCGTCTCCTAGATGGTAGTTCGTCATGTTTGGTCCGAAATGGACCTAACTTGTGTCCATTCGAGGTTTGGAGAGTCAGAAAGAAGAAGTTCGTCTCCTAGATGGTTGTTCGTCATGTTTGGACCGAAATGGACCAAACTTGTCTCCATTCAAGGTTTGGAGAGTCAGAATGAAGATGTTCGTCCCCGAGATGGTAGTTCGTCATGTTTGGACCGAAATGGACCAAACTTGTTTCCATTCGAGGTTTGGAAGAGTCAGAAAGAACAAGTTCGACTCCTAGATGGTAGTTCGTCATGTTTGGACCGAAATGGACCAAACTTGTCTCCATTCGAGGTTTGGAAGAGTCAGAAAGAAGAAGTTTGTCTCCTAGATGGTAGTTCGTCATGTTTGGACCGAAATGGACCAATCTTGTCTCCATTCTAGTTTTGGAGAGTCAGAAAGAAGAAGTTCGTCTCCTAGATGGTAGTTCGTCATGTTTGGAACGAAATGGACCAAACTTGTCTCCATTCGAGGTTTGGAAGAGTCAGAAAGAACAAGTTCGTCTCCTAGATGGTAGTTTGTCTTGTTTGGACCGAAATGGACCAAACTTGTGTCCATTCGAGGTTTGGAAGAGTCAGAAAGAAGAAGTTCGTCTCCTAGATGGTAGTTCGTCATGTTTGGACCGAAATGGACCAAACTTGTGTCCATTCGAGGTTTGGAGGGTTAGAAAGAAGAAGTTCGTCTCCTAGATGGTAGTGGGTCATGTTTGGATCGAAATGGACCAAACTTGTGTCCATTCGAGGTTTGGACAGTCAGAAAGAAGAAGTTCGTCTCCTAGATGGTAGTTCGTCATGTTTGGACCGAAATGGACCAAACTTGTGTCCATTCGAGGTTTGGAGGGTCAGAAAGAAGAAGTTCGTCTCCTAGATGGTAGTACGTCATGTTTGGACCGAAATGGACCAAACTTGTATCCATTCGAGGTTTGGACAGTCAGAAAGAAGCAGTTCGTCTCCTAGATGGTAGTTCGTCATGTTTGGACCGAAATGGTCCAAACTTGTCTCCATTCGAGGTTTGGAGAGTCAGAAAGAAGATGTTCGTCCCCGAGATGGTAGTTCGTCATTTTTGGATCGAAATGGACCAATCTTGTCTCCATTCTAGTTTTGGAGAGTCAGAAAGAAGAAGTTCGTCTCCTAGATGGTAGTTCGTCATGTTTGGACCGAAATGGACCAAACTTGTCTCCATTCGAGGTGTGGAGAGTCAGAAAGAAGATGTTCGTCCCCGAGATGGTAGTTCGTCCTTTTTGGACCGAAATGGACCAATCTTGTCTCCATTCGAGTTTTGGAGAGTCAGAAAGAAGAAGCTCGTCTCCTAGATGGTAGTTCGTCATGTTTTGACCGAAATGGACCAAACTTTTCTCCATTCGAGGTTTGGAGAGTCAGAAAGAAGAAGTTCGTCTACTAGATGGTTGAACGTCATGTTTGGATAGAAATGGACCAAACTTGTGTCCATTCGAGGTTTGGAGAGCCAGAAAGAAGAAGTTCGTCTCCTAGATGGTAGTTCGTCATGTTTGGACCGAAATGGACCAAACTTGTCTCCATTCGAGGTGTGGAAAGTCAGAAAGAAGATGTTCGTCCCTGAGATGGTAGTTCGTCATGTTTGGACCGAAATGGACCAAACTTGTCTCCATTCGAGGTTTGGAAAAGTCAGAAAGAAGATGTTCGTCTCCTAGATGGTAGTTCGTCATGTTTGGACCGAAATGGACAAAACTTGTCTCCATTCGAGGTTTGGAGAGTCAGAAAGAAGAAGTTCGTCTCCTAGATGGTAGTTCGTCATGTTTGGACCGAAATGGACCAAACTTGTTTTCATTCGCGGTTTAGAGAGTCAGAAAGAAGAAGTTCGTCTCCTAGATGGTAGTTCGTCATGTTTGGACCGAAATGGACCAAACTTGTCTCCATTCGAGGTTTGGAGAGTCAGAAAGAAGATGTTCGTCCCCGAGATGGTAGTTCGTCATTTTTGGATCGAAATGGACCAATCTTGTCTCCGTTCTAGTTTTGGAGAGTCAGAAAGAAGAAGTTCGTCTCCTAAATGGTAGTTCGTCATGTTTGGACCGAAATGGACCAAACTTGTGTCCATTCGAGGTGTGGAGAGTCAGAAAGAAGAAGTTCGTCTCCTAGATGGTAGTTCGTCATGTTTGGACCGAAATGGACCAAACTTGTCTCCATTCGAGGTTTGGAAGAGGCAGAAAGAAGAAGTTCGTCTCCTAGATGGTAGTTCGTCATGTTTGGACCGAAATGGACCAAACTTGTGTTCATTCGAGGTTTGGAGGGTCAGGAAGAAGAAGTTCGTCTCCTAGATGGTAGTACGTCATGTTTGGACCGAAATGGACCAAACTTGTCTCCATTCGAGGTTTGGAAGAGTCAGAAAGAAGAAGTTCGTCTCCTAGCTGGTAGTTCGTCATGTTTGGACCGAAATGGACCAAACTTGTGTCCATTCGAGGTTTGGAGGGTCAGAAAGAAGAAGTTCGTCTCCTAGATGGTAGTACGTCATGTTTGGACCGAAATGGACCAAACTTGTGTCCATTCGAGGTTTGGACAGTCAGTAAGAAGAAGTTCGTCTCCTAGATGGTAGTTCGTCATGTTTGGACCGAAATGGACCAAACTTGTGTCCATTCGAGGTTTGGAGGGTCAGAAAGAAGAAGTTCGTCTCCTAGATGGTAGTTCGTCATGTTTGGACCGAAATGGACCAAACTTGTGTCCATTCGACGTTTGGAAGAGTCAGAAAGAAGAAGTTCGTCTCCTAGATGGTAGTTCGTCATGTTTGGATCGAAATGGACCAAACTTGTGTCCATTCGAGGTTTGGAGAGTCAGAAAGAAGAAGTTCGTTTCCTAGATGGTAGTACGTCATGTTTGGACCGAAATGGACCAAACTTGTGTCCATTCGAGGTTTGGAGAGTCAGAAAGAAGAAGTTCGTCTCCTAGATGGTAGTTCGTCATGTTTGGACCAAAATGGACCAAACTTTTCTCCATTCGAGGTTTGGAAGAGTCAGAAAGAAGAAGTTCGTCTCCTAGATGGTAGTTCGTCATGTTTGGACCGAAATGGACCAAACTTTTCTCCTATCGAGGTTTGGAAGAGTCAGAAAGAAGAAGTTCGTCTCCTAGATGGTAGTTCGTCATGTTTGGACCGAAATGGACCAAACTTGTCTCCATTCGAGGTTTGGAGAGTCAGAAAGAAGAAGTTCGTCTCCTAGATGGTAGTTCGTCATGTTTAGACCGAAATGGACCAAACTTGTCTCAATTCGAGGTTTGGAAGAGTCAGAAAGAAGAAGTTCGTCTCCTAGATGGTAGTTCGTCTTGTTTGGACCAAAATGGACCAAACTTTTCTCCATTCGAGGTTTGGAAGAGTCAGAAAGAAGAAGTTCGTCTCCTAGATGGTAGTTCGTCATGTTTGGACCGAAATGGACCAAACTTTTCTCCTATCGAGGTTTGGAAGAGTCAGAAAGAAGAAGTTCGTCTCCTAGATGGTAGTTCGTCATGTTTGGACCGAAATGGATCAAACTTGTCTCCATTCGAGGTTTGGAGAGTCAGAAAGAAGAAGTTCGTCTCGTAGATGGTAGTTCGTCATGTTTGGACCGAAATGGACAAAACTTGTCTCAATTCGAGGTTTGGAAGAGTCAGAAAGAAGAAGTTCGTCTCCTAGATGGTAGTTCGTCATGTTTGGACCGAAATGGACCAAACTTGTCTCCATTCGAGGTTTGGAGAGTCAGAAAGAAGATGTTCGTCTCCAAGATGGTAGTTCGTCATGTTTGGACCGAAATGGACCAAACTTTTCTCAATTCGAGGTTTGGAGAGTCAGAAAGAAGAAGTTCGTCTCCTAGATGGTAGTTCGTCATGTTTGGACCGAAATGGACCAAACTTGTCTCCATTCGAGGTTTGGAAGAGTCAGAAAGAAGAAGTTCGTCTCCTAGATGGTAGTTCGTGATGTTTGGACCGAAATGGACCAAACTTGTCTCCATTCGTGGTTTGGAGAGTCAGAAAGAAGAAGTTCGTCTCCTAGATGGTAGTGCGTCATGTTTGGACCGAAATGGACCAAACTTGTCTCCATTCGAGGTTTGGAAGAGGCAGAAAGAAGAAGTTCGTCTCCTAGATGGTAGTTCGTCATGTTTGGACCCAAATGGACCAAACTTGTGTCCATTCGAGGTTTGGAGGGTCAGAAAGAAGATGTTCGTCCCCGAGATGGTAGTTCGTCATTTTTGGATCGAAATGGACCAATCTTGTCTCCATTCTAGTTTTGGAGAGTCAGAAGAAGAAGTTCGTCTCCTAGATGGTAGTTCGTAATGTTTGGACCGAAATGGACCAAACTTGTCTCCATTCGAGGTTTGGAAGAGTCATAATGAACTAGTTCGTCTCCTAGATGGTAGTTCGTCATGTTTGGACCGAAATGGACCAAACTTGTCTCCATTCAAGGTTTGGAGAGTCAGAATGAAGATGTTCGTCCCCGAGATGGTAGTTCGTCATGTTTGGACCGAAATGGACCAAACTTGTTTCCATTCGAGGTTTGGAAGAGTCAGAAAGAACAAGTTCGACTCCTAGATGGTAGTTCGTCATGTTTGGACCGAAATGGACCAAACTTGTCTCCATTCGAGGTTTGGAAGAGTCAGAAAGAAGAAGTTTGTCTCCTAGATGGTAGTTCGTCATGTTTGGACCGAAATGGACCAATCTTGTCTCCATTCTAGTTTTGGAGAGTCAGAAAGAAGAAGTTCGTCTCCTAGATGGTAGTTCGTCATGTTTGGAACGAAATGGACCAAACTTGTCTCCATTCGAGGTTTGGAAGAGTCAGAAAGAACAAGTTCGTCTCCTAGATGGTAGTTTGTCTTGTTTGGACCGAAATGGACCAAACTTGTGTCCATTCGAGGTTTGGAAGAGTCAGAAAGAAGAAGTTCGTCTCCTAGATGGTAGTTCGTCATGTTTGGACCGAAATGGACCAAACTTGTGTCCATTCGAGGTTTGGAGGGTTAGAAAGAAGAAGTTCGTCTCCTAGATGGTAGTGGGTCATGTTTGGATCGAAATGGACCAAACTTGTGTCCATTCGAGGTTTGGACAGTCAGAAAGAAGAAGTTCGTCTCCTAGATGGTAGTTCGTCATGTTTGGACCGAAATGGACCAAACTTGTGTCCATTCGAGGTTTGGAGGGTCAGAAAGAAGAAGTTCGTCTCCTAGATGGTAGTACGTCATGTTTGGACCGAAATGGACCAAACTTGTATCCATTCGAGGTTTGGACAGTCAGAAAGAAGCAGTTCGTCTCCTAGATGGTAGTTCGTCATGTTTGGACCGAAATGGTCCAAACTTGTCTCCATTCGAGGTTTGGAGAGTCAGAAAGAAGATGTTCGTCCCCGAGATGGTAGTTCGTCATTTTTGGATCGAAATGGACCAATCTTGTCTCCATTCTAGTTTTGGAGAGTCAGAAAGAAGAAGTTCGTCTCCTAGATGGTAGTTCGTCATGTTTGGACCGAAATGGACCAAACTTGTGTCCATTCGAGGTTTGGAGAGTCAGAAAGAAGAAGTTCGTCTCCTAGATGGTAGTTCGTCATGTTTGGACCGAAATGGACCAAACTTGTCTTCATTCGAGGTTTGGAAGAGTCAGAAAGAAGAAGTTCGTCTCCTAGATGGTAGTTCGTGATGTTTGGACCGAAATGGACCAAACTTGTCTCCATTCGTGGTTTGGAGAGTCAGAAAGAAGAAGTTCGTCTCCTAGATGGTAGTTCGTCATGTTTGGACCGAAATGGACCAAACTTGTCTCCATTCGAGGTTTGGAAGAGGCAGAAAGAAGAAGTTCGTCTCCTAGATGGTAGTTCGTCATGTTTGGACCCAAATGGACCAAACTTGTGTCCATTCGAGGTTTGGAGGGTCAGAAAGAAGAAGTTCGTCTCCTCGATGGTAGTACGTCATGTTTGGACCGAAATGGACCAAACTTGTGTCCATTCGAGGTTTGGACAGTCAGAAAGAAGAAGTTCGTCTCCTAGATGGTAGTTCGTCATGTTTGGACCGAAATGGACCAAACTTGTGTCCATTCGAGGTTTGGAGGGTCAGAAAGAAGAAGTTCGTCTCCTAGATGGTAGTACGTCATGTTTGGACCGAAATGGACCAAACTTGTATCCATTCGAGGTTTGGACAGTCAGAAAGAAGAAGTTCGTCTCCTAGATGGTAGTTCGTCATGTTTGGACCGAAATGGTCCAAACTTGTCTCCATTCGAGGTTTGGAGAGTCAGAAAGAAGATGTTCGTCCCCGAGATGGTAGTTCGTCATTTTTGGATCGAAATGGACCAATCTTGTCTCCATTCTAGTTTTGGAGAGTCAGAAAGAAGAAGTTCGTCTCCTAGATGGTAGTTCGTCATGTTTGGACCGAAATGACCTAACTTGTGTCCATTCGAGGTTTGGAGAGTCAGAAAGAAGAAGTTCGTCTCCTAGATGGTAGTTCGTCATGTTTGGACCGAAATGGACCAAACTTGTCTCCATTCGAGGTTTGGTAGAGTCAGAAAGAAGAAGTTCGTCTCCTAGATGGTAGTTCGTGATGTTTGGACCGAAATGGACCAAACTTGTGTCCATTCGAGGTTTGGAGGGTCAGAAAGAAGAAGTTCGTCTCCTAGATGGTAGTACGTCATGTTTGGACCGAAATGGACCAAACTTGTATCCATTCGAGGTTTGGACAGTCAGAAAGAAGAAGTTCGTCTCCTAGATGGTAGTTCGTCATGTTTGGACCGAAATGGTCCAAACTTGTCTCCATTCGAGGTTTGGAGAGTCAGAAAGAAGATGTTCGTCCCCGAGATGGGAGTTCGTCATTTTTGGATCGAAATGGACCAATCTTGTCTCCATTCTAGTTTTGGAGAGTCAGAAAGAAGAAGTTCGTCTCCTAGATGGTAGTTCGTCATGTTTGGTCCGAAATGGACCTAACTTGTGTCCATTCGAGGTTTGGAGAGTCAGAAAGAAGAAGTTCGTCTCCTAGATGGTTGTTCGTCATGTTTGGACCGAAATGGACCAAACTTGTCTCCATTCAAGGTTTGGAGAGTCAGAATGAAGATGTTCGTCCCCGAGATGGTAGTTCGTCATGTTTGGACCGAAATGGACCAAACTTGTTTCCATTCGAGGTTTGGAAGAGTCAGAAAGAACAAGTTCGACTCCTAGATGGTAGTTCGTCATGTTTGGACCGAAATGGACCAAACTTGTCTCCATTCGAGGTTTGGAAGAGTCAGAAAGAAGAAGTTTGTCTCCTAGATGGTAGTTCGTCATGTTTGGACCGAAATGGACCAATCTTGTCTCCATTCTAGTTTTGGAGAGTCAGAAAGAAGAAGTTCGTCTCCTAGATGGTAGTTCGTCATGTTTGGAACGAAATGGACCAAACTTGTCTCCATTCGAGGTTTGGAAGAGTCAGAAAGAACAAGTTCGTCTCCTAGATGGTAGTTTGTCTTGTTTGGACCGAAATGGACCAAACTTGTGTCCATTCGAGGTTTGGAAGAGTCAGAAAGAAGAAGTTCGTCTCCTAGATGGTAGTTCGTCATGTTTGGACCGAAATGGACCAAACTTGTGTCCATTCGAGGTTTGGAGGGTTAGAAAGAAGAAGTTCGTCTCCTAGATGGTAGTTCGTCATGTTTGCACCGAAATGGACCAAACATGTCTCCATTCAAGGTTTGGAGAGTCAGAAAGAAGAAGTTCGTCTCCTAGATGATAGTTCGTCATGTTTGGACCGAAATTTACCAAACTTGTCTCCATTCGAGGTTTGGAGAGTCAGAAAGAAGAAGTTCGTCTCCTAGATGGTAGTTCGTCATGTTTGGACCGAAATGGACCAAACTTGTCTCCATTCGAAGTTTGGAGAGTCAGAAAGAAGAAGTTCGTCTCCTAGATGGTAGTTCGTCATGTTTGGACCGAAATGGACCAAACTTGTCTCCATTCGAGGTTTGGAAGAGTCAGAAAGAAGAAGTTCGTCTCCTAGATGGTAGTTCGTGATGTTTGGACCGAAATGGACCAAACTTGTCTCCATTCTTGGTTTGGAGAGTCAGAAAGAAGAAGTTCGTCTCCTAGATGGTAGTTCGTCATGTTTGGACCGAAATGGACCAAACTTGTCTCCATTCGAGGTTTGGAAGAAGCAGAAAGAAGAAGTTCGTCTCCTAGATGGTAGTTCGTCACGTTTGGACCCAAATGGACCAAACTTGTGTCCATTCGAGGTTTGGAGGGTCAGAAAGAAGAAGTTCGTCTCCTCGATGCTAGTACGTCATGTTTGGACCGAAATGGACCAAACTAGTGTCCATTCGAGGTTTGGACAGTCAGAAAGAAGTAGTTCGTCTCCTAGATGGTAGTTCGTCATGTTTGGACCGAAATGGACCAAACTTGTGTCCATTCGAGGTTTGGAGGGTCAGAAAGAAGAAGTTCGTCTCCTAGATGGTAGTTCGTCATGTTTGGACCGAAATGGACCAAACTTGTCTCCATTCGAGGTTTGGAAGAGTCAGAAAGAACAAGTTCGTCTCCTAGATGGTAGTTCGTCATGTTTGGACCGAAATGGACCAAACTTGTGTCCATTCGAGGTTTGGAGGGTCAGAAAGAAGAAGTTCGTCTCCTAGATGGTAGTACGTCATGTTTGGACCGAAATGGACCAAACTTGTGTCCATTCGAGGTTTGGACAGTCAGAAAGAAGAAGTTCGTCTCCTAGATGGTAGTTCGTCATGTTTGAACCGAAATGGACCAAACTTGTGTCCATTCGAGGTTTGGAGGGTCAGAAAGAAGAAGTTCGTCTCCTAGATGGTAGTTCGTCATTTTTGGACCGAAATGGACCAAACTTGTCACAATTCTAGTTTTGGAGAGTCAGAAAGAAGAAGTTCGTCTCCTAGATGGTAGTTCGTCATGTTTGGACCGAAATGGACCTAACTTGTGTCCATTCGAGGTTTGGAGAGTCAGAAAGAAGAAGTTCGTCTCCTAGATGGTAGTTCGTCATGTTTGGACCGAAATGGACCAAACTTGTCTCCATTCGAGGTTTGGAAGAGGCAGAAAGAAGAAGTTCGTCTCCTAGATGGTAGTTCGTCATGTTTGGACCCAAATGGACCAAACTTGTGTCCATTCGAGGTTTGGAGGGTCAGAAAGAAGAAGTTCGTCTCCTCGATGGTAGTACGTCATGTTTGGACCGAAATGGACCAAACTTGTGTCCATTCGAGGTTTGGACAGTCAGAAAGAAGAAGTTCGTCTCCTAGATGGTAGTTCGTCATGTTTGGACCGAAATGGACCAAACTTGTCTCCATTCGAGGTTTGGAAGAGTCAGAAAGAACAAGTTCGTCTCCTAGATGGTAGTTCGTCATGTTTGGACCGAAATGGACCAAACTAATGTCCATTCGAGGTTTGGAGGGTCAGAAAGAAGAAGTTCGTCTCCTAGATGGTAGTACGTCATGTTTTGGACCGAAATGGACCAAACTTGTGTCCATTCGAGGTTTGGACAGTCAGAAAGAAGAAGTTCGTCTCCTAGATGGTAGTTCGTCATGTTTGGACCGAAATGGACCAAACTTGTGTCCATTCGAGGTTTGGAGGGTCAGAAAGAAGAAGTTCGTCTCCTAGATGGTAGTTCGTCATTTTTGGACCGAAATGGACCAAACTTGTCTCCATTCTAGTTTTGGAGAGTCAGAAAGAAGAAGTTCGTCTCCAAGATGGTAGTTCGTCATGTTTGGACCGAAATGGACCAAACTTTTCTCCATTCGAGGTTTGGAGAGTCAGAAAGAAGAAGTTCGTCTCCTAGATGGTAGTTCGTCATGTTTGGACCGAAATGGACCAAACTTGTCTCCATTCGAAGTTTGGAGAGTCAGAAAGAAGAAGTTCGTCTCCTAGATGGTAGTTCGTCATGTTTGGACCGAAATGGACCAAACTTGTCTCCATTCGAGGTTTGGAAGAGTCAGAAAGAAGAAGTTCGTCTCCTAAATGGTAGTTCGTGATGTTTGGACCGAAATGGACCAAACTTGTCTCCATTCGTGGTTTGGAGAGTCAGAAAGAAGAAGTTCGTCTCCTAGATGGTAGTTCGTCATGTTTGGACCGAAATGGACCAAACTTGTCTCCATTCGAGGTTTGGAAGAAGCAGAAAGAAGAAGTTCGTCTCGTAGATGGTAGTTCGTCACGTTTGGACCCAAATGGACCAAACTTGTGTCCATTCGAGGTTTGGAGGGTCAGAAAGAAGAAGTTCGTCTCCTCGATGCTAGTACGTCATGTTTGGACCGAAATGGACCAAACTTGTGTCCATTCGAGGTTTGGACAGTCAGAAAGAAGTAGTTCGTCTCCTAGATGGTAGTTCGTCATGTTTGGACCGAAATGGACCAAACTTGTCTCCATTCGAGGTTTGGAAGAGTCAGAAAGAAGAAGTTCGTCTCCTAGATGGTAGTTCGTCATGTTTGGACCGAAATGGACCAAACTTGTCTCCATTCGAGGTTTCGAGAGTCAGAAAGAAGATTTTCGTCCCCGAGATGGTAGTTCGTCATTTTTGGATCGAAATGGACCAATCTTGTCTCCATTCTAGTTTTGGAGAGTCAGATAGAAGAAGTTCGTCTCCTAGATGGTAGTTCGTTATGTTTGGACCGAAATGGACCAAACTTGTCTCCATTCGAGGTTTGGAAGAGTCAGAAAGAACAAGTTCGTCTCCTAGATGGTAGTTCGTCATGTTTGGACCGAAATGGACCAAACTTGTCTCCATTCGAGGTTTGGAGAGTCAGAAAGAAGATGTTCGTCCCCGAGATGGTAGTTCGTCATGTTTGGACCGAAATGGACCTAACTTGTCTCCATTCGAGGTTTGGAAAAGTCAGAAAGAACAAGTTCGTCTCCTAGATGGTAGTTCGTCATGTTTGGACCGAAATGGACCAAACTTGTCTCCATTCGAGGTTTGGAGAGTCAGAAAGAAGATGTTCGTCCCCGAGATGGTAGTTCGTCATTTTTGGATCGAAATGGACCAATCATGTCTCCATTCTAGTTTTGGAGAGTCAGAAAGAAGAAGTTCGTCTCCTCGATGGTAGTACGTCATGTTTGGACCGAAATGGACCAAACTTGTCTCCATTCGAGGTTTGGAGAGTCAGAAAGAAGATGTTCGTCCCCGAGATGGTAGTTCGTCATTTTTGGATAGAAATGGACCAATCTTGTCTCCATTCTAGTTTTTGACAGTCAGAAAGAAGAAGTTCGTCTCCTAGATGGTAGTTCGTCATGTTTGGACCGAAATGGACCAAACTTGTCTCCATTCGAGGTTTGGAGAGTCAGAAAGAAGATGTTCGTCCCCGAGATGGTAGTTCGTCATTTTTGGATAGAAATGGACCATACTTGTCTCCATTCTAGTTTTGGAGAGTCAGAAAGAAGAAGTTCGTCTCCTAGATGGTAGTTCGTCATGTTTGGACCGAAATGGACCAAACTTGTGTCCATTCGAGGTTTGGACAGTCAGAAAGAAGAAGTTCGTCTCCTAGATGGTAGTTCGTCATGTTTGGACCGAAATGGACCAAACTTGTCTCCATTCGAGGTTTGGAAGAGTCAGAAAGAACAAGTTCGTCTCCTAGATGGTAGTTCGTCATGTTTGGACCGAAATGGACCAAACTTGTCTCCATTCGAGGTTTGGAGAGTCAGAAAGAAGATGTTCGTCCCCGAGATGGTAGTTCGTCATGTTTGGACCGAAATGGACCAAACTTGTGTCCATTCGAGGTTTGAAAGTCAGAAAGAAGAAGTTCGTCTCCTAGATGGTAGTTCGTCATGTTTGGACCGAAATGGACCAAACTTGTCTCCATTCGAGGTTTGGAGAGTCAGAAAGAAGATGTTCGTCCCTGAGATGGTAGTTCGTCATTTTTGGATCGAAATGGACCAATCTTGTCTCCATTCTAGTTTTGGAGAGTCAGAAAGAAGAAGTTCGTCTCCTAGATGGTAGTTCGTCATGTTTGGACCGAAATGGACCAAACTTGTGTCCATTCGAGGTTTGGACAGTCAGAAAGAAGAAGTTCGTCTCCTAGATGGTAGTACGTCATGTTTGGACCGAAATGGACCAAACTTGTGTCCATTCGAGGTTTGGAGAGTCAGAAAGAAGAAGTTCGTCTCCTAGATGGTAGTACGTCATGTTTGTACCGAAATGGACCAAACTTGTGTCCATTCGAGGTTTGGACAGTCAAAAAGAAGAAGTTCGTCTCCTAGATGGTAGTACGTCATGTTTGGACCGAAATGGACCAAACTTGTGTCCATTCGAGGTTTGGAGAGTCAGAAAGAAGAAGTTCGTCTCCTAGATGGTAGTACGTCATGTTTGGACCGAAATGGACCAAACTTGTGACCATTCGAGGTTTGGAGAGTCAGAATAAGAAGTTCGTCTCCTAGATGTTAGTACATCATGTTTGGACCGAAAAGGACCAAACTTGTGTCCATTCGAGGTTTGGAGAGTCAGAAAGAAGAAGTTCGTCTCCAAGATGGTAGTTCGTCATGTTTGCACCGAAATGGACCAAACATGTCTCCATTCAAGGTTTGGAGAGTCAGAAAGAAGAAGTTCGTCTCCTAGATGATAGTTCGTCACGTTTGGACCGAAATTGACCAAACTTGTCTCCATTCGAGGTTTGGAGAGTCAGAAAGAAGAAGTTCGTCTCCTAGATGATAGTTCGTCATGTCTGGACCGAAATGGACCAAACTTGTGTCCATTCGAGGTTTGGAGAGTCAGAAAGAAGAAGTTCGTCTCCTAGATGGTAGTTCGTCATGTTTGGACCGAAATGGACCAAACTTGTCTCCATTCGAGGTTTGGACGGGTCAGAAAGAAGAAGTTCGTCTCCTAGATGGTAGTTCGTGATGTTTGGACCGAAATGGAACAAACTTGTCTCCATTCGTGGTTTGGAGAGTCAGAAAGAAGAAGTTCGTCTCCTAGATGGTAGTTCGTCATGTTTGGACCGAAATGGACCAAACTTGTCTCCATTCGAGGTTTGGAAGAGTCAGAAAGAAGAAGTTCGTCTCCTAGATGGTAGTTCGTCATGTTTGGACCCAAATGGACCAAACTTGTGTCCATTCGAGGTTGGAGGGTCAGAAAGAAGAAGTTCGTCTCCTAGATGGTAGTACGTCATGTTTGGACCGAAATGGACCAAACTTGTGTCCATTCGAGGTTTGGACAGTCAGAAAGAAGAAGTTCGTCTCCTAGATGGTAGTTCGTCATGTTTGGACCGAAATGGACCAAACTTGTGTCCATTCGAGGTTTGGAGGGTCAGAAAGAAGAACTTCGTCTCCTAGATGGTAGTTCGTCATGTTTGGACCGAAATGGACCAAACTTGTCTCCATTCGAGGTTTGGAAGAGTCAGAAAGAACAAGTTCGTCTCCTAGATGGTAGTTCGTCATGTTTGGACCGAAATGGACCAAACTTGTCTCCATTCGAGGTTTGGAGAGTCAGAAAGAAGATGTTCGTCCCCGAGATGGTAGTTCATCATGTTTTGACCGAAATGGACCAAACTTGTCTCCATTCGAGGTTTGGAAGAGTCAGAAAGAACAAGTTCGTCTCCTAGATGGTAGTTCGTCATGTTTGGACCGAAATGGACCAAACTTGTCTCCATTCGAGGTTTGGAGAGTCAGAAAGAAGATGTTCGTCCCCGAGATGGTAGTTCGTCATGTTTGGACCGAAATGGACCTAACTTGTCTCCATTCGAGGTTTGGAAAAGTCAGAAAGAACAAGTTCGTCTCCTAGATGGTAGTTCGTCATGTTTGGACCGAAATGGACCAAACTTGTCTCCATTCGAGGTTTGGAGAGTCAGAAAGAAGATGTTCGTCCCCGAGATGGTAGTTCGTCATTTTTGGATCGAAATGGACCAATCATGTCTCCATTCTAGTTTTGGAGAGTCAGAAAGAAGAAGTTCGTCTCCTCGATGGTAGTACGTCATGTTTGGACCGAAATGGACCAAACTTGTCTCCATTCGAGGTTTGGAGAGTCAGAAAGAAGATGTTCGTCCCCGAGATGGTAGTTCGTCATTTTTGGATAGAAATGGACCAATCTTGTCTCCATTCTAGTTTTTGACAGTCAGAAAGAAGAAGTTCGTCTCCTAGATGGTAGTTCGTCATGTTTGGACCGAAATGGACCAAACTTGTCTCCATTCGAGGTTTGGAGAGTCAGAAAGAAGATGTTCGTCCCAGAGATGGTAGTTCGTCATTTTTGGATAGAAATGGACCAATCTTGTCTCCATTCTAGTTTTGGAGAGTCAGAAAGAAGAAGTTCGTCTCCTAGATGGTAGTTCGTCATGTTTGGACCGAAATGGACCAAACTTGTGTCCATTCGAGGTTTGGACAGTCAGAAAGAAGAAGTTCGTCTCCTAGATGGTAGTTCGTCATGTTTGGACCGAAATGGACCAAACTTGTCTCCATTCGAGGTTTGGAAGAGTCAGAAAGAACAAGTTCGTCTCCTAGATGGTAGTTCGTCATGTTTGGACCGAAATGGACCAAACTTGTCTCCATTCGAGGTTTGGAGAGTCAGAAAGAAGATGTTCGTCCCCGAGATGGTAGTTCGTCATGTTTGGACCGAAATGGACCAAACTTGTGTCCATTCGAGGTTTGAAAGTCAGAAAGAAGAAGTTCGTCTCCTAGATGGTAGTTCGTCATGTTTGGAACGAAATGGACCAAACTTGTCTCCATTCGAGGTTTGGAGAGTCAGAAAGAAGATGTTCGTCCCTGAGATGGTAGTTCGTCATTTTTGGATCGAAATGGACCAATCTTGTCTCCATTCTAGTTTTGGAGAGTCAGAAAGAAGAAGTTCGTCTCCTAGATGGTAGTTCGTCATGTTTGGACCGAAATGGACCAAACTTGTGTCCATTCGAGGTTTGGACAGTCAGAAAGAAGAAGTTCGTCTCCTAGATGGTAGTACGTCATGTTTGGACCGAAATGGACCAAACTTGTGTCCATTCGAGGTTTGGAGAGTCAGAAAGAAGAAGTTCGTCTCCTAGATGGTAGTACGTCATGTTTGTACCGAAATGGACCAAACTTGTGTCCATTCGAGGTTTGGACAGTCAGAAAGAAGAAGTTCGTCTCCTAGATGGTAGTTCGTCATGTTTGGACCGAAATGGACCAAACATGTCTCCATTCGAGGTTTGGAGGGTCAGAAAGAAGAAGTTCGTCTCCTAGATGACAGTTCGTCATGTTTGGACCGAAATGGACCAAACTTGTCTCCATTCGAGGTTTGGACGGGTCAGAAAGAAGAAGTTCGTCTCCTAGATGGTAGTTCGTGATGTTTGGACCGAAATGGAACAAACTTGTCTCCATTCGTGGTTTGGAGAGTCAGAAAGAAGAAGTTCGTCTCCTAGATGGTAGTTCGTCATGTTTGGACCGAAATGGACCAAACTTGTCTCCATTCGAGGTTTGGAAGAGGCAGAAAGAAGAAGTTCGTCTCCTAGATAGTAGTTCGTCATGTTTGGACCCAAATGGACCAAACTTGTGTCCATTCGAGGTTTGGAGGGTCAGAAAGAAGAACTTCGTCTCCTAGATGGTAGTTCGTCATGTTTGGACCGAAATGGACCAAACTTGTCTCCATTCGAGGTTTGGAAGAGTCAGAAAGAACAAGTTCGTCTCCTAGATGGTAGTTCGTTATGTCTGGACCGAAATGGACCAAACTTGTCTCCATTCGAGGTTTGGAATAGTCAGAAAGAAGAAGTTCGTCTCTCAGATGATAGTTCGTCATGTCTGGACCGAAATGGACCAAACTTGTCTCCATTCGAGGTTTAGAGAGTCAGAAAGAAGAAGTTCGTCTCCTAGATGGTAGTTCGTCATGTTTGGACCGAAATGGACCAAACTTGTCTCCATTCAAGGTTTGGAAGAGTCAGAAAGAAGAAGTTCGTCTCCTAGATGGTAGTTCGTTATGTTTGGACCGAAATGGACCAAACTTGTGTCCATTCGAGTTTTGGAGAGTCAGAAAGAAGAAGTTCGTCTCCTAGATGGTAGTTCGTCATGTTTGGATCGAAATGGACCAAACTTGTGTCCATTCGAGGTTTGGAGAGTCAGAAAGAAGAAGTTCGTTTCCTAGATGATAGTTCGTCATGTTTGGACCGAAATGGACCAAACTTGTCTCCATTCGAGGTTTGAAGAGTCAGAAAGAAGAAGTTCGTCTCCTAGATGGTAGTTCGTCATGTTTGGACCGAAATGGACCAAACTTGTCTCCATTCGAGGTTTGGAGAGTCAGAAAGAAGATGTACGTCCCCGAGATGGTAGTTCGTCATTTTTGGATCGAAATGGATCAATCTTGTCTCCATTCGAGGTTTGGAGAGTCAGAAATAAGAAGTTCGTCTCCTAGATGGTAGTTCGTCATGTTTGGACCGAAATGGACCAAACTTGTGTCCATTCGAGGTTTGGAGGGTCAGAAAGAAGAAGTTCGTCTCCTAGATGGTAGTTCGTCATGTTTTGACCGAAATGGACCAAACTTGTCTCCATTCGAGGTTTGGAAGAGTCAGAAAGAACAAGTTCGTCTCCTAGATGGTAGTTCGTCATGTTTGGACCGAAATGGACCAAACTTGTCTCCATTCGAGGTTTGGAGAGTCAGAAAGAAGATGTTCGTCCCCGAGATGGTAGTTCGTCATGTTTGGACCGAAATGGACCAAACTTGTGTCCATTCGAGGTTGGACAGTCAGAAAGAAGAAGTTCGTCTCCTAGATGGTAGTTCGTCATGTTTGGACCGAAATGGACCAAACTTGTCTCCATTCGAGGTTTGGAGAGTCAGAAAGAAGATGTTCGTCCCTGAGATGGTAGTTCGTCATTTTTGGATCGAAATGGACCAATCTTGTCTCCATTCTAGTTTTGGAGAGTCAGAAAGAAGAAGTTCGTCTCCTAGATGGTAGTTCGTCATGTTTGGACCGAAATGGACCAAACTTGTGTCCATTCGAGGTTTGGAGAGTCAGAAAGAAGAAGTTCATCTCCTAGATGGTAGTACGTCATGTTTGGACCGAAATGGACCAAACTTGTGTCCATTCGAGGTTTGGAGAGTCAGAAAGAAGAAGTTCGTCTCCTAGATGATAGTTCGTCATGTCTGGACCGAAATGGACCAAACTTGTGTCCATTCGAGGTTTGGAGAGTCAGAAATAAGAAGTTCGTCTCCTAGATGGTAGTTGTCATGTTTGGACCGAAATGGACCAAACTTGTCTCCATTCGAGGTTTGGAGAGTCAGAAAGAAGATGTTCGTCCCCGAGATGGTAGTTCGTCATTTTTGGATCGAAATGGACCAATCATGTCTCCCTTCTAGTTTTGGAGAGTCAGAAAGAAGAAGTTCGTCTCCTCGATGGTAGTACGTCATGTTTGGACCGAAATGGACCAAACTTTTGTCCATTCGAGGTTTTGACAGCCAGAAAGAAGAAGTTCGTCTCCTAGATGGTAGTTCGTCATGTTTGGACCGAAATGGACCAAACTTGTCTCCATTCGAGGTTTGGAAGAGGCAGAAAGAAGAAGTTCGTCTCCTAGATAGTAGTTCGTCATGTTTGGACCCAAATGGACCAAACTTGTGTCCATTCGAGGTTTGGAGGGTCAGAAAGAAGAACTTCGTCTCCTAGATGGTAGTTCGTCATGTGTGGACCGAAATGGACCAAACTTGTCTCCATTCGAGGTTTGGAAGAGTCAGAAAGAACAAGTTCGTCTCCTAGATGGTAGTTCGTTATGTCTGGACCGAAATGGACCAAACTTGTCTCCATTCGAGGTTTGGAATAGTCAGAAAGAAGAAGTTCGTCTCTCAGATGATAGTTCGTCATGTCTGGACCGAAATGGACCAAACTTGTCTCCATTCGAGGTTTAGAGAGTCAGAAAGAAGAAGTTCGTCTCCTAGATGGTAGTTCGTCATGTTTGGACCGAAATGGACCAAACTTGTCTCCATTCAAGGTTTGGAAGAGTCAGAAAGAAGAAGTTCGTCTCCTAGATGGTAGTTCGTTATGTTTGGACCGAAATGGACCAAACTTGTGTCCATTCGAGTTTTGGAGAGTCAGAAAGAAGAAGTTCGTCTCCTAGATGGTAGTTCGTCATGTTTGGATCGAAATGGACCAAACTTGTGTCCATTCGAGGTTTGGAGAGTCAGAAAGAAGAAGTTCGTTTCCTAGATGATAGTTCGTCATGTTTGGACCGAAATGGACCAAACTTGTCTCCATTCGAGGTTTGAAGAGTCAGAAAGAAGAAGTTCGTCTCCTAGATGGTAGTTCGTCATGTTTGGACCGAAATGGACCAAACTTGTCTCCATTCGAGGTTTGGAGAGTCAGAAAGAAGATGTACGTCCCCGAGATGGTAGTTCGTCATTTTTGGATCGAAATGGATCAATCTTGTCTCCATTCGAGGTTTGGAGAGTCAGAAATAAGAAGTTCGTCTCCTAGATGGTAGTTCGTCATGTTTGGACCGAAATGGACCTAACTTGTGTCCATTCGAGGTTTGGAGGGTCAGAAAGAAGAAGTTCGTCTCCTAGATGGTAGTTCGTCATGTTTTGACCGAAATGGACCAAACTTGTCTCCATTCGAGGTTTGGAAGAGTCAGAAAGAACAAGTTCGTCTCCTAGATGGTAGTTCGTCATGTTTGGACCGAAATGGACCAAACTTGTCTCCATTCGAGGTTTGGAGAGTCAGAAAGAAGATGTTCGTCCCCGAGATGGTAGTTCGTCATGTTTGGACCGAAATGGACCAAACTTGTGTCCATTCGAGGTTTGACAGTCAGAAAGAAGAAGTTCGTCTCCTAGATGGTAGTTCGTCATGTTTGGACCGAAATGGACCAAACTTGTCTCCATTCGAGGTTTGGAGAGTCAGAAAGAAGATGTTCGTCCCTGAGATGGTAGTTCGTCATTTTTGGATCGAAATGGACCAATCTTGTCTCCATTCTAGTTTTGGAGAGTCAGAAAGAAGAAGTTCGTCTCCTAGATGGTAGTTCGTCATGTTTGGACCGAAATGGACCAAACTTGTGTCCATTCGAGGTTTGGAGAGTCAGAAAGAAGAAGTTCATCTCCTAGATGGTAGTACGTCATGTTTGGACCGAAATGGACCAAACTTGTGTCCATTCGAGGTTTGGAGAGTCAGAAAGAAGAAGTTCGTCTCCTAGATGATAGTTCGTCATGTCTGGACCGAAATGGACCAAACTTGTGTCCATTCGAGGTTTGGAGAGTCAGAAATAAGAAGTTCGTCTCCTAGATGGTAGTTGTCATGTTTGGACCGAAATGGACCAAACTTGTCTCCATTCGAGGTTTGGAGAGTCAGAAAGAAGATGTTCGTCCCCGAGATGGTAGTTCGTCATTTTTGGATCGAAATGGACCAATCATGTCTCCCTTCTAGTTTTGGAGAGTCAGAAAGAAGAAGTTCGTCTCCTCGATGGTAGTACGTCATGTTTGGACCGAAATGGACCAAACTTTTGTCCATTCGAGGTTTTGACAGCCAGAAAGAAGAAGTTCGTCTCCTAGATGGTAGTTCGTCATGTTTGGACCGAAATGGACCAAACTTGTTTCCATTCGAGGTTTGGAGAGTCAGAAAGAAGATGTTCGTCCCCGAGATGGTAGTTCGTCATTTTTGGATAGAAATGGACCAATCTTGTCTCCATTCTAGTTTTGGAGACTCTTAGAAGAAGTTCGTCTCCTAGATGGTAGTTCGTCATGTTTGGACCGAAATGGACCAAACTTGTGTCCATTCGAGGTTTGGACAGTCAGAAAGAAGAAGTTCGTCTCCTAGATGTTAGTTCATCATGTTTGGACCGAAAAGGACCAAACTTGTGTCCATTCGAGGTTTGGAGAGTCAGAAAGAAGAAGTTCGTCTCCTAGATGGTAGTTAGTCATGTTTGCACCGAAATGGACCAAACATGTCTCCATTCAAGGTTTGGAGAGTCAGAAAGAAGAAGTTCGTCTCCTAGATGATAGTTCGTCACGTTTGGACCGAAATTGACCAAACTTGTCTCCATTCGAGGTTTGGAGAGTCAGAAAGAAGAAGTTCGTCTCCTAGATGATAGTTCGTCATGTCTGGACCGAAATGGACCAAACTTGTGTCCATTCGAGGTTTGGAGAGTCAGAAATAAGAAGTTCGTCTCCTAGATGGTAGTTCGTCATGTTTGGACCGGAAAGGACCAAACTTGTGTCCATTCGAGATTTGGAGAGTCAGAAAGAAGAAGTTCGTCTCCTAGATGGTAGTTCGTCATGTTTGGACCGAAATGGACCAAACATGTCTCCATTCGAGGTTTGGAGGGTCAGAAAGAAGAAGTTCGTCTCCTAGATGACAGTTCGTCATGTTTGGACCGAAATGGACCAAACTTGTCTCCATTCGAGGTTTGGAGAGTCAGAAAGAAGAAGTTCGTCTCCTAGATGGTAGTTCGTTATGTCTGGACCGAAATGGACCAAACTTGTCTCCATTCGAGGTTTGGAATAGTCAGAAAGAAGAAGTTCGTCTCTCAGATGATAGTTCGTCATGTCTGGACCGAAATGGACCAAACTTGTCTCCATTCGAGGTTTAGAGAGTCAGAAAGAAGAAGTTCGTCTCCTAGATGGTAGTTCGTCATGTTTGGACCGAAATGGACCAAACTTGTCTCCATTCAAGGTTTGGAAGAGTCAGAAAGAAGAAGTTCGTCTCCTAGATGGTAGTTCGTTATGTTTGGACCGAAATGGACCAAACTTGTGTCCATTCGAGGTTTGGAGAGTCAGAAAGAAGAAGTTCGTCTCCTAGATGGTAGTTCGTCATGTTTGGATCGAAATGGACCAAACTTGTGTCCATTCGAGGTTTGGAGAGTCAGAAAGAAGAAGTTCGACTCCTAGATGATAGTTCGTCATGTTTGGACCGAAATGGACCAAACTTGTCTCCATTCGAGGTTTGAAGAGTCAGAAAGAAGAAGTTCGTCTCCTAGATGGTAGTTCGTCATGTTTGGACCGAAATGGACCAAACTTGTCTCCATTCGAGGTTTGGAGAGTCAGAAAGAAGATGTACGTCCCCGAGATGGTAGTTCGTCATTTTTGGATCGAAATGGATCAATCTTGTCTCCATTCGAGGTTTGGAGAGTCAGAAATAAGAAGTTCGTCTCCTAGATGGTAGTTCGTCATGTTTGGACCGAAATGGACCAAACTTGTGTCCATTCGAGGTTTGGAGGGTCAGAAAGAAGAAGTTCGTCTCCTAGATGGTAGTTCGTCATGTTTTGACCGAAATGGACCAAACTTGTCTCCATTCGAGGTTTGGAAGAGTCAGAAAGAACAAGTTCGTCTCCTAGATGGTAGTTCGTCATGTTTGGACCGAAATGGACCAAACTTGTCTCCATTCGAGGTTTGGAGAGTCAGAAAGAAGATGTTCGTCCCCGAGATGGTAGTTCGTCATGTTTGGACCGAAATGGACCAAACTTGTGTCCATTCGAGGTTTGACAGACAGAAAGAAGAAGTTCGTCTCCTAGATGGTAGTTCGACATGTTTGGACCGAAATGGACCAAACTTGTCTCCATTCGAGGTTTGGAGAGTCAGAAAGAAGATGTTCGTCCCTGAGATGGTAGTTCGTCATTTTTGGATCGAAATGGACCAATCTTGTCTCCATTCTAGTTTTGGAGAGTCAGAAAGAAGAAGTTCGTCTCCTAGATGGTAGTTCGTCATGTTTGGACCGAAATGGACCAAACTTGTGTCCATTCGAGGTTTGGAGAGTCAGAAAGAAGAAGTTCGTCTCCTAGATGGTAGTACGTCATGTTTGGACCGAAATGGACCAAACTTGTGTCCATTCGAGGTTTGGAGAGTCAGAAAGAAGAAGTTCGTCACCTAGATGGTAGTACGTCATGTTTGGACCGAAATGGACCAAACTTGTGTCCATTCGAGGTTTGGAGAGTCAGAAATAAGAAGTTCGTCTCCTAGATGTTAGTTCGTCATGTTTGGACCGAAAAGGACCAAACTTGTGTCCATTCGAGGTTTGGAGAGTCAGAAAGAAGAAGTTCGTCTCCTAGATGGTAGTTCGTCATGTTTGCACCGAAATGGACCAAACATGTCTCCATTCAAGGTTTGGAGAGTCAGAAAGAAGAAGTTCGTCTCCTAGATGATAGTTCGTCATGTTTGGACCGAAATTTACCAAACTTGTCTCCATTCGAGGTTTGGAGAGTCAGAAAGAAGAAGTTCGTCTCCTAGATGATAGTTCGTCATGTCTGGACCGAAATGGACCAAACTTGTGTCCATTCGAGGTTTGGAGAGTCAGAAATAAGAAGTTCGTCTCCTAGATGGTAGTTCGTCATGTTTGGACCGAAATGGACCAAACTTGTCTCCATTCGAGGTTTGGAGAGTCAGAAAGAAGATGTTCGTCCCCGAGATGGTAGTTCGTCATTTTTGGATCGAAATGGACCAATCATGTCTCCCTTCTAGTTTTGGAGAGTCAGAAAGAAGAAGTTCGTCTCCTCGATGGTAGTACGTCATGTTTGGACCGAAATGGACCAAACTTTTGTCCATTCGAGGTTTTGACAGCCAGAAAGAAGAAGTTCGTCTCCTAGATGGTAGTTCGTCATGTTTGGACCGAAATGGACCAAACTTGTTTCCATTCGAGGTTTGGAGAGTCAGAAAGAAGATGTTCGTCCCCGAGATGGTAGTTAGTCATTTTTGGATAGAAATGGACCAATCTTGTCTCCATTCTAGTTTTGGAGAGTCAGAAAGAAGAAGTTCGTCTCCTAGATGGTAGTTCGTCATGTTTGGAAAGAAATGGACCAAACTTGTCTCCATTCGAGGTTTGGAAGAGTCAGAAAGAACAAGTTCGTCTCCTAGATGGTAGTTCGTCATGTTTGGACCGAAATGGACCAAACATGTCTCCATTCGAGGTCTGGAGAGTCAGAAAGAAGGTGTTCGTCCCCGAGTTGGTAGTTCGTCATGTTTGGACCGAAATGGACCAAACTTGTGTCCATTCGAGGTTTGACAGTCAGAAAGAAGAAGTTCGTCTCCTAGATGGTAGTTCGTCATGTTTGGACCGAAATGGACCAAACTTGTCTCCATTCGAGGTTTGGAGAGTCAGAAAGAAGATGTTCGTCCCTGAGATGGTAGTTCGTCATTTTTGGATCGAAAAGGACCAATCTTGTCTCTATTCTAGTTTTGGAGAGTCAGAAAGAAGAAGTTCGTCTCCTAGATGGTAGTTCGTCATGTTTGGACCGAAATGGACCAAACTTGTGTCCATTCGAGGTTTGGACAGTCAGAAAGAAGAAGTTCGTCTCCTAGATGGTAGTACGTCATGTTTGGACCGAAATGGACCAAACTTGTGTCCATTCGAGGTTTGGAGAGTCAGAAATAAGAAGTTCGTCTCCTAGATGTTAGTTCGTCATGTTTGGACCGAAAAGGACCAAACTTGTGTCCATTCGAGGTTTGGAGAGTCAGAAAAAGAAGTTCGTCTCCTAGATGGTAGTTCGTCATGTTTGCACCGAAATGGACCAAACATGTCTCCATTCAAGGTTTGGAGAGTCAGAAAGAAGAAGTTCGTCTCCTAGATGAGAGTTCGTCATGTTTGGACCGAAATTGACCAAACTTGTCTCCATTCGAGGTTTGGAGAGTCAGAAAGAAGAAGTGCGTCTCCTAGATGATAGTTCGTCATGTCTGGACCGAAATGGACCAAACTTGTGTCCATTCGAGGTTTGGAGAGTCAGAAATAAGAAGTTCGTCTCCTAGATGGTAGTTCGTCATGTTTGGACCGAAAAGGACCAAACTTGTGTCCATTCGAGATTTGGAGAGTCAGAAAGAAGAAGTTCGTCTCCTAGATGGTAGTTCGTCATGTTTGGACCGAAATGGACCAAACATGTCTCCATTCGAGGTTTGGAGGGTCAGAAAGAAGAAGTTCGTCTCCTAGATGACAGTTCGTCATGTTTGGACCGAAATGGACCAAACTTGTCTCCATTCGAGGTTTGGAGAGTCAGAAAGAAGAAGTTCGTCTCCTAGATGGTAGTTCGTTATGTCTGGTCCGAAATGGACCAAACTTGACTCCATTCGAGGTTTGGAATAGTCAGAAAGAAGAAGTTCGTCTCTCAGATGATAGTTCGTCATGTCTGGACCGAAATGGACCAAACTTGTCTCCATTCGAGGTTTAGAGAGTCAGAAAGAAGAAGTTCGTCTCCTAGATGGTAGTTCGTCATGTTTGGACCGAAATGGACCAAACTTGTCTCCATTCAAGGTTTGGAAGAGTCAGAAAGAAGAAGTTCGTCTCCTAGATGGTAGTTCGTTATGTTTGGACCGAAATGGACCAAACTTGTGTCCATTCGAGGTTTGGAGAGTCAGAAAGAAGAAGTTCGTCTCCTAGATGGTAGTTCGTCATGTTTGGATCGAAATGGACCAAACTTGTGTCCATTCGAGGTTTGGAGAGTCAGAAAGAAGAAGTTCGTCTCCTAGATGATAGTTTGTCATGTTTGGACCGAAATGGACCAAACTTGTCTCCATTCGAGGTTTGAAGAGTCAGAAAGAAGAAGTTCGTCTCCTAGATGGTAGTTCGTCATGTTTGGACCGAAATGGACCAAACTTGTCTCCATTCTAGTTTTGGAGAGTCAGAAAGAAGAAGTTCGTCTCCTAGATGGTAGTTCGTCATGTTTGGACCGAAATGGACCAAACTTGTGTCCATTCGAGGTTTGGAGAGTCAGAAAGAAGAAGTTCGTCTCCTAGATGGTAGTACGTCATGTTTGGACCGAAATGGACCAAACTTGTGTCCATTCGAGGTTTGGAGAGTCAGAAAGAAGAAGTTCGTCACCTAGATGGTAGTACGTCATGTTTGGACCGAAATGGACCAAACTTGTGTCCATTCGAGGTTTGGAGAGTCAGAAATAAGAAGTTCGTCTCCTAGATGTTAGTTCGTCATGTTTGGACCGAAAAGGACCAAACTTGTGTCCATTCGAGGTTTGGAGAGTCAGAAAGAAGAAGTTCGTCTCCTAGATGGTAGTTCGTCATGTTTGCACCGAAATGGACCAAACATGTCTCCATTCAAGGTTTGGAGAGTCAGAAAGAAGAAGTTCGTCTCCTAGATGATAGTTCGTCATGTTTGGACCGAAATTTACCAAACTTGTCTCCATTCGAGGTTTGGAGAGTCAGAAAGAAGAAGTTCGTCTCCTAGATGATAGTTCGTCATGTCTGGACCGAAATGGACCAAACTTGTGTCCATTCGAGGTTTGGAGAGTCAGAAATAAGAAGTTCGTCTCCTAGATGGTAGTTCGTCATGTTTGGACCGAAATGGACCAAACTTGTCTCCATTCGAGGTTTGGAGAGTCAGAAAGAAGATGTTCGTCCCCGAGATGGTAGTTCGTCATTTTTGGATCGAAATGGACCAATCATGTCTCCCTTCTAGTTTTGGAGAGTCAGAAAGAAGAAGTTCGTCTCCTCGATGGTAGTACGTCATGTTTGGACCGAAATGGACCAAACTTTTGTCCATTCGAGGTTTTGACAGCCAGAAAGAAGAAGTTCGTCTCCTAGATGGTAGTTCGTCATGTTTGGACCGAAATGGACCAAACTTGTTTCCATTCGAGGTTTGGAGAGTCAGAAAGAAGATGTTCGTCCCCGAGATGGTAGTTAGTCATTTTTGGATAGAAATGGACCAATCTTGTCTCCATTCTAGTTTTGGAGAGTCAGAAAGAAGAAGTTCGTCTCCTAGATGGTAGTTCGTCATGTTTGGAAAGAAATGGACCAAACTTGTCTCCATTCGAGGTTTGGAAGAGTCAGAAAGAACAAGTTCGTCTCCTAGATGGTAGTTCGTCATGTTTGGACCGAAATGGACCAAACTTGTCTCCATTCGAGGTCTGGAGAGTCAGAAAGAAGATGTTCGTCCCCGAGTTGGTAGTTCGTCATGTTTGGACCGAAATGGACCAAACTTGTGTCCATTCGAGGTTTGACAGTCAGAAAGAAGAAGTTCGTCTCCTAGATGGTAGTTCGTCATGTTTGGACCGAAATGGACCAAACTTGTCTCCATTCGAGGTTTGGAGAGTCAGAAAGAAGATGTTCGTCCCTGAGATGGTAGTTCGTCATTTTTGGATCGAAAAGGACCAATCTTGTCTCTATTCTAGTTTTGGAGAGTCAGAAAGAAGAAGTTCGTCTCCTAGATGGTAGTTCGTCATGTTTGGACCGAAATGGACCAAACTTGTGTCCATTCGAGGTTTGGACAGTCAGAAAGAAGAAGTTCGTCTCCTAGATGGTAGTACGTCATGTTTGGACCGAAATGGACCAAACTTGTGTCCATTCGAGGTTTGGAGAGTCAGAAATAAGAAGTTCGTCTCCTAGATGTTAGTTCGTCATGTTTGGACCGAAAAGGACCAAACTTGTGTCCATTCGAGGTTTGGAGAGTCAGAAAAAGAAGTTCGTCTCCTAGATGGTAGTTCGTCATGTTTGCACCGAAATGGACCAAACATGTCTCCATTCAAGGTTTGGAGAGTCAGAAAGAAGAAGTTCGTCTCCTAGATGAGAGTTCGTCATGTTTGGACCGAAATTGACCAAACTTGTCTCCATTCGAGGTTTGGAGAGTCAGAAAGAAGAAGTGCGTCTCCTAGATGATAGTTCGTCATGTCTGGACCGAAATGGACCAAACTTGTGTCCATTCGAGGTTTGGAGAGTCAGAAATAAGAAGTTCGTCTCCTAGATGGTAGTTCGTCATGTTTGGACCGAAAAGGACCAAACTTGTGTCCATTCGAGATTTGGAGAGTCAGAAAGAAGAAGTTCGTCTCCTAGATGGTAGTTCGTCATGTTTGGACCGAAATGGACCAAACATGTCTCCATTCGAGGTTTGGAGGGTCAGAAAGAAGAAGTTCGTCTCCTAGATGACAGTTCGTCATGTTTGGACCGAAATGGACCAAACTTGTCTCCATTCGAGGTTTGGAGAGTCAGAAAGAAGAAGTTCGTCTCCTAGATGGTAGTTCGTTATGTCTGGACCGAAATGGACCAAACTTGACTCCATTCGAGGTTTGGAATAGTCAGAAAGAAGAAGTTCGTCTCTCAGATGATAGTTCGTCATGTCTGGACCGAAATGGACCAAACTTGTCTCCATTCGAGGTTTAGAGAGTCAGAAAGAAGAAGTTCGTCTCCTAGATGGTAGTTCGTCATGTTTGGACCGAAATGGACCAAACTTGTCTCCATTCAAGGTTTGGAAGAGTCAGAAAGAAGAAGTTCGTCTCCTAGATGGTAGTTCGTTATGTTTGGACCGAAATGGACCAAACTTGTGTCCATTCGAGGTTTGGAGAGTCAGAAAGAAGAAGTTCGTCTCCTAGATGGTAGTTCGTCATGTTTGGATCGAAATGGACCAAACTTGTGTCCATTCGAGGTTTGGAGAGTCAGAAAGAAGAAGTTCGTCTCCTAGATGATAGTTTGTCATGTTTGGACCGAAATGGACCAAACTTGTCTCCATTCGAGGTTTGAAGAGTCAGAAAGAAGAAGTTCGTCTCCTAGATGGTAGTTCGTCATGTTTGGACCGAAATGGACCAAACTTGTCTCCATTCGAGGTTTGGAGAGTCAGAAAGAAGATGTACGTCCCCGAGATGGTAGTTCGTCATTTTTGGATCGAAATGGATCAATCTTGTCTCCATTCGAGGTTTGGAGAGTCAGAAATAAGAAGTTCGTCTCCTAGATGGTAGTTCGTCATGTTTGGACCGAAATGGACCAAACTTGTGTCCATTCGAGGTTTGGAGGGTCAGAAAGAAGAAGTTCGTCTCCTAGATGGTAGTTCGTCATGTTTGGACCGAAATGGACCAAACTTGTCTCCATTCGAGGTTTGGAAAAGTCAGAAAAAACAAGTTCGTCTCCTAGATGGTAGTTCGTCATGTTTGGACCGAAATGGACCAAACTTGTCTCCATTCGAGGTTTGGAGAGTCAGAAAGAAGATGTTCGTCCCCGAGATGGTAGTTCGTCATGTTTGGACCGAAATGGACCAAACTTGTGTCCATTCGAGGTTTGACAGTCAGAAAGAAGAAGTTCGTCTCCTAGATGGTAGTTCGTCATGTTTGGACCGAAATGGACCAAACTTGTCTCCATTCGAGGTTTGGAGAGTCAGACAGAAGATGTTCGTCCCTGAGATGGTAGTTCGTCATTTTTGGATCGAAATGGACCAATCTTGTCTCCATTCTAGTTTTGGAGAGTCAGAAAGAAGAAGTTCGTCTCCTAGATGGTAGTTCGTCATGTTTGGACCGAAATGGACCAAACTTGTGTCCATTCGAGGTTTGGAGAGTCAGAAAGAAGAAGTTCGTCTCCTAGATGGTAGTACGTCATGTTTGGACCGAAATGGACCAAACTTGTGTCCATTCGAGGTTTGGAGACTCAGAAAGAAGAAGTTCGTCTCCTAGATGGTAGTACGTCATGTTTGGACCGAAATGGACCAAACTTGTGTCCATTCGAGGTTTGGAGAGTCAGAAATAAGAAGTTCGTCTCCTAGATGTTAGTTCGTCATGTTTGGACCGAAATGGACCAAACATGTGTCCATTCGAGGTTTGGAGAGTCAGAAAGAAGAAGTTCGTCTCCTAGATGGTAGTTCGTCATGTTTGCACCGAAATGGACCAAACATGTCTCCTTTCAAGGTTTGGAGAGTCAGAAAGAAGAAGTTCGTCTCCTAGATGATAGTTCGTCATGTTTGGACCGAAATTGACCAAACGTGTCTCCATTCGAGGTTTGGAGAGTCAGAAAGAAGAAGTTCGTCTCCTAGATGATAGTTCGTCATGTCTGGACCGAAATGGACCAAACTTGTGTCCATTCGAGGTTTGGAGAGTCAGAAATAAGAAGTTCGTCTCCTAGATGGTAGTTCGTCATGTTTGGACCGAAAAGGACCAAACTTGTGTCCATTCGAGATTTGGAGAGTCAGAAAGAAGAAGTTCGTCTCCTAGATGGTAGTTCGTCATGTTTGGACCGAAATGGACCAAACATGTCTCCATTCGAGGTTTGGAGGGTCAGAAAGAAGAAGTTCGTCTCCTAGATGACAGTTCGTCATGTTTGGACCGAAATGGACCAAACTTGTCTCCATTCGAGGTTTGGAGAGTCAGAAAGAAGAAGTTCGTCTCCTAGATGGTAGTACGTCATGTTTGCACCGAAATGGACCAAACATGTCTCCATTCAAGGTTTGGAGAGTCAGAAAGAAGAAGTTCGTCTCCTAGATGATAGTTCGTCATGTTTGGACCGAAATTGACCAAACTTGTCTCCATTCGAGGTTTGGAGAGTCAGAAAGAAGAAGTTCGTCTCCTAGATGATAGTTCGTCATGTCTGGACCGAAATGGACCAAACTTGTGTCCATTCGAGGTTTGGAGAGTCAGAAATAAGAAGTTCGTCTCCTAGATGGTAGTTCGTCATGTTTGGACCGAAAAGGACCAAACTTGTGTCCATTCGAGATTTGGAGAGTCAGAAAGAAGATGTTCGTCCCTGAGATGGTAGTTCGTCATTTTTGGATCGAAATGGACCAATCTTGTCTCCATTCTAGTTTTGGAGAGTCAGAAAGAAGAAGTTCGTCTCCTAGATGGTAGTTCGTCATGTTTGGACCGAAATGGACCAAACTTGTGTCCATTCGAGGTTTGGACAGTCAGAAAGAAGAAGTTCGTCTCCTAGATGGTAGTATGTTATGTTTGGACCGAAATGGACCAAACTTGTGTCGATTCGAGGTTTGGAGAGTCAGAAAGAAGAAGTTCGTCTCCTTGAAGGTAGTACGTCATGTTTGTACCGAAATGGACCAAACATGTGTCCATTCGAGGTTTGGACAGTCAGAAAGAAGAAGTTCGTCTCCTAGATGGTAGTACGTCATGTTTGGACCGAAATGGACCAAACTTGTGTCCATTCGAGGTTTGGAGAGTCAGAAAGAAGAAGTTCGTCTCCTAGATGGTAGTACGTCATGATTGGACCGAAATGGACCAAACTTGTGTCCATTCGAGGTTTGGAGAGTCAGAAATAAGAAGTTCGTCTCCTAGATGTTAGTTCGTCATGTTTGGACCGAAAAGGACCAAACTTGTGTCCATTCGAGGTTTGGAGAGTCAGAAAGAAGAAGTTCGTCTCCTAGATGGTAGTTCGTCATGTTTGCACCGAAATGGACCAAACATGTCTCCATTCAAGGTTTGGAGAGTCAGAAAGAAGAAGTTCGTCTCCTAGATGGTAGTTCGTCATTTTTGCACCGAAATGGACCAAACATGTCTCCATTCAAGGTTTGGAGAGTCAGAAAGAAGAAGTTCGTCTCCTAAATGGTAGTTCGTCATGTTTGGACCGAAATGGACCAAACATGTCTCCATTCGAGGTTTGGAGGGTCAGAAAGAAGAAGTTCGTCTCCTAGATGACAGTTCGTCATGTTTGAACTGAAATGGACCAAACTTGTCTCCATTCGAGGTTTGGAGAGTCAGAAAGAAGAAGTTCGTCTCCTAGATGGTAGTTCGTCATGTTTGGACCGAAATGGACCAAACTTGTCTCCATTCGAGGTTTGGAGAGTCAAAAAGAAGAAGTTCGTCTCCTAGATGGTAGTTCGTCATGTTTGGAACGAAATGGACCAAACTCATGTCCATTCGAGGTTTGGAAGAGTCAGAAAGCAGAAGTTCGTCTCCTAGATGGTAGTTCGTCATGTTTGGACCGAAAAGGACCAAACTTGTGTCCATTCGAGGTTTGGAGAGTCAGAAAGAAGAAGTTCGTCTCCTAATGGTAGTTCATCATGTTTGGACCGAAATGGACCAAACTTTTCTCCATTCGAGGTTTGGAAGAGTCAGAAAGAAGAAGTTCGTCTCCTAGATGGTAGTTCGTCATGTTTGGACCGAAATGGACCAAACTTGTCTCCATTCGAGGTTTGGAAGTCAGAAAGAAGAAGTTCGTCTCCTAGATGGTAGTTCGTCATGTTTGGAACGAAATGGACCAAACTTGTGTCCATTCGAGGTTTCGAGAGTCAGAAAGAAGAAGATCGTCTCCTAGATGGTAGTTCGTCATGTTTGGACCGAAATTGACCAAACTTGTGTCCATTCGAGGTTTGGAGAGTCAGAAAGAAGAAGTTCGTCTCCTAGATGGTAGTACGTCATGTTTGGACCGAAATGGACCAAACCTTTGTCCATTCGAGGTTTGGAGAGTCAGAAAGAAGAAGTTCGTCTCCTAGATGGTAGTTCGTCATGTTTGGACCGAAATGGACCAAACTTGTCTCCATTCGAGGTTTGGAGGGTCAGAAAGAAGAAGTTCGTATCCTAGATGGTAGTTTGTCATGTTTGGACCGAAATGGACCAAACTTGTGTCCATTCGAGGTTTGGAAGAGTCAGAAAGAAGAAGTTCGTCTCCTAGATGGTAGTTTGTCATGTTTGGACCGAAATGGACCAAACTTGTGTCCATTCGAGGTTTGGAGGGTCAGAAAGAAGAAGTTCGTCTCCAAGATGGTGGTACGTCATGTTTGGACCGAAATGGACCAAACTTGTATCCATTCGAGGTTTGGAGAGTCAGAAAGAAGAAGTTCGTCTCCTAGATGGTAGTTCGTCATGTTTGGACCGAAATGGACCAAACTTGTGTCCATTAGAGGTTTGGAGAGTCAGAAAGAAGAAGTTCGTCTCCTAGATGGTAGTACGTCATGTTTGGACCGAAATGGACCAAACTAGAGTCCATTCGAGGTTTGGAGAGTCAGAAATAAGAAGTTCGTCTCCTAGATGGTAGTTCGTCATGTTTGGACCGAAAAGGACCAAACTTGTGTCCATTCGAGGTTTGAAGAGTCAGAAAGAAGAAGTTCGTCTCCTAGATGGTAGTTCGTCATGTTTGGACCGAAATGGACAAAATTTGTGTCCATTCGAGGTTTGGAGAGTCAGAAAGAAGAAGTTCGTCTCCTAGATGGTACTACGTCATGTTTGGACCGAAATGGACCAAACCTTTGTCCATTCGAGGTTTGGAGAGTCAGAAAAAGAAGTTTGTCTCCTAGATGGTAGTTCGTCACGTTTGGACCGAAATGGTCCAAACTTGTCTCCATTCGAGGTTTGGAGAGTCAGAAAGAAGATGTTCGTCCCCGAGATGGTTGTTCGTCATTTTTGGATCGAAATGGACCAATCTTGTCTCCATTCGAGTTTTGGAGAGTCAGAAAGAAGAAGTTCGTCTCCTAGATGGTAGTTCGTCATGTTTGGACCGAAATGGACCAAACTTGTGTCCATTAGAGGTTTGGAGAGTCAGAAAGAAGAAGTTCGTCTCCTAGATGGTAGTACGTAATGTTTGGACCGAAATGGACCAAACTTGTGTCCATTCGAGGTTTGGAAAGTCAGAAATAAGAAGTTCGTCTCCTAGATGGTAGTTCGTAATGTTTGGACCGAAAAGGACCAAACTTGGGTCCATTCGAGTTTTGGAGAGTCAGAAAGAAGAAGTTCGTCTCCTAGATGGTAGTTCGTCATGTTTGGACCGAAATGGACCAAACTTGTCTCCATTCGAGGTTTGGAGAGTCAGAAAGAAGAAGTTCGTCTCCTAGATGGTAGTTCGTCATGTTTGAAACGAAATGGACCAAACTTGTGTCCATTCGAGGTTTCGAGAGTCAGAAAGAAGAAGTTCGTATCCTAGATGGTAGTTCGTCATGTTTGGACCGAAATGGATCAAACTTGTCTCCATTCGAGGTTTAGAGAGTCAGAAAGAAGAAGTTCGTATCCTAGATGGTAGTTCGTAATGTTTGGACCGAAATGGACCAAACTTGTGTCCATTCGAGGTTTGGAGAGTCAGAAAGAAGAAGTTCGTCTTCTAGATGGTAGTACGTCATGTTTGGACCGAAATGGACAAAACTCGTGTCCATTCGAGGTTTGGAGAGTCAGAAAGAAGAAGTTCGTCTCCTATATGGTAGTTCGTCATGTTTGGACCGAAATGGACCAAACTTGTCTCCATTCGAGGTTTGGAGAGTCAGAAAGAAGAAGTTCGTCTCCTAGATGGTAGTTCGTCATGTTTGGACCGAAATGGACCAAACTTGTCTCCATTCGAGGTTTGGAGAGTCAGAAAGAAGAAGTTCGTCTCCTAGATGGTAGTTCGTCATGTTTGGAACGAAATGGACCAAAGTCGTGTCCATTCGAGGTTTGGAAGAGTCAGAAAGCAGAAGTTCGTCTCCTAGATGGTAGTTCGTCATGTTTGGACCGAAAAGGACCAAACTTGGGTCCATTCGAGTTTTGGAGAGTCAGAAAGAAGAAGTTCGTCTCCTAGATGGTAGTTCGTCATGTTTGGACCGAAATAGACCAAACTTGTCTCCATTCGAGGTTTGGAGAGTCAAAAAGAAGAAGTTCGTCTCCTAGATGGTAGTTCGTCATGTTTGGACCGAAATGGCCAAACTTGTGTCCATTCGAGGTTTGGAGAGTCAGAAATAAGAAGTTCGTCTCCTAGATGGTAGTTCGTCATGTTTGGACCGAAAAGGACCAAACTTGGGTCCATTCGAGTTTTGGAGAGTCAGAAAGAAGAAGTTCGTCTCCTAGATGGTAGTTCGTCATGTTTGGACCGAAATAGACCAAACTTTTCTCCATTCGAGGTTTGGAAGAGTCAGAAAGAAGAAGTTCGTCACCTAGATGGTAGTTCGTCATGTTTGGAACGAAATGGACCAAACTTGTGTCCATTCGAGGTTCGAGAGTCAGAAAGAAGAAGTTCGTCTCCTAGATGGTAGTTCGTCATGTTTGGACCGAAATGGACCAAACTTGTCTCCATTCGAGGTTTGGAGAGTCAGAAAGAAGAAGTTCGTCTCCTAGATGGTAGTACGTCATGTTTGGACCGAAATGGACCAAACTTGTGTCCATTCGAGGTTTGGAGAGTCAGAAAGAAGAAGTTCGTCTCCTAGATGGTAGTTCATCATGTTTGGACCAAAATGGACCAAACTTTTCTCCATTCGAGGTTTGGAAGAGTCAGAAAGAAGAAGTTCGTCTCCTAGATGGTAGTTCGTCATGTTTGGACCGAAATGGACCAAACTTGTCTCCATTCGAGGTTTGGAGAGTCAGAAAGAAGAAGTTCGTCTCCTAGATGGTAGTTCGTCATGTTTGGACCGAAATGGACCAAACTTGTCTCCATTCGAGGTTTGGAGAGTCAGAAAGAAGAAGTTCGTCTCCTAGATGGTAGTTCGTCATGTTTTGAACGAAATGGACCAAACTTGTGTCCATTCGAGGTTTGGAGAGTCAGAAAGAAGAAGTTCCTCTCCTAGATGGTAGTTCGTCATGTTTGGACCGAAATGGACCAAACTTGTCTCCATTCGACGGTTGGAGAGTCACAAAGAAAATGTTCGTCTCCTAGATGGTAGTTCGTCATGTTTGGACCGAAATGGATCAAACTTGTCTCCATTCGAGATTTAGAGAGTCAGAAAGAAGAAGTTCGTCTCCTAGATGGTAGTTCGTCATGTTTGGACCGAAATGGACCAAACTTGTGTTCATTCGAGGTTTGGAGAGTCAGATAGAAGAAGTTCGTCTCCTAGATGGTAGTACGTCATGTTTGGACCGAAATGGACCAAACTCGTGTCCATTCGAGGTTTGGAGAGTCAGAAAGAAGAAGTTCGTCTCCTAGATGGTAGTTCGTCATGTTTGGACCGAAATGGACCAAACTTGTCTCCATTCGAGGGGTGAAGAGTCACAAAGAAGAAGTTCGTCTTCTAGATGGTAGTTCGTCCTGTTTGGACCGAAATGGATCAAACATGTCACCATTCGAGGTTTAGAGAGTCATAAAGAAGAAGTTCGTCTCCTAGATGGTAGTTCGTCAAGTTTGGAACGAAATGGACCAAACTTGTGTCCATTCGAGGTTTCGAGAGTCAGAAAGAAGAAGTTCGTCTCCTAGATGGTAGTTCGTCATGTTTGGACCGAAATGGACAAAACTTTTGTCCATTCGAGGTTTGGAGAGTCAGAAAGAAGAAGTTCGTCTCCTAGATGGTACTACGTCATGTTTAGACCGAAATGGACCAAACCTTTGTCCATTCGAGGTTTGGAGAGTCAGAAAGAAGAAGTTTGTCTCCTAGATGGTAGTTCGTCATGTTTGGACCGAAATGGACCAAACTTGTCTCCATTCGAGGTTTGGAGAGTCAGAAAGAAGATGTTCGTCCCCGAGATGGTAGTTCGTCATTTTTGGATCGAAATGGACCAATCTTGTCTCCATTCGAGTTTCGGAGAGTCAGAAAGAAGAAGTTCGTCTCCTAGATGGTAGATCGTCATGTTTGGAACGAAATAGACCAAACTTGTGTCCATTCGAGGTTTCGAGAGTCAGAAAGAAGAAGTTCGTCTCCTAGATGGTAGTTCGTCATGTTTGGACCGAAATGGACAAAACTTTTGTCCATTCGAGGTTTGGAGAGTCAGAAAGAAGAAGTTCGTCTCCTAGATGGTACTACGTCATGTTTGGACCGAAATGGACCAAACCTTTGTCCATTCGAGGTTTGGAGAGTCAGAAAGAAGAAGTTGGTCTCCTAGATGGTTGTTCGTCATGTTTGGACCGAAATGGACCAAACTTGTCTCCATTCGAGGTTTGGAGAGTCAGAAAGAAGATGTTCGTTCCCGAGATGGTAGTTCGTCATTTTTGGATCGAAATGGACCAATCTTGTCTCCATTCGAGTTTCGGAGAGTCAGAGAGAAGAAGTTCGTCTCCTAGATGGTAGTTCGTCATGTTTGGACCGAAATGGACCAAACTTGTGTCCATTAGAGGTTTGGAGAGTCAGAAAGAAGAAGTTCGTCTCCTAGATGGTAGTTCGTCATGTTTGGACCGAAATGGACCAAACTTGTCTCCATTCGAGGTTTGGAGAGTCAGAAATAAGAAGTTCGTCTCCTAGATGGTAGTTCGTCATGTTTAGACCGAAAAGGACCAAACTTGGGTCCATTCGAGGTTTGGAGTGTCAGAAAGAAGAAGTTCGTCTCCGAGATGGTAGTTCGTCATGTTTGGACCGAAATGGACCAAACTTTTCTCCATTCGAGGTTTGGAAGAGTCAGAAAGAAGAAGTTCGTCTCCTAGATGGTAGTTCGTCATGTTTGGACCGAAATGGACCAAACTTGTCTCCATTCGAGGTTTGGAGAGTCAGAAAGAAGAAGTTCGTCTCCTAGATGGTAGTTCGTCATGTTTGGAACGAAATGGACCAAACTTGTGTCCATTCGAGGTTTCGAGAGTCAGAAAGAAGAAGTTCGTCTCCTAGATGGTAGTTCGTCATGTTTGGACCGAAATGGACCAAACGTGTGTCCATTCGAGGTTTGGAGAGTCAGAAAGAAGAAGTTCCTCTCCTAGATGGTAGTTCGTCATGTTTGGACCGAAATGGACCAAACTTGTCTCCATTCGACGGTTGGAGAGTCACAAAGAAGATGTTCGTCTCCTAGATGGTAGTTCGTCATGTTTGGACCGAAATGGATCAAACTTGTCTCCATTCGAGGTTTAGAGAGTCAGAAAGAAGAAGTTCGTCTCCTAGATGGTAGTTCGTCATGTTTGGACCGAAATGGACCAAACTTGTGTCCATTCGAAGTTTGGAGAGTCAGAAATAAGAAGTTCGTCTCCTAGATGGTAGTACGTCATGTTTGGACCGAAATGGACCAAACTCGTGTCCATTCGAGTTTTGGAGAGTCAGAAAGAAGAAGTTCGTCTCCTAGATGGTAGTTCGTCATGTTTAGACCGAAAAGGACCAAACTTGGGTCCATTCGAGGTTTGGAGTGTCAGAAAGAAGAAGTTCGTCTCCTAGATGGTAGTTCGTCATGTTTGGACCGAAATGGACCAAACTTGTCTCCATTCGAGGTTTGGAGAGTCAGAAATAAGAAGTTCGTCTCCTAGATGGTAGTTCGTCATGTTTAGACCGAAAAGGACCAAACTTGGGTCCATTCGAGGTTTGGAGTGTCAGAAAGAAGAAGTTCGTCTCCTAGATGGTAGTTCGTCATGTTTGGACCGAAATGGACCAAACTTTTCTCCATTCGAGGTTTGGAAGAGTCAGAAAGAAGAAGTTCGTCTCCTAGATGGTAGTTCGTCATGTTTGGACCGAAATGGACCAAACTTGTCTCCATTCGAGGTTTGGCGAGTCAGAAAGAAGAAGTTCGTGTCCTAGATGGTAGTTCGTCATGTTTGGAACGAAATGGACCAAACTTGTGTCCGTTCGAGGTTTCGAGAGTCAGAAAGAAGAAGTTCGTCTCCTAGATGGTAGTTCGTCATGTTTGGACCGAAATGGACCAAACGTGTGTCCATTCGAGGTTTGGAGAGTCAGAAAGAAGAAGTTCCTCTCCTAGATGGTAGTTCGTCATGTTTGGACCGAAATGGACCAAACTTGTCTCCATTCGACGGTTGGAGAGTCACAAAGAAGATGTTCGTCTCCTAGATGGTAGTTCGTCATGTTTGGACCGAAATGGATCAAACTTGTCTCCATTCGAGGTTTAGAGAGTCAGAAAGAAGAAGTTCGTCTCCTAGATGGTAGTTCGTCATGTTTGGACCGAAATGGACCAAACTTGTGTCCATTCGAGGTTTGGAGAGTCAGAAATAAGAAGTTCGTCTCCTAGATGGTAGTACGTCATGTTTGGACCGAAATGGACCAAACTCGTGTCCATTCGAGGTTTGGAGAGTCAGAAAGAAGAAGTTCGTCTCCTAGATGGTAGTTCGTCATGTTTGAACCAAAATGGACCAAACTTGTCTCCAATCGAGGGGTGGAGAGTCACAAAGAAGAAGTTCGTCTCCTAGATGGTAGTTCGTCCTGTTTGGACTGAAATGGATCAAACTTGTCTCCATTCGAGGTTTAGAGAGTCAGAAAGAAGAAGTTCGTCTCCTAGATGGTAGTTCGTCATGTTTGGACCGAAATGGACCAAACTTGTGTCCATTCGAGGTTTCGAGAGTCAGAAAGAAGAAGTTCGTCTCCTAGATGGTAGTTCGTCATGTTTGGACCGAAATGGACCAAACTTGTGTCCATTCGAGGTTTGGAGAGTCAGAAAGAAGAAGTTCGTCTCCTAGATGGTAGTACGTCATATTTGGACCGAAATGGACCAAACTTGTGTCCATTCGAGGTTTGGAGAGTCAGAAAGAAGAAGTTCGTCATGTTTGGAACGAAATGGACCAAACTTGTGTCCGTTCGAGGTTTCGAGAGTCAGAAAGAAGAAGTTCGTCTCCTAGATGGTAGTTCGTCATGTTTGGACCGAAATGGACCAAACGTGTGTCCATTCGAGGTTTGGAGAGTCAGAAAGAAGAAGTTCCTCTCCTAGATGGTAGTTCGTCATGTTTGGACCGAAATGGACCAAACTTGTCTCCATTCGACGGTTGGAGAGTCACAAAGAAGATGTTCGTCTCCTAGATGGTAGTTCGTCATGTTTGGACCGAAATGGATCAAACTTGTCTCCATTCGAGGTTTAGAGAGTCAGAAAGAAGAAGTTCGTCTCCTAGATGGTAGTTCGTCATGTTTGGACCGAAATGGACCAAACTTGTGTCCATTCGAGGTTTGGAGAGTCAGAAATAAGAAGTTCGTCTCCTAGATGGTAGTACGTCATGTTTGGACCGAAATGGACCAAACTCGTGTCCATTCGAGGTTTGGAGAGTCAGAAAGAAGAAGTTCGTCTCCTAGATGGTAGTTCGTCATGTTTGAACCAAAATGGACCAAACTTGTCTCCAATCGAGGGGTGGAGAGTCACAAAGAAGAAGTTCGTCTCCTAGATGGTAGTTCGTCCTGTTTGGACTGAAATGGATCAAACTTGTCTCCATTCGAGGTTTAGAGAGTCAGAAAGAAGAAGTTCGTCTCCTAGATGGTAGTTCGTCATGTTTGGACCGAAATGGACCAAACTTGTGTCCATTCGAGGTTTCGAGAGTCAGAAAGAAGAAGTTCGTCTCCTAGATGGTAGTTCGTCATGTTTGGACCGAAATGGACCAAACTTGTGTCCATTCGAGGTTTGGAGAGTCAGAAAGAAGAAGTTCGTCTCCTAGATGGTAGTACGTCATATTTGGACCGAAATGGACCAAACTTGTGTCCATTCGAGGTTTGGAGAGTCAGAAAGAAGAAGTTCGTCTCCTAGATGGTAGTTCGTCATGTTTGGACCGAAATGGACCAAACTTGTGTCCATTCGAGGTTTGGTGAGTCAGAAAGAAGAAGTTCGTCTCCTAGATGGTAGTACGTCATGTTTGGACCGAAAAGGACCAAACTTGTGTCCATTCGAGGTTTGGAGAGTCAGAAAGAAGAAGTTCGTCTCCTAGATGGTAGTTCGTCATGTTTGGACCGAAATGGACCAAACATGTCTCCATTCGAGGTTTGGAGAGTCAGAAAGAAGAAGTTCGTCTCCTAGATGGTAGTTCGTCATGTTTGGACCGAAATGGACCAAACTTGTGTCCATTCAGGGTTTGGAGTGTCAGAAAGAAGAAGATCGTCTCCTCGATGGTAGTTCGTCATGTTTGGACCGAAATGGACCAAACTTGTGTCCATTAGAGGTTTGGAGAGTCAGAAAGAAGAAGTTCGTCTCCTAGATGGTAGTACGTCATGTTTGGACCGAAATGGACCAAACTTGTGTCCATTCGAGGTTTGGAGAGTCAGAAATAAGAAGTTCGTGTCCTAGATGGTAGTTCGTCATGTTTAGACCGAAAAGGACCAAACTTGGGTCCATTCGAGGTATGGAGAGTCAGAAAGAAGAAGTTCGTCTCCTAGATGGTAGTTCGTCATGTTTGGACTGAAATGGACCAAACTTTTCTCCATTCGAGGTTTGGAAGAGTCAGAAAGAAGAAGTTCGTCTCCTAGATGGTAGTTCATAATGTTTGGACCGAAATGGACCAAACTTGTATCCATTCGAGGTTTGGAGAGTCAGAAAGAAGAAGTTCGTCTCCTAGATGGTAGTTCGTCATGTTTGGAACGAAATGGACCAAACTTGTGTCCATTCGAGGTTTCGAGAGTCAGAAAGAAGAAGTTCGTCTGCTAGATGGTAGTTCGTCATGTTTGGACCGAAATGGACCAAACTTGTGTCCATTCGAGGTTTGGAGAGTCAGAAAGAAGAAGTTCCTCTCCTAGATGGTAGTTCGTCATGTTTGGACCGAAATGGACCAAACTTGTATCCATTCGAGGTTTGGAGAGTCAGAAAGAAGAAGTTCGTCTCCTAGATGGTAGTTCGTCATGTTTGGAACGAAATGGACCAAACTTGTGTCCATTCGAGGTTTCGAGAGTCAGAAAGAAGAAGTTCGTCTCCTAGATGGTAGTTCGTCATGTTTGGACCGAAATGGACCAAACTTGTGTCCATTCGAGGTTTGGAGAGTCAGAAAGAAGAAGTTCCTCTCCTAGATGGTAGTTCGTCATGTTTGGACCGAAATGGACCAAACTAGTCTCCATTCGACGGTTGGAGAGTCACAAAGAAGATGTTCGTCTCCTAGATGGTAGTTCGTCATGTTTGGACCGAAATGGATCAAACTTGTCTCCATTCGAGGTTTCGAGAGTCAGAAAGAAGAAGTTCGTCTCCTAGATGGTAGTTCGTCATGTTTGGACCGAAATGGACCAAACTTGTGTCCATTCGAGGTTTGGAGAGTCAGAAATAAGAAGTTCGTCTCCTAGATGGTAGTACGTCATGTTTGGACCGAAATGGACCAAACTCGTGTCCATTCGAGGTTTGGAGAGTCAGAAAGAAGAAGTTCGTCTCCTAGATGGTAGTTCGTCATGTTTGGACCAAAATTGACCAAACTTGTCTCCATTCGAGGGGTGGAGAGTCACAAAGAAGAAGTTCGTCTCCTAGATGGTAGTTTGTCCTGTTTGGACTGAAATGGATCAAACTTGTCTCCATTCGAGGTTTAGAGAGTCAGAAAGAAGAAGTTCGTCTCCTAGATGGTAGTTCGTCATGTTTATAACGAAATGGACCAAACTTGTGTCCATTCGAGGTTTCGAGAGTCAGAAAGAAGAAGTTCGTCTCCTAGATGGTAGTTCGTCATGTTTGGACCGAAATGGACCAAACTTGTGTCCATTCGAGGTTTGAGAGTCAGAAACAAGTAGTTCGTCTCCTAGATGGTAGTACGTCATGTTTGGACCGAAATGGACCAAACTTGTGTCCATTCGAGGTTTGGAGAGTCAGAAAGAAGAAGTTCGTCTCCTAGATGGTAGTTCGTCATGTTTGGACCGAAATGGACCAAACTTGTGTCCATTCGAGGTTTGGAGAGTCAGAAAGAAGAAGTTCGTCTCCTAGATGGTAGTACGTCATGTTTGGACCGAAAAGGACCAAACTTGTGTCCATTCGAGGTTTGGAGAGTCAGAAAGAAGAAGTTCGTCTCCTAGATGGTAGTTCGTCATGTTTGGACCGAAATGGACAAAACATGTCTCCATTCGAGGTTTGGAGAGTCAGAAAGAAGAAGTTCGTCTCCTAGATATTAGTTCGTCATGTTTGGACCGAAATGCACCAAACTTGTCTCCATTCGGGGTTTGGAGAGTCAGAAAGAAGAAGTTCGTCTCCTAGATGGTAGTGCGTCATGTTTGGACCGAAATGAACCAAACTTGTCTCCATTCGAGGTTTGGAGAGCCAGAAAGAAGAAGTTCGTCTCCTAGATGGTAGTCCGTCATGTTTGGACCGAAATGGACCAAACTTGTCTCCATTCGACGTTTGGAGAGTCAGAAAGAAGAAGTTCGTCTCCTAGATGGTAGTTCGTCATGTTTGGACCGAAATGGACCAAACTTGTCTCCATTCGAGGTTTGGAGAGCCAGAAAGAAGAAGTTCGTCTCCTAGATGGTAGCTCGTCATGTTTGGACCGAAATGGACCAAACTTGTGTCCATTCGAGGTTTGGAGAGTCAGAAAGAAGAAGTTCCTCTCCTAGATGGTAGTTCGTCATGTTTGGACCGAAATGGACCAAACTTGTATCCATTCGAGGTTTGGAGAGTCAGAAAGAAGAAGTTCGTCTCCTAGATGGTAGTTCGTCATGTTTGGAACGAAATGGACCAAACTTGTGTCCATTCGAGGTTTCGAGAGTCAGAAAGAAGAAGTTCGTCTCCTAGATGGTAGTTCGTCATGTTTGGACCGAAATGGACCAAACTTGTGTCCATTCGAGGTTTGGAGAGTCAGAAAGAAGAAGTTCCTCTCCTAGATGGTAGTTCGTCATGTTTGGACCGAAATGGACCAAACTTGTCTCCATTCGACGGTTGGAGAGTCACAAAGAAGATGTTCGTCTCCTAGATGGTAGTTCGTCATGTTTGGACCGAAATGGATCAAACTTGTCTCCATTCGAGGTTTAGAGAGTCAGAAAGAAGAAGTTCGTCTCCTAGATGGTAGTTCGTCATGTTTGGACCGAAATGGACCAAACTTGTGCCCATTCGAGGTTTGGAGAGTCAGAAAGAAGAAGTTCGTCTCCTAGATGGTAGTACGTCATGTTTGGACCGAAATGGACCAAACTCGTGTCCATTCGAGGTTTGGAGAGTCAGAAAGAAGAAGTTCGTCTCCTAGATGGTAGTTCGTCATGTTTGGACCGAAATGGACCAAACTTGTCTCCATTCGAGGGGTGGAGAGTCACAAAGAAGAAGTTCGTCTCCTAGATGCTAGTTCGTCCTGTTTGGACTGAAATGGATCAAACTTGTCTCCATTCGAGGTTTAGATAGTCAGAAAGAAGAAGTTCGTCTCCTAGATGGTAGTTCGTCATGTTTGGAACGAAATGGACCAAACTTGTGTCCATTCGAGGTTTCGAGAGTCAGAAAGAAGAAGTTCGTCTCCTAGATGGTAGTTCGTCATGTTTTGACCGAAATGGACCAAACTTGTGTCCATTCGAGGTTTGGAGAGTCAGAAAGAAGAAGTTCGTCTCCTAGATGGTAGTACGTCATGTTTGGACCGAAATGGACCAAACTTGTGTCCATTCGAGGTTTGGAGAGTCAGAAATAAGAAGTTCGTCTCCTAGATGGTAGTTCGTCATGTTTAGACCGAAAAGGACCAAACTTGGGTCCATTCGAGGTTTGGAGAGTCAGAAAGAAGAAGTTCGTCTCCTAGATGGTAGTTCGTCATGTTTGGATCGAAATGGACCAAACTTTTCTCCATTCGAGGTTTGGAAGAGTCAGAAAGAAGAAGTTCGTCTCCTAGATGGTAGTTCGTCATGTTTGGACCGAAATGGACCAAACTTGTCTCCATTCGAGGTTTGGAGAGTCAGAAAGAAGAAGTTCGTCTCCTAGATGGTAGTTCGTCATGTTTGGAACGAAATGGACCAAACTTGTGTCCATTCGAGGTTTCGAGAGTCAGAAAGAAGAAGTTCGTCTCCTAGATGGTAGTTCGTCATGTTTTGACCGAAATGGACCAAACTTGTGTCCATTCGAGGTTTGGAGAGTCAGAAAGAAGAAGTTCGTCTCCTAGATGGTAGTACGTCATGTTTGGACCGAAATGGACCAAACTTGTGTCCATTCGAGGTTTGGAGAGTCAGAAATAAGAAGTTCGTCTCCTAGATGGTAGTTCGTCATGTTTAGACCGAAAAGTACCAAACTTGGGTCCATTCGAGGTTTGGAGAGTCAGAAAGAAGAAGTTCGTCTCCTAGATGGTAGTTCGTCATGTTTGGACCGAAATGGACCAAACTTTTCTCCATTCGAGGTTTGGAAGAGTCAGAAAGAAGAAGTTCGTCTCCTAGATGGTAGTTCGTCATGTTTGGACCGAAATGGACCAAACTTGTCTCCATTCGAGGTTTGGAGAGTCAGAAAGAAGAAGTTCGTCTCCTAGATGGTAGTTCGTCATGTTTGGAACGAAATGGACCAAACTTGTGTCCATTCGAGGTTTCGAGAGTCAGAAAGAAGAAGTTCGTCTCCTAGATGGTAGTTCGTCATGTTTGGACCGAAATGGACCAAACTTGTGTCCATTCGAGGTTTGGAGAGTCAAAAAGAAGAAGTTCCTCTCCTAGATGGTAGTTCGTCATGTTTGGACCGAAATGGACCAAACTTGTCTCCATTCGACGGTTGGAGAGTCACAAAGAAGATGTTCGTCTCCTAGATGGTAGTTCGTAATGTTTGGACCGAAATGGATCAAACTTGTCTCCATTCGAGGTTTAGTGAGTCAGAAAGAAGAAGTTCGTCTCCTAGATGGTAGTTCGTCATGTTTGGACCGAAATGGACCAAACTTGTGTCCATTCGAGGTTTGGAGAGTCAGAAAGAAGAAGTTCGTCTCCTAGATGGTAGTACGACATGTTTGGACCGAAATGGACAAACTCGTGTCCATTCGAGGTTTGGAGAGTCAGAAAGAAGAAGCTCGTCTCCTAGATGGTAGTTCGTCATGTTTGGACCGAAATGGACCAAACTTGTCTCCATTCGAGGGGTGGAGAGTCACAAAGAAGAAGTTCGTCTCCTAGATGATAGTTCGTCCTGTTTGGACTGAAATGGATCAAACTTGTCTCCATTCGAGGTTTAGAGAGTCAGAAAGAAGAAGTTCGTCTCCTAGATGGTAGTTCGTCATGTTTGGAACGAAATGGACCAAACTTGTGTCCATTCGAGGTTTCGAGAGTCAGAAAGAAGAAGTTCGTCTCCTAGATGGTAGTTCGTCATGTTTTGACCGAAATGGACCAAACTTGTGTCCATTCGAGGTTTGGAGAGTCAGAAAGAAGAAGTTCGTCTCCTAGATGGTAGTACGTCATGTTTGGACCGAAATGGACCAAACTTGTGTCCATTCGAGGTTTGGAGAGTCAGAAAGAAGAAGTTCGTCTCCTAGATGGTAGTTCGTCATGTTTGGACCGAAATGGACCAAACTTGTGTCCATTCGAGGTTTGGAGAGTCAGAAAGAAGAAGTTCGTCTCCTAGGTGGTAGTACGTCATGTTTGGACCGAAAAGGTTCAAACTTGTGTCCATTCGAGGTTTGGAGAGTCAGAAAGAAGAAGTTCGTCTCCTAGATGGTAGTTCGTCATGTTTGGACCGAAATGGACCAAACATGTCTCCATTCGAGGTTTGGAGAGTCAGAAAGAAGAAGTTCGTCTCCTAGATGGTAGTTCGTCATGTTTGAACCGAAATGGACCAAACTTGTCTCCACTCGAGGGTTGGAGAGTCACAAAGAAGATGTTCGTCTCCTAGATGGTAGTTCGTCATGTTTGGACCGAAATGGACCAAACTTGTTTCCATTCGAGGTTTGGTGAGTCAGAAAGAAGAAGTTCGTCTCCTAGATGGTAGTACGTCATGTTTGGACCGAAATGGACCAAACTTGTGTCCTTTCGAGGTTTGGAGAGTCAGAAAGAAGAAGTTCGTCTCCTAGATGGTAGTTCGTCATGTTTGGATCGAAATGGACCAAACTTTTCTCCATTCGAGGTTTGGAAGAGTCAGAAAGAAGAAGTTCGTCTCCTAGATGGTAGTTCGTCATGTTTGGACCGAAATGAACCAAACTTGTCTCCATTCGAGGGGTGGAGAGTCACAAAGAAGAAGTTCGTCTCCTAGATGGTAGTTCGTCCTGTTTGGACCGAAATGGATCCAACTTGTCTCCATTCGAGGTTTAGAGAGTCAGAAAGAAGAAGTTCGTCTCCTAGATGGTAGTTCGTCATGTTTGGAACGAAATGGACCAAACTTGTGTCCATTCGAGGTTTCGAGAGTCAGAAAGAAGAAGTTCGTCTCCTAGATGATAGTTCGTCATGTTTGGTCCGAAATGGACAAAACTTTTGTCCATTCGAGGTTTGGAGAGTCAGAAAGAAGAAGTTCGTCTCCTAGATGGTAGTTCGTCATGTTTGGACCGAAATGGACCAAACTTGTGTCCATTAGAGGTTTGGAGAGTCAGAAAGAAGAAGTTCGTCTCCTAGATGGTAGTTCGTCATGTTTGGACCGAAATGGACCAAACTTGTCTCCATTCGAGGTTTGGAGAGTCAGAAATAAGAAGTTCGTCTCCTAGATGGTAGTTCGTCATGTTTAGACCGAAAAGGACCAAACTTGGGTCCATTCGAGGTTTGGAGAGTCAGAAAGAAGAAGTTCGTCTCCTAGATGGTAGTTCGTCATGTTTGGACCGAAATGGACCAAACTTTTCTCCATTCGAGGTTTGGAAGAGTCAGAAGGAAGAAGTTCGTCTCCTAGATGGTAGTTCGTCATGTTTGGACCGAAATGGACCAAACTTGTCTCCATTCAAGGTTTGGAGAGTCAGAAAGAAGAAGTTCGTCTCCTAGATGGTAGTTCGTCATGTTTGGAACGAAATGGACCAAACTTGTGTCCATTCGAGGTTTCGAGAGTCAGAAAGAAGAAGTTCGTCTCCTAGATGGTAGTTCGTAATGTTTGGACCGAAATGGACCAAACTTGTGTCCATTCGAGGTTTGGAGAGTCAGAAAGAAGAAGTTCCTCTCCTAGATGGTAGTTCGTCATGTTTGGACCGAAATGGACCAAACTTGTCTCCATTCGACGGTTGGAGAGTCACAAAGAAGATGTTCGTCTCCTAGATGGTAGTTCGTCATGTTTGGACCGAAATGGATCAAACTTGTCTCCGTTCGAGGTTTAGAGATTCAGAAAGAAGAAGTTCGTCTCCTAGATGGTAGTTCGTCATGTTTGGACCGAAATGGACCAAACTTGTGTCCATTCGAGGTTTGGAGAGTCAGAAATAAGAAGTTCGTCTCCTAGATAGTAGTACGTCATGTTTGGACCGAAAAGGACCAAACTTGTGTCCATTCGAGGTTTGGAGAGTCAGAAAGAAGAAGTTCGTGTCCTAGATGGTAGTTCGTCATGTTTGGACCGAAATGGACCAAACTTGTCTCCATTCGACGGTTGGAGAGTCACAAAGAAGATGTTCGTCTCCTAGATGGTAGTTCGTCATGTTTGGACCGAAATGGACCAAACATGTCTCCATTCGAGGTTTGGAGAGTCAGAAAGAAGAAGTTCGTCTCCTAGATGGTAGTTCGTCATGTTTGGACCGAAATGGACCAAACTTGTGTCCATTCAGGGTTTGGAGAGTCAGAAAGAAGAAGTTCGTCTCCTCGATGGTAGTTCGTCATGTTTGGACCGAAATGGACCAAACTTGTCTCCACTCGAGGGTTGGAGAGTCACAAAGAAGATGTTCGTCTCCTAGATGGTAGTTCGTCATGTTTGGACCGAAATGGACCAAACTTGTTTCCATTCGAGGTTTGGTGAGTCAGAAAGAAGAAGTTCGTCTCCTAGATGGTAGTACGTCATGTTTGGACCGAAATGGACCAAACTTGTGTCCATTCGAGGTTTGGAGAGTTAGAAAGAAGAACTTCGTCTCCTAGATGGTAGTTCGTCATGTTTGGACTGAAATGGACCAAACTTTACTTCATTCCAGGTTTGGAAGAGACAGAAAGAAGAAGTTCGTCAACTAGATGGTAGTTCGTCATGTTTGGACCGAAATGGATCAAACTTGTCTCCATTCGAGGTTTGGAGAGTCAGAAAGAAGAAGTTCGTCTCCTAGATGGTAGTTCGTCATGTTTGGACGGAAATGGACCAAACTTGTCTCCATTCGAGGGGTGGAGAGTCACAAAGAAGAAGTTCGTCTCCTAGATGGTAGTTCGTCATGTTTGGACTGAAATGGATCAAACTTGTCTCCATTCGAGGTTTAGAGAGTCAGAAGGAAGAAGTTCGTCTCCTAAATGGTAGTTCGTCATGTTTGGAACGAAATGGACCAAGCTTGTGTCCATTCGAGGTTTCGAGAGTCAGAAAGAAGAAGTTCGTCTCCTAGATGATAGTTCGTCATGTTTGGACCGAAATGGACCAAACTTGTGTCCATTCGAGGTTTGGAGAGTCAGAAAGAAGAAGTTCGTCTCCTAGATGGTAGTTCGTCATGTTTGGACCGAAATGGACCAAACTTGTGTCCATTCGAGGTTTGGAGAGTCAGAAAGAAGAAGTTCGTCTCCTAGATGGTAGTACGTCATGTTTGGACCGAAAAGGACCAAACTTGTGTCCATTCGAGGTTTGGAGAGTCAGAAAGAAGAAGTTCGTGTCCTAGATGGTAGTTCGTCATGTTTGGACCGAAATGGACCAAACATGTCTCCATTCGAGGTTTGGAGAGTCAGAAAGAAGAAGTTCGTCTCCTAGATGGTAGTTCGTCATGTTTGGACCGAAATGGTCCAAACTTGTGTCCATTCAGGGTTTGGAGAGTCAGAAAGAAGAAGTTCGTCTCCTCGATGGTAGTTCGTCATGTTTGGACCGAAATGGACCAAACTTGTCTCCACTCGAGGGTTGGAGAGTCACAAAGAAGATGCTCGTCTCCTAGATGGTAGTTCGTCATGTTTGGACCGAAATGGACCAAACTTGTTTCCATTCGAGGTTTGGTGAGTCAGAAAGAAGAAGTTCGTCTCCTAGATGGTAGTACGTCATGTTTGGACCGAAATGGACCAAACTTGCGACCATTCGAGGTTTGGAGAGTCAGAAAGAAGAACCTCGTCTCCTAGATGGTAGTTCGTCATGTTTGGAACGAAATGGACCAAACTTTACTTCATTCCAGGTTTGGAAGAGTCAGAAAGAAGAAGTTCGTCTCCTAGATGGTAGTTCGTCATGTTTGGACCGAAATGGACCAAACTTGTGTCCATTCGAGGTTTGGAGAGTCAGAAAGAAGAAGTTCGTCTCCTAGATGGTAGTACGTCATGTTTGGACCGAAAAGGACCAAACATGTGTCCATTCGAGGTTTGGAGAGTCAGAAAGAAGAAGATCGTCTCCTAGATGGTAGTTCGTCATGTTTGGACCGAAATGGACCAAACTTGTCTCCATTCGAGGTTTGGAGAGTCAGAAATAAGAAGTTCGTCTCCTAGATGGTAGTTCGTCATGTTTAGACCGAAAAGGACCAAACTTGGGTCCATTCGAGGTTTGGAGAGTCAGAAAGAAGAAGTTCGTCTCCTAGATGGTAGTTCGTCATGTTTGGACCGAAATGGACCAAACTTTTCTCCATTCGAGGTTTGGAAGAGTCAGAAGGAAGAAGTTCGTCTCCTAGATGGTAGTTCGTCATGTTTGGACCGAAATGGACCAAACTTGTCTCCATTCGAGGTTTGGAGAGTCAGAAAGAAGAAGTTCGTCTCCTAGATGGTAGTTCGTCATGTTTGGAACGAAATGGACCAAACTTGTGTCCATTCGAGGTTTCGAGAGTCAGAAAGAAGAAGTTCGTCTCCTAGATGGTAGTTCGTCATGTTTGGACCGAAATGAACCAAACTTGTGTCCATTCGAGGTTTGGAGAGTCAGAAAGAAGAAGTTCCTCTCCTAGATGGTAGTTCGTCATGTTTGGACCGAAATGGACCAAACTTGTCTCCATTCGACGGTTGGAGAGTCACAAAGAAGATGTTCGTCTCCTAGATGGTAGTTCGTCATGTTTGGACCGAAATGGATCAAACTTGTCTCCATTCGAGGTTTAGAGAGTCAGAAAGAAGAAGTTCGTCTCCTAGATGGTAGTTCGTCATGTTTGGACCGAAATGGACCAAACTTGTGTCCATTCGAGGTTTGGAGAGTCAGAAATAAGAAGTTCGTCTCCTAGATGGTAGTACGTCATGTTTGGACCGAAAAGGACCAAACTTGTGTCCATTCGAGGTTTGGAGAGTCAGAAAGAAGAAGTTCGTGTCCTAGATGGTAGTTCGTCATGTTTGGACCGAAATGGACCAAACATGTCTCCATTCGAGGTTTGGAGAGTCAGAAATAAGAAGTTCGTCTCCTAGATGGTAGTTCGTCATGTTTGGACCGAAATGGACCAAACTTGTGTCCATTCAGGGTTTGGAGAGTCAGAAAGAAGAAGTTCGTCTCCTCGATGGTAGTTCGTCATGTTTGGACCGAAATGGACCAAACTTGTCTCCACTCGAGGGTTGGAGAGTCACAAAGAAGATGTTCGTCTCCTAGATGGTAGTTCGTCATGTTTGGACCGAAATGGACCAAACTTGTTTCCATTCGAGGTTTGGTGAGTCAGAAAGAAGAAGTTCGTCTCCTAGATGGTAGTACGTCATGTTTGGACCGAAATGGACCAAACTTGTGTCCATTCGAGGTTTGGAGAGTCAGAAAGAAGAACTTCGTCTCCTAGATGGTAGTTCATCATGTTTGGACTGAAATGGACCAAACTTTACTTCATTCCAGGTTTGGAAGAGTCAGAAAGAAGAAGTTCGTCTCCTAGATGGTAGTTCGTCATGTTTGGACCGAAATGGATCAAACTTGTCTCCATTCGAGGTTTGGAGAGTCAGAAAGAAGAAGTTCGTCTCCTAGATGGTAGTTCGTCATGTTTGGACGGAAATGGACCAAACTTGTCTCCATTCGAGGGGTGGAGAGTCACAAAGAAGAAGTTCGTCTCCTAGATGGTAGTTCGTCATGTTTGGACTGAAATGGATCAAACTTGTCTCCATTCGAGGTTTAGAGAGTCAGAAGGAAGAAGTTCGTCTCCTAAATGGTAGTTCGTCATGTTTGGAACGAAATGGACCAAGCTTGTGTCCATTCGAGGTTTCGAGAGTCAGAAACAAGAAGTTCGTCTCCTAGATGATAGTTCGTCATGTTTGGACCGAAATGGACCAAACTTGTGTCCATTCGAGGTTTGGAGAGTCAGAAAGAAGAAGTTCGTCTCCTAGATGGTAGTTCGTCATGTTTGGACCGAAATGGACCAAACTTGTGTCCATTCGAGGTTTGGAGAGTCAGAAAGAAGAAGTTCGTCTCCTAGATGGTAGTACGTCATGTTTGGACCGAAAAGGACCAAACTTGTGTCCATTCGAGGTTTGGAGAGTCAGAAAGAAGAAGTTCGTGTCCTAGATGGTAGTTCGTCATGTTTGGACCGAAATGGACCAAACATGTCTCCATTCGAGGTTTGGAGAGTCAGAAAGAAGAAGTTCGTCTCCTAGATGGTAGTTCGTCATGTTTGGACCGAAATGGACCAAACTTGTGTCCATTCAGGGTTTGGAGAGTCAGAAAGAAGAAGTTCGTCTCCTCGATGGTAGTTCGTCATGTTTGGACCGAAATGGACCAAACTTGTCTCCACTCGAGGGTTGGAGAGTCACAAAGAAGATGCTCGTCTCCTAGATGGTAGTTCGTCATGTTTGGACCGAAATGGACCAAACTTGTTTCCATTCGAGGTTTGGTGAGTCAGAAAGAAGAAGTTCGTCTCCTAGATGGTAGTACGTCATGTTTGGACCGAAATGGACCAAACTTGTGTCCATTCGAGGTTTGGAGAGTCAGAAAGAAGAACCTCGTCTCCTAGATGGTAGTTCGTCATGTTTGGACTGAAATGGACTAAACTTTACTTCATTCCAGGTTTGGAAGAGTCAGAAAGAAGAAGTTCGTCTCCTAGATGGTAGTTCGTCATGTTTGGACCGAAATGGACCAAACTTGTCTCCATTCCAGGTTTGGAGAGTCAGAAAGAAGAAGTTCGTCTCCTAGATGGTAGTTCGTCATGTTTGGACCGAAATGGATCAAACTTGTCTCCATTCGAGGTTTGGAGAGTCAGAAAGAAGAAGTTCGTCTCCTAGATGGTAGTTCGTCATGTTTGGACCGAAATGGACCAAACTTGTGTCCATTCAGGGTTTGGAGAGTCAGAAAGAAGAAGTTCGTCTCCTCGATGGTAGTTCGTCATGTTTGGACCGAAATGGACCAAACTTGTCTCCACTCGAGGGTTGGAGAGTCACAAAGAAGATGTTCGTCTCCTAGATGGTAGTTCGTCATGTTTGGACCGAAATGGATCAAACTTGTTTCCATTCGAGGTTTGGTGAGTCAGAAAGAAGAAGTTCGTCTCCTAGATGGTAGTACGTCATGTTTGGACCGAAATGGACCAAACTTGTGTCCATTCGAGGTTTGGTGAGTCAGAAAGAAGAATTCGTCTCCTAAATGGTAGTTCGTCATGTTTGGACCGAAATGGACCAAACTTTACTTCATTCCAGGTTTGGAAGAGTCAGAAAGAAGAAGTTCGTCTCCTAGATGTTAGTTCGTCATGTTTGGACCGAAATGGACCAAACTTGTCTCCATTCCAGGTTTGGAGAGTCAGAAAGAAGAAGTTCGACTCCTAGATGGTAGTTCGTCATGTTTGGACCGAAATGGATCCAACTTGTCTCCATTCGAGGTTTAGAGAGTCAGAAAGAAGAAGTTCGTCTCCTAGATGGTAGTTCGTCATGTTTGGAACGAAATGGACCAAACTTGTGTCCATTCGAGGTTTCGAGAGTCAGAAAGACGAAGTTCGTCTCCTAGATGGTAGTTCGTCATGTTTGGACCGAAATGGACAAAACTTTTGTCCATTCGAGGTTTGGAGAGTCAGAAAGAAGAAGTTCGTCTCCTAGATGGTAGTTCGTCATGTTTGGACCGAAATGGACCAAACTTGTGTCCATTAGAGGTTTGGAGAGTCAGAAAGAAGATGTTCGTCTCCTAGATGGTAGTTCGTCATGTTTGGACCGAAATGGACCAAACTTGTCTCCATTCGAGGTTTGGAGAGTCAGAAATAAGAAGTTCGTCTCCTAGATGGTAGTTCGTCATGTTTAGACCGAAAAGGACCAAACTTGGGTCCATTCGAGGTTTGGAGAGTCAGAAAGAAGAAGTTCGTCTCCTAGATGGTAGTTCGTCATGTTTGGACCGAAATGGACCAAACTTTTCTCCATTCGAGGTTTGGAAGAGTCAGAAAGAAGAAGTTCGTCTCCTAGATGGTAGTTCGTCATGTTTGGACCGAAATGGACCAAACTTGTCTCCATTCGAGGTTTGGAAAGTCAGAAAGAAGAAGTTCGTCTCCTAGATGGTAGTTCGTCATGTTTGGAACGAAATGGACCAAACTTGTGTCCATTCGAGGTTTCGAGAGTCAGAAAGAAGAAGTTCGTCTCCTAGATGGTAGTTCGTCATGTTTGGACCGAAATGAACCAAACTTGTGTCCATTCGAGGTTTGGAGAGTCAGAAAGAAGAAGTTCCTCTCCTAGATGGTAGTTCGTCATGTTTGGACCGAAATGGACCAAACTTGTCTCCATTCGACGGTTGGAGAGTCACAAAGAAGATGTTCGTCTCCTAGATGGTAGTTCGTCATGTTTGGACCGAAATGGATCAAACTTGTCTCCATTCGAGGTTTAGAGAGTCAGAAAGAAGAAGTTCGTCTCCTAGATGGTAGTTCGTCATGTTTGGACCGAAATGGACCAAACTTGTGTCCATTCGAGGTTTGGAGAGTCAGAAAGAAGAAGTTCGTCTCCTAGATGGTAGTACGTCATGTTTGGACCGAAATGGACCAAACTCGTGTCCATTCGAGGTTTGGAGAGTCAGAAAGAAGAAGTTCGTCTCCTAGATGGTAGTTCGTCATGTTTGGACGGAAATGGACCAAACTTGTCTCCATTCGAGGGGTGGAGAGTCACAAAGAAGAAGTTCGTCTCCTAGATGGTAGTTCGTCCTGTTTGGACTGAAATGGATCAAACTTGTCTCCATTCGAGGTTTAGAGAGTCAGAAGGAAGAAGTTCGTCTCCTAAATGGTAGTTCGTCATGTTTGGAACGAAATGGACCAAACTTGTGTCCATTCGAGGGTTGGAGAGTCACAAAGAAGATGTTCGTCTCCTAGATGGTAGTTCGTCATGTTTGGACCGAAATGGACCAAACTTTTTTCCATTCGAGGTTTGGTGAGTCAGAAAGAAGAAGTTCGTCTCCTAGATGGTAGTACGTCATGTTTGGACCGAAATGAACCAAACTTGTGTCCATTCGAGGTTTGGAGAGTCAGAAAGAAGAAGTTCGTCATGTTTGGACCGAAATGGATCAAACTTGTCTCCATTCGAGGTTTAGAGAGTCAGAAAGAAGAAGTTCGTCTCCTAGATGGTAGTTCGTCATGTTTGGACCGAAATGGACCAAACTTGTCTCCACTCGAGGGTTGGAGAGTCACAAAGAAGATGTTCGTCTCCTAGATGGTAGTTCGTCATGTTTGGACCGAAATGGACCAAACTTTTTTCCATTCGAGGTTTGGTGAGTCAGAAAGAAGAAGTTCGTCTCCTAGATGGTAGTACGTCATGTTTGGACCGAAATGGACCAAACTTGTGTCCATTCGAGGTTTGGAGAGTCAGAAAGAAGAAGTTCGTCTCCTAGATGGTAGTTCGTCATGTTTGGACCGAAATGGACCAAACTTTACTTCATTCCAGGTTTGGAAGAGTCAGAAAGAAGAAGTTCGTCTCCTATATGGTAGTTCGTCATGTTTGGACCGAAATGGGCGACACTTGTGTCCATTCGAGGTTTGGAGAGTCAGAAAGAAGAAGTTCGTCTCCTAGATGGTAGTTCGTCATGTTTGCACCGAAATGGACCAAACTTGTCTCCATTCGAGGTTTGGACAGTCAGAAAGAAGAAGTTCGTCTTCTAGATGGTAGTTCGTCATGTTTGGAACGAAATGGACCAAACTTGTGTCCATTCAAGGTTTGGAGAGTCAGAAAGAAGAAGTTCGTCTCCTAGATGGTAGTTCGTCATGTTTGCACCGAAATGGACCAAACTTGTCTCCATTCGAGGTTTGGACAGTCAGAAAGAAGAAGTTCGTCTTCTAGATGGTAGTTCGTCATGTTTGGAACGAAATGGACCAAACTTGTGTCCATTCGAGGTTTGGAGAGTCAGAAAGAAGCAGTTCGTCTCCTAGATGGTAGTTCGTCATGTTTGGACCGAAATGGACCAAACTTTTCTTCATTCGAGGTTTGGAAGAGTCAGAAAGAAGAAGTTCGTCTCCTAGATGGTAGTTTGTCATATTTGGACCGAAATGGACCAAACTTGTGTCCATTCGAGGTTTGGAGAGTCAGAAAGAAGAAGTTCCTCTCCTAGATGGTAGTTCGTCATGTTTGGACCGAAATGGACCAAACTTGTCTCCATTCGACGGTTGGAGAGTCACAAAGAAGATGTTCGTCTCCTAGATGGTAGTTCGTTATGTTTGGACCGAAATGGACCAAACTTGTCTCCATTCGAGGGTTGGAGAGTCACAAAGAAGATGTTCGTCTCCTAGATGGTAGTTCGTCATGTTTGGACCGAAATGGACCAAACTTGTTTCCATTCGAGGTTTGGTGAGTCAGAAAGAAGAAGTTCGTCTCCTAGATGGTAGTACGTCATGTTTGGACCGAAATGGACCAAACTTGTGTCCATTCGAGGTTTGGGGAGTCAGAAAGAAGAAGTTCGTCTCCTAGGTGGTAGTTCGTCATGTTTGGACCGAAATGGACCAAACTTTTCTTCATTCCAGGTTTGGAAGAGTCAGAAAGAAGAAGTTCGTCTCCTAGATGGTAGTTCGTCATGTTTGGACCGAAATGGACCAAACTTGTCTCCATTCGAGGTTTGGAGAATCAGAAAGAAGAAGTTCGTCTCCTAGATGGTTGTTCGTCATGTTTGGACCGAAATGGACCAAACTTGTCTCCATTCGAGGTTTGGAGAGTAAGAAAGAATAAGTTCGTCTCCTAGATCGTAGTTCGTGATGTTTGGACCGAAATGGACCAAACTTGTCTCCATTCGAGGTTTGGAGAGTCAGAAAGAAGAAGTTCGTCTCCTAGATGGTAGTACGTCATGTTTGGACCGAAATGGACCAAACTTGTGTCCATTCGAGGTTTGGAGAGTCAGAAAGAAGAAGTTCGTCTCCTAGATGGTAGTTCGTCATGTTTGGACCGAAATGGACCAAACTTTTCTTCATTCGAGGTTTGGAAGAGTCAGAAAGAAGAAGTTCGTCTCCTAGATGGTAGTTCGTCATGTTTGGACCGAAATGGACCAAACTTGTCTCCATTCGAGGTTTGGAGAGTCAGAAAGAAAAGTTCGTGGTGTGAATCCAACCTCTAATCCTTTGCATGTACCTGAAGGAGCAATAACAAGGAGCAAGACAAAGAAGATTCAAGAGGCTTTTACATTACATCTACAAAAGCTAGCTAATGCACAAGAAGAGACAAAGATTTTTTAGCACAAATTTCTTTATAATGTTAGTTCAACAAGTCAAGATTAAAGTCAACCATGGAGTTCACTCAAGTAGGGCAAGCTATTTTAATTTTCAAAGTTTAGACTTTTATTAATTAATGAGGTAGTTGGTAGTTGGGAAGTTAATTAATGAGGTAGTTGGTGGTTGGGAAGTTCATTAAATGAGGTGGTTGGGAAGCTCATTTAATGAAGTAGTTGGGGAAGAGTTCATTTGCTAATTCCTTGTCTATAAAAGGAATTTGTATTGCTAGTGAGATGAACAACATTGAATATCAAAACTTGTGTTTTCTTGAAACCCATTTGGTGTTATTTTCTTTCAAATCTTGCTTTAGGTTTGATGTTAAACCAATTCATTGGATTAGTCTTGATCAATCTAATTCTGGAGTGAGTTGTCTTAGGATCTAAGAGTGACCATCATAGATTCTAAGTTTTATCTTAGAGTGATTCATCTCTAACCAAACTCTTGGTTAGAATCAATTCGTTAAGTTAGCCTTATTCGCGAATGTTTGCAAAGATCCTAGAAAGACCTCTAGCTTTGTAAATCCAGCATCTTGGGCGCTTATCATTTGGTATCAGAGCATTTGGTCGACATCCTTTGGCCGGCTCTAGAGGTAAAATATCTTCACTTTGTGTTTTTTTTTTTTTGTCATTTTTTTTCCGTAAGCAAACAAAAGTGTAATACAAGGCATACTACAACTTTTCTTAAACTTCTTTGAGTTTTTTTTCTTGGATCATCAAAAGAAAAAAAAAAGAAAAAAAAAACAGTAGCAAAAAAAAAAATTCAGTATAAAAAAAAAAGGAAAAAAAACAGTAGCAAAAAAAAAAAAATTCAGTAGAAAAAAAAAGTATTCAATGATCCGATGCACATAAAAAGTTCTTGTCATTTAGTTGTGTTTTGTTTGAAATTTTTGAGTTGTTAATCCTAAGGTTGAGATACTCTATTTTTAGCTTGTAAAAGTTGCTCATTGAATTGGTCATATATCAAGTTTAAAAGCAAGGTTGCACCAAATTTTTAAACCAACCCTTACATCTTTGACCTAGTACCAAAAAGCCTACCCTTGAGTGATAAATACGAGTGTCCTTGACTGAAATCTTGGTGAGAAGTGTGGAAAGGTCCGTATTACAAAATGTCACATGATGGAGAAGAAGTGCCACAAGTGGTAGATCCAAATATGGCTATTCTTCAAGCAATTCAAGGTATGATGGAATTGATGATGGAAGATAGGCAAGAAAGGAGGGCACAACAACAAAGAGAAGAGCGAGTCTTACAAGGAGATGAAGGCATGTTTGACTTACCGGTACAAGAAAGACACTTTGAAGGAAGAGGAAATGTGCGGGGAAGAGGAAGAAATAATCTTGCAAACATTATGCAACCTAGAAGAATGGAAAGAGTGAATGAAGATAGAAATGGCGGAGTGAAACTCAAAATTCCACCCTTTAGTGGAACGGCGGACTCTGAAGCATATTTACAATGGGAAAGAAAAATTGAACATGTGTTTGATTGCAATACATATAGCGAGAATATGAAGATGAAACTTGCCATTGCAGAATTCACCAATCATGCAGGTGAATGGTATCAACATCTCAAATCTGAAAGAAGGAGAAAAAAGGAGAATCCAATAGAAACGTGGGAAGAACTTAAAGAAATCATGAGAAAGAGGTATGTTCCAAAACATTATGAAAGAGATTTAAAAACTAAATTGCAAGCTTTGAGGCAGGGAACAAAAAATGTTGCTGAATATTATCAAGAGATGGAGTCCTTGATGGAAAGAGCAAAAATTCGAGAAGAAGAGGAAGACACCATGTCTAGATTCCTTGGAGGTTTGAATCGAGAAATTGCACATTTGGTTGATAGAAATCCACCGCCATACCTTGACGATATGTATCATTATGCTATCAAAATTGAAGCTCAATTGAAGGAAGAAAATGAGCATTCAAAAAGGTATACACCTAAAGCTAACCCCTTTTCAAATTCTAATGCTTGGAACAAGGATGGTTTTGTGAATAGGAATGGACCAATGCAACCAAGAGGAAAGATAGGGGCTGGCAACAGAGTGGAGGCCGAGAGTTCCAATGCTAAAAAGAATGAAGCTTCGAAGGAGGTAAGAGAGAAGTCTAGTTCTATTCAATGTTGGAAGTGCAAAGGGTTTGGACACATGAGCAAAGAGTGTGTTAATAAAAGAGTTATGGTGATAAGAAATGGTGTACTTGATTCGGATGATGAATGTGAGGAACATGATGCACAACTCGAGGAAGAATCTGAAATACATGATGATGAGTATGTTGAAGAAGGTAACTCCATATCCTTGATTACAAGAAGGGTACTTAATGTACAAATCAAGGAAGACAAAGTTGAAGATCAAAGGGAAAACTTGTTCCACACAAGATGTCTAATTAATGGCAACCCATGCAGCTTGGTGATTGATAGTGGAAGTTGCACAAATGTGGTAAGTAGTTTTCTTGTAAAAAGACTTCAACTTACTACCCGTCCCCATCCTAAACCATACAAACTTCAATGGTTGACAAACAAAGGAGAACTTAAGGTAAACTCTCAAGTTCTTATTCCTTTTACTTTGGGAAGATATAAGGATGAAGTCCTTTGTGATGTCGTACCTATGCATGCGGGGGATATATTGTTAGGTCGGCCTTGGCAATATGATAGAGAGGTCACATTTGATGGATTGAAGAACAAGTATACTTTTACTTTGAACGGGAAGAAATTTACTTTACTTCCATTGTCTTCATATGAAGTACATTGTGATCACTTGAAATTAGAGAAGAAAAGAAAAGAATTCGAAGAAAAAGAGAGGAGAGAAGAAAGTAAGTTAAAAGAGAAGAGTGAAAAAAAAGAGAAAAGTGAGGGGCAAAAGGTGAGTGAAAACCAAGAAAGAAAAAAGAGTAATTTTGAGGAAAAAAGAGAGAATGTGAGTTTGGGAGAAGTGAGGAATGTGTTGTTAACACAAGAACCAAAATTTGTACTTATGTGCAAAGGAATGTGTCTAGCAACTGAACCAAAATCTAATGATGTTTTGCCAAGTGCTTTTAAGTCTCTTTTGCAGGAATTTAATGACATGTTTCCACATGAAGATGCACCTACGGGTTTACCTCCTTTAAGAGGGATTGAACATCAAATCGACTTCATACCCGGGGCAACTCTTCCAAATATGGCTGCCTATAGGACCAATCCAACCGAAACTAAGGAGATTCAAAGACAAGTGGAAGAACTCATGGATAAAGGTTATGTTAGAGAAAGCATGAGTCCTTGTTCGTTTCCGGTGATTTTGGTACCTAAGAAGGATGGCACCTGGAGGATGTGTGTTGATTGTCGAGCCATTAACAAGATAACGGTAAAGTATCGACATCCCATTCCTAGATTAGATGACATGTTAGATGAATTACATGGTCCTAAGCTATTTTCAAAAATAGATCTTAAAAGTGGTTATCATCAAATTCGAATGCATGTGGGAGATGAGTGGAAAACGGCTTTCAAAACTAAGTTTGGACTTTATGAGTGGCTTGTTATGCCATTTGGCCTTACTAATGCACCAAGTACTTTTATGAGACTAATGAATCATGTTTTGAGAGAGTACATTGGAAAATTTGTAGTTGTATACTTTGATGATATCCTTGTTTACTCCAAAAGTTTGAATGATCATATTTGGCATGTTAAGACAATTTTACTTAAACTTAGAGAAGAGAAGCTTTATGCCAACTTCAAAAAGTGTAGTTTTTGTCTAGACCAAGTCAATTTCCTAGGGTTCATTGTTGGAAAAAATGGAGTGCAAGTTGATGAAGAAAAGGTAAAGGCTATCCGAGAGTGGCCAACACCTACCAATGCAAACGAGGTAAGATCCTTTCATGGTCTGGCTAGTTTTTATAGGAGGTTTATTAAGAATTTCAGTAGTATAGCCTCACCATTGAATGAACTTGTTAAAAAGCATGCGACGTTTGAATGGAAGGAAAAACAAGAGAATGCATTCAATGAATTAAAAGATAAATTGACCAATGCACCTTGTCTTGCTTTACCGGACTTTGATAAATCTTTTGAGATTGAATGTGATGCAAGTGGGATAGGTATAGGAGCTGTGTTGATGCAAGAAAGAAGGCCAATCATGTTCTTTAGTGAAAAGCTAAATGGAGCACAACTCAACTACCCAACTTATGACAAAGAACTACATGCACTTGTGAGGGCTTTGCAAGTTTGGCAACATTACTTGTGGCCAAAAGAGTTTGTTATCCATACTGATCATGAAAGTTTGAAGCACCTCAAAAGCCAAACAAAGCTAAATAGGAGGCATGCTAAATGGTTAGAATTCATCGAGACTTTTGGATGTCATTCATTACAAAAAAGGTAAGGACAATGTGGTGGCCGATGCTTTGTCGAGAAGGTATGCATTATTTTCTTCTCTTAGTGCAAAGATTCTTGGTTTTGAACACATGATTGAATTGTACAAAGTTGAGAAGTCTGAATTTTATGACGTGTATATGCAATGTTTAGGCGGGAAAAACGTACATGATCATATTGTGTTTAATGGCATGCTCTTTAGGAAGGGTAAACTTTGTATTCCTAAGTGTTCCATTCGAGAGTTACTTGTGAAGGAGGCTCATGGAGGAGGACTTATGGGGCATTTTGGAGAATTTAAAACATACAACATGTTGTGTGAACACTTTTATTGGTTGAAAATGAGGAAGGATGTGAACAAAGTGTGCAAGCAATGTTTCAAATGTAAGGAGGCCAAGTCTAAAACACAACCACATGGTCTTTACACACCTTTAGATGTTCCTAGTGAACCATGGGTTGACATTAGCATGGATTTTGTTCTAGGATTACCAAAAACTAGGAGACATCATGATAGCATTTTTGTTCTCCTAGATGGTAGTTCGTCATGTTTGGACCGAAATGGACCAAACTTGTGTCCATTCGAGGTGTGGAGAGTCAGAAAGAAGAAGTTCGTCTCCTAGATGGTAGTTCGTCATGTTTGGACAGAAATGGACCAAACTTGTCTCCATTTGAGGTTTGGAGAGTCAGAAAGAAGAACTTCGTCTCCTAGATGGTAGTTCGTCATATTTGGACCCAAATGGACCAAACTTGTGTCCTTTCGAGGTTTGGAGAGTCAGAAAGAAGAAATTCGTCTCCTAGATGGTAGTTCGTCATGTTTGGAACGAAATGGACCAAACTTGTCTCCATTCGAGGTTTGCAGAGTCAGAAAGAAGAAATTCGTCTCCTAGATGGTAGTTCGTCATGTTTGGACCGAAATGGACCAAACTTGTCTCCATTCGAGGTTTGGAGAGTCAGAAAGAAGAAGTTCGTCTCCTAGATGGTAGTTCGTCATGTTTGGACCGAAATGGACCAAACTTGTCTCCATTCGAGGTTTGGAAGAGTCAGAAAGAGGACGTTCGTCTCCTAGATGGTAGTTCGTCATGTTTGGACCGAAATTGACCAAACTTGTCTCCATTCGAGGTTTGTAACAATCAGAAAGAAGAAGTTCGTCTCATAGATGGTAGTTCGTCATGTTTGGACCGAAATGGACCAAACATGTGTCCATTCGAGGTTTGGAGAGCCAGAAAGAAGAAGTTCGTCTCCTAGATGGTAGTTCGTCATGTTTAAACCGAAATGGACCAAACTTGTGTCCATTCGAGGTTTGGAGTGTCAGAAAGAAGAAGTTCGTCTCCTACATGGTAGTTCGTCATGTTTGGACCGAAATGGACCAAACTTGTTTCCATTCGAGGTTTGGAGAGTTAGAAAGAAGAAGTTCGTCCCCTTGATGGTAGTTCGTCATGTTTGGACTGAAATGGACCAAACTTGTCTCCATTCGAGGTTTGGAGAGCCAGAAAGAAGAAGTTCGTCTCCTTGATGGTAGTTCGTAATGTTTTGACCGAAATGGACCAAACTTGTCTCCATTCGAGGTTTGGAAGAGTCAGAAAGAAGAAGTTCGTCTCCTAGATGGCAGTCCGTCATGTTTGGACCGAAATGGACCAAACTTGTGTCCTTTCGAGCTTTGGAGAGTCAGAAAGAAAAAATTCGTCTCCTATATGGTAGTTCGTCATCTTCAGAACGAAATGGACCAAACTTGTCTCCATTCGAGGTTTGGAGAGTCAGAAAGAAGAAGTTCGTCTCCTAGATGGTAGTTCGTCATGTTTGGACCGAAATGGACCAAACTTGTCTCCATTCGAGGTTTGGAGAGTCAGAAAGAAGAAGTTCGTCTCCTAGATGGTAGTTCGTCATGTTTGGACCGAAATGAACCAAACTTGTCCGCACTCGAGGTTTGGAAGTGTCAGAAAGAAGTAGTTCGTCTCCTAGATGGTAGTTCGTCATGTTTGGAACGAAATGGACCAAACTTGTCTCCATTCGAGGTTTGTAGAGTCAGAAAGAAGAAATTCGTCTCCTAGAAGGTAGTTCGTCATGCTTGGACAGAAATGGACCAAACTTGTCTCCATTTGAGGTTTGGAGAGTCAGAAAGAAGAAGTTCGTCTCCCAGATGGTAGTTCGTCATGTTTGGACCGAAATGGACCAAACTTGTGTCCATTCGAGGTTTGGAGAGTCAGAAAGAAGAAGTTCGTCTCCCAGATGGTAGTTTGTCATGTTTGGACCGAAATGGACCAAATTTGTCTCCATTCGAGGTTTGGAGAGTCAGAAAGAAGAAGTTCGTCTCCTAGATGGTAGTTCGTCATGTTTCGATCGAAATGGACCAAACTTGTCTCCATTCGAGGTTTGGAAGAGTCAGAAAGAAGAAGTTCGTCTCCTAAATGGTAGTTGGTCATGTTTGGACCGAAATGGACCATACTTGTGTCCATTCGAGGTTTGGAGAGTCAGAAAGAAGAAGTTCGTCTCCTAGATGGTAGTTCGTCATGTTTGGACCGAAATGGACCAAACTTGTTTCCATTCGAGGTTTGGAGAGTTAGAAAGAAGAAGTTCGTCCCCTTGATGGTAGTTCGTCATGTTTGGACTGAAATGGACCAAACTTGTCTCCATTCGAGGTTTGGAGAGCCAGAAAGAAGATGTTCGTCTCCTTGATGGTAGTTCGTAATGTTTTGACCGAAATGGACCAAACTTGTCTCCATTCGAGGTTTGGAAGAGTCAGAAAGAAGAAGTTCGTCTCCTAGATGGCAGTCCGTCATGTTTTGACCGAAATGGACCAAACTTGTCTCCATTTGAGGTTTGGAGAGTCAGAAAGAAGAAGTTCGTCCCCTTGATGGTAGTTCGTCATGTTAGGACCGAAATGGACCAAACTTGTCTCCATTCGAGGTTTGGAGAGGCAGAAAGAAGAAGTTCGTCTCCCAGATGGTAGTTTGTCATGTTTGGACCGAAATGGACCAAATTTGTCTCCATTCGAGGTTTGGAGAGTCAGAAAGAAGAAGTTCGTCTCCTAGATGGTAGTTCGTCATGTTTCGATCGAAATGGACCAAACTTGTCTCCATTCGAGGTTTGGAAGAGTCAGAAAGAAGAAGTTCGTCTCCTAAATGGTAGTTGGTCATGTTTGGACCGAAATGGACCAAACTTGTGTCCATTCGAGGTTTGGAGAGTCAGAAAGAAGAAGTTCGTCTCCTAGATGGTAGTTCGTCATGTTTGGACCGAAATGGACCAAACTTGTTTCCATTCGAGGTTTGGAGAGTTAGAAAGAAGAAGTTCGTCCCCTTGATGGTAGTTCGTCATGTTTGGACTGAAATGGACCAAACTTGTCTCCATTCGAGGTTTGGAGAGCCAGAAAGAAGAAGTTCGTCTCCTTGATGGTAGTTCGTAATGTTTTGACCGAAATGGACCAAACTTGTCTCCATTCGAGGTTTGGAAGAGTCAGAAAGAAGAAGTTCGTCTCCTAGATGGCAGTCCGTCATGTTTGGACCGAAATGGACCAAACTTGTGTCCTTTCGAGCTTTGGAGAGTCAGAAAGAAAAAATTCGTCTCCTATATGGTAGTTCGTCATCTTCAGAACGAAATGGACCAATCTTGTCTCCATTCGAGGTTTGGAGAGTCAGAAAGAAGAAGTTCGTCTCCTAGATGGTAGTTCGTCATGTTTTGATCGAAATGGACCAAACTTGTCTGCACTCGAGGTTTGGAATTGTCAGAAAGAAGTAGTTCGTCTCCTAGATGGTAGTTCGTCATGTTTGGACCGAAATGGACCAAACTTGTGTCCATTCGAGGTGTGGAGAGTCAGAAAGAAGAAGTTCGTCTCCTAGATGGTAGTTCGTCATGTTTGGACAGAAATGGACCAAACTTGTCTCCATTTGAGGTTTGGAGAGTCAGAAAGAAGAACTTCGTCTCCTAGATGGTAGTTCGTCATATTTGGACCCAAATGGACCAAACTTGTGTCCTTTCGAGGTTTGGAGAGTCAGAAAGAAGAAATTCGTCTCCTAGATGGTAGTTCGTCATGTTTGGAACGAAATGGACCAAACTTGTCTCCATTCGAGGTTTGCAGAGTCAGAAAGAAGAAATTCGTCTCCTAGATGGTAGTTCGTCATGTTTGGACCGAAATGGACCAAACTTGTCTCCATTCGAGGTTTGGAGAGTCAGAAAGAAGAAGTTCGTCTCCTAGATGGTAGTTCGTCATGTTTGGACCGAAATGGACCAAACTTGTCTCCATTCGATGTGTGGAAGAGTCAGAAAGAGGACGTTCGTCTCCTAGATGGTAGTTCGTCATGTTTGGACCGAAATTGACCAAACTTGTCTCCATTCGAGGTTTGTAACAATCAGAAAGAAGAAGTTCGTCTCATAGATGGTAGTTCGTCATGTTTGGACCGAAATGGACCAAACATGTGTCCATTCGAGGTTTGGAGAGCCAGAAAGAAGAAGTTCGTCTCCTAGATGGTAGTTCGTCATGTTTAAACCGAAATGGACCAAACTTGTGTCCATTCGAGGTTTGGAGTGTCAGAAAGAAGAAGTTCGTCTCCTACATGGTAGTTCGTCATGTTTGGACCGAAATGGACCAAACTTGTTTCCATTCGAGGTTTGGAGAGTTAGAAAGAAGAAGTTCGTCCCCTTGATGGTAGTTCGTCATGTTTGGACTGAAATGGACCAAACTTGTCTCCATTCGAGGTTTGGAGAGCCAGAAAGAAGAAGTTCGTCTCCTTGATGGTACTTCGTAATGTTTTGACCGAAATGGACCAAACTTGTCTCCATTCGAGGTTTGGAAGAGTCAGAAAGAAGAAGTTCGTCTCCTAGATGGCAGTCCGTCATGTTTGGACCGAAATGGACCAAACTTGTGTCCTTTCGAGCTTTGGAGAGTCAGAAAGAAAAAATTCGTCTCCTATATGGTAGTTCGTCATCTTCAGAACGAAATGGACCAATCTTGTCTCCATTCGAGGTTTGGAGTGTAAGAAAGAAGAAGTTCGTCGCCTAGATGGTAGTTCGTCATGTTTGGACCGAAATGGACCAAACTTGTCTCCATTTGAGGTTGGAAGAGTCAGAAAGAAGAAGTTCGTCTCCTAGATGGTAGTTTGTCATGTTTGGACCGAAATATACCAAACTTGTCACCATTCGAGGTTTGGAGAGTCAGAAAGAAGAAGTTCGTCTCCTAGATGGAAGTTTGTCATGTTTGGACCGAAATGGACCAAACTGGTCTCCATTCGAGGTTTGGAGAGTCAGAAAGAAGAAGTTCGTCTCCTAGATGGTAGTTCGTCATGTTTGGACCGAAATTGACCAAACTTGTCTCCATTCGAGGTTTGGAGAGTCAGAAAGAAGAAGTTCGTCTCGTAGATGGTAGTTCGTCATGTTTGGACCGAAATGGACCAAACTGGTCACCATTCGTCGTTTGGAGAGTCAGAAAGAAGAAGTTCGTCTCCTAGATGGTAGTTCGTCATGTTTGCACCGAAATGGACCAAACTTGTCTCCATTCGAGGTTTGGAGATTTGGAAAGAAGAAGTTCGTCTCCTAGATCGTAGTTCGTCATGGTTGGACCGAAATGGACCAAACTTGTCTCCATTCGAGGTTTGGAAAGTCAGAAAGAAGAAGTTCGTCTCCTAGATGGTAGTTCGTCATGTTTGGACCGAAATATACCAAACTTGTCTCCATTCGAGGTTTGGAGAGTCAGAAAGAAGAAGTTCGTCTCGTAGATTGTAGTTCGTCATGTTTGGACCGAAATGGACCAAACTGGTCACCATTCGACGTTTGGAGAGTCAGTAAGAAGAAGTTCGTCTCCTAGATGGTAGTTCGTCATGTTTGCACCGAAATGGACCAAACTTGTCTCCATTCGAGGTTTGGAGAGTCGGAAAGAAGAAGTTCGTCTCCTAGATGGTAGTTTGTCATGTTTGGACCGAAATGGACCAAACTGGTCTCCATTCGACGTTTGGAGAGTCAGAAAGAAGAAGTTCGTCTCCTAGATGGTAGTTCGTCATGTTTGGACCGAAATGGACCAAACTTGTCTCCATTCGAAGTTTGGAGCGTCAGAAAGAAGAAGTTCGTGTCCTAGCTGGTAGTTCGTCATGGTTGGACCGAAATGGACCAAACTTGTCTCAATTCGAGGTTCGGAGAGTCAGAAAGAACAAGTTCGTCTCCTAGCCGGTAGTTCGTCATGTTTGGACCGAAATGGACCAAACTGGTCTCCATTCGAGGTTTGGAGAGTCAGAAAGAAGAATTTCGTCTCCTAGATGGTAGTTCGTCATGTTTGGACCGAAATGGACCAAACTTGTCTCCATTCGAAGTTTGGAGAGTCAGAAAGAAGAAGTTCGTCTCCTAGCTGGTAGTTCGTCATGGTTGGACCGAAATGGACCAAACTTGTCTCCATTCGAGGTTTGGGGAGTCAGAAAGAAGAAGTTCGTCTCCTAGATGGTAGTTCGTCATGTTTGGACCGAAATGGACCAAACTTGTCTCCATTCGAGGTTTGAAGAGTCAGAAAGAAGAAGTTCGTCTCCTAGATGGTAGTTCGTCATGTTTGGACCGAAATGGACCAAACTTGTCTCCATTCGAGGTTCGGAGAGTCAGAAAGAACAAGTTCGTCTCCTAGCCGGTAGTTCGTCATGTTTGGACCGAAATGGACCAAACTGGTCTCCATTCGAGGTTTGGAGAGTCAGAAAGAAGAATTTCGTCTCCTAGATGGTAGTTCGTCATGTTTGGACCGAAATGGACCAAACTTGTCTCCATTCGAAGTTTGGAGAGTCAGAAAGAAGAAGTTCGTCTCCTAGCTGGTAGTTCGTCATGTTTGGACCGAAATGGACCAAACTTGTCTCCATTCGAGGTTTGGAGAGTCAGAAAGAAGAAGTTCGTCTCCTAGATGGTAGTTCGTCATGTTTGGACCGAAATGGACCAAACTTGTCTCCATTCGAGGTTTGGAGAGTCAGAAAGAAGAAGTTCGTCTCCTAGATGGTAGTTCGTCATGTTTGGACCGAAATGGACCAAACTTGTCTCCATTCGAGGTTTGAAGAGTCAGAAAGAAGAAGTTCGTCTCCTAGATGGTAGTTCGTCATGTTTGGACCGAAATGGACCAAACTTGTCTCCATTCGAGGTTTGAAGAGTCAGAAAGAAGAAGTTCGTCTCCTAGATGGTAGTTCGTCATGTTTGGACCGAAATGGACCAAACTTGTCTCCATTCGAGGTTCGGAGAGTCAGAAAGAACAAGTTCGTCTCCTAGCCAGTAGTTCGTCATGTTTGGACCGAAATGGACCAAACTTGTCTCCATTCGAGGTTTGGAGAGTCAGAAAGAAGAATTTCGTCTCCTAGATGGTAGTTCGTCATGTTTGGACTGAAATGGACCAAACTTGTTTCCATTCGAGGTTTGGAGAGTCAGAAAGAAGAAGTTCGTCCCCGAGATGGTAGTTCGTCATGTTTGGACCGAATTGACCAAATTCGTCTCCATTCGAGGTTTGGAGAGTCAGAAAGACGAAGTTCGTCTCCTAGATGGTAGTTCGTCATGTTTGGACCGAAATGGACCAAACTTGTCTCCATTCGAAGTTTGGAGAGTCAGAAAGAAGAAGTTCGTCTCCTAGCTGGTAGTTCGTCATGTTTGGACCGAAATGGACCAAACTTGTCTCCATTCGAGGTTTGGAGAGTCAGAAAGAAGAAGTTCGTCTCCTAGATGGTAGTTCGTCATGTTTGGACCGAAATGGACCAAACTTGTCTCCATTCGAGGTTAGGAGAGTCAGAAAGAAGAAGTTCGTCTCCTAGATGGTAGTTCGTCATGTTTGGACCGAAATGGACCAAACTTGTCTCCATTCGAGGTTTGAAGAGTCAGAAAGAAGAAGTTCGTCTCCTAGATGGTAGTTCGTCATGTTTGGACCGAAATGGACCAAACTTGTCTCCATTTGAGGTTGGAAGAGTCAGAAAGAAGAAGTTCGTCTCCTAGATGGTAGTTTGTCATGTTTGGACCGAAATATACCAAACTTGTCACCATTCGAGGTTTGGAGAGTCAGAAAGAAGAAGTTCGTCTCCTAGATGGAAGTTTGTCATGTTTGGACCGAAATGGACCAAACTGGTCTCCATTCGAGGTTTGGAGAGTCAGAAAGAAGAAGTTCGTCTCCTAGATGGTAGTTCGTCATGTTTGGACCGAAATTGACCAAACTTGTCTCCATTCGAGGTTTGGAGAGTCAGAAAGAAGAAGTTCGTCTCGTAGATGGTAGTTCGTCATGTTTGGACCGAAATGGACCAAACTGGTCACCATTCGTCGTTTGGAGAGTCAGAAAGAAGAAGTTCGTCTCCTAGATGGTAGTTCGTCATGTTTGCACCGAAATGGACCAAACTTGTCTCCATTCGAGGTTTGGAGATTCGGAAAGAAGAAGTTCGTCTCCTAGATCGTAGTTCGTCATGGTTGGACCGAAATGGACCAAACTTGTCTCCATTCGAGGTTTGGAAAGTCAGAAAGAAGAAGTTCGTCTCCTAGATGGTAGTTCGTCATGTTTGGACCGAAATATACCAAACTTGTCTCCATTCGAGGTTTGGAGAGTCAGAAAGAAGAAGTTCGTCTCGTAGATTGTAGTTCGTCATGTTTGGACCGAAATGGACCAAACTGGTCACCATTCGACGTTTGGAGAGTCAGTAAGAAGAAGTTCGTCTCCTAGATGGTAGTTCGTCATGTTTGCACCGAAATGGACCAAACTTGTCTCCATTCGAGGTTTGGAGAGTCGGAAAGAAGAAGTTCGTCTCCTAGATGGTAGTTTGTCATGTTTGGACCGAAATGGACCAAACTGGTCTCCATTCGACGTTTGGAGAGTCAGAAAGAAGAAGTTCGTCTCCTAGATGGTAGTTCGTCATGTTTGGACCGAAATGGACCAAACTTGTCTCCATTCGAAGTTTGGAGCGTCAGAAAGAAGAAGTTCGTGTCCTAGCTGGTAGTTCGTCATGGTTGGACCGAAATGGACCAAACTTGTCTCAATTCGAGGTTCGGAGAGTCAGAAAGAACAAGTTCGTCTCCTAGCCGGTAGTTCGTCATGTTTGGACCGAAATGGACCAAACTGGTCTCCATTCGAGGTTTGGAGAGTCAGAAAGAAGAATTTCGTCTCCTAGATGGTAGTTCGTCATGTTTGGACCGAAATGGACCAAACTTGTCTCCATTCGAAGTTTGGAGAGTCAGAAAGAAGAAGTTCGTCTCCTAGCTGGTAGTTCGTCATGGTTGGACCGAAATGGACCAAACTTGTCTCCATTCGAGGTTTGGGGAGTCAGAAAGAAGAAGTTCGTCTCCTAGATGGTAGTTCGTCATGTTTGGACCGAAATGGACCAAACTTGTCTCCATTCGAGGTTTGAAGAGTCAGAAAGAAGAAGTTCGTCTCCTAGATGGTAGTTCGTCATGTTTGGACCGAAATGGACCAAACTTGTCTCCATTCGAGGTTCGGAGAGTCAGAAAGAACAAGTTCGTCTCCTAGCCGGTAGTTCGTCATGTTTGGACCGAAATGGACCAAACTGGTCTCCATTCGAGGTTTGGAGAGTCAGAAAGAAGAATTTCGTCTCCTAGATGGTAGTTCGTCATGTTTGGACCGAAATGGACCAAACTTGTCTCCATTCGAAGTTTGGAGAGTCAGAAAGAAGAAGTTCGTCTCCTAGCTGGTAGTTCGTCATGTTTGGACCGAAATGGACCAAACTTGTCTCCATTCGAGGTTTGGAGAGTCAGAAAGAAGAAGTTCGTCTCCTAGATGGTAGTTCGTCATGTTTGGACCGAAATGGACCAAACTTGTCTCCATTCGAGGTTTGGAGAGTCAGAAAGAAGAAGTTCGTCTCCTAGATGGTAGTTCGTCATGTTTGGACCGAAATGGACCAAACTTGTCTCCATTCGAGGTTTGAAGAGTCAGAAAGAAGAAGTTCGTCTCCTAGATGGTAGTTCGTCATGTTTGGACCGAAATGGACCAAACTTGTCTCCATTCGAGGTTTGAAGAGTCAGAAAGAAGAAGTTCGTCTCCTAGATGGTAGTTCGTTATGTTTGGACCGAAATGGACCAAACTTGTCTCCATTCGAGGTTCGGAGAGTCAGAAAGAACAAGTTCGTCTCCTAGCCAGTAGTTCGTCATGTTTGGACCGAAATGGACCAAACTTGTCTCCATTCGAGGTTTGGAGAGTCAGAAAGAAGAATTTCGTCTCCTAGATGGTAGTTCGTCATGTTTGGACTGAAATGGACCAAACTTGTTTCCATTCGAGGTTTGGAGAGTCAGAAAGAAGAAGTTCGTCCCCGAGATGGTAGTTCGTCATGTTTGGACCGAATTGACCAAATTCGTCTCCATTCGAGGTTTGGAGAGTCAGAAAGACGAAGTTCGTCTCCTAGATGGTAGTTCGTCATGTTTGGACCGAAATGGACCAAACTTGTCTCCATTCGAAGTTTGGAGAGTCAGAAAGAAGAAGTTCGTCTCCTAGCTGGTAGTTCGTCATGTTTGGACCGAAATGGACCAAACTTGTCTCCATTCGAGGTTTGGAGAGTCAGAAAGAAGAAGTTCGTCTCCTAGATGGTAGTTCGTCATGTTTGGACCGAAATGGACCAAACTTGTCTCCATTCGAGGTTAGGAGAGTCAGAAAGAAGAAGTTCGTCTCCTAGATGGTAGTTCGTCATGTTTGGACCGAAATGGACCAAACTTGTCTCCATTCGAGGTTTGAAGAGTCAGAAAGAAGAAGTTCGTCTCCTAGATGGTAGTTCGTCATGTTTGGACCGAAATGGACCAAACTTGTCTCCATTTGAGGTTGGAAGAGTCAGAAAGAAGAAGTTCGTCTCCTAGATGGTAGTTTGTCATGTTTGGACCGAAATATACCAAACTTGTCACCATTCGAGGTTTGGAGAGTCAGAAAGAAGAAGTTCGTCTCCTAGATGGAAGTTTGTCATGTTTGGACCGAAATGGACCAAACTGGTCTCCATTCGAGGTTTGGAGAGTCAGAAAGAAGAAGTTCGTCTCCTAGATGGTAGTTCGTCATGTTTGGACCGAAATTGACCAAACTTGTCTCCATTCGAGGTTTGGAGAGTCAGAAAGAAGAAGTTCGTCTCGTAGATGGTAGTTCGTCATGTTTGGACCGAAATGGACCAAACTGGTCACCATTCGTCGTTTGGAGAGTCAGAAAGAAGAAGTTCGTCTCCTAGATGGTAGTTCGTCATGTTTGCACCGAAATGGACCAAACTTGTCTCCATTCGAGGTTTGGAGATTCGGAAAGAAGAAGTTCGTCTCCTAGATCGTAGTTCGTCATGGTTGGACCGAAATGGACCAAACTTGTCTCCATTCGAGGTTTGGAAAGTCAGAAAGAAGAAGTTCGTCTCCTAGATGGTAGTTCGTCATGTTTGGACCGAAATATACCAAACTTGTCTCCATTCGAGGTTTGGAGAGTCAGAAAGAAGAAGTTCGTCTCGTAGATTGTAGTTCGTCATGTTTGGACCGAAATGGACCAAACTGGTCACCATTCGACGTTTGGAGAGTCAGTAAGAAGAAGTTCGTCTCCTAGATGGTAGTTCGTCATGTTTGCACCGAAATGGACCAAACTTGTCTCCATTCGAGGTTTGGAGAGTCGGAAAGAAGAAGTTCGTCTCCTAGATGGTAGTTTGTCATGTTTGGACCGAAATGGACCAAACTGGTCTCCATTCGACGTTTGGAGAGTCAGAAAGAAGAAGTTCGTCTCCTAGATGGTAGTTCGTCATGTTTGGACCGAAATGGACCAAACTTGTCTCCATTCGAAGTTTGGAGCGTCAGAAAGAAGAAGTTCGTGTCCTAGCTGGTAGTTCGTCATGGTTGGACCGAAATGGACCAAACTTGTCTCAATTCGAGGTTCGGAGAGTCAGAAAGAACAAGTTCGTCTCCTAGCCGGTAGTTCGTCATGTTTGGACCGAAATGGACCAAACTGGTCTCCATTCGAGGTTTGGAGAGTCAGAAAGAAGAATTTCGTCTCCTAGATGGTAGTTCGTCATGTTTGGACCGAAATGGACCAAACTTGTCTCCATTCGAAGTTTGGAGAGTCAGAAAGAAGAAGTTCGTCTCCTAGCTGGTAGTTCGTCATGGTTGGACCGAAATGGACCAAACTTGTCTCCATTCGAGGTTTGGGGAGTCAGAAAGAAGAAGTTCGTCTCCTAGATGGTAGTTCGTCATGTTTGGACCGAAATGGACCAAACTTGTCTCCATTCGAGGTTTGAAGAGTCAGAAAGAAGAAGTTCGTCTCCTAGATGGTAGTTCGTCATGTTTGGACCGAAATGGACCAAACTTGTCTCCATTCGAGGTTCGGAGAGTCAGAAAGAACAAGTTCGTCTCCTAGCCGGTAGTTCGTCATGTTTGGACCGAAATGGACCAAACTGGTCTCCATTCGAGGTTTGGAGAGTCAGAAAGAAGAATTTCGTCTCCTAGATGTTAGTTCGTCATGTTTGGACCGAAATGGACCAAACTTGTCTCCATTCGAAGTTTGGAGAGTCAGAAAGAAGAAGTTCGTCTCCTAGCTGGTAGTTCGTCATGTTTGGACCGAAATGGACCAAACTTGTCTCCATTCGAGGTTTGGAGAGTCAGAAAGAAGAAGTTCGTCTCCTAGATGGTAGTTCGTCATGTTTGGACCGAAATGGACCAAACTTGTCTCCATTCGAGGTTTGGAGAGTCAGAAAGAAGAAGTTCGTCTCCTAGATGGTAGTTCGTCATGTTTGGACCGAAATGGACCAAACTTGTCTCCATTCGAGGTTTGAAGAGTCAGAAAGAAGAAGTTCGTCTCCTAGATGGTAGTTCGTCATGTTTGGACCGAAATGGACCAAACTTGTCTCCATTCGAGGTTTGAAGAGTCAGAAAGAAGAAGTTCGTCTCCTAGATGGTAGTTCGTCATGTTTGGACCGAAATGGACCAAACTTGTCTCCATTCGAGGTTCGGAGAGTCAGAAAGAACAAGTTCGTCTCCTAGCCAGTAGTTCGTCATGTTTGGACCGAAATGGACCAAACTTGTCTCCATTCGAGGTTTGGAGAGTCAGAAAGAAGAAGTTCGTCCCCGAGATGGTAGTTCGTCATGTTTGGACCGAATTGACCAAATTCGTCTCCATTCGAGGTTTGGAGAGTCAGAAAGACGAAGTTCGTCTCCTAGATGGTAGTTCGTCATGTTTGGACCGAAATGGACCAAACTTGTCTCCATTCGAGGTTTGGAGAGTCAGAAATAAGAAGTTCGTCTCCTAGATGGTAGTTCGTCATGTTTGGACTGAAATGGACCAAACTTGTCTCCATTCGAGGTTTGGAGAGTCAGAAAGAAGAAGTTCGTCCCCGAGATGGTAGTTCGTTATGTTTGGACCGAAATGACCAAACTTGTCTCCATTCGAGGTTTGAAGAGTCAGAAAGAAGAATTTCGTCTCCTAGATGGTAGTTCGTCATGTTTGGACTGAAATGGACCAAACTTGTTTCCATTCGAGGTTTGGAGAGTCAGAAAGAAGAAGTTCGTCCCCGAGATGGTAGTTCGTCATGTTTGGACCGAATTGACCAAATTCGTCTCCATTCGAGGTTTGGAGAGTCAGAAAGACGAAGTTCGTCTCCTAGATGGTAGTTCGTCATGTTTGGACCGAAATGGACCAAACTTGTCTCCATTCGAGGTTTGGAGAGTCAGAAATAAGAAGTTCGTCTCCTAGATGGTAGTTCGTCATGTTTGGACTGAAATGGACCAAACTTGTCTCCATTCGAGGTTTGGAGAGTCAGAAAGAAGAAGTTCGTCCCCGAGATGGTAGTTCGTTATGTTTGGACCGAAATGACCAAACTTGTCTCCATTCGAGGTTTGGAGAGTCAGAAAGACGAAGTTCGTCTCCTAGATGGTAGTTCGTCATGTTTGGACCGAAATGGACCAAACTTGTCTCCATTCGAGGTTTGGAGAGTCAGAAACAAGAAGTTCGTCTCCTAGATGGTAGTTCGTCATGTCTGGACCGAAATGGACCAAACTTGTCTCGATTCGAGGTTTGGAGAGTCAGAAAGAAGAAGTTCGTCTCCTACATGGTACTTCGTCATGTTTGGACCGAAATGGACCGAACTTGTCTCAATTCGAAGTTTGGAGCGTCAGAAAGAAGAAGTTCGTCTCCTAGCTGGTAGTTCGTCATGTTTGGACTGAAATGAACCAAACTTGTCTCCATTCGAGGTTTGGAGAGTCAGAAAGAACAAGTTGGTCTCCTAGCTGGTAGTTCGTCATGTTTGGACCGAAATGGACCAAACTTGTCTCCATTCGAGGTTTGGAGAGTCAAAAAGAAGAAGTTCGTGTCCTAGATGGTAGTTCGTCATGTTTGGACCGAAATGAATAAACTTGTCTCCATTTGAGGTTGGAAGAGTCAGAAAAAAGAAGTTCGTCTCATAGATGGTAGTTCGTCATGTTTGGACTGAAATGGACCACACTTGCCTCCATTCGAGGTATGGAGAGTCAGAAAGAAGAATTTCGTCTCCTATATGGTAGTTCGTCATGTTTGGACTGAAATGGACCAAACTTGTCTCCATTCGAGGTTTGGAGAGTCAGAAAGAAGAAGTTCGTCCCCGAGATGGTAGTTCGTCATGTTTGGACCGAAATGACCAAACTTGTCTCCATTCGAGGCTTGGAGAGTCAGAAAGACGAAGTTCGTCTCCTAGATGGTAGTTCGTCATGTTTGGACCGAAATGGACCAAACTTGTCTCCATTCGAGGTTTGGAGAGTCAGAAAGAAGAAGTTCGTCTCCTAGATGGTAGTTCGTCATGTTTGGACCGAAATGGACCAAACTTGTCTCCATTCGAGGTTTGGAAAGTCAGAAAGAACAAGTTCGTCTCCTAGCCGGTGGTTCGTCATGTTTGGACCGAAATGGACCAAACTTGTCTCCATTCGAGGTTTGGAGAGTCAGAAAGAAGAATTTCGTCTCGTAGATGGTAGTTCGTCATGTTTGGACTGAAATGGACCAAACTTGTCTCCATTCGAGGTTTGGAGAGTCAGAAAGAAGAAGTTCGTCCCCGAGATGGTAGTTCGTCATGTTTGGACCAAAATGACCAAACTTGTCTCCATTCGAGGTTTGGATAGTCAGAAAGACGAAGTTCGTCTCCTAGATGGTAGTTCGTCATGTTTGGACCGAAATGGACCAAACTTGTCTCCATTCGAGGTTTGGAGAGTCAGAAAGAAGAAGTTCGTCTCCTAGATGGTAGGTCGTCATGTTTGGACCGAAATGGACCAAACTTGTCTCCATTCGAGGTTTGGAGAGTCAGAAAGAAGAAGTTCGTCTCCTACATGGTACTTCGTCATGTGTGGACCGAAATGGACCAAACTTGTCTCAATTCGAAGTTTGGAGCGTCAGAAAGAAGAAGTTCGTCTCCTAGCTGGTAGTTCGTCATGTTTGGACCGAAATGAACCAAACTTGTCTCCATTCGAGGTTTGGAGAGTCAGAAAGAACAAGTTGGTCTCCTAGCTGGTAGTTCGTCATGTTTGGACCGAAATGGACCAAACTTGTCTCCATTCGAGGTTTGGAGAGTCAAAAAGAAGAAGTTCGTCTCCTAGATGGTAGTTCGTCATGTTTGGACCGAAATGAATAAACTTGTCTCCATTTGAGGTTGGAAGAGTCAGAAAAAAGAAGTTCGTCTCATAGATGGTAGTTCGTCATGTTTGGACTGATATGGACCACACTTGCCTCCATTCGAGGTTTGGAGAGTCAGAAAGAAGAATTTCGTCTCCTATATGGTAGTTCGTCATGTTTGGACTGAAATGGACCAAACTTGTCTCCATTCGAGGTTTGGAGAGTCAGAAAGAAGAAGTTCGTCCCCGAGATGGTAGTTCGTCATGTTTGGACCGAATTGACCAAACTTGTCTCCATTCGAGGTTTGGAGAGTCAGAAAGACGAAGTTCGTCTCCTAGATGGTAGTTCGTCATGTTTGGACCGAAATGGACCAAACTTGTCTCCATTCGAGGTTTGGAGAGTCAGAAAGAAGAAGTTCGTCTCCTAGATGGTAGTTCGTCATGTTTGGACCGAAATGGACCAAACTTGTCTCCATTCGAGGTTTGGAAAGTCATAAAGAACAAGTTCGTCTCCTAGCCGGTAGTTCGTCATGTTTGGACCGAAATGGACCAAACTTGTCTCCATTCGAGGTTTGGAGAGTCAGAAAGAAGAAGTTCGTCTCCTACATGGTACTTCGTCATGTGTGGACCGAAATGGACCAAACTTGTCTCAATTCAAAGTTTGGAGCGTCAGAAAGAAGAAGTTCGTCTCCTAGCTGGTAGTTCGTCATGTTTGGACCGAAATGAACCAAACTTGTCTCCATTCGAGGTTTGGAGAGTCAGAAAGAACAAGTTGGTCTCCTAGCTGGTAGTTCGTCATGTTTGGACCGAAATGGACCAAACTTGTCTCCATTCGAGGTTTGGAGAGTCAAAAAGAAGAAGTTCGTCTCCTAGATGGTAGTTCGTCATGTTTGGACCGAAATGAATAAACTTGTCTCCATTTGAGGTTGGAAGAGTCAGAAAAAAGAAGTTCGTCTCATAGATGGTAGTTCGTCATGTTTGGACTGATATGGACCACACTTGCCTCCATTCGAGGTTTGGAGAGTCAGAAAGAAGAATTTCGTCTCCTATATGGTAGTTCGTCATGTTTGGACTGAAATGGACCAAACTTGTCTCCATTCGAGGTTTGGAGAGTCAGAAAGAAGAAGTTCGTCCCCGAGATGGTAGTTCGTCATGTTTGGACCGAATTGACCAAACTTGTCTCCATTCGAGGTTTGGAGAGTCAGAAAGACGAAGTTCGTCTCCTAGATGGTAGTTCGTCATGTTTGGACCGAAATGGACCAAACTTGTCTCGATTCGAGGTTTGGAGAGTCAGAAAGAAGAAGTTCGTCTCCTAGATGGTAGTTCGTCATGTTTGGACCGAAATGGACCAAACTTGTCTCCATTCGAGGTTTGGAAAGTCATAAAGAACAAGTTCGTCTCCTAGCCGGTAGTTCGTCATGTTTGGACCGAAATGGACCAAACTTGTCTCCATTCGAGGTTTGGAGAGTCAGAAAGAAGAATTTCGTCTCCTAGATGGTAGTTCGTCATGTTTGGACTGAAATTGATAAGAGCCCAAGATGCTGGATTTACAAAGCTAGAGGTCCTTCTAGGATCTTTGCAAACATTCGCGAATAAGGCTAACTTAACGATTGATTCCAACCAAGAGTTTTGTTAGAGATGAATCACTCTAAGATCAAACTTAGAATCTATGATGGTCACTCTTAGATCCCAAGACAACTCACTCCAGAATTAGCTTGATCAAGACTAATCCAATGAATTGGTTTAACATCAAACCTAAAGCAAGATTTGAAAGAAAATAACACCAAATGGGTTTCAAGAAAACACAAGTTTTGATATTCAATGTTGTTCCTTCTCACTTGCAATACAAATTCCTTTTATAGACAAGGAATTCTATACAAATCAACACTTCCCCAACTACTTCATTAAATGAGCTTCCCAACCACCTCATTTAATGAACTTCCCAACTACCAACTACCTTATTAATTAACTTCCCAACTACCAACTACCTCATTAATTAATATATGTCTAAACTTTAAACTTAAAATTACAATGTCAAAGTTCATGAAACTTAAAATTACAAGGAATTCTATTCAAATAGGTTTCCATACTTAAGTGAACTCCATGGTCAACTTTAATCTTGACTTGTTGAACTAACATTATAAAGAAATTTGTGCTCAAAAATCTTTGTCTCTTCTTGTGCATTAGCTAGCTTTTGTAGATGTAATGTGAAAGCCTCTTGAATCTTCTTTGCCTTGCTCCTTGTTATTGCTCCTTCAGGTACATGCAATGGATTAGAGGTTGGATTCACATCATCCCCCCTTTCTTTAAAAGGATTTGTCCTCAAATCAAGGTCTTCATTTCCTACATCAAAAGGAGTCAAATCAGCCACATTAAAAGTAGAACTTACATTATACTCACCTCGGAGATCTAGTTTGTATGCGTTGTCATTAATTCGCTCTACTACTTTAAATGGACCATCTCCCCTAGGTTGAAGTTTGGACTTCCTTTGATCTGGAAATCTTTCCTTTCGTAGATGAACCCAAACCCAATCACCCGGTTTAAGTATCAATTTCTTTCTCCCTTGGTTCTTTTGAGTCACTAGCTTTTCATTCTTCTTTTCAATCCTTTCCTTGATTTCTTTGTGCAAAGTTTTGATGTATTCGGCCTTAGAAATAGCTGCATCACTAGTAAACATATTAGGTGGCAAAGGTAATAAATCTAGAGGAGTTAAAGGATTAAATCCATACACAACCTCAAATGGTGAACGATGAGTGGTGCTATGTATCGCTCTATTGTATGCAAACTCTACAAAAGGTAGTGTCTCTTCCCACGACTTAAGATTTTTAGAAATTAGCGATCTAAGCAAGGCCCCCAATGTTCTATTAACCACCTCGGTTTGACCATCGGTTTGGGGATGACAAGTTGTAGAAAACAAAAGCTTAGTTCCCAATTTTCCCCACAAAACTTTCCAAAAATGACTTAAAAATTTGACATCTCTATCACTTACAATGGTTTTTGGAATGCCATGCAATCTAACTACTTCCCTAAAGAATAGATTAGCTATGTTAGTGGCATCATCTGTTTTATTACATGGAATGAAATGTGCCATTTTACTAAACCTATCAACCACCACAAAAATGCTATCATGATGTCTCCTAGTATTTGGTAATCCTAGAACAAAATCCATGCTAATGTCAACCCATGGTTCACTAGGAACATCTAAAGGTGTGTAAAGACCATGTGGTTGTGTTTTAGACTTGGCCTCCTTACATTTGAAACATTGCTTGCACACTTTGTTCACATCCTTCCTCATTTTCAACCAATAAAAGTGTTCACACAACATGCTGTATGTTTTAAATTCTCCAAAATGCCCCATAAGTCCTCCTCCATGAGCCTCCTTCACAAGTAACTCTCGAATGGAACACTTAGGAATACAAAGTTTACCCTTTCTAAAGAGCATGCCATTAAACACAATATGATCATGTACGTTTTTCCCGCCTAAACATTGCATATACACGTCATAAAATTCAGACTTCTCAACTTTGTACAATTCAATCATGTGTTCAAAACCAAGAATCTTTGTACTAAGAGAAGAAAATAATGCATACCTTCTTGACAAAGCATCGGCCACCACATTGTCCTTACCTTTTTTGTAATGAATGACATAAGGAAATGTCTCAATGAATTCTAACCATTTAGCATGCCTCCTATTTAGCTTTGTTTGGCTTTTGAGGTGCTTCAAACTTTCATGATCAGTATGGATAACAAACTCTTTTGGCCACAAGTAATGTTGCCAAACTTGCAAAGCCCTCACAAGTGCATGTAGTTCTTTGTCATAAGTTGGGTAGTTGAGTTGTGCTCCATTTAGCTTTTCACTAAAGAACATGATTGGCCTTCTTTCTTGCATCAACACAGCTCCTATACCTATCCCACTTGCATCACATTCAATCTCAAAAGATTTATCAAAGTTCGGTAAAGCAAGACAAGGTGCATTGGTCAATTTATCTTTTAATTCATTGAATGCATTCTCTTGTTTTTCCTTCCATTCAAACGTCGCATGCTTTTTAACAAGTTCATTCAATGGTGAGGCTATACTACTGAAATTCTTAATAAACCTCCTATAAAAACTAGCCAAACCATGAAAGGATCTTACCTCGTTTGCATTGGTAGGTGTTGGCCACTCTCGGATAGCCTTTACCTTTTCTTCATCAACTTGCACTCCATTTTTTCCAACAATGAACCCTAGGAAATTGACTTGGTCTAGACAAAAACTACACTTTTTGAAGTTGGCATAAAGCTTCTCTTCTCTAAGTTTAAGTAAAATTGTCTTAACATGCCAAATATGATCATTCAAGCTTTTGGAGTAAACAAGGATATCATCAAAGTATACAACTACAAATTTTCCAATGTACTCTCTCAAAACATGATTCATTAGTCTCATAAAAGTACTTGGTGCATTAGTAAGACCAAATGGCATAACAAGCCACTCATAAAGTCCAAACTTAGTTTTGAAAGCCGTTTTCCACTCATCTCCCACATGCATTCGAATTTGATGATAACCACTTTTAAGATCTATTTTTGAAAACAGATTAGCACCATGTAATTCATCTAACATGTCATCTAATCTAGGAATGGGATGTCGATACTTTACCGTTATTTTGTTAATGGCTCGACAATCAACACACATCCTCCAGGTGCCATCCTTCTTAGGTACCAAAATCACCGGAACCGAACAAGGACTCAAGCTTTCTCTAACATAACCTTTATCCATGAGTTCTTCCACTTGTCTTTGAATCTCCTTAGTTTCGGTTGGATTGGTCCTATAGGCAGCCATATTTGGAAGAGTTGCCCCGGGTATGAAGTCGATTTGATGTTCAATCCCTCTTAAAGGAGGTAAACCCGTAGGTGCATCTTCATGTGGAAACATGTCATTAAATTCCTGCAAAAGAGACTTAAAAGCACTTGGCAAAACATCATTAGATTTTGGTTCAGTTGCTAGACACATTCCTTTGCACATAAGTACAAATTTTGGTTCTTGTGTTAACAACACATTCCTCACTTCTCCCAAACTCACATTCTCTCTTTTTTTCTCAAAATCACTCTTTTTTCTTTCTTGGTTTTCACTCACCTTTTGCCCCTCACTTTTCTCTTTTTTTTCACTCTTCTCTTTTAACTTACTTTCTTCTCTCCTCTCTTTTTCTTCGAATTATTTTCTTTTCTTCTCTAATTTCAAGTGATCACAATGTACTTCATATGAAGACAATGGAAGTAAAGTAAATTTCTTCCCGTTCAAAGTAAAAGTATACTTGTTCTTCAATCCATCAAATGTGACCTCTCTATCATATTGCCAAGGTCGGCCTAACAATATATCCCCCGCATGCATAGGTACGACATCACAAAGGACTTCATCCTTATATCTTCCCAAAGTAAAAGGAATAAGAACTTGAGAGTTTACCTTAAGTTCTCCTTTGTTTGTCAACCATTGAAGTTTGTATGGTTTAGGATGGGGACGGGTAGTAAGTTGAAGTCTTTTTACAAGAAAACTACTTACCACATTTGTGCAACTTCCACTATCAATCACCAAGCTGCATGGGTTGCCATTAATTAGACATCTTGTGTGGAACAAGTTTTCCCTTTGATCTTCAACTTTGTCTTCCTTGATTTGTACATTAAGTACCCTTCTTGTAATCAAGGATATGGAGTTACCTTCTTCAACATACTCATCATCATGTATTTCAGATTCTTCCTCAAGTTGTGCATCATGTTCCTCACATTCATCATCCGAATCAAGTACACCATTTCTTATCACCATAACTCTTTTATTAACACACTCTTTGCTCATGTGTCCAAACCCTTTGCATTTCCAACATTGAATAGAACTAGACTTCTCTCTTACCTCCTTCGAAGCTTCATTCTTTTTTGTATTGGAACTCTCGGCCTCCACTCTATTGGCAGCCCCAAACTTTCCTCTTGGTTGCAGTGATTCATTCCTATTCACAAAACTATCCTTTTTCCAAGCATTAGAATTTGAAAAGGGGTTAGCTTTAGGTGTATACCTTCTTGAATGCTCATTTTCTTCCTTCAATTGAGCTTCAATTTTGATAGCATAATGATACATATCTTCAAGGTATGGCGGTGGATTTCTATCAACCAAATGTGCAATTTCTCGATTCAAACCTCCAAGGAATCTAGACATGGTGTCTTCCTCTTCTTCTCGAATTTTTGCTCTTTCCATCAAGGACTCCATCTCTTGATAATATTCAGCAACACTTTTTGTTCCCTGCCTCAAAGCTTGCAATTTAGTTTTTAAATCTCTTTCATAATGTTTTGGAACATACCTCTTTCTCATGATTTCTTTAAGTTCTTCCCACGTTTCTATTGGATTCTCCTCTTTTCTTCTTCTTTCAGATTTGAGATGTTGATACCATTCACCTGCATGATTGGTGAATTCTGCAATGGCAAGTTTCATCTTCATATTCTCGCTATATGTATTACAATCAAACACATGTTCAATTTTTCTTTCCCATTGTAAATATGCTTCAGAGTCCGCCGTTCCACTAAAGGGTGGAATTTTGAGTTTCACTCCTCCATTTCTATCTTCATTCACTCTTTCCATTCTTCTAGGTTGCATAATGTTTGCAAGATTATTTCTTCCTCTTCCCCGCACATTTCCTCTTCCTTCAAAGTGTCTTTCTTGTACCGGTAAGTCAAACATGCCTTCATCTCCTTGTAAGGCTCGTTCTTCTCTTTGTTGTTGTGCCCTCCTTTCTTGCCTATCTTCCATCATCAATTCCATCATACCTTGAATTGCTTGAAGAATAGCCATATTTGGATCTACCACTTGTGGCACTTCTTCTCCATTATGTGACATTTTGTAATAAGGACCTTTCCACACTTCTCACCAAGATTTCACTCAAGGACACTCGTATTTATCACTCAAGGGTAGGCTTTTGGTACTAGGTCAAAGATGTAAGGGTTGGTTTAAAAATTTGGTGCAACCTTGCTTTTAAACTTGATATATGACCAATTCAATGAGCAACTTTTACAAGCTAAAAATAGAGTATCTCAACCTTAGGATCAACAACTCAAAATTTTCAAACAAAACACAATTTAATGACAAGAACCTTTCGTGCGCCTTGGATCTTTGATTTTTTTTTTTTTTTTTTTTTTTGCTACTGTTTTTTTTTTATGCAGTTTTTTTTTGTACTATTTTTTTTTTTTACTGCTGATTTTTTTTTTGTGGTAATGATCCAATAACAAGACTCAAATATTTAAAGAAAAAGTGTAGTATGCCATTGCACTTTGTAATTGCTTACGGAAAAAAAAATGACAGAAAACAAAAATTATAATAATAACACAAAGTGAAGATATTGCACCTTAAAAGCCGGCCAAAGGATGTCGACCAAATGCTCTGATACCAAATGATAAGAGCCCAAGATGCTGGATTTACAAAGCTAGAGGTCCTTCTAGGATCTTTGCAAACATTCGCGAATAAGGCTAACTTAACGATTGATTCCAACCAAGAGTTTGGTTAGAGATGAATCACTCTAAGATCAAACTTAGAATCTATGATGGTCACTCTTAGATCCCAAGACAACTCACTCCAGAATTAGCTTGATCAAGACTAATCCAATGAATTGGTTTAACATCAAACCTAAAGCAAGATTTGAAAGAAAATAACACCAAATGGGTTTCAAGAAAACACAAGTTTTGATATTCAATGTTGTTTCTTCTCACTTGCAATACAAATTCCTTTTATAGACAAGGAATTCTATACAAATCAACACTTCCCCAACTACTTCATTAAATGAGCTTCCCAACCACCTCATTTAATGAACTTCCCAACTACCAACTACCTTATTAATTAACTTCCCAACTACCAACTACCTCATTAATTAATATATGTCTAAACTTTAAACTTAAAATTACAATGTCAAAGTTCATGAAACTTAAAATTACAAGGAATTCTATTCAAATAGGTTTCCATACTTAAGTGAACTCCATGGTCAACTTTAATCTTGACTTGTTGAACTAACATTATAAAGAAATTTGTGCTCAAAAATCTTTGTCTCTTCTTGTGCATTAGCTAGCTTTTGTAGATGTAATGTGAAAGCCTCTTGAATCTTCTTTGCCTTGCTCCTTGTTATTGCTCCTTCAGGTACATGCAATGGATTAGAGGTTGGATTCACATCAGAAATGGACCAAACTTGTCTCCATTCGAGGTTTGGAGAGTCAGAAAGAAGAAGTTCGTCTCCTAGATGGTAGGTCGTCATGTTTGGACCGAAATGGACCAAACTTGTCTCCATTCGAGGTTTGGAGAGTCAGAAAGAAGAAGTTCGTCTCCTACATGGTACTTCGTCATGTTTGGACCGAAATGGACCAAACTTGTCTCAATTCGAAGTTTGGAGCGTCAGAAAGAAGAAGTTCGTCTCCTAGCTGGTAGTTAGTCATGTTTGGACCGAAATGAACCAAACTTGTCTCCATTCGAGGTTTGGAGAGTCAGAAAGAACAAGTTGGTCTCCTAGCTGGTAGTTCGTCATGTTTGGACCGAAATGGACCAAACTTGTCTCCATTCGAGGTTTGGAGAGTCTGAAAGAAGAATTTCGTCTCCTAGATGGTAGTTCGTCATGTTTGGACTGAAATGGACCAAACTTGTCTCCATTCGAGGTTTGGAGAGTCAGAAAGAAGAAGTTCGTCCCCGAGATGGTAGTTCGTCATGTTTGGACCGAAATGACCAAACTTGTCTCCATTCGAGGTTTGGAGAGTCAGAAAGACGAAGTTCGTCTCCTAGATGGTAGTTCGTCATGTTTGGACCGAAATGGACCAAACTTGTCTCCATTCGAGGTTTGGAAGGTCAGAAACAAGAAGTTCGTCTCCTCGATAGTAGTTCGTCATGTTTGGACCGAAATGGACCAAACTTGTCTCCATTTGAGGTTGGAAGAGTCAGGAAGAAGAAGTTCGTCTCATAAATGGTAGTTCGTCATGTTTGGACCGAAATGGACCAAACTTTTCTCCATTCGAGGTTTGGAGAGTCAGAAAGAACAGGTTCGTCTCCTAGATGGTAGTTCGTCATGTTTGGACCGAAATGGACCATACTTGTCTCCATTCGAAGTTTGGAGAGTCAGAAAGAAGAAGTTCGTCTCCTAGCTGGTAGTTCGTCATGTTTGGACCGAAATGGACCAAACTTGTCTCCATTCGAGGTTTGGAGAGTCAGAAAGAAGAAGTTCGTCTCCTAGATGGTAGTTCGTCATGTTTGGACAGAAATGAATAAACTTGTCTCCATTTGAGGTTGGAAGAGTCAGAAAAAAGAAGTTCGTCTCATAGATGGTAGTTCGTCATGTTTGGACTGAAATGGACCAAACTTGTCTCCATTCGAGGTTTGGAGAGTCAGAAAGAAGAATTTCGTCTCCTATACGGTAGTTCGTCATGTTTGGACTGAAATGGACCAAACTTGTCTCCATTCGAGGTTTGGAGAGTCAGAAAGAAGAAGTTCGTCCCCGAGATGGTAGTTCGTCATGTTTGGACCGAAATGACCAAACTTGTCTCCATTCGAGGTTTGGAGAGTCAGAAAGACGAAGTTCGTCTCCTAGATGGTAGTTCGTCATGTTTGGACCCAAATGGACCAAACTTGTCTCCATTTGAGGTTTGGAGAGTCAGAAAGAAGAAGTTCGTCTCCTAGATGGTAGTTCGTCATGTTTGGACCGAAATGGACCAAACTTGTCTCCATTCGAGGTTTGGAGAGTCAGAAAGAAGAAGTTCGTCTCCTACATGGTACTTCGTCATGTTTGGACCGAAATGGACCAAACTTGTCTCAATTCGAAGTTTGGAGCGTCAGAAAGAAGAAGTTCGTCTCCTATCTGGTAGTTCGTCATGTTTGGACCGAAATGAACCAAACTTGTCTCCATTCGAGGTTTGGCGAGTCAGAAAGAAAAAGTTCGTCTCCTAGCTGGTAGTTCGTCATGTTTGGACCGAAATGGACCAAACTTGTCTCCATTCGAGGTTTGGAGAGTCAGAAAGAAGAATTTCGTCTCCTAGATGGTAGTTCGTCATGTTTGGACTGAAATGGACCAAACTTGTCTCCATTCGAGGTTTGGAGAGTCAGAAAGAAGAAGTTC